>CM057451.1:1172770833-1175299166 GCA_016271365.2 Neoceratodus forsteri | reverse complement strand
TGGCTAACTTGCATATTAATCTTTGTGTGGGACTGTCAAATGCCTTTGCTAAAGTCTAGGTAGGCCATGTCCACAGCCCCTCCTGATCTACTACTTTGGTCACCCAGTCAAAGAAATCTATCAGATTTGTCTGGCATGACCTTCCAGAGTGAATCCATGCTGCTTGGGTCCTGTGCCCTCTGGCCTCTAGATATTTAACAATTATTTCCTTCAGAAGTGATTCCATAATTTTCCCTACCACTGAGGTTAAACTAACAGGTCTGTAGTTTCCTGCTTCTGCCTTGCTCCCACTTTTGTGAAGGGAATCACATCTGCCCTCCTCCAGTCCTCGGGTACCACCCCATCCTCCCATGATTTATTAAAGAGGGTAGTCAGTGGTGTCACTAGTTCTACCCTTAGTTCTTTTAGAATTCTGGGATGAATCCCATCAGGCCCCATTGCTTTGTCCACCTTCAGTTTTAAGAGTTCTTTCAGAACCTTTTCTTTTGTAAATGGGCTGGTATCAACTTCTGTATCCAGAGTGTTTCTACTGTTTGTTTTAGGTACCTCCCCCTCTTCCTTTGTAAATACTTCCTTTGTAAAAAACATCCAACTGAACTATCACCAGAACAGGCAGATGGGACCTCAGTTTAACGTCTCATCTGAAAGATGGCAACTCAGGAGTGCAGCACCCCCCTCATGCTGCACTACAGTGTCAGTATTGGGATATTAACCCAAGAATTATACTTAAGTTTAACCAAAGTGTTAAGGTCCAACTCAGGTCTCCTCATCTGAATCTTCAGTCCGTTGTCCCTCCGAAGCCTGAAATTCTCAGGCAATAGCCTCCACCTTCTTCCCGGCCTCTGCCGGATCGCTAAACTGAAATGTGCACTCTCCGTAATGGATTCAGAGTCTGGCTGGCATTAGGAGTGAGTGAGAGACCCCTAGGCCTCTCATCCCTAGCCCGAACAGCATCAAATTTCTTTCTCCTGGTGCGAGTGGCAAAAGAAAGGTCGAGGAACAAATGTATTGTAGCTCCTTCATAAGAGAGGCCCTCAGCTGATCTTGCAGCTTGCAGGATTGTGTCCTTGACTATGGGGTTAATTGTAATCAGCAGGATCACCCACAGCATATCTCCTCGTGGAGCCACTGATCGTGGGGGTAATCCTAAAAGCTTTCAAAAGGTAGTCTGCCAGTAAATCCACAGGCAAGTTTAATACTTCAGGGAGCCATGATTTTAGGAAAGTCAAAACTTCCGCCCCTCCAGTCCCTTCGGGAAGACCTATAATTCTCACATGTGAAGCTCGGTTGGAATTCTTTAAGGCCTCTAACCTATAATGTAATTGAGCATTCCCCTGGATTAACTTGCAGGTTGTGGCCAAAGCTTGGGTAGCCGATTTCTCCGCTAGCGTCGCAGTATTGGAAACCAGCTCAATCTTGGCATCTTGCTCTACAAATCTCTGGAGTATCGACTCTACTTTTAAATCAATAGTCTGCATGGGTTGACTGTTGAGTTTTCCAAGGGGGCTCCGATCCCAATGTCAGTGAGGTAGTTGCAGCCTGGTCTGGTACAGCCGCCGAAGTTTTCACTCCGCTTCCAGTCGCTTTCTGGTTCTGACCCATAGGTATGTTTGGTATCTATGGACTCTTTGATACTTTTGTCCATTCAAATCTGGAGCTTCAAGTCACTTTTGTACCACTTGTTAAATGGTTTTTGCTTTGAAATATGAAGAGCTATCTTCAGGAATGTCTTGCCAGATAGCTGCTCAACAGCGCCTATTATTGGTGAGGTTCTTGATCTTGTCCCAAAAATTTTTACTGCTTCCCCAGTAATTTGTGAATTCCCATTTGTAGTAGTCTTGTTTTGGCTTTCTGAACAGCACAACTCATTCCAAAGGTGTGACCTAATGCAGAAGATATTCTCGATGAAGATAGAACAGTTACATAAGAACTTATATACATATCAATGCTGCATGTCATTGTGGGTGGCCCCCGGCTAGCAAAAAAAGGTTTTCGAGCAGTCCTTGTCACAAACCCAGTCCTGGGGGCTGGGTCCACTGAGCTAACACTGCCCTCCCCTAAGTGCGATCCATGACGCGGTAGGTCGGTCAGGAAATACCCTCCTTATGTCCTTTTAGAATTCACGCTGATTTCGTAACTGAACACTCACTATGAGGGGCCCAGGGCTTTCTCTTTATCTGGGTATGGGTAAAATACAGTCTTGCTGCCCGCATTTGTAACCAGGTGAGAACCTCTTTGGTTGCTGCACTGGGGAGAACCCAGGCATTACAAGCTCTTCTGGGCTGTCCTGGTAACCCTACTTGTGTCTTCTCCCACAGGTGGTGCAGAAACCTGATTCAAACCCTACAGATCCCTCCAGAGACCTTGCATACTTTCCCTTCTTTAGGCCCCCAGATTGCCTTCCAGGATCCTGATTTCAGTAGCGCGGGCACACTGGCGCTAAACAGGCATGTCACAGATTGAATAAACTTTCCCAAAACCTTCACACACAACAAACCACTCCCAGGCAGTAATACTTCGAAAATAATAGCAAGTGTTTTACTGATTATGTAAATAATTATCATATAAACATACAAATGAATTAGGTATTTGGTTACTGGATAACTACAAGACAAAGTTGGAAAATACATACAAAATTAAATGGATAATTTCTACCTTTCCTGCAAAGAAATCAGAGTCCAGAAAAAAAGTGAGTTTTGCAAAGTCTGTCTTTCTCTCTGCTGTGTCTCAATAGTTCCAGTTTTCTTGTAGTGGTCTTCAGCGTTTCTGGCAGTCTTTCACTGTGTCAGGAAATTTGGCTTATATCCAGAGTCTCTGTCTGAGAGGGCTTATACAGCTCTTTTCGGCAGTCTGCAAAACTAGCTGGTGATTGGCTAGTGGCCTAATATTTCCAGTACCAGCTCTTCATCTCTAGGCCAGTAGGGAGTATCTCTTGCTCTTTCATAGTGGCAAGTGACAGAAATTACCAGTATCTTGATTTTCCCAGCCACATCTCCCTGGGCTGGCTTTGATCATCACTGCCTTCCTGACATTTATTAAAATGTAACTAGACTGTGGCAGTTGGTACGAAATTTAAAAACGGGTTTCTAGACTGGGCATCTCCATATAATCCTTTTCCAAAACCATCTTCCCTTTGAAATTCAGAGTGTTATGACAGAGGAGATGACCTTTCCCTCTCCTGTCATTAATGGAATCTTTCGCCTTTGATAAGCTACCAGGAAATTCCAATTTCTTTAAAATGTAACTCATGTTTACCTCTAAACAAGACTTTGTCCCAGGCAGAAGAGAGATGCCAGGCAAATGAAATACACATCAGCTCTTCCCATGTACCTCTGCAGGAAAGTGGGCATCTTTTCTGACAAACTTATGTCCTGGCCTTTTTGGAGGATTAAACATTAAAAAATTACAGCAAAAGTATGACAGGCTTATGACCTCAGTGGCCAAATCACCACAGTCATGACGCTGATGGCTTATAGTTCCAAACGTAGGGCCTTAATGGAGGCAATTCTCTCGAAGATCTACTGTTATGTTAAGTTGTTATGTAACAGTTCTTTCTCTATACTCACCCAACATTTCTACCAGAAGTGGTGTCGGAGTTCATCTTAACTAGCCCCTTGTCCTGCTTATCTATTTTGCCAACTTCCAGAGTGAGGGAGCGTGCACTCCACCCACTGGGTGTTGAGAGGGTCCTTTGGTTTTATCTGGAAAGAACCAGGGACTTCAGACAATTCAAATAGCTCTTTGTCTCCTTCGATCCTAATAGAAAGGGCCAACTTGTTACAGTCAAGTGTATTTCTGCCTGGATTGTGAACTGCCTGCACCACAGCTAAACTGGAGGACCAGGTAGGCGTCCCTTCCACCAGAGCAGTTGCCATGTCCCAGGCAGAGATTCAGTCTGTGCTTCGAAATATTTGCAGAGCTGCAGCTTGGAGCACAGGGCACACTTTTACGTAGCGCTATGCCCTGGATGTCCATGCCTGGCAGCATGCCAATGCCACCTTTGGCAGGATAGTCCTGAATGGAATGGAAGGGAAGGGGAGTAGTTCAGTAGACACTGTCCATAATGGAACACTGGATCTTCCAAAGATCAGTCATCAGCATTCATCACAGGTTGGTTCTGTCCGGAGGCACAGGACTCTGTGGGAGTGTATAGCTTTAAGATTTTGGGGGGGGGGAGCCCGGGTCAAAGACGGCTCTGCCCACAAAGCTGACATATTATGTGGTGCTTGTGGCTGGCCCGGTGGTGCTGAGGGTTGAGGCGCTGGATGCCACACCTCGTGCCACACCAGTGACCCGGTTTCAGCAACAAGCCTGGGCCACCGGGGGTCGGCAGGGGTGAGGAAGGATTGAGCACCCGGAAGACAGTTCTTCTTCCTCAGGGGGGGGGATCCAGGGACTGTGTCCGGCACTGCAGTGACCTCTGGTGAAGACAGGAGGTACCACAATGTTACAGGACTTGACTAGAGGGTTGCAGAACCACGACAAGACATTCCCTGGTGTCATTGCATGTCGTGGCTCTGCCTGGGGTGTGGGGTAAGGGCAGAATGAGGAAATACACAGAAATACTCTCCACCTCCCAATAGGTGATGGAGGGTACAGGGGGGTCAGTCCAGCACGCCCAGAGTCAGGCCCTTCTCTCGCCGCCTGTGTGCTCCCATCCGCCATGCTCTGCCAGACTAAATTATAGAGCGCCAGGAGGGGCTTATCTGGCGGTTATGCCTCGAGGGACTCAGAGCCATGGGGCCGGGCGGTAGCAGCGGCAGATGTAAGGGGTGAGAGAGGCTTCAGACGGGTGGGACAAGGACCGAGGACCCTGTGTGACCACTCCTGAAAGAGTTCAGGAGGTGAAGTGAGAAAGAACGATGTAAAAAAAAAAAAATTGCGTGGTGCTTGTGGACTGGCCAGTAACCAACATTGGTTACCTCACATCCTCAGTTCTGTTTTTCCCACCGTGAAGGCTGCAGCTTTACTCCGTGGGAGCAGAACAGTTTTGTGTGCGTCACTCATTCTGGACTGCTTAATCAACACTGTACTACAGTATTCATGATCAGTAGCATTTAAATCCTAAGAAGGGGGGGTAGCACTCAAGGGCAGACTAGATGGATCTTTGGTCCCCATCTGCTGTCACTTTCTATGTTTCTATGGTTTTATTGCTTTGTTGTTTTCCTTCTGTCTCAGTATGGTGCCAAGTATTTTACTGTCATTTTTGTTGTTTTTCTCGTCACAGGTCATGTTGGCTCCAGGGCCTAAAAAAATCTTAGAGAAATGCAGACCTTCTCCCAATGTACTGGTTCCCCTGCAAAAGGAATGTTGACCACCCACCACCACAACTGGTGTTTTACCTGCCTGGGTCGACACCATGGCATGGATTCCTGTGATGTGTGCTGCTCCATGGACTACCCCACTTCGGAAAACCACACAGTGAGGTTGGAGTGGGACTCCCCAACCTTTGGAAGGTGGTGTTGCATGCAGAACTCCAGGTCCAGGTCCCTGGGCTCTTCCGCCGAGCCCCTCCCTGGTACTGTACATACCAAGGAAGCCCAGACCTCTGCTGTACCTCATCCTATGGGGACACGAGGCCAGAGTGGAGAGTCAGTGGGATAGCTAGCCTTCTCCAGGGGGTCGGCTGTGCACTCTTCACAGTCTGACACCCTTTTGGAGGCCCAGACACCCCCGGTGGTGGTGGAGCTACACACCCGGCCTGTGCAGGTGGCTTCCTCAGCACTGTGGCTGCATACCACCTCGGTTTCTGGCCTTTTAGTTTGGCCAGTGAGTGCAGCGGTGCTGGCCATGGAGCTGGGTCCCCTCCTGGAGAGGAAGAGTCTTGGGCGTGGCCACCCTGGTGATCTCCCTGATCTCATCCTCCAGCTCAGAGAATGAGGATCAGGATGATCCTGCGTGGCGCCCCTACTTCACAGAGTCACGAGGCCCTTCTAGGCTCAGTTCGAGGCCTTTGGTGTCAGAGACCTAGGAGTCTCCCTCTCTACACCAACTACGGTACTGCCTTCCCAATGTCCTACTGTGCTGCTTGCAGTACTGGGGATGACTCTGGTGCTGTCTCTGGTGCTGGAATGGTGGGCGGTGCCAGGCTGGGGGTCGCTGATGCCTCTGGTGCCGGGCTGAGCTCTAGCATTGTTTGCAGTGCTGGGCCCAGCTCCAGTGCTGTCAGTGGTGCTAGAGGGGTGAGTGTTGCTTGCATTGCTGACCCCCTCCCTTTGTGCTCCCCTGATGACTGTTAGGCCTCCTTTGAGGGTCAGGTCCTCTTCTGGTGAAGTGAGGATGGAGAGCTCTGGTTCAGCGTCGTGCTCCATGGCTAGAGTGGCTGTAGTGCCAGCCAGGAGTCATAGCGCAGACCCCAGCTCACTCTCCTCACCTACCTGACTGGGTCTGCAACAAGTGGGGACAGGGGCTGCCCTCCGGGACCTGCACAACTCTGATCTTCCCACCAGGGGGTCTCCCCCCAAGGGCCCCACCCTGTCCACTCCTCTGTGGTTACGTGTTCAGGAGTGGTCGAGATGCGCAGCCCCCTCCTTCGTGAGAGGTCTCTTGCCCACTCTGACAATCTACTGTAGTCTGCCAAGATCTCTCCTCTATTCTCCCTCCCCCCCAGATATTTCCTGGCCCTTCATGGCCCTTACTTCGGAGCAATTCAGGGCCTGGTGGGTGCATTCCCAACATATCTTAGGGCCATGGACTGGCTCATCTTTAGACCAGTGTTTCTTGCTCCACCGTCCCCTTAAAGCAGCTCCTCAGCATCTATGTCTCCCTCCACCGGGGGAGGAGACTGTTGGGTCCACCTGCCGTGGTTAGATATCTTCTTCTGGACCACAGGTCCTAACCAGAAAAAAAGAGAAACATAAACCTCTCTGGAAAAAGTCCTCCTTCAGAAGCACTGCTCCTCCAGGTGGGAGACAGAGACACACACACACGCACACACACACACAGGAGGCATCCTCTTATTCTCAGGTCTTGTCCCTCCCTCCCTCCGCTATTGTCACCTAGAGGAGCGCAGCCAGTCTGTTGGGGCTGTTGTCCCCTGAGGTCTTGTTGGGTTCCCCAAAGTTCTGTGTGGTTCCCTCCTCTTTTCTGTAGATCTGTCATTCCCTCTGCCTATAGGCTGTTCTCGCCAGCCTCCAATTGACCCCTTGGGGCCCAAGGATACTTACCCTGACCTGCTCATCAGGGGGCAATCTGGACAACCCAGGTAAGCATAGAGCTCAAACACATAAAACATTTCTATAGGCAGAGAAGTGCTTCTTCCTAGCAATCCCCCATTAAGCTGTGCCCTTCGGCTCAGCCTGTTTTTTCTCGAGGTTGCAGAGCCCTTCAAATCCTCCATTCCTAGCTTGTAATGGGAGCAACCAGTTTCTGACTCACACCATGTCTGAGCCCCAGGGATCCTCTAGGTGTGTGTGTGTGTATCTCTTCCTATCCCTCTCTGTCCCTTGTCCTGCCCAGGGGTTCTGGTCATCTGAGGCCTATAGCTCTCTGCCCAGAAGTCTTTACCTCTTCTTTTCTGGTTGTCCTTATTTTTGGTTTTCATACCCTTTTCTTTTCCCTATCCCTTGGACTACCTTGCCCCACCCTTCCCTTTCCATGTTTGATCCAGTCCTGCAAAACGGAACTGAGGAGGTGGGGGAGCCGGCATTGGTTACTGGCCAGTTCATGAGCGCCACATAGTGTGTCGGGCTTGTGGATGGCATCATCCTCAATGCTGGCTCCCTCCCCCCTCTAAATCTTAAAGCTTTATGCTCCTGCGGAGTCCTGTGCCTCTGGAGAGAACCCACCTGTGATGAGTATTGATAGGAAGCCCTATGAAGTGAGGTGTAGGGAATTGGATCTGTACCCATTGGAGACTACAAGAGAAAGGGGAGACATGATAGAAACATTTAAGTACATGAAGGGGATTAATAAGGTGGGGGAGGAGGGCTTACTTACAAGGAAGGAAAATGCTGGAACTATAGATCATAGTTTTAGATTTGAAGGAGGAAGATTTAAGGGCAATCTGAGGAGGGTGTTACTTCACGGAGAGAGTGGTAGAGTCCTGGAACAGATTGCCGGAGGAGGTGGTGGGGGCCAAAACAGTGGAAGGATTCAAGAGGGCATGGGACAGACATAAGGGTTTGACCAGTGGACAGAAGGGTATGTCACATGGCAAAAGTGACGAGTTGGGGGCAGACTAGATGGGTCAGAGAGGTCCTTTTCTACTGCCAGATTTCGGTGATTCTGTGATGAATGGTGAAGATATCATGGATGATCAAGAATTACGGTGAGTATGTCATTTTCATTTAGAGGAACTGGGTGTTAGGGTAAGTGCACTAATATTCATACAAGTTCCTTGTCCGCGCCTCCAGTATATTGGTGCAGTGCTGGACAGAGCTATAGGAAGTGTCTTCTAGCCTGTTGACAGGGTGGGGGCCCTTGTTACCTAGGCCTGGCTGATACACAGAAGTTGTTACATCTCAGCTCAGACAGCGATGCGTCTTCTGGGACACATGGTTGCTGCCACAGTGATGCCTCATCGTGTCCCCTCTCCGCAGTGCTCTAGTCTGGTGGGTGGACTGTCAGCACCTATTGCACTGCATTCTGTTCCTCTCCCTACTCCAGTACAGATTATATTCCAGATCTATATATATATATATATATATATATATATATATATTCTGTATATATATATATACACACACACACACACACACACATACATACACACAAACAAACACATGCCTTCGCAATACATTATGGATTACAGCAGTATAACACATTTATCTCCACTAGTGAGTGGTAAGACATAGATACATAGACAGTGTCGACAGATAAGGGCCTATGGCCCACCCAGTCTGCCCATTTGAGCTTGTAAGTTCAGTTTGTTTTCCTAGAAGTCTGTTGCCCCTTACCCCTGACCTCTAGAATTCCTTTATGTCTATCCCATGCATTCTTAAATCCTGTGATTGTTTCAGCCCCACCACTTCCTCTGGCAGGGTGTTCCACTTGTCCACCATCCGCTCTGTGAAGAAATTCTTTCTCATGTTTCCTCTGAATCGTCCTCCTCCAACTTCATACCATGCCCTCTAGTCCTGGAACATCTTTTCCTTAAAAATAGTGTTTTCCTCACCTGTTCCTCCCTGTAAGATACCTGTATGTCTCTATCATATCCTCTTCCCCCCCTCCTCCAGGAGTACATGTTCAGTTCCTTCAACCTGACTTCATAGGACTTGTGATGCAATCTATGCACCATCTTTTGTTGCCCTCCTCTGTGCCTTCTCTACCCTGTCTATGTCCTTACGTGGGTATGGTCTCCAGAACTGTACACTGTACTCCAGGTGGGGCCTCACTAGTGTCTTATGTGAATTATGACCTCCTTTTCCTGCTGTTAATGCCCTACCTATACATCCCAGCATCCTATTTGCTTTACCTGCTGCCTTGTCACACTGTTTCCCTACCTTGAGGTCATCAGAGATGATAAACCCCAAGATCCCTTTCCTGCTTGGTGCATGCTATATCCTCACCCCCAACTGATATATTGTGCCAGGGTTTTTGTGCCCCATATGCATTATCTTGCATTTCTTTGCATTAATTTCAACTGCCAAACCTCTGACCATTCTTCAAGTTTCTGCAGGTAAGCTTCTCATTCTGTCTACACCCTCTGGTGTGTCTACTCTTACAGAGCTTTGTGTCATCAGCGAACAGTGAAATTCTGCCTTCTAGGTCCTCGCATAATGTCACTGATAGAAGATGTTGAATAGGACCGGTCCCAGCACTGATCCCTGTGGTACCCCTGGTCACTCTTCCCCTCTGTGGGTGACAGCCATTTACCACCACCCTCTGTGTCCTGCCACCCAGCCAGTTACCTACCCACCACACTACTGTCCTGCCCACACCCATATTCCCCAGTTTGTGTAATAGTCTTCTATGTGGCACAGTGTCAAAGGCCTTGCTGAAGTCCAGATAGGCCATGCCCACTGCCCTCCTGATCCACCTCCCTAGTCACCCAGTCAAAAATTCAATGAGGTTGGTCTGACATGACCTCCCCCTGGTGAAACCATGCTGCCTTGGGTCCTGTAGTCCATTGACAACCAGATGTTCCACCAATCTCTCCTTCAATAGTGCTTCCATGATCTTCCCCACTACCGAGGTGAGGCTGACTGGTCTGTAGTTCCCTGCTTCCTCTTTGTTCCCACTTTTGTATAAGGGGACTACATCTGCTGTCCTCCAGTCTTTGGGTACCTCCCCTGTTTCCAGTGATCGGCTAAACAGGATAGCTAGAGGTTCAACCACCACCTCTCTTAGTTCTTCAAGGATCCTGGGGTGCACCCCATCTGGCCCATTGCTTTATCAACTCACCCTGCACTTCCAGTTCCTTCCAGGACCCTTTCTGTGTAAAGGACTTGTGTCCATTCTGCACCATTCTCACCCTTGTACTCCCTTCAGACCCATTACCTCCTCTTCCTCAGTAAAGACTGAGCAGAAATACCTGTTCAGTATGTCAGCTTTACTGTTGTCATCTCCACGCCCCCATCCTCCTCTTCAGTCTCACTATCCCTTCCTTTGTCTTTTCTTTTTTCACTTATGCACCTGTAAAAGGTTTTGTCCCCTTTAACCACTGATTTTTGCAATGTGTTCTTCCGTCTGAGCTTAGCTTCCCTTACTGACTTCCCTGCCTCCCTTTGTTTCTCCTGGTACTTCTCCCTATCCTTCTGCCTGTGTCTTTTGTATTGCCTGAATACTATCTTTTGGCTTTCACTTTCTTTGCTACCTCTTTGGAAAACCATAATGGTCTCCTCTTCTTTTCCTCTTGCTAACCTGCTTAATACATAATTCTGTTGTTCTTGTAATCCCCATTTTAAATACTGCCCACTGTTCCTGAACCCCTGATTCCTGTCCCATTCCCCTTAATGCCTCTTTCAAGTATCTCCCCATTTTCCCAAAGTCTGCCCCCCTAAAATCCAGGATACGTGTTTTTGTGTGGTTTGGTTCTGCTCTTTCTGTGATTTCAAACCACAATGACTGGTGGTCACTGTTTCCCAGGTGCTCCCCCACTGTTACCCCATCACACTGTCCCTGTTTGTGAGCACAAGGTCCAGTATTGCCTTCTGCCGAGTTGGTTCCATGACCAGTTGCTTGAGGAAGGCACCCTGAAGGGAGTCCAGGATAAATCTGCTCCTAGTTGATGCTGCTGCTGGGATGCTCCAGTCCACGTCTGGAATATTGAAGTCTCCAACCAGTACTACTCACCCTTTGTCTGCCATCCTTGGATGGCTAGCATCAGCTCCCCTATCTGTTTCTTCCTCCTGGGCTGGTGGTCTATAGACCACACCTGTGCGGATGGCTGTCCCCATTTTCCTTTCCAGCTTAACCCACAGTATCTCTTCCCCATTTTGTTCCTCCTGGATCTCTGTGACCCTTATGTCATTTTTCACATACAGTGCCACTCCTCCTCCCTTCCTGCCTGCTCTGTCTCTTCTGAATATGTTGTAGCCAGGTATGGCCAGCTCCCAGTCATGGTTATCATTACACCAGGTTTCAGTGATGGCTACAATGTCCAGGTCTGACTGTACCATGACAGCCTCCAGATCTTCCATCTTGTTGCTAAGGCTCCTGGCATTTGTCCTGGAGGACAGCAGATGTAGTCCCCTTATACAAAAGTGGGAACAAAGAGGAAGCAGGGAACTACAGACCAGTCAGCCTCACCTTGGTAGTGGGGAAGATCATGGAAGCACTACTGAAGGAGAGATTGGTGGAACATCTAGTTGTCAATGGACTACAGGACCCAAGGCAGCATGGTTTCACCAGGGGGAGGTCAGTGTCAGACCAACCTCGTTGAATTTTTTTGACTGGGTGACTAGGGAGGTGGATCAGGGAGGGCAGTGACATGGCCTATCTGGACTTCAGCAAGGCCTTTGACACTGTGCCACATAGAAAACTATTACACAAACTGGGGAATATGGGTGTGGGCAGGACAGTAGTGTGGTGGGTAGGTAACTGGCTGGGTGGCAAGACACAGAGGGTAGTGGTAAATGGCTGTCACTCCACAGAGGGAAGAGTGACCAGTGGGGTACCACAGGGATCAGTGCTGGGACCGGTCCTATTCAACATCTTCAAGGACATAGACAGGGTAGAGAAGGTTCAGAGGAGGGCAACAAAGATGGTGCATGGATTGCATCACAAGTTCTATGAAGACAGGTTGAAGGAACTGAACATGTACTCCCTGGAGGAGAGGAGTGAGAGAAGGGATATGATAGAGACATACAAGTATCTTACAGGGAGGAACAGGGTGCAGTAATACACTATTTTTAAGTGAAAAAGATGTTCCAGGACTAGAGGGCATGGGATGAAGTTGGAGGGAGGACAATTCAGAGGAAACATGAGAAAGAATTTCTTCACAGAACGGGTGGTGGACAAGTGGAACACCCTGCCAGAGGAAGTGGTGGGGGACTGAAACAATCACAGGATTTAAGAATGCATGGGATAGACATAAAGGAATTCTGGAGGTCAGGGGTAAGGGGCAACAGACTTCTAGGAAAACATAAACTGAACTTACAAGCTCAAATGGGCAGACTGGGTGGGCCATAGGCCCTTATCTGCCGACACTGTCTATGTATCTATGTATCTATGTATATATATATATATACATACATACACACACACACACATGTAAATACACACACACACACATATATACACATATAAATATATACACAGTATAAAAGCATACACAAACAAATACATACACACACACACATAATTTTCCAGTCCCATGCCTCCCCTTGGGTGCATAGTACTGGTTTGGTTTCTGGTTCCTCACAGTAAGAGGCCCTTTGAGCTTGTCTCCAGCAGGGAACTGAGGAGCAATAGGGCTGCCCATGTTGTACAGGCATCGATGTTGCACGTCTTGGGGGCAGCCCCTGACTAGCAACATTTTCTGACTGGTCCTGACGCCGAAGGCTTACAGTTCCAAAGGTGTGGCCCAATGGTGAAAATTCCCTCAATGATCTACTGTTACAGTAAGTAACTTTCTTTTTGTTGTTTTTCTGCTTGTGTTGTGTTAGTGGCGGCACCTTGAAAGGGACTGAAGTGCGCGACCACAAGTGGTGGTGCAGCCCTCTTGGGAGGGAGGGAGAGTGAAGGCTTGACTCCGGAGCTCACATCCAATCGTAGTGTGTGCTCTGCTGACTCCTTGCCACCTGCATCCTGATGGGAAGGAAGGAAGAGACACAAGGTGGAAATCCCCAGAGCATAGCAGAATGATACCATGCACTCCAGGGTCTCACTGAACCCCACCGCCAACACTTCCCATATTTGCTGGGGGACTTGTCTCCACCTTACCAACAACATCCGCCACAAGCAGCGTGGCTTCCTGGGAAGTGGGGACCCCCTGGAGACGGGGGAAGCAATGGAGAAGATAATGGATAGGGCTGGAAGATAGCCAAGCATGAAAAGCAGCAATAGTGATGGGGTAATAAAGAAAATTAAAAAAAGAACTGGTGCAGCGGTCGCCATACTGTTTGCTGCACTGATGACCTGTGTTCAGGACTGAATGTGGGACATCAGAGGGTAGGCCAGGGAGGAGGATAGAGCATCTGATGGACTGCTGTCCAGAGGGATGCAGTGCCCAGAGAAAGCCTGTCTCCTTACAGCAGCTGGGAGGAGCGGCGGACGATATCCTGCGTGCAGAACCATGTGCAGAGCCATCTTAGGTAGCATTGCACGTCTGCTCCACCTGGAGAAGAAAATCAGAAAGGGAAAATGCCAAGCAGGCACGGTGAAGGATCAGACCCTCCACAGGCCCTGCAACTGGTTATATGGCCTGCTGCTTGGGGGGGCATGGGGATGAAGGGGAGTTTACAGTAAGTCCATGAGACACTGGAGTGACAGGGCTGAGAGGGTTGGGCCTGATAGGGTCCCACCCAGAGGTGGACAAAAAGAATATGAGGGGAAAAAAAAAGTACCTGAGTGAACACTGATGAACATTACAGTGAGGGAAAAATTCAAATTCATGCTGGGTGTGAAGATACAGGGAATGTGCAATGGGGACCTGTGAGACACATTATTTATCAACACAAGAGTAGTTTAACCATGGGTAGCCTCAGAAGCGGCATAAGTCACGAGTGACGTGCCTGAGGTCAAACTGCTCGAGTGTAGATAAACACTGTATCACACAGGTCCACATAGCATGTCCTGTTTATACAATAGGCTGGTGTTTTTTGAGGAAGGGTGATTGGCAGGTAGTGTTTATCCAATATGTGTGATAAATTCTGGGTTCTAAAATTTATTATGCATATGGGGAGATAACATTTTTTATGATATTGGATTTGTGTTCCCACATACTGTATTATATCAACTCTATTTTGTAATGATGGTAATATGCTATGTACAGTTGCTGTTCCTAAAAATGCACTTCTTTCTCTAACTACAGGAACTTGGTGCTTAGGAATAGAAGGTACTCTGTAACCGAGGATCATGGGAGAGAATGACATAAACAGTCACAAACAGCAAGATGAACAAACCACACCGCCACTCGGTGCATTGTAGAGAACAAACCTAGTTAAACAGGCCCCACCACATCCCGGAGAAGAGCAACATGAGGAAGGGCATTCTGCATCTTCTCTCACCGACAGATGACCCGAAGAACAATCCCACCCGCAAGAGAGTTTAGGAACGGCCAAAACGGAGTTCTGTTTTAGTCCCTATCCACTGCAGTACCTGATGAAAAAAATGCAGTACAGTAATACTGTTGTGTGTTTGGAAGGAAAGCACAAAGCTCAGATTTCTCTGGTTACTACACTTTAATGAGCCCCTGCTACTGAGCATGCTCAGAAACCTGGCAGGGCGACAATATGAATTAATGTATCTGAATCATATAACCTCATTTTTGTCAGAAATTATGTACTTTATCTTGTGAAACTGATTCCTGCGGACACCATGCTGTAAGCTGCTGTAGCATGTAAGGAGTAGCACAGAACAGAGGGTGCGGTGTTCCTGTCATAATCACCCGGGAAGTGCATAGCACACAACAGAAAGTGCAGTATTCCTGTCATAATCTTCTGGGAGGTGAGTTATTACAGTACGCACCACACACCCTGGAGAATGCTAGTCCTCTAGTAATGCGAATAAAAGCTCAGACATGTTAAAAAATTGAATCGTTGTAGTTTATGACGACATCAAATAGCCTTATAAAATGGGTTGGGAAAACTATGTAATGTGGTGGGTTGCTGGTGCCCAAGAGGAGTATGTGTATCTCACAACAGCCTACACTTTGGCACTTCTTTTGGTAGTCAGCCACATTGCATAAGGAAATCCTTAAACCTGACACCCGGGCCAACTAAAAAGTTTCATTTTCAACTTTAAAATGCTTTGCCTTTTTTCTATTACCCATTTTATCGGAGCAAATGTGCATGCCAGAGTTTGAACTGTAATGACCCGGGGTGTAAGTGGTTCACAACTACAGGGACCATGAGATCTTATCTTCATAGAGCAATAATGCAGTGGACTGTTGGCTGTCTGCATCAGGACCTTGGAGGATGCTTTTTCATCATGGGGTCACCCACACTGACTTATCTATATGAACGTCAGCACGTATTGTCCCCTGTATAACATAAGCAAGCCCCAACCACTTGAACTTCTTTTTCTCACACAGTTGAGAGAGCGAAGGTCAGACTAGTGGAAGCTGTTTATTCTTTTGCTGGGTCTTCGTCATTTGAAATGATTTTGGTCTGGTTGCTACTCCCTCAGTAATTTTGAGTGTCAGTATGTTTCGCCATTGTCCGTTTATCATGAAGATGCCCACGAGGTGTGTATGTGTACCTATCCCCGACGTAGAAACCTGCAAGGTGTTACATGGCTTTAACTAGGCTACGCAGAGATGTAGGTGAAAAGTTCTGAACAGTTTTTTTGGAAACCCGGCCCTGGGCCAGAGTCTTCACTGTCATCGACGGAAAGTCAGCAAAGTTGGTGGGAGTTGCACCGCTTTTGTTTGGTGAGTTGACATTACTCCCAAGCCCATCGGTAATCTATGTCCTTGCTCTCTGAAGGAGCTAGTAATTTGAAAGGTAGTCCAGTATGCTGGCCAAACAGGCAGATTCAGCTGCTGCAAGGCCAGGCCCTTTCTTGCGAAAGGTTCAGATCCAATATCCAGTACTGCAGCCTTCCTCTGACACCTGTGGAACTGTCTTGTTTACAAAACACTGGTCCTGTTGGTACTGGCAATGGGAACAGACCCATTTTAAATGGCTTCAGCTGTCATCGATGTTACAGATGCATTTTTTTTTTTAACTTTTTGATCCTCTGCACAGTGTGATGCCTTCGGAACAGATATACCCGCTCCCACCGAACTACAGGCTGAAGGGGTTTACCCCTTAGCCCCTGAACCCCTTCTTCCCCATAGGGACATAGGCATGGAGGCTGAG
This sequence comes from Neoceratodus forsteri, assembly GCA_016271365.2. NCBI lineage: Eukaryota > Metazoa > Chordata > Ceratodontiformes > Ceratodontidae > Neoceratodus > Neoceratodus forsteri. Next base: position 1,175,282,760 of record CM057451.1, on the reverse strand, counting down.
ATCCCAGCAGGAGTGTGCTTACGCAGACTCCATCTAAATGTATCACAGCCTCCCTCCCAGTGTCCCAACAGCTGCTCTGCCACCCCGTATCTACCAGTGACAGAAGCACTGTGGAACAAGCAACCCTTCTTTTTCCAGGAGGGGAGGGGGACACTCGATTTCTGCCCCCCAGTCAGTTCTCAGTGATTTTGGCTCATTCCTGAACCCCGGTCACAGTCGTCGCAAATGGTAGCCCTACCAATGGGCCCAGGTTCTGTTCTGTTAGAATTCTCTGATTTTTCTCTAATTTGATAAATCGATTATTATCTAGTCTGCTGCAGTCGATGACGCAAATCCCAACCCAGGCACCACCTGCAGTGTTGCCGTCTGGTCCTGCTGTGCTTCCTTACAAAATCTGTGACCCCCTCAGCCTCCTTCTGTTGAGGAACAGCAGGATGAGTTGCAGAATCCTGACCTCCTAGGTGAGGAGGATAAGGGAGGGGAGGACACCAATCTTTTTCCCCCTCTGGAACAGGAAGATCTGGATGGTTAAACTGTGTCCTCAGGGACTAAAGAGATGGTCCAGTACAGACCCTGTTCTGTCAAGGAGCCTACCTTCCAGGCATTAATGAGGCAGATTCAGGAGACTGAGAATTCCTTGGAGGAGTAAGATGTATGAAAAATGAATCTGATTTTTCTGGAGGTGCAGAGTGGCTCTTAGTGGTCGTGCCTCCGATTCATGTTGCTGTGGAGGATGCTACCCTCGAACTGCCTCCTTCGCACAGGTCCAGTACATTGCATGGGCAGCCCTAGGAATGCAGATAAGCTGTATCTAGTATCTAGGGATACAAAGTAAGATTTCACCCAGCCAGATACCGATTCAGTTGTAGTCATGGCAGCACATCACAGGTCTCCGGACCCCCCACAAAATGAGCACCAGACTTCCAAATAAGGAGTTCAGAAAACTGGACATTATGGGCTCTTGGTCTCTCTTGGCTTGCAAACTGGCAGTTACTAGGTGTACCTTAATGTAAAAACTACATGGCATATGGAGAGAACTGGGCCACGTGGTCAAAGGTATGCATGACAGGCCTCATAAAGTAGACGCCCTTCACCGTGTGTTCCAGGGCTCTGAAGTCAGTAAGCAACCTCAACCACTTCAGTTTCCCACTACTGGTGAATGGAGTTATAAACAACTACCAACAGCAGTACTGGTGTCACCCCTAACAGTCATGCAAAGAGATGCAGATGGAACAAAGCAAACACCCCCAGCACACTGCTAGTAGAGGCACTGATATAAACAAGAGACTCAGTAAGTACAGCCTCCTCATATTGGTGATGCTGCGCACTGCCAGTGTGCTTGTAGACACGTTGATACGGGCAGCACCATCGTGCAAAAGTTTCCTGCAAGGTCCTGACTCCAGTGGTTCATACTGCAACTTATGTTTTTATGGAGAGCCTGCTGAAGATCTTCTGTTACTGGGAAGTAAGGAGCCTACAGTCTATGACAGCAGAACCCACACAGTTGTGCGGGACTGCTTTCTTTTTTTTTTTCTCCTCCTCAGGCATGTCATCATGAACATACCCTGGTCCCAGGGATACACAGTGGTAGTATACAAAAATTCACCAGTATAACATGCAGTATTTGTGGCCACAAATGCAGTGCGGCATTGCATTAGCACTTGAATAACATGCATTTGCTGCCACAAATACCACATTATACTGCATTACTGGTGAACTTTTTTATAACTGTCACTGTACCCTGTTCAGGCCTGCTATCCCCCTGTCCCCTGAGTCTAACTACCACCTGATGACTCCCACAGCTTCTGTACTGTGGGTATGCACTCTGGAAGGAGGGCCACCCACCCAAGGCAATTGCCCAGGGGAACAGGATCCAGTGTTGGGGGGTTCTAAGAACCAGAGGAGCCAAGGACACCAGCTGTCATGTAGACAGTTGTGGGATTTAATCCTGTCTTCTCCCGTGTCTTCTCTCCTCCTGTGGTGTGAGTGGAGACTTCTGACAGCCTCAGATAACTTAGAAACATAGACTGACGGCAGATAAGGACCGCTTGGCCAACCTAGTCTGCCCATTTCCCTACCTATTGGATAAGCTGCAGATCCTAGTCAACCGGCAGCCTACTCCCTCCTTACCTCCCACTATAATTGCCTTATGTCGGTTCCATGCATTTTTGAATTCCCCCCACTTTTTTGACCCCACAACCTCCTCAGAAAGACTGTTCTACGCATCCACCACCCTCTCAATGAAAAAATACTTCCTCACGTTGCCCCTGAGCCATCCCCCCTCTATCTTCAAATTGTGCCCCCTTGTTCTTGTGCATCTCTTTTTCTGAAATAGGCTACCCTCTTGGACTCTGGTGATTCCCTTGAGGTACTTGAAGGTTTCTATCATGTCCCCCCTCTCCCTCCTTTCCTGAAGGGTATACATATTAAGCACTCTTAGTCTCTCTTCATATGGCTTCTGGTGTAGACCCAGCACCATTTTGGTTTCCCTCCTCTGGACTGCCTCCATCCTACGTCCTTGTGGAGATGGGTCTCCAGAACTTCATGTAGTACTCTAGATGGGGTCTCACCAACTGTTTGTACAGAGGAATAATGACTTCCTGCTTTCTACTGGTGATGCCTCTCCCTATGCATCCCAGAATCCCTCCCAGCCCTCCTTGCTGCCTACTCACATTGCTTGCCTACATTAAAGTCATCTGATATGAGTACTGTCATCATCGAAACACAGGTCAGGAAGCTTTGAAAAACCAGAAGCAGTTGTAAAATTCGCAAGAGTTTTATTATTAATAATAGTAAAATAAAAAAAATAAATTGTTTAGAATAACTATTTACAATGGCAGAAGAAACATAGAAAACAGAGTCCTGAGTTTTTCTTCTCAATTTCCAATCTCAGTCTCTCAGTCTCTGTCTCTCTCTTTTGCAAAACATTGCAGATCCATTTTATAAGTTTTTGCAGGAGCTGTTAAGAAAATAGCATGTTGCTCACACAGTATTCTTGTAAGTTTACAATGTTCTTGTCAGTTTCAGCAGGTGCAGCAAAAAGAATATTGTGACCCAGAACTGACCTCTTATTTACATCATATGCAAAAGGCTTAAAATTGCATCTCAGGTTAACCCCTTGACTTCCAAATAGCTTTGCAATCATTTCAACAGTATAACTATATACAGTTTTAAACAAAGGGATCCCAGTATCAATTACTTTTCCAAAAACAGATTCACATATATTTTTATACCAGCAGATATGCAAGGGGGGAAGAAAAGGCAGAATCGAAAGCGAGGGTAGAGTGACAGTGAGAGGCAGAGAATTGCAAGACCTTCATGGTGATCGAGTCCTAGGTCTCATGAGAAAATTTGGTTGCGCAGCCAGACAGAGAAGAGACTGAAGAGGAGAGAATAGAACAGATTTTACATTTAAACTCTTTCTCCATTACTGGGAGAGGGCCAGGTTCAACCCTGTCACAAGTACCCCCAGGTCCATTTTCATTTTTGTTGTTAGTACCTCCCCCCCTTTGTGTACTCTTCCCCTGGGTTTTTGTTTCCCAGGTACATTACTTTGCACTGAAACTAAGCTGCCATACTCTTGACCATTCCTCCAACCTTGCCAAGTCCCTTTTAATTCTTTCCACCCCTCCTTGTGTATCAACCCTGTTGCAGAGCTTTGTGTCGTCTGCAAAGAGGTATACTTTTCCTTCCAGACCCTCTGGAATGTCACCTACAGTATAAAGACATTAACAAGTACTGGTCCCAGTACTGAACACTGTGGTACCCCACTAGTAACTCCCCTGTCTCCAGAATGTGCTCCATTTACTATTATCCACTGCGTCCTGTTGTCCAGCCAATTTGTTACCTAGGCTACCACCCTGGGACCCACTCTGAGGCTGGCTAACTTGTTTATTAATCTTTTGTGTGGTACTGTGTCAAATGCCTTGCTGAAGTCTAAGTAGGTCATATCTATAGCCCCTCCCTGGTCTACTACTTTGGTCACCCAGTCAAAGAAATCTATTAGTTCGAGGAGTGTGGATATGTTGTTCATCCACACTCTTACGCATGTCCCTTTCCCCTTTAAATCTTGCTGGAAGTCTTCAAGCTGGCTCCTCCCACCCACCCGAGTGGTATATACCTCGGCTCCGCCCCATGATGCCAGATCTTCCTTTCTGCTGGAAGATTCAGGTTCCCTTGTGCTACTTCTACAAGTACCGTAGGCCCTGGATTCTAATCAATGGTTTTTGCCACATTTGCTTTATTTGAAACTCTTAAGAGTTTACGATTCTGATCCGTGCACATCAGACATGGAGGACAAATCATCCCCTGGGTTTTGCCAGTGTTCTTGCGGACAGAAAATGTCTAGCACTGATCCCCACCTCTCGTGCGTTTATTGCTTGGGTGTCGTACATGACACCACCACTTGCACCATGTGTCTGGCCTTCCATCTCAATGTCCTGGACAACCGCAAGGCACGCCTACAGCTAGGGAGACCAGAGCTTTGCAATCCACCGGTGAAATCAAAGGAGGCCAGCTGGGCGGTTTCCACGGCCACGGGATCTGCCAAGCAGCTCGTCCAGATGGCAGCTTTCGAAGAGGAAGCTGCTCAAGCTTCAGCCAGCTGAAGTCTTTTCATGCTGCTTAACCTGGACTCCACCTTCACTGGGTCCTTTTCGGGAGCTGTGCCAGTCTCTCCCTACCAAGGGTGAGGCGCTCTCGGGCTCACACTCCTTCCACCCTAAGAAAAGGGGCCAAGGACCCTAAATCTTCTTCTGTCCGAAGAAGGCGTTCCTGGGACCAAGAGCGGTCTGATTCTCAGGACCTGGCGGGCTCAACCTTGCTCGAGATTGCTTACTCGGCCCCTGGCTTCTCGGACCATCTGTCAGGCCAAGGCACCGAGGCCAAGGATACGGCAGAACAGACCGAGATTTCTCTCCACCCAATCGAGCTGTTGTCGCCGACCCCACTCGATGACTCTTTGGAGAGGACACCCATCCTTTCTTTCCCTGACAAGGAGACCCGTCCTTCGGGTATTCCAATCGAGGGACAGGAGCTGGAACCCCGGTTTTCACCGAATCCAGCCTCTCCGGATCGACAGAGCCGACACTGTTGGTCTCGATCGAGGACTAGGACCTCGTCAGTCGAAAAACTGAAAAAGTGTCACAAACACTCCCAGAAGAGGTGCCGCCACCGATCCTCATCCTCCTCAGACGAGGAAAGACTTTGACGGAAGCTCCGTCGACATTATGAAGACCTCATGTGGCAACAGCTAAATCTGACCATTCAAAAGCCAGCTACTCCAGCTACACCAGCCATTACTTGACCCCAGCTTCTTAGGCTGACTCCTCCAGTACCGAGGACTGCGGTTCTCCCTCCAGTAGGACTGGCATGCATTCCTGTTTGGCCTATTCCGGTCTCCCCACCAATTCTGGTGGAGCCACTGCCTAAGCAGCCTCAGGGAGGGAACCCCTCAAAGGAGGATTGGACAGACATGGGCCTGCCCCATCGTCTGTCCATCACTGTTGTTCCTGATCACCCTCGGCGTATTGAAGGGGACATAGGTGGGAGACCCCTGTATCCTGACTCCTCGGACTCAGATACCACTGGTCTTCACTCACACCCTGATGATGAGTTGTCAGTGACAGGCCCGGAGGAAGGTCCTTCCTCTTTCCAGGGCATCCTTCAACTTATTTCTGAGTCCACCGGTATGTCCTTGCAGCCTATCCAAAAGAAGGTGGAATATCCTCTCATGGATATCCTTAAGAGGAAGGATACCCCGATGGAGGCCTTCCCAGTGGCCAAAGCCATTGTTGGCCCAGCCCTTGAGCTTTGGCAGTACCCTGCCTCTTGCCTGGCTCCATCTGCCCGCATGGCTCACAAGTACACTGTACCAATGGGGTACTTGGCAGGCTTCACTGAGAGACTTGTGACTGCCTCAGTGTTTAGACGCACGGGTAGCTCAATGGATACTGACCACCCTCCAGACAAGGAGTCCAAAAATATGGACCATTCTGCCCGGAAGGTATATGTGGCCTCATCCTTTGGCCTTCATCAGGCCAGCTTGGCAGTGATCATGGCACACTTCTTTCATGCTCTGTTGGGGTTGCTAGATGAAATCCTCCCTCATCTCCCAGCGGACATGCAGACCACAGTTAAGCAAGTCTGTGACTAGGGCCATGCTGTTGCAAAACAGCAGCTCCAGATGGCTTTGGACATTGGAGATTCCTGTGCCAGTTCCCTAGCAGCCACTCGCTGCAGGGTCTGGTTGAGATTATCCTCTTTTCCGCACTCAGCACAAGCTAGCTGACGTGCCCTTCCTTGGTACCGACCTCTTTGGTCCAGGAGTGGCAAGTCACCTCCAGCACATAGAGCACTCCAATGCCACCTTGGATGCCACTTCTGCAAAGGGTTCTTCGGGCAAGAACCAGCAGAAGTGCAAGAAGAAGCCTTTTTGGCACTCTTCTCCTGTGGTTAGATAGCCCCCCTTCCAGGGAGGTCAGCAGCAACAGCCGGCTCAAGCTTGGCACTCTAGGCCCAAGCAGGCTCCCAAACAGCCACGCAAAGGAGGCCAAGGTGCTGGTCCAGGAGCCTCCTCCTCTAAGCCTGCACAGTGACCCTCCGCAGTGGCCACCCCTACTCCCGTCATGCCAGTTCTGGGTCCTCCCATGGGAGGCCGGCTCCACCACTTTCTTTCCGCCTGGTCCAGTATCACCTCAGACAGTTGGGTCCTGGAAGTGGTCGGTCGGGGACTGCCTCTAGAGTTCAAGCAGTACCCTCCTTGCTGAGCCCGTGCCCCATGGGAGGAAAGGATCTCAGTTGGCGCTCAGTTGGCCCTTCGGGGCGACATTGCTCACCTCCTCCGCAAGGAGGCGGTAGCTCCAGTGCCGGATCCTCCTACAGACCCAGGCTTCGTGTCCAGGTACTTCCTGGTGCCCAAGCGGGTAGGGGGTTGGCGTCCCACCCTAGATCTCCACGACCTGAATCAATATCTCAGGTTTCGCACCTTCCGGATGATAATTCTGAACCAGACCATACCATCTCTGGAGCGAAACATGTGGTTCTGTTCACTGGATCTACAGGACTTGTTCTTTCCCGTCCCAATCCATCCATCCCACCAGCGATTCCTCTGCTTCAGGGTCGAAGGGACCCTGTATGAGTTCCATGCCATGCTGTTCGGCCTGTCATCGGCCCCTCAGGTCTTCACCAAATGCATTGCAGTGGTGGCAGCCCATTTACGGCATCAAGGGGTTCGGATATACCCCTACCTCGATGATTGGCTCCTGGCGGGTTCCTCCCTGCAGGAGGTGGAGAGGTTCAGGGACCTGGCCCTCTAAACCTGTTCCCAATTAGGCCTCCTGATCAACGAGGCCAAGTCGGAACTCATGCCTTCTCAGGTGATGGGCTTTATCGGGGCAGAGCTCGGCTCCCTGTGGAGGTTTTTTCCTCCTTTGCCCAATCATTTCTAGTTGGGCACTTGCGCCCTGCCCGGGACTTCCTGCGCCTCCTGGGTTACATGATGGCGTGCACCTCAGTGGTCCGTTGGGCCAGATTGCACATACGCCCCCTCCAGTGGGAGCTGGCCGCTCAGTGGACTCAGCGTCAGGATCTTTTCGACCAGCTGGTCACTGTCACCCAGAAGATGTGGGATGCTCTCCAATGGTGGACTGTCCCAAGTCGTCGGCAGGAAGGGATCCCGTTTGTCCGCCCTGAGCCGACAGTTGTCCTTATGACCAATGCCTCTCTCATGGGCTGGGGAGCCCACATGGGGGACCACAGAACCCACAGGTTCTGGACCCCTGAGGAGTCCTGTTGCCACATCAACCTGCTAGAGCTCAGGGCAGTCAGACCGGCGCTGTCAGCTTTCATTCCTCAGCTCTGGGGTCAAGTGGTTCAAGTCAAGACGGACAATACCATGACCATGTACTACCTCAACAAACAGGGCAGCACACACTCCTGTCTGCTATGCAAGGAGGTGCTCCGGATCTGGACCTTTGTCAGCCGGTTGGAGGCGGATCTCCTTGCCATCCATGTGGCAGGAGTCTTGAACCAACTGGCGGATGCTCTCAGCCACATAGGCCAAACATCCCACGAGTGGTCTCTCCATCCAGAGGTAGCTTACAATCTGTTCTTCCATTGGGGCAAACCATTGGTGGACCTGTTTGCCTCCAGGGAGAACACCAAGTCGAGGCTGTACCATGCCCGCCTCCCTCAGCAGGGCTCGCTGCAGGGGGATGCCTGTTCGAGGCCGTGGACCCCAGGCCTCCTCTATGCCTTCCCTCCATCTCCCTTGATCCACAAGGTGTTACTCAAGGTGAGAAGGGACAAGGCAAAAGTGATCCTGGTAGCTCCAGACTGGCCCCGCCAGTTCTGGTATCCAGATCTCCTCAGCCACATCTGCAGGGCCCTGGAGCGGCTTTGTACATGCCCGGACCTGATATCATTGAACCAGGGGAAGGTATTCCACCCAGACCTTCAATCTCTGCACCTCACAGCCTGGTACCTGAGCGGCTAGAGTTCCAGGCTCTGGGTCTTTCCGAGGATGTCTACACCATGGTGGAGGCATCTCGTAAGGAATCGACCAGGAAATGTTATGCTTTCAAATGGAAAAGGTTTCCATTTGGTGTCATGGTAAGAGTCTGGACTCCTTATCCTGTTCTGTGGCTAACATTTTAGACTACCTTTGGTCTCTCTCCAAAGGGGGTCTTTGGTCATCGACCCTTAGGGTGCACCTGGCAGCTATCTCTGCTTACCAGGCATGGGCCGGTCAGTCGACATTGGCACAGAAGACAGTGGTCAGGTGCTTTTTCAAAGGCCTGGATCACATATCCCCTCCGATGCGTGAACCTCCACCTCCGTGAGATCTTCTGCTGGTTTTGGCAAAGCTCACGGGCAAGCCATTCAAACCCATACACAAGTGTAAGCTCTCACACTTGTCGTGGAAGACTGCCTTCCTGGTGGCTATTACATCAGCCAGAAGAACAGGGGAGCGCCAGGCGCTGTCAGTGGACTCCCCTTATCTGGTCTTTCACAGGGTCAAAGTTGTTCTGCGCCTATCCAAAATTCCTTCCGAAGGTGATGTCAGAGTTTCACCATAACCAGGTGTTGACTCTGCCGGTATATTACCCTAACTACACCTCAGACACTGGGTACAGGCTCCATACCCTGGACCTTAAATGTGCTCTCTCCTACTACAAGGAGGGGACGGCGGAAATTCGGGGAGAGGTTCGCCAGCTGTGTTTGTCACCTCGCTGATGCTGCTTCTGGCAGACCTGCAGCCAAACGGACCATTGCAAGATGGATTACATCATGCATAGGTCTGTGCTATGAGTTGGTGGGCAAGGAGCCTCCCAGTGGGATAAGAGCTCATTCTACCCGCCATACTGCTGCATCGGTGGCTGCTTCCAGGGACATCCCTATCCAGGAGATCTGTCGGGCTGCTACCTGGAAGTCAGCAAACACCTTCATTACCCATTACCACATCGACCTTAAGTCACAGTGGGATGCTGGTTTTGGGGCCTCGGTTCTCCAATCTCTGTTTCCTAAGTAGGGGATGTGCACCTTGCCTCCCTCCTCCCAGAGAACTGCTACGAGTCTGCCCGACAGTGTGGATGAACAACATATCCACGCTCCTAGAAAAACAGGTTACTCACCTGTAACAGTAGTTCTAGGAGTGGTATATGTTGTTCATCCACATGCATCCACCCGACCTCCCCGGCTTTAGGCGCATCACCTTGCTTCCGAGCCTAAGATCTGGCATCATGTGGTGGAGCTGAGGTATATACCACCCGGGTGGGTGGGAGAAGCAAGCTTGAAGACTTCCAGCAAGATTTAAAGGGGAAAGAGACATGCCAAAGAGTGTGGATGAACAACATATACCACTCCTAGAACTACTATTACAGGTGAGTAACATGTTTATTCGTCTGACGTGACCTTCCCACTGCGAATCCATGCTGCCTTGGGTCCTGTGCCCTGCTGGCCTCTAGGTACTCAACAGTTCTTTCTTTCAGAAGTGATTCCATCATTTTCCCTACCACTGAGGTCAAACTAACAGGTCTATAGTTTCCTGCCTCTGCCTTGCTCCCACTCTTGTGAAGAGGGATCACAGCTACCATCCTCCAGTCCTCAGGTACCATACCATCCTCCCATAATTTGTTAAAAAGGCTAGTCAGTGGTGTCACTAGGTCTCCCCTAAGTTCTTTTAGAATTCTGGGGTGAATCCTGTCAGGTCCCATTGCTTTGGTCACCTTGAGTTTTAAGAGTTCTTTCAGAACCCTTCTTCTGTGAATGGACTAGTATCGACCACCCTGCCCAGAGTGCTTCTATTGTTTGGTTTAGGTACCTCCCTTCTTCTTCTTTTGTGAATACTGAGCAAAATTATTCGTTCAGTATCTCTGCCTTTTCACTGTTGCTCTCTGCCTACCTCCCCTTCCCTTTATTAAGCCTCATTATCCCTCCCCTGGTCTTTTTGCACTCCCTAATGTATTTATAAAAGGTTTTATCCCCCTTCTTAACTGAGCTATCTTTTCTCAGTTTGGGCCTTTGCTATCCCGACTGCCTTCCCCGCTTCCCTCTGCTTTAACTGATACAGCTCTCTGTCCTGCTGCTTCTGTGATTCCTTATACTTCCTGAATGCTATCTTTTTCTCCCTCACCTTCCCTGCCACCTCGTTTGAGAGCCATAGTGTTTTTTTATTTCATTTTGTTTTCTTTATTCACTTCACACAAAGGCTTGTTGCCTCTATGATGGCAGTTTTGATTTTTCCTCATTGTGCTTCCACCCCTCCTTCCTGCCTATTTGCTAGTGCATTTCTTATGCACTCTCCCATTTTGCCAAAGTCAGCCTTTCTAAAATCCAGTACCCTTACATTTTTATGGCTTTACTCTACGGTTGTGTTTATCATGAACCTCACGGTGTGGTGGTCGCTTGTTACCAGATGGCTACCCACTTCTAGATCTGTGATCCTCTCTCCATCCCCATTTGAGAGTACCAGGTCCAACACTGCTCCCTTCTGAGTGGGTTCCAACACTAGCTGTGTGAGGCATGCCCACTGTAGGACATTGAGAATGACCCTACTCTTCGATGTGGCTGCAGTAAATATGCTCCAGTTAAGATCTGGCATATTCAAGTCCCCCATCAACAATATCTCCCCTTTTCTGCCATTCTGAAGATGCCTTCTATCATTTCCTTGTCCATTTCCTTCCACTGAGACGAGGGGTCTGTATACAACCCCTGTGTGGATTATGGTGCCACTACCTGCCTCCAAGGTGACCCACAGTGCCTCCTCTGTAGCGATGTCTGTGGAGGGGCGAGCTCTTCTATCTCCCTGTCCTCCCACGGTGTGGACTGAGCCTTCTGATGACCTCGGATACACCCAACAATGTCCGTGGAGGGGCCAAGCTCCCCTGTCTCCCCCTCCTCTCGTGGTGTGGGTGGAGCCTTCTGACGGCCTCAGATGCACACCCAGTGATGTCTGTGTAGAGGGTGAGATTCCTGACCTCCCCCTCTTCCCTAGTGTGGGTGGAGCCTTCTGATGGCCTTGGACACACCCAACAATGTCTGTGGAGATGGCAAGCTCCCCTGTCTCCCCCTTCTCTGTGGTGTGGCTGGAGTCTTCTGACAGCCACAGATACACACAGTGATGTCTGTGGAGGAGGCAACCTCCCTTGTCTCCTCTTCCCATGGTGTGGCTGGAGCTTCTGACAGCCTCTTAGACATGCACGAATATATGTGGAGGGGGCATGTGGTTTCCCCTTCTTCCACGGTATGGGCGGAGCTCCTCTAGTCACCCCTTCTCCCATGGTGTGGCTGGAGCCTTCTGACTGCCTCAGATACAGGCAGCTATGTCTGTGGAAGGGGCAAACTCACCTGTCTCCTCCTCCTGTCATGATGTGGGCAGAGCCTTCTGATGGCCTCATATGCAGCCAGTGATGTCTTTGGCGGAGGTATTCTCTGTGGCTCCAGGTGCCCAACCCCCCTCACAGTGCACTGTCAAGTGGCTGGTGCCATAGTCAGGCCTAACTCCTGAGGCATCGACTTGAGTTCCATTCTGGGTTACCTACACAGCAGTGTGACATGCTGCTGCTGCGGAGATGTGCCATCATGATAGCTCTGTTATTGCTTACTTTAAAAAAAATTTTAACTGCTTTATTGTATTTTGCAACACATACAAACATATTACATAGCATACAGTGACATCAGACCCCCGGAACAATAATGGTGCACAGTATAGCGAGTATTTTACACAGTGACAGTTGGGAATTAAGACTTACAGAGGTTATACACACATAAGTTAATGGGTCATATGGCCATCTGATCATTCCATTCGTATTTTCCATTAATGGATGCTGGATTGGCACCCTTTGTATTTAACCTAACCTTCCTGGGACTGAAGTAGGGTGTTCAAAGTGTGGCACTTGTGGCCATCTTTTTATCAAAAGTGGACATTCTGGGCCCGATTTTCCAACAGCGAGACTTGCCACAAGCCCGGGGTGAACCAAACGTACGGCGCAGTGGGCTTGTGGCAAACTAGAGGGATTTTTGCATCCCTTGCTTCAAATCGATGCTTTTGTGGTCTAGACTTCGTTATTGTTGGGCACCCCTAACACGAAGCCTGCGGCCGAACTTTGCCGCAAGCTGTTGTAAAGCAGGCAAACTGTCGCAGCTGCACCAGAGACTGTAGAATCGGGCACAGTTCCGGCAGTCTGCAAATACTGCAGCTGTGACAATGTAAGGGTTTGACTCGGGGCTGCACCATCCTTTGACAGTCTGGCCTCCTTGTGTCTTAAGGATGGCAATCATTTTTTCAGTACAGAGATTCATATATAATTCTGTCAACCATTCATTACATGTGATTACCTCTCGGTCTGGCCAGTGTTTTTTTTTTTTTTTTTTTTTCGGCTGAGGCTGTGAGCAAAGATATATGATATTTTCTTGCTGTTACCGAATCTCAATGAAATCCCTATTACTGTTTACTTAACAAATGTGGATTTTATCATCAAATAGCTATCACTGCAATAGTCAATCCTGCCAAGAGAAAACATTTTAAAACATTATGCTTCACAACAAACAGTATAACACTGATGTCTCTAGTGATCTGCAAAAAAGAGTGGGGCCCTAATTATTTTTAAAAGTGTATTTACGAACATAAATAAAACTAAATAGTTTCTGTGAAATCAAACTTTTCTGTTTTACATAATAAACTTTATACAGAAATTGCAAAATGTGTGCACAGCATGGACAAAACCTAAAACACATTTATAACAGGATTGAAAACCTGAATATCTTTCAAAGAACAGTAAAAAACATAAAACAGCTTAAGTGTTTGTGCCAAACATACCGACTGTATCTTTGTACTTTGTAAAGCTTTGTACTGTTTTTTTTAAACTTAAGTATTTTACATCACTGTCTTGTTTTATATTTTTAGCCAAAACTGTTTATGCTTTCCGAAGTATTTCACTACTGTGTAAAAACATACTTACCTTTTTCTTTCTAAAACCAAACAGAAGCTAATAAAATGTTAAATGGCTGTTTGTTTTACATTTTTTTTTGTTAATCCACTTCTGATCTGCCCCCATATGGCAAGCCTCCCCCAACCCATCACACACATTCCCTAGGTACTTACCCCAACCTCTTATTCCCCTATTTATTGCCCCCAATAGTGAGGTCCTTGGGAGCATAACTTCTCCGAAAGGGTGAGGGTCCAGAGTTGAGGCAGGTGCGTACTCAGCAGTGTGGGGCCTGAAAGGAGCTTGACGTCATCCTGCCTGTCGAGGGGGGGGCCCACTATTTTCTCCCTACTGACGGCTGCTCGTGTGCCATGACTCACATGCATTATCCGCAACTGGTGTCTGCCCCTCCCCCCATGTGTACCACTGCTGCACCACCCCCCAGCTGCTGCCAGGTGTTAGGTGAACAATGGAGGATGTGATCCCCTCCATCCCAAAGAAGGAAAGCTATTCACGGGATGCTGATCCTACCTTCCTAAGCCAGCCCTCAGCAACCTGGGTCTGTTCCCAAACTCAGGTCACCAGAGCAGTGAGTACACATAGGTACATAGTTAAGACACTTCCACTGTGGCTTTGTTAAGACTGCTGCTGGTTGCAGTTACATACAGAGTTACGCACTCATTCACATTTGTACAGCGGCACAAAACAAAAATAATTTAAAAATATATTTAAACTAGCTGGCCCAGTGAGGCTGAGGGCTGAGGCACTGGACGCCTTACCTCGCGCCACACCGGCGACCCATGTTTGGGAACGGACATGGGGCGTTGGAGGTTGGCAGGGAACAGAAGAATCGAGCGTCCCTAGAACTGCTCTCCTTCTCTGTGGAGGGGGGTTTGCAGGGCTTGGTGATTGCCTGCCATCTAGCGGAGGCTGGGAGGTGGCACATCAGCACTGGAAGTAGATGAGAGTGCAGCAGGTGCTTGGCAGGACGCGCCCGGGAGTGTGCGCACAGCTGCCGCTGACGCCATTGTACGCTGTACCTCGAGATGGAGAGTAAATACAGAAACAGTGGAGTCCTCTGTGAATGACGATGGTCCCCTTCCATGACGGTGCCAGGAAGTCACCTCCCTGAACGCTAATCAGACCGGTGGGTTGAGTCGCTCCCCACCCCCTGCCACAAAGGGTAAGCCATGGGGTTATGGGGAGGGGGTCTCATACTCGGCGCCTACACAGGGAGGGGGGACATCAGACGCTGGCAGAGGACTCAAGTAACTACAAAAATATATATATATATATATATATATATATATATATATATATATATATATATTTAAAGGGGCACTGTCAACCGGTACCTGGTCCTTGCTCCTACTGGTAACTAAGTACTGGCTACCCTAGCACTATGCACTTCCTGCTCAAATCTCTCTCTGTGCTTCTATGTGTTATGCATTATTGTTTCCTGTTTGTTGAATGTGTGCCCACAATTCCTCCTACAGACGCTATCTCTACTTTTCCTATGCCATGCTCCTTTTTTGCAAACACTTTGACTGCATCTGCCACTGTTTTTTATTTGCACTACTGCTTGTTATAATGTCACTTTTTCAATCATAATCCAAGACTGATTGATGTTGCCGTCAAATTTACGAACACTGGTACTGTGTATTGTGTCATTTGGTTTAAGCGTAACCATGACCGATGATGTCGCCCTCACACCTATGTAATGGTTCCTGTATACCTTCCGTTACTGTTTTAGTTTGCAACTCTCCCGGGTCATGCCTGAAAATAGGCACATACTGTATGTATGTGCCTAGTGTAGCTTACCTGGTATCAAAAACTAGAAAAATAAATATCATTTCTAGCTGAAAACCTACATGGTATGGTTGCTTACCTTTTCTAAAATTCGCTGATGTTGCTGGCAGTTTTATCTGTTTCTTTTCTTAGTAGATCTGAAATGCATGGTAATGGTGTAGCTATACCCAACCTTGTTCTGTTTCAGATCTTTGATCAACTCTTATTGCATACTTCCTGAATATTACAAACAAACACCCCCCCCCCAAAAAAAGAGGACAGCCACTCATGATGCAATAGCCTCCTCTCCTCCCAATGGATCATGAGTGGCTAGACTGTGTGGGGTCGTCCCTAAGTTGAGGAAAGATGCAGTGGAAGTTGATCAAGAAAAGTATACAGACATGTTTTTGTGTGGTTACACCAATATGTTCAGCAGCCTTTTTTTCACTTTTAGACAGACAAGATAAATCCAAAACAAACAACCAGCTACATCAGCAATCTGTACAGAATGACAGCAATCATAAAATGCTGTTTTGTTTTTTTTTTAACTAGGAAACATTTGAGACCAAAGGGGGTTGACAGTGTCCCTGTAAAGGCAAGGTCCGGTTTTGCATTGTATTACCACTTAAATCTAAAAAGATCAACATTCACAGTGAAAATAATTTTGTAACTTGAGGCTGGAACCAGATTCTGACTGCCTGTATGCAGTATGTGCCTCATTTTGAAGTACCTTGCTTTTCCCAGGGGGCTGTGCTACAGGACAGAATAATGCTGGGTCATCTATGGGTCTCCATAGGAGTCAACAGGACTCAGGCCTGATCCCCAGCCAACCCGTCCTGCAGGATAGCCACCCGAGAGCTGTAGAAGGTCCATAAGGAAGAATTACTCACCATAGTAATCTTGTTTCTTCAAAGGGATCACTCATTATGATTAAACTGATGCAGCCAGCCTCCTGTGTTGAACTGCCCAGAAAGATGGAATGCTATGCAAATGATGGAACTCTAATTGGCGCATGCCAATTTCAAACTGCTGCCCTAGCAACTGCTGCACTCTGAGTGCATCAGATTCTTACAGAGCCTAACTGGGTATAATGCCCCCCAGCTAATCTTTACATAATAAAGAAAAAGACCCCCCCCGATCAAAAATCCCCTAGAGACAGACCTAAAATGAGACCACAAGGAAACCAACTGGTTTAAAGGGTGAGTCTCTAACCTGGTCTATATATAACATTAAAGCAGAGATGCAGAACAAAAATTCTCAACACTTTTTTTTTTTAAGGTTCTCGTAGGGGAGGTAGGGTGGGTGCTTTAATCATAATGAATGATCCATTTGAAGAAACAAGATTACTATAGTGAGTAATTTTTTCTTCTAACCCCAGGAATCACTCATAATGATTAAACTGATGCAGACTACCAAGCAGTACCTTTGGAGGTTGGGCAGAGAACCCATTTGGGGAACAGGTTCTGCAGAACTGCTGTGCCAAACCTGGCATTGCTTCTGGATTGTAGATCCAGGCTGTAGTGCTTTGTGAAAGTGTGCACTGTTTTCCACGTAGCTGCTTTGCAGATTTCCAGTAGTGCCATATCTCTTGAAGCTGTCACTAACGCAGCTGTACCCCTGGTGGAATGTGCCCTTAGGCTAAGGGGTGTCTGTTTACCCACTTTACTGTAACAAAACTGAATACATGCCACTATCCAGTGAGCAATTATACGTTTTGTGGCAGCTCTACCTTTACCTACATCACCATGAGTGAGGAAAAGCTGTGTTTGAGCTGATCTATATGCCTCGGTTCTGTCAATGTAATTCTTGACATCGAGGCAGTGAAGTTTCCTTTCTACAGAACTGGAGTTCTCTGTAAAGAAAACAGGTGTAGAAGTCATAGACTGATTCAGGAGAAAAATCAGGTACCACTTTGGGTAGAAATGTCCTATTTGGTCCAGAGGACCACCTTATCCCTGGCAAAGGCGATAGCCACCAGAAACACAGTTTTCCAGGTGACATATTTCAGGTCTGCAGTTGGCATAGGTTCGAATGGTGGTTCCATCAGCTTGGTAATGCAGATATTTAGATTCCAGGCTGGGACGGGTTTACTCAGAGGAGGGTGAAGGAGGTTGAGGTCCTTGAAGTATTTCTTGAAAACTGGATGAGAGGCCATGGATCTTTCCTTACCAGCTGACAGGTAAGCCAAGACTGAAGCCAGGTGGACCTTAAGGGTCAAAGGCCTCAGTCCTAATGAGTGCAGGTGTGTCAGGTAATCCAGGAGAACAGCAAGATCAGTCCTGAAGGGGTCAGTACCCTTACCTGAGCACCAAATGGAGAACCTCTTCCACTTAGAGGAATAGGTTTTCTGGAGCCCCTAAGCACTGTCAGGACTTGTTCTGATGGCTTGAGGTTAAAAACTCTTAAGTCCTCAAGAACCAGACCTTGAGTCTCAGTGACTTGAGGCTGGGATACAAAATCTTGCCCTGGGAGGAGGTCAGCAGGTTGTGCCTCCTGGGCAAGTGAATTGGCAAGGTCACTGAAGAGTCAGAAGCGAGTACCAGTGCTGTCTCGCCCTGTGTGGTGCCACCAGTATCACTGTTGCTGGTTGGGACCTTAATTTCAGTAGTGCCCTGAATATCATTGGAAAAGGAGGGAAGGCATCCACAAACTTCCCTGACCAATCCTGGGCCATTGCATCCAGGGGAAGTGTGCCCTTGTGATGGGGGCCTGCAGCAGTACAGGGGCAATTAGGTGATTTTCTGCAGAGGCAAAAATATCCACATCTGGAGTGCCCCACCTTCTGAGCACTGCACTGAGAATCTGCGGGTTCAGAGACCACTCATGGTGGTCCTGATTTAGCTTGCTGAGAGAATTTGACAGTACATTGTCCTTCCCTGGAAGGTGTATGGCTGACATAGATACCTGCATGGAGTATGCAAGGGACCACAGCTTCATTGTCTCTCTGCAAAGTGGGGTTAACCTGGTTCCTCCATGTTTTATTGATACAGTACGTGGTTGTGGTGTTGTCCATCCTGACCTGCACCACCTTGTTTTGCAGATATGGGGCAAACAGCAGTGGTGCCAGGAACACTGCCCTGTGCTCCAGCAGACTTATGTAGATCAGGGACTCTTGCAGAGACCATGTGCCACTTGTGTGATCCAGCATGTGTAACCCCCAACTGAGAAGTGAAGCATATGTTGTGAGAACTAGGGAGGGCTGTTCCCTTAGAAAGGGTACACCTACCCTGAGGTTGTGTCCACCCAGCCACCACTGAAGTGCCTGCAGTAGGATGTGTGTGGCTGGAACCAGTTTAGACAGAGGGTCTGTCCTTTGTGACTAGTACTGACTCATGTGAAACTGTGTGTCTCTCTCATTTGGAATCTGAAACCTGGCACCACTGTGGTGGCAGCTGCCCTATGTCCCAGTAGCCTGAGGAATTCCCTGGCTGGCTTGGGTTTGCCTAGCGTGAAGGAACTTGCAATCTGTAGGATGCTGTCCACTCTGTCCTGGGGTAGGAAAGCTCTGCACAGGCTGGCATCCAGCTCTGCTCCAATGAAGTCCAGCACTTGTACTGGCTCTTGCTGTGATTTCTGCTCATTTATGAGGAAACGTAAGGATTCCAGCATGGATTTTGTGAGTGCCAGTGAGTGCCATGCATGTTGCAGGGACTGGCCTATGACTAACCAGTCATCCAGGTAGGGGAAGACTATCACACCTTGTTTTCTCAGGTATTCGACCACCACTGCTAGGCATTTTGTGAATGCCCTTGGTGCAGAAGTCAGACCGAATGGGAGTGCTGAGATTTGGTAATGACCTGAGGCCAGTTTGAACCTTAGGTACTTTCTGTGAGTTGATCTGACAGGAATGTGAAAATAGGTGTCCCTTAAGTCCAGGAAAGCTAACCAACCTCCTTTTTGCAGTGTGGATATGATTATTGAGAAGGTCACCGTTTTAAACTTTGGCTTCAGAATGTGCTTGTTCAGAAACCTTAAGTCCAGGATAGGTTGCTAGTCCCCATTTTTCTTTTTGGTAAGGAAGTATCTGGAGTAGAAGCCTTTGCCCCTTTGGTTTAGGGGTACTGGTTCCACTGATTTGATTGACAGAAGGTGTTTTACCTCGGACTCCAGGAGGATTCTGTCTGCAGAGGTGACTGGGGCAAAGGTTCTTGCTCTCAGCTTGGGAAGTGATTTGAAGCTGAGCGACAGCCCCTGGTTCACTATCTCCAGGACCCACTTGTCTGTGGTGATAGCATGCCAGACCTAGAGGTAGTGAGCCAATCTGCCACCCACCGGTGGTGGTGATGGTGGTGGGGGAGTGACCTGTACCAGCCCATCAGGGATTCTGTGTGGGCTGAGCCTGGATTCATGGTGAGGGAGAAGCCCATCTCGTGGGCCTTCTACCCCTCCCTCTGAAACAGCCTCTCGGCTGCTGGTAGATCTGCAAAGCCTGTGCTTGGAAAAAAGGTCTGGGATATGATCCCCTACCCCTGCCTGCCCTATTTTGGGCTCTGTAAGAGGTGGAAGGCTTTTCTTTAGAATTACTTGTATAGGTGGCTTTATATTTCTCCACCCTTTTCATGTAGGCCTCTGTTTTGTCACCAAATAAGGAATTTTTGTTGCATGAAAAATCCATAGCCTTAGCTTGAGTATCCAAGGTTAGGTTGGTAGCTCTTAGCCAGGCAAACCTCCTGAGGGAGACAGATAAAGCCATCAATCTGGCTGCAGTGTCATTAGCATCCACCGCCATGTGGAACTGATATTTGGTGGCATCAAGGGCAGCCCTTGCCGTTTCTTGCAAGTCGAATGCCACTTCCCCTGGGACTTTATCAGACAGAGCAAGGACAGAATTCCATAGTGCCTTTTGATATTGTACAGCACAGGCCATATAATTTGCCTGCCTAACTACGAGAGAGGCAGCCATATACCCCTTCTTTCCTATGGTATCCATCTTTCTTGAGTCTTTGTCAGGAGGATGGGTTGCTAAGGGGATCCTGGTCTTTAACAGTGTCAGTGGCTCAGTAGGTAGCACACTTGCCTCTGAGGCCGGGAGATCAGAGGGCTGTGGTTTCAGTTCCCACATCTGGCACTTGGGTTAATATCCCAGTACTGACACTGTAGTGCAGCATGAGAGGGGTGCTGCATTTTTGAGGTGCCGTCTTTCGGATGAGACATTAAACCGAGGTCCCATCTGCCTGGATTGGTGGTAGTTCAGCTGGATGTTAAAGATCCCATGGCACTAATCGAAAAGAGTAGGGGAATTTCCCCGGTGTCCTGGCCAAATTTCCCTCAATCACTAAAAATACCACCAACAGCTTAATTTGGTTCAAGGTCAGTTGGCATTCATCTATATCCCCCTTCCCCAGGTCGTACCTGAAAATAGGCAAGATTTGTCTAGTGCACTTACCCGGTCAGTAAAAAAAAAAACTAAACTTATCACAGGCAGCAACCTGGACCACCCCTTTAGGATCAGGGTGACTGAACAGAAAATCAGCAGTGGTTCTATCCAGCTGATATTTCTTAAACACTCCAGGTATCGTAGTTGGAGTCTTTATTTGCAGCACAGCCTTTTTTAAAGATTTGTGCATAGGAAACAGAAGGCGTTTTGTGGGAGCAAGTCCCATCATATCTAGGAAATCTGCTTCCTCCACATCCTCCTCAGTCTCCTGGAGGGGGAGACCGAGGGTAACCACCATGTTTTTACAAGGGCATAATGAGAGGTGTAGTCTTCTGGTCCCCTGGGAAGGGAGCCAAAGTCTCGTTCTGGTGAGACCTCTGGTTCTATAGGTTCCCTTTCATACTGCTCTTCATCTTTTTCTGGGTTACAATACAGAGGTTGCGGTTCCTGTGGTGCTGGAACTGGCACAGAAACTGGTCTAACCAGTGTGGGAACCGGGACCACAACCTGTAAGGCTTGTAAAATCTGTAAAACCTTTGCAATGTCCTCAGCTGAGGGCATATTTTGTTTGCCTGCTGGGAACTCCTTAGCCTTCTCAGCTGGAGGTGCAGCGACATGGTTTTTTTAATGTTTTTTCTTAAGTGGGACAGTTTTAGCTACTGTCTCAACAACTCTTTTAGATTTACCTTGCTCAGTCTTATCTGACCCCTTGTCGGTATCCTTGGGCTTCCCTGTCCTTATTAGGGACAAAGGAAGAGGGGTTTTCTTCTGCAGTAGTAGCAGATGTAGAAGGCATTTCCTCTAATTTTTTAGATCTCTTTTTCAAAGTCTTGGAATGAATAGTTTTACAAATTTCACAGTTTGAAAAAATGTGACTAATTCTCAAACAAAACACACAAAGAGAATGCTTGTCTGATTTTGCTATAACCTGACCACAAGACTCAAAATATTTAAACCTCGTGGGTCATGTGCGTTTTTTAGGTTTATCAACAGGGACCTCTGACATTGAGCAAAGTATAGAAACTGAAACGTTTGCGAAAGTAATCGGTTCCCTGGGACTGACAAATTTAAATATAAACAACTGCTAATCGGTTCCCTGAGAGAAGAGGGAACTGAAAATAAGCTAAATTTAAATAAAAATAAAAACAGTCGATGGATTCGAAAGGGAACTGTTGAATAAACAAGAATTAACGCTAAATTTGAGGTACAAACCTCACAGAGAACCACAAGTCCTTCAGTTCCATGGAACCATGAGGAACGCGAAAAAATGGTAAAAAAAAACAATAAAACACTAGGAAACTACACCAAACTAACTTATAAGGGCAGCAATCTAAAATTAATAACTTAAAATGATATTTATCAACCAAATTAAAGTGTTTGAAGTAAGTTGAAGGAGAGCTCTCTGGGACATCTTCACTAGGCATGTGGAGTAAAGAATCTGAAGCACTCAGAGTGTAGCAGTTGCTAGGGCAGCAGTTAGAAATTGGCATGAGCCAATTAGAGTTCCATCATTTGTGTAGCATTCCATCTCTCCGGGCAGGTCAACACAGGAGGCTGACTGCATCAGTTTAATCACAATGAGTGATTCCTGGGGTTAGAAGGCATCTGAAAATGGTGAGCATGTACAGCTGCCCAGAGTATGGTTTCAGCCTTAACTGACAGAAATCCTACAGCATAACTGAATGTTGGTCTTCTTTCTTAGTAACTGGCTGTGGAGTCCAAAGGCAGCACAGTATGTGACAAATTGCAATGTATTTTTATGTTTGTATTATGATCTCTGCCTCTATATAAAGTGTTTAATCTGAGCTGGGAGATCTTGTGGAAACTGAACATTACATTTATCTGTAGCCCATGCCTTGGGGCACTCAGCTAGGAGTGGCCTTTGTGTAAGCAGTCCTTTTCCTGTCCAAGACCCTTGATTTTGGGTAGCCTTTAAAGAGCCAAGTCTCTTTCATAGGGAAAAAAAGACCTGTTTTGGATGTAAACAGGGCCAAGGCAGAGTAAGACGTTTCCAGCTGTGCCAGATGGCCATGATAACTATTCAAGCTGAAGTGAATACATAAATTCATTTTGGACCAGTCCGGGAAAAAGGTCGCCCCCAAAGCAGAGACAGGCTGCGACGTCGGAGAGGCCTGTCCAGTGACGCAGGAGATAATGAGCCAGCCAGACAAAGGTATTTCTGTCTTATGGTTACAACGAGTATTATTATGTCTGGTATTTTGAAGTAGTAACATCATGGTTCAAGTCCGCCACAATTCGCCAGTTGCAGGTAAGCTTCTTCTTCTCCTCTACTTAGAATTTAGTTAGCTTTGAATTAGGTTTTTCCTGTGTGACCGCTATCTTTTAAATTGCATTTCTCTCTCTGTAGAATACTGTATTCCCCATAGTCTTTAGTGTGTATCATCTTGTAACATATGTAAATATCGTGGAGTATTAAATCCTAATTTTTAACGGTACTCCAATACTATCCTATAAGTCAGATAGTGCCGGATAGTATCCCACCACTCAGATTTCGGATGTCAACAAATTTAGGGCTATGCCCATAGTTAAATGGGGGAAGAGCTCCTCCCCCACATCCTATTTTTACCAGCAGGCCGTGCACCGCCCTGCTTAGAGCTAGTCGCACTCGCTAGTGGCGCTGATGGTGCTCAGCTGCTCTGCTCCCCTCCTCCCTGCTTGTCTGTTTCGTTTGCATTCCCTTACAAGCTGTTTGTTTTGGGGCTTTCCTTCGTTTGCCTCTGCTTCTGGCCACCCCCGCCATGTTTCCGTCATTGTGTTTAATTTTTTTTTTTTTTGGGGTGGTCATTCAGACCTGTCTGCAGCTCGGAATCTGCTCCTGCTTGTTACTCCCTCGCTACTTCCTGCACCTGGCTATATTGGGATTCTACTCAAGGACACGGAGCTGTCCCGACCTTCCACTTGGACTTCTGCTTCCTTCAACTCAAAGCACCCTGGTCACGGGCTACCCTGATCTTCACCGGCCCTTACCTCAAGGACCGTGACTGCTTACTCCTCGGACATTGATGACAGACCCAGGATATAGCTGGCTGCCGCATCGTTTCCATTTCTGCTCCCTGTCTATAGCCGTGCAGGCTTTGGCTCAAAGCCAGCACTCTACGGGGCAGGCATTGCAGCTCACCAAGCTTCACTATGAGACCAATACTGCAATCGTGGTTTGCTACATACATACTATTCTCTACGATGCAGTCGCAGGTTCCCCAGTTTAATGATAGTTTCTGATACTGAGCCACTTTCCTGGCTGGTTTATTTTTAACTTATTATTAGGTTCAATGTAAAGCAACCAAGGCAGGCACCTATTACTGCTCCTTATTCGGCAACTCACATAAGGGCGTCGGCTTGCCTATAATTATTGTACTAATTACAGTTACTGCATTTCATATCATTCAAGGTAGTTCCTGTTAATTCCAACTGCATTTAGCCCTGGAGATGCTATTATGGTGCGTTATGTGTTACAGAATGGCTTGTTGTGCTGCCTAGCTATTCAGCATATGTTCAGAAATTCATAATTCAATGTGAATTTGAGCAACAAATGGGGACACTTAGAAACTGCGCTTAGCGCTCTGATTCAAACTCGATTTACCTTCGCTCTGCTGGTTTACTGCTCTTCTTCATCTTGTTGAGCTATCTCTGGTTACATCGACTGTTTAATCAAGGAACTCGGTTGATAGACCCACTTCCTGTAGACATGTTCTTGTTTCAACAAGGAAATTGCTCCACCTACTGGCCCTTTGCTATGGATTTGAAGGCTAGTGCTGTGACTTTGATGCTGGAAGATTGAGAGGTATGATTCATCCCCTTCATAGCTCTACTCCAGTGCTCTATAGCTCCTCGGCCCTTTACATTGCTAATTCAACTGACAGCCTTCATCAGTTATTTCTGTACGTAGCTTTTGTACGTACGGCATGCATGATTCCTCAGGCCATACTCTTCAGTGTGCTTCCGGCTGTATCATTTTGGCTCCTGAAACGTACTTGTCTACAATGCTCTACTACTGTTTGATCATCTGACGTCAGCTCTATGAGTTATTTGCCTTACAGTCCCTCACCGCTCTCTGCTGCACACCTTACATAATCCATTCCTTACCAGTCCTATCAGCTGACCTACAAGGGGTCCAGCTACGCATGCTAGCCGTGGGGCTGCCGCCACTCTACTTCACTTACCAGCTGACCTGAGGGGTCCTGCTGTGCATGCTAACTTACGTGGGGCTAGCTGCCACTCTACTTCCCTTACCAGCTGACCTCAAGGGGTCCTGCTGGCATGCTAACTACGTGGGGCTAGCTGCCCTCTACTTCCTTACCAGCTGACCTCGAGGGGTCCTGCTGTGCATGCTAACTTACGTGGGGCTAGCTGCCCTCTACTTCCCTTACCAGCTGACCTCACAGGGGTCAGCTGGCATGCTAACTGTGGGGCTAGCTGCCACTCTACTTCCCTTACCAGCTGACCTACGAGGGGTCCTGCTGCACATGCTAGACTACGTGGGGCTAGCTGCCACTCTACTTCCCTTACCAGCTGACCTACGAGGGGTCCTGCTGTGCATGCTAACTTACGTGGGGCTAGCTGCCACTCTACTTCCCTTACCAGCTGACCTACGAGGGGTCCTGCTGTGCATGCTAACTTACGTGGGGCTAGCTGCCACTCTACTTCCCTTACCAGCTGACCTACGAGGGGTCCTGCTGTGCATGCTAACTTACGTGGGGCTAGCTGCCCTCTACTTCCTTACCAGCTGACCTCTGAGGGGTCCTGCTGCATGCTAACTTCGTGGGGCTAGCTGCCACTCTACTTCCCTTACCAGCTGACCTACGGGGGTCCTGCTGTGCATGCTAACTACGTGGGGCTAGCTGCCACTCTACTTCCCTTACCAGCTGACCTACGGGGGTCCTGCTGTGCATGCTAACTTCGTGGGGCTAGCTGCCCTCTACTTCCCTTACCAGCTGACCTACGGGGGTCCTGCTGTGCATGCTAACTACGTGGGGCTAGCTGCCACTCTACTTCCTTACCAGCTGACCTCTGAGGGTCCTGCTGTGCATGCTAACTATGTGGGGCTAGCTGCCACTCTACTTCCCTTACCAGCTGACCTCTGAGGGTCCTGCTGTGCATGCTACTTACGTGGGGCTAGCTGCCACTCTACTTCCCTTACCAGCTGACCTATGAGGGTCCTGCTGTGCATGCTAACTTCGTGGGGCTGGCTGCCACTCTGCTTCCCTTACCAGCCAGCTGACCTCGAGGGTCCTGCTGTGCATGCTAGTCTCGTGGGGCTAGCTGCCCTCTACTTCCCTTACCAGCTGACCTCTCAGGGGTCCTGCTGTGCATGCTAGCTCGTGGGGCTAGCTGCCACTCTACTTCCCTTCCAGCTGACCTCGAGGGTCCTGCTGTGCATGCTAGTCTCGTGGGGCTAGCTGCCACTCTACTTCCTTACCAGCTGACCTACGAGGGCCGCTGTGCATGCTAACTCACGTGGGGCTAGCTGCCCTCTACTTCCCTTACCAGCTGACCTTGAGGGTCCTGCTGTGCATGCTACTTCCGTGGGGCTAGCTGCCACTCTACTTCCTTACCAGCTGACCTACGAGGGGTCCTGCTGTGCATGCTAACTTCGTGGGGCTAGCTGCCACTCTACTTCCCTTACCAGCTGACCTACGGGGGTCCTGCTGGCATGCTAACTACGTGGGGCTAGCTGCCACTCTACTTCCCTTACCAGCTGACCTCACGGGGGTCCTGCTGTGCATGCTGTGCATGCTACTTACGTGGGGCTAGCTGCCACTCTACTTCCCTTACCAGCTGACCTCTGAGGGTCCTGCTGTGCATGCTAGTCTCGTGGGGCTGCCCTCTACTTCCTTACCAGCTGACCTCGGGGTCCCTGCTGCATGCTACACATGGGGCTAGCTGCCACTCTCCCCTTACCAGCTGACCTACGAGGGGTCCTGCTGTGCATGCTAACTTCGTGGGGCTAGCTGCCACTCTACTTCCCTTACCAGCTGACCTACGAGGGGTCCTGCTGTGCATGCTACTACGTGGGGCTAGCTGCCACTCTACTTCCCTTACCAGCTGACCTATGAGGGGTCCTGCTGTGCATGCTAATTTCGTGGGGCTAGCTGCCACTCTACTTCCCTTACCAGCTGACCTAGGGGTCCAGCTGCGCATGCTAGCTTACGTGGGGCTAGCTGCCACTCTACTCCTACCAGCTGACCTACGAGGGTCCTGCTGTGCATGCTAGTCTCGTGGGGCTAGCTGCCTCTACTTCCCTTACCAGCTGACCTACAGGGGTCCTGCTGCGCATGCTAGTTTCGTGGGGCTAGCTGCCACTCTACTTCCCTTACCAGCTGACCTACGAGGGGTCCTGCTGTGCATGCTAACTTACGTGGGGCTAGCTGCCACTCTACTTCCCTTACCAGCTGACCTCTGAGGGTCCTGCTGTGCATGCTAGTCTCGTGGGGCTAGCTGCCCTCTACTTCCTTACCAGCTGACCTCGGGGGTCCTGCTGTGCATGCTAGTCTCGTGGGGCTGGCTGCCCTCTACTTCCCTTACCAGCTGACCTACGAGGGTCCTGCTGTGCATGCTAACTACGTGGGGCTAGCTGCCACTCTACTTCCCTTACCAGCTGACCTCGAGGGTCCTGCTGTGCATGCTAACTCGTGGGGCTAGCTGCCACTCTACTTCCCTTACCAGCTGACCTCGGGGGTCCTGCTGTGCATGCTAGTCTACGTGGGGCTAGCTGCCCTCTCTTCCTTACCAGCTGACCTACGAGGGGTCCTGCTGTGCATGCTAACTCGTGGGGCTAGCTGCCACTCTCGCCCCTTACCAGCTGACCTCTGGGGGTCCTGCTGTGCATGCTAACTACGTGGGGCTAGCTGCCACTCTACTTCCCTTACCAGCTGACCTCGAGGGGTCCTGCTGTGCATGCTAACTACGTGGGGCTAGCTGCCACTCTACTTCCTTACCAGCTGACCTCTGAGGGGTCCTGCTGTGCATGCTAACTACGTGGGGCTAGCTGCCACTCTACTTCCTTACCAGCTGACCTCAGGGGGTCCTGCTGTGCATGCTAACTCGTGGGGCTGCTGCCACTCTACTTCGTGGGCTAGCTGCCCTCTACTTCCCTTACCAGCTGACCTCTGAGGGGTCCTGCTGCATGCCCCTAGCTCTCGTGGGGCTAGCTGCCACTCTACTTCCTTACCAGCTGACCTCACGAGGGTCCTGCTGTGCATGCTATCTCGTGGGGCTAGCTGCCACTCTCTTCCCTTACCAGCTGACCTACGAGGGGTCCTGCTGTGCATGCTAACTACGTGGGGCTAGCTGCCACTCTACTTCCCTTACCAGCTGACCTCACGGGGTCCTGCTGTGCATGCTAACTTACGTGGGGCTAGCTGCCACTCTACTTCCCTTACCAGCTGACCTACGAGGGGTCCTGCTGTGCATGCTAGTCTACGTGGGGCTAGCTGCCACTCTACTTCCCTTACCAGCTGACCTACGAGGGGTCCTGCTGCGCATGCTAGTCTACGTGGGGCTAGCTGCCACTCTACTTCCCTTACCAGCTGACCTACGCGGGGTCCTGCTGTGCATGCTAACCTACGTGGGGCTAGCTGCCCTCTACTTCCCTTACCAGCTGACCTACGGGGGTCCTGCTGTGCATGCTAGTCTACGTGGGGCTAGCTGCCCTCTACTTCCTTACCAGCTGACCTCGAGGGTCCTGCTGTGCATGCTAGTCTACGTGGGGCTAGCTGCCACTCTACTTCCCTTACCAGCTGACCTACGAGGGGTCCTGCTGTGCATGCTAACTTACGTGGGGCTAGCTGCCACTCTACTTCCCTTACCAGCTGACCTACGAGGGGTCCTGCTGTGCATGCTAACTTACGTGGGGCTAGCTGCCACTCTACTTCCCTTACCAGCTGACCTCAGGGGTCCTGCTGTGCATGCTAGTCTACGTGGGGCTAGCTGCCACTCTACTTCCTTACCAGCTGACCTCGAGGGTCCTGCTGTGCATGCTGACTCGTGGGGCTAGCTGCCACTCTACTTCCCTTACCAGCTGACCTCAGGGGTCCTGCTGTGCATGCTAGTCTACGTGGGGCTAGCTGCCACTCTACTTCGCTGACCTCGGGGGTCCTGCTGTGCATGCTATCTCGTGGGGCTAGCTGCCACTCTACTTCCTTACCAGCTGACCTCACAGGGGTCCTGCTGTGCATGCTGTCTACGTGGGGCTAGCTGCCACTCTACTTCCTTACCAGCTGACCTCGAGGGGTCCTGCTGTGCATGCTAACTATCGTGGGGCTAGCTGCCACTCTACTTCCCTTACCAGCTGACCTCGAGGGGTCCTGCTGTGCATGCTAGTCTACGTGGGGCTAGCTGCCACTCTACTTCCCTTACCAGCTGACCTCAGGTCTGCTGTGCATGCTACTCTGCTGTGCATGCTATCTACGTGGGGCTAGCTGCCACTCTACTTCCCTTACCAGCTGACCTACGGGGGTCCTGCTGTGCATGCTAACTCACGTGGGGCTAGCTGCCACTCTACTTCCCTTACCAGCTGACCTCAGGGGGTCCTGCTGTGCATGCTAACTACGTGGGGCTAGCTGCCTCTCTTCCCTTACCAGCTGACCTGAGGGGTCCTGCTGTGCATGCTAACTTACGTGGGGCTAGCTGCCCTCTACTTCCTTACCAGCTGACCTCGGGGGTCCTGCTGTGCATGCTAGTCTACGTGGGGCTAGCTGCCACTCTACTTCCCTTACCAGCTGACCTCGAGGGTCCTGCTGTGCATGCTAACTACGTGGGGCTAGCTGCCACTCTACTTCCTTACCAGCTGACCTACGAGGGGTCCTGCTGTGCATGCTAGTCTACGTGGGGCTAGCTGCCCTCTACTTCCTTACCAGCTGACCTCACGGGGGTCCTGCTGCATGCTAAGTCTACGTGGGGCTAGCTGCCACTCTACTTCCCTTACCAGCTGACCTACGAGGGGTCCTGCTGTGCATGCTAACTTACGTGGGGCTAGCTGCCACTCTACTTCCCTTACCAGCTGACCTACGAGGGGTCCTGCTGTGCATGCTAGTCTACGTGGGGCTAGCTGCCACTCTACTTCCCTTACCAGCTGACCTACGAGGGGTCCTGCTGTGCATGCTAGTCTACGTGGGGCTAGCTGCCACTCTACTTCCCTTACCAGCTGACCTCAGGGGTCCTGCTGTGCATGCTAACTACGTGGGGCTAGCTGCCACTCTACTTCCCTTACCAGCTGACCTCACGGGTCCTGCTGTGCATGCTAACTTCGTGGGGCTAGCTGCCACTCTACTTCCTTACCAGCTGACCTACGGGGGTCCTGCTGTGCATGCTAACACGTGGGGCTAGCTGCCACTCTACTTCCCTTACCAGCTGACCTACGAGGGGTCCTGCTGTGCATGCTAGTCTACGTGGGGCTAGCTGCCACTCTACTTCCCTTACCAGCTGACCTACGAGGGGTCCTGCTGTGCATGCTAGTCTACGTGGGGCTAGCTGCCACTCTACTTCCCTTACCAGCTGACCTACGAGGGGTCCTGCTGTGCATGCTAACTTACGTGGGGCTAGCTGCCACTCTACTTCCCTTACCAGCTGACCTACGAGGGGTCCTGCTGTGCATGCTAGTCTACGTGGGGCTAGCTGCCACTCTACTTCCCTTACCAGCTGACCTACGAGGGGTCCTGCTGTGCATGCTAACTTACGTGGGGCTAGCTGCCACTCTACTTCCCTTACCAGCTGACCTACGAGGGGTCCTGCTGTGCATGCTAGTCTACGTGGGGCTAGCTGCCACTCTACTTCCCTTACCAGCTGACCTACGAGGGGTCCTGCTGTGCATGCTAGTCTACGTGGGGCTAGCTGCCACTCTACTTCCCTTACCAGCTGACCTACGAGGGGTCCTGCTGTGCATGCTAGTCTACGTGGGGCTAGCTGCCACTCTACTTCCCTTACCAGCTGACCTACGAGGGGTCCTGCTGTGCATGCTAACTTCGTGGGGCTGGCTGCCCTCTGCTTCCCTTACCAGCTGACCTCGGGGGTCCTGCTGTGCATGCTAGTCTACGTGGGGCTAGCTGCCACTCTACTTCCCTTACCAGCTGACCTTGAGGGTCCTGCTGTGCATGCTAACTTCGTGGGGCTAGCTGCCACTCTACTTCCCTTACCACCAGCTGACCTCGAGGGGTCCTGCTGTGCATGCTAGTCTACGTGGGGCTAGCTGCCACTCACTTCCCTTACCAGCTGACCTCAGAGGGGTCCTGCTGTGCATGCTAACTCTCGTGGGGCTAGCTGCCACTCTACTTCCCTTACCAGCTGACCTACGAGGGTCCTGCTGTCATGCTAGTCTCGTGGGGCTAGCTGCCACTCACTTCCTTACCAGCTGACCTCGAGGGGTCCTGCTGTGCATGCTAACTTCGTGGGGCTGGCTGCCACTCTACTTCCCTTACCAGCCCTCACTGAGGTCCTGCTGTGCATGCTAGTCTCGTGGGGCTAGCTGCCACTCTACTTCCCTTACCAGCTGACCTACGAGGGGTCCTGCTGTGCATGCTAACTTACGTGGGGCTAGCTGCCACTCTACTTCCCTTACCAGCTGACCTACGAGGGGTCCTGCTGTGCATGCTAACTTACGTGGGGCTAGCTGCCACTCTACTTCCCTTACCAGCTGACCTATGAGGGGTCCTGCTGTGCATGCTAACTTACGTGGGGCTTGCTCCCATTCTCCGTTTACTTACTAGCTGACCTACATGTGGTCAACACCACTCCTGCTACCTCCTACCTCTAATAACCTACACAGTTCAGCTGCATATCCTCACCTATTGGTCTTGATATTATACTCCCTTGGATGTTTCCTACCCACATGCTGCATTGCTTCGGATCTACTGCCTTCAACTCCTGCCTGGATTCTCAGCACAGCTCTACTGCCTTCTGCATTTCTATAACATGACTTAAGCATACAATCTACCCTCTTCAGTGCTATTGACTTAACTGTGGTTTTGTCTCTCAGGGAAGACTTCCTTGCTTTGGATTGCTCGATTAATGCTACTCATTGTTTGAGTTCATTATGCTCATCATGGAATTTCTGGACTATCACCACTGCAACTCGTTTCAAATTTATTTCAACATGGATTCCACTCTCCTACCATTCCAGCTTGCTCATGAATTTTCGAACTTGGAGTTTATCCGATGGATGCTTGCTCTGTTCACCTTCATGTCTCGATTCAATACGTCTTCAGTTCTCCTTTTCTCTGGATCTGGTTCTACCACTTTGGGGTTCGTATTAACCGATTAATTAGAAAATTTAGGATTACTCTCCTTTAGTATGCC
Organism: Neoceratodus forsteri; assembly: GCA_016271365.2. Lineage (NCBI taxonomy): Eukaryota > Metazoa > Chordata > Ceratodontiformes > Ceratodontidae > Neoceratodus > Neoceratodus forsteri. The sequence goes on along the minus strand of CM057451.1, from coordinate 1,175,250,858 downwards.
CAGAAGGATGGGCAGGTCAGTAGCCATGGGTCCTCAGAGTTTTCCCCCCAAGGGGGGTTTTCCTCTCCTGCGTGCTACTGGTCACACTTTCCGGAGTTGAAGGAGGTGATCATACTGCTTCTCATTTTCTTGGGGGTGTCTTCCTACTCGACTCCTTCAGCAGTCAGATACAGAACAATCGTTGATGATATTATTTTTTTGGGGGGGTCTCATAATACTGGACTAAGCATCCTTCCTATGGTGGGATACAGAGAAAGGCCAAAATTATCAAATCATAACAAGTGACTCATCAGTTCAAGCATCTAAGCACCTTGCATATACTATCCAGTTCATATGCACTATAATCACTGACTTGCTCATGTCTATGCTTAAGTACCTAAGCACAAATCATTTCACACTACTAGTACCATGCAAGCATTATCCTACTTACTGGTCTGGCCTCTGTATCCAAGCACAACCTTCAGCATCCAGCTACAGTATGTAACATAAGCACTGAGCTCTGAACCACAGTTAAATAGTGTTGATCTGCTTTGGTCAGCTCCTTTCTGTGGTTCCAATGGATCTGACCAGCTGATCTAACTATCTGACCAGTTGAGCCAACCTAGGGTACCTGGATCCAAGATGCCTGGATTTGCCATAAGATACATAAATATCCGACCACGGATTGTAGAGCTGAGTTTGATTACATATGCTTCATATCCTAGGTTGGATACCAGCATTATGCAATAGAGGCTAGTCGAATCCACTAAAGCACTGTCCAAGCACCTCTATTATTTTTATGTACTTCATGCTTTCTGTGACTGAGTCATTTCAGGTATAGATAACCAAAGGTAGACTGGTAAATCTCTGATCCATTTCCTTTTTTTTCTATTTTCTTTTTACCTCCTCCACTAGGGGGGTGGTCCTATGGTTCATACTAAGAATCACAGATGTACAGAAGGCACATTCCCATATTAGTACACCTCCAGAAATCTAAAAGTATTTACTACTTAGATAGTAAATATTTATCTAAGTTAGTTTTAAAGATAGTAGGGTTATTTGTATCTAGTAGTGCCTTAGGTAATGAATTCCAAATTGAGATGATCCTATGGGTAAAAAAATAGCATCTGATGTCATTTTTAGGATATGTTAGTATTAACTGGTACTTATGGCTTCTGTGGTTACAAACCCTAGTGTTAAAGGATAGTCCAAGAAGTGCCATAAGTTCTTTATCCTTTGTTAAATTAAACATAAGCAAGAGATCTCCTCTTAGTCTTCTCTGTTCAAGAGAATATAGGCCCAGTTCTTGTAATCTTGTTTCATATGTCTTATTCTGCATTCCATCTATCATCTTAGTAACCCATCACTGAATTCCTTCTAGACTATTTATATCTCTCCTAAGAAAGGGACTCCATAATGGAGAACAATGATCTAGATGGGGACGTACATATGCTCTATGTAATGGGAGAATACAACTTCTATTATGAGAGGCAAATGCTCTTTTTATGCATCCTATGAGCTTATTTGCATGGTTTCTGATATGGTTACAATGGGTGCTAAAAGTAAGGTCAGACTTAATTATAATACCCAGATCCTTTTCCTCTGTTATAGGTTGCAAGACATTACCATTGAATTTAAATTGTAGATTTGGGTTTTTATCTACCAAGTGTATTACTACACATTTATTGACATTAAATACATGTCATTATATATTGCCTATTTTTCTAAATTTATTAAATCCTCTTGAAAGTCAGCTATGCCTTTTTCACATCCCGTTTTTGCTACAATTTTTGTGTCGGCAAATTTAATAGCTATGTTTTTTAAATTTGCCGTCATAGCTGACACAAAAATGGAAAACAACATGGGTCCCAGGATGGACCCCGAGGGACCCCACTAGCAACATCACCAGAACTTGATGAATACCCCCTTATAAATACTTTTTGGGAACTATTATTCAGTCATTCTTTGATCCAATTTACTGACTTATGATTTATTCCAATGGATCGCATTTTACTAATCAAAGTGCTGTGAGGTACTTTATCAAATGCTTTACAGAGATCCAAATATACCACATCAACTGGTATTTTGTCATGTAATTATCTGCTAAAATTTTCATAAAAGACCAAGTTGCTGGTAGGACATGATCTTTTGCTTTTGAATCCGTGTTGACCGTGATCCGTCAGGTTTTTTTTTTCTAGATCGTCCTCAATTGTTGTTTTTATGATGGTTTCAAATACCTTACCCAGAATACAGGTTAGGCCGATGGGTCTATAATTAGAAATTTCACCTTTATTGCCCTTTTTAAAAATTGGGGTGACCAAGGCAGTTTTCCATTCATTTGGTACTACTCTTGTTTTTAGTGATAAATTAAATATTTTATGTAATGGCTCAACTAACCAAAAGGCAATTTCTTTTAATAAACATGGATGTAGTCCATCTGGTCCTGGTGATTTATTTGTTTTAAGTGCCTCAAGTTTGGTCCTAATTCCCTGCCTACTAATTTCTATAAAATCTTCATCTAGTAAGTTGAAAGTATTTTGAGCTTCATGATTTTTTCTGTTACTTTATTAAAAGTTGAGCAGAAGTAGGTATTGAATTTATCTGCCATAAACTGGGGTGACTTGATTATGTCGTTACCAATTAAAAGTGCTCATATATTGTTTGTAGTCTGCTTTTTATTGTTCATATATGAGTATAAATTCTTACCACCATCATTTATATGGGCTAATTTAAATTCTAATTTCTTCTTTTCCATTGTAATCATTTTTTTACTCTTTTTTTAATATTTCCCTATATTTCTTAATATTAAATTAATTATTGCAATGAATACAAGCACAATATGCTCTCCTTTTTTTTTTTTAATAAAGATAGTATATATGGGGTTGCCCAAATTGGAATTTTTCCCTCATTGTTATAGCCGGTTCTAAGTGGCACATATTTATCTACTAATTCATTTAGTTTTTTATTGTAAGCCAAATTTCATCAGGAGAATTTGATCTCTTATCCCACTGCCATGTACTTAGATCTCCACTTAGCTGAAAGAAATTAGCCTTGTTGTAATTCCTAAACATTGTTCTGCCCAGATTCCATTCAATAGTAAGTTTAGTATTAAAAGTTATCACACAATGATCACTATTATGTAAAGGGGCATGAATTGTAATGTTTTTAACTTGATTCGGAATATCAGTGATCAATAGGTCAAGAAGAAAAAATTATTCACCTTAGTAATGTTGTTTCTTCTATTGGAGTCTTGCTATATTATGACATATGCAGTGAGTCCCAACCTTCGAACTGCTCCGGAGGTGAAAGAGTTAACTTTCCATGCCAGGCATGGAACGCTGAGCTCGAGCTCGGTTGAAAACTCTGTCTGTTCTGCAAACTCAAACTGTCAGATCTTTACAAGCTAAACTCACTAAGGTCCTGTGTGGAAGCTGTAAACCTACACTAGCCAACTGGCTACTAAACATAAGAGCACATTTTTTGGTCCCAAAACAAAGACTCAAGTCAGGAGACCCAAAAAATGAAAAACACAACACCAAGTCACCCCAAAAAAGGAGGGGTGAAAATAACAAGGTGGGCATCTACCAAGTGCCAACACTATACTGCCCACCCACATCCCAAAAAACAGAGGTTCTGAGAGGGGCAGGCGGGGGGGAGGTCATAATATAGCAAGACTCCATTAGAAGAAACAACATTACTGAGGTGAGTAATTTTTTCTTCAAACAACATAAAGTCTTGCTATATTATGTTATATCTGAACTACACAGCAGTACCTCCATGGAGGAGGGTCAGAACCTACTTAGGAAATAGGCTCTGAAGCACAGCTGTGCCAAACCGAGCATCACTCCTAGCCTGGATGTCCAGGGAGTAATGCTTGGTAAAAGTGTGAACTGTTTTCCAGGTAGCTGCTTGACATATCTCTAAAATAGGGATGTCCCTGGCAGCAGCCAGGGAAGCAGCTGTACCTCTGGTAGAGTGAGCCCTCAGGCCTGAGGGAGGAACCTTACCCAGCTTTTCATAACAGAATTGGATACAAGAGACAATCCACCTGGCAATGGATCTTTTAGTGGCAGGTTTCCCTTTACCAACCTCACCATAAGTGAGGAACAGTTGGAGGGAGTCAAACCTGTGACCCTTGGTACGCTCTATGTAGTAACTAAGGGCTCTCTTCACATCTAAACTGTGCAGCCTCCTCTCACCAGAGGAGGAATGGCCAGTGAAGCACACTGGAAGAGATATAGATTGATTAAGGTGGAAATCTGAAACCACCTTAGGCAAGAATTTCCTGTTAGTCCTGAGGACCACCTTATCTCTATGAAAGGAGATAAAATCAGGCTCCACTGACAAAGCTTGTAATTCACTTATGCGTCTGGCAGAAGTGATGGCTACCAGAAACACAGTCTTCCAAGTCAAGTACTTAAGCTCTGCTGAAGACAAGGGCTCAAAGGGAGGTTGCATAAGCTGAGCAATCCCAGGCAGGGGCAAGGTCCCTGAATGGAGGGTTGGTGTGAAGCAATCCCATAAAAACTTAAAGAAAACAGGATGAGCTGAAGGAGAAGAGGGTTTACCTGTTGAAATAAAGGCAGACACAGCTGCCAAATGTACCTTTAGGGTAGCTGGTCTCAGCACCAAAGAATTTAAATGGACCATATAATCCAGGACTGTGGGTAAATCAGCAGATTCTAGGGAAATATGCTTCCCAGAGCACCATATGGAAAACCTCTTCCATTTGGAATTGTAAGTAGCCCTAGTGAAAGGTTTCCTAGAAGCCTTCAGTATATCCGTTACACCTTGGGAGAGGTGTAGATCAGCAAACTCTAACTCTTCAAGAGCCAGGCCATGAGATTGAGAGATTTGAGGTTCGGGTACCAAACCCTTCCCTGAGCACAGGTTAACAGGTTGTGATTCCTGGGAAGACACAGGGGAAGATGGACTGCTAAGGACAGTAGGAGTGGATACCAGGGTTGTCTGGCCCAGTCTGGAGCAATCAGAATCATCTTGCAGGACTGAGATCTGATTTTGACTAACACTTTGAATAGGAGAGGGAAGGGGGGAAAGGCATAAAGAAACTTCCCTTCCCAATTGAGAACTAAGGCATCCAGAGGGACTGAGCCCAACACTGGGGGCCTGCAGCAAAAAAGAGGAAGTTGGTGATTGTCTGGGGCTGCAAAAAGGTCTATCTGCTGGGTGCCCCCTCTGGCAAATATTACCTCCAGGACCAGGGGATCCAGTGACCATTCGTGATGGCCCTGGGAAATCCTGCTGAGAGCATCTGCCAGGACATTGTCCTTGCCTGGGAGGTGAACTGCCATAAGGGAGGTGTTCAGGGAGTAAGCCAGAGACCACAACTTCATTGCTTTGGTGTGCAAGGCCATAGACCGAGTGCCTCCTTGCTTGTTGATGTACCACATTGTGGTGGTGTTGTCTGTTCTGACCTGTACAGCTTTGTTCTGAACAGATTTGGAAAAAACTTGAAGTGCTAGAAAAACTGCTCTGAGCTCCAACAGATTGATGTGGAGCAAAGATTCCTGAGGGGACCACAATCCCTGGGTAGTGAGGTCACCCATGTGAGCTCCCCACCCCAAGAGGGATGCATCTGTAGTAAGAATTAAGGAGTGAGACTGAGTGATAAAGGGGACCCCTTGTCTCAGATTGCTCTGATCCTGCCACCACTGTAGGGCTTGGATCAGGGTTCGAGTTACTAGGATCAATTTGGTTAGAGGGTCTTTCCTTTGAGACCAAAAGGCTCTCAAATGGAACTGGATGTCCCTCATCTGAAACCTTGCTCCATGCACTACTGCTGTAGAAGCAGCCATGTGCCTCAGGAGCTGTAGAAAATGCCTTGCTGGTCGAGAGACCTGCAGGGTGAATGAGGAGGCCAGAGAGACCAGGGTCCTTGCCCTGTCCAAAGGAAGGAAGGCTCTGTCTTTCTCTGTGTTCAGCTCTGCACCTATGAAGGTGAGGAGCTGGACAGGCTCTAGAACTGACTTTGAAAGATTCAGAAGGAAACCTAGAGAGGTAAGCAGTTGCTGAGTTATCTGTAGATGTAACCTGACTTGGTCTGGAGACTGGCCTACTATGAGCCAGTCATCCAGGTAAGGGAAAATGGCAATTTTTTGCCTTCTTAGGGAGGAAACTGCTACTGCCAGGCATTTTGTGAATACCTTTGGAGCAGAGGTGAGGCCAAAGGGCATTGCTCAGAACTGGTAATGGCCTGAGGCAGCTCGAACCTGAGGAACTTTCGATGGGAGCTTCTGATGAAAATATGGAAGTAGGCATCCTTGAGGTCCAGGGATGCTAGCCCCTGGCCTTAGAGAGGGTAGAATAATTCCTAGAGTCACCATTTTGAATTTTGGTTTTAAAAGGTGCTTGTTTAAGTATCTGAGATCCAGGATGGGCCGCCATTCTCCTGTCTTTTTTGGGGTAAGGAAGTACCTGGAGTACAATCCTTTGCCCTGGTGTAGGGGTGGAACCCTTTCCACAGCTCTCAGAGCCAGGAGGAAAGAGACTTCTGCCTCTAGGGCAAGTGCCTCTGGTGGATTTGCAGGTGGAAAGGATCTGGTTCTCATCTTTGGAAATTTTTTGAAGCTGAGAACCAGTCCCTGGCTTACTACTTCCAGGACCCACTTGTCTGATGTCACAGACTTCTAGTCCTGGACAAAGTAAGCTAGCCTGCCACCTACAGGTAGGTGAGAATCGGCCCTGGCAACCCCATCAGAGTGCCTTGCTTGGCAGGGGCTTTAGGATGAGGGGTGGATGCAGGCCTGCTTGTGCCCTGTCTGCCTCTCCCTCTAAAGAACCCCCTCTGGGCATAAGCAGAAGAGGAGGCCTGGGCTTGGTAAAAAGGCCTATGAAAAGGCCTGACTCTGCCCCTGGAAGGCTGCTTTTGAGGAGTGGCCTACCTTTCCTTGGCCTGTACACTCCTATAAATGGTCCTGTACTCATCCATTTTCTTCATGTAATTCTCTGTCTGCTCCCCAAACAGAGAATTACCCACAACAGGAAAATCCATGGCCTTAATCTGGGTATCCTGTGACAGGCTAGTACATCTGAGCCAAGCCATTCTGCGAAGTGCCACAGATGTAGCCATGACTCTTGATGACACATCATTAGAGTTCACTGCAGCATGGAATTGCACCTTGGATGCCTCAATACCATCAGCAGCCAGCTGCTCCAGCTCCTTGGCAAGCTGGCCAGGGACCTGTTTTGCTAGAGCCATAACAGTATCCCATCTGGATTTCTGGTATCTAGCAACATAAGCCATATAATTTGCCTGTCTGAGTCCCAAGGATGCTGCCATGTACTGTTTCTTTGCCATGGCATCAATCCTCCTGGAGTCCTTGTCAGAGGGGTGTGAAGCCAAGGGAATATTTGCCTTGTCACAGGCTGCAGCCTGCACTACCCCAACATGGCTGCATTGTTGAGTAAGGAACTCCGTATCAGAGCCTGACAATGTGTACCTCTTGTCCATTCTCTTATCCACAGGAGGTATAGTGTGAGGAGTTTTTAGAATTTTTACTGTCTGTTTCCCAAAAGATTTATGCAAAGGAATAGACAGTCTCCTAGACTCTGGGACATCCATCATTTCCACATAGTCAGGCTCCTCTTGATCATCCACAGCTTCCTCCATAGGAAGCTGGAGGGTTTCAGCCACTTTTTTATAAAACATAAAATGAGAAGGGGACTCAGAAAGCCTAGGAGGAGACACTCCTGAAGGTCTGCCTGGGAAGATGTCCGGTTCAATGGGCACATCCAGACTTTCAAATCCACATTCACTCTCCTCATACTCCTCTTCCCCCTCCTCCGGTTCATAAAATTCCTCTAAATCATACTCTTGAACCGGTGGAACCGGCCGAACCGTACGCTTGCCTGATGGTGCCGGTTCGGTCGGAACCGGGGAAAGCGACTGGACAATTTTAATCACTTTGGCTATCTCTTCAGCGGTTGGAGAGGAAAGTTTTGGCTCCACACCAGCTGATTTCCTAGTCCTTTTTGCTGGAACCGACTCCTCAGAGTCGGCTCTCCTTTTGTCAGAGGAAGTCTTGCCCTGGTCAGAGGGCACTCCCTCCGGTTCGGTTGGAACTGAACCGGGCTGGCCATCCGGTTCAGCAGACTTTTTGGCCTCCCTTTCCCTAAGCCTACCAACTCTCTTTTCCAGGGTAGCTACAGGAACATTTTTGCAAATCTGGCAGTCTGCATTGAGGTGGTCAAACCCCAGACAATAAACACAGGTGGTGTGGGGGTCAGCCTTAGCAAAGACTTTCCCACAGACACTGCAGTGTTGAAACCCAGTGGGCCGGTTTTTCCTTTGGGTTTCTCAGACATAATGCCAGCCTAACCAAACTTACCCGTTTATGGCAATCCGCCAGGTATGACCCTCTTATCGGTTCCCAACCGTGTCATGGGTCGTGGAAAAAAACGTAATAAAATCCGTTTTTAGAACCGATAAGAACCGGTAACCACACTCTAAATAACAGATTAATATATTTTAAACAACCTGATCAGTTCAAACCAAACCGATAAACCGTATGTAAAACCTATCTAGTACTCACAATACCACAGACAGAGTCTGAACCGACTTGTTGCGGTTTAAATTCGGTCGAAAACCGAGAAAACAATACTTTAACCAACAAAATGAACCGAGCAGAAGGAGAAATCTCCGGAGGCGACTGTTCAGTGAGGGGGAGTAAAGAATCTGACAGTTTGAGTTTGAAGAACAACAGATAGAGTTTTCAACCGAGCTCGAGCTCAGCGTTCCATGCCTGGCATGGAAAGTTAACTCTTTCACCTCCGGAGCAGTTCGAAGGTTGGGACTCACTGCATATGTCATAATACAGCAAGACTTCATGTTGTTTGAATATTTTCTTTCCTGGTCGGCGTATTGATAAGTTGGGTTAGTCCATTACCCATACATAGCTCCGAAAATGAATTTCCCATGATACTATTTGTTTTTCCCTTTCCCAGTCTATCCCTGGAAGATTGAAATCTCCCATTAGTATGGTATCTGTTCTGTCAATTCACTTATTTATAGCATCTAACATTGCCTGGTGTTCTTTTATGTTGACATCAGGAGGAGGTCTATAACAGGGTCCAACTAATAGTTTGGTTTGTTTTCCTCTCGTAATTTCCACCCATATCATTTCATTAATAGTTTTATCTTCAGACTCAATTACAATATTATAATTAAAATTATTCTTTATGTCTAATGCCGCTCCTCTCCCCCTTCTTAAAGTTCTATTTTTTTAATTGTATTATAACTTGGAAAATTTGTGTTCCAACCTGAATTCCTCCCCCCCACCAAGTTTCAGTAATTGCTGGTATATCTATGTCATCTTTTATTAATAAAATTCCTAATTCATGTAACCTAGTGGAGTGTAAACTCCTAGCGTTTGTAAGCAGAAAGGAAAGACCATATTTGTATGGGATTTTTAGCTTATCTGTATTAGTTTTTTTATTTTTTTTGTTTTTTGTCATGAGATTTATCCACTTCGCCCCTGTAAAGTTAGTTTTTTGAGTCTGCATATTCCTTTACCGTATTGTACAATGAAAACCCTAGTAGTCTTGTACCCTTTTTATTTAAGTGGAGTCCATCATGAGCATATAAATCGTTCCTGTTTTCAAATTTCTCCCAGGTTTTTATGCATTTTACCAGTATATTATTCATCAAACACCATCTATGAAGCCAATTGTTATAAGCTTTTATGTTATTTGTTTTATAATGACTTGCCCTAGGTACAGGCAGAACTTCAGATCTGATGGGTGTTACATTAAGAGATGTTAATATATTTAGTGCTTCTTTCATATCTCTTATTATATTATCTACAGTATGTTTTCCAAAATCATTTGTCCCTAAGTGAAGAATAGCTGTCTTTGGATTATCGATGTTTTGAAATATTCCAGGAAGCAACGTGTTTTATAGTTGCTCCTCTATCTGTCTTGCGGAGTGCCACAGGGCTCCATTTTGGCCCCATGTTGTTTGCAGTGTATATGCTACCATTGGGAGATATCATCAGGCAATACAGTTTGAGTTTTCACTGCTATGCAGATGATACTCAACTGTATATGTCTTTTTTGCCCGGACAGGATGTTGCACTCTCCATGCTAAACAACTGCCTTACCGAGATCAGAACCTGGATGAGTACTAGCTGGTTGAGACTGAATCCGGATAAGACTGAAGTGCTGGTTGTGGACCCTGGTCATCCGGGGGCGAGTATGTGAGCTGGTTAGGCATCAGGTGTTTTGCTTGATGGCATACAGCTCGCTGCTTCAGACCAAGTGTGTAACCTCTGTGTTATTTTTGATGATGGCCTGACACCCGGGTGAAACACTTGGTTCCTCCGGATGATCTTCCAACACTGATCCATGTCTTCATCACTACCCACCTTGATTACTGCAATTCTCTCTACCTAGGGCTTCCAGGGGTTGATATCTGCTGCTTGCAGCTAGTGCAGAATGTGACAGCCAGGCTTTTGAGTGGGACTTCTAGGTCCAGTCATATTACTCCTGTGCTCCGTGAACTGCACTGGCTGCCTATTCAGTGGCAGATCACCTTTAAGTTTGGTTTGCTAACCTTCAAAGTCCTACATGATCAGGGATCCAGTTACCTGCAAGACCTCTTGATACCCTACTGCCCCTTCCGTCCTCTCCAATCCACCAACGCGGTATTGCTAGAGATTCCCAGGGTACGATTAAAAACATCAGGTGCCCGTGCCTTCGCTTTTTTGGCTCCAACCCTGTGGAATTCTTTACCTCGTTGGCTAAGAAAATGCCTGACCATTGACAGATTTAAAAATGAGTTAAAAACATACTTATTTAATTTAGCCTTCCCTAATGATTAATGCATTTTAGCTTCCTGTTTTAATGTTATATCTGTATTTGGTTTTATGTACAGCGCCTTGGTTTTTGAAAGGCGCTATAGAAATAGTTTGATTTGATTTGATCTATAACTGCAGCTTGTGACATTCTCTTTGTTACCTCTGGTAGTAAACCTATCTGTATACTTGGTGACAGAATCACCTGAAATATATATTTGTTCAGGTGATACACTTGATGTAAGGGTAGCTGCTGCATCGCTGCTAATATTTACATGTTTCTTGGGACATACCTGATAAGCTTACTTCAGTAGAGGGCAAACTTGGGGTCCATATACAAGTAGTTTCTGCCCGAGTGGCCGGTAGTGACTGCAATAATGGTTCAGGTAAAATATTTGTTCCTATAGGTGTGAAGGTTCCAGAGTGTTCATCTTCTAACAATTGGATAAGTGGATCAAAACTATTAATTAGTGGCAGGGTGAAGCATTCTGCTTTTCTACCCTTTTTTTTTTTTGGCAAGTCTGTTACACTGAACTGTGTACCACGCATTATCTCCATCAACATCCATTTCTTCCATCCTTAAGCGTTTTTTGTTTGAAGTACTATTTTTCAAAGTTTGGACTTCTAAACCACTATCTATATTGTGGGTATTTTTTGCCACTGAGGAGGGGGAAGGGAAGTTGGAATGTTTTTGCACTGCAACATTTGTGGTAACAAGGACTGATTCCCCAACTCTCTCTCATTAATTCTGCATGCCATCCTCTGCTGACTATGTTCAACAGCCTAAAGTCTAGTCCCAAATGCTGATATTTCAGCTAACATATCAGCATTTTGTTTACATTTTAGACACTGAAAGGGATTATCCAAAACAGGCATCTCTGAAAAGAGGTACATTTCACATGATACACATTTATTCCCTGTTTTACCCAAGAACAACATATTAAAATCCATCATGATATCAGCAGTCATCATGAATAACCCCCTACATGAAGCTGGCTTACCCTACTTTCAGTTCCTTTTTGTTTCTTATGTTGTACTCTGCCCAAACTGTTTGGCTCACCCTCACACTCCTTGTACAACACGCACTGATGTACGAGTCTCCACCCTGCATGAGCTCACCCTGCTTGCTGCAGGGCTTGTTTTTAATCTGTCCCATGACCCGGAAGTCTCTCTCAGGAGCACGGCAACCTTACAGCTAGCAAACAGCTGTTAAAAGTAAATTATTGCCCCAAGCACTACACTAAGGCACTCATGAGTGCCTACAATGAAAACAAAAAATATTAAAAAACGCAGCTAGACTGCCTTCTGTAGTCGTGTTACTCGTTACTGTGCCCAGACTAGCAACAGTAACCAGGGTAATATAGCACCCTTCTCCTGACTCCCCGATTTGGGTATACAGGGCTCCAATTAAATAGTGAGTCTTAGTTAAAATATATTTAGCCTCGTAAGACTATAGATTTCAGAGCACGCAGTGCCGAAGTGTAAATACTGCACTGAGGTTCCTGTCTTCAGGCATCCTTTTCTCAGTGGCTGTCCGGACCCAGTCAGAGCTCGAACCCTTTTCACCCTGCCATCCCAGGTTGCTTCACAGTGGGGATTTATCCCGCACACTGTGGAGACCTGGAGGCCAGGGGCTGAAGGGGAGCTGACTTAAGTGGGTCCACCACGGCGCTGATGATGTCTGCTGTCACTTGCGCGGAGGGTTCTTTTTTTGTCCCCTAGTCCCCCCCCCATGGTGTGAGCATGCAATGGCAATCAAGGACACTCCTGTGCATGCACTTGCCCGCAGTATGCCCAATGCCTGCTTGCACCAGCTCACATATTAATCCCCGAGCTTGCACTAGCCCCCAGCCACTGCCAGGAGCCAGTAGCTCAGCGGTCCTCCCCAACCTCCTTCCCTGAAGGAGGAGAGCAGTCCGTGGGATGCTCGATCCTCCTCTCCTGGCCAACCCTGCAAGACCCGAGGTCACTTCTGACCTCGGGTCATTGGCAGGGGAAGAGGTAAGGTGCCAGTGCCTCAGCTCTCTACACCACCGGGTTGGCACCCTGTGATCCATTTCCAAAGAGGCAGGCTACAAAGTTACCAAATCTAAAGCAAAGTGTTTTCAGCTGTCACAAAAAGGGTGGATTTTTTGCCCTTTGGGAAAGAGCACCATACTGTGTGGGCAGTGGTTCTAGTGGGATTCGAACCTAGAGATACCCTAAGTGAGAGCCACGCTGAGTGGTGGCAGCATACCAAAGTAAACAGTCAGGCATCTGAAGGGTTGTGAAAACTGGTAGCACTGCAGACTGAAGTTCTGGGAAGGTACCAGTCTGACACAGTACTATTGAAAAGTAGCTTTGTTTTTGAAAACAGAAGTCTTCCTTTAAGTATTATACTATCTAACAGAAGCATTGTCTTGGTGGGGTAATCCTACTACAGTAAATAAAAGTTAGTACTAAGTAATTCCTTTTTAACTCCTAAAACTCTTGGCTGAAGAAGCTGGAACTTAGACTAGAACCCAGGTCTCCCACAAGGGAGTGCAGTGCCCTCACAGTCACACCAGTAAGTCAGCTCATTTTTCTAGCCAGTCTGCTGGCGCAGCAGTCGGATTTCCACTTGGGACGCCGCCACCTCCGGTTCGGGAACGGACCCAGGGAGTAGGAGGGCCAGCTGGGGAAGAAGGATTGAGCGTCGCTCTCCTCCTCTGGGAAGGAGGGTGGGTGAGTGTCCGGTGCATACCTGACTCCTGCTGGAGGCCGAGGGGAGGATGTTGTTGGTGCCGAGATTGCGGGGAGGCGTGTCAGATGTTGGTGCTTTGGTGCCGTCACGTCATTGCTCGCCATGCCTCCCATAAGTGAATTTAGCCTGTTAAAAATGTCAGCCTCCACGAATGATGCCCCACTCTACTGTCTGTCCCACTCCATTTGCCCGTGGCTATTTTTTTTTATTTAAACTTTTGATAACCAGATAAGCAAGATGAGCCAAGGCTCTTTTTCAAATGTGACCCGGGAACATTCAAAAAACAGTCAGGTTGTTAAAAACTGACAATATATATATATAAGCTACAGTACAATACAATACTCAAATACAATAGATAATAAAATAAAAACAAAATTATAAACATTCACATTTCAAGGAATCAACATAATGTCTTAATAAAAATTTAAAACTATTATAACTGAAGATTTGATGTAAGTTCTCTGGTAAATTATTCCAATAAGTAGGACGTTTTGGTCAGCCATTAAAACAATTACTTCACCAAATGTTAATACTTTATCGGAGTCCTTTAATGTTAATGGTTGGGTAACTACTAACTTAGCTGAAGTAGCTGAGGCATTCTTGGCTAAATTTGCTGATTTAACTTGTTTTACTGACTCGCTCTCTTCCTTAGGTAGTACAGCTACTACCTGACCTGTTACAGAACAGAATAAGTATCTGTCCTTTTACTTTCGGCTAATTAAACCAAAGCAAGTTTTGAAATTATTGAATCAACTGTCTGCCAGTAAAAGTTCTGGGGGTGATAAACTTGAGCCCAGATTTTTGAAATTAATAGCTTTTCATATTTATGTTCTTCTGACCAACGTGTTTAATCTATCTCTTGTGACAGGTCAATTCCCAAGTCAGTAGAAAGACACCGTAATAAAACCAATATTTAAAGAGAGAATAGCAACCGACTCACATAGATACAGACCCACATCTCTACTTCCAGTATTAGGTAAGCTTTTAGAGAAAACTGTAAATGTACAACTGGTAGAGTTCATTGCAGGGTGGGATAAATCAGGTAGCCAGATGACCAATGTCTACTTAAAAAAATGGTTTGGCTGCCAGATTTTGAAAGTTATTGACCAAGCTGGCTACCTGCCTACAAAGTGATTTTTGAGCCTTTAAAAAGGATTTCCACTACAAATATTGATCTGGCTACCAGATTTTGAAAGCTAGTGGCCAGACTGACCACCAGCTCACAAGCAGATTTGTCCCACCCCGGTTCATTGACTCTTCTGGCCTTCATCTCCAGAGCAGCATGGCTTTTATAAACATCATGGTATGTGGATGGCCTTGGCCAGGTTCACGGACCACATCGGTGGGGCAATGGATGGTGGAAAACTCACCGGTGCTATGTTCATGGACCTGTCCAAGGCTTTTGACCTGGTTGATCATCGCCTGCTGCTCGGGAGTTTGGGAGACCTAGGAGTCAGGGACTCACCTTTTGAATGGATCGATAACTATCTACCTGGCTGTTCACTTAGGGTATGCTACCAGGGTGTGATGTCTGGGAATAGAACAATGGAGGTAGAGGTGCCTCAGGACTCTATCCCAGGGCCCCATCTTTTTCCATTATTCGTTGATAATTTGCCAACTTTGCTAACTCGAACAAATATTTTAATGTATGCAGATAACATCATCCTATACAGTAGCTCTCCCTCAGAGGGCATTATAAGTTTTAACTGGGACTGGGATTTTCAAGCTCTGGATACGTGGTTAAAAAATTATCACCTGTTATTAAATAGCAAAAAAGGAAAAATTACTCACCTTAGTAATGTTGTCTCTTCTAATGGAGTCTTGCTATATAATGACTATTGCAGTTTGCCCCGGCCTTAGAACTGCTCCGGAAATGAAAGAGTTAACTTCCATGCAGAGCATGGAGCTTAGAGCGCGAGCTCGGTTCAGAAGCTCTGTTTGGCTGGTTTCAAACCAAAACCGTCAGATCTTTACGAGCAAAAACTCACTAAGGTTCTGTGTGGAAGCTGTAACCTACACTAGCCAACTGGCTACTAATATGTTAACACATTTTTACTGGTCCCAACACAAAGACTCAAGTCAGTGGACCAGAAAAATTAAGATAAAATAACTAAATGAACACAACACCCAAACATGAAAGAGGGCATCAATAAATGCCAACAGAGACTACCCACCCATACCCCAAAGTAGGAGTTCTGAGAGGGGCAGGCTGGGGGGGAGGTCATAATATAGCAAGACTCCATTAGAAGAAACAACATTACTAAGGTGAGTAATTTTTTCTTCAAACAACATGAAGTCTTACTATATTATGACTATTGCAGACTACACAGCAGTACCTCCATGGAGGAGGGACAGAACCTACTTAGGGAATAGGCTCTGAAGCACGGCTGTGCCAAACCGAGCATCCCTCCTGGCCTGAATATCCAGGGAGTAATGCTTGGTGAAAGTGTGTACTGTCTTCCAAGTAGCTGCCTGACGTATCTCCAAGATAGGGATGTCTCTAGCAGCAGCTAGAGATGCAGCTGTACCTCTGGTAGAGTGAGCCCTCAGGCCTGAGGGGGGAACCTTACCCAGCTTTTGATAGCAAAATTGTATACAAGAAACAATCCACCTGGCAATGGATCTTTTAGTGGCAGGTCTCCCTTTCCCAATCTCACCATAAGTGAGAAACAGTTGGAGGGAGTCAAACCTGTGACCCTTGGTACGCTCTATGTAGTAACTTAGGGCCCTCTTAACATCTAAGCTGTGCAGCCTCCTCTCACCAGAGGAGGAATGGTCAGTGAAGAACACTGGAAGTGAAATAGATTGGTTAAGGTGGAAATCTGAAACCACCTTAGGCAAAAACTTCCTGTTAGTCCTGAGGACCACTTTATCCCTGTGAAAGGAAATAAAGTCAGTTTCTACTGATAAAGCCTGTAACTCACTTATACGCCTGGCAGAAGTGATGGCTACCAGAAATACAGTTTTCCAAGTCAATACTTAAGCTCTGTCAAGACAGAGGCTCAAAGGGGTTGCATTAGCTGAGCAATGCATACATTAAGATCCCAAGCCGGGGCAGGGTCCCTGAATGGGGGATTGGTGTGAAGCAATCCTTTAAAAAACTTGGAAAATACAGGATAAGCAGAGAGAGAAGAGGGCTTCCCTGCTGAAATGAAGGCAGAGACAGCAGCCAAGTGCACTTTCAGGGTGGCTGGTCTTAGTCCCAAAGAATTAAGATGGACCATGTAGTCCAATACAGTAGGTAGATCAGCAGATTCTGGGGAAACATGCTTCCCTGGACACCATATGGAAAACCTTTCCCACTTGGAGTTATAGGTAGCCCTGGTGGAAGGCTTTCTAGCAGCCTTCAGGATTTCGAGAACACTTTGAGAAAGTTGCAAATCAGCAAACTCTAACTGCTCAAGAGCCAAGCCTTGAGGTTGAGGGATTTGAGATTCGGATACCAAACTCTCCCCTGAGCACAGGTTAACAGATTGTGGTTCCTGGGGAGACACAGGCGAAGATAGACTGCTAAGGACAGAAGGAGTGGGTACCAGGGCTGCCTGGCCCAGTCTGGAGCAATCAGGATAATTTTGCAGGGCTGAGACCTGATTTTGACTAGTACTTTGAACAGGAGAGGGAAGGGGGGAAAGGCATAAAGAAACTTCCCTTCCCAATCGAGGAGAAAGGCATCCAGGGGAACTGAGCCCAACACTGGGGGCCTGCAACAAAACAGTGGAAGTTGACAATTGTCTGGGGCTGCGAAAAGATCTATCTGAGGAGTGCCCCATCTGGCAAACACTATCCCCAGTACTAGGGGATCCAGTGACCATTCGTGATGGCCCTGGGAAATCCTGCTGAGACATTGTCCTTGCCTGGGAGGTGAACTGCTATGAGGGAAGTGTTCAGGGAGTAAGCCAGAGACCACAACTTCATTGCCTCGGTGCGCAAGGCCGAAGACCGAGTGCCCCCTTGTTTGTTGATGTACCACATTGTAGTGGTGTTGTCTGTTCTGACCTGTACCACCTTGTTCTGAACAGATGCAGAGAAAACCTGAAGTGCTAGAAAAACAGCTCTGAGTTCCAACAGATTGATGTGGAGCAGAGATTCCTGAAGGGACCATAATCCCTGGGTGGAGAGGTCGCCCATGTGAGCTCCCCATCCCAAGAGGCATGCATCTGTAGTAAGGGTCAAGGAATGGGACAGAGGGATGAAAGGCACACCCTGTCTCAGATTGCTCTGATCCTGCCACCACTGAAGGGCCTGGATCAGGGTTCGAGTCACTGGGATTAACTTGGATAGAGGATCTCTTCTTTGAGACCAGAAAGCTCTCAAATGGAACTGAATGTCCCTCATCTGAAATCTTGCTCCTTGCACCACGGCTGTGGAGGCAGCCATGTGCCCTAGGAGCTGAAGGAAATGCCTTGCTGGTCGAGAAACCTGCAGAGTGAAGGAGGCGGCCAGGGCCACTAAGGTCCTTACCCTTTCCAAGGAAGGAAGGCTCTGGCCTGCTTTGTATCCAGTTCTGCGCTATAAAGGTGAGTACCTGGACAGGTTCCAAAACTGACTTTGGAAGATTGAGAAGAAATCCCAGAGAGGTAAGCAGCTGCTGGGTAACTAGCAGGTGTGATTTGACCTGGTCTGGAGACTGACCCACAATGAGCCAGTCATCCAGGTAGGGAAAAATGGCAATCTTTTGCCTTCTTAGGTGGGCGACTGCTACTGCCAGACACTTTGTGAACACCCTTGGGGCAGAAGTGAGGCCAAAGGGCATTGCTCTGAACTGATAATGGCCTGAGGGCAGTTCGAATCTGAGGTACTTTCGATGGGAGCTTCTGATAAGAACATGGAAGTAGGCATCTTTGAGGTCCAGGGAGGCTAGCCAGTCCCCTGGCCTTAGGGAGGGTAAAATCATTCCCAGTGTCACCATTTTGAACTTTGGCTTTAAAAGGTGCTTGTTTAGATATCTTAGATCCAGGATAGGCCGCCACTCTCCTGTCTTTTTTGGGGTAAGGAAGTACCTGGAGTACAGACCCTTGCCCTGGTGAAGGGGAGAAACCTTTTCTACAGCTCTGAGAGCCAGGAAGGTTGAGACTTCTGTTTCCAAAGCAAGAGTCTCTAAAGGGTTTGTAGGTGGAAAAGATCTGGCTCTCATCTTTGGAAATTTCTTGAAGCTGAGAACCAGACCCTGGCTCACTACTTCCAGGACCAACCTGTCTGAAGTTAAAGACTGCCAGTCCTGGACGAAGTGAGCCAACCTGCCCCCTACAGGTAGTGGAGAGCCGACCCTGGGCATCCCATCAGGGTGCCTGTTTGGCAGGGGCTTTAGGCTGAGGGGTGGGAGCAGGCCTGCTCGAACCCCGTCTGCCTCTCCCTCTGAAGAACCCCCTCTGTACATAGGCTGAAGAGGAGGGGCCTGAGTCTGGTAAAAGGCCTGTGAAAGGCCTACCCCTACCCTGGGGGCTGCCTCTGAGGAGTGGCTTGCCGTTCCTTGCTTGTGCACTCCTGTAAGTGGTTCTATATTCATCCATTTTCTTCATATAATTCTCTGTCTGCTCCCCAAACAGAGAATTTCCCACCACAGGAAAATCCATAGCCTTAGACTGGGTATCCTGTGACAAAGTAGTACACCTGAGCCAGGCCAATCTGTGAAAAGCCACAGATGTAGCCATGACTCTAGAGGATACATCATTAGAATCCACTGCAGCATGGAATTGCACCTTAGATGCCTCAATACCATCAAGACCACCTGCTCCAGCTCCTTTGAAGCTGGCCAGGGACCTGTTTGGCTAAGGCCATGACAGTATCCCATCTAGATTTCTGGTATCTTGCAACATAAGCCATATAGTTAGCTTGTCTGAGTCCCAAGGATGCTGCCATGTATTGTTTTTGGCCATGGCATCAATCTTCCTGGAATCCTTGTCAGGAGGATGTGAAGCCAGTGGAATATTAGCTTTATCACAGGCTGCAGCCTGAACTACCCCAACATGGCTGCATTGCTGTGAAAGAAAATCTGTTTCAGGACCTGACAAAGTGTACCTCCTGTCCATCTTTTTATCCACAGGAGGCACAGAATTAGGAGCTTTTAAAATTTTTACTGTTTGTTTTCTAAAGGATTTATGTAAAGGGATGGACAACCTCCTGGACTCTGGGATATCCATCATCTCCACATAGTCAGGCTCCTCTTGCTCATCCAAAGCCTCCTCTAAGGGAAGCTGGAGGGTCTCAGCAACTTTTTTATAAAACAAAAAATGAGAAGGGGACTCAGAAAGCCTAGGGGGAGACTCACCTGAAAGTCTGTCTGGGGAGATGTCCGGTTCAGTGGGCACATCCAGACTTTCAAAATCACATTCACACTGATCATAATCCTCATCCCCCTCCTCTGGTTCATAGAACTCTTCTATATCATAATCCTGAACCACTGGAACCGACCGAACCGACCTTTGCCAGACAGTGGCGGTTCGAGGGAACCGGGACAGGGACTGGACAATCTGTATTGCCCTGGCTATCTCAGCAGCAGTTGGAGAAGGAATTTTGGACTCCAAACCTGCTGATTTTTAGATTTCTTTGCTGGAACTGGCTCCTCAGAGCCAGCTTTTCATTGCCGAGGAAGTCTCGCCTGGTCAGAAGGCACTCCCTCCGATCGGTTGGCACCGAACGTTCTGGCATCGGTCAGCGGACTTTTTGGCCTCGTGCCTGAGCCTGCCCACTCTCTTGTCCAGGGTGGCTGCAGGGAAATTTTTACAAATCTGGCAGTCTGAATTGAGGTGGTCACACCCCAGACAATACACACATGTAGTGTGTGGGTCAGCCTTGGCAAAGGCTTCCTCACAGGCACTACAGTGTTGAAACCCAGTGGGCCTGGTTTTTCTTTTGGGTTTCTCAGACATGATGCCAGCCTAACCAACCAACTTGCCCTTTTGATAGCAGTGCCAGGCAAGACACCCTTATCGGTTCCAAACTGTGTCACGGGTCGTGGAAAAAAACGTAATGAAATCCATTTTTTAGAACCGGATAAGAACTGGAATCAAGACTCTAAAAAGCTTTAAAAGGCTTTAAACTTAAATTTAACAGTTAACTCCGATCGGTTCAACCGAACCGATAATACTTTACAAGTTCCACACAGAAAAAACCCTATCTATTACTTACGATTACCATAGACAGAGCCTGAACCGATCAGTTTTGCGGTTAAAATGATGAAATCGCGGTTAAATTAAACGAGAAATAAGCGCTTTAAACGAAGAAATGAACCGAGCAACAGGAGGAATCTCCGGAGCGACTGTTCAGTGAGGCAGAGTAAAGAATCTGACGGTTTCGGTTTGAAACCAGCCAAACAGAGCTTCTGAACCGAGCTCGCGCTCTAAGCTCCATGCTCTGCATGGAAGTTAACTCTTTCACCTCCGGAGCAGTTCTAAGGCTAGGGCAAACTGCAATAGTCATAATATAGCAAGACTTCATGTTGTTTGAAACTAAGAGAATGCTGTTTGGCTGTAGACAGCGACTGGTGAGACGTAAGCCTCTTGTAGTGCAGGCTCAAATGAAGTTTGAGTTGGAACAAGTATTTCAGTTTAAATACCTGGTGATTCTATTAGATCCGTATTTATCCTATTCTTTGCACATAAAATTTACCTGCAGAAATATCAATAAAAGGTTTGGTGTACTGTTGAAACTTCCGAACTCTTTAACTGATCAGGCTAGACTAGCTGTTGCTAACAATGTATTGTTGTCCATAATGAATTATAATTCCTTTTTATTCCAGGGCTTGGCCAAGTCAGATTTGTTCTTACTCACCACTACATTTCACGCCATTTGTAGATTTGCTCTGAAACTTCCTTTTCAGAGACACCAGTGTGTCCTGTATTAACAATCGGGTTGGTTACCTCCCCGTTTATACAGTTTAAACTGTTTGACTCAATGTTTTAGATTTAGGTTTACTTCCTCCTCTGTATCCAGTGCTAGGCATAAGGAATTCATAAAGGGCCCTACAGTCTAATACCTCCTTTAATCTTACTGTTCCAAAGGTAACTGCAAAGATGGGCGTGCAAGCCTTTTCTATTTTTGCCCCTACTCATTGGAATAATTTACTAGTGAACTTACATCAAATCTCCAGTCATAATAGTTTTAAATTAAGACATTATGTTGATTCCTCGAAATGTGAATGTTTATAATATTGTTTTTATTTTATTGTCTGTTATATTTGTGTATTGTATTGTATCTTATGTATACTATCAGTTTTTAACATCCTGACTGTTTTCTGAATGGTCCCAGGTTGCATTTAAAAAAGGGCCTTGGCTCATATTGCTTACCCGGTTATCAAAAGTTTAAATAAAAAAATAAAATGATGTGGGCAGACAATTAAGCTTACAATCAATTTACATACTTAGGTACTTGAAGGATGAGGTCACTTCAAGAGAGGAGCCATCTAACATGAAGAAGACCAGTGGTCTCAATAGCCTGGCAAATTTTTGGCTGGTAGTAAAGGTCATAGACACTGCTTTTTTAGTGTTGGCCTTGAGATAGTTGGAATGGAACCAGCACAGTACATTGCTGAAGTCCTGTTGGAGAAGGTTTTCCACAGAAACTGCAGAAAGACCAGAGATGAAGATGACAGTGTGATCTGTATATACTGTATGTATATATGCAAACTGACACAGGTAGAGGGTAGATCATTCAAGAAAATGGAAAACAGGATGGGGCCTAGGATAGAAGCCTGTGGGACTCCAGCCTGGATGGTGAGAGGAGGTGCTAACATGCCTCCAACCTGAACCAGTTGCTAGTGGTGTATTAGGCAGGACTGGAACCAGGGAGCTGAGAGGCCGGCCATGCTCGATTTATCCAAGAGGAGCGAATGGGACACCGACTCAAAGGCTCTGGCCAGATTGATGAAGATGGCAGCTGTGATATGCCCCGATCCATCCCAGAAAGGATGAAGCCAGTGACATGCAGCAGGGAGGAGATGGTAGAATGATGCTTCCGGAAGACAGACGGAAAAGGAGAGATGAAACTGGAAGATGTGAGGCAGTCAAGAAGTCTAGTGTAGACTAGATTCTCTTGCAGTTTAAGAAGTAAGAGGAGGAGGAGGAGGAAAGTAGTTTCCAGGAGAGGAGGCGCCCCCTCTTTGTGAAGCAGAAGAACTCTGACAATCTTCCAGGCCTAAGGAATGGAGCTGAGGGAGAATGAGAGGTTAAGGAGCTCAGTCAGTGGAACAGCAACTGCAGGAGAGAAAATGTAGAGGAGTTTGGGATCAAGACCATCAGGACTGGACTTGGATTGATATAAATGAGGAGAGGACAAGCAGTGTTTCATGAGTGGTAATGACAGGAAAGTGGAAATCCAGTGTGGACTTATGGGGAGAGAAGCAAGGTGTAGGAGGTAAAGGAGCAGAGCCAGTACTGGGGGGAGAGGGAAGGGCACAAATAGTGAACAACTCATTGAAGTGAGCAGCAACAGAGGAAGGGTCAGAGAGTGGTGAGTCATTAACCCTGAGGGCAGAGGGAGCAGACTGGGTTGGGGGGTCAAAAAGTGCATGGATTACCTTCCAGAATTTGATTGGGGAGTTAAGGTTACTCTGGAGATTGGATTTAAAATAATTTGATTTAGCAGCCTGGACAGCCGTGGTGCACTTGTTTCTCAGGGCCCTGTAGTAGAGAAGATCAGGAAGGGAGAGGGATAATTTGTATTGGCCCAAGCAAAGTCACAGGACTTTTACAGATCAGTGGAGGAGATCCAGGGGAGATGGGATGATTTAACTCTGGATTTCTTGAGAGGGGCATGCAAGTCCCAGACTAAGGAGAATATGGAAGTGAAAAGGGAGAGGCCCACATCAACATCGGGAACCTGGGGGATTGTAGACCAGTCAGATGCAATGAGGTTGCTCAATAAAGCGTTGATGTTCAGCAGAGGCATCTGGATCAGATGTATTTAGGAGCAGAGGGGGGACGCCAGATTTTCCTGACACAGACCATCATGCAGTGGTCGCTGAATGCATCAGGTAAGATACCTGCTATTAAAATGCGGTGGGGAGTGGGAAGATAGAACCCAGTTCAACAGGGCATGATTAGAGGAGAACTGAGCCAGGTGGGCTCAGAGATAACATGGTACATATTTAGAATTTCAGTCTTCTGGATAGCAGCTCTGGATGAAGGCGAGAGACAATTAACATTGAGGTCACCAAGAAAAATTAGCTCACTACAGGAAGAATTTGAGGCTATATTTGAGAGAGACTCAGCCAGTGAAGCAGGTGAGATCTTGGAAGAGGCACAGTAGACCCCAATGTAAATGAGGAGAGATGTGGTGAATGTGACACTGATGAGGAGTTCATGGGAGGAGGGTACAGCCTTCCTGAAATTCAGGGAGCAGGAGAGTCTCTGCTGAATGTATATGGCAATACCTATCCCGCCAAATCCCTGCTGCTGTCTGAGGGGTGATGATCTCCTTGCTGAGGGGGGAGGGTATGGCTCTGAAGAGGAAGGCTACACCCTCTTAATCTGCTCACTTACTGAGCACCTGCAATCTGCGCAACTCACCGCCCCTCCTAATTGGAGGATTGCATAGACTGTGTTACATGTTATTAAATTTTAATTGTTGGTTCTGTGTTATGTTCTGTTTTTCACTGTTTTGTTTTGGGTACATTTGTGTAGAGAGGCAGTTAAGGTCAGCAGTCACCATAACTGACTGCAAAGTCACTGAACCATCACTAGCCAGAGACAGGACACAATACCAGGGAATGGGATGAATAAAAATGTCGCTGCTCAATAAATACCACCTGCTTTGTGACAGGGACAGTTAAGATCATATCCTTCAACATCAGAGGAAGTAACTGTGAAGCAAAAAGGGCAAACATTTTGTGGGATCTAGCTAAGGTGAAGTGCAGGATGGGCATGCTGCAGGAAATTCACATCTCAGAGCTAGAACATGCCAAACTAAGGACAGGGTGGCAGTATCTCATCTAACCGAAAAAAAGGCTGGTATGGAAATAGTAGCAAGGGGGGGTTACATTTTGACAAGACATACACATACATAGATCAACTGGGATGGGTAGCAATACTGTCTGAGGTAATGGCCAGAAGAAAGCATAATTTCATTAAGGTTCTGTGTAAAACGGCGATCGCCATAATAGTGAGTGTACATCACCGTAAAACCCAAATGGCTATGTACATTCCCAGCGACAACAAGCGGGCAAAAACAAATATTTTTGTTATGCGGGGGGATTATCAACTCCAGAGGGATGCATGTCTGGGAGAGGGTGAACTTGTAAAAAAATTAAATACTCCATGCCACACCATACAAATAGTGTGCACCCAACCCACCACACCACACAGCCAGTTCGTCAGCCTCTTGCTGCACTACCTCCCACAGACCTGCCATGCTCTCCTGTTCCCCTGCCATCCTCTTCCGTTCCCCCTCCTCCTCTTGCCTTCTTGTTCACCCATCACTACCCTTTCAGGGTAGCCCACATAACGAGAGTTGAAATTGAGTCGCTCATATTCGAGTCACTCAATTTCAGTCGCTGTTTTCACGGGATACCTTTCATTAACATCTATAGCCCCACACCTGCATTTCAGCCTTCCTTAAAGAGGTCTTTGGACAGATGGCACAGCTGCCTGAGGGAGAAATTATCATAGGGGGAGACTGGAACTGTGTGGAAAACCCTGGCCAAGACAAATCCCAAGGGGCCCTGGTAGCAAGACAGAAGCAAGAACATCAGAGCAGGACTGCAGCAGTGGGAGATTCAATAGCCTACAGTGCATGTTAAAGCTTTCATACACTCCAATCAGATGTTTTCCAGTTCTGCTTTTCTCCCATGGCTAAATACATTCCTCTGTGACTGTTCTTCGCCCTGGGACCAGCCCCCCAAAAAAGATCAGAGCTTATATAAACTAACATGCACTGCAGGCTATTTAATCTCCCACTGCTGTAGTCTTGCTCTGATGTCAGTTGCAGGGGATTCTGGGATTTGTAAATACAGATGTCAGCCTGGAAGTAAGCAAAAGTGGCCTCTGTTTTCAACACTTTCTTCACCGGCTGTGCATCCTCTCTTCTTGCCACTCTTCCGCACCCCCCAAGTATGCAGCAACCCTGATGCCTACATCCTCCCAAACTACTGGCTTCTCTTTCTGTCGGGTTACTCTGCTCGTTGTGCTGAAAGCCCTATGGTCTCTCAACCCCTCAAAAGGCAAGTGCCCATCAGGGCTCGATTCCCAAATGTTATACCTATCTGCCCCTGCCATTGCCTCCCCACTGGCTGCGCTGTTCAATCTCTCTTTTTCTCTGGCTGATGTACCATCCGACAGGAAGCATGCTACTGTCATCCCCTCCCTAAAGGGGTGACCCCTCATCACCGGGGAACTACCGCCCAATCTCCCTACTCCCCATCCTTGCCAAACTACAGGAGCGCCTTGTCCTAGCTCAACTTTCCTCCTTCCTTGACTCCTCCTCTTTCTTTACACCCTACCAATCAGGCTTCAGGAAATCACACTCCACCATATCCTCCCTGCTAAGGCTCACAGACGCCATCCTTACGGTCATGGATAAAGGGCATACCACCTCTGCAATATTCGTCGACCTCGCTAAAGCCTTCAACACTGTCTCCCACTCCCTACTGCTATCCAAACCCTCTAGTGCAGGACTCTCTGGTGAAGCCACCAGTTGGTTTCACTCCTACTTGGTAGGTAGAACTCAATCAGTAAGAATTGGACCTAACACCTCCTCCCCCCCCCTCCCCATTACTACTGGGGTCCCACAAGGCTCGGTCCTCGGCCCACTACTCTTCTCAATTTTCCTAAATAAACTTCCCTCTATCTGCACTTACACATCCATACACCTATACGCTGATGATACCGTACTGTACACAACCGGCCCTTCCTCTGATGAAGTGGCCTCTACTCTCCAACAAGATTTTACCGTGGTTCAGCACAGTTTTAGTTCAAACCAACTTTTTCTTAACCCCAGAAAAAGTTTCCTAACATTTGGGACTAGGCAAAGGCTCTCCAGACTCCTTTCTACCCCCACTTTTTTCACCACTGAGGGGACTCCTCTTGAGACCTGTGCCTCCTTCAAATACCTCGGGGTCTGGCTTGATCAGCACCTTGACTTTTCTGCTCACATTGACTCAATCCACAAAAAGCTGTGCCCAAAACTAGGAGCCTTATATCAGAACAAGGGTAGCTTACCTCTGGCTACACGCAAGGAAAATGTACAAAAAATGATCCTCCCGATTCTGGACTACGGGGATACAGTATACAGCGCTGCTCCCAAGTCTGTCCTAGCCAGCCTTGACCCTCTTTTCCACTCCTTCTGTCGCTTTGCCCTTGACTTCCCCACTTTGACTCATCACTGTAACCTCTACAGCTCCCTCGATCTAACATCGCTCTACGCTCGCAGACACATCCACAGCAGCAGGACCACAGTGAAATTCTTGTCACAGTCCCTTCCCCCCTACCTTGCATCTGCCCTCTCAGTCCCATTACAGCCCTCCTACTCCCTCAGGAGTGGTAACTCCCAGCTCCTATCTATTCCATGCATGGTCACATCAAGGGGCCAACTGGCGCTCAGTTACCTGATGCCTAAACTTTGGAACGCACTCCCAGCGGACATTTGTGAATTTGCAAACACGGCACACCTAAATCACCTCCTCAAGGCTCACTTCTTCCCAACATAAGCCTGCACTTAGGGCCACCTAGGGGCTGGTACCTCAAGTCCCCTACTTGCACTCAGGCCCTCTTGTCATGCTCATAACACACCGGCCCTACGTAGCTTATACGTTTGCTGAGCAAACTGTAGGGGTTACAGATTAAACCGTGCATAACTCTTTATTTTTCTTCATTGCTTGCTTCTCAGCTACCTACTGCTTGTTGTTAATAGTTACATGCACCATTTCTCCTACTGTTGTACATTGTAGCTACATACATGTGTTTCCACTGAGTGGTTATTAACTGTATGCTCCTGTCCTCCAGTTGAGTTCTCATAACATCTTCCTGCCTAGTGTAACTGTAAACATGTACAATTTTCCACTGTTGTATGTAAATGTAATAGCATTCTTGTAGACTCTTCTTTGTTCTTATGATTGTAGTTCCACTTGTGTGTTTCCCCAGGATGCATCTGGAATTGAGCGGTAACCTGCTCAGTATGCTTTCCTGGTAAAACTCTTAAATAAATAAATAAATAAAAATTGGTCTGATAAAAGGTGAAATTGTTTAACCAGGAAAGGCGCACTTAGCCAAAGCTTGTTTCCAGGTGTGACCTGGAAGCACAAGGAAGTTGTGACTAAAACTAAAAGATACTTGTAGATGTTTCTAAACTACATTCCCCTTCTTAGTAGTCCCCACTCTATTACCACCCAATCACACCCCCTCTTACTTGTACTGTACTCCTTACTCCTATTATTCCATTTGCCTCCCCATAGGTTCACATTCTTTATATCAACAGTGTTACTTTTTATCCTGAACATTACGTACCTTATGGAATTTTTGTTTTATATCAAGTGCTGTTATGTTATTCTCTGTATTTATTGTGTACTTGTCTGTACGCCTGTCTCAGGACCTCCTTGTGAATGAGCTTGCTCAATGGAGTTTTCCTGCAATAAACTTGAACTTGACTTGTGCAGGGTCACACAGTATGCAAGTGGGGGCTGTGAGATTCAAACCCAAGGCTCCAGGTTTGCAGCTTAGTGCTCCTACCACTACAATACAATCTAGTATACTATAGTAAACAGTAAGTAAAACAAAATGTTTTTTGCACACACAGTGCACACTGGCACCAGTCCCACATCTGGGTGTGGAGCTAATAGCGTTAACCAGATTCTTGAGACCCCCCCACCCCCGTTATGTTACACTGTGGCAGCCACCCTTCAAAGTAGTGCTGGAGAATGTGTGGGCAGATGGGTAACCATGAACATATTCGTCAGTGCCAGTGGCTCAGTAGGTAGCACACTCGCCTCTGAGGCCGGGAGATCAGAGGGCTGTGGGTTCAGTTTCCACATCTGGCACTTGGGTTAATATCCCAGTACTGACACTGTAGTGCAGCATGAGAGGGGTGCTGCACTTCTGAGGTGCCGTCTTTTTGATGAGATGTTAAACCGGGGTCCCATCTGCTTGGATTGGTGGTAGTTCAGGTGGATGTTAAAGATCCCATGGCACTTATCGAAAAGGGTAGGGGAATATTTTTATTTAAACCATAAGAGACAAATAAAGCAAACCAGTACTGCATCATACAAAATCATAATAAGGAAATTCTAGAACACAAATAAGTATTTCATCATACTGTAGTTCCGTATTTAGCCACATACCCCCCAACACTAAAACAGATGGGGAATCTTTTATTTGGCATCATAAACAATCAATTCACACCCTCAAAATACATCATTCCCCATCATAATTAAAAATCCTAAACAAGAGAGAATAAAAATTAAATCTACTGAGGGCAGTGTAACAATAAATTCAATAGTTAAAGGGACATTATAGTGATTCTGCAAAAAAGGATGAAGATAAATTAAATATAAACAAAATGATCCCAGAAAGCTGACCAAGTCTGTGTATTATATATTTTAAATTCCTTCTGCTTTAAGGATCGTAAATCTGTTTGTAGAATATAAAACAGTTCTAGTTCAGAAATAAATTGTTGTTGTTGCACCAAACGGCATCTGCTTATCCAAAGCCAATATAACAAATGAACATGTATAATATGAAGGGAGCTGAGTACTTCTTTCCCATACGCAGATGAAGGGATCCCATAAATTAAAAGATCCAAGTGAGGTGGGAGAACCGAACCTTGTTTCCTACGCTCCTTCAAAAGGTACGCCGCCCAAAATGTCCCAAAATCGAATGACATATACACATTGAAAATACAAATGGTTCATTATTTCTGTCTCTAGTTCACAACCAGGTCTAGGGCAATATCGTTCTTGCAATACCTTGTGTTTATGATTTCCTTTAACATTAATTTTCTCCTGCACACCCAGCTATACTGTATCCCACATATGTACCGGGATGAAGTATCCAAAACATAATATGATATATATAATAATAATAAGTTTATTTATATAGCGCCTTTCAGCATACCAAGGCGCTGAACATATTAAACCACAACATCAACACAAGCCAACACATATAAATAAATTCATATCATATTATCAACCATTATTAAAATCAATTAATAAATACGAATAAAATTCAACAGAATAAAATTACTTAAACATCAAAATGGTCAAGCATCCAAAATGCCATTTGCCACAGATAAGTTTTCAGATTTTCTTGAATTCCTCCACGGAGGTGCTCCGTAACCGGCGTGGTAGAGAATTCCAGAGAGGGAGCAAGCATATGAAAAAGCTCTACTGCCAGAAGATTTCAAACCTCACTCGGAACCTCTAGCAATCTCGTCGGCCGAGCCGGAGCGATCGCCAGGTAGTAAGTGAACAGAAGTTCTTTCAAATAGGCCAGACCCTGATTGTGAAGGGCTTTAAAAGTCAATAAGATGACTTTAAAGGTGATCCGCCACCATATAGGCAGCCAGTGCAGTTCGCGCAGCACCGGGCTAATATGGGAGGACCTACTTATCTCCGTCAAAACCCGGGCTGCAGCGTTCTGCACCAGCTGAAGGCAGTGGATTTCAACCCCAGAAAGCCCAAAGTAAAGGGCGTTGCAGTAGTCCAAACATGAGGACATGAAGGCGTGGACCAATGTTGGTAAAGAGTCAGATGGAACAAGGTGTCTAACCCTGGCGATATTCCTAACATGGTAAAAGGAAGTCCTGACAACAGCCGACACCTGAGACTGTAATGTCAGCTTGTCATCTAGGACGATCCCAAGACTACGCACCCATTCAGAGGACGGAAGTGACACGCCGCCAAGAAATATTCCAGAAGGTGTGCCACCACGTAACCTCTCTATCTGACCCCCCAGGTCCACAACCAAAACCTCTGTCTTCTATGAGTTCAACTTTAACCAACTAGAATCCATCCAACCCTGGACTTCCTCAAGACAGTTATTAAACACCGAGAGTGCTCCATCCTGGTCGGGTGCAAAAGACAGGTATAGCTGGGTATCATCTGCATAGCAGTGAAACCTCAGCCCATACTGTCTAATAACCCACACAACAAAGAAGTTGGGCCAGAGGAAAAGACTCCCGACACAGCTCTTTGTGATCTCCCAGTGAGGAATGAGGTGAACCATTGTAAAACAGTTCCCGATATTCCACAAATTAGCCTCAGGCGTGCTAGCAACACCAAGTGATCCACAGTGTCAAAAGCTGATGAGAGATCAGGAGAACCAGAATGGAATGTCTCTTCTGATCTCTCGCCCTCAGAAGATCATTAAGCACTCGAACCAGCACAGTCTCGGTGCTATGCCTTTTACGAAAACCGGATTGGAAGGACTCGAAGGACTTACATATATGCTTGATTTATTTTAGAAAAAGCAGCAAAAGGACTGTCAGCAAACCATTTACCCAAAATCTGTGCATATAAGACCTTACACCTAATAGTCAAAATATACTCAAACCTTATACCCCACATCTTAATCTTATCAAAAATTTCTTCCTATCTTCTCAATAATCGCGGCTTTCATTTGTTTTTATGCAAATAATTATTCTCTTTCCATTCCTGTAGAATCCCAACAAAAGATGATTGCCCAATCGATGCCCACAGTGGGTTACCATAACTAACAAGAGGTACCAAATTAGCATACACTAAAATAGGAAAAAGAACATCACCGGGTTTAACATATTCATCCCCCATCTCAAATCCTTAGATACAGTATATTCAGTTTAACGGGGTTTAACCTGCTCCCACAAAAACAACTAAAAAAAAACACTCATTAGGGAAGCTTCCAACACTTTAGGCAAGGAAAAAAAATCGTACTAACATATAAAAAAAGGGGAACCAAAAGGGTTTTTATAAGAAAAACCCTCTTTTTTTTGAAACCTTCCATTTGTTCCACATTGCCACTTTCTGTTTTCCTTTAACAATACCTTTCTCCCAGTTATAAAAAGCCATATCCTCCCCCCCAAAATATAAACCCACAATACTACTTGGTTCCATAGCCACCAGAAACCCACCCATACACTCTGCGGTTGTCGGGAAACCAGCTACCAATAAAATTTTATTTTTAGACAAATTTAGTTGTGCTCCAGTTACCCTCCCAATATTTGTTATTATATCACATGCTAATCTTAATGAAGATTCGTCCCGCAGTATCAAACATAAATCATCTGCATATGCTAAGACCTTATATCGCTCTTCAATACCATCACCCAACCCGTAAATTAATGGGGAGTTTAACAATATCCTTAGCAAGGGGTTCAGGGCAAAAACATATAGGCTGGGGCTTAAAGGGCACCCTTGTCTAACACCCTTCAAAATACGGTGACGTGTTCCCCGCCATCCATTTTCATACGGAACTAAATAAGCCAAGGCATAACACAAATGAAGCCACTGTATAAATTCCTCTGGAATGCCATAAGCCCGTAATGTTGACCATAAATAAAAATTAGAGACTTCATCGAACGCTTTAGCTTGGTCTAAGCTAATCAAATATCCTACATGTTCCCCTGACAGAGTAGTATCTGTTGTGGGTTCCATCAGTTCTCGTAAAAGCAAAAGAACATCCAAAATGCGGCGTCATGGGACCGCACAAAATTGTTGTGCACTAATTAAATCCATCATTACCCCACATAGTCTATTACATAAAAGTTTAGAAAATATTTTAAAATCCGTATTTAACAACATAAGTGGCCTCTAGTTCCCTTTATCTTCCCGATCTCCAGTTTTATATAAAAAAAATCATCAGACCCTCATAAAACTGAGTTGGTAAACAACATTCTGTCAAAAAATAATTGTATAATTGTACTAACTCTGTCAACATATATCCCCATAAAAGTTTATACAACTCATTTGATGATCTTTCTGACCCCGGGGATACTCCATCTCGAAGAGATGCAATTACCATCTCTATTTCTAAAGCTGAAAAAGGATACACAAGAGATCTCCTCTGTTCAGATGTTACCTGTGGAAGATTCACAGCCTGTAAAATCTGGGCCACAAACTGAGAATCCTTGATTGGGCAACTAAAGGTCTCATGAATGTGTTTGTCTAAAATGTCTATAATACCTTTATTATCTCTCCGAATTGCCCCAGTGCAAGTTCATAAGCCAGTAAAAAATCCTTTGTTCATTCTGATATGGCTAACCAAAAAGGGGTTAATGACTTCAGACTTCCTTCAAGTTCCAAACTTTTGCTCTTTGTGCAATGAACAAATTCTGTCATACTGAAAATCCCCCATTTCTACCTTAAGGGCTCCAATTTCAACACTAAAATCCCTCTTGAGTTTCAAACTGTCTGGTCAGCAATACACCTAAATCTTTATGGACGGCTTCGTACCTCTCCTGTTTAGCCTTAGCTTGGAGCTGCCCTACTTGAGAAAAAAAACAATAATGCAATTCCTAAATTCTTCCCACCAACTACTAATATTATCATATAAAAATATAGTAGACAATTTATCTTGTATAATAATACCCAAATCAGACCATATCTGCTCGTCCAACAACAGAGAGGTGTTCAAACGCCAATACTTACAACCAGAGACCCTAACAGGAACTGAATCAATTGTCATTCTTAATAACAAGTGATCCGAAGTTTCTATAGGTAGAACCCAAGACATTAGTCACATCTAACATATTTTTAACAAAAATAAAATCAATACGAGAAAATAATGGACCCTTAAAAAAGGTCGGTTTGGGACCATACTGTAAACCATCCTGGACATCACATAAATTAGCATGGTGAAGCACCTGTTTTAAAAATGCTTTATCATAGTATTGTTTCCCCTTGTCCGTTTTAGGGAGTAAGTTAATATTAAAATCTGTCCCCTAAAAAGTCTATCTACTTGTATGCAAAAATGGTTGGATTTTAGTAAGTAATTCAATCTAAGCACACTTCAGTTGTGGATTGTACACATTCAACAATCAGCAAGATAGGCCTTTAATAGCAACATCCAATAACAATGCCCTCCCAGGAATTATATCCATTTGGTGGTGCACCTTCAGCTCCTGCGTAGTGAAAATGTATCCCACCCCACTGCATAGTTCCGTACCTAAATACCAATATGTGGGCCCCCATCCCCAATCTTTAGAAGCTTGAACACATTCCCCAGAAGTATGCAGCCGAGTGTCTTGCAAAAAAATCACATCAAATCTCAAGGACTGAATTACACTGAATGTCATCATTCGCCGTCTGGAAGACTTGATACTATTTACATTCAGGCTAGCAAAATTCAAGGCACAAGGCTCCGGGAGGAGGTTTAATCAACTTACCACTTGACCTAGTTACCCTTTTTGGAACAGACTGATTTCAGGGTGTCTGGGTTTGTAGAGCATCCTCTCCCGCCACTGATTCACTAACCTCGGGTTGGGAAACATCTATATCATCCATAGGGTGTCCTTGGTGTACACAGTCTCCCCAGGATTCAAACGGGGCAAATCTGTTAAATAATGGTAGAGGGGATGAAAAAATTACTCATCTTAGTAATTCTGTTTCCTCTCAGTGATACTCGGGTATTCATAACTTTCTGCAGTAAGCCTGAAGGGTTGAACTGCCCGGAGAGATGGAACATATGCAAATGATGGAATCATCTGCACATGACAACTTTCCAAATGCTGCCCTACAGTAACTGTCAATGTTCTAAACCTCTTCAGATTTCCTAGCAGCCTGAATAGACCAATGCTAGAGCAAAATTGTTAAAATTATTCGAAAGAAATAATTAAAGGTTTACCCCAATTGAAATAGGGGAGAGCTCCAACTGGAGCCAAGAACGCCTAAAAACTCTAAGGAATTAAAATGTCAGAAAACTCTAAGGGTTTAAGATCCAAAAACCTGTTTTATAAATTGGACCACTATGAGATGATACTTGCACAAATTGTGTTGTACCTTTTTACGGTAGCACAGCATGCAGAGTGCAGAGGCTGAGTTCTGGAAGGGGAGGAGGGAAGGAAGTTATGAATACCTGAGTATCACTGAGAAGAAACAGAATTACTAAGGTGAGTAATTTTTTCTTCTAACTCCAGCAATACTCAGGTATTCATAACTTTCTGTTGACTACAAAGCAGTACCACAGGAGGTGGGCACAGAACACTTGTTTAGGAAAAAGACTCTGCAGGACTACTGTGCCAAACCTAGCATCACTTCTAGACTGGATATCTAAACTGTAATGCTTAGTAAAGGTGCGTACTGTCTTCCAGGTAGCTGCTTTACAGATGTCTACCAATGGAACATCCCTTAAGGCTGCCAAGGTGGCAGCTGTTCCTCTGGTAGAATGTGCCCTCAACCCTGTTGGAGCTTCCCACCAGCCTTTGTATAACAAAACTGAATACACTGGACAATCCAACAAGAAATGGACCTTTTGGAGGCTGGAGTACCTTTTCCCACATCCCCATAGGTCAGAAACAATTGTTTCTTGTCCTGCCTGTGATCCTTAGTGGCTGTGATACAGTAACTAAGGACCCTTTTCACATCAAGGGTATGACGCCTTCTTTCACCATGAGTAGAGTGCTCAGTGAAAAAGACAGGTAGGGTGATGGATTGGTTAATATGGAAATCAGAGACCACTTTTGGTAGGAATTTTCTGTTTGTTCTCAGTATCACCTTATCCCTGTGAAAGGAGATATAATCTTGCTCTACAGACAGAGCCTACAATTCACTTATTCTTCTGGCAGAAGTGATTGCCACGAGAAAAACTGTCTTCCAAGTGACATATTTGAGCTAAGCCATCGCCACAGGCTCAAATGGATGCCCCATTAACTTGGCAATGCAAACATTGAGATCCCATGCTGGCACTGGCACCCTGTGAGGGGGGTGCAAATGGATCAGGCCCTTAAAGAATTTCCTAAAAATAGGGTCTGAGGCAAGAGATACTGTAGTACCAGCACAAATGTAAGCAGACAAAGCTGCAAGGTGTAATTTAATTGAATCGGGCTGCAAACCCAAGGAATGCAAATGGGAGAGATGATCCAGAACAACTCCCTAGAGGAGCACCAGATTGAAAATCTTTTCCATTTAGAGGAGTAGGTTTTCTTAGTAGAGGGTTTCCTATAGCTCCTTAGAATACGAAGTACTGATTCAGAAAGTTTCAAACCAGCATATTCTTATTCCTCAAGAACCAAGCCTTGAGGTTGAGGGATTTGAGGTTCCGGTACAACAGGGTCCCCTGGTTGGAAGTCAATAGATTGTATGTCTGAGGTAGCCATATTGGCATGGCCACTGACATTGAGAGCATCAGAGAGTACCATGACTGCCTGGGCCAGTCGGGGGCTATTAAGATCAGGGACGCTGAATGGGACCTGAGCTTGAGTAGCACCCTGAAGACCAGAGGGAAGGGAGGGAAAGCATAAAGGAACCTTCCCGACCAATCCAGAGTCAAAACATCCAGTGGCAGAGTGCCCCGATCTGGTGGTCTGCAACAATACTGAGGCAGCTGGTGGTTCTGGTGGGATGCGAACAAGTCCACCTCTGGAGTACCCCACCTTCGGAAGATTACGTTTACCACCTGCTTGTTCAAGGTCCATTCATAATGGGCCTGGTTGATTCGACTTAGTGTACCTGCCAGGGCATTGTCCTTTCCTGGTAGGTAGACTGCCTGGAAGGAAACTCCCAGAGAGTATGCCAGAGTCCAAATTCTCATTGCCTCTGTGCAAAGAAGCCCTGGCCTGGTACCTCCCTGCTTGTTGATGTAGTACATTGTGGTGGTATTGTCTGTCCTGACCTGTACCACCTTTGACTGTACCAGCTCCAAGAAAGCCTTTAGGGCAAGATAAACAGCCCTGAGTTCCAGCAAATGTATGTGCTGTAGGGACTCTGAGGTTGACCAGGTGCCCTGGGTTGTGTGTTCTCCCAAGTGGGCACCCCAGTCCAATATGGATGCATCTGTTGTAAGAACCATCGGGGAAGATCCCTCTGAAAGGGAACACCCTCCCTTAGATTGGATACCTCTTTCCACCATAGCAAAGCTTGGAGAAGAGTTCTTGTAACTGGAATGGGCTTCGATAGGGAATCTTTTCTCTGATTCCAGTGAGCCTTGAGATGGAACTGAATGTCCCTCATTTGGAAGCTTGAACCCAGTACTGTGGCTGTAGATGCAGCCATATGACCCAGAAGCTGTAAAAAGTGCCTTGCAGGGTTGCTTTTGTTCAGAATGAAAGAGTTTGCAGCCAGCTGAAGATTTTCTACTCTTTCCAGAGGAAGATAGGCCCTGCCTTGCAGGGTGTCTATCTCTGCCCCTATGAACTGCAACTTTTGGGTAGGAATGAGGACTGATTTCTAGAGGTTGAGAATGAATCCCAGGGATTCCAACAAATTTTGTGTGAGGCTTACAAACTGGGAAACCTGCTGAGGCAACTTGCCCACCAACAGCCAGTCATCCAGATATGGAAAAACTGATCCACCTTTTCTTCGAAGACATGCTACCACTGGAGCCAGGCACTTTGTGAACACCCTTGGGGCCGAAGAAAGGCCAAAAGGCAGGGTTGAAAACTGGTAGTGACCTGAAGGGAGTTTGAATCTGAGGTATTTTCTGTGAGACTCCCTTATGGGGATGTGGAAGTATGCGTCCTTTAAGTCCAGTGATGCCAACCAGTCTCCCTTCTGGATTGTTGGCAGGATCAATGCTAGAGTTACCATTTTGAACTTTAGTCTCTTTAGATGTTTGTTCAAGGATCTGAGATCCAGTATAGGCCGCCACTCCCCATTTTTCTTTGTGGTGAGGAAGTATTTGGAATAAAAAACCCTTCCTCTGAGGGTACTTGGAACAGATTCCACTGCTTTTAAAAGCAGGAGTTTCTGCACCTCTGCCTCCAGCAAGGTGTTTTCTGTCCAGGATGGTGCACTGAAATCCTTGGCTGCTAGAGGAGGAAGGGATTTGAAATTCAAAGACAGACCCTGACCCTGACCCACCACTTCCAGGACCCACTTGTCCGAAGTGATGGAAAGCCAGTTCTGGAGGAAGTGGGAGAGTCTGCCTCCGACAGGGAGTGAGGAGGCGGCCTGTACTTCAGGGGGTCTGTTTGGGATGGGGTGGAGGTTGTGCTTGAGCTCCACGCCTAGATCCCCTTTGACCCCTGCCCCTAAAGTATCCCTGCTGTAGATACTGTTGGTATTGGGGTTTGGCCACTGGCTGAAAAAACGGCCTAGAATGAAAAGGCCTGCCCTGGCCCCCCATAAGGCCTGGTAGATGGAGAAGCTCTGTCTCTACTAGAGTTGCTCCTGTAAGTGGCCTTATACTCATCCACCTTCTTCATATATGCCACAGTGGATTCCCCAAAAAGAGCATTTCCCTCCAAGGAAAAATCCAGGGCCTTAGATTGTGTGTCAGCGGTGAGATCTGTAGCTCTCAGCCAAGCAAATCTCCTCCGGGCTACCGTATTTGACATCCATCTGGCTGCAGTGTCATTGGTATCAGCAGCCATTTGGAATTGGTATTTAGCTGCCTCCAGCCTAAACCTAGCAGTCTTTGCTAGGTCGTCTGATAGGGGTGAGGAAGCTTTTTGAGAGATGGCCAGTACTGACTGCCACAGGGACTTTTGGTACTGGGCAGCATAGGCCTGAAAATTAGCATGTCTCATGGCTAGGGAGACTGACAGGTAACCTTTCCTAGCCATGCTGTCTATCTTCCTAGAGTCCTTATCTGGTGGATGGGAAGCCAGATGGACTCTAGCCTTATCACAGGCCACCTGCGGAATAACTCTTTGGTGGTCTGGATGAGAGAACAGGAACTCTGCCCCTTCTCTTTCCAGCTGATATTTCATGTCCAGCCTCTTATCCAGAGGAGGGACAGAATTTAGGGTCTGCAACAACTTCAGAGCATCCTTTTTGAAAAATGTATTTACTGGGAGGAGGAGGGCCTTGGTGGGAGTCAAACCCATCATTTCCAGGTACTCTATTTCCTCATCTTCCACTTCCTCCCTTGTAGAGATGTCAAGAGCATCTGACATCTTTCTCACAAAAGTAAAGTGAGAAGAGAAATCTTCAGATACCCTCGGGGGCGACCCAAAGTCCTGCTCTGGGGATACCTCTGGTAAAACAGGCTCCCCTTCAGCCTCCTCATAATCACTGCACTCCTCCTCTTCAATAGAAGGAATCCTTGCTGGCACAGGGGTTTGCTGTGCAGGGGGCACCAAACCCTGCAAAGCCTAAATAATTTTGACCGCCTGCGCAATCTGCTGAGGAGTTGGCGTAACGTTAGTTGATACAGAAGTCCCCTGAGTAATAGGGGGTTCTGAATGCTTCAGTTTACATGCCTTCTTAGAGGGAACTGGGGAGCTAGCCGGTTCAGAGCCCCTCTTTATATTCTTGTCACCCGTATCAGGGGTGGAAGTTGCAATATTTGTGGGTTCAGCCGCAGCAGTAGAGGGTATTGGCTAGTCACAGCCAGAGGGACCCTTGGGGAGTTTCTTTTTTAGCCGTTCCAGGCGTTTTTCAACAGTTTTTTCAGGGAAAGTCAGGCAGATCTGACAATCCTCCTTCAGATGCTCTTTGCCCAGACAAGCCACACACACAGTGTGCTTATCTGCTTTCGAAAAAACATCCCCACATTGAGTACAATTTTTAAAGCAGGCTCACCTGTTTTTTCTTAGGTTTTTCTGTAATTTTAACCAGAAACAGAGAACCTCAATTTAAAAAGTACAATTTGGTTCTTTGAGTCGGTTCGGAACTGAAAAGGAACTGGGTGAACTGAACGATAAAGATCTGGAACCGGCATTAGCGGTTTAGTAACGAAAAGACGGTTACAAAAATTAGGTAAACAGTAAAAATAAAATAGAAACAAACGCTATCTTTAACAGAAATAGGCTCAAAATAAAGGAACTAGCTCGGTTTCCTCCCGGTTATACCAAACCGAGAAAAAAATACATTTACCACAAAAACCAAGTTTAACTAAGCTAAAACAATTAATATAAGGCAGCAAATGAAAATAAAACAATACTTATATGTTTTTATAGGTTTTCACTTCAGATGAAGAGCGACACTCCGAGCGACCAAACTGTTCAGGCAGAGAGTTAAATCTGAAGAGGTTTAGAACATTGACAGTTACTGTAGGGCAGCATTTGAAAAGTCACGTGCAGATGATTCCATTATTTGCATATGTTCCATCTCTCTGGGCAGTTCAACCCTTCAGGCTTACTGCAGAAAGTTATGAATACCTGAGTACTAC
Organism: Neoceratodus forsteri; assembly: GCA_016271365.2. Classification (NCBI taxonomy): domain Eukaryota; kingdom Metazoa; phylum Chordata; order Ceratodontiformes; family Ceratodontidae; genus Neoceratodus; species Neoceratodus forsteri. The sequence goes on along the minus strand of CM057451.1, from coordinate 1,175,211,178 downwards.
TGGGGTTAGAAAAAGGGATTTTAGAGTTTCCTCCGCCCTCTGTCCCAACCTCCAGATTAATCCCTTCACAGACTCCAGAGGAAGGTTCCAAAATTGTTTAGGACCTTCCAAAATTGAGTAATTGAAAAGTTGGCTGTATGAAGAGCTATGAGGTAACACACCTCCACCTCGCTGAGGAGAACTCTGAGGGTAGCATAGCGGTTGCTTGGGTCTCCAAAGGAGCCGATAAAGTAGTTAGACAAAGCTCACCATTGGACTGAATAGGGGTAATAGCTGGGCAATCTGTAGTAAGACAGGCCCAAGAACATTTTCTGAAGTCCTGTCTCCCATGTTAGCTTCTGAACCCCTTCCTCTCCGTCTCCCTCAGGTTCCTAAATCAGTCCCAAAATTAGGAGTTACATCATAGGGCTTCTTAGCCTGACTTAAAAAAAAATTTTTTGGTCAGAGGCCTTGTCCCTATCATGAGTAGCCCAGGGGCATGTAGCAAAGGAAAGGTTTAAATCTCCACATAAATTACACATTGGAGGGGCTTCACACTGTGCCAGAGTATGCCCCAACAACCCACAACTAAAACATTTCACCTGGTCACAATCATTATTCAAATGCTCTAATGATCCACATTTATAACAGCTTTTCAGCTGGCCTGCGTGAAAAATAATACCCCTATCTCGTACCAAATAGAAAGAACTGGGAAGATGTTGTATGCTTACATCTGTATGAGATAGTTGTACACTAAAGGTCCACCCCCTGTCCAAAATCCGTTGTCATCCAATATAGGTTTAGGGCAGTCAAACAATGCACATCTCTTTTCCAGCCAAAAATTAATACTAGAAACGTTAACTCCTTCGTTACGGAATAAAACTGTAACAATCTTTTTTTTTTTTTTTTCAACTTTATTTTCTTCCCTGTCTCAGCTGGAGGAGCTCTCTCAGGCATCCCCGCCTTCTGCCTGCCTGCCTGAGATCCACTGTGGACTGTGCCCCTCTCTCTCCCCCCTCCCATTGCCAGTACCCCTGGTTTAACCCGTCCAGGGAGGGTAGCCCTGCCATTTACGTGGGCTCCTTGCAGTTCAGACTCCAGTAACGGGTCGGGGCCACGCGGAGGAGTGATTAGGGTCCTGCCCAGCCAGATCAGTGCTGGGTATGGAGGAAGGGTGCTGTCGGCCTATCCCTCCAGCTGGGTGTTTTACATGTTTCCTCCCCGCCCATCCCTATGCTGCTAAGTGCTCTCGACACTTAGCCAAAGATGAGGACCCTGCCAGCGCTAGCACGCTTGTGATGCAGCCACACTCTGCACAACAACCCCCAGTCTCCACCAGGGCTGCCGGAGCTCAGGACTACCCAATGCCCTCCCCCCGGGACAGGAGAGCAGCCCGGCGGGTGCTCAATCCTATCCCTCCCCTGCCGACCCACGATGCCCAAGCTAACTCCCGAACCCGGGTCGCCAGTGTGGTGCGAGGTGTGGCGTCCAGCGCCTCAACCCTCAGCGCCACCGGGCCGACAAACTGTAACAGTCTTGATAGTAGGTTTAGTAATAGGGATTGCTAGAAAATCCTGCCAATTTTCTGCCTCCTTCACTTTGTAATAGATTTTCCAAAATTTATCCAACAGTTGCATTGTACAAAACTAATGCCGTAGTTCTGGTCCCTAGGGAGTGTGTAAAGCATACACCTCCATCGGTGAAACCCATACTTCCCATAAGTAGAGTCTCTTATCAACCCATAATCGATCTGGTACTACTGGGGCCTTACCTCGATAGCGTAGACATACTAAGAACCAACGTTTGGCCGACTCAGCGGGTTTCGAAAGAGACCTGCATAAGATTTCGGACCAGAAGACCTGGCTGAGGTCTCAATCTATTTCTGTCTGATGTAGGGACGAGGGTATCCAAAATAGGTACTGTATATCTGGAAAAACCACAGGTACCTGAGGGACAGTTCTGTAAAGAGGGAATCCAAGGGGGAGCCCAAATCTGTACAGTGTGGTCGAAATTACATGCTTACCCTGCAGGACCGGAGAGGTTGTGTCTGGCGTAGGTTGTATTTCAACCTTAGTCTCAATCTATTGCACAGCCGCCAATGGGTTTCCTCCAGTGTTAGAGCCATCTAGATCAGGAGAGCTCAAAATCCCTTCGATAGCAGGAACAGAAGTTCCTAAACTCAAATGAGCTTGTACCGAGGACCCTGGCAGAGGGATAGCCGGATCGGACATCCAAATCCCATTCTGCAATAACCAACCCGCCCTTTGCAGTACATCTCCAGGAGTCCAGTCGGAAAGGGGCTCTACAACATTCAAAGTTCTAGCAATATCTCCCAAGTCCTGATTAACAGGTTCTTTTACAAGCCGTATCTCCGGAGAGCTTTCAAGGAACTTAGCCCCCCAACCTGTTTGTGTCCTGCAGGTAAAGGGCTTGCCACTGATCGTTTCTTTTTTTTTTCATCTTCTAGTTTTTGCTGACACAGCGCAAAATCTCCTTCAGCCACAGTAATCATAGCCAAGAACTGGGATTTCTTCAATTCCAGCGCGCACTGTAGAATATCAGCCTCTGTCAAGCCATCCATATCCTGGTTTGAAACAGCCTCTGAATCCACAACATCTGATTCAGTATTGTGGACCTCGCTCTGCAGAATTACTGCAGGAAACTCCGGTGTAACCTCCATGAGCTCCCGAGCTCCGGCAACAGGTCCTCCTCCACCAACATCCTCAGCCAGACTGAGGACCTCCATCCTTCTGCAGCGCAACAGCGCCCCCTCAGACAGAGCAGGGGAATTTCCCCAGTGTCCTGGCCAAATTTCTCTCATTCACTAAAAATACCACCAACAGCTTAATCTGGTTCAAGGTCAGTTGGCATTCATCTCTATCCCCCTCCCCCGGGTCATGCCTGAAAATAGGCAGGATTTGTCTAGTGCACTTACCCGGTCAACACAAACTAAATAAATTAAATATATATATATATATATTGTTTGGGGATGCCTGAAACTACAGAAGTACTGCACTCAGTTATCCAAAGAATGAATAAGATACTGGGGTGCCAATCCTAACACAAGCAAATTTATTTATTTATTTTATTTATTGGAAATATCGGATAACATACCTTTGAGTCATAGACTCCTTTACAAAGGTTCCACGTCATACATACATACAGAAACATAAGAATACAGTAATAACAGCAAGACAAATACAGTTACAATTATGAGCATATACAGTGGAAATAATATCACATAAGGAGACACAGGTACAGGGAATTTACAGCTGGAGAAAAACATAGTACAATGAATGCAAGATCACGTTCAGCAGTTAGTGTTAGTAGTTAGCTGACACCAGAGGAATAACAATTGGGTATATTCAGGCACGGTGGGTGCCATATCTGTTACAGCAGACAAGTGTTAGTAGCTTGCAGAACACCTGCACTGTAGGTTGGTGGTACTCACCAGAAGAAGGCGGTACCTGAGTGCATATAGGGATAAAGGCAGGACAGGAGGTGTCCATTGTCAACAAAAGCAGGTGGCAGGACCATGGTACAGTCCATTGTCAGAGACATGGTGTGCAGTGGTTGAGATTAATGACAGTCACAGAGTGAGTCCTGGGTGCTTAGTTTTGGGCAGATTTTCAGTAGATATTAAGAATAAGAGAGGAAAATATATTTTTTTAATTTCTTTTTTATTGATAGTATTTTTACACTCGAGACAGTGGTTTCCATGTTATTTCCATTACAAAGAAGGAATAGCATTTCTGAAACAGATTCTTGCTTACAAAAGGATTAGTAAACCTTATAAGTAGTTTAGAGTTGAACCATCGTTATCCCTATAATAATAACTGGCAATTAATTTTTTTCATGGGCAGAGAAAGTTGATATTTGTTGTAACAACCAGTTGGTTGTTATGACAAACACGCGCTCAGCAAACAGAGTGCAGCGTGAGCCCCACAGCTGCTCTTCTCTCAGCCGCTTGAACAATTGCCACAGTCGAAAATGAAACTCTTTCCCCATGACCTCCTGAGATAAATTTAGCTTACCTGCCAAGCAGTCCTGGTAGCAGGCACCAGCATCAGACTTCACAGTGTCAAAAAAACGTTCTCTGACCCAAACAATAAAAAAGGGGGAAAAAAAAAAGCGTTTTACAATGAGTGGCCGGTTTGACATCTCCTTGTCAGAATCCAGACACGGTTTCGTAGAAGAGCAGGATGGGAAGGGGCTACACATGTGTAAAACGTACTTTCCTAAAGGTATAAATGTAGTAATTGTTTTTTCATATAAATGTTCCCTGCTGTTGTAATGTTGCACTTAATAAAGCTTTGGTCATTACTCATAAAAGTCTATTATTTTCTAAAACATTTATATACAAAGAGATGCCTGAACTTGGGTGGGAAATAAATTCCTCGCCAGTTTATTATAAAAAATAAAAGATGGGAATCTGTGTGAAATGAGAATTTAATCCACACCCTCGGGGTGGGATGCTTTCATAAACCCCTCGGGCTTTGCCCTCGGGGTTCATGTAGCATCCCACCCCTCGGGTGTGCATTAAATTCTCATATCACACACTTCCCCATCCATTATTCTCTATATAAACGTTCTCTCAAATCAATAATGATTAGGACTGTCAGTCATCCCAATCCCGAATTCACCAGCCCTCATTACATTCCTTTAACTGGAGTGCAGTTACAGCAGCCACTTCGAAGAGTGGGGTTATTCTAGATGCCCTACAGGGGGCATGCCTTGGACAACTAGTATTGGAGCCCACTCGAGAGGGAGCAGTCTTAGACCTGGTTCTCTCAAATGGAGATGGAGAGAGGATCACAGATGTAGAAGTGGGTAGCCATCTGGGAACTAGCGACCATCGAACAGTATGGTTCAATGAACACAGCAATAGAGTCAAGCCATACAAAGGCAAAGTACTGGACTTTAGGAGGGCTGACTTTGCCAAAATGGGTGAGTGCCTAAGGAATGCACTAGCAAATGGGCAGGAAGGAAGGGTGGAAGAACAATGGGGAATAATAAAAACTGCCATCACAGAGGTAACAAGCCTTTGTGTGAAGCAAATAAACAAAACAAAACGATGTAAGAAACCACTATGGTTCTCAAAGGAAGTGGCAGTGAAGGTTCAAGAGAAAAAGAAAGCATTCAGGAAGTACAAGGAATCACAGAAGGAGCAGGACAGAGAACTGTATCAGTTAAAGCAAAAGGAAGCTGGGAAGGCAGTCAGAACAGCAAAGGCCCAAACCGAGGAAAAGATAGCCAACTCAGTTAAGAAGGGGGATAAAACCTTTTATAGGTACATCAGGGAGTGAAGGAAGACCAAGGGAGGGTTAGTGAGGCTTGATAAAGAGGAGGGAGGGTGGGCAGAGGGTGACTGTGAAAAGGCAGAGATACTAAACAAATATTTTTGCTCAGTATTTACAAAGGAAGTGGGGGAGGTACCTAAAACAAACAGTAGAAACACTCTGGATACAGAAATTGATACCAGCCCATTTACAGAAGAAAGGGTTCTGAAAGAACTCTTAAAACTGAAGGTGGACAAAGCAATGGGGCCTGATGGGATTCATCCCAGAATTCTAAAAGAACTAAGGGTAGAACTAGTGACACCACTGACTACCCTCTTTAACAAATCATGGGAGAATGGGGTGGTACCCGAGGACTGGAGAAGGGCAGATGTGATTCCCCTTCACAAAAGTGGGAGCAAGGCAGAAGCAGAAAACTACAGACCTGTTAGTTTAACCTCAGTGGTAGGGGAAATGATGGAATCACTTCTGAAGGAAAGAATTGTTGAGTATCTAGAGGCTAGAGGGGCTCAGGACCCAAGGCAGCATGGATTCACAGCGGGAAGGCCATGCCAGACAAATCTGATAGATTTCTTTGACTGGGTGACCAAAGTAGTAGATCAGGGAGGGGCTGTGGACATGGCCTACCTAAACTTTAGCAAGTCATTTGACACAGTCCCACACAAAAGATTAATATACAAGTTAGCCAGCCTGGGAGTGGGTCCCAAGATGACAGCCTGGGTAAAGAATTGGCTGGAGAATAGGACACAGAGAGTAATAGTAAATGAGTCCACTCTGAAGAAAGGAGGGTTACTAATTGGGTACCATGAGGGTTCAGTATTAGGACCGGTGCTCTTCAATGTCTTTATAAGCAACATTGCAGAGGGACTGAAGGAAAGTATGTCTCTTGCAGATGACACAAAGATCTGCAACAGAGTTGATGCACAAGTGTGGTGGAAAGGATGAGAAGGGACTTGGCAAGGTTAGAGGAATGGTCAAATGTATGGCAGCTTAGATTCAATGCTAGAAGTGTAAGGTAATGCACCTGGGAAACAAAACCCAGGGAAGAGTACACAAAGGGGGTGAGATACTAACAACAACAAAATGGAAAGAGACCGGGGGTAGTCATATCAGATGACCTAAAGGTGGGCAAGCAATGTGAGAGGGCAGCAAGGAGGTTTGGGGGATACTGGGATGCATAGGGAGAGGCATCACCAGTAGAAAACAGGAAGTTATTATTCCTCTGTACAGACAGTTGGTGAGACTCCATCTGGAGTACTGGTGCAGTTCTGAGACCCAATCTCCAAGACATAGACAGGATGGAGGCTGTCCAGAGCAGGGCAATAAAAGTGGCAGGGTCTGCACCGAAGACATATGAAGAGAGACTTAAGGAGCTGAATATGTAAAGCCTCAAGGAAAGGAGGGAGAGGGGGGACATGATAGAAACTTTCAAGTACCTCAAGGGAATCAACAAAGTCCAAGAGGGTAGCATCTTTCAAAAAAAGAGGTGTGCAAGAACAAGGAGGCACAATCTGAATATAGAAGGGGGGCGGCTCAGAGGTAATTTAAGGAAGTATTTTTTCACAGAGAGGGTTGTGGATGCATAGGACGGCCTTCCGGAGGAGGTTGTGGAGTCAAAAACTGGTGGAATTCAAGCATGCATGGGACAGTCATAAGGCAATTCTAGGGGTTGGGGGTAGGAAGAAGCAGGCTGCTGGTTAACTAGGATCTGCAGCTTATCCAGTAGGTAGGGAAATGGGCAGACTGGGTGGGCCAAGCGGTCCTTATCTGTCGTCAAAATCTATGTTTCTATGTTTCTATTCTGGCTCTTACCATTCCTTGTGGTCTTACAGCCCTGCTATCCCCATCCCCCACTCCCTCAATTAATAAGGGGTTTCAAGGAGAAAATTCCAGATCAGTCTCAGATTGTCATCGAACCCATTTCTGCCATTTCATTATAAATGTTTCGGTCTTGTTATTCAATCTGGCAGTAAGAGTCTTCATGTGATATAGGTCCTGGACTATTTTTTTTCCACTCTATTATGACTGGCATTATAGACGACATCCATCTCCTAGTTATGGATTTCTGAGCCGCCAATAAGTATACCGGAAGCAATGTTCGGGACCAAGGGGGACAGCGATCCGGATAAATAGCCAGCAATGCCTGTTTGGCTGCCAATTCTATGGGTTCCTCAAGGCAAAGAGATATCTCTGCCTGTAAGCTGATCCAGAAGGACATGAGCAACAGGCAATGCCAAAAGATGTGTCCTAAGGTTGCAGAGGTGCAACCACAATTTCTCCAGCGGTGACTGCATCTCTCTGGGAGATATTCAGCTAGTCTCTCAGGAGAACGGAAGTATCTGGATCTGTACTTCAATGAGAATTCCCTCCAGCGTAGTGAGGAGGTGATCTTCCCTGCCAGTAATGCTGTTTTCAACCATTCTTCCATGGGATATCTAAGGTTAAATCCCTGTTCCAACTCTCTAATATTGTTTTGGTAGTTTCTACCAATGCTTTCCCTCATGGCTTTGTATAAGGTTCCCTTGTATATAGCCTATAAGTATTTTAGTAGCGGGTGATAGGGGCAGGTAATTTAACTTGAATGATTCGGACACGGAGAAGGGCAAATATCTTTCTGACATTTTCACAGCTGTAGTGGCCAAGGCAGTAACGCAAAAATGACTACAAGTTGAGGCCCCGAAGAAGGCTCACTGCATGGCTAACTGTGCACACATAAAACATACAGAAATGTTAACAATCCTTCTTAGATTACAAAACAACAAGTTCACAGCCAACTGATTGCCTTTTACAGAATCTGTGTGTGAAAGAGAAGGGAAAACCACACTACAGAGGTTGGCGGAAGATACTTAAAAGCCTATTCCCACTGGTATCTTACTGGTAGTTCATGCCAGACAACCTTCCAGTAAAAATGGACACAAATGTGATGGTACAGTTAAAGAGCTTTTATTACTGAAATAATAACAGTACTCATTGTTGCAGTTGTTTTTTAGGTTTTCTTTAATGTTATCTTGCCTGTTACATTAGTTGGTTCATGTATGTTTGCACATGTGAATGGCATCCTGTACTGTGCTGTTAATTGTTGAAAAAGTTAATAAAAACTATAATTAAAAAAAAAAGTAATTTGTGCAGTGCCAAATTGCACAATATAGAAAGAGTAATGTTCTTCTGGCAGTCCCAGGTTCCAGTTACCTTGATGATGCAGCTGGCAGTGCAGAACAGAATTCAGAGAGGCCTGAGTTCAAACCCCAAGTAAGGCACTTATTTCCTTCTCGTTTCTGTTCTTTATGTTAGCAATAACCCACAATGGTATGGGGCTATAGGCATTTAATCCATGCCTGAGGTGCATTGTGAGGCATGAGGCCACAGGCCGAGTGCCCTCATAGCACCCCAGGAGTGGATTAAATGCTTATAACACCATACCCTGTCATGGGTTATTGTGCTTATAAAGTACAGTTACGTAAGAACTTACCGTAACAGTAGATCTTCAAGGGAGGCTCTTGCAGTAGGTAATTACAGATAGTACTGAAGCCGGCAGGCGTCAGGACCCCACGGAAAAATTTCTAGCTAGCAGTCTCTGGCAGGGGACCGCCCCCATGTCAGGTGACCAATGTCAGACGACGTCAGTATGAAGAGACGGTCTCCCACACCTGCCTTCCAGTTCTTTCCCGCCAAAGGCCAAAAAGGCAAGATGAGAGAGAAGCGGATGTTTCCTTCCCTGGAAAAGGAGCTGAAAAAGCTTAGGGGGATGGAGGGCAGGAAGGTATTAACACAGAAACATAGAATTGGACGGCAGATAAGGACTGCTTGGCCCACCCAGTCTGCCCATTTCCCTACCTAATGGATAAGCTGCAGATCCTAGTTAACCAGCAGCCTACTTCTTCCTACCCCCACCCCCTAAAATTGCCTTATGACTGTCCCATGCATGCTTGAATTCCACCACTGTTTTTGACTCCACAACCTCCTCCGGAAGGCCGCTCCATGCATCCACAACCTCTCTGTGAAAAATACTTCTTAAATTACCTCTGAGCCGCCTCTATCTTCAAATTGTGCCCCTTATTCTTGCACACCTTTTTGAAAGATGCTACCTCTTGGACTTTGTTGATTCCCTTGAGGTACTTGAAAGTTTATATCATGTCCCCCTCTCCCTCCTTTCCTTGAGGCTATACATATTAAGCTCCTTAAGTCTCTCTTCATATGTCTTCCGGTGCAGACCCTGCACCATTTTAGTTGCCCTCCTCTGGACAGCTTCCATCCTGTCTATGTCTTTGCAGAGATTGGGTCTCCAGAACTGCACTCAGTACTCCAGATGGGGTCTGACCAGCTGTCTGTACAGAGGGATAATAACTTCCTGTTTTCTACTGGTGATGCCTCTCCCTATGCATCCCAGTATCCCCCCAGCCCTCCTTGCTGCCCTCTCACATTGCTTGCCCACCTTTAGGTTATCTGATGTGACTACCCCCAGGTCCCTTTCCATTTTTGTTGTTGTTAGTATCTCACCCCCCATTGTGCACTTCCCCTGGGATTTTGTTTCCCAGGTGCATTACCTTGCACTTCTTAGCATTGAATCATTACCTACTGCAAGAGCCTCTCTTGAAGATCTACTGTTATGGTAAGTTCTTATGTAACTGTACTATCTTACTTCAAGAGGGCTCTTGCAGTAGGTAATTACAGATAGGACCGAGTCCCAAGCAGTCTGGAACAAGAAGAAGCAAACGGGAGGAGGAAACTACCCAAATGCAGACCCTCTGGCTGTGAAGGTCTTAGGAAAGAAGACCTTGCAGAACAGCCAACCTGAAGCCAGCTCTATGGCGAGAGGCAATGTCCAAACTGTAACGTTTCATAAAGGTATGGACAGAAGTCCAAGTTGCGGCTGCACAGATGTCTGCCGCTGACACATTCTTGAAACAAGCAGCAGAGGCAGCAACCCCTCTGGTGGAGTGGCCTCTGACTCGACCCGGCAGAGTCTTGTTGTACTTGTCGTAACAGAAAGTGATACAATGAGCCAACCATTTAGATAGGCATTGCTTAGAAACGGCATTGCCTTCTCTTTTATGAGCAAAAGAGACAAACAGTTGATAAGTCTTTCTGAGATACTTCGTCCTGGTGGTGTAGTATCTCAGAATTCGGTGAACATCCAAAGTATGCAAGAGGTACTCCCCTTGACTGGAGTGCTGCGTAAAGAAAGCAGGCAGCTCAATGGATTGATTCAGCGTAGATTCCTCTACCACCTTAGGGAGAATCTTGGGCTGGTACGCAGAGCCACACCTTCCTTGTGGAAAATCAAATACGGATTTTGCACATAAGGGCCTGGAGCCTCGGAAATCCTTCAAGCAGAAGTAATGGCCTCTAGGAAGAGAGTCTTCCATGAAAGGAACTTTAGGTCTGCTGAGGCTGCTGCCTCAAAAGGAGGCAGAGTAAGCTTCTCAAGAATAAAATTCAAATCACAAGGAGGGCAGGAACCTGAATGGGGGTCTCAAGTGGAGAACCCCTGTAAGAAAAGTCTTAGAGACTTCCAACTGCGCGAAAGTTCTGTCCCCAAAAGGAACATGGTAAGTGGAGACGGCCGCCATGTGAACTTTCAGAGAGGAATGACTGAGACCCAGATCAAAGAGATGGCGCAGGTAGTCCAAAAGTCGCCCAACAGAGCAAGAGAATGGCTCGAAATCTTTGGAAGCGGCCCAGATAGAGGACCGTTTCCATTTCATGGCATAGGCAGATCTAGTGGAGGGCTTTCTGGCCTCCACCAGAATCTCAGCCACCTGCAGGGAAACCCAGAATCGAGCTTGAGCTACGTCTGCAGGAGCCACGTGTGCAACTGAAGGGACCTGAGGCCTGGATGGACCAGGGTCCCTGATCCTGGGTCAGCAAAAGTCTACAGAGGAAGGGAAGAGGAGGTTCCTCTGAATACTGTTGCAGAAGAGAGAACCAAACTTGCCTGGGCCAGAAAGGAGCAATGAGAATCATACAAGCTCTTCTGAGCTGAGTTTCTGTAAGACGCCAGAATCAAGGGATCGGGGAAGGCATAGACTAATCTGCCTTCAGTTCTAGAGACAGAGCGCTCTCCAAAAAATGCCGTGCCCTGGAGTGAGCGAGCAGAAGGCGGAAGTTTATGCCGTGAGGAGATGCAAACAGGTCTACCTGTGGTGTTCCCCAGTGTAGGAAGATATCGTCTGCTACTCCCTGATCCAGTTCCCACTCATAAGCGTGAACAGACAACTGACTGAGGTGGTCTACCAATGTGTTCTCGACCCCCGGGACGTGAATTGCCGTGAGGTGAAGGTTTTGCTGCACTGCCCAATCCCAAACTCGCATCGCCTTCCTGCAGAGAGGAAAGGAATGAATTCCTCCCTGTTTGTTGATGTACCAGACTACACACATGTTGTCCTTCTGGACAGCCAGATGCCCGGGGAACAGATACAAATGCAGAGCCTGAGGAGCATACACCATGGCCTGAAGCTCGAGCACATTGATGTGAAGTGTTTGTTTGAGCCTGGACCAGGAGCCCTGGGTCCTGTGAGACCCCGGTGGCTCCCCAACCTCGCCCGAGGCATCTGTTGTCAGCGTCTGGGGGGGGGGAGAGAAAGACAGAAGGGAACCCCCCAGCAAAGGTTCTCCTGAACCATCCACCATTGCAAGTCCCAAACCACAGGGCTGGAGACCAGAACCTGATGATCTAGGTCGTCCACCAACTGATCCCACTGAGACCGAAGGATCCACTGAGAAATTCTCATGTGGAGCCGAGCACAAGGGACTGTCGGAATAGCAGCCGCCATGAGCCCGAGAAGGTGAAGGACTGACCTGGCACTGACCCACCTGCGACTGGACAACAGGCTGACCTGAGCCTGAAGTGTGGACGCCCTGTCCAGTATCAGGAATGCCATGCCAGAGGTCATGTCCAGGATCATCCCGATAAACTGGAGCCTCTGGGATGGGATCAGATAGGACTTGGCCTGGTTTATGGTAATACCCAGGCAGGTGAAAACCTGCAGGGTAAGGGAAAGGAAGCGCAGGAGCTCACCCCTTGACAGGGCCACTATGAGCCAGTCGTCCAGGTATGGGAAAACCTGAACCCCCTGGGTACGCAGGTAGGCTGCTACCACCGAAAGGCATTTGGTGAACACTGGGTGCCGAGAGAAAGACCAAATGGCAGGCCTGAACTGGTAGTGGTCCCCCTGGAACGAAAAATGTAGGTATTTGCGGTGGGAAGGGCGAATAGGGATATGCAGGCAAGAATCCTGCATGTCCAGAGGGCACAGCCACTGTCCCAGCCGAAGGAGGGGCAGAAGACTCTGCAGAGAGAGCATTCTGAACATTTTGTACTCCACGAACAAGTTCAGGGAGCTGAGGTTGAGAATCGACCTCACATCTTCTGTCTTCTTCGGGACCAGGAAGAAATGGGAGTAGTTACCCATCCCCCGAAGATGGGATGGGACGGGCTCTATCGCCTCCTTCAGAAGAAGGGAGGATATTTCTTCCCGGACCAGAAGAAGATGTTCTGGGGAGTAAGACAACCTGGGGAAGGGGGGAGTTCGAGGTAGTTTGTGAAGAAACTCTATTGAGTGTCCTTCTGCAATCAGCTGGAGCACCCAAGTGTCTGAAGTGATCCTCTCCCAACCCGGTAGATGGAAGGAGAATCTCCCTCCTACTGGTTCCTCTGGGAGGCTCAGAGGCTGTGGGAGAGGAGAGGGGAGGGGAGGAGTCAGGAGGTGTGAGGCAGCATCATGGCTGAAGCTCCCGCTGCTTTTTTGGGCAGGAGGGGGGCTTGGCATCCGGAGGGGCCCGACATTTGTTGGCCCGTTTTCCCTGAGGTTTCGCCTTGGGCCAAGACTGTCTGTGAAAGGGACGACGCTGAGCTTGAGGGGGCCTGTACAAGAAGTCAACAGACGTAAGTGCAGTACCCTTCTCCTGCAGATCGGTGATGATGTCCTTGACATCGCAACTGAACAGCACTGAACCCCTGAAGGGCGCACCCTGGATAGCAGACTGCACCTCCGGGACCAAACCTGACACCCAGAGCCAGGCATGATGGCGCAATCCTATGGCGAAAGCCGAGCTCTAACCAGCAGCATCCACTGCGTCGTACGTGGCACGAAGCATGTGCTGACTGGCCGAACTCGCAGACCAGACTAGGTCAGCCACTTCCTGCTTCATCTGAGACTCAGGAAGGGAGTCCAATTTAGTTTCCACCTCACTAAGGATCGCCTTCTGGTGATCCCCCATGTGAGCACCGTAATTCAGGGTCCTGATTCCCAGAGTGAAAGAAGCATAGACCGTCTTCCCATACTGGTCCAGAAGGCGGGATTCCTTGTCGGGCGGTGACGAGCTCAAGTGCTTGGGGTTAGCCGTCCGGCTGTGAGTGGCACTAATCACAACCAAATCAGCTCTGGGGTGTGAATTCAATGACTCAACACCCTCCGGAGCCTGATAAAGCCTGTCTGACTTCCTCAGAAGGGGGGCTAATGCTGACGGTTGCATGAGGCTCATTCCAGGGAGGAACCAGAGTAGAAGCGGTCTCCGGCAGATCCAGGTGCGCAGCGAATTTCTTATGTTGTGGATCTGGCTCCAAGGATTACCACTGATGAACAGCCTGGATTTTACACAGCAACTCCAAGAAAGAAGGATCCTCCGGAAGGCACTTTGGAGCAGTCCTTGGCCTGGGCTTGTCTGGAGTGAGTGGCTTGTCGTCCAGATCGGAATGACCGACAGAGTCATCCGAGGTCCCCGAGGAGGATGAAGAAGAAGAAGACTCTTCCTCCCTGCGCAGGGGAGGAACGGACTCCTTGGGAAACCCTCAGGGAAGTGTATCCTGCCCTGCCCTGGAACCGGAAGGCTCACCTCTGGTATCCGGAGGGAGGGAGGGAGTCTCTCGCCTCCGATGCAGGGGTTCCGGAAACCAGGTCCGTCATCAGAAGATGGCTCTTTGCTTCCCTGATGAGCAAAGCCTTGGCCTCAGCCCACCAGGAAGCCAGAGTCTCCTTCAAATCCACCGGCGGCTGAGGGGGTGGTGGAGGAGGAGGAGGAGGAGGGAGGTACGGATACTGGAGGTATCCGTAAAGTGCGTATCCATAACCCGATAGTGGGAAGCCCGGCGTCAGGTACTGGGGCACCGTAAGAAAAAATTACTCACCTTAGTATTGTTGTTTCTTCTAATGGAGTCTTGCTATATTATGACAATTGCAGTATGACCGCAGGTTAGAACTGCTCCGGAGGTGAAATAGTTAACTTTCCATGCAGGCATGGAACTTAGAGCGCGAGCTCGGTTGAAAACTCTGTCTGTTGTGCTTCAAAGGCAAACTGTCAGATCTTTACAAGCTAAAACTCACTAAGGTTCTGTGTGGAAGCTGTAAACCTACACTAGCCAACTGGCTACTAACAAAACACTCATTTTTGTTCTAAAACAAAGACTCAAGTCAGGAGACCCAAAATGCAAAACACAACACCAATTCACCCAAAAGGTAGGTGAAAACAACAAGTGGGCATCAAAAAGTGTCTAATTCCTGTACTGCCCACCCACATCCCAAAACAGAGGTTCTGAGAGGGCAGGCAGGAGGAGGTCATAATATGCAAGACTCATTAGAAGAAACAACATTACTAAGGTGAGTAATTTTTTCTTCAAACAACATGAAGTCTTGCTATATTATGACAATTGCAGACTACACAGCAGTACCCCATGGAGGAGGGACAGAACCCACTTAGGAAATAGGTTCTGAAGCACGGTTGTGTTAAACCGAGCATCACTCCTAGGCTGGATGTCCAGGAGTAATGCTTGGTAAAAGTGTGAACTGTTTTCCAGGTAGCTGCTTGACATATTTCTAGAATAGGAATGTCTCTGGCAGCAGCCAGAGAAGCAGCTGTACCTCTGGTAGAGTGAGCCCTCAAGCCTGAGGGAGGAACTTTACCCAACTTCTCGTAGCAGAATTGGATACAAGAGACAATCCACCTGGCAATGGATCTTTTAGTGGCTGGCTTCCCTTTACCAACTTTGGAGGGAGTCAAACCTATGACCCTTGGTACGCTCTATGTAGTAACTAAGGGCTCTGTTCACATCTAGGCTGTGCAGCCTCCTCTCCCCAGAGGAGGAGTGGTCAGTGAAGTACACTGGAAGAGAAATAGATTGATTAAGGTGGAAATCTGAAACCACCTTAGGCAGGAACTTTCTGTTAGACCGAAGGACCACCTTATCTCTGTGGAAGAGATAAACTCCTGCTCCACTGACAACGCTTGTAATTCACTTATGCGCCTGGCAGAGGTGATGGCTACCAGAAACACAGTTTTCAAGTCAAGTACTTGAGCTCAGCTGAAGACAAGGGCTCAAGCGGTTGCATAAGCTGAGCAATGCAAACATTAAGATTCCAGGCAGGGCAGGATCTCTGAATGGAGGTTGGGTGCAACAACCCTTAAAAAACTTGGAAAATACAGGATGAGCTGAAAGAGAAGAGGATTTACCTGCTGAAATAAAAGCAGACACAGCTGCCAAGTGCACCTTGAGGGTAGCTGGTCTCAGCCCCAAAGAAATCAGGTGGACCATATAATCCAGGACTGTGGGTAGATCAGCAGAGACTGGGGAAATATGCTTTTCCGAGCACCATATGGAAAAACTTTCCATTTGGAATTGTAAGTAGCCCTGGTGGAAGGCTTCCTTGAGGCCTTCAATATATCCATTACACCTTGGGAAAGGTGTAATCAGCAACTCTAACTCTTCAAGAACCAAGCCTTGAGATTGAGAGATTTGAGATTCGGGTACCAGACCCTTCTCTGGGCACAGGTTAACAGATTGTGATTCCTGGAAGGCACAGGGAGGATGGACTGCTAAGGACAGCAGGAGTGATACTAGGGTGTCTGACCCAATCCGGAGCTATCAGAATGACTTTGCAGGATTGGGATCTGATTTTGACTAGCACTTTGAACAGGAGAGGAAAGGGAGGGAAGGCATAGAGAAACTTCCCCTCCCAACTGAGGGCTAAGGCATCCAGTGGGAGAGAGCCCAACACTGGGGGCCTGCAGCAAAAAAGAGGAAGTTGGTGATTGTCTGGGGCTGCAAAAAGATCTATCTGCGGGGTGCCCCATCTGGCAAATACTACTCCCAAGACCAGGGGATCCAGTGACCATTCGTGGTGGCCCTGGGAAATCCTGCTGAGAGCATCTGCCAGGACATTGTCCTTGCCTGGGAGGTGAACTGCCGTAAGAGAGGTGTTCAGGGAGTAAGCCAGAGACCACAATCTCATCGCTTCTGTGCACAAGGCCGTAGACCGAGTGCCCCCTTGCTTGTTGATGTACCACATTGTAGTGGTGTTGTCTGTTCTGACCTGAATACTCTTGTTCTGAACAGATTTGGAAAAAACTTGAAGTGCTAGAAAACTGCTCTGAGCTCCAACAGGTTGATGTGGAGCAGGATTCCTGGGGAGACCACAGACCCTGGGTGGTGAGGCCATGTGAGCTCCCCAGCCCAAGAGGGACGATCTGTAGTAAGGATTAGAGAATGAGACTGAGTGACAAAAGGAACCCTTGTCTCAGGTTGGTCTGATCCTGCCACCACTGTAGGGCTTGGATCAGGGTTCGAGTTACTGGGATAAACTTGGTAAGAGGATCCTTTCTTTGAGACCAAAAGCTCTCAAATGGAACTGGATGTCCTCATCTGAAATCTTGCTCCCTGCACAACTGCTGTGGAAGCAGCCATGTGTCCTAGGAGCTGCAGAAAATGCCTTGCTGGCCGGGAGACCTGCAGGGTAAATGAGGAGGCCAGGGAGACCAGGGTCTTTGCCTATCTAGGGAGGAAGGCCCTGGCTTCCTGTGTGTTCAGTTCTGCGCCTATGAAGGTAAGAAGCTGGACAGGCTCCAGAACTGACTTTGAGAGATTCAGAAGGAAACCTAGAGGTAAGCAGTTGCTGCGTTATCTGAAGGTGTAATTTGACCTGGTCTGGGGACTGGCCTACTATGAGCCAATCGTCCAGGTAAGGAAAGATGGCAATCTTTTGCCTTCTTAGGTAGGCAACTTCTAATGCCAGACATTTGGTGAATACCGTTGGGGCAGAAGTGAGGCAGAAGGGCATTGCTCTGAACTGGTAGTGGCCTGAGGGCAGCTCGAACCTGAGGTACTTTCGATGGGAGCTTCTGATGGGAATATGGAAGTAGGCATCCTTGAGGTCCAGGGAAGCTAGCCAGTCCCCTGGCCTTAGAGAGGGTAGGATAATTCCCAGAGTCACGATTTTGAACTTTGGCTTTAAAAGGTGCTTGTTTAAATATCTGAGATCCAGGATGGGCCACCATTCTCCTGTCTTTTTTGGGGTAAGGAAGTACCTGGAGTACAAACCTTTGCCCTGGTGTAGGGGAGGAACCCTTTCCACAGCTCTGAGAGCCAGGAGGGTAGAGACCTCTGCCTCTAGGGCAAGTGCCTCCGATGGAGTTGCAGGTGGAAAAGATCTGGTTCTCAGCTTTGGAAATTTTTTGAAGCTGAGAACCAATCCCTGGCTTACTACTTCCAGGACCCACTTGTCTGATGTTAAAGACTTCCAGTCCTGGACAAAGTAAGCCAGCCTGCCCCCTCAAGGTAGAGGAGAATCGGCCCTGGCAATCCCATCAGGGTGCCTGTTTGGCAGGGGCTTTGGGCTGAGGGGTGGAAGCAGACCTGCTTGTACCCTGTCTGCCTCTCCTAAAGAACCCCTCTGAGCATAGGCGGAGGAGGAAGCTTGCTTGGTAAACGGCCTGTGAAAAGGCCCGCCCGCTCTGGGAAGCTGCTTTTGAGGAGTGGCCTGCCTTTCCTTGGCCTGTGCACTCCTGTAGGTGGTCCTATATTCATCCATTTTCTTCATGTAATTCTCTGTTTGCTCCCCAAACAGAGAATTTCCCACAACAGGAAAATCCATGGCCTTAGACTGGGTATCCTGAGACAGGGTAGTACATCTGAGCCAAGCCATCCTGCGAAGTGCCACAGATGTAGCCATGACTCTTGATGAAACATCATTAGAGTCCACTGCAGCATGAAATTGCACCTTGGATTCCTCAATACCATCCATAGCCACCTGTTCCAGCTCCCTGGCAAACTGGTCAGAGACTTGTTTTGCTAGGGCCAGCACAGTATCCCATCTGGATTTCTGGTACCTAGCAGCATAAGCCATATAATTTGCTTAGAAACATATAGAAACATAGAAGTTGACGGCAGATAAGGACCGCAAGGCCCATCCAGTCTGCCCATTTCTTTTTCTACCTTATAAATGTGCCATCGGCCTTTGCTATGTCAGTGACCTATCTATTCATAGTCATTTGTATTGCTCCCTTATGCCTATCCCATGCCTGTTTGAAGCCCTGCACTGTATTCATAGCCACTACTTCTTGTGGTAAGTCATTCCATGCATCTACCAATTTTCTGTGAAAAGAATTTCTCATTCTCCCTTAATCGGCCTCCCAATCTCTCATGCTGTGTCCTCTTGTCCTGCTATTTTTCTTATATTTAAACATGTTAGACTCTTTCACCTTGTTTATGCCCTTAAGATGTTTAAATGTCTCGATCATATCACCTCTCTCCCTCCTTTGCTCAAGGGTATACATATTGAGCTCCGTTAATCTGTCCTCATATGTCTTCTGATGCAGTCCCTGCACCATTTTGGTTGCCCTTCTCTGGACTGCCTCAATTTGGTTAATGTCCTTGTGAAGGTGTGGCCTCCAATACTGCACGCAGTACTCCAGATGGGGCCTAACCAATGTCTTGTACAGAGGATTATTACCTCCTCTTACGACTTGTGATACCCCTACTAATACACCCTAACACCCCTAGCCTTCACCTACTGCTTTAGAGGTCTGCTTGATGATTTCAGGTCATCAGTGATGATGATGCCCAAGTCTCTTTCTTCCTTTGTGACTGCTAGCAACTCCTCCCAGCCTATAAGTGGCTTCAGGTTTCTCTTCCCTATGTGCATGATTTTGCACTTCTTTGCATTAAATCCCAGTTGCCACTCTTCTGACCATTCTGCTAGTTTATCCAGATCTCTTCTCATTCTGCCCAACCCATCTGGCTCATCTACTCTGTTGCAGATCTTGGTGTCATCTGCAAACAGACAAGCCTTACCTCTAGTCCATCTGCTAGGTCACTAATGAAGATGTTGAATAGGACTGGCCCCAGGACTGATCCCTGAGGTACCCACTTGTGACTTGCATCTCTTCTGACTGTATACCATTTACCACCACTCTCTGTTTTCTGCCATGATCAACCAGTTTGCCACCCAGTTGACCAACTTCTGACCCACCCCAGCCTACCTAGCTTATTTATCAATCTTCTATGTGGAACAGTGTCAAAAGCTTTGCTGAAGTCAAGGTGACACATCAACTGCTCCTTGGTCCACCACTCTGGTTACCCAGTCAAAGAAATCTATGAGATTAGTTTGACAGGACCTTCCTTTTGTAAACCCATGCTGTCTTGGATCCTGTGCCCTTATGGATTCCAGGTGTTGCACTATCCTTTCCTTAAGGAGTGCTTCCATAATCTTGCCCACTACTGAGGTAAGACTGACCGGTCTGTAGTTCCCCGCCTCGTCCCTGCTACCACTCTTGTGGAGTGGGATCACATGAGCCCTTCTCCAGTCTTCTGGGACCTCTCCTGTGCTCAGAGACTCACTAAACAATTCTGCTAATGGCTCTGCTAGTTCCTCCTTTAGCTCCTTAAGTACCCTGGGATGTATGCCATCATATAATTTGCTTGTCTGAATCCCAAAGATGCTGCCATGTACTGTTTCTTTGCCATAGCATCAATCTTCCTGGAGTCCTTCTCAGGGGTGTGTGAAGCTAGGGGAATATTAGCCTTGTCACAGGCTGCAGCCTGCACTACCCCCACATGGCTGCATTGCTGAGTGAGGAAATCAGTGTCGGAGCCTGATGAGGTATACCTCTTGTCCATCCTTTTATCCATAGGAGATATAGTGTGAGGAGTTTTTAAAACTTTTACTGTCTGTTTCCGAAAAGATTTATGCAAAGGAATAGACAGTCTCCTAGACTCTGGAATATCCATCATTTCTACATAGTCTGGCTCCTCTTGGTCATCAAGCTTCCTCAACAGGGAGCTGGAGAGTTTCAGCAACTTTTTATAAAACATGAAATGAGAAGGACTCAGAAAGTCTTGGAGGAGAAACCTTAGGGTCTATCTGGAGAGATGTCCGAATCAATGGGCACATCCAGATCTTCAAAACCATATTCACTCTCCTCATATTCCTCTTCCCCCTCCCCCGGTTCATAAAAATCCTCAAAATCATAATCTTGAACCGGTGGAACCGGCCGAACCGAACGCTTACCAGAAGGTGTCGGTTTGGTCAGAACCGGAGAGAGAGACTGGACAATTTTAATTGCTTTAGCTATTTCCTCAGCAGTTGGGGAGAGAACTTTTGGCTCTACGCTAGCTGACTTTCTAGTCCTTTTTGCTGGAACCGGCTCCTCAGAACCGGCTCTTTGTTTGCCTGAGGAAGCATCGCCCTGGTCAGAGGGCACTCCCTCTGGTTTGGTTGGTACCGAACCAGGCTGGCCATCCGGGTCAGCGGACTTTTTGGCCTCCCTTTCCCTGAGCCTACCAACTCTCTTATCCATGGTGGCAGCAGGGAAATCGTGACAAATCTGGCAGTCTGAATTGAGGTGGTCAAACCCCAGACAATAGACACATGGTGTGTGGGTCAGCCTTAGCAAAAGCTTCCCCACAAACACTACAGTGTTGAAACCCAGTGGGTCCAGTTTTTCTTTTGGGTTTCTCAGACATAATGCCAGCCTAACCAACTTGCCCATTTATGGCAATCCACCAAGCAAGACACCCTTATCAGTTCCCAATCGTGACAGGGGTCGTGGAAAAAACCGTAATGAAATCCGTTTTTTTAGAACCGATAAGTATCGAGAACCGCACTCTAAAAAAGAACTAGTAGATTTAAATACAACCTGATCGGTTCAAACCGAACCGATAACAAATTACGAGTTCCACACAGAAAAACTAAATGTAAAACCTATCTATTACTTACATTACCACAGACAGAGCTTGAACCGACCGGTTGCAGTTTAATTTTGGCTAAAAACCGAAAAATAATACTTTTAAACCGAGAAAATGAACCGAGCAGAAGGAGAAATCTCCGGAGCGACTGTTCAGTGAGGCGGAGTAAAGAATCTGACAGTTTGCCTTTGAAGCACAACAGACAGAGTTTTCAACCGAGCTCGTGCTCTAAGTTCCATGCCTGCATGGAAAGTTAACTATTTCACCTCCGGAGCAGTTCTAACCTGTGGTCATACTGCAATTGTCATAATATAGCAAGACTTCATGTTGTTTGAAACTGCGGTGTCGGGTAGGCCCGCATCGGGTACTGGGGTGCCGGATACTGAAGGCCTGGGTAGGACAGCGTTGGATAGGACAGGGTCAGATACCCAGGTACCAGGGGCTCTGAAGGAGCATAGGGCCCTAGAAATGGCCCAGCGGGTAGGTCCAGAATGGGCGGGCGGCAGGCCCAGCGTAGGGGTGGCATCCGGCAAAGGGGATGTTGCCGGGTGTGGGGTAGGCCGGCATCTGCGCCAGCATCCAAGGATCTGATGTTGGGTCATCCGTCCCAGCAGGAGGGAGACCCAACGGCAGCATGCCAACATCCTCCGTGTCACCTGAGAAAGAAGGGTTACCATCCCCGGGGTCCAGCAAAGGAGATGCTGGGGCCTCAGAATGCAATGAGCGTTGTGGCGAGCTCAGGATGACGGAAAGGCCAGAAGGGACCAGCGTCAGTTCTAACGCCGAGCGGACATTGGAGGAGCCGACGTATGACTTACCGGTTGGATCCAGGCGGACGTCGGAGGAACCGGCCTCTGACTTGTTGGACCCTGCGCTCGACGAAGACCGTGATGAACAGGTAGCCTTGGCAGGCACATTGGAGGCCGCGCGCTGAACTGAAGGGTCGGGTGTCTTATCGGCTTTACCTGGGCGGGCGTTGGAGGAGCCGACATGCGGCTCACCGGAGCAGCTCAGACCAGAAGGCCACATGGCAGTGGCCTTACTGGGAATGGCTGCCTCCTTTGACCCAGAGGCTCCCGAGGGGCCTGAGCACGAGCTTGACACCACTTTGGAAGCCTCCAAGATGGCCATCGTGGAACTGTCTCCGAGGGAGATGTTACCTGCAGCACCGTGACCCCAGCAGAGGTCGCGGCGACCACAGAAGAGGAGTCCTGGTGCTTCTTCTTGTGGTGGCCCTCTGGAGAAAGTAGAGGCCCACCTGAGTTTTTTCAACTCCTTTTCCATGGAGGTCATCTTGAGTTTGAGAATGTGGGCCTCCAGGGACTGCTGCCTCTGCTTTCGGGTTGCCACACTGAACTGTTGGCAGAGCTGGCACTTCTCCATGGGGTGATTGGGGCCTAGGTAAAAAAGGCACTGGGAGTGTCCGTCCTTATGCGGGAGCTGGGCGCCGCAGGAATCGCACTTGTTTTTGTGCTCGGAAAGAGTTGGGGATGACATACATGGCAGCTGAGGTAAAGGCTGATGAATTTAGAAGAAAAAGGTGAAAATAGGCGGTAAAAACGACCGACGATTGACTGCGAAGCAGTGAACTTAACCACGAGGTGCTACACAGGCTAACAGCAGGAAAGAACTGGAAGGCGGGCGTCGGGGACCGCCCCTTTATACTGACGTCACCTGATGTCGGTCACCTGATGTGGGGGCAGTCCCCTGCCAGAGACTGCTAGCTAGAAATTTTTCCATGGGATCCTGCCACCTGCCGGCTTCAGTCCTACCTGTAATTACCTACTGCAAGAGCCCTCTCGAAGTAAGAGCATGGGTTCTACCCTCACAGCCGTGAAACATGCCCAAGACAGCTGTAAATACTGTTTTTAAGACTGCAACAGGCATGTATCATGCCGCAGGAAAAACAGTACCTATGTAAGTATGCAGAAACAGCCTCTGAAAAGTTGACTGACATAACCTGAGAACATTGGTACCATGATTTCTCATGTTTTCCTGCAGTTTGGACTGCTGCCCAAGGTTACTCAGGCTGCTGTGCTCCTTCCCCCTCCCCCCCAAAAGAACAACATAGTCGTAAACACTAACACACCCTTCTGCCTTATTTATTTATTTGAAAGTTTCACCAGGAAGACATATTGAGCAAGTGTTCGTTTCCAGATGCGCCCTGGGGGAAGGAAAGGGCATCGTACAGCACAGAATTCAGATAACAGCAGGCAATAAATACAATAGTACAGGATACAGGGTAACAATGGAAATAAGATGCAGTAGCGTAGAATACAGTGAAATTACAATGCAGACATACAAGGAGAGGTTACAGTTATTGCAATGGTTACAAAACACATCACACTGTCAACCAGCAGTTGTACAGGATTAATGCTTGAAAAAGCAAGTCAAAGCTAGGCTCCCAAGTGGGCAAGGCAAAGAGGGGGGAACCTGCATAGGGTTAGCGAAGGAATCAGAGTGTGAGTAGGATTTGCAAAGGGGGAAGGACAGTAAGGGGGGGCCAGGTGATCAGGTACAGATGCAGGTGAGGGAGGTGAAAGAGCACATGAGTGAGGACAGGGTGCGAAGTAAGGTGGCATTTGGAATGGCAGTGGGGAGTGAGTTCCAGAGCTTGAAGAAGCGGTGGGAGAAGGATGCTTGGCCTGCTGAAGGGCCTGGAGGGGATGGCTAGGGTGCGAGCATCGCTACTCCTGAGAGGGTGAGAGGAGGAATGGGTGGGGGGGGGATGAGAGGTAAGAAGGGAGCGCTCTAAACCAGACCTTACCAAGGAAGTTGGCACAATGAGCCAAGCGACAATCATTGAGGGAGGTGAGTGCCAGGGATTGATATAAGGAGCATCGGTGAGTGCGAGGAAGGCAGTTGAGAGCAAAGTGACAGAAGGAGTAGAAGAGGGTGTCCAATCTGGCTAGGGTGGATTTGGGGGGGGGGGTAGCATTATAGACTACATCATCATAATCAAATGTTGGAAGGATCATTCTTAGTAGAATTTCTCTACGGGCCGGCGAGGGGATGCATTCGCAATTCTGGTATAAGGCGTCCAGTTTGGGGTGCAGTTTCTTGTGAATAGCAACCATGTGACCAGAGAAGTCAAGGTGTTTATCATACCAGAACCCGAGGTACCTGAATGAGGCAGCGTCTTCCAGCATGGTCCCATCAAGAGTGTGGAATAAGGGGAGCCTAGAGAGTCTCCGCCTTGTGCCAAAGGTCATTGAGACTGTCTTCTTGGTGTTTAGAAACAGTTGGAGCATAACCAGTGCTGGACATTATAAAAGTCCTGCTGAAGAATGGATGCCACCATGGGAGTGGAAAAACAGGACAGTGTCATCCGTATACATGTGAATTAGGGGTTGGCGGATATCAAAAAATCACCGGATACTGGATATGGACATGGACATAAATACATACATAGATGCCAGCAGAGTAGGCCAAAAGGTCTCTCGAGTCTGCTCGAAGTCAGCATCTGGTCAGGACACCATTGCTGCCCTCCCTGCTTCCCCTGCAAATCTCCCCGACCCCGTCCCCCATCGGGGTTACACTTCCATATCTGGCTTTTCCCAGCTTTTTTTTTTTAAACATAGAAACATAGAATTTGACGGCAGATAATGACCGCTTGGCCCACCCAGTCTGCCCATTTCCCTACCTACTGGATAAGCTGCAGATCCTAGTTAACCAGCAGCCTACTTCTTCCTACCCCTGTTTATTTACTGTTTATTCCTCCTCCCCATCCTGCCACCTCCGACCCTTCAGGGGGGACAACTGGACATCCCACTGCCCGGAACCCTACCCAAGCAGACCCCTAGGCCCCATGGAGCCGCAGATTACCCCCCGGGTGGGGATGAGGCGGGGGGCTCAAACCCCGTTACTTACATTTCATCGGTCTGTGGTCTGCTGGGCGGGCACAGGCAAATCGTGGACATGGCCATGGTCCTCCCATCTTCCCGGCTGAGGCAGGCTTATTTCCACGTTTTTCTCCCTCCCCGAGCAGCAAGCAACCTCCCCTGACGTCATGACGCACGCGCCGACGTCCATGCTGCTCAATGGCCGCCCATCCCCAAATGGAGCTTGCAGTTCCTTGAGCCTCCGCTCGAGGTCATGCAAGTGTTGGGCATCAGCCGAAACCCTCCCCGGAGAAGGCGAGCTGTCATTGGACGCTCAAGCCTATCTCCCCCCGGCCGACCCACCGACGACCCGAGTCCGCTCCCGAACCCAGGTTGCCGGTGTGGTGCGAGATGTGGCGTCTGGCGCCTCAACCTTCAGCGCCACCGGGCCGGTCGGCTTTTCTCAGCTTTACCTTACCCTTATACCTGCCCCATCCCTCCACTGTATCAACAGATACCAGTTCCGCAGGCAGTGCGTTCCAGGGGTTCACCACCCTCTCAGTAAAGTAGCATCTCCTAGTCTCCCACCCGAGCCTCCCACCAACCAGCCTCATGGAATGCCTCCTGGTGGCCCCTTCCTCCCTCAGCTGCAACATCCTCTTTGAGCTGACTCTGTTCAATCCCTTTAGATATTTGAAGACCTAAATCATGTCCCCCTATCCTGTGCATACTATCCTACCACGCCGGATTATTTACTGGGTCGGATAACATCCATGGAAACCTGTAACAAAACCTTACTGTTTGTCACTGCTGCTGTTTTTCTGCCCATATCTGCCTCCTGATATCTTCCTCTCCTACAGGCTCCCCATTTTTGTCCCCATTCTTCCTTCTCCCCAGTTCTGTGCAATCACTGTATTAAAAAAAAAAAAAAAAGACATTTTAGAGACCAGTATCTGGTCGGATCAGATTTGGACTGATTGCCTGGATATCTGGCTGGATCATGACTTCAGGTCAGATATCTTGTGCCCCACTAGCCTCCAGGTATGCCACAATCCTTTCCTGTCATCCACAGTAAAGGCAAGAGGACTATTTGGAGAGGAGAATAGGGCATTGACCACCTTTCAGAATTTAGAAGGGTGGTTTATGTTTGCCTGGAAAGTGCTAGAAAAGTAGTCGGCTCTGGCTTGTCTCGCTAACCTCATGCAGGTGTTATGAAGGTGGCAGTATCTTTGACGGACTGTAGCAGAGGGTGAGCGTTTGTGGTCTTTTTCCATGCTTGGTCCCGAATCCTTAGACAAGCCAGGAGGTCAGATGTGATCCATGGGAGGTGGGACCCACAGGCCATGGTGCATCTTTGCGGGGTATGGCGATTTCAGATGCTGAGGTATGTTGATTTGGAATAAATAAGGGCTGAGTTATTTGAGGTGGCATTGTTGATGGGAAAACCTAATGACCCTCTGCTTCCCTGCTTACACTGTTCTACGTACGTGATCATGATGTTTCTCCTGTTTTGGATAGATGACATACGTACTCTGTCATGGAAGTTGGCACCTGCACACTATGGGAGGGCTACGTCCATGGTTCAATGTGGGAATACTTCTCCCGCAACCTCTTTTTAAGCCCTACGCTAACTGCACTTCCCTTGCTTAGGGAGTGTTTTCATGTTCCCTTGGCTCCCTGTGTGGTTGTGCTGTTTCTGTTTCTCTTGCTGCTCTATTCATTCTTCCCGTTTCTGTGTCTCCCTTCCCTGGTTCCCTTCGTTGCTTTTGCTGCGTTGTTTGTCTCTCTAATTGGCAAAGCGCCGGGGTACCTCTAGCAGCATTCCTGGGTGTAGGAGTGTTTGCAGCCATTTATTCTTAAATAAAAGCTTATTTTTTCATTACCATTCTCATTGCAGTGGATTATTTGGTAAATGCAATACCTTCACTGGGGTTACATTACCCTGGCTCTGGAGTGCGGGTATGTTCTATTGTTTTGTTGTAATTTTGGGGTGGCAACCTGTCTCGCACTCTGCCCTACCTTTTAGCGCAGAACTTTCATTTGTCGTTTTCTTGTTTGTCTCTATCCTGCTGTTTGTCTCCTACCTGCTTGTCCTCTTGCTGGTCCCTTCTGTCTCCCTGCTCCCTTCCTCCGTTCTTGGGTTTTTCCCTCCTGTGGTGTTCTTTTTGGGCTCCTTGCCTGTGTTTAGTCCCCTTTCCTTCCGAAGCTTGCAAGCGTCCTCAGCTTCTCCATCCCTTGTTTCGTCCCCTCTCCTACTGCCGTTTGCGAGCGTCCCCGGCCCCTCCATTCCTTTCCCATCTCACCTCTGGGCTCTGGCGCCCCTCCCGCAGCAACCCTGCTTCCTGTCCTACCCAGGTTAAGCATCCATATCTCCTTCTCGCCTGCTCCTGGCTTACTGATTCCTGCACTGGACACCAACCCGTACCTTGACTGCACCAGCCGTCCTTCATAGCTGGAAGCTTTCTGCCCGACTGCATGCTTGCCGAATTGAAGTTCCACTCCAAACTCTGTCTGCTCCACTCAGCTTGATCCTCAACTGGCAAGCATGTAATTGGTTCTATGCACATATCCCTTCGCAAAGCACAGAAGCAAGGCTGGATCCTGGCTGGCTATTTCATCTGCTCAGAGAGAAGCTCCATAATTTACCACTTTCTTTCTCATAACCTGTAATTGCATGCAGTGTTCCTGACTCAGACATGCTGTGCTCTGCCCTTATTTTTATCTGCGTCTTGCTTATATGCCCAATAGATTTATTCTCGAGGACTGCTCTGGACGGCAGACATCTCATACCTGGCTTTCTGCGCTGTTCCTGGGGACTCTTTATACTGCTTATGTTACGCTTCTCCTCATACGACCATGCTGTTCGACTGCCTGGGGGGGAGAAGAACTGATGCTTATCCAAATTCTCCGCTGAGTGTCTCCTTTCCTAACCCTTCACCTAATTCAGCTCTCACATGTCTGGCTCTCCTGCCAGACCTCCCACTATGGATGCCCGAGTGGCCCGGTCGACCTCCCTCTTGCACCGCTAGGATACCGTGGTAGCCTTGACGTATTGCTTTACTTCTATGGATGTTCCTATCCTTCCTTGATACCACCCTGGTCCCCTGCTACCAATAACCTCGATCATCTTCTTCCCATCTGACCTTTTTTCCTGTTCATCATCTTTTACATCGATGGGCCCTTCCCTGCCCATATCATTCCAATTTGTGTACCCACTTTCCCTCGTTCCTTTATCTTAACTTTACATTACTATATTCCGTGATGTTCATTCATGTTTTCTACACTGCAGTTTCCTCCTGTACTCTCTCTCAAACAACATTCTGTGCTTTCTGCCAGCCCATACCAGCAGTACTCCGGACTCTGTCCCTAACTCGTGCCTTCTGAGGTGCTGAGCAAAGGTAGGCTTCCCCTGTCTACCACTGACAGCGATAAGGACCGCAAGGCCCATCCAGTCTGCCCATTATTTTTCTACCTTATGCATGTGCCATAGGCCTTTGCTCGGTCAATGGCCTATCTATTCATACTCATCTGTATTGCTCCCTTATGCCTATCCCTTGCCTGTTTGAAGCCCTGCACTGTATTCATATCCACCTCTTCCTGAGGTAGGCCGTTCCATTCATCCACCACCCTTTCTATGAAAAAGAACTTCCTCAGAATTACCCCTTAATTGGCCTCCCTCTAATCATAAGCTGTGTCCTCTTGTCCTGCTATTTTTCTTATATTGAAACATGTTAGACTTACCCTGTTAATGCCCTTAAGGTGTTTGAATATTTCGATCATATCACCTGTCTCCCTCCTTTGCTCTAGGGTATACTTATTGAGCTCCGTTAATCTGTCCTCATATGTTTTCTGAAGTAGTCTCTGCACCATTTTGGTTGCCCTTCTCTGGATTGCCTCCAGTTTGTTAATGTCTCTGTGAAGGTGCGGCCTCCAGTACTTCATGCAGTACTCCAGATGGGGCCTAACCAGTGTCTTGTAAAGAGGGATTATTACCTCCCTTCCTCTTATGACTTGTGATACCCCTACTAATACACCCCAACATCCCCCTAGCCTTACCTACTGCTTTAGTGGTCTGCTTGGATGATTTCAGGTCATCTGTGATGATGATGCCCAAGTCTCTTTCTTCCCTTGTGATTACCAGAAACTCCCCTCCCAACCTATAGGTGGCTTCAGGGTTTCTCTTCCCTAGGTGCATGATCTTGCACTTCTTTGCGTTAAACCCCAGTTGCCACTCTTCCGACCATTTTGCCAGTTTATCTAGATCTATTCTCATTCTGCCCACCCTATCTGGATCATCTACTCTGTTGTAGAGCTTGGTGTCATCTGCAAACAGACAAACCTTACCCTCCAGTTCATCTGCAATGTCACTGATGAAGATACTGAAGAGGACTGGCCCCAGGACTAATCCCTGAGGTACCCCACTTGTGACTTGCATCTCTTCTGACTGTATACCATTTACCACCGCTCTCTGTTTTTCTGCCCACCAACCAGTTTGCCACCCAGTTGACCACCTTTTGACCCACCCCAAACCTACCCATCTTATTAATCAATCTTTTATGTGGAACAGTATCGAAAGCTTTGCTGAAGTCAAGGTAGGCAACATCAACTGCACCCCCTTGGTCCACCACTCTGGTTACCCAGTCAAAGAAATCTGAGATTAGTTTGACAGGACCTTCCTGTTGTAAACCCATTCTGTCTTGGATGCTATGCTCCTATGGATTCCAGGTGTTGCACTATCCTTTCCTTAAGGAGTGCCTCCATAATCTTGCCCATTACTGAGGTAAGACTGACTGGTCTGTAGTTCCCTGTCTCCTCCCTCCTACCACTCTTGTGGAGCGGGATCACATGAGCCCTTCTCCAGTCTTCTGGGACCTCTCCTGTGTTCAGAGATTCACTAAATAGCTCTGATAATGGCTCTGCTTGTTCCACCCTTAGCTCCTTTAGTACCCTGGGATGTATGCCTTCTGGTCCCATTGCCTTGTCCACCCTGAGCTTAGCGAGCTCTTGTAGGACCCTTTCTTTTGTGAAGGGACTTGTGCACACCTCCCTCCCCCGTGTCCCTGGTGTTGAGCTGTGGGCCCTGCCCTACCTTCTCCTCAGTAAATACTGAGCAGACGATTCTATTTTTTTTTTTTTTTTTAATTTTAGCCCCCATTTTTCTTATTTTTCTCCCCGACGGGCCATGGCGTGCAATGGCGCTTCCAGCGACTGATTGGCGCGACGCTCCCGCGCACACCCAGTCAAGCCAGCCACGTCCTCCCTAGTTTTGCATGCTATGTGCTGTCGGTTCCCCCAGCCTCCGCTAGGGGTCAGACAAGCACCAGCCGACCAAATCCCCCCACCCCAGAGACGGAGAGCAGTCCTCCGGACGCTCAATCCGTCTCCGCCCCGCCGACCCCCGGCAACCCGTGCCCGTTCCCGAACACGGGTCACCGGCGTGGCGCGAGGTGTGGCGTCCAGCGCCTCAACCGTCAGCACCACCGGGCCGGTAGACGTATCTATTTAGGATAGATGCTTTTCCTTGGTCCTCCTACACACACTCCCCCTTGTTCCCTTTGATCTTAGCAATATCCCTTCTGGACTTTCTCCTTTCATTAAAGTATCTATAGAAAGTCTCGTCCTCTTCTTTTACTGTTCGTGCTAGTGTTTCCTTGGTTTGGGCCTTTGCCTGCCTTCCTGCCTTCCCTGCTTCCCTTAGGGAAATTTGGTATGCCTCCTTATCTTCGTCCCACTGTGTTCCCTTATATTTCCTGAAGGCCAGTCTTTTGGCTCTGACCTTTTCTGCTACCAGGGATGGGATTCCGTTACATTAACTACCACTGGTTGCCGCTTCCCTTCAGGAATGGAACTACATCCTGCTTGCCAACTTGACATCCTCCGTCCCTAACTCTGATGGACAGCATTGAGTGCAGGTTAGCTCTCCCCAGCTACCAGGGCTGGGAGCTATGTCTCCAATCTACGACCTTTTACCATACCTTCTCTGCCTCCTGCCAGTTGCTGCTTCCCTTTGGGAATGGAGCTCTTCCACTTTACGTACCCTCATCATTCTACTTATGCTGCTACAGGTCATCAACATCCATCTCTGCTGTCCTTGTCAGGTTCCTGGGTCTATAGTCTACTGCTCCAACTCCTGCTTCCTCAACCTATTGCCCGGATCCTACTTCCCTCCAGGGACATGACTTTGTAGGTCACCACTTCTCTTCTGGAATGGGGCCTGTCCATTCTAACTGCCTTCCACCTCCCGGCTTTGCGTACGACTTTGAACAGTGGAACCAGGGCCTCATTGACTTGTTTGCCTCCATCCTGCCAGTCTGCCATTTCCCTTTAATCACAGGACCCTTCTGCTTTGACTGACTCCACTTGCTATCCCGCCTTTCCATGGACCTTCATTCTATAGCCCCTTTGGCCTCCTTTCCCCTCATCATATGGATCCTGCTGGATTGTCCTGTCCCTCTCTCACTCCTGGTCGGCTACCTCATGGACTTCTTTGCTGCAGGTCCCTGTCTGGCCGCTATACAAACTTAATTTCTTTGCAGATTCGGGACCTCGTGCCTCGTCGCTACAGCACCTTCCATAATTTTCTCTAGTCATTTCAGCCTTTGATGTGGGATTCCTTCCTGTTGCTTGTGGTTCTTGGCTTAGCTCCTCGGCCTTCCGTGGATCATCGTCTGATGCCATGCTTCCACCTTCCTGCAATTCGTTTCTGCTTGCTGTGAAGTTGTCTGGTCCCATAGCCTCCTGCTCTGGCTGTCATCCGGCTTCACCTGGACTGTGGCTTTCCCCGGATTATTCATTTCAGTCTCTCAGGATCCACTCCGGACTTACTTCCCAATTGGAACGGCTGCCTTTCATCTTCGCCTTGCTGGCTCGGGGCTTTGTCCTGTTTGCTGTGGGCCTTTTGGGCCTTGTACCTTATTTCTGACCAGTGCTCCTACCCAGTTATCTGCTCTCCATATGATCCATCTCATACCTCTACTCTGGCGATTCTAACAGTACCCTTCTACTACTCATTGGATCACTCGTTCTTTACACTGGACATATATTCCTGTCAGATAACATCCCTTGGTTAACATGCCACATAGACTCTTACGCCATCATAGAGTTTTGCATTGCCCAATCAGCTCCTCATGATCATTCCATTAATCTGGACATTAGGATGATCGCCTCCGTCTCTATTTGATATATAACCTGAATCCCGTCCATACAACCAATGTGACTTCCTGGAATGCCTCGCCTCACTGACTATCCTCATACATGGAAGGGACTTAAATCCTTGTGCTATGCTGTGACAAAGTAGCCAGCATCGCTTCTATGGATACCGGGAATCACAAGATAACCCATTCAACTAAGTACATTATCCATTTTCCTTCTCAACCAAGGCTTCCCATACCATTTCATTCACCAAGTTACTCAACTCCTACTTCTCAGCAGACATTGTTCGTTTTTGAATTTCACGGATATCTTCCAGAACATTCGATGTCGGATCTCCACCGCCTAGCTGATTACTAACTCAACGCCACCCAAATCATCATTTGCTCCTGGACTTCGCTATTCCGCACTTCGCTCATCCGCACTTTTTCACCTAGTGCCTGAAGCCAGGTTAACAGCTCTTCCAGCAGACGCTTCACTCTCTTCTTCTCGATTTACCTTAGTTAATTTCTGCTGTAAAGGCCATCACTGAGAACTGGCTATCTTAAATTCCAACTGGCAATGCATATACAGTCCAGACAATTTTCAGCAACTCAGCCTTGCATCCCACTCAGTATTACTTAGCAGTAGCACTACAATTCTATAATATCCTGCACTAATCGATCTCACTGCCGGTCCAGCTTACAGACTATTATTATATCTGCCTCCAGACTTCTCACAGTACTTCAGCATCTGAATTACCTGTACACTTAACCAACTTATGCCACCACAGTGCATCTCCCAGACGATCACACCACACAAATAACCACACTTACTTTGGGCAGCATACCAGCAGAGCATTTACTTATAAAGTCATGGATCTCATGACCAAAGAAGCCATTCATCCTTCATACTGAATTTCCAATCAATTCCTATATGCATTAGGGTACCATCTGGACTGCTCTGCAAAGTTTCTTCTCGTTATTTACTAATCACTTATAGCATTACTCTCATCAGTCAACCAATCTCTTTTCTACTCATTTCACTCTGGGATACTTAGTGATTTACTGCTTACTAATCGATTCCTTGCCACCAGACTACTTTGCACATCAAATCTTACACGAATTGGAGATGTCTCCAGAACTCTACAAATCATCACAAATGCCACAGTGTACTCTCTGGTTTGTATCTATCAAATTATGCTCTCCCAACTAGTTATGCTCCTACAATCTCTTTGGACATGCATCTTTCATCACCTTGGAAATAAGGATTACATTAGCCCTTCTTTAACTGGACTTGTTCTGCACATAGGCTTCTATCATCCTTATGGAAAAGAAGTGCCTCCCCATCCTCAAGATCATCATTCAGTCTGTATTATCCTCAGATTGAGAACAAATCAACATCTCTAGGGCGCCCATCAACTTTCTTCTACTCTTTCTATTCCATGGATGCTTCCTTAGCGACTCCTTGTCCATTACTCAGTTCCCTGCCTCCAGAACATACCTTGATATTCATACCTTCCACAAGCTGGATCATTCACCAATGACTTCTTGTACCATAGTATTTCTACCATTCCCAATTTAGTACCTCATCGATCCAGTCATGCTCCCTCTGCTCATTACACCTTTGCAATTCCATGGGACAGCATCATTCATCACCTTGGAAATTGGACACCCTTTGCCCTCCTTCACCAGAATTGACTTCATACTTCGGATTCTATAGCTCATGCAGAAGACCTACTCTTCAGTCTCAGGATCATCATACAATCAACATCATCCATGGATCGAGGATGGATCATCGTCTCTCCAAGCAGCTCACCAACCTTAAATTAGCTATGGTTACTAGAAACTAGGTCCTTCTCCATTCAGCATGCCCAGAGAACGGGCACACCTCTGGCCATGGATTCTCAGAGATCTTCTTCTCCTGAGTGCCAGGGGATCATACTCTCCATGAGTTGGAGGAGGTATCTTTTTGGGCCTTCTATTCCCTACAAATTACTACCTACATACCTACTACTCAAGGGTGGGAATAGAGTTAGGCCACAAAAAGTACTAGAAGTTACAGAAGCACTATGTACCCAATTGCTATTCCCCAAACATTGAATGGGAGGGCTATGCCCGTGGTTCAGTGTGGGAAATAGCTCCTCCCATAACCTCTTTTTAAGCCCTATGCTAACTGCACCTCCCTTGCTTAGGGAGTGTTTTCATCCAGCACCATTCCCTCTTCCTCCTTCTCTGGCGCTCTTCTCGCCCTTGCTCCTGGGCCTTCTATTCCTCACAAATTACTACCTACTACTCAAGGGTGGGAATAGAGTTAAGCCACAAAATGTAGTACAAGTTACACAAGCACTATGTACCCAATTGCTATTCCCCAAACACTGAACTGCTATATACTGCTCTGGATGACAAGTACCGTGCAGCACAACTGTGTCCCTGCACACTAACAAAGTTGAATCACAATGTCACTGCCATGCAGTAGCCAAGCTATGGAGTTGGCCACTTGCAAAATAAGAACAGGCAGACTGACAGCAACGTCGGAGACCTCTACCATGACTCTGCATACATCGGACAGCTTGCCGTTGACAGTACGCCACCGCTGTACAGCGCTGCAATATACTCCTCCAAATGCCTAGTGCTGTGCAGGACACCATCCGTCTGCCACATTGACATACTGTCTTCCTAATCTGCCATGGATGTCGAAAGGAATGCCACCCTGGTTCCCATCTCCCCCGCCCCCACCCATAACATTTCCCAGCTGACCATCACAACTGCTACATGTATTGGACAGCAGTTGTAATCCTTGCTGACTGCTTTGTAGCAAGCAGCAGGAGCTCCACGGTTTCTGTGCACCCTACCTCTGTCGCTTTATTTGGCCCAGTGTGCACACCATCAACTCTGACTGCGGGAAATGGGAGACTGGTACAGCCGCTGGTGACTGGCACTGTATAACCAGCCTGAAAAGAGCAAGATCCCATACACAGGAGGTCAGCATATGGCTGCACTGACGTCTTGCTACTCCTCTGGCATTCTACAGTCACAGCAGAAGCAGAGAGACACACACAGACAGAGTACATTCCGGGACTTGTGAATCTCATAGCACAGCAGGGGAGTGAATCACTGTGCCTGTGTCACACTGTCTCCATGTCATGATGCACTGTATTTGTGTGTGTGGGGAGGTGCCCACACAACTGTTGCATGATGTGTGCCTGACGCTACACTGTACTGTCACACAGCAGATAACAATTACAGTACTGCACACCACGCTGCAGAACATTAGGGAATAGGGATTGCTTGCTTAGGCTGTCGCGGCCCCCCCGAAACCCCCCAAAAACACATATGGAGTCTCATCAACAGCTTTCATGATACTGCCATACACCAGATCAAGCTTCCCTTGCCTACACAACTGCCACTAGCCAGAACATGGACAGAATCATTTCACAGTGCTGCTCTGTGTGTTCCATTTCTCACTGTCCAGCCAGTGCCTTCTCTGTGTGTCAAGGTACAGCAGTGCATAACTACGGAACCGCTGCTGTACACGGTCACTGTACTGTGCCCCTGAACATACCATGAAGCTATACATGACAGTGCTGTTATACTTACAGGACTCCTGCAGCATAGTCCACTCACAGCACAGTCAGACACAGTGCCAGCACAACGCAGAACGTGTGACCTATATACCACTGTGCCCCTAACACACATCTCCTGTCTGTGTGTCCCTATGTTTGGGGAGGGGGGCTGCCACAACAGGCTATTCCTGACATGGTGTACTAAGTGACATTCCTGCTTCACTCCACTGTTTCTGCAGACCACGTGTGGTGTTTTCCTCTGTGTCCTGTAGCTCCACCCCCCTCCTTCCGTCCCCTCCTTCATGCCCTGCCATGTACACACAGCTGCTTTGCAGCACGGCCTTGCTGGCTGAAGAGGACTCAAACTTCTGACACACACTTCCAGTAGTAGGTGAACAGAACTGAAACTTTTATTGCTCCACAGAACAAATGCAAAGGCACACTATAACGTGAACAAGAAATACGGCACATAGTGATACAGAACATCAACTACTGCAATAAAGTACTGATAACAGTCATGTCTCACAACAAACGCAGAACTGCAGCTCCTTGCTGTCATGCCTGCTGCCAGAAGGCTGCTAACATTTGTTTTGTCTGAACTATACAGGAGAAGACATGCTATTTGGTCTATAAGTAAACTGGAAATGTGCTGCTTACATGCCAACTCTAACGTGCCCTGTGTGTGAACTTTAACAGACCATGCATGTCAGAACTGTAAACATACACTGCACAGATTACATGACCCATCACACAGTACTCCTGGTTACTTGCTGTGGTAGTGGAAGTTGACTGTGCCATGGTTCATGAAGTTCTAGACATCAAATGCAAGAAACATCATGTGAGGCTCAGAGCTGTTAAGACTGCCAAGTCTTCCACTCCTGCTGACTGGCAATGATGGCCCTTTCAACATTGTCACCACTGCTAATCTGCTCATTTGAGACTGATGTGGTGACTGTCTTAGTGCCACTGCTGCACTGCTCCACTGCGACTAACAGCTCTGTCTTTCCACGGCTGCGACTTGTCGAGGATAGAGAAGCTTACTCCGCTTCTGTCTGTCATTACTCGACGCACTCTAGTAATTTTTCAGGCTTGTCTCCGACCTATGTCCAGTTGTTGCCATAATTTCCTGGGATGCCAAACCTGCTTCTGACAGAATCTGCACAGCTGTACTGTGGATAGAGTGATTGGTGTACTGCTGTGATAGGTGGGCTTCATCCGAGATTTCAGTCATTAAATCACCAAGGTAACTGACACCCACTGGTTGATGGGTGTACCAGTGCTTGTCCCTTGGGTGTATCATTCTCTTGTAATGCAGGCAGAGAGCTGGTGCATTGAGGGGGGCAATGACTAATATATTTTTTCAAATAACTGTACTGGACAAGTGGGATTGCTTGGGTCCGCAAATAGAAAACCACGCTGACTTTTGTTTGTTCAGCTCATGAACGTTTGCGTGTTTTTTAGTGTGAGGATAGAATATCATTGTGAGATACTCTTTGCCATTCTCATCTCTTTTTAAACCTTCACCTTGGCCGCCCACACCCGCATGGGCCCCACATTTCAGCCTAGCTTACGCAGCCCTCCCTGCTCTTTCCCCATTCCACCTTTGTGTTACTCGCTCATTGCCATGGGCCTTGTCAGTGGCCTTCTGTCCTGTTATATTCTTCCTCCCCTCGTCAGTACCATTGCTGCCACATCCCCTATCCCTCCTCTGCTGCCCTGTCCCTCTTCTTGGGTCCCCGAGAACAAGCAGGTCTCCAATAGATCATTTGACCATGTATGTGTCACCAGTTAGTCTATGAAATGTATTTAATGTTCATCTCCAAACTGAACCCTGTCCATGTTCATTTGCACACGAGCACATTTCATTGCTAAATTTGTATCAAACTTTTGTTTTTCTATGTTCATAACTGCGCACTTGTACATTGTCTGGATTGTATTTGCTCTTTTTTTGTCACTTTGTGTAACATGTCCATCTTGTAAATGAGCTTGCTCAATGATGATCGCCTGTATAAATAAAGACTTTGATTGATTGATTGATTAATGTAAACGAGTATTGCTTCAGTTGCCTGACACCTTCTTTACCCCGATGTGTGAGCCCCAACTGCAGCTCAAACCACAGCACTTCACTAATCCGGTAGCTGTGCTTGAGGATGGATCCTCTGAATTTCATAATGTCTGTAAGTCTCTATGAGTAATGGATGGGTGGTGGGCTGCTCTGTTGTTCCCATCCTTGTGGATCTGCTTTAATACAGCTATAAAGACATTATTAGCTCCTTTAAATGCCCGATCACTTATTATATTTATCAACTGGTTGTTCTCTGTGTTATTCAGAAATCTATTAATGCCTGCTCTGAGACACAGTAAGGTGCTCATAGAAACATAGACTTTAACGGCAGATAAGGACCACTTGGCCCACCCAGTCTGCTCATTTTCCTTCCTATTGAATAAGCTGCAGATTCTAGTTAACCAACAGCCTACTTCCTGCAACCCCCCACTACAATTGCCTTATGTCTGTCCCATGCATGTTTGAATTCCCCCATTGTTTTAGACCCAACAACCTCCCCAGGAAGGCGGTTCCATGCATCCACCACTCTCTCTGTGGAAAAAATTTCCTCACATTACCCCTGAGCCGCCTCCCCTCTATCTTTAAATTGTGCCCCCTTGTTCTTACACATCTCTTTTTCGGAAAGATGCTACCCTCCTGGACTTGGTCATGGTGTAGGATTTCCCCTCAAACCCTCCGACAGATGCACCGAATTCACGTAGTACCCCACTCAGTTCCACAGGTGCCACTGTCTTGTAATCTACAGCTATCGTTCTGCTACAAAGCCAGGTCTCAAGCACATTCACTGCCCATGCAGTGCTTTTCTGAGTATTTGGCTCATCTTTTGCTCTAACATGTCAAGCTCGTTGCTGCCCAAGGTGAGATTTTTCTGAGACTGGCTGCAGCTCTTTTTTGACTGTGTTCAGTATTGGTGACTTCCCAGATAGACTGCCACCCATCTGAATGTCTGGATGACAGCACTGCACTCTGATCTCCACTTCAACATGATGGCATGCCGACCTCTGATCTTGGTGGTTGCTCAGCTCTGCCATCACACTCAGGCTTCCTGGCACAGGCCCCAACCTCCTTCCACTCCGATGTTAGGTGAGACTGTGACTGTTGTTGCTTCCCTGCTATGCCTGCTGTCACACACTGAGGACTGACGGTTGCACCCTCTGCAGAGCTGCAGGCTGTCACTCTCCTTGCCACTATGGTGCTGATTCCTGACAACGGCCACTGTAAGCCGACACCCTCGTTTGGCATGCAGATCTGTCTGTTGCTCAGCACACCTTCCCTGGCACTGTGAGCTACATGTGTACTGTCCTCTGATCGCTGTGCACTCTCCACACCTGTACAGTCGCTCAGCTGTGTGTGCATTTCTGCGATCAGGACCTTGGAATACAACCGCTGCTCAGGAGTGCTTATCTGACTGAGGCGCACAACGGACATACTGCATCTCCACTGGAAATCTGTCATGCATGGTCTGGGACATACACTCTGGCTGGCGACAGTGGAGAACACCGGACCTACCGTAGACCTGTAGCGTAACTGCATTTCAAGCATACCAGATGCCTATGCAAAAAGAATCAAGTTGACATAACGGAACATCACGTAGGCTTGTACTACAGCATCAAGTTGATGTAACGCTGTGTAAGCTCTTACAACAGTCTGTGCATTAGTCAGTCAGTCAGCCGTGTAAAAAAAAAAAAATGAGGAAGTGTACATTGAAGGTCGAAATTTTACTAATAACAAACAGTAATGCAAACAATTACAATGAATGGGATTTCAGAATAATAAAAAATAGCAGTACACAATACTGAGAAACAACATAAACATCAGGTAATGTACTTTACCCATGCACCCCGGATTTTGAAGCATGGGCCAGCAAGACAAGAAAATTAGGGATGTTAAACAATGGGATGTGATAAGTAATGCTGGACGTGTTAACCTGTCTGATAATGTATTGAGATGGGGGGGGGGGCACAACCCCCCCAGTTTTTTTTTTTTTACCAAACTTTACTTACTTAATCCGGAGGCACATTTTCAAAGTTGGCTTGTACGTTTCTTTGATCTTCCTGATAGTCGGCAATGTATTCAAACATGTTATTAAAGGCATCTGTGGTTGATCTACCATACCTCTCAAACCACATAAATGAGTCAAGCTAAGATGGAACAATGGCAGTTTGTGTGCCGTTCATTTGTTTAAATTGTTTTCTGACCCTGGACTAGTACGCTTTGATTGCATTACTATGATCCAGTTAGAGGGTCCACAAAGTTAGAAGAATGATTCACAGTATAGTGTTCATAATTTTTGCCTGGTATATTTGGGATACCACTGTATATGGCCCACAGGTCGGAGTATATAACCGAGCCTGGCTTTATGTGTTTTGAGATCAAGGGAAGTAGAGTTGCAGCATCTTGTCTGTCCACAAAATTTAGGACACCTACATGTGTCTCCACGTCATACATCCCAAAAACCCAGTTTTCAGTATTTCTTACATTCCGACCCCTGTTGTATTTTGCCTTTACCATCACACTTTCATCAATCTGCACTATCTTCCCGACACCACCCAGCTCCTCTGCGTCAGTAATTCCAGCTGCAGATGTCATGAGCGAACCGATACCAGTCAATTGCACTTTGTTTTTTATCAGTCACAAGTTGCTCAGAGGCCACATTCCCCGGACTCTTAGAACACCAGTAAAAAAACAACATAATTCATCTTTGAATTGGTATTTTAGATTTGGCAAAATAGGTCTCTTTGAGCACACTAAGTTTAGCTCTGCACTGACTTTTCCCACATCTCCAAAGACATCCGACTGTGCCTGCTGTGGTCATGAATCAATAGCACGTCTGCTCCACATTTTCTACACATTTGCTGCCTTGGTGTAATATTCCTTTCCTGAAGAAATCTGAAGATATTTGCTACTGATGAGCAAATTGCCGTTACTGTAATAAGATTAACCGGATCCATTTTCTAACTACATTCAATTAAGAAATATGTATGCTGATTAAAACCATTAGAATTCGCTTTAGAATTTCTAGTTCAACTACATTCTAGTACTAAGTGAATTCTATGATGTGCGTGTCAATGGGATGGGGGGGGGGGGGTAGCTGTTATCCACTATGTACATAGCATTTATTGATTTTTTTTATGTTGATGGGGAGGCGGGCTAACTGCAATTTATGTTTATTTGCATATTATGGTATTTTTTAGTTTAATAGCTCGCAATGAACAATGTGCAAGGAGACAGGACCATCTGTCAGATGAACAGACGTAAGCCGGCAACATGCACGTATGCACTGCTGTCCGCAAACTCCTTACGCATAGCAGTACGCTAACGCCGTAAGATGAGTATAGGTCCACTGTTCTCCACTATCACCCTCCGGCTACCTGCACCACATGCTTGCTCCTTTTCAGCATCACAGTCTCTGATGCCATTCTGTCCGTACTCCGAGCTGCAGTCTGTAAGCATTCAGTGTCCCTACCGCAATCTGCCACTGACCTCGTACTGCCTGCAGTTGCGGTGCCTCTCTTCCATGCTGGCTGCCCACCAGGGAATCTCAGGTTCAGCCAATTACTGACAGTCAAGTGGCCAAACACCAAGAAATTCACGTCCATTTCTACAGCTATATAGCAGTACACTCGCTTGGCAAGGAAAACAGTGGCTGCTGCTCCGTTTTTCCTCCTGTGCAGCGAGAAGGGATCTTTTAGCACAGGACTGCTCACTAGATCTCTCTCAGGGAAAGAAGTTCTGGCACTCCATCAGTGGATTAAATAGAGAATTTAATCTACAGTCAGGTGCTCATCCTTAGCCAATCAGGGATACTACTGTGGCCAAAACTTGTGAATACATATTATAAATATGCGCAACACACCTTTAAGAATAAAAATGGTTATCAACAATGCATAACTGAAGTTTTACGAGTCTTAAAAAGTGTGCACTGGGAAGGTGGTGATCACGACAAACATCAAAATCCATTCACAAAAAAATCAGGCACTCACCAGCGAAATACAAACAGACTCGACCAGATAAAAAAGAAACTTTTATTTCATAGACTTGAAAACCACCGTGTGGCACTTGCTTAATGTGTTTCAGAACCCCTTAGTTCCTTTCTCAAAAGCTGTTGTACCAAAAACACCAACATTTAAAAACTTAAAAGCTTCAATCAACATGAATGACATCACAAGTAACAATACATTGACATTGGTGCAAACCCATCACATGTAGTGCAAATTAAATATAACTTGATTGTTTTATCTATTAACTCAAATGCTGAAGCGTTCCACACAAATAATGATTCTAAAAAATACAAACACCAACACATTTAACTAGCAAGCATCAGAAACATGATTTCACCCTCAAAAGAATACCACTCAGGAACTGAAAATGTAAAACATGTTTATTTTTAAAGGGGAACTGTCATCATTCCTCCAACAAAAACACGGGACCTATAGGTCACGAGTTGGTAAATCGCACTGGCGGTAATTTTTTTAAAAATTAGGTAAAAAGCTTTTATTTGTAATTTACCTGATTGATCCTGCAATGCTCCATTCGCCATTACTATTTCAGAGTCACCTACAGCAAGCCCTTTGATAACATGACTGGCGGGCTGAGCCACGGGGGACTTCTATGTGATAGTACAGTGGTTAGAAAATATCAAAGATATACAGCACATGTCTGTGCTTCAGGTTCCGGTACCGATCAACTGAGGAAACCCCTGGGACCCCAGACTGAAGCTGCCCATATGCGTGGAGGTTCCGCTCCGCTGATGGCCCCTTTCACCCTCCTGACCCAATGCCAGGTTCCCCACCATGGCTTTGCGCTGCCACCTAGCCTCCACTAGGTGGCAGCCAAGAGCCAGGGAAACCCAAGTCCCTCCCCAGAGAGGAAAGCTGCCTTGCGGATGCTCAATCAGACCTCGACCTCCCCTCCCAGGCCGCCCATGCGGCCCGGAAGCTTGCTCCTAAACCCAGGTCACCAGTGTGGCGTGAGAGGTGGCATCCAGCACCACAACCTTCAGCGCCACAGGTCGATTTGTAACTTATTTTTAAAAATTACTGCCAGTGCAATTAACCTACTAGGCCCCATGTTTTTGCCGGGGGAATGCTGACAGTTCCCCTGTAACTTTATTCATGCATGATTTACTTAGCAAGTGAAATACTAAATGAAATCAACCAACAAGGCTAATGATGTGAAACAGAGCTGCAGTAATCCAGTCGAGGAAGGACTTCCATCAGACACATTCTAGAGTTCA
This sequence comes from Neoceratodus forsteri, assembly GCA_016271365.2. Lineage (NCBI taxonomy): Eukaryota > Metazoa > Chordata > Ceratodontiformes > Ceratodontidae > Neoceratodus > Neoceratodus forsteri. The sequence goes on along the minus strand of CM057451.1, from coordinate 1,175,168,132 downwards.
GTAGTGGGTATCCTCCGTTTCTTACACCCAGGTGGCCTCTTGTAAGCCCGGCTTTATGAACAAAAGGATGTGTAGCAAGTTGTTCCCACATTGTCCCGGTATCACCTCCTCTTTACTACGTGGTAAAGTATATTACCCCTTCTTTAGGCCTGGCCCTGGTACCCAGCCTGAGCTGCTATCCTTGTCTCAGCTTTCTTCAGTCACAGAACTCACTACGCATAGAGCAGTTCCTCCCACTGTGAGCAGCATTCCCAGTACAGCACCTGCGAAGGAAGCACAACATATCCATTACAAACTGAATGAAAACCAGGTTAGTGATTCAGTTCACTTTATGGAATTTACCATTGAGCTACACTCATTAACAATGGTGTCCCTGTGCACATAGTTAAACCTGAAAGTTACATAATTAATATGTAAAAAAATACACATACAAAATATAAGTCCATACATATACAATGCATTAATTTTCCTAAACCTAATAATTTACAATACATAATAGAAACATAGAAACATAGAAGTTGACGGCAGATAAGGACCACAAGGCCCATCCAGTCTGCCCATTTCTTTTTCTACCTTATAAATGTGCCATTGGCCTTTGCTCTGTCAGTGACCTATCTATTCATAGTCATTTGTATTGCTCCCTTATGCCTATCCCATGCCTGTTTGAAGCCCTGCACTGTATTCATAGCCACCACTTCTTGTGGTAAGCCATTCCATGCATCCACCACCCTTTCTGTGAAAAAGAATTTCTCACATTCCCCTTAATCGGCCTCCTCTAATCTCATGCTGTGTCCTCTTGTCCTGCTATTTTTTTATATTTAAACATGTTAGACTCTTTCACCTTGTTTATACCCTTAAGGTGTCTGAATGCCCTCGATCATATCACCTCTCCCTCCTTTGCTCAAGGGTATACTATTGAGCCCGCTAATCTGTCCTCATATGTCTTCTGATGCAGTCCCTGCACCATTTTGCTGCCCTTCTCCGACTGCCTCAATTTGGTTAATGTCCTTGTGAAGGTGTGGCCTCCAATACTGCACGCAGTACTCCAGATGGGGCCTAACCAGTGTCTTGTACAGAGGGATTATTACCTCCTCTACGACTTGTGATACCCCTACTACTATACACCCTAACACCCCCTAGCCTTACCTACTGCTTTAGAGGTCTGCTTGATGTTTTTAGGTCATCAGTGATGATGATGCCCAAGTCTCTTTCTTCCTTGTGACTGCTAGCAACCCCTCCCAGCCTATAGGTAGCTTCAGGGTTTCTCTTCCCTATGTGCATGATTTTGCACTTCTTTGCATTAAATCCCAGTTGCCACTCTTCTGACCATTCTGCTAGTTTATCCAGATCTCTTCTCATTCTGCCCACCCCATCTGGATCATCTACTCTGTTGCAGATCTTGGTGTCATCTGCAAACAGACAAGCCTTACCCTCTAGTCCATCTGCAAGGTCACTAATGAAGATGTTGAAGAGGACTGGCCCCAGGACTGATCCCTGAGGTACCCCACTTGTGACTTGCATCTCTTCTGACTGTATACCATTTACCACCACTCTCTGTTTTCTGCCCGTCAACCAGCTAATGAATCATCATTTCTTACACAATACATTCCTACACTAGGGGTAGTGAGATGTTGGGGTGTATGGGTGGGGGGTGTATCCAGCAGGAGGAGGTAGGTGGTGCTGCTGCTTTATCACTCACTGGTGAGACCCCATCTGGAGTACCTGTTCAGATTTGGAGACTGCACCTCTGAAAGGAAATAGGGTGCAGGCAGTTCAGAGGAGAAAACTAAAATGGTGCTGGGGTTGCATCAGAAGTTCTATGAGGAGAGAGGACGGATGTCAACATGAACACACTGGAAGAGAGGAGAGCAAGAGGGGACATGATGGAGACCTACAAGTACCTCACAGGGGTGAACAGGCTGCAGGAGCGGAGTCTTTTTCAAATGAGGAAGAGTATCGGGACCAGCGGGCATGGGATGCACCTGGAGGGTGGAAGTTTAAGAGAGGTTTGAAGAAATATTTCTTCACTGAAAGGGTGGTAAATGCCGGGAACAGACTGCCAGCAGAAGTGGTGAAGGCAAAAACAGTACTGGGGGGGACTTCACACATGCGTGGGATAGACACGGGTGTATCAGGAAATAGGCAGGGAGGAGGGAGGGTCGCTGGAGACCAGTTAGGGTCCGTGGAGACAGACTAGGCAGCCAAAAAAAGTGCTTTTCTGATGACAAATTCTATTTTTTAGTGTTACACTATTAGCAATTATGTAACATTCACCAGTAGCAAAAGGAGGTGCAGGCAATGTCACCTATCCATATCTGGATCTGAAAAATTATCAACCCCTAACTGGATCTGATGTCTAACAACTGTATTCATGTTTAACTGCACCATGTTTGGTTTTACTAAAAACTAGAAACAAAGGTATTCCTTCTTAAATAGAACCACCACTAATATCTTCAACCATTTCCAAAAATAATTTTATATGATATTTTATAATGCTTGAAACTGTATTTTGAAAGCTGCAACATCTGAACTGTTGGGCTTTTAAACTTTTTTAAACGAAAACTTAGTGTCCACTCATCATGACTGGAGCATAACAGTGCAGTTCTCATGAGCTGATACATGTACAAGTCAATATATTTTAGTTATTTATTTATCAAAGTTGATAACTGGGAGAAGCACACTGAGCCAAGGTTAGATTCCAGGTGTGACCTGGGAGAAGGGGTGCGTAGAGTACTATGCCTACACATATGAGAAGCAGGCAGATTAACAGTGTCACAGGCAGGTTACAATAAGCCTGAGTAAAAGACTGGTACAATATAACAGCGATATTACAATGAGGCAGAAAGGTTACATATAAGCCTGTGGAGTTAACAGTCTATACTAACGATGTATGGCAAAAGTACAGTCGAGACAACTAACATGTACAGCACAAACTAAGTAAAAGTAAGCAGCTCGAAAAAATAATTTAAAAAACGTTTAAAATAAAACAGGAGAAAATACAAAGAATGGACGGGGCAGACAAAAAGTGAGGCAAAAGCATAAGGCAGACTGGGAACGTAAGGCAAACTTGGGGTATTTTAGGATCTGACAAGCGAAACATTGAATTGGGGGGGAGGGGCGCTGTTGAACAGCTCAATGGGAAGCGGCAATTTTTGGAAGCTCCAGCTCTCAAGTGTAATTAAAGTCAAAAAAGTCAACTCGACCGTATTTAATCTGGGTCTTCAGTGTCCGTTAAGTTTGTGAATCCCCTCTGAAAGAGAAAATGGGTAAAACAAAAGGAACAGCGGCTGCTTCTAGGGACATTTTTCAGCCACGAGGTTGGAGAGATGGGGGGACCTGCATGCGATGGAGCGGCAGGGGCCTCTAGTGTGGAAGAGCTTGAAGCTGTGTCTTTGGCAACAGTCAATGCCACTTTACTGCATCTGGTACACACGGTTCATAGAAACATAGAATCTGACGGCAGATAAGGACCGCTTGGCCCACCCAGTCTGCCCATTTCCCTACCTAATGGATAAGCTGCAGATCCGAGTTAACCAGCAGCCTACTTCTTCCTACCCCCACCCCCTAGAATTGCCTTATGACTGTCCCATACATGCTTGAATTCCACCACTGTTTTTGACTCCACGACCTCCTCCTGAAGGCCGCTCCATGCATCCAAAACCTCTCTGAAAAAATACTTCCTTAAATTACCTCTGAGCCCCCCATCTTCAAATTGTGCCCTTTGTTCTTGCACACCTCTTTTTTGAAAGATGCTACCCTCTTGGACTTTGTTGATTCCCTTGAGGTACTTGAAAGTTTCTATCATGTCCCCTCTCCCTCCTTTCCTCGAGGCTACATATTAAGCTCCTTAAGTCTCTCTCATATGTCTTCTGGTGCAGACCCTGCACCATTTTAGTTGCCCTCCTCTGGACAGCTTCCATCCAGTTTATGTCTTTGCGGAGACTGGGTCTCCAGAACTGCATGCAGTACTCCAGATGGGGTCTCACCAGCTGTCTGTACAGAGGGATAATAACTTCCTGTTTTATACTGGTGATGCCTCTCCCTATGCATCCCAGTATCCCCCCAGCCCTCCTTGCTGCCCTCTCTCATTGCTTGCCCACCTTTAGGTCATCTGATATGACTACCCCCAGGTCCCTTTCCATTTTTGTTGTTGTTAGTATCTCACCCCCCATTGTGTACTCTTCCCCTGGGATTTTGTTTCCCAGGTGCATTACCTTGCACTTCTTAGCATTGAATCTAAGCTGCCATACATTTGACCATTCCTCTAAGCTTGCCAAGTCCCTTCTCATCCTTTCCACCCCACCTTGTGCATCAACTCTGTTGCAGATCTTTGGGTCATCTGCAAAGAGACATACTTTTCCTTCCACTCCTCTGCAATGTCGCTTATAAAGACATTGAAGAGGACTGGTCCTAATACTGAACCCCGCGGTACCCCACTAGTAACCCTCCTTTCTTCTGAGTGGACTCCATTTACTATTACTCTCTGTGTCCTATTCTCCAGCCAATTCTTTACCCAGGCTGTCATCTTGGGACCCACTCCCAGGCTGGCTAACTTGTATATTAATCTTTTGTGTGGGACTGTGTCAAATGCCATGCTAAAGTCTAGGTAGGCCATATCCACAGCCCCTCCTGATCTACTACTTTGGTCACCCAGTCAAAGAAATCTATCAGATTTGTCTGGCATGACCTTCCTGCTGTGAATCCATGCTGCCTTGGGTCCTGTGCCCCTCTGGCCTCTAGATACTCGACAATTCTTTCCTTCAGAAGTGATTCCATCATTTTCCCTACCACTGAGGTTAAACTAACAGGTCTGTAGTTTCCTGCTCCTGCCTTGCTCCCACTTTTGTGAAGGGGAATCACATCTGCCCTCCTCCAGTCCTCGGGTACCACCCCATCCTCCCATGATTTGTTAAACAGAGTAGTCAGTGGTGTCACTAGTTCTACCCTTAGTTCTTTTAGAATTCTGAGATGAATCCCATCAGGCCCCATTGCTTTGTCCACCATCAGTTTTAAGAGTTCTTTCAGAACCCTTACTTCTGTAAATGGGCTGGTATCAACTTCTGTATCCAGTGTTTCGACTGTTTGTTTTAGGTACCTCCCCCTCTTACTTTGTAAATGCTGAGCAAAAATATTTGTTTAGTATCTCTGCCTTTTCACAGTCACCCTCTGCCCACCCTCCCTCCCTTTTTAAGCCTCACTATCCCTCCCTTGGTCTACCTTCGCCCCTGATGTACCTATAAAGGTTTTATCCCCTTCTTAACTGGGTTGGCTATCTTTTCCTTGGTTTGGGCCTTTGCTGTTCTGACTGCCTTCCTAGCTTCCTTTTGTTTTAACTGACAGTTCTCTGTCCTGCTCCTTCTGTGATTCCTTGTACTTCCTGAATGCTTTCTTTTCTCTTGAACCTTCACTGCCACTTCCTTTGAGAACCATAGTGGTTTCTCATCGTTTCATTTTTTTATTTGCTTCACACAAAGGCTTGTTACCTCTGTGATGGCAGTTTTATTATTCCCCTTTGTTCTTCACCCTCCTTCCTGCCCATTTTGCTAGTGCATTCCTTAGGCACTCACCCATTTTGGCAAAGTCAGCCCTCCTAAAGTCTAGTACTTTGCCTTTGTATGGCTTGACTCTATTGCTGTGTTTATTGTGAACCATACTGTTCGATGGTCGCTAATTCCCAGATGGCTACCCCTTCACATCTGTGATCCTCTTCATCTCCATTTGAGAGAACCAGGTCTAAGATTGCTCCTCTCCTAGTAGGCTCCAATACTAGTTGTCTAAGGCATGCCCCTGTAGGGCATCTAGAATAACCCCACTCTTCAAGTGGCTGCTGCAACTGCACTCCAGTTAACATCTGGCATATTAAGATCACCCATCAGCAATATCTCCCTTTTTCTGCCATTCTAAGTATATTTTCTATCATTCCCTTGTCCATTTCCTCCCCTGAGAAGGGTCTGCTCTAACCCCTGTGTGGATTGTGGTGCCATTGCCGGTCTCCAAATTTACCTACAGTGCTTCTTCTCCTCCCTGTTTTCCCTTTTGTTCTGTTGCTTTGATTCCTTCCCTTATGTAAAGTGCTACTCCTCCTCCTCTTTTACCCTCCCTGTCCCTCCTGTAGATAGTGTATCCTGGTATGTTTACGTCCCAGTCATGGTTTTGTGTGTACCATGTTTCTGTGACTGCCACGATATCCAGATGTTCCTCCTCCATCAAGGCCATTAATTCAGGAAGCTTGTTACTCAGACTATGGGCATTGGTACTCATTGCTCTCCGCTCTCCATTTTTTGATGGCTTTATCTTCTGTTGCAGCATCCCCCACTGATCTTTCTACCTCGGTCTTTTTCTCATTTAGTACCCTGTTTTGTAGGGAGATGCTGGGATTTCCTGCTGCTTATCAGTGCCTCCCCCCTTGACTAGTTTAAAAGCTTGCCAATGAAGCATTTAAACCGACTGATACATAGATACATAGCTACATAGACAGTGTCAGCAGATAAGGGCCTATGGCCCACCCAGTCTGCCCATTTGAGCTTGTAAGTTCAGTTTGTTTTCCTAGAAGTCTGTTGCCCCTTACCCCTGACCTCCAGAATTCCTTTATGTCTATCCCATGCATTCTTAAATCCCGTGATTGTTTCAGCCCTCACCACTTCCTCCGGCAGGGTGTTCCACTTGTCCACCACCCGTTCTGTGAAGAAATTCTTTCTCATGTTTCCTCTGAATCGCCCTCCCTCCAACTTCATCCCATGCCCTCTAGTCCTGGAACATCTTTTTCGCTTAAAAATAGTGTTTTCCTGCACCCTGTTCGTCCCAAAACAAAACTTTGACTGCTCAAAAGACTTGTTCCCTTCCTGGACAGATGCAGACCATCCTGCCAGTATAGGCTGGTGTCCTCCCAGGTGGAACCCCAGTCCCCAATGAAGCCAAACCCCTGTGCTCCACACCATTTTTTCAACCATTCATTAAACTGCATGGTGCAAAGTACCCTCACCTCACTCATGCCATTGACAGGCAGCACCTCTGAGAAGGACGCTGTGTGTGCTACTTGTCTTAGGCCCCTCCCCAATTCTACAAAGTCCTTCTGCACTGCTCTAATCTCATGTTGAGCCAAGTGATTTTTCCCTAGGTGGACAATGACGTCCAGCTCAGACTCCCGTGCAGCTGTTCTCGTGATCCTGAGGATGAGCTTCCTGTCCCTCCAAGCCATGGCACCAGGCAGGCACCTTACTTCAGTTTTCCCTGCTCCCCTCAGTTCTATCCCCCTAACAATTGAGTCCCCCACCAGGAGCTGCTTCCTTTCCTTGTGGTGTCCTCTGCCTCCTTCCTGTGGGCCTCCCTTGTGACAGTTGTCCTCAGCCTCCTCTGCGGGTGCATCCATAGGGGAGCTATGCTCCCCCAGAATGGTGTATGGATTCTGGAGTGGAACAACTGACTGGGTGTGCCTCTGTTCCACCATCCTCACCCTCCCTGAGCCCACTGTGGTCCAACTGCTGTGCTTTCTTCGCAACCTCTGAGGTAGTGGTGGTGGCTCTGGTGCTCCCTGGCTGGGGAAGGTTCCTTCCTACCGTCCAGTGTGGCCTGGGGGAAGGTTCTCTTACTATTGTCCAGTGTGGCCTGAAGATGGGCAACTTCCTCCCTCAGGGCAGAGAGCTGTCTGCAAATAGGGTAGCATCTCAGCCTCCAGAAAGACTCCCGGAAGACTGCTGCCCCACAGCCATTACATTGCACTACTCCCCACATGTTTATCTACTTTTTTTGTGTGTGTGTGTTTGTGTGTGTGATTGGTTTGTTATATAGAAATATATATATTATACAACGTGTATGCTTATATTGTCAGTGCAGTGTGCTAGAGAGGATATGCACCTTGCACTCTTGAGGAAATGATGTCAGAACCGCAGGTATAAAGGAATTATTTCCAGGGGTGGGTGGGGTGAGGGGTGGGAAGGGCTGGGCCTAAACTGTGCCCTCACAAAACAATCAGCTAAGAGCTCTGACCCACCGCCATGCGATGAGTGCCTTCCCGTCAGCAAGATGCCCTACACAACAATTTGACAGAGAAAATACCCTGCTAATCAGACAGAGAAAAATCCAAGACATTCAAGCCAGACACAGGTAAACCTCCCCAGCCCCAAAACAGCCTGGTGGTTTGTGCTCTGAAGGCAGTCAGCCCCAAAGTAAGTCAGCTGTGCTTTAAACTCTTCCTGCACTGACAATCTTAAGAATTGTAACAAACGTAAAGCTAGATCCACCTCCCTCTGTTGCTTGAAAGACTGTCTTTTCCTGATAATTCTAAGTTCCTTATTTCACCTTTCAGTTAGAAGTAGCCTCCACCTGCAGAATATCTGCTACAAACCAAAGACAACTGTAAGGTTCACCTCCCTCTGTTGTGAGCACAACTCGCTTTCTTGCAAATCCTATGTTCAAGAACTGGACTGCAAGTTCGACCAACTGACCCCAAGGGTTGCAGCTTTGGAAACTCAAACAGATTTACATACGCAGTCATATTAAAGCTACAGGGCAATTGAAATAAAACTATGGACGTTTCAACAAAATTGATCGGGGAAAATACCTGGATGCATCAGTGTCTGGAGGTGTTGGAGAACCAGGTACGAGGGAGGAATGTCAGAATCCTAGGTCTTCCTGAATTGGCTGAGGAAGAGGACCCCCTTGATTTTGTTCATACCTTTTTGCCAGAAATTCTTGGATTCAGCAAGAAGGAGTCGCTGTTGTCCCTGGAAAGGGCCTACAGACTTGCTCCTCACAGTGCACAGAGCGGAAACACCGAACCTTGAACACTGGTTGTGGTCTGCCTGGGTGTCGGCGACAGGAATTGAATTTTGGCTGCAGCACATAAACGTAGGAAACTTAAGTATGGGAACTCAGACATTTCCATCTTTCCGGATCTATCTTTTGGCACCAGACAGCAGCAGGCCCGTCTGAGAAATTTGAAGGTGCAGCACCAACTCTTGTATCCAGCTAGACTTCGGGTCTTGTGGAGCGCTAAAGTATACCAATTTAACGACGTGGGCGGCGCTGAAAAGCTTTTGGCCATCATCGAACAAGAGGGTTCTGATGGACATCAGGACCTAGACAGAGATTGACTGTCATTTGCCTTATAATGTTTCACTTTGTTGCTACGGTATCGATATAAGGACCCAAGGTTAAAACAGGAGCTAGGTTGTGGTGGTGTACATTATGGGGTTGCTGGCTCTGCTGATAATGAGGGACTTCTTATGATGTTTGCATGGCCCACGAGTAGGAGTGCTCATCTTATGGAACTTTTTGGGGACTGTAAAATAGGGGTTTGCATCATCTCATGTTCTGGGGCCTAACATTTGAATTCTGTCTATCTGATATCTTCTATAACAACAGTACATGTACCTCTCAGATTTACATCTGTTTCAAGTGCAGTACTGTTTGATCCTGATGGAATCTTGGGGATATAGTTGTAGGCCTGGAGCTGGGTAAACAAGTATTTGGGTCACATTAGAGAAGACTTCTGGTTTAATGTTTGTTACAGCCAGTATACATCTTCTACATCTATACCTTACAGGAGGAGTTGTGGGCTGGCCCACACACTGGATAGTCCTTGTTGATGGACTGCTGGGTGTCTATCTCCCTCTGGGGTTTTCCCTGAGCTGCAGACTTAAGGATTTGCTTTAGAAATAAATATGGCTAATTCCTCCATGTGAGACGGTTTAAGAGGGGTGACTCGTAAACTGTCTGTATGCTTACTATTTCTGTACACTATCTGTATGAATCACTTGTGATTGTCTGCTTTCTGTAAGAGATGTCTTGCTAAAGCTTAATAAAAATATACAACAAACAAAAAGAAACACTGAACTGGCCCTAATTATCTGGGACAAAGGAGATTAGTCAGGAGGATGGCAAGAACTGGGGGGGGGAGATGGGGTGAAAAAATATATGTCAAAAATAACAGGATTTTACATCTTCTTTTAACCATTTCATGTTTTTCTGTTACATATATATATATATGTGTATATATATATATATATATATATATGTATACAGTAGCAGAATCATGTATTGATATATCAACTTAGATGACATCAAGGTCATAAAAAAATTAAGTTTCTAGCCTTAGATGGTCCAAGGTTATATTATTTTAAAGAAATTTATCTTCTGAAATGTCCAGATTTGGAAGCATTGAGATTAGCAAAATACTTGATTTCTAAAAATGCTTGAAGACAGGTTAAGAATTGAGTCTCTTGCCGGCCCGGTGGCGCCGAGGGCTGTGGCGCTGGACACCTTACCTCGCACTACGCCAGCAACCCGTGTTCCGGAACGAGCATGGGCTGCCGGGGGTCGACAGGGCTGGAGAAGGACTGAGCCTCCAGAGGACTACTCTCCTTCTCTGGGGAGGGGGGACAGCAGTGGCCGGTGCTTGACTGGCCTCTAGTGGAGACTGGGGGGCCGTGTGTCGGTGCTGCAGAAAGAGGGGCAGGAGGGGGAAGACGCCAGGAGGAGCGCGTGCGGACACGTGCATGCTCCTTCCACTGGTGTCACTGCATGCCCCTCCCCGCAGGGAAGAATCACAAGAAATCTCTCTCGTCAGCAATGGCGCCGCCATGGTCATGCACGTTAGCTCCTCCTAGTCCACCCTCCAGGCCCCAGTGAGTGGTGGGGTAAGTACCTGCTGCAATACACCTGGAGGGGCTGTGACGGGAGGTTTGAGCCTGCCCGTGACTGGGGCAGCAGTCAGAAGGTGGGCTGGGCGGGAACCAAAGGCACAACCCCCCCAGCCGAGGACGTGAAATAATTAAAAAAAAAGGAACTGAGTCCCAAGGATACTGTTTTTATGTGTTGATATTATTCTGTATGTAGCTATACTATTGGAAACTGCCTTCTGGGCCCCATGCATTAATAGGCCCGGTATATGCTAGGATGCAAGGGGCCAGTATGCACGTCCCCCTAGGTGAGCATGGGCATGGCTATGCATCTCTGCGCTAGGGGCCAGACCAAGGACTTCCATCAGAAGTCCCAACCAGGCCCCATAGTAGACCATATGCTCTGCAGGAACACTGGATCATGGGACATGGAAGCCCATGTAAAGCTACCACGTTCCAAATGGCAACTAACAGAATGTATAATTTCCAAAGTTGGCACCCCACAGCCTGCCACCACCCCTAGTCCTCCATGGCATTGGAGGGCAGGGGTCCATCTCTGTGGGTACAGTGATGCGATAGCTGCTTTGGTCAGTGGGAGCGCAAGTGTTATGGACGCCCACAAGCTGTTATAACAGTAAGCCCCCCTCTGACACCAAGCATATGGCATCATGCACACCGTGTTAACACAGAAACATAGAATTTGACGGCAGATAAGGACCACTTGGCTCACCTAGCCTGCCCATTTCCCTACCTAATGGATAAGCTGCAGATCCTAGTTAACCAACAGCCTACTTCCTCCTACCCCCCACTAGAACTGCCTTATGTCTGTCCCATGCATTCTTGAGTTCCCCCACTGTTTTTGACTTCATGACCTCCTCAGAAAGGCTGTTCCATGCATCCACAACCCTCTCTGTGAAAAAATACTTCCTCACATTACCTCTGAGCCGTCCCCCCTCTATCTTCAAATTGTGCCCCCTTGTTCTTGCACATCTCTTTTTCTGAAAGATGCTACCCTCTTGGACTTTGTTGATTCCCTTGGGGCACTTTAAAGTTTCTATCATGTCCGCCCCCTTTCCTCGATGCTATACATATTAAGCTTCTTTAATCTCTCTTCGTTTGTCTTCTGGTGCAGACCCTGCACCATTTTGGCTGCCCTCCTCTTGACAGCCTCCACCCTGTCTGTCTTTGCAGAGATGGGGTCTCCAAAACTGCACACAGTATTCCAGATGGGGTGCGGGCGTGCAGTTCTGGAGACCCCTTCTTTTTTTCAATTATATTTTGTTTTGCAATAAAACAATTACATACAATTTTCTCATGCCAGAAATCACTTTTCATAACTTACATACATAGAAACATAGAATTTGATGGCAGATAAGGACCGCTTGGCCCACCCAGTCTGCCCATTTCCCTGCCTACTGGATAAGCTGCAGATCCTAGTTAATCAGCAGCCTACTTCTTGCTACCCCCACCCCCTAGAATTGCCTTATGACTGTCCCATGCATGCTTGAATTCCACCACTGTTTCTGACTCCATGACCTTCCTCCGAAGGCCGCTCCATGCATCCACAACCCTCTCTGTGAAAAATACTTTAAATTACCTCTGAGCCCCCTCCCCCATCTTCAAATTATGCCCCTTGTTCTTGCACACCATTTTTTGAAAGATGCTACCCTCTTGGACTTTGTTGATTCCTTTGAGATACTTAAAAGTTTCTATCATGTCCCCCCTCTCCCTCCTTTCCTCGAGGCTATACATATTAAGCTCCTTAAGTCTCTCTTCGTATGTCTTCCGGTGCAGACCCTGCACCATTTTAGTTGCCCTCCTCTGGACAGCTTCCATCATGTCTATGTCTTTGCGAAGACTGGTTCTCCAGAACTGCACGCAGTACTCCAGATGGGGTCTGACCAACTGTCTGTACAGAGGGATAATAACTTCCTGTTTTATATTGGTGATGCCTCTCCCTATGCATCCCAGTATCCCCCCAGCCTTCCTTGCTGCCCTCTCACATTGCTTGCCCACCTTTAGGTCATCTGATATGACTACCCCCAGGTCCCTTTCCATTTTTGTTGTTGTTAGTATCTCACCCCCCATTGTGTACTCTTCCCCTGGGTTTTGTTTCCCAGGTGCATTACCTTGCACTTCTTAGCACTGAATCTAAGCTGCCATACATCTGACCATTCCTCTAACCTTGCCAAGTCCCTTTTCATCCTTTCCACCCCACCTTGTGCATCAACTCTGTTGCAGATCTTGTGTCATCTGCAAAGAGACATACTTTTCCTTCCAGTCCTCTGCAATGTTGCTATGATAAAGACATTGGAGAGGACCGTCCTAATACTGTCCCCGCGGTACTCCACTAGTAACTCCCTTCTTCAGAGGGACTCCATTTACTATTACTCTCTGTGTTCTGTTCTCCAGCCAATTTTTTACCCAGGCTGTCATCTTGGGACCCACTCCCAGGCTAGCTAACTTGTATATTAATCTTTTGTGTGGGACTGTGTCAAATGCCTTGCTAAAGTCTAGGTAGGCCTTGTCCACAGCCCCTCCCTGATCTACTACTTGGCCACCCAGTCAAAGAAATCTATCAGATTTGTCTGGCATGACCTTCCTGCTGTGAATCCATGCTGCCTTGGGTCCTGTGCCCCTCTGGCCTCTAGATACTGACAATTCTTTCCTTCAGAAGTGATTCCATCATTTTCCTACCACTGAGGTTAAACTAACAGGTCTGCAGTTTCCTGCTTCTGCCTTGCTCCCACTTTTGTGAAGGGGAATCACATCTGCCCTCCTCCAGTCCTCGGGTACCACCCCATCCTCCCATGATTTGTTAAACAGGGTAGTCAGTGGTGTCACTAATTCTACCCTTAGTTCTTTTAGAATTCTGGGATGAATCCCATCAGGCTCCATTGCTTTGTCCACCTTCAGTTTTAAGAGTTATTTCAGAACCCTTTCTTCTGTAAATGGGCTGGTATCAACTTCTATATCCAGAGTGTTTCTACTGTTTGTTTTAGGTACCTCCCCCTCTTCCTTTGTAAATACTGAGCAAAAATATTTGTTTAGTATCTCTGCCTTTTCACTGTCACCTCTGCCCACCTCCCCTTTATTAAGCCTCACTATCCCTCCCTTGGTCTTCCTTCGCCCCTGATGTACCTATAAAAGGTTTTATCCCTCTTAACTGAGTTGACTATCTTTTCCTCGGTTTGGGCCTTTGCTGTTCTGACTGCCTTCCCAGCTTCCTTTTGCTTTAACTGATACAGTTCTCTGTCCTGCTCCTTCTGTGATTCCTTGTACTTCCTGAAAGCTTTTTTTTCTCTTGAACCTTCACTGCCACTTCTTTTGAGAACCATAGCGGTTTCTTACATCGTTTAGTTTTGTTTATTTGCTTCACACAAAGGCTTGTTACCTCTGTAATGGCAGTTTTTATCATTCCCCATTGTTCTTCCACCCCTCCTTCCTGCCCATTTGCTAGTGCATTCCTTAGGCACTCACCCATTTTGGCAAAGTCAGCCCTCCTAAAGTCCAGTACTTTTGTGTTTGTATGGCTTGACTTTATTGCTATGTTTATTGTGAACCATTCTGTTCGATGGTCGCTAGTTCCCAGATGGCTACCCACTTCTACATCTGTGATCCTCTCTTCATCTCCATTTGAGAGAACCAGGTCTAAGATTGCTCCCTCTCGAGTGGGCTCCAATACTAGTTGTTCTAAGGCATGCCCCTGTAGGGCATCTAGAATAATCCCACTCTTCAAGTGCTGCTGCAACTGCACTCCAGTTAACATCTGGCATATTCAGATCGCCCATCAGCAATATCTCCTTTTTCTCCCATTCTAAGTATACTTTCTATCATTTCCTTGTCCATTTCCTCCCTGAGAAGGATCTGTATACAACCCCTGTGCGGATTGTGGTGCCATTGCCAGTCTCCAAATTTACCCACAGTGCTTCTTCTCCTCCCTGTTTTCCCTTTTGTTCTGTTGCTTTGATTCCTTCCCTTATGTAAAGTGCTACTCCTCCTCCTCTTTTACCCTCCCTGTCCCTCCTGTAGATAGTGTATCCTGGTATGTTTACGTCTCAGTCATGGTTTTGTGTGAACCATGTTTCTGTGCCTGCCACGATATCCAGATGTTCCTCCTCCATCAAAGCCACTAATTCAGGAAGCTTGTTACTCAGACTACGAACATACAAAGAAGCCAGCAGAAGAAGGCCATTTGGTCTATCAAGTCTGCTCGTATTGCGAGTTCCATAGCTTGAGCTAATGTCCCTGCCTCCCCTCCCATCCTCCCTACCCATGACCCTTACCCTCCCCCTATGCCTGTCCCAGCCTCTCTTAAAGCTGCCCACTGTCTTCAACGAGATTACCTCTACTGGCAGTGCATTCCAAGTGTCCACCACCCTCTTTGTGAAGAAGTGCTTCCTGACCTCCCTCCTAAACCTCACACCTTCCAGCTTAAGACTGTGCCCCCTCGCGTGTTATGGTTACCACTCGGCTTAAAGAGGCTCTCCTTATCAACCTTATTTATCCCTTTCAAGTACTTGAAGGTCCCAGTCATGTCCCCCCCCCCGTCTTCCAGGGAGTATATGTTCAGTGCCCTCAACCTCTCCTCATATGCCTTACCCTGCTGACCAGCTATCATCTTTATAGCCCTCCTCTGGACCTTCTCCAGCATGTTAATGTCCTTTTTGAGGTGTGGGCACCAGTACTGAACTCCATACTCTAGATGCGGCCTTATCAGTGACCTGTTCAAGGGCAGTATAACCTCCTCTCTCCTACTACTGATCCCCCTAAATATACATCCCAGCATCTTGTTTGCCCTTGCTGCTGCTTTCTTGCACTGCGTGGAGTGCTTCAGGTCACTAGTGATCATCACTCCCAGGTCCTTCTCCTCCTCTTCTGATGCAGATACTCGGACTCCACCCAGGTAGTACTCTGTCCTAGAATTACTGGCTCCAATATGCATAACTTTGCATTTCTCGGCATTGAAGCCAAACTGCCAGATCCTGGACCACCTCTAAATACATTCAATGTATCAGGTATATGCAATTTAAGCACTCTTATTTTCGGATTCGGAGGTATTCCTTATAAGTAATAGTTCATGATATAGTCCATAAGATATGCTGCACCCTACAGGACTTTGGGCGATCAAATCAATAATCTGAACTTCCAAACGTTTTTACACAACATCCAGTGTTGATAGGACCCCCATCCAAGCATTAATACCATCATATTACAAGCATATAGTGAGAAGCAGCCTTTATTCCGACTGCAACATCATAAGATAGAACTGTACTCTGCTCTGTAAAGACATCTATACACTCTATACACTCTATTTACGTGTGGTATTCACAACGTTGTCTAGTAGGAACAGAAACAGTAAGTCACTGCTCTCTTGCTTCAAAACAAGCAATAGCAAACACAACCTGAGTAATTGTAACAACAGTGAAATTTTACATCTACATTTTAAAACAGTAACGAACAAATGATTCTTTATATATCAAACAGTGTTAGTGTATTAAACACTTACTGGTGAGCTTTTCCTGAATCATAGAAGGTGACGGCAGAAAAGGACCACATGGCCCATCTAGTCTGCCCCTTAACCCACTAATCCAACCTACCGCAACTTAAGATTCCACCCTTTCCCTTTAGCCCCATGTGTCGGTCCCAAGCGGTCTTGAATCCCTCTATGGTCTCTGAGTTCACCACCTCCTCCGGAAGCCCATTCCAGTTTTCCACCATCCTCTCTGTGAAAATGTGACCTCTCACATTGTTCCTGAAGTGGCCCCCCCCCCCCCCGAGTCTCAGTCCATGCCCCCTTGTTATGTTTCCTTCCTTCCTTCCTCCCTCTGGAATAACTTCCCCATGCCTCCCTTGTTCATCCTGCTGATGTATTTGAAGGTCTCGATCATGTCACCCTCTCCCTCCTGGTCTCCAGTGTATACAGCCCCAATTCCTCACACCTCTGTTCATACGGTTTGCCCTTCATCTCCTGTGCCATCTTGGCTGCCCTTCTCTGAACCCTTTTGATTGAGTCTATATCCTTTCGCAGGTAAGGCCTCCAAAACTGAACCCCGTACTCGAGGTGTGGCCTCACCAGGGCTTGATACAGGGGCACCATGACCTCTCTACACCTCTGGTGATCCCTCTGCTGATGCTTGCCAGCATCCCATATGCCCTCCCCACCTCCCTTGAGCATTGCTTCCCTACCTTGAGGTTACTGGACACTGTTACCCCCAGATCCCTCTCATCCTCTGTCACCCTGACTCTCTCCCCTCCCAGCATGTATTCGGCCCTCTGAGTCCTGTGTTCCAGGTGCATAACAGCACACTTCTTGATGTTGAATTTTAGCTGCCAGGTCTCCGCCCACTCCTCCAGTATACTTAGGTCCTTTCTCATGTCCTCCACCCCCCCAGAGGAGTCAACCCTTTTACAGATTTTTGTTTCACCTGCAAAGAGGGCCACCCTCCCTTTCAGGCCTTCTGCGATGTCCTGAACATAGATATTGAACAGGAGGGGTCCCAGCACTGATCCCTGGGGAACTCCACTCCTCACCTGCCCAATCCCTGAGTACACCCCGTTCACCACCACCCTCTGACTCCTATCTGCCAACCAGCACTCCACCCATCTTGTTATTTTGGCCCCTACCCCCCATGCTATCCAATTTGTTGACCAGCCTCCTATGGGGTACGGTGTCAAAGACCTTACTGAACTCCAGATAGGCCATGTCCACTGCACCCCCCCCCCCGGGTCCACTACCTGTGTCACCCAGTCGAAAAATTCTATCAAACTGGACTGGCATGACGCCCCTAGTGAACCCATGCCGTCTGTCATCCAGCAGACTGTTCACCTCCAGGTACTTCGTTACCCTTTCACCAATGAGTGTCTCCATGACCTTCCCCACCACTGCGGTTAGGCTGACGAGGCAGTAGTTTTCCCTCAACTCCCTGCTTCCCCCTTATGGACTGGAACCACCTTCACCTTTTTCCAGTCCTCCAGCACTCTACCGGTGTCCAGCGACAGGTTGAATAGCCTTCCTAGTGGGGGCAGCCAACTCCTCTCTTAGTTCCCAAATCCTCCTTGGATGCAGGCAATCCGGCCCCATGGCCTTGTCCATCTTCACCCTGGCTAGTTCCTCCCTAACTCTCTCCATGGTGAAGGGATCCGATACTATCCCTGTACCCCGCCTCTCTTTTCCAACTCCGGCCCTCTACCCCCCTCCGCAAATACAGAGCAGAAATACCAGTTCAGGTCTTCTGCCTTCTCCCTGTCCCCCTCCAAGTGCTCCCCTTCTTTCCCCCTCAGCCTTTCAATCCCCTGTCCAGCCTTCCTCCTCCTCTCCCCAATATATCTAAAAAAATCTTCTTCTCTCCCCTGGTCTTCTTCGCTATTACTAACATACTAAAATGCCAGCAGAATAGGCCTAATGGTCTTTCGTGTCTGCTCATTTGGTCAGCCCCCACCCTGGGTGCTGTCCTTGCTGCCCCCCTCGCCTTCTCTGGCTTCTCCCTTCCCAGTTCCGGATATTCTTGCTGCATTGGATTTTGCTTCCAGAACCCTTCCACTGTACCTGTCCCACCCCCTCTTGAACCACCCACTGTCTCTGCCTCCACCAGCCCCTAGGCAGCGCGATTTCATGGCTCCACCACCCTCCTCAGTGAAGTAGCACCTCCTCTTTCTCCCTGAATCTTCCCTCTCCAGCTTCCACCCATGCCCTCTAGTGGCCCCTCCTCCTTCCTTCAAGCACCCTGACTGTTCCTCCCCTATTTACCCTCTTCATGTACCTGAAGACCTCATCATGTCCCCCGGTCCCTTCTCTCTTCCAATGTGTACATATTTAGCTCTTCGAGCCTCTCCTCATAGGTCCTGTCCCCAAGCCCCAAATCATTTTGGTTGCCTCCTCTGGACCCTCTCCAGGAGGTTAATGTCCCTCTTTAAGTGTGGCCTCCAAAACTGCACGTTAGTACTCAAGGTGCGGCCTCACCAAGCAGTTATACAGAGGGAGTATCACTTCCCTCCTTCTGGAGGTGATCCCCCTAGCGATGCATCCCAGCATCCTGTTGGCCTTGGCTGCTGCCCTCCTACAAGTCTCAGAGTTGTTCATCTTGACATCCACTACCACCCCCAGGTCCCTCTCAGCCATCGAGACTTGTAGCATTTCCCCAGGGTGTACACTTGGCCCGGGTTTCTGGCCCCCAGGTGGAGTACCTTGCATTTCCCTGTATTGAACCTCAGCTTCCACTTTCTAGACCATCTTTCCAGAGCCTCCAGGTCCCCCTGTAGGGCCACCCTCCCCTCCTTCCCATCCACCACCGCCCCCAGTTTCGAGTCATCTGCAAAGAGACTCATCTCACTCCTAATTCCTGTCCTTATGTCAGAGACGTAGGCGTTAAACAGAAGGGGCCCAAGGACTGATCCCTGTGGGACCCCACTAATGACCCTCCTTGGGGATGAGACTATCCTGCCAACTACGACCCTCTGGGTCCGGTCCTGGAGCCAATTGCCTATCCATCTGATCATCTGGTTCTCCACCCCCATTTCTCCCAGCTTATCCAAGAGGCCCACGTGAGGAACAGAGTCAAATGCCTTGCTGAAGTCTAGAAAGAGGACGTCCACTGGTCTACCCAAGTCCAAGGCACTCGTCACCCAGTCATAGAACTCCACCAGGTTTGTCTGACATGATTTCCCCGGGATGAATCCATGCTGTCTATCGTCCAGGCACCCTGACTTTTCCAGGTCCCCACCTAGCCTCTCCTTGACAATGCCCTCCATCACCTTGCCCACCACCGATGTCAGGCTGACGGGCCTGTAGTTCCCTGCCACCTCCCTTGACCTCCCCCTTGTGGATAGGCACTATATGCGCCACCTTCCAGTCCTGGGGCATCCACCCTGTCCTCAGAGAGATGGTGAAACGCTCCGCCAGGGGTTTCGCCAGGACATCCGCAAGTTCCTTCAGCACTCTGGGATGTAATTTATCCGGCCCAGAGCTCTTCCACTGTTGCTCTCCTCTTGTACTCTCCTGTCAAGGCCTCCTCCGGCCATGGACCTCACACCACATTCCCTACAGCCTCCTTCTCATGTTCTATTATCTCTGTGAAGATTCAGTACCTATTTGAGCCTGATGTGTATCTATCCCCCTTTCAGTTGCACTCTTTTCCACTGTACCCCTCCTATCCTGGTACCCTCTCCCCCCAAGGGTGACCTGCTCCCCATCCCCCTTCATCCTTCTGTCCACATGCCTCCTACCCTCCTCCTGGACACTTCCAGTGGTTTTCTTCTCCATATCCCTCCTTGCCCTATATACTTCCATTCTTAGCCTTACCAGCTCAGTTTCCAGCCTCCGACAAACTGGGCACTCCTCCAACCTCCACAAGGTGCCCATGAACACCGCTGCTCCACAGTTATTACACCCCTTGATCCTCCCCCCATTTCCCTTTCTGCCCTGTCCTCCACCCCCTTATTCTGCCCTTGCCCCGATGTGTTCCCCCCCCACTGACCATTCCACCACCTGCCACTGCATCCCCTCCTGACCAATCCTACCCCGTCCCATGTGCTCCTTGTACACCTTGTCCCTGGTATGTAGCCTCTCAGCTCCCTAGTTAACACCTCAAGGTCTGCCTAGTCAATCAGACTGGATCTAAGACCACTTCACTGGTGAAGTAGTTTCCTTCGGCAATCTGGCAGTCTCCAAGAGGTGTTAAAACACACTCACCCCCAATATCAAAAGTTCTTGGTATATCAACTTAAGTGTCCTCTTCTGAGTCGGGCAACTCCCTTTTTTTTTTTTTCTATATTTAGTCTTTATGCCCCCTTACTCTTCCCATCTGCCATTTTTCTTCAGGGCGCCTTAGGCTATACGAGCTCCTGTAGCTCCACCCCGGGTAACTCCTCCAGGATACCGGTGGACTATCCCCTATCCTGCCGCATTTTCTCCCCCAGGCAGGGAGGAGGGGGACCCCATCCATTGTCCCCCCCAGTCCATGAGTGTGTGTCAGGTGGTCCAACCAGCCCCTTGATAGGCCCAGTTATGGAATCTCTGGACAGCTGGGTCCTGTTTACAGGCGACTGGTGCAGGGTTTTTCCTCCTTTCTGGTTCCGCCCCACAGACTTCAGCATTCTGGGGATCTAAGGAGGCAGAGCACGTTGAGACGTGCTGCCTCTCTGGGTCCCATCATACGTCCCCCCACCCAGCTTCCTGCTGTCCTGCTGCACCTCCACCTGTGGTCACCCAGGTGGCGGTAAAGCAGCAGAACATGCAGCCCACCCTCCCCAGAGAAGAAGAGCAGCCCGCTGGGCGCTCAATCCTCCTTCCCCTGGCCGGCCCTCCAGCAACCTGAGATTGCTCCCGATCTCTGGCTGCTCGTGCTGCAAGCGGTAGCGCTACTGCTGCATTGGCAGGCCAGTGGAGTCGGGCAACTCTTGATGTCCTGTTCGCTCTAATTCTTTAGCAATAGCCTCTGTTTTTTCCAGCCTAATCTAGGTCAGTATACTGAAATGTATGGCCTCCATACTGTAGTCTCAAATTGGCCGGCATCAAAAGTGAATGGGCCACCCCAAGACTGCGCAGTTTTGACCAGACCACATCAAATGTTTTGCTCCTAGTTCTGGTAGCAAAAGATAGATCCAGGAAAAGATGTACTGTGGAGCCCTGAAAGTTCAATCACGTGGCTTCGCCTGCAGCTTGAAGAATCTGGTCCCGCACTGCTGGGCTAGTTGTCACCACGAGGATGGTCTGGGGAAACTTTTTGTTAGATGCCACATTTCTTGGAGAAATTCTGTAAGCCTTTGAGAAATTGTCTGGCTTCAGTTCTGTTTCTAGGCCTAAGGCTCTTGGTAGCCACTCCCTTATAAAATACAACAAGTCACCTCCCTCGCAGTTATTGGGTAATCATAGAAACATAGAATTTGATCCCACAATGCGGATGTTGGCGGACCTCTGCAAGTTCTCCAGTGCCTCTAATCGTGATCTTAGTTGGGCATTTTCCTGTGTCAACTTGCCCGGTGTTGCAAGAGCTTTTGTCGCCATGGATTCTGCTGCAGCTGCCATGTTGGTGGCAACATCGATCATGATGTCCTGCTCCATGAATCTTCTTTTTTTGTACATTTTCTTTATGTACCCCATCACTGGCCACCTGGACGCTCTTCAGTGAGGTTGCATGGCTTAGCAATACCCTGCTCACCTGAAGTCCCCAGCCTTACCTGTCCGGTATGGGCCTGTCTCCGCTCCGCTGATCACTCTACCCCCCCCCCCCGCTTTGAGCCCCCCAGGGTGGGACCGCCAACTCCTTCCTGGCTTACTATCTATAATCTAGAGAGCAACCTGGGAACTAAGGGAGCACCAGATGAAAACATTACTTACCACAGTAATCTTGTTTCTTCCATAGTAATCTTGTTTCTTCCAAGGGAATCTTACTGTATTCTGACTAATGCAGTATGGTCTCACCATAGGACTGCCCCAGAGCTGAAACGGTTAATAGAACCTATGCAAATAGTGGAATGCTAGGCTCAAGCTCGGTTTTCAAACCACTGTCCCTGGTTGTACTTCCTGCAACCATTAGATTCTTACCAAGTATGCATAATAACTAAACTATACTAAAGCTATCCTATCAACAAACTTATTCCCCCCTGTAATGACCAACTCCTCCTGTAACAACAGAGGCATCCCTAAGACTCAAGTCACAGATGCCCAAGAAACAAACAACTATACCAACAGGTTTGCAACACTGTATGGAAAGCTGGTGTTCAGTGCCCATTAGGATCTAGCAAGGGAGGTAGGGTGGGAGCTCAGAACACAGTAAGATTCCCTTGGAAGAAACAAGATTACTACGGTAAGTAATTTTTTCTTCAAACCCCAGGATATCTTATTATATTTTGACTAATACTGACTACCCAAGCAGTGCCTTTGAAAGCGGGTATAGAACCAATTTAGGAAACAGACTCTAGAGTACTGCTGTGCCAAACCTGGCATCACTCCTGTCCTGGATATCCAAGCAGTAATGCTTGGTAAATATGTAGACAGTTTTCCAGGTAGCTGCTTTGCAGATTTCCAGTAGGGAATGTCTCTGGCGGCTGCTATGGAAGCAGCTGTTCCCCTGGTACAGTGGGTCCTGAGACCCACAGGGGGCTGCTTGCCCACCTTGCTATAACAAAACTGAATACAGGCAACAATCCAACATGCAATAGACCTTTTTGTAGCTGACTTGCCCTTTCCCACTTCTCCACAGGTCAGGAAAAGCCGAGTATGCTCCTGCCTGTGACTCTTGTGTGGTCTAGGTAGTAGCTGATAGCTCTTTTAACATCCAGGTTATGCAGCCTACATTCCCCTGAAGTGGAATTGTCAGTGAAAAAGACAGGCAATGTAATGAACTAACTGAGGTAGAAGTTAAACACCACCTTGGGAAAAAACTTCCTATTAGTCCTGAAGACAATCTTACCTCTATGGAATGCAATGTTGTCAGGTTCTGTGGACAGGACCTAGAGCACACTAATCCTCCTGGCAGAGGTGACTGCCACTAGGAACACTGTTTTCCAGGTTACATATTTGAGCTCTTCTGCAGACATGGGCTCAAAAGGGGGGGGGGGGCTGCATAAGCTGAGCAGTGCAGATATTGAGATCCCACACTGGTGTGGGGTCTCTATGTGGGGGATGCAAATGCAACAGCCCCCTGAAAAACCTTCTAAACACTGGATCTGAAGCTAGGAATGAGCCCCTGCCTGCTGATAAATAAGCTGAGACAGCTGCCAGGTGCACTTTAAGAATAGATGGCCTTAGGCCGAGAGAGCGAAGGTAGGTCAGATAGTCCAGAACAACTGACAAACCTGCCTGACTGTGATCTACAGTATGTCTCTTCTCTTACACCAGATGGAAAACCTTTTGCACTTGGAGGTGTAGGTCTTCCTAGTGGAAGGCTTTCTAGAGACACTACGTATCTCCATCACACCTTCCGAGAGGTGCAAGTTGGCATACTTTAAGTACTCAACAGCCAGGCTTTGAGCCTGAGGGACTGGAGGCTGGGATAAAGGATCCTGCCCTGGGAGGATGTCAGTAGGTTGTGCCTCCTGGGGAGGCTGATTGGCTTGGCTACTGACATGAAGAGAATCAGGGAATACCCGGGCTGCCTAGCCCAGTCTGGAGCAAGGAGGATCATCGTTGCTGGCTGAGCCCTGAGCTTGTTTAGTACCCTCAGCAGTGAGGGAAGGCATACAAGAACTTCCCTCTCCAATCCAGCAGTAGTGCAGCCAGTGGGATTGTGCCCCTCACAGGAGGTCTGCAACCGAACTATGGCAGCTGGTGGCTGTCTGTGGCTGCAAAGAGGTCCATCTCTGAAGTGCCCCATCTCTTGAAAACCACCTGTAAGACATGCTTGTTGAGTGACCACTCATGGTGATTCTGGTTGGTTCTGCTGAGGCATCTGTTATGACATTGTCCTTCCCTGGACGGTGGACTGCTGAGAGCGAGATCTCTAGGAAGTATGCCAGGCTCCAAATTGTTATGGCCTCTGTGCACAGTGGGGTTGACCTTGTGCCTCCCTGTTTGTTTATGTAGTACATGGTGGTTGTATTGTCTGTCCTGACCTGCACCACCTGTCCCTGTAGCATCCTGGCAAAGGACTGGATGCCCAGGAGAACTGCCCTGAGTTCCAACAGATTTATGTGCACTAGTGACTCCTGTTTGAGCCATGTGCCATGGGCAGTGTGCTCCCCCAGATGTGCTCCCCATCCTAGGAGGGAGGCGTCTGTGGTTAGCACCAATGAGAGAGTTTGCTGCAGGAATGGCACACCTTGTCTGAGGTTGGAACTGTCTTGCCACCACTGAAGTGCCTGGAGGAGGGTTTTTGTAACTGGCACTAGCTTTGACCGCGAATCCCTTTTTTGATGCCACAGTGCCCTGAGGTGAAACTGAATGTATCTCATCTGGAACCTGGTCCCTGACACTGTTGCTGTTGATGCTGCCATATGGCCCAGCAATTGTAGAAAGCACCTTGCCGGCCTTGGGATGTGCAGTTTGAAAGAGCTGGCTACCTGTACCAGGCTGTCCACTCTTCCCTGTGGGAGGAAAGCCCTTCCCTACATGGTGTCCAATTCGGCTCCTATGAACTCCAGGAGTGGAACTGGTTCCAGCGCTGACTTATTTAGGTTCACCAGGAACCCCAAGGATTGTAGAGTATCCTGTGTGACTGCTACAGCATCCCTGACTTGATGAGGTGACTGACCTACAATTAGCCAGTAATCCAGGTAGGGAAAACACTGCCACCCCCTGCCTCCTTAGGTGTGCCACAACCACAGCCAGACACTTTGCGAACACCCTTGGGGCAGAGATCAGTCTGAAGGGCACTGCCCTGAACTGATAATGGCCTGATGGCAATCTGAATCTGAGATAGTTTCTGTGGGATTGCCTGATGGGGATGTGGAAGTAAGCGTACTTTAAGTCCAGAGATGCCAACCAATCCCCCTGCCATAGTGTTGGAAGAATGGTTGCCAGAGTCACCATCTTGAACTCCGGTTTTGACGGATGTCTGTTTAGATGTCTGAGATCCAGTATGGGTCGCCACTCCCCTTTTTTCTTTGTTGTGAGGAAGTACTTTGAGTACAGGCCTTTTCTCCTTTGTGCCAATGGAACTGGCTCTGCTGCCCTTTGTGACAGAAGGTTGACTACTTCCTCCTCCAACAGAGTTGTTTCTGATGAGGTAGAAGGTCTGAAAACCCTTGTCCTTGGTTTTGGTTTTGGCATGAACTTGAAGCTGAGAGCAAGGCCCTGGTCCACTACCTCCAGGATCCACTTGGCTGTGGTGATGGTTTGCCACTCTTGGAGATAGTGAACCAGCCTGCCCCTTACTGGGACTGGGGAGGCCACCCGGACAGATACCTCAGGATGCCTGCTTGGTCTGGGCTGCTAGATGTGTGCTGGGGCTAGTGTGGCCACTGCCTCTTCTGCCCCTGCCTCTCAAGTATCCCCTCTGCTGCTGAAATTGAGGGAAAGCTTGAGGCTGAAAGAATGGTCTATAATGGGCTCTGTCCCTGCCACCTCTGGCCTGGCACTTCTGGGGTGTGGATGGCCTTTCCTTGGCCATAGTACTTTTGTAGGCAATTTTGTATTCATCCATTTTTTTCATGTAAGCCTCAGTTTGTTCCCCAAACAGAGATGTTGGCCGACATGGAAAGTCCAAAGCCTTTGCCTGGGTATCCTGGGTCAGGCTGGTAGTCCTGAGCCAAGAAAAGCTTCTGAGAGACACTGACATTGCCATTTGCCTGGCTGCAGTGTTATTGGCATCGACTGCCATCCTAAACTGGGTCTTAGAAGCCTCTATGCCCCTTTTTGCAGCCTCCTCCAGATCAGCTGCCATGGGAGCTGGGACAGCCTTTGCAATTTCCAGGACAGTACTTCAGAGTGTTTTCTGGTACCTGGATATGTAGGTCATATAAGAGGCCTGACTAATGGCAAGAGAAGACCCCAGGTAAATACAGAAGAAAAAATTATTCACCATAGTAATGTTGTTTCTTTTAATGGAGTCTTGCTGTATTCTGACAATCTGCAGTTAGCCTCAGCACTTGAATTGCCCCGGAGAGGAAAGGGTTAACTCTATGCCAAAGCATAGAACATTGAGCGTGTGCTCGGTTTTCAAACCTCTGTCCCTGGTACACTTCAGTGTAACCATCAGATTCTTACGAGCACTAATACTAACTCATAGAATAGAAATTGTTTTCATAAAACTGTTTTAAAAACCACAGACAACAACAAATGGAGTCCGAAAGACTCAGGTCAAGAACTCCCAAAAAGAAAACCTTAAGTAGATAGTGATAGCAAACTAAACAATATAATAAAATAAGAGAGCCCAATCTAAGCAGAACGGGATCCAAAAAGGTACACCTCTAGGGTGCAACACTGCACCTGCCAACCCACAACCTAAAACACAGAGGTTCTGAGAGGGGAGTCAGGGTAGGAGGACAGAATACAGCAAGACTCCATTAGAAGAAACAACATTACTATGGTGAGTAATTTTTTCTTCAAACAACATGAAGTCTTGCTGTATTCTGACAATCTACAGACTACCAAGCAGTACCTCCATGGAGGAGGGGACTACAGAACCTACTTAGGAAAGAGGCTCTGCAGCACTGCAGTGCCAACCCTAGCATCACTTCTGGCTTGGGTGTCCAGACAATAATGTTTGGTGAATGTGTGAACAGTTTTCCAGGTGGCTGCTTTACATAGTTCCAGGAGGGGAACATCCCTAGCTGCTGCTAAGGAGGCGGCAGTACCCCTGGTAGAGTGTGCCCTCAGGCCTGAGGGAGGCTCTTTGCCCAATTTAGTGTAACAGAACTGGATACAAGAAACAATTCATCTGGCTATAGTTCTCTTAGTGGCAGGTTTACCCTTGCCCACCTCACCATAAGTGAGAAATAACAACAGCTACCCCTATGGGCCTTGGTATGGTCTATATAGTAACTAAGAGCCCTTTTTACATCCAGACAGTGTAGCCTTCGCTCACCTGAACTAGAGTGATCAGTGAAAAACACATGCAGAGACATGGACTGATTAAGATGGAAATCTGAAACCACTTTAGGAAGAAATTTTCTATTTGTCCTGAGGACCACCTTATCCTTGTGGAAGGAAATAATGTCAGGTTCTACTGACAGAGCCTGTAACTCACTGATCCTCCTGGCAGAGGTAATGTCCACCAGGAATACAGTCTTCCAAGTCAAGTACTTTAGCTCAGCTGAAGACAAAGGTTCAAAGGGGGGGGGGCTGCATAAGCTGTGCAATACAGATATTCAGATCCCAAGCCCGAGTTAGTTCCCTAAAGGGAGGGTTAAGATGAACCAGACCTTTGAAAAACTTATTGAACACAGGGTGAGAAGTAAGGGGAGATCCCT
This sequence comes from Neoceratodus forsteri, assembly GCA_016271365.2. Classification (NCBI taxonomy): domain Eukaryota; kingdom Metazoa; phylum Chordata; order Ceratodontiformes; family Ceratodontidae; genus Neoceratodus; species Neoceratodus forsteri. Next base: position 1,175,140,662 of record CM057451.1, on the reverse strand, counting down.
TCCCTGCTGAAAGAAAAGCTGAAACAGCTGCTAAGTGAACCTTCAAAGTAGCAGGCCTGATGCCTAAACTATTCAAATGGACTAAATAGTTCAATGCTGTGGAAATGCCAGCAGAATCTGGCTATATATTCTTCTGAGAGCACCAAATGTTGAATCTCTTCCACTTAAAAGTTATAAGTTTTTCTGGTAGAAGGTTTCATATAAATCTTCCGAATATCCAGAACTCCTTGAGAGAGATGCAATCCTGCATACTTTAACTCTTGAAGAGCCAGGCTTTGAGTCTGAGAGATTGGAGGCTGGGATACCAAATTCTCCCCTGGGAAGAAGACAGGAGATCGTGCCTCCTGGGAAGACAGAGAGGGACTGTCACTGCCAATGACAGCAACAGAGGGTACCATGGTTGCCTGGCCCAATCTGGAGCAACTAGTATCACTGTGCAAGGCTGAGACCTGATCTTTATCAGTACTCTGAAAATCAGAGGAAAAGGAGGAAAGGCACACAGGAACCTGTTTGTTCAATCCAACAGGAGAGCATCCTGAGGCACAGACCCCGTGATTGATGCGAAAAGATCTGTCTCTGGAGTGCCCCACCTCTGAAAAATGAGCTGTAGGATCTGAAAGTTCAGGGCTTACTTGTGATGACCCTGAGAGATCCTGCTGAGGGCATCTGCTAACACATTGTCCTTCCCTGGCAGATGCACTGCTAACGAGGAGGTCTGAAGAAAGTAAGCCAACGACCAGATCTTCATGGCTTCCGTGCACAAGGCCATGGACTGAGTGCCCCCTGCTTGTTTATGTACCACATAGTAGTGGTGTTGTCTGTCTTGACCTGCACCACTTTCCCCCGAACTGAGTCCGAGAATGCTTGAATGGCCAGGAAACACAGCCCTGAGTTCCAGGAGAATGATGTGAACAGACTCCTGCTGAGACCAAGTGCCCTGTGTACTAAAGTTCCCCAAATGAGCTCCCCACCCCAGAAGAGATGCATCTGTTGTGAGAACAACTGAAGGAACCTGGTGAAGGAAAGGGACTCCCTGTCTGAGGTTAATCAATTTGGTCAGTGGATCCCTCCTTTGGGACCAAAAGGACCTAAGGTGAAACTGAAAGTCCCTAATTTAGCACCTTGCTCCCTGAACCACGGAAGTGGAAGCTGCCATGTGGCCTAAAAGCTGAAGAAAATGCCTGGCTGGCTGAGACACCTGAGGCTTGAAAGAGGCTGCCAGATTTGTGAAAGCCTTCACCCTTGAAAGAGGTAGGAAGGCTTTTGCCTGAATAGTATCCAGCTCTACCCCATGAAGGTGAGGAGCTGAACTGGTTCCAGTACTGACTTGGAAAGGTTGAGGATAAACCCTAGAGAACCCAGAAGCCTCTGGGTAATAGCCAGAGCGGATTTGACTTGGTCTGAGGACTGGCCTACAATGAGCCAATCGTTCAGATAAGGGAATACAGAAATGCCTTGTCTTCTGAGAAAAGCTACTACTACTGTTAGGCACTTTATGAAGACTTTGGGAGCTGAAGTCAGGCTAAAGGGCATTGCTCTGAACTGATAATGACCTGAGGGCAACTTGAACCTGAGGTACTTTCTGTGGGAGCATCTTATAGGGATATGAAAGTAGGTATCTTTGAGATCCAGGAAGGCTAGCTAGTCCCTTGGTCTCAGAGAGGGAAAAATGATTTCCAGAGTCACCATCTTGAACTTTGGCTTTAAAAGATGTTTGTTCAAATATCTTAGGTCTAGGATGGGTCCCCACTCCCCAGTCTTTTTTTGCGGTAAGGAAATACTTTGAGTACAATACTTTGCCTCTGTGCACTAGGGGCACCTGCTCCATTGCTTTTAGGAGCAGCAGGGCTGAAACCTCTGCCTCTAGAGCAGCTGTTTTCAGTGGTGAGGAAGGCTTGATGGATCTTGCCCTTACTTTGAGAAACTTCTTGAAACTGAGAGCAAGTCCTTGGCTTACCACTTCTGGGACCCATTTGTCTGTTGTTACAGACTTCCACTCCTGGAAGAAGTAAGTCAGCCTGCCCCTCACTGGAACTAAGGAGGCGACACAGTCTGACACATCAGGCTGCCTGCTTGGCAGGGGGCCTAACTTGAGAGGAGGATGCAGCCCTGCTCATCCCCCTTCTCCCTCTCCCTCTAAAGAACCCCTCTGCTGAAAAGTAGAGGAAGCCTGAGCCTGGTAGAAATGCCTGTGAAAATGCCTGCCCGTCAGCCCTAGACTGCTCTTTCTGAGGAGTGGCCTGCATTTCCTTGGCCACTGCACTCCCTATATGTGGTCCTATACTCGTCCATTTTCTTCATGTACTCCTCTGTTTGCTCCCCAAACAGAGAGTTCTGAGTGACAGGAAAATCCATGGCCTTAGCCTGGGTATCCTGTGAGAGGCTAGAACATCTGAGCCAGGTGAACCTCCTTAGGGAGACATATAGCCATGACTCTTAAAGACACATCATTCAAGTCTACAGCAGCATGGAATTGAACTTTAGATGCTTCAATGCCATCTGCAGCCACCTGCTCCAGCGCCTTGGCTAGCTGGGGCATTCTTGGCAAGCTCCAAAATTGTATCCCACCTTGATTTCTGGTAACTAGCCACATAGACCATATAAGAGGCCTGCCTGAGTCCCAAAGAGGATGCCAAGTACAGTTTTTTAGCCATGGCATCCATTTTCCTAGAATCCTTGTCTGGTGTGTGTGAAGCCAAGGGTATGTTAGCCTTGTCACAGGCTGCAGTCTGCACTACCCCAACATGGCTACAACGGTTGTAAAAGAATTCTGTCCCTGAGCATGACAGCACATACCTCCTGTCCATCTTTTTATCCACAGGAGGTATAGAAGTAGGAGCCTGTAAATTTTTTTGAGTCTGTTTCCCCAAAGACTTATGAAGGGGAATGAACAGTCTCTCTGACTCTGGGACATCCATCATCTCCTCAAAGTCAGGCTCTTCTTCCTCATCTGAAGCTACCGCAGTTGGGAGCTGGAGAGCTTCTGCCACCTTTTTATAGAATAAAAAGTGTGAGGGGGGGGACTCAGAAAGCCTGGGAGGAGAAATGCTGGTAGGCCTGTCCTGGATTGCTTCCCAATCAACATCACAAAAAGCCTCCGGTTCACATTCCAAAGGGGCTGGAACCAACCATCTTTCAGAACCTGTTGGTTCGGTAGGAACAGGGCGAAGTGACTAGACTATACAAATCGCTCTCCCAGTCTCCTCAGCGGTTGGGATCTGCAGGTTCGGATCAGAACCAACTGACTTCTTCCTACGCTTTGCAGAAACTGATTTCTCCAAATCAAACTTTCTTTTTCCCGAAGAAGTATCGCCTGTGTCAGCAGGCACTTCCTCAGGTTTGGTCGGAATCGAACCCAGCTGGCCATCCAGATCAGTGAATTTTTTTGCCTCTCTTTCCTTAAGCCTAGCTAGTCTCTTTTCTAGTGTGGACTTATGGAAATCTTTACATATTTGGCAGTCTGTTTCGAGGTGGTCAAACCCCAGACAATAAACACAGATGAGGTGGGGATCAGCTTTAGCAAAAGCCTCCCCACACTCGGTGCAGTGTTGAAACCCAGTGGGACAGTTTTTCTTTTTAGGTTTCTCAGACATAGCCACGACTTACTAAAGTTACCCTTAAAAGCGTTTAAGCCAGGCAACCACAATTTTCAGCCACCAACCGGTTCAATGGCTGTAAAAAAAAAAGGGGATAAAACTTCATTTTTTTTGAGGCTGAAAGATACTGGACACCACAGCAAAGTGAAAATAATACAACAATCAGGAATCAAACCAGTTCCCAACCGGACCGAAACCGAGAAAAACCAAAAACAATTTATTTTCCACCAAAACACCACTCTCTACCACTAAACACTATACTGTACCATGGACAGAGATCTGATGACCGAAAATAAATAAATCGGATTAGATTTACTGAACGAATTACTGTACCGAACCAAAGCAGCGAGGAGAAACTCTCCGGAGCGCCTTCACAGTAGGGCGGAGTAAAGAATCTGACAGTTACACTGAAGTGTAACATGGACAGAGGTTTGAAAACCGAGCTCAAGCTCAACGTTCTATGCTTTAGCATAGAGTTAACCCTTTCCTCGCTGAGGCTAGCTGCAGAACGTCAGACTACAGCAAGACTTCATGTTGTTTGAAACATAGAAACATAGACTTTAAAGGCAGATAAGGATCACTTGGCCCACCTAGTCTGCCCATTTCCCTACCTACTGGATAAGCTGCAGATGCTAGTTAACCAGCAGCCTACTTCCTCCTTACCACCCTCCTACCCCCACTATAATTGCCTTATGTCGGTCACATGCATTCTTGAATTCCTCCACCGTTTTTGACCCCACAATGACCTCAGGAAGGCTGATCCATGCATCCACCACCCTCTCCATGAAGAAATACTTCCTCATGTTACCACTGAGCTGTTCCCCCTCTATCTTCAAATTATACCCTCTTGTTCTTGCACATCTCTTTTTCTGAAATATGCTACCCTCTTGGACTTTGTTGATTTCCTTGAGGTACTAGAAGGTTTCTATCATGTCCCCCCTCTCCCTCCTTTCCTCAATGGTATACATATTAAGCTCTTTTAGTCTCTCTTCATATGGCTTCTGGTGCAGACCCTGCACCATTCTGGTTTCCCTCCTCTGGACTGCCTCCAACCTTCTTTGCCATGGAGTCCACTTTTCTAGAGTCCTTGTCAGGAGGATGTGATGCTAATGGGATGCCAGCTTTGTCACAAGCTGCAGCCTGTACCACCCCCTCATGGCTACGGTGCCCATAAAGGAATTCTGCTCCTCCCTTGGCTACCCAATACTTCTTGTCCAGTTTTTTATCCATTGGTGGCACAGAAGTGGGGGTGTCTGCAAAACTTTGGTGGCCTGTTTCTTAAGGGATTTACGAATGGGCAACAATAGTCTCTTGGACACTGGGACAGCCATCATCTCCATGTAATTCTGTTCTTCTTCCTCCTCCTGAGTGGGGAGGTCCAGGTTCTGAGCCACCTGCTTTATAAAGGCAAAGTAGGATGTGTAATCCTCAGATCTCTTGTCAGGGGAATCAGGATAGTGAGGATCAGGGGAGATATCAGGTTCAGTGGGCTCTCCATAATCCTCATCCTCCTCCTCTTCCTTCTCTTCATAAAATTCCTCACTCTGTTCCAGAGAACCAGGAACTGGGTCTGAACCGGAGGTGAGGTTTGAACCGGTGTCTGTACCTGCAGCCGTGTTTCAACTGGAACTAGAGCTCCAGGTTGTAGTGACTGGATGATCCTGACTGCATACACAATCTCCTCAGCGGTTGGAACCACAGTTTTTCTCGTTGTGGTTCCTGTGCTGTATATCTCGCCTCCTTTTTTTTTTTTTGCCTGTGGTAGCCAGTTCAGCGGCTATATCCACAGCGCATTTCTTCCCTAAGGAACTGTCCCCCTTTCAGAGGGCTGTTCCTCCAGTTCCTTTTGGAGAGGAGTTGGTTCATCTGGCGGAGCTTTTCACCATCTCTCTGAGGACAGGGTGGGTGCCCCAGGACGGGAAGGTGGCACATATAGTGCCTATCCACAAGGGGGGATCAAGGGAGGTGGCAGGGAACTACAGGCCTGTCAGCCTGACATCGGTGGTGGGCAAGGTGATGGAGGGCATTGTCAAGGAGAGGCTAGCGGGGGACCTGAAAAGTCAGGGTGCCTGGACGATAGACAGCATGGATTCGTCCCAGGGAAATCGTGTCAGACAAACCTTGTGGAGTTTAATGACTGGGTGACAAGTGCCTTGGACCTGGGTAGACCAGTGGACGTCCTCTTTCTAGACTTCAGCAAGGCATTTGACTCTGTTCCTCACATGGGCCTGTTGGATAAGCTGAGAGAAATGGGGGTGGGGAACCAGATGATCAGATGGATAGGCAACTGGCTCCAGGACCAGACCCAGAGGGTCGAGGCTGGCGGGATAGTCTCATCCCAAGGAGGGTCATTAGTGGGTCCCACAGGATCAGTCCTTGGACCCCTCCTGTTCAATGCCCACGTCTCCGACATAAGAAAAATTACTCACCTTAGTAATTGCTTTTCTTCTCATGGAGTCTTGCTATATTATAACATTAGCAGTCAGCCACTGCAGCTGAACTGCCCCGGAGAGGAAGGAGTTAACTCCAGAGGATCTGGAGTTCTACAGCGCGAGGGCGCTGTGCCCAAAGCTCTATCTGGCAGTTTCAAATGAAACTGTCAGATCTTTACGAAGCTAACATCAAAGAACAGAAAGTCTGTGTGGAAAAAACTACACTAGCCCATGGCTACCTACTAGTAGTAGTAACAACAATATAAACAACAAAGAAACACCCAGAACCATAATAACAAAAATTGATGGTATTATGGTTCGTTTTACCACCCTTGACAAGCACATTATGAACCCCCTTCCCCACAAGACTCAAGTCCAGAAGGGGCAATATAAAAACCTAAATGAAAGCAACCAGATCCCTAACCCAAAGGAAAGAGGGTAAGGGGTAACTACAATGGCATGACACAGTGCTTGCACAATTCCGCCACCCTCACCCAAGTAGAGGTTCTGAGAGGCAGGAGGGAGGTGGTTAATATAGCAATTCCCATGAGAAGAAAAGCAATTACTAAGGTGAGTAATTTTTTCTTCAAACACCATGAAGTCTTGCTATATTATAACATTAGCAGATTACACAGCAGTACCTCCATGGAGGAGGGTCAGAACCTACTTAGGAAATAGGCTCTGAAGCACAGCTGTGCCAAACCGAGCATCTCTCCTGGACTGGACATCCAGGGAATAATGCTTGGTAAAGGTGTGAACTGTCTTCCAGGTAGCAGCTTGACAAATCTCCAGAATGGGAATGTCCAGCAGCCGCTAGAGACGCAGCTGTACCCCTAGGGAGTGGGCCTCAATCCTGAGGGGTACTCTACCTAGTTTCTGATAACAGAATTGATACAAGAAACAATCCACCTTGCAATTGCTCTCTTAGTGGCAGGTTTTCCTTTGCCAACCTCGCCATAGGTAAGAAACAGTTGGAGGGATTCGAACCTATGACCTCTGGTGCGCTCTAAATAGTAGCTTAAGGCTCTTTTGACATCCAAGCTGTGCAGTCTCCTCTCACCTGAGGAAGAATGCTCAGTGAAAAATACTGGGAGAGAGAAGATTGATTCAGGTGGAAATCAGAAACCACCTTAGGCAAAAACTTTCTATTAGTCCTAAGGACTACCTTATCTCTGTGGAAAGAGATAAAATCTTCTTCCACTGACAGGGCCTGTAACTCACTTATGCGTCTGGCAGAGGTGATAGCTACTAAGAAAACGGTTTTCCAAGTTAAATACTTGAGTTCTGCTGAAGACAGAGGCTCAAAGGGGGTTGCATTAACTGAGCACGTAAATATTCGGGTCCCAGGCGGAGCTGGTTCCTAAAAGGAGGGTTAGTATGAAGTAACCCTTTAAAAACTTGGAGAACACAGGGTGAAGAAGAGAGGCAGGCTTCCTGCTGACACGAAAGCAGAGACAGCTGCCAGATGAACCTTCAGGGTAGCTGGTCTAAGGCCTAGGGAATTCAGATGGACCAAATAGTCCAGTAGAATGGGAAGATCAGCAGATTCTGGGATAATCTGCCTCTCAGAGCACCAGATGGAAAACCTCTTCCACTTAGAATTATAAGTGGTTCTAGTGGAAGGCTTCCTAGAAGCCTTTAAAATATCCATGACACCTTGAGAAAGGTGTAAGTCAGCAACTTCTAGCTCCTCAAGAGCCAAGCCTTGAGGTGGAGGGATTTGAGGTCCGGATACCACACTCTCCCCTGTGCACAGGCCAGTAAGTCGTGGACTCTGGGTAGGCTCAGGGCAGGGTGGACTGCCAAGGACAGAAGCAGAGGGTACCAGGGCTGTCTGGCCCAATCTGGGGCAATCAGAATCACTCTGCAAGGTTGAGATCTGATTTTTACTAGTACCCTGAAAAGAAGAGGAAAGGGAGGAAAGGCATACAGGAACTTCCCTTTCCAGTCCAACAGAAAGGCGTCCAGAGGGACTGAGCCCAGTACTGGAGGCCTGCAACAGAAAAGAGGAAGTTGATGGTTGTCTGGGGCTGTGAAAAGATCTATCTGAGGAGTGCCCCATCTGGCAAAGACGGACCCCAGCACTTGTGGATTCAGAGCCCATTCGTGATGGCCCTGAGAAATTCTGCTGAGGGCGTCCGCCAGGACATTGTCCTTCCCTGGGAGGTGAACCGCTATCAGGGAGGTGTTCAGGGAGTAGGCCAGAGACCACAACTTCATTGCTTCGGTGCACAAGGCTGAAGACCGAGTGCCCCCTTGCTTGTTGATGTACCACATTGTGGTGGTACTGTCTGTCCTGACTTGAACCACTTTGTTCTGGACAGAATCTGAAAACACCCGAAGAGCTAAAAAGACAGCTCTGAGTTCCAACAGATTGATGTGGAGCAGAGATTCCTGAGGAGACCACACCCCCTGGGTGGCAAGATCGCCCAGGTGAGCCCCCCACCCTAACAGGGAGGCATCCGTGGTGAGGGGTGAGGGAGTGAGAAATGGGAATGAAGGGAACCCCTGTCTTAAATTGCTCTGGACCTGCCACCAGTGGAGGGCTAGGATCAGAGTTTGAGTAACTGGAACCAGCTTGGTAAGGGGTCCTTCCTTTGAGACCAATAGGCCCTCAAATGGAACTGAATGTCCCTCATCTGGAATCTTGCTCCCTGCACGACAGCTGTGGAAGCAGCCATGTGCCCAAGGAGTTGCAGAAAATGCCTTGCTGGTCGAGACCCAGAGGGTAAAGGAGGATGCCAGGGCGATGAGTCTGTCCACCCTTTCCGAGGGAAGAAAAGCCCTGGCTAACCTTGTGTTCAATTCTGCGCCTATGAAAGTTAGGACCTGAACCGGTTCCAGAACTGACTTTGTAAGTTTAGCAGGAATCCAGGGAAGTGAGAAGCTGCTGGGTGACTTGCAAATGGGTTTCACCTGACCTGGAGACTGACCCACAATGAGCCAGTCGTCCAGGTAGGGAAACACAGCACCCTGCCTTCTTAAGTGAGCCCTACTACAGCGAGACATTTTGTGAATAGCCTTGGCGCGAGGTCAGGCCAAGGGCATTGCCCTGAACTGGTAGTGGCCTGAGGGCAGTTCAACCTGAGGTACTTTCGGTGAGAAGGCCTGATCAGAACATGAAAATAGGCATCCTTGAGGTCCAGGAAGCTAGCCAGTCCCCTGGCCTTAGGGAAGGCAATATCATTGCCAGAGTCAACATTTTGAACTTTGGTTTCAAAAGATGCTTGTTCAGGTACTCTTAAATCTAGAATGGGCCTCCATTCTCCTGTCTTTTGGGGTAAGAAAGTATCTTGAATAAAGCCCTTGCCCTGATGGCAAGGAGGAACCTACCACTGCTTTGCAGTCCAGAAGAGAAGAAACCTCTGCTTCCAAAGCAAGGGCTTCTGAAGGATTTGTAGGGGAAAATGTCTGGCTCTCATCTTTGGAAAGTGTTTGAAGTTGAGAATCAGACTCCTGGCTATTACCTCCAGAACCCATCTGTCCGTAGTTAGGGACAGCCAGTTCCGCTGAAATAGGCCAACCTGCCCCCACTGGTACAGGAGAATCGGCCCTGGGCACCCCATCAGGGTGCCTGCTTAGCAGCAGCCTTAGGCTGAGGGGAGGGGGACGGCTCACTTGTGCCTCGCCTACCCCTGCCTCTGAAGAAACCCTCTGCAAGACAGCAGCGGAGGCTTGAAATTGTAAAAGGCCTGGAAAAGGCCTGCCCCCTCACTCTGGGAGCATGCCTTTGTGGCATGGCATGCTTCTCCTTAGCCTGGGCACTTTTGAAGGTAGTTCTGTATTCATCCATCTTTTCATATAGTTTTCTGTTTGCTCCTAAACAGAGAATTTCCCACTACAGGGAAATCCATAGCCTTTGACTGGGTATCTTGGGACAGATTAGTGCATCTGAGCCATGCCAACCACGGAAAGCTACAGAAGTGGCCATGACCCTAGAGGAAACATCATTAACATCAACAGCAGTATGAAATTGAACTTTAGAGGCTTCAATGCCATCAGCAGCCACCTGTTCCAATCTCACTAGCCAGCTGGCCATGGGCCTGCTTGGCTAACTGCAATACTGTGTCCCACCTAGATTTCTGATATCTAGCCACATAAGCCATATAATTTGCCTGCCTGAGTCCCAAAGAAGCTGCCATATACTGTTTCTTCGCCATGGCATCAATCTTCCTGGAATCCTTATCAGGAGGATGTGAGGCCAGAGGAATATTAGCCTTGTCACAGGCTGCAGCTTGTACCACACCTACATGACTACACTGTTCAGTAAGGAAGTCTGTATCCGAGCCTGACAAAGTATACCTTCTGTCCATTTTTTTATCTACAGGAGGGACAGAATGAGGATTTTTAAATCTTTGTTGTTTGCTTCCTAAATGACTTATGCAAAGGAATAGACAACCTCCTAGACTCTGAATATCCATCATTTCTACATAATCAGGCTCCTCTTGCTCATCCACAGCCTCCTCTAAAGGAAGCTGGAGGGTTTCTGCAACCTTTTTGTAAAAAATAAAGAAAGAAGGGGACTCAGACAGAATAGGAGGAGATTCTAAAGGTCTGTCTGGAGAAATGTCCGGTTCAATGGGCACGTCCAGACCCCCCCAGCCACACACATATATTGATCAAATTCCTCCTCCCCTTCCTGTGGTTCATAAAAATCCTCAACTTCAAAATCCTGAACCACTGGGACTGAACGAACCAACCTTTTACCAACTGTTGGTGGTTCTACAGATCCCTGAGACAGTGACTGGACAATCTGAATGGCTTTAGCTATCTCTGCAGCAGTTGGAGACACAATTTTGGACCCCAAACCTACTGATTTCCTTGTCTTTTACTCGGGACTGGTTCCTCTGAACCAGCCTTCCTTTTGCCGAGGAAGTCTCGCCTGGTCAGAGGGCATTCCTCTGGTCCAGTGGGTACTGGACCGGCTGGCCATCCGGTCAGCGGACTTTTGGTTCTCATTCCCTGAGCCGACCCAATCTCTTTTCCAGGGTGGCTGCAGGAAATTTTACACACCTGGCAGTCTGACAGGAGGTGGTCAGTCCTCAGACAATAAACACAGTGGTGTGTGGGTCAGCCTTGGCAAAGGCCTCCCACAGACATCACAGTGTTGAAACCCAGTGGGCCCGGTTTTTCTTTTGGGTTTCTCAGACATAATGCCAGCCTAACCAAAACTTGCCCTTTTGATGGCAGTGCTAGGAAGACACCTTTTATCGTTCCTAACCGTGTCACGGGTATTTGAAAACCGCTATAATTCTGGTTTTTTTAGAACCGATAAGAACCGGGAACCGCACTCTAAAACCCACTGTACACTTTTAAAATGTAGAAATAACAAACCGATTGGTTCAAAACCAAACCGATAATTAATTTTCCACACAGACTTAAAATTTAGTACTTAACGGTTACCAGATAGAGCTTTAAAACCGAAATGCGGTAAAAATAATGACTTTTGCCGGTTCAAATGAACCGAAAAATACCGCTTGAACCGAGAATGAACCGAGCTGAAGGAGCTGATCTCCGAGCGACTGTTCAGTGAAGGAGATAAGAATCTGACAGTTTCATTTGAAACTGCCAGATAGAGCTTTGGGCACAGCGCCCTCGCGCTGTAGAACTCCAGATCCTCTGGAGTTAACTCCTTCCTCTCCGGGGCAGTTCAGCTGCAGTGGCTGACTGCTAATGTTATAATATAGCAAGACTTCATGGTGTTTGAAGGACAGGAATCAGGAGTGAGATGAGTCTCTTTGCAGATGACTCAAAACTGGGGGTGGTGGTGGATAGGGAAGAGGGGAGGGTGGCCCTACAGGGGGACCTGGAGGCTCTGGAAAGATGGTCTAGAAAGTGGAAGCTGAGGTTCAATGCAGGGAAATGCAAGGTACTCCACCTGGAGGCCAGAAACCCGGGCCAAGTGTACGCCCTGGAGGGGGAAATGCTACAAGTCTCGAAGGCTGAGAGGGACCTGGGGCTGGTGGTGGATGTCAAGATGAACAACTCTGAGACTTGTAGGAGGGCAGCAGCCAAGGCCAACAGGATGCTGGGATGCATCGCTAGGGGATCACCTCCAGAAGGAGGAAGTGATACTCCTCTGTATAACTGCTTGGCGAGGCACTCTTGAGTACTGCATGCAGTTTTGAGGCCACACTTAAAGAGGGACATTAAACTCCTGGAGAGGGTCCAGAGGAGGGCAACCAAAATGATTTGGGGCTTGGGGGACAGGACCTATGAGGAGAGGCTCGAAGAGCTAAATATGTACACATTGGAAGAGAGAAGGGACCGGGGGGACATGATAGAGGTCTTCAGGTACATGAAGAGGGTAAATAGGGGAGGAACAGTCAGGGTGTTTCAAAGGAAGAAGGAGGGGGCCACTAAAGGGCATGGGTGGAAGCTGGAGGGGGGAAAATTCAGGGGAGAAAGGAGGAGGTGCTACTTCACTGAGAGGGTGGTGGAGCCATGGAATGCGCTGCCTAGGGGGCTGGTGGAGGCATAGACGGTGGAGGGGTTCAAGAGGGGGTGGGACAGGTACAGGGGAAGGGTTCTGGAAGCAAAATCCAATGCAGCAAGAATATCCGGAACTGGGAAGGCAGAAGCCAGAGAAGGCGAGGGGGGCAGCAAGGTCAGTTCCCAGGGTGGGGGCTGACCAAACGAGCAGACACGAAAGACCGTTAGGCCTATTCTGCTGGCATTTTAGTATGTTAGTAGTATCTGAAGCTGGGTCAGCAGCCTTCTCGAACATTTTGTCCTGCAGTCCTTTTAAGTTGGCTCTTAAGCATGGACTGTGGAAAGTTTTTTTCAGATTTCACAGTCTGCCTTCAGGTGATCAAACCCTAGGCAGAAGGCACAAATTAAATGAGGATCAGCCTTAATGAATGGTTCCCCACACTCCGTACAATGCTGGAAGCCTGTAAGGCCTGTTCTTTTCTTGGTTGTCTGTGACATCTAACCAGAAAAGAAAACAAAAAACTATTTTTTTGGGTTAAAAGTCAACTGCAAGAAACCGAGAGTTACCCTGGATAACCAGCAAGCAAATATCAATCAACTTACCTAAGAAGTTGGGTCAAGGATGGAAATGAGAAAGGAAAAGTATGGCCTACTGGGATTCGAACCTCAGATCTCTGGTATGCCGTTCCAGCGCTCTAACCATTAAGCTACAGGCTCACTGATCAAAGCGTCTGAGGAATTTCCTTACAGCCACACACACATTCCTTTCTCTAGTGTTGCGCAATTATGCAACTAGGAACCAATGTTAGAAATACCACTTTCTCTCAGTGCAGTTTAACCCCTGCAAGGTATACCTATTTTAAATCAAGGATGGAAATGAGAAAGGAAAAGTGGCCTACTGGGATTCGAACCTCAGATCTCTGGTATGCTGCCCAGCGCTCTAACCATTAAGCTACAGGCTCACTGATCAAAGCGCCTGAGGAATTTCCTTACACCACACACATTCTTTTCTTTCTAGTGTTGCGCAATTATGCAACTAGGAACCAATGTTAGAAATACCACTTTCTCTCAGTGCAGTTTAACCCCTGCAAGGTATACCTATTTTTAAATCAAGGATGGAAATGAGAAAGGAAAAGTGTGGCCTACTGGGATTCGAACCTCAGATCTCTGGTATGCCGTTCCAGCGCTCTAACCATTAAGCTACAGGCTCACTGATCAAAGCTGCCTGAGGAATTTCCTTACAGCCACACACATTATCTCTTCTCTAGTGTCATGCACTATGCAACTAGGAACCAATGTTAGAAATACCACTTTCTCTCAGTGCAGTTTAACCCTGCAAGGTATACCTATTTTTAAATCAAGGATGGAAATGAGAAAGGAAAAGTGTGGCCTACTGGGATTCGAACCTCAGATCTCTGGTATGCCGTTCCAGCGCTCTAACCATTAAGCTACAGGCTCACCTTGCAGGGGTTAAACTGCACTGAGAGAAAGTGGTATTTCTAAGAAGTTGGGTTAAACTCAGATTCTACTGAATTTTACTTCAGGAAAGAAACTAAATGTTGGCTCCCTCCCGGTTGCAGGAAACCAAAAAGGAACCGAAAAACACACCTACCAAATGCTAAATCTAGACTAAGTGTACCAGTATACCAAGAACAGTGCTTCAAAAATCAAAAGAAATAAACGGTACTATCGAAAACCGATAAAAATAAACTTTCTTCAAGCAAGTGAAGGAGAGCTCTCTGGACACATTTTGCTGAGGCAAGAGGAGTAAAGAATCTGACAGTTGCACGAAGTACAACCAGGGACAGTGGTTTGAAAATCGAGCTCAAATCTAGCATTCCACTATCTGCATAGGCTTTATTAACTGTTTCAGCTCTGGGGCAGTCCTATGGTGAGACCATACTGCATTAGTCAGAATACAGTAAGATTTCCTGGGATTTGAGGCAGGCTGGAGGACCCGGCATTGGGCATGGGGGCCGCCACTGGACCCACCTTCGCTCTATCAGGTGCCAGGGCCATTTTCCTTTTTTTGTTCCTCCCCTACTGATTTGGAAGTGCAATGTGTTCACACACACACACAGGAGCGCCACCGCAGCCAATCTCCTGCCAGAGATCCTAAAGGGCTGCTGCACCCTGTGACTGGGAGCTCCTGCCACTCTTGATGACCAGCCTTTTCTTAAATCTGCTGCAACAGTTCTTCTGTTTCTAAGCCTGATCTATCCTTTACTATTTCTAGTCCATAAGGTTGACCACCTGTGGGCACCCCCTTCTCCCTCCCTTGACTATGCTATAGTATCCTTTTTAATTTTCCTTTTCCCTCTCAGGTCCTCATACAGGGAGGTTATTGTGGTGACTCCAAACGTATGTAAAACACGTTGTGTTTATCGTTGTTGGATTTAGTATGTAATAGCACTATGCCATTAAATAATTTAATGTTTATATCTTATGTGGATGAAACCTGTAAATGTTGACAATACCATGGCACTAGGTGTTTTTGGCAAAACGTACTAGGTGTCTATTATAGAAATTAAGCTAGTTCGGCTATTTAAAGGAAGGTTGTCCAAAACACTGTTGCCAATTACCAGGGCTGCAGAAATGCCCGTTTAGCACTACCTTTATGTGGTTACAAGTCTCCACCTAACCTTTGCCTCATTTCTGTGCCTTGAGTGTGCTCCCGAGTTCTGCGCTGAAGCTGCCATTTGGACATTGCCAGCGCACTGGAAGACCAAGTGTGCACTCCGATCAGTAGTTTCCTTCCTGCTTTCTGCTGGAACGTTCGTTCATGACGAGCTGGGCAAATTTTTACGGAGGCAAAATAACTTGTGTGGCATGTAGTATTCATTCAATTGAATGTTTAGAAGTAAGCCCCGTTGAAAATGGAGCATGGTAATCTGTTTATTTTTTTAATTGAAAGTTGAACTCCTGAGTTCAGGCATGCACATCAGCACCCCCCAACCCAGTACATCTAAAGAACAAACAAGAGCCCTGAAAAGGAACCCAAGGTTGTGACCAGGGGTGAAGGGCAGATTCACTAGAAGGGGGCATATGGGATGGGGCCAGAGAATCCCAGGGGAGAAGGAAGCTTCTCCTAGTGGGGGACTGAATAGTTTGGGGTATGGAGATAGGATCAGGCATCAAGAGGGAGAGAGAGAGGTTATGTGTCTCCCAGGAGGCACAGCTCTGAGGGAGGGGGAGTTGATCCCGGTTAATGGAAAAAAGGGTCTGGCTGTGGGGGTGGACGTGGAGGTTACAATACAGGGGGGATGAAAGAGGGGTTCAGGGCGAAGGGTAGGGATGACATTGAGGATGAGGGAGCTCAATGTGGGAAGGGGGATAAATCAGGTACAGACAGTGTTAGGGGAAGAGGCAGGACTGGGGAGGTGGTTGGGGGTAGAGTTGAGCATGCAGGGCAAGGTGGTCTCTCGGGGCAGGCACAAGGAAAGAGAGTTTGGGGGAGGGATGAGAAACGAGGGGGGGGAATGTGCTAGTGCTGAGTGATTTTATACTAAAAAGGGTCAGATGGGGGAGTAAAGGGGAAAGACAGTCACATGTGGGTAGAGTCTGTACCTGAGTTGACTGCAGATAAAGCAGGACGGGCTATTCTCAAATGTGCAAAGAGAGGAAGGCATAAACCATATGTGGTGGCGCACATGGGTACAAATGACCTGGCAGGGGAAACGGTAGAGGTGGTTAGGGAGAGGTTCATGGAACTGGGTAAGTTGAGCAAGGAGGTAGGCAGCTCACTGGTCTTCTCTGAGGTACTCCCAGTGCCCAGAGCATGTATGGCAAGGAAGGGTAGGATAGATGAATTCAACAGTTGGCTGGGAAATTGGTGTCAATCCAATGGGTACGGGTTAGAAGGAGGCTGGGGCAGGGTCTGGGACAATAGGGATCTGTATGAAGGGGACAGATTACATTTGAGCAGCGAGGGGTGCTAAAACAGAGGTTAGAAGAATACGTAGCAACAAAGGTTAATTTAAACTAGGGCGGGGCGGCGAGGGGTTGCTGAAGGAAGGCCTCCAGAGAGGGAGACAAATAAGTTTATCCCCCATACAAAACTGGGTTGGAAGCAGGGAGGGATCAAAGGTGATAAGGGTGAAAATTGAGTAAGGAGTGTAAGACAACATCTTGGAAGGTTGTCTCCTTGAATGCAAGGAGTCTGGGGAACAAAACTGCAGAACTACATGCTCTGTTGGTAGAGGGGATGGTGGACATAACTGCCATCACAGAAACATGGGCCAACCAATACCAGGACTGGGACCTGATGATCCCAGGCTATAGGATTTACGGGAAGGAAAGGAGCAAAAGGAAAGGGGAAGGGGTAGTGATGTACGTAAGGGAAGGAATAAAGTGTGCAAGGGAGGAGGGGGAGGAGAATAGGACAGAGGCCTTGTGGATGCAATTCCAGGACACGAGGACTACTATTCTCAGGATGGGGGTGGTATACAGGCCACCGACTCAAGGGGAAGTCCAGGACAGGGAACTGGCTTAGCAAATTAGGAAGATGTGTGGGAAAGGTAACACAGTGATCGTGGGAGACTTCAATCTACCACGAGTGGACTGGGGTACCGCAGCCACCTCGCGTGCTAGGGAGTAAATACTCCTGGATGCCTTTCAGGACTGCTTCCTTGCACAGATGGTCACTGAGCTGACTAGGCTGTGGAATACACTGGAGCTAGTTCTGGCTAATGGGGAGGCTGTAAGGGAGGTGGGGGTGGAGGACCCACTGTCTGGGAGTGACCACCACTCAGTGTGGTTCACACTTACCATGAGCAGAGAAGCAGCGGGTATAGGGATCAGGGTGGTGGACTTCAGACAGGCTGAGTTTGGTAGGATGGGTAAAATCTTAAGGTGGTATCTGGAAGGAATACAGCCACACTGGGATGCGAATCAGAAATGGGGAAAAAATTCAAATTGGGGATATTGGAGGCTACTGAGACATGTACCAGATTGCAGAGCAAAAAGGGAAGGGCTAAAATACAAGCTGGTTGAGTAGAGGGGTCTTAGAACTGGTGAGGGCTAAAAAAAGCAGCATTCAAGAAAAACAAGAAATCTGAGAAGGGGGGGGGGGATAGGGAGGAGTATGTGAAGAGGTCCAAGGAAGTTACCAAGGGAGTCAGAGCAGCTAAGGCTTCCAGGGAGTTGAGGCTGGTGCAGGGCATCAGGGAAGGGGAAAAGGACGTCTTCAGATACATATGGGAGAGAAGGAGCTGCAAGGACCAGATAGTGAGGATCAGAAAGGACGGGGAGTGGGCAGAGAATGGGGTGGATCAGGCAAAAGCACTGAATGAGTACTTCTGTTCTGTATTCATGAGGGAGAAAGGAGGGCAGCTACCGCAGGGGGTGGGCAGGGTGTCCAGGAGGTGGGAGAGGGTGTAACGGATGGGGTGATCTCTGAGAGTAGGGTACTGGAGAGGTTAAGGGCTCTAAGGGTGGATAAGGCACCAGGACTGGATGGCATACACCCCAGGGTGTTGAAGGAAATGGCCAAGATCCTGGTTGGACTGCTGGTGGAACTATTCAATACCTCCCTGGACACAGGGTGCATATTGCATGACTGGAGGATGGCCCATGTGGTACCCATCCATAAAAGTGGACCAAAGGATAAGCCAGGTAATTACAGGCCAGTAAGCTTAACTTCCATCGTGGGGAAGCTGATGGAGACAATACTTAAGGAAAGGCTGGAGACTTTTATGGAAAACAGTGGGCTCCAGGACAGTCACCAGCATGGGTTTGTCTCTGGAAAATCCTGCCAGACGAACCTAGTTGAGTATTATGACTGGGTCACGAGGGAACTGGACAAGGGTCATGTAGTGGACGTCACATACTTGGACTTCAGTAAGGCCTTTGATTTGGTGCCACACAGGAGGTTGGTAAGGAAGTTAAAATACATGGGGGTGGGGACTAAGATGGTTAAATGGACTGAGAATTGACTGCAGGGGAGACAGCAGAAGGTAGTGGTGGTGGGGAAACTCTCATCTCCAAGGGTTGTGATGAGCAGGGTGCCACAGGGATTGGTACTGGGGCCAGTGCTGTTTGGGATATTCATAGTGGACATCTTGTATGGCGCCAGGAATAAGATCAGTCTATTCACTGACAATACCAAAATTGGGGGCGGTGGTGGATGATATAGCAGGTTGCAGGGACTGCAGGATGACCTGACAAAACTGGTAGAGTAGTCAGAACCATGACAGTTGGGGTTCAATGCAAAACAGTGCAAAGTCCTGTATTTTGGAGCAAAGAACCCAGGGAGGAGTTACCAGCTGGGAGGTGTGCAGCTAGGTTCCACCAAGGAGGAGAAGGATCTAGGGGTGGTTGTAATGGGGAATATGAACAATACAGAGCAGTGTAGGAGGGTGGCAGCGAAAGCCAACAGGATGCTGGGTTGTATCGTGAGAGGGATCTCCTCCAGGAGCAGGGAGGTGATCCTGCCTCTCTACAGGGCACTGGTCAGGATGCGCCTGGAGCACTGCGTGCAATTCTGGCAGTCATATCTGAAGAAGGATGTGAAATTACTGGAAGGGATACAATGCAGGGCAACAAGGATGATTCAGGGATTGGAAGACAGACCATTGAGGAGAGGCTGACAGGAACATGTACTCCTTGGAGGAGAGAAGGGACAGGGGGGATATGATTGAGACCTTTAAGTACGTAAAGGGGATAAACAAGGCAGGTACTGAAGGGATACTCGGGCTGAGGAGGGGTAGGGACACAAGAGGGCATGGCCTTAGATTAGAGGGGGTAAGATTTAGGATGGAAATGAGGAGACATTTTTTCACGGAGAGGGTCGTGGCAGAATGGAATGCTCTAC
The DNA here is from genome assembly GCA_016271365.2 of Neoceratodus forsteri. Taxonomy (NCBI): domain Eukaryota; kingdom Metazoa; phylum Chordata; order Ceratodontiformes; family Ceratodontidae; genus Neoceratodus; species Neoceratodus forsteri. The sequence goes on along the minus strand of CM057451.1, from coordinate 1,175,121,391 downwards.
CAGAGGAGGTGGTAGCTTGTAAGACAGTGGGTAGTTTCAAAAGAGAATGGGACAAGGTGGGTGAGGTAACTGGGAAGGGGAGGGGGATGGGGCAGCTGCAAGGTGAGGGTGCTAGCTGCATACTCAAGCAGACTTGAAAGACCAGGTGGCATATTTCTGCTGGCAAATTTGTATATTCGTATAAAAAAAAAAAGTCCTCACATTCCCCCTTTTCCTAGCCCCCTCCAATCTCATGTTGTGCCCCCTTGTTCCTGTACCTGTCCTATACTGAAAGATGTTGCTCACTTGCACCTTGTTTATGCCCTTAAGATACTTGAAAGTTTCTGTCATTTCTCCCCGTTCCCTCCTCTCTTCCAGTGTATACATTCTGATGTCTTTTCATTTTTCCTCATACGTCTTCTGGTGCCAGCTCTGCACCATCTTAGTCGTGCTTCTCTGAACTGCCTTCCTCTTGTCTCTGTCCTAACAAAGCCGTGGCCACCAGACCTGCACACAGTATTCCAGATGAGGCCTCACCAGTGTTTTGTACAGTGGTACCACCACCTGCCTCCTTCTGCTAGTGATATCCCTTTTCATACACCTTAACATGCCACTGGCTCTCCCTACAGCCTTTGTACTCTGATTGGCCATCTTTAGGTCATCTGAGATTATAACCCCCCCCCCCAAAAAAATCCCTTTCTTTCCTGGTGACTGTCAGCAACCCTCCCCCACCACCACCCTGTAGCTCTCTGCAGGGTTTCTGTGCCCCAGGTGCATGCTTTTGGATTTCTTCACACTGAATCTCAGTTGCCACACTTCAGATAATTTTTCCAGCTTTCCTGGGTCCCTCATTTTCTCCACACCACCTGGAGTGTCTATCCGGTTGCAGATCTTGGTGTCATTCACAAAAAGGGAAACCTTCCCTTCTAGCCCTTCTGCAATGTCACTAATGAAGACATTAAAAAGGACTGACCCCAAGACTGATCCCTGAGGTACCCCACTGGTCACCCTCTTTTCCTCTAATTGGATCCCATTTGTGCTCCATTGGGTACCTGTTTTGGGACTCCCCCCCATCTTTTAGTCGCCACCTCCCACTCCCTGGCTGCCTGGCCTTCCTGGCTGTATCCTCACTTCCCTCTGATCCAGCTACTGCTCTTCCGCCCCCTTCTCCTAGCCCCGCCAGCCTGTCTTAACCCCCCTGCCTCCGCTTACCCCGAATCCTACCTTAATCATGCACCTCCACCATTCTCTAACCCCATTCTATTTCTTCTTGTCTGTCTTCCTCCCCTGCTGCACGCCCCAAAAGCCTGCTTTCCTTCCCTTCCCCACAGCTTTCACATTCCCACATCCTTCCTCCACATAAGCACGCTGCACACTGGTCACTGCCCCTTGCCCAGGGTCCATCCTACCACCATGAAACTGTCCTACAACCACACTGGTCCTAGCCATTTACTCTGGTCCCCCCTGTCTATGCTTACCCTCACCCACTATCGTTGATGCTCGGTAATTTCCCCGAGATGCTACCAGGCGAAAGCATTCCCTTAAAGAAATACGCAGCAGCTCCTTGAGGCTAGTCATCGTCGTCCTCCTCCTCCTAATGCTGTCAGGCAACTTGCACCCAAACCCTGGCCCATTCTGCTCTAAAGCCACTAATCTGAGCAATCCTTCGGGTGCCCTCTTATTCATATCAATCAACATCTGCCGCCTCCTTCCTAAAATGGATGCCCTACAGGCCTTCACCAGCCAACACTGCCCTGACATCCTGGCAGTTGTTGAAACCTGGCTCATGCCATCAGTACTGGACCATGCAATCAGCCTTCCTGGCTACAACGTCTTTAGGCTGGATCGCCTCTCCAAAAGAGGTGGGGGCTGCGCTCTCTACCTAAAAGACTCCATACAGGAGCACCACATCATTACTTCACTCCAACCCACAACTGCTCAGATACTGCCAGTGAGAATCCTCCTCGGAGCCCAAAACAAAACCCTCACTGTTGCCACCATCTACATCCCTCCCAAAGAACAGGGAACTGGTCTAACAGCTGTTCTTGACTTTGTAAAGTCACTCCCACTGGACACTGAATTCATCCTCCTAGGCGACTTCAACATCAACTGGCCTGCGGCCGATGCTGGTGCACACAGGGATACCATTGCTACGACGAATCTCACACAAATGGTTGACTCACCAACCAGGAAAAATTACAGGACCAGCACCAGCACACTCTTGGACTGGAGAGTTACCAGTCACCCATCGCGGATATCTAACACTAATGTCCTCCCTGACTCTCTCAGCGACCCACTCCCCTGTTAGCTGCATCTGGTCAAATAAATTCATCAAACAACCACCAAAAACTATCACCAGCAGGGTTCTTCCCAGTGGTCACCTTCCTCGACTCAAATCCCACCTCCTCCATCAAGACTGGTCCCCTACCTTCAATGCAACCAACGTAAACACTGCCCATGACCAATTCATAAACATCTTCACTGTGGCCTTAGACACTTATGCTCCTATTAAGAAATGCAAAGTCAAATCACTCAGTAACCCTTGGCTCACAGGTGACCTCCTCAGGATGCTAAAAACAAGAGACCACCTATGGGAGCTGGCCAGAAACTCTGAAAGGCAAAAGAACATCCAAAACTACAAACGAGCCTGCAATGACTGCACCAAAACCACCCGGCAAATGAAGCCCACCTACTATAAGCATGCCCTCACAAACTCCTGGGGCAATGGTTGGGAATTCTCGAAGAACATAAAGGAACTCACCGGGAATCCACCCAAAACCCCCCCATCACTACTCAACATCAACGGAACCATAACCCTCAACCCAAAAACCATTGCGGATACCTTTAACAAAGCCTTTACCGACCTCAGCGCTGTCCTATCCCAGGACTACTTCAAAGATGGCGAGGCCCCTCTGTCCACACTGAACACTACTCCCATCAGCTCCCCCCGCTTCTACTTCAAAGTAGTCAAGGCTCACCAAGTACGCAAATATTTTATCAAAGCCCTTTGTAAATCAAGATTCAGTAATGCCTCCCTTGATCTCAAAATCCTGTCTCTCACACTTGATGAAGTGCTTAGTCCTTTGACCAGAATTTTCAACCTCTCCCTCAGCCTTAGACAGTTCCCGGACAGATGGAAATCTGCCACTGTCACCCCAATCCATAAAAGTGGTGACAAAACTGCCCATGATAACTACAGACGTATCTCCCTACTACTTCCACTCTCCAAGGCACTAGAATGCATAGTCTTGGACCAGCTCACAGAATACCTGGATACGCACAACATCCTGTGCAAGCAACAACACGGGTTCCGCAAAGGTCACAGCACCTCCACAGCCCTACTTGAATTCACCGGCACAATCCACAATGCACTTGACTCTGGTGAACTACTCGGCTCAATCTACATTGACTTAACTAAAGCCTTCGACACCGTCAATCACCGCCTCCTGCTTGTCCAGCTTCAGAACACTGGGCTGTCAACCGACTCCAATGGCTGGTTTAAGAGCTACCTTGAAGAATGGTCCCAAACAGTAATAATCGCTGATACACTCTCGGACCCTAGACTGGTCCACTCAGAAGTCCCCAGGGCTCCATTCTGGGACCCCTCCTCTTCAGCCTATTCTTAAACTCACTACCGGACAGCTGCCCAGAACAAATAATTCTCTACGCCGACGATGCTGTGATACTCACCTCGGACCCTGATCCAATCCAATTACAAAATAAACTTAAGCAGGCCTTCTCCTCCATCGAATCCTGGTTCCTAAATCATAAACTGCTTCTCAATCACAAAAAAAAAAAAAGTCTAGGGTCTTCTGCAGCCCCCACAACTAAAACAAACAACTCCACCTCTCCACTGCAACCGAACAAGGAGCCATCCTGTAGCAAACGCAATCGTTCAAGTACCTTGGCATCACCCTTGATCCCCACCTCTCATACACTGTCCATATCAGCAATGTTGCAAAGTCTGCCAATGCGAGGTTAGGCATATTATTCTGGCACAGGAAACATCTAACCCCAGAAGCACTGTCAGTGGCCGTCCAAAGCTCCATCGTCAGCATCATAGACTATGGTCTTATCATATATGGGTCTGCAACTACCACTGCTCTCAAACGTATCACGACCTCCCTGAATAAGGCCTGTCGTCTCATCACTGGCTCACATCGCTGTACTCACATATGTGACCTTTATTCCCAATCTGGATGGCTTCAACTGGACAAACGCATAAAATACCAAACCTGCATCACGGCCAAGAAAATTGTAATGGGGCTTGCCCCACCTGGTGTCTGTGCCCTCCTTAAGTCTAGACATAGGAACATCACTACAAGGAGATTCAATTCCCATCTACTACATATGCCACAATGTCGTACAACCCAAGGACAAAGATCATTTGCCTATTGGGCATCCAACTAGCTCAACTCTCTTGGCAGCGACATAGCGACCGCTCCAACACTCAGCCTCTTCAAGTCCAAGCTGCGCCCCTCACTGCTTGTATCCTGCGACTGCCCATCTTAACATTTCCACCAATCCAGCTGTACATGCCCCAGCACCCAGCACTTACAATCAGTCTTTGCACCCCTAGCACCTTACCTGTCATATTCCCTCGACAAGACCCCCTGACTGCACTGTCTCTTGCCCACGCCCACCTCCCCTTGTATCTCCACTCCTGCCCCTGCCCCAACCACCTCCCATACTCCTCCTACCCCTGCACCTCCTACCCCTCGATCTCCTATCTTACTCCCCCACCCCTTGTCTTGCTCTTAGCTCAAGGCTTTGTACTGGTTATTACATGTCTGTAAGTCAATGACTATATGTTTGTAACTAAAAATGATGACTGTTGCACATGCTGATGTGGAACCTTTGTAAAAGAGTCTCAGCTCAAAGGTATTGTAATCCTAGATTGAAATAAATAAATAAATAAATAAATAAAATAAAAATGTACCACCACCCTCTGTTTCCTGTCCCCTAACCAGTTTCAAACTCAGTTCACCACCTTGTGGCCCACACCCAGGCTACCCAACTTGTTTACCAGTCTTTTATGTGGAATGGAGTCGAAGGCTTTGCTGAACTCAAGGTAGGCGACATCTACCGCTCCCCCCTGATCCACCTCCCTCGTCACTCAGTCAAAAAAATGTATCAGATTTATTTGACATAACCTTCCTGCTGTGAATCCATGCTGTCTCAGATCCCGTGTTCCACTGGATAACAAGTGCTCCACCATCCTTTTCTCAAGCAGTGTCTCCATAATCTTACCCACTACTGAGGTGAAGCTGATCAGCCTATAGTTTCCTGCCTCCTCCCTGCATCCAGTCTTGTGAAGAGGGACTACATGTACCCTCTTCCAGTCCTCTGGAACCACTCCTGTATTGAGCGACTCACTGAACATGGCTGCCAGTGGTGCTGCTAGCTCCATCCGTAGTTCCTTTAATGTCCTGGGATGTATGCCATCTGGTCACATTGTCTTGTCCACCATCAGTTTTGTGAGCTCCTCTAGGACTATCTCTTCTGTAAATGGACTGGTGTACACCTCCCTCCCCCCTTCTGTATCTGATGCCCAGCTGTGGTCCCTGTCCCTTCCCTACTTCAGTGAATAACGAGCAGAAGTATTTATTCAGTATTGACACCTTGTCCATGTCTCCCTCCACACACTCCCCTTTATCCACTCTGAGCTTTACAATTCCACCCCTGGACTTCCTTCTTTCACTGATGTACCTATAGAATGTCTTGTCTCCTTTCTTCATTGTCTATGCTAATCTTTCCTCTGTTTGTGCCTCTGCACTCCTAACAGCTTTCCCTGCTTCTCTCAGACAGTTTAAGTACACTACCCTATCCTCTTCCTTCTGTGTCTCCTTATATTTTCTGAAAGCCAACCCTTTGGCTTTACTTTCTCTGCTACATTTTTTGAGAACCATAGTGGTTTCTCCCTTCTCTTGCCTTTGTTTCTCAGTTTAATGCACAGGTTTGTCACCTCCACTATGGCTCCTTTTAGTTGTGCCCACTGTTCCTCACCCCCCCGCCTCACTCCTCTCCAGGGCTTCTTCAATACATATCCCCATCCTGGCAAAGTCCGCCTCCTGAAATCCAAGACTCTGTTGTGTTCCAGGACAGTAGCTGCTGCTGTTTTCACAGGGTTCTTGTGGATATTACTTGGTAGGTTAGTTCTTTTCTTTCTTGCTTCTAAGGGGCTAGCAGGGTATTGTTCTGGGGGATCCTGGATGTTTGTAAACTGATTTAGTGGCTGTAAGTGGGGCTCTTTTTGTGGATGTTTCACTTTGTAACAGGCTGCGCTGGTAGAGGCCTATTTCTTCTGATTTAAAACCTGTTTGGTGGGATTTGCTTGGAGATGGTTCTTTAGCTGTAGGGCTTGGAGGGGAGACACAGGGCTGATACACTCTCTCTTGTCAGGTGTCTGCAAATTTATAGGGTAAGACCTGCCCTGCAATTGGAGGAAAAGGCTGCTGGTGCAGCTCATGTAGTTCTAGCCACTGGGGGTCGGATTTAAAGGCCGGGAGAGAGGAGCTTAGGGAGTTGTTCATTTTCCTTACATGTTTAATGTGTTGTACTGCACCTAGTAACAGAGTTACTGGTGTACAGTGGGACTGTCTCTAGGATTAGTGGGTGACCTGATTAGGCAGTAGGGTATCTTGGAATAGGGGAACCTGGTGGCTCACCCAAGGAAAACTATTTGAAAGGGGATGGAACCACACATCATTAGGGCCGCATCTTTGGGAGGGTGGTGGGTGCACAGGTGTGGAGCAGCCATGATACTGGACTGGGCTTGGAAGTTTGGTGGTTGCCCAGTGTGCTACCGGCTGGCACAGCTTAGGAGGAGGTTGCCGGGATGAGGAGAAAGCTGGGGAAGGGGGTGGTATGGTTGGGAAGGGGCTGAAATTCCCACAGGGTTGCACCAAGCACTGGGGCGGGGGTATAGGAAAAGAGTGCAGGAGAATACTAGGGGTCACATAGGGACCCTGGCAGAGGGGCCCAAAAGGACACTACCAAGGAAGCAGGCAGGTAACTGGGGACCCTCAAAGGGGGGACGGAGGGACAACATTCTCAGGGAAGTAGGCTGGATAGCCAGTGCTGGACGGAAGGAAGCAAGGCAGGAGGTGGATCAGACCTTATACTTAGTAACCGGCTCAATTTTCTTCTTCTGCTCAAGGATGAGGGGGGGATGTAGCCACCACAGAGGTGGTTAGAGACTGAAAGGGTGTGGAGAGGGGGGCAGGAGGCAGGGCAAGATAGCAGGAAGAACAGGGGGACCTGGAATGAGGAGAATGGGGAGTAGTAGATCAAGCAGGGGAAGAGAGAGGAAAGCGCAAGGAGAAGGACCAGTTGGGAGGAAAGGTAAAGAAGGACCAGAAGTACAAGGATGATTCAGTAAAGAGAGCTGAGGGGTTAGGCCAGGGGAGCACGATGAGCAAGGAGGAACTAAATGGAGACAGGAAGGAAGGGAGGATGAGCCAGGCTAGTTTAGCAGATGGGGGAGAAGGACCAGTTGCGAGCAGTGAGGGGGGAATTAACAAGGTACAGAAGGATACTCAGGAGGAGGAGAGGCATAGGATTGGAGGGGAGGGAGTGGCCATGGTAAATAAGGAACGGGTGGCATGTGGCACCCAGATAGGGGGAGGAACAAGGAGCCAGCTGGGTGGGGGGGCCGTAGAAAGGATGAGGGACATGAAGGGGGGAAATGGAGGAAAAGGAGTGGTCAGAGTGCTCTGCTGGGGATTCTATGATCAGGTATCAAATGGGATAGGGAGGAGATGCCTGGCCAGTTAGAACAAGATGCTTCCCTGGACTAACGGTGCACAGGGCTAAGCACGAGGTATATCAGCTGGCAAAGGACGTGGGGTTCCCAGACATACTGGTCCTCCTGGGCACAAATGACATTGAGGGAAATAGCAGCTAGAGATACAGGCAAGATTCAGGAGCTCGCCAGGGTCTGTCATGACATAGGATGCACAGTTTCCTTCTCAGAAATCCTGCCAGTGCCAAGGGCTAGTGGGGAACACAAAAGAAAATTAGGGAGATAAACCAGTGGCTCAGGGAGGTGTGAGGCCAGAGGGTATGGGTTGATGGGGATTGGGGAGACCTGGGAGGATAAGGAGCTGTATGCTAGAGATAGACTACATCTCAATTTAGAGAGGAGGGAATCCTGTTGAAAATGGAGGAGTTCATTGGTGAAAAGTGGGGTTTAAACTTGTGAAGGGGGGGGATGGGAGAAAAGGCAGTCAAGGGATGCCGAAGAGGAGGGACTCTGTCTCCACCCCTGGGGACCAGGAGGATTGCAGGAAAAGACCAACTGGCAAAGTGCAGACCAGGAGAAAACAGAATCCCAAGGAACACGAGCAGGGAAATGAAACTATAGGAAAGGGTGGAAGGTAGTCCTAAATGCCAGGAGCTTGCAACAAATGCCTGAGCTCCAGGCGATGTTAACTGAGGGAGCAGGTGGATGTGGCAGCGGTCACTGAGACTTGGGCCACTGCAAGACATGACTGGGACCTGAACCTGGAGGGTTACACTATGTTCAGGAAGGACAGGGGAGGAAGGGAGGAGGGGAACAATGATAGTAAAACTGCATTGGCATAGGGGAGTTGAGGAGGTGGAGGAACCGTGGAGGCGATTTGGGTCACCTTGATAACAAGGGGGCAAGAGAGAAAATAGGAGTGGTGTACAGACCCCTGCCCTGGCGGAGGAGCTGGAGGACAGTCTGGTGGCAGATGTTAGGAGACACTGCAGACTGGGCAGAGGAAAGGTGGTGGTGTTAGGGGACTTAAACATGCCAGGAACAGACTGGGAGACTATGACATCCTCTGTGACCAGGGAATAGAGGTTGTTGGATGTCTTCAAGACGGCTCCTAACTCAGCAGGTGAGGGAACCACCAGGGAGGCATGGTACTGGATGTGGTCCTGGCAGACAGTGACCAGATTGGGGCCTAGAGGTAAGGGACCCATTGGGGGAGTAACCATGCCACGGTCTGGTTCTGCCTGGACCTAGGAGGGTAGGAGGCTGCACAAAGACGGAAGTAACCACTTCAGGAGGGTGGATTTTAAGGAAATGGGAAGGATCCTCATGAGCATTTGATGGATTGGGTCAGACATGGACGCTGATAGTAGGTGGGAAATCATCAGGGAGAGGGTGCAGATGCTACCAGCACCTTGCAAGAGTAAAGACTAAAATGCTGTAGGGCCCAAAAACCCTGTTGGTGGACCAGGAGGTCCAGGAGGTGGAAGCGGGAAAGAAAGCAGCCTATAAGAAATTCAAGTGCTCAAGGAGTGAAAGGGATCGAGGGAGTATGAGCTGTTGGCTAGAAGGGCACTAGAGTGGTGAGGGCTAAGGCAAGGAAGGAGCAGAACCTGGCCAGGGAAATTAGGAGAGGAAAAAGGGTTCTTTAGATACATTGGGGAAAGACGAAGGGTGAAGGGCAGATTAGCAGGATTAAATCAGGGAGAGATGGGCACAAGACCCAGAGGAGCAGGTTGAGGTACTAAATGAGTACTTCACCTCAGTTTCACCAGGGAAAATGGGATGCTGCATCATACATGGGAGGAGACAGAGATAATGAGGAGGGGGACCCTTACCAATCGGCAGGTCTGGGGAGAGGGGGCATCACTGGCAGGTGGGGGAGGGCTAAGCAGGGAGAAGAGGTACTGGAAGTGGAAATCACAGCAGAGAGAGTGAGGGAAGCCCTCAGCTCCCTTAAGATGGAGAAAGCACCGGGCCGGATAAATTACATCCCAGAGTGCTGAAGGAACTTGCAGATGTCCTGGCGAAACCCCTGGCAGAGCTTTTCACCATCTCTCTGAGGACAGGGTGGGTGCCCCAAGACTGGAAGGTGGCACATGTAGTGCCTATCCACAAGGGGGGATCAAGGGAGGTGGTAGGGAACTACAGGCCTGTCAGCCTGACATCAGTGGTGGGCAAGGTGATGGAGGGCATTGTCAAGGAGGGCTAGGGGCCCTGGATAAGTCAGGGTGCCTGGACGATAGACAGCATGGATTCATCCCGGAAATCGTGTCAGACAAACCTGGTGGAGTTCTATGACTGGGTGACAAGTGCCTTGGACCTGGGTAGACCAGTGGATGTCCTCTTCTGGACTTCAGCAAGGCATTTGACCTGTTCTCACGGGGCCTGTTGGATAAACTAGGAGAAATGGGGTGGGAAACCAGATGATCTGATGGATAGGCAATTGGCTCCAGGACCGGACCCAGAGGGTCGAGTTGGTGGATAATCTCTTCCCAAGGAGGGTCTTTTAGTGGGGTCCCACAGGATCAGTCCTTGGGCCCCTTCTGTTCAACGCCCACGTATCTGACATAAGGACAGGAATCAGGAGTGAGATGAGTCTCTTTGCAGATGACTCAAACTGGGGCAGTGGTGGACGGGAGGATGGAGGGTGGCCCTGCAGGGGACCTGGAGGCTCTGGAAAGATGGTCTAGAAAGTGGAAGCTGAGGTTTAATGCAGGAAATGCAAGGTACTCCATCTGGGGCCAGAAACCCAGGCCAAGTGTACACCCTGGGGGGGGGGGAATACTACAAGTCTCAATAGCTGAGAGGGACCTGGGGTGGTGGTGGATGTCAAGATGAACAACTCTGAGACTTGTAGGAGGGCAGCAGCCAAGGCCAACAGGATGCTGGGATGCATCGCTAGGGGTCACCTCCAGAAGGAGGAAGTGATACTCCCCTGTATAACTGCTTGGTGAGGCCACACCTGGAGTACTGCGTGCAGTTTTGGAGGCCACACTTAAGAGGGACATTAACCTCCTGGAGAGGGTCCAGAGGAGGGCAACCAAAATGATTTGGGGCTTGGGGACAGGACCTATGAGGAGAGGCTCAAGAGCTAAATATGTACACTTTGGAAGAGAGAAGGGACCGGGGGACATGATAGAGGTCTTCAGGTACATGAAGAGGGTAAATAGGGGAGAACAGTGAGGGTGCTTCAAGGAAGGAGGAAGGGCCACTAGAGGGCATGGGTGGAAGCTGGAGGGAAGATTCAGGGGAGAAAAAGGAGGTGCTACTTCACTGAGAGGGTGGTAGAGCCATGGAATGCACTACCTAGGGGGCTGGTGGAGGCAGAGACAGTGGAGGGGTTCAAGAGGGGGTGGGACAGGTACAGGGGAAGGGTTCAGGAAGCAAAATCCAATGCAGCAAGAATATCCGGAACTGGGAAGGGAGAAGCCAGAGAAGGCGAGGGGGACAGCAAGGTCAGCACCCAGGGTGGGGGCTGACCAAACGAGCAGACACGAAAGACCATTAGGCCTATTCTGCTGGCATTTTAGTATGTTAGTATGTTAGTACTCTCACCTTTGTGTAGCTTGACTGTGACCCTGTATTCATGTTAAACCACACTGTGTGTTGGTTGCTGAACCCCAGATGACTTTCCACCTGGACTTCTGTGACTCTGTCTCCACTAGTCATTACTAGGTCCAGAAACACCCTGTCATCTGGTGAGTTCTAGCACTAGCTGTCTGAGACCTGCCCCCTGCAGGGAGTCCAAGATGTACTGGCTCCTGGCTGAGGCAGCTGCCAGGATGGTCCAACCCATGTCTGGAAAACTCAAATTCAGAACCAGTTTCATGTGGTGTGCAGTCTCTGAACTTTACAATGGACACACCAGTCCCTGCTTCAAGTTCAGAAAGTTTCTGAATAGTGATGGCCATCATGTCATGCATTTTGTCAAAATAGGAATCTTTTAACTGGAAAGTCCTATTTATAAATCTGAGCTGGTGGAGAACATCAGAAAGAAAATGAGAAACAGAGAGAAATTTGTATGTGGAAATTGGTTCTAGCAAGCCATCGACTTTTGCACTTTTCATGGTAGCAAGCACGCTGTGTAGACAGGAATAATTCACCACTAATGTGTCAACTGCTTCTTCAAGTGATAGACATCTTGTTTGGAAAAGCTCACTAAATTTTTACTGTTGCTCATTCTGAATGTCTTTGAAGGCATTAAGAGTTTTTGGGTGAATTTTCAAAAAACTTGTAAACGCTGTTAAGCAACTCTTGGTATTATTTCATGAGATAAGGGATGCTATCAGCGGCATCAGCACCAACTATTGCCATTCTGTGCGAAATGCCATGACATGACAAGATACCTGGATATACGTCTTTTGCCCAGTGACCATTCCAGACTTAACCCAGTCATGGTTGCATGTTGTTGAGGTTTATGTGGTACTTCTCTTTCAAAACATCGAAAAGTTGATTCACAATAACCTCTGCAGTAGCACCAGAAAGATGTGTCGAAGACAAACAAGCATTTGTCAATGCAGAATGTGTGCTCGCTGGTATTGGCACTGGGCAGTGCAGGAGTTAGAGAGGTGCATAATAGGAATGGCAGTGAAGTACTGAAGTAACACCCACCCAAACCCTGCAGAGACTGACAGGCATTGGGGGTGTGCCTTTGGGTTGTCGGTCATAACATGCATGCCTTTCCACCTCATCCCACCCTGCAGACACTGACTGGTGTCGCAGTGTGCCTTGAGGTCTTTGGCCCTTACACTCACCCCATTCCATCAGGAAATAAGCTGAAATGGGTGCAGTGTAGGAGGATGGGGTGAACATGAAGGCCGAAGACCCCAAGGCACATCCCAACCTGCAGACACCAACAGGTGTTGCAGTGTGCCTTGAGGTCTTCGGCCCTTACGCTCACCCCCTTCCATAATGAAATAAGCTGAGATGGGTACAGCATAGGAGAACAGGGTGAACGCTGGGGCTAAGACCCAAGGCACACCTCGATGCCTGTCAGTGGCTGCAGGGTTGGGGTGGGGGGGGAATGGTGTGAGCATTATGGCCCACTCCAAGTTACACACCCCAATGCCTATCATACGTACATCCGAACATATGAAATTGCCAGCAGATACAGGCCATTCGGTCTATCTAGTCTGCGTGAGTGTGCAGCACTTCAGTCCATTAAACACAGAAACAAAGATTTTGACGGCAGATAAGGACCGCTTGGCCCACCCAATCTGCCCATTTCCCTACCTAATGGATAAGCTGCAGATCCTAGTTAACCAGCAGGCTACTTCTTCCTACCCCCACCCCCTAGAATTGCCTTATGACTGTCCCATGCATGCTTGAATTCCACCACTGTTTTTGACTCCACAACCTCCTCCAGAAGGCCGTTCCATGCATCAACAACCTCTCTGTGAAAAAATACTTCCTTAAATTACCTCTGAGCCGCCTCTTCTATCTTCAGATTGTGCCCTTCTTCTTGCACACCTCTTTTTTGAAAGATGCTACCCTCTTGGACTTTGTTGATTCCCTTGAGATACTTGAAAGTTTCTCTCATGTCCCCCTTCTCCCTCCTTTCCTCGAGGCTACACATATTCAGCTCCTTAAGTCTCTCTTCATATGTCTTCCGGTGCAGACCCTGCAATATTTTAGTTGCTCGCCTCTGGGCAGCCTCCATCCTGTCTATGTCCTTGCAGAGATTGGGCCTCCAGAACTGCACGCAGTACTCCAGATGGGGTCTCACCAACTGTCTGTACAGAGGGATAACAACTTCCTGTTTTCTACTGGTGATGCCTCTCCCTATGTATCCCAGTATCCCCCCAGCCCTCCTTGCTGCCCTCTCACACTGCTTGTCCACCTTTAGGTCATCTGATATGACTGCCCCAGGTCCCTTTCCATTTTTATTGTAGTTAGTATCTCACCCCCCCATTGTGTACTCTTCCCCTGGGTTTTTGTTTCCCAGGTGCATTACCTTGCACTTCTTAGCACTGAATCTAAGCTGCCATACATTTGACCATTCCTCTAACCTTGCCAAGTCCCTTCTCATCCTTTCCACCCCACCTTGTGCATCAACTTTGTTGCAGATCTGTGTCATCTGCAAAGAGACATACTTTTCCTTCCAGTCCCTCTGCAATGTTGCTTATAAAGACACTGAAGAGGACCGGTCCTAATACTGAACCCTGCGGTACCCCACTAGTAACCCCCGCTTTCTTCAGAGTGGACTCCATTTACTATTACTCTCTGTGTCCTATTCTCCAGCCAATTCTTTACCCAGGCTGTCATCTTGGGACCCACTCCCAGGCTGGCTAACTTGTATATTAATCTTTTGTGTGGGACTGTGTCAAATGCCTTGCTAAAGTCTAGGTAGGCCATGTCCACAGCCCTTCCCTGATCTACTACTTTGGTCACCCAGTCGAAGAAATCTATCAGATTTGTCTGGCATGACCTTCCCGCTGTGAATCCATGCTGCCTTGGGTCCTGAGCCCCTCTGGCCTCTAGATACTCAACAATTCTTTCCTTCAGAAGTGATTCCATCATTTTCCTTACCACTGAGGTTAAACTATCAGGTCTGTAGTTTTCTGCTTCTGCCTTGCTCCCACTTTTGTGAAGGGGAATCACATCTGGCCTTCTCCAGTCCTCGGGTACCACCCCATCCTCCCATGATTTGTTAAAGAGGGTAGTCAGTGGTGTCACTAGTTCTACCCTTAGTTCTTTTAGAATTCTGGGATGAATCCCATCAGGCCCCATTGCTTTGTCCATCTTCAGTTTTAAGAGTCCTTTCAGAACCCTTTCTTCTGTAAATGGGCTGGTATCAACTTCTGTATCCAGAGTGTTTCTACTGTTTGTTTTAGGTACCTCCCCCACTTCCTTTGTAAATACTGAGCAAAAATATTTGTTTAGTATCTCTGCCTTTTCACAGTCACCCTCTGCCCACCCTCCCTCCTCTTTATTAAGTCTCACTAGCCCTCCCTTGGTCTTCCTTTGCTCCCTGATGTACCTATAAAAGGTTTTATTCCCCTTCTTAACTGAGTTGGCTATCTTTTCCTCGGTTTGGGCCTTTGCATTATACTGCAGCTGCCCCCCCCATATGCCCTCTCATCTCCCACCCTCTCCTGATTTGTACCCTTCCCTTGAATCTGCCCATCCCCTCTTGAAGCCCACAACCCTGTGCAATGATGCAACTTCCTCTGGCAGAGTGTTCCACCCTGCCACCACCCTTTCTGTGAAACAGTGCCTCCTCAGTTCCCTTTTGAACCTGCCCCCTTCCAGCTTCAAAGAGTGTCCCCTTGTTTTCCTTC
This sequence comes from Neoceratodus forsteri, assembly GCA_016271365.2. Lineage (NCBI taxonomy): Eukaryota > Metazoa > Chordata > Ceratodontiformes > Ceratodontidae > Neoceratodus > Neoceratodus forsteri. Next base: position 1,175,106,388 of record CM057451.1, on the reverse strand, counting down.
CACCTTTCAGACTGAACATACACCTGGTGTCTACTTTGTTCAAAACCTTGAGGTACTTGAAGGTCTCAATCATATCCCACCTCTCTCCCTTCTTTCCTCCAGGGTATATACATTGAGCCTCTCAGTTTCTCCTCATATGGTCTGCCCCCCACCAACCCCAGGATCATTTTGCTGCCCGTGCTGTACCCCCTCCAGTAGTTTGATGCCCCTTTTCAAGCAGGGGTGCCAGAATTGCACGCAGTACCCTAGGTGCCGTCTCACCAGGGACCTGTACAGGGGCAAGATGACCTCCCCACTCCTAGAAGCGTGGTTTCTGTATTTATTATATATCTTACTGCCATTATTTGTATAAAGCTTGCCATTATTTTTTGTTGTTTCTACTCATTGTAATTTTGTAGCACTGCTGTACTGTTCCTCTATTTGTATTACTGTACCTATGTTGCTGTTGTTCCACTGTTCTCTTTTTGTTGTACTCTCCCGGGTTGTGCCTGAAAATAGTCATTTTATGGTTAGTGCACTTAACTGGTTAACAAAAACTACCTAAATAAATAAATAATCCTCCTTTCTATGCACCCGAGCACCCTGTTTGCCTTTGCTGCTGCCTTCCTTCACTGAGTAGTGGTTCATCTCCCCAGTTACCAGCACTCCCAGATCCTTCTCCTCCTTGGTTTTTGTTAATGGGTCACCCTCCAGCTAGTAACTGTGTCCTGGGTTCTTGCCTCCTAAATGCATAACTTTGCACTTCTTGGTATTGAAACCAAGATGCCAAGTGTGAGACCATTCCTCCAGTTTTATCAAATCCTCCTGAAGTACTTTTGCCCCCTCCCCCCATCTACCTCTATCAGTCTTTACAGGGTGGGTGTTATGACTAGAAACCCTAACACCCTGGGCGTTTGTTGGTATTTTCCCTCCAAATTTTCAACATGGGCTTTTTGGGACCCCACCTCATGAACAGAGGCAGTATCATTTTGTTACTCAATCCCAAAAGGTGATTTTGCACAGCGAATGTGCCATTCAGCACCACAGGTGCGAAAACACATTTTGGGCAGCATGTGAAAAATGACAGCTGTACTATTCATGAGGAGGTGTGAATAAATAGCAATGTTGAAAATCTGGAGTGAAAATATGAAAAACTGGCAAAGTTACTAGTGTGTGCAGACACTGTGCAACACACTTTTGTACCGCAGTCATGTTTTGGAATGTTTTCACCAAATTTTCAACATGGTCTTTTTGGGACCTCCTCTAATGAACAGTGGCACTATGATTTCATTAATCTGCCCTGAAAATTGATTTCCCACAGCGACTGCGTCATTCTGCGTCACAGGTGCAAAACATATTTCGAGAAGGATGCGAAAAATGACAACTGCATTGTTCATAAGGGTGTGTGAAAAAAATGGTATTGTCGGAAATTTGGAGTGAAAATATTAAAACTTGATAAAATTCTGAAAGTAAATAGAGAACTGCATGAGCAACTCATAATGCAGTCACTTTATTGGAGTTTTTCACCAGATTTGTAACAAGGACTTTTTGGGACCCCACTTCATGAACAGTGGCACTGTCATTTCGATACTTGGTCACAAAAGGTGAGTCCATGCAGTGACCTCAAAATTACCTTTCAGGACCAAGAAATGAAATGACAGTGCCAGTGTTCATGAGGTGGGGTCCCAAGATTCCCATGTTGAAAATTTGGGACCAAAACTCCAAACGGTGGCTGAGACATCAACCCAAGTTGAAAATCCCCATTATCTGCCCATATAGGGCTTACTGTCATTTCTTCAGTTCCTGGTTGCCCTTTGAAGAGTGCAGACGTGTTCCTGGTCCACAGAAGAGTGCTGCGCCCAACCTCTGGAGGTAAGTATGGGTGAGGGGGGTGTGGGAAGGTGGAGTGCACAGAGGGAAGGTCCGGGTTTGGGGAGGGGAACTGGCGGGAACCACGAGGGACTTTCTTTTTTGTCAGGTTTAAAAAAAAATGTAGGGGTACTGTTTTTCTTTTGTACAGGTGAAATATTAAAACGGATTTTGGCACACTGCGGTGGGCTCCCAATGTGCCAGAGTACTGGAGTAGGGGGGAATAAATGCTGACCTGGGGACTGGGCACCCCGAGGTCGGCCAAGAACATAGGGGTTTGGAGGAGCAGTGCATCTGACATTGGGAGTGGGCATCCTGGTGTCGGAAACATCAAAGAAGTATTTTCTGGCATACTGGGGTGGACTCCCAGTATGCCACATTAATGGGAGAGGGGGATACATGATGACACGGGGACTGAGCACCCCAATGTTGGCAAGGGATGGAGATGGGTGGGTATGGGGTGGGCAGCAGCAGTGGGAGGGTTTTATGCCAGTGCAATGGAGAACGGAGAATGCGGGGCGGTCAGCAGCAGTGAGAGTAAGTGGGAGGGTTTTATGCCTGTGTGGGGAACGGAGGCTGCGGGGCGGAAAGCAGTAGTGGGAGGGAGGGAGTGGGAGAGTTTCATTATATGCCGATGTGACAGGGAATGGAGGGTGCGGGGTGGACAGCAGCAGTGGGAGGGAGCTAACATTTAAATGTGTTGTCCTGCTGTGTGCCTGTTTAGGAGGGAGGGGGGAGCCGATGCTGTAGTGACGAAACTGCCCAACTGAAGTGGCAGATTTCTTTCAAGTGTGGCACTTGCTCTGAAACTGCCGTCATTGGCAGCTTCAGCATTAATTGATGGCCGAGGGATGCGCCCATTGAAGCGTCCACTGCACTGGCCACAACACTGCCACACCTCTGCAATGCTCTACTATCTCAATATGTTTCTTGTGCGCCGCTCGTGCAAGCAAACATAAAAATGTGTTTCAGACAGCCCAGAATCCATACTTATAAATCACATATACACAGTAAGATTTTGGTCCACTGCAAGATCAGTTGATTCATCTGGTAGTATGCTAAAACAGGAACTTTGTTTCAGTTTCGTAATGATACTACCCTCAATCACAGAAGCAACTGCTCACTGGAAATCTCTAATTGAAGTGTGGTGACGGTAGTCAGTGTGTGAATCTACTTTTAGAGTTTTGAGGTCTTCAACTCCATGTGTGATACAGAGTTGATTTACGCCTGAGACTACTGTATTTGGGAGACTCAGTTTTGCAGCAAAGTACACACTTTGTAGAGCTGCTATTATTGCAGCCTCTCATTTACTCACAGCATTAATCTGCCTTTTCTGTCACTGTTTTGCCAATACCTGGCATTCTTTGGCAGAAATATGGCCTTTTAATGTTTCATGTTTAATGATGCTTTCTGCTTTCATGATATAACAGCCTGATGTGAATGAATTTGTTAATTATGCATTTAAAAAAATCTGGTAGTTAATCATGCGTTCTTTTGCTTTGTACATCAACCACAGTCGGTGGCATTTCCTGACTGGTCTGAATGCTCCCTGACAACAAACACCAAGTCTTGAACCTGAATCAGTAAAATCCTGCAGTGTATCACCTAGCTGCCCGTCTTTCGATCCACTGTTTTTTTCAGTTGGTTCGGAGTCACTGTTCTCTGGAATCTCTGACGTTGGAGTGGGGTGAACACGGCCAGCATTCCTGTCAAGGGAGGCAGCACTTTTTGAATGAGTCTGGTCAGTCATTATTTCTGCAAAACGTTTAGATGGTGCAGATGCACTGGTAGCTGCTCATTCTAGATACTGCAGGTTTTGTATCAGTGGTTGATGTACAAGGCTGGTCGGATGTTGCTTATACTGATGTTAATGTTTTTGTCACAGATGGGGCAGCATGCAGTTGAGATGCAGCAGAGCACATTCTGTGGATGTAATGGAGCAGAGCTACATGTAGGCCTTTCGTTTACTTGTTTGTTCTGTTCTGTGCTTGGTGTACTACTACTTGTTTTATCCGTTCCACCTGTGGTGTAAAATTGAGTGATTTTATTGTTTGATTCACACTTATACCGCATTTTTCTTTTATGGCCTTACTAATGAAATGTTATTTGAACAAAAATTGGTCTTTTTGTCTGTTAGCATAAACAGTCTCTCAGGTTCGGGTAGTATGTAGTCTTAGAAGAGTAGCTAATAACACAAGTTCGGCAATGTACATACACAGCTTAAGTGCTTGAGTGGCTCAGCCAAGACCACAAAGACCTACAGTAGTATTTACATTTTTTTTTTTAATTCAGACTGCACTTGCAGTTAAAGACAGATACAGTACAAGTGTGTGAGTGGCTTAATGAGGTCACAAGGACTCAAGATGGTCCTTGATTTTTTTTTTCCACACTCCGCTTGTAGTTAAGGATGGATGCAGTACAAGTACTTAAGCAGCTGAGAGCACAAGGACTCATTAGTCCTTAATTTTTTTTAATTTCAGACTGTGCTTGCACTTAAAGGGACACCGTCAACTTTGCCCCTTGTTTTTCTTCCCAACTTAATCAGAGTGTCTGTAGGCACATAGCATGCCCATCTCACACAAAAGTTATCTTTTTACCTATATTTGTGCAGTTTGCTTTCATTTCTTTAGCAGCGGTCTGCACTTAACTCCCCTGTCCACCAGAAGCATATCGGTGCTGAGAACGTGCCTCTACCATGGAGCACTGTCCCAAAGTTCACTGTTTTACATTCCAGTTGAATAAAAGAAGAAGAAGAAGAAGAATCAGCATTTATGTAGCGCTTTTCATACATCCAAAGCACTTTACAAGCAATGCTAGACTGGTAGTGAAGTGACTGAATGTGTGCTGGCGGCCATATCGCACATCATCACCCACACACAGCCTGGATAATTGTATGAACTAGTTTTATGGGAAGGGGAATGTTGGCCAGGACACTGGGAATGTTCCCTATTCTTTGCGAAGAGTGCCCTGGGTTCTTTTACTTCCATCTGGACAACACCAGGATGGGCAGAAGGGACCTCGGTTTAACGTCTCATCCGAAGGACGGCACACCCCAGCAGTACAGCACCCCCCAATACTGCACTCAGATGCCAGCGATTTTTAGGTGCAAGTCCAATCCCGGTGTGGGACGAGAACCCATGATCTTCTGGTCCAGAGGCGGATGTGCTACCAACTGAGCCACGCTGACACCAAGTAAAACAAGTAATCCAGTAGATTGTGGTATACTGAGTTGTTTGTGGTATCTATAAATAAAAACTGAGCACTCGGTGAGCCACAAAATGAATTTTAAAACTGGTGCCGAAATCCCGTACGTGTGCAAGAGCAGCACATTCTGCACCTCCTTCAGATACCTTGGGGTCTGGCTTGACCAGCATCTCGATTTCTCTGTACATATCAATGCAGTCCACAAAATGCTTCACCCTGAGCTGGGTGCCTTGTATCGCAATCTCGGATGCAACCCTCTGCCGGTCTGCTGTGCAATTGCACAGAAAATTATACTCCCTGTCTTTGACTACAGGGATGTAGTCTACAGTGCCACCCCAAAGTCCACCCTAGCCAGACTGGACACCCTCTTTCATTCCTTCTGTCATTTTGCCCTTGACTGTCCTTCCTCCACCCATCACTGTGCCCACTACCGCTCACTGGACCTCCCATCGCTTCAAGACCGGCAACACTCCCACTGTGCTAGCTTCATGGCTAAATTCTGGGCCCAGTCCCCCCCCCCATATCTCACCTCTGAATTATTAGCCCCTGCCTTCCCAGTGTACCCCCTCAGGAATAATGACTCTTGTTTACACTCTGTACCACTAATGACCACCACGGCAGGCCAGGCAGCATTCAGATACCCCATGCCTAAATTATGGAATTCCCTCCCTGTATCCATTCAGACTGCCTCTCCTAGTAGGCACTTCAACTCCCTTCTCAAAGCACACTTCTCCTCCACCTGCTCTTGTGCCCTTATTAGCTCTAGTACCTTGGACTAGCCACTGCAATTCCTGAGGCTATGTCAGGTTTGCCTGTTTTTGACTGGTTTACATTATCTATTATGTGCAATTCACTGTTCTGTGCCTCACTGTGTTGCCTCTGTATGCCGTCCACTTTGTAGTTCTTGTCCCAAGACACTCTGTATGCTGTACATGTTCGAGAACTCTGTATATGATGATTATTGTGTTTATTATAATGTATCCCTATTCTTGTCTCCCCAGGATGCATCTGGAATTGAGCAGTAGTCAGCTCAGTATGCTTTCCTGGTAAAACGTTTAAATAAATAAACAAAGGGATACTGGGAAGAGGGGGGCAGGAGGGGCAGCTGTGAGATGAGGTTCTAGCTGCACACTCAAGAAGACTCAATAGACCAGGAGGCCTGCTTCTGCTGGCAATTTTGTATGTTTGTAAGGCCATGCAGTGGATGTACTGTATTTAGATTTCAGCAAGGCCTCTGATTCAGTGCCTCATGGGCGGCCAGGGGGTAAGTTGCAATATGTAGGGGGCAGGGACAAAGATGGCAAACTGGATCATGAACTGGCTGAAGGGGAGGCAGTAATGGGTGGTGGCGGTCAGGGGCACTCTCATCCCCAAGGGCGGTGACAAGCGGGATGCCACAGGGCTCAGTGCTGGGTCTGGTATTGTTTGGGTTATTTATATCGGATCTCTCACATGGCATTAGAAGCAAAATCAGTCTGTTTGCAGATGATACCAAGACTGGGGTGGTGGTGGTTGACACAGAGGGGGTGGCAGGGGCTACAGGCAGACCTGACCAAACTGGAGGAGTGGTCAGAAAGAAAAAATTACTCACTGTAGTAATTATGTTTCTTCTATTGTAGTTTTGCTGTATTCTGACAAATGCAGTTAGCCCCAGCCTATAAACTGCCCTGAGAACAAAGGGTTAACTTTCTATGCAGAGCATAGAATGCTGAGCTCGAGCTCGGTTGGTGTCTCTGTCTGGAGCCCTTTGAAATTCAACCGTCAGATTCTTACGAGCAAAAACTCACTAACTATCCTATGAGGAAATTGTAAAATTTTACTAGCCAACTGGCAACAACAGTTTTGGAGCCCCAAAGAAAGATTCAAGCCAGGAAACCCAAAACCCAAAAAACAATCCAAGTAATAATAATAAAGCAACACCCAAACAAAAAGAAGAGGTTATAAAAGGCGCACCCCTGAGGTGCAACACTGCGTCTGCCCACCCACTTCCCAAAACCAGGTTCTGAGAGGGGAGGCGGGGGGCAGAATACAGCAAGACTCCAATAGAAGAAACAATTACTAAGGTGAGTAATTTTTTCTTCAAACAACATGAAGTCTTGCTGTATTCTGACAAATGCAGACTACCAAGCAGTACCTCCATGGAGGAGGGACAGAACCTACTCTGGGAATAGGCTCTGAAGTACTGCTGTGCCAAACCGAGCATCACTCCTAGCCTGGATATCCAGGGAGTAATGCTTGGTAAAGGTATGGACTGTTTTCCAGGGGCTGCTTGACAAATTTCTAAGAGAGGGATGTCCCTGGCAGCAGCCAGGGAAGCAGCTGTACCTCTTGTACAGTGAGCCCTCAGGCCTGAGGGTGGAATCTTTCCCAGTTTCTCATAGCAGAACTGTATACAAGACACAATCCACCTGGCAATAGTTCTCTTGGTAGCAGGTTTGCCCTTTCCCACTTCCCCATAAGTGAGGAACAACTGGAGGGAGTCAAACCTGTGACCCTTGGTACGCTCTATGTAGTAGCTAAGGGCTCTTTTAACATCTAAACTGTTTAGCTTCCTCTCCCCTGAGGAAGAATGATCAGTGAAGAAAACAGGGAGAGACATAGACTGATTCAAATGGAAATCTGAAACTACTTTGGGAAATAACCTTCTATTGGTTCTAAGGACCACTTTATCCCTGTGAAAGGAGACAAAATCAGGTTCCACTGACAAGGCTTGCAATTCACTGATATGCCTAGCAGAAGTAATGGCCACTAAAAACACAGTTTTCCAAGTCAAGTACTTAAGCTCTGCCGAGGACATAGGTTCGAAAGGAGGTTGCATAAGCTAAGCAATGCAAACATTTAAATCCCAGGCAGGGGCAGGGTCTATAAAGGGAGGACTGGTACGAAGCAATCCTTTAAAACATTTAGAGAACATGGGATAAGAAGATAGTGAGGAAGATTTCCTCACTGACAGAAAAGCAGAAACAGCTGACAAGTGAACCTTGCGAGTAACTGGTCTGAGGCCTAGGCCATTAAGATGGACCATATAATCCAGAACTGTAGGCAATTCAGCAGTATCTGGGCAAATATGCTTCTTGGAACACCAAATGCTAAATCTCTTCCATTTGGAGTTGTAAGTTTTTCTGGTGGAGGGCTTTCGAGAAGCTTTGAGAACGTCCAGAACCCCCTGAGAGAGATGCAAATCTGCAAACTCTAACTCTTCAAGAGCCATGCCTTGAGACTAAGAGACTGAAGACCGGGGTACAAAATCCTCCCCTGAGAGGAAGTTAACAGGTTGTAATTTCTGGGAAGAGACAGGGGAAGATGGACAGCTAGGGACAGCAACAGGGGGTATCAAGGCTGTCTGGCCCAGTCTGGAGCAATCAGAATCACTTTGCAAGGTTGTGACCTTATCTTGACTAAAACTTTGAACAGAAGAGGGATGGGAGGGAAGGCATACAGAAATTTCCCTTCCCAGTTCAGAATCAGAGCATCCAGGGGTACTGAGCCCAAGACTGGGGGTCTACAACAAAAGAGAGGAAGTTGGCGATTGTCTAGGGCTGCAAAAAGATCTATCTCTGGAGTGCCCCACCTTGAAAAGTCACCTTCAATACCTAAGGGTCCAGGACCATTCGTGATGGCCCTGTGAGATCCTGCTCAGTGCATTTGCTAGCACATTGTCCTTCCCTGGAAGGTGAACTGCTATCAGAGAAGTTTACAGGGAATAAGCCAGGGACCACAACTTCAAGGCTTCTGTGCACAAGGCCATAGACCGAGTGCCTCCCTGCTTGTTCATGTACCACATGGTGGTGGTGTCGTCTGTTCTGACTTGAACCACCTTGCTCTGCACTGACTGAGAGAAAGCTTGCAGGGCCAGAAAAACTGCCCTGAGATCTAGGAGACTGATATAGAGAAGGGACTCCTGAGGGGACCACAGTCCCTGGGCAGTGAGGGCCCCCAGATGGGATCCCCAGCCCAGAAGGGAAGCATCCGTGGTAAGGACCACTGAATAAGACTGAGTGGCAAATGGAACCCCTTACCTTAAATTGTCCTGATCCTGCCACCATTGAAGGGCTTGGATCAGAGTCCGAGTCACTGGAATCAGTTTGGTAAGGGAGTCCTTCCTTTGGGACCAAAAGGCCCTCAGATGGAACTGAATGTCCCTCATATGGAATCTTGCCCCTTGGACCACTGCTGTAGAGGCTGCCATGTGGCCCAAGAGTTGAAGGAAATGCCTTGCTGGTTGGGACACCTGAAGGCTGAAGGAAGAAACCAGTTCTATAAGAACTCTTGCCCTGTCCAGGGGAAGAGAGGCTCTTGCTTTGACCATATCCAGCTCTGCCCTATAAAGGTAAGAAGCTGGACTGGCTCGAGAACTGACTTGGGAAGACTGAGAAGAAATCCTAGAAAAGTGAGCACTTGCTGGGTCACTTGCAGGTCTGACTTGACTTGGTCTGGAGACTGGTCCACTATGAGCCAATCGTCCAGATATGGAAAAATGGAAATCTTTTGCCTCCTTAGAAAGGCAACTACTACTGCCAGGCACTTTGTGAAAACCCTTGGGGCTGATGTTAGATCAAAGGGCATTGCTTTGAACTGATAGTGGCCTGAGGGCAACTCGAACCTGAGGTACTTTCTCTGGGAGCACCTGATGGGAATGTGAAAATAGGCATCTTTGAGGTCCAGGGAGGTTAGCCAGTCCCCTGGCCTTACAGAGGGAAGAATTATTTCCAGAGTTACCATCTTGAACCTAGGTTTTAAAAGATGTTTGTTCAGGTATCTTAAGTCTAGGATGGATCGCCACTCTCCTGTCTTTTTTGGGGTAAGGAAGTACCTGGAGTACAGCCCTTTGCCCCAGTGTAGGATAGGCAATCTCTCTATGGCTCTTAAAGCCAGAAGAGATGAAACATCTGCCTCTAGGGCAAGGGTTTCTGAGAGACCTGCAGGTGGAAAAGATCTGGTTCTCATCTTCGGAAATTTTTTGGAGCTGAAAACCAGTCCCTGACTTACTACTTCCAGGACCCACTTGTCTGAGGTAACAGACTTCCAGTCCTGGACGAAGTAAGCGAGCCTGCCCCCTACTGGAATAGGAGAGTTGACCCGGGCAGACCCATCAGGGTGTCTGCTTGGCAGGGGCCTTAGGCTGAGGCGTGGATGCAGGCCTGCTCATCCCCCTTCTGCCTCTCCCTCTGAAGAACCCCCTCTGTGAAAAGGGAGAAGAGGCCTGTGTTTGGTAGAAAGGCCTATGAAAAGGCCTACCCCTGCCCCTAGACTGCTGCCTTTGAGGAGTCGCCTGCTTCTCCTTGGCCTGAGCACTCCTATAATTGGTCCTGTACTCATCCATTTTCTTCATGTGATTCTCTGTCTGCTCCCCAAACAGAAAATTACCCACTACAGGAAAATCCATGGCCTTAGCCTGGGTATCCTGTGAGAGGCTAGTACATCTCAGCCAAGCCATTCTCCGAAGAGCCACAGATGTCGCTATGACTCTTGATGACACATCACTGGAGTCCACAGCAGCATGAAACTGTACTTTTGATGCCTCAATCCCATCTGCAGCCACCGCCTCCAGCTCCTTGGCCAGCTGGGGGGAGGCCTGTTTAGCCAGTGCCAGTACAGTGTCCCACCTGGACTTTTGGTACCTGGCTGTATAGGCCATATCATTTGCCTGCCTGAGTCCCAAGGAGGATGCCATGTACTGTTTTTTTTGCCATGGCATCACTCTTCCTGGAGTCTCTGTCTGGGGGTGTGAAGCCAAGGGAATGTTTGCCTTATCACAAGCAGCAGCCTGCACAACCCCAACATGGCTGCATTGCTGGTATAAAAATTCCATATCTGAGCCTGATAGTGTATACCTCTTGTCCATTCTTCTATCAAAAGGAGGTACAGAATTGGGAGACTTCAGGATTTTTTGTGTCTCCTTCCCAAAAGATTTGTGAAGGAGAATAGACAGTCTCCTGAACTCTGGGATGTCCATCATTTCCACATAATCAGGCTCTTCTTGATCCTCCATAGGAAGCTGAAGAGTCTCAGCCACCTTTCTGTAAAACATAAAGTGGGAAGGGGACTCAGAAAGCCTAGGAGGGGATACACCCGAAAGTCTGTCTGGGGAGATGTCCGGTTCCACAGGCACATCCAGACTTTCACCATCACCATCATCATCTTCAAACTCCCCCTCCTCCTCAAACTCTGGTTCATAAAATTCTTCAGGAGTATAATCATGAACCAGGGGAACCAACCGAACCAAACCCCTGCCAAAAGGTGCCGGATCAGTCGGAACCAGGCGAAGTGATTCCACAATCCGAATCGCTCTGGCTGTTTCCTCGGCGGTCGGAACATGAACTTCTGGATCCGAACCGGTCGATTTCTCTTTGCGCTTTCTTTTTGTTGGAACCGAACCCTCGGGATCAGCTCTCCTTTTGTCCGAAGAGGTAGCACCCTGGTCAGGGGGCACTCCTTCTGGTTCGGTCGGAACCGAACCAGACTGGCCATCCGGGTCAGCAGACTTCTCTGCCTCCTTTTCCCTCAGTCTACCTAATCTCTTTTCAAGGGTAGATTTGGGAAAATTTTTACATATTTGGCAGTTTTTATCGAGGTGTTCAAACACAGACAATAAACACAGGTGGTGTGGGGATCGGCCTTGGCAAAGACCTCCCCACACTCACTGCAGTGTTGAAACCCAGTGGGCCCGTTTTTTTCCTTGGGTTTCTCAGACATGGCCAACCTAACAAACTTACCCTTTTTATGGCAATCGCCAGGCAAGACTCCCTTATCGGTTCCTAACCATGTCACGGGTATTGGAAAAAAAACTTACAAAAACACATTTTTTTTTAGAACCGATAAGGACCGGTAACCACACACTAAAGAACGATACAAGTAATAACAACAAATAACTGTTCAGCTAAACCGATCTACACTTTTACAAGTTCCACACAGAAAATCAGCACAAAACCTATTTAGTACTCACGGCACCACAGACAGAGACTGAACCGACTACACAGAAAAGAATTTCGGTTAAAAACCAACACTTAATCGACACTTTAACCGACTTTCGAACCGAGCTGCGTGAGAAATCTCCAGAGCGACTGTTCACTGAGGTGGAGTAAAGAATCTGACGATTGGATTTCAAAGGGCTCCAGACAGAGACACCAACCGAGCTCGAGCTCAGCATTCTATGCTCTGCATAGAAAGTTAACCCTTTGTTCTCTGGGGCAGTTTAAAGGCTGGGGCTAACTGCATTTGTCAGAATAAAGCACGACTTCATGTTGTTTGAAAGCGGCACTTGCGCTTCAATGTGAAGAAGTGCAAGGTTATGCACTTTGGAGCAAGGAACCCAGGGAGGGGCTAACAGTTGGGAGGGGTTCAGATAGAGGTCACCAAGGAGAAGGATCTAGGGGTGATCATAATGGGTAACATGAACAACTGGATTGCGAGGGGAATCTCATCCAGAAATAGGGATGTGATCCTGCCGCTGTACAGGTCACTAGTCAGGCCACATTTGGAGTACTGCGTGCAGTTCTGGTGTCCCTTTCTGAAGAAGGATATCCGATTGCTGGAGGGGGTGCAATGCAGGGCAACTAAGATGATCAAGGGACTGGAGGGCAAAACCTATGAAGACAGGCTGACTGAACTGAATATGTGCACTCTGGTGGCGAGGAGGGCTCGGGGAGATATGATTGAGACCTTCAAATATTTGAAGGGGATTAACAGAACGGGCACAGAAGGAATATTTAAGCTGAGCAGAGGAAGGGACATGAGAGGGCATGTTCTCAGGTTGGAGGGTGGAAGATATTGCAGAGAGAAGAGGAGGCATTTTTTCACAGAGAGGATGGTGAAGAAATGGAACACTCTACCCGACAATGTGGTATCCTGTAAGGCGGTGGACAGTTTTAAAAGGGCATGGGACAGGGTGTGAGGAGGGGTAAAGGTGAGGGGGGGAGAGAAAGGGGGCAGCTGCAATATAAGGGTGCTAGCAGCACATTCAAGCAGACTAACTTGACAGACCGTAAGGCCCATTTCTGTTGGCAGATCGTATGTTCATATTTTCGTTATGAATCTTTTACCAGGTTCTGGAAGGGAAGGCAGGGACTAGGGGATTGTTAAGCATAGTGAGGGATCTCTCTGGAAGAAACAACATTACTACAGTGAGTATTTTTTTCTTCAAACCCCAGGAATCCATCACATGCTTAACAACAGCAGACTATACCATATACCACTATAATACCAGACCTGCTTACTTACCAAAAAGATTCTCCCTGGTCTCATGCCACCTGGTGTTAGCTCACTCCTTACTACCTACAGTGGCACTCAACAAACACGTGGAGCCCAATCTCTAACCTTTCAGGTTCCCAGATGTCGTACCTCCATTGGTCAGCGGTCCTTTATCTATAGAGCCGCTAAATGGTTCAATTCCCCTCAATAAAGAAGCACTTTCCTCTACTACACTTGGACCCTTCAAAAGGAATCTCAAACTTTACCTCACCTCTACCACTCAATGTGACTGCTTCTCTGAACAGAGATCTCTCTAAACACCTCCTAGCTCACTCATGTCTCACAGCCCGCCCTTTCCCAGTCTCATTCCCTCTGGCACTGGGCCTTCCTTGTGACTCCTTTCCTGCTTCACATCTCCACTGGTACAAGACATTTTCCACCACCATCAGACAGTGGCCATTAGCCTGCCAACTTCCTCTCCCGGTCACACACCTGCAATACTAACTGCCTATGGTGCCCTCTATCTCTTATTGTTACCGCAGCCAGCTGCCTACTTAAAAACTGCTCGTTATATGAATATTATCTTAAGTATGTTATAACTGAGTATCTTTATTTTTTTCTTTTAGTTGTTTTGGTTGTTTATTGTGCATTCTTTTACTACCTCTGTATGTATGTTAACCCTCATCCTTTGATGTGGAACCTTTGTAAATGAGCAGTTTCTGCTCAAAGTTATTTGTAATCAGAGAATTTAATAAATAAATAAATACAATAAAAAAAGACTGTTAAGCCTATTTCTCAAGTTCTCCTCCACCATTGGCTGCACACTGATCAACACAGACCACTTTATTGTTTTTTTTCTGTTCCCTGGCCTGTCTCATCTTAAAGGTACACAGCTGCCGCTCCCTGCTCACTCTCTATGTAACCATGGTCCCAAATTTTAAACTCTTACTAAGTGCCTTTCCCATTCTCATATTTCTGTCTTTGCCCACTCCCACAAGCAAGACAAGCTATAGTTTGGTTTACTCACCCAATACTGAAATCTTGAAAAACCTTCATGTCAACATAGGTTGCTCATCTGGGAACTTTTTCACTATTAATAAAGGACCTTGGTCTACCTCAGTGATCCTGCCTCCTATAAATATTTGGCCCCCCGGGTGGATCACATCCCTGTCAACGTGTCCTTAAGGACCACACCATCCTCGTTTTATACAGGGAAAAGACAAAACCTCACTGTGTTCGCATGAAGGTTAAATGTTTCTCTAAGGCTCGAAGAGAACTCCTACTCAGGATAGCCCTTATGCTACTTCTGCTATCTGGAAACATTCATCCTAATCCAGGTCCTGAAGCACCGCCCACCTACAATGCGCGCCCTAAACAAGGTACCGTTAAACTGGCCACAATTAATATCTGCAGCCTTTTAAACAAAATTGATGTCCTGAAAGTCTGGGTAACTCAGCACAACCCTGACATACTATCTGTCATTGAGACATGGATAACCCACAAATTACCGGATTCTGTAGTAGCTCTACCTGGATACACTATATTCAGGCTGGACAGGCTGACCAAACATGGGGGTGGATGCGCTATATTTCTAAAAAATTCCCCAAAGGGGTATACTATGCCACCAATTGATCTCAGTGGCAATACCCAGGCACTGGTGATAAAAGTGCTGTTGGGGGCTCACAATAAAACAATATCAGTACTCTCAGTCTACATACCTCCCAAAGACCAGGTCACTGGTCTCCTCAGTCTTCTTGACCATTCCCACTCACAAAATCAGCTCACGGAGACAATTATCATGGGAGATTTTAACATAAACTGGCTGTCACCTGCGACCAACTCACTAAAGGACGCAATAACAGCCCTTCACCTAACTCAAGTTGTTAATACACCCACTAGGATAAACTATACAACGGGGACTAGCACCACCCTCGACTGGATAATTTCTAACCAACCTAACTGCCTTTCCAAAGTAACTGTGCACCCTGACTCCATCAGTGACCATTCCCCAATCACATGCAGTTGGACTAATAAATTCCTTATCCCCCCTCCGCAAACTATCTACAGCAGGTTTCTCAGAAGGGGCCACCTGGACCTCCTGAAACAACAGCTTCGTGCCCAAAACTGGAACATCCTGGACTCAAATAATAATGTTAATGTAGCCCTCTGTCACTTTAAAGAGGGTTTTTAACACTGCTTGTGATACACATGCGCCTCTCAAAAAAATTAAGGTTTCTGGCATGGGTAAGCCCTGGATCACTCCTGAGCTCATTTCCCACATGAAGTTTCGGGACCATCTCTGGCACTGTGCAAAAGCCACTGGTAAGCAGCAGAACCTACAAGCCTATAAAGCTACTAGAAACAACTGCACGAGGGAGACTCGCCAGGCAAAAAACAAGTACCATAGGGAGATGCTTACCAACTCCTGGGGTGATAGCAGAAGGTTGTGGTCTAATATAAATGACATCGCTGGCAAAAAACCTAAAGTATCTCCTACAATGCTAAACATAAATGGGACCCCTACCACTGACCCTCTGGAAATTGCTAATGCCTTTAACAATGCTTTTACCAAACTGAGCTGTGTTCTCCCACCTGACTTTTTCGATGATGATGCTGCCCGCTCCACAAGCCACAGTGAAGAAAATAGTCCTGAGCACTCCCTTTTTATTTTAAAAGGGTATCATGCAACCTGGTTAGACAACTACTAGCTAAGGTCCTAAGAAACGCAAGACACAGTAGTGACGGACTAGACCTTAAGCTTATCACCCTAACCCTAGATGAAGTTCTCCTATCTATAACTAAGACTCTAAACCTTTCTCTTATGCTGGGACAATTTCCTGATGCGTGGAAAATGGCCATCGTAACTCCGGTGCATAAAACCACTGATCGTTCCTTACAGGGTAACTACAGGCCTATATCCATTCTCCCTCCACTCTCCAAGGTGCTCAAGCAAATTGTTACCAACCAGCTTGGTGCTTATCTGGACACATACTCCATCCAGTGCCCACAACAACATGGGTTTAGAACGGGGCACAGTACTACCACAGCATTATTAGAATTCACAAGCTTCATACAACAGGCAATCGATCAAGGCAAGATTGTAGGTGCAGCCTTTGTTGACCTAACAAAAGCCTTTGACACAGTGAATCACACGCTGTTGCTTGGCCAACTCTCTAAAACTGGTGTTGCCCCAAACACCCTGAAATGGTTCAGAAGCTACCTCAGTGATACACTGCAGAGGGTGAGGACATCAATTGTAGTTTCGGAGCAGAGGGATGTCCGATCAGGGGTACCTCAAGGCTCAATCCTGGGTCCCTTATTTTTCAGTATTTTCCTGAATGACCTTCCAGCTGTCTGCAACCAGCATACTCTCCTCTACACAGATGACGCGGTCATCTTTACTAGCCACCTGGATCCCAACGCTCTTGAAAACAGTCTTCAACAAGGCTTCACAGAAGCAGAGAGATGGTTTAATAATCACAAACTAGTGCTAAACTACAAAAAAACTAAAGTCCAGCTGTTTTCATCCTCTCGGAATAAGTTTAAGGCTCATCAACTCACCATCACCAACAACCACAGAGACGCTCTTAAACAAACTCAGCTTTTCAAATACCTAGGTCTAACCCTGGATAGTCACCTTATCTTTGTGCTTCACATTGAAAATCTTGCCAGAGATGTTAATACCAGAATTGAGCTCCTCTTCAGACACAGACAAAGTCTTATCCAAGAAGCCCTGAAGGCTGCAGTTCACAGCTCAGTCCTCTCGATCATTGATTATGGTCTAATCATATACTGTGCTGCAACCTCCACATCTCTTAAACCACTCACGGTGGCCCTGAACAAAGCCTGTAGGTTAGTTACGGGTGCTGCGTGCCTCACTCATACCTGTAAGTTATATCCTCAATCTGGCTGGCTCCAACTAAATAACAGGATCAAATATCAAACCTGCCTCCTGTCCGAAAAAGTTCTACTTGGATTACTACCCCCGAGCATTGGTTGCCTGCTAAACAAATCCCCTAAGACCTAACACACACGTACCTCAGTTTCTGACCTCCTTCTAGTACCCCACTGTCAGACTGCTCAGTACCAGCGATCCTTTCAATACAGAGCCTCCCTGTGGTTTAATAATCTAAGCAACCAACTGGGCAGTCTTTCTAGTCTGTCCCAATTTAAACTTATGCTTCGTTAGCGTCTCTTAACCGAAAGCACTTGTGATTGTCACACCTAGTTTCCCACTTCTGCAGATATCCTTATACCACTTTTTTTCACTCTCTGAGGCTCTTACTTGGCTTCCTGTTTTGTTTCACCTCTCCTGACAGAAGAATTTCCCCTTTCCTCCACCATCTCCTCCCTTACCTCACCCCCTCCTTGCTCTTACCCCACTGACCCCCCTCTTCCTGGACCTGTCCAGGCCCTCTGGTCCCCACTCTCCCTTATCTTCTTTCCCTTTATCCGCCCTCCTTTTCCCCTTTTTTACCCCTTCTCCCACCTTAGCCTCCCCTCCCTCTCACCTTATGACAAGGTCTCTGGCTGCCATATTTTCTTTTCCTTCTCTACCTGGACTCTGCCCTCTCATCTCTCCTACCCCTTCCTTATTCTTTCCCTCCCCCCCACCTCTGATTAGCAATGCTGCTTCAAATGTACCTTATGGTTTTCTATGCTTGCTTGTAATCTTGTGTGTAGCACTGTTCCCACTTAGTTACCAGTTGACTTGCTGTGCTCTGATGATACCATGAATGTGTCTGTACCTCCATTGATACCATGAATGTTGTCTATAACTTCCAACCTTATTGTAACCCTTTCCTTTGACGTGGAACCTTTGTAAATGAGCTGCCCCTAGTTCAAAGGTATTTGTAGTCCGAGATTTAAATAAATAAATATAAAATAAGTAAGACTCCATAGCAGTACTATGGAAGTCTGGGTATGGAACCTACTTAGGGAAAAGGTTCTGCAAGACAGCAGTGTCAAAGATGGCATCTCTTCTGGACTATATATATCCAGCCAGTAGTGCTTTGTGAAAGTGCACATTGTTTTCCAGGTCAATTAAAAAAAAAGCAAAAAACAGCACTCAGAAACTGCCCAGCAAGTGTTTTAATCTTACACAAATGCCGCGGAGTAACAAACAAACTCCATGGCGTTTGTGTAAGATTAAAACACTTGCTGGGCAGTTTCTGAGTGCTAGCTTTTGCTTTTTTGAATTACTCTGTTTGCACGTGCACCAGAACTAAGGACTAGAGTGGTGACTTGCTGTGTAATAACTGTTTTCCAGGTATCTGCTTTCCTGGAGGGAAACACCCCTTGATACTGCCACAGAGGCAAAGCTGCCCCTTTCATAGAGTGTACCCTGAGGCCCTTAGGTGGCAAGAAAAAAATTACTCACCGCAGTAATCTTTCTTCCAAGGCGTCCTTTAGCATCAGTAACTTTAGCAGTTAGCTGGCTGGAGGTGCAACTGCCTGGAGGTGCACCTTTAAGAGAATCTGTATTTAAATGAGCTTAGGGCCATAGCCAATCAAAAAAACAGGAAGGGGAGTGAGCTGAGTGAGAGCTGCTGAAGGCTTCAGAATGTGTTCAGAGGAAAAATGAGGGCACATGCCCCGGAAAAGGATCAACAGGATTGAAAAAGAGGGAGGTGGTGTTGCCTCTCTATAGATCGCTGGTAAGACCCCACCCATTGTGTCCAGTTCTGGAGAACACATCTCCAGAAGGACATAGACAGAGTGGAAGCAGTCCAGAGGAAGGCAACTAAAATGGTGCAGGGTCTGTGTCAAAAGGCAAGGCAAGGCAAAATTTATTTAAAAGACGCCCAATCCCAGAGGCTCTGGGCGCCGTACAAAACATTTAAACAGGCATTTTAACATAATAAATTTATAAATTTACACATAAATACAAATCATTACAAAAACTAAACCTTAACTATAAATCTTTATCTAAGCATTAAATGCCTTAGAAAAGAAAAAGGCCTTTAGCTGGACCTTAAAGACATCCACCGATGAAGCCTCTCTGACTATAGTTGGTAAGGAGTTTCACAGAACAGGGGCCACGGCACTAAATGCTCTATCGCCGGCTGATTTCAGCCTAGTTCTGGGAATGGTCAGGAGGCATTCACTGGCGGAACGAAGAGGGCGCAAGGAGAAGGCAGGTGACAGAAGGTCTAACAGGTAACCAGGGCCCTGTCCGTGTAGGGCCTTATAGGTAAGAAGACCCACCTTAAAGAGGACTCTCCACCTGACTGGCAGCCAGTGCAATTCACGCAAAACCGGTGTAATATGACAAAACTTTTGCTGCCCGGTCAGCAATCGGGCAGCTGCGTTTTGCACCAGCTGCAATCTGCGGAGAGATCCTCCCGTGACCCTGAGATAGAGTGCATTACAGTAATCAAGCCTAGATGTGACTAAGGCATGTATCAAAGTAGGGAGGTCCAGAGGCAGAACGAGGGATTTAATTCTGGCATTGTTTCTGAGATGGTAAAAACAGGTACGAACCACAGAGGATATTTGAGCCTCCATGGTTAAATCTCTGTCCAGAATCACGCCAAGATTTCGCACCCAAGAGGAGGCCTTCAATGGCACAGACCCTAGGACAAGCCCAGTTTCTGTGTCAGAGGCCATCCTATCATGAACTCTGTTCGACTCCACTATTAATACCTCCGTCTTATCGGGGTTCAGCTGCAACCAGCTGGAGGCCATCCAGTCGTTAATCTCAGTCAGACAGATATTAAGCACATCCACTGCATTGGATGTTCCTGGGGCAAAGGAAAAATATAGCTGAGTATCATCGGCATACCAATGAAAACTCAAGCCATATTTCCTAATGATCCCACCCAGAGGCAGCATATACACTGCGAACAACATTGGAGCCAATACTGATCCCTGAGGAACTCCACAAAGAAGCAGACTGGGTGTAGATGAGAAATTTCCCATCATAACCCGCTGCCTCCTGTTAGTAAGAAAGGACTCACACCATTTGATGACATTGCCGGTGAGTCCACATAGGTCCCCAATGCGAGCAAGCAGCACACAATGGTCCACAGTGTCAAATGCTGATGAGAGATCGAGGAGAACAAGAGTGTCTTGTCTCCCCGATCTCTAGCCCTGAAGGTCATTCTGCACCGAACAAGTGCAGTTTTGATTGTGCTAGTCTGGCACAAAGCCGACTGGAAGGGTTCATACAATCTCAGAGATATGAGGTGCTCTTCCAACTGAAGCACTACCACTTTCTCAATAACCTTTCCTAAAATGGAAGGTTAGAGATTGGACGGTAATTGCCCTGATCTCCGGGTCCAAAGATGGCTTCTTTAAGAGGGGTCTCACCAGAGCCTCCTTCAAGGCATCCGAAAGACACCCTCGGAAAGGAGCACCGTGACAAATCATGGCAAACACTGGTTGAATAGAGTCAACGCATCTCATTAAGAAACGCGTTGACACCGGGTCCAGTTCACAGAAGGTGTGCCTCACATTGGTTGCTACCTCAATAACCTCACTATCCTCCACTGGTCTAAACTCTCCCCAACCAGAAGGAGTGCACTCAGAACACATCAGACGATCACTGCCAGCTGTATCATTGCTGGCTGAAGGAGCCACCCGTCGGATCGTAGACACCCTATCCGAAAAGAACCGAGCGAAATCCTCACAGTCAGTGTTGGAAAAAACCCTCCCGAGCCGTAGACAGACAGGATGTAAAAGTCTATCAATGGTCCGGAAGAGTGAGGCCGGTCGGTTCCTTCCGGCAGCAATCTCCCCAGACAAAAACACTGTCTTCTTACGGTTGATTGCCTCCTGGTACCCAACATAATGGGTATGCAGGGCCAATTTGTCCGCATCCAGACGGGATCTCCTCCAGCAGCGCTCCAATCTCCGACCCAGTTTCTTCATCTCCCTGAGCTCACCATCAAACCATGGCGACCTCAGGTAAGAAGTCCTGGGTCGTACACGGACAGGTGCTAGGAGTCTATGGTGTCGATAGCACCTCATTATAGGCGCCAACTCTGACCAACACCTCCCACGATGCATCACCCACTCTAGACAAATTTGCTGCCCCAGAAACCCTCAGGGTCAAACCCGAAAGGGCGACAGCGAATCATCTCAACAGGGAAGGGCTATGGCGGAGCCCCAAGCGTGAACTGGACTGTGCAATGATCAGACCAGAGAACTGGATTGATCTTAAGATCACTAATATCAAGTCCCAGTGAGAACACCAGGTCCAACATGTGGCCATCCCGATGAGTTGGTAAAGTAACTGCCTGTGTCAGACCAAGGGAGGACATGATCTGGAAAAGTTCATGACCATGTCCATGATTCACATCGTCGAACCAGACATTGAAATCCCCCAGAAAAACACATCTGGGGGATTCCAATGATGCAACGGCAACAAAATCTGCAACCTCTTGCAGGAACTCTCCCATCGACCCAGGAGGGCGATAAATGAGAAAGATCCTGGAGCCCGCATCAGGTCCTCCCCGGATGGCCACACATTCAAAAGAACCCGGGGCTCTCACCGGGTGCACGGTGAAGGTCAGGCTGGATCTAAAACAGATGGCTACACCGCCACCCCTGCGCTCCACTCTGGGGCAGTGCACCACGGTATACCCAGAGGGGACTGCAGCCTCAAAAATTGGGCCTGCGTCGTCTCCCACCCAAGTTTCCGTGATAAAAGCCAGATCGACCGACGAAATCAAGACAGCAATTGCTGTCTTATTTCTGATCGATCTGGCATTACAAAGCACTGCCATCAGGGGATTTGGGGGTGATGCAGCCCCACAGGTTACCTGGCCATTTGATCTAATAGGCTCCCTGGGGATGGACACCAAACACGACTGGCCTCTCCCATGTGCCCATCGCAACCCAGGGCGCCTCCTGGACCTGACAACTTCAATCCTCCCATAACCCAAACTGGAATTTCTTGATAGTGCGCGACCAACACTATCCCTACCAATCCCCATCTCCCGACAGCGTCCGATAGTAACATCAGAAACTGAAAGGGGGATGAAAGGGCGCTGGTCGCGCAGCATCAAGCCCTATGAGGAGACTTCAGAATTTTTTCTCCACTGGACTGAGCAACATTGCTATGAGGAGAGACTAAAGGACCTCAATATGTATCCTAGAACAGAGGAGGGAGAGGTGAGATATGATAAAGACCTTTAAATACCTCATAGGGGTAAATAAGCTACAGGATAGCTAGAAGCAGCTGTACAGTTCGCAATGAGTGTTTTATTAACAGCAAAATAAAAATAAAAAGTTGTGCAGTATAACTATTTACAAATGAAGTTCAAACAGAGAAAACAAAGTCCTTCTTCTGAGTGCTTCTTCTTAATTTCAAATCTCAGTCTCTCCAGCAAAACTATTGCTGCTCTTTTTATAACAAGCCTTTGCCAGAGAACACCTTAAGGAGATATCTTGTTTTTCTTAAAGTGTTCTTTTCAATTTCCTTCCTTGCAGGGGCAACTAAGCAGTACATGGTGTCCCAGAACTGACCTCTTGTTGAAAGCTCTGGAAGGTGTTTGCAAATCAGCATCTCATGTTATCCTCCTAATTTCCAAATAGTGGTTTGTAATCATTTCAACTGCACACATTTTCAACCCAAGGGATCCCAGTTTCGCATAAAGATTCACACGCATTTTATAACTTCAGATACGCAAGAGGGAAGAAAGATAGAAACAACAAGTGAAGGCGGTGGGGGGATAGCGAGACTATCAGAGTGGCCAGTTCTTAGGTCTCACAAGAAAATTTCGCTGCGCAGACAGACAAGAGACAGAACGGAAGAGGATAAAACAGATCTTTGCGTTTAACTCTTTCTACATAACAAATGGGACAGGGTCTTATTCAAGCCTGTCACATTAAGAAGTGCAAGATCATGCACACAGGAGGAAAGAACGCAAGGGCCCAGTACAGTCTGGGGTGGTCAAGGTCACTGCATCGGAGGAGGAAAAGGACTTGGGGGGATAGACATCACCAGTGACTTTAAGCAAGCTAAACAGTGTAGAACGGCTACTGCAAAGGCCAACAGGATCCTAGGCTGCACTGCTAGAAGGTTCACGAGCAGAAGGGAGGAGGTTTTCTTGCAGCTGTACAGATCCCTGGTGTGACCGCATCTGGAGTATGATGTGCAATACTGGAATCCCTAACTGAGGAAGGATATCAGCCAGCTTAAAGCAGTGCAGAGGAGGGTGACAAAGATGGTTTAAGGACATCATAACAGGGCATATGAGGATTGACTGCAAGAACTCTGTATATGTTTGCCTGAGGAAAGGAGACATGACTAAAACCTTCAAGTACCTGAAAGTATGAACGAGGTTGATATAGGGGACCATTTCCAGCTTAGTGATAACAAGATCATGATGGGACACTGTTACAAACTGGTGGGGAAGGTTCAAGGAGAACGTGAGGAGATACTTCCTTGCAGAATGGATGGTGACAGGGTGGAATGAGCTCCCATCTGAGACAGGCGATCGGAAGATAGTGAGGGAGTTCAAGAAAGGATGGGACAAGTTAAAGGAAGAGTCAGGGTTGGACCCACTGTTTTCTCTAGATCAGAAGCTCTTCTGCTAGCTAATTCATACGTTCATATGCTCGACTCCCTGGCTTGCTGCGCTGAGATACTTATGTAAGAGCAGCCGACTCATTCCAGCTTTTTGTGCAGTCAGCAGCTCAGCAAGGTTAGAAAAGTATTGGGGGGTGCTGTGGAGTCCAGGCAAGGTAGTCATGTGGTACTTGCGGGCATGATATGAGGCTAGAGTGGGGTAGGCCCAGGGGCAACGTAAGTACGTTTTCACAAAAAGAGTAATGAATGCTTGGAATAGCCTCCCAGTGGATGTGGTGGAGGCAAAAACGATACAGGAATTCAAGAATGCATGGGATAGAGTCTATCCGATAGACACAAGAGTACTGCTTCAACAGGGAAGAGGGGCAAGTCTCAGATCAACTAGGGTCTGTGATACTGCATAAGGTAGGGAAAAGGGGCAGACTAGGAGGGCCACGTGGTCCTTATCTGCCATCACCATCTATGTCTCTATGTTGTGCAAGTTCTTTTTTTAATTTAAATGAATAAATAAACGCAATGCTGAAGTGGAATATTCCATGTTAGGCTGCCGCAAGGCACACCAACTGCATGCAGGATATGAGGACCTGGTGTTCTCAAAGCTGACTGGCTCAAATCATGTAAGTTATTTAAAATCTAACAAACTGCTTCCTTGTTTGGAATTCCTGAAGCTCTAATTCTAAATTGACTGGTACCCTAAGTGGCAAAGGGTACGTCCACCACAGCATCCTGGTGCACTGGTGAATCAGAACCCAGTATGCAAACTGCTCAGTTATCAGAATCTGGCCAACAATCACACAATAAAGTAGCAATAAAAGGACAAAATGGCAGAAACTCTTACTTACGTTTACCCCCGATGTCTTCACCAAGCACCTTTCCAGTCAGTAATGTAAAGAGAAAAGCAAGCGAGTTTGACAGAGGCACAGCCAAGGACAGGTCTGCAAGATAGATAGTCACTGTGAGTAAATGTTTTCCCCCCCTTTCATATACATATTATTCCCCTTCCTGCTATCACCCATGGATAGATACTGCTCCCAGAGATACACACTGTTCCCATCATTACAACCTGTTCCCAGGGATACATGCTGGTTCCGTGGATACACCCTGTTCCCTACACCGTGCTTCCAGGGATATACCCTGTTCTCATGGATATACCTAGTTCCTAGGGATATACCTTGTTCCTAGGGATACGCCCTGTTCCCAGGGATACACCCTGTTCCCAGGGATACACCCTATTCCTGGGGATATAACCTGTTCCCAGGGATATACTCTCTTCCCATGGATACTACCTGTGCCCAGGGATATACCCTATTCCCATGGATACACCCATTCCCAGGGATATACTCTGTTCCCAGGAATATACGCTGTTCAGGTGACTGCCGTTATGCAGATGGCAGGGGATGTTTTTCTCCCTCTGTTGTCTCCCTCATCCTCTGTTTTCCCCCTTTACCATGTGACGTTCCCTACAGTCTTAGTGATGCAGTGTGCCCCTACAGAGAAGTAAGCTCCCTGGACTGCCTGTAAGGGTTGTTGTGCATAGGAGCCTGCCCCTAAGCCTTCACAGCCGAGGCAAGCGGCTTGGCTTGGCCCTCAATGTGACAACCAGAGTCCACTCCCAAACACCGGCCATCTGCATGGTCTTGCCCAGGCTGAACTCTGCCTCAACTGAGTGGACAGAAATAGGGGAAGCAACCTCCAGTTTTCTCTCTTTCCCTTGGGGCAACCATGCCAATAAGTGAACCCCTCACACGGAGTGCTAAGAACCTGAAACTGGCATCCGCTACAGTTTTTAATACAAGGGGCATGCATGGCTTGGGTACTGAGCTGAAGTCTCAGGGCACTTCAATTAATACATGGCCATCACGCTGACATTTGTACGAGTTGCAGCATAACGTGTTGCCCAAAGCAGAAACTCTGCAGAGCTTGATACTCCAGTAGTTTGCAAAAATAAGTTGCTGAATGGAGTCTATGGCCTGAGAAATCCCAGGGTGCCTTCTGAATCAGATGTGCTGCCTACGTACAATCAATCAAATATTGTGGCTGACTCATGCTTTGTGACGTACCATATAGTAACTATTTCCAGAGTCCCTTGCTCCTAGTTTGCATGTATGATCGAGGTCAATAAATCTGGAATGGGACAAGCAGGGTATAAAGCTGAAAACCACGAGGGCAGGTAACAAAAACAGCATTCAGTTCATATCAACCTGTCTGAACCATCTTGGATGGATAACAGGGACATGAAACTGGTAAACAGGCTTTTAGAAAGAGCAGGTCTGTTGAAAGAATTCTAACTGCTGAAAACGTTCAAATGCAGTTTCTGAAGGTTTCAGATTGGAGCTCTGACTCCAATCTGTTCACTAGTTTAACTTCTATTCACCCCCCAACCCCGTTCCTCCTGACATGCCACCAGCTCTTCCTTCTGCCTAATCAAGCCCTTCTGCCTGCTGCAGGAGACCTCCAAGATTCCAGACCACTGCCAGCCTCTGCTCAATGTCTTTTATCAGAATTCAGAACCTCCGACCACAACTCACAGCTTATCACCTGTGGGAGGGATCCCTCCTGCTCCCCAAACTGGGGTGAATGGTCAAGGTACAAGAGGAAGGGTAGGAGGAGTTGGTAAGGCCCTACTGTGGCAAGGGTGTTGGAATCGCTAGGGTGTTCTTCCCCTCATCTCACACCCTAGGCCATAATCCTGAGAGGCAACCTATAACTTACTGGGCCACCGGAATGGCAGGTGAGTCCCACCCTTCTTTCAGAATTCCGCAGTGGGTGCGAGATCCCAACACACAACTCACCAACAGAACGAGTTTATGCTGACACATGGATACTCCATGGGGAACCACTGCGTTCCTTCACGCATGACACACCCTTTTCCCCATGGTAATCAGGGGGACAGTCCTGTAACGAAATAAGACACTCACCCTCCCTGACCAACATGGGCATTGGAACCCCACTTGCCTTCCTAGTTATACCATCTGTGTTCTGTCTGTCCTTTCTGTATTTGAGAAGATGCACTTCCAGCTTGCTGGGAATCAAACCTGGGACTGGAGTCCTGAAGTCAGCAACTCTAACCATTCGGCTGAAGGGAAACTCCCCCTAGCTGCCAGGTTGGAGTGCTCCACTGATGTACTGTGTGTTATCCCACAGACCACCACTAGGTGACACTGATCTTTTTTTTTTTTTACCCTGATTCGACCCCATTTGATTCCCAGCTCACTTCAGGCCCCACCCCCTAATGATGTATCCCACGGCTATACCACCCCCCCCAACAGAGAGGGCCCAGGTTGGAAAGGACCCCCCCAGGCAGCTTACTAAGTGAGCCAGAAGAAAAAATTGCTCACCTTAGTAATGTTGTTTCTTCTATTGGAGTCTTGCTGTATTCTGACATATGCAGTGATCGCCAACCTTTGAACTGCCCCGGAGAACAAAGAGTTAACTTTCCATGCAGAGCATGGAACGCTGAGCTCGAGCTCAGTTGAAGCCTCTGTCTGCTGTTGTTTAAACTCCAACCATCAGATCTTTACGAGCTACACTCACTAGGCGTTCTGTGTGGAAACTGTAAACTCACACTAGGTAACTGGCAACTAAATTTGTTAAAAAAGGGTTTTTTGGTTTCAAAGCAAAGACTCAAGTCAGGAAACCCAAAAAACTAACATAACACCCCCCCCCCCAAAATAAAGGAGGGTGAGAAAAAAGGGGGCACCTCTAGATGCCAACACTGCTCCTGTCCACCCACATCCCAAAAAACAGGTTCTGAGAGGGGAGGCGGGGGGAGGTCAGAATACAGCAAGACTCCAATAGAAGAAACAACATTACTAAGGTGAGTCATTTTTTCTTCAAACAACGTGAAGTCTTGCTGTATTCTGACATATGCAGACTACCAAGCAGTACCCCCAAGTAGGAGGGACAGAACCTACTTTGAGAAAAGGCTCTGAAGTACTGCTGTGCCAAACCGAGCATCACTCCTAGCCTGGATAGCCAGAGAGTAATGCTTGGTGAATGTATGGACTGTTTTCCAGGTGGCTGCTTGACAGATTTCTAAGATGGGAATATCCCTGCCAGCAGCCAGGGAAGCAGCTGTACCTCTAGTAGAGTGAGCCCTCAGGCCTGAGGGTGGGGTTCTACCCAATTTCTCATAGCAGAATTGTATACAAGAGAAAACCCACCTGGCAATAGATCTTTTAGTGGCAGGTTTGCCCTCACCGACCTCCCCATAAGTGAGGAACAACTGGAGGGACTCAAACCTGTGACCCTTGGTGCTCTATGTAATAGCTAAGGGCTCTTTTTACGTCCAGGCTGTGCAACCTCCTCTCCCCAGAGGAGGAATGGTCAGTGAAGAAAACAGGGAGAGACATAGACTGATTAAGGTGGAGATCTGAAACCACCTTAGGCAAAAACTTCCTGTTAGTTCTTAGGACCACTTTATCTCTATGGAAAGAGATGAAATCAGGCTCCACTGACAGGGCTTGCAATTCACTGATCCACCTGGCAGAGGTAATGGCTACCAAAAACACAGTTTTCCAAGTCAAGTACTTAAGCTCTGCAGAGGACAAAGGTTCAAAGGGGGGTTGCATAAGCTGAGCAAAGCAAACATTAAGGTTCCAAGCAGGAGCAGGGTCCCTGAAGGGAGGATTGGTGTGCAGCAATCCCTTGAAGAATTTGCAAAATACTGGATGGGCTGATAGAGAAGAGGGCTTGCCTACTGACAAAAAGGCAGAAACAGCTGCCAAATGTACTTTAAGTGTAACTGGTCTGAGTCCCAAGCCATTGAGATGAACCATATAGTCCAGGTCTGTAGGCAACCCAGCAGATTCTGGAGAAATATGCTTACCAGAGCACCAAATAGTGAACCTTTTCCATTTGGAGTTGTAAGTCTTTCTGGTGGATTGCTTTCAAGAAGCCTTAAGAATATCCAGAACACCTTGAGAGAGGTGCAAATCAGCAAACTCTAACTCTTCAAGAGCCAGGCCTTGAGATTGAGAGATTTGAGATTCCGATACCAAATCCTTCCCTGAGAGGATGTCAACAGGTTGTAATTCTTGGGAAGAGACAGGGGAAGGTGAACTGTTAAGGACAGCAACAGTGGATACCAGGGCTGTCTGGCCCAGTCTGGAGCGATCAGAATCACTTTGCATGGTTGAGACCTGATCTTGACTAGTACCTTGAACAGGAGAGGGAAGGGGGGAAAAGCATACAGGAACTTCCCTTCCCAATTCAGAACCAGAGCATCCAGAGGGACTAAGCCCAAGACTGGGGGTCTGCAGCAAAAAAGAGGAAGTTGGTGATTGTCTGGGGCTGCAAAAAGCTCTATCTGTGGAGTGCCCCCTCTGGAGAAAATCACTTTCAAAATTAGGGGATCTAGGGACCATTCGTGGTGGCCCTGAGATATCCTGCTGAGAGCATCTGCTAGGACATTGTCCTTCCCTGGGAGGTGAACTGCTGTCAGAGAAGTTTGTAGGGAATAGGCCAGAGACCACAACTTCATTGCTTCTGTGCACAAGGCCGTAGACTGAGTGCCCCCTTGCTTGCTGATGTACCACATTGTGGTGGTATTGTCCGTTCTGATCTCAACTATCTTGTTCTGTACAGACTTGGAAAAGGCTTGCAGTGCCAGAAAGACTGCTCTGAGCTCCAAGAGAGTGATGTGAAGCAGAGATTCTTGAGGTGACCACAGCCCTTGGGTGGTAAGATCCCCCAAGTGGGCTCCCCAGCCCAAGAGGGAGGCATCTGTGGTGAGGATTAGTGAATGAGACTGAGTGACAAAAGGAACTCCCTGCCTTAAATTGTCCTGATCCTGCCACCATTGCAAAGCCTGGATCAGGATTCAAGTCACTGGGACTAGTTTGGTAAGGGAATACTTTCTCTGGGACCAGAAGGCTCTCAAATGGAACTGAATGTCCCTCATCTGAAATCTTGCCCCCTGGACCACTGCTGTAGAGGCTGCCATGTGGCCCAGGAGCTGCAAAAAGTGCCTTGCTGGTCGAGACACCTGAAGTGTGAAAGAAGAGTCCAGTTCTATTAGTGTCCTTGCCCTGTCCAGGGGAAGGAAGGCCTTTGCTTTTATTATATCCAGGTCTGCTCCTATAAAGGTGAGGAGCTGTACTGGCTCGAGAACTGACTTTGGAAGGTTTAGGAGGAATCCTAAGGAAGTGAGCAGTTGCTGAGTTATCTGAAGATGTGACTTAACTTGGTCTGGAGACTGACCCACTATGAGCCAGTCATCCAAGTATGGAAATATGGAGATCTTTTTTCTCCTTAGAAAAGCAACCACTTCTGCCAGGCACTTTGTGAACACCCTTGGGGCTGATATTAGGCCAAAGGGCATTGCTCTGAATTGATAGTGGCCTGAGGGCAACTCGAACCTGAGGTACTTTCTGTGGGAGCACCTGATGGGAATGTGAAAATAGGCATCTTTGAGGTCCAGGGAGGCTAGCCAGTCCCCTGGCCTTAGAGAGGGCAGAATTATTCCCAGAGTCACCATTTTGAATTTTGGCTTTAATAGGTGCTTGTTTAAATATCTCAGATCCAGGATGGGCCGCCATTCTCCTGTCTTTTTGGGGGTTAGGAAGTACCTGGAGTACAATCCTTTGCCCCTGTGTAGGGTAGGAACCCTTTCTATGGCTCTGAGAGCCAAGAGGGAAGAGACCTCTGCCTCTAGGGCAAGAGCCTCTGATGGATTTGCAGGTGGAAAGGATCTAGTTCTCATCTTGGGAAATTTTTTTGAAGCTGAGAACCAGCCCCTGGCTTACTACTTCTAGGACCCACTTGTCCGATGTTAAAGACTTCCAGTCCTGGACAAACAAAGCCAGCCTGCCCCCTACAGGTATTGGAGAATTGGCCTGGGCAGACCCATCAGGGTGTCTGCTTGGCAGGGGCTTTAGGCTGAGGGGTGGAAGCAGGCCTGCTCATACCCCATCTGCCTCTCCCTCTAAAGAACCCCCTTTGAGCAAAAGCAGAAGAGGAGGCCTGGGCTTGGTAAAAAGGCCTTTGAAAGGGCCTGCCCCTGCCCCTGGAATGCTGCCTCTGAGGAGTGGCTTGCCTTTCTTTGGCCTGAGCACTCCTGTAGGTGGTCCTGTACTTGTCCATCTTCTTCATGTAGTTCTCTGACTGCTCCCCAAACAGAGAATTACCAATGACAGCAAAATCCATGGCCTTAGCCTGGGTTTCCTGTGATAGGCTAGTACATCTGAGCCAAGCCATCGTCCGAAGGGCCACAGATGTAGCCATGACTCTAGATGAAACATCACTGGAGTCCACAGCAGCATGAAATTTCACCTTGGATGCCTCAATCCCATCTGCAGCCACCCGCTCCAGCTTCTTGGCAAGCTGGTCAGGGGCCTGTTTCGCTAGAGCCAGCACAGTGTCCCACCTGGACTTCTGGTATCTAGCTGTGTAGGCCATATAGTTAGCCTGCCTGAGTCCCAAAGATGTTGCCATGTACTGTTTCTTTGCCATGGCATCAATCCTCCTGGAGTAGTTGTCTGGGGGGGTGTGAAGCCAAGGGTATATTTGCCTTATCACAGGCAGCAGCCTGCACTACCCCAACATGGCTGCACTGCTGGGAAAGGAACTCCGTGTTCGCACCTGAAAGAGTATACCTTTTGTCCATTCTTCTGTTCACAGGAGGTATGGAATTAGGAGTTTTTAGAATTTTAAATGTCTGTTTCCCAAAAGATTTATGGAGGGGAATAGACAATCTCCTGGACTCTGGGATGTCCATCATCTCAACAAAATCAGGCTCCTCCTGATCTTCTACTGCTTCTTCCATAGGAAGCTGGAGGGTTTCAGCCCCTTTCTTGTAAAACATAAAGTGGGAAGGGGGACTCAGAAAGCCTAGGAAGAGAAACACCTGAAGGTCTGTCTGGGGAGATGTCCAGGTCAATAGGCACATCCAGACTTTCATAATCACCATCATCATCATCTTCATACTCTCCCTCCTCCTCCTCCGGTTCATAAAATTCTTCTAAAGTATAATCCGGAACCGGGGGAACTGACCAAACCAAGCCCCTGACAGATGGTGCTGGTTCGGCTGGAACCAAAGTTAGCGACTGAACTATCCTTATCGCTTTGGCTATCTCATCAGCGGTCGGAGAAAGAACTTGAGGATCCAAACTGGATGATTTATCCCTTTTCTTTCTTTTAACCAGAACTGACTCCTCAGAATTGGTTCTCCTTTTGCCCGAAGAAGTTTCGTCCCGGTCAGAGGGCACTCCTTCTGGTCCGGTCGGAACTGAACCGGGTTGGCCATCCGGGTCAGCGGACTTCTCAGCCTCCCTTTCCCTCAGTCTACCTACTCTCTTATCCAGGGTAGCTTTGGGAAATCTTTTACAAATTTGGCAGTCTGAACTGAAGTGGTCAAACCCCAGACAATAAACACAGGTGGTGTGGGGATCAGCCTTAGCAAAGGCTTCCCCACACACACTACAGTGCTGAAACCCAGTGGGCCCGGTTTTTTTCTTGGGTTTCTCAGACATGGCCAATCCTAACCAAAACTTACCCTCTTTTTGGCAATCCGCCAGGCAAGACACTTATCGGTTCCTGACCGTTGTTACAGGTTTCAAAAACGAATGAACTGGCTAGGAACCGATACGGACCGGTTACCACACTCTAATAAAGACAGAAGTTTTTTTACACAAACCTGATCGGTTCAAACCGAACAGATCCAATGTTTACAAGTTCCACACAGAAAACTAATACAAAAACCTATCTAGTACTCACGGTACCACAGACAGAGATTTAAACTGACAGGTTCAGTAGCAGAAATTCAGTTGAAACCAAGCGAAAAACGACACTTTAACTGACTTTTTTGAACCGAGCAAAGGAGAAATCTCCGGAGCGACTGTTCAGTGAGGCGGAGTAAAGAATCTGATGGTTGGAGTTTAAACAACAGCAGACAGAGGCTTCAACCGAGCTCGAGCTCAGCGTTCCATGCCGTGCACGGAAAGTTAACTCTTTGTTCTCCAGGGCAGTTCAAAGGTTGGTGATCACTGCATATGTCAGAATACAGCAAGACTTCATGTTGTTTGAAACCTGTGTTGGCAGGCACTAAGTGCCAGGAACCCAGGCCATCATATAATGTGGTTTTCTCCCCGTTTTCTCCCAATCCCCACCCCTGACGTGCATGTAATGTCTGAACCTTGGATGCATGCAATGACATCCCTGAGGTGGGAGCAAGCTCACTTGGCCAACTGCAAGGGTTGGTGCGACACTGGAGGTGCAGTGGCAACCCTCCCTGCCCACAAAGCACTGCTGAGTGACAGCTGCTGCAGTCAGACATCACCCCCAACACAGCATCCCAACCTCGAGCCCAAATTCGGGTTGCCAACACAGCAGTGCAGAATGCTTCTGTTGGGCCACCTGGGTGGCCTAGATATCACTGCTTCTGACTGTTATTCACAGCGTTTAAGGCTAGATGACATTTTCTAAGTGCAACCTGGTATCCGGTGGCACCCTGTGCCTTTCCAAGCACTCCCTGGCATCCAGTGGCACCGCTAACCTCCGTCCCTTCCTAAATACTCTCAGGTATCCAATGGCACTGCCTTACTCTCTCTTCCCTGTCCAAGTACTCCCTGGTATCCAGAGGCAACATCTCCCATCTGTTTCCAAGCACTCCCTGACAATCGGTGGCACCCCCTAACTCACCCCATCGCTTTCCAAACACTCTGTGCAACCCAGTGGCACCTCCTACCTCACCCAGTCCCTTTCCAAGCACTCCCTGGTGTCCACTGGCAGTGCCTGAGTCCCTTGTTCCATTTCCAAGTACTCCCTGGTATCCAGTGGCACCCGTTCCCTCTTCCTGTCCCTTTCCAAGTACTTCCTGGCATCTAGTGGCACCCCACTTTCTCTCCCCGTCCCTTCCAAGTACTCCCTGGAATCCAAAGGAAACCCCTCCCTTTCCCCACCCCTTTCCAAGCATCGATGGTGGCCAGTGGCCTCCTTTCCTCTCCCTAAGTACTCCCTGGCATCCAGTGGCACTCCCTCTCTCCCTGTCCCCATGTAAGTTGCCAAACGAGACATGACTGAAACCTTCACCTACATAAAGGGTGTAAACAGGGTGGACAGTAGCAACTTTTTAAGTTTAGAGAAGGGTCCATCACAAGGCCAACTATAAACTGGCGGGGTGGGGGGGATTTAGGAGGGACTCGAAGGAATATTTCTTCACAGAGAGAGTGGTTGGGGGAGTCAGCAGGGGAGGGAGAGGACTGAGCGTCCGGAGGACAGCTCTCCTCTCCTGGGGAGGGGCAGGGGTCCCAAGACAGTGCACGGCTGCCCTCTGGCGGAGGCCGGAGATGCAGCAAGCGCTGACGACGTAGAGAGAAGAGGTGGGGGAGTGGCAGACATCGGTTCCATGCCTTGACGTCAGGGCATCAGCCGCTCCCCAAGAAACAGGGAAAAACACCCTTCAGCTCCGGCAGAGACGGAGCACCGGAGCTTGCTCTCGATCTGCGGCCGCCCACCTGGAACCCTTCCGACCCATGCTACTGACTGTTCAGGGTGTTGGGGCCCACCTCGTCCCCGCCTGGGGGGTAAACCGAGGCTAGATGGGCGACGGAGGACTGTCCAGGTAGGGTGGACCACAGAAGGATGACTCCTTGGTGCTCCCGAGGAGACCAGAGCTGAGGGGAGGAGAGGAGTATAAATATGAAAATAAAAAAAAATTAAAAAACAGAGGGTGGTGGAAATGTGGAACTGTCTGCCATTGGAGTTGGTGTCAAGCATTCAGAAGGCATAGCCTAGGATAGATGCATAGGATAGACACATTGGTAAGCCGGCCCATTGGCGTAGTGGTAGCACTACCACTTATGATGCTGATGACCTGGGTTCAGGAACGAGCCCAGGTGGTTGAGGAAGAAAGGGTGAGCATCCCACCTGGGCAACCACATGTGGTACTGCAGAACAAGCACGCCTTACCTGTGGGAGGGGAGACGCTGGCTGAAGTTGCGCAGCAGCGTGCCCATGGCATGCACATGCTATCCTGACGTCACCAGAAGCCAGCATCTTAAGGAGGGCAGAAAATGGAAAAAAGGCACAGTAGTTAGCAGATGACAGACCCCGATATA
The DNA here is from genome assembly GCA_016271365.2 of Neoceratodus forsteri. Lineage (NCBI taxonomy): Eukaryota > Metazoa > Chordata > Ceratodontiformes > Ceratodontidae > Neoceratodus > Neoceratodus forsteri. The sequence goes on along the minus strand of CM057451.1, from coordinate 1,175,071,552 downwards.
TCTGGGGCCGTGGATCACCACTCAACTACGGCCTGACCCACAGTGCCGTCGGGGGTACATCCCCTACCCTAACCCTGCCTATGGGGTGAGCCAAAGTAGAATGGAGGTGAGTGAGAGGGTACCGCATTGGGGAAGGTGACATGCCTTGAGTCTCTTGAGGGAACCCAGCACCAGAGTTAAATGAGGAAGCAGAAAAAAAAAGGGGCACATGGGATTGGTGAGGTTGATGGGGGGAGGGTGTTAGTTCAAGCCGAAAGGAATTATTGGGTGACTGATCTACTAGTAGTCTAGCCAGTGCTGGCCTGATTAGGGCCTAGGTAGGAACCGAGCAGACTGAATAGACCACAAGTCTTTTTCTGTCTGTAAACATCTACAGTAAGTATCTATGGCCTGGGTGTCCAGGGACACCCCCCAGATCCTCTCAACCCCCTAATGCATTCCATGATGGTAGCCGGCACAAACCCTTCAATTCATTCCTCAGCATGTCGCTGTCTGACATGCACAAAGTATTACAGTGTTTCCCATCAATATGAAGCACTCTGTGGTTAAGATGTAACAGTTTCCTGCGTTCCAAACTGGAATGACTGTCACTGAATTACATCATGTTCCAGCAGCATCCTGCAAAACATTACTGGCAGAAACTGTGGTAAGAGGGCCTCAACGTGATGAGAGGGACTGTATACTGATATACTAGCAGGTATATCTGAACAGCAGTTGCAAGACTTCTTTGAAAATCAAAGAAATGCCACGTCCATGTACCACGGTATAACAATATAGTAGTTTGTGTGAGTCACATGGCGGTTGGTCAAGGAGGTGAGTGGGGGTGGGGGGATTGTGCCAGCTGCCATCACAGAACCAGGGGGAGGGCTGGTGTGCTGTATGAGTGACAAGGGACATCAGCAACAACCTGTACGGGCATGGAGAGTGAGGGGTGCCACTAGACACCAGGGAGTGCTTTGAAAGGGACGGTAGAGAGCTTTCAAAAACACAATGGTAATTGTTTTGCTGATCCAGTTAGGATTTTGTTGGGAATGCTGTATAACTGAGTTCTGCCAATCTAGCTGGGATTTTGATTGGAATATTGTGTAACTGAGTTCTGCTGATCCAGCTGAGATTTTGTTGGGAATATTTTTCCTTCATCCCAATATCCATGAAAGAAGTGGAAGATCTCCTCTCTAATTTAGACACTACTAAGAGTGCAGGTGCAGACTCCCTGGATCCCTATTTCCTGAAAATTGCTTCACATGTCTTATCTGCCCCCTCACTCATCTCTTCAATCTTTCCCTAACTACTGGATCCATTCCCTCTACTTGGAAAACAGCTCAAGTAGTTCCATTACTCAAATCTAGTGATACTAGGGATCTCAACAATTACAGACCTATCTCCATCCTACCAGTACTATCCAAGATGCTCGAAAAACTAGTAAACTCTCAGTTAAGGGACTATCTGGATAACAATAACCTTCTAAATTCTGCACAATCTGGATTTAGATCAAAGCATAGCACCATTACTGCCTTAGCCAAGGTAACCAACGATTGGCAGACTACCTTGACAAGAAAAATTGTACCTGTGCTGTGTTTCTGGATTTGAGTAAAGCCTTTGACACAGTGGATCATGACTTATTAATCACCTCCCTTAACTCACTAGGCCTGGATTCCCTATCACTCAACTGGTTTAAGGATTACCTTTCAGATAGGTCACAACTGGTTAAAATGGAAATTACCTATCCACCTCAAAACCACTGCTAAGGGGCGCATCACAAGGCTCTATTCTTGGCCCTATCCTCTTTGCCATTTATATAAACAATATTGATGCCAACCTCACTCAATCTAACATTCATCTGTTTGCTGATGATACTGTATTATATGTCAGCAATCCTCACCTTCCAAAGCCTGTGAACTGTTACAATCCGAATTCTCCATTCTGCAGCACAATCTACTTGACAAAAAACTACTTCTAAATGCAAAAAAAACAAAAGCTATGTTCTTTGCCACAAAGAGTTGCTCTACCACTACCCCAGCATCCACCACCCTACATTTAACCACCTTACTTGGAGAGAAACTTGAATTTGTTGATAACTTCAAATACCTTGGAGTCTGGATAGATAACAGGCTTGACTATTCTGTCCATATTGAAGAGCTACTTAAAAAGCTAAGACAGAGGCTTGGACTATTTTTTAGAATAAAACATTACCTAAACAGTGATTCCAAAAAGGTTAATTCAGGCCTCATTCCTATCCCTCATTGATTATGCTGATTTTCTACTGCCATTGTTCACGCTATCTCTTACATAAACTGGACACCCTGTATCACAGGTCCATAAGATTTATTACTGACCTTCCCTCCAGCACCCATCATTGCTCCCTTTATATGGCAGTCAACTGGACATCATTACAACACAGAAGAAATAGGAATGCTGTTATCTGGATATTCAAAGCGTTAACAGGCAAACTACCTACCTATATCACTGATTGCTTTACCCAAATTACAACTAGGCCATACACCTTAAGGATCAGTAAACTCATCATATTAAAGGTCCCCAATGCCTGCACCCGTATGGGAGGGCTGCTTTCAGCTATACCTTAGCAGTTGCATGGAACTCTCTCCAAAAATCCATGAAGCTAGATAGCCTACTACCTCTGGCATCTTTCAAAAGACTGTTCTCCGCCCTTTTTCCAGAGCTCTGCAATTGCTTTTATAAAGCCTAATCCCCTACCCTACCTGACCCACCTTCCTTTTTCCGTCCATTATATTAATTCAATTTCTATCTTCCGAATCACCCATTATATTCTCATAAAAACTAGTTAGACCCTATAATTTATATTTTATGCCTGCTATACCCTTTGTCCCCTTTTTTCTTACAGGCTAAATGGTTCTACTGTTCCTTGTATATATGTAAATTGTTGTATATAATCATTTCATGCCATTGTATTGCTATTTATGCTATTCTTGTCTATGTAATAATACTTGTACCCTCATTTGTATGACCACTCAGGTCCATCTTGTAAATGAGCTTTGCTCAATGATGTTCGCCTGAATAAATAAAGATTTTGATTGATTGATTGATTGATTGATATTGTGTAACTGAGTTCTGCTGATCCCAGCTGGGATTTTATTGGGAATGTAGTATAACTGAGTTCTGCTAATCCAGCCAGGATTTTGTTGGGAATGTTTTGTAACTGAGTTCTGCTAATCCAGCTGGGATTTTGTTGAGAATGTTTTGTAACTGAGTTCTGCTGATCCAGCTGGGGTTTTGTTGAGAATGTTTTGTAACTGAGTTCTGCTGATCCAGCTGGTGTTTTGTTGGGAATGTTGTGTAAATGAGTTCTGCTGATCCAGATGGGATTTTGTTGGGAATGTTGCACAACCGAGTTCTGCTAATCATAGCTAGGATTTGTTGGGAATGTTATAACTGAGTTCTGCTTATCCAGCTGGGGTTTCGATGAGAATATTGTATAACTGAGTTCTGATGATCCTGCTAGGATTTGTTGGGAATGTTGTACAACTCAGTTCTGCTAATCCCAGCTGGGATTTGTCAGGAATGTTGTATTACTGAGTTCTGCTGATCCAGCTGGGATTTTGTTGGGAATGTTGTGTAACTGAGTTCTGCTGATCCAGCTTGGATTTTGTTGGGAATGTTGTAGAACTGAGTTTTGCTGATCCAGATAGGATTACATTGGGAATGTTGTAAAACTGAGTTCTGCTGATCCAGCTGGGAATTTGTTGGGAATGTTGTGTAATTGAGTTCTCCTAATCCCAGCTAGGATTTTCTTGGAAATGTCATATAACTGAGTTCTGCTGATCCAGCTGGGATTTTGTTGGGAATGTTGCATAACTGAGTTCTGTTAATCCCAGCTGGCATTTTGTTGGGAATGTTGTATAACTGCATTTCTCTGATACAGCTGGGATTTTGTTGGGAATGTTGTATAACTGCATTTCTCTGATCCCCAGCTGGGATTTTATTGGGAATGTTATATAACTGAGTTCTGCTGATTCGGCTGTTTATGCTTACAATAAACACGTTATTTAGGCTTAATGCTGGCAAATTCATTAGGGCATAGGAGATACAGAGACTGTAAAATCTCTGTACAAAGGGCATTGTGTAACAAGGGGCAGTCACGCGTTATCATCATGCACTGGCAGCGCTCTCACCAAGAGCTACGTCGGAGTCACACACAGACATGGCATAAGGTTTCTGCCTGCTATTTATGAAGCACTGGTCGCTATGTGTGCTGCAGTTTGAAAACAGGCAGAAGACGATGCCGCTGGCACGGATGACTGGGGTATTGAAGGCCCGATCTATGCAGCAGTTGCTGTTTTTCCTTTGCAGGTAGTTCTCCTTTGATTTTCACTTTTCCTTTCCTGGATTTAGAACTCATAGTGGTAGCCCATAAAGACTGTCCCCAACTAATCTCAGTGCCTTTGTTTACATCATCATTGCGCTCACCATGACAACCGACGTTATAAATTACACTTGAGAAACCTGAAAAACAATATTTAGACAATTTGGTGTTGAAGGAAGTCTTGGGGCTAGTTACTGCTGCAACTGTATGGTAAAACATCTGTATTTTGCAGCAGATTGCTGGGCACACCTGCCATTATTGTTCAATGGTTTGCTTGGGGGTTCCTACTTGGAAGGAGAGGGATAGCAGGGCTTGTGTGAAACAAAAGGGAAAGGCTTTGTGTGGGTGTGAAAAGTTTACAGCATATGACTGGAAGCACACAACAAGCCCATTAGCTGTCAGTACTTAATTCTGGGTGAACTAAGTGATCCCAGAGGGTGCAGGTTACAGAGTGGGAGGACAGTGTCTTCACCTTAGGCTATCTGTAAGGCGACCATACAGCAGACTGCAGGGGATTCTGACCAAAAGAGGTCAGTTAAGTGAGCAGGGGCTAGAAGAGAAAAGGAGAAGATACTGGTAGGTAAACAGGCCCAAACAGGGTAGGCTTGAAAAGGCAGGCTAGGACAGTAATCAGAGACACTCCCTACCTGCAGTAGGCCTGCAAAGGCAGGTGGATATACTGACTGGAGCTACTCCCTATTTGGGTTAGGCCTGAGAAGCCAGGTGGGTGTGCTGAGTGGAGCTATCCATATCCAGGTAGGCCTGTGAAAGCAGGTGGGGTAGTGTTTGTAACAGGATACTGAGGCAGGAGAAAGGAAGGGAGAGGGTGGTGTGCTGTAGGGGAGGTGGAGCTGCAGTGGAACAATGTCTGAGGCAGGGGGTTGCCCACTGTGTAGGAGACTAGGTTCTTTGATGACTGAGGTGCAGCTGCTGAGGAATGAGTTGGGAATTGTAGTTGAAAGGCAGGAGATCTGGGCTGGGCAGGGAAGGGGTAGATCAAGGAGTAGAGAGATTGGGGGCGTCGGGGTCCAGCTGGCACAGGGACCCACGGCCCCAGAGGGAGAGGAAGACAAGAGAGGTGGTATGGGAGGACTGTAGGAAGGAGAGGATGGGTTCAGTAGGGGAGGGAGGAGGGCAGTTGCACCACGGTGGTACCAGTATGGAATTGCTTCCAGTCACTGGGCACTGCAGAAGAGAGGGAGATCTAGGTGGGACAGAGATGATGGAGGGCAGCTACTCTGTGGTACAAGTACGGGAGCAGCAACAGTGGAATAACAGAGGAACAGGGTGCGAGGCAAGGATGGTAGGAGGAGAAGGTGGTATCCTTGGGGAACAGTAGAGAAGAGGCAGAGGTGGGGAGACGGAAATAAAAATTACCCACCTCAGTAATCTTCTTTCTTCTAAGGGGTCCTTTAGCATCAGTAACAATAGCAGTTAGCTGACTAGGTGCAACTGCCCCAGAGGTATGCCTTTAAAAGAATTATTTAAATGAGCTTGGGCATTAGTCAATTAAAAAACAGGAGGGGAGTGAGCTCAGTGAGAGCAGCCTGAAGGGCTTCAGAGTTTTTTCGAAAAAAAATGGGCACATGCCCCGAAAATGAATCAACAGTATTCCACAAACATGCAAATGACCAAAAACTGGAAACGGAAAAAAACCCAACCTGAGTACGAAACTCATTAATGAAAAAAAAAAAAATTGGTAAGAGAACTGCTGATAGAGCCCTTCTCCTGAGAGGTGAACTGGGGAGGGGGGGGGTCTTACTGATGCTAAAGAACCCCTTGGAAGAAAGAAGATTACTGTGGTGAATAAGTTTTTCTTCTTAACCCAGGAGTCCTTTAGCATCAGTAACAATAGCAGACTACTGAGCAGTACCTACTGGGAGGTGGGCAGAGAACCTACTTAGGAAGGAGGCTCTGCAGAAACTGCCCTGCCAAATTTGGTTTCAGATCTAGTCTGCACATCCAAACTGTAGTGTTTCACAAAGGTGTGCACAGATTTCCAGATAACTGCTTTGTAGACGTCCAGAAGGAGTTATGTCCTTCACTGATGCCACCGAGGCTGCAGTGCCCCTAGTGGAGTGGGTCCTGAGCCCTATGGGAGGTTGATGACCAGCTTTCTCAAAGCAGAATCTACTACAAGAGACCAACCAGCAGGAAATAATTTTCTTGGTAGCTGGTCTTCCTCTGCCTACATCCCCGTAGGTGAGGAACAACTGAGTGGAAGAGCCTCTGGACTGTCTAGTATGCTATATGAAGTGAAAGATGGCTCTTTTGACATCCAAGCTGAGGAGCTTTAGCTCACCAGAAGTGGCTTTCTCAGCAAAGAAGACAGGCAGAGTAATGGACTAGTTTAGGAGGAACTCTGAAACCATCTTTGGCAGAAATTTCCTATTTGTCCTCAGCGCAACTTTATCATTGTGAGGAATGATGTGATTTGGCTCAGTGCACACGGCCCGTAGCTCTGACATCCTCCTGGCAGAGGTAATGGCCACCAGGAAGACTGTCTTCCAAGTCACAAACTTGATATGAGCAGTGGACATAGGCTCAAAGGGTGGCTTCATGAGCCTGTCTATGCAGAGGTTCAGGCTCCAAGGAAGAACCGGCTCCCCGACTGGAGGCTGGAGGTGCAAGAGGCCTTTAAAAAAACTGTTTAAATATGGTGTGAGAAAAATTTTTATTTTTCTTTCCCACTGAAAGGTAGGCCAAAATTGCAGCAAGGTGTAGCTTGAGGGAAGATGGTTTCAAGCCCGATGCCTGCAAGTGTACCAGGTAATCCAGCAGCTGAACGTCTGAAGCTGAAAGGGGATCAACCTTTTGCTCTTGCATCAGAGGGAAAATCTTTTTCCATTTGGCTGCATAAGTCTTCTTATTGTTCATTTTTTTAACCAGTCTCAGTATCTTAAGGACCTGTTCAGAGTACTGACAGGATGGAAACTCTCAACTCCTCAAGAACCAGGCCTTGAAGTGAAGAGAGTGTATGTCTGGATAAAGCACTCCTGTTTGAGGAAGGGTCAGCAGGGAGTGAGTTGGCAGCAGGCGAATTGGCCTGCTGCTGGACAGGGAAAGAAGGAGAGGGTACCAGGTTTGCCTGGGCCAAACCGGAGCCATCAGTATCCTCTAAGCAGGCCGTTGTCTGAGTTTCAGCAATATCCTGAGTATCAAGGGAAAAGGAGGGATTGCAGAAGGAACCTTCCTGACCAGTCCAGGATCAAGGCATTCCCAGGACTGGGGGCCTGCAACAGTACCGAGGAAGCTGGAAGTTGAGGAAAGAGGCAAACAGATCCACTTCTGGTGTGCCCTGCCACCTGAACACTGTGGCTAATACTTGCTTATTCAGAGTCCATTTGCTCTGGCCTTGACTGATGTGACTTGACAGTATCTGCCAGAGTATTGTGTTTGCCTGGGGGGAGGATAGCTGAAAGGCAGACTCACAGGAAGAAGGCAAGAGACAAGAGTTTCAAAGTCTCCGAACAGAACAGTCCTGATCTAGTACCACTCTGCTTGTGTATGTAAAACATTGCAGTGATGTTGTCTGTTCAAATTTGTACACTGTTCTTTTTATGCCAGGAACCAATATTTTTGAGGCTAGAAAGATCACTCTGAGTTCCAAAAGGTTTATGTTTAACTACAACTCTTGGCTAGCCTAGGTGCCACTTACTGAGGCACTGTCCAGATGTGCTCCCCACCCCAGGAGGGAGGCGTCTGTGGTGATCACCTCTGTGGAAGCAGAGCTTGGAAGGGGAGCCCTGCTGCGAGATTTGCAGGAATCTTCCACCAAAGCAGAGTCTGAAGGAACTGCTCTGACCCAGGTATCAGCTTTGAAAAATTGTTGCTCCTTTAAGACCAGCGAGCTCTGAGGTAGGCTTGCAGGGTCGCATCCTGTACCTAATCCTAGGACCACTGCCAGCATTGAAGCCATGTGGTCCAATAGCCGGAGGAAGTATATGGCTGGTCTTGCTGTCCCTGGATGAAAGAATCTGCAAGAAAGGGAAAATGTGAATTCTCACTTGTGGAAGGAAGGCATATCCTTTCTGGGTGTCCAGCTGAGCTCATATGAAGGTGAGTAGCCAGGAGGGTTCAAGGTGAGACTTTATTTAGATTTGCCAGGGAACCACGAGACTCCAGAGTGAGCCCTGTAAAGGAAAAAGGGTCCTTAGTCTGACAAGGAGATTTTGGCCCTATGAGCTGATTGGCAAAAAGGGTTAGACAGAGGCGCCCAGCTTCCTGAGGTGTGCTGCTACCACTGCCAGGCACTTGTAAAGTCTCTTGGGGCCGAGAATAGGCCGAAGGGCCGCAGTGGGCCCGCAGGGAGTTTAAACCTGAGAAACTGCCTGGGAGACGCCCTTTAGGGCCAGGGAGGCTAGCCAGTCTCCCTACTGTAAAGGACTGCAAGACTAGTAACAGGGTGACCATCTTGAATTTGAATTTGGGTTTTTATAGCAAGATAGGTCGCCACTCTCCAGTTGTCATTTGTGTCAGAAAATACCTGGAGTAGAGGCCCTTGCCCCTTTTCATGGGCTGGGACTCTCTCCACCACTCACAGAGCTAGAATGTTTTTTTACCTCTAAGTCCAGCAATAACACCTGGGTACTTTTTTTTCTTTTTTTTTGAAAGAGATGGCTGATATATGTCCTCCCTGGGAATCAAACCTGTGACCTAAAGTGTGAAGCTGCTGGCTGGGTAGAGGTGGTCACCTACGGCCCCTTCTGCCCCTCCCTCTGAAAGCAGCCCTGTACTGAGAGAAGCCAGACTGGGGGTAAGGAATGCAAGGCCTGGGAAAAAATAACCTCTGTCCCTATTGTCCTCGGGAGGAATTTCCACAGGGCAGGAGGTGCATGATTTGATAACAGGGAAAGTCCATGGCCTTAAACTGGGAGTCTTGAGGGCAGGCCGTAGTTCTAGGCCAGGCAAAGCGCCTCACAGAGATAGCATGGGCCAAATCTCTGGAGGCGGCATCCTTGTTGTCATCTGCCCTGAGGAACTGGTATTACATAGCTTTCATGGCAGGTTTTGTCGTGTCCACCAGCTCCTGCACCATCCAGCAGGCAGTGGCCAGGACAGAATTCCACTGTGCTTTCTGACATTTGGCCATGAAAGCAATGTAGGAAAAAACTTTGACAAGCATCTGTGGTTAGCTATGAAATCTATTTTTGCGGAGTCCTTGTCCGGGGTAAAGAGGACAAGGGAACCCCCGCGCTGTCTCGCAAGCTGACTGCTGCACTAAACTCTCATGGCTGGGTGTACAGACAGGCACTCAGCATTACTGTAAAACAATTGATACATTTATTTATTTATTTATTATCATTTCCAGCCCGCTTGTCAACCCCTGCCACAGAAGTGGAGGTTTGAAGCAGTTTCATGGTATCTTTATTTATATTTTTCATTACAGATAGGCACACCCAGTCCTTTAGGAGGTGGAAGACCTTTTCTCTCCCTATAATCTTTAATCCTCATCTTCACCTTGGATGGATTTCTGAGTAGGGAGGCCCACCGTGTCTAACATGTTTTGGATAAACATAAGCATAGAGGGGGGAATCCTCCTGGTAAGCAGAGGAAGTTTCAAAGAGAGGGTAGTGGACACATGAGGTTCTAGACCCTCCAAATTTATGTCAGGGGCATCATAAAAAATACTCATCATCATCTGCAGCACCCTCACAGTCTCTGGAGCGAGAACTGTGGAAGAGTGCTTAGCAGCCACCGTAAACATAGACCCCATTTTATGTAGGGTCGAAGACGTGCCATGCCTTTGTGTCCTGCGCAGAGGGGACAGCCTGCACATGTCATTTTTTTTCTTTTTCTGTGTGTTTACGCCACCTACTGCTCACTAATAGGTTTCCCACGAGCAACTGTAGCATTTTTTTCTGTACAGACCATCTTTTTAGCCACTTTGTCAGCAGCTGGATCCTGCTTCCTTTTTCGTACAGACACTTCATCAGTGCCTCTATTATTATAAATTTTATTATGAACTTCATCGGCTCCTTTGGAAGCTTTATTCTTTGGCTGGGACTTGGAGGCTTCATCAGACCTGGAATTTTTATGATTAGATTTAGATGGCCCCTCATCGGTGGCCTTTGATTCTTCCTCAGCCATAACACATATAAATTCTTTCTTTTTCTCTTTTTCTGACCAAATTTGGAAAGAGAACCAAAAGTCTGTACCAAACACAACAGATGCGCAGGTAACTGATAACACTGTGAAGCCAGCCCTGTGACCTGTTTAATTCTCCCCAGTAGTCGGTATAAAACACAACAGATGCGCAGGTAATTGATAACGCTGTGAAGTCACCCCTGTGACCTGTTTAATTCTGGGGATCTCTGATCTCCACAGAGAACCCAGCAACAACTGTCAAAGTTCTGAAACCAAGTGGTTACCTCATGGAAAAGCCCCGCGAGGTCGGAGGTAAAAAATCAAAATGCAAAAACTTGATGGTTCCTTCACGAATTGCACTAAAAAAAGCAAAGAACCATCGAAATTAAGCATCTGTGGTAAAAAACAAATATAAATTAAGCAGATGCCGTAAAAATAATGCAGCTGTGGTAAAAATAACGCAAATGCGCTATAAAAACGCAACCGCTAATAAAAAACGTAAAATCACACTCAGCACACTAAAATATAAAATTTGTGAGGAAACTTTACCAAGATAAGCGATTAGGAGGATGTCAACACGGAAAGTTGAGAAGCACCTCAGGGGCAATGTTGCTCAGTCAGCAGAGAAAAAACTCTGAAGCCCTTCAGGCTGCTCTCACTCAGCTCACTCCCCCTCTCCTGTTTTCTGACTGGCTAATGCCCAAGTTCATTTAAATAATTCTCTTAAAGGCATACCTCCGGGGCAGTTGCACCTAGCCAGCTAACTGCTATTGTCACTGATGCTAAAGGACTCCTGGGGTGAGAAGGCAGGGTTCAGCTGGAGATAGGGAGGAAGGGGCAGTAGAGGAGGGAAACAGGATGACAGCTGTTAAGGGGAAGGAGGGAGATAGTAGGAGGAGGAGAAGAAGGAAAGGTGGAACAAGTAAAGGAAGCTCCAGAAGCAGGAGGGGTGTAGGAAGGGTGGGGAAGGGTAGAGATATAGTGATAATGGGATTTAATAGTGAAGGGGATTAGATGGGCTAGGAGGGAGGGAGGGAGGACAGCAAGCTAAGAGAGAGTGGTGTGCCTCCCAGGAATTACAGCACAGCACACAGTACCGATGGTACGCCCACCAACATAGGGGATAGGGAAAAGTCACACCAGGTTGTTCAACTAGGTACCAGTGACCTAGCTGGATGCGAGGTAGGCACAGTTCAGGAAAGGTTTAGAGTGGTGGGGTAGGTCTGTAGCCTTCTTGCAAGTGTTGCCAGTGTCTAGAACCAGGACAGCTAGGAAACAAAGGATAGAGGAGTTTACCGGCTGGCTGAGGGAATGGTTTAGGGAGGAGGGATTTGGATACCTAGGGAACTAGGGAGGATTTGGGCTGATAAAACCCTCTACACACCTGACAGGCTGCACCTAAGCAGGAGGGGAACGAGGCTGCTAGGGGAATGGTTTGGGGAATACATAAACAAGAGGAATTTAAACTGAATCGGGGGCAGCACCCAGGGTTTCCTAGAGGATGGGGCAGACAGGCCTACCCGTCCCCAGGTAGAGAACACAGAACAGTCAGAAAGCAGAGGGCATAGGAAGAATAGAGGGGGCTTGGGGACGATTTTTTCTGAAGGGGGGGGACAACTTCCCAAGTAGTCGACACAGGGGAGTCAGTAAAGGGGAAGAGTGATAGTAATAGCAGGGGGCCGGCGGGGACCAAAAGCAAGAGAGAGGACCAAGGGCAGAAGAGAAGAGGGACCGACAGCCAATCAGAGGGGAAGGGCAGCACTTAGTCAAAAAGGTGGGTAGAGACAGTCAAAAGTGGTGGAGGGTAGTGTTCCTTAATATTAGAAGTCTCAAGAGCAAAACAGATTACCTGCAGACCATGATGGCAGCAGGAAAGGTGGATCTGGTGGCAGTTACCAAGATCTGGACTACCCTGAATCATGAGTGGGACCTCTCCATTCCTGGGTATGCTCTCTATAGAAGAGAAAGGGTAAAAGGGGAGGGGTTGAACTATACATCAGGGAGTGCATTACTGCCACTACGGAGGAAACAGGGAATGGAGAAACAGAGGTGCTGTGGGTACCAATCCAAATGGTAGCAGGAAGAACATTTAGGCTGGGTGTATTTATAAGCCACCTAATCAAGAGGAGGATAAGGATATGGAGTTGGATGCCATGCTCAGGAAGGCATCTGAAAGGGGGAAGTGGTGGTGATGGGAGACTTCAATTTACCTGCGATGAACTGGAGTGTTCCACCTACCACCTCTGCCAGGAACCAATTGATATTGGATGCTGTCCAGTACAGGTTCCTGGTTCAGGAGTGACTGAACTGATGCAGGAGGAAGCAGTCCTAGACCTTGTATTAACAAATGGAGATCACATCTGGTACATCATGGTGGAGTAGCCCTTGGAGAGTGTGACCACTGGACGGTGTGGTTCCGAGTTGATATGGGAAAGGAAACACCATGCACAAAGACAAAAGTGCTAGATTTCAGGAAGGCCGACTATAGTAAGATAGAGCTAAAGGAACTCAATACCAACAACCTGGGACATAGGAGGGAGAGGATGGAGGAATCTGACAGAGCCCCTTAAATACCTCACAGGGGGATAAATGAGGTACAGGAGGAAAGTATTTTTCAGAAAAAAAGGTGCTCAACAAAAGGGGGGCATACTATGAAGCTGAAGGGGGTAGATTTAGGAGAGATGTGAGGAAATATTTTTGCAGAGAAAGAGTGGTGAATTCCTGGAACAGTCTACCAGCGGAGGTGGTGGGGTGAAAACAGGGGTGTTGGTTCAAGAATGCATGGGGTAGGCATAAGAGAATCTTATTGGAAAGAAAGGGGGGAGGATGAACCGGAGGTCAAGTAGGGTCTGCAGTGATACTACAGGTAGGGAAAAATTGGCAAACTGGGTGGGACAGGTGGGCCTTACACTGTATGCTGACAAATTATGTGTTTCTATGTATTTTGAGGGGGCACCTAGCATTGAGAAAGATGTGAGTATGGATCAGAAGTGAAGCGTGACCAGGGAAGGGGTTGGGGCACCCATTAACACATGCCAAAAGCAAAAGGGGAAGAATTCCAAAGCCAGGAAACCAAGCTGGTTCAACAGGGTTTCGAGTCAGGCAGTGAGGGATAAAAAAAAACACACACAGGAAGTACAGGAGGTCCTGGAAGGACGAGGGGTCTACATGGAGAAAGCTAGGCCAGCAGGACAGTCAGGCAGGGCAAAGTTAGGAAGAAGCTACAAACTCCGGAGGGGATTAAGTAGGGAGAGAAAGTCTTTCTTCAGGTATATAAGTGAAAAGGGGACATGAAAGAATTTATTTAGTTTTTGTTAACCAGGTAAGTGCACTACACAAAAAACTTTGCCTATTTTCAAGCACGACCCGGGAGAGTTACAGACTGACGGACAGCAATTACAGGTACAACACATCATAATACAAAGGTTAGCTAAAACCTTGAGTATCAATTGCAGTTATTACAGCAGTGCAAGACATCTAAAACAATGGCCCTAAACAGAGAATTATACAACAGTGCAGTGGAAAGCAATTCATACGACAGTCAATAGATGAGTGCTTACAATTTGTTAAAGAGAGATGTGCATTTGTCAGAGCCTATGAGGAAGGCACGAAGCTCCTTCTTAGAAGCCTGGTGTGGCTGGGAGTGCCCAGCAGATGCTGACAGAGAGTTCCAGAGCTTGGAAGGAGATGCAGCGAAAGCATGTTCAGCCATTTTTGTAACACACTTGGGTATGCCTAAAAGAGACCTCTCTACAGATCTCAGAGGGTAGGCCTGTGTGGCTTGACTTAAAATGCAGACCAGTGTCACTGGTGTACCAGTTCTAATGATGCTATCTATCATACAGCCAGCGGTGTACTCACGATAGGAAGCTGGGGAGAGCCCGCCCAGGCTTGAGTAGAGTATGCAGTGTTGTGTGAGTCTGGGTACAGATAACATGGAAACATAGAATCTGATGGCAGATAAGGACCGATTGGCCCACCTAGTCTGCCCATTTCCCTACCTAATGGATAAGCTGCAGATTCTAGCTAACCAACAGCTTACTTCCCTCCTAACCCCCACTAGAATTGCTTTATGTCTGTCCCATGCATTCTTGAATTCTCCCACTGTTCTTGACTCCACAACCTCCTCAGGAAGGCTGTTCCATGCATCCACAACCCTCTCCGTGAAAAAATACTTTCTAACATTACCTCTGAGCCATCCCCACTCTATCTTCAAATTGTGCCCCCTTGTTCTTGCACATCTTTTTTCTGAAAGATGCTACCCTCTTGGACTTTGTTAATTCCCTTGAGGTACTTGAAAGTTTCTATCATGTCCCCCCTCTCCCTCCTTTCCTCGAGGGTATACATATTAAGCTACTTTAGTCTCTCTTCATATATCTTCTGGTGTAGACCCTGCACCATTTTGGTTGCCCTCCTCTGAACAGCCTCTACTCTGTCTATGTCTTTGCGGAGATGGGGTCTCCAGAACTGCATGCAGTACTCCAGATGGGGTCGACCGTCTCACCAACTGTCTCTACACAGCGATAACAACTTCCTGTGTTCTACTGTTGATGCCTCTCCCTACGCATCCCAGTATCCCCCAGCCATCCTTACTGCTTTCTCACATAGCTTGCCCACCTTTAGGTTATCTGATATAATTACTTCCCAGTCCCTTTCGATTTTTGTTGTTGCTAGCATCTCACCCCCAATTGTGTACTTTTCCCCTGGATTTTTGTTTCCTAGGTGCATTACCTTGCACTTCTTTGCACTGAATCTGAGCTGCCACACATTTGACCATTCCTCCAACCTTGCCAAGTCCCTTTTCATCCTTTGCACCCCACCTTGTGTATCAGTCCTGTTGCAGATCTTTGTGTCGTCTACAAAGAGACATATTTTTCCTTCTGGGTGCTCTCCAATGTCACTTATAAAGACATTAAAGAGGACCAGTCTGGTGCCCCGCTAGATACCCTCCTTTCTTCACTGTGGACTCCGTTTACTGTTAC
The DNA here is from genome assembly GCA_016271365.2 of Neoceratodus forsteri. Taxonomy (NCBI): domain Eukaryota; kingdom Metazoa; phylum Chordata; order Ceratodontiformes; family Ceratodontidae; genus Neoceratodus; species Neoceratodus forsteri. The sequence continues at coordinate 1,175,056,141 of CM057451.1, read as the reverse complement.
CCTTTGCGTCCTGTTGTCCAGCCAGTTTTTTATCCAGGCTACCACCCTGGGACCCACTCCAAGGCTGGCTAACTTGTATATTAGTCTTTTGTGTGGGACTGTGTCAAATGCTTTGCTAAAATCTAGGTAGGCCATATCCACTGCCCCTTCCTGGTCTACTCCTTTGGTCACCTAGTCAAAGAAACCTATTAGATTCATCTGACACGACCTTCCCGCTGTGATTCCATGCTGCCTTGGGCCCTGTGCCCCAATGGCCTCTGGGTACTCAACAATTCTTTCCTTCAGAAGTGATTCCATCATTTTCCCTACCACTGAGGTCAAAATAACTGGCCTGTAGTTTCCTGCCTCTGCCCTGCTCCCACTTTTGTGAAGTGGAATCACATCAGCCCTCCTCCAGTTCTCAGGTACCACCCTATCCTCCCAAAGGGCAAAATGGCAGATGCTATTGTAACGTGTGTCCTATTTTTGCAGGACGCCTTTGCTGGCATCCAGGTATGTCATTAGCCCATAGGTTAGGCTAGGTCTAGGAACCCCCTGGGCAATGGCCAGTCTAGGGGCAGTGGTAAGAGAAGACCTGGTAGACGAGTAGACATAATGAAGCTAAAAAAAGGAGGAGGGGTGGGTGGAGGGCAGTAAAAAGTCAGCAGAGGTTTTGAACAAATACTTTTGCTCTTTCTTTACTGAAGAATAATATAGACTAGTGTTGCAAGGGAGAGAGGGGGGAAGAAGAGGAGGAGGAGGTTGGAACATAGCTAAGGACAGGATAACAGAAGACAGGGGTAGGGTAGGGCTCATGTCCCTGTCATCGAGGCACAGGTCAGGAAGCATGGGAAAACCAGAAGCAGTTGTAGAATTCACCAAAAATTATTTATTTACACTAGCAGTATCATAAAATAAGCTTGTTCAGTACAACTATTTACAAAGGCAAAATAAAATAAAGTTTTCTTTCAGTCTGTGTCCCTTGTTCTAATGCAGTTTTGTGTCTGGATTCTTTAGCTAAAGGTATCTGCCGGTAACCCTTGGTGAGATCGAGGGCACTGATATACTTTGCACTCCCCAGTCTGTCCACCAAATCATCTATTCTGGGCATAGGATAACTGTCAAATTCCGACACTTGATTAAGTTTCTTAAAATCAAGGCAGATTATAACACCCCCTTCTTTTTTGTTTACAATTACCATGGGAGATGATCAAGCACTCCTTAACTCCCCTATGATACCCAATTCTTTAATTTTTTGTATTTCCTTAACCGCGTCAGCTCTTAACCGCTCTGGCAACCTGTATGATCTTTGCCTAACAGGACGAGCATTCCTCGTCACTATTACGTGCTCAACCCTTTTTGCTCGGCCTGGTACCATGGTAAAAGTACTGTTAAATGTCTCTATCACATTATGAATGTCTGCAGTTTGTTCTGAGGTTAAGGAAACATTCACCTTTACAGCATCAGCATGTACAGTTTGTTCCAGTCTATCATAAGCTACATCAACATCTTCCTCATCAGTTTCTGGTAAAACGAGCAAGGCAGCTTTAGGAATTTTTTCAACCCATTTCTTGAGGAGGTTATCATGGTATATCTTAGTAGGATTTTTCCTGTCAGGAGTCTCAATCTCATAGTTAACAGTGCCAGTACGTCTAAGAAACTTATATGGCCCTTGCCACTTCATTAACAGTTTATTTTCTGTTTTGGGCAACAGTAGCAAAACCTTTTCACCTGGCTCGAAAACTTTTTCCTTTACCCCATGGTCATAATATACCTTCTGCTGACTTTGGGCCTCTTCCTGATTACTATGGGCAATTTCAACATATTTTGCCAACTTCTTTCTTAGGGCACACATATAAGAAGTCATAGATTGTTTCTGAGTGGGGTTATCTTCCCACATTTCTTTTATCACATCCAGTGGCCCTCTTGGCTGCCTACCATATAGCATTTCAAATGGTGAAAACCCTGTTGATGCCTGTGGCACTTCTTTGTAGGCAAAATGTAGGTAAGACAAGTATTGGTTCCAGTCTTTCCCTTCCCCTTTTACAAATCTTTTTAACATTCGCTTTAGGGTTTGGTTAAAACGCTCAAGAAGACTGTCTGTCTGAGGGTGATAGGGGAGGTTCTTATGGCAGTGATAACTAATAGTCTGTACAGTTCCTTAAGTAATGCAGCACCAAAATTACTACCCTGATCAGTAATAATTTCTTTAGGTATGCCCAATCTGCTGAAACATTTGGCAAGTTCTGCTGCAACTTTTGGGGCTGTAACAGTACACATTGGAACTGCTTCTGGGTATTGAATAGCATAGTTGCATACTACCAGGATAAATCTATTACCTTTTTTACTTTTGTCGAAAGGACCAACCACATCCATTGCAATTCTCTCAAAAGGCACATCTATCAAGGGTAGGGGAACCAGTGGCACCTTGTCTTTTCTAGTGACAGGGGCTACTTTCTGACACTCAGCACAGGAATTACAACAGGTAGCAACATCTTCATGGATTCCAGGCCAGTGAAATCTATACAGCAATCTGGCAAGGGTGTGATCCCTCCCTGAACCCAGGGGAAGAGTACACAGTGGGGAGTGAGATACTAACAACAACAACAAGCATTTGTCAATGCCGAATGTTTGCTTGCTGGCATTGGCAGTGGTAATGTAGAAGTTACAGAGCTGCGTAATAGGAATGGCAGTGAAGTACTGAACTGAAGCCAACCCCACCACCACCCTGCAGAGAGTGACAGGCATTGGGGTGTGCATTTGGGTCATCAGGCATAACGGCCTTGCCATTTCACCACACCCCACCCTGCAGACACTGACAAGTGTCACGGTGTTCCTTGGGGTGTTTGGCCCTTATGCGCACCCCATTTCATTAGGAAATGCGGTGAGATGGGTGCGATATAGGAGAATGGGGTGAACTTTGGGGCTGAAGAGTCCAAGGCATACCTCGATACCTCTCACAGACTGCAGGGTGTGGAATGGTATGAGCATTACAGGCAAGAATCCCAAGTCACACCCCTGATGCCTGTCATTCTCTACAGGGTTGGGCGTTATGGTTGGAAACCCTAATACCTCAGGCATTCGTTGGTATTTTCACTCCAAATTTTCAACATGTTTTTTTTTGTGACCCCACCTCATGAACAGGGGAATATCAGTGTGTTAGCCGAAGCTGCTTATGCACAGCTTAGTACGGCATTTAGCACCACAGGTGCAAAACATTCCAACAGGATGTCAAAATGACAGCTGTACTGTTCATGGGGAGGTAAAAAATGGCAATGTTGCAAATCTGCAGTACAAATATTTAAAAAATGGTGAAGTCATGAGCATACATAGAAACTGTGCAACGCACACCCGTAATATAATTAGGTTGGGGATATTTTACAGCAGATTGTCAACTCAGGCATTATGGTGCCTCCGATCATGAACAGTGTCACTGTGATTTTCTTTATCTGTGCTGAACAATGATTCCCCACAGCGACCATGCATCTCAGCGCTGAAAGTGTGAAAACACACTTCAGCCATGTTGTGAAAAATGACAGCTGTACTGTTCATAAGGAAGTGTGAAAAAATGCCACTGGTGAAAATCTGGACTGAAAATATTACAAAGTCATGAACTTACGAGGGTGCATGGAAACTGCGCATTGCTCACTCGTAACACAGTCATTTTATGGACTTTTGTCATAAAATTTTCAACATAGCCATTTTAAGACCTCTGCTCATGAACAGTGTAACTGTGATTTTCTTAATCTGTCCTAAACATTGCTTTCGGACACCAACAGCACCATTGTGCGCTACATGTGCGAAAACACATTTTGGGCGACATATGAAAAATGGCAGCTGTACTGTTCATAAGGAAGTGTAATAAAATGGCAATGTTGAAAATCTGGAGTCAAAATATTAAATTTGCAAACTTACGAGCATGCATAGGAACTGCGCAACGCACGCTCGTAAAACAGTCATTTTTAGGAATTTTTCACCAAATTTTCAACATAGCCATTTTAAGACCTCTGCTCATGAACAGTGTCACTGTGATTTTCTTAATGTGTCCCATACATTGATTTTGCACATACTGCGCCATTGTGCACTACATGGGTGGGAAACACATTTTGGGCAAGATGTGAAAAATGACAGCTATACTGCTCATAAGGAGGTGTGGTAAAATGGCAATGTTGAAAATCTGGAGTGAAAATATTGAAAATTCGCGAACTTACGAGTGTGCGTAGGAACTGCGCAATGCACCCTCGTAAAACAGTCATTTTTAGGAATTTTTTCACCAAATTTTCAACATAGCCATTTTAAGACCTTTGCTCATGAACAGTGTCACTGTGACTTTCTTAATTTGTCCCGTACATTGATTTCGCACACCGACTGTGCCATTGTGCGCTACATGGGCGGAAACACGTTTTGGGTGAGATGTGAAAAATGACAGCTATACTACTCATAAGAAGGTGTGGTAAAATGGCAATGTTGGAAATCTGGAGTGAAAAATATTGAAAATTAGGAACCATTGAAGGCAAGTATAGGAGCTGTGCAACGCACCGTAAAACAGTCATTTTAGGAATTTTTCACCAAATTTTCAACATAGCCATTTTAACACCTGAGCTCATGAACAGTGCCACTGTGATTTTCTTAATTTGTCCCAGACATTGATCTCGCGACACCGACTGCGCCATTGTGTGCTACATGGGCAGAAGCACGCTTTGGGTGACATGTGAAAATGACAGCTGTACTGCTCATAAGAAGGTGTGTGATAAATGGCAATGTTGGAAATCTGGAGTGAAAATATTGAAAATTATGAGCCACGAGTGTGCATAGGAACCGCGCAATGCACCCTCGAAAACAGTCATTTTAGGAATTTTTCCACCAAATTTTCAACATAGCCATTTTAAGACCTCTACTCATGAACAGTGTCACTGTGATTTTCTTAATTTGTCCCGTATATTGATTTCGCACACCGACTGCGCCATTCTGCGCTACATGGGTGGAAACACATTTTGGGTGAGATGTGAAAAATGACAGCTATACTACTCATAAGAAGGTGTGGTAAAATGGCAATGTTGAAAATCTGGAGTGAAAATATTGAAATTTCGTGAACTTACGAGCCTGCGTAGGAACTGCGCAGCACCCCGTAAAACAGTCATTTTTTGGAATTTTGGCACCAAATTTTCAACATGGTGTTTTTGGGACCCCTTCTCATGAGTGATGTCACTGTCATGGCGGTATTCGGCCTGAAGGGATTTTGCAGTCACTGCACGAAATCACCCTTCGGCACCTAATACCCCATGACAGTGACATAATTCATGAGAAGGGGTCCCAAAACCCCATGTTGAAAAAAATTTGCAAAAATCTCAAAATACCTGAGATATGCACAAGTTGAAACCCCTATGTAACCCATTATATAGCTTACCGCATTTCCTCAGTTCACGGTTGGCTTTGAAGAGTGCAGACGGTTCCCGGTCCACGAAGATCGCTCGCTACCGGAGTCCGGAGGTAAGTATGGGGGGTATGGGAGGTGGTGCGGGTTGTGGGAGGGGGTGGGATACGCCGCGGACAGTTTTATTTTACAGGTTTAAAATAAAAAGGCGTCGTGGGGCGTTTACTTGCGCTGGTGGGCTCAGCGTGGCACAAAGACTTGGGTAAGGCTCAGCCGACGGGGATTGGGCACCTGGCCGACAAAATAAAAATCAAGACTGCTTGCCACGCTGGGGTGGGCTCCAGCATGGCACAAGGACTTGGGGAGGCGCTCAGCCGACGGGGATTGGGCACCCCGTCGGCTATTCATAGCACGGGGCGCGACGCCTGTTCGTGCATGGGGAGCTGCGCGTGAGCAACCGGATATTTCGCGGTGCTCACTCAAGCGTAAGCTCCCTTTCAACTAAGTGTCACTGCATTTTGGAGCGCGTACACACAGCTCCAAAATGCATTGGCTTACAGGGGGCGCGCCTGCCAGCTCGCTGCCTGAATTGGAGGAGGAGGTGACACACCTCCGAAATCTCCGATCAAGGCACTATGTTACTTGCACATGCGTGCAAGCAAACATAAAAATGGAAAGGAACCTGGGGGTAGTCATATCAGATGACCGAAAGGTGGGCAAGCAATGTGAGAGGGTAGCAAGGAGGGCTGGGGGATACTGGGATGCATAGGGAGAGGCATCACCAGTAAAAACAGGAAGTTATTATCCTCTGTACAGACAGTTGGTGAGGCCCCATCTGGAGTAAAGGTGCAGTTCTGGAGACCCAATCTCCGAAAACCATAGACAGGATGGAGGCTGTCCAGAGGTGGGCACTAAATGGTGCAGAGTCTGCACCGAGGACATATGAAGAGAGATTTAAGGAGCTGAATATGTATAGCCTCGAGGAAAGGAGGGGGGACATGATAGAAACTTTCAAGTACCTCAAGGGAATCAACAAAGTCCAAGAGGGTAGCATCTTTCAGAAAAAGAGGTGCAAGAACAAGGGGCACAATTTGAAGATAGAAGGAGCGGCTCAGAGGTAATTTAAGGAAGTATTTTTCACAGAGAGGTTGTGGATGCATGGAACGCCTTCCAGAGGAGGTTGTGGAGTCAAAAACAGTGGTGGAATTCAAGCATGCATGGGACAGTCATAAGGGCAATTCTAGGGGGGTGGGGAAGAAGTAGGCTGCTGGTTAACTAGGATCTGCAGCTTATCCAGTAGGTAGGGAAATGGGCAGACTGGGTGGTCCAAGCGGTCCTTATCTGCCATCAAAATCTATGTTTCTATGTTGAGTGAGCAGCCATATGACTATCATGTGCTATCTATAACAACTCTGTTCTATACTCCTGTGGTATAACCAATTATAATGTATGTTAGAACACTGTTAACCTTAGGAAATCATCATTTCCTAAGGTTGTTAACCTATCGATGTGACATAGATATGTTGTTAACCTATCGATCCTACGTCACATCAATAGGTTAACAACAGCGAGTGGTCTGCGCATGTGCACGCTTTTTTTCGACGGGGAACCGACTGAAGGGAAACCGATGGGAAAGGACTGAAGGGCCGCGGCCGTGACTTTTTAAAAAACGTAAGCCATTTAATTTTTGATGGTGGGACCATACACTATAAAAAATAATGTATGGTCCCTCTATCAGCAACCGGTCAATTTTAACCGTCTCGAGGTTGCCATGGCGACGTAAACCTCTCGAGCTTCGCTCTTGAGGTTTACATGGTCGCCCTGGCAACCTCTCGACTGTTAACTGACCGGTTAACGATAGAGGACCATACATTATCCTCTATGTTCTGCCTGTTCCTTTGTCTGAGGTTTAAACCAAATTCTGCACAGTAACCCATTACATTTTTTAAACATTGGTCCTCCCTGTTTTGGTATCACTCCCAGCTGCTTGAAATAACCCTGGAGAGAAACATTAGCATGCTCTGAAAGAAAATCACAATCAGTTAACAATTTAGTTTCAGCATTTTCATATTTTAACCCTTTATGTACATCAGCCATTTGCTGCCACAGTTTCTCCAGGCATCATATTTCTTTCTTGGATTTCCAGATCTTGGAGCTGTGCTCAAACAAGTCAGAATCAAAATCATTGAAAGGAAAGAAAAAATTACTCACCTTAGTAATGTTGTTTCTTCTAATGGAGTCTTGCTGTATTCTGGCAGTAGCAGTGAGTCCCAACCTTTGAACTGCCCTGGAGATGAAAGAGTTAGCTTTCCATGCCAGGCATGGAACGCTGAGCTCGAGCTCGGTTGAGACTCTGTCTGTTGCTGTTTAAACTCAAACCATCAGATCTTTACAAGCAAACACACTAAGGCCCTGTGTGGAAGCTGTAAACCTACACTAGCCAACTGGCTACTAAACATAAAAAAACACATTTTTTGGTCCCAAAACAAAGACTCAAGTCAGAAGACCCAAAAAATGAAAAACACAACACCAAATCACCCAAGAAAAGGGGGTGAAACAACAAGGTGGGCATCTACTGAGTGCCAACACTGCCACTGCCCACCCACATCCCAAAACAGAGGTTCTGAGAGGGGCAGGCGGGAGGTCAGAATACAGCAAGACTCCATTAGAAGAAACAACATTACTAAGGTGAGTAATTTTTTCTTCAAACAACATGAAGTCTTGCTGTATTCTGACAGTAGCAGACTACCAAGCAGTACCTCCATGGAGGAGGGACAGAACCTACTTAGGAAATAGGCTCTGAAGCACAGCTGTGCCAAACTGAGCATCACTCCTAGCCTGAATATCCAAGGAGTAAAGCTTGGTAAAAGTGTGAACTGTTTTCCAGGTAGCTGCTTGACATATCTCTAGAATAGGGATGTCCCTGGCAGCAGCCAGGGAAGCAGCTGTACCTCTGGTAGAGTGAGCCCTCAGGCCTGAGGGTGGAACCTTACCCAGTTTTCCATAACAAAATTGGATACAAGAGACAATCCACCTGGCAATGGATCTTTTAGTGGCAGGTTTCCCTTGACCAACCTCACCATAAGTGAGGAACAGTTGGAGGGAGTCAAACCTATGACCCTTGGTACGTTCTATGTAGTAGCTAAGGGCTCTCTTCACATCTAAACTGTGGAGACTCCTCTCGCCAGAGGAGGAATGGTCAGTGAAGTACACAGGAAGAGACATAGATTGATTAAGGTGGAAATCTGAAACCACCTTAGGCAAAAATTTCCTGTTAGTCCTGAGGACCACCTTATCTCTATGAAAGGAGATAAAATCAGGCTCCACTGACAAAGCTTGCAACTCACTTATGCATCTGGCAGAGGTGATGGCTACCAGAAACACAGTTTTCCAAGTCAAGTACTTAAGCTCTACTGAAGACAAAGGCTCAAAAGGAGGTTGCATAAGCTGAGCAATGCAAACATTAAGGTCCCAAGCAGGGGCAGGGTCCCTGAAAGGAGGGTTGGTGTGAAGCAATCCCTTGAAAAACTTGGAGAATACAGGGTGAGCTGAAAGAGAAGAGGGCTTACCTGCTGAGATAAAAGCAGAGACAGCTGCCAGATGAACCTTCAGTGTAGCTGGTCTAAGCCCTAAGCTATTTAAATGGACCATATAATCAAGGACTGTGGGCAGATCAGCAGACTCTGGGGAAGTACACTTTCCAGAGCACCATATGGAAAATCTTTTCCACTTGGAATTATAAGTAGCCCTGGTGGAAGGTTTCCTAGAAGCCTTGAGTATATCCATTACACCTTGGGAGAGGTGTAAATCAGCAAATTCTAACTCTTCAAGAGCCAGGCCCTTGAGATTGAGAGATTTGAGATTGGGGTACCAAACCCTCCCCTGAGCACAGGTTAACAGGTTGTGATTCCTGGGAAGACACAGGGGAAGATGGACTGCTAAGGACAGAAGGAATGGATACCAAGGCTGTCTGGCCCAGTCTGGAGCACTCAGGATCATCTTGCAGGGTTGAGATCTGATTTTGACTAGCACTTTGAACAGGAGAGGGAAGGGGAGAAAGGCATACAGGAACTTCCCTTCCCAACTGAGAACTAAGGCATCCTGGGGGACTGAGCCCAACACTGGGGGCCTGCAGCAAAAAAGGGGAAGTTGGTGATTGTCTCGGGCTGCAAAAAGATCTATCTGTGGGGTGCCCCATCTGGAGAATATCACCTCCAAGACCAAGGGATCCAGTGACCATTTGTGATGGCCCTGAGATATCCTGCTGAGAGCATCTGCCAGGACATTGTCCTTGCCTGGGAGGTGTACTGCTGTGAGGGAGGTGTTCAGGGAATAAGCCAGGGACCACAACTTCATTGCTTCTGTGCACAAGGCCGTAGACCGAGTGCCTCCTTGCTTGTTGATGTACCACATTGTGGTAGTATTGTCTGTTCTGATCTGAATAACTTTGTTCCGAACAGACTTGGAAAAAACTTGAAGTGCTAGAAATACTGCACTGAGCTCCAACAGATTGATGTGGAGCAGAGACTCCTGAGGGGACCACAACCCCTGGGTGGTCAGGTCGCCCAAGTGAGCCCCCCCACCCCAAGAGGGAGGCATCTGTAGTAAGGATTAAGGAGTGGGACTGAGAGACAAAGGGGACTCCTTGTCTCAGATTGCTCTGATCCTGCCACCACTGTAGGGCCTGGATCAGGGTTCGAGTCACTGGGATCAGTTTGGTCAGAGGGTCCTTCCTTTGAGACCAGAAGGCTCTCAAATGGAACTGAATGTCCTTCATCTGAAATCTTGCTCCCTGCACCACTGCTGTGGAAGCAGCCATGTGCCCCAGGAGCTGTAGAAAATGCCTTGCTGGTCGAGAGATACCTGCAGGGTGAATGAGGAGACCAGAGAGATAAGGGTCCTTGCCCTGTCCAGAAGAAGGAAAGCTCTGGCCTTCTCTGTGTCTAGCTCTGCGCCTATGAAGGTGAGGAGCTGGACAGGCTCTAGAACTGACTTTGAAAGGTTCAGGAGGAAACCTAACGAGGTGAGCAGTTGCTGAGTTATCTGTAAGTGTGACTTGACTTGGTCTGGGGACTGGCCTACTATAAGCTAGTCATCCAGGTAAGGAAGATGGCAATCCTTTGCCTTCTTAGAGAAGCAACTACTACTGCTAGGCATTTTGTGAACACCCTTGGAGCAGAGGTTAATCCCAAGGGCATTGTTTGAACTGGTAATGGCCTGAGGGCAGCTCGAACCTGAGGTACTTTCGATGGGAGCTTCTGATGAGAATATGGAAGTAGGCATCCTTGAGGTCCAGGGATACTAGCCAGACCCCTGGCCTTAGAGAGGGTAAAATTATTCCGAGTCACCATTTTGAATTTTGGTTTTAACAGGTGCTTGTTTAAGTATCTGAGATCCAGGATGGGCCACCATTCTCCTGTCTTTTTTGGGGTAAGGAAGTACCTGGAGTACAACCCTTTGCCCTGGTGTAGGTGGAACCTTTCCACAGCTCTGAGAGCTAGGAGGAAGAGACCTCTGCCTCTAGGGCAAGTGCCTCTGAGGGGTTTGAGGTGGAAAGGATCTGGTTCTCAGCTTGGAAATCTTTTGAAGCTGAGAACCAGTCCCTGGCTCTACTACTTCCAGGACCCACTTGTCTGATGTTATAGACTTCCAGTCCTGGACAAGTAAGTCAGCCTGCCCCTACAGGTGGTGGAGAATCGGCCCTGGCAAACCCATCAGGGTGCCTGTTTGGCAGGGGGTTTTGGCTGAGGGGTGGAAGCAGGTCTGCTGGTACTCCTTCTGCCTCTCCCTCTAAAGAACCCCCTCTCAGCATATGCAGAAGAGGAGGCCTGGGCTTGGTAGAAAGGCCTGTGAAAAGGCCTGCCCCTGCCCCTGGGAAGCTGCCTCTGAGGAGTGGCCTGCCTTTCCTTGGCCTGGGCACTCCTGTAGGTGGTCCTATACTCATCCATTTTTCTTCATGTAATTCTCTGTTTGCTCCCCAAACAAAGAATTACCAACAACAGGAAAATCCATGGCCTTAGTCTGGGTATCCTGTGACAGGCTAGTACATCTGAGCCAAGCCATTCCCTAAGTGCCACAGATGTAGCCATGACTCTTGGTGACACATCATTTGAGTCCACTGCAGCATGGAATTGCACCTTGATGACTCAATACCATCAGCAGCCACCTGCTCCAGCTCCTTGGCAAGCTGGCCAGGACCTGTTTTGCTAAAGCCATAACAGTGTCCCGTCTGGATTTCTGATATCTAGCAACATAAGCCATATAATTAGCCTGCCTGAGTCCCAAGGATGCTGCCATGTACTGTTTCTTTGCCATGGCATCAATCCTCTGGAGTCCTTGTCTGGGGGGTGTGAAGCCAAGGGAATATTTGCCTTGTCACAGGCTGCAGCCTGCACTACCCCAACATGGCTGCATTGTTGTGTAAGGAACTCTGTATCAGAGCCTGCCAATGCATACCTCTTGTCCATTCTCTTATCCACAGGAGGTATAGTATTAGGAGTCTTTAAAATTTTAAACGTCTGTTTCCCAAAAGATTTATGCAAGGGAATAGACAGCCTCCTAGACTCTGGGATATCCATCATTTCCACAAAGTCGGGCTCCTCTTGGTCATCCACAGCTTCCTCCATAGAAAGCTGGAGGGTTTCAGCCACTTTTTTATAAAATGTGAAATGAGAAGGGACTCAGAAAGCCTAGGAGGAGACACTCCTGAAGGTCTGTCTGGGGAGATGTCCGGGTCAATGGGCACATCCAGACTTTCAAATCCACATTCACTTTTCTCATACTCCTCTTCCCCCTCCTCCGGTTCATAATACTCCTCTAAATCATAATCTTGAACCGGTGGAACTGACCAAACCGAGCGCCTCCCTGATGGTGCCGGTTCGGTCGAACTGGGGAAAGCGACTGGACAATTTTGATCACTTTGGCTATTTCTTCAGCGGTTGGAGAGGAAAGTTTTGGCTCCACACCAGCTGATTTTCTAGTTCTCTTTGCTGGAACCGACTCCTCAGAGTTGGATCTCCTTTTGCCCGAAGAAGTCTCGCCCTGGTCAGAGAGCACTCCTTCGGGTTCGGTTTGAACCAAACTGGGCTGGCCATCCGGTTCAGTGGACTTTTTGGCCTCCCTTTCCCTGAGCCTACCAACTCTCTTTTCTAGGGTAGCTGCAGGAACATTTTTACAAATCTGGCAGTCTGCATTGAGGTGGTCAAACCCCAGACAATAAACACAGGTGGTGTGGGGGTCAGCCTTGGCAAAGACTTCCCGACACACACTACAGTGTTGAAACCCAGTGGGCCCGGTTTTTCTTTTGGGTTTCTCAGACATTGTGCCATACCTAACCAAACTTACCCTTTTAATGGCAATCCGCCAGGCAAGACCCTCTTATCGGTTCCTGACCGTGTCACGGGTCGTGGAAAAAAATGTAATAAAATCTGTTGTTTTTTTTAGAACCGATAAGAACCGGTAACCACTCTCTAAAAGTACAATTTAGGATTTTTAAACAACTCGATCGGTTCAAACCGAACCGATAAACCGTTTACAAGTTCCACACAGAATAAGATTAATATATAACCTATCTAGTACTCACGAATACCACAGACAGAGACTAAACCGACAGGTTGCGGTTTAAATTCGGTCGAAAACCGAGAAAAACGGTAGTTTGACAAATTGAACCAAGCAGGAGGAGAAATCTCCGGGGCGACTGTTCAGTGAGGCAGAGTAAAGAATCTGACGGTTTGAGTTTAAACAGCAACAGACAGAGTCTCAACCGAGCTTGAGCTCAGCGTTCCATGCCTGGCATGGAAAGTTAACTCTTTCATCTCCGGGGCAGTTCGAAGGTTGGGACTCACTGCTACTGTCAGAATACAGCAAGACTTCCTGTTGTTTGAAAGTGTCACCACAGCTGCTGAAACATCAGGATTTATTCCTTCTTTGAGCAACTCAGTAAATCCTGGGAAGTCATTTCCAATAATCACAGGTACAGGTAACTTAGGTACTACCCCCACTTTCATTTGGTGTGACACACCCTTAATGGTCAGAGTCACTTGGGTGTTGGGATAGTATCAAGTGTCCCCGTGGATGCAGAGTTCCTTTGCACAGTGTTTTCCCAGCACTTTAACATGCACTAGGGTCTGTCTGCTTCCCGAATCAAAGAGTCCCTTCACAGTCTTTTTCCCCCACCTTTACATCTGATAAGTACTTGCCCCAATTTGCCAAGGATAAATCTGCTCCAGTGCAACTCTCCTTACAATGGCAGTTTCTTGCAAAATGGGCTGGCTTATTACAGTTATAGCAGAGAACGTTTTTGGGCCCAGATTTGTTACCCCCCACCAGCGTTCTTATCAGGCTTGGAGTTTAAACGGGAAAAAGAGTGTCTTACTGATGCTTGGCTGTTACCTCGCTGCTGTGGCGTCAGTCTGGCCATTTGGTAGTCCTCAGCCAAACAAATAGCCTTTTCCCCCCTCTCTGGTCGGTGTTCCTTTACTCACACAGCTGCACATCTATAGGCATGATGCTGACGAATTGCTTCATGGCAAATGTGTTGATCTGTGGGACTGTTTTGCTCACTGGTTGGATCAATTTTTTTTAGGAGTTCTCTGAGTCAGGTGAAAGCTTCTCCGAGGATTATCATCCGAGTTGTACCTCAGAGATCGAAATCTCCGCCTGTATGTCTCTCTGGAGATGTCATACCTTTCCAGGATTTTGCTTTTCACCAGGTCATAGTTTTCTGACTGTGCAGTGTCTATACTGCTATAGGCAAGTTGGGCTTTCCCTGTCAGGTAGGGTACCAGTCTGACTGTCCTGCTTTGGCCATTAGCAGGCTATGGCAACTCTTTCAAAAGTTGTCAGGTATGCCTCGATATCTTCTCAGGGACACAGCTTTGTAAGTTTAATGGCTTTTAAGTTGCCTGCATTTTGTTGCTCATACGGGTCTCTGCCAGATCCTCTGCCTTTGATAGCTTGCAAGGCATCCAGCCATCACTGCTCTTGTCGCTGCATCTCTTCTCTCCTCTGCTGTGACTGTCGCTGCATCTCTTCTCTCCTCTGCGCTTCAAAATGTTGCATCTCTTTTTCGCTCTGCTTCTCAGTTTCTTTTTGTTGTATAGCCCACCATTTCAGTGTCCATCAGGCTTTCAGGTTCTGTCACTGCCTGTTCTTTTTCCATAAGTTGTGCTGGCTGTACAGTCTCAGACTAGACTTCTGTCTCTGCTAGTTTGGCTGCCATTCTCCTGGTAACCACTCCTGGACTTTCTGCTGCAGAATCCAGACCTTTCTCTGTGTTTCCCTGGTACTAGGTCCAGTACCCACGCACAAAACTCCTGTCTTAGGGTATGCACAGTGTAAATCCCACTTAGGCTGACATCATCTGTCGTCGAGGCACAGGTCAGGAAGTATACGAAAAACAGGAGCAGTTGCAGAATTCACCAAAAATTATTTATTTACACTAGCAACAGCATAAAATAAACTTGTTCAGTATAACTATTTTACAAAGGCAAAATAAAATAATGTTTTACTTCAGTCTCTGTGACCCTTGTTCTAATCTTTCTTGCAGTTGCAGCTTAGCTCTTTTAAGTCCTTTCAAACCCCATTCTTAGCAAGCATCTTGCTTTTGTAAATATCAGGCTGTGCTTGAGCTGAGAGGCCAGCTTTTGCAAAAAGCTGGAAGACTTGCATTCAAGTAACCTCTAGAGTTTGTAACAGCTTTCTGCAATCATCTCAAAATATTATATATACACATATATATCAACAATAACACTATATATTTTCTAAACAAAAGTGATCCCATTATCAATTACATTTTCATACAGTGATTTGCATATATTTTTGCAAAAGCTGGCCTCTCAGCTCAAGCACAGACTGATATTTACAAAAACAAGATGCTTGCTTATTATGGGGATTGAAAGGACTTAAAAGAGCTAAGCTGCAAATGCAAGAAAGATTAGAAGAACAAGGGACACAGAGCCTGAAATAAAACATTATTTTATTTTGCCTTGGTAAACAGTTTTTCTGAACAAGTTTATTTTATGCTGTTGCTAGTGTAAATAAATATTTTTTGGTGAATTCTGCAACTGCTCCTGGTTTTCATATGCTTCCTGACCTGTGCCTCAATGGCAGATTGTGTCAGCCTAAGTGGGATTTACACTGTGCATACCCTAAGACAGGAGCTTTGTGCCTGGGTACTGGACCTAGTACCAGGGAAACACAGAGAAAGGTATGGATTCTGCAGCAGCAAGTCCAGGGGTAATCATATCAGATGACCTTAAGGTTGGCAAGCAATGTGAGAAGCTGGTAAGGAGGGCTGGGGGGATACTGGGATGTACAGGGAGAGGCATCACCAGCAGAAAACAGGAAGTTGTTATCCCCCTGTACAGACAGTTGGTGAAACCCCATCTAGAGTACTACGTCCAGTTCTGGAGACCCCATCTCCGAAAGGACATAGACAGGATGGAGGCAGTTCAGAGGAGGGCAACTAAAATGGTGCAGGGTCTGCAAGAGAAGCCATATGAGGAGAGGCTACAGGAGCTTAATATGTATACCCTTGAGGAAAGGAGGGGGGGACATGATAGAAATGTTTAAGTACTTCAGTGGAATCAACAAAGTCCAAGAGGGTAGCATCTTTCAGAAAAAGAGAAGCAAGAACAAGGGGACACAATTTGAAGATAGAGGTGGGACGGCTCTGGGGCAATGTGAGGAAGTATTTTTTCACAGAGAGGGTGGTGGATGCATGGAACAGCCTTCCTGAGGAAGTTGTGGGGTCTAAAACTGTGGGAGAATTCAAGAATGCATGGGACAGACATAAGACATTTTTTTGGGGGGGAAGGAAGAAATAGGCTGTTGGTTAAATAGGATCTGCAGCTTATCCTCTAGGTAGGGAAATGGGCAGACTAGGCAGGCCAAGTGGTCCTTATCTGCCGTCAAAGTCTATGTTTCTATGTTACTAGCAGCTATGCAAGGGAGGATAAACAGACAGCAAGGGAAAACTGAGAGACACTGAGAAGCAAAGAATTGAGAGATTGTCGGGTGATCAAATCCAAAGTCTCACAGGAACTAGACAGAAAAAAGAAAGAAAAGTAAACATCCTTGCATTTAAACACTTTCTCCATAACAAATGGGACTGTGTCCCATTCTACCCTGCCACAGTCCCTAAAGGTCAACAAGTCCCCAGGCCCAGATGGCACGCACCCAGAAGTATTGAGGGAGATGGTAAATCTATTCAACAGTTCATTAGATACATCATGGCACAGTAGGAGTGAAGAACGGTATATGTGGTACCGCTGCACAAGAGTGGGCCAAGGGATGACCCTGGGAACTACTGGCTGGTCAGTCTGACCTCCCTTGTGGGGAAACTGATGGAGACCATTCTGAGGAAACAGTAGTTGATTTCTTTGAAGCCAATGAACTGCAGGACAAGACAGCATGGGTTCATGTCAGGGAGATCCTGTCAAGCCAACCTGAACAACTTATTTGACAGGGTAACGAAGGTGGTGGACAAGAGTCATGTAGCTGACATCCTGTACAGTATTTGGATTTCAGCAAGGCCTTTGACTTGGTGCCCCACAAGAGGTTTAACAAATGGTTGGAGGACAAAGAGGCTAGGAGCAAATTAACCGGGTGGCAAACTGGCTCAGTGGTAGGACCCAGAGAGTAGTGATGGTAGTGATGGGGAAGATTCTCAGGAACAAGAGAAGTTACAAATGGTGTCCTGCAGAAGTCAGTGCTTGTCCCAGTGCTTTTTAATGTGTTCACGGACGACACTGGAGACAGTGTCAAAGGCAAGATCTGCCTCTGTGCAGACAACACCAAGCTCTGTGGGAGAGTGGACACAGATGAAGGGGTGCTGGACCTAAAGGAGGACCCGATGAAGCTGGAGAGGTGGTCAGGTATCTGGCAGTTGGAGTTCAATAAAGAGAAGTGCATGGTCACGCACACAGGAAGAACTCTGGGGGGGGACAAGATCTCTGAATCAGAGGAGGAAAAGGACTTGGGGACAGTCATTTCCAGTGACCTTAAACAAGCTATGCAGTTTAGGAAGCCAGAGGTGAAAGCAAAGAGAATGCCAGGCTGTACTGCTAGAGGGATCACGAGCAGAAGGGAGGAGGTTGTACTGCTGCTGCACAGATCCTTGGTGGGTTCACACCTTCAGCATGGGCTTCTAACTGGGAGTCCAACTGCAGTTTTGTCGCTTACTGCATCACTGACCTGGGCTTCTACCTGGGAGTCCAACTGCAGTTTTGTCGCTCACTGCGTCACTGGCCTGGGCTTCTAACTGGGAGTCCAACTGCAGTTTTGTCGCTCACTGCGTCACTGACCTGGGCTTCAAACTGGAGACCTAACTGTAATTTGTCACTTATTGCATCACTGTGCAGCTATACTGATTCTACTTGCACAAACTGCCATCTATAATGCTTTGGCTATGCTGTATGTGCCTTTTTTTTTTTTCTTCTTTGTTCGTTTGTAACTCCCCTCTGGCTGGCTCTAGGCACCCACCCCAGCCCTGTCACCTGCCATCCTCAGGACTTACCCATGCCGAGTCCTCCCTGGACTGACTCCCAAAGCGAGGCTACTGGATGGGACTCCAATTCCTCTGATGGCATTAACGTTCAGTGCAATTCCTACAACTATTTTTAGATTTGTCTAGCTTTCTAAATACCTCTTTTCAGTGCTCAGGTGTTTTCTTGGTCAGTGTCAGATACAAAATGCACCTCTATAGTGAAAGAGAATAATCTTTTCAAGCAGTATTGGCCAACCCCTTTTTGATAAAGTCATCCAGCCCCTCCTCTGGTCAAATATCTAACAAAAATATATTTTTATACAACCACAGGATGTAATTTCAAAGTATTAATTCTGCAACCTTAGCATAACTCAAGTTTCAATGACACCTCTTTTGATCTCATGCTGTACCCTCTTCACACAGGCTTCACAGGGTCATTTACAACCTTACACCTCTATGTAACATCCTAGCTTCCTTATTTTAACGCATAAACCTAGTTTATGATTTCTCTTAACAAAATTAACTTAACAACTCTGTAATTAGCTCAGAGAAACAGAATCCTTAATAAAAGTCTTCCAGTAACACATTGTCTCTAAAAACTGAGTGTGTGATACAATGCTGTCAGCAGTTCTCTTGGCCTGCATCTGTCAGCTGGAATCTTGGGGAGGGGTGAGAGAGGTCATTCTAAGGCATTTGAATTTTCAGCCGAGACATTAATACCTGTTATATTAAAAAAATATAAACAGCACTCAGAACTGGCTGTCTATGTCACATACTTCAGGTCCCATCTCAATGGCCCAGGCCGCACCTGAAAACAGTCCCTTGGAACAATGTACCTACCCGGTGATCAAATAAAAAATAAATGAATAAGTAAAAAATACTGAGCCCCTACAACAAAAAAAGGATATCAACCTGCTTGAGGCAGTTCAGAGGAGGGCAACAAAAATGGTTTGGGGACAGCAGAGCAGGCCATATGTGGACAGGCTGAGAGAACTCAACATGAAATCTCTTGAGGACAGATGGGAAAGAAGGGACACGAGAGAAATAGTACAGTTACGTAGGAACTTATCGTAACAGTAGATCTTCGAGAGAGGTTCCTTCAGTAGGTCATTACATATAGGACCAGCACCACCTGGCGTCGGGCCACACAGCAAACTTTTCTAGCAATCCCTGACGGGGGACCGCCCTCTCGACGTCACATGAATGAAGTCAGCGTGACCGTATATAATGTGCGCTCCCCAAGCCCACCCTCCAGTTCTCCCGCCAGAGCTAGGAAGAGGCCTGACAGCAGGAGCAAACAAGATTTGGAGTCCCTGTGTAAGAAATAAAATGAGGGGAAGGAGGGAGGGAAAAATATGACCTACTGAAGGAACCTCTCTCGAAGATCTACTGTTATGGTAAGTTCCTACGTAACTGTACTATCTTACTTCGAGAGGGTTCCTTCAGTAGGTCATTACATACAGGACAGAGTCCCAAGCAGTCTCTCCAAAGAGAGACCAAGAGAAACAAGGGAGGAGGAGAAAGTAACTCCAGTGGAAACTGGGAACCAGAATGGACCCAGCCCAGGACAGAAGGCCCTGCAAGACAGCTAGGCTGAAGCCAGCCCTCTGCCTAGAAGCAATGTCCAGACTGTAGTGTTCAGTAAAAGTGTGGCCAGAACTCCAAGTAGCTGCGGTGCAGATATCAGCTGCAGAGACGTTCCGTAAAAAACCAGCGGAAGCAACCATGCCACTAGTAGAATGACCTCTGATGGAACCCGGCAGAGGTTTTTCGTACTTTTGGTAACAATAACTAATACAGTTGCCTAACCATTTGGAAAGGCACTGCTTCAAAACCGCTTTGTCCTTTGACCTGGGGCAAAAGAAACAAAAAGCTGATAGCATCTATGGAAATCCTTGGTTCGGTGTGTGTAGCATCGAAGGATCCGATGGACGTTCATGGTGTGCAGGAGTGCCTCACTTCTGTCCGAAGGGGATGGAAAGAAAACTGGAAGCTCTACTGACTGGTTCGGTGTGGCTTCTGACACCACCTTGGGTAAAACTTAGGATCTGTCCTGAGGATCGCCCGGTCCTTGTGGAAAATAAGATAAGGTTCTTTACAAACCAGCGCATGAAGCTCTGAAATCCTTCAAGCTGATATAATGGCAACTGAAAATAATGTCTTCCAGGAAAGGAAGCATAAGTCACAGCTCATGGCCAGTTCAAACAGGGGAAGAGTGAGCTTCTCCAACACAAATTTCAAATCCCAAGGTGGAGTTGAGCTGCAGATGGGGGGTTTCATATGGAGGATCCCTTTAAGAAAGGTTTCTGAGACCTCCAACTGAGCCACGGGTTTACCATCCACCAGCTCGTGGTACGCTGAAATTGCTGAAAGGTGGACCTTTAAGGAAGAATACGACAGACCTGAGTCTGACAGATGAAGGAGGTATTCCGTGACTTGTGGGGCAGAACAGGAATAGGGGTTCCACTTCTTGGAGGTCACCCAGATGGAAAAAAGTTTCCACTTCATGGCATAAGTGGAATGAGCGGGGGGTTTTCTAGCCTCTGAAAGAACCTGAGCTACTCGAGAGGAGACCCCGAAGCGTGAAATCACTATGTCTGCAGGAGCCATGCGTGAAGATGCTGGGTCCTGGGCCCCAGATGAACAAGGCGACCTTGATCCTGAGTCAAGAGTCTGTGGGTCACTGGAAGTGGAACCGGTGGTTCCCTCAATAGCTGTTGTAGCAGTGGGAACCAAATTTGTCTCGGCCAGAGAAGGGCGATGAGAATCATCCTCGCCTTCTCTGCCTGAAGCTTGAGAAGGACCCTCTGGAGAATGGGAAATGGTGGGAAGGCGTACAAAAATTTCCCTGTCCAGGAGAGAGACAGCGTGTTGTGCCAGAAAGCACCATGCCCTGGAATGAGCAAGCAAAAACTGGGAAGTTTTGCGTTATATGGGGAGGCGAAAAGGTCGATTTCCGGACGCCCCCATCTTAGGAAGAGAGATTCTGCCACTTCCTGATACAATTCCCATTTGTAAGTTAGGATCTGAGACCTGCTGAGACTGTCCGCCAGGACATTTGAACACCTGGAACATGTATGGCCACTAAGGCCAGATCATGCTGAACCGCCCAGTTCCACACTTGCATCACCTCCCTGCACAGGGGGTACGAGTGAGTTCCTCCTTGTTTGTTGAGCTACCAAACTACCGACATATTGTCTATTTGGACCAGCAATGATCCCTTCGGAAGGAGGGTCTGGAAGGCGTACAAGACCACCCTCATCTCCAAAACATTGATGTGTAATGATGCCTCCAAGCTGGACCACAGTCCTTGAGCTTGGTGCTCCCCTAGATGTGCTCCCCATCCCATGTTCGATGCATCTGTAGTTAGGGATGCCAGAGGAGCTGGGCTCCAAAAGAAACACCCAAGGAAAGGTTGCAGTGGTCCCTCCACCACAAGAGTTCTTTCTGAACTGCTGACGACACCAGGACTGGATGGTCCCAGTCATCCAGGAGTTGATCCCACTGCACCCGCAAGAACCACTGAGTAACTCTCATGTGGAGCCTCACCAGGGGAACAGTGGTGATGGAGGCTGCCATCAGGCCAAGAAGGCGGAGGATCTCCCGGGCCGGGATGGTCCTGGATGAAGCCACCCACGAAGCCTTACGGATCAGGGTCTTCACCTTGTCTAGAGGAAGGAAGGCTCTGCATTCGACAGTATCCAAAACCGCCCCAATGAATTGTAGTCTCTGGGATGGTGTCATGGATGACTTGGGAATACTGACAGTAATCCCAAGTCTGCCAAAAAGGTCCAGGGTAAATGAGAGAGCCTTCAGTAAAGAGTCCCTTGATGGGGCTGAAATCAGCCAATTGTCCAGGTAAGGGAAAACTGCAATACCCTGGTGACGTAAAGAGGCCGCCACCACTGCTAGGCACTTGGTAAACACCAGAGGTGCCAAGGACAGACCAAAAGGGAGCACCCGAACTGGAAGTGCTTCCCTTGGAATTGGAACTGGAACTGCAGGAAATGGCAGTGGCTGGGGAAGATTGGGATGTGCAGGTAAGCATCATGCATGTCCAGAGTGCACAACCAATGATTCTCCAGGAGTGGAAGAAGGCTCTGGAGCGTCAGCATCCTGAACTTTCTGTATTCAACAAAGCAATTGAGGCTGCTCAAGTCGAGAATGGGTCTGAAGTCTCCCGTCTTTTTTGGAATGAGGAAGAAATGGGAGTAGAACCCCCTGCCCCTTTGCTGGAGGGGTATGCGCTCTATTGATTCCTCGCGCAAGAGGCTTTGGACTTCTTCTCGAACGAGAAGAGCCTGATCTCTGGAGTAAGAAGACCTTTTTGGCGGAGATTCTGGAGGACTTTCCAGAAACTCTATAGTGTGTCCGACAGACACCAACTGCAGGACCCATGCGGAGGTTATCGCCTTCCATTCCTGCGCATGGTGGGCGAACCTCCCCCTTCCCCAACTGCTCCTCGTCGTGAGACTGAGGATTTAGTGGGGACAGGGAGTCAGGAAGTGGCAGGATGTTCAGGGGAAGGACCTCCTGAACGTCTCTGGTTCTTGGAGGCCGAAGGAGTGGCAGAACCCGTGGCCTTGCGTTTGCCCTGGCATCGAGCCGGGGCCTGCTTCCTCTGCCTCCAGGTCCTTTTCTGAAAGGGATGTTGCTGCTGTTGAGCACCCGATCAGTACATGGACCTTACTGATCTTTGTGCGAGACCTCGGTCCTGGAGATCAGTAATGTCTTTGGTGTCGCCACCAAAAAGCACCGAGCCCCAGAAGGGGGCGCCCTGAATTGCAGACTGTACCTCGTTGGCGAGGCCAGAGATGCGGAGCCAGGAATGCTGCGTTAAGGTGATGGCAGTTGCCGAGGCGTGAGCTACAGAATCGTCGGAGTCCTATGTGGCTTGCAAAGCATGCCAACAGGAGAAGTGAGAGAGGTGAAGATCCTTGGCAAGCTCCTCTTTGAGGCTCGAGGGTTCCATCGACTGGACTCGGGCCTCTAACCTGGCTAACGAAGTCTTTTAGTGTGTCACCATGTGGGCCACATAGTTGAGGGATCTGACTGCACATGTGGTTGAAGCATAAACTTTTCTGCCGAACTGGTCCATCTGCCTCGACTCTTTGTCTGGAGGAGAGGTGCTCATGTGCTTGGGTGCAGCAGAGCGATCAAGAGCAGCTGAAATGATGACAGAGTCCGCCTTAGGATGCGTCTTAAGAAAAGGAGCATCTCTTGGCGCCCAGTATATTCTGTCCACCTTCTTACGAACACACGAACATACAAAATTTGCCAGCAGATAAAGGCCTAGAGGTCTATCAAGTCTGCTCGAATGTGCAGCTAGCACCCCTTATTCTGAAGCTGCCCCTCCCTTCCGCCCTTCCCCTTCATTAACCCTCCCCCTTGTCCTGTACCATCCTCGCTTGAAGCAGTCCACTGTTCTACTGCATACCACTTCAGCAGATAACGATTCCACCCAGCCACCACCCTCTCTGTAAAAGTGTCTCCTCATCTCCTCCTGAACCTTCCTCGCCCAGTCTCATATCACAGCCCCTGGTGGCCCTCCCTCCTTACTTTGAACAGCCCCTCTGTACCCGCCTTTGTTTATTCCTTTCATGTATTTAAAGGTTTCAATCATGTCACCTCTGTCTCTCTTCTCTCTAGTGAGTACATGTTCAACTCCTTCAACCTCCTCTTGTATGATAAGTCCCCAGCCCTTGATCATCTTTGTCGCTCTGCGCTGCACTCCCTCCAGTAACTTAATGTCCCTCTTCAGATACGGATGCCAGTACTGCACGCAGTACTCCAGGTGTGGTCTAACTAATGACCTATACAGTGGCAGAATCACCTCCTCCCTCCTCGAGGATATGCCCCTTGCAATACAACCCAGCATTTTGGGGACAGCCAGAAGAAACTGAGGCATCTGGCAAACCACAGAGGTGAGGTCCTGGTGAGGTACAATCCAGGAAGGAATGGGGACCGGAGACAAAGACTCTAAGTCCAGATGTTTGGCTCATCTCTGTCTCATGGGGTCTTGATCCTCTGACTCCCAGTCAAAGAAATCTTTCATGGACCTCCGAAGATCCGAGAAGGCAGGGTGGGACTTGGGGGAACTCGCCTTTCGGACCCTCAGGTTCCTCCAAGGCATCCCCCACTAACTCGTTGGTATCCTCGTCATCGTCTACCCCCTCGTCAGGAAGATTATGAATGTCTGGAAGGGCAATGTCCTGACATGCCGTCCTCGAGACGTGTACTGTGGATGGAGAACAGCTCCTTGGGGACGTGGACCTTGGAGAGCATGGAAGTGAGAGTCTTGTCTCCAGGTCTGACACCAACTCTGAGCACGCCCCTTGCCACCAAGACTGGATTAAGGTCTTAAAGTCCGGCATAGTCGGAGGAGGAGGAGGCATTACCGGTGGGGGTGGGTAATGGTAACCCTGGTAAACCTGAAAATGGTGGTAGGGATGATAACCAGGGTAGTACTCTCCAATGGAACTCCACTCAGGAGGAGGACCAGCCAGGAAATGGTCCCCAGCATATCCAAAGAGGTAATGAGGGACAGTCCGGGGTCTAGTATAAATTCCCGTCGTCAGATGTGATGGAGGGGGGATGCACGTCGGACCTGCTGTGGTGTAAATCTGCGGAGCGTCCAGCGTCAGAATAGCCAGTGTCAGAGGGACCGACACCACCTGATCTGTCGCCGGAAGGGGATCTGGCGTCGGAGGGGCTGGTGTCGGGGCTGGACGAAGGGGGCCCAACAGCAGGACTGGATCTGGCGCTGGAGCCGGGGGCTGGGGCAGACCATTGGGCCCTGGCTGTGGAAGAATCGCTGGAGTATCCGGCATCAGAAGAGGAATCGTCAGATCCGATGGTGGGATCAAGACCGGGATATTCGTTGGTTCCGAAGGGATCCCACCTGGAGGAGGAGGAGGGACCTCCACTGTAAGGACAGACAGCAGAGGAGGAGCCTCCTTCCCCGTGACCCCGTCAGGGGAGCGCGAGACTGACCCAGAGGAGTTGTCTATGACGTTGAGGGGTTCCGCATGGTCTTACCTGAGGTACCCACCTGAGAAGGGGAGGGTATGGGTGAAGGAAGAGGGGCATTCTCCCCCTGGTTCTGCCGGACGTTGGGTGAGGCGCAGTTAGGCCCCGACGGGAGAACCACGCCTGAGCGGCCGTTGGAGATGGACATCTTACCAGACGGATTCGGGCGGGGGAGGAACCCCCGGCCAGCTTATCGGCTGGTGCCAGGCGGGTCCCCGAAGGCTGGGGAGCCGTCTTACCCACGGCCGGGCGGTCTCCAGAGGAACCAGGGGCCGACTTAGTGGCCATAGTGTTGTGGCCATTGGAGGAGCCGATGGTCGACTGACCCGAAGAAGATTTTTCAGACTTACGTCCAAGTTCTAGGCGGCAGCTGAGAGGCGACCTCTGCTCGGCTTGGTGGTCATGCAGGCCTCAGATTGGTCCGTAGAACGCTCCCACTCTTGAGATTTCTCCTTGTGGTGTTTCCTGGAAGGAGAGGATTTCTCGGAAGAGGACTCTCTGATGCAGTCCATTTACTTCTCTAATGAAGCTAGGTGGACTTTTAGGAGGTGGGCCTCCAAGGCCTGCTGTCTCCACTTTTTGGTGGCCTGATTAAATGTTTGGCACTCCGAGCAGGATGAGACAGGATGGTCTGGGCTCAGACAAATCATGCACTTCAGATGACCGTCCTTATGAGGGACATGTGTGCCACAGGATGAACACTTCTTCTTGGGTGAAGACATTAAGCAAATGTAGAATTCATAAGAAAAAATTTAGCGAAGGAAAAAACAATCCGACGAACGAGCTAACATAACAATCGCTGTTTGGAAGTCTGCAATGCGACTGACACGAGGCGATGGCGGGAAAGAACTGGAGGGTGGGCGTGGGGACCGCCCATTATATACGGTCACGCTGATGTGGGTCATGTGACATCGGGTAAGCGGTCCCCCGTCAGGGATTGTTAGAAAAGTCTGCCGTACGGCTCGACACCAGGTTGCGCCAGTCCTATATGTAATGACCTACTGAAGGAACCCTCTCGAAGTAAGATCTTCAAGTATCTGAAAGGTATAAGCATGTTGGCTAGCGGGGAACTTTTCTGTCTCAATGAAAACAAAACCACAAGGGGGTACTGTTACAAGTGCAGGAGGAAGATTCAATGAGGAGTTCAGGAGACACTTCCATACAGAGAGGGGAGCGTTGGGGTGGAATTAACTCCCATCTGAGATTGTCACTCAAGAGACTGTGGGGATTTCACGAGAGAGCGGGATACGAACATATGAAACTGCCAGCAGAAAAAGGCCATTTGTCCTATCGAGTCTGCTCGATTTTGCAGCTAGCACCCCTATTCTGCAGCTGCCCCTCCTACCCTACCCCCATAAGGTGAAGAGCAGAGTCAAGGTTGGCAGGCCCCCTGTAATCTCTGGATCAAGGGCACCACAATCAAGCAGACTCGACAGACCATCAGGTCTCCTTCTGCTGGCTATTTCGTATGTTAGTTATTTCATATATTGTCTGCTTTTTTTCTTACATTTGTTCTTCATTATTAGGGTACTCTACAAGCAAACAGAATTCTGGGCCCGCAGAGTTCACCTACTTTGGTTGCTTAAACCTTTATAGAAGTCAGCTGTTTGGGAAAGGCACACAGAACTGGCGCTTGTTTCCAGGTGCGAATGGGAGGGGGTGTTTACAAGGTGGTAAGAAATGCAATAAACAAAACAAAAAAAATACAGTAAGTACAGTACTGAACAAAATGGCATGCACAATGTATAAACAGAATTTCAGATGGTGCAACATTTGCAAACTTGCAAGAATCTACAATGACAAAAGTGAGACGTGTAAAGTACTGACTCAGAATATCAGATGACAAGCTACAAAAATTTGCAAAAGTACAAACATTTAGTAAGTTAATTGTACTAAATCATTACTTTATTTGAGCAGTGGGAAGAAAAAATTACTCACCTTAGTAATGTTGTTTCTTCTAATGGTCTTGCTATATTATGACATATGCAGTGAGTCCCAACCTTCGAACTGCTCCGGAGGTGAAAGAGTTAACTTTCCATGCCAGGCATGGAATGCAGAGCTCGCTCTCGGTTGAAAACTCTGTCTGTTGTTCTTCAGACTCAAACTGTCAGATCTTTACAGCTAAACTCACTAAGGTCCTGTGGAAGCTGTAAACCTACACTAGCCAACTGGCTACTAAATATAACAACACATTTTTGGTACCAAACAAAGACTCAAGTCAGAGACCCAAAAACGAAAAAGCACTAACACCAAGTCACCCCAAAAAGGAGGGGTGAAAACAACAAGGTGGGCATCTACTAGTACTAACACTGCACTGCCCACCCACATCCCAAAAAATAGAGGTTCTGAGAGGGGCAGGTGGGGAAGTCATAATATAGCAGACTCCATTAGAAGAAACAACATTACTAAGGTGAGTAATTTTTTTCTTCAAACAACATGAAGTCTTGCTATATTATGACATATGCAGACTACACAGCAGTACCTCCATGGAGGAGGGCAGAACCCACTTAGGAATAGGCTCTGAAGCACGGCTGTGTTAAACCGAGCATCACTCCTAGCCTGGATGTCCAGGGAGTAATGCTTGGAAAAGTGTGAACTGTTTTCCAGGTAGCTGCTTGACATATTTCTAGAATAGGATGTCCCTGCAGCAGCCAGGAAGCAGCTGTATCTCTGGTAGAGTGAGCCCTCAGGCCTGAGGGGGGAACCTTACCCAGCTTTTCATAACAGAATTGGATACAAGAAACGATCCACCTGGCAATGGATCTTTTACTGGCAGGTTTCCCTTTACCAACCTCACCATAAGTGAGGAACAGTTGGAGGGAGTCAAACCTGTGACCCTTGGTACGCTCAATGTAGTAACTAAGAGCTCTCTTCACATCTAAGCTGTGTAACCTCTTCTCGCCAGAGGAGGAATGGTCAGTGAAGTACACTGGGAGAGAAATAGATTGATTAAGGTGGAAATCTGAAACCACCTTAGGCAAGAACTTCCTGTTAGTCCTGAGGACCACTTTTTATCTCTCAAAGAGATAAAAAACCAGACTCTACTGACAAAGCTTGTAATTCACTTATGCGGTCCTGGCAGAAGTAATGGCTACCAGAAACACAGTCTTCCAAGTCAAATGCTTTAAGTTCTGCTGAAGACAAGGGCTCAAAGGGGGGTTGCATAAGCTAAGCAATGCAAACATTAAGATCCCAGGCAGGGGCAGGGTCCCTGAATGGAGGGTTGGTGTGAAGCAATCCCTTAAAAAACTTGGAGAATACAGGATGAGCTGAAAGAGAAGAAGGTTTACCTGCTGAAATAAAAGCAGACACAGCTGCCAAATGTACCTTTAGGGTAGCTGGTCTCAGCCCCAAAGTGTTTAAATAGACTATATAATCCAGGACTGTGGGTAAATCAGCAGATTCTGGGGAAATATGCTTCCCAGAGCACCATATAGAAAACCTCTTCCATTTGGAATTGTAAGTAGCCCTGGTGGAAGGCTTCCTAGAAGCCTTCAATATATCCATTACACCTTGGGAGAGGTGTAGATCAGCAAACTCTAACTCTTCAAGAACCAGGCCTTGAGATTGAGAGATTTGAGGTCTCGGTACTAAATCCTGCCCTGAGCACAGGTTAACAGATTGTGATTCCTGGGAAGGCACAGGGGAAGATGGACTGCTAAGGACAGAAGGAGTGGATACCAGGGTTGTCTGGCCCAATCTGGAGCAATCAGAATCACTTTGCAGGATTGAGATCTGATTTTGACTAACACTTTGAACAGGAGAGGGAAGGGGGGAAGGCATAGAGAAACTTCCCTTCCCAATTTAGAACTAAGGCATCCAGAGGGACTGAACCCAAGACTGGGTGCCTGCAGCAAAAAAGGGGAAGTTGGTGACTGTCTGGGGCTGCAAAAAGATCTATCTGAGGGGTGTCCCATCTGGCAAATACTACCCCCAGGACCAGGGGATCCAGTGACCATTCGTGATGGCCCTGAGAGATCCTGCTGAGGGCATCTGCCAGGACATTGTCCTTGCCTGGGAGGTGAACTGCCGTAAGGGGAGGTGTTCAGGAGTAAGCCAGAGACCACAACTTCATCGCTTCAGTGCACAAGGTCAGACCGAGTGCCTCCTTGTTGTTGATGTACCACATTGTAGTGGTGTTGTCTGTTCTGACTTGAACAACTTTGTTCTGAACAGATTTGGAAAAAGCTTGAAGTGCTAGAAAAACTGCTCTGAGCTCCAACAGGTTGATGTGGAGCAGAGATTCCTGAGGGGACCACAGTCCCTGGGTAGTGACATCGCCCATGTGAGCTCCCCACTCCAAGAGGGATGCATCTGTAGTAAGGATTAAAGAATGAGACTGAGTGACAAAGGGAACCCCCTGTCTCAGATTGTTCTGGTCCTGCCACCACTGTAGGGCTTAGATCAGGGTTCGGGTTACTGGGATCAACTTGGTTAAAGGGTCTTTCCTTTGAGACCAAAAAGTTCTCAAATGGAACTGGATGTCCCTCATCTGAAATCTTGCTCCTTGCACTACTGCTGTAGAAGCAGCCATGTGTCCCAGGAGCTGCAGAAAGTGCCTTGCCAGTCGAGAGACCTGCAGGGTGAATGAGGAGGCCAGTGAGACCAGGGTTGTTGCCCTGTCCAAAGGAAGGAAGGCTCTGGCTTCCTGTGTGTTCAGTTCTGCGCCTATGAAGGTGAGAAGCTGGACAGGCTCTAAAACTGACTTTGGAAGATTCAGAAGGAAACCTAGAGAGGTAAGCAGTTGCTGAGTTATCCGAAGATGTGACTTGACTTGGTCTGGAGACTGGCCTACTATGAGCCAGTCATCTAGGTAAGGGAAGATGGCAATTTTTTGCCTTCTTAGATAAGCAACTGCTACTGCCTGGCATTTGGTGAATACCCTTGGGGCAGAGGTGAGGTCAAGGGCATTGCTCTGAACTGGTAATGGCCTGAGGGCAGCTCGAACCTGAGGTACTTTCGATGGGAGCTTCTGATGAGAATATGGAAGTAGGCATCCTTGAGGTCCAGGGACGCTAGCCAGTCCCCTGGCCTTAGAGAGGGTAAAATTATTCCCAGAGTCACCATTCTGAATTTTGGTTTTAAAAGGTGCTTGTTTAAATATCTGAGATCCAGGATGGGCCGCCATTCTCCTGTCTTTTTTGGGGTAAGGAAGTACCTGGAGTACAACCTTTGCCCTGGTGTAGGGGTGGAACCCTTTCCACGGCTCTGAGAGCCAAGAGGGTAGAGGCTTCTGCCTCTAGGGCAAGTGCCTATGAAGGAGTTGCAGGTGGAAAGGATCTGGTTCTCATCTTTGGAAATTTCTTGAAGCTGAGAACCAGTCCCTGGCTTACTACTTCCAGGACCCACTTGTCTGATGTTAGAGACTTCCAGTCCTGGACAAAGTAAGCCAGCCTGCCCCCTACAGGTAGTTGAGAATCGGCCCTGGCAACACCATCAGGGTGCCTGCTTGGCTGGGGCTTTAGGCTGAGGGGTGGAAGCAGGCCTGCTTGTACCCCGTCTGCCTCTCCCTCTAAAGAACCCCTTCTGGGCGTAAGCTGAAGAAGAGGCCTGGGCTTGGTAAAAAGGCCTGTGAAGAGGCCTGTCCCTGCCCCTGGAAAGCTGCCTTTGAGGAGTGGTCTGCCTTTCCTTGGCCTGTGCACTCCTATAAGTGGTCCTATACTCATCCATTTTCTTCTTGTAATTCTCTGTCTGCTCCCCAAACAAAGAATTACCCACAACAGGAAAATCCATGGCTTTAGTCTGGGTATCCTGTGACAGGCTAGTACATCTGAGCCAAGCCATCCTGGGTGCCTAGATGTAGCCATGACTCTAGATGACACATCATTAGAGTCCACTGCAGCATGGAATTGCACCTTGGATGCCTCAATACCATCAGCAGCCACCTGCTCCAGCTCCTTGGCAAGCTGGTCAGGGACCTGTTTTGCTAGAGCCTTAACAGTATCCCATCTGGATTTCTGGTATCTAGCAGCATAAGCCATATAATTTGCCTGTCTGAGTCTCAAGGATGCTGCCATGTACTGCTTCTTTGCCATGGCATCAATCCTCCTGGAGTCCTTTTCAGTGGGGTGTGAAGCCAAGGGAATATTTGCCTTATCACAGGCTGCAGCCTGCACTACCCCGACATGGCTGCATTGATGTGTAAGGAACTCCATATCAGAGCCTGACAATGTGTACCTCTTGCCCATTCTCTTATCCACAGGAGGTATAGTGTGAGGAGTTTTTAGAATTTTACTGTCTGTTTCCCAAAAGATTTATGCAAAGGAATAGACAGTCTCCTAGACTCTGGGATATCCATCATTTCTACATAGTCAGACTCCTCTTGGTCATCAACAGCTTCCTCAACAGGGAGCTGGAGTGTTTCAGCAACTTTTTTATAAAACATAAAATGAGACGGGGACTCAGAAAGCCTAGGAGAAGACACTCCTGAAGGTCTGTCTGGGGAGATGTCCAGTTCAATGGGCACATCCAGACTTTCAAATCCACATTCACTCTCCTCATACTCCTCTTCCCCCTCCTACAGTTCATAAAAATCCTCAAAATCCTACTCTTGAACCGGTGGAACCGGACGAACCGTACGCTTACCTAATGCTGCCGGTTCAGTCGAACCGGGAAAGCGGCGGGACAATTTGAATCGCTTTGGTTATTTCTTCAGCGGTTGGAGAGGAAAGTTTTGGCTCCACACCAGCTGATTTTCTAGTCCTTTTGCTGGAACCGACTCCTCCGAGCTCGGCTCTCCTTTGTCCGAGGAAGTCTCGCCTCTGGTTCGAGGGAGCATTCCTCTGGTTCAGTTGAACTCAAACCAGGCTGGCCATCCAGGTCACGGACTTCTTGGCCTCCCTTTCCTGAGCCTACCAACTCTCTTTCTATGGTGGCAGCAGGAAAACTTTACAAATCTGGCAGTCTGCACTGAGGTGGTCAAACCCCAGACAATAAACACAGGTGGTGTGGGGGTCAGCCTTAGCAAAGGCTTCCCCACAGACACTACAGTGTTGAAACCCAGTGGGCCCAGTTTTTCTTTTGGGTTTCTCAGACATAGTGCCAGTCCTAACCAAACTTGCCCGTTTTATGGCAATCCGCCAAGCAAGACTCTCTTATCGGTTCCCAACCGTGTCACGGGTCGTGGAAAAAAACATAATAAAATCCGTTTTTTTTAGAACCGATAAGAACCGGTAACCACACTCTAAAAGACAGATGAACAAATTTTTAAACAACCTGATCAGTTCAAACCGAACCGATAACCGTTTACAAGTTCTACACAGAATAATAAATGTAAAACCTATCTAGTACTCACAATACCACAGACAGAGCTTGAACCGACCGGTTGCGGTTTAAATTCGGTCAAAAAACCGAGAAAATAATACTTTAACCGACAAAATGAACCGAGCAAAAGGAGAAATCTCCGGAGCGACTGTTCAGTGAGGCAGAGTAAAGAATCTGACAGTTTGAGTTTGAAGAACAACAGACAGAGTTTTCAACCGAGAGCGAGCTCTGCGTTCCATGCCTGGCATGGAAAGTTAACTCTTTCACCTCCGGAGCAGTTCAAAGGTTGGGACTCACTGCATATGTCATAATATAGCAAGACTTCATGTTGTTTGAAAGATAAAGTACTGGAACAAATTTGCAAACATTTACAATCTAAATGGTAATAAATCATTAAACAGAAACTGTGTGTGTGGGGGCGGCGGGGGGGGGTAACACTCCACCAACACCAGTGTGAGTGGCTAGCTTCAGGAGCAGGTTCATAACTCACAATCCTCAGTTTGTGACATCATAGGCTGTTGCTGTGGAAATGATTACAATGTTATTAACAGAAGACTGTGACTTCATTTAAGGGTTAAACAGGAGACATAGATCACTATAGGGGACAAGGATTTCATTTTTACGTAGATGAACCAAGTAACAAAAAAAGGGAACAGAAATACAAAAGCATTATCAAATATAACCAAAGTTGTATCTAAATATTGTTTTTTAAGGTTTTCTCAAAAGTGACTGACTCTCTTTCACTTTTGATATCTGTAGCTATTTGCTCGCTAAGATAATGAGGCCCCAATGAAAAAGTAATTCCAAACACCCACTCACCTGCAGACCTTAAAGTCAAATAGTAGATCACTGATCCACTCTGGTTTAGAAGGAAAGGCACCAGACACTAGAAGACAAACATCAGAAATGTGTTAACTGTCTCAATGGCGAATTGCTTCTATAACCAGTAAGTATGTATTTTCTATAGCAACAGTTGTGCAGATTGTGGGTCACTGTCTGTCACTGTCCCATATTAACTGCCCTCTGTGTACATACAGTTGAATGCAGTGCTCTGCTAAAAGCGTTTAGCCAGATTAGAATGACTCTGAATCTGGAGTGGCCAGTTCACGCCTACAGACCGGCACTATATAAATCCATTAATTATACAATGACAAGCAAATACTGGTTCCTGATTGGCTGGCTGGCACGATCTACAATGTGTAAATCCTGCCATCACCCCACGGGAAAACGTGCCAGTCAATCGCGGTACCAGACTTCAAAGTCGCTGGCCACCATATTGTTTTCCCACAGTAACAGGAATGTGCGAAACTCAAAACAGAAAAATAAAAACTTCTCTCTCCTACTTTTCTACATTGTATAATCGCAATGTACCATGAGCGGCTGTGGGCAATGGCAAGATTTACCCATGCCTGGTGTGGTTTCCTCACTCGGCCAGCGGCCTCGTGAGCAAACCACCACACCAAGCGTGGGTAAATCCTGCCATCATCCACGGCCGCTCATGGTATATTGCTTAAATACCTCCCACTGGTAATCTAACACCAATCTGCTGCAGTTTATTTTTTATACTGGAAAGGCATGTGAGCAAAGAATTGCCCATTTTCACAAGCATCCTGTTTAGGACAGACAGACAATTAGATTACAATATTCACAGGAAAGGAACAAAAAGGCTTAAAGGTAATAAACAAAGTGTTATCATACTGTATTTATTTTATTTATTTAGTTTTTGTTAACCAGGTGAGTGCACTAACCAAGAGTTGACTATTTTCAGGCACGACCCGGGCTCAGTACAACAAGTATAACAGACAGGTTATCCATTCAAGAGAGCAAAACAATTACATACAGGGGAAGGTCAAAACAGCATAAACAAGTGACACAAGTTGGCAAGCCACATATAGGTAAACATTACATAAGTGCAGGACAGTTACAAAAAGGGGTTAGGTCAGATCAGCATACATGACCAATACCATAGGCAGTCAACAACAGCAAAACATGATGCAAGGCTTCATGTAAACAGTTACACACTGAAGGAAGATAAGCACACATCTGTGCCAGGCTAGCATTCAGCAGGAGTAGTAAACATGAAACAGATCATGTAGGGAGAGACAGTATATAATACATCATGTTACAGGATGGGGACAGCAGGGGTCTATATACATTTACAAGGGTGAGGTGAATTTGTACATGATAAAATCATGTATTTGCCACCGTGTAATGTAAATTTGCCAGCAGGAGTGCACAGTGATAATATCCATCTTTTATACACACTGTACTTACCTCATCACCAGCAGGGCCACCACATCGGGATTGTAAAATCCAGAAAACGCCCTGGGGCAAAATGGAATCCAGATCGTGGTCCACCATACCTGGTTTCCATAGCCAAGGGCACTACCAATTTTGGTGGGCAGGCTGTTCGGGCGGCCCAGGAAGCTCATCCAACTCGAGCAGTGTTATGCACTACCAAGTCCATTAAAAACAAGACTGCAATTATTGCAGATCTTGTGGGAACAGCCAACCTGGCTTGCATCACTGAGACCTGGCTGGATGAGAATTCTGGCCCTATATTGAGGCAGCAACTCCAGCTGGTTACTCGGTGATCCACCGCTCGAGATTGGATTGCAGGGGTGGGGGTGGGTCAGGTCTATTTCAAGACTGAACTGGGCCTCACGAGTGTACCAGATGAGAAGACTGAATTATTTGAGTGTACTGTAGTAGCAGGTGTAGGCTGTAGGATTGCTCTCATCTACTGTCCACCCAGGGATGAGAAGTGTTTCCTTCAGAAAGTGGCGGACTTCATGATCAACATGGTGTTTGAGTCGCCCAGGCTGATGGTCCTAGACGACTTCAATGCCTGGGTCGATGATGAACTCTCGCAATTTGGACAGCACTTCCTCCAGTTAATGACATCTCTGGGCCTTACACATGTTGTTATCACTGCTCCTCATAAACATGGTCACTCTCTTGACTTAGTCTTCATCCTGGGGATTGAAGCCTCTGATTTGGGGGTGGAACCTGTCTGATGGTCCGATCACAACACTGTAGGGTTCAGTTTTTATGCCCCCCTTTGCAGGCCTATCCCTGTGGAGATGGTCAGGTACTGTCCTTTATGAGATGCAAGCTCTGAAGGCCTGGCGGTGGTACTTGACCCCTCGGTATTCCTTCGGCAAACAACAACCCAGAGGCGTTAGTGATGGCCTACAATAAGGCCATCTCTGCAGTTCTGGATGTCATTGCTTCCATCCGTGTTCGTCCTCTCTCCCTTCGCCCTTGGTCCCCTTGGTTTGATGAGACTTTGAGGGAGATGTGTCGATTAGGACGAAGGTTAGAGCGTTGCTGGTGGAAATCTGCCCTGGATGCCGACCACCTTAGACTGATGGACCATTATTAAGCCTATCAATCTGCAATCACCCGTTAGAAGGCAGAGTTCCTCTCCAGGGAGATTGCGGCCCCTCAGAATCGACCAGCTCAGTTCTTTCAAACTGCAGACAGACTGTGCAACCCAGCCTGTCTGCAGGTTCAAAGAGCCTTTTCGCAAGTAGAGTGCAACGAGCTTGCTCGATTCTTTGCGACTAAGGTGGCTGACATCGGGGCAAAGCTCCAACTAGCACACTCTATGGGCATTGCTTTGGACAGGTGCTTAGTCACTACCCCTCACTTTTCCTGGAGTACCTTCGACCTGCCGGAGTTCATGGACATCATGCAGATTGTCCAGGATATGCACCCTACGTGCTGTAGTTTGAACCCATGACCAACTACCCTGCTTATGGGTTGCAGTGACATCACTAGTCCAGTCCTAGCACGGATAGTCTGGTGCTGCTTGGAAACAGGTGAGTTTCCTAGCTCCCTGAAGGAGGCGGTGGTGACATCCCTCCTGAAGAAAGCTTCTTTGGACCCAGACTGCCATGCGAACTACAGATCAATCTCAAACCTTCTCTTTATAGGGAAGGTGATTGAGAAAGTAGTGGTCCTACAACTGGAGAACCATTTGACCATCCATGATATCTATGAACCTCTCCAATCTGGTTTTCGAAAAAGGCACAGTACTGAGACTGCGCTGGTTCGGGTGCTCAATGATCTCCTGATGGCAAGAGATCGGAAACACCGTTCCATCTTGGTTCTTCTAGATCTCTCATCTGCATTTGACACTGTGGACCATGGGCTTCTTCTCGGTCACCTGAGGTTTATCTGTGGCCAGTCAGGTACAGTCCTCAGGTGGTTTACATCTTTCCTCACTGGAAGAACTCAGAGGGTGGTGTCAGGTATTCAGTCATTTGCTACAGTTCCTCTGTTATGTGGGGTTCCCCAGGGATCAGTGTTGTCCCTCATGTTGTTCGCAGTGTACATGCTACCCCTTGGAGACACTGTAAGGAGGTACGGGCGGAGGTTTCACTGCTATGCTGATGGTACCCAGTTCTGCCTTTCTTTTGCACCTGACCAGGACAGAGCTCTTTTGGTATTTAACAACTGCCTCATGGAAATCCAGGACTGGATGAATTTGATCTGGTTGAGGTTGAACTCGGAAAAGACTGAGGTGCTGGTTGTGGACCTGGGGCGCCGGATAGGGGAGTTGGGAATAGGCTCGCCTTCGGGACTTTTTCTTGGGAGCCTACCACACTCGACCTCCAAACAGGTGCAAGAGCTGGGGGTAATGTTTAATGAAGGGATGACACTGCATTCGCAGGTGTCAGCAGCCATCAAATCCTCTTTCTACCATCCGAGGAATATCTCTAGAGTTAAGCATCTTGTTCTGTCTGGTGACCTTCCCACATCGGTCCACGCCTTTGTATCCTTGCACCTGGATTATTGCAATTCCCTTTACCTAGGACTACCGGGGTGGATATCCGCAGCCTGCAGCTGGTGCAGAACGCAGCGGCCCAGTTACTGACAGAGACCCTTTGGTCTTCTCATATTTCTCTGGTGCTGCGCGAACTGTACTGGCTGCCGGTACGGTGGCGGATCACCTTTAAAGTCAGACTTCTGACATATAAAGCCCTACACAGACTGGGCCCGGACTACCTGAAAAAGCTTTTGGTTCCTTACTGTCCCGGGTGATCACACCGCTCGGCTGATGAGAGGTTGCTAGAGATTCCAAGGGTTTGTTTAAAATCTTCAGGGGCCAGGGCATTTATGCATGCGGCCCCTATCCTTTGGAATTCTCTACCCTGTCAGTTACAGGAAAGTGCGACCGTGGAGGGATTTAAACAGGCTCTCAAAACCTATCTGTGGAAGCAGGCATATGACGAATGATTTAAATTCTGTTTTTTTCTGTTTTATCTGTATTTTATGTATTTATAATGTGTGAATCTGTGTTCTATCTGTCTAATTGTTTGTTAGGTGCCTTGATTTGCTGAAAGGTGCCATATAAATAAAGAATTGTTATTATTATTATCTGTTGTTATTTTCACTGTGCTGATGTCATACCCAAATCTACACATTCTACCTATGTACTGGGCCTACTTTAAGCGTGGTGAATCCAAAATGACAGGACAGCATGTCTCCCTGTTTCAACAACTCCACAATCATAGCTCGTCATACAACTTTCAACATTGTTCAGGGTAAGTATGCAATAGTTATTTCACTGTCTCTGCTGAATATTCCTGAAACATACATATCTCTATTCTAATAACATTTTCTTATTTTCTTACAGATCCTCAAGTAGGACAACCATTCCTGAAATAGACATTGGATCATCGAGTCCGACAGTGACTCGAACTAAAAACAGTAACTTTTCCCTGCAGCAGAAAAAGGCCTCCCAACCACAGCAGTTGTCTGCAAAACAAAAAGAAACCTGTGCAAAAAAATCATTGTGTTTGACTCCATTGATGTAACCTACAGCAAAATAAAACTAAAACAATAAAACGCAAATCCTCCGTTAAATTAAACTGGGCAAACGTTTCCCCAAAAAACTCCACACAGTAAAAAGCACGCCAACTTCCCGAATAACAATAAATTCCACCCCCAACCAACAACTCAACCAATCTACATGCACGCCTCACACATGCGCACCATAAGCAACCAATGAACTCTCCAGAACAAAACCCATTCATAAAATTAACCAATAACAGCCCATATCACACAACCATTCACAAAACAAAACTCCGTTATGGAAAACCAAATCACACCCACGAAGCATAACTGCAAACCAAAATTACACCCAGCACACAAACAATATCACAACAAAACACAGCAAACAGCAGAAATACAGAATGCAGAAACACACAAATCCCTATTGTATAAACTGCACATGAAAGGCAGGAGTGAAATACGGCAAATATCTAAACTAGTGAACAGTGACCTCGGGATACCTTCACTCGTGACTCTGCCATGCTCCGCCACTTGTGAGTATCCCAAGGTCACTGTTCACTCATTTAGATATTTGCCGTATGTCACTCCTGCTCATCATGTATCTCCAATATATACACATCGCCAACCAATTTGGAGGTAGTGACACAACCAACCACTCTGGAGGTAGGGATGGGTTCTAGCAGACAATTACAGGGTAATCATGACCTGGAACAACTGCATGCATGAGAACTGGCGAGGTGTCCCCTTAGCTTGTACTTGAATGATGCAATTGAGGAACATCGGACCAGGGACAGGGGAAGCTTGTTGAACACTTTGACGCCCTTGTAGGAAAGGGTGTTTTGGCCTTGGGTAGTGAGACAGAAAAGGAGGGAGAAAGAGATGGAGGAGGACTGTCTAGTGGTCCACATGAGGGCTGACTTAGGGAAGAAGGAGATAATGCTGCAAGGTAGAACTCTCAGAGCTAGTTTGTGGAAAAAGGTCAGGATTTTGCTATCAAGCCTGTCCTCGAGAGGGAGCCAGTTGGTGAATTTGTACAGGTCACATTGGTGGGTAAGTCTGTGGAGGCCTGTGATAAACCGAATGACACTGTGGTAGGTGCTCCATAATCTACTGACATTTTTTCTGGGAGAGGGAGGAGGTAGTAGATTACAGCTCCATAGTCAAAGATGGAGAGCAGGAAGCTGGTGGCAAGTAATGTCCTGGATTCAGGGATTAGGAAAGGTTTCACTCACTATAACATGCCAAGCCTTCTTAATAATATGATCGATGTGGGATTCATAGGTAGGGTGACAGTCGAGGAGCAGGCCTAGGTATCTGAACTCAATGACTTGTTCTATGAGGCTGCCATCATTGTCATGAAGGGAGAAACTGAGGGCCGTGGATTTTCTGGAGCCAGAGAAAATCATGGATTTGTGTTTTTTTTTTTTTTAGTTAAGTACTAGACCTTTGGTTAAGAACCAGGAGTAGAGCCAGTGGAATCTTGCTGGAGTTTCTCATGTATGGTAGAGCGGTCCTTGTCTTTGCAGAAAACAGCTGCGTCATTGTCGTAGGGTATGAGTTCCGTGAGCCTGCAGATCTCAGGGAGGGAGTTTACCACAAAGGAGAAGAGGAGGTGTCCCAGAATGGAGCCCTGAGGAACTCCGTATTTGATGGTGCAGACGTCGGAAAGAACACCTTCTATCATAGTTCTGTGGGTCTGTGGCTGACGTAATTGGAGAACCAGTTAACAGCATTAAGTGAGAAACTGAGACTGGAGAGTGTGGAGAGGAGAACCCTGTGGTCAACAAGGTTAAAGGCTTTTGTGAGGTCCACAAACACCGACCCAAGGAAAAGGCCTTCATCATTGACTTTATCGGTGAAGGGAGTGAATTTGATCAGCGGACTCGGTGTTGTGGCAGCCCCAAACTCCGGCTAAGCCTCTGTTTGTAGTAAGCTGTATTTTTCAAGGTATTAAATAGTTTGGCCAAGGACAATTTTTTCGATAATTTTGGACAGAGGAGCCAGGAGGGAAATGGGTCTGTAGCTGATCACATCATTTTGGGGGCCAGACTTGTGAAGGGGTTTGATGGTGGCGCATTTCCATTTCAGGGGAAAGGAACCAGTGCAGAGGGAGTGGTTGAAAATGTTGGTAAGGGGAAGGGCGATGGACTCACAGACCAGTTTAAGGATTTATTTATTTAATTTTGTTCACCGGGTAGGCCCACTGGACCCAAGAGGTCCCTTTTTCAGGGGTGACCCAGAAAGGATGTGGTAGTCAATATTGTCCAGTCTGAGGCTAGGCCTAGGATCATTTGTTGTTATAAGTCTTACCACCTCCAAGGGAGAGAAGTAATGGAAGTGGAAGCTGAGGTGGGGGTAAGGGAGGGATGAGATGGGACCAGGGTCGGGTGGAGAGTTTAGCTTGTACTTGTCAAGGTCACCAAAACAGGAATTGAAACTGGTGGCAGCTGCCAGAGGTTCAGTGATCAGGTGTCCCCCAACTGAGAGGTTAATTTGTTCACTGTGGATACCTCTCCCAGTGAGGTCATTAAGTAACTTCCAGGTGTGTTTGGGGTTGCCCCTGGAGCTTAGCTTTTTTTCTGAGGGGAAGTTTATTTTAGCAGTGCGGACTGCTTATTTATAGCTTTTGCAGAGTGTTTTGTACTGTTATAAGGGGTTGGGTAGTTTAAGTTTCTAATATTTTAATCAGGCTAAGTCCCTTTGTTTTTTAAGAGGGATGAGGGTGTCACAAATGGCTAGGAAGGTCCCACTGAACATGTTTAGGGTGATGCCCATGTCACTGATGGAGTCAGTGAGGGACCAGCCGGTGGCTAGTATGGCTTTGGTGAATTGCTCTGTATTAAGTTTTTTGAGTTGTCTTGAGTAGATATACTTGTGTCCTTTTTTGGGGACTTTAGCTGACCAACAGCAGAAGATAGTGCAGTGGTCACTTAGGGAGTTAGGAAGGACCCCTGAGTCGGTTACATGGGAGTCAAGTATTGATTCATACTACAAAGAACCCCCAGGGCAAATGCCCTGAGGCAAGGGTTAAGCCAGTCCAAATTCTCTCATGGGGATTTGCATATGTTTCTCATGATGCGTTGTACTATGGGGGTATGTGCAATTGTGTTCTCTTACTGATTCATACCCTGTCCTATAATTTGTGCAGGTGGGGGTGGTCAGGTGATTAGCTGGTGCAGGCCGAGGCTGACAATAGTTTCTTTGGCAATGCTGGACTGGGAAGACTGCCAGTTCAGGCTGAAATCACTTGAGGATTATCCACTCCCTTCCACAAGGGGGGGGTGGTGTTGTTAATGTTGAGGAATGCATCCAGCTCATTTGAGGGGGTGCCA
Organism: Neoceratodus forsteri; assembly: GCA_016271365.2. Taxonomy (NCBI): domain Eukaryota; kingdom Metazoa; phylum Chordata; order Ceratodontiformes; family Ceratodontidae; genus Neoceratodus; species Neoceratodus forsteri. The sequence goes on along the minus strand of CM057451.1, from coordinate 1,175,014,875 downwards.
GGGGAGAGACAGGTCACACTAAGGGTGATAAGATTCGAGGTTGGTTGTTGCTATCTGGGTATCAAATTCAGAGGCTGAGAGGTGATTTGCAATCCAGAAGAGGCATCCGCCCCCTTTCTTCCCTTGCCTGTCCCTTCTGAAGACGGAGTACCCTTCGAGACTGATTTCAGTGGAGGGGATCTTATGAGTGAGCCAGGGCTCAGTGAGTGCAATAATATCAAAGCTATTTGCATAGAGCCATGATTCTAGCAAAGATGTATTTGCAAATAGGCTCTGATGTTCAGGTGTGCAATTCTGAGCAGACTGGTAACTTGGGGGTAGGGATATCTGAGGATTCCTGCCGGGACCTGGGTTTGGGTGAATGGACCCAGAGAAGAGCAGGAAGAGTCTCCTGTGCCTGTTGTTGGCATCCCTACCTCCCCAAATTATGTATTCCACATCTCACAAGTTTCAAGAAAGCACTTTCCTCTCACCTGAGAGCACCTGGTGCTTGCAATTGCTCTTAATTTTGTTCTGGATTCCCTATCTGCTCATTGCCTACCTCGTCCATAAAATACTACTGTTTTGTGTACTACATGACAGTTCTCTGTTTTAGGTTACACACTCCAACGTGGGTGGCTTATGTCTACTTGTAATTATGTCTCCAACCTTTCCTGCGTGGGGTCCTGTTACCTGATGTATCGATTTTACATGTTTTGCTCCCTGTAATAACTGCTTCATTGTATTTTTGTACTCTCCCGGGTCGTGCTTGAAAATTGGCAGATCATCTGCCTAATGCACTTACCTGGCTACCAAAAGCTAATAAATAAATAAACATTAGGAGCTTGGGGGATCTAAGTTTAGTGTGGTGGTGAAGAATTGCAAGTTGAGAGTGGCAGCAGGGTGTGCACTCATGGAGGAGGCAGAGGAAATGTACATAGCTGTCCTGAGTGAGGGAGGTGCCTGAATGGGGACTGCAGGGTTTTGGGGAGTTCTGGAAAGGCTGGGGTAGGGAACAGGGAGAGGTGATGGAGCGTGTGGTGAATTCAGAATCACACTAGTGCAGAGGCAAGGGTTGCTGGGGAAGAAAGGGCTGTGGGAATGTGCATAGCAGAAAGGGGATTCCCATTTGTATCCACCAGAAATGAGTATCAAGAGGAGTGTTGCTGAGATATACATTAGAGAGACAACCTTCATGGTGTTGACTGTGATGGAATAAAACCTGGGGGGCGGAGGGGGTAGGCTGCTGCTGTGATTCAGTGCTCAGGTATGATCACTAGTTAGTGGTTTCAGGTGAGAGCAGTGAAGGGGAGATGTTTGATTGGGGGAAGGGGTATAAAGGGAGTCACATGGCCTGGGAGGGTTGAACCTATTTGCGGTGGAACCACCGCGCATCAAGTTTCTGCTTTAGAGCCTAGCAGTCTGCAATTCTTTCAGGAACAAGAGTCACATTATTCCCAGGTCTGATGGCCAGAGAGCCACAAGAATGCACGCAAAGCAGGTGTCCTTTGTCATGCATACTTAAGTAATAAGGCATGACGGGGGGTGGGTTGTGCTGGGTTAATGGCATGCCTCAGGTGGGTTGAAGCCTAAGGCGAAGCCCAGTACTCCCACCACCTGAGAAGTGCTGTTATCCCAGTACAACACACACCCTGGAGTGCCTTATTGCGATAATGAAATGGGACTATTGAGAAAAAGAAAAAAAAAATATTATTTTAGAACTAGAATTGATTTAATGTAAATAAATCTGTTAAAAAAGGAAAAAGAAACAACATTTAGCAAGGTAAAAAAAGCTCCATTTCTGCTTGTTGTGCAGTAGATGGTGCCAACACTCTTTAGGAAGGAGAAAGTATAGGCAGCAGCGCTGTAATGCTGTGAGCCACGCATTCAAGGGGAAGGCGAAAAGATTCCTCCCATGTGTTAACCAGGTTGAAAGTTTTCTTTTTTTTTTTTATTTTAATTTTTATTGGATGAAGCACCAAATGCATAATTCAACTGTGGTACAACTCTTATACAATAGTCACTGTCAGGTATACAGAACTAAAACAGAAGTACAGTTAGACAGCAACGAAAGGGTAAGCCCTGGACTGATACAATCTAGACACTTTCACAGAATGAATATTTATTTTCTCAGTAGCATGAGGAGGAGGAGGCAGACCATACTTTTATTGCCTGATCTTTCTCCCTTCCCCCTCCCACCTGGCAGCGGGCACCCCAACCCCAGTCTCCCTCTCGTCCAATCTCACGGAACAAAATCTGGGTCTACCTGGGCCACGTACCAGATCCACTGTTGCCACCTTTGAGTAAACTGGGTTAATTTATCATGCAGTTTTGCCATCAGGCATTCCATATTACATGTATCTAACACCGCCTGACGCCATTCCAGGATGGCTGGAAGTCTTGTCAACATCCACCGTCTTTCTTTATTTTTGGTAATAAATTATTATGTCTGGTTGAGAGATGTGGCAGTTAGCGCTGGCCTGTGCATAAGCACTGCAAAGAGAAACCCATGGTGGTGAAAAGACAGAGAGAGATTTCATGAAATGTAAGAGAGCCACGGCAGTGAGTGCCATGTAGCAGCCGAAGTTGGCAGAAGTGTGGCCAAGGAACTCTAATGAAAGTCTTTTTTTTCTAGTTTGCTTCAAGTTCTGTGAGTGTGTGGCTGTCCCGTGTTCAGCTTGCTGGTAAAGAGCGGAACGACTGGAATGTCGCAGTACATTTGCTGTGGAGCTGTGCAGTTTTGGCTGTGGACTGGGGACTGGAGCCAGGCAAAGCAATGTAAGCGTGAGTCATGTGATGCTGGGGTGTAAGTAGGATCGAGTGCAGTTTGGGGGGGGGGTTTGGTCCCGAAGTGTGTTGTGAACGAGGTGACAGGTAGATGGGTTTGAGGAAGAGTATTGAGACTGGTGAAGTGACTTGATTTTTTTCTTGTGCTGGCATATCAGCATAGGGGTCCGAGATCCTCAGCCGATCAGGTTTCTAGATTTTTCTCAACCCGTTTCAAAATGTTATTTATTGTTAAATGTTATTTTGCTATATTATGACATATGCAGACTACACAGCAGTACCTCCATGGAGGAGGGACAGAACCTACTTAGGAAATAGGCTCTGAAGCACAGTTGTGCCAAACCGAGCATCACTCCTAGCCTGGATGTCCAGGGAGTAATGCTTGGTAAAAGTGTGAACTGTTTTCCAGGTAGCTGCTTGACATATCTCTAGGATAGGGATGTCCCTGGCAGCAGCCAGGGAAGCAGCTGTACCTCTGGTAGAGTGAGCCCTCAGGCCTGAGGGAGGAACCTTACCCAGTTTTTCATAGCAAAATTGGATACAAGAGATAATCCACCTGGCAATGGATCTTTTAGTGGCAGGTTTCCCTTTACCAACCTCACCATAAGTGAGGAACAGTTGGAGGGAGTCACACCTGTGACCCTTGGTACGTTCTATGTAGTAACTAAGGGCTCTTTTGACATCTAAACTGTGCAGTCTCCTCTCGCCAGAGGAGGAATGGTCAGTGAAGTACACAGGGAGAGACACAGATTGATTAAGGTGGAAATCTGAGACCACCTTAGGCAAGAACTTCCTGTTAGTCCTTAGGGCCACCTTATCTCCATGAAAGGAGATAAAATCAGGCTCCACTGACAAAGCTTGTAATTCACTTATACGCCTGGCAGAAGTGATGGCTACCAAGAACACAGTTTTCCAAGTCAAGTTCTTAAGCGCTGCTGAAGACAAAGGCTCGAAGTGAGGTTGCATAAGCTGAGCAATGCAAATATTAAGATCCCAGGCAGGAGCAGGGTCCCTGAATGGAGGGTTGGTGTGAAGCAACTCCTTGAAAAACTTGGAGAATACAGGATGAGCTGAAAGAGAAGAGGGCTTACCTGCTGATAAGAAAGCAGAGACGGCTGCCAGGTGCACTTTTAAGGTAGCTGGTCTCAGCCCCAAAGTATTTAAATGGACCATATAATCCAGGACTGTGGGTGAGCCAGCAGATTCCGGGGGAAATATGCTTTCCAGAGCACCACATGGAAAATCTCTTCCATTTGGAATTATAAGTAGCCCTGGTGGAAGGCTTCCTAGAAGCCTTCAGGATATCCATTACACCTTGGGAGAGGTGTAGGTCAGCAAACTCTAACTCTTCAAGAGCCACGCCTTGAGATTGAGAGATTTGAGGTTCAGGTACCAAACTCTTCCCTGAGCCCAGGTTAACAGGTTGTGATTCCTGGGAAGACACAGGGGAAGGTGGACTGCTAAGGACAGAAGGAGTGGGTACCAAGGCTGTCTGACCCAATCTGGAGCAATCAGGATCATCTTGCAGGGTTGAGATCTGATTTTGACTAGCACCTTGAACAGAAGAGGGAAGGGGGGTAAGCATAGAGAAACTTCCCTTCCCAACTGAGAAGGAAGGCATCCAGAGGGACTGAGCCCAACACTGGGGGCCTGCAGCAAAAATGGGGAAGTTGGTGATTGTCTGGGGCTGCAAAAAGATCTATCTGCGGGGTGCCCCATCTGGCAAATACAACCTCCAGTACCAGAGGATCCAGTGACCATTCGTGATGGCCCTGGGAAATCCTGCTGAGAGCATCTGCCAGGACATTGTCCTTGCCTGGGAGGTGAACTGCCATAAGGGAGGTGTTCAGTGAGTAAGCCAGAGACCACAACTTCATTGCTTCGGTGCACAAGGCCGTAGACCGAGTGCCCCCTTGCTTTCTGATGTACCACATTGTGGTGGTGTTGTCTGTTCTGACCTGAATAACTTTGTTCTGAACAGATTTGGAAAAAGCTTGAAGTGCTAGAAAAAACTGCTCTGAGTTCCAACAGATTGATGTGGAGCAGAGGTTCCTGAGGGGACCACAATCCCTGGGTAGTGAGGTCGCCCATGTGAGCTCCCCACCCCAAGAGGGATGCATCTGTAGTAAGGATTAAGGAGTGAGACTGAGGGGCAAAAGGGAACCCCTGTTTCAGATTGTTCTGGTCCTGCCACCACTGTAGGGCTTGGATCAGGGTTCAAGTCACTGGGATCAATTTGGTTAGAGGGTCTCTCCTTTGAGACCAAAAGGCTCTCAAATGGAACTGGATGTCCCTCATCTGAAATCTTGCTCCCTGCACTACTGCTGTAGAAGCAGCCATGTGTCCCAGGAGCTGTAGAAAGTGCCTTGCTGGTCGAGAGACCTGCAGGGTGAATAAAGAGGCCAGAGAGACCAGGGTCCTTGCCCTTTCCAAAGGAAGGAAGGCTCTGGCTTCCTCTGTGTTCAGTTCTGTGCCTATGAAGGTGAGAAGCTAGACAGGCCCTAGAACTGACTTTGGAAGATTGAAAAAGAAACCTCGAGAGGTAAGCAGTTGCTGAGTTATCTGAAGATGTAATTTGACTTGGTCTGGAGACTGGCCTACTATGAGCCAGTCGTCCAGGTAAGGAAAGATGGCAATTTTTTGCCTTCTTAGGTGGGCAACTGCTACTGCCAGGCATTTTGTGAATACCCTTGGGGCAGAGGTGAGGCCGAAGGGCATTGTTCTGAACTGGTAATGGCCTGAGGGCAGTTCGAACCTGAGGTACTTTCGATGGGAGCTTCTGATGAGAATATGGAAGTAGGCATCCTTGAGGTCCAGGGACGCTAGCCAGTCCCCTGGCCTTAGAGAAGGTAAAATAATTCCCAGAGTCACCATTTTGAATTTTGGTTTTAAAAGGTGCTTGCTTAGGTATCCGAGATCCAGGATGGGCTGCCATTCTCCTGTCTTTTTTGGGGTAAGGAAGTACCTGGAGTACAACCATTTGCCCTGGTGTAGGGGTGGAACCCTTTCCATGGCTCAGAGAGCCAGGAGGCTAGAGACTTCTGCCTCTAGGGCAAGTGCCTCTGATGGATTTGCCGGTGGAAAGGATCTGGTTCTCATCTTTGGAAATTTTTTGAAGCTGAGAACCAGTCCCTGGCTTACTACTTCCAGGACCCACTTGTCTGATGTTAGAGACTTCCAGTCCTGGACAAAGTAAGCCAGCCTGCCTCCTACAGGTAGTGGAGAATTGACCCTGGCCACCCCATCAGGGTGCCTGCTTGGCAGGGGCTTTAGGCTGAGGGGTGGAAGCAGGTCTGCTTGTACCCCGTCTGCCTCTCCCTCTAAAGAACCCCCTCTGGGCATAAGCTGAAGAGGAGGCCTGGGCTTGGTAAAAAGGTCTATGAAAAGGCCTGCCCCTGCCCCTGGAAGGCTGCCTTTGAGGAGTGGCCTGCCTTTCCTTGGCCTGTGCACTCCTATAGGTGGTCCTATACTCATCCATTTTCTTCATGTAATTCTCTGTCTGCTCCTCAAACAGAGAGTTACCCACAACAGGAAAATCCATGGCCTTAGTCTGGGTATCCTGCAACAGGCTAGTACATCTGAGCCAAGCCATTCTGCGAAGAGCCACAGATGTAGCCATGACTCTTAATGACACATCATTAGAGTCCACTGCAGCATGAAATTGCACCTTAGATGCCTCAATACCATCAGAAGCCACCTGCTCCAGCTCCAGCTCCTTGGCAAGCTGGCCAGGGACCTGCTTTGCTAGAGCCATAACAGTGTCCCATCTGGATTTCTGGTATCTAGCAACATAAGCCATATAATTTGCCTGTCTGAGTCCCAAGGATGCTGCCATGTACTGTTTCTTTGCCACGCATCAATCCTCCTGAGTCCTTGTCGGGGTGTGAAGCCAAGGGAATATTTGCTTGTCACAGGCTGCAGCCTGCACCACCCCAACATGGCTGCATTGTTGTGTAAGGAACTCCATCAGAGCCTGACAATGTGTACCTCTTGTCCATTCTCTTATCCACAGGAGGTATAGTGTGAGGAGTTTTAGAATTTTTACTGTCTGTTTCCCAAAAGATTTATGCAAAGGAATAGACAGTCTCCTAGACTCTGGATATCCATCATTTCTACATAGTCAGGCTCCTCTTGATCATCCACAGCTTCCTCCATAGGGAGCTGGAGGGTTTCAGCCACTTTTTTATAAAACATAAAATGAGAAGGGGACTCAGAAAGCCTAGGAGGAGACACTCCTGAAGGTCTGTCTGGGGAGATGTCCGGTTCAATGGGCACATCCAGACTTTCAAATCCACATTCACTCTCCTCATACTCCTCTGCCCCCTCCTACGGTTCATAAAATTCCTCTAAATCATACTCTTGAACCAGTGGAACCGACTGAACCGTAAGCTTACCTGATGGTGCCGGTTTGGTCAGAACCAGGGAAAGCGACTGGACAATTTTAATCGCTTTGGCTATTTCTTCAGCGGTTGTAGAAGGAAGTTTTGGTTCCACACCAGCCGATTTCCTAGTCCTTTTTGCTGGAACCGACTCCTCCGAGTCGGCTCTCCTTTTGCCCGAGGAAGTCTCGCCCTGGTCAGAGGGCACTCCCTCCAGTTCGGTTTCAACCGAACCGGGCTGGCCATCCGGTTCAGCGGACTTTTTGGCCTCCCTTTCCCTGAACCTACCAACTCTCTTTTCCAGGGTAGCTGCAGGAAAACTTTTGCAAATCTGGCAGTCTGCATTGAGGTGGTCAAACCCCAGACAATAAACACAGGTGGTGTGGGGGTCAGCCTTAGCAAAGACTTCCCCACAGACACTGCAGTGTTGAAACCCAGTGGGCTCGGTTTTTCTTTTGGGTTTCTCAGACATAGTGCCATTCCTAACCAAAACTTGCCCGTTTATGGTAATCCGCCAAGCAAGACTCTCTTATCGGTTCCCAACAGTGTCACGGGTCGTGGAAAAAACAGTAATGAAATCTGTTTTTATTAGAACCGATAAGAACCGGGATCCGCACTCTAAAAGACAGATTAAATGTATTTAAAACAACCTGATTGGTTCAAACCGAACTGATAAACCGTTTACAAGTTCCACACAGAAAGTAAATGTAAAACCTATCTAGTACTTACAAATACCACAGACAGAGCTTGAACCAACCGGTTGCTGTTTAAATTCGGTTAAAAAACCGAAAAAATAATACTTTAACCGACAAAATGAACCGAGCAGAAGGAGAAATCTTCGGAGCGACTGTTCAGTGAGGCGGAGTAAAAAATCTGACAGTTTGAGTTTGAAGAACAACAGACAGAGTTTTCAACCGAGCTCGAGCTCAAAGTTCCATGCCTGGCATGGAAAGTTAACTCTTTCACCTCCGGAGCAGTTTGAAGGTTGGGACTCACTGCATATGTCATAATATAGCAAGACTTCATGTTGTTTGAATGAAAAAATCATCTGCATAAGTCAAGGAGGTGTACTGTGAATTACCTGTCGAGATACCTTTTCTATCTCTGGATTGCCGAAGTACAGTTATCAATGGTTCGAGAGCTAGAATGAATAAGGATGGGGATAGCGGGCATCCGTGTCTGGTACCTTTGGCTAAAGAGAAGGATTGGGATAAAGTGGAGTTCGTAAGTACTCTAGCAGTGGGAGTGTTACAAAGTAATTTGATCCATGATAATTTAAGGAATCAAAAGCCTCTTCAAAATCTACAGCAATAGCTGCAGCGGGAGAGTTGAATGATTTGGCTTTATGCATAAGGTTAAGTACAGACCTTAGGTGATCAGAACGGACTCTCTCCTTAACAAACTCCACCTGTGGACTGTGAATTAACCGAGGGATAAGAGGTTCCAGATGCATAGCTAGAATTTTGGCAAATATTTTACCGTCTGTATAAAGTAGAGAAATAGGATGATAACTAGATGGGAAGTATGTATCTCTGTCCTTTTTAAGGAGCACAGTAATTATTGCCTCAGTCATAGTTAAGGGTAGGTTGCCCAGCTGAATAGATTTATGGTATACCTTACATAATATGGGACAGAGAAGATCAGATAAAGATTTATAAAATTCTACAGAGAAACCATCTCCTGCAGATTTGCCTGATTTAAGATTTAAAAGAGCTTGCTGTAGCTCCTTTACTGTGAAAGGTTTATCTAGTGATTCGGCTAATTCTGTAGGGAGCTGAGGAAGAATTAGTTTCTCTAGGAAGTTTTAAATATGGGTAGGCTGTGCGGCAAGGGGAGAAGAGTACAGCTTTTTGTAGAAATCTGTCATGATTTTATTAATGGAAGAACTATCTGTGTGGATACTGCCAGCAGAGTCTTTCAAGCCACTTATAAACCGTTTTATCTACTGGGATTTGAGTCTACAGGCTAGTAGTTAATTGCCTTAATCACCATGTTCCCAGTATTTTTGTTTAATTCTTAACAAAGCAATTTCAGTCTTGAGAGATACAAGTTCATTTATTTGGATGTGTAGCTGCAATATTTCAAGATGGAGAGGAGAATTAGGATCAGGATGAGTAGAGGCAAAATATTGTCATTCTTTCGCACTTCTTTCTTAGGATTGGTAAAACTGATAATTTTGCCACATATTGTAGCTTTGAGTGCCTCCCATGTTATGCCCATAGATGTATCTGAAGGATCGTTATGAATTAGAAAGTCCTGAATTTGTGATCTGACCCATGGTATGAATTCGGGGTCTTTAAATAATAAAAGGTCTAAGCACCATGAAGGGGATCTAGGGAGTGAGGATCCCCAGTTAATATGTAACTTAACAGGACAGTGATCCGAGATGTTCATGGGTAGTATGCTAGACTCCTGTATGTTTTCAGTGACTTTGGGTGAAGCAAGCCAGTAATCAATCCTACTGTTTGAGTGGTGGAGGGGTAAATAAAAAGTGTACTCTTGATCTCTAGGGTGGTATAGTCTCCATACATCTGTTAATCCAAAGCCTTTCATTATTAAAGAGACTGTTGCTATACTTCTTGGGTGACTATCAATTGTAGAGTTACTTCTGTCTAAGAAGGCATTGAGTGTAAGATTAAAATCACCTCCCATTAATATAGGTGAATTAGACAGGTTGTACAGTGCCTTCAGAAAGTATTCACCCCCTGGATTTTGTCACATTTTGTGATGCTGCAAATTCAAATTAAAATACATTTATATGGGATTTTTTTGTCATGTATCCACACAAATTATTATATAATGTCAGGGCTAGAAATAATTTTTTTGAGATGCCTGTCCGAGGGACAGGTGGAATGCAAATGTTGCCTGTCCGGACAAAGTTTTACCTGTCCACATTTTTGTGAGGTGAATTTTAAACTTAAAACATAAAATGCACTGTAAAGTGGGAACAAAGAAAATTGTTGCTTTTTGGGGGGTTATTTTTCAAGGTAAAACACTGATTGAGTCTAGTCTATTTCTGAATCAGAACTTGAATCTAGTCTGCAGCCATATGGTCTCACATGAGGTCTTCTCTTGTTTTCCAGATTTGAACCATAGTGTTACGGCATCCTGCAGGTCAAATGTAGCAACACTAGCATCTGACAGCTTGACACGCATTAGTTCAGATGTAGTCATAGGAGACAGACAGGACCGCCAGCCAGACTTCACTCTGCCCATCAAGCTGAATCCTCTCTCAACTACTGCAGTTTGGGTTGGGATCAGTAGAGCTATTGTGACTAAGACCAGAATATCAGGGAATCGCTGTTCATGTGCATCATTATGGAGAATTTTTTGCTAGAAATCCAAATAGTGAAATTTCGGAGACAGCTCATTCAGTGATTTTTTTCATAAGTGGTTTCAGCTCTAACCACTGTGCTTCAATCAAGTTTACATTATGATTGTGTTTCCTCAGTAGGTCACTGTAGTGCTCTGTGAAGGTTCTGACTTCCTCATTGCCATAAAGGGCTAGTTGGTCACTATCTGGTAACTGTAATGGGTTAAATATACTGAATGACCGTAGGACTTTGTCTGTTTTAAAATTGGAAAATCGTGAGTTAATACTTTCAATTGTTGATGAAAGAAGGCTTGTAACATCATGCAACACTGCCTGTTTGGTTCTATCTATAGAATATCCCCATTCTAAGATAAGGAAGATGTCAGATCCACGGAACTGAACCTGAGTAGTGGCTGAGCCTGTCAGTCGACTTGTGCTAGTGTCACTGTCAGCTGTGTCAGAGTCAGGGAGCAACAGCAATTCGTTACAGACTTTGTCAAGTTTATCCTGCGCAGGGTAGTTCTCTAGCCAGAGCACTGTGCTTTCAACCTTGCTGACTATTGTTTCTACTGTTGAGCTGTCTCTCTGTAGAGTTAGACTGAAGGCCATCATGACAGAAAGGTATTCAGCCAGAAACTGAGAAAAGAGAACAAATCTCACAGTACTTATTGTTTTGAACAACCCACTGGCCTGATCTTTTGTTTGCCCTGGTGTGGAAGCAATGTGCTGTAAATGTACAACTAAGGCCTTGTAGCTGGACAGAATAACAGACAGAGCCCTTTCTCTGTGTGCAACCCACCGGGTCCCTGACACGTTAACTGGTTTGTGAATGGTGTACCTCATATTACTGGCTAACTCTTTGAGACCGGCCCAGTTTTTGGGAGACTTATGGTATATTTTATAGATACCCATTAAGACTTCATCTGTTGTTTTCATGTATGGAATAGATGTTGCTCATTGCTTTATAGCTAGCTCCAACTTGTGGACACTGCACTGAATCCCTAACAAATGAGGTACATCTTTCAAAATCCTGCCAAACACCCCAGTCACTTTACCCAACATGATGGGTGCCCCATCAGATCCAAAAGCAACAATTTTTTCTTTCCAGTCTTTACAGTCCAAGGTGAATTCTAAGGCATCACCTATTGAGTTATAAATGCTTTCACCATTTGGAATACAGACTGGCTGAAGGAAACAAATTTGTTAACTGGACTGAAATTTTCCATTGTCCTAATATAGACTGCCTCTCTTCTATTATGAGGCATCAGTGCTCGAGTCACATAGGACAGAGATGAAAGTGTTACTGTTAACCAGTTTTGCATCTTTTATCCTTATTGATTCTGAAATAAAATCTGTGAACGTTGCTGCCTGTTTGTCACTTCTATAACTGACTCCACATTTGCACCATTTACATGTTGTAATTCTAAGATGCCAGGAAATCTGTGAATGGCTCTGAATTAATCAAATAAAGAGTTGTTCTAAACAAATGTTCCACTTGTGTCGCCTCATTTTTTCCATTTGTATTATTCCTCGCTCTATTGCTAAGTTGGAAGGGTCTGTGTTAGACACAGTATTTTTTCATTGGCTAATTTATGAGGTTTGAGAAGTTCATGAGCTCGTACATTTTCAAGTCTCACGCTCTTATAGTCACTCATGAAAGTGTTTGTCTCCCTTAAGTATTTTTTGCAGTATGAGCAGGTCATGCCCACATCAGGCTCATATAGTAGCCACTCCCTATTTTTCTTCCAGGTCTCCCGGAACCCCCTTTTTCTTTTTGCCCCAGGACTCCCGCCACTTTCAACAGTAGTCAGAGTTGCTGGCATATCAGCACTGGCACTACAAGTTGTCACATCTTTGGCCACAATGGTGGGGTGAGTAGTTGGTGCTACTGAGTCTATCAGTAATGGAGAAGCAGTACACATAGAAGAACCCGAGCTTTCTCCTCCCTCTTGGCTTGAAACTGAAGGCTTTCCTGTAATTTTTTTAAAGCCAAACTTTAACAAAGACATTTTTTTCCCCTTTTGGTTTACTTAGCTAGTACGAATTTAAAGTACAGTAAGCACTCTGGAAGACAGTGGACACTACAGTGAAGTGATGATCAGAGATATTAGAAGACGTGAACAGTCTGTTTAGTTTTCTTTCCCTTCCTGTAAAACTCCGGACAAAGGAGTTTAATATTTATTTTTTCCTCCTGCTCAGATTTCACAACTAAAACCTGAGGGGTATCCTGCTGTCAACCTGTTTTGTAATTTAATTCCCTCCTCTCTCTTTGACAGTGCCTTCTTGTCACAGTCACTCAATTTTACTTTTATTCAGTTAGTCCAGTGGCAGAGCACAACAGCAGGCTGACAGGGGCTAGTTTAAGTTAGTAGTACTACTAGTAGTACAGTAAGTCCATCAGTATCTATCTTCAAGGTTCAAGCTCTGGAGGGCTTTACATAGGCTGACTGAACAATAAGCTTTAATACAGCCTTGCCTTCACCTCTCTGCACACTCAAGATATATTTTTTTATTCAGAGTCAGAGATGATGAGACTTGCAAATCACAAGGTCTCTTTTGGCTTTGAGAGAGTTTTATTCAGGTGTACAGGTACAGTGCCTGACTGCTTTGAGACTTAAACTAAATAATCCCCCTTGTTCACCTCCCCTCTCCTCCTCCAAGTACCAGCAGGACTTTGATTCACACAAACTGAGCCCCCAAATGAGAGAGCCCTGAGAAGGGCTGTTGAGAATTTGCAGAAGTCTTTTTTTTTTTCCACTCGCTCGTGCTCTCCTACTCGCGCTCCTCACCCTATGGCCAGACTAGTGAGAGTGAGGAGAGTGAGTCAGCGCCGGTCAGTCTTCCTGCTCGCTGAGAGGTCAGGTGACACTAGAAGCTGCAGTCACTTGACCCTCAGTGCCAGCGGGAAGACTGAATGGGCGGGCGGAGCTACGCATTGACGTCGTCTGGGGAAACCTCCCGTCTGCCGCTGGGTCCTAGTGCCCAGCAAAACACTGTCTCCCTCGCTGCGTCTATCTCGCTGCTCGCTGACAAAACCGCCTGTCCAAGGGACAGGCAGTCTTAAAAAAACGGCTGTCCCAGCTGGAAACCGGCTGTCCGGGACAGGTGGACAGCCAGTTATTTCGAGCCCTCTGCGCACTCCTGTATGGAGCCCCCTTGCTTGCTGATATCCAAGGGGCGAGTAAAAAAAACAAACAGGAAAAAGGCAACAGCACAGCAGACGATGGACCCTGGTACATACATGCCACACACCACTTGTAGTGCCCCTGAGAAAAACACAAAGACTGGGGATAATCCCCCCACCTCCCGTCCCTGTGTGGGGGTATAACCAAGGTTATATTATGATTGTGTATGCCTTTGTCACACTGAGTTTGGATTATTGGAATGCTCTGTACCTAGGGTTGTCTGGGAGTCTGATATGTTATCTGCAGCTAACATAGAAACAAAGATTGTGATGGCAAATAAGGACCGCCAGGCCCACCTAGTCTGTCCACATTTTTTAACATTTATTTTTTGCTGCAGACCTTTACTTGATCTACGGCACCATCTCCTCCCCTCCTTTCCTTTCCCCTACTATTCCCTTCTGCATATCTTTTGAACCCCACCACCTCTGCTGGAAGGCTGTTCCAGGCATCCACCACCCTTTCTGTGAAGAAGTACTTCCTCACATCCCTCCTGAATTCACCCCCTTCCAGCTTCATCGCATACCCCCTTGTTCCCCTTATGGAAACACCGAATGCTGGTCCAGAACACAGCAGCCCGCTGATATCTGGCACTTCTCGGTCTCAGCACGTCTCGCCAGCGCTCTGTGAACCACACTGGCTGCCCATTCAGTGGGGTGTCGGCTTCAAGATTAGCTTGCTGGTTTACAAGGCCCTGTACAGTTTGGGCCTTAGTTATCTGGCAGATCTCCTGACCACGTATGCACCTTCTTGTCTGCTCCGGTCTGCCTTGTTGGGATTGCATCCCCGTTCCTCAATCGAGGTTGAAGCTCTCCGTGGACAGAGCTTTCAAGGTGGTTGGTGCCTTACTTTACAATAGCTTGCCAGTAGGCATTCAGAATGCCCCCTCGATGGACACTTTGAAATTGCTCTGAAAACACACCTGTTTGCCTTGGCCTTTCCTGAAAATAGCTGCTGACTGTATTTATTGCCGTATTTATTTTGTTTTCATTTATTCTCCTATGATTTCTAATATTGTAAGGCTCCCCAGAGCTGTATGGATTGGGCAACATATACATATAATGTCTTGCCTAGATGGAGGAGGCTAGAGACAGGTAGGAGTGCGGGGGCTGGATGGGCCAGTGGAGCGTCTGAAGGGAAGAAGTGCTAGAGAACTGCAACGAGATAAAAACAGAAAATCAAAAGAAAAAAAGAACTGGCCTCAACACAGACCTCTGGGGTACCCCACTGGTCACTTCCTTTGCCCTCGAGAATTTGCCATTGAGGACCACCCTCTGTGTCCTTCCCAACAACCTTCAGCAACTTCTAGCAGGAAAAGAATCTTCTAATACAGTACTGCATCGCACCGACATCAACGTCCTTGGGATGGAGCCTATTGGAAAATACCTCTGCCTACTGGCAAAAGTGACTGTCCATAACATAGAAACACAGAAACTGTCGGCAGATAAGGACTGCTAGGCCCATCCAGTCTGTTGTAGGCCCTATACATGTATGCGTCCACTCACCCTAAGTGGTCAATGGCTTTTCATCACTCCCCTTCCTGCCCAAGGTTCCCTTGTGCTTTCCCAGGTATGTTTAAACCCCTCCACTGTGCTTACCCCACCACCTCTTGTGGCAAACTATTCCAAGCGTTCACCACCTTCTCTGTGCAGAAAAACGTCCTCATGTTACCTCTTAATCTACCTCCCCCCCTCCAATTTCATATTGTGCCCCCTCATTCTGGTAATAATGGAAATAGCAACTGCCAGACTAATCGTTTAATATCAGAAAGGTCTGTAATCCCCAGGTGCTCCATTCAGTGTAAATGGAAAAAAGGAATATGCAAATGAAAAGTTACCTTGTAATTGAGAAAAATAAATTTCATCTCCTGAAGAAGCTGTACAACTCGGTTCCCTTTCTCAACCTTTTCTATCCCTTCTGCGCCCTTCTTGAGGAAAGGGTTAGTAACCCCCCAAAGTACGGCCACAAGGAGAAGACTGGAGACTTCCACTGAGGAAAAAAAAGGAAATCTTTAAATTTTCACATCTATGACAAGCAATAATACATTAGCCAGCAGTGACAGCACAGAAACCCTGACCCCCCACACCCCATTTTTGTTGAAAACCACTGATTGAGTCCCTTTCATTTGACACATTGACCATAAGTGGGGTCAATTGGAAAAGTTTAGCTACATACTATTCTTGCATTGCAAATAGTGGACATGCCATGGGCTGTATCAAAATAAATCTGAAAATTCAATCTGAAAGTGGACAAGGCAATGGGGCCAGACAGGGTGCATCCAAAGATACTGAAGGAGCTCGGGGAGGTACTGGCTGCACCTCTGACAGTCCTGTTCAACCACTCACTGGAGATGGGAGCGGTTCCAGAGGACTGGAAGAGTGCAGATGCAGTCCCACTTCACAAAAATGGTAGCTGGGAGGAGGCTGGCAACTATATGCCAGTCAGCCTGACTTCAGTAGTGGTGAAATTAATGGAATCTCTACTGAAGGACTGCGGAATATCTTGAATCCAGTGGCTTACAAGATCCAAGGCAGCATGGATTCACAAGGGGAAGGTCATGTCAGACAAATCCGAAAGATTTCTTTGATTGGGTGACCAGGGAATTGAATCAGGGTACAGCGGTGGATGTGGCCTACCTAGATTACAGTAAGGCCTTTGACACCGTTCTACACAGGAGACTCGTAAACAAACTTAGCAGCCTAGGAGTGAGACCAAAGGTGGTAAACTGGGTAAGAAATTGGTTAGGGGTTAGGCGACAGAGGGTGGTGGTTAACAAAGTTCACTCCGAAGAAGGGGAGGGTGACCAGCAGGGCGCCACAGGGCTCAGTATTGGGATTGGTTCTCTTTAATGTCTTTATTAGTGACACTGCAAAGGGGGACAGAAGGTAAAGTATGCCTTATTGCAGATGACACTAACATCTGCAATAGGGTGGACACTCCAAGAAGGGTGGAAGAAATGAGTAGTGATCTGAGAATGTTCGGAGTGGTCAAGGGTATGGCAGCTAAGTTTCAATGCGAAAAAGTGCAAAATCAATCACCTAGGGCATAGAAACCCAGGGGTGGAGTACAAAATGGGGGGGGAGTGGTATTGATGACCACCAAACAGGAAAGAGACCTGGGGGCAATCATATCTGATGACCTAAAGGGGCCAGGCAGTGTGACAAGGCAGTAGGGAGAGCTAGTGGGATACTGGGGTGCAGAGGGAGAGGTATCACTAGCAGAAAGAGGAAGGTGGTGTTACCTCTGTATGGATCCCTGGTGAGACCTGACCTAGAATAACGTGTCCAGTTCTGGAGACCTCAACTCCGGAAGGACACAGACAGAGTGGAGGCAATCTAGAAGAGGGCAACTAAAATGGTGCAGGGTCTGCATAAAAACTCCTATGAGGAGAGACTGAAAGACCTCAATATGTACAACTTGGAGGAAAGGCGAGAAGGGGGGGATATGACAGAGACTTTCAGATATCTCACGGGTATAAATAAGGTACAAGAGGGAAGTATTTTTCAGAAGAACAAAGGGTCATGCTATAAAGCTGGGGGTAGACTCAGGGAGATGTGAGGAAGTACTTCTTATGGAAGGGATGGTGGATGCCTGGAACAGCCTCCCAGCAGAGGTGGTGGGGCAAAACTGTGGCAGAGTTCAAGAAGGCATGGGATAGGCATAAGGGAATTTTAGTGGTAAGGTGGGGGGGGGGAGGCAGAGTCAGAGATTACATAGGATCTGTGGTGCTACAGTAGGTATGGAAAAATGGGCAGACTTGGTGGGCCAAACAGTCCATATCTGTTGTCAAATTCTACGTTTCTTTTTTTTTTATAATTATATTTTATTCATTTTTATCATAAAATTGCTAATTACAATTGGTCCGTGCAAGAAACTTTCACAGTGGTACAATACCATTTAGATTTAACATCTAATAATAAACAGGATATCAGTACTTCTTGCTAATACCTCTATTAGAGAAGCCATCTTTTTTTTTTTTGTTTAATTCTGTTTATTGGTATTTTCAAAAAGAGAAAAAAGGAAAAAAAACACGCCATTACAAGCATTATAAAGCATACAAAGTTTCACCCATTTGTTGGCACTAACAATCAGAGGTTAAAAAATGGTACAACTATAGCTATATAAAACTATATACATATGTCTACTTCCACTGTTCAATTCATTAAAGTTCGGTACATATATATCATTCATTCCTCAACATATAATCTAACATCTCTGTCCTGGGGTAATAAAAACGTAGCTTAGTATTTCATCTACCTGAGGTCACAATTAACATTTCCTCCATGGTTAGTGTACTCGGGAAAGGCCCCCACATATTTGTAAAGCTATCTAATCGGTCTCTTAGATAACAGGTTCTCTGCTCCAGTGCCAGAGACCCTACAGACAGGGCACATCACTGAAATATAGTTGGGGACTCTCCGGAGACCCAGGTGTTCAAAACTGGTTGTCTAGCCTGCAGCAGTAGAATCCTTATCCATCTCGGATAAAGGGACCATTCTTCCTCTTCTTCGTCTCCTATGCCACGCAAAAAGTGACCTCCACGCCAGGCACAGTGCCCAGCTGCTGCGCCACCGTCTCCCAATATCCCGAGTTTCGGACAAGTCCAAAAGCAGTGAAAATAGGTGCCTATGTGTTCCTTGCATCTGCCACACCTCTCCGACATCTCAGAGTGGAATCTATGTGTCATTGCTGGAGGGTAATACAAGCAATGGCTAAACTTACAGGCAGAATCTTTATATCTGTTACTGGATAATAGGCCCATATGTGACTCCAAAATCAGGCCCCAGTTTCTGTCTGTGATTGGAACCCCAGGGTCCCTTTCCCATAAACTACGTGTTTTATGGGTTATGTTAGGCGCCCTTTCTCTAAAGAGATGTGCTGCAGCCTTCAGCATCCCACTGGGCTGGGTCCTGGCTCTGAGTATTAGCATTTCTACCCCCTCCAGAGGCGATTCTACCTTTCTTTGTTTATCCATCTCCTTGCAATAGTCCCTAACCTGAAAGAACCTAAACAGGTGGTTACTTGGGATCCCAACCTTGTCTCTTAGCTCCTGGAAGGAACCAAAACCCCCCATCCTATACATAGGGAAAAGGGACTTGGCAAGGTTCGAGGAATGATCAAATATATGGCAGCTCAGATTCAATGCAAAGAAGTGCAAGGCAATGCATCTGGGAAACAAAAACCCGGGGAAGAGTACACATTTGGGGATAATAACAACAACAAAAATCGAAGAGACCTAGGAGTAATTATATCATATGACCTAAAGGTGGGCAAGCAATGTGAGAAGGCAGTAAGGAGGGCTGGGGGGATACTGGGATGCATACCCCCCGCCATTTATCCTTTCTTTCTCTCTTACAAAATGCCTACCTGAGCCTCCATAAGTCTGTTACTTCAAGACTGCGAGCCTTATTTCTTACTTTTACCGTTTATCAAGCGTGTTTACGTTCCCTGCACTGTTTATGTGACCTTGACTTTGTACTGTTCAAAATATGTGACGTGGAATCTATGTAAATTGTTCTCTGCACTGCATGTTACCTTAACTTTGTACTGTTCATTGTATGTGACGTGGAACCTTTGTAAATGAGTCTCTGACTGAAAGGTACTTTCCGATCTCTGAAATAAATAGATAAATAGCGAGAGGCATCAGTAGTAGAAAACAGGAAGTTGTTATCCCTCTGTACAAGCAGCTGGTGAGACCCCATCTGGAGTCCTGCGTGCAGTTCTGGAGACCCCATCTCCGCAAGGACATAGATACAGTGAAGGCTGTTCAGAGGAGGGCAACTAAAATGGTGCAGGGTCTGCACCACAAGACATATGAGGAGAGACTAAAGCAGCTTAATATGTACCTGTATACCCTTGAGGAAAGGAGGGAGGGGGGGACATGAATGGATGAATGAACTCTTTATTTGTAAAAGCGCCTTTCTAAAACCAAGGCGCTGTACACAAACCAAACAAAATAATTTAAAAACACATTACAATCAAAATATTAAAATCCATAAAACTACAATACCATAAATATCAACTTCGGTAAAATCTGAGTATGCCAGGCTAAGTATTCAATTCAGAGGCTAATCTGGATATGCTGTGTTAAATAAGTATGTTTTTAGTGCCATCTTAAAACTCTGTGGCTACTCCATGATAGAAACGTTCACGTTTCTCAATGGAAATAAAGTTCAGGAGGGTAACATCTTTCAGAAAAAGAGAAGTGCAAGAACAAGGGGGCACAATTTGAAGATAGAGGGGGGATGGCTCAGAGGTAATGTCAGAAAGTATTTTTTCACAGAGAGGGCTGTGGATGCATGGAACAGTCTTCCTGAGGAGGTTGTGGAGTCAGGAACAGTGGGAGAATTCAAGAATGCATGAGACAGGCATAAGGCAATTCTAGTGGGGGGTAGGAGGAAGTAAGCTGTTGATTAACTAGAATCTGCAGCTTATCTGTTAGGTAGGGAAATGGGCAGACTAGGTGGGCCAAGCGGTCCTTATCTGCCATCAAATATTATGTTTCTATGTTTCTATCTCCCAAACACCATATTCCCTTAGACTCCCAATCCCAAAAGGCTGGGTCCTTGATGCATGGCCTGAAAAAGGGGTTTCTAGCAATGGGTAGTAATCTTGCTTGCTCCTCTCCTGCTCCAAGTACCTTTTGAATTTGCACCCAGCTATCTAGCACCCATAATACCAGGGAACTGGGCTGCCCCAGGACAGTGTAGGCCCTCCGAACCCCACTGTCCAAGTAAGCTGAGAGCCTGCCCAGCGACCCTCTCTCTTCTAGATCTATCCAGCTGGCCATGTCAGGCCTAGCTATCCAATCCTTTATAATGCGTGTCTGTGCTGCTAGGAAGCACTGTTTCAAATCCCGGAAGTTTAATCCCTCACCTTGAGAATTCATTTTCAACCTAGCTAGGCCCGCCCTTGCTCTCTTCCCCTGCCATATAAACTCTGTGAACCTCTTTTCCAGTTTCTTAATGTGCCTTCTGTTAGGGCCCATGGGGAGCAACTGGAGCAGATAGAAGATCCTAGGCAACTTATTCATTTTTATCAAGTTAATACGCCCCATCCAAGAGAGGGCGAGGCCCGCCATCTCTGCAGTTCCTCCACTACTGTTTTCACCATGGGAACACAGTTCAATCTGTAGAATTCCACTATGTTCTTCCCAATATTTAGCCCCAGATATTTGAAGGAAGTCGTCACTAGCTTCAAGCCCCACTTGTCCCCCCCCAGTATTGCTCCACTGCCCATATACATCACCTCGGATTTATCTAGGTTGATTTTATAGCCTGAGAAGCCATCAAACTGCTTAAGAAGCAAAGTAGAGGTAGGATAGAGTGTTCCGGGTTCCGCAGATACAGAATCATATCACTGGCATATAGTGACAGTTTGTGTTGCCGCCCCCCCTTTCCCCATAATCTCTATGATATCAGGGTGTTGCCTGATGGCTATTGCCAGAGGCTCAATTGCTAGGGCAAAAAGCAGGGGAGACAACAGGCACCCCTGCCGCATGCCCTGAGACAAAGATAACCTATCAGCTAGTTTCCCATCCAGTAATATCGAAGCCTGGGGGGAGCCATACAGGGCCTTTACCATTCCCAGAAACTCCGATCCCAAACCAAATTTATCTAATACCTCGAAGAGGTAGTCCCATTCAATACAGTCAAATGCTTTCTCAGCGTCAAGGGATAGGATAGCTGTGAGACCAGGGTGCCTGCAGGTGCCCTGTATCACATTAAAGGCCTTCCTAGTGTTATGATATGAGTGCCTCCCCTGAATCAATCCCGTTTGATCAGGATGTATAAGGGTCGGTAGCAGCCCATCCAGGCGGGATGCCAGTACCTTGGCATTGATTTTAGCGTCCACATTGAACTAGGATATGGGCCTATAGGAGGCACAATGCTGAGGGTCCCGCCCAGGCTTCGGCTGAACACAGATTGCTGCCTTACCCATAGTAGCAGGTAGGGATGCCCTTCTCTAACTTCCTTAAAAACTTCCCACAAGTGGTCGACCACTGCCTGACCCACTACCTTATAAAATTCCACAGGTAGGCCATCCGGCCCGCTTGCTTTCCCTGACTGCATACCTAGGATAGCCTTTCTGATTTCCTCTTTAGAAATCTCTCGATTAAAGTTCGCCTTCAGTGTGGCTGGAAGATGTGGGACCTCCATCCCATCCAGGAACTCTTCAATCTTATCCAATTTACCCTTACATTCCGCATTATTCAAGGCCCAATAATACTGGTTAAAGCACTTTCTAATTTCCTGAGGGTTTTTATGCAGGGTCCCGTTTTTATCTCTTATGTCCTGTATCCTGGTACTCCCCCTTCTGCCTTTGATCAGGTTAACCATTAATGGCCCCCGGCTTCTTACCCCATTCATAAAATTTATGTTTAAAAAAAAAAAAATGTTTCCGGGCTTCCTCCGTGAGCAAGTTATTTAAGGCTTCCCTACTGACTGCCAATAAACGTAAAGTTTCTTCTCCTCCCCCTCTGGCCACCCTATGCTCTAGGTCTCTAATCTGCACATGCAGCTCATCTTGTTGTTGAATTTTCCCTTTTTTGTATCTTGCCACAAAGCCTATGATGACCCCCTCATGTATGCTTTTCCTGCATCCCAAAGTATTTGCTTCGACGGCGCTGTATCCCTGTTTAGCCTTGTGTACAAGGCCAGCTGATCTTGAAGGAAAGTTTTGAATTCCTGAGAGGGCAACAAATAAGATGGGAAACGCCAAGAAGAACCCCTTTCCTGTCTGGAGTCCATCTCTAAGGCAGCTACCACCATGGCGTGGTCCGATATGTGGATGGGGCGATGCTTAACCATCGCTAATTTAGGGTACCACTCCCCTCCAATATAAATGTGATCTATCCTAGACCAGGTTTTATGTGGATTGGAGACGAATGTGTACTCCCTAACTTTGGGATTTGCTGTTCTTCAGGCATCTAGTAAGTCCAACTCTGCAAGGCCCTCCCGCCACCTTCTCAGACAGCATCCCCCCCCACCCTTCCCTATGAGTGATCCATAACCACATCTGGGGTGCAGTTAAAATCACCCCCCCCCCATCACCAAGCCCTGGAACTGTTCTTGGACCAGCAAATCCAAGAGGGACCTATCAAAGATTGAATACAGCAGGTGCATAAAGACTCCCAAAGGTGACATGTACCTTAGAAACATAGAAACATAGAAGTTGATGGCAGATAAGGACCGCAAGGCCCATCCAGTCTGCCCATTTCTTTTTCTACCTTATAAATGTGCCTTCAGCCTTTGCTCTGTCAGTGACCTATCTATTCATAGTCATTTGTATTGCTCCCTTATGCCTATCCCATGCCTGCACCTTGTGTAGCACTCCCTCCCCAAACACATATCTCCCTTCCGTATTATCCTGCACTACTCTAGTCACTTTAAAAGGGAGATTCTTGTGTATTAGGACAGCTGCACCCCGTTTGTGCGAGGTGTAGGAGGCAGCGTAACAAGTTCCAACCCACCCTTGCACCAACTTCTGGTGCTCAGTGGAGGTCAGGTGGGTCTCTTGCAGCAATGCAACATGGGCATGCGCCCTCTGAAGGGCCGTCAGTACACAGGTTATTTTAATCGGGGAGGAAGAAAAAAATTACTCACCTTAGTAATTATGTTTCTTATAGGGGAGTCTTGCTGTATTCTGACTATTCTGACTATTGCAGTAAGGTCCTGCCTTTCAACTGCTCCGGAGAACAAAGGGTTAACTTTTCTATGCCTAGCATAGAATGCTCATCACGAGCTCGGTTGAAGCCTCTGTCTGTTGTTATTCGAACTGCAACCATCAGATCTTTATGAGCAAAACTCACTAGATGTTCTGTGTGGAAACTGTAAAATTTTTACTAGCCAACTGGCAAATATACAATGTTTTTGGTTCTCAAAGGAAGACTCAAGTCGGGAAACCCAAAAACAAAAACACATCCAAAAAACAACACTCCACCCAAAGACAAAAGAGGGTGTAAAATGGACACCCCTAGGGTGCCAACACTGCTCCTGCCCACCCACAACCCAAAAACTAGGTTCTGAGAGGGGAGGAGGATGTCAGAATACAGCAAGACTCCACTAGAAGAAACATAATTACTAAGGTAATTTTTTCTTTAAACAACATGAAGTCTTGCTGTATTCTGACTACTGCAGACTACCAAGCAGTACCTCCATGGAGGAGGGACAACCTACTTTGGAAATAGGCTCTGAAGTACTGCTTTGCCAAACCGAGCATCACTCCTAGCCTGGATATCCAAAGAGTAATGCTTGGTGAAGGTATGGACTGTTTTCCAGGTGGCTGCTTGACAAATTTCTAAGAGAGGAATATCCCTGGCAGCAGCCAGGGAAGCAGCTGTACCTCTTGTGGAATGAGCCCTTAGGCCTGAGGGTGGGGTTCTACCCAGTTTTTCATAGCAGAATTGTATACAAGAGACAATCCACCTGGCAATAGATCTCTTAGTGGCAGGTTTGCCCTTCCCAACTTCCCCATAAGTGAGGAACAACTGGAGAGATTCAAACCTGTGACCCTTGGTATGCTCTATGTAGTAGCTAAGGGCTCTTTTAACATCTAAACTGTGTAGCCTCCTCTCTCCCGAGGAAGAATGATCAGTGAAGAAAACAGAGAGAGATACAGATTGATTGAGGTGGAAATCTGAAACCACTTTAGGCAAGAACTTTCTGTTAGTTCTAAGGACCACTTTATCTCTGTGAAAAGAGATGAAATCAGATTCCACTGACAGGGCTTGCAATTCACTGATACATCTGGCAGAAGTAATGGCTACCAAAAACACAGTTTTCCAAGTCAAGTACTTAAGCTCTGCTGAGGACAATGGCTCAAAAAGGGGTTGCATAAGCTGAGCAATGCAAACATTAAGGTCCCAAGCAGGAGCAGGATTTCTAAAGGGGTGATTGGCGTGAAGTAATCCCTTGAAAAACTTACAGAATATAGGATGGGATGACAGAGAGGAAGACTTGCCTACAGACAGGAAAGCAGAAACAGCTGACAAGTGTACCTTAAGAGTAGCTGGTCTGAGGCCTAGGCCATTAAGATGGACCATATAATCCAGAACCGTAGGCAATTCAGCAGAGTTTGGAGAAATATTCCTCTTAGAACACCAAATGCTGAATCTTTTCCATTTGGAGTTGTAAGTCTTTCTGGTGGAAGGCTTTCCGAGAAGCCTTAAGGATATCCAGAACCCCTTGGGAAAGATGCAGATCTGCAAACTCTAACTCTTCAAGAGCCAAGCCTTGAGATTGAGAGACTGAAGATTCGGGTACCAAATCCTCCCCTGAGAGGATGTTAACAGGTTGTAATTCCTGGGAAGAGACAGGGGAAGATGGACTGTTAGGGACAACAACAAGGGATACCATGGCTGTCTGGGCCAGTCTGGAGCAATCAGAATCACTTTGCATGGTTGTGACCTTATCTTGACGAACACTCTGAACAGGAGAGGGAAGGGGGGAAAAGCATACAGAAATTTCCTTTCCCAGTTCAGAATCAGAGCATCCAGGGGGACTGAGCCCAAGACTGGGGGTCTGCAACAAAAGAGAGGAAGTTGGTGATTGTCTGGGGCTGCAAAAAGATCTATCTCTGGAGTGCCCCATCTCGAGAAAATCACTTTCAACACCAGAGGACCTAGGGCCCATTCGTGATGGCCCTGGGATATTCTACTCAGTGCATCTGCTAGGACATTGTCCTTCCCTGGGAGGTGAACTGCTATCAGAGAGGTTTGCAGGGAATAGGCCAGGGACCACAACTCCATTGCTTCTGTGCACAAGGCCGTAGACCGAGTGTCTCCTTGCTTGTTGATGTACCACGTGGTGGTGGTGTCTGTTCTGACCTGAACCACCTTGTTCTGTACATATTTGGAAAACGCTTGTAGTGCCAGAAACATTGCTCTGAGTTCCAATAGATTGATGTGAAGCAGAGATTCCTGAGGCGACCACAGTCCCTGGGTAGTAAGATCCCCCAAATGGGCTCCCCAGCCCAGCAGGGAAGCATCTGTGGCGAGGATCACTGAATGAGACTGAGTGACAAATGGAACCCCTTGTCTCAAATTGTCCTGATCCTGCCACCATTGCAAGGCTTGGATCAGGGTTCGAGTCACTGGAATTAGTTTGGTAAGGGAATCCTTTCTTTGGGACCAAAAAGCACTTAAGTGGAACTGAATGTTCCTCATTTGAAATCTTGCCCCCTGGACCACTGCTGTGGAAGCTGCCATGTGGCCCAGTAGCTGAAGGAAATGCCTTGCTGGTCGAGACACATGAAGGGTGAATGAAGAGGCCAGTTCCATGAGGGTCCTTGCCCTTTCCAGGGCAAGGAAGGCTCTTGCTTTTACCTTATCCAGTTCTGCCCCTATGAAGGTGAGGAGCTGCACTGGTTTGAGAACTGACTTTGGTAGGTTGAGAAGGAATCCTAAAGAAGTGAGCACTTGCTGGGTCACTTGCAGGTGTGACTTGACTTGGTCTGGAAACTGACCTACTATGAGTCGTCCAAGTATGGGAAAATGGAAATCTTTTGTCTCCTTAGGAAAGCAACCACTACTGCTAGGCACTTTGTGAAGACCCTTGGGACTGATGTTAGGCCAAAGGGCATTGCTCTGAACTGATAGTGGCCTGAGGGCAACTCGAACCTGAGGTACTTTCTGTGGAAGCACCTGATGGGAATGTGAAAGTAGGCATCTTTGAGGTCCAGGGAGGCTAGGCAGTTCCCTGGCCTTAGAGAGGGAAGGATAATTCCCAGAGTTACCATTTTGAACTTTGGCTTTAAAAGGTGTTTGTTCAGATATCTTAGGTCCAGGATGGGTCGCCACTCTCCTGTCTTTTTGGGGGTTAGGAAGTACCTTGAGTACAATCCTTTACCCCAGTGTAGGGTGGGAACTCTCTCTCTATAGCTCTGAGAGCTAGGAGAGAAGAAACCTCTGCCTCTAGGGCAAGGGTCTCTGAGAGACTTTCAGGTGGAAAAGATCTGGCTCTCATCTTGGGAAATTTTTTGAAGCTGAGAACCAGTCCCTGGCTTACTACTTCCAGGACCCATTTGTCTGATGTAAGAGACATCCAGTCCTGGACAAAGTAAGCCAGCCTGCCCCCTGCTGGTATAGGAGAATCGACCCGGGCAGACCCATCAGGGTGTCTGCTTGGCAGGGGCTTTAGGCTGAGGGGTGGATGCAGGCCTGCTCATCCCACTTCTACCTCTCCCTCTAAAGAACCCCCTCTGCGAAAAAGAAGAAGAAGAAGAAAGAGGCCTGAGCTTGGTAAAAAGGCATTTGGAAAGGCCTGCCCCTGCCCCTGGACTGCTGCCTTTGAGAAGCTGCTTGCCTTTCTTTGGCATGAGCACTCCTGTAAGTGGTCCTGTATTCGTCCATTTTCTTCATGTAATTCTCTGTCTGCACCCCAAATAGAGAATTACCTACTACAGGAAAATCCATGGCCTTAGCCTGGGTATCCTGTGAGAGGCTAGTACATCTGAGCCAAGCCATTCTCCAAAGAGCCACAGATGTAGCCATGACTTGATGATACATCATTGAAGTCTACAGCAGCATGAAATTGTACTTTCAATGCCTTGATCCCATCTGCAGCCACCTGCTCCAGCTCCTTGGCAAGCTGGGGAGGACCCTGTTTAGCCAGTGCCAGTACAGTGTCCCACCTGGACTTCTGGTACCTGGCTGCATAGGCCATATAATTAGCCTGCCTGAGTCCCAAAGATGATGCCATGTACTGCTTCTTTGCCGTGGCATCAATCTTCCTGGAGTCCTTGTCTGGGGGGTGTGATGCCAAGGGAATGTTTGCCTTATCACAGGCAGCAGCCTGCACAACCCAAACATGGCTGCATTGCTGAAAAAGGAACTCTGTGTCTGAGCCTGAGAGAGTGTACCTCTTGTCCATTCTTCTATTCACAGGAGGTATAGAATTGGGACACTTGAGAATTTTTTGTGTCTGTTTCCCAAAAGATTTGTGAAGGGGAATAGACAGTCTCCTGGACTCTGGGATGTCCATCATCTCAACATAATCAGGCTCTTCCTGATCCTCTACTGCCTCCTCGACAGGAAGCTGAAGGGTATCAGCCACCTTTCTGTAGAACATGTAGTGTGAAGGGGACTCAGAAAGCCTAGGAGGAGAAACTCCTGAAAGTCTGTCTGGGGAGATGTCCGGTTCAGTAGGCACATCCAGACTTTCACCATCACCATAATCATCCTCATACTCTCCCTCCTCCTCCTCAAACTCCAGTTCATAAAATTCTTCCAAGGTATAATCTGGAACCGGGGGAACCGACCAAACCGAGCCCCTGCCAGATGGTGCCGGTTCGGTTGGAACAGATCGAAGCGATTCCACAATCCTAATCGCTTTGGCTATCTCATCGGCGGTTGGAATATGGGATTCTGGATCCGAACCGGTCGATTTGTCTTTTCTTTTTCTTTTTGTCAGAACCGATTCCTCAGAATCGGCTCTCCTTTTGCCCGAAGAAGTATCGCCCTGGTCAGAGGGCACTCCTTCTGGTTCGGTCAGAACCGAACCGGGCTGGCCATCCGGGTCAGCGGACTTCTCGGCCTCCCTTTTCCTCAGTCTACCTAATCTCTTTTCCAGGGTAGATTTGGGAAAATTCCTGCAAATTTGGCAGTCTGAATCGAGGTGGTCAAACCTCAGACAATAAACACAGGTGGTGTGGGGATCAGCCTTAGCGAAGACCTCCCCACACACACTGCAGTGTCGAAACCTAGTGGGCCCGGTTTTCTTTTTGGGTTTCTCAGACATGGCCAACCTAACCAAACTTACCCTTTTCTCAGCAATCCGCCAGGCAAGACTCCCCCATCGGTTTCTGACCGTGTCACAGGTCTTGGAAAAAAACGTACTTAAAACCCGTTTATTTTAGAACCGATATGGACTGGTAACCACACACTAAAGTAAAGCACAAGTTTTACCTCAAAATGATCGGTTCAGCCAAACCGATCCACAGTTTACAGGTTCCACACAGAAAACAGAACAAAAACCTATCTAGTACTCATGGTACCACAGACAGATACTTGAACCAACTATGCGGAAACAACAATTCGGAAGAAACCGACCAAAAACCGACACTTCAACCGACTTTTGAACCAAGCAGCAGGAGAAATCTCTGGAGCAAAGAATCTGACGGTTGCAGTTTGAATAACAACAGGCAGAGGCTTCAACCGAGCTTGTGATGAACATTCTATGCTAGGCATAGAAAAGTTAACCCTTTGTTCTCCAGGGCAGTTGAAAGGCAGGTCCTTACTGCAATAGTCAGAATACAGCAAGACTTCATGTTGTTTGAAAAGCCCCTCACATTCCAGGAGATTAGGTTTATGCTCTCCTTATTCGCCATTGCTGTGTAATTATCTCCCACAGGACGCCCCATCTTCGGTCCAAGAATTCCCTTACAACAGTTAACTTCACATTAACAATCCCCTTCATGTTGTACCTTCTTGTAGACCTTCTAACAGTAAAACTCTCAATAACCAAAATTGTAAACCAGAACCTGTTTAAAACAGAGACCAAATAACTATTTACATTCGTCCCTCTCCTCGTAGTAGTAACATACAACATTCTTATGTAGAACAGGTATGCATGGTACTCTATGTGAAAAAATTCCACTGAAGGTTTGGTTTAAAAAAATAATCTTTGCTCCCCCCCCTCCCCGGCTCCACAACCTTAGCTTCCATGACACGGTAATATAATAAGAGGTCATGCTCCCTCACACAAACCCACCCAGTCATTACCCATTACAGCCTTCCTGTTAATAATGTGATTTTCACAAATTCCCTGTTTCCCATATGCTGGTTCGCCCCTAGTCAACAAATAAAGGGAGAGAAAGACAAACAGACAAACAAAAAAACTGCCAAGTAATGCGTCTGCCCCGCTTAAGTAAGCACATTTTATCCCCTCCCCGCTTAGCTGCACCCCCATCCATGTAGCATTAATTCCCCCACAGCTAGGAGATGTAACAAGGAAGGCGCGTGGCAGGCCTCGTGACTCAAATCCAATGTGCAGGCCCACCACACGTGCCTACTCACAGTTCTCTGGTTCCATGAAGGGTGTTCTCAGGATGCTCCTCCCACTATGGTACATCAGCGAGAAGAGTCACGGCACCAGGGTAGCATTCCAAGCTCAAGCTCTGCCACCCACTAAGCAGACACAAAATTTCACCAGTCCTTCACAGTACTTAATCAGCCAGAAAGGCTTCTCCCAAACAAAGTCAAGGCTAAGCAGGGCTGGGCCCATTGCAGAGATTTATTTAACAGTGGCTCCAGCATTAGATAGATACATTCCAGTCCAATTCAGGCCCCCTTTGCCCTCCCTGTAGCAGTAGGGGAGCCAGAGAGATAGGGTAGGTCCATGTGAGCCGCTGATCAGTCAATGAAAAAGAAATGAAGCAGAAAACTCCATTAGCCAAAATGTGGCCACGCTGACCTCTTCACTCGATTTTCTTCTTTAAGTCAGCTACGAATGTGGTAGCCTTGTCTGCTTCCCAAAAACTATATGATGCGCCCTCGTGTCTGATAGAGTGTAGCTGGGAAGACCATGAACCATTCCACCTTTAGGCATTGGCATTCTGCGATCACATCATTAAATGCCCTCCTCTTTTTCCCAGTCATGACAGAATGGTCCTGAGACATACAGTATATAAATTTGCTCCCTTGAACTGCAGCTCCTTGGTATTTCGGCAGGCACTCCACATTTCTTGCCTGTCTTGGAAGTTATGGAACCTGAACATCACCTGGCGGGGTGGGTGCCCCTCCAGCGGTCTCAGCTGTACTGCCCTGTGAGCCCGTTCTAATTTATAACGCCCTCTCTTTGGCTGTAGGCCCAGCAAGGCCGAGAGCTTCACGGCGCAGAACCCCAGTACGTTCGGATCTTCACGTCCCTCCGGGAGGCCCTGAAGGTGTAGATAATAATTCTCCTGGTAATTCAGGGCCTCCCAGAGCTTCAAGACGTCCTTCTCCAACTCGCACACTCGCTTAGGGAGCGGGGCCAACAGATCCTCTGCGACTGAGATGCGGCCCTCTGCCTCCTCCAGTCTTTCTTGACGCTGTATCAGTTGCGCTTCCACAGCCTCCAGTTTCCAATCGATTTTCTGCTCCAGCCTATATTGTTATGGAGACAGGACATCTGTTAACTGCTCCCATAACTCACGGACAATCGCCGCTATTTCTGCGGCCGAAATGGAGATAGGCCATAGTGCGGTGGTCTGCGATCCCGTCGGCTGCCGTTTAGCGGATTTCGGGCCCGATCACTGCAATTTGCCCCAACATGACACTGCTGATCATGGGTTAATGCATGCCAAGGTGTGTAGTGAGCCACAAGGTGCTAGGGCCAAGTGCCTTTAGCTCCTGGATGTGTATTCACCCATGAGAAACGATACCCTGGATTGTCTTATTATACTTATAAAATGGGTAATGAAAGTATATTTGTAAAATAAAACACACAATGAAAAAAGTAGTCCCTCCAAATGTTAGTTGCCAGTAGGGGGCCCTGAAGTAACATGTGACATACTAGTGTGTGCTTGTCTGGCCTGTTAAAATCAAATGCTGGCTCGAGACTTTTAAAACTTCACCAGAAAAAAAACCCGCCAGCTAGTCCAGCATTCAGTCACTCCCTGGAGGAAAAGAACAGTTTTAAAAGACATTGGGCTAGTCTGGCTTTTTGTCTCAAACATGTCAAACTGTCCTGTGCCCTGCCTCCCTGGGGAGGGAGGGGTAATTTAAGGGGTATATGATTAGGGGTGTGTGGACGTGTTATCTGGTGTTTGTATAGTTAGAAAAAGTGGGTAGTATGTATATTTAGGTTAGTTTTTTATTTATATTATCAAGGTTGAAATTATTAGGTATAATTTGTTTTATTGGGTTCTTCTAGTTTTGGGTTAGTACTCTTGGCCGGAATGTGTTGGAGTGTTGGCCCTGTACGACTCACCTTTGCTGCCTTTCTGCTTCATGACCTCCACCCCCCCCAGTTTCATCCACTGTTGCTAGGCGCTGTAGGGAGGTCAGAATCATGAGGAGGTGGGTCGATCGTTGTGGGCAGGGGGCAGCTGAGGAAGGGGAAAGTGGTGAGGGGCACTGAGATTGTAAGGTCCAGGAGGAGACACCTTGGGTTTAAACAGGGCCGTGGGCGATGCCAGACGTGTTTGGTTCCTGTACCCAGGGGTCCCACCAGACCGAGTGGGCAGGTAGCCAGAAGGCCAGCTGCCTCCTCTAATCCTCTCCGGGCGGTGCTGTGCAATGCCAGGTCGATAAGAAACAAGACTGCTATTTTTACAGACTTGATTTCCTCTGTCGAACTAACTTGCATCACGGAGACCTGGCTGGGTGATGATGCTAGCACTGTTTTAGAGGCTGCCGTTCCCGCAGAGGTACCGTGGGGCACTGCCCAGGAAGAATCGGGGGGCCCACCATTTTTAAAGCCAGCCTGGGCTACTCGGCGCGCAATTGATAATGCCAGGTCTTTTGGAGTGCGTCGCTTGATGCGCAGTGGTCCAGGTGCAGGTTGCAGGATTCTCCTCCTTTGCCGCCCTCCGGGGTGGAGGAGAATTCCTGCAGGAGGTAATGGACCGTCATCGACCAGATGTTGGAGTCTCCCAGTTATTTAATCCTGGAGGACTTCAGCGTGGAGTCGATGTGAGAAACCCTGAACTCGGTTACGACCTCCTCCAAGTGATGTCTTCACTGGGCCTGACACCAGAAAAAATTACTCACCATAGTAATGCTGTTTTTTCTAATGGAGTCTTGCTGTATTCTGGCTATATGCAGTTGGCCCCAGCACTTGAACTGCTCCGGAGAGGAAAGGGTTAACTCTATGCAGCAGCATAGAACGTTGAGCTCAAGCCCTGTCTCTGGTACATCTCAGTGTAACCGTCAGATTCTTATGAGCATATACTAATTAATTAATAGCTATAGAAATTGTTCAAAAAACTTTAAACCATAGGCAACAATGCATGGGTCCAAAAGACTCAAGTCGAGAACCCAAGATAACTTATGTAGATAGTGAAAAATATATTAAAAAAAATAACAATTAAGAAAGACCCCACCTAGAAAAGGAGGGGTGCAAAGGTACACCTCTGGTGTGAAACACTGTAAACTGCCAACCCACATCCCAAATGAAAAAATTACTCACCTTAGTAATGTTGTTTCTTCTAATGGAGTCTTGCTATATTATGACAAATTGCAGTTTGTCCCACCACTAGAACTGCTCCGGAGGTGAAATAGTTAACTCCATTCCACGAATGGAACTTTGAGCACGAGCTCTAAGATAGAAGCTCTGTCTGTGTAGTTTCAAACCTGAACTGTCAGATCTTTACGAGCAAAAACTCACTAAGGTCTGTGTGGAAGCTGTAACCTACACTAGCCAACTGGCTACCTAAATAATAACACCCATTGCTGGTCCCACACCAAAGACTCAAGTCAGGGACCAGAATTAATAATATAATTTAACAATAAGAGAAATAAAACGAGAGACTAATAAAACACCACACCCCAAACCCCAAAAAGGGGTGAACGCCTAAAAGGGCATAAAATATTGCCCACACTAGGTTGCCCACACCATACCCAAGTAGAAGTTCTGAGAGGGGCAGGTTGGGGAGGTTATAATATAGCAAGACTCCATTAGAAGAAACAACATTACTAAGGTGAGTAATTTTTCTTCAAACAACATGAAGTCTTGCTATATTATGACAAATTGCAGACTACATACAGCAGTACCCTCCATGGAGGAGGGACAGAACCTACTTAGGAATAGGCTCTGAAGCACAGCTGTGCCAAACCGAGCATCTCTCTAGCCTGGACATCCAGGGAGTAATGCTTGTGAAAGTGTGTACCATTTTCCAAGTAGCAGCCTGGCATATCTCCAATATAGGGATGTCTCTGGCAGCAGCTAGAGGCAGCTGTACCTCTAGTAGAATGAGCCCTCAAGCCAGAGGGATCTCTGCCCAGTTTCTGATAACAAAATTGGTACAAGAGACAATCCACCTGGCAATTAATCTCTTAGTGGCAGGTTTCCTTTCCCAACCTCACCATAAGTGAGGAAAAGTTGGAGGATTCGAACCTGTGACCCTTGGTAATGCTCTATATAGTAACTAAGGGCCCTCTTAAAATCCAAACTGTGCAATCTCCTCCTCACCAGAAGAGGAGTGTTCAGTGAAGAATACTGGAAGGGAGATAGATTGGTTAAGATGGAAATCTGAAACCACCTTAGGCAAAACTTCCTGTTAGTCCTGAGGACTACCTTATCCCTGTGGAAAGAAATAAAGTCAGTTTCTACTGACAAGGCTTGCAACTCACTTATGTCGTCTAGCAGAAGTGATAGCCTACTAGGAAAACAGTTTTCCAAGTTAGATACTTCAGCTCTGCAGAAAACAGAGGTTCAAAAGGGGGTTGCATTAATTGGGCAATGCAAACATTAAGGTCCCAGGCAGGGGCCGGATCCCGAAAAGGTGGATTAGTATGGAGTAATCCCTTAAAAAACTTGGAAAACACAGGATGAGCGGAAAGAGAGGATGACTTTCCTGCTGAAACAAAAGCAGAGACAGCTGCCAAATGAACTCTCAGGGTAGCTGGTCTGAGGCCCAAGGAATTAAGATGGACCATGTAATCTAACACAATGGGCAACTCAGCAGATTCTGGGGAAATATGCTTCCCAGAACACCAAATGGAAAACCTTTTCCATTTAGAATTATAAGTAGCCCTAGTGGAAGGCTTCCTAGAAGCCTTTAGAATTTCAAGAACACCCTGAGAGAGGTGTAAGTCAGCAAATTCTAACTCCTCAAGAGCCAGGCCTTGAGGTTGAGGGATTTGAGGTTCGGATACCAAACTCTCCCCTGGGCACAGGATAATAGGTTGTGATTCCTGGGGAGACACAGGGGAAGATTGACTGTCAGGGACAGAAGAAGTGGGTACCAGGGCTGCCTGGCCCAATCCGGGGCAATCAGAATCACCCTGCAAGGCTGGGATCTGATTTTGACTAACACTTTGAATAGGAGAGGGAAGGGGGGAAAAGCATAAAGAAACTTCCCTTCCCAATCCAGGAGGAGGACGTCCAAGGGGACTGAGCCCAACACTGGAGGCCTGCAACAGAACAGTGGAAGTTGGTGATTGTCTGGGGCTGCAAAAAGATCTATCTGAGGGGTGCCCCATCTGGCAAAGACTATCCCCAGTACTTGAGGATCCAGGGACCATTCGTGATGGCCCTGAGAAATCCTGCTGAGAGGATCTGCTAGGACATTGTCCTTTCCTGGAAGGTGAACTGCTATGAGGGAAGTGTTCAGGGAATAGGCCAGAGACCACAACTTCATTGCCTCGGTGCACAAGGCCGAAGACCGAGTGCCCCCCTGCTTGTTGATGTACCACATTGTTGTGGTGTTGTCTGTTCTGACTTGTACCACTTTGTTCTGAACAGATGCAGAAAACACTTGAAGTGCTAAAAAGACAGCTCTGAGTTCCAGCAAATTGATGTGGAGCAGAGATTCCTGGGGGGACCACACTCCCTGAGTGGAGAGGTCACCCATGTGGGCTCCCCACCCCAGGAGGGAAACATCTGTAGTGAGAGTCAAAGTGTGAGCAGGGGGAATGAAGGGGACCCCCAATCTTAAATTGCTCTGATCCTGCCACCACTGGAGGGCCTGGATCAAGGTTCGAGTCACTGGGACCAACTTGGAAAGGGGGTCTCTTCTCTGAGACCAATAGGCTCTCAAGTGAAACTGAATGTCTCTCATCTGAAATCTTGCTCCCTGCACTACAGCTGTGGATGCAGCCATGTGACCCAGGAGCTGCAAAAGTGTCTTGCTGATCGAGAGACCTGCAGAGGAAGGAGGAGGCCAGAGCCACCAAGTTCCTTACCCTTTCTAAGGGAAGAAAAGCTCTGGCCTGGTTGTGTCCAATTCTGCACCTATAAAGGTGAGTACCTGGACTGGTTCCAGAACCGACTTTGGTAGATTTAGCAGGAAGCCCAGGGAGGTGAGAAGCTGCTGGGTGACTTGCAGGTGAGATTTTACCTGTTCTGGGGACTGGCCTACAATGAGCCAGTCGTCTAGATAGGGAAAAACAGCAATCCTTTGCCTCCTTAAGTGAGCCACTGCTACTGCCAGACATTTTGTGAATACCCTTGGGGCAGAGGTCAGGCCGAAGGGCATTGCTCTGAACTGGTAATGACCTGAGGGCAGTTCGAATCTGAGGTACTTTCGGTGGGAGCTTCTGATTAGGACGTGAAAATAGGCATCCTTGAGGTCCAGAGAAGCTAGCCAGTCCCCTGGCCTTAGAGAAGGTAAAATCATTGCCAGAGTTACCATTCTGAACTTTGGTTTCAAAAGATGCTTGTTCAGATATCTGAGGTCTAAGATGGGCCGCCATTCTCCTGTCTTTTTTGGGGTAAGGAAGTATCTGGAATACAGACCCTTGCCCTGGTGTAGGGGAGGAACCCTTTCTACTGCTCTGAGAGCCAACAGGGTTGAGACCTCTGCTTCTAGAGCAAGGGTCTCTAAAGAACTTGCAGGTAGAAAAAGCCTGGCTCTCATCTTGGGGAACTTTTTGAAGCTGAGAACCAGACCCTGGCTTACTACTTCCAGAACCCACTTTTCTGAGGTTAAAGACACCCAGTTCTGACTGAAGTAAGCCAATCTGCCCCCTACTGGTAAAGGAGAATCGGCCCTGGGCACCCCATCAGGGTGCCTGCTTAGCAGGTGCTTTAGGCTGAGGGGTGGAGCAGGCCTGCCCACACCCCTGCCTGCCTCTGCCTCTGAAGAACCCCTCTGAGCATAAGCAGAGGAGGCCTGAGTTTGTAAAGGCCTGTGGAAAGGCCTACCCTACCCCTGGGGTGTGCCTCTGGGGAGTGGCTTGCCGCTCCTTAGCTTGGGCACTTTTGTAAGTAGTCCTATATTCATCCATCTTTTCATATAATTCTCTGTCTGCTCCCCAAACAGAGAATTTCCCACCACAGGAAAATCCATAGCCTTAGTCTGGGTATCCTGTGAGAGGCTAGTACACCTGAGCCAGGCCAACCTACTTAAAAGCTACAGATGTGGCCATGACTCTAGAGGAGACATCATTAACATCCACAGCAGCATGAACTGCACCTTAGAAGCCTCAATGCCATCGGCAGCCACCTGTTCCAGCTCACTAGCAAGCTGGCCATGGGCTTGTTTGGCTAATTCCATAACAGTATCCCATCTAGATTTCTGATACCTTGCTACATAAGCCATATAATTTGCTTGCCTGAGTCCCAAGGATGCTGCCATGTAGTTTTTTTGCCATGGCATCAATCTTCGTGGAATCCTTGTCAGGAGGATGTGAAGCCAGGGGAATATTAGCTTTATCACAGGCTGCAGCCTGAACTACCCCAACATGACTGCATTGCTGAGAAAGGAATTCTGTATCAGGACCTGACAATGTGTACCTTCTGTCCATCTTTTTATCTACAGGAGGCACAGAATTAGGAGTTTTAAGATTTTTATTGTTTGTTTCCTAAAAGACTTATGCAAAGGAATAGACAATCTCCTAGACTCTGGAATATCCATCATTTCTACAAAATCAGGCTCCTCTTGCTCATCCACAGCTTCTTCCAAAGGAAGCTGGAGGGTTTCGGCAACTATTTTGTAAAACATAAAATGAGAGGGGGATTCAGAAAGCATAGGGGGAGATTCTAAAGGTCTGTCTGTGGAAATGTCCGGTTCAATGGGCACACCCAGACCCTCCCAGCCACATTCATACTGTTCATAATCATCCTCCCCCTCCTCTGGTTCATAAAACTCCTCAACATCATATTCTTGAACCGATGGAACCAGACGAACCGACCTTTTACCAGATAGTGGCGGTTCGGATGGGACCGGAGACAGTGACTGGACAATTTGAATAGCTCTTGCTATCTCTGCAGCAGTTGGAGAAGGGATTTTGGACTCCAAACCTGCTGACTTCCTTGTTCTCTTTACTGGAACTGGTTCCCCCGAACCAGCTTTTCTTTTGCACGAGGAAGTCTCGCCCTGGTCAGAGGGCACTCCCTCCAGTTCGGTTGGCACCGAACCAGGATGGCCATCCGGGTCAGTGGACTTTTTGGCCTCTCGTTCCCTAAGCCTGCCCAATCTCTTTTCCAGGGTGGCTGCAGGGAAATTCTTACAAATCTGGCAGTCTGATTGGAGGTGGTCAAACCCCAGACAATAAACACATGTGGTGTGTGGGTCAGCCTTGGCAAAGACTTCCCCACAGACATCACAGTGTTGAAACCCAGTGGGCCCGGTTTTTCTTTTGGGTTTCTCAGACATAATGCCAGCCTAACCAGAAAAACTTGCCCTTTGAACGGCAGTGCCAGGCAAGACACCCTTATCGGTTCCTAACCGTGTCACGGGTATTGGAAAAAAACGTAATAAAATCCGTTTCTTTTAGAACCGATAAGAACCGGGAACCGCACTCTAAAATGACAAGCTTTAAAATTTTAAGGTTTTAACTTCAGCTGATCGGTTCAAAACCGAACCGATAAACTTACAAGTTCACACAGAAAATTCAAATTTAAATTACTTACTTATACACAGACAGAGCTTGAACCGAACGGTTTTGTAGTTAAATAAAACTATTCTCGGTTGAATCGACCGAGAAAACACTGTTTAAACCGAGAAATGAACCAAGCAGTAGGAGAAATCTCCGGAGCGACTGTTCAGTGAGGCGGAGTAAAGAATCTGACAGTTCAGGTTTGAAACTACACAGACAGAGCTTCTATCTTAGAGCTCGTGCTCAAAGTTCCATTCATGGAATGGAGTTAACTATTTCACCTCCGGAGCAGTTCTAGTGGTGGGACAAACTGCAATTTGTCATAATATAGCAAGACTTCATGTTGTTTGAATACTAGGTTCTGAGAGGGGATTCAGGGAGGGAGGTCAGAATACAGCAAGAATCTATTAGAAGAAACAACATTACTATGGTGAGTAATTTTTTCTTCAAACAACATGAAGTCTTGCTGTATTCTGACTATATGCAGACTACCAAGCAGTTCCCCCCTGAAGGAGGGGATAACAGAACCTCACTTTGGGAACAAGATCTGCAATACTGCTGTACCAAACCTAGCATCACTCCTAGTCTGGGTGCCCAGAGAGTAATGCTTGGTAACTGTATGGACTGTTTTCCAGGTGGCTGCTTGACAGATTTCTACCAACGGGGCAGCTGTACCCCTGGTCAAGTAAGCCCTCAGGCCTGAGGGAAGCTCTTTGCCTAACTTTGAATAGCAGAATTGAATACAGGAGACAATCCACCTGACAATAGTTCTCTTAGAAGCAGGTCTACCTTTTCGCACTTCCCCATAAGTGAGAAATAACTGAAGACAATCATTCCTATGGGCTTTAATATGCTCTATATCAGTGATACATAGAATCTGACGGCAGATAAGGACCGCTTGGCCCACCTAGTTTGCCCATTCTCACTCATACTTCGCTTTGGAGCCACATATGCTACTTCACTTGGCTCAGGAGCCACAACCAACACACATGGCATTTTTCAGTGCCGCAATAAAGCGTGCATACAAAACATATGAAATTCAAAACAGTTTATTGCAATGAAAAAAACATAAATTCATAATTTCATAAATAAAATCATAAATATAACTGTTACACTGTTACACATATTTAATATAAATAAATAGCAGTTAGATACATGGCACTCCTTTGAAACAAGTGCTGTGAAGTCTGACTGTAAGATGGATACTGCAATTCGAAGGCATTCTTTTGTTTGCTGGATACTGAGCCCGTTTCTCTTTGTGTTTTTAATTTGAGACATAGCAGAGAAGGCTACGTTATTCAATTCTGTAAAAGCATGCAACACATGAACATTGTCATGTGCATTACCATCTGCTGTATAAAATATGACACACAATCTAAGCACCAGAGTTCCAAATTAATAGTTACCACCACCCTACTTCAGTAATCCAAGCACTACAGCATCAAATTAATAAAGTGAACAGAAATTATAAAACACCATACAACCTCACCAGTGAACATCCCTCCCCCCATCCCTACCACCACCCTAGTTCAGACATTACCTGCTTTGAGATTTTGCTCCTGGCTGATGAAGTCAGACACAAACTACTGAGATACAGAGAGAAAATACTTCTAATAAGGTACATTTGTCAGCCTTAAATTCACAACAGCGACCCCCCCCCCACACTTCATAATCCCCAATACACAACCTACACCAACTGAACAAGTGACAAAATCCAATCACCAGTGCAGCAAATTAATAAAATAAATAAAACACAATATAACCTCACCAGCCAAGTTCAGACATTACCCGATTCTAATTTTGAACCTTGTTGATGACGTCCGAGAAAAACTACAAAGAGACAAATAAGTTAAATTTTTAAGCTCCATACACTAATTAAAGTGACCAGCTTCTATATAAAAAAATATATATATATTATGTACCTGATTTGATCTCCTCACCATGATCTGTCCGTGGAATACTCAATGCAAGTGAGGAGA
Organism: Neoceratodus forsteri; assembly: GCA_016271365.2. Classification (NCBI taxonomy): domain Eukaryota; kingdom Metazoa; phylum Chordata; order Ceratodontiformes; family Ceratodontidae; genus Neoceratodus; species Neoceratodus forsteri. Next base: position 1,174,974,790 of record CM057451.1, on the reverse strand, counting down.
AACGTGAGTACCAAGAGGTCCCCCTATGCTGTGGGCATTCCACCGCGCAAAGGACACTGATTAGCAAGAAACCGTGAAGATTACTGGATTAGCACAAGCACATGCGAGATCGTGAAACAAAGGTTGAGTGACCACTTTGATGCAGTATTTATTTCACATCGCGTAACTGAAATACAGCATTCCTCATGTAGCTTAATTACCTGTGTTTCTGCGATCATTCAGATTCCTATAAGGCACATTTCTCCCATGGATGATGGTTACCTTGCTTTGCTCCCACTATTAAGATTCCTCACTGAATGCTCGTGAATGTTAAAACAATGATTGTGCCATTTACATCTGTCATTCACACATCAACTGTAATGTAACAGCTCCCACGTAGCGTTAAGTGTGTTGCTGTCAATTTCATTTCATTCATTCAATAGGATGACAATGAAAGAAACAATGATTGTGCCATTTACTCATCTGTTGTGAAATGAAATTAACAGCTCCCATGTAACGTTAAGCGTGTTGCTGTCAATTTCATTTCATTCATTCAAATGCGATGAAATGAGCGAGCAGGATGAAACGGTACTGCTTTTTTTTTTGGGTGCAGCTCAGTATGACGGCAGGTTGTGGAAATATGCTATTAAGATGGCAAATTAGGAGGTGATCTCTCCACAGTATAGCAAGCGGGATAAGTGGAAGTTGAGTGCTGTTTACGAGGGGGAGGGGAATAAAGAGCCGCATTGTTATGGTATGGTTATAGAATTATAGGAGCCGCCAGATAAGTGTTAAAGAGCTGCATATGGCTCAAGAGCCGTGGTGTGAGTACCGCTGCGCTATATAATAGCGAAGGCCCTCTTTACATCCAGACTGTGCAATCTCCTCTCTTCCCAGAAGAAGAATGGTCAGTGAAAAACACAGGCAAAGACATGGATTGGTTCAGATGAAAATCTGAAACCGCTTTAAGAAGAAATGTTCTATTCGTCCTAAGGACCACCTTATGCCTATGGGAGGAAATGAAGTCAGGTTCTACTGACAGGGCCTGTAATTCACGGATTCTCCTGGAAGAGGTAATAGCTACCAGGAACACAGTCTTCCAGGTCAAGTACTTAAGCTCAGCAGAGGACAATGGTTCAAAGAGGGGGTTGCATAAGCTGTGCAATGCAGATATTCAAGTCCCCGGCCAGAGTAGGCTCCCTGAAAGGAAGGTTAATGTGAACCAGACCTTTGAAAAACTTACTGAAAGCAGGATGAGATGCCAGGGAAGATCTCTTCCCTGCAGACATAAATGCAAAAACAGCTACTAGGTGAACTTTAAGGGTAGCAAGCCTAAGGCCTAACCCATTAAAATGAACCAGATAATCCAGGGCTGTGGCAATGCCCGTAGAACCCGGTTTTATGTCTCTCTGAGAACACCAAATACTGAAGCTTTTCCATTTTAGAAGGTTTCTTAGAAACCTTAAGGATATCCATCACCCCTTGGGAAAGATACAGGCCTGCATATTCTAAATCCTCAAGAGCTAGGCCTTGAGTCTGAGAGACTGGGAACTGGGATACCAAATCCTCCCCTGACAGGAGGTCAGGAGGTTGTGTCTCCTGGGTAGAAACAGGGGAATTGACACTGCTAGAGGCAGAAGCAGAGGATACCATGGTTGTCTGGCTCAATCAGAAGCCACCAGGATCACTGTGCAGGGATGACACCTGATCTTGATCAGTACTCTGAATATCAATGGAAAGGGAGGAAAGGCATAAAGAAACCTACCTGTCCAATCTAGCAGGAGAGCATCTAGAGGAACAGCCCCCAGGACTGGAGGTCTGCAGCAGAACAGCGGAAGTTGATGATTGTCTGGGGCTGCAGAGGTCTACCTCTGGAGTGTCCCACTTCCTGAAAATTACCTGAAGGACATGAGAGTTCAGGGACCACTCGTGGTGACCCTGAGATAGCCTGCTTAAGGCATCTGCCAGCATATTGTCTTTCCCTGGAAGATGAACTGCTGTCAGAGAAGTCTGAAGTGAGTAAGCTAGAGACTATAGTTTCATGGCCTCTGTGCACAAGGCCGTGGACCGAATGCCCCTTGCTTGTTTATATACCACATTATAGTGGTGTTGTCCGTCCTGATCTGCACCACTTTGCCTTTGATTGATTCTGAGAATGCCTGAAGGGCTAGAAACACAGCTCTGAGCTCCAGAAGACTGATATGAAGGAGAGAATCTTGCTGTGACCAAGTACCCTGTGCAGTGAGAGTCCCTAGATGGGCTCCCCACCCCAGGAGAGAGGCATCTGTGGTCAGGACCACTGAGGGTGCTAGACTGAGGAATGAGACACCCTGTCTGAGATTGTCCTGATCCAACCATCACTGGAGAGCTTGGACAAGAGTCTGAGTCACTGGAATCAGTTTGGTGAGAGAGTCTTTTTTCTGAGACCAAAAGGACCTTAAGTGGAACTGAATGTCCCTCATCTGGAACCTGGCCCCCTGAACCTCTGCAGTGGAAGCTGCCATGTGGCCTAGGAGTTGAAGAAAATGTCTGGCTGGGTGAGACACCGGAGGTCAAAAAGAAGAAGCCAGATCTGTAAGGGCCTTTACTCTTGAGCATGAGAGGAAGGCTTTTGCCTGAATAGTATCTAGCTCTACGCCTATGAAGGTAAGGAGCTGTACTGGTTCGAGAACTGACTTGGAAAGACTGAGAAGGAATCCTAGAGAACTGAGAAGATTCTGAGTGACCTCTAGAGCGGACTTGACCTGGTCTAAGGACTGGCCTACAATGAGCCAGTCGTCTAGGTAAGGGAAGACTGAGATGCCCTGCCTTCTGAGAAAGGCTGCCACTACTGCAGCGCATTTCGTGAACACCCTTGGGGCCGATGTCAGGTCAAACAGCATGACTCTGAACTGGTAATGATCTGAGGGCAACTCGAACCTGAGGTACTTTCTGTAGGAGCACCCGATTAAGAATATGGAAATAGGCATCCTTAAGGTCCAGGGAGACTAGCCAGTCTCCTGGCCTCAGAGAGGGAAGAATTATTCCCAGAGTCACCATTTTGAATTTTGGTTTTGTGATGTGTTTGTTCAGATATCTCAAGTCTAGGATGGGTCGCCACTTCCCTGTCTTTTTTGGGGTAAGGAAGTATCTGGAATACAGTCCTTTGACCTTGTGCTGTGGAGGAACCTTCTCTACAGCTTTTAGGGTTAGTAGGGAAGAAACTTCTGCCTCTAGGGCAATTGTTTCTGAAGGTGCTGCAGGTAGAAAAGACCTGACCCTCAATTTGGGGAACCTTTTGAAACCGAGATCCAGCCCTGGCTTACCACTTCCAGGACCCATTTGTCTGAAGTAATAGACTTCTAGGCCTGGAAGTAGTAAGCCAGCCTGCCCCCTACTGGAATAGGAAAGGCGACCCGAGCTGACACATCAGGGTGTCTGTTTGGCAGAAGCTTTGGACTGAGAAGAGGATGCAGTCCTGCTCATTCCTCTTCTACCCCTCCCTCTAAAGAACCCCCTCTGCTGAAATGAAGAGGAAGCCTAGGTTTGGTAAAAAGGCCTTTGAAAAGGCCTGCCCCTGCCTGCCCTAGACAGCTGCTTCTGAGGAGTGGCTTACCTTTCTTTGGCCACTGCACTCCTATAGGTGGTCCTGTACTTGTCCATCTTTTTCATGTACTGTAAGACTCTGTCTGCTCCTCAAACAGAATTACCAGCAGCAGAGAAATCCATGGCCTTAGCCTGGGTATCCTGCGAAAGGCTAGCACACCTCAGCCAAGCAAATCTCCTAAGGGAGACAGATGTAGCCATGACTCTTGATGCCACATCATTAAAATCCACAGCAGCATGAAACTGCACCTTGGATGCCTCAATTCCATCAGCAGACACCCCCTTCAGATCTTTGGCCAGCTGGAAGGAAGTCTTTTTAGCCAGTTCCAGAACCGTAGCCCACCTGGACTTCTGGTATCTGGATGTATAGGCCATATAAGCAGCCTGTCTGAGTCCCAAGGAGGATGCCAAGTATTTTTTTTTGGCCACTGCATCCACCTTCCTGGAATCCTTATCTGGGGTGTGTGATGCCAAAGGAATATTAGCCCTGTCACAGGCTGCAGCCTGCACTACCCCAACATGGCTGCAATGGTTATATAGAAGCTCTGTACAATATACCTCCTGACCATTTTCTTATCCACAGGGGGTACAGAAGTAGGTACTTGTAAGATTTTTTGAGTCTGTTTCCTAAAGATTTATGAGGAGGGATAGACAGCCTCTTGGACTCTGGGACGTCCATCATCTCTACATAATCAGGTTCTTCTTCCTCAACAGCAGCTTCCACAACTGGGAGCTGGAGAGTGTCAGCCACTTTTTTGTAAAACAAAAAATGGGAAGGGAGCTCAGAAAGCCTGGGAGGGGAGACATTGGTAGGCCTGTCTGGGGAGATGTCAGGCTCTATAGGCTCATCTAGGCCACCAAAATCATTGTCAGCATCATTATCAGGTAACTCTTCATCTCCCTCCCACTCCACATCATAGAAAACTTCCGGATCATAATCCAATGGAGTTGGAACCATCCGAACTGACTGCTTACCTGAAGGTATTGGTTCAGAAGGAACCGGGTGAAGCGACTGAACTATGCTTATCGCTTTAGCAATTTCCTCAGCGGTTGGGATCTGCAGGATGGGATCCGAACTGGCTGACTTCCTTTTCTTTTTAGACGGACTTGATCCCTCGGAATCGGCTCTCCTTTTGCCTGAGGAGGTATCGCCTGGTTCAGCAGGCACCTCCTCAGGTTCGGTCAGAACCGAACCAGGCTGGCCATCCGGATTAGCGAACTTCTCTGCCTCCTTTTCCTTCAGCCTACTTAATCTTTTGTCTAAAGTGGCTTTGGGAAAATGTTTACAAATCTGGCAGTCTGTTTTGAGGTGGTCAAACCCCAGGTAATACACACATATGAGGTGGGGATCAGCTTTGGCAAAAGCCTCCCCACACTCAGTACAGTGTTGAAACCCAGTGGGACCGTTTGTTTCCTTGGGTTTCTCAAACACAGCTTTTTTAGAAGTTACCCTTAACAGCCTTCAAGCCAGGTAACACTGCCTATCGGTTACCAACCGTGTCACAGGTTGTGAAAAAAAACCGAGAAAAACATTCATTTTTTTGAAACCGATAGGAACCGGACACCACACAAGAACTAAAGAAATACAAATTTGTTTAGGTTCCCAACCGGCCTGACCGGTAGGAAACCAAAGAAAAACAATTTCTACACCAAATATTTCACTAACTACCTACTTACACTACCTGTACCGCAGACAGAGATTCGATACTGAAAAGAATAATGAAACTGGTTAAATAAACCGAATGAGTTTTACTATAACCGAACAGAAGCGAAGGAGAAATCTCCGGAGTGACTTCAAAGTTAGGTGAAGTAAAGAATCTGATGGTTACACTGAGATGTACCAGAGACAGAGGTTTGAAAATGGAGCTTGAGCTCAACGTTCTATGCTGCTGAACAGAGTTAACCCTTTCCTCTCTGGAGCAGTTAACGTGCTGGGGCTAACTGCATATAGTCAGAATACAGGAAGACTTCATGTTGTTTGAAGCTGTTGCTTCTGCGACCCATCAGCATGGCCACACACTCGATCTTGTCTTTCATCTGGGTCTTGGGGTTGATAACCTCAGGATTGATCGGGTCGTTTGGACCGATCATGGGGTTCACGTTTGGGGCCTCCCCTGATGGTTCTTCCCCTGTGGAGATGGCCAGCTCCCGCCCTTTAAGGGGCTCGCACCCAGAAGAACTTTTGGCACTGGCTGACCTATATAGAGTTGAGGCAGTCTGTGCGACTGGTGCCAGTGAGGCAGTGGCCATCTATTATAGGTGGCCGAGGCACTGGATACCATCGCACCGGTCCGTATATGACCCAGATCCTCTCACTTGAGATCCCCCTGGTTTGATGGGGATCTCAAGGTGATGAAGATCAAGGGTCGGAAGTTGGAGCATAACTGGTGGAAGACCCAGCTGGAGGCTGACAGACTAGTCCTGTGTGCTCACCATGGTGGTGAGTACCAGGAAGCAATCTCTCGAAAGAAGGCAGAAGTCCTGTCCAGAGAGATTGCAGCAAGGAGGAACAGTCCTTCTCAACTTGTTCATACTGTGGCTAGGCTTCTCCATCCCGCCTGTCTACAGCCGAGGAAGACTTTTTCATCCACCTTGTGTGAAGAGTTTGCTCTGTTCTTCCCTGACAAGAGTGTCATCTATCCAGTCGGGAATTCCGTTAGGGAGGCATGTGCCTCGCAGTGGCCAGACTGGTAGGAGCAGAGGCACTCTGCCTATCTGAGAGGAGTTTAGGCCAGTGGAGCTGACTGAGGTGATCTTAGAGCTGAAGCACACATTCTGTGAATTGGACCCAGCCCCGATGTGTTTCTTAATGGAATGTGCCGAGGCTGTTGGCCCGGTGTTCACCGGGATTGCCAAGTGCTCGATGATGGAGGGAGTATTCCCAGCGGCTTTGAAAGAAGCGCTGATGAGACCCCTTCTTAAGAAGCCTTCTCTCGACCCAGTCGTCCTGGCGAATTACTGTCCAATCTCCAACCTTCCTTTTTTGAGCAAGGTTGTAGAGAAATTAGTGGCACAACAGCTCGAGGATTGCCTCATGTCCTTCGACATCTATGATTCATTTCGGTCGAGTTTTCGGGCCAAACACAGTACAGAAACAGCTCTACAGTAGTTAGAGCACATAATGATCTGCTCAGGGCTAGAGATAGAGGGGACAGGTCAGTTCTTGTGCTCCCTGATCTCTCATCAGCATTCAAAACCATGGACCACGCTGTGCTTCTTGACCGGCTCTGTGAGTTTTGTGGACTTGCCGGGGTTGTCATCAGATGGTTTGAGTCCTATCTCTCTGATAGGGTGCAGCGGGTGGTGATGGGGAATTTCTCCTCCTCCCCAATGCTCCTATTGTGTGCAGTTCCACAGGGCTCGATCTTGTCGCCGATGCTGTTTGTGGTGTACATGCTGCCCCTGGGCGAGATCAGTCAACAATACAGCGTGGCGTTTCACTGCTATGCAGATGACACCCAGCTGTTTTTGTCATTTGCACCCAGAACATCTGATGCTGTTGACGTGTTTAACATCTGTCTGGCTAAAATCAATGACTGGATGGCTTCCAGCTGGGTGAGGCTAAACCCAGATAAGACAGATGTGCTAATGATCGAGCCAGGTCGCGGGTGTGATGGGTTGCAACCTGGAGCGGACACAGGTCTTTTCCTTGGGTCTTCTCCATTGGTTGCTTCCCCAAGGGTGTGAAATCTAGGCGTGATCCTGGATAGCAGGCTGACCTTTGCAGATCAGGTGTCATCTGTGGATGAGTGGTTTTTACCACTTGCGGAAAATTGCCAGGATCAAGCCCCTCGTTCCGCCTGAGGATCTGCTGACTCTGGTACATGCCTTTGTCACCTCTAGGCCTGACTATTGTAATGCTCTCTACTTCAGAGTCAAGGGAGGGACCCTCTGCAGGCTGCAGCTGGTGCAGAATGCAGTGGCCCGGTTGCTGACGGATCTGTCTAGGTCCTGTCATGTGACCCCGGTCCTGCGTGCTCTGCACTGGCTGCCGGTCATGTGGAGGGGCCTTTTCAAGGTGGGCTTGCTCACCTATAAGGCCCTATATGGGCTGGGTCCTGGCCACCTGTCGGAGCTCCTGACACCTGCAACCTCTGCTCGCTCCCTCTGCACCTCCTCGAAGGGCCGCCTGGATGTTCCCAGGGTTCAGCTCAAGGCATCTGGTGATTGAGGTTTCAGTGTCTCTGGGCCGACCCTGTGGAACACGTTTCCAGCAGTAGTTTGGGAGGCCCTCTCAACTGGTGTTTTTAAACAGAAGCTAAAGGCACACCTCCTCAGTCTTGCCTATGTATAATGCTTAAGACTATCAAAGAATTTTATTACTGGAATTTTGATTTTATTTAGTTATTTATTGAATTTTAATTAATTGTTCTATTTGTAATTTTTTTGTTAGGCACCCAAAGCCTCCGGGATTATTCGCCATAAAAATAAAATTTACCTTGCCTCTCCCCAAAGGAGCCTGCCAGTTTTTATACAACCCTGGCTTGCTCAGGCTCATGTCTCTCTATGAAGGAAACACAGAAACATAGACTTTGATGGCAGATAAGGACCGCTTGGCCCACCTAGTCTGCTCATTTCCCTACTTATTGGATAAGCTGCAGATCCTAGTTAACTTACAGCCTACTTCTTCCTACCCCCCCACCAGAACTGCCTTATGTCTGTCCCATGCGTTCTTGAATTCCCCCACTGTTTTTGACCCCATGACCTCCTAAGAAAGGCCATTCCATGCGTCCACCACCCTCTCTGTGAAAAAATACTTCCTCACATTGCCCCTGAGCCATCCTCCCTCTATCTTCAAATTGTGTCCCCTTGTTCTTGCACATCTCTTTTTCTGAAAGATGCTACCCACTTGGACTTTGTTGATTCCCTTTTTTTTTCCCAATTCATCTTTATTTATGAAAAAGGTGGCTTTCCAAACCAAGGCACCTCTACAATAAAAACACGATTAAATAGTTATCCCAATTAAAATAAAACCAATAAAATACCATAACAGTGTCAATAATCAGGGAAGCCCAAATCAAAAAGATATGTTTTTAATGCTGTCTTAAAACTCTGAAAGGTCAGGCAGTCTCATACCCGATGAGGTAGAGAGTTCCACAGGGTCCGGGCTGCATAACTAAATGCCCTTGCCCCAGATGTCTTTAAACAGACCCTGGGAATCTCTAGAATTCCCTTGAGGTACTTGAAAGTTTCTATCATGTCCCCCCCCTCCTTTCCTCAAGGGTATACATATTAAGCACCTTTAGTCTCTCTTCATATGGCTTCTGTTGCAGACCCTGCACCAATTTAGTTGCCCTCCTCTGGACTGCCTCCATCCTGTCTATATCCTTGCGGACATGGGGTCTCCAGAACTGCATGCAGTTCTCCAGATGGGGTCTCACCAACTGTCTGTACAGAGGGATAACAGCACTGTGTTTCCTACTGGTGATGCCTCTCCCTATACATCCCAGTATCCCCCCAGCCATCCTTACTGGCTTCTCACATTGCTTGCCTACCTTTAGGTCATCTGATATGACTACCCCAGATCCCTTTCTATTTCTGTTGTTGTTACTACCTCCCCCTCATTGTGTACTCGTCCCCTGGGTTTTTGTTTCCCAGGTGCATTACTTTGCACTTCTTTGCACTGAATTTAAGCTGATATATGACCATTCCTCCAGCCTTGCCAAGTCCCTTCTCATCCTTTCCACCCCTCCTGTGCATCAACCCTGTTGCAGATCTTTGTGTCATCTGCAAAGAGGCATACTTTTTCCTTTCAGTCCTCTGCAATGTCACTTATAAAGACATTAAAAGGACTGGACCTAGTATTGAACCCTGCGGTACCTCCATGTAACCCCTTCTTCTAAGTGGACTCCATTTACTATTACCATCTGTGTCCTGTTGTCCAGCCAATTTTTTCCAGGCTAGCACCCTGTGACTCACCCCAGGCTGGCTAATTTTTATTAATCTTTGTGTGGGACTGTGTCAAATGCCTTGCTAAAGTCTAGGTAGGCCATGCCCACAGCCCCTCCCTGGTCTACTACTTTGGTCACCCAGTCAAAGAATCTATTAGATTTGTCTGACATGACCTTCCCGCTGTGAATCACATGTTGCCTTGGGTCCTGTGCCCGCTGACCTCTAGGTACTCAACAATTCTTTCTTTCAGAAGTGATTCCATAATTTTCCCTACCACTGAGGTCAAGCTAACAGGTCTGTAGTTTCCTGCTTCTGCTTTGCTCCCACTTTTGTGAAGGGGAATCACATCTGCCCTCCTCCAGTCCTTAGGTACCACACCATCCTCCCATGATTTGTTAAAAAGGGTAGTCAGTGGTGCCACTAGTTCTCCCCTCAGTTATTTTAGAATTCTGGGGTGAAGCCTGTCAGGCCCCATTGCTTTGTCCACCTTCAGTTTTAGGAGTTCTTTCAGAACCCTTTCTTCTTTGAAAGGACTGGTATAGACCCCCCCCCATCCAAAGTGCTTCTATTGATTGGATAAGGTACCTCCCCCTCCTCTTCTTTTGTGAATACTGAATAGAAGTATTCATTCAGTATCCCTGCTTTTTCACTGTCTCTCTCTGCCCACCCACCCCCCCTTTATTAAGCCTCACTATTCCTCCCTTGGTCTTTCTTCACTCCCTAATGTACTATAAAGATTTTAATCACCCTTCTTAACAGAGTTGGCTATCTTTTCCTTGGTTTGGGCCTCTGCTATTCTGATTGCCTTCCCCTTTATCTGGTACAGTTCTCTGTCCTGCTGCTTCTGTGTTTCCTTATACTTCCTGAATGCTATCTTTTTCTCCCTAACCTTCCCCACCGCTTCTTTTGAGAACCATACTGTTTTTTCTTTTCTTTTGATTTGTTTATTTGCTTCACACAAAGACTTGCTGCCTCTGTGAAGGAAGTTGGGAGAGTTTTTAAAAGAAATGTTGTTTTCTCCTGCATGTTGTTTCTCTGACAGGGGACCAGAAACCACTGTGCTGTTTTTTTGGACCGGAAGACTTAGGAGACACAGTTGGGAGTATTGGCCATATAATTGGTTGGTCTCTTTGAGAATTCAGAGGATCCTGTTTGGTCTGACAGAAGAGAAACTATTCGAGTGGCGGGGAGGGAGACAAGCAGCTGTGCCAGGGGTCTATGATATGTAGACAGTAGGGACTCTGTGACACAACTCTAAAAGCCAGTCACATAAGCAGAAGAAAAACAAAAAAGGTGAACATACAGATTAAATAGAAATTTAAATACCTGTACATTTTCTTTCTCCAACTGATGGTCTCCGGGCTTATAACTACTGGGAGGTCCTTCCTGGTACCATGTGACAGGCAGGATGCAGATCTCTTTAGAGAGACTACATCCTCCCCTCCATTTCCTGTAGCCATCAGTTCTTCCTAAAGCAGCTGTCCCCTATAGTACTACAAAACTTGGAAACAAAAAGAAAAAACGTTAATCTGAACATGCGGCTAGATGGACGACTTCAAACATTCAGGGAGGAAAGGAGTCCGGAGACCAGCAGTCGGAAAAAGAAAATTTACAGGTATTTAAATTTTTATTTCTCTCTCCTACAGCTGGTCTCTGGGCTCATAACTACTGGGATATACTAAAGCAGTACATTCCCTTGCTTCTTGGGTGGGCAGAATGTTAATAGCCCCTTACAGGTCCACCACTGCCTGAAGGACCCGGCTGCTAAAGGACGCCTCCGCGGAGGTGGACACATCCAATCTGTAGAACCTTGCAAAGGTATGGATGGATGACCAAGCAACTGCTCTGCACAAGCCTAATGGTGAGGCTTCTCGGGAGTCCGCCCAGGATGCCACCCTTGCTCTCGTGGAGTGGGCCCTCACTGGACCTGGTAGGGACACCCTTGCTTTCTGGTAGGCAATGGATATGGTGGAACAAATCCATCTGGCAATAGTGTCTTTTGATGCTTTCGGGCCCATATTCTGCCCCGAAGTGAGAATGAACAAACTCGGAAGTCTTGCATATGGAATCTGTTCTTCTGATGTATAGCTTGAGTGCTCTCCTAGGGTCCAGCGTGCAAAATTTCCTCTCTTTCTCGTTCTCAGGGTGAGGACAGATAGAAGGAAGGTTCGGTTCTTGGTTACAGTGAAAAGGAGACATAACCTTCGGTAAAAAAAAGAGGGAGCTGTTGGCAGGACCACTGAGTCCTGATGAAACACAGTGTATGACTCTTTGGTCGACAGGGCTCCTACCCACGGATGTGTCGCACTGAGGTGACTGCTGTAAGATAAACGACCTTCATCATCAGGTGGAGAAGGGAAGCTTCTTTAAGAGGCTCAAAGGGAGCCTTGAGGACCAGGTTGAGTCTCCAAGGTGGGACGATGGGCTTGACTGGAAGACGTTTTAGCATCGCTGCCCTCAGGAACTGTCTAACATGAGGGTGAGCACCCAAGGACTCCCCTGAATCCACCAGCAGAAGTGTGCCCAGAGTTGAAACTTAGATTCGCAAGGTTGCCAGTTGGAGACCCTTGTCAAAGCCTTCCTGTAGGAATTACCATATAATGGGTAGAGATACCTTGTTGTCTGGTATGTCGATGGATTGTAACCAGAAGAGAAATCTTCGCCATACTCTGCAATAGACCTTGGAAGACTAAGGTCGTTTTGAGTGGATATCATTTCAATGACAGGTAAGTAAGTAAAGTAAGTAAAACTTTATTTTTAAAGCTCTTTTCAAACCAAAGCCCCATACAAAACATTAAAACATACAGTTAGATTAAATTAAACAATTACAATTAAAATCCTTCTACGTAAGCTTTAGAAAACAAATAGGTTTTAAGCTCTGATTTAAAACTAGAGACAATCAGGCATTCTCTTATCCGACGAGGTAGAGAATTCTACAGGGAAGGGGCAGCACAGGAGAATGCATATGCCCCAGATACATAGATACATAGACAGTGTCGGCAGATAAGGGCCTATGGCCCACCCAGTCTGCCCATTTAAGTTTGTAAGTTCAGTTTATGTTTTCCAGGAAGTCTGTTGCCCCTTACCCCTGACCTCCAAAATTCCTTTATGTCTATCCCATGCATTCTTAAATCCCATGATTGTTTCAGCCCCCACCACTTCCTCTGGCAGGGTGTTCCACTTGTCCACCAACCGTTCTGAGAAGAAATTCTTCCTCACGTTTCCTCTGAATCGTCCTCCCTCCAACTTCATCCCATGCCCTCTAGTCCTGGAACATCTTTTTCGCTTAAAAATAGTGCATTCCTGCACCCTGTCTTTAACTGAACCCTGGGAATCTCTAGCAAGTCCTCATCAGTGGATCGGAGCGAGCGGGAGGCAGGGGCAGTAGGGAATAAGAAGATCTTGCAAGTACTGGGGTCCCTGGTTATGTAGGGCTTTATAGGTCAGCAGTCCAACCTTAAAGGTGATCCCCCACTGAACCGGCAGCCAGTGCAGTCCACGCAGCACTGGCATGATATGACTATACCTAGAGGTACCAGTCCAAAGCCTTGCTGCTGCGTTCTGCACTAGCTGCAAGCGGCGGATATCAACCCCTGGTAGCCCTTCGTAGAGGGCATTGCAGTAATCAAGATGGGAGGTGACAAAGGCGTGGACCAATATAGGAAGGTCAGCCTGAGGAACTAGGTGTTTCACCCGGGTGATATTTCTAAGATGATAAAAAGAAGATTTGACAACGGCAGACACCTGAGATTTCAGGGTCAAACCATCAGAAAAAATAATGCCCAGGTTATGCACCCAGTCTGAGGTCAAGAGCTGGACACCATCAAACTCTAAGCCAGATGGAAGCCCAGCCCTAAGACCCGCCTCAAGGCAACCAGGGTTCACAACCAACACTTCGGTCTTAACCGGGCTCAGCTTCAGCCAGCTGGTGCTCATCCAATCTCTGATCTTGTCTAGATAGCTGATAAGCACGGAGATTGCATCATCCTGACCGGGAATAAAGGACAGATACAGTTGGGTATCATCTGCATAGCAGTGAAATCCCAAACTATATCGTCTAATGATCTCTCCTAATGGCAGCATATAAACTGCAAACAACATGGACACCAGGATGAAGCCCTGCGGCACCCCACAGGACAGGAAGAAGGTGTCAGAGGAATAAATTCCAGTGACAACCCTCTGGGTCCTGCCTGACAGAAAAGATCGAAACCAATGTAGGACTGTTCCAGACAGTCCACAAAGAAGCTGCAGGCACTCCAAGAGCACACAATGGTCCACAGAATGAAATGCCTCAGAGAGATCAAGGAGGACTAGAATAGTACAAGCCTTTTGATCTCTCGCAATTAGGTCATTTAAGACCCGGACCAGGGCGGTCTCGGTGCTACGTCTTTTCCTAAATCCAGACTGGAGAGCATCATAAGCATTGTAATTTGTAAGACGGTCCTCCAGCTACAGAGCAACCACTTTTCAATAACCTTAACCACAAAGGGCAGGTTACAGACAGGTCTATAGTTAGCTAAGCAGTCTGGGTCCAAGGAGGGTTTTTTTAGGATTGGTCGAACGACCGCCTCCTTAAGGGGATCAGGAAAGACCCCCTGCTCGAAGGACTTCCAGACAATTTCAGCAAGGATCGGGCAGATAGTATATACACATCCTAATAGTGGTGTAGGGCCTGGATCCATACTACAGCTGGTTGGTCGTACAGTCTGGACAATCCTTACAATGTCCATGAACTTCGGCTTACTAAAGTCAAACCAGGCAGCACGGGTGCTCGTCACCTCTCATCGATCTCCGCAATCCCTCAAAGAGAGAGCTGGGCCAATACCCGATCTAATGCTGGCAATCTTATCTGCAAAGAACCGAGCAAGCTCATCACACTTTACTTGTGAAAAATCTCCTCCAGGCTGCAGACAGACTGGATGGCACAGTCTGTCGACAGTCCAGAAGAGTTGAGCTGGTCGGTTCCACGCAGCAGCAATCTCCCCGGACAGGAACTCTGCCTTCTTACAGGTGACTGCTGATTGATAGAGCACATAGTGGTCCATCAACCTAAGTCTGTCAGCATCAAGACCGGATTTCCGCCAAGCCCTTTCTAGCCTTCACCCACTCTCTTCAGCTCCTTCAAGGACCCATCAAACCAGGGGGTCCTTGGGTGCAAAGTGAGCAAGCAAACATGAACAGGAGCAATTAAGTCCAGGGCATCACCCACTGCCTTGTTATAGGCAAGTACAAGATCCCCTGGACTCATGCACTCACTTGATAGACCCGATAGGTCCAACACCGCTGATAGGCCCTCTGGGGTAATCCTCCTCAAAGGGCGATACTGGACCATCTCCGTAGGGGCAGACCTAATTGGGGGTGCCCCGAAGCTGAAACTTATGGTGTGATGGTCTGACCAACTGTTTGGTTCCATCCCCAATCCCGTGATCTCCATCTCCAGGAGAAACACTAGATCTAGTGAATGACCCCCTATATGGGTAGCCGAGGTAACCACCTTTGTAATGCCCAACATAGTCATAAGTTGCAGGAGATTATTTCCAAACTGCAAGAGTTCATCGTCGACCCAGGCATTGAAGTCACCCAGAATTAACCATCTGGGTGACTCCAATGCCACAGACAATGAAGTCTGCTAACTCCTTCAGGAATTTTCCACCATCCCTGGGTGGACAGTAGATGAGGAGAATCCTGAACCCTACACCTGCTCCCAGGATACATTCAAAAGATCTAGTGCAACCCGTTGGCACATCCACAAGACCCAGCTCCATTCTAAAAAAGATGGCCACACCCCCGCCCCTATGACCAAACCTCGGGCAGTGTATCACCGAGAACCCAGTCGGAGCAGCAGATGCCAGAATAGGGCCTGCATTTTCATCCAGCCAGGTCTCGGTGATACATGCCAGGTCAGATGTTGCAACAAGATCAGCTATAATAGCGGTCTTGTTCTTAAGTGACCTGGCATTACATAACACCGCCCGGGTTGGATGGGTTTTCAAGGAGGATCCCAGGACCTGCCCACAATTTGTGGAGCCCTTGGGTATGGGAATCAGGCAGGGAAAACCCCTTTCCTGACCCCATTTTGCCCCAGAGCGTCTCCTAGTCCCCTCTACCTCTATCGGCTCACCCTTCTCCATTCTCCCACTGTGCCCAGTCCACACACCTCTCACTCACCTCCTCACTATCCCTAATGCCTAACATCTCCTATAGACTTCGTCCGATAAAGAGGAGCAGTGAAAGGGGCGTAGATCACAGAGCACAATGGGAGAATAATGCGTGACTTCTTAATACCCTCCCAGCACATCCTAACAAAATATAAAAATCACACTACTAAACTATAATTATTATCACCACATATACACATGCACTTCCAAGGAGGCACATCTCAAACACCCCTTAAAAATCGAATCATACATACATCACAACACCACACAGAACACCAATAACATATAAATAATTAATACCAAATAGGCAACCTAATTACAATAAATAAGCAAATTGTTGCAATTTCATTCCAATTCAAATCCTATAAAATTTCAATCCTCATTAATTCATTTCAATCTATGCAGTTCAATAGTACTCAAATCCAATACAATATCAAAGATTTAGTACATATCAGTCTGAGTCCAGATTCTGTTCTGATGAAATGCCAAGGGATCTCTCACCTCCTCAGGCAAACTAGAGCTCACTCTCGGACTCTGCTCTCACCAAAAGCCCAAGAGAGTCGTAAGGCAGTCCAAAAGAAATAATGTTCCTAGGGGCTAACAAGGATGAAAAGCTGATTCCAAAAGCAAGAGCACTGTTGATGGCACTTCATTTGTAGGGGAAATGGTCACCTCACCAGGGGGTCACTGCCCGGAGTCGAGTCCATGGCAACGGCCTGCTGCACAGAGTCCGCCCACCAGCAGGTCCCCCGGAGAGCCTAGGATACACCAGCTACTCGGGCCAGTCCTTCGACAGGTCCGAAACCAGCACCGCCCGCCCCGAGCTCCACCAATGGCAGCAACCACCCCAGGCAGCTCCCCCACAATCCCTAAATCAAAACACACTCCTTAAAATAAATTACAAGCAGCAAACAGTGAGAAACGTGTTAAGGAGTCAAAATATATCAGGAAGTCAAACAAAACTTCTCTCTCTGCTTCAGAGAATCTCACCGCACCAAGATCGACAAAAAACAAAACGATCGGCTTCTCCTCACGAATACTCCAAAATCCCAGTTCCTCACGAATACTCCAACGATCCAAACCTCATTAGCCCAGTAACTGAATCAGAATCTGGTCCTCAATTCTTCAGTTTTCTTCAATTTTTTAATCCACTCTACTGCAAAATCAATTGAAACTCTTACAGAGAAAGGTTACCCCTAAAGTCAGAATCCGGTCGTAAAACGCTCTGGAGGTTGCCACACACTATGCATGAATTCTATTCATAGTCTTAATCAAAGGGATCCCCAGGTAGAAGCAACGATGAAACTGCTAAATAAATTACTAAATAATAAAACAAGGATTAAAAATAACGTTCGGAAGTGCTGGAAGACGCTAAAGTATCAAAAAGCTCAAACAGGTAAGCGAGTAAGCGAACACAGCCAAACAAACACGGCAAACAAACACAACATGGTGCAACAATACAGCGACACGGCGGCTAGCCCAGCGCGGCCACCATCAATCAGATCTTTAATCAGATGTTAGAGTATAGTCAGGTAGAGTATAACCTAACTCCTTGAGAGTCTCCTGCTCAATCTCCACGCCGAGAGGGACAGATTGAGCAGATTGGGGTGCAGTATTGGGCCCGGGCTGGCCTGAAAAATCAGAGGAAGTTGTAGCGACATTTGAACAGGTTGAGGGAACCATGGCCAGCGAGGCCAGCGTGGACAAATTAGAATCTGCTCTGCCTGATCTAAAGCGATCCGAGCAAGACCCTTGAGATTAGTGGTACTGGGGAGAAAAGGCGAACAGGAGATGGTTCTGACTCCAGTTTATGGAGAAGGTGTCCTGTGCTGCTGCCAGCTCAGCCCTGGTTAGGCAGCAGAACCGCAGAACTTTGTAATTTTGTCAGCAGGCGAAACGATCTACCTGTCGGAGGCCCCACCATAGAGTAAGGAGGTAGAAAGCACTGTCCTTCAGTTCCCATTCTCCTGGAAGAACGTCCTTTCAACTTAGCCAACCTGTCATAATGTTCTCCTGGCCTGGGATGTACACAGCCATTAGGCTTTCCAGGTGGTGCTCTGCCCACTGGAAGAGCAACAGGGTTTCTTGTAATATCCGAGAGCTCTTGGTGCCTCCCTGACAATTTATGTAGGCCACTGTCGTTTGACTGTCTGTGAGGATGAGCACATCCCGGTTGGAGACCTGTACTTGGAACCACTGAAGTGCTGGGGGACAGCACGCAACTCCAAAACGTTGATGCTGCTTGTAACGTGTTTCTGCCAGTGACCATTTGCCCTGTGTTGGCAGCTGATCTATGCACACTTCCCAGCCTTGAAGACTGGTATCAGTAGTGATTCTCATCTGGCAAGTATGCCCCAGTTTGAGACCCTTCATGATGTAGGCTCACCAAGTCCACCAATGAATGAGATGCTTTCACCTGGCGAGAGATTTGTATCCACTGGCCCAGACTGTCCCTTGACTGAGACCACTGTTGGAGAAGGTTCAACTGGAGGGGATGCATGTGAACCAGTGCCCAGGGAACAGAGTCTGCCAGGGAGATCATCGTCCCTATCAGCTGCATGAAGGTGTGAGCTGGCAGGTATTGTGCCGATTGGAATTTGCTGATAAGAGACCTGAGGTCCCTGAACTTTGATTGTGGGAAAAACCTTGTTCTGTAGTATTTTGAAGTCCACACCTAGAAGATTCAGGGTCTGGAACGGTATCTGAGTGAACTGAAAGTGTTGTTTCCCCACCTTGAATCTGAGGAATTGTCTGTGAGTCCTTCGGATGGGGATATGCAGATAGGCATCCTGCATATCTATTGAGGCCAAAAAATCCCCCTGATGGAATTCCCTGATGATGGATGAAAGTGTTTCCATCTTGAATGTTCTGTTGCGAACAAAACTGGTCAGAAATTTTAGGACTAATACAGGCTTGAATCCTCCTGAGCGTTTTGTAACTATGAAAAACAGAGAAAATGCCCCGTGCCGTTCTGAGGTGGGAACTTCTTTGATTGTTTGTGCCTGGATAAGGTCTGTGATCACTTATAACGTCGCCACTTTCTTTTCCTGATTGTTGGATATGGGGAGGGCAACGTATGGGGTAGCAGGGGCTTTGATTCAAACTCAAAGTAACCCACGTGTACTATATCTAGCACCCAATTGTTTGTGGTGGTGTAAACCCACTCCTCCAAAAAACTGGACCTGCTCCCTACTCCAGGATGGGTCCAGGAATCCTCACTGAGACTTTTTGGCATCGCCTCCAGCGTTCCGGGAGCCACCTCTTCCTCCCCTGAAGCCAAACTGGTTGAGGGAGAAGAACTAAGTTTGTCAGCCTGAAAATGTTTTATTTTGTCCCCTTGAATAATTTTGGCCTGAAAATTCTGCCTGGATCCCAATGACCAGGACTTGTTCCTGCCCCTGGATTGTGGCATGCAAAACTTTTGCTGTTTCTCCGGGTTCCTTGACCGCCTCCTTTACAGCTGATCCAAAAAGGAGGCTTCCTTCATAGGTGGCATTCCCCAAGTGCATCTTTGAGGAGGCGTCTACCTGCCATGCCCGCAGCCACAGGTTACATCGAGCCAAGGTCTGGTAAAATATGTCTACTGCTGCACATTTGACTGCCTCCTCAGATACGTCAGTCGAGTAGGCAGAAGCTGGCCCCATTAGTTGTAGTTGCTACAGGGCGGGTTTGTTTTTATCTGGCTCATCAGCAAGCTGGAATGCCAGGTCAGTGGCCCATGATAGTGCAGTTCATGCCAAGAACAGGCTGGCTGTAGCTGCCTTGAGCGGGGTTGCTTCTTGAGGGATGCGTCCACCTACCTATCCACTGGGTCCCGCGGGGAGGCCCAGCCCTCTGCTGGGATAACCTTTTTTTTTTTTTTTGGTAAGGTTTGGAGGCCGACGGTAACCTGAAAGCTGGCTTTGAGTGCTTAGGAGCTGGTGAGGAGGGTCCCAAGTGAATCTTCTCGGTCACCTGTTTGATTAAAAAAAAAGCTTGCTCATCCAAGTCAAGGTTTCTGGATGGCAAGGCACCTGAATTGGAGTCATCGTCCAGAAGTTACCCCTCTTCTGGGGAGGAGTAAATGGACTCTGATAGGTCAGGGGACCTGTCTCATCAGCGTTTCCCCTTGTGGGCATCTTGGATCTGCTCCTGGATCTGGACCTCTTTCTTCTCCTGTCATGTCATGAGGAGGGATATCTCTCCTCATCTGAGAATGGGGAGGGGGTTCGACTTCGGGTGGCTTTCCTCGGCGTCCTGTGATCTGGGAATTGTGCAGGACATCAAAGGGAGACGGGAGGTGGGCGAAAGCCCTGTTTAGCTTTTCTATGAGGTCAAGACGAGGAATGCCGCCCATCTGAGATGGAGGTCTGTTCATACCCCATCACCAGGGTTTGTTGCTCCTGCAGCTGTGAAACGGATGCATCCATGGCCGCCTCCAACCTTGGGGCCACGGCATTTTCGCATTTTAAGCAGAGCAAGCCCACAAAGATGGCCAGCAAGGGGGGGATCTGCATTTTAGAGGGCTTGTCCATTTTAGCGGAGAACATACTGATGCTTGTGGTGTCCTTTGGCAAGGAATTTAAACTGCGACACTGTTCCAGCCCTTACTGACAGACCCATGATAGCCCCTTTTACAGTCCCTCCGATGACACTGCCGCTTGGAGCTAGGGGCTTGAAAAGCCATCGATGAGCGAAGGCCAGTAGTGAAGCTTGGAGCCAGGGGCTTGTAAATCTGTCGACGACCAAAGGCCAGTAGATGCTCGTCGACATGCTAGAAGAGTTGCCCTGCCCCGCTCGCCTCAAGGTGGGCCTTGCTGTTTGAAAATGCCGTTGATGACCTGGTTCATCACAGGACCTCCGCTGGTGGAGCGCAATCACTCAGACTGACTTCTCCTGCTGCTCTGAATGGAGCCTGTGCATGGTACAGCGCATTCGTCGACGAGCCAAAGGGGAAATGCTGCTCTTCCGCGGCTGGAAATAACTATTGCGTTTTTTCCCTGTTGCTCCTGATAACAAAATAGTCGTTATTGTGTGCCCCTTGTAAGTTCAGCTGCACCCCCGAGAAAGAGCTGACTCTGGATGTGGGGAGGGGGGAGGCAACGCTACAGGTACTCCTCAAAGCGTTGGAAGGGGGAAGGGGAGCCAGTCCATACAGCATGCATGGCTGAGACTGGAGTCCCCAATAAAGAAGAGAGGCAAATCCCTTAAGTAGAATTTCTTGATGAAACTGCTGAACCTCTCTTGCCAATAAAAATAATCATCACTTACAGTTTGATGTCTTCAGCTCTGTCACCCTGGTGACAGAGCTCCTACAGAGAACCTGCCTCTTATCAGGCAGGTAGTAAACTGATGGCTGCAGGAAATGGAGGGCAGGATGTAGTCTCCCTACAGAGATTTGTATCCTGCCTGTCACATGGTACCAGGAAGAACCTCCCAGTAATTTTGAGCCCGGAGACCAGCTTTAGGAGAGAGAAAAGGCTCATTACAATTTCACTTTGTGCAAAAGAATTTTTTTTTTTGTTTTTATTTACTGTTTATTGTAGTATAGTAGAATACATTAGGCTAATTTTGCTGACTTCTAAGATTCCATTTCCTGTAACCAGAAATCCCAGAATCCCCTGTAACTGACATCAGAGGAGGACTGCAGAGCTGGGAGATTCAATATCTGCTATCTTACTGGTAGACAACAACAGGTCAAAGCAGACAGAGACCTCTCACTGCTGAAAGCACTGTTGAGAGGCATGCCACAAGAGTCCATCCTGGGTCCCCTACTCTTTGCAATTTATATCAGCAATATAAATTCAGGCACCAAATCATCCAGCGCTCATCTCTTTGCTGATGACACAGTTCTTTACATCGACAGGCCCACCCCAGAGTTAGCTTGAAAGGAGGACCTTCAAACAGATCGCCTGCAGGTAAATCTCCTGCATCAAAAACGCCTGCTAAATGCAAAAAAGACCAAGGCTATGCTACTTTCTCCATAGTTAATGCTCCCAATTCTAGTTCCCTAAACCTAGTTCCTCAAATTACAATGCTTTTAGGCGATTCTATAGACTGCATGGCAAAATTCAAATATTTGGGGGTCTGTGTTGAATACAAATTATCTTTTGTTGATCATGTAGATGAGCTCGCAAAACAACTCAAACACAGACTAGGTCTTTTTTTTCCTAATAAAGCGCCTACTTATCCAGAATGCTAACACCAGGCTTGTCCAAACCGCCTTTATTCCTCTACTGGACTACGCTGACTTTCTATATGGTCAAGGCCATAGTTCGGTCCTCTCTAAACTTGACATCCTCTACCACAGGGCAACAGGATTCATTACTGGTGCACCTTGCTCCACCCACCACTCCACCCTTTACTCCTTGGCTGGTTGGACATCCCTCAAATTTAGAAGCCAAAGAAATGCTGTTCTCCGGACTCTCAGAGCACTTTCCAAGAAACTCCCTCCGTGCATTTCTGCTTGCCTGCCTATTTGTGCTACAGGCAACTACTCCCTCAGAGGACCTGCATTCACCTCACTCAGTATCCCCCAAGTTAATCTGCGTTTTGGCCAAGCGGCCATAAGCCATGCACTCTCACTGCTGTGGAACACATTACAAAAACCTTTGAAAATTGTACTCCCCATACACCTGTCTAGCATCAAAATGCTAGTCACATGCTCCTTCAAAGAGTCCTGTAACTGTTTCCCTAGCTAACCGTTTACCAGTGGAGTGTGTCCTCACCAGTGTGACTCTAGGACTTCCTACCCTCCTCTACACTCTGGCCTTCTGTTCTTTCTGTAACACTCTCTACGAGTCGTCCTTGTAAACACTGTACATTTTTTGTTGTATACTTGCTGTATATTTTTCTTTGATATATATTTTTGTTCGCTTGCTGTTGCTGCTGTGTTTGATGAGTATTTGTTATTGTATCTTTATAATATCTGTATATATCTACGTATCTTTTACTTTTCTATATTTTTTCCCTCTGTTGTGCATTATGTCCAGGTCCACCATGCAAATGAGTTATCCTCAATGGTGTTTTGCCTGGTAAAATAAAGATTGACTGAATAGCCCGCAGTATAACTGTTAAAAATTTTGTAAGCTAACATCAGATGTTTGCTTGTCCTGCTGTGCTCATGGGGCTTAGCACAGTCCTCTGCGACTATATCTAGCTCCAAGAGAACAGCAGATCAGCAAACTGAAGATTACAGCTCATAAAAAAAACTACAACATTCACTGCAGGCAACTGAATCTCCCACTGCTGCAGTCCTCCTCTGATGTCAGCTGGAAGGGTGTCTGGTATTTCTGGTTGCAGGAAGTGTCAGCTTACTAGTCCATGAAATTAGCCCGATACAATCCACTGCACCGCAGTAATCATTGGGTAAAAAAAAAGTGTTTTTGCACACAAAGGGCTAATTGGGATCAGCCTCACACTTAGAAGCTGAGAGCAGATAAGGTCCGCATGATCCATCCAGTCTGCCCTTTTTTGTTGCCTTGCTTACACTGTAGAGCCCTCCAAGTCTACAGCACTTTCTCTGCCACCCCCTTACCTACCTTTTATGACCCCTTGTGCTTATCCCAGGCTTTTTTGAATCCCATCACCGTTTCCCCCCAACCTCTGCTGGAAGACTGTTCCAGCCATCCACTACCCTTTCTGCAAAGAAATATTTCCGCACATCTCTCCTAAACCTACCCCCTCCACCTTTATACTGTGGCCCCTTGTTCTGGAGCACACTTTCCTCTGAAAAATACTTCACACTTGTACCTTATTCACCCTGTGATATATTTAAAGGTCTCGATCATAATTCTGTTTCTTTCTCTCTTTAAATGTTTATTTTCAATATTAGGTGCGTGTGAAGTGGTGTGCTATTAAACTGTGGAAAATGGTATTACTTAATTAGTTTTTGTTGACTGTGAAAAGAAGGCTAGGCAATTCTGCTGATTTTCAGCCTCACCAGTGTGGGTGGGGGATGATTTTTTTTAAATCAGGTTACGCTATTGGTGGTATTTTTAGTGAAATACATTTTTTTGAAGTATTGGCAAATGAGGGGTAGTAGGTTTTTTACTATACAATCATGGTGGGGGAGGGGTGAACAGCAGTCCATTTCCAGAAGAGAGGGTCCTGGAGGAGCTCACAAAACTGAAGGTGGATAAGGCAATGGGACCAGATGGCATACACCCCAGGATATTAAAGGAACTATGGAGGGAACTAGCAGCACCACCACTGGCAACCATGTTCAGTGAATTGCTCAAAACAGGAGTGGTTCCAGAGGGCTGAAGAGGGCACATGTGGTCCCTCTTCACAAGAATGGTAGCAGAGAGGAGGCAGGAAACTATAGGCTGGTCAGCCTCACCTCAGTTGTGGGGAGGGAAACTACAGGCTGGTCAGCCTCACCTCAGTTGTAGGGAAGATTATCGAGGCACTACTTAAAGGATTGTGGAACACTTGGAATCCAATGGAGCCCAGGATCCGAGGCAGCATGGATTCACTGTAGGAAGGTCATGACAAATTAATTTGATAGATTTTTTGACTGGGTAATGAAGGAGGTGGATTGGGGGGAGTGGTGGATGTCGCCTACCTCGATTTCAGCATGGCCTTTGACACAGTCCCACATAAAAGGCTGATAAATAAGATGGCTAGCCTGGGCATGGGCCACAAGGTGGAAAATGGTTAGGGGACAGGAAGCAGAGGGTGGTGGTAAATGGGGTCAAATCCGAGGAGAGGGGAATGACCAGTGGCGTACCTCAAGGATCAGTCCTGGGGCCAGTCCTTTTTAATGTCTTCATTAGTAACACTGCGATGGGCTAGAGAGGAAGGTTTGCCTGTTTGCCATTGACACAAAGATCTGCAACAGAGTGGACCCTCCAGATGGGGTGGAGAAAATGAGGAGGGACTTAGGAAAGCTGGAAGAATGGTCTGAAGTCTGGTAACTGAGGTTTATTTTTTATTTATTGAAATCTCAGAATTACAACCTTTGAGGCAGGGGCTTGTCTGCAAAGGCTCCATGCCAATAACATGAGGGAGAACAAAGACAATATCAGGGTCCAATAACAAATGTGGGTTGGTTGCAGAACACAACAGTGGGGACAGAAAAAAAATACAAATTAAGTGCTACATGGTGCCAACAATTACATGACACAAGTGAGAATGAATATACAAGCTAAGGATTCAGCAGTTACCTTGGTACCAAACTTTACGTACAGTAAATGAGTGCCCAAAGGAAGACCTTGACAGGTGAAAAAAGGCTGAAAGCTAGGAGAAGGGTTAGGGGGTTAGGGAGGGTGAGTGGACCAACAATGGGGGGGGGGGGGTGAAGAGAGTTAGAGCAGCCCAACAGATGCATTGTTCTGGAGTGGTCCTATGTCCTAGAAACCACAAAATATGGTGCAGAGGGGACAGGAGGAGGGTAAGGAGGGAGAACCGTGTAGAACGTGAGGGAGGTTTACCGGAAGGCAAGGTACAAAGAAAGGGGAAAGTAGGATTTTTCAGTGGAGGCAAAGGGGGGTGGAAGCATGTGCAGAAAAAACAGGTGGATGGGGAGGGGTACGGCAGGAGAGGAGGGAGGGAGGTCTAAAAAGGGGGGAACAGGGTGTGGTAGATGAAACCCATAGGGGGAGTAATGGGAGTTTAGGGGGAGGTGGAGGCAATTAGCTGGGGAGAGGTACAGGCTGACAGGAAGGGAGAAGGAGGAAAGCAGTGGGTAGGAGTAGAGGAGCAAATGGTGGGGAAGGGAGACAGGTGTTAGAATGAGTAGGAGGGAGTCAGGTAACTTGGGGGGGGGGCAATCACAACTGTTCTGTTTCAGAGAGTGCAGTCTGAGTTTGGTTTTGAAGGGTCCCAACCTAGTAACCACCAGAAGGTCATGTGGGAGGCTGGTCTACCAGCTTCAATGCGAAGAACTGTAAAATCATGCACCTGGGATGTAGAAACCCTGGAGATTGAGGGGAGAGCTGCTGACAGTCACCAGGAAGAAAGGGATCTAGGGGTTTTCATCTATGATGACCAAAAGGTGGCCAAGCACAGTACTAAGATGGTAGAGAGGACCAGTGGCATGTTGGGGTACACAAGAAAGGGCATCACTAGCAAAAGGAGGGAGGTAGTGATACCACTGTACAAAACACTGGTGAGGCCTCACCTGGAATACTGTGTTCAATTCTAGCAGCTGCATCTTTGTAAGGATACAGATAGGGTGGAAGTGGTTCAGAGAAGGGGAGACTAAAATGGTGCAGGGCTTGCACCCTAACACACATGAGGAGAGACTGAAAGACCTCAATATGTACAGTATACACTGGAAAAGATGAAGGAACAGGGAGACATGATAGAAACATTCAACTATCGTAAAGGCATAAACAAGGCGCAAATGGGTAATGTCTGTAAGTACAGGAGATGTACAAGAATGAGGGAGCATGATATGATATTGGAGGAGTCTAGGAAAGGTGGAATATGAGAAAGTTCTTCTTCAAAGAAAGGGTGGTGGATACATGTAACAGCCTGCCCCAGGAGGTTGTGGGAGCAAGTACAATTGGGGGGGGGGGTTAAACATGCATGGGATAGGCATAAGGGAGCCCAAGAGGCACCTTTGACCAGACCTCTCTGCAGGAACCTTTTCTCTCCTACTATTAGCACCTACTTCTGCCCTGAGCACTAAACTGCCCAGGGCCCCTCCCACCAATTGACTTGACCTTTGTAACTAACGTCCCGCCTTTTTTTTCTGATCTATTTTAGCCACAAGGCCAAACCAGGCTCTCCACTTCAGCTGAGTGGCCCTGGCGCTGCTACCTGCTGGCGGTCAGACCTCTGCATCCAGCCCGCCACCCCCTGACCAAGGAAAGCAGGTACGTTTGGTCAGCTCTTAGCTCGGAGGTGTCAGGCTTCAATCCCCGTAACTGGACTGGCTCCTGGGGACTGTGGCTGCTTCCCGATTGGATGCTGCAGATCCCCAATGAGAAAGAAAGCATACAAGTCACCTTTTTCAAAACACAGCTCAGCCACTGCCTTGCTGTACTGCTCTCTGGACAATTTTTTTTCGCCCCCCCCCCTTTATCAAGTACACTTCCCCAGTGATCCCTGCCCCCTGAGGCCTCACACTAGCCAATTACAGCAACTCCTTAAAGGGGCTCTTCTTTCTGTAACTTCTTAAAGGGGTGATCCTCTCTCGTGCTCAGATAACTTATCATCCTCAATGGATCTGGGATCAAGTGCATTGACACTGATTATGGTCCTCCTCCTGCTTCCTACACCAGCCCACCTTATTTGGGACCATCACCCTCTCGCTAGTACCCCCTCTTATCTGCAACACCTCTACCAGACCCCCCAATGCTCGATCACCTCCCCCGGTACCCCCCACAATTCCACCCCTGACCTCTTACTTCCCACTCATACCTTGGTCTCTTCTCCTCAATGCCTTTCCCACCCTTCGTACTCTACCCACCCCTTGCACCCCAGCACCCGGCCCTGTGTCCAGTTGCAAGGGGAGATGCCATAAACACTACCATGCTTTGGTGCACCTAATTACCCTCCTGTTGCTTCTATCAGGTAACATTCATCCAAACCCTGGCCCCATGCCCAACCTTATGAACAAGCCTGCCCAGGCTCAAGGACTCTGCATAGCTTCTATGAATATTTGCAGGCTCCTTAAGAAGACTGCTGCATTCCAATGCTGGGTTACTCAGCACTAACCAGACATTGTCGCACTCGTAAAAACCTGGTTATCCAAATCCACCCCTGACTCTTTCCTCTCCCTTCCTGGTTACACCCTTTTCAGGGAAGATTGGATGGGTAAGCGTGGAGGTGGTTGTGCTGTCTATATGTGTGACTCCCTCCTTGGACATGCACTTCCACCACCCAAGCTTGATAACGGGGCACAAGCCCTCACACTAAAAATCTCCCCCAAACCTGGTAAGGGCCCACTCCTTCTCACCGTTGCCTATATTCCCTCCAGAAAGCAAGACCTCACCATTCAGGCACTTGCTGACTACCTCTCTGTCCTACCGCCAAAAATGGCCCAGATAATTGTTGGTGACCTGAATATCAACTGGTTCTCGGCCACGGCCTCCCAAACCAGAGGTATCTTTGCCGCTCTTGGCTAGACCCCTTCTGCAAAAAAGCCGTTAGTAGCAACAACCCCGGCACCGACCTACTGGACACTAGGCTAATTCGTCTCACGTTAGATGCTATCCTGGTCCCACTTACCGAGCTGCTCAACCACTCTCTGTGCCTGATGCAGTTCCCCAGCACATGGAAAACCGCCATCATCACTCCCATCCTAAAGTGCGGCGATCGAGCGACCCCAGGTAACTATCGACCTATCTCCATCCTCCCCACACTCTCTAAGGCCCTTGAAAAAGTAATTGCCAACCAGCTTGCCAAATACCTGGCCATGCACAATATCCTGTGCCCTGAACAACATGGCTTTCGTGCTGGCCACAGCACCACAACCACGCTACTTGAATTCTCCAACTTCCTGCACTCCGCTCTTGATGCCGGAAGTCCTACCCGGTGCCATGTTCATTGACCTCTACAAGGTCTTTGACATGGGTTTGCCATCCTCTCCTGCTTGACTCCCTCAGATGCCTTGGTTTCTCCCCCTGGCCCCATTGCATGGTTCATCAGCTACCACTCTGCCAGAACTCGGTGTGTAAAAATCAACAGCACCCTATCTGACACACGACCTGTCCACTCTGGGGTTCCCCAGGGCTCCATTTTATTCCCTCTCCTCTTCAGTCTCTACCTCAACTCCCTTCCCTTGGCCTGCCCAAGTAAGATCCTCCTCTATGCGGATGACGCTATGCTCTTCGCCGCTGACCCAAACCCCAACACACTCCAGGCCGCCCTCCAACAAGCTTTTGACAGAGCTGAGCATTGGTTCACATCATGAAGGCTTGTTCTGAACCTAAAAAAGACCAAAGCTATGCTCTTCTCGCATCGCCAAAGCATAGCCAATGGTGTCCCTCTCGTGATACTGCCTAGCACACTAAACCCCACTGAGCAGGTTTCCTCCTACAAGTATCTGGGCATTACCTTTGATTCGGCACACTCCTTCCATTCCCATATCAATGCCCTTTCTGCTGCCATCAATGTCAGGACTGGTCTGTTATACCGCCATAGGGACTGCCTACCACAAGAGGCCCTTAGATTGGCAATCACCTCCTCTGTCCTGTCGCTAATCGACTATGGGCTGCCCATCTATGTTACAGCCGACAACACTGCTCTTGCAAGAATCCAGCTCTCTATAAACAAGGCCTGCAGGCTAATTCTGGGAGCCCCTAGGCGCACCCACACGTGCCTGCTGTACTCCACCACCAACTTGCTCAACCTTGAAGAAAGACTCCGCTTCCAAACCTGTCTTCTTGTAAAAAAGACCCTGCTAGGGCTCTCCCCCCCTGGGGTCACCTCCTCCCTTCAGCATGCCTCCCCCTCAGTCTCCACCTGCAGCACTGTCAAAACCTCCCTTATTGT
This sequence comes from Neoceratodus forsteri, assembly GCA_016271365.2. Lineage (NCBI taxonomy): Eukaryota > Metazoa > Chordata > Ceratodontiformes > Ceratodontidae > Neoceratodus > Neoceratodus forsteri. Next base: position 1,174,945,751 of record CM057451.1, on the reverse strand, counting down.
CCCCAGGGTAAGGACCTCTATGGCCCAGAAATCCTTTTGCTATTGGGCTCCCTCCTGGTTCAATTTCCTCCCAGCCAATACAGCTGACTCCACTAAGCTTGGTCCTTTCAAGGTCTCCCTCAGAAGCCATCTGACAAGCACTCGCTGCTGCAACTGCACATAAACCCCCACCTGCCCCTTACCTTCACCCCTAGGCTGGGTCTGGCCTGTCTACTTTTGCTGCATATACCTGGGGTCTCATGCAACATCTGCTGTCATAAAATATCTCTGGTTGCTACCTGACGTGGTACTCGTGTACCTACATTATGACTACTGTGATCTACCCATTACCAAGCATGTATCACCAGTGAATGCCTGGAACACTGGCTGCTTTTTTAATCTACGCATTATGTACTGTACTGTTGTGTTTGCTGTAATGTATTGCTCTCTTGATGAGGTGCCTTTGTAAATGAGTCTATGACTCAAAGGTCTGTAAACCGATGATCTAATAAATAATAAATAAAGCCAATGACCAAGTAGGATCACCGGCCGCAAATAAAGGTAGGGCATGTTATTTATTTATATACAGGCAGACTAGAAGGGCCTAGCAGTCCTTATCTGCTGTCAATTGTCTACGTTTCATGGCTACCACAAATCTTTTTTCAAGATATTTTTGGGGGGCTGTGGAGGGGTTGTGGGATAACAGATGGACCAGACACAGAACTTCAGTTCAGGTTCAATACACAATCTCTGTGTGATGTTTATTTAAAACACAGAGAATGACTTTAAGCAGTGGCATATCCCTTCTTTAAGCAACAGACTATGCATGCCCTTCCTCTGCACTTAGTCAACAAGCACCTACGGACGCACTTATCTACCTCTTTAGTGAAAATGAACCATCTCCTATGTTGGTCTCGTGTGTTAGGTTGATGGTAAGCCCAAATGAAAAACAAAACAAGCTAAAGACAAAGAACCTCAATGCAGAAGCACTGAAGCAAGGGCTACCCCAAAGGACACTGGCAATAAAGCCAAGTTACAAAGAAACACATCATCACACATTCCCCCATAATGCAAAGCATCATGGGATGTATATGCAAATCACCATGACATTTGAGGCTGGTTCAGCTTAAAGCAGGAATACCTGGTGCAAAAGGGCCTCTCAAACAATCTGTAATTTACATGTATTTTAAATAATACAATTACACAACAGGGGTTTTCTGATATTTCTACCCCAGTAATTTAATTTTTATAATACAGTCCCCCAGTAACTTTTTACCTTTATCAAAAACACCTAGTGCTGTGGTGTTTTCAACATTTTCAGGTTTCATACACATAAGGTATATACATTAAGGTATTTTATGACATATTACTATTGAATACTAAATCCAAGAACGAGGAACACAGCCTGTTGTTTTACATCAGCTTGGAGGTCACCACAATAACCTCCCTGTATGAGGACCTGAGAGGAAAAGGGAAAAATAAAGAGGACACTATAGCATTGTCAAGAAAGGAGAGGGGGTGGCCAACTTTATAGACTAGAAATTGTAAAGGATAAATTAGGCTAAGAAACAGAAGAACTGCTGCAGCAGATTTAAGAAAAGGTCGGTCCTCAAAAGTGGCAGATCTCCCTGTCACAGAGGCAAGCATAATGTGGGTATGTTGCATCCTGGTTCTAAGACTAGTGGTTGTCACCACATAAGGCACGATTTTCTGAATCCTCTTGGCCAAACAGGCTGCAGCTGATAGGGAATTTGCTACATTCTGATTGGCTGAGAGGGTTTGGCTGCCGTGTCCTGACTTTTTAAAACTGTTTAACTTGCTATATAAAACTAACATGCATTTGTCAATGCCGAATGTTTGCTTGCTGGTATTAGCACTGGAAATGCAGGAGTTAGACAGATGCAGAGTAGGAATGGCAGTGAAGTATTGAACTTCACGCCAACCCCACCTCCAACCTGCAGAGACGAACAGGCATTGGGGTATGCGTTTGGGTTGTCACCCATAACGTTCATGCAATCTCACCTCACCCTATCCTGCAGACACCGGCAAGTGTTGAGGTGTGTCTTGGGGTGTTTGGCTTTACAGTCACCCCACTCCATAAGGACATATGCTGAAATGGATGCAATATAGGAGAATGGGGTGAACTCTGGGGGCAAAGAGTCCAAGGCACACCTCGATGCTTGTCATTGGCTGCAGGGTGGGGGTGGAATGGCATGAGCATTACAACTGGCAATCAAAAGGCACACACCTGATGCCTGTCAGTCTGTACAGGGTGGGACATTATGGTTAGAAACCCTGACGCCCCGGGCGTTTGTTGGTATTTGCACTACAAATTTTCAACATGGTCTTTTTGTGACCCCCACCTCATGAAAGCATTTGGGACCTCTTCTGATGAACAGTGGCACTGTGATTTTGTCAATGTGTCCCGAACTTTGAGTTCCCACAGCGACTGTGCCATTGTGCGCCAGATGTACGAAAACACAGATCAGGCAGGATGCGAAGAATGACAGCTGCACCATTCATAGGGAGGTGTGAAAAGATGGCAATGTTGAAAATCTGTAGTGAAAATATTAAAAATGCTCGAACTTCTGAGCGTACGTGGAAACTGCACAACGCATGCGCATAACAAAGTCATTTAGTGGAATTACTTCACCAAATTTTCAACATAGGCATTTTGTAACCTTTGCTCATGAACACTGTCACTATGATTTTCTTAATCTGTCCCGAACATTGATTTCCCACAGCAACCGCGCTATTCTGCGCCAGATGTGTAAACCCATATTTCGGGCAGGATGTGAAAAATGACAGCTGTACTGTTCATAAGGTCTGACAAAATGCCAATGTTGAAAATCTGGAGTGAAAGTACTACACATTTGCGAAGTTATGAAGGTGCATGGAAACTGCACAATGCACACTTGTAACACAGTTATTTTATGGACATTTGTCACTAAGTTTTCAACATAGGCATTTTAGGACCTCTGCTCATGAACAGAGTCACTGTGATTTTACATATGAACATACGAATCTGCCAGCAGAACAGAACGATCGGTCTACCCAAGTCTGCCCGAGTGTGCAGCTAGCACCCTAGATTGCAGCTGCCCCAGTCTCCTCCCCTCCTCAATTCCTCCCCACTTGTCCCAGCCCCTGCCCCCGACTCTTCCTCTTGCTTTATCCCACTCCTTCTTAAAGCTATTGACTGTCCTACGTTACCACCCCTCTGGCAGCACATTCCAACTAGACAGCACCCTCTCAGTAAAGTAGTGCCTCCTCATTTCCCTCTTGAAATGTCTCCCTTCCAACCTTAGTCTGTGCCCCCTCGTCTCTCTTCCATTCCTCAGTTTAAACAACCCCTCGGTGCTAGGTTTATTTACCCCCTCAGGTATTTAAACGCTTCAATCATATCCCCCTATGCCTCCTCTCGTCCAGTGTGTACATGTTCAGCTACTTCAGCCTAACTTCCCTTTCCTTCCATCCCCTTTAACATTTTTGTTGCCCTCCTTTGCACTCTCTCCAGTAACTTTATATCTCTCCTCAGGTATGGCCTCCAGTATTGCACACAGTACTCCAGGTGTGGTCTGACCAATGATCTGTAGAGAGATAGGATCACATCCCTGTGTCTGAATGAGAACCCCCTTGCGATGCACCCCAGCATCCTCTTTGCCTTCGCTGCTGTTCTCCTGCACTGGGCTGAGTTTTTCATGCTCCCAGTTACCAACACCTCTAGGTCCTTCTCCTCCTCCTCTGTGATCCCCAACCTCACCCACCAACCAATAGTCCCTCTTATGGTTCTTAGCCATAAAGTGCATCACCTTGCACTTCTTTGCGTTGAATCCTAGCTGCCACTCCACCGACCATGTCTCTGGTTTGGTTAGGTCCCAGTGAATGTTTTCCCATTCGTCCTCTTTGTCCACCACTAACCCCAAATTGGTATCATCTGTGAACGGACTAACCCTGCTCCCCACTCCGTGTGCTATATCAGAGATAAAGAGCCCAAATGGCAATGGGCCCAGCACTGACCCCTGTGGCACCCCGCTTGTCACTGCTCTAGGTGCCAAGAGCTCCCAATCCACCACCACCCTCTGCACCCTTCCCTGTAACCAGTTCTCTGTCCATTAAGTCAGCTTTTTTCCCCCCACACACCCGCCGTCAGCTCCCCCCCCCCGTCTCCCATGAGGCACTGTATCAAAAGCCTTACTGAAGTCCAAGTACAGGACATGTACCGCATGGCCCCGTCCAACTCCCTTGTCACCCAGTCATAGTACTCTATTAGGTTGGTTTGACAAGGCCTCCCTGAGACGAACCTGTGTTGCCGGCCATCTTGGAGGCCATTACTCTCTAGGAATGCCACCAGCCTCTGCTTCAGTATTGTCTCCATAAGCTTACCCACTATGGATGTGAGACTGACCGTCCGATAATTTCCTGGCTCCTCCCTAGGCCCACTCTTGTGTATGGGCCATACAAGGGCCACCCTCCAGTCCTGGGGCACACACCCCGTTTCCAGTGAGGTGTTGAACAGATCTGCCAGCGGCTCAGCCAACAGCTCCGCCATCTCCCTCAGCAGCCTGGGGTGGATGCCATCAGGACCTGGTGCCTTGTCCGCCCTTACTGCCCTCAGCTCCTCTAGCACCCTACTCCCTGTAATCACTCTGTCCATCACCTCCTCCCCCTCGTTCCCCACCCCCCCAGCCCATGCTGGTAGTGGACCATCCCTCTCCTTAGTGAAAACCCTGGCACAATATATCAGTTGGGGGTGAGGATATAGCATGCACCAAGCAGGAAAGAGATCTTGGGGTTATCATCTCTGATGACCTCAAGGTAGGGAAACAGTGTGACAAGGCAGCAGGTAAAGAAATAGGATGCTAGGATGCATAGGCAGAGGCATCACCAGCAGGAAAAGGGAGGTCATAATTCCACTATACAAGACACTAGTGAGGCCCCACCTGGAGTACAGTGTACAGTTCTGGAGACCTTACCTACATAAGGACATAGACAGGGTAGAGAAGGTTCAGAGGAGGCAACAAAAGATGGTACATGGATTGCATCCACAAGTCCTATGAGGACAGGGTGGAAGGAATTGAATATGTACTCCCTGGAGGAGAGGAGGGAGAGAGGGGACATGATAGAGACATACAAGTATCTTACAGGGAGGAACAGGGTGCAGGAATACACTATTTTTAAGTGAAAAAGATGTTCCAGAATTAGAGGGCATGGGATGAAGTTGGAGGGAAGACGATTCAGAGGAAACGTGAGGAAGAATTTCTTCACAGAACAGGTGGTGGACAAGTGGAACACCCTGCCAGAGGAAGTGGTGGGGTTTGAAACAATCACGGGATTTAAGAATGCATGGGATAGGCATAAAGGAATTCTGGAGGTCAGAGGTAAGGGGCAACAGACTTCCAGGAAAACATAAACTGAACTTACAAGCTCAAATGTGCAGGCTGGATGGGCCATAGGCCCTTATCTGCCGACACTGTCTATGTATCTATGTAAAACGGAGCAGAAGTACTCATTTAGAATTTCCGCTTGCTCCTCCCCTTTTCCACCCAATCCACTCCCTGTTTTATCCTCACATTATGTTCCCTGCACTTCCTCTTTTCCCTGACATACCTAAAAAAGTCCTTTTCCCCTCCCTTTATGCCCTGTGCTAACCTTAATTCACTGGAGGCCTTAGCTTTTTTTCACCCTCCTGGCCACCTCCCTTGACCAACTCCCATAAGCCTCCTTATCCTCTCCCTTCCCTGTTCTCCTGCACTTCCGGTATGCAACCCTCTATGCCCTCACCCCTAGCCGCACTTCCTTGTTCAGTCAGCAGGGTTTCTTGGCTCTGCTCTTCTTACTCCAGGCCCTGGTGCAGGCTACTGTGGCCTCTGTTAGCCCAGTCTTTATGACTCCCCACTTCTGTTCTGCATCCATCCCCAGTCTTATATCCTGGAGTCTCCCTCACAGTATTGCTCCCATCTTCACAAAGTCCACCACCTTAGTGCCCATGCCTCCTGTCTCCCTGCCCAGCGTGAGAACAAGCCACACTGTTTTGTGGTCGCTATCCGCTAGTGGGTCCTCCACCCTTACCTCCCTCACCGCCTCCCACTTGCCAGTACTAGGTCCAGAGTGCTACCAAGCCTTGCTGGCCCACTTACCAATTGCATCAGAAGGCCATCCTGGAATGCATCAACGAGTACCTGCTCCCTGGTACTGCTAGTGGCCGGGGTGTTCCAGTCAACCCCTAGTAGGTTAAAATCCCCCACTATCATCACACTCCCCCTTCTACACACCCTCCTTATCTACTCTGCCAACTCCCCATCCAGTTCCCCGGATTGAGCTGGTGGTCTGTACACCACTCCCAGACTCAGCTTTCTGCCCTTGGAGTCCAGGAGCTGCACCCAAAGCACCTCTGTCCTCTTCTCTCCTCTTCTCCCTCATCCCTTATGCATTTGATCCCTTCCCTCACATAGAGTGCAACCCCCCCTTTCAACCTCCCCGGTCCCTGCTGTATATTCTGTATCCCGAGATTGCCAAGCCCCAATCATGGTACTCTGTGACCCAAGTCTCTGTCACTGCAGCAATGTCCACCTTCTCCTCTGAAAGAAGCACCTGAAGCTCTGCAGTTTTGTTCCCCAGGCTTCTTGCGATAAGAGAGACCACCTTCCACCCGTACCCCTCCTTCTCCTCACTCTTTTCCTAGGTCTGTGTCCCTACTCCCAGTAGTCGGCTCCCTTTCTCCCCTCGTTATTCTTAGCAGGTGGTGGTGCCTCTGTATTACACTCAGAGAACTCTGCCTGCCCCCTCCCAGGGTTACTACACCTCCTCCTTTTCCTATATCTAGGGAGGTGAGCTCATTAGGCTCCCCTGTCCAGACCTTTCTACCAACCTCAGTCTTTTGGCCACCCCACTAGTTTAAATCCACCTTAGTAGAGATATACTCCTCTAATCCTGCCTTTAATACTCCCCTTCCTGCTCAAGTGTAGCCTGCCCCCCACGTACAAGTCACTATTCCCCCAAACCCTACCCCAGTTTGTCACGAACCAATAATTTTCGGTGTGGCACCAATCCCTCAGCTACTCGAATTCCTGATCATACCCTTCCTCCCAATGCTTGCACATGGTACCAGGAGTACCTCCGAGAATGCCACCGACTCCCCCCAACCCCTCACACTGCCTGCTCAACTCCTAGAACCTCCCCCTCACTACTTCCACAGTCTCCCCCGCAAGTCATTTGTACCCACATGCAACAGTAAATGAGTTTTTTTCCTCTCACTTGCTGCACATCTGAGCAGTGCCTGCCCTGCCCCTCCTGCAGTCAACCCAGGGATAGCTTCAACCCAAATACGGCTGTGCCTTCCCCCCCTTTGACCTCATCTCACCCCTTTCAGTATAGAACTCCCAGGATGAGTACCCCTTGCCCTTACCCCCGTTCCCTTTTAATGCCCTTTCCACTACCCCAGTATTCGTTCTTTCCTGCCCCTTACCCCTGCCAGCTGCACCTTCTGTGACTTCTGTATCAGCACCCCCTACTTCTGCCTCACCCCTTTTCTCTGCCTTAGTCCTCCCATCCCCATTGAATCCCTTCCCAGGCTGACTACTTCCTACTGGGCTTCCCATGTTGACCTCCTGTCCTCCCCTGCGGATTTCCAACCCCTCTCCTATCCCCGCTGTTGTCGATTTAGAGCCCCCGTTCCCTTCAACCCCGACAGTGATGCCCCCATCCTCCCCCCTTCCCGCAGCCCTCTCTCCTCCAGTCCCATCCTTCCTTACTAGCCCCTTCCACCCTTTCATCCTCGCTATCTCTTCCACTACCTGTTGCCATCCCTCTCACGCCCCGCTTGGCCTCTCCCCTTCAGTATGTTCTTGCTCCCCCTCTCTCCAATAGCAGAGGCTCGAATCTAGTCGATACCCCATCTATATCTCTTCCCCTTATTGGTTTCCCCCTCCTACTTGTTTCCCTCCCTGCCCCCACCCCTGGTCCTTCCCTACCCGCAGCCATCTGCTCTCTCCCCTGGTACTCCTCGTGGTCTCTTCCTCCCCCAACAGGAGGCCCCCCATGCCTCGGGCACCCTCTCTCTCCTCTCTTTTCTGCTAGTGCCTCTGATACTGGGGTGGGTTTCAGTCCCTAGTTGTACTTCCCTGTCCCCCCTGCCATCCCCTATCCCCCCCAGCCGGGATGCCTACCGTACTCATCTGCCCCGCCACTTACCTCCCTAACCTCCACAGTTCCTCCCTCAAACTAGCCAGTTGTTGACAGACCAAACACCCCCCCCCCATCCTCCAAGCCCAGTCCAGGATCTTGGCGGACTCACACCCCACCACCCTTCCAAAGACGCCCGACTTACTGACATGCGACACCTGCCCCATTCTGGCCCCCATCTTATGTTTCTGGCTCTTACTCCCGGTTTCTGTACCCTACTACAACTGTTAGGGCCCTATTTACTCAAATTCCTGTTCCCCCCACACTAGTCCTCCTACTGCCACCTTGACAACCGGGTTAATTCAGTCTCAAATCTCATCCGTTAGATACTGTATTACTACAGCAATCCTAAAGCTTCCTTGTCCGTTTTTCAGCCCTCAGCTACCATACTTTTTGTTCTCAGCCCTCATAGTTTCACTTAGCCCAGTTAGAAATCGTATTGCACTCCAAATATTACTCAGCTCAGTTAGAGAAACAGAACAAATAAATATGTATTATTACAGCAATCCTAATGGTATAGCTCAGTACTTAGTTCAATTAGATAAATAGAACAGCTAAATCTGTGTTATTACAGCAATCCTAAAAGTATCCAATCATTGCTTTGTCTCCACCCCAGAGACAGTGCTGTAATATAGGACCACAAAGGACCCTGGGCAGTTGGGTGGGCAAAAAGTCCCAACAGAGCTCCGTTGAGCTCGCTCGTTCCCCTCTCACTCACTTGTTCCGTTTCTCCTGGCGCTACAAGCTGCCCTTTTCTACTGGGCTCCTACCTGCGTTGGCGCCTTTTTCTGGCCACAAAAAAATCTGCAGCAGTCCTGACAGAGCTCCGTTGAGCTCGCTCACTCCCCCCTCCCTCACTCGCTTGCTCATTCTGTTTCTCCGCGCTGTGCATGCTCTTTGTATGGGGGTTCCTGCCTGTGTTGGTGCCTTTTTCTGCACACAAAGAAATCTGCAGCAGTCTTGACAGCGCTCCGTTGAGCTTGCTCACTCCCCCTCTCTCACTCATTCTGTTTCTCCTGGCGCTGCAGGCCACCCTTTTGTACTGGGCTCCTGCCTGCATTGGCACCTTTTTCTGCCCACAACAAAATCTGCAGCAGTCCCGAAACAGCACCGTTGAGCTCACTCCCCCTCCCTCACTCGCTTGCTCATTCTGTTTCTCCTGGCGTAGTAGGCTGCCCTTTTGTACTGGGCTCCTGCCTGCATTGGTACCTTTTTCTGCCCAACAAGAAATCCGCAACAGTCCCGACAGAGCTCTGTTGAGCTCGTTCACTCTCCCTCTCTCACACGTTCATTCTGTTTCTCCCTGTGCTGCAGGCTGCCCTTTTGTACTGGGCTTCTGCCTGCTTGGCACCCTTTTCTGCCCACAAAGAAATCCGTAGCAGTCCCGACAGAGCTCTGTTGAGCTCACTCACTCCCCCTCTCTCACTTGCTCATTCTGTTTCTCCTGGCGCTGCAAGCTGCTCTTTTGTACTGGGCTCCTACCTGCATTGGTGCCTATTTCTGCCCACAAAGAAAGCCGCAGCAGTCCCGACAGAGCTCCGTTGAGCTTGTTCACTCCACCTCTCTCACTTGCTCGTTCTGTTTCTCCCGGCGTTGCAGGCTTCCCTTTTCTACCGGGCTCCTGCCTGCATTGGCGCCTTCTTTTGCCCACAAAGAAATCTGCAGCAGTTCCGACAGAGCTCCGTTGAGCTCGCTCACGCCCCCCCCTCATTCACTTGTTCTGTTTCTCCTGGCGCTGCAGGCTGCCCTTTTGTACTGGGCTCCTGCCTAACATTGGCGCCTTTTTCTGCCCACAAAGAAATCTGCAGCAGTCCTGACAGAGCTCCGCTGCGCTCACTCCCCCCACTGGCTCATTCTGCTTCTCCCGTGCGGCTGGCTGCCCTTTGTACTGGCTCCTGCCTGTGCTGGTGCATTTTTTTCCCACAAAGAATTCGCAGGCAGTGTCTCGACAGAGCTCGGTGAGCTCGCCACGCCCCCACTCACTGCCCGCTTCTCCTGGCGCTGCAGGCTGCCCTTTTCTACTGGGCTCCTGCCTATGTTGGCGCCTTTTTCTGCCCACAAAGATATCCACAGCAGTCCTGACAGAGCTCTGCTGAGCTCGCTCACTCCCCCTCTCACTTGCTTGTTCTTAATCTGTCCCAAACACTGATTTCCCACATACCACGCTATCCTGCCCGAAGTGCGAAAATACATTTTGGCCTTTGGCCAGGATGTAAAATGACAGCTGTACTGTTTATAAGGAGGTGTGGAAAAATGCCAATGTTGAAAATCTGGAGTGAAATATTACAAATTCGCGAGTTCTGACTGCGCGGAAATCATGTGAACTATCACCCGTAAAAAGTCATTTTTTTTGATTTTTTCACCAAATTTGCAACATATACTTTTTTGAGAGCCCCACCCCACCCTAGGAACACAGGGGAGGGGAGGACAGGAGGTGAGGTGCCTACCAGGTGCTACGGCATGGAGGATGGAAGGAAGATCCTGGGATCACTGGAAGGCAAGACGGAGGGTGAGCTGGATGTCATTATCCACCTAGGTACTAATGACCTGGCAAATGGGAGCCAAAGGAAGTTCAGGAAGAGTTTAGGAAACTGGGGAGGGGTCTCAAGCAAGTAGCTACTTCTGTCACTTTCTCAGAAGTACTACCTGTGAGAGGCAAGGGAGAGCATTGGAGTGCATGCATCAAGAACTTTAACTCATGGTTGAAGAACTGGTGCTGTGAGGAAGGGTTTGGATTCACTGGTGACTGGGGACCCACCTGGAGGGATGGAGGTTTGTTCAAGCCTGACGGCCTGCATCCATCCTGGAGGGGAATCCAAGCACTCAATGATAAGTTTAAATGCTACATTGACAAGCATTTAAACTAGCAAAGTGGGGTGGCAGGCCAGCAAGGAGGGTACCTACTTGCTCATCCCCACAGCTAGCAGTGGAACCAGTGAACCAGAGGGTGGCTATCTCTGCAAAGCAGTGTGCAAAAGATGGAGATTAGTGCCCAAGAGGTGGATAAGCAGAAAGGGCAAAATTCAGCAGAAGGGCAGACAGCAAGGAGAACCAGGGATAAATGACAACCAGGAAGGGCTGGAGTAGAACAGTGAAACAGTCTAGGAGGTCAAATCATGGAAAGCCATGTGTGCAAATGCCAGAAGCCTTAGCAACAAGATGGAAGATCTGGAGGCTGTCATGGTACAGTCAGACCTGGACATTGTGGCCATCACTGAAACCTGGTGTAATGATAACCATGACTGGGAGATGGCCATACCTGGCTACAACATATTCAGAAGAGACAGAGCAGGCAGGAAGGGAGGAGGAGGGCACTGTATGTGAAAAATGACACAAGGGCCACAGAGATCCAGGAGGAACAAAATGGGGAGAGATACTGTGGGTTAAGCTGAAAGGAAAATGGGGACAGCTATCCGCACAGGTGTGGTCTATAGACCACCAGCCCAGGAGGAAGAAACAGATAGAGTTGATGCTACCATCCAAAGGATGGCAGACAAGGGTGAGGTAGTACTGGTTGGAGACTTCAATATTCCAGATGTGGACTGGAGCATCCCAGCAGCAGCATCAACTAGAGCAGATTTATCCTGGACTCCTTCAGGTGCCTTCTTCAAGCAACTGGTCATGGAACCAACTCGGCAGAAGGCAATACTGGACCTTGTGCTCACAAACAGGGACAGTGTGATGGGGGTAACAGTGGGGAGCACCTGGGTAACAGTGACCACCAGTCATTGTGGTTTGAAATCACAGAAAGAGCAGAACCAAACCACACAAAAACACGATCCTGGATTTTAGGGGGCAGGCTTTGGGAAAATGGGGAGATACTTAAAAGAGGCATTAAGGGAATGGGACAGGAATCAGGGGTTGAGGAACAGTGGGCAGTATTTAAAATGGGGATTACAAGAACAACAGAATTATGCATTAAGCAGGTTAGCAAGAAAAAGGAAGAGAGACCATTATGGTTTTCAAAGAGGTAGCAAAGAAAGTGAAAGCTAAAAAGATTGCATTCAGGCAATACAAAAAGACACAGGCAGAAGGGGATAGGGAGAAGTACCAGGAGAAGCAAAGGAGGCAGGAGGTCAGTAAGGGAAGCCAAAGCTCAGACAGAAGAACACATTGCAAAATCAGTGGGTAGAGGAACAAAACCTTTACAGGTACATAAGGAAAAAAGAAAGACAAAGGAGGGATAGTGAGACTGAAGGGGAGGATGGGAGCCGTGGAGGATGACAACAGTAAAGCAGACATATTGAACAGGTATTTCTGCTCAGTCTTTACTGAGGAAGAGGGGGTAATGGGTCTGAAGGGAGTACAAGGGTGAGAATGGTGCAGAAATGGACAAGTCCTTTACACGAGAAAGGGTCCTGAAGGAACTGGAAGTAATAAGAGTTGATAAGCAATGGGGCCAGACCGGGTGCACCCTAGGTCCTTAAAGAACTAAGAGAGGTGGTGGCTGAACCTCTGGCTATCCTGTTTAGCCAATCACTGGAAACAGGGTGGTACCCAAAGACTGGAGGACAGCAGATGTAGTCCCTTATACAAAAGTGGGAACAAAGAGAAAGGGAACTACAGACCAGTCAGCCTCACCTCGGTAGTGGGAAGATCATGGAACCACTACTGAAGGAGAGATTAGTGAAACGTCTGGTTGTCAATGGACTACAGGACCCAAGGCAGCATGGTTTCACCAGGGGAGGTCATGTCAGACCAACCTCATTGAATTTTTGACTGGGTGACTAGGAGGTGGATCAGGGAGGCAGTGGACATGACCTATCTGGACTTCCAGCAAGGCCTTTGACACTGTGCCACATAGAAGACTATTACACAAACTGGGAATATGGGTGTGGGCAGGACAGTAGTGGTGGGTAGGTAACTGGCTGGGTGGCAGGACACAGAGGGTGGTGGTAAATGGCTGTCACTCCACAGAGGGAAGAGTGACCAGTGGGGTACCACGGGATCAGTGCTGGGACCGGTCCTATTCAACATTTTCATCAGTGACATTGCGCAGGATCTAGAAGGCAGAATTTCACTGTTCGTTGATGACACAAAGCTCTGTAACAGAGTAGACACACCAGAGGGTGTAGACAGAATGAGAAGCGACTTCACAGAAACTTGAAGAATGGTCAAGGGTTTGGCTAGTTGAAATTTAATGCAAAGAAGTGCAAGATAATGCATATGGGGCACAAAAACCCTGGCACAATGTATCAGTTGGGGGTGAGGATATAGCATGCACCAAGCAGGAAAGGGATCTTGGGGTTGTCATCCTGATGACCTCAAGGTAGGGAAACAGTGTGACAAGGCAACAGGTAAAGCAAATAGGATGCTGGGATGTATAGGCGAGGGCATCACCAGCAGGAAAGGGAGGTCATAATTCCGCTTATACAAGACACTAGTGAGGCCCCACCTGGAGTACAGTGTACAGTTCTGGAGACCATACTCACGTAAGGACATAGACAGGGTAGAGAAGGTCAGAGGAGGGCAACAAAGATGGTGCATGGATTGCATCACAAGTCCTATGAAGACAGGTTGAAGGAACTGAACATGTACTCCTGGAGGAGAGGAGGGAGACAGGGATATGATAGAGACATACAAGTATCTTACAGGGAGGAACAGGTGCAGGAAAACACTATTTTTAAGCGAAAAAGATGTTCCAGGACTAGAGGGCATGGGATGAAGTTGGAGGGAGACGATTCAGAGGAAACATGAGAAAGAATTTCTTCACAGAACGGGTGGTGGACAAGTGGAACACCCTGCCAGAGGAAGTGGTGGGGGCTGAAACAATCACGGGATTTAAGAATGCATGGGATAGACATAAAGGAATTCTAGAGGTCAGGGGTAGGGGCAACAGACTTCTAGGAAAACAAACTGAACTTACAAGCTCAAATGGGCAGACTGGGTGGGCCATAGGCCCTTATCTGCCGACACTGTCTATGTATCTATGAACAGTGGCACTGTTGTTTCATTAAATCGGTCCTGAAAGGTGATTCCGCACAGTGACCGTGAAATCATCTTTCGGTACCGAATAATACCATGACAGTGACTGAATTCATGAGGAGGGGTTCCAATAACCCCATCTTGAAAATTTGGTGCCAAAATTCCCAAACATGCCCGAGATATACACCAAATTTGAAAAAAACTCTATTTATGCCATTATACAGCTTACCGGCAGTTCTTCAGTTCGCGGTCGGCTTTGAAGAGTGCAGACGTTTTCCTGGTCCACAGGCAAGTACTGAGTGAGGGGAGTGTGTGAGGAGGGGTACGCTTGAGGGTGGGCGCGGGGTTGGGGAGGGGCACCGACGTGATCGCGGGACCATTTTCTGCTTACAGGAAAAAAAAAAAGACAATGCGGGTTGGTTTTCTCTTTGCAGGTGTGTTTGGTACACTGGGGTGGGCTCCCAGTGAGCCACCTGCATTTGTGGGAGGGACCGAGGCCAACAGAGACTGGGCCCCTCGTCGGCAAAAGAAATGGGTGGGGGGGTGCATGATGCCGAGGGGGATTGGGCAACCCTCGGCAACAGAAATTGGGGGGGTGGGGACATTATGCCGATGGAGAGTGGGCCCCCCACTGGCAAACTGAACTGGGAAGGAGTTCTGAAGCTGATGGGGACCGGGCCCCCATCGGCAAAGAAAGTCTGTTTCTGTGCCAATGGGTGGCCCAATCCCTGTCGGCTTCGGTCACCCTCCCCACAATTTATAAGGTAGAAAAAGAAATGGGCAGACTGGATGAGCCTTTATGTCCTTATCTGCCAACTTCTGTTTCTATGATGCCAAGGGGGGACGGGCACCGGGCACACAACAGAAATTGGGTGGGGATATTATGCGTCGATGGGGAGGGCCCCCCGTCAGCAAATGAAGTGAGTCGGCAGCATGCCGATAGGTGGACTGCGCACCCCCATCAGCTATCATGAGTCTCTGAGGTGGCTGCATAGAGCTGCCATGTTCCTGGTAGTGTTACACCAGGCAAGGTACCGCCCTGCAATGACGGATCGCTCCCTCATTGCAATGGAATTGCTGACGCTGCAATGATGAGGAGGACCCTCATTGCAGCAGCCAAATCGTTTCAAGTTGGTGGCACTTCTGCAGAACCAGTGTCATCAGAACACTGGGCCTGCATTGGATTACACACTGCTAAGCTCACAAATGCAGTGCTGGTTATCACGCCACACTCGCCGCGACTCCACAATCCGGCTCCTGCTGCCACATAATGTTTCTTGTGCATGCGCGCAAGCAAACAAATAAATGGGGCAGACTGAGATACATATAAGAAGCACAGGAATAAATGCAAAAAACTAATAAAACAAGCAAGGCAAAATTTTTACAATGATAAAATTGAGAATGTGACACACCCTAAACAGTACTGGGATATTATAAAAGACTTAGAAAATCCGATAAGAGGAAGGCCAGAGATCAAAATGGCCAATGGTTAAGGGGAACTTATGGACTCTAAAGTGGTGGCTCAAACTTTTAACCATTACTTTATTACTCTGCCCGATATCATAATACCTGCCAGTACAATAAACCAATTTACAGAAAATACAGCAGGTAGTGAAGAATTAAATTCCCCCCCGTTCTATTTTAGGACAATAAAGGAAAAGGAAGTGAGGGATGTGATTAAAAAGTTGAACCCTAAAAAATCCTATGGTCTTGACATGACAGAAATAAAATGTTTAAAAGATGTAACAGAAATAATATCACCAGTGCTGACCAGTTTGTTCAATCAGAGCCAGATAGAGATCTTACTTCCTGACTTGTGGAAGATCGCAAAAATTGTTCCTAACTTTAAAGGAGGTAAATCTGATGCTCCATCAAATTATCAGCCTACTGCAATCCTTTCCATTCTCTCAAAGTTAATGGAATGGATGGTGTACAACCAACTCTAGGAATACCTGGAAAAGTATTCAAAGTTATCTAAATTTCAACATGGCTTTAGGATGAGCATTCGATGGGCACCGCGCTCGTGGACTTCGTGGATATGGTGGTGAAAGCAAGGATGTGGAGGGAGTCCACAGGCGCTGTGTTCATCGACCTGTCCAAAGCCTCTGAAATCACCATATACTCTCTGAGAGAATGGAAAGGATAGGAATAGCCCCAAGAACCTTACAATGGTTCAACTCATATTTGGGGGACCAAAAACAACGGGTAGAAGTCACTAACCATCTGTCAGACCTGGGTTACTTGAAAAGAGGTGTGCCCCAAGGGTCAATACTGGGACCACTGCTGTTCTTAATATACATCAACTATTTACCTGAATACATTATAAATTCACAAATAAGGCTTTATGCAGACGATACTGTCTTGCTAGCCACAGCAAAAACACAAGATCAGTTATTGGAAAAACTTCAGTTAGACTTCAACATTTTGCAGGATTGGTTTACTGAATCAAAGTTTGTCATGAGTCAAAAGAAAATACAAGTAATGTTTTTTCATAAAAAAGGAAGAACAGCAGCTGCCTCGGTCAAAACCCAGGGATTGTAACCAGAGTGAATCAGATATTAAAAGTAACTAATCAGTATAAATAGCTAGGGCTGATCATGGATATGGTTCACTCATATTTAACGCACATGTAGATTACATAACAAAAAAGTTAACGCAAGGATTGGTGGTTTACGGCGATCTTCGTCGATAGTGTCTCATCAGACGAGGAAAAAAAACTGCAGAACAGTTAATAATCCCGGTTTTAGAATATGGTAATTTGGTTAATGGTTTTGCAGAACTAAAAGTTAGATAAAGTCAATAAATCCTATAATTGTCTGGCAAGATTTGTTCTCAACTATCCATTCAGGACACATCATTGCCAGATGTATAATATTCTGAAGTGGGACAGTATAGAAGTACGACTTAAGAAACAATATTCAATATTTATTTTTAAAATCCAACAGGATCTGGTAACAGGTAACCAGAATGCAAAGCATAGTTGTGGGACACAACCTTATGGAATGAGGGTAGCAGTCCATAGGGGCATAAAAATCCCTAAAATTAACACCCAGTAGAGCAGCATGACTTTCCAGTATCATGTGGCTAGAATCTGGAATGAACTATCACCAACAATCAGGAATTTGACAAAAGTATCTACTTTTAAATCCCAGCTGAACAGGAGCATAACACAAGAATGCAATACTTATTTAAAAATGCTGCTTTATTTTGTACCCCACTGTCTGTATTTAAATAAGCGCTAAATATATGTGCAATATATGTATATTCTATGTTCTTACATGAATTTATTGCTTTTTGGTTTCTAGTATGTTTATTCCTACGCAAGACAACTTTGTAAACAGGACCTTTGGACTTAAGTTTCGTTCTGTATAAAAAATAACTTTTAACTACAGCTAAAAATAGAAACTCTGGCTCCTGAGGCTTATGTGAGTGCAGCGTTGGGCACTCTGCCAGTCGAACCGAGTAAAGATTGGCCTTCTACCCATGTAAACATTCCATCTACTGAATGCAGGAAAGATAAAAAACATACAGGGAAGGAAAAGGGAAAAATTATATTAAAGGACAA
Source organism: Neoceratodus forsteri (assembly GCA_016271365.2). Taxonomy (NCBI): domain Eukaryota; kingdom Metazoa; phylum Chordata; order Ceratodontiformes; family Ceratodontidae; genus Neoceratodus; species Neoceratodus forsteri. The sequence goes on along the minus strand of CM057451.1, from coordinate 1,174,928,101 downwards.
AAGGTGAGGAAACAAGTAAATGGGGCTGTGGTTTGGGAAAACAGAGTCTTTAAGGGCTACTTCATAAAAATATATGGATTTTGTTGTCCGTATTTGAAACTGATGAGGCATGCCAGTGCTAGGATGTGATGGGACTATTTTGGTTGGGAGAATGAACTTAAAAAAAATCACTAAAATATTTACCATTATTTTTGTATCTGTGCATTTTTTCACACAGACGCACCTCCCCAAAAAAAATGAGAGTCGTTTCATAATCGCAGTATGACACTCCAAGGTGAGAGTACGTCACTGCTCCGGCGGTTGAAGGCGTGTGGCGAAGTCTGGTACTTCACAACACACCCGACGTGTACCCTTATCCCATTACAACGCACACCGTCATTCCTTACTGTTTTCCATACCCCCCCCCAGCTGTGTGTGCCTAACTGGTAAAACAAAGTTAAAGAAATAATAACTGTCAAGATTTAAAAATGAGAGGAACTGAAAACAAGTAAGATTTCTAGGCGATCGTGAAGAGAGTCGGACCAGCCAGATTGCGTAGCGTAAAAGGCTACGGGAATCACACGCCGCCTTCCGCTGAAAACGTAGGTGCAGACTTAATTAATGAACGTAAGCTTTCATGGGGGGTGTATTCTGCACTCCCCACTTCGAGCTCGGTCCATCCTTAAATCCTTCATAACAATTTAATGTCATCTCCAAAAAAAGTAAACAAGTCATATCTACGCAAATACGTCATGTGGCTACGTAATGTGACGTATGATCTGCGTCAGTTACGCAGTAAGCGTATCTCCTCGGCTGGTCCGACTCTCTTCACAATCAACGATTTCTATTCAGCACCCTGAAGCTGCGTCTCGCTCGCTGACATGCACTTCTCCATTTCCGGTTAAATGCAGTAATCTCTGCAGACCCGCACAAGCCCCAAAAACTGTTATTCACATTCTGGTGCTTGGCAAATGCAATCCAGAATACGTTTCAAATATTTCATGACTGCTCCAGAATCTCAGATTCGCCCTAGGTTTAGGTAATATGCACTCACACAGCGACACCATGGCAACAGCAAAGAGTTCCCAGCTTCCGCTCCCGTGACCCTTCCCCGCGGACAGCACTTCCGCCTCGCAGTGCGCAAGCGCCGTTCTCTTCTGGCTGGTACTTGGCCGTCTGAGGAGTTTCTCGGGATATAAGTAGCGGACAGCCGGTGTGCTTCCCATCGGCTCAGACACCATGGTGAGTTGTGGGCATCAGACGGTGGCGGGAGGGGTTGGAGACGAAAGGCCAGTCCCTGCCGGTGAGCTAGCCGCTGCCGGGGTATCTGGCTGGGAGAACACGAGGGGACCGGGAAGCGGTGTGTTGTGTTCGCCCAGCGTGCCATGGGCCGGGATCCCCTTCCCAGGTGGGACTGTAATACCCGAGATTGTGTTCCCAGTGCCCGGGGGAGCAGTGGTATCAGAACTGTCTAGGTGTAGTTCTTCGCTTTTGGGCACTGAAATGAGGGAGATGGACACATCTTAAAACATGGAGATACAAGTTCAAAACAGTGGGGACCGTAATGTTTACCCCCTATAACGTTTAATTTTGATTTACTGTCTTAGAATATTATGAATGCTTGCTTTAAAGTCTGGATTATCACTACATTCCCTGTGTGGACATTACCATTTCCTTCGGGGATGGATACGGGACAGAGCCGTTTTGAGGGGTAAAATGAGGGACCCTCCTCCATAATCGGGGACATTTGAGAGGCTCGACATCCATGACTGACTGACAGGCAGGCTGGGATAAGAGCCGGCATTTCTTTACTTCAGGGGACACACCTGGGCAGCTAGTGCGCCGGGTGAGAGTTACGGCCGCATGCGCATTGCAGTCAGCGCTACGTCACCGGTTCTGCTATTGAAGCAGTGTACTTGTGTACCGCCGCGATTGTTGTTGTAACAATATTTACAAACAGTGCCCATCACTGGGGCTGCTGGGGGGCTCACTTATTTCTTTGAATTTGTGTATGTGCCTCAGGACCTCCTTGTGAATGAGCTTGCTCAACGGAGTCTTTCCTGCAATAAACTTGAACTTGTCTACAGTGAGACCCCCCCAACTAGTACTCTCAGTTCCACCTCCCTGGCAACTGGTTCCACTTGGCCACCACCTCAGTGAAAAAGTGCCCCTCCTCTCCCTCCTGAATCCTCCCCCCACCACCAACTTTAGGCTATTTTCCTTAGTGGCTTTGTTCCCACTAAGACTGAAGAGGCTCTCCATATTCACCCTGTTAATAGCTTTAAGGTATCTGAAGGCATTGATCATATCACCCCTCTCCCATCTGTCCTCAAGGGAGTACAGGTTGAGCCCTTTGAGCCTCTCCTTGTAAGTATTGCCCTCCTGCCCCTCGATCATCTTGGTCGCCCTTCTGTAGACTGTCTTCATCAAGCTGATATACATGTTAAGACGAGGGCAGCAATACTGCACAATGTAATCTAGGTGCAGTCCTCCCAGCGGAAGTATGACTTCTGTCTGCCTTCTGGTAATCCACCTATCTGTGCAGCCCAATATGCAATTTCCTTTTGTAGTAGCTCTCCTGCAGTGTGCAGACTGCTTCCCTCAATTCTTCATGGTAACCCTCAGGTCCTTTTGTTCATCAGACTTTGTGACCTGCACACCACCTAACCAGTATTTCATCTCTGGGTTCCTTTCCCCAGGTGCATAACTTTGGACTTTTTAGCCTGAACCCCACTTGCCAAATGCCAGACCACTTCTCTAACCTAGCTAGATCTTCCCTTAGTTCCTATCTCCCCTGTTCATGTCCACCCTCCCATAAAGCTTTGTGTTATCCACAAACAGGCTGATTTTGCCTCTGACCCATCTGCTACATCCCTGATGAAGCTCTTAAACAACATTGGACTGAGCATCGAGCTTGCGGGACCCAACTGGACACTGGCCTGGCTTCTGTGAATTCTTCCCTGATCACCCCCTTTTTGGCTTGACCAGTTTTTGACCCATCTAATGAGCTTGGCCACCACCCCCAGATCCTCTAGCTTCCTGGCCAGTCCCCTGTGAGGTATGTAAGTCTGGGTAGGTGTGTAAAACTCTAATTTTACACACACTCTTGGTGCGGAATGCTTTTGTAAACCCCTTAAGCTTCGCTGTCTGTGTTTATGTGGCATCCTGCACCTTGGAGGTGTGTGAAATTCTCATTCTAACCCCCTACTCAGTCATTATTCTGTATGTAATGAATTGGGGGCGGGGTGGGGGAACAGTCATGGCTAGACAAGTCCTAAACATTTTGATTTGAACACCCTGGTAGAAAGGCAGCAGTCAAGGCAGATAGTATGCTGGGATGTATTGCTAGAGGGTTCACAGGCAGAAGAGAAGAGGTTATACTGCCGTCATATTGATCCTTGGTACGACCTCACCTGGAATAGGGTGTGCAGCACTGGAACCCCTGTCTGAAAAAGGATATCAGCCTGCTGAGGCGGCACCAAGGGAAGGCAGCTAAGATGGGTTCAGGGGCAGCCGGGCAGGGCATATGAGGATGGGCTGAGGGAACTTAACATGTACTCACTGGAGGCAAGGAGGGAGAGGGGGGCATGATTTATTTATTTAAAAGTTTCACCAGGAAGGCATGCTGAGCAGAGTACTGCTCGATTCCAGATGCGTCCATGGGGACGGGGGGGATGGGAGAAAATACATGTATACAGAGTGCAAAGAATGTATAGGCAAGTATACAATCGTATAGAACAGTGCAGTACAGAACATTGCAGTTGGTCGCTGATCAGGGTAATTATCAATTTAATCGCAGGGTTTTAAATAATTGATTAGCAGTTTTTTTCTTGGGACTATACTAGCGGTACAGAAAGTATTTATATAGACTTTCTAGAAGTGCTGTGTTTGTTAAACACAGTGAGGCAAGAGCTATGCATTTTCACAAAGATGTAGCACTTTTATGAGCAAAACGCTAATCAATGTTTAGAGTTCAATAAATCCCTGAATTGCATCACATTGAAATCCAGTAACCTGTGGGGAAAGGGAGGACAGCCCAAGGTGAAAACATGGCTTAGATGCATGTGTAGACTGAGAAGAAATGGGCTTTGAGCAAGGCGTTGCGGTACTGTGTGGAGGGGGCATGTCGAAGGTCCACGGGAAGGGAGTTCCACAGTTTTTGCATCTGATATTTAAAGGCAGCTTGGCCTGCAGCAGAGGACATGAGTGGGACAGCCAAGGAACAGGAGTCGTGGTTCCTGAGTGAATAAACCGGTGACATAGGGGTAGCTAGTTCAGAGGCGAGGTGGGGGGGGGGCAGAGACTGGTCCCAGAACTTTGAGGTAATGTTAGGACAGTGTGATTGTCTCCGGTCTTGGAGGGTGGAGAGGTCAAGAGTCCGCTAGAGGGCGTGGTGGTGGTAGTGGGGGGCATTCAAGAGCAAAGCGACAGAAGTGGAAGAGAGGATCAAGGGTGGACTTGGGAGTGGCACTGTAGACTACGTCACTGTAGTCAAAGACAGGGAGGATCATTTTATGTACAATTGCTCGGCGTGCCAGTAGTGGGATGCATCCACGATTGCAATATAAGACCCCTAGTCTGGGGTACAGCTTTTTGTGCATGGCATGGATATGATCTATTTATTTAGTTTTTGATAACCGGCTGGGTGTGCTAGACACAAGCTGTGACTATTTTCAGACACAGCCCAGGAGGTTACAAAGTTACATCAGAGTAATACAGTTTCAGATTAGGAGCATCACCACATTACAGTACATACAATGGTATAGCAAGGTAAGGTTACATAGGTTAGACAGAGCTGAAAAGACCGTAGTCCATAATGCTCGCCAATAATTAATTATAACCACCTATACAATTTTGTTTTAAATATATGTCCAACTGATTTTTAAAAACATCAGTATTATTGCATGCTACAATTTCCACAGGTAATTTATTCCAAATCTTGCAAATTCTTACTGAAAACCAGTTACTCCTATTTTTTGAATTGCAATGTTCCATGGTCAATTGCCAGGGATGAGCCCTAGTTGCATAAGGTTTATCTTTGACTTGTATGCCTAATAAGTTATTCAGATCATTATCCTGCATTGCTTTAAAAGCCAGGCACAAATCTCCTCTCAATCTACGATATTCAAGGGTAAATGAACCTAAAATGTCCAATCTGGCTTGATACTCTAGGCCTTTTACTTCCAAAATGTTTTTCGTTGCCCGATGTTGAATCTTTTCTAATAATTTTATAGTGCCCTTGTCACCAGGTGCCCAGAACTGTGCACAGTATTCCAAATGGGGCCTCACCAAGGATGTATACAAAGGGAGTAGGACATCACGACTTGTGCTACTAATATGTTTGTTGATGCAGTGAAGCACGCTAGCTGCCTTTTTAATAACAGCCTGACAATGAAGTTTGGGGCTAAGATCACTAGAAATTCTAACACCCAAGTCTCTCTCATCAGTTACAGGGTTGAGGAGTTTGCCACCTAAAATATTTGTTATGTAAATTTTTTGCCCAAATGCATAACAACACATTTATCAGTATTAAAAGGTAATTTCTAAGGTGGACCACTCATGTAGCTCATTCAAAGCATGCTGAAGTGTGTTACTGTCTTCGGGTTAACAATTGGGTATCCTATCGTGTGTCATCGGCAAACTTAGTCAGCCAAACATCTGTCTTGGTTATCAGTGAAGCAATATATAAATTAAACAAACACGGACCCAAAACAGAACCCTGCGGCACACCACTGGTGACCTCAACCCAGTCAGAGAAATAGCCTTTTATATACACACACGCTGGGTGTGTCCTTTGAGCCAAGATTCGACCCATCTGGATATATTGCCACTAATACCAAAGTGTATCAGGTCATCTATAATTTGTCCATGCGGGACCTTGTCAAAGGCCTTAGAAAAGTTCAAAAAAATAACATCCACAGCTTTGCCATAGTCCAATGCCAAGCTTATACCATTAGAAAAGTTTAGCAAGTTTGTCTGGCATGATCTTGCCCTGATAAAACCGTGCTGTGTAGGATCTGGGACAATCATAGAGTTTAAATATTCTTTAATAATTCCTTCTAATAGTTTACCCAAAACTGAAGTCAAGCTGATGGGCCTATAATTTGACACATCCTGCTTAGAGCCCTTTTTGAAAATCGGGGTCACAGTAGCTTGTCTCCAAACGTCAATAACTTCACCTTCCTCTATAGATTTGTTAAATAGAGCAGCTACAGGACCTGATAGGGGAGCTGCAAGTTCTTTAAGGATACGAGGATGTAAACCGTCAGGTCCAGGGGACTTATAGGGGTCCAATTTTAGTAGTAAATTGAATACAGTAGTAGTGTCTGTAGTAAGATGTTCCGTTGTAATGTGGTTATTATGTTCCTTTGTAGACTCTGACTTAATGTTAAAAACAGATGAAAACTGATTATTACATATAGCGGCCATACCGGTTTTATCCACAACTAGATCACCAAAGGTGTTTTTTAATGGGCCAATGGTAGGAATATCACCCCTTTTATTATTGATGTATTTATAAAAGGATTTATAGTTGTCACCCACAGTTTTGGCCAAGTGTAGCTCATAATCTTTTTTAGCTTTTTTGATACTATGTTTGGAAACCTTTAAATGGAATTTGAAAATTTCCCAATTTTGCTTGGTACCGCTAGACTTTGCTTTTTTATAGGCCCTATTTTTATATTTAATATGTTTTTTGACAGTTTTGTTAATCTATGGTCTTTTCATGTTAGTTCTATCCATTTTTTTAATGGTAGGAATATATTTATTTGTTAGTATGGTTAAGTGTGTAATCAAAGTTTGCCAAATGTCGGAGAGTGAATGGCCAACGAAAGAATGCTGCCAGTCCCAGGATACACATTCAGCTATACAAAGGTATACAAATTAACAATTGCATTTGGTCATAGACAAAAATTGACATCACAAATTGTGCGGCAGGATTTAAAAAACAAATGGTAATACAAAGCAATAGGCAGACATAGTAATTAAGGCAAGTGCTATAATAGTTGTCAGCACATTTAAACTTTCAAGTATCTGATAGGTAGCAAAGGGAATTTTGGAACCCTTTTCTGTCTCAATGAAAACAAAACCATTGGGAGACATGGTGTAAGCTGGTGGGGGATTTCAGAGGCATGGGTATAAGCTGCAGAGGGATTTCAGGGGCATGGGTATAAGCTGGTGGGGGATTAAGCGGGCATGGGTATAAGCTGGTGGGGGATTTAGCGGGCATGGGTATAAGCTGGTGGGGAGGGGGATTTCAGGGGCATGGTATAAGCTGGTGGGGAGGGGATTTCAGGGGCATGGAGTATAAGCTGGTGGGAGAGGTTTCAGGGGCATGAGTATAAGCTGGTGGGAGGGGGATTTCAGGGGCATGGGTATAAGCTGGTGGGGGGATTTCAGGGGCATGGGTATAAGCTGGTGGGGATTTCAGGGCATGGGTATAAGCTGGTGGGGGATTTCAGGGCATGGGTATAAGCTGGTGGGAGGGGATTTCAGGGGCATGGGTATAAGCTGGTGGGGAGGAGTTTCAGGGCATGGGTATAAGCTGGTGGGAGGGGGATTTCAGGGCATGGGTATAAGCTGGGGGGATTCAGGGCATGGGTACCAGCTGGTGGGGATTTCAGGGGCATGGGTATAAGCTGGTGGGATTTCAGGGGCATGGGTATAAGCTGGTGGAAGTTCAGGAGGCATGGGTATAAGCTGGTGGGGTTCAGGGGCATGGGTATAAGCTGGTGGGGGATTTCAGGGGCATGGGTATAAGCTGGTGGGATTTCAGGGGCATGGGTATAAGCTGGAGGAGATTTCAGGGCATGGGTATAAGCTGGAGGAGGGATTTCAGGGGTATGGGTATAAGCTGGTGGGAGAGGGTTTCAGGGGTATGGGTATAAGCTGGTGGGGAGGGGATTTCAGGGGCATGGGTATAAGCTGGTGGGAGGGGGATTTCAGGGGCATGGGTATAAGCTGGTGGGAGGGGATTTCAGGGGCATGGGTATAAGCTGGTGGGAGGGATTTCAGGGGCATGGGTATAAGCTGGTGGGGAGAGTTTCAGGGGCATGGGTATAAGCTGGTGGGGGATTTCAGGGGCATAGGTATAAGCTGGTGGGATTTCAGGGGCATGGGTATAGCTGGTGGGGATTTCAGGGGATGGGTATAAGCTGGTGGAGAGGATTTCAGGGGATGGGTATAAGCTGGTGGGGGATTTCAGGGGATGGGTATAAGCTGGTGGGGGATTTCAGGGGATGGGTATAAGCTGGTGGGGGATTTCAGGGGATGGGTATAAGCTGGTGGGAGGGGATTTCAGGGGCATGGGTATAAGCTGGTGGGAGGGGATTTCAGGGGCATGGGTATAAGCTGGTGGGGGATATCGGGGCATGGGTATAAGCTGGTGGGGGATATCACGGGCATGGGTATAAGCTGGTGGGAAGGGGGATTTCAGGGGCATGGGTATAAGCTGGTGGGGAGGGATTTAGGGGCATGGGTATAAACTGGTGGGAGGGATTTCAGGGGCATGGGTATAAGTTGGTGGGGGGGGGGATTCAAGAAGGTGGTCAGGAAGCCCTTCTCGGAGACAGTGGTGTCGGGATGGAATTAACTCCCATCTGAGATCATCACTAAAAGGACAGTAGGTGAAGGTCAAGGGAATGTGGGACAGGGTGAAAGGGGAGGGTCGGGATTGAGGATCGGGGCCCGCACTGTAATCTCTGTATTAGGGGCTCTGCTGTCGAGCAGTCTTGATGGACCCCAAGGCCTTCTTCTGTTGGCTGTATTCGTGTGTTTGTAGGCTTGTAAATGTTAAACTGAGTTCTGTATGACGGCCTTTGCACAGAGGCTATGATTTGTATTTTTTCTCTCTCTCTCCCCCTCTGCAGAGACCGATTTTATTGCAAGGCCACGAGAGGTCGATAACGCAGATAAAGTATAACCGAGAAGGGGATCTGCTGTTCTCTGTCGCTAAAGATCCGGTATGTGTTCCAGATGTTCAAACATTTTGGGAGAAAGATTCCTGGTGTGTAATAGCAGATTAATAATGAACAGAGCCTGGCCTGGTGGCACCGAGGGTTGAGGCACTGGATGCCACACTGGCAACCCATGTTCGGCAGCGAGCTCGGGCTGCCATGGGTTGGCAGGGGAGGAGAAGGTTGGAGTGTCCGCAGATAGCTCACCTTCTCCTGGGGAGGAAGGAACACAAGAGTCGTCAGTAGGGTGCCAACCAGTGGCAGTTGGGCAGTATTGAGCCAGCATCTAGCTGAGAAAAGCGGACCACGGCACACATCGGCTGGTGCATGCACGGGAGCGTGCATATACCTACCCAGATGTCATTGCATATTCATGCCCACTGTATGGGAATGGGATGGACCTCACAAACAAGGAAAAACTCGGAGCCTTGGGAAGGTGAAAATGCTCCGAGGCCCCATGCCCACTGTCCAACTCCGCCCACCTGGGTCCTGATCCTCCATGCCACAGTCCGAAGCCTGCAGTCATTGGATTCCAAGGAGTGCCATAGTAGTAGAGGTGGCCCCACCTTGGGAGGTACAAGCCAGGGGGTTGCTGTCAGGTAAGGACTGTGAAGCAGAGCTTGGGGAGGGGGCCCAGGGTGGGGGGAGTCTCGGACAGGACAGGAGAAGCCGAGGGTCATCTGAGAGAGATCCTAGAGCTCGACGACTGGAGGGAAAAAGAGTAGGAAAAAAAAAAAAAAACGACAGAATGTGCTGGCCCAGTGGCGTGGTGTATGTGCCAGTGTGTCGCTTTTTGATTATTGTGAACTTTGGGTATTGCATGTTTATCCTGTACTGTTGCCTTTGTTTACATCTCCAGGTCACCCGTGAAAATGGGCATCGAATGCCCTTGTGTTCTACCCGGTCAACAAATTTCAAATAAAATAGTACTGCCTGCCATGCCAGTGGTTTCTGGTAGCTTGGGGCCGGCCCGGGAGGGGGAGCGAGCATCTGACAGACTGCTGTCTTTTCCTGGGGAGGGAGGCCTTCTTGACTCCACCTAAAGACTGCCACAAGGTGGAGTCCTGTGGTAAGGGTCTGTAGCAGAGGAAGATCGGTCGTGGGACTGTATATGTGTGACTCCACATGCACGTCCTAGCGTGCGGCCCAAAAATGGATGGTGGGGCAGACATACATGATACTGTGTTCACATGTCCTTCACCCATGCCACCACTAGCACCTCAGATGTCAGCAACTGGATGAGTATGGGGGGGGGGCAGCGGCTTCCCCTGCAGGCCTTCAACAAGAGGTAATGCATGGGGATAGCTGATAGGTGAGTCCTTGGGAGGTGGCTGGGGGGTGTGTGTGGAAAGAGCTGAAGGGACCTGGCCTGCCCCAGTCAAGAAGCGTAAACACTTTTGTAGAGGGAAAAAATGAACAGAAGTTGAATAAGTACAATGGAAACTGTGCTTTGTGCGTGTCTGTCTTCTTCAGCACATGATCTTAGGCGGCAGTGTGATCTAGAGGTAAGAGCAATAGCTTAGGAATCTGGAGATCACAGCTTCAGGCCCACAAGAGCCAAATAGTACTGTGACCATGGACAGGCCGCTTAACCTCCCAACGCTCTAGTCTAAACAGCTGTAGAAATGGGACCCCACGGAAAACAAGATGTTACATCTTGGCTTGGATATCCAGTGTAAGTAACTGTAAAATAAATAAAAAAATAGCTTTGTGAAAAAGTAGACTTTGTTCAGAAGAGGATAACAAGGTACAAATTTCTCTTACAGCTCAAGAGAGGGATGGTACCTTCCAGGTCTGGGGTAACAGAGAAACACTTGCCAAGTACAGTCTAGCCCCATTTATCTGACCTTCTCTTAACCAATGCTCCCTGTCTAATGAACTCTCTAGTTGTCCCCTGCTCTAATCATAAAATCCTAGCACCTGTCCCCGATTAGCGCTGGGTGGTTGCAAGTCAATTAACAATTGCCGTACTGTAAGTGAGACCCGATTATATCCAATTAGCGTCAGTTAGCATGATGAGCTACAGGTGATAGTGTTGCTTAAATTGGGCTTGCTGACACAAAGCATGCATGACTATCATGGCTACCAATGCGATGCCGACAGTGGAATTGCTGTCTGAGGAAGCAGTAGTGGCCATGGTCGCTAAACCAGATCAGCCTGCCGTGGAGTCTGAGGATGAAGACGATGACACTGCACCCTCTGTAGTTGTTCCATCACATGGGGAGGATGTGGAGATGCTAGAGAAATGCCTTCTCTACATTGAATCCCAAACGGCGGACTGTGACCTGACACAAGTCCTGCGACTCCGTAGCCTGAAGCAGAGAGCTGCAAGAAAATAATACGACAGCCGTACACAAAAAAACTATGAAGGATTTTTTTTTCCTAATACAGTACTTTAAAATACAGTGCAGTACTTAAAGTATACAGCACACATTTTAATTTTGTTATTTTAACAAGGGACCTTAAATTTGACAGACACTGTAGAGAGGTGCTCAAAAGGAGGAATAGAATGCTGGACTGCATAGTGAGAAATATTAAAAGCAGAGATGGGAGGGTTGTGATGCCCCTGTACTGTTCATTGGTGAGGCCACATGTTGAGTACTGTGTGTAGTTTTGGACACCTCATGGCAAACGAGCTATAGACAGATTGGAGAGATTGCAGAGAAGGGTGTAGCGGGGTTGGGATGGTCAGGATAACAAATCAAGCAGACCCACAAACTTAGTGCATAAAAAGTGCTGGAAAGGCACTTATTTTATTTTTGTCAGGAAATGTTGACTTCAGGATTCACAGAAATCGGGGGGGGGATAAAGTTAGTTCAGTCATTTTCAAAGTCTCAACAAAATAATGAACAGATGAGCTACACTCAGGATGAGCCCCTGCTCTGCCCAGCAGTGCCACCAGGCTGTCTCCTTGCAAACGTATATACACTTCAGAGGTCCACCACCTCTGGCAGTCAGCTCCAACTGACATCCTCTATCTTAACTCCCTAGTGGTAATCTTTTATACATTTCTGGGGAGTGACATCATAATCGGATGATTCTCCCCTTTTTGAAAAATCAAAATAACATACTACAGATTCCCTTTTTTACTTTACATTTTCATTCCTAAACATCAGGTATACAAGTGTATAACAGTATTTGTACTAAATAATCCCATAATCTTACTTTGATGTTCTAAAACAATGTTCATAGAGTTAATTAGTCTCAATAAGGCTAAGCCCCTCCCTTGATAGTGACATCACTCATTACTCCTTCTGTAAATTCAGACAGACTGTGGGCTGCCAGCCCTATAGAACACCCATGCAGCCCAACAGGGAAGACGAACAAGAATATATTGCTCACTTAAATTTGCTTCTTTGCCAAAGGGCACACCACGCAGTATTTAGGGACTCCCTGGTCTCATTTCCTACATGGGTTTTGTTAGTGCAACTTCTTTATTCGTTTAGAAGCTAGCATACTTCCACACTTTGCAAAAAAATACTGAGTTTTAGTTTATTGAAACGCTCAATACAGAGAGCTCTGTTTCAGAGGGGTTGCTAACAACAACGGTTATCTTCGTTTTTATTTTATTCAGGTTCTCTCCCTTCTCTGCAACTATTAATTTGAAAAGTATAACTCTCTTCTTTCGGCTCATTGGCGGCATGAACCAAGCTGCAAATGAAAATCTTTTCTTAAGGTTTTCTATGTCTTGGGTAATAACAAGCTATCTGGAACACAGACAGTTTAGCAAGTTCATACTTGCTTTTCACAGAGCAGTACCTTATTTCGAGGAAAGACTGCGAATACAGTCTATTAATGAAACAAATGAAATATTTATTTATTTAATTTATTTAGCTTTTGTTAACCGGGTAGGTGCACTAGCCAGCAAGTGACTATTTTCAAGCACGACCCGGGAGGTACAATTACAATACAAGTAGAACAGTGCAGGTTATATAGAATTCCAAATAGAGGGAATAGCATAGCTAAGGGTGGCAGCACCAAACCGGGACCAGATTCTCAATGTCCAAATGGATGCAGTCATAGCGCTGCAGGGAGTATTTATATTTATTTTTTTAAAGACAGCTTCAGAGGGATTTGTCAAGCCGTCGGCTGTAAGTTACAACTCGCCAGCTGATGCTGTCCTAGGAGGTCTTTCTAAGTAAAAATAAGGGGTTTTCTCCTAACTCGGCAGCTACAGTTGCAAACGAATTAGCTCAAGGGGCTCTGTCTCTTACACAGAGACAAAATGTATTTAAAAAGAAATATGGACGCACACGATCGCAAGGGGCTGCACGATCATGTGAACAGTCGTGATAACCAAAGCAAAGTTTTTGCATACTACAATACAACTGTTCGGGGGGGGGGGGGTTGAAAACTGCAGAACTCCTGCCTGAACCAAACAATAGTTTCCCCCTTCTACTAAAATAAAGTAGATCAGATTGGTAATTCCTTCTTCTATTAACTAAACCAATGCTCCCAAAAATGCAGCATAAGGTAACGAAATGGAAAGGGAAAGCTAATAATTTTGCTTGTTCATTATATTTCTGTGTTACAGGCTATCTGCTCAACCAAATCTAACAGATAATGCTAGAAAAGCTAAGGACCTAACAGGCTATTTTAAAAAGGTCCTGCAAAGCTGTGAAACAGACAATTCTTAAAACATATTGTGTCTGCCCCACTGGGCACTTAAGGCACTTTCACTTTTATGGAAGCAATAGCCCTTTAATATATCCATGTGTATATATTATATGTTTCTACATTTGCCTTCACTATTCAGCACCTGGTACTTTATATCTAAGCACGTTATCTCTTTGGTGGGGGGGTACTTGGAAGAATATTGGGCCTGTACTCATCACAGGGAGCACCCTGTGACAAAGGCCTATAAGAATGGTGAGAGGAAATGGAGGCTTGACCTATGCGGGAAGTCTTGAGCTGTGCGGAGAGGCCCGAAGAGCTAAATATGTATCCACTAACATATAGGAGACTCGGAGGGGACCTATGCCTGGTATATAAGGCTATACAGAATCCAGATCTATGGGCATGCCTGGTACTTGCTGGCAGAGAGACTGAAAGATTAACAAGGGGACACCATCTGAAAATAAAAGGGAAGCAATTTGGGGAATAACAGGAGACAGTGGCTCAACCAGAGGGTGGTTGAAGAATGGAACCCCAATTGAAGTTATACAGAGTGGCAGTATGGGTATATTCAAAAAACGACTGGACACATACATGTCACAAAAAGGATACATTGGATATGGGGGAGGTTAGGGGATGGATCACGTCCCATTGGCCTTTTTAGGTTTTGGAACATTTTATTTTTGTTTATTTAATCTTTATTGATAAGTGTAATGAAAGTAAAGATGCATCTAAGACTTGTTTGCGTGTGTGTATTAATGTTAACTCCCTTGTGTCTGACCCCTCCCCCCTACTGATTATCTGAACATATTTTATGTCCCCTATGCTGTTTGGATAAACTAGATCAGACTGTAGTACAGGAACTGTGTCAAGTCTGCTGTGGATAAATCGAGGATCCTGAGTGTATGGCCATTGATTTTTGATTTTTCATTTTCAAAATGACCAATTCCCTTTGCTAAAAATGCCAAAATCCATTTTTCTTCTGTTTTTCCTCCAAAATTGAGGGCACATCAACATGTTTTGTATAAAAATTTGGCTCAAAAAGATGGGATTTGTACAAAAGCTGCCGCAAGGTGAGGTTGCATGATAACATTCTGGAAATGGTTTGTTTTTTTTCTATGAAAACTGGACTCCCAGGTGCTGGTTGAAAAAGTAAACTTTTTTTTTTTTAAGCGGTGTTTTCTTTTGAAAATGCAGTTTCATTGGTCCCTACCAGTGCTGTCCATTCCAAGTTGTTCAGTAACATTAAACCAGTAGAAAGAAATGATTGTCTTTTTTTATGATTAAATGTCCATTAACTGGTATTTTGGTTTGTATTCGCAGATTGTAAATGTTTGGTACTCTGTTAATGGCGAACGTCTCGGCACCTACAATGGCCACACTGGAGCAGTATGGTGTGTGGATGTAGAGTGTATCCTTTTTGTTTGGTGGCTTGACCAAGAATTTGAGACAACATGCATGTACACCATAGACAGCCCCCTTTGAATGAATGGGAGTCACGGTGAGTGTGTTTGTTCAGAAATTTACAGTGGTACCCTTCTTAATCTTCCACTTTACCCAGACAGTTCACTACGTTAAGGTACAGCATTGTAGTACCTTCCCCCCTTACTGCAGTATTCAGTGTACCACACCACAGTAAGGCAACACTTCAGCTAATGTGCTACTCTAACTGATAATGCAGTAGGGAGAAGTGCTGTAATGCTGTACTTTAATGTAATAAACTGTTCTGTGGTAAAGCAGAAGATTAGGATGGGTACCACACTGTGGTTTGGCGCAGTGCACAGCAAAATGAAGCCTGAGACCTTTCATAGAATTCTACTGGGCCACTGTGCCGACCAGCAGTTGCAAGCTTAGTTGTTTACAAATCACATTTTGAAACGCGCAGTGGGATAAGTAATCAGTAACCCACAGCAGGGTTTGAATTGTGCCGTAGTAAACCATGGTTCTAGAGGCTTGGATATAGTTCACTAGCCACACATTAGCAGTTCCACCAGAAGTGTTGATTTGTCAGAACGTCTTCAAGCTAAGCTCCTCCCACCACCTCGACTGTGTATCCTCCGGCTCCGCCCCATGACATTAGATCATCTTTTCCACTGGAAGAGTTTGGTCTCCTCCTTCACAGCTGTGCAGTGCGGTAGGCTACTAAGCATGTCATTGGCAAAATTTGCAAACCTTTTCTTCAATTTCAACATTGATCCTCAACTGCTTTTCTCTTCCTTTTATCGGTTCTTCTTCATCAACAGAAGATGGATTCAGAGTAAGCAAAGCCAACTCGCGGCTTCAAATTCAGTGTCGCGTGTCAGCAGGAAATGTTGAATACTGGACCCACATGCATCTTGTCTCTGTTACCTAGGGGCAGCGCACAGTGTTTCTAGCTGTGACTTATGTCAAGTGATACTTCCCTTCTTTCGTGAAGATTGTGTGGCCCAGCTTCTTCTTGGCCGGCGGTCGACAGGGATCCTAAACTCTGTCCGAAGGTTTGTGAGTCAGCATCCACTGTGGCAGGTTGTCTTCTTGGTTTGCGGCCACAGAAGAAGCAACTGTGGCTGCTGCAATGGGCACCTCATTGGACCTCGGCGCTGCTCCCAGCTGAGGCCAGCATCTGAAGGTCTTTTTTTTTTTTTTGCAGAGGACTTCCACCATCATCATCATTATTACTTAATTTTTCCATTGAGCGCCCTTACAGTCCAATATCTGTAAGAAATAAACATAAACAAATTTACAACATGCATCATAAAATACTTATAAGACAAAGAACCTCTGTGCGCAAACACTGAGGCAAGGGTTACCCCAAAGGGCATTTGGCTGGGAAGCCAAGTTTCAAAAATACAAAATCACACATGCCCACACAATGCAAAGCATCATGGGCTGCATATGCAAATCACCACAGAATGTCATGCTGGTCATGACATTCTGTAGTTTATATGCAGCCCATACTGCATTAATGTCGGCATGTGTGAATTTGTATTTTCATAAAATACTTATAAAATATAACGCAGTAAAGAACCAGATTAAAAGCACGAATGGTATTTAATACTGGACAAAAATTGCCCTGTTTCTAGCCATAGTTAGCAAAGGGACGTTCTCTCCTATAGATCAGAGAAGGCCCAATTAAAAAGGTGGGTTTTTAAAGATGTTTTAAAACCTTGTACGGTCAGACTATCTCATATCTGACAGGGTAGAGAATTCCACAGGGTCGAAGCCATAAAAGCAAATGCTCTTCCTTCAGATGTTTTCAGACGGACCCTGGGAATCTCTAGCAATCCCCCCATCAGAGTAGGCGGGAGGGACAATAAGGAATCAGAAGGTCTTACAGGTACTGTGGTCCCTGATTGTGTAGGGCTTTATAGGTCAGCAAAGCAACCTTGAAGGTTATCCGCCACTGTACCGGCAGCCAGTGCAGTTCACGCAGCACAGGTGTTGTATGACTGGATCTAGGGGCTCCAGTCAGCAACCTGGCCGTTGCGTTCTGCACTAGCTGCAAGCAGCAGACATCAACCCCTGGTAGCCCTGCGTAGAGGGCGTTACAATAGTCAAGACGAGTGGTGACAAAGACTTGAACCAAGGTAGGAAGATCTTCAGTCTGAACCAGGTGTTTCACCCTGGCTAAATTCCTAAGATGGTAAAAGGAAGATTTGACTACGGCAGACACCTGAGCCTTCAGGGTGTGGCCCTCATCAATAGTCACACCAAGGTTATGCACCTGGTCCGAGACAGTAAGCGGCGTCCCCCCCCAGCTTTAGACCAGAAGGTTGACCTGCCAACGTCCCGGCCGACCTACGATCTGGGTCCACAGCCAACACCTCTGTTTGTTTTTTTTCTGGGTTTAGCCTCAGCCAGCCAGTCCTGAATCTCAGTCAGACAGCTGTTAAACACTGATACAGTGATGTCCTCCTGGTCAGGCACAAAAGACGTACAGCTGAGAATCATCTGCATAGCAGTGAAAACTTAAACCATACTGTCTTATAATGTCCCCCAGTGGTAGCATGTACACTGTGAACAACATGGGAGACGACACCGAGCCCTGCGGCAACTGAGAGATCAAGGAGAACCAAGATGGTTTGGGATCTCTGGCCGTCTCATGACTTTCATGGGATGTGTTGGGCATTCAAGGCCTACAGAGAGAGCCTTGTCCACCATGTTAAAAAACACAGGCCCCTCCAGTATCGGTCATGGGATTGGGATAGACCATGGTCCACTCATTCCCTCAACCGTGTCTTATGCTGGACTCCAGTCGAGCTTCACTTCGTCGAAAGATCTGTCGACAGCTACACGGTGCCCCTGTTGGGCTTATCGGTCTCGATACCTGCCGATCAGGCTCTTGAGCTTTTTCTCAACTCTCTCAACCAGTTGGAGGAGGAGCTCAACGAGTAGTCTGTCTTCAGGCCCCAGTTTTCCTGGGAAGATGTGGACTGGTCGGTGTCTTCGACTGGCTCCACTCAAGACTTGCCTCCACCAGTGGTCATGCCACCGAAGCCAGTGCCCATCCTTGCTCTTGGCATGTGGTCTGTACTGACACATCGGTGGTGGCCCCCAGGTTGATGTTTGAGGTCACAGTTGAGCTACTGTTTGCACTTTCAATCCTGCTCTACCAGGAGGGACCACCATTGGTGTTCCACAATCTCCTTATCCTCGTGCCAGGAGAGGTACCGCCACAGGTTGTGACGGCACTATGAGATACTCCTCTGGTAGCAGTGGACCATTGCAGGGTGGGGTAGAACTCTACCTCCGTCCCTGTGATCAACTCCAGTACTACTCACGCTGGTTCACCCTCACCAGATGTCCGTGGCATCTGGTTAGTCACCCTTGTGGATGGAGTCGCCTCCGCTGCAGCTGTTGGTAGGAGCCTCTGCCAAGGACTCCGTGCTGCAGCTGGCTTACCAGGTCAGATATTGGTGGGAATTGCCCAGTTTGCAGACTCTAGGGTGGTCAAAGGTGGCAAATAGCTCTGTGCCATCTTTGAAGAGTCCTCTGACAACTTTGACAGGTCGTCCATGGTGTTGCTGAGGACCCACACATTCAGCCGTGCCTTAGTTGAGGACCTGACCTCAGGCTGGTGTCATTTGGGACTCTCCACCATTTAATATCCAAGTCCATGCATATGTCCTTGAAACTAGTCCAGAAACTGGTTAAATATCCATTCATGAACATTTTAGACAAGGAGACTCCTTGCCTTTCCCATGGCTGATGCCATTTTGGGGACTGGCCCTGGAGCTCTGGCAGCATCCAGCATTCTGCTCAACACCCTCCACATGTATGGTCCGTAAGTACACTGTCACTGTTGGGGTTCTCGACCATCCCTTGGCTGAGGGACTGGCCTTGTACTCTGCCTTCTGGAAGTCTGACGGCCAAAGGGACATGACAAGACCACCCACCCCAAGGAGTCTAAGAAATGTAACCACACGGCCAAGAAGGTCTATGCCCCTTCTCTGTCTGCGTCAGAAGAGCTACACCCTGATGATGGTCAGCGTTGGTTACTCATTGCTGAGAGTGCTGGATGAAGTTCTCCCTCACCTTACTGCTGACAAGCAGCTGCCAGTATAGTTGGTCAGAGACCAGCATTGAGCACTGACTAAACACCAGCTTCAGACAGCCTTGGACGTAGTCACTCTTGTGCCTGTGCCATGGCAGTGGCCATCGCAGGGCTTGGCTGAGGTTGTCCACTTTCACAGCGGACACTCAGCAGAAGTTGGCCAGTGTCTCCTCCTTGGGCACTGACCTCTTTGGCTGGGGGTGGAAAGACATCTCACAAGGATTGAGAAGTCCAGTGCCACCCTGAACTCTGTGGCTTTGTCCCAAAAGGACCCCAAGAAGCCTTTCCAGTTAGGGTCCTTTCAGCTGGCAGTATAACCTAGAGCTTAGAGTTATGTGCTGTGAATGAGTTTGCTACATCCAGCAGACCTGGGTTTGATTCATACAATCTCCACTTGCGTACTGTGTGACTTTGAGCAAGTCGCTTAACCTCCCCAGTGCTCCTGGGCTGCTTTTTAATAAAATGCACTGTACCAAGTGGACCTACCTGGTTACCATAAAAGCTTACCAAAATAGAAACTGCATAAACCTTGGCAGCTACCCCAGGAGAAGCACCAATCCCTGGCGTCCCAAGGCTAAGCTCTTACTTCAAGGGGTTCCTGAAGTAGGTTCACAGCAGGACTGGCGCCCGCGCCAGGACGGCATAAACTTCAGTAGTTAGAATCCTCAGCGGGGACCGCTTCTTGTATCAGGTGACGGATGTTAGTGTGACTATAAATGGGAGCGGTCGCCTGCCCGCCTTCCAGTTCTTTCCCGCCGTTGACCTGAATTGTCTGACCTTGTGGTGAAATGGCTTCAGTCACCTGCCATTTCTGTGATAGTACGTTAGTTTAATCATCTTTTCATCTCTCCAGCGTTGCATCACGTCTGCCCAAGAAAAGGTGCTCCAAGTGCGGCGTGCAGATCCCGCACAGTGATGACCACTTCTGCTGTGTCCTCTGCCTGGGACCTAAACACAAGACTGCAGATTGTTCTACCTGCCAGGCCTTCAACCAGGCCACGCGCACCTGTCGCAAGAGGACCCTCGATGCCCTCTTATTGAAACAACTGGCATAGATGAAGAGAGCTCCAGGAGCTGAGGGAATGATCGCCGTCACCTGCCCCAGAAAAGAAAAAGGAGAAACGTTGGGAGAGGAGCCATCCTCCTCAGAGGAAAAGCAGCCAGACAGCCGATGCCATATTGGGTGGGGCCTCCACCCCCGTGAGTACCCCACTTTCTGGGCCTTCGTCCGTTCCAGCTGATCGGACGCCTTCTCTCTCTCTCCCCTCTCCCCGCCAAGGTCAGTGGGCAGTCGGGGGTGGTTGGTTTCAGAACCTGTTCTTGGCTTGGCCACTAAGCCGCCCTCTGGCTCCTCTGCCGGGCGCCTG
Source organism: Neoceratodus forsteri (assembly GCA_016271365.2). Lineage (NCBI taxonomy): Eukaryota > Metazoa > Chordata > Ceratodontiformes > Ceratodontidae > Neoceratodus > Neoceratodus forsteri. The sequence continues at coordinate 1,174,907,654 of CM057451.1, read as the reverse complement.
GCCCAGGTCGATCAGCCTGACTCGAGCCTCCTGGCTTCTGTCAGCCCGGTTGTGGTCTGTAAGTCGACCATCGGCTCCTCTGACACCCGCCAGACCATTGCCTCTTAAGTCAGTCACCAGCTCGCCCGACCGTGTGGTGACCGCTCTCCCGTTGGACTCCCTTGTGGCCCTCGATGTCCGGCAGAGCGTGCTCGCAGGTTCCCCACAGTCCTGCTGTGGTTTTCCTTTTAGGGAACCACTGACACTGCCTGACCTTTTTGGGCCCGATTTTTACAGGCGCTCCTCATGTCAGACATCCATGAGACTCCTGCCTCTTCGGCACACCTGTTGACTGGGACCCTTCTGGACTTACTCCCTTGCCATCTCGGTCCCACTGTTGGATAGGAACCTGACGCCAGATTCTTCGATGGACCCTCCTCGGGCCGAGATGGACCAGAATCTTTCGGGGTTCCACCTTCGACCTTGGGCCAGCTGATGGACCCAAATCCCAGTGGTTCCTCGGCGCCGCCACCCACTGGACGTTTTGCTCCTCTTCCGCTGGACCCAGTGGGTTACTATCCTGGCTACACGCCACAGTTTCCCCAGTACCCGACGCCGGGTGGTCTGACGCAGGGTTACCTGCTTCCAACACCAGGTTACCCGACGTTGGGTCAGGCTCACCAGTATCAGGGTTACCACCAGTACTCCTACTGGTACCAACCACCTAGCTACTCCTCCTACAGTATGGGGTACCCAGGATATCCTCCACTGCCGGCACCCGCAGAATCCATCCCAGCTTGGTGGAAGGACGCCAAGTCCCAACTCCTACTAGAGTTGGGTCTGAGTTGGGTCAGCCCCGGCTGGTAGTCAGGGATACCCTGACCCATAGGGTGCCACCAGGAAGCCCTGCCCCTTCCAGCAGAGTTTCCGACAGAGATACAGGCAGTCTGCTGTCTGGAATCTCTCTTGGGACCAGAGTCATGGAATCTGTTCCAGATGCCACTTCTTTGGCAAGTAGGATAGAATCCTCTGATTCAGACGAAGATTCGGACTTAGGGGACCAGTTGGAACCCCACTCTTCCATAGAACCTCAGCCAAAGGAGTCACCAAAATTGCCTCTGGAGGATCTGTCTTTCGCAGAACTCCCCAGTCAATTCAAAGGTCCTGTGGGTGGGCGTCCCAGGAATTAAGCCTAAACGCAGAAGACTTGCTGAGCATCTGTACCTGGTTAATGCGGACCCCTCCCTATTCCATCTTCAGTGGGGTCGCATGAAGATCTGACGTCCACGATTTGGTAACAGCCATCATCTGTTCCTGTGGTTTCAAAGAAAGCTGACGAGACTTGCCACCCCTGGAAGGGGTTTCCCACCTCACAGCACAATCTAAAGCAGACTCTATAATCATCACTGCAGCTCGCGATAGGTTGGCCCAACCCAAACATTTCAGTGCCTCTCCTCCTGACAAGGAGTCGAAATAAATGGACCTAGGGTCTGTACCTCCTTTACCTGCGCCATATGTTCACTCAGTTATGTAGCCGGCATGGTGACTTTCCAGAAGTCTGCTCTGTCTGACCTGGAAAAGGACATCCAAGAAGTTCCTGATGAACAACTCAGGAATAAACTTCTGGACAAAATCAGAATGAACAAATCTTCCTACCGCCATGCTCTAAAGAGCCACCTACGACTCTGTCGATTCGGTGGCCTATTGCATCAACTCTGGTAATCTGCCGGGCGCCTGCCTGGCTCCATCTTGCAGGTTTGCTACAAGATGTACAGAGCACACTTCTGGACGCTTCATTCAGGGGTCCAGTTCTGTTCGGGGACGATGCAAAAGACCATCACTGAACTGCAAGAAAGTGGCAAATCCCTGAAAGATGTCCACTCTATGTATTGCTTGGGTCAGAAACCCAAGCAGAATTTTCATTGACCCCAATGGAAATGAAACAAACAAAACCAGGGCAGATGCCAAAACAAGGGTCTGGCTCCCGACTCTGGTGCTCAAACCCCCCAGGCTAAGTTCCCAAAGACAACCAATGGGGGCAAGGCACTCCCCCTCCCCTCCGCATACTGATTTACACCCCCTGTTATAACTCCCCTTCCCGCGGAGGAACCAGTGGGAGGAATATTCGGCCTCAACCTGGAAGGGTGGAAAGCTGTAACCACAGATGCGAGTGTCCTCCAAATAGTCGCAAGAGGTCATTCAGTCGAGTTTCTGGAGAGACCACCAGGCAGGTGTCATTACCAGTCAGGTCAACAAAGTTTGGTTCTACAGGAAATTCAAGCTATTCTGCAAAAATCAGCCATAGAGTGGGTTCCAACAGAGCAGATAGAAAGGGAGATATATCTCGGGCCCATCTTAGATCTCAGCATGCTCAGTCTCTTCGTAGAATACGAGAGATTCTGCATGTTGACCCTCCAGGGACTCTTGCCCTTGCTCCAACCAGACATTTGGCTGTGGTCCCTTGCTATGCAGAATGCCTACCTACATATCCTCATTCTGTCGGCCTACCGTCGCTTCCTGAGATTCTACTTCCAGGAGGAGCATTTTCAGTTCATGGTCCTCCCTTTCGGCCTGTCTTTGGCACACCGGTTTTTGACCAAGTGCCTAGTAGTGGTAGTGGTGACTCTGCAAGGGCATCTATGTGTTTCCATACCTGGATGATTGGCTGTTTTCAGACCCATCCCAGGACGGTCTGAAGGATTCTCTTTCCTTCATCCTGGACCTTTTCTCCAGACTTGGCATCATGGTCAGTTATCCCAAGTCTCAACTGTAACCCTCCCAGTGCCTCCAATTCATTGGAGCAGTGTTGGACACGGTCCAGGGCAGGGCCTTCCTTCCCGTGGACAGGGCAGAGACCCTTATCCTTCAAGCAGCACTGGTAGCCTCCTCTTGTTGGACTCCAGCACGCTCTGTTAAGCCCGTTGCAGGCTAATGCACTCTACAGTATATAAAGGAAGCTACTTGAAGCAGAGGCATTTTGGTTAGTAACCCAGCTGAGGGTGGTCTACCTCGACGTTTGTAGCTGGTGATTTCACAATAGGGTCCTGTGGTGAATACCAAGAGACCCCCACTTCTTTTGATATTAAATTAGTAAGTAGCCAGTTCAGGCATAAAAATGTGTCTTCTTATAACTTTTTCTCAAACTTTGGGCTTGAAATTAAATTAATAAGTATCCAGTCCAGGATGATCAGTGTTCACTGTTGCATTTACCCAGATGTTTTTATCTTTTTTGTGGGGGGGGGTGCACTGATCTGTCTTACGCCTGCTGGGCTACCCACAGTCATGCTGGCCAGACTACACATGAGGGTGACCCAATGGTCTGTTCAAGTCCAAGAGGATCAGCGTTTGGATGACATGGACCAGAAGGTGCTAGTCTCCAACAGCCTGCAGAGGGACCTCCTCTAGTGGCAGGACCCTTCCAGCCTCTCAGAGGTTCCATTCCATTCCCCGTCTCCCTCCATGACTCTCTCACATCAAATGCTTTGAACCTCAGATTGGGGGCCCACCTAGGAAACCATCGAACACAGGGGACATGGTCACCCTTGGAAGAGAATCTTCACATCAGTATTCTGGAGACAAGAGCAGTGCTCTGTGCTCTCCAGGCATTTCAGTCTCTTAGTTCCGGGAACTCTTCTCATTCAGACTGACAATATGGCTACAATCTGGTACATCAACAAATAGGGAGGCACACATTCATACCCCCTTTGCAGGGCGGCGATGCTGGTGTGGTACTGGGCTGTTCAACGTGGCCTGTCCTTGACCGCAAACCATGTTCCAGGTGTTCACAACATTCTGGCGGACAGTTTAGCTGCTTGGTCGCCAGGGCCCACGAGTGGGAGTTAAAGCAGGAGGTAGTGGAAGATCTCTTCCTTCAGTGGGGTCAGCCAGAAATAGACCTATTCGCCTCCCCATCCAACACCCAGCTTTTGCTCGCACGTTCCTGGGCGTGGTGTTTTTTTGGCGAGACGCACTGTCTCTGTCTTGGGCAAGGAGATTTCTGTATGCTTTCCCTCCCTTTCCTATTCTACAGAAGGTTCTGCTGAAGCTACAGGCCGAGGAGGCGCGCATGATCCTTATTGCCCCCCATGGCCTCTGCAGATATGGTTCCCACTGCTACAATAGCTAATGCTGGAGCCCCCAGTACCTCTTCCTCTCTGTCATAGAAACATAGAATTTGACGGCAGATTAGGACTGCTTGGCCCACCTAGTCTGCTCATTTCCCTATCTAATGGATAAGCTGCAGATCCTAGTTAACCAACCGCCTCCTTCCTCCTACCCTCCACTAGAATTGCCTTATGTCTGTCCCATGCATTCTTGAATTTCCCCATTGTTTTTCACTGTACGACCTCCTCAGGAAGGCTGTTCCATGTATCCACAACCCTCTCTGTGAAGAAATACTTGCTCACATTACCTCTGAGCCATCCCCCCCTCTATCTTCAAATTGTGCTCCTTTGTTTTTGCCCATCTCTTTTTCTGAAAGATGCTGCCCTCTTGGACTTTGTTGGTTCCCTTGAGGTATTTGAACGTTTCTATCATGCCCCCCCCCTTTACTCGAGGCTATACATCTTTAGTTTCATTAGTCTTTCTTCATATTTCTTCTGATGCAGACCCTGCATCATTTTGGTTGCCCTCCTCTGGACAGCCTCCACCCTGTCTCTTTGCGGAGATGGGGTCTCCAGAACTGTGTACAGTACTCCAGATGTGGTCTTACCAACTGTCTGTACAGAGGGCCAACAACTTCCTGTTTTCTACTGGTGTTTCTTCTCCCTGTGCATCCCAGTATCTCCCCAGCCCTCCTTACTGCCTTCTCACATTGCTGGCCCACCTTTAGGTCATCTGATATGACTACCCCAGGTCCCTTTCCATTTTGTTGTTGTCAGTATCTCACCCCCCATTGTGTACTCTTCCCCTGGGTTTTTGTTTCCCAGGTACATTACTTTGCACTTCTTTGCATTGAATCTAAGCTGCCATACATTTTACCATTCCTCCAACCTTGCCAAGTCCTTTTTCATCCTTTCCACCCCACCTTGCGTATCAACCCTTTTGCAGATCTTTGTGTCCTCTGCAAAGAGACATACTTTGCCTTCCAGTCACTCTGCAATGTCACTTATAAAGGAATTAAACCCTGCGGTACCCCACTAGTAACCCTCCTTTCTTCACTGTGGACTCCATTTACTATTACCCGCTGTGTCCTGTTGTCCAACCAGTGTTTTAACCAGGCTACCACCCTAGGACCCACTCCCAGGCAGGCTAATTTGTTAATCTTTTGTGCGGGACTGTGTCACATGCCTTGCTAAAGTCTAGGTAGGCCATGTCCACTGCCCCTCCCTGGTCTACTGCTTTGGTCACCAAGTCAAAGAAATCAATTAGATTTGTCTGACGTGACCTTCCCGCTGTGAATCCGTGCTGCCTTGGGTCCTGTGCCCCACTGGCCTCTAGGTACTCAACAGTTCTTTCCTTCAGAAGTGATTACATCATTTTCCCTACCACTGAGGTCAAACTGACAGGTCTGTAGTTTCCTGCCTCTGTTTTGTTCCCACTTTTGTGAAGGAGAATCACATCCACCCTCCTCCAGTCCTCAGGTACCATCCCATCTTCACATGATTTATTAAAAAGGGTAGTCAGTGGTGTTACTAGTTCTTCCCTTAGTTCTTTTAAAATTCTGGGGTGAGTCCCATCAGGCCCCGTTGCTTTATCCACCTTCAGTTTTAAGAGTTCTTTCAGAACCCTTTTTTCTGTGAAAGGACTAATATCAACCCCCCCCCCATCCAGAGTGCTTCTATTGACCAAATTAGGTATTTCCCCTAGCTTTCCATTGTGAATACTGAGCAGAAGTATTCATTCAGTATCCTGCTTTTCACTGTCACTCTGTGCCCAACCACCTTCCTCTTTGTTTCAGCCTCAGTGTCCCTGCCTTAGTCTTTCTTTGCTCCCTGATGTACCTATAAAAGGTTTTATCCCCACCTTCTTAACAAAGTTGGCTATCTTTTCCTCGGTTTGAGCCTTTGCTATTCTGACTGCCTTACCCGCTTCCTTCTGCTTTAACTGGTACAGTTCTTTGTCCTGCTTCTCCTCTGTTTCCTTATACTTCCTGAATGCTATCTCTTTTTCCCTTACCTTCCCCGCCACTTCTTTTGAGAACCGTAGAGTTTTTTTTTGTGTTTTTTTTTTTTCTTTCATTTTGATTTATTTGTTTCACACAAAGACTTGTTGCCTCTGTGATGGTGGTTTTGATGTTTCCCCATTGTTCTCCACCCCACCTTCTTGCCTTTTGCAAGTGCTTTTCTGAGGCACTCTCCCATTTGACAAAACCAGCCCTCCTGAAGTCCAGTACCTTCACTTTGTGGCTTTACTCTACAGCTAAGTTTATAGTGAACCACACTGTTTGGTGATAGCTTGTTCCCAGATGGCTACCAACTTCAAGATTAGAGCTCCTGTCTCCATCCCCATTTGAGAGTACCAGGTCTAAGATTGCTCTTTCCCGTGTGGGTTCCAAAACTAGCTGTCTGAGGCATGCCCCCTGTAGGGCATCGAGAATGGCCCTGCTCTTGGATGTGGCTGCAGCAAAGGTGCTCCAGTCAACATCTGGCATATTCAGGTCCCCCCTCAGCAATATCTCCCCTTTCTCTGCCATCCCAAGGATGCCTTCTATCATTTTCTTGTCCATTTCCTCCCCCTGAGACGGGGGGGGGGGGGTCTGTATACAACCCCTGTGCAGATTGTGGAGTCATTTTCAGTCTCCAGGGTGACCCACAGTGCCTCCTCTCCTCCCTGTTTACCCTTAAGTTCTGTTGCTTTGTCCCTTCCCTTACATAACTGCTACTCCTCCTCTCATGACCTTCTGTCCCAGGAGCAGGGCACCCTGGTACACCCGAGCCTCAGATCACTCCACCTTCATGCGTGGTACCTTTGGACATAGCAGTTTCTTGCTATGGCATCTCCGGCGGAGTCGCTGAGGTCATACTGGAGGCCAGGAAACCCTCCACTAGATCCACGTATGCCGTGAAGTGGAAAAGATTTTCGATCTGGGCCTCAGCCAAAGGTCTAGACCCAATTTCCTCCTCTGCTTCCCAGGTCCTAGAGTACCTCTTGCACCTGTCAGAGTTGGGCCTCAGTTACTCCTCTCTGAAGGTCCATCTCTCTGTGGTTTCAGCCTACCACCTTCCGGTGGAGGGCAAAACCCTAGCTCAGCTAGAGGTTTCCAGAACCTTTCTGAAGGGGATCCTTTATCTTAAATCTCAGGTCCGGAATCCTGTCTTCCCCACCCCCGGATCTTAATTTTATTTTAGAAAGCTAACTTTGCCCCCTTTTGAGCCAGCAGCAAGTAGTGATATGCGTTGCCTGTCGTGGGAAATGCTATTTTTAGTTGCTATCACTTCAGCTCGAAGAGTTTCAGAGCTTCGGGATCTAGTTTGTAGAAAACTGTATTTAATTTTCCACAGAGACCGGGTGGTTTTGCGAACTAATCCTTCCTTTCTTCTGAAAGTAGTTTCAGAATTCACCCTAAATCAGAATGTTGAACTGCCAGTGTTTTTCCCAGAACACTCCAACAGGGGGAGTATCTTGTGTACAGGAATTTGAGATATTAACATCTCACGGACTAAGGAGGTTTGCAAGTCAGATCAACTCTTCATAGCCTTCGCTCCCAAGTGCCAGGGTGAAGAGTTCCTGGAGGCCTTGAAGCACTGGGCTGTTATGTTTCGTGTTTATGTGATGAATATTTTGTACCAAGTCAAGTGTTTTTTTTCTTACAAAGCCTGGAGTGAGGTTTTCATTTTTTCAAGGTGATTTCTAAGCAGACTTTGTCTAGGTGGCTGGCAAATTGTATTCATTACATTTACCAGAAGTATGAGAAGCCCCTTCCGGGGATGGTCAAGTGCCACTCGGCTAGGGGAGTGGCCACTTCCACTGCCTTTTTCAGAAACGTGTCCACTGCGGACATCTGCGCAGTAGCCACTTGGTCCTCCCATCCACAGCTTAATGAAACATTACAACCAGGACATTGCTTCTAGGTGCACAGCTGGCATTGGTCTAGCAGTCCTGCAAGGACTCCTGTCATGAGCAGACTGTCGTTGGCAGACATTTTCTTCCTCCCGGAACCTAGTCTCCGACTTCTTCAAATTTAGTTAACTGCTTGGTGTTCAGTCCTACTTGTGAAGACCTACTGCAGGAACCCTCTTGAAGTAAGATATAGCAGTTGCATAAGAATTTACCGTAACAGTAGATCTTCGAGAGAGGTTCCTGCAATTGGTTTAGATTTCCCACTCACCTTCCCCTAGCTCCTGTGTTTTCTCCTCTTTATTCCCTTCCCTGGACTTTGTTTTATCCAGAGCTCACGGTCCCAGGAGTTTCCACTCCTTTTTTTCCTGCTTCCTCTTTAGGGGTCTCCAGCGGGAGAACTGGAGGGTGGGTTGGGGACCGCCTTATTTATAGTCGTGCTGATGTCTGTCACCCGACGCTGGGGGGCGGTCCCAGCTGATGAGTGCTAGCTACAATTTGTCAGTGCGGTCCTGATGCCAGGGGCGCAGTCCGATTTGAAGACCTACTGCAGGAAACTCTCAGAAGATCTACTGTTATGGTAGGTTCTTCATACTGCTATTTCTCTGGCTAGGGCCTGAAAAGAGGCAAGGGTTGGGAAAGTGGTGCCCTCTGTCGCTGAGTAGCCAACGCTCCTCAAAACCACCCAGTGATAAGCAGGCCTGATGGGCGCTGGTGATTGGAGCTGCGCACCACACCTTGCAGCATGCTGGGTTTGGGAACAAGCTCGGGCTGCTGGGGTGGGCAGGGAGAGAGGATTGAGCATCTGGAGGACTGCTCTCCTCTCTCGGGAGGGACTAGTCGTCCTGCTTGCTGACTGCCCTCTGGGGGCAGTTCAGGGTCAGTAGAGTCGGCGTCTCTGTGTCCAGAGGGCAGGCATAATGGAGGTAAAGCGAGCCTGGCAGGCTCAATGATGGTCCGTGTCTCCAGGGCCGCCCTAGCACGGGAAGCCGTGGGACGGAGAGTCCCTCCATCTGGAGGCGAGCTAGCCTGCCAGGGCTCAGGGCGGCAAAAATGTAGAAGAGAGAAGAAGGGAGAAAAAAAAAAACTGCCCAGTGACAAATCTGAGGTCTCAACTTTCCACCTGTCCAGTCCCTGTCCCAACTCCCTGTGGGGGGTCGGCCTTATTACTTTTGGCCTCATTGAGCTGTCATTACCACGGACACATGCCTTCCTGTACTGCTGTTTGATTTATGTTCAAATGCTATTACTGTTGTGCACTGTGTATGTAACCTAATACCAATGTATAATGTGTATACTGTGTATTTTTCTAATCCTTTCTCCCCGCCCCTAGGACGCATATGGAAACAAGAAATCACTGTTCAGTATACTTTTCCTGGTGAAACTTTTAAATAAATAAGTGCATTCTAAAGATGGTGGGCAGAGGGTTGCCCCTTGATTTCAAGGCTCTGCCACCATACAGATCCCATGCTCCTCGGAAATCCTCAGCGTCACAGCACATGCTGACTACCATAAGGGAGGACATCACTTGGCTCCTTGCAAAAAGAGCCATAGCCCATGTTCCAGACACCCTGGCAAGTCAGGGTGCGTGTCCAGGTAATTCCTGCTCCTGAAACAGACCTGGGGCGGGGGTACTGGCGTGTCTCGTACTGGATCAGTACAGCCTGAAGCAGTTCATGTAGAAGTGCAAGTTCACGATGATCACAGGGAACCAGATTATACCATCTGTGGAGCAGGACACGTGTTTCTAGTCACTGGGCCTTCAGGATGCGTTCTGCCACATCCCAGTCAGCCCATTCCACTGGCTGTACCTTTAGTTCTGTACAGAAGGGGTTCTTTATCAGTTCCAGGTCATGCCCATCGACCTGTTGTCTGCACTCAATGTCTTCACCAAGTGCATGGCAGTGGTGGCATCCTTCCGGTGGCGCAGGCAGGGGTTGAAATTGGCACCAGCCTGCTAGCCAAATGCTGGCAGATTTTGTCAGGCTAGTAAGATTTTCTTTTAACTTGCCCTGCGGGCTAGTACTGGAGAAGGTAACATTTCAATAAGTACATCAGCTGGGCTAGTGGAAAATCTGTGGGGCTAGTGGATTTTGCCAGTCACTAGCCCTGCTGGCTAGTGGCTGCAGAACCTAATTTCGACCCCTGCAAGGGTGTCCTGCTGTATCCCTACCTGGATGACTGGCTGATAGCTGGGCAGTCCAGGGAGGCCTTGGAAGTGGTCCAGGGATCTGGCCATCTAGATCTGCAGGGACTTTGGCCTATTGGTACTAGATACATAGATACATAGACAGTGTCGGCAGATAACGGCCTATGGCCCACCCAGTCTGCCCATTTGAGCTTGTAAGTTCAGTTTGTTTTCCTAGAAGTCTGTTTCCCCTTACCCCTGACCTCTAGAATTCCTTTATGTCTATCCCATGCATTCTTAAATCCCGTGATTGTTTCAGCCCCCACCACTTCCTCTGGCAGGGTGTTCCACTTGTCCACCACCCGTTCTGTGAAGAAATTCTTTCTCATGTTTCCTCTGAATCGTCCTCCCTCCAACTTCATCCCATGCCCTCTAGTCCTGGAACATCTTTTTCGCTTAAAAATAGTGTTTCTAGGGACATGGATATGTTGTTCATCCACACTATCTGGCAGGTTCCTTGCCGCTTTAAATCTTGCCGGAAGGTCTTCAAGCTGGCTCCTCCCACCCACCCGGGTGGTAAAACTCTCGGCTCTGCCCCATGACGCCAGATCTTCCTTACCGCTTGGAAGCTCAGGTTCCCTCCTTAAAGCTCTGCGATTAAGACTTGGTGCCTAACTCTTCAAACTTTGAAATTCGTTTCAAATATTTACAAAATACTTCGGTGGTATTCTCCTCGCGGCTGCGATGGATAAATCGACTCCCGGTTCGGAGATGTCCTCTTGAACGAAAATGTCTGGACAGACCCGCACTCCCGTACGTATACTGCTAGGCCTTGAGCACGAACCCCAGGCTTGCAACCTGCGCTTCCTTTTGGTCTATGTCCTTGAAGATCGTGCTGCCTGTCTTCAGTTGGGGCGTCCAAAGAGATTTCTCGGTTAAATCGAAGGAGGCCCGATTGGCGTGTGTCCATACGCGGCTCCTGCGAACAATTGAGCAGATGATGGCCCTCGAGGAGGAGGCGGCGCAGGCCGCTCCATCTTCGGCCGCGGCATTTGTCCCGCTCTCTCTCGGCGCCTCTTATTCGGCTTCTTTTAAGGAGCTTTGCTTGACCCTCTCGACAAAAGGCGAGGGTCCAACCTCTTCTGGACCGTTTTCTCGGTCAAAAAAGAGTAAGGGTAAGTCCCATCGTCGACGCTCTTGGGAGCGGGAAAGATCTCCCTCCCCTTGTCGACAGTCGACTTCGGTCGATCCTTCAGCTTCGGCCACTGGCTTCACGGCGTCCCAGTCAGGCCAGTTGACCGAGACACCCGCCGACGCGGTTGAGATTTTTCTCGACCCGTCAGACGGGTTGTCGGCTGGTGAAGCTGAAAATCCCCTCTCCCCGGTTCCCCCGGTAAGAGTTGAGGATCCCGTCGGCTCGTCTGTGCCTCCGGTCCCGGAGCCGTCGGTGCAGTCGTCCGAGCCAAAGGGCGTACCGATCCTCGGTTCCCCACCGAGCCGACCTCGGCCTAGCCGAGAGTCTCGGTCTCGGACCTCCTCGGGCCAGCCGATCCGCCGTCTGGGCGGTCTGGCTTCCAGCATAGCGGCGACGCCCTCTTCCTCTTCTTCTCCTCACCGGACGAGGGAGCTTCCAGCGCAGGATTGCGTCGGAAATACAAAAAGAGCTTGTGTGGCAACAGCTTCTGTTGGCGGAATAAGCCGACCCAGTCGTCTTCGCCGGCCATTAAGTGGCTGTCACCGGAGCGGCCGAAACAACCCCTCGCGGTGGTCGAGGAGCCTGTTTCCAGACTGGTTGTTCGGCCAGTTACCACGGTCAAACAGGTGCAGGATCAGGGCAGGGCAGTGGCTAAGCAGCAGCTCCAGACTGCTCTTGACATCGGAGACTCTTGTGCCAGGTCAGTGGCGACCGCAGTGGCCATGCGTCGGCGGGGTGGCTGAGGATATCCACCTTCACCTCGGATACCAGCACAAACTGGCGGACGTTCCCTTCTTGGGAACAGACCTCTTGACCCTGGACTGGAAGGTCACCTCAGAGGATCGAAAGTCCAATGCCACCTTGGACCCGGTCTCCTCCGCCCAGAAGGACAAGGCCGAAGCCTCAGCCTAAGCCCTTCGCCCTTCTGTGCCCTTGGTAGCGCCGGCCCAACAACGTCAGGGCCAGCAGGCTCGACCTTGGTACCCCAAACCCAAGCCGTCGTCTTCTTCTAATAGGAAGCAAGGAGGTAGGGCAGGAGGTTCCTCGGCGGTCCTCACTAAGCCTGCCAGTGGCCGGGCTGAGGTGTCACTTCATTCCGTCGCCTTACCTTAGTTCCCCTGTGGAGGCGGCTCCAGCACTTCCTTTCCGCCTGGTCCGCTGTTTCCACGGACAGGTGGGTTTTGGAGGTGGTGGGAAAGGCCTACCTCTGGGTCGAGCAGGCACCGCCCTTCAAACCGTGTCTCGCCCCTCGGGGGCTTGAGGCCCAGCCACTGGCGGCTCGTCGAGCCGACATCGCCTCCTCCTCCAGAAGGAGGTGATAAGAGAGGTGGAGGACCCTCCTTGAACCAGGTTTGTGTCCAGGTATTTCCTGGTCCCGAAGCGGACAGGGGCTGGCGCCCCATCCTCTACCTACGACCTAAACAAGTTCCTAAGGTCTTGAGCGTTCAGAATGGTCACTCTGGCTCAGATAATACCATCTCTGGGAACACGGTGTGGTTCTGCTCTCTGCTGGACTTCAGATAGTTCTTTCACATCCTATCCGTCCATCTCACGGAATTCCTCCGCTTCGGCGGAGGGATCTATTCAGTTCAGGCCATGCCCTTCAGCCTTTCTCTAGCTCCCAGGGTCTTCACCAAATGCATGGCAGTGGTGACAGCATTCCTCCTGGCGCCGAGGTCCCGGTGTACCCTTACCTGGGCGATTGGCTGATAGAGCCCCTCTCAGACAGGAGGCGGAGTGGTCAGAGATCTGGCCCTCGGGTTTGCTCTCAAGTCGGCCTCCTTATCATGAGGCCAAATCGGAGATGAGCCGAGCAGGTGATACTGTTCATGAGGCAGAGCTCGACTCCCACGAGCCAGAGCACGGCTCGGCGGACAGGGCCGAGGTTCTCACCTCCTTTGCCCAATCATTTCTGGTTGGGCAATCGGCATCTGCCGGGACTTCCTGCACCTCCTGGGTCTCATGGCGGCCTGTACCAGCGTGGTCCGTTGAGCACGGTGGCACATGCGTCCTTCAGTGAGACTGGCCAGCAGTGGTCAGCCCTGCGATCCCTTGGACCAGCTTGTGGTGACAACCCAGGAGATGTGGCAGCTCTCCAGTGGTGGACGTTCCATCCCATCTCCAGGAGGGCATCCTGTTTGTCACCTGAGCAGACGGTCTCTCTAAGCGACCGGCCTCTTTGATGGGTTGGGGTGCCCATCTGGGGAACACAGAGTGCCGGCCTCTGGTCCCGCAGGAGTCCTGATGCCACATCAACCTGCTGGAGCTCGTGCGGTCGCCTAGCTCTCACCGCCTTTGCTCCGTTTCTCGGGGTCAAGTGGTCCGAGTCCAGGCGGACAATCCTACGACCATGTACTACCTAAACCGCGCCAGGGGCGCCGCTCCATGCTTCTATGCAAGGAAGCTCTCCGCATCTGGTCACTTGTCTGCGCAGCCTGAGGCAGATCTCCTGGCCATTCATGTGGCAGGAGCTCCAACACCCTGGCCGATGCCTGAGCCGGATAGGGGCTGCATCGCACGAGTGGTCTCTCCTGCCGAGGTAGTACAAGATCTGTTCTCCCTTTGGGGCACACTCTGGTGGATCTGTTTGCCTCAAGGAGAGCGAAGTTGAGCTGTTTCATGCCCGCCCCCTCAGCAGGGCTCGCTGCGGGGGATGCCTCGAGGCCGTGGACCCGGGCCTCTTTACGCCTTCCCCCTTTCCTGATTAACAGGGGTCCTGCCCAGCGAGGGGACAAGGCGCAGGTGATTCTGATAGCCCCAGACTGGCCGCCGGTTCTGGTACCAGATCTCCTCAGCCTCAGCTCCAGGTTCCGAGGCAGCTTCCAGCTCGCCCGGACCTGCTCTCAGTCAATCAGGGAAGGTGTTCCATCGGACCTTCAATCCCTGCACCTGGCGGCCTGGTTCCTGAGCGGCTAGGTTCAGGCCTTGGGTCTTTCTGACGAGGTCCTCAACGTCGTTGAGGCGTCCCACGTGAGTCGACCAGAAAATGCTCGCCTTCAAATGGAAGAGATTTTCCATTTGGTGTCGAGATAAGGCTTGGACCCTTCCTCTTGTTCTGTGGCCAGCATTTTGGACTATCTATGGTCCCTGTCTAGTCAAGGGCTTGGGTGGGCGACCTAAAGGTGCACTTGGCAGCCATTTCTGCTTACCGAGGCGGGCGGGCGGCAGTCAGTGCGCAGGAGAAAGTGGTCAGGCGCTTCTTCAGTGCCTTGATCACATTTCCCCTCCAGTCAGAGAACCCCACCTCCGTGGAATTTACTGCTGGTACTGGCAAAGCTCATGGGCAAGCCATTGAACCAATGCACAGGTGTGGTCTCCCCACCTGTCGTGGAAGACCGCCTTCTTGGTGGCTATCACGTCAGCCAGAGGATGGGAGAACTCCAGGCGCTGAGCATCGAGTCTCACCTGGTCTTCCACAAGGACAAGGCCGTCCTGCCCCACCGAAATTCCTTCCGAAGGTGGTCGAGTTTCACCTTAATCAGGTGTTGACTCTGCGGTGTTCTACCCCAATCACACCTCGGAGGCCGAATATAGGCTCCATACTTTGGACCTAGAGGGTGCTCGCCTATTACAAGGAGCCACGGCTGGGATTCGAGGAGAGGTTCGCCAGCTGTTTGTCACCTACGCTGAAGCCGCACCTGGCAGACCTGCAGCCAAGCCGGACAAAAGCAGATGGGGTCACCTCCTGCATAGATCTTCTATATGAGTTGGCGGGCATGGAGCCTCCCAGAGGGATAAGATCATTCCTACCCGCCATACTGCTGCACTCCGGTGGCTGCGCTGAGGATGTCTCATCCAGGAAATCTGCAGGGCTGCTACCTGGAGGTCATGCAAACACCTTTATTACCCACTACCACATCGACCTTGAGTCACGCGGATGTTGGTTTGGGGCCTCAGTTCTCAGTCCTTATTCCCCAAGTAAGTACAGAGGGGTGTGCGCCTTGCCTCCCTCCTCCCGGAGAACTACTAGAGTGCCAGATGGTGTGGATGAACAACATATCCATGTCCCTAGAAATACAGGTTCTAGGGACATGGATATGTTCATCACACATCTACAGGTTCCTGCCGCTTTAAATCTTGCCGGAAGGTCTTCAGATTAGCTCCTCCCACCCACCGGGTGGTAAAACTCCGGCTCGCCCCATGGCGCCTAGATCTTCCTTACCGCTTGGAAGCTCAGGTTCTCTCCTTAACGCTCTGCGTTTAAGCCTGAGCCCAAAAATTTTCGGTTTGAAACTTTCAAAAGTCAAAACTTTTACCTCTTGATCTTCGTCCTCATGTCTCACATTGGCCAAATCGACTCCGGGTTTCGGAGATGTCCCTGTGGGCAGAAGATGTCTGGACGGACCCGCACTCCACGTGGCGTTACTGCCTTGGCCAGAACCCACACGACCCGCAGGCTTCGATCTGTGTTCCTCCTTTGGTCCTCGTCCTCGAGGACCGCTGCCCGTCTCAACTAAGGCGCCCGAAAGGAGATTTCCTCGGTTAAATCCAAGGAGGCTCGACTGGCGGTTTCCGCGACTGCGGATCCGCTGAACAACTAGAACAGTTGGTTGCCCTCGAGGAAGAGGCGGCTCAGGCGCGACATCATTCTGCTGCTTACTGTTCCGCTTTCTCTTGGGGCCTCCTACTCAGCGTTTAAGGAGCTTTGCCTGACCCTCTCAACTAAGGCGAGGTCCAACTTCTTCGGGACCGTTTCACCGGTCGAAAGAAAAATAAGGTAAGTCCATCGACAGCGCTCCTGGGAAGTGGAAAGATCTCCCTCCTAGCCGACAGTGGGCTTGATTGAATTTTCGACCGGCCTGGCTTCCACGGTGCCCCGTCAGGCCAGGTGACTGAGACACCATGACGTGGTCAAGATTTTCTCGACCGTTAGAACGAGTTGTCGGCTGGAAGCGAGATTCCCTCCTCCCCGGTTCCCCCGGCGAGGACTGTGGATACCGTCGGCTCACCTGCGCCTCCGGCCCTAGAGCCGTCGGTTTTGTCAACTGAGCCGAGGGGATTGCTGATCCTCGGCTACCGACCTCGGCCTGGCCGAGATTCTCGGTCTCGGTCTCGGACATCTTCGCGGTCCAGCCGCTCCCGTCGACAAAGACGGTCTCTGTCTCGACACCGCGGTAAAAGCGGCGTCGCCGCTCTCCTCATCTTCCTCCTCCTCCCGGACGGAGGCCCGGCGTAAGTTGCGCCGAAAAATATGAGGATCTCATGTAGCAACATAACTTTACTGGCTGGCAGTAGCGCTCAGAGCCTCTTCAGCCATTAAATGGTTGCCACCGGACCAGTCGAATCAACCCCTCGTGGTGGTCGAGGAGCCTGTTTCCAGGCCGGTTGTTCGACCTATTCCAG
This sequence comes from Neoceratodus forsteri, assembly GCA_016271365.2. NCBI lineage: Eukaryota > Metazoa > Chordata > Ceratodontiformes > Ceratodontidae > Neoceratodus > Neoceratodus forsteri. Next base: position 1,174,891,011 of record CM057451.1, on the reverse strand, counting down.
CTGCCCCACCAATTTTGGTGGAACCGCCTCCGCCTCAGCCGACAGTAGGGACACCGTTGAAAGATTCACGGTCGGCCTCTGGCCTTCCCCGCAGGCTGTCGGTCATTCTCACGCCCGATAAGCCTCGGCAAGTAGAGAGTGGCTCAGGCTCCAGGCAGCTCTTGACAATTCGTCGAATGGATGACTCCTCCCTATTCTCCAAGCGTCTGGACTTGGGTCCTCTGAGGGCAGTCAATGGTTGATAGCCCGCCGTCCTTCTCGGGCTTCTTAGGCTCATCAGAATCCACTGGATGGAAAGCAGAACACGTATCAAGCCGGCTAGATGTCCTTGCAAGATTCTGGACGAGGATTCTCCTGGAGGCCTTTCGGTGTGAAGCCATTGTCGGCCAGGCCCTGGAATTATGGCAGCGTCCGGCTTCCTGTCCTGCGCCTTCAGCCAGGATGGCCAGAAAGTATCACGGTCCCCGGGCTCTCTGTCCGACTTTCCGGACACCCTTCGGCTGAAGGTTGGTTACTGAGACAGCGTTTTCCGGCATGCCCGGCCAATGCAGGGGCGTGGACAAACCGCCCGACAAAGGTCAAGAAGTTGGACTATGCGGGCGAGAAGTGTATACTGCCTCCTCACTTGGTCTACGTCAGGCCAGTTCGGCGCGTCCTCATAGTACCTTCTCCCATGCCCTGTTGGGCTCCCTGGATGAGGTTGTCCCTCATCTTCCCTGGCCGACCTGCAGACTATGGTCAAGCAGGTGCGGGACCAGAAGCAGGGACAGTAGCAAGCAGCAGCTCCAGACTGCCTTGGATATCGAGAGTCTGCGCCCGGTCAGTGGCGGCCGCTGATGGCCATGCGTCGGCCGGGCGTGGCTGAGGATATCCACTTTCACGTCAGATACCCAGCACAAGATTGCGGACGTTCCCTTCTTGGGAACAGACCTCTTCGACCCCTGGGTGGAAAGCCACCTCCAGAGGATAGAGAAGTCAATGCCACCCTGGACTCGGTCTAAATCCGCTACAGAGGACAGGTAGCCTCAGCCTAAACCTTCCGGCCCCTCTGCTCCCGCTGCACGTCCGGCCCAACATGGTCAGGGCCAGCAGACTAGACCTTGAGTAGACTAAACCCAGAACCACCATCTCCCTCAAATAGGAAGCAAGGAGGAAAAACCCTGGTGGTCCCTCGGCCGGTCCTTCCTCCAAGCCTGCAAAGAGGCAGACTGAAATTGCCATACAATCCCGTCACCTAGCCCTAGTTCCCCATTAGAGACGACAAACACTAACCTTTCCGCTTGGTCCACTGTTACCACGGACAGGTGGGTTTGAGGTGGTGGGAAGAGGCCTGCCTCGGTCGGCGGGCTCCGCCCTTCCAGGGCCGTCGCCCACTGGGGAGCCAGAGTCCCAGAATCTCTACAGGCTCGTCGAGCCGACGCCGCCTCTCCTTCTAAAGGGGTGATAAGAGATGAAGGACCCACCATCAGAACTAGGGGTTCGTGTCCAAGTACTTCCTGGTCCCAAGCAGACGGGGGCTGGCGCCCCATCCTGGACCTACGACCTGAACAAGTTCCTAAGGTCTCGAACCTTCAGAATGGTCACTCTGGCTCAAGATAATACCATCTCTGGAACACGGCGTGTGGTTCTGTTCTCTGGACTTCCAGGGCAGCGTTCTTTCACGTCCCTATCCATCCGTCTCATCAGAGATTCCTCCGCTTCAGAAGGATCCTCTTCAGATTCAAGCCATGCCCTTGGCCTTTCTTCAACTCCCAGGGTCTTCACCAAATGCAGCGCAGCGGTGACAGCTTTCCTCGCGGCGCCCAGGTCGGGTGTACCCTTACCTGGGCGATTGCTGATAGCAGCCCCCTCCCAGGTTGAGAGGAGGGCCGGTCCAGAATCTGGCCCTCGGGTTTGCTTTCTCAACTGGGCCTCCTGGTCAGCGAGGCCAAATCCGGAACTACGAGCCGAAGCAGGTGATATCTTTCATCGGGGCAGGCTCGACTCTCTTGAGCCAGAGCCTGCGGCTCCCGGCGGACAGGGCGAGGTTCTTACCTCCTTTGCCCAGTCATTTCTGGTTGAGCAATCGCGCCCTGCCGGGACTTCTCCGACTCCTGGATCTCATGGCGGCCTGTACCATGGCGTGGTCCGTTGAGCACGCTGGCACATCGCCCCCTCCAGTGGGGACCTGGTCAGTCAGTGGTCTGACGTTGCGATCCTCTGGACCAGCGTGTGGGACGACCCAGGAGATGTGAAGCGCTCTCAGTGGTGGACCGTTCCGTCTCATCTGCAGGAGGTATCCCGTTTATCCTTGAGCTTAGCGGTCTCTCTAACGACCGACGCCTCTTTGATGGGTTAGGGTGCTCCATCTGGGGAACACCAGCGTGCATGAGCCTCTGGTCGCGGGAGTCCCAATGCCATATCAACCTGCTGGAGCTCCGTGCGGTCCGCCTAGCTCTCACACGCCTTTGCTCCGTTTCTCCGGGGTCATGTGGTCCGAGTCCAGGCGGACAATACCACGACCATGTACTATCTAAACCGCGTCAGGGCGGGGCCACGCTCCTTGCCTCTATGCAAGGAGCTCTCCGCATCTGGTCACTAGTCGTGCGCAGCCTGGGCGATCTCCTGGCCATTCATGTGCAGGAGCCTCCAACACTCTGGCCGATGCCCTGAGCCGGATAGGGCTGCATCGCATGGTGGTCTCTCCTGCGGAGATAGTACAAGACCTGTTCTCCCGCTGGGGCCACCTCTGTGGATCTGTTTTGCCTCCAGGGAGAGCAAGCATGAGGCTGTTTCATGCCGCCCCCTCAGCAGGGCTCGCTGCAGGGGATCCTCTCGAGGCCGTGGACCCGGGCATCTTCTCGCCTTTCCCCGTTCCCCTGATTCACAGGGTCACCTGAAAGCGAGGAGGACAAAGGCGCGGTGATTCTGATAGCCCCAGACTGGCCTCGCGCCAGTTCTGGGTACCAGATCTCCTCAGTCTCAGCTCCAGGACTCCGCGGCAGCTTCCAGCTCGCCCGGACCTGCTCTCAATCAATCAGGGAAGGTGTTCCATCGGGACTTCAATCCCACACCACAGCGGCCTGGTTCCTGAGCGGCTAGAGTTCCAGGCCTTGGGTCTTTCCGGCGAGGTCCTCAGCGTCGTTGAGGCGTCCCGTAAGAGTCGACCAGAAAATGCTATGCCTTCAAATGGAAGAGGTTCTCCATTTGGTGTGCGGGGAAAAGGGTTGGACCCTTTCAGTGTCCTGTATAGACATTTGGATATCTATAGTCCCTATCTAGTCAAGGGCTTAGATCGACGACCCTTAAGGTGCCTGGCAGCCATTTCTGCTTGCGGGCGCGGGCGGTCAGCAGTCAGTGGCGCAGAAAAAAGTGGTCGGGCGTTTTTCAAAGGCCTTGATCACATTTCCCTCCAGTCGGGAACCCCCACCTCCGTGGGATTTACTGCTGGTACTGGCAAAGCTCATGGGCAAACCATTGAACCAATACGCAGGTGTGTCTCCCCACTAGGTGGAGACCGCCTTCTTGGTGGCTATCCACGTCAGCCAGAAGGATGGGAGAACTCCAGGCGCAGTGAGTCTCCTACCTGGTCTTCCACAGGGACAAGGTTGTCCTCCCCCCACCCAAAATTCCTTCGCAAGGTGGTGTCGGATTTCACCTTAATCAGGTGTTGACTCTGCGTGTTCTACCCAATCACACCTTGGAGGCCGAATATAGGCTCCATACTCAGGACCCTAGAGGCGCTCGCTTATTATAAGGGCGCCACGGCTGAAAGTCGGGAGAGGTTCGCCAGCTGTGTTGTCACCCTCGCTGGCCGCACCTGGCAGACCTGCAGCCAAGCGGACGATAGGCAGATGGGTCACCTCCTGTATAAATCTCTGCTATGAGTTGGGCGGGCATGGAGCCTCCCAGAGGACAGAGCTCATTCTACCAGACATACTGCTGCATGTGTCTGCCTCAGGAATGTCCTATCCAGGAAATCTGCAGCTACCTGGAAGTCAGCACACACCTTTATTTCCCACTACCACATCGACCTTGAGTCACCCCGGGATGCTGGTTTTGGGGCCTCAATTCTCAATCTTTGTTCCCCAAGTAAGTATTTAGGGGTGCGCCTCGCCTCCCTCCTCCCGGAGAACTGCTAGGAGTCTGCCAGATAGTGTGGATGAACAACATATCCATGTCCCTAGAAATACAGGTTTACTCACCTGTAACAGGAGTTCTAGGAATGGTATATTTATTCACACCCTCCACCCGACCTCAGCCGGGGACGCACAACCTGAGCTTCCAGCGGGCCAGATCTGGCATCATGGGCGGAGCGAGAGTTTTACCACCCGGGTGGTGAGGAGCCAACTTGAAGACCTTCCGCAAGATTAAAGCGGCAAGGAACCTGCCAGATGAGTGTGGATGAACAACATATATCATTCCTAGAACTCCTGTTACAGGTGAGTAACCTGTATTTTCCTGCACCTGTTTCTCCTGTAAGATTCTTGTATGTCTCTATCATATCCCTCTCTCCTCCTCTCCTCCAGGAGTACATGTTCAGTTCCTTCAACCTGTCTTCATAGGACTTGTGATGCAATCCATGCACCATCTTTGTTGCCCTCCTCTGAACCTTCTCTACCCTGTCTATGTCCTTACGTGGGGTATGGTCTCAGAGACATACACTGTACTCCAGGTGGGGCTCACTAGTGTCTTGTATGGCAGATTATGACCTCCCTTTTCCTGCTGGTGATGCCCCTGCCTATACATCCCAGCATCCTATTTGCTTTACCTGCTGCCTTGTCACACTGTTTCCCTACCTTGAGGTCATCCAGAGTTGACAACCCCAAGATCTCTTTCCTGCTTGGTGCATGCTATATCCTCACCCCCAACTGATATATTGTGCCAGGGTTTTTGTGCCCCATATGCATTATCTTGCACTTCTTTGCATTGAATTTCAACTGCAAACCTTGACCATTCTTCAAGTTTCTGCAGGTCCTTCTCATTCTGTCTACACCCTCTGGTGTCTACTCTGTTACAGAGCTTTGTGTCATCAGCGAACAGTGAAATTCTGCCTTCTAGATCCTCGCAATGTCACTGATGAAGATGTTGAATAGGACCGGCCCCAGCACTGATCCCTGTGGTACCCACTGGTCACTCTTCCCTCTGTGGAGTGACAGCCATTTACCACCACCCTCTGTGTCCTGCCACCCAGCCAGTTACCACCCACCACACTGCTGTCCTGCCCACACCATATTCCCAGTTTGTGTAATAGTCTCTATGTGGCACAGTGTCAAAGGCCTTGCGGGGCCAGATAGGCCATGTCCACTGCCTCCCTGATCCACCTCCCTAGTCACCCAGTCAAAAAATTCAATGAGGTTGGTCTGACACCTCCCCCCTGGTGAAACCATGCTACCTTGGGTCCTGTAGTCCATTGACAACCAGATGTTCCACAACTCTCCTTCAGTAGTGCTTCCATGATCTTTCCCACTACCCGGTGAGGCTGACTGGTCTGTAGTTCCCTGCTTCCTCTTTGTTCCCACTTTTGTATAAGGGACTACATCTGCTGTCCTCAGTCTTTGGGTACCTCCCTGTTTCCAGTGATTGGCTAAACAGGATAGCCAGAGGTTCAGCCACCACCTCTTAGTTCTTTAAGGACCTAGGGTGCACCCATCAGCCCCATTGCTTGTCAACTCTTATTACTTCCAGTTCCTTCAGGACCCTTTCTCGTGTAAAGGGACTTGTCCATTTCTGCACCATTCTCACCCTTGTACTCCCTTGAACCGTACCCCCCTCTTCCTCAGTAAAGACTGAGCAGAAATACCTGTTCAGTATGTCAGCTTTACTGTTGTCATCCTCACGTGACTCCCATCCTCCCCTTCAGTCTCTATCCCTCCCTTTGTCTTTCTTTTTTCACTATGTACCTGTAAAAGTTTTGTCCCCTTTAACCACTGATTTTGCAATGTGTTCTTCTGTCTGAGCTTTGGCTTCCATGCAACTTCCCTGCCTCCTTTGTTTCTCCTGGTACTTCTCCCTATCCCTTCTGCCTGTGTCTTTGTATTGCCTGAATGCAATCTTTTGGCTTTCACTTTCTTTGCTACCTCTTTGGAAAACCATAATGGTCTCCTCTTCCTTTTCCTCTGCTAACCTGCTTAATGCATAATTCTGTTGTTCTTATAATCCCCATTTAAATACTGCCCACTGTTCCTCAACCCCTGATTCCTGTCCCATTCCCTTAATGCCTCTTTCAAGTATCTCCCCATTTTCCCAAAGTCTGCCCCCTAAAATCCAGGATCGTGTTTTTGTGTGGTTTGGTTCTGCTCTTTCTGTGATTTCAAACCACAATGACTGGTGGTCACTGTTACCCAGGTGCTCCCCCACTGTTACCCCCATCACACTGTCCCTGTTTGTGAGCAGAAGGTCCAGTATTGCCTTCTGCCGAGTTGGTTCCATGACCAGTTGCTTGAGGAAGGCATGCTGAAGGGAGTCCAGGATAAATCTGCTCCTAGTTGATGCTGCTGCTGGGATGCTCCAGTCCACGTCTGGAATATTGAAGTCTCCAACCAGTACTACCTCATCCTTGTCTGCCATCCTTTGGATGGCTAGCATCAGCTCCCTATGTGTTTCTTCCTCCTGGGCTAGTGGTCTATAGACCACACCTGTGCGGATGGCTGGCCCCATTTTCCTTTCCAGCTTAACCCACAGTATCTCTCCCCATTTTGTTCCTCCTGGATCTCTGTGGCCCTTATGTCATTTTCACATACAGTGCCCCTCTTCCTCCTTCCTGCCTCCTCTGTCTCTTCTGAATATGTTGTAGCCAGATATGGCCATCTCCCAGTCATGGTTATCATTACACCAGGTTTCAGTGATGGCCACAATGTCCAGGTCTGACTGTGCCATGACAGCCTCCAGATCTTCCATCTTGTTGCTAAGGCTCCTGGCATTTACACATGGCTTTCCATGATTTGACCTCCTAGCCTGCTTCACTGTTCTACTCCAGCCCCTTCCTTGGTTGTCATTTATCCCTGGTTCTCCTTGCTGTCTGCCCTTCTGCTGAATTTTGCCCTTTCTGCTTATCCACCTTTTGGACACTAATCTCCATCTTTTGCACACTGCTTTGCAGAGATAGCCACTCCTCTGGTTCACTGGTTCCACTGCTAGCTGTGGGGGTGAGCAAGTAGGTACCCTCCTTGCTGGCCTGCCACCCCCCCTTTGCTAGTTTAAATGCTTGTCAATGTAGCATTTAAGCTTATTGAGTGCTTGGATTCCCCTCCAGGATGGATGCAGGCCGTCAGGCTTGAACAAACCTCCATCCCTCCAGGTGGGTCCCCAGTCACCATTGAATCCAAACCCTTCCTCACAGCACCAGTTCTTCAACCATGAGTTAAAGTTCCTGGTGCATTCACTCCTGTGCTCTCCCTTGCCTCTCACAGGTAGTACTTCTGAGAAAGTGACAGAAGTAGCTACTTGCTTGAGACCCCTCCCCAGTTTCCTAAACTCTTCCTGCACTTCCTTTGGCTCCCCATTTGCCAAGTCATTAGTGCCTAGGTGGATAATGACATCCAGCTCACCCTCCCGTCTTGCCTTCCCGGTGATCCCCAGTATCTTCCTTCCATCCCTCCATGCCGTGGCACCTGGTAGGCACCTCACCTCCCTCTCCTTCCCCTCCTGTGTTCCTAGCTGGATCCCTCTTACGATGGAGTCCCCCACCAGGATTCGCTTCCTCCTCCTCTGGGGTCCACTGCTTTCCCCACTGAGGTCACCTTCTTGGCTAACCTCCACATCCTTTCCTTCCACTTCTCTGGGTACCTCTATTTGGTTGTCCTCATTTGCCAGTGTGGCATATGAGTTCTTGAGAGGAATAGGATCTGGGATGTCCTCTGCCTGCTGCTCTAACCCTCCCTGAGCCCACTGTCATCCAAGTGCTCCTCGTTCTCGGCATCCTTTGAGGCAGCTGCATTGGACTGGGTGGTCCCTGGATAGGGTGATGGTACTCCTGACCCAGTTTACTTCCGCTCTGAGTCTGGTTACCTCATCCCATAGTCCAGAGAGATGCATGCAGATAGGGCAGCGCCTCAGTGTCCAGAAGGTCTGCCTGAATATGGCTGCCCCACAGCCACTGCATTGCACCACTCCCCACATTATACTGCAATTCCACTACTTGTCTGCTACTGAAACTCTCTTAGTTCTCTTTTTATTAATTTACAGTACTAAAAATCCTGTAACTGATCCTCCGATTTGAACTGATCTCCTCGTAGGTCTTTATTGGGGCAGAGCTAGACTCCATGTGGGCCAAGACTTGTCTCCCTGCGGACCATGTGGTTCTAATAATGGGAGACTTCAACAAACCAGATACAGATTGGCCAATACCAGTAGGAACATATGCCAGAACTAGACACATGGTGGATTTCCTGCAGGGGGAGGGCCTCAAACAGCTGGTACAACAACCCACAAGTGACAGGGCTATCCTAGATCTAGTGCTGACTAACAGGGAAAGGATCACAGCTCTCCAGGTAGAAGGTCACCTGGGGGCCAGTGACCATCACATGGTATGGTTCAATTTGGCCACTACAACTAAATCATCCCATTCCAAGGCAAAAATATGGGACTTCAGAGGAGCTGACTTTGATAAGATGGCTAGCAGAGTTAAGCTAGCCCTGGCAGAAAGAAATACAGGTGGGGGGTAAAGGCAAAGTGGGCAAGCATAAAGGATGCAATACTTGAAGCAACATCCCATTGTGTTAGACAGAAAAGGAAGTGCAAAAACAGTAGCAGAAAAGGTCAGAGCCAAAAGGCTGGCCTTCAGGAAATATAAGGGAACACAGTGGGATGAAGATAGGGAGGCATGCCAAACTGCCCCAAGGGAAGCAGGGAAGGCAGTAAGGCAGGCAAAGTCTCAAACTGAGGAAACACTAGCACGAACAGTAAAAGAAGGTGACAAGACTTTCTATAGATACATTAGTGAAAGGAGACAGTCCAGAGGGGGTATTGCTAAGATCAAAGGAGAGAAGGGGGTATGTGAGGAGGAGGAGGACCATGTAAAAGCATTTATCCTAAATAGATACTTCTGCTCAGTATTTACTGAAGAGAAGGTAGGGCAGGGCCCACAGCTCAGCACCATGGACACGAGGATGGAGGTGAGCACTACTCCCTTCACAAAAGAAAGGGTCCTACAAGAGCTCGATAGCTCAGGGTGGACAAGGCAATGGGACCTGATGGCATACATCCCAGGGTACTAAAGGAGCTAGGGGTGGAACTAGCAGAACCATTATCAGAACTGTTTTGTGATTCTCTGAGCACAGGAAAGGTCCCAGAAGACTGGAGGACGACTCGTGATCCTGCTCCACAAGAGTGATGATAGGGAGAAGGCAGGGAACTACAGACCATTCAGTCTTACCTCAGTAGTGGGCAAGATTAAGGAAAGGATAGTGCAATACCTGGAATCCATAGGAGCACAGGATCCAAGACAGCACGGGTTTACAAAAGGAAGGTCCTTTCAAACTAATCTCATAGATTTCTTTGACTGGGTAACCAGAGTGGTGGACCAAGGGGGAGCGGTTGATGTCGCCTATCTTGACTTCAGCAAAGCTTTCGATACTGTTACACATAGAAGATTGATTAATAAGCTGGGTAGGCTCAGGGTGGGTCAGAAGTTGTTCAACTGGGTGGCAAACTGGTTGACTGGCAGAAAAGAGTGTGGTGGTAAACGGTATACAGTTAGAAGAGATGCAAGTCACAAGTGGGGTACCTCAGGGATCAGTCCTGGCAGTCCTCTTCAATATCTTCATCAGTGACATTGTAGATTGACTGGAGGGTAAGGTTTGTCTGTTTGCAGATGACACCAAGATCTGCAACAGAGTAGATGATCTGGATAAACTAGCAAAATGGTCGGAAGAGTGGCAACTGGGGTTTAGTGCAAAGAAGTGCAAGATCATGCACATAGGGAAGAGAAATCCTGAAGCCACCTATAGGCTGGGAGGGGAGTTGCTGGCAATCACAAGGGAAGAATGAGACTTGGGCATCATAATCACCGATGACCTGAAATCATCCAAGCAGACCACTAAAGCAGTAGGTAAGGCTAGGGGGATGTTGGGGTGTGTTAGTAGAGGTATCACAAGTCGGAAGAGGGAGGTAATAATCCCTCTTTACAAGACACTGGTTGGGCCCCATCTGGAGTACTGCGTGCAGTACTGGAGGCCACACCTTCACAAGGACATTAATCAAATTGAGGCAGTCCAGAGAAGGGCAACCAAAATGGTGCAGGGACTGCATCAGAAAACATGTAAGAACAGATTAACGGAGCTCAATATCTATGTCATAGAACAAAGGAGGGAGAGAGGTGATATGATTGAAACATTCAAACACCTTAAGGACATTAACAAGGTGAGAGTCTAACATGTTTCAGTCTAAGAAAAATAGCAGACAAGAGGACACAGCATGATATTGGAGGGAGGCCAATTAAGGGGTAATATGAGGAAGTTTTTTTTATTTTATATTATTTTAGCATTTGGTAACTGGGTAAGGCCCACTAGGCACAGGTTTTCAGGGGTGACCTGGGAGCACTGGACGGTTAAGTGACTTGCTCAAAGTCACACAGTATGCAAGTGGAGGTTGAGAGAATCAAATTCTGGTCTGCTCTGCTGGATTTACCAAGCTCATTCCTCTAACCTCTAGGCTATTCTGCCAGCCAGAAAGGGTGGTAGTTGCACGGAACTGTCTACCTCAGGAAGTGGTGGCTATGAATACAGTGCAGGGGTTCAAACAGGCATGGGATAGGCATAAGGGAGCAATACAGATGAGTATGAATAGATAGGCCACTGACAGAGCAAAGGTCACTGGCACACTTGTAAGGTAGAAAAAGAAATGGGCAAACTGGATGGGCCTTGCGGTCCTTATCTGCCGTGAACTTCTGTGTTTCTGTGTTACCTCCTTTGCCTGTTCATTTTAGGTTGGGTGCTTGCTCCCCGCCTGGGATTTCCTGCGGCTGCTAGGATACCTGGCATCCATCACCAGCATGGTCTATTGAGCACACTGGCGGATGTGCTGCCTGCAGTGGGAGCTGGGCTGTCAGTGATTCCAGCGTCTAGGACACATGTACCAACCAGTCCTTGTGACCCAGCTGATGTGGGACACCATCCAGTGGTCGCTGATCCCAGAACATCTGGAGGACAGAATCCTGTTTGTCCACCCAGAACCAACCATCACGCTCACGATGGATGTGTACCTGGTGATTATAGAGAGTACACCTGGATGACCACAGAGACCTCTGGTTCTGGTCTCCCGTGAGTCCTGTCACCACATTAACCTGCTGGAGCTCTGTGCAGTGCAACTTGTTCTGATGGAATTTGCTCCTCTAACTAGGGGTTGGATTGTGTATGTTCAGACAGACAACACCTCGACCATGTTCTACCCAAACAGGCAGAGCAGAACTCTCTCCCTTCCCCTATGTTGGAAGGCCCTCCACATCATTTTTTTTTGTTTGTTTTTTTATCACCTCTGAGACCCGGAACACTGTCAGGCTCCCAGCTCGCCTTGCTGCTGTACCGCCCACTGTAGTCCCGCCTACTTCGAGGACATTACTCTCTCCCCCCGGGGGACCCATGGGCCCTAAGGTCTGCGAGGAGATCGAAGGGGCAGAGGCGGAGGTCCAGTGTTTGGCGTGTGGCAGCCAGGCACGAGGGCCATTGCCTATCTGGGGCCGAAGGAATTTTTCCCATTTGTTCCCCCGTGAGCCCCCTTATTCTCCCCCAGCATGGCGTAGTGACGCCATGGCACACGGCAACCTTGCTGGTGTCTGCCATGCTCCCCACATGTCCTACAGTGCCTCCGATCTCCACTGGGGGTCACAGGGATGTTGGACAACCCCACCGCCCTCCCCCTTGGAGAGGAGAGCAGTCTGTCTGATGCTCAATCCTCTCCCTCCCCCGCTGATCCAGCTCGCTCCCGAACCCGGATCGCTGGTGCAGCGCGAGGTGTGGCAGGCCCTCCGCATCTTGATGGTCGTGTGAAGCCCGAGTGCTGATTTCTGGCAATCCTTGGCACCCCTCTGGTGGACCTGTTTGCCTCCTGAGAGAACGTTAGACTGAGGCCGTTTGTGCTCGCCCGCCACAGTCTGGGACATTGTTGGGAGATGGCTTCTGATGCCCTGGACCCCAGGCCTCATGTACACATTCCCTCCCTTCCCCCGGTCCACAGAGTGGTGGTCAAGGTCCAGAATGACAAGTCGCAGAATATTCTGATAGCTCCAGACTGGCCAAGGCAGTTCTGGTACCTGAATTACCTCAGCATCAGGCCTCTGTGGCCGTTGCTTCTTTTTTTTTTTTCTTCAACTTTCTTCATGCCCCCTACTCACCTGGCCTCTCTCCGGTGTGGTCTCTCGGGTACAACCTTCTTCCGCACTCCTGAAGCCGTCCAACTGACTCTTGGCTTGGGCCCATCTCCTCATCATCTCCACTGGCCACCCAACCCCCTCCTTTGTCTCTGAGCCCCCCCTCCCCCGGGGCGGGACCACCAACTCCTACTGGTGCTCTATCTAGAATCTAGTAGAGCAACCAGGGAGTGGAGGGAGAGCCAGTCGTCGGCCGGCAGGACCCCGAACTGTGCGTAGGGGCCATCCCACTGGACCCACCTTCGCCTACCAGGCGACTGGGGTTTTCTGCTTTTCTGTCCCCTTCCCTTGGCTCGGCTGTGCAGTGCGCACCAGCACGAGACGTGCACACTCCCACACATGTTCACAGGAGCAGTGCCACAGCCAGTCCCCTTACTGGAGATCCCGACTGCTGGTGCACCCCCAGTCTCTACTGGGAGTCACCAGACAGCAGGATCTGCAACCATTTGGTGTTGGGGCAAGGAGCTTGACCCCTTGCCTACCCTTTGGCTAGTATCCTTGAGTACCTTTGGTCTCTCTCAGTTGGGACTGCAAGCAGCACCCTTAAGGTGCACCTTTCAGCTATCTCTGCATACAAGGCTTGGGCTGGTGTGCCAGCAGTAGACCAGGAGATAATGGTTGGGGGCTTCTTTTAAGGGTCTTGACCACCTGCTCCTCTGGTGCATGAACCCATCATCGTGGGTGCTGGTGCTGGCTGTGCTCATTGGCAAGCCATTTGAGCCTATGCACAGGTGTGGTATGTGTCACTGGTCGTAGAAGATGGCCTTTTTGGTGGCCATCACATCAGACTGAAGGATCGGTGAGCTCCATCTGCTCTCAGTGGAGTCTTCATAGCTGATCTTCTACAGGGACACGTCGTCCTTTGTCCCCACCTGAAATTCCTTCTGAAGGTAGTGTTGGAGTTCCACCTTAACCAGGCGATGAACCTTGTGGTTTATTTCACCAACCCTTCTTCGAGGCCGACTGCAGGTTCAATACATTGGAGATGTGGAGGGCACTTAGGAGTGCCCCACAACTGGAATTTGGGATGAGGCTCCCCTGCTGTTTGTCATGCTGAAACTGCGCCTGACAGACCAGCAGCAAAGCAGATGAATGGCAGGTGGATACCATCCTGCATTGACCTCTGCTATGGGTTGGCTGGTAGGGAGCCCCCCATCCCCCCCCAGGTAGTGGTCAGGGCTCATTTCACCAGACATACCGCTGCTTGAGTGGCTGCTTCCCGGGACATTCCTATCCAGGAGTTGTTTATTTTATTTTATTTTATTTCACTTTAGGATTAATGCCTTTGAGTCAAGGGCTCTTTTTCAAAGCTTCCAAGTCTGTTAAACAAACAGATACAGACAACACAACAATAGCACAGCAGTGGATTACAAAATAAGGGTACAGAGGATTGCACATACTTTTAAGTTTAACTAACACATAGGAGTATAGGTTTCATTAGTACATAGGAATCTAAGTGTGGACGTAGTAGTGTTAGAAACAGGAAGGGGGCCAGGGATTGAGTCTCCACTGGGCAGTACAGGGGCAAGTGGGGTGGGGCATGGACGATTGCCAGAGTGGTAGGCTGAGCTCACCAGTGGTGGCCAGTGATGAGAATGGGGGTGGGGGTGGGAGTGGGAAGCAGCCCAGAGTAGGCATTGTCAGATGTTCACGAATGTAGTTGATGGAGTGGGGGGTTGACAGTCTATTGTACTGTAGACTATCCAAGGTAGATATTTTGTGGGTAGGGGATTTGTTGAAGAGAGCGGGGAGTGCAGGACAGTGGTTGGGTGGTTAGAGCCAAGGGGTGGGTGGGATAGCCTAGGGGGCCCTGAGCATAGGACACAGAGGTAATAGTAAATGGAGTCCACTCTGAAGAAAGGGGGGTTACTAGTGGGGTGTCGCAGGGTTCAGTATTAGGACTGGTCCTCTTCAGTGTCTTTATAAGCGACATTGCAGAGGGACTGGATGGAAAAGTATGTCTCTTTGCAGATGACGCAAAGATCTGCAACAGAGTTGATGCACAAGGTGGGGTGGAAAGGATGAGAAGGGACTTGGCAAGGTTAGAAGAATGGTCAAATTTATGGCAGCTTAGAATCAGTGCTAAGAAGTACAAGGTAATGCACCTGGGAAACAAAAACCCAGAGGAAGTGTACACAATGGGGGGTGAGATACTAACAACAACAAAAATGGAAAGGGACCTGGGGGTAGTCATATCAGATGACCTAAAGGTGGGCAAGCAATGTGAAAGGGCAGTAATGAGGGCTGGGGGATACTGGGATGCATAGGGAGAGGCATCACCAGTAGAAAACAAGAAGTTGTTATCCCTCTGTACAGACAGCTGGTGAGACCCCATCTGGAGTACTGTGTGCAGTTCTGGAGACCCAATCTCCGCAAAGACAGACAGGATGGAGTCAGTCCAGAGGAGGGCAACTAAAATGGTACAGGGTCTGCACTGGAAGACATATGAAGAGAGACTTAAGGAGCTTAATATGTATTGCCTGGAGGGAGAGGTGGGACATGATAGAAACTTTCAGGTACCTCAAGGGAATCGACAAAGTCCAAAAGGGTAGCATCTTTCAGGAAAAGAGGTGTGCAAGAACAAGGGGCACAATTTGAAGATGGGGGGTGGCTCAGAGGTAATGTAAGGAGTTATTTTTTACAGAGAGGGTTGTGGATGCATGGAACGACCTTCTGGAGGAGGTTGTGGAGTCAAAAACTGGTGGAATTCAAGCATGCATGGGATGGTCATCAGGCAATTCTAGGGGGTTGGGGTAGAAAGAAGTAGGCTGCTGGTTAACTAGGATCTGCAGCTTATCCATTAGGTAGGGAAATGGGCAGACTGGGTGGGCCAAGTGGTCCTTATCTGCCGTCAAATTCTATGTTAAGTGCAGCAGACACAGATTTGTTTTTAGTTATAGCTGGGAATGAAGCCCAGTTTTGAATTGTCTGAGCTTGGTGCATTCTTAAGAATGTGGTAGGCAGGTCATTGAACCACTTTGGGCCCAGGAAGGCAAATGATCTCTGTGCCAGTTTAGTACGCTGGAGCCTCCCAGGCAAGTGACTGATGGAGCCCTACTTCCAGCAAGATCTGATGTCGCAGTGATCAGCTGTATGATATGCCGCCCAGGTGGTGGGAAGAGCTTAGCTTGAAGACGTTCATGCAAATCAGCAGTTCTGGTGCAACTGCTAAAGTGTGGATGTGAACTATATAACACTCCTAGAACTAGAGTTACAGGTGAGTAACTTATTTTACTGGCATCTGTGGCATAGCTTGAAGTGCCTATAACTGTGCTTTATTCCAGCACAAACCATAGAGTGGGCTATTCCTTAGGTTATTGGAACGGATCTGAAACGGGTCTTCTAGCCTGTTTCCCCCACTACACAGTGGTTTGTTCTATCCATGTATCCTTAAGAGTGTCTAGTTGCATTTTTAAAAGTGTTTACATTTATAGAATTTGTTTTGGTAGTTTATACAGATTCTCACCACCCTCTGGGTATAGTAAGATCCTCTTGTTTGTTTCCTATGTTTTCCCTTGTGATTGCCTATTGTGTCCTCTTGTGCCATGACTGTGTTCCTTAGGAACTAGTTCCATGTCTGCATTCAGGGATTTGTCCTTTGTTATGTTGCATACTAAAATCAAGTCTTCCTTATCCTCCTCCTCCTCCTTTCCAGACTGTGGCTCCCCAAAGAACTTAGTCTAGGTATTGCGCTTCTAGAATGGGACTTTAGAAATTTGTTAACAAAGAAAGAAATAACATGTTATAAATTCTATAGGAGATGGTGAGGTTCTAGTTGCTGTTTACACCCAGGAAAGTGGTGTTTCACCCCCAGCCCACCACTCAGCTGCAAAAACAATCCTCAGTTTGTTCTCTACACTTCAGTAATCTCCAGGCTCTTACGTTTAGCGATTTGTATTGTACAGGATGCTAGAGTTGCCAGCTTGCATAAAGTTTTCTGTCAGTCTGCGGCTCGGGTTAGAAAGAAGTGCTCGTAAGTGTTGCTGTAGTAACAGTCTTGTGCATGTGTTTGTAACCTGTCAGCCGCCAACTGACAGAAGACCGTGATTGAAGTTGGCGGCTCTAGCATCCTGACTACATGCTGTTGCAATGGCTCAAACCAAGAAATGAGGAGATGACTGAATAAAAGGAGTCTGCCCAGATGATCCCTGCCTAGTCTGTCTCCACAGACCCTCACCCCTCCCTGCCTGTTTACTAACGTTTCACTGTGTCTGTCCCCACGTATGCTTGAAGCCCCTTGCTGTTTTCATCTTTACTGCTTCCTGTGGCAGTCTGTTCTGGGCATCTCCCATTTTTTCAGTGAAGTAGTATTTCCTCACCCCCCCTCCGGGCAGCTTCATCACATGTCCTTTGGTTCTGGTTCTCTTCCTCATTTAAAAGAGACACTTCTCTTTCACCCTGACTAAGTACTTACAGGTCTCTGTCATGTTTCCACATGCGCTCCTGTCCTCCAGGGTGTACATGCTGAGAGCCCTCAGTCTCTCCTGTTAGGGATTTTGGTGCAGCCCTTTCACCATTTTAGTTGTCTTTCCCTGGACTGCCTCCATCCTGCCTGTGTCCCCCTCTGAGGTGTGTCTTCCAGAACCAGACAAAACACTCCAGATGTGTTCCCACCACCTCTTGCTGGAGGCACCTCTAGGGAAAAAGGGAGCCGGGGTTTAATGAAGCCTTGTGCGCCGTACTGCGGATCTGTGTCTGTTGGGAGAATGGGCCCCTCTGATAAATCTGTTGGGTAGCCCTGACTGAAGCTAGGTCCTGGAGGAGACGTGTGCTGGTTCATGGGGATGGTGGCAGGACTAATATACCGTCCCAGTGGTCCCATTGAAGAAAACTCTCTATGGAAAAAATTTACTTTGACATTGTTCCTTAAAACTGCTAATTTCAATCAGCTAATTGAAGTCAAGCACCAACAGATTGTACCACGTGGTATAAGTAGTAATCCATAACGGTGTGGGTTAGCTGTGTCTTACCCCATATATTCTCTCCCCCAACACTTTATTTCTGCACTGGGACCCAGGGCATCTCTTCAGTGTATCCACACAGCTTGTCGGCCTCTACACCTTACCTGAAGCTCCCCCGCCAGAGGCTCCTACCCATCCCCAGCCCACAGAACCATCCCCCCCCCCCCGGATCTAAGCCCCCTGGGGTGGGACTGCCACACATACCTAACGACCTCGTTTGAAATCTAGACAGCCGACCCTGCTTGCTGATTTAAGGGTACTGGACCCTGACAGAAGGCAGCCTGGAGGTGGGATGTGGGCACCATCTCCTGGGCTCACTGGGGGTTTTTGGTTGTATTTCGCCCTGGAGCGTGGACGTGCAGTGACATCTGTGCACGTGAATGTGCTGACATCCACCGCTGCGTCACCAATCTTACTGCCGCACTACTTCAGTGCCCCCGTTCTCCATCAGAGGCCACTATGTAGTGATTGGAAGCCCTCAACCCACCTCGGGGGGGGGGGCAGTCTTCGGATGCTCAATCCTCTCCCTCCATACTGGCCCCAATGACCCAAGTCCACTCTCAAACCAGAGTCATTAGCGTGGCATGAGGGTGGCCTCAAGTGCCTCAACTTTCAGCATCACCGTGTCGGACTTACCCACATACTGGAGTGCGTTATTGCGCTTATAATGTGGCTCATTTTGGATGAAAATGTCTGAAAGAGACATTTTTTAATTTGAAAGCAAGCTGTACATGAAGACAAATCTTACAGCATGGTCCCATGATGTGGTTCAGCCAGTCATGTTTTTTTCCTTTTTCACAGCCATTTTGTAAACTCCGCAACATTTTACTGGCAGAATCTCTGGTTTTAAAATCTATTTTTAAGTTGTCCCAGTAGCACGGCGGTAGATCTGCTGTCTGTTAATGCCGCAACCCGTGTTCAGGAAGGGACTCTGGTCTCTCAGAGTTGGGAGGGAGGATTGCGCATCTAACAGTTCTCCTTCCCTGGGGAAGGGTGTGTGTGTGTCCCCTTTGTCAGCTGGCACTTGGAGGAATCTGGTTGTCAGTGCAGGGGTACCACATGGGAATGGACCCCGTGCCCGGACATTGGGGTATCTGCACAGAGGTGGAGCATGGGCATGCATCTCTGCACACGCCTGGGCCCTGGGAGAAAATGGATGGTAAGCAGCTCTGACCGCGGCATAGTGATGGTCCAGTCCCTTGCAGACCCCACACTGGTAGCTGGGCACCTTAATGGGAACCCTTGGAGGACACCAGAGTTGGGTAAGACTCTGGGATGTCAGATGACTGGGTAGGGACTTGGTTCAGATGGTAGTAGGTCAGTGGAGAGCAAGGAGAAATGTAATGGATTGGTCCGGCCCAGCGGTGCTGAGGGCTGAGGCGCTGGGCGCCGCACCTGCCGTTCACCAGCGACCCAGGTTCGAGAATGAGTCCGGGGGGGGGGCTGGATTGAGCTGCTGTTAGGCAACTCTCCCCTTCAGGGGACTGATTGACCAGCAGATGCTGTTGGGAGGGGAGGGTGCTGTTAGACACTTGGTAGGAGCTGTGTCTCCTCATGGCTTCCTGCCTGGACCTTGGTCCTTCGTGCCAGCACCATGTGGGGAGGGGGGTAAGGCTTCCTGTAGCTACTTCCATAACCATGAAAAACCCACACCCCCTGCCATGCCCTGTGAATCCCCGCAAGGGGGATGGAGTGGCTGGCCGGTGTGCCGCCGACGAGCCTCTCCAGCACTCCGGGGAAAAATGTGCCCATAAAAAGAAATAATGGATTGGGAACAAATACTGTCTTTAGCCTCCCCAGCCAGGCTCAGTCATTATCCAGACCTCTGTATGGGACTGTCCAGTATCATATAGACTGTGTGACACTTGTCCATGATCCTTAACTGCCTTTTCAGGGGACAATAGACATGTATTGACTGGGTCTGCGGACAACAGCTGTCGACTCTGGGACTGTGAGACAGGTAAGATGTGTGCACAGACCGGGTGGGCCAACTGGTCATTTTCTGCAGGCAAAATCTGTGCTGCGTTGAACAGAGTCTGCCTCCTTACAGGGACACAGTCATCCAATTTTGCATCATATTATTTGTAGTCGAAAACCTATATTTTCTGATTGCTTACCTTCTCTAAAGCTTGCAGCAGTTGTTTTATTTGCTTCCTTTCTTAGTAGTACTGAAATGGACAGGAGGGATGCAGTTCTACAAAACTTTGGATTTTTTTGTAAATTATTTTTTTACACCCCTCACACCAGTGCTGTTGCCCGACTCCTCCACCGGACGCTGCAACCCCCTACAGGAACTCCCACAGAGCCTTGGCTTACCTCCCCAGGTGGGGATGAGACAGGGCCAGGTCTTGTCTGGGTCCTCCTTGCAGGTCACTGTGCTAGTGAGGGAGGGCCATATCTGCCCCTCGATGTTGCGCTGGGGCAGGTATTTTCTTTCACGCCTCCCTGGAGGCATGATGTGTGCCAGACATCTGTCGTGCCCCCCAGGAATGGACTTGGGTGAGCTGTACCTCTAGCCACGCCAGAGGTCAGGCATTGAGTCTGTGTACCCCGAGGGAGACGGACAGTCTCTTGGATGCTCAAGCCTCCTCCCCGGCCCTCCCTCTGATGACTTGGGCCCATTCCTACCGCTGCACCGGCAGGTCGGCACAAAACGTTTTGTTCCAAATCCTTGATTTACTCTTATTGCATACATCCTGAGCACTAGAACACCCCCAAACTGTACAGCCACTCATTTTGTATTGGGGATGTTCCCAAGTCCAGGAAAGATACAGTGGAAGCTGATCAAAAAATGTAAACCAACACCTTTTTGTGTGGTAACACCAGCATCATGAGCAGTCTGTTTACTTTTAAAAGGAAAAAAGAACCAGAATCAAACTACAAGCTACATCTGCAATCTCTACAGAATGTGAGCAATCATAACGTGTTTTTGAAACTAGACACAATTTAGGGCGTAAGGGGTTTGACAGTGTCCCTTTAATCCTCTTGTATTGGGGGTGGCGGGTTCGCATTCTGCTTTCAAAATACAGATGTTAAGTCGTGAAAAGATTGCATGTGTATTCATAGCAGATAAGATCACCTTATTCTAAAAAGTCTTGACACAAGTAATTTGCAACTAAGTCTTTATCTGAATTTTTATTTAGTAAGTTGCTGGTTGGGCACCTCTGATTATTCAAACTTTATGGCACTCTTTCTGCAGTATGAGCATGGTAGGCTGGGACTGTGTTACTGAGCTCCTGTTAACAGGGTGTCCCTTTCATCAGGGTTCTTATAAATGAGGTTGGAACAGCATTGGGTTTTCTCTACCACCGAGCCTGACAGGCAGGGACTCTGCCAGGAGTTAGTGAGCCAGTTGCTACTTACAGTGTGACCCTCCTGTTCCAGTGGTACTGAAGATTCTCCTACATTCATTCTGACAGGCAGGGACTGTGGTGGGGTGGACTGTTGATGTTCCTTCTTATAGGAGCTTTCACTTCTGCATCATTGAACCTGGCCGCCTCCACCCTGAGTTGCCCTCTGACAGAAGGTGCCATTGTGCTGATGTTCATTGTACTGCGTGTCAGACTGGCACTTGTTTAACAAAAGAGGTGGGATTCTTTCTTTATTTTTTTTTTATATTGCTTTTTTTTCGCTGGCTGAACTCTGGCAGGGTAGTTCTGTTCCGTCCTGTCCCTGTGACCCCCTTGACTGGCTACCACCTCCCCTGGTACTCATCTGATCCAGAGACACCCCCCCCCTCTCCCACCGTGGCAGGGCCTGGAAGGGGCGTCTTCTCACCTGGAGGATAATCCTGTATAGATCGGTGGGTTGGGTCAGTGGAACCAGAGTCCCTCATTTTCCCCCTCGGTTATTTTTTTTTCTCCCCCTCCACTGGTGGGAATGATGCCTTTCTCGGTCTCTTACAGTGGCATCATCCCTGTGCGGCAGGAATAAGCTCCCTGGCCCAGCCGCAGGGGTTGCTGTGGGGATGGAGTGTGCTGTTTCAGCCATGGCCTGATCCCTGACGTGACTTTTCAGGCTCGCTTCTGCACCTGTGTCATCGGTTGCGCTGCCACTTGACATTTAACACTGTACTAAAAAGGAAGTAATACGTTATTTACAAGGTATGCTGAGGCTCATGAAACAGCCATGACCACTGCATTTTGAACTTTGAACACTTAGTTACAGATAAACATCATATACATTTAAATTGGCCTGAGAATCTCTTCAAGAGTGAGGCAGTGCTACTGGTCCATGTAGTTACTGCTGGCATGAAAGTGCTACCAGCCAATAGGAAACCGCCGCCAGTCCATACAAAGTCCAGTATGTGATGATTGGCATTATACACATTAGTAGTGTCAGTGGCTCCGTAGTAGCACACTCGCAGCTGGGGCCGGAAGATTGGAAGTTCTTGGGTTCTAGCCCCACACCTGGTATTTGGGGTAATCCCTATAGCTGTCACAGTAGTGTGGTATGAGGTGGGTGCTGCACAGTTGAGTTGCCATCCTTCGTACGAGACGTTAAACCGAGGTCCCTTCTGCACATCTCTAGTCACTGTACATGTGGAAGTACAAGATCCCATGACACTTGTCAAAGAAGATGGGGGGGGGGTTCCTGGTGTCATGGCCAACATTTCCCATAAATAAAACAGGACCATGTAAACCCCCCCCCCACCAGGATGCACCTGAAAACAAGCTGTAATAGCTGTGTGTGCTTTCCTGGTCGGGATCCCTTGAGTCTGCATGAGAACTTGAGTATCCCAGGGGATAGAGCAGAACACGGCCCCCATGCCTTGGGATGATGGTTTGCAGTTCTCCTGTTAGATGGCTTGTGTGACTTTCCTGAATGGAATTTGTTAATAGAGCAGCCTTTGATAAGCTTCTCGTTAATTGCAGTAGACTTCATGCTGATGTAATCATATCAACGTGCAGTTTGGCAACAGAGCTGAGTGCTGCCACTTGGGAGACGTGGGTTCATGTTCAGCCGTACTACCGTGGGACTGGCGGGGTGGCTAGCTGCATTGCAAGATGCAGCACTCGGATCTCAGGGAGGGCGGGATGGTGCTGGCTGTGTGGCCTCTGAATACTTCTTGCTGACAGATCAGGGATTGACATTGACGAATATAAAGGTAGTCTCTTTCCATGCTGAATGGTGTGGTGGGGGGGGGCGCTAGGGAAATGGGTGCATAGCCCTACAAAACAACAGAATGTCTTAGCGGAATGTGAAGAATGTAAGGGGTTTTATGCGAGAGGGATTTATACATTTTTGAAGATTCGGTCTTTTGTTGATGTGTACCAGTACTTGTATATTTTATGTTGCTTTGAATACAGGGAATGCTGGCTTGTTACATTGGTGATTTTCTGATGGCAAAAACCTGGAGCCCACAAACTTCAGTCTCTACAGTGTCTAGTTTTTACCCAGAGCCCTGGATCAAACCCATTTTACACATTTTCTTTCTAACCTTATTTCCTGCAGTCTTTTAAAATAGTTTTTCTAACATAGTAACAGAGTGTTATTTAAAATGGAAACCTAGACAGTGGCGGCAGAAAAATAAAATAAAAAAAACAGTTCATCTAGTCTGCCCAAGTTCCCTTTTTAGCCTTGGTACCTACTGTCCCTCCAGGGTGAAGTTGTTGCTTTGGAAATATGAACTAATTTAATTTCCCTACTCCCTTTACTACCAAGGGAACCCTGTAATTCCCTTGGTAAGCAGAAATTTGTCCAGGCTTATCTTGAAGGCATGTGCCGTCTTCATGTTCGCAGCCTTAGCTAGTAGGTTATTCCATAGGTCACTACCTTCTTGAAGTGCCTTCGAACATTGTCCCTGAAGAGTCCACCTCTAAACTTTGGGGGGTATTTCCACATCCTAATAGGGACAACAGATTAAGCATTTCTGTTCAGACTGGTTGCTACAAAGACAGAGATTGTGTTTCCTCCTTTTTCGCCTTTTACAGCACTAATCATTTTGCTTGTCTTGTGCTGCACCTTTGAGTGCCTTAAAGGGGGACAG
Source organism: Neoceratodus forsteri (assembly GCA_016271365.2). Lineage (NCBI taxonomy): Eukaryota > Metazoa > Chordata > Ceratodontiformes > Ceratodontidae > Neoceratodus > Neoceratodus forsteri. Next base: position 1,174,867,715 of record CM057451.1, on the reverse strand, counting down.
TCCACCCAGACTGCTACACTCAAGTGTGGGACTGGTCTGAATTTGCAGTTTGTGTATGAAGGTTTTTTTTTTTTACACTTACTGTTTACTGCAATATAATAACTTGTATCAGACTTAATTCTGCCGACTTGCAGGCTGACATTTTCTATAACTTCAAATCCCAGAACCCCCTGCAGCTGACATCAGAAGAGGACTACAGCAGTGGGAGATTCACTATCCTGCAGTGCATGTTAAGAATTGTTTTAATAAGCTCTGATCAGATATTTGCCAGTCCTGCTTGTTCTCAAGGGGTGAAGTATAGTCTTCTGGGACAGTAGTTAGCCCGGAGAGGACAGCATGACCAGCAAACAAAAGATCGGCGCTTGTATAAAAAAAAAAAAAAACTCTACATGCACTGCAGGGTATTGAATCTCCCAGTGATGCTGCCGTCCTCTGATGTCGGCTGTAGGGGTGTCTGGGATTTGCAGTTACAGAAAATGTTGGCTTGCAAGTCAACCAAATTAGTTTGATACAGTCTGGTACACTGCCTTAAGCAATCAGTGAAAAAAAATGTTTTTGCACACACAGTGCAGATTGGGATCAGCCCTACACTTGGGCAGGGGGTCCCTTGTGCTGACTGTTCCCCTTTAATTTGTTTTTTGCAATGAGGTGTCCAAGACTGCACATGGTATTCCATATGGGACCTGGCATGTACTATATCTCCATGTAATGTTTAGAAGGTTAAAGTGCCAGGATGAGAACCTGGAGCCTCCATACTTGGGTTAATAACCCACAAGCTCCATACTGTGCGACCTTGAGCAAGTCACTTAACCTCCTGGGCTTCCTAGACACTCCTGGAAATGAGCTTCAGCTCAGCATGCCTCTCCAGGCCAAATATTTGACACCCCCAAAAAAAAAAAGAAACTCTGCATTTCCAAGACTGTTTTCAGTTTACATTCTCCCCTTCAGTCCCATGGATCTCCTTTGGGCTACGACCAGCAACTATCCAGCTGTCTGGGACCCTTTTAAAAGTACGGAGTGGTTGTTTCCTTATGTCTCCTGCTGGTTACTAAATTAAAGAAACACTGATTTGAAGTGCCCATGTACAAGCTGATTGGGGAGCCAGCCTTCTTGGCTTACGATGAGACAGGTTTGAGGGGAGCGAGTGTGTTATTTCACTGCATTTTATTACATTGTTTAGGGAAGCAGTTGGCGCTTGTTGAAACCAACTCGGCTGTGAGAACCTGTGGCTTTGATTTTAGTGGCAACATCATCATGTTTTCGACAGACAAACAGATGGGTTATCATTGTTATTTGAACTTCTTTGATCTCCGAGACCCCAGCCAGATTGGTAAGTTACATAGCTTTCCTTTCCTTACATGTTTACCTTTTTGTTTCCGGATACAGGAAAATCAGGGTTTAAGGTTTTAGCAGCTGTGTTTTAGCAGGCAGCTGTAAACTTGGTGTATTGAAAAAAAAAAAATGTTATCGGGGGGGGGGGGCCTTTGTTTCCCCCCCAAAAAATGTTTGTTTGACATTTTTGACCAGGAAAGGCATACTAAACTGCAGTCGGTGCTCCAGGCAAGGTGAGTACCAGCCTACAGTACTCTCCAGGTTTTCAGAAATACTCCTTGAAAAAATGCTTTTGGTGAGAACCAATAAATGTTCCAACCTGTGGAAATGCTCCATATGTAGAGAATGGAACAGAGTTCCCTCGAGATTCATTTGGGCAGGTAATGAACTGAGAATTAAAATGTCGACACTCTTCTTAGCCAGATTGGAAGGCGGTTTGGCCTTGCCCAATCATCGAGGTTACTGCTGGGTGGCGCACATTGTTTCACCATCTCAGGAGTAGCCATGCAGTGTGGCTTGGGATAGAAAGCGGGTTGCTACCCAATGTACTAGTTGTGCAGTGCATGTATCATCATTCGACACCCCATCAGGCATGACATGCACTCTTACCCCTTAGCTACGATGCCAAGCAAAAGTTTTGTCCTCAATACGAAAAGCCCTTCACCTAGCCCCATTCTTTCATTGCTCTGTCCGATACCACAGCTAGAAGACATTTATCAGGGATAGAGGGCACGAAGGAAGTAAACTCCCCTAAGGCAGGGTACAAGAAGGCAGTTTTGGAGATGCGCGAGACAAGGGGAGTATAAATCGGATAAGCGAGGGCCAAGGATTGTAGGAGACTGGGAATGATGATGGTAGAAAGGGAAGTGGTGGGTCAGGGGAAAATTCAGGGAGCAGCATGGGCAGGAAGGGGGGGCATCAAGAATTAGGGAAAAGAAAAAAGGATTCAAGAAATAGAAGGAAACCAAGAATGACAACGATAGAAAGGTATACGAGCTAGCCTAAAAGAGGCAGGTAAGGCAGTTAGAGGAGCAAAAGCACAAACAGAGGAGAGGATTGCCAAGGGAGTAAAAAGAGGCAACAACGTCTTCTATAAATACATTCATTTTTTTATTTTATTTCTTTCTATTTTTCCTACCTAGGCTGGGGGGGGGTTACCTATGGTTCCCCCTTCCAGCCAGCCCTCACGGTCTCCCGCCCTGGATGCAGCTGAAACTTGAACCCCTCGCTCCCTAGCCCCTGGTTGCATCACAGTGGGTACTTGCTCCATCATCATGGAGACCTTGCGGCTGAGGCTTGAGGAGCTAACTTGGGTGTCGGGCCGACCTTCAAGCGTGCGGGAGGATTCTGTTGCGTTCCCTACGCGGGGACGGGCAGTGGTGTCGACCCTGCCATGCGGCTTTCCACGCACTAGATGCCCAGCGCCATCCGTGCTTATTCTTCACTGCGGACTGCCGCATGCATCGACCCCCCCAAGCCACCACCAGGAACCAGCACAGCTCTGGTTCCCCAACCCACCTCCCGGAGAAGGAGAGCAGTTCCTGGGACGCTTTAATCTCTTCTCTCCCCGACTTCTCCCAACTCCTGAGGTTGCTTCCGACCATCCAAGTCGCTGCTGGAGGTGTGGCATCCAGCACCTCAACCCTCAGTGCCAGTGGGCTGGCATTATAGATACATTCATGAAAAGAGAAAAATCAAGGGGGAATAGTTAGACTAAGAACAAAAGTGGGACAATATGACTTTCTGTTCAGTATTTACACTGGAACACAATGGAAGCGGACCAGCACTGTGTAGAAATGGACACAGTACCAAGGAGGCAGACACAAGCCCCTTCACCGGGGAGAGAATACTGACCTAAATAAATTGAAAACTGACAAGGCCATGGGCCCGACAGACTACACTCACGAATTTTAAAAGAACTCTGGGAGGAACTCGCTGCTCTGCTTGCCAAACTTTTCAGTACATCACTGAGCACCATGACTGGGACATGGCCATACTGGGCTACTCTCTGTTCAGGAGAAACAGGGCAGGGAGGAGGGGAGGATTTGAAAGGTGGAAGGGGAAGACTGCAGCAGAAGAGGACCAAGAAAAAGCTGCAGTCTTGAACAGATATTTCTGCTCGGTCTGCAGTGGGGGGGGATGGACCACCCAGGAGTACCAAGAAAGGGAGGGGGGGGCACAATAGAAAACCGAAACCCAAGGATAATGTATCCATTTGGGGGGGGGTTATCTACCACACAGCAGGAAAGGGACCTTGAAGGTAGCAAAGCAGTGTTATAAGGCGGTGGGAAAGGTGAGTAGGATGCTGGGGTGCATAGGGAGGAGTATCAGTAGCAGAAAGAGCGATGTAGTGATACCCCTGTATAGCTCAGCGGTGAGGCCACACCTGGAATACTGTGTCCAGTTCTGAAGGCCTCACCTCTGGAAGGACATAAATCGGGTGGAGGTGGTTCAGAGAAGGGCAACCAAAAATGATGCATGACCTGCATCACAAGCCCTACGAGGAAAGACTCGGGGTAATATGTACTTTCTGGAGGAAAGGGGAGACATGATACACATTCAGATGCCTCAAGGGTATCATGAAGGTACAGGAGGGTGGAATATTGCACAGAAAGAGATGTTCAAGGAAAAGGGGCTTGATCTGAAGCTGGAAGGGGGGGAGCTTAGGGATTTGAGGAAATATTTTTTCACGGAAAGGGTGTTGGACACCTGGAACAGCCTCCCAGCAGAAGGTGGTAAGTACCGAAACGGTAACTGGTTTCAGACATGCGTGGGACCGACACAGAGGGACTCAATTGTAAATGAGCTTCTGCTAAATTAGGTTATCCTGTTTCTGACATCAGAAATAAAACTTTTTACTACTACTACTACTTTCAGGGCGGGGGGAGGCAGGAGATCAAGTAGAGTCTATGGTAGAACAGTGGGTAGGGACTTGAAGGCAGACTAGGTGGGCCAGGAGGCTCTTTTCTGCCGACAGCTTCTATGTTTCTGTATTAAGTCCACTTTCAGAAGAAGAGTCTGAAAGAGACTTGTAGCTCTGAAGGTGGACCGCGCTATAGGGATGAATGGTATACCCCAAAGTGTACTGAAAGAGCTCAGGGGGTGCTAGCTACTCACTGACAACCTTGTTCAACAGCTTGCTGGAAACGAGCATGGTTCTGGAGGACTGCAGAAGAGCTGTGACATGGTCCTTCCGCATAGGAGCGGTAACAGCAGAAGGCTAGCAACTATGGGTCAGGTAGCCTTGCTTCAGTGGTAGGAAATTAATGAAACCCTACTAAAAGAAAGATTGGAGCATGCGAACATATGATCTTGCCAGCAGATAAAGGCCTTTTGGTCTATCGAGTCTGCTCGATTGTGCAGCTAGCAGCCCTTATTCTGCAGCTGCCCCACCCTTCCCCTCGTCCAGTGACCCTTACCCTGTCCCATCCCTTTTTGAAGCAGCCCACTGTATTACAGGGTACCACTTCCTCTGGTAATGCGTTCCACCCTGACACCACCCTCTCCATAAAAAAGTGTCTCCTCATTTTCCTCCTGAACACCCCCCCAGTCTCAGCTTGTGCCCTCGGGTGCCCCTCCCTCTCCTTAACTGGAAAAGCCCCTCCCTTGTCCATCTTATTTATTCCCTTCATGTACTTAAAGGTTTCAATCATGTCCCCCTTCCCTCCTCTCCTCCAGGGAGTACATGTTCACCTTCCTCAGCCGACTGTCATAGGGCAAGTCCCCCTAGCCCCTGGAACATTTTTGTTGCCCAGCGCTGCACCGCCTACAGTAACACAATGTCCTTCAGGTACGGCCACCAGAACTGCACACAGTACTACATGTGTGGTCTAACCAGATCCCCCGAGGATATGCCTCTGGCAGTACAACCCAGCATCCTGTTGGCCTTTGCAGCTGCCTTTCTACACTGTGCAGAGTTGTTTGTTGCTCCTGTTATGATCACCCCCAGATCCTTCTCCTCCTGCATCTTGTCTAACTGAAGGCCCCCAGCTGGTAGGTCCTACTTGGGTTATTTGCTACAAATGTAACACCTTGCATTTCTTGACATTGAACCCCAGCTGCCAAGTGTCCGACCAGGCCTCCAATTTTGCCAGATCATCCTGCAACTCATGCCAGCCTTCTTAAGTCATCCACTACCACTCCCATCTTGGTGTCATCTGCAAACAGACTGATCTTGCTCTTGATGTCTATTGAAATGTCTGCTGTGAAGATCCCAGACAACACCGGCCCCAGTACAGAGCCCTGTGGCACCCTGTTTGTCACTGCCCTGGGTGACGAGAGCTCTCCTCCCACCACCACCCTCTGCTGTCTCCCTTGCAGCCAGTTCACTACCCACCCCACCATCTTTGCCCTGGCCCCTTGCCTTCCAGCTTACAACCTAGCCTCCTATGCAGCACAGAATCGAATGCTTTACTGAAGTACAGGTACAGGACATCCACTGCATGGCCTCTGTCAAATTGCCTGATTCCCCAGTCAAAGTACTCCATCAGGTTGGTCTGATAGGATCTGCCTGAGACAGACCCGTGTTGCCTGATGTCCTGCAGTCCATTAGCTTCTAGGAGGAAAACCTGCCTCCTCCTTCAGGATTGTCTCCATCACCTTTCCCACGATGGATGCGAGGCTTACTGGTCTGTAGTTCCCCAGCTCATCCTTGGGGCTCCTCTTGTGGAGGGGCATCACATGCGCCATCCTCCAGTCCTGCGGTCCTGGTAGAGTATCTTGAATCTTGTGGTCTGCCGGACTACAGTGCAGATTCACGGGGGTGACATTGCTGAAGAACTGAAAGGGAAGGTATGCATTTTTGCACATACCAAAATCTGCAGTAGGGCGGAGCCTCAGGAGGGGGTGGAAAGAATGTGCAGGGATCTTGGGAAACTCGAAGTGATCAAGAGTGTGGCAGTTGGGGTTCAGTGCCAAAACCTGGAGAATCATGCCCCTGGGGCATAGGAACCTGGAGCTGAGCATAAGATGGTGTGGGGGAGGTATTAACGGTCACTAAACAGGAAAGAGACATTGGGGTTAGCATATTTGATGACCTCAGAATAGGACAGTGTGACAAAGCTGTGGGCAGGGCTAGTGGGATGCTGAGGTGCATATGGAGGAGTATCTTCAGCAGCAGGAGGAGAGAGGTGGTGTTGCCACTGTATTACGCGTAGTGAGACCCCACCTAGAGTACTAGGTACAGTTTTGGAGGCCACACCTCAAAGGACATAGACTTGGTGTAGACAGTTCAGAGTGGGGCAGCTAAAATGTTGGAGGGGTTGTGTGAGAAACTGTGCAAGTAGAGACTGAGGGATCTCCACATGTACACCCTGGAAGAGAGGAGAGTGACATAATGGAGGCGTACAGATATCCCACAGGGGTGAACTGGGTGCAGGAGCAGAGTCCCTTAAAATCGAGTAAGAGCACTAGGACCAGGAGGGATGTGATGAAGCTGGGGGTGTGGAGTTTGAGAGAAGTGAAGAAACACTTCACTGAAAGGGTGGTAGATGCCTAGAACAGGCTGCCAGCAGAAGTGGTGGAGAGGAAAATGGTGGGGACTTCAAGCATGCGTGGGGGAAAAACAGGCATATATTAGAAAATAAGCAGGGAGGGACCCCAGAGACGAGTTAAGGTCTGCAGAGACAGATTAGGCAGGGTACATCTTGGCAGACTGTTTGGGCCCGAGAGTCATTTTCTGCCAACAGATACTGTGTTTCTATGGTGGCCCTCAGATCCCAGCACTTCGAGCTCTCATACCTTATAAATGGGTGGCATCGCAAATCAGCTGATTTAAGTATTTGCATTCCAGCTAACCTAGTACATGTATATCGGGTTAATTATGGCAAACCCTTGCAGATTTAAAAAGATGGGTGACATTACCACTTTCACTGATGAGAACAGAGGATTTGGTGCTATGACTGTCCTTCCACATTTCTTTCTTTTTCGAACATTACCACTAAAATTCCCAAGGACTGACTGGCAGAAAATAAAGCACCACACCACTCTGAGAAGAGGTGTGCCTCAGGGTCAAATGGGGGGAGTTGCAGAGTCCAGGAATGAGGGTTATCTGGGCATGCCAGATTTAAAAACCTGTTTTCATGTGGCACAGCTGTTACCTTGAGTAGAGTGTAAAAGGGCCACCCCAAATGGTGTTTAGGTAGAGGCGGAATTGAAAACTAACCATGGGAAGACTCCTACGGAGCTGTTTGTCCCAAACATATTTGGGACACATCAGCAATCCACGGGTAAAGCAGTTATGCACCAACTGGTGGAAGGTTAAAATGGCTCTGGGACAGAGGAATTTGCTGACCAGATTCACTCCGATCAGAGTTTGGAGAGACTTCCGGTGACGTCACCAGCTGTATGGCTGCCTAACTGAGGAACTCTCCCTTCCATCAGCAAAAGCAATGACTCCACTCAATTTAGAAAGGGGGAATTTGCCTAATTATGCATAAAGCGCTCCAAAGATGAAAAGATCTCTATTCAAAAATCCTAAGCATAAGCCCGATCACACTGGATTATGTCTTGCAAGTTCACTTACCAGTGGGAGAATCTCACCAGTGAGTATGGTGGGAGAAGACACCGAGGCAGAAATGGAATCCTTGTCACGGTCAAGATTCGAAACATTACTGTCGGAAATCAAACGGTTCCGCACCGAAACAAAATCTGAATTTAGCAAGCTTCACATCGATCCGAAGGGGCTGGAATCTAGGATGGTTAATGCGGAGGAACGCATTTCGACCGCAGAAGATGACCTCATTCATATCTCTAAAGCTGTAGAGTTCTTAATACATCAGCAAGAATCCACATCTGCAAAATGTTTAGATTTAGAGGCGCACTTGTGGCACAATAATCTACAAATATATGACCTACCTGAATCTGCAGAGGTTGGTGAAATGCATGATTTTGTGGAGGATCTCCTACGCCATGTGTTGGAATTGCCACAAGGGTTCAGCTTTAGAATCGAGCGGGCGCATCAAGCCCTAGTGCCCAGACCTACTTCAAAATCTGCTAGGCCCCAATCTATAGTGGCTAAATTTGCAAGCTTCTGGGAGAAAAAGACAATCCTTCGTACGGTGTGGAAACGGGGCCAGGTGGAATATAATGAGGCTAGGCTTTTCTTCTACCAGGACTACCCCACTCTGATACAGCAGCAACGTTTATCCTATGCCCCCATTTTGAGAAGATTAAGGAGCTGGGGATTAAATTCCAAGCACCCTACCCCTATTGCTTGCGTGTCCATTGGGAGTCCGGGGTAGAGCTATACCACACCTTTTGAGGAGGCGTTACAGGCGATGAAGACTAAGGGGCATGATCTAGAGAATCCTCGACGTGTGGATCAGCCAGTCTGACCACCGAGTGCATGGCGATCAGCTAGGTCACAGAACACCACACAAGCGAAGAAATCGGCGCATTCAACCTTGCAGGACATTAAAAATATGTTAAGCAGGCTCACCCATGTACCAACTGTAGGAGAAGAGATTCTGGAGAAAGAAGGAGGCACCTGAAATCGGACTGGCCTAGAGCAGGTTTGCGAGGGTTTTCCCTCTTGCGATTCTCCTCGGTGACTGTAAAATGGGTCACACAGGGCAAGTGAGTGCGGTGATGCGCTTGGCCGTACCGAATCGGGTTTTCTGTTGACTTTACTGCACCTCTCTCCTGGAACTCGGATGCTAATTGGGGAGGGGGGAAAGGTTACTTGTTTGGGAAGTTTAAAATCAGAGAGTCTTGTTATGGACTCGTGGGGTAATCCTACATAATATCATTAGTGAGAGGGCCATGTTTGCTAAGTTAATATATACAATAGATGCCCTCTAGTGTCCAAAGAGGAAATGTTTTTTTTTTTTTTTTTCAGGGAACTGAAACGTGATGTCTTAATATTATGTATATAATTACTTGATCATAAGTAAAGGCATTTTGCAATGTTGATTTTGGTTTCCCAGGGCCTTAGGAAAAAGGGCGTGGTCACTTGCTAGATGTAAATGGTTTTCCCAGTATGAGATCATAGCTTTAATATTAAGTTGCTGCTTGGGGGAGAGGGGTGAGTTTTATTTAACCCTCAGTTTTCTAATTTCATCTCATGTTACAGCCATGCTGCCTTGTGGGGCTTATAGTCCTATTATGGACACTCATGGCGGGCTTTGTATTTATACCATCAAGCCACTCCTCAGAGGCACCACAGGGGATGTTTAGCCTCCTATGGGGGCAAGGACCACTTAAATATAGGGTCCAGGAGGTCAATTCATTGGCCCCATCTCCTCCCTTTCAAGTTCAAGGGTCTCTAGCTTGTAGGGAACTATTCTTATGGTTCCCCTACCTTGGGAGTCATCATGTAAATAGTTATCTTATCTGGATGAGGATTGCCCAGTTGGCTTCTCCCCAGGAGAGGTTTAAAGGTTTATGTTTTGAAGTATGTTGGGAATTGTATGAGTGGTTTTATGAAATGATGATAAAAAATGATGTTCACAAACAAAATATATTTAAATGCCAAGGAGGAGAAGCTGAAATACAACTTGGGGAAATTTGGATTAAGAGGAGGCGAAAGAGCCGGCCCGGTGGCACTGAAGGTTGAGGCGCTGGATGCCACACCTCGCGCTACGCCGGCGACCCGGGTTCGGTAACGGACCTGGGGAGCCAGGGGCTGGCGGGGGGGGAGGGAGGATTGAGCGTCCCTATGGATGCTCTCCTCCCTCAGGTAGGATACCTGGACGCCGCAAGCGTCTGCCATTCCCATAAAGGAATTCGTGGAACCACAGATTCCTGAAAGGGACGGCTACCTCTACTTTGGGGTCGGGCGGGGACTTCGACGGCGATGAGAGGTCTGTGCTACTGCACATTACCTCTCACAGGACGAGTCCCAAGCGCCGGCGTCCCCAGGGGATGTGGCCTAAAGTTAAGTGGAAAATCACCCTCGCGGTCCTGGATGACGGCCTCTCCGCTCAGACCGCCACAGCAGACAAGACCCCACTGTGCAGGAGGAAGGAGAGGAGGCACTCTATGGGCAGATCTAGGGGACGGGATAAACTAATTCAGGGGTGGGAACTGGGAGGGGAAACACACAAATTAGCTGTCTATGCAGACGATCTACTGATCTATCTAAAAAAAATCCAGAACAGTCATTAGACCCCCTTTGGGCACGCCTGATAAGATTTGGCCGTTTAGCTGGTTACAAAGTGAATCTGACCAAAACGGAGATATTAAAACTACAATACAATCCCTCAGAAAAGATTGTAAAGAAATTCCCTTTTAAATGGAATCTCACACATATTAAATACTTGGGAATCCAATTAAGCCCGCAGCCAGACCAGCTTCTTACCCTCAACTTTACCCTGATCCTGAAAGGTATTAAGAGGGAATTAGCTAGATGGGCCCCCTGTCCCTATCCCTCTGGCACAGAGAGTAGAGGCAATAAAAATGATAATCCTCCTTAAACTCTTATATCTGGCCCAAACCATACCCATCCTTCTCCCAGAAACGTATTTAACACACTTAACAGAGGAATATAGCTGTTTTTATGGGGATCTCAAAGACCAAGAGTGCGCCTTACAGTGCTACAAATTCCAAAGTGAGAAGGGGGTTTATCTCTCCCAAATTTTAAAATACATTATCAAGCAGCCCAATTAAGGACAATAATGTACTGGGTAGACCAGACTTACCTAGCTAGATGGAAAATGTTAGAACTTAGAGAGGGGGCACTTGTAAACCTTAACTCTGTTCTTCTGGGACAAGGGAGGGGGTCTCCAACTCACATTGTAGGTAATCCATATACGGCCCCAACTCTTAAGTGTGTGGTTTGGAACGATGGGAGATGGGGCTAGATATTGGAGACATCTTCTATTCTCTGTTCCATATTTGGATACCTTCCCCCCTGTTAAGTGGGATATAGGATTTAAAAAATGGGAGAGACATAATCTACACCTTATTTGGCATTTCCTGGAGGGAAATGAGATAAAGGCATTCCAAACTTTGGTTAATAACTGTGTAATTTCTTGGCAGGATAGATTTAGATATTTTCACATTAGAAATTATATTAGAAAACTACAGTCTCAGCTGGGTTCTGACAACCCCCCTCCACCACAGATGGCTTATATCCTTAAAAGAGCAGTAGAGGGTGACCCTCCGAGGACTCGCATTATCTCCATTTTATACCAATCCCTGCTCTCATGGAAAGGCGATACAGTTATCTCAACTAAAAAAGCGTGGGAGTCTGACTTGGGGATCCAGATCACAGATGATTTGTGGTCCTGGACACAGGGGAAGGTACACTGGGGCTTATCGGCAATTAGATGGCAGGAGTTTTCCTGGAAGATTTTTATTAGATATTTTCGGACTCCAGCAATTCAAGGGAAGTATCTGGGGACTAAATAATTAACTTGTTGGAGAAACTGTGGGCATTCCCTGGCGACCTTGGGGCACATAATGTGGAGCTGCCCTCTATTGTCCTTATTTCTCTGGAAGCTGCAGCAGGCTTTACAAAATATTCTAGATTCTGGATTCCTTGTTACCTCTATTTGCAAGTTTTTTTTTGTTTGTTTTTTTTAAGACCTACCAAAGGAATATAGAAACCCAAATACAAGCACGTTTTTAAAAATCTCTTTCTTGGCAGCTCAGAAGGTGAAAACTAAACATTGGCTGTCGCCAGTGGTAGTCACATTACAACTATGGCAGGATCTTATGATCTCTATATATAGAATAGAAGCTTTAACGGCAGCCGTTAATAAGAGAATACCAAAGTTGGAGATACTGTGGAGACGTTTGATATTGTATATGTCTGAAGTGAGACTGGATTTCATTCCCTGAGGGAAAGATGGAGATGAATTTCATGGACCTTTTTCTCCTTCTGGCTCCATTCCACCAGATAAGTAAGTTTATTAAATTGATACCTACCTATAAGGCATATTCAAGATTGGGTAGAGAACTATTCTTCTCTAGTAATTCAATAATCCGGTAAACCAGTAACATAGTATTTAAGATTTTATTTTAAGTAATTAGAGTAATTCGGTTTATCCTCCTCCAGGAAGGTCCTGGGGGATATATATATATATTCACCTCATGTCTCCTCTAAGGGTATAGTGTGAAGTAATGATATAAATAATATGACTTAATGTGAACCAAATCAAACAATTCAAGTATGAATGTACTGTTTATGTATGTATTGTCCAAATGAAAAAATTGAATTAGAGAAAGTTGTAAAAAAAAAAAAAAAAATCAGAGTTTGGAGTTTGCTCACCCAGAGAGGACATCAAATTCAGCAAATGGAAAGGGTTAGGTATAAGCAGATTCTAACAATTTTTGCAAGGAGGGGAGATTTAAGTCCTTCGAGTTATTAAAAAGGGAGTTATCCTGTAGAAACGCAGGCCTGTTCCAATACCTGCAGGCAGCCTCTTACTAGACTGGGTACCAGGAGCTGCACTCTAGAGTAGAGGAGGCAGTATAGCACAGTGGTTTAGGGCTCTGAGCAGCAAACCTGGAGACCTGGGTTTGAATCCCACAGCCCCCACTTGCATACTGTGTGACCCTGAGCAAGTCACTTAACTTCCCTGTGTTCCCAGGTTGCACCTGTAAACAAGCTTTCAGCTTAGTGTGTCTCTCCTGCCAAAAAAAAAAAAAGAAAACCTCAGGGGCGCTGTGGAGCCAGAGTATGATGGCAGCTGGACTGGAGAGCTCTGCAGCTAAATGATATAATTTCAGCAACGAAAACTGAATTTAACTGCCGATTGACATAAAAACCACAACAAATTGCAGCGGAATCCCTTGGAGATGAGATGGGGAATCCTCGTCGGGATCAGCAATCAGGATCGGGAGCTAAACCTAAAAATGCTCCGGGATCATCCACCATGAGGTCGGAACAGGCCTGAAGTGAAGCAAGTTCTGAGGAAGTCAGTGAAGAGACCCTACGGTCTATAGGGGCAAAGATTTCTCACCTAATTAAGTCAGTTGCCACCCTCTCCAGTAAATTTGACGGGCTTACTACAAGAATAGTTAACTTGGAGACCAGTGTAGAGAATGTGGGGACAGTGTCGGCAGAGACATCGAAGCGTGCCGACGCAGCAATGGGAGCAGTTTCTGTGATAAAGAAAGCACTCACTGAAAGGCACAGATAGAAATGCTTGAATACCAGATCTGTGCCCCGAACATCCGCGTACTGGGAATGCCTGAGGGTTCAGAGGGTGATCACTTGCTCCTATTTCTGCGAGACTGGTTCGGCCAGCAGCAAGGTGATGAGGCAATGGAGAAGGCTCAGTTGTTTCAGAAGGCCTATAGGGTGGCCCAACGAGGAAGGCCAGACAATTCTGAGGCACCACGAACGATTGTAGTAGTTACGGATGGTTCAGGTACTCGCGACTCCCTGTTGGCACTGGCACGACGGAGAGGATCCCTTCTGCAAGACGGTCAGCGAGTCACATTATACCCGGACATTAGTTATGTTACCCAACAGAAAAGAAAGGGATTTGATGGTGTTCCGGCCCTGCTTCGAGAGGTGTCGATACCTCATGGTATGATTTTCCCTGCAAGACTTAGAATTGCCTACAAGGGGAGGATTTTTGTATTTTCATACCCAAATTATGCTATGAAGTGGGCTCAGAAGAACACAACTTCCAGGGTTCGTATTGCCGATTCAGAAGAACATTCGTTGGATGAAGATATCCCTTGAGTTAATAATGGACTGGTAACGTACGGGGGCTGGGGGGGGGCTATTATAGCCAGACATCTTGCTACTTCTTGATGCAAGTTTAAAATCTTTAAATAATAATTCCGGTGCCTGGTGACCACTCACCCTGATTAGCTCCTGGAGTCTTCTAAGTTTGTTTGACTTGCATGTCTGTTTACTACAATGTACCAGGACTAAGATTAGATATCTCTCTACAGAGTTCTCTGTGGAAAGGTCTAATTGTTGTAACTTAAATGTTAGTCCATTCTTAACAAATAATGCTGAAAAAGGCAGCAAAAGTTGTGTTTCTGTTTTCTTAATTGCTGAAAATTAATATGTATCTCAGTTGATCTGGATTTAGCGCACCTAGTTTTAAAACTGCATGCACCTACTTAAACCATCTCATATTATAGTGAGTAAAACTGTGGCTTAGCAAGGTATTCATTTATTTTTCCTCCTCCTGTTGGGAAGGGACGACTTGGACATTAATAGTGACTTTGTGTTATGCATACCATGTAACTCCTGGGCTCATTACACTGGCATATGTGTATTCTTTGATCATTTTAATAACTAACGTTGCCGCCTAATGACGTCTGTTATAGCACTGATGCTTAACTGTGTTTATTGAGAGGAGTGGCGCCCTCATTGTATTTTGAAAATTTACAGTATATCTGTGCTAGCAATCTCAAACTGTATGTTTGCTTATTAAATAATAAACATAAAGTAAAAAAAAAATATATAGAGAAAATACTGGTCTGGGGATGCTTACAAAAATATATCTCAAATATGTACTGCCAGCCGGCTCGTCGGCACAGCAGTTAGATTTCCGCTTGCGACGCCAGCGACCCGGGTTCGGGAACCGATCCAGGTCGATGGAGGGCCGGCCGGGAGGAGAAGGCTCTAGCATCCAACGACCGCTCGCCTTCTCCTGAGGGGGAGTGGGGATGCGACTCGCTTTGTGCCACCTCCTGGCGGAGGCCGGGAGCGCAACAGTTCGGCGAGCCCGCTGGAGCGCAAAGGGTATAGTGGATGTCGGCATGTGCCTTGACATCTGTGGCACACCACGCCCCTGGGGAGCAAATTGAAAACTGCTCAAGTTGGTCACAGTGCCCTGAGCCCATTTAAGCCACCTCAGCAGCTTCCAGGGACCGAACAGTTAGTGCGCTGGTTGTCTCCCCCCCCCCCGGCACCTTCCCCCTCACAGGAGGGGGACACATCCGGTGAAGGGATACACCAGGCTACCCCGGGACGGCTGCAATATGAGGTAGATAGAGGGGGATGGGGCGAGTGTGTCGGTGGGGTCCATGGCTGGCCGGAAGGAGAGGTGGGCCAGGAAGCCTAAGGGAAGAGAAAAAAAAATGTACTGCCTGTACAAGGAGAGGCCCAGGTAGTCACCAGTCCAAGCACAAACAACTTGGGAGTTAGAGGCTAGCATAAACTTAGAGCAAATTGGATGGAAGAAAATCTTGGGGGGGGGGGGTCTTTCTTCTGCTTCAAACAGTTGGAAAGAATATCGTTGGTAGGTAGTCGGAAGGTACTTCCTGCCACCATCTTGGACCAAGCACTATGTCTCAGGAGGCAGTGACAGTTGCTGGAGGAAATGTGGATGGGTGGGCACGCCCTACCATATGTTTTGGTGCTGCCCAGTCTTTCAGCCCTTGTGGCCCAAAGTGGGCCCTAAATTGAGATCAGTGGGGCTGAAAACAGAGTCAGGGTTGTATCCGTTGGTGTTGGGGATTCTGCCATGTATTGGACCAAATTGACAGAAATCTTTCTTCAAACATGATGAAGTCTTGCTATATTATAGACATTAGCAGTTTGATCCAGCTCTAGAACTGCCCCGGAGTGAAATGGTTAAAACCATTCCAAAATAGAATTTTGGCACGAGAGCAGCTCTATCTGTGTCATTTCAAACTTGAACTGTCAGATTCTTTAGTCCGCCTCAGTGAACAGTCGCTCCGGAGATTTCTCCTTCTGCTCGGTTCATTTCTCGGTTTAAAAGTGTTTTCGGTTGGATTTAACCGAGAATAGTTTTATTTTAACCGCAAAACCGTCGTTCAAGCTCTATCTGTGGTAACCGTGGAAATGAAGGTTTTGTCTGTGTGGAACTTGTACGTTATCGGTTCGGTTTTGAACCGATCAGTGGGTTTAAACTGATTTAAAACTAAAAGTTACTATTTTAGAGTGCGGTTCCCGGTTCTTATCGGTTCTAAAAAGCGGTTTATTACGGTTTCCGATACCCGTATTACCGATTGAGAACCGATAAGGTGTCTTGCCTGGCACTGCCGTTAAAAGGGCAAGTTTTTGGTTAGGCTGGCATTATGTCTGAGATTTGCCAGGCTGCTACTTGGAAAACGGTACACACTTTTACCAAGCATTACTCCCTGGATGTCCAGGCCAGGAGAGATGCTCGGTTTGGCACAGCTGTTCTTCAGAGCCTATTCCCTAAGTAGGTTCTGCCCCATCTCCATGGAGGTACTGCTGTGTATTCTGCTAATGTCTATAATATAGCAAGACTTCATGTTGTTTGAAGAAAAAATTACTCACCTTAGTAATGTTGTTTCTTCTAATGGAGTCTTGCTATATTATAGACCTCCCCCCCAACCTGCCCCTCTCAGAACCTCTACTTGGTGGGTGCGGTAACTTAGTGTGGGCACTACTTATGTCCTCTTAGCATTTTGTCCCTTTGGGACTTTGGGGTGTGTATGTACTGCTGTGTGTGTGTTATTATACTTATGTTCCATTTTCATATTATTAGAATGGTGTTAGTATTTCTGGTCCCCTGACTTGAGTCTTGGGTGTTGGGACCATCAATGGTTGTTATTATTTAGGTAGCCATTTGGCTAGTGTAGGTTACAGCTTCCACAGACCTTAGTGAGTTTGGCTTGTAAAGATCTGACAGTTCAAGTTTGAAATGACACAGATAGAGCTGCTCTCGTGCCAAAATTCTATTTTGGAATGGTTTTAACCATTTCACTCCGGAGCAGTTCTAGAGCTGGATCAAACTGCTAATGTCTATAATATAGCAAGACTCCATTAGAAGAAACAACATTACTAAGGTGAGTAATTTTTTCTTTTGTATCTTATTTGCAGTGGTATGTAAGGCCATCACAAGATGTTGGTTGACCCAATACTGGCTGCAGCTAGGGGACTGGACAGATATAATCAAATTGATCTACCAAACAGAAAAAAAATCACTGCTGACCTCCACCTGCAAAGTGAGAAATGCCAAGGCTACTGTTTGCCCTTTATGGATCTCATTGAGAAACTTGAGGGGAGGTCAGTGTTACCTCAGCAGGCAGAGCGTTATCAGTGAACACGAACAAGAATAGTTGACCAATAAATAGGTTTAATAAGCATTCAATAGGAATACATAGATACATAGACAGTGTCGGCAGATAAGGGCCTATGACCCACCTAGTCTGCCCATTTGAGCTTGTAAGTTCAGTTTGTTTCCCTAGAAGTCTATTTCCCCTTACCCCTAGAATTCCTTTATGTCTATCCCATGCATTCTTAAATCCCGTGATTGTTTCAGCCCCCACCACTTCCTCTGGCAGGGTGTTCCACTTGTCCACCACCCGTTCTGTGAAGAAATTCTTTCTCATGTTTCCTCTGAATCGTCCTCCCTCCAACTTCATCCCATGCCCTCTAGTCCTGAAACATCTTTTTCGCTTAAAAATAGTGTTTTCCTGCACCCTGTTCCTCCCTGTAAGATACTTGTATGTCTCTATCATATCCCCTCTCTCCTCCTCTCCTCCAGGGAGTACATGTTCAGTTCCTTCAACCTGTCTTCATAGGACTTGTGATGCAATCCATGCACCATCTTTGTTGCCCTCCTCTGACCCTTCTCTACCCTGTCTATGTCCTTACGTAGGTATGGTCTCCAGAACTGTACACTGTACTCCAGGTGGGGCCTCACTAGTGTCTTGTATAGCGGAATTATGACTCCTTTTCCTGCTGGTGATGCCTGCCTATACATCCCAGCATCCTATTTGTTTTACCTGGATGCCTTGTCACACTGTTTCCCTACCTTGAGGTCATCAGAGATGACAACCCAAGATCCCTTTCCTGCTTGGTGCATGCTATATCCTCACCCCCAACTGATATATTGTGCCTAGGTTTTTGTGCCCCATATGCATTATCTTGCACTTCCTTGCATTGAATTTCAACTGCCAAACCCTTGACCATTCTTCAAGTTTCTGCAGGTCCTTCTCATTCTGTCTACACCCTCTGGTGTGTCTACTCTGTTACAGAGCTTTGTGTCATCAGCGAACAGTGAAATTCTGCCTTCTAGATCCTGTGCAATGTCACTGATGAAGATGTTGAATAGGACCGGTCCCAGCACTGATCCCTGTGGTACCCCACTGGTCACTCTTCCCTCTGTGGAGTGACAGCCATTTACCACCACCCTCTGTGTCCTGCCACCCAGCCAGTTACCTACCCACCACACTACTGTCCTGCCCACACCCAGTAGTGTAATACAGTTCATCTTTATTGTAGTTTCTTGATTTATTCAGGAAACAAATGAGTAAGTGGAGACTGTAACACTAGTTTCATTTTAGAATGGTATTAAATATTTGGCGCTGGTTATTGTAATTAAATCAAAACCAGACATGCACACAGCCAGGGAATCACTGACGATTTTTCAAGTCTCTGTCATGAAATGTACCGATTGTCTTATTGTTCTGTAAAATTGTTTGACAAATATCTGTTGATTCTGGCCTGTGTCTTGCTGAATAAAAAAGAAGTGCAAGTAATTCACACAGGGAAGGGTACGAAATCTGAATCTAGAATACAGAATGGTGGCTAACAGTTAGAAAAACGTCAGGGTAGGGCAGTGGGGAGGGTGAACAGGATGCGGGGATGTATCGGAAGGGGGATCAGTAGTTGGAGGATTGAGGTGTTTCTGCCACTGTACAGGTCCCTGGTTCGAACTCACCTGGAGCACAGTGTGGAATTCTGGGACCCGAACTGGAAAAAAGACAAGGACAGGGTGGAACCGGTACAGAGGACGGTAACCAGAATGATCCAGGAACAGTAGGAAAAGACTTTTATAGAGAGGTTGAAAAATCCCGACGTGTACATACCGGGGTGGGGGGGTGATATCATTCAGACGTACATATACGAAAAAAAAAAAGTAGGTAGTGGAGAGCTGTTTGTGCTGCTTGGAAACAGAAGTACCAGGGGAACTCAATGAAGTTGGCAAGTGGGAGATTTTAAAAGAGTACTCGGAAAGCATTTCTTCATTGAAGGTGGTAGGAGGTGGAATAGTCTATCAAAGCAGGTAGTGTGTGCGAAACTGGAGGTTTTGACACTGGTGGGACTGACACATGGGGCTGGTAAAGATTATGCCAAAAGGGGAGGGGTAAGAAGGAGTAAGCGCTACCACTTGTGGCGTGGAAACCTGGGTTTGGGAATGATCCTGAAGAGTTGGCGGGGGGGGGGTGTTGGCCAAGGGGAGGAGGTTTAAACGTCAGACTGACAGCTCTCCTGGAGAGGGAGGGTTAAAGAACTCGGCAACAGTCCGATCCCTAGCAATGGCTGGGGGTTGGTGCGTCCAGGAGCAGTGCAGTGCAGGGATTGGTGGAATGGCAGACGTCTGCACATCAGACGCAAGGGCTCGCCTGACGCTGCCGGACGTCATTGCACATCTGCTGCATCAGGGTAGCACAAAGCAAAAGGAAATAATCCATTGGCCATGTACCGTGATGCCAGAGCCCTCATTAGCCTTGCAGCTACTCTTATTACTTGCTGGTCTTGCTCCAGGTTAGCCAGTGCTGCTACCCAACTTACCAGATTGTCCTTGGACCTCTCTTCCGGGTTGCTCTTTTCCAAGAGGACCCTATCCCCCTCCACTGCCAAGGGAGGAGAGAGAAAGCAGCATCTAGACTGGAACCAAGGCTGAGGGAGCAGGCATGGTGCTGCAAAATAGCATGAATGCTCCGAGGCAGTTTAGCGCAGTTTGACAGAGCATTTTCCTTCCAGTTTTGCTCCCCTTCCACCTCACTCAAGCACGCTAACACTCCACAGTTGGCCTGGGGGAGTACCGTTGATGCTTCAGTGGTACCTCAGCATTTGGCTGTCAGGAGCCACCAGCAGAGCAGAGCACGACCAGCCTCTTCTCCCAACACCCTAGGCATGGGGCACGAACTTGGGTGTCCAGCTTTTTAGAGCAGTCCCCCGAGGGAAAATGGTTTACATGTACTGCTCCTCCACAAAATACATGAGTTCTCTTGATGGTGATGATGTCATTGCAGGTAAAAGGAAGAGGAAATAGCAGCCACGTGGAAGAGCGCTATAAACAAGCAGTCTCTACAACTGGGCAGTGTAAAACAGAGGAACACTTGTGCCCTTTAGTTTTAAGGAACCTGTTGAAAATGTGACCATTTCGTACACTTTAGTTTCCCAAGAATGAAACTCCTGGCAGACGTGTTTTATGCATCCCTGGAGTTGGGGAGTGTTCTGCAGGACTGGAGGATGGCACACGTGGTGTCCCTCCACAGCAGCGGCCCCAGAGATGAGCTGGGGAGCTACAGACTAGTGAGCCTCACATCCATCACAGGAAAGCTGATGGATACGATCTTGAAGGAGAGGCTGGTTCCCCTCCTAGAGGCCAGTGGGCTGCAGGACAGCAGGCAGCAAGCATGGCTTTGTCTCTGGCAGATCCTGTCAGACCAACCTGTTGGAGTACTGTGACTGGGTAACCAGGCAGTTAGACAGGGGTCATGCAGTGGATGTCCTGTACCCGTACTTCAGTAAGGAAGAAAATGACTGGGTGACTAGGCAAATTAACAGGGGCCATGTGGTGGATGTTCTGTACCTAGACTTCAGTAAGGCCTTCGATTCAGTACCTCATGGGAGACTTAGAAGCAAGCTATGAGGCACAGAGGAGGGAGCAAAACTGGTGGGGTGGGTGGAGAACTAGATAAAAGATAGGCAGTAGATGGTGGTGGTAGGTGGGGAATACTCATCCCCTAAGCCTGTGACAAGTGATGTTCCACAGGGGTCAGTATTGGGCCCAGTGCTTTTTAGTATATTTATTGCAGACATCTCAGAGGGCATCAGCAGCAAAATCAGCCTATTTGTGGATGATAGCAACATGGGAGCAGTGGTGGACGACCAGGTTGGGTGGCGGGGGCTACAGGAGGATCTGGCAAGGCTAGAGGCATGGTCTGACAGATGGCAGCTGGAGTTCAGTGCAAAAAATGCAAGGTACTGCACTTTGGAACAAAAATTTCAAGGAGAAGCTACCATCTGGGGGGGTGGTACGGCTGGAGGTAACAGAAGAGGAGAAGGATCTGGGGTGCTCATCACGGGAGCAATGAACAATTCCACACAGTGCAGAAAGGCAGCAGCAGTGGCCAACAAAATGCTGGGGTGCATTGCAAGGGGCATTACCTCAAGAAGAAGGTAGATTATTCTACCATTATACAGATCTTTGGTTAGATCCCACCTGGAATACTGCATGCAGTACTGGCGCCCGTACCTACAAAAGGACATTAGGCTGCTGGAGGGGGTGCAGCATAGGGCAACAAAGATGATTCAGGGCCTGGGGGAATTGCCATTTGAGGTCAGACTAAGAGAGTTAAATATGTACACACTGGAGGAGAGGAGGGACAGGGGAGATGATTGAGACGTTCAAATACATGTAGGAGATAATTGAACAGACACAGAGGGTCTATTCAGGAGGAGGAGGAGGATGGGGAGAGACACTAGGGGCCATAACATGAGATTGGAGTGGGGGAAATTCAGGAGGGAGAAGAGGAGGCATTTATTTACAGAGAGGGTGATGGCAGAATGGAATGCACTACCTGCTGAGGTGGTGGCATGTAACACAGTGGTTTGCTTCAAGGGGTGGGACAGGGTAAGGGGGGTGGGGCAGCGGTTGAATAGGGAGCTAGCTGCAATCTCGAGCAGCCTGGATAGACCAGGATGGCCTTTGGCTGCTGGCAACGTTTGTATGTTGGTAAGGCATTCGATTCGGTGCCGCAAGGGTAGTAAGCTGGAAGACAGAGGGGCCGGGGCGAAGATGGTGGAATGTATAGTCAGCTGGTTGCAAGGGAGACAACAGAATGTGGTGGTGAGAGGAGAGCTTCTCATCGCCCAGGGCAGTGACAAGCAGAGTGCCACAGGGCTCTGTCCTGGGGCTGGTGTTGGGGATTTTCATAGCAGACATCTCAATAGACATCAAGAGCAAGATCAGTCTGTTTGCAGATGACACCAAGATGGGAGCAGTAGTGGATGACTTGAAGGGGTGGCAGGGATTGCAATAGGATCGGGCAGTATTGGAGGACTGGTTGGACACTTGGCAGCTGGGGTTCAATGCCAAGAAATGCAGGGTGCTACATTTCTGAGCAAACAACCCAAGCTGGCGCTACCAGATGGGGGGGTTCAGATAGCCAAAATAGAGGAGAAGGATCTGGGGGTGGTCATAGCAGGAGCAATGAACCCCATACAGTGTATAAAGGCAGCTGCAAAGGCTAACAGGATGCTGGGTTGCATTGCCAGAGGCATATCCTTTAGGAGGGGGGAGGTAATCCTGCCACTATATAGGTCACTGGTTAGGTCACACCTGGAGTACTGCGTGCAGTTCTGGCATCCATACCCGAAGAAGGACTTTAGGTTACTGCAGGCGGTGCAACGCAGAGCAACACAAATGATCCAGGGGCTAGGGGATTTGCCCTGTGAGAATAAGCTAAGGGAGCTGAACATGTACTCCCTGGAGGAGAGGAGGGATAGGGGGGACGTGATTGAAACCTTCAAGTACATGAAGGGAATAAATAAGGCGAGCACTGAGGGACTTTTCCAGTTAAGGAGGGGGAGGGACACCCGAGGGCACATAAGGGCTGCTAGCTGCATAATTGAGCAGACTCGATAGAGCAAAAGGCCTTTATCTGCTGGCAAGTTCGTATGATGTGTGAAAAACTCCACTGACTGTTTCCTAATCATACCCTCTCTTCTCTCTTCCCCCCATCTAGATGATAACAACCCATACATGAAGATCTCCTGCAGTGAGTCGAAGATCACCAGTGCTGTTTGAGGCCCTCTGGGGGAATTTGTTATTGCAGGACAAGAAAATGGAGAACTCAAGCAGTTCAGTGCAAAAGTGAGGTCCAGTCCCTTGTTTATAATGTGTGTTTGGGGGTGGGTGCACTATGAGCAAGAATGACCCCGTTTACATCGAAACATATAATTTGACAGCAGATAAGGACCACTTGAACCACCTAGTCTGCCCATTTAGAAATCTGTTTTCGGCTGGAATCAAACCTCTGCCCTTTGTTTGCAAGGTAAAGACTTCTCCAATGCACTGCTCGAGCCCGCTTTGTTAGCTAAACCCAAATTCGAAGCCAAATATGTGGGAGGCCGCCACATGTAATTTATAATAACCCAAGAAGAAATCTAAATCCAAGTTTACAGGACCTCACTTAAATCCCATAATGTCATGAGTTTCACGAGACAAGAACAGAAAATAAGAAACCCGTGCGGTCCTGTTCAGGAGACATGCCCACAGCATACAGTGAATCCATGTGGTGCGCAAGATCAATACAGTAGCAAAAACTGATATTGTCACCAGGACTGGCATGAGCAGACTGTACCGCAGACTGGAAGTTTTAGTATAAAAATCTCTCTGCCTCCGGGAGCAAACAGTACCGCCAGACTGGCAGTTTCAGTATACAAATCTCGCTCCTTCTGACAGGAGCAGACAGTACTGCCAGATCTGCAGTTTTATTTATTTTTCTGTGATTTCTTTTTATGCCCCTCTCATCTCTGGTGCTGTATCTGCCTGCCTCTGCTTCCCCTGAGGACCCCCCCACGGAGCCTTGGTTTACATTCCCAGGCAGGGACGATTAGGGTCCCCCCTTATCTTCATTCATCTTGTCAGGGTCCCTTCCAAGGGTCATGGCAGGTGAGGGTCAATCTCAAGCCCTTGCACCGGGGCTGAGCTTTTTCCTGGTACCCTCGGAGGAGTGACTGCGCTAGGATGTCAAGGCATGTGCCGTCTGTCAGGCTCCCCCAGAGACTACGGACTTGCTGAACCTCCGGCCACTGCCAGAGTTCAGGCATGCGCCCCCCAACCCCCGGAGGAGACTAGCAGTCCATCAGTTTCTCAAGCCTCCTCCCCCTGGCTGGCCCCTCAATGACCAGAGCTTGTTCCCAAACCCGGGTCGCCGGCCTCACGAGCAGTAGTGCTACTGCTGCACAATCTGGCCGACAGTTTTAGTATAAAAATCTCGCTCTGTCCAATGGGAGCAGACAGTACCGCCAGGCCAGCAGTTTTAGTATAAAAATCCTCACTTCTTCCGACGGGAGCAGACAATACCACCAGACTGGCAGTTTCAGTATAAAAATCTCCCTCCCTCCAAGGGGAGCAGACAGTACAGCCAGACCGGCATTTTTAATATAAAAATCTCCCTCCTAGAGCAGACATTACCACCAGACCAGCAGTTTTAGTATAAAAATGTCCCTCCCTCTGACTGGAGCAGACAGTACTGCCAAACTGACAGGTTTTTGGTTCCGCATCCCCCCCCCCTCCCATTCTTAGCCCCTGCCCCGAACACTGTCCTGCTGTGCCCAGGCTTAACCCTGCCACCGTCCGGGCACCCCACTCCTAGTGGACACTCAGTGACATGCCCTGGCTTACCCCCACCTGGGGGGACCACTGGAGCGATCCCCAGCAGGAACGACGTCAAGGCGGGTGTCATACCCAAGGACTAGAGGTTTTCAGCTGCAGTGATCCCCTGGGAGGAGGGCGTCGCAGTGTCCGCCTTCCACCCTCACGATTCCCCAGCCTCTGCCGGAGGTCGCTGATTGGCCAGACCCCGTGAAGGAGCGCCCATTCTTTTTCCGCCCAGCTGGCCTTCCAGCTCCTAGAAAGCAGACCCTGGTGCTTGGTGTCTCAAGCAGTTGCCTTTGCCACTGCACTGGCAGGCCAGCTAGGACCTACAGTTTTAGTATAAAAATCTCCCTTCCTCCCTCAGACGGGAGCAGACAGTACTGCCAGACTGGCAGTTTTAGTATAAAAATCTCCCTCCCTCTGATGAGAGCAGACAGTACTGCCAGGCCGGCAGTTTTAGTATAAAAATCTTGCACCCTCCAGGAGCAGACTGTATCACGAGACCGGTGTTGTTAATGGAACAATTCCTGCATTTAAAAATTAAAAACAATAACTACACAATGAAGTTTTACCACAGCTGAAAACTGCGGGAGGAGGACTGTGATCATGTTCCCTCTCAACCTTGTTTTGTAGGTGGAATATTTTTATTTATGGTAACTGGACAAGCCCACTGGAACTAAAAGTTGCGTTTTATCGGGCGACCTGGAATTAGTTAGAAATCTGTGCATTGGTCGTGTCAAATAAGGCGCATAGTGCAGATAATTTGGATGCAGGTGCATGGCTACAGAAGGCGGCATGGTATAACAAACTGACAGAACTTTTCTCGACAAGTTCAGCCAAGTTAGTTACAGAACAGGGAACGTAGTGGGGACAGGCAGGGCAGTTCAACTTTTAGCGTTAGCCATGGTAGCAGGGAATCAGCAGCTGCAAACAGCTAATGAAGGGAGATGCTTTTTGAGGGCTGGTTTGAAGATTCCAATGGAGTTGCTCAACTTGACAGCGTGGGGGAAGTGAATCCCACAGAGGAAGGACAAGGTAAGTAAAGGATCTCTGAGTCCCCTAGTTGATGCATGTGGAGTTGAAAGGGGCCTGTAGGATGAGGACTTCAAGTTCCTGCGGGAGGGGGTGCCTGGTTAGGGCAGAGGCCAGGCAGGACGAGGAGCTGATGTTGAAGAGTCTGTAAGTTGTACAGTGGAGGGCATGTTGCATCTGACCATCAAGTGGTATTTTAGTTCATTTAGGTCCCTGTTTTGAATGTCTAGTGCAGAAAGCAGCACAGCACCCTGAGTCTTGCCATCTCAGTTTCCCTAATCTGACTTCTGCTCAACCTCTCCTCATAGCTCGTCTTCCAAGTCACTAATCAGCTTGGTGGCCCTATGCTGAACCCTCTGGGTCTCATCATGTCCTGTCTGTACTGCGGAGACCAGAACTGGGGAACAAAACATTTTAGATTTTCTTACCACCATTATACAATAGGCCCCTGCTGAATGGATAATTATTTAACGATCAAGCATTACTAAAGAAAAATTATTTTGTGAACGTACTGAAAACAATCTAACCCATGCAGAGAAAGCATTCAACTCCTTCACAAAAGCAGTCGGCACTTTGCAGCTTTCCATTGTGTTTGCTAAAAGCTAACAGGCTTGCAATCTGATAGTATGGGCTGTCCTTCCCAGCCAGCTAGGATCAGATGTACTAGTCTGAGAGAGCTCTTTGAACCTTTTCAGGATCCCTCAGTCTTTTACATCATATCATAGCTGGTAGCCAGCTCCCTACTCCTCCAGGAAAGTATGTTTTCATTTCTGCAGTTTTTACCCTCTCAGCTGTGAATTTCCTCAGCTTCAGCAAGTTGTGATCTCTTCCTCTTCAAACTGTGATGCCTCTTTTGGGTTTTTAGAACAGTTGTAGAAAAGTTCTTCCTGATGAAGCTGTGGTGCTGGGTAAGGGCTGCACTGATCTCCCACTCCCTGCAGTGCTTCTGGTTTAAGGTAGAATCGGAGCGGTTTCTTATGATGGGGGCGTTTTTAGTGCTTTTTTGACTTAGTATCTGCTGTGTGTGTGTTTGTGCTTGCGCTAATGCTACAGACGCCATCTTGATTCCTGCATGAAGCAGACCAAGTTTGCTGTGGTGGCCATCTTGGTGCAGGCCATGCATGTGGGATTGGTCTGGCAGCCATTTTGGTACAATTTGCTCATGCTCAGTGCACTAGTCTAGTGTCCAGCTTGGAAATGGAGAACAGCAAAAGCAGCTCCGTCCCTGAGTGTGCCAAGTTAACACCAAGAAGCAAAAACAAAACTGGCACCACTCAGTATAATAAAACCACTATGTTACTTATGTATGAAGTTGCCAAGTAGAAAGTAGATCTGATGTAATCGTCCTGTGCCCAAGTGTAAAGTGCTGGTAGGGAGATGCAGGAAGTGACGTAAAATGTCATATGATCCTCAACCAGTTTCACTTCTGTGCCTCTTCAGGGAGTCCCATCTTTGAAATCCCTACTCAACCGTTTTACCTCGCTGTGTGGATTTTGTGCTCTAAAAACACTCCACTCCTGATTTTACCAGCATTTGCAACTGGTCTCTGTCCTGAGATTAGCCAGATCTTCTCCAGAAATGAATTTTGCTGCTGTGATGGTCATAGTACCCAGACGTCTCCAGTGGACCTCTCTCTGGCCTTTACTGCTGAGACCGTCTGAACGAGTGTTGCTGCCATCAAGAGCACGAGCACAGACCCTGGTGCTCTGGTAACCCATTTCCACCACTTTCTAACCTTTATCTCAGAAACATCCAATATGGTGGCAGGACGACTTCGGTGGCACCATGGAGCTCTAAAAAGCGCTAACAACGAGTTCCCTCCCTCCTGCTATAATTTAACTAAAATATAACATTATTTGAGCCTCTGGCTTTGAAAAACAATACCAGGGATCAGAGAGCAGTCCAGCCACCAGCCTATGTGGAGAAAATCATGCAACCGTTTTGCAGTGCTGGCCTTAGATAGAGAGTGAAATAGGAGAGGAGCCAGACCAGCACACTAAACAAAGCATTGCGGCGAGCGAGGAAACCAAAAAGGGCCGCACACAAAAGAAGCAGCATATCAAGAGCCAAACCCAGGATCAGCACAAAGCGATCCTGCAGGCAATCCAGGATTTTCGCTCTGAGATGTGGGAATCCATACAGGACCTCTGAACAGATTTAGGAGCATTGCAGCAAAAATGGACGAGGCGGATTCCCTTATTGCCTCTAATTCGTCCCGACTTGATCGCTTGGAGTCGGCCATTACAGAAGTGGCCCACAACCAAATTCAGATGGTTCTCCATCAGGAAGATGCGGAGAACTGTGGACGACTAAAATATTTAAAGATCTATGGAATTTCAGAGAACGAGGAGAGTCAAGACATGATGGCCTTCTTCGATCATCTGTTTCACAGCATTCTGGATTTGAGGCCTGAATTTCCTGTAGATATTGAGTGTGCACACCAAGCATTGGGGCCAATGCCTTCAGCACCAGACGCCCACCCCTGCTCTATAGTGGCTCGTTTCCTCAATGATTCAGTGAAGGAACAACTGTTACAGAAGGTTTGGGGACAAAAAATTCTTAACCATGGCATGCAACTAATTTTCTTTGACAATGATTACGCCCCCATGACCCAAAAACAGAGGAGGGAATACGTCCCATTATTCCCTTGTCTCGGACCCAACCACTTGAAATTCAAAACCCCATACCCTGCAAAACTTACAGTCCAATTTACAACAGGGCAAAAGACTTATTTTTCAGCAGAGCAAGATCAGTGGGACCTAAAATCTTAAGGTATATATTCTGAACACCCAGGCCACCCCTCTTGTCTCACAACAGACGAATGCTTCCACAAGCAGACCCGTGAGGCGAGGAGAGACCAGCCAGAACAGTAACAGCACCAATGACCTCCAAGCATCAAAATCCACACTCTATGAACTCCTGAAGCAGCTCCAGCAATATCGGGTACAAACACCCTACAGATGAACTGGGCTGTGATCTTCAGTCAGAGGTGCACTTGAACAGGAATTGGCAGGTTGGTAGGTCGGGGGGGGGGGAGGAATGTATGTGGGTCGGGGGGGGTTCTCTCCCATGGGGTCTGCATTGAAGGGGAATCAAAGATTCAAAGTGTAATATAACCTTACTGTACATATCACTAAATTCTCATTCGGCTCCTCCTGATGGCAAGGCCTTATAGCCTGGCTGGGAGTGCAGCGGCAGGCCCACTTTTCTCCCCGCTGGCCCCGTGCTGACTCACCTTCTCTATTGCCCCTCCTCCTGGGACATTGTCACCTGTCGCCTGTTTGATTCACTGGGTGGCTCGTGGATTCTAAAATAAATGTACTTGGACTATTTACAAGAATGTGTGTGTGTGTGTGTGTGTGTGTATATGTATATATAATATATATATGTGTATATGTTATGGTATGGTAGCACGGTAGGGCTACCATAGTTAGGGGTTGAGGAGCCATTTTACATGTTAAACCTAAAATTTTGCACCTTAATAACTTTGCAACCGTTCAACAGATTTGCCTGAAATTTGGAATACACGACCAAGAACCATACATCTTGGGATCTGCCAACTTTCGTACTGTTCGGATATACGGCTGCGGAGTTGAGCATGATCTGCGCCACATTACACTTCTTTTTGAATCTTTGCTGTCTCTGCAGGTCACACGGTTTATGCCGACTGGTCTGAATATTCAGGGAACGTATGCCAGGGTTCTCCGGCCTTTTGAAGATTTTGTGAAAAATATTAAATGGTTCAAAAGTTATTCAAAAACAATTTCCCATTATAAGTAAACAGGAAAAGTTAGCAAAAAGTTCGACAGTGTCGCAAATGCCGTTTTTACTTTCGCAAATGGCCCTTTTACTGTTGCAAATCTGTCATTTTGTTTTCAGTTGGTCATCAGAAAAATGCTTGGCATTTAAATTTGGGACCTTCTAGCAACCTAATTCCTTTTGTATTCACCTAGTCGGACCCTGAGGATGCTAGCATGTCTTTATTTTGGGGTTAAACGCCCCAGAAACATGTTTTTCAATTTTCTGGAAAAAATAATTTTGCAAAGTACTTTTGCATTTGCGACACTGTCGCGTGAATTTGCGAAAGCTTTCGCAAAGTTTGACGGTACTTTTCCAGGCTGTGGGAAAATGACAGCAGCTCTTTGCCGCCCTGCTGCAAAATAATGGTTTGGTCATTTGGGCTGAAATGTGGAGGGAAGAAAGCCAACATCCCACAGATGTGCCTTTTAGTGGTTTGTTGAAAAAATATTACAGGGAGCCAAAGTTATGGCACTCCGAACTTCTCTTTTTTTCCCCATAGGATAACATTACGGGCGCTCGCTGCCTTTCAGGCCTGATCTCGAAACAGTGCGAGATACGGACTTTTGTCAGAAAATGCTTAGCCCCCAATTGGCTAAGTATGAAACTAGCCAGGAAAGTCATAAATGGTATGACTTTTTAATTTTTTTTTCCACGTCGTACGGTTCCTGAGATATAAGCACTTTAGTATTCCAACTCCTCATTTTCTACTTTGAGACCCATTATTATGCATACAATCTTTGTACTCACTGTCTTTCTCTATGCAGCTTTTGGGGAAAACCAGCCTGTGTGCTTACATTACTGTTGCCCTTACTGCTTCTGCTTGCGGTTCCGTACCCGTTTCACTTACTGTTCCTGTCTACGGCACCATGTGCGTTACTCTTTACATTTTCATTTGCACTTGCGTTTGCGTTATTTTAACTATTTGTGTCTAAAGTACTGTTTATCTTTGTGTTTTGCTTTGCGTCACCATGCGCAATACCATTTGCGGGCACCGTGTTACTATGTGACAAGACATCACTACATTCACTATTTCTCATCATTCTCGAAAAAAAGGAAAATTAGAGGCCAAAAAATCCGTTTGATGCATTAGTTAGGGTTGTTCCACAGCGACAAGAGCGAGGAAATTCGGTGTTAGGGTTTAAAGCACCCTTGGACCCCGCCCACACCCCCAACCGGCATCTGGGTGCTGCTAGTTGTCTGTCCCAACTCTCACCCCATTCTCCTATACCTCTTCCTCTTCACACCATCTGATGGGGTGAGAGTTAGGCTGCAACCCCAACGCCGGGTTGGGGTGTGGGCGGGGGTCAGCGGGGCTATAAACCCTAACACCGGATTT
The DNA here is from genome assembly GCA_016271365.2 of Neoceratodus forsteri. NCBI lineage: Eukaryota > Metazoa > Chordata > Ceratodontiformes > Ceratodontidae > Neoceratodus > Neoceratodus forsteri. Next base: position 1,174,836,965 of record CM057451.1, on the reverse strand, counting down.
CCTCGCTTTTGTCACTGTGGAACAACCGTAACTAATGCATTAAACAGAGTTTTTTTGCCTTTAAAATAAATATACACACACAAAAAAAACAAAAAATATATATATATTGGCATACATAACGGACTGCAGTGGAATACCACATTTATCTCCAGTACTGAGTGGTAAGACCCATAACCCACGAGTGGCGAAGCCACGAGTTAGTTATAAAGGTCTTGCCACTCATGTGTGGGGATAAATATGTTGTTCTACTGCAATCCATTATGTGTTTGATATATACCACACCATCTGTAGTGTTTTTACTGATGTTTTACTTTAACTTAAAACTGCCTTTCTTTCCATTGTAAGTTCCCTATCTGGCCCATTGTTCTCCGTTCCATTTCCAGATTCTAAGTGGAAATAACATGTTCTAAGTTATATAAATGGTGTTCTACGTGAAAATAAATATTTATCCCAAAATAACGTGATTTATTTACCCAATTTATTCACTACTGGTGGTATATATGTGTGTGTGTATATATATGTGTATATATATATATGTGTGTGTGTATGTATATATGTATGTATGTATGTATATATATATATATATATATATATACATATACACACACACACACACACACACACACACATATCCCAGGACAGAGTGCTACCTGAGTGAGTCAGAGTATCTGCATCAGAGAAGAAGGACCTGGGAGTGATTATCACTAGCGACCTGAAGCACTCCACGCAGTGCAAGAAGGCAGCAGCAAAGGCATACAAGATGCTGGGATGCATATCTAGGGGATCAGTAGTAGGAGAGAGGAGGTCATACTGCCTCTGTACAGGTCACTGGTACGGCCGCATCTAGAGTGTGGAGTTCAGTACTGGTGCTCACACCTCAAAAAGGACATTAACCTGCTGGAGAAGGTAGAGAGGAGGGCTACAAAGATGACCGTGGGTCCGCAGGGTAAGGCATATGAGGAGAGGTTGAGGGTACTGAACATGTACTCTCTGGAAGACAGGAGAGAGGAGACATGATTGGGACCTTCAAGTACTTGAAGGGGATAAATAAGGTTGATAAGGAGAGTCTTTAAGCTGAGTGGCAACCATAACACAAGGGGACATGGTCTTAAGCTGGAGGGTGGGAGGTTTTGTTTTTTTGTTGACCGGGTAAGTGCACTAGACAAATCCTGCCTATTTTCAGGAACGACCCGGGGGAAGGGGATACAGATGAATGCCAACTGACCTTGAACCAGATTAAGCTGTTAGTGGTATTTTTAGTGAATGAGGGAAATTGGGCCAGGACACCAGGGAAATTCCCCTACTCTTTTCGATAAGTGCCATGGGATTCTTAACATCTACCTGAACTACCACCAATCCAGGCAGATGGGACCTCGGTTTAACGTCTCATCCGAAAGACGGCACCTCAGAAGTGCAGCACCCCTCTCATGCTGCACTACAGTGTCAGTACTGGGATAGTAACCCAAGTGTCAGATGTGGGAACTGAACCCACAGACCTCTGATCTCCCGGCCTCAGAGGCAAGTGTGCTGCCTACTGAGCCACTGACAATAGGAGGGATGTCAGGAAGCACTTCTTCACAGAGAGGGTGGTGGACACTTGGAATGCACTGCCGGAAGAGGTAATCTCGTTGAAGACAGTGGGCAGCTTTGAGAGGCTGAGATAGGCATGAGGGAAAGTAAGGATCATGGGTAGGGAGGATGGGGGGAGTGGGGAGGGAGGGCAGGGACGTTTGCTCAAGCTGTGAACCCTGCAATACCAGCAGACTTGATAGACCAAATGACCTTCTTCTGCTGGCTTCTTCAAATGTATGTTCGTATTTGGACATGCTATTTATGGTTCAAGAACATTTACAGTAGTTCCCCTGTAATTTCATCAGATTAAGCCTCAGAAGGGATGGCCAGACATGGACAAACAGTTGTTAAACATACTCCGAGGCATTACACTGTCTTAGTAATTAGTATTGGCAGATATTGAGGGGGTATTCTGCTGCCCTTGAATTTTTTATTTATTTATTTAAAAGTGGATCACCAGGAAAAGCACCATAAGCCAAAACTCATTTCCAGGTGTGACCGGGGAAGGAACAAAGGTAGGAAAAAAGGTACAAAATGGCAGCATAAATATACATAGAAGATCACCACTTGAGTCAGGGTTACAGACCCAATGCAAAAGTTACAAAGCAATACAACATTGGCTGCAATAAGATAAAGAACAGGCGAGAGACAGGTACACTAAAGTTGTATTTTGTCTGAGTCGTGGATTCCAGACTGGATTGGACTTGATCAACTGATTCCTATTGCCTGTTTTAAAACGAATAATTGGTATTTATACATATAACATATTAATACCTGCTTTTGGTATAACCCCCTTACAACCATCGATGGGGACATGAAACAAAGTAACCAATTCTCTTGGTTTTTGTGGCAATCCCCTAGTGAGAGACAGGGCCCAGCATTGATATGGACGTTGCTTTTGTTCAGAAGATTTGCGAGGGGGACCCGTTCGGGTGTTTCCCCCCGGACCTTTCTCCCTGCTTCTTAATAGCCTGCGCTGAGAGCTTTTATTGTTCTTCAGTTATGCTTAACTATACTGACATGCTGTTAGGCATGCAGCAAAGGGATGGGTAGGTGAATCAATCGATGTAGATCACCGCTATTTCAGTGAACCTGCCCCACCCAGTATATTAGGGGACACTAGAGGGCAACATCCTGGTTTATAATCTTCAACTGGAGAGAGGGGGATAGGACCCGGACCTTCTAGGTCCTGGTACCCTTGGGCCCCCACAGATTACAGTCAGCCCACCAGGGGTTGGAGGCCTATACTCTCTGCCCTTGTTTTTTAGAAGAATTGGAGGAACTGGGGGGCCCTCTGGGGGGTAATTAGATATAGGCACTGTGCTGTATTTGCTGTAAGATTGTCCAATACCTTATTACTAGTGAAAGTGCAAAAAGAACTAGTTCTCCTTTTCTGTGAGCTGATGGGAATCCTGTGGTGGCAAGTTACTTTTTAATTCAGCCTGAATAATGAAGCTAAGGCCAACAGTAATCAGAAGTGGGGGGCGCCTTGTCAGGCAAGACCTTTAAATGGAGCCACCATCTTTTTTCTAAAGTAAGGTCTATTCTGCACTTTTTTTTTTTTTGTTAAATTTTTTGTTCCTCAGAGGGCTACATCCGCGGACTATGCAGAACTTGCCCTCCGCCCCAAGGTAGCCCAGGGTCTGATCCCTATCCTTGTGGGACACTGGGAGTGGAGACTTTTTCTCACTTCCGAGTTGGAAGTCACCGGGTGCACATTTGTGGACCTGATCCTGTGTATATGCCTTCTCCGGGTTCTCTGGAGAGTTATTTGATCCCGGTGTTTGAATGGCATCACACAGTTTTTATGTTATATGGGAAAGGGGGAAGGGAAGTTACAAGTAAGGTTTAGAGGCTTTCTTACTGTGTTGTTTAATGTTTCTTTTAATTATTACCAGAAAATAAGGAGAAGCACACCAAGTATGGCTCAGTTGAGAATAGATCTTTATTTTGGATTGTTTTTTTTTTGTTTGTTTGTTTTCCGGATGTCTGCATTTTCTGTTTTCTTCCCGGCCAGCTGCATTGGGTCCTTCGGGATGGCTGGGTTGAGACGTGTGATGGGCGATGCACGGTGGACATCTGGGTGGTCCTGCTCACTCTGTGGTTGGTCTCCTTCCTCTTCCTTTGTTCTTCTGAGATGGCGGTGAACCCTGTTAAAATATTTTCACAGAATGTGAATGGACTGCATAACCCAATAAAACGTACTCACTTTATGCAATATTTGGGAAAACAAGCAGGTAATTTTATATTTTATACAGGAGACCCACCTATCCGAGGTGGAACGCCAAAAACTGAAGTGGGGTCATCGTTAGAGTAGTTGCGTCCTCTCACTCTAGTTGGTGTGGGGAGGGCGGCCATTTTGGTACCGGCCTTCACACCTCTGGAGGTCCAAGGCAGGTGTATGATATATAAAGGGCATTCTTTACTCCTAAGAAGTGACACTGGTTAGTGTATATCTGCTACCCCAATCCACTTTCCCCATTATGCGTTCCTTTCTGCATAAGGTTTTAGATATGTTACAAGGTACTTTGATAATGGGGGAGACTTTAGCATAGCTCTTTCTGCACACCTGGATTCCTCTAATCCACAGGCTTATAGAACTTCAAATGCCGTAAAATATTTAAAGGGAACTCTGACTCGTTTAGGCCTGGAAGATGTTTGCAGGAAACTCTTTCCCTCTATACCTGGTTTCACCCTTTATTCGGGACATCATAACACTTATTCCAGACTGGACTTTTTTTTTTTAAATAACTTGTGAACACCTTTCTTTAGTTCAAGATACAGTATATCCCAGGGGCCCCATCTCCTTTCTGACCATCACCCAATGATTTTAAATATAGACCTGGGGAAACACAAGAAATTCGAGCTTTGACGCTTTAATCCCACATTACTGCGGGGCCCAGAATACGTGGAATATATACAGACCCGCATCCCGCAGGTTCTGAGTGATAACACTGCAGTGAGGCAGTATAGCGCAGTGGTCTAAGGCTCTGAGCTGCAAATCTGGTGACATCCAGCAGACCAGACCTGGGTTTGAATCCCACAGCTTCCACTTGCATACTGTGCGACTCTGAGCAAGTCACTTAACCTCCTTGTGCTCCCAGGTCGCTCCTGTAAAAAAGCTTTCAGCTTAGTGTGCTATACCTGGTTAAACAAATAAATAAAAAAAAAAACACTGCAAAAGTTTCCGATCCCATACTATGGGATACATTGAAGGTGGTTATACAGGGCAAAACTATGGCTTACACATCTCGTAAGAAACATAAGATGGATACCACATACAATTATCTAGTAGAACAGCTTCAGACTTATCAACTTCTTTATAGGGAGTGGGATAAAGTATTGCAAAGTAAAATTAGGGAAACAAAGAAGGACATTCAGAAAATAATTATGAGGGGGGCTCCAAGGGAACCAGACTGCTGGCTTGCAAACTCTGTACACGAAGACAGGGGGCAACAATTCTAAAAATTAAGGACCCTATTTCTAAAAAAGTTTCTCATAAAGCACCTGTAACTACTGTATAATGATTCCAATGTATGTAAACTACTGTAACTAATACCGGGTCGCCCCTGAAAAAGGGACTTCTGGTCTCAGTGGGCTTACCCGGTCACCAAAATCTAAATAAATAAATAAATAAAGCGGACCAAATACATTTGGAATTTTTCAACCTTTTATCAGTCTTTATGTGCAACCTCCCCCACACCTAATCTGGTTGACCAGTAGGCAGAGTTCCTCGCCTTCACCTCCCGCAGCTTCCAGAAAATCAAAAAAACAGCTTTGGAATCCCCCATAAATGTAAGCGAAGTCTTATCATACATTAAAGCCCCCAAAATGTCCCAACCCAGATGGTTTCACAGCTGAGTGGTATAAAAAATTCTGGACACCTGCTTCCCATTTTGCTACTGCCTTCAGAGGTCGCGGAAGGAGAGTCCCCTCTCCCCCAGTGGGATTATGCAGTCTTATCTCTAATCCCCAAGCCTAATAAAGATACCACTGATACGGCCTCCTATCACCCAGTATCCATCTTAAATGTGGATTATAACGTTTATATGGCCATATGGACAACAAGACTGGAAGTCATTCTCCCGACACTCGTCCATCCCGGTCAGTGTGGCTTTATTAAACATCAGAGTACTATGAATGATGTCCGCCGAACCATCTTATTACTAGAATATATCCACTCAAGGAAGAGCCCAGCAGCCCTGGTAAGTTTAGATGGCGAAAAGGCATTTGACAGGGTGTCTTGGGATTTTCTTTGGGACACTCTGTTGACTTTTTCCTTCTCTGATTAGTTTTTGAAATGGCTCCAAAACACCCATTCCTGCCCTCAGGCTTACATTCGTATTAATGGTGCCTTTTCTCCTCCAATACATTTACAACGAGGGACGTGGTAGGGTTGCCCTCTTTGTCCCCTCCTCTTTGATCTTTATCTGGAGCCTCTTGCTATAGCACTGAGAATGGACGATTGAATCGAGGGGATCCCTTTGGGGGGGGGAAGCTTATGAGGTTTGCCTCTTCGCAGAGGAGATCTCATTGACACCCCTGTCTCCCGCACAGTCCATACCGGCCACATGGGAAATCTTGAGGGAATTTGAGGAGGTGGCTAATTTCAGATTGAATATTACTAAATCCGAGGTTTTGCTGTTGTGTTTCTATCCGTCCCAGGCCCTGAAACAAACTTTCCCTTTAAAATGGCGCTGTACAAAAATGAGGTGTTCAGGGATTTGTATTCCCATGAATCTGGAACATTTAGAGTTAGTTAATTATGAACCATTATCTGTTCTTATTCAGAATGATTTAACCAGGTGGGAGAGACTGAATCTTACCTTTTTTCAATGCATGGAGGCTGTTCGGATGAATATTGTCCCCTGTCTTCTCCATCTGTTCCAGAATATTGGTTTTAATGCAGAGTAAAGCAGTAGTGTCAGCAGTGCCATATATCACAGTCCCGTAGTCCACCAGGGAGAGTACCAAGGAGGAAACAGCCAAGCAGATAGCCTGAGGGGGAAGGCAATGCTTATAGAAACATAGAAGTTGACGGCAGATAAGCACCACAAGGCCCATCCAGTCTGCCCATTTATTTTTCTACCTTATGAATGTGCCATCAGCCTTTGTTCTGTCAGTGGCCTATCCATACTCATCTGTATTGCTCCCTTATGCCTATCCCATGCCTGTTTGAAGCCCTGCACTGTATTCATAGCCACCACTTCCTGAGGTAGGCCGTTCCATGCATCCACCACCCTTTCTGTGAAAAAGAATTTCCTCACATTTCCCCTTAATCGGCCTCCTTTTAATCTGCTGTGTCCTCTTGTCCTGCTATTTTTCTTATATTTAAACATGTTAGACACTTTCACCTTGTTAATGCCCTTAAGGTGTTTGAATGTCTCTATCATATCACCTCTCTCCCTCCTTTGCTCAAGGGTATACATATTGAGCTCCGTTAATCTGTCCTCGTATGTCTTCTGATGCAGTCCCTGCACCATTTTGGTTGCCCTTCTCTGAACTGCCTCAATTTGGTTAATGTCCTTGTGAAGGTGTGGCCTCCAGTACTGCACGCAGTACTCCAAATGGGGCCTAACCAGTGTCTTGTAAAGAGGGATTATTATCTCCCTCTTTTGACTTGTGATACCCCTACTAATACACCCTAACATCCCCCTAGCCTTACCTACTGCTTTAGAGGTCTGCTTGAAGTCTCTTTCTTCCTTTGTGACTGCCAGCAACTCCCCTCCCAGCCTATAGGTGGCTTCAGGGTTTCTCGTCCCTATGTGCATGATCTTGCACTTCTTTGCATTAAATCCCAGTTGTCACTCTTCTGACCATTTTGCTAGTTTATCCAGATCTCTTCTCATTCTGCCTACCCCATCTGGATCATCTGCTCTGTTGCAGATCTTGGTGTCATCTGCAAACAGACAAGCCTTACCCTCTGGTCCATCTGCAAGGTCACTAATGAAGATGTTGAAGAGGACTAGCCTAGGACTGATCCTGAGGTACCCCACGTGTGACTTGCACCTCTTCTGACTGTATACCATTTACCCCCACTCTCTGTTTTCTGCCCGTCAACCAGTTTGCTACTCAGTTGACCAACTTCTGACCTACCCTGATCCTACCCAGCTTATTAATCAATCTTCTATGTGGAACAGTGTCGAAAGCTTTGCTGAAGTCAAGGTAGGCAACATCAACTGCTCCCCCTCGGTCCACCATTCTGGTTACCCAGTCAAAGAAATCTGAGATTAGTTTGACAGGATCTTCCTTTTGTAAACTCATGCTGTCTAAACAGAGATTGTTTAAACCACATGATTCTTGGGCTCGTCGGGGATATGAACCCGGGACCAGCCCAAGAATCGTGGTAGAGGAGACCAAGTGTGGAGTTGACAGAGGCAGATAGGAGCTGGATGTGAGCGTGGTAGGTGAGAGAGGTATCGAGGGTAATACCTAGATATTTGAAAGTTGTTACCTGCTCTGAGGGATTTCCTAGTGAGGTAATGGTGTTCTTGCATACTATGTGACCCTGAGCAAGTCACTTAACTTCCTTGTGCTCCCAGGTCGCACCTGGAAACAAGCTTCAGCTTAGTGTGCCTTTCCTGGTTAAACAATTTCCCCTTCCCCTTTCATTTTGGGGGTCAAAGACCCCGAATAAGTTTTTCTTGTTGCAGCTCTCATAGGCTCAAGGAAGAGTAAATTTACCTAACCTGAAATTTTATGCAATCACAGCGTTCATCAAAATCTTTAATTTTGTGGTTGTTCTCTACTACCTCGACCCCACGGAATGAAATAGAGTTCATAATAAATGACCTATATGATATTGAAAAAATAGATCTTCCTGGACTAAAAGTCTCCACCACTCATTCACATTAATGGGACTACGCCGGACGCGCTAGGACCCTGCAGGAGCCAAATATCTTCAGGAGGGCCAGCGCCCTGATAGGACCGCACATGCGCAGCGCTGTGAGAATAGCTTGCACTGTATAGGCTATCTCAGCGTCAGCCCTAAAACCGCCTCTGTTCCTTTTCTTCTGCCGTCGAGTGCGCTTCGATTACGACGTTGCTTGCCTGTCAGGAGTCAAGTCTTCGTCTATACGACACCAGCTATAGCTGTTCAGTATTCGTTTGTCTTACCATTTTTAGTGTTCTTTTCTTATTTAGAGGAGGAGGAGCAGGAGGAAGGAGTAGTAAGTAGTAGTAAGTAGTCCGGTACGCCACCCTTTGCAAGGGTGGGGGTCCAACCATGGGCAGTCCAGTGCTCTGGGGAGGACGGTCCGCCCGAAGCACAGAAGTAGCAGTTCCGGGAGCTTGACCTCAAGCTCTTTTTCCTCCTGTTGGTGGAAGAAATGGTACCATTTGAGGTCGCCCTCTGGTACCTCTGTGCGGGGATCATCGGTGGTGGACAGCAGTTGACCTGAATCGACTCCAGTGGGTTGCTCTGTGGCTCCGTTCTTAACTGCCGCAATCTTTGACACCAGATCCCGTCTCTGTCCTCGATGGGGTTTCGGTGAGCAGTTTCACCTCTGAGCTGATCTTTTAGAGCAGGGACTACAGCATCTGCCCAGTTGTCCTGGCCTGTGGACCGGTTCTGGGGCCTTCGGGCCTCGGAGCCGCTGGGCCATGGGTCAGTCAGACCAGGATGTGCGCAGTGCCCTCTCTGGTGTCAATGCCATTGACGCCGACTCCTCGTGCCTACCCCCTCTCCTTTTTCCCTGCAGGGGCCGGCACGGGTACCGCTTTCCTTCTCCCCCTTTTCTTCAGGTCTAGCAGCAGCGCCAGCGCCATGTTTGGTGCCGTTGCCAGGTGTTGTGCCAGATTTGGTGCCGCGGATGGCGCTGAACTCTTTGCCAATCCAGGTGGTGGCGTCTCCAGTGTTCCTGGTCTAGACCTGCCTTTTGGAGGTTGTGAGGTAGAAGTGGATCTGGATGAGTCTCTCCCTAGTCTGCTTAGTCGAAGATGCAGCGGATGACTCATTTTATGGTCTGGAATGGAGGCTTTCTGTATCAGTGTGATCGAAGATCTTCTTTCCAGTTCTTTTTCCTCGGGGATATGGGGTCCACCATAACGTTTCAGTCTTCATCTGTGGACCAAAACAGACTTCTACGTCTTCAGTTCCTACATTCCTCAGTATGAGTACACCCTGTGGAACACTCAGTGCAGTGGTCGAGAGCCTTCTGGAATCTAACGCTCCATTGCTAGGGACTTATAGCCCAATAATCAGCTGGAAGCTTCTATGGACGCCTACGACTCTGCCTTTAGGGCAGCTGCTGCTGGCAGCAGGTGGTTAATGTCTCCTTGACCATGTTTATCTGTTCGGCCCTGAGGTTGAGTTCTGGGGACCATTCAGAACAGTACAGCTGCCATTTAAACAGGTGGCGCCTGCTGCTTCTCAGAGGGACGGGACCTTCGACATTCTCGTACAGGCAGTCCTTTCAAGGTAAAGGCCTAGGTGCCTTTATCAGGAACCAACCCAGTAGAGGACACAGGGCCCCAAAGTGCCCTGTACCAAGCTCTGTGGATCCAGCCCAGGTCCCACCTCAGCTGTCTGAGGGGGACGCCTCTCGGCGGTAGGAGGGGCATCTAATTCGGTTTTACAGCCAGTGGAAGTCCATTACAGTGGAAATATGGATCATCAGGATTGTCTGAGGGGGATACTCTCCCGATTTTGCAGATTTCCCCAGACCTTCCACCCAGACGGCAGCCCAGTCTGTCCACTTCTCAGTCACACTCTCTTGCTTCTGAGATACAGGGCCTCTGTGGGAACTGGGCAGTAGAAGTTGTTCCACAGTGGAACGGAGCACACCTTCCTATTTCCATTGCTTCTGTTTCAAGATAACAGGCGACATGTGCCATTTGTCGACCTTGGAGGGTTAAACAAGTACCTGTTCAGGGAGGAGTTCACTAAAACCTCTGCGTTCCTGTATTCACTTCCTGGACATTTGGCTCCTAGCTAGCCCATCCAGGCAAGAGACACAGGAGGCAGTTGCCACAACTGCTCAGTTCTCTTCAAGGGGTTTTCCGATTCAGGGAAGGTGCCAGTTTCATCTTCTTCTCAGCAACTCGTCTTCTTAGGAGCCCTCCTGGATACCTCCAGGGCATCGTTTTTCATTCCAGAGAACGGGAGAAACATCTTCAGATGGCTCGTTACATCAGGGAAAACTACTCTTTCAAACAACATGAAGTCTTGCTATATTATGACAATTGCAGTATGACCGCAGGTTAGAACTGCTCCGGAGGTGAAATAGTTAACTTTCCATGCAGGCATGGAACTTAGAGCGCGAGCTCGGTTGAAAACTCTGTCTGTTGTGCTTCAAAGTTAAACTGTCAGATTCTTTACTCTGCCTCACTGAACAGTCGCTCCGGAGATTTCTCCTTCTGCTCAGTTCATTTTGTCAGTTTAAAAGTGTTATTTTTCGGTTTTTAGCCGAAATTAAACCGCAACCGGTCGGTTCAAGCTCTGTCTGTGGTAATGTAAGTAATAGATAGGTTTTACATTAGTTTTTTCTGTGTGGAACTTGTAATTTATCGGTTAGGTTTGGACTGATCAGGTTGCATTTAAATCTGCTAGCTGTTTTTTAGAGTGCGGTTCCCGGTTCTTATCGGTTCTAAAAAAAAACGGATTTCATTATGTTTTTTTCCACGACCCGTGACACGGTTGGGAACCGATAAGGGTGTCTTGCTTGGTGGAGTGCCATAAACGGGCAAGTTGGTTAGGCTGGCATTATGTCTGAGAAACCCAAAAGAAAAACTGGACCCACTGGGTTTCAACACTGTAGTGTTTGTGGGGAAGCTTTTGCTAAGGCTGACCCACACACCACGTGTCTATTGTCTGGGGTTTGACCACCTCAATTCAGACTGCCAGATTTGTCACAATTTCCCTGCTGCCACCACCATAGATAAGAGAGTTGGTAGGCTCAGGGAAAGGGAGGCCAGAAAGTCCGCTGACCCGGATGACCAGCCCGGTTTGGTACCAACCGAACTGGAGGGAGCGCCCTCTGACCAGGGCGATACTTCCTCGGGCAAACGAAGAGCCGGTTCCATCAAAAAGGGCTAGAAAGTCAACTAGTTTAGAGCCAAAAGTTCTCTCCCCAACTGCTGAGGAAATAGCTAAAGCAATTAAAATTGTCCAGTCTCTCTCTCCGGTTCCGACCGAACCGACACCTTCTGGTAAGCGTTTGGTTCAGCCGGTTCCACCGGTTCAAGATTATGATTTTGAGAATTTTTATGAACCGGGGGAGGGGGAAGAGGAATATGAGGAGAGTGAATATGGTTCTGAAGATCTGGATGTGCCCATTGATCCGGACATCTCTCCAGATAGACCCCTAGGGGTTTCTCCTCCAAGACTTTCTGAGTCCCCTTCTCATTTCATGTTTTATAAAAAAAAAAAAAAAGTTGCTGAAACTCTCCAGCTCCCTGTTGAGGAAGCTGTTGATGACCAGGAGGAGCCAGACTATGTAGAAATGATGGATATTCCAGAGTCTAGGAGACTGTCTATTCCTTTACATAAATCTTTTCGGAAACAGACAGTAAAAGTTTTAAAAACTCCTCTCACTATATCTCCTGTGGATAAAAGGATGGACAAGAGGTATACCTTATCAGGCTCCAACACTGATTTCCTCACTCAGCAATGCAGCCATGTGGGGGTAGTGCAGGCTGCAGCCTGTGACAAGGCTAATATTCCCCTAGCTTCACACCCCCCTGAGAAGGACTCCAGGAAGATTGATGCTATGGCAAAGAAACAGTACATAGCAGCATCTTTGGGGCTCAGACAAGCAAATTATATGGCTTATGCTGCTAGGTACCAGAAATCCAGATGGGATACTGTGCTGGCCCTAGCAAAACAAGTCCTGACCAGCTTGCCAGGAGCTGGAACAGGTGGCTATGGATGGTATTGAGGCATCCAAGGTGCAATTTCATGCTGCAGTGGACTCTAATGATGTTTCATCAAGAGTCATGGCTACATCTGTGGCACTTCGCAGGATGGCTTGGCTCAGATGTACTACCCTGTCTCAGGACACCCAGTCTAAGGCCATGGATTTTCCTGTTGTGGGAAATTCTCTGTTTGGGGAGCAAACGGAGAATTACATGAAGAAAATGGATGAATATAGGACCACCTATAGGAGGGCACAGGCCAAGGAAAGGCAGGCCACTCCTCAAAAGCAGCTTCCCAGAGGCTGGGGCAGGCCTTTTCATAGGCCTTTTTACCAAGCCCAAGCTTCCTCCTCCTCTGCCTATGCTCAGAGGGGGTTCTTTAGAGGAAGAAGCAGACGGGGTACAAGCAGGTCTGCTTCCACCCTTCAGCCCAAAGCCCCTGCCAAACAGGCACCCTGATTGGATTGCCAGGGCCGATTCTCCTGTACCTGTAGGGGGCAGGCTGGCTTACTTTGTCCAGGACTGGAAGTCTTTAACATCAGACAAGTGGGTCCTGGAAGTAGTAAACCAGGGACTGGTTCTCCGTTTCAAAAAATTTCCAAAGCTGAGAACCAGATCTTTTCCACCTGCAACTCCATCAGAGGCTCTTGCCTTAGAGGCAGAGGTCTCTACCCTCTTGGCTGTCAGAGCTGTGGAAAGGGTTCCTCCCCTACACCAGGGCAAAGGTTTGTACTCCAGGTACTTCCTTACCCCAAAAAAGACAGGAGAATGGCGGCCCATCCTGGATCTCAGATATTTAAACAAGCACCTTTTAAAGCCAAAGTTCAAAATGGTGACTCTGGGAATTATCCTACCCTCTCTAAGCCCAGGGGACTGGCTAGCTTCCCTGGACCTCGAGGATGCCTACTTCCATATTCCCATGAGAGGCTCCCATCGAAAGTACCTAAGGTTCGAGCTGCCCTCAGGCCACTACCAGTTCAGAGCAATGCCCTTCGGCCTCACTTCTGCCCCAAGGGTATTTACCAAATGTCTGGCAGTAGCAGTTGCCTACCTAAGAAGGCAAAAGATTGCCATCTTTCCTTACCTGGACGATTGGCTCATAGTAGGCCAGTCCCCAGACCAGGTCAAATTACATCTCCAAATAACGCAGCAGCTGCTTACCTCTCTAGGTTTCCTTCTGAATCTCTCAAAGTCAGTTCTGGAGCCTGTCCAGCTTCTTACCTTCATAGGCGCAGAGCTGAACACACAGGAAGCCAGGGCTTTCCTTCCCCTAGACAGGGCAAAGACCCTGATCTCCCAGGCCTCCTCATTTACCCTGCAGGTCTCCTGGCCAGCAAGGCACTTTCTGCAGCTCCTAGGGCACATGGCTGCTTCCACAGCGGTTGTGCAGGGAGCAAGATTTCAGATGAGGGACATCCAGTTTCATTTGAGAGCCTTTTGGTCTCAAAGAAATGATCCTCTTACCAAGCTGATCCCAGTAACTCGAACCCTGATCCAAGCCCTACAGTGGTGGCAGGATCAGACCAACCTGAGACAAGGGGTTCCTTTTGTCACTCAGTCTCATTCTCTAATCCTTACTACAGATGCGTCCCTCTTGGGCTGGGGAGCTCACATGGGCGACCTCACCACCCAGGGTCTGTGGTCTCCCAGGAATCCCTGCTCCACATCAACCTGTTGGAGCTCAGAGCAGTTTTCTAGCTCTTCAAGTTTTTCCAAATCTGTTCAGAACAAGAGTATTCAGGTCAGAACAGACAACACCACTACAATGTGGCGCATCAACAAGCAAGGGCACTCGGTCTCGGCCTTGTGCAGAGCGATGGATTGTGGTCTCTGGCTTACTCCCTGAACACCTCGCATGGCAGTTCACCTCCCAGGCAAGGACAATGTCCTGGCAGATGCTCTCAGCAGGATTTCCCAGGGCCACCACGAATGATCACTGGATCCCTGGTCTTGGGAGTAGTATTTGCCAGATGGGGCACCTGCAGATAGATCTTTGCAGCCCCAGACAATCACCAACTTCCTCTCTTTGCTGCAGGCCCTAGTGTTGGGCTCTCTCCTGCTGGATGCCTTAGCCTCAATTGGGAGGGAAGTTTCTCTATGCCTTTCCCCCCTTTCCTCTCCTGTTCAAAGTGCTATTCAAAATCAGATCCCAATCCTGCAAGGTCATTCTGATAGCTCCGGATTGGGCCAGACAGTCCTGGTATCCACTCGTGCAGTCCTTAGCAGTCCATCCTCCCCTGTGCCTTCCCAAGAATCACAATCTGTTAACCTGTGCCCAGGGAAGGGTCTGGTACCTGAATCTCAAATCTCTCAATCTCAAGGCTTAGTTCTTGAAGCGTTAGAGTTTGCTGATTTACACCTTTCCCAAGGTATAATGGATATATTGAAGGCCTCAAGGAAGCCTTCCACCAGGGCTACTTACAATTCCAAATGGAAAAGGTTTTCCATATGGTGCTCGGAAAAGCATATTTCCCCAGTTTCTGCTGATCTACCCACAGTCCTGGATTATATGGTCCACCTGAATTCTTTGGGGCTGAGACCAGCTACCCTCAAGGTGCACTTGGCAGCTGTGTCTGCTTTATTTCAACAGGTAAATCCTCTTCTCTTTCAGCTCATCCGTATTTTCCAAGTTTTTAAGGGTTGTTGCACACCAACCCTCCATTCAGAGATCCTGCCCTGCCTGGGATCTTATGTTTGCATTGCTCAGCTTATGCAACCCCCTTTCGAGCCCTTGTCTTCAGCTGAGCTCAAGTACTTGACTTGGAAAACTGTGTTTCTGGTAGCCATCACCTCTGCCAGACGCATAAGTGAATTACAAGCGTTGTCAGTGGAGCAGGAGTTTATCTCTTTTCACAGAGATAAGGTGGTCCTTCGGTCTAACAGAAAGTTCCTGCCTAAGGTGGTTTCAGATTTCCACCTTAATCTATTTCTCTTCCAGTGTACTTCACTGACCACTCCTCCTCTGGGGAGAGGAGGCTGCACAGCCTAGATGTGAAGAGAGCCCTTAGTTACTACATAGAGTGTACCAAGGGTCATAGGTTTGACTCCCTCCAACTGTTCCTTACCTATGGCGAAGTTGGGAAAGGGAAGCCAGCCACTAAAAGATCCATTGCCAGGTGGATTGTCTCTTGTATCCAATTCTGCTACGAGAAGTTGGGTAAGGTTCCTCCCTCAGGCCTGAGGGCTCTCTACCAGAGGTACAGCTGCTTCTCTGGCTGCTGCCAGAGACATTCCTATTCTAGAAATATGTCAAGCAGCTACCTGGAAAACAGTTCACACTTTACCAAGCATTACTCCTTGGACATCAGGCTGGAGTGATGCTCGGTTTAACTGTGACCGTGCTTCAGAGCCTATTTCCTAGTAGGTTCTGTCCCTCCTCCATGGGAGTACTGCTGTGTAGTCTGCAATTGTCGTAATATAGCAAGACTTCATGTTGTTTGAAGAAAAAATTACTCACCTTAGTAATGTTGTTTCTTCTAATGGAGTCTTGCTATATTATGACCTCCCTTCCTGCCTGCCCCTCTCAGAACCTCTGTCTTGGGATGTGGGTAGGCAGTACAGGGTTGGCACTTTTTTGATGCCCACCTTGTTGTTTTCACCTATTTTTTTTGGGTGAATTTGTGTTGTGTTTTTGCATTTTTTGGGTCTCCTGACTTGAGTCTTTGTTTTAGACCAAAAAATGAGTGTTTATGTTAGTAGCCAGTTGGCTAGTGTAGGTTTACAGCTTCCACACAGAACCTTAGTAAGTTTTAGCTTGTAAAGATCTGACAGTTTACCTTTGAAGCACAACAGACAGAGTTTTCAACCGAGCTCGTGCTCCAAGTTCCATGCCTGCATGGAAAGTTAACTATTTCACCTCCGGAGCAGTTCTAACCTGCAGTCATACTGCAATTGTCATAATATAGCAAGACTCCATTAGAAAAAACATTACTAAGGTGAGTAATTTTTTTTTCAGGCCCCTTTTGGTTGAGCGGATGCTGGGACTTAGGGCGTCCCACGCAGCAAGCAGTGGACTCTGACCATGCATCCGCAATCCTCCATTCAAAATGATGGAGCCTTGGACAAAATCTCTCATGGGGAGCTCACTATCAAGACCTTCACACTCGGAAGTAGAGCCAGGAGGAACCTCATCTTTTCATAAATTAGAGAGGAGAGCTATCTTATAAACAAAGTCCTGAAGGATGCCCTCTGCCACAAAGTGATCCTGCTTCTGATGGACGACAGAGCTGTGATGTATTACGTCATCAAGCAGGGTGGGGCGCCCTCCCAGCCTCTCTGCAGGAAGGCCATGAGGTAATAACAGTGGTACCTCAAGCATGATGCGTCAGTTCAGATTTCGTGCAGTTGCTTTCGGTGAGAGGGGCAGTTCGGACCTGCTCCTTTTTGCGTCTCCTTTTTAACGTAAAATTGCCTCTGTCCTGCTTCAGAAATCCAGACCCTGGTGTTTCCTGTCAGGATGTATTCGTTGCAGTAGACAAGACACTCCCTATAAGTTTTCCTTCTCTTCCCTTAATTCAGAAGGTGCTGCACAAGTTGTAGGCACGGGGGCAAGATATCTCATTGTCCTAGACTGGCCTCGGCAGATATGACTGCATTGATCCAACAGTCTGTCAGAAGTTCCCCCGAGGCGACTCCCTCTACGAGCGGACCTCTGACACAGGGATTTTAAACCATCCTAACCTGTGTTCCCTCCATCTCCATGCCACGCTCCTTAGGAAATGGAAGTGGACAAGTTTTAGGTTTCTCGAACCATCGCATACATCTTCTAAGCCGCGCATAGGCCTTCCACCAGGAGGGCTTGTGCGGCTAAGTGCAAACTTTTCTCCTTCTGGGGTGCAAGGCCCATCTGGACCCTCCGGTTGCCCACCAAGTAAGGTGTTAGGGTGCCTCTCAAACCTGTTGAACGCAGGTCTGCATTACTCAGCAGTGAAGATACATACTAACATACAAAAATGCCAGCAGAATAGGCCTAATGGTCTCTCGAGTCTGCTTGATTTCAGCACCCGCACTGAGGGACGGTTTTGGTGTCCTCCCCCTCCCTTGGGTTATACCATCCCCAGTTGTTCCACCTGTATTGGGCCTGGTCAGATTTACCCTTCCCCTGTACCTGTCCCATCCCCTCTTAAACCCATCCACAGTCTTCACCTCTACCAGCTCCCTGGGCAGTGCATTCCATGGCTCCACCACCTTTTCAGTGAAATAACATCTCCTCTCCCCTCTGAGTCTGCCCCCTTCCAGCTTACACCCGTGCCCTCTTGTTGCCCTACCCTCCTTCCTTTGGAGCACCCTGACTGGGCCTCCTTTATTGATCCCTTTCCTGTACTTAAAGACCTCTTATCGTGTCTCTCTTCCCCCGCCCCCCGCAGTCCCTCCTCTCCTCCAGGGTGTATATGTCGAGCTCCTTGAGCCTCTCCTCATAGGTCCTCTTCCCTAGACCCCAGATCATTTTGGTTGCCCTCCATTGGACCCTCTCTAGGAGTGTTATGTCCCTCTTTAAATGTGGTCTCCAAAACTGTACACAATACTCGAGGTGTGGCCTAACCAATCAGTTGTACAGTGGAAGGACCACTTCCGCCTTTCTGGAGGTAATCCCCGTTGTGATGCGTCCCAGCATCCTATTTGCCCATGCCCTGCTACAGGTCTCTGAGTTGTTCATTTTGATATTTACCACTACCCCCAGGTCCCTCTCACCCTCTGTGACTTGAATCATGTCTCCTCCCAGGGTATACCCCTGACCTGGATTTCTGACTCCCAGGTGCAGAACCTTGCACTTCCCTGCATTGAATTTTAGTTTCCATTTTTCCGACAACCTTTCCAGAGCCTCCAGGTACTCCTGCAATGCCACCCTCCCCATCCACCACTGCACCTAGTATTGAGTCATCTGCAAAGAGACTCATATCACTCCTGATCCCCCTCCAGATGTCTGAAATATAGGCGTTGAACAGGAGTGGCCTCAGCAGTGTCCCCTGGGGAACCCCACTAGTAACCCACCTTGGGGATGAGGCTACCCCTCCAACCACCACCTTCTGAGTATGCTCTTCGAGCCAGTTTCCTATCCATCTTAACAACGGTCTCCCTACCCCCATTTCCTTCAGCTTAGCCAGTAGGCCACTGTGGGGTACCGAATCAAACGCCTTGCTAAAGTCCAGAAACAGGAAAGAAGACGTCCACTGGCCTACCCTGGTCCAGGGCCCTTGTCACCCAGTCATAGAACTCTACAAGATTTGTCTGGCAAAGCCGTGATGCCTATCGGCCAAGTACCCAGTTTGCTCCATTTAACCCCACTAGCCTTTCCTTGACAATACCCTCCATCACCTTGCCGACCACTGACGTCAGGCTAACGGGCCTGTAATTTCCTGCCTCCTCTCTTGATCCCTCCCCTTTGTGGATCGGCATGACATGGGCCACCCTCCAGTCTTGGGGCACCCACCCAGTCCTCAGCTAGATGTTGAAAAGCGCCACTAAAGGGACTGCCAGGACATCCGCCATTTCCCTCAGCACCCTGGGATGTATCTCATCTGGCCCAGGTGCTTTCTCCATCCGAAGGGACCTGAGGGCTTCCCTTACTCTCTCTACTGGGATTTCAGCCTCCACGTCCTCCCCCTTGTCACCCTGCACTGCTGGGCCCCACCTGTCTGTGGTGGCCACTCCCTTGCCCCTGATCTCTACCGGTCCCACCCCTTGCTCCGGTTTGCCCCCGCTCCCCTCGCAAAACCTAGCCCCTCCATCCCCCCTGGTAAAAACTGAGGCAAAATACTCATTTAGGGCTTCTGCCTGTTCCCCCGCCTCCTGTGCCCAGCCATCCCCTATCCTTATCTTGCTGATCTACCCCCTTAGTTTCCTTTTTTCCCCTATGTATCTAAAGAATCTCTTGTCCCCCCTCCGGATCCCACTGGCCAAGAACTGCTCCTTTTTTACATCTCTGCATGTTTTCAGTCCATCTTGCGCCAGTAGACAGCATGTCACTGGCTCAGTTACCATTAGTCAGGTTTTACTTCTCCCTACTTCGTTAACTCCAGAATGAAGGAGGGCGCTCCCTTCATTTCTCTGGATGTTAAGAGGGTTCTGTGATTCAACATCGACAGAATGAAGAGATACGCATCTGAGCAACTATTGTATCTTTCAGCATGCCTCGGCTGGGGTAGCCTGTTGCTACGAGAGGTATTTCGGCTTGGTTAGTTGCATATCTTCGACACGACTAATCCATGGCACAGATCAAGTTGGAAGGCCGGGTTCACATAACTCTACCAGAGTGGTTGCAGCTTTCCTAGCAGGGATTTGTAATGTACCTGTTAGACTTCTGCAAGGCAGCGAGTTGGAGCACAGTGCATACCTTTGTAAAAGCACTCTGTTCTGGATGTCCATGCCAGACAGTTCACTTTCTTTGGCAGGACAATCCTTATGGACTTCTGTCCTGAGTGAACTCTGTCTCCTACTGCCCTACTTGAGGGTTTGATTTTGAGCTCGGTACTCTCCCATTATTGTGAATGAGTGAGTGGTGGATACTTTTAGTCCAGGAAAATATGGAAATTACGTACTTGCTGTAATTCTTAATCTTCTTATACGAAGTCTCCACCACTCATTCACACACCCACCCACCATCCCCTGAGCTCACTCGTTCTGTTTTGGTTTTCACTTCCTTGTTGTTCGGGCCGTGAAGACATTATTGAATTAACCCTTCTTACATGGGTCATCTGGGCCTTCATGTGCCCGGATGTTAGGATTGGGTTTTCTTTTGTTAGTTTACGCTGCACTTCCTCAGTGTCAAAGGTACTGAGGTGGTTGGAGGATTGACGCTGAGATAGCCTATACGGCACGAGCTAGTCTCGCAGTGCCGCTCATGCGTGGTTCTAGCCCAGCACTGGCCCTCCTGAAGATGTTGGGCTCCCATGGGGTCCTAGTGCCTCCGGCGTAGTCCCATTACTGTGAATGAGTGGTGGAGACATCGTCTAAGAAGATCAAGAGTTACAGTAAGTGCGTAATTTACATTTTTTTTCCTCTAAGGAAAGGAACCTTAACTTTGCTAGCTATATGGCCCAGATCTTGAAAGTTTGGTACAAACTTAAACAAAAAATAGCCCTTAAAGAAATTAATTTCTTCTATACCATGTTATCTGAAGATGAAAACTTTCATCCCTGCAGACTTGGCACCACTTTTATTTCCTGGAGACCGCTGGGACTTAACTACGATCACCAATTTTTAGTACATTCAGGCATTATGCCTTTTGCTGATCTACAAAAACAATATGGTCTCCCTGACAGAGACTCTCTTCATTGTCTCCAGGTCAGAAACTACATCCTGCGGCAAAGGGATGTTGCCACTTCCTTGCTGGTATTTTAGATTTTCCTTAAAGGTACTCTGCTGGGTCACCGTTGGGGACGACTCATAGGCCATTTGTACACTATTTTGCAGGAATACTTGGGGGACTCCTCACAATCGGTGTTAGATGCTTGGAATAAGGAATTGAAACTAGAGATCCCTTCTTCTTTGTGGCAGGATTCCACCTTAAAAGCAATTACAATTTCCTCTTCACATAAATGGGGAGAATTTGCTTTGAAGTGTCGTTCCAGATTCTTTCCATCTCCAGCTGTTTTAGATAAATATCTTCCTGATTGCTGTGGTCAATGTTGGAGGAACTGCAGTTGTAAATTAGCAGACTTGGGTCGTGTTCTTTGGCTTGGCCTGAAATTAATGCCATGTTGGTGTACCCTGCAGGAAGAGCTACGAGATTATCTGGGGGAACGGGTGGAGCTCACAGCTGAAATGGCGGTACTGTCTGTCTACCCATCACACAGACCCTTATGTCATCATACTCTGTTAACCCTATACCTTTTAGCAGCTAAAAAAGCCATAACTCGTAGGTGGATGTCCATCAAAATACTTAGTGTTTTGGAATGGCGACAAATTGTTTTAGATAAATCCAAGATAAATCTGCTCCTAGTTGATGCTGCTGTTGGGATGCTCCAGTCCACATCTGGAATATTGAAGTCTCCAACCAGTACTGCCTCACCCTTGTCTGCCATCCTCTGGATGGCTAGCATCAACTCCTATCTTGTGGGATGTTACCCTCCCTCCCTCCTCACCCCTTAAACCCTTTGTTGCCCCCACCCATGGGGACTGTGAGTCTCCTTGCCCTGTCACAGCTGTGTTCAAGCCCGTTAACGGTAGGTGCACCCACCACTTCTACAAGCAGTCTGTTCCACAGGTCCACCACCCTTTTGGTGAAGTAGAATTTTCTCCCTTTCCTTCTGAATTAGTGACGGTCTCCTCTTGTACAGCACACTCTGCCCTGTTGGAGACCATTTACTGTGCACCCTTTTTTTTTTTTTTACCTTCCCTTCAGAAATGCAGTGACAAACAACCAGTCTTTAGAAAGGTGAAAATATATTACTAAATACAGCAGTAATATTCAGATGTATACACTATTTACATATAGTTTCCCAGTTTCCCCGGGTCGTGCCTGAAAATAGTCATTTTATGGCTAGTGCATTTACCCGGTTAACAAAAGCTAAATAAAAATAAAATAAAATAGTCAAGCATACACACACATTGTTTCAAAAGAAAGCTTGCAGTATTGTGCAGGTAAGTGCTTCTAGTTTCCCTACCAGTTACAGGGTGGTCTTACCTTACAGTCCACACTGCTGTTTGTTACCTCAAGGCTGTCTACAGACAGACTGTCTGGCTGTGTCCTTAGTACAAGCTTACACAGAAACTCCAGCAAAAAGAGACAGAGAAGAGTGTGCTGCAGAATTTATGCATTATCTTATTTCCCAGTGCCTTAGTTAAATGTGGCTGTGACATCACTTCCTTGTACAGAAATTCATCCGATCGGGCTTGGAATTTGGGTGAGGTCTACCTTGCAGTATTATCTAACATTCTGGGTCTAAGGAGGCAGCTTCCTCTCAAAGATTATGTAGCATCTGAAGAAATTTGGCTGGGCTGGGTCAAGACAGGATGTCTCTGACCCATTCAGCACTAATGACCCCATTCCTCCTTTAGGAGACCCTCCACAGTGAAGGTTTAAGCGCCTGTTTAGACTCTGCTGGACTGCCCAGATCTCAAATAGACCGGTTTTTTTTTTTGTCAGAACTAAGTGATAACGTCCTGGACCCCACACTTCCCCAGAGACCACTCCAGCAATTAACAAAATAATTCAGACTACTAGCAGAAAAGTAGTTTGGCCATCACAGCTGCTACATTTGTCAGAGTAGGAAAGGTCAAAAGCCCATAGTGTAAAAGATGTGAGGCTGGACTCCAGTCTGCTGTGGCTGGCTCCAACAGCCCATCCTGCAACAAGGCATCCTCCTCCAGCGCCTCTAAAGCTGAAGGTTCCTCTTGTCCTAACAGAGGGGACAGCGGAGTCCAGAGCCTCAGTGGACTGTTGCATGCCAGCTCTAGCAAAATGAGGAAGCTGCCTCATTTATCTCTGGTTGGCTTAAGCACATCCAGACCCCCCCACCCCCCGCATCCAAGAGGAGAAAATACATTTAAGCACATCCAGGTACACAGCCAGACCCCCACCCCACCCCGGTCTCCGAGGAGACAATAGATTTAAGTACATCCAGGCGCACATCTAGACCCCTCCCCTGGTATCCAAGAGGAGAAAATACATTTATGCACATCCAGGTACACATCTAGATCCCCCTGTCCAAGAAGAGGAAGTACAGAGTTGCTTCAACTTATGCTGGACAGGCTCATCAAGGCGGTGGACCTCATTACTGATGTGCTGCACTCATCATAGGCCCCAAAGAGAGAACCCGGATCCCCTGCCACAACTCTGGTCCTCAAAGAATTTTGCCAGACCCCAGCATCGAAACCTGGACCCCCCCCCAGTCCACATAGACAGAGAGGGTTCCAGCATAGTTTCTTCTCACAGCGCCAGATTTCCATCTTCCTCCTCAGACATAAAATCAGGTGCATTATTTTCGGCAGAGTAAAGAGACGAGGACCATACAGGAGGAAAAGAGCAGGCAAGGGCTGAGCTAGAGTCTCAAAGCCTAATATCGTAACACCTTGGCTAGGGTCAGGTTACAAAAAGGCAAGGGGGAAAAAAAAGGGACTGTGGAAGAACCCTGTCCAGGGGTAAGGGTTCAGACATACCAAAGGGGTAGACATAAATGCAGGAAGAGGAAAATACAGGTAAGCCAAGATAATGGGGATAGACATCAGAAGGATACAAGGGCAAAGGAAAGACAAGGAAGCAAGTAAGAGGATACAAAGTCCTCAGGCATGGGAGTGGTGCAGTGTAATGGGTGTGGGGCTGTAGTCTTCAGAGACATGTTCTGGAGACTGAGGTGTGTTGCTCCATGTGCAGGCACCCTTCTGGGCTGAGAGCTGAGGTTGCTGGACTCTGTGCCGAACTGGCATGAGTACAGGGCACCTTCTGCCTCATGCAGGGGCCACCAGGATTGCTGCCGTTCCTCAAAGGGTGCTAATAAAGAGGCATGGTGGCTGAACCTTGGTGGGCTGCGAGGAGGTGGGGGGAGGGAGGAAGGAAGGAGAGTACTCCTGAGACCTTACCGCTGCACAGTTCCTTCGCCATTCAGGCGGGGCCGGGAAGCCAGGTGGAGGCACTCAAGGCAGTAATAAAGAGGTGGGGGTCCTCAAGGGAGGAGGGAGAGGCCCCCGTCCAAGGAGGAGGTAGTTGCTGGTGGGCGACTCCATGGTCAGGGGGATAGAGTTGGAGGTGGGGGAAGGGAGCGACAAGGATGGTGAAGAGCCTACCGGGCACTTCCCCAGGAAAGGCTGGAGAGCAACCGGAGAATGAGTCTGCTCCTTTATCACTTCTTTTTTCTTCTTCGGTTAAAATGTTTATTGCTCAAGAGTGAGAAAAGAAAAATAAAGCTTAACTCGGACGGAGGGAAAGTCGGCCTTCTGTATGAAACAGAAAGACACAAAAAATGTCACTGTAAAACTATTTTTGTGTGAAGGTTCTCACCCACGAATATAGCAAGAATATTTTAATAGTGGAAATTTCTGGAGCTAGAGTAAATAATTTACGTTTTCAATAAAAAGATTATTTTAAAAATGTAAGAATGGAGGCGTAGTCCTTGTGCCATTTTTGTAACCTCCTCATTTTGTGATGTTTTGAAGCTTTTTATGTGCTGTTCTTGCCTCCTTACACCTGATCACCTTGGCTAATTTGTGCACTTTTCACCCTGCAGTCGGAGGAGCTCATCAAGACCATGAAAGAGCATTCCAAACAGATCAATGACATCCAGACGTCACGGGACATGACCATGGTCGTCACTGCTTGCAAGGACAACACCGCCAAGGTAAGCCCTAGAACAAAGAGCAGTTAGCTTCTGGCTGTTTGTGGAGCCCCTTACCTAGCCATCTCCCCAGTTCAGTGTGAGAGGACGTGGAGCTGCATGTCTCGCAAACTGAATGAGTCCATATCCTTCCAGCATTCTAAGGTGCTTATTTATTTATTTGCTTTTGTTAACCAGGTAAGCACGCTAGACAACCAAGTGCCTATTTTCAGGTGCAACCCGGGAGAGTTACAGAGCATACAGGTAACAAAATACAAGTCGAAGAAATAGAATCCAAAGTAAAAGATTACAGTCAGGAGCCGCAGGCTCTACAGAGGTGAGAGGTACAGGTCAGGCTCAAGCAAGGCCAGGCAAGCAGACAAGTTACAGTATACAACACAGCGTAGGGAGTCGGGGTATTCTAATACGTCTGTAGACTGAACACAACTCAACTACAGTACATGATAACACATAGACAGGAAAAAATAACAATATATAATAAGCACACAACAATGGGGGGTAGTAAGTACTATACTGGTGAAGGGTACAGATAGTTGTGCAGTAGCCAGAAGGCATGAAGTAGACACTGGCCAACATAGTGTTTAGCGATTTTTCTCCCCCAGCTTGTTGTACCTGTTTAAAGGGGACTAGTCAGCACCAAGAGCCCCACACCCAGATGTGGGCAGTATAGCCTACAGGTTAGTGTAACGAGCTGTGAATAAACTTGGTAAACCCAGATCTTCAGGATGTGATTTCCACAACCTCCACTTGCATACTGTGTGACTGTCACTTAACCACCCCAAGGCTCCCGGGTCACCCCTGAAAGCAGGCCTTACCAGGTTAATGAAGAGATGAAAAAAAATGTGGGGCTGGACCTAATTTGCACTTTGTGTACAAAAACTTATTTTTTAAATTACTCTCTACTGTAGTATAGTAGATTGTATCAGATAGATTGTGCTGACTTGCAGGCTGGCATTTTCTATAACTACAGATCTTACTTTGAGAGGGCTCTTGCAGTAGGTAATTACATATAGGACTGACTTTGGCAGGCAGCAGGACCCCATGGAAAAATTTCTAGCTAGCAGTCCCTGGCTGGGA
Organism: Neoceratodus forsteri; assembly: GCA_016271365.2. NCBI lineage: Eukaryota > Metazoa > Chordata > Ceratodontiformes > Ceratodontidae > Neoceratodus > Neoceratodus forsteri. The sequence continues at coordinate 1,174,811,190 of CM057451.1, read as the reverse complement.
CCACCCCCAGGTCAGGTGACCGGTGTCAGACGACGTCGGTATAAAGGGGTGGTCCCGGACGCCTGCCTTCCAGTTCTTTCCCACTGTCTGCTCGTGCAGCGCCTCGCAGTGAAGTTCGTGCTCAGCCCTGTTACTTAGTCGTTTTTTTACCGAAAGTTATCAGTGTTTTGGTATTTTTTCGTCAGGTGAACGTCAGTTTAGGTCGTCCCCTTCAAAAAATAAATGCGATTCATGCGGCGCCCAGCTGCCTCACAAAGACGGTCACTCCCTCTGCCTTTGTTGCTTAGGCCCCAACCACGTGGTCGAAAAGTGCCCGCATTGCCTGCATTTCAACGCAGCCACCCGCAGACGACGCCAGCAGTCTTTGGAAGCCCATCTCCTTAAAAAGATGTCTACAATGGAGAAGGAGTTGAAGAAGCTTAGGCAGGTGTCGACCTCCCCAGAAGGGCACAAGAAGCGGGACAAAGAAAGGCACCGGGAGAAGGCCTCCTCCTCCGCGACTCCGGCCGGAGCCGTGGCCAAGGTAACGTCCCCTCCGGGGGATCGCCCGACGGCAGCCTCCAAGGCTTTGGAGGAGGCGTCGGCCCACCCGTCAGGTTCGAGTTCAAGCCCTTCGGGTGCCTCCGGGCAAAAGGAGGCTGCTGCCCCCAGTACTGCCGCAGGCTTGCAGCCTACTGGCGCGGGCACCTCCCATAAGCCGGATGTCGGCTCCTCCGATGCCCGCCGGGAGAAGGCCGCTAAGACGCACGACCCTTCGGGGCAGCGCACGGCAGTGTCCCCTTCGGACCGGGCCGCTTCCCACCCTCGGCCCGCCTCCGACGAGGGACCCCTTAAGTCGGACGCCGGCCCCTCTGGCGTCTGCCGGGATTCAGCCCCTAAGTCGCACGTTGGCTCCTCCGACGTGCGCCGGGCTTCGGAGCCTACGACAAACCCTCCATCGTCTGTTGTTTCAGGTTCCCCGCAGCCTTCGCTGCCGTCCAGGGAGCCAGAGTCCCCCCTGCCTGACCCTGGGGACTTTTCTCCTCCGTCCCCGGGTGATGCTGGGGATGCTTTTCCGGATCTGACGCTGGCTCCGACACTGGCCCCGCCAACGCCAGTTCCGATGCCAGCAGGGGATATTCCTCTCCCATCGGGCCCCCCCCCCCCCACGAGCCTATTACTGTTGATCCACCTGTGGAGCTCCCTACTGGGCCATCTGCTCCGGCAGCTCCTCTGGTACCTGGGTATCCGCCATCGTATCCGATGCTCCACCGACGCCGCAATACCCGGCTCCGGTATTCCCGCAGCCGGGTTATGGATACTTGCCTTACGGATATAATCCGTACAACTATCCCCCTCCTCCTCCTCCTCCACCGCCCCCTAGGCCGCCGGTGGATCTTCAGGAGACTCTGGCCTCCTGGTGGGCTGAAGCCAAGGCTCAGCTCACCAAGGAAGTCAAGAGCCGCCTTACGGCGACGGTGCCACGTTCGGCCCCAATGCAGTCAGGCAGCACACTCCCTCTCGCCTCAGTTCCAGGCTGTTCCTTCTGGGTCAGAGGGCAGGACACGCGTCCAGGGATTCCCCCTAAGGAACCCGTTCCTCCCCCTAGACGAGTTGGGGAGTCTTACTCTGCTTCCAATTCTTCTTCTTCTCTCTCGGACTCCTCGAATTCCTCCAACGGATGCTCCGAGAAAGACGACGAGCCTCGCTCTCCGTCCAAGCCCCGGCCGAGGACTTCTCTGAAGTCTCCTCCGGAGGATCCTTCCTTCATGGAGTTGCTCAGGAAGATCCAGGAAGTACATCAGTGGCGTTCCTTAGAGCCAGATCCTCTGCGGGTTAAACTCACCGAACATCTGGACTTGCCCATTACGGCACCTACTCTAGTGCCACCCTGGATCAAGCCTCATGCCCACCTTGTTTCCACTATTTGGAAACAACCGTCGGATTTAGCCCCACTTCCTCGGAAGTCCAACAGGCTATACCAGGCTCCGGAGGGTGTAGACTTTTTAGATTCTCACCCCCGTGCAAACTCTGTTGTGATTAGCGCCTCTCATGGCTGGTCAGTACACCCGAAACATTTGAGCTCGTCTCCTCCGGATAAGGAGTCTCGCCTTCTGGATCAGTATGGAAGGAAGATCTACGCTTCTTCCACACTGGGGATCAGGGCCCTAAATTATGTAGCACATATGGGGGATTACCAGAAGGCTGTCCTTACCCAGGCGGAATCTAAGATTGACTCCTTGCCTGACTCCCAAGTCAAGCAGGAGTTATCTGACCTTGTCCGTTCTGCTCGTTCGTCCGGTCGTCACATTCTGAGGACAGCCTACGATGCAGTGAACACCGCAGGGCAGAGCTCCGCGTTCGCCATAAGTCTTCGGCGTCACGCCCGGCTCCGAGTGTTAGGTTTGGTCCTGGAGGTGCAGTCAGCAATTCAAGAAGCACCTTTCAGGGGTTCGGTGCTTTTCGGTGGTGATGTCAAGGACATCATCACCGACTTGCAGGAGAAGGGGATGGCCCTGAAATCTGTGGATTCCATGTACCGTCCCCATTCCCCGCAGCGCCGTCCTATTCGCAGACGTAGCCGGCCTCAAGCGAAACCCCAAGGAAGGCGGGCCACCAAACGCCGGGCGCCCACAGCTGCCGGGCCCCTGCCGCCCAGAAAAGCAGCGGGTGCCCCAGCTGCGGCGCTGCCCCACACCACCTGATTCCTTCCCTCTCCCGCTTCCCTGGAGGAACCGGTAGCAGGAAGGTTCTCCCTCCACCTTCCGGGTTGGGAGAGGATAACATCGGATTCATGGGTGCTTCAGATTATCTCAGAGAGGCACGTTATAGAGTTTCTACAGAAACCTCCACGCCACCCCCCTCTGAAGTCCTCTTACTCAAGGGACCATCTTTCTCTGGTCAGGGAAGAAATATCTGCTCTCCTCGCAAAGCAGGTCATAGAGCCCGTCCCTCTTCACGTTCACGGGACAGGTTAGTATTCCCATTTCTTCCCTGTACCAAAGAAGATGGGAGATCTCAGACCTATTCTCAATCTCAGCTCCCTGAACTTCTGTGTAGAATACAAGAAGTTCAAGATGCTCTCCCTTCAAACCCTTTTGCCTCTTCTTTGGCCAGGCCAATGGCTTTGTGCACTGGATATGCAGGATGCATACCTGCACATCCCCATTCGTCCCTCGCACCGAAAGTGCCTCCGGTTTGTTTTCCAAGGGGACCATTACCAATTCCGTGCACTCCCTTCTGGTCTTTCCTCGGCTCCCCGAGTTTTTACCAAATGCCTGGCAGTGGTAGGAGCCCACCTGCATACTTTGGGTGTTCAGGTGTTTCCCTACCTGGACGACTGGCTCTGCGGCCTCGTCCAGGGAGGAACTCCTGCATTTTCTCTCCCTCACCCAGCAGGTTTTCACTGGTCTGGGTATCGCCATCAACCATTCCAAGTCTCATCTGGACCCTTCCCAGAGACTCCAGTTCAACGGAGCAATCCTTGATACGACAGTGTGCAAGGCCTTCCTGCCTTCGGACAGGGGGGCCTCCCTCCAGTCACGGATTTCCCTACTTTCGGAATGCAGGAAGGTTCCAGCGAGGTCGGTGCTCCGCCTTTTGGGGCTTATGGCGGTTGCCATCCCGACGGTTCCGAGCGCGTGACTCCACATGAGGAACACTCAGTGGACTGTCCGCTTTCAGTGGGATCAACTTGTAGATGACCTAGATCATCTGGTGCTGATCTCCTCGCCGATGACAAGAGACTTGCAATGGTGGCTGGTTCGAGAGAACCTGTTCCGGGGGGTTCCCTTCTTTCATCCTCCCCCCTCCCAGACTCTGACCATGGACGCCTCAGGCGAAGGTTGGGGAGCTCATTTGGGTCCTCACCGAACCCAGGGTTCATGGTCCAGATTGGAGCTAGCTGTCCACATCAGTGTGCTCGAGCTATGAGCAGTCCTATGTGCTCTCCAAGCCCTTCACCAATACATCTTTCCCATTCACCTAGCCGTCCAAACAGACAATATGTGCATGGTGTGGTACATCAACAAGCAGGGAGGGACTCGGTCCTACCCACTGTGCAGGGAAGCAATGAGGGTTTGGGAATGGGCAACTCTTCACAACCTTCACCTCACGGCAATCCATGTTCCAGGAATCGACAATATCCTGGCAGACAAGCCAAGTCATTCCTCGGCTCTGCCGCATGAGTGGGAACTGGACCAAAAGGTTCTAAACGGCATCTTCCAGCTTTGAGGGACTCCACAGGTAGACCTGTTTGCCTCTTCCCAAAAGGCAAAACTTCCCACCTTTTGCTCGCTCGCTCCAGAGCGAGGCGCTTTCTGGAGCGACGCTCTGTCTCTAAGCTGGAAGGACAGATTCGTCTATGCTTTTCCCCCAATTCCTCTGGTCCCTTGTGTGCTGCAGAAACCTGCATTGGAAGGAGCTAGAATGATTCTGATTGCTCCTTTATGGCCCAGGCAAATCTGGTTCTCTCTTCTACAACAATACTCGGAGGTTCCTTCTCTTCCTCTTCCTTTATCTCGAGGATTGCTGACCCAGGATCAGGGGACCCTGGTCCATCCGGGACTCAAGTCTCTTCAACTTCATGCATGGCTCCTGCAGACCTAGCCCAATCTCGTTTTGGCGTCTCTCCTGAGGTGGCCAAGATTCTGGTGGAGGCTAGAAAACCCTCCACTAGGTCCACCTTCACTATGAAATGGAAGAGATTTTCCATTTGGGCTGCCTCCAGGAATGTGGAGCCTTTCCTCCTGTCCTGTGGCCGTTCTGCTTGATTATTTGCGTCACCTCTTCGACCTGGGTCTCAGTCACTCCTCTTTGAAGGTTCAGCCTATCGTGTTCCTTTTGCTGATAAAGCCTTTGCCCAATTAGAGGTATCCAAGACCTTTCTCAGAGGGGTCCTTCATCTCGGGCCCACTGTTCGGACTCCTGCTCCCCCTTGGAATTTGAACTTTGTTCTCGAGAAACTTGCCCTTCCTCCTTTTGAGCCTGCGGCTTCCGCAGACTTGAAGTTCTTATCGTGGAAGACGCTCTTCTTGGTGGCCATTACTTCTGCTTGCAGAATTCCCAAGCTCCAGGCCCTTATGTGTAAAGTGCCCTATCTGATTTTTCACAGAGAACGAGTAGCTCTTCGCCCAAACTCTTAAGTTTCTTCCGAAAGTGGTAGCGGAGTCTACCTTAAATCAGTCTATTGAGAGGGGGGACATGATAGAAACGTTCCTCAAGGGAATCAACAAAGTCCAAGAGGGTAGCATTTTTCAAAAAAAGAGGTGTGCAAGAACAAGAGGGCACAATTTGAAGGTGGGGGTGGCTCAGAGGTAATTTAAGGAAGTATTTTTCACAGAGGGTTGTGGATGCATAGAACGGCCTTCGGAGGAAGGTTGTGGAGTCAAAATCAGTGGTGGAATTCAAGCATGCATGGGACAGTCATAAGGCCATTCTAGGGGGTGGGGGTAGGAAGAAGTAGGCTGCTGGTTAACTAGGATCTGCAGCTTATCCAGTAGGTAGGGAAATGGGCAGACTGGGTGGGCCAAGCGGTCCTTATCTGCCGTCAAATTCTATGTTTCTATGTTATCCGTGAGGTCACATGATAAGGAAATGGGTTCACCCCTACACCCTCTGGAGGACTGTTCTTCGTGTTCTGCCTTCCTTAGGGGCATGGCAGGTATGGTTAATTATCCTGCTGTGGAAACTGTCTCTGGCATTGGGTAGTCAGACTTTTTTGACCATGTTGAGACTGACTTCTACAAAAAGGGTCGGTATTCCCTTCTGTGACACTTTCGAAAGGTTGACTAACAGGATACTGCCATTGTCTGCATTAACAACAGCAGTTGCTAAGAAACAAAAAATATTTATTTATTGAATTTTGTTACTCTGATAGACCCACTGAAACTAAAAGTCCCTTTTCCGGGGAGACCCAGAATTGATTACAATGAAATGTAACAAAGCAGCACAGAAAGTCAGATGAGTTGTACAAGCCATAACAGTAGCAGCGAAATCAGGTTTACAGAGTAAGCGACATTGGTTCTTACACAGTAAAGCGTAAGCACACAGACTGGTCAGAAATTACAGAACAGTAAATTCAAAAACGAGGAGGGACATCTCGGTGATTACAGATACATAGAAAAATAGACTTTGACGGCAAATAAGTACCTCTTGACCCACCGAGTCTGCCCATTTCCCTGCCTTTTGGATAAGCTGCAAATCCTAGTCAACCAACAGCCTACTTCCTCCTACCTACTCTCGAATTGCCTTATGCCTGTCCCATGCGTTTCCCCACTGTTTTTGGCCCCACAGCCCCTTCAGGAAGGTTGTTCTGTGCGTTCACCACCCTCTTCATGAAAAAATACTTCCCCATGCTTCCCTGGAGGTCCCCCAGTTATTCCCCCTTGTTCTTGCACATCTCTTGTTCTCAAAGATGCTACCCTCTTGGACTTTGTTGATTCCCTTGAGGTACTTGAAAGTTTCTTCATGTCTCCACCCTCCCCCCTTCCTCAAGGGTATACATATTAAGCTCCTTTAGTCTGTCTTTGTATAGCTTCTGGTGGAGACCCTGCACCATTTTTAGTTGCCCTCCTCTTGACTGCCTCCATCCTGTCTGTCCTTGCGGAGATGGAGCCCTCTGGAGCTGCACGCAGTACTTTAGATGTGGTCTCACCAACTATTTGTACGGAGGGATAACAACTTCCTGTTTCCTACTGGTGATGCCTTTCGCTACGCATCTCAATATCCCACCCCCACCAGCCCTCCTTACTGCACTCAAGGAGAAAAGTCTTAAGTCCTTTTTTAAAGCCACTGAGTGAGGAGCAGTCTTGGAGGGTGCAGGTAGGGCATTCCACAAAGAAGAGCAGAGAAAGAAAAGGATCTTTTGCCAGCACAGGACCATGTGCTCGGTGTTTTGAGTAGCACACAGGTGGTGGACCATAGCATTCTCTTCTTGGGTTTAATTGCCAGCACATCATTAAGGCTAGGGGAGGCAACTCTTCTTGCTAGTTTGAATGCTAAGGAGAGGATACTGGAATAGTCCTTCCAAGGCAGGCCAATATGTAGTAACCAGGTCTGGTTCAGAATACCTTTATTAACACCTAAACCCTGAGGGTCTGATACAGGCTGCTGCATGTGAAAAGGCTAAGACGACCTTTTTTGCAGCACCACCTGACAAGAATTCCAGAAAAAGTGATCCACTTGGTTAGCAGTCCTACTTGTCTGCCACCCTCATAGTGAGGGAGGCAGCATTTCCGAGTTACAATCCGTGAAGGGTACCCGACTGGGTCAGGCATACCTGGGTAGGTGGGGGTGGGTGGGGCAGGGCAGAAGGGAAGCTCAAGCCTGCCTTGGCCAGAGACGAGAAAGCGAATATGGAAAAGAAATGCTGGTCTGGATACACCCAGGCATCAATTGAGGATGACTGTGAATATTAATGATGTAGCACCCAGATCCTTGGCAAATATAGTACCTACCAGAGGGTATATATGGTTAAGAACCACAGGGTTCTCTATGGCTCTACAAAATAAAGCTATTGACTTTTCCTTTGAAAGTGTCTGTTGATGAAGATTAGACAGAGAGCTACATGAATAAAACCTTGTAGAAGAAGTCATCCAGAGGGTACTATATACCGTATGACATGGGAGGCATTGGAAGGGGTGCTATCACAGGCAGTACTACCCTCCGCCCTGTAGTGCACCCAGGGGTTCAAACAGAGGGCGGAAAGGGGGAAGAAGCGGGTATCAGTCTCTGTTCCACCACAAACAAAAACTAAGCCCTGATGAGTGCTGGTCACCACATGTCAAATTCCAGTTTGGGGATCACTCTCACCATGTTCAGTACCGGAAGTCTGCTCTAACAGACAAATTGGTACTGGGGATTGTGATAGAAGACCTCAATCTATCCTTTGTTACAAGTTGAAAACAAAAGAAATTCAAAATATTCAAACCAAATTCATCGGCAGAGATGCAACAATTAAGACTGGAAGTTCAAAAACACTGGCTCTTTATGTTGTGCATAAAGAATTGGTGAAAGAGATGGGAAAAGGTTTTCGCTCAAGGAATTTCTGACAAAAAAAATCGTGAGAGTGGTGACCACTTCTTGACCTATGGTGACTAAACGGACACACAAGAAGGAAAACATTCAAAATGGGTCAACTTAAAAACAGTAATTCCATCTGTACAGCAAGGAGACTGCCTTTGCTCACTGGATCTGCAGGATGCTTCCTTTTTATGTTGTCTTGCGCGTGCGCAAGCAACATGTTGTGGTAGTAGGAGAAATGCAGAGGTGTGTCACTGTTGGCGAATGCAAGGCATGCTTTAGTAGGTGTGTCTCTCATTCACCAATTAGCCAGCATGCTAGCGCTGACACAAGTTTATGCAGAGTGCCACCAACTTGAAACGAACGTGCTGCTGCAATCAGAGACAAGCTCATCATGCAGCGGCACAGATGACATGCCTCCCTCCTTGCCTTTGCTGGTGAAACTTTTCAATAAACATGATGGCGAACCGTGTCACCGTCACAGAATCCCAAAAGAAGGCCAACATCGAGGTGTGTAATCCTGTGTCGGCATGTCCGCCACCCTCTCCCCATATTCACATTGTGTGGCACACTGGGAGCCCACCCCAGTGTGCTGCTGCTAAAGAAAGCCAACTGCATCAGCATGTTCCTACCCCCGGCCCCCTATTGTGTGGCACACTGAGAGCCACCCAGGTGTGCCCAACATTATTTTTAATTTGCCTGTTAAAAAAAAAAAAAAAACAGTTTTGCAAGGTCGGCTGTGGTTTTTTTTTTTTTATTCATGTACCTAAAAAAAAAGCGGTCTGTTTGCCGCCTCCCAACCCGCACCCACCCTCTCATGCGACCCCACCCCCCACCCCATACTTTGCCTCGAGGTCCAGCGCTGCGATCTTCGGTGGAGTGGGAACACGTCTTCACTCTTCAAAGCCAAACTGTAAAATAAAGAAATGCCGGTAACCTGTATAATGGCATCAATGGGGGGTTTCAACTTAGGTGGATATCTCAGCCATTTTTTTTAATTTTGGCTCCAGATTTTCAGCATGGGGTTCTTGGGACCCCACTTCTTGATCACATGCACTGTCATCTCGTTATTCAGTCCCTAAAGATCATTTTATGGTCATTGTGTGGAATCACCTTTCGGGACCGATTAACGAAACGTCAGTGCCGCTGTTCATGAGGTGGGGTCCCAAAAAGCATACGCTGCAAATTTGGTGAAAACATTCCAACTAATGATTGTTATGAGCGTGCATTGTGCAGTTTCCACGCACGCTCGTAACTTCAACAATTTTTAGTATTTTCTCTCCAGATTTTCAACATTGCCATTTTTTCCTGTCTCCTTGTGAACAGTACAGCTGTCATTTCGGATCGTCCTTTCTTGAATTTTACCAAGCTCTGTATACATCTTCTCGTGTCTCTTCAGATTCTGGAGCCAGGTCAGAGTTCCTAACTAAATTGTTATTTCCAAAGCTATCAGACACACAGCGAGTTGCTCTTGCATCTCCTATAGGCCCGGATGAAATCTTAACCCATATTCAGGCCTACAAGCTCTTTAAATGCCCAGGCCCTGACTGTTTCACGGCAGAATGGTACACAAAATTCACTGATCTTAATCTGCCTACGCTCCTATCTTCTTATAGAGCGGAGGGGGAGGCTCCACCACCCTCTTTGCATTATGCAGTCATAACCCCTCTTCCTAAACCTAACAAAGATGTATTAGACCCGGCTTCGTACCGACCTATCTCCATTCTCTACATCGACTATAAGATCTATATGGCTATCTGGACTCCAAGGCTCGAGATGCTTATACCCTCCCTTATACATCTCGACCATTCTGGATTTATTAAGCATCGCACCACCACTGACATCATCCAGCTTACCATGTTTCTCTTAGAACATATACATTCTAGACAAATACCTTCGGCTCTTCTTGGCTTCGATGCCGAAAAGCCTTTTGATAGGGTCTCATGGAATTTCCTTTTAGAAACTCTGAAATGTTTCTCTTTCCCCAACCAATTTCCTCTCTGGCTTAAAAACGTATTTTCAACCTAAGGCCTATATCCATTTAAATGGAGCAATGTCTTCCCATATACATTTGCAACGGGGAACCCATCGGGGTACCCGCTCTCCCCTTGCCTTTTTGCCCTCTGCATGGAACTCCTAGCCATGACTGTAAGACAGGATCCCCGAATAGAGGGTGGGTCTTCCCCAGGGCCAAAAAGCCTCTAACATATCTCTATTCGCAGACAACATCTTTTTAACAGTCTTTTCCCCAGAAACTTCAGTACCAGCAGTCTGGGAGATTCTTAGGAATTATGAAAAGGTAGCTAATTTTAAATTAAATATTGCTAAAACAGAGGCTTTGATGCTATACTTTAGACCAACACAAAATCTGAAAAACTCCCTATCCTTAAAGTGGCGGTGCACCAAATTTAAGTATTTAGATATTAACATACCTTTAAATTTAGAACATCTCAAATTAGTTAATTACAAACTGGTCTCTCTTCTTATTTAGGATGATTTATCTCGATGGAATAATCTAAAACTGACTTTTTCCCAACGAATAGAAACCACACGAATGAACATCCTCCCCAGACTATTATACCTGTTCCAAAATATCCCGACTTACCCGGCAACTTTCTACTTTAAGTCCTGGAACAAGATGCTGTCTTCCTTCATCTGGGATAACCAAAGCCTGAGGGTGTGTCGCTCTTTATTGTCCCTTTCCTTGGATTAAGGAGGAGTAAATCTCCTGACCTGCAAATGTATGCAAGGGCAGCTGTCCTAAAAATATTCTTCCTCTGGCTGTCTCCTATAAACCTGTTCTTGATCTCCACTCTATAGAGAAAATTGCCTTCTCCTCTCCCGGGTCATCTCCTCCACTTAGTGATTTTATTAACTATACGGCCCAAGTTCTAAGAATATGGAATAATTTTAAATACGAAAACCCTTTAAACAGAGCATCTCTTTTTTACACTAATATTAGGTGATGAGAATTTTAATCCGGCCCTACTCGACACTTCGTTCGGGTCCTGGCAGAGATTAGGACTTGGCTACTATTACCAATTGGTTAACAACTCTGGTGTCCTACCTTTTCTGGATCTATAACAAAAATACACCCTTCCTGACTGGGATAGGTACCGTTGTGTCCAGGTGAGAAATTGCATCTTGAGACAAAAAGATTTTCCCACTTGTTGTCCCTCTCCCTTTCCTATTCTTTGGACCCTACTTAGGGACACTCTTGATGGAGGTCCCTGGGGGAATCTAATAGGTCACCTATATAGAATAATACGAGATAATCTGGGGGACTCATCCTATTCAATATTAGAGGCCTGGAATAAGGACTTGGAACTAGAAATCCCTTTCCCGCTTTGGAGACAAACAACATTGAAAGCAACCAAAATTACCTCTTCAGGAATGTGGAGGGAATTTGCATGGAAAGCCTGTTCTAGATATTTTCGCTCTCCAGCAGTTCTAGCAAAATATATGCCAGCCTTATATGGCAGCTGTTGGAGAAACTGCAGTTGCAAACCTGCGGACCAGGGATGTGTATTTTGGCACTGCCCAGGTCTGATGCCCTTTTGGTGCACTTTACAGATGGAACTGGAGAAATGTTTAGGTGAGACAATTGAACTGACGACAGAGATGGTATTGTTATACATTTCTTTTCTTCTCTTCCCCCCCACCCGCATAGACCAAGGTGGACCAACACCTTACTTCCCCTTTTCCTACTAGCAGCAAAAAAGGCCATCATAAGTGGATGTCTCTTGTGATCCCAGTAGTCTCAGATTGGCAAAAAATAGTATGTGCAAGTTGTAGATTTGAATACCTGACAGCTAAATTTCATAATGAACAGGATACCTTTATGAGGAAATGGCAACAATGGATTTTCTATTACTCCCAGATCGACCCAGAATTTGTCCCTTAGAAGGGGAGGGCAAGCGGGGAACCCTCTGCTCCGCCCCCCCACCCCACCTCCTCCATCCATTATGCTGTCAGTGGGGGGGGGGCCTTTCAAACCTTTTCTTCCTAAAATAAAATTTAAAGAAAGTACGAGGTCCTCCCGCCTGCTTAGGGATGCCCAGGGTCGCTGTATTGTGACCCCTTGGGTGACTGCACAAGAAATGGTGTGAGAGTACTTTAACGCTCTCCTTTACTGTGTATTATAAACCTGACATCATGCATTATCCTTACTGAACTATATAGCTATGTAGAACCCTTCTAATGTTGGGCATGATCTATTGTACACTGGATGTCTCAGCTAATAAAAATTAAATAAAAAAAAAAAAAATGCATTGCAAACGCCATCACTTAATTACATAATACAGAGGAAACAGTCCCATAACAGATTAGATGAATAACGTGCAGATTCCAACTATGTACAAAGTATGAGAATTCCCAGAATGAAGCTATGGAGCTTAGATAGGTTCCCGGAGGGAGCAATTAATGTGACCACCAACAAGTACAGCCATTAAAGGGAGTAGGCTACAGGCTAGATGGGTGAAGGGAAAGCACAGTGGGTGATAACTTAAGGGTCAGGGGGCTAAGTGGGTGTGGAGGTGGGGGTATGGAGGATCAGGAGAGCTAAGTGGGTTGGGTGGGGGGCTTGGGGGATCAGGGGTGGGTTGGTGGGGATTAGCTGGAGATTCTTCGGAGCCATGGGTCGGCGCAGCTAAGCCATATTATGGCTGGGGTGTTCTTTACAGCAACATTGTACTGGAGGGGAGATGGTTTTCCGAATTTCAGCTATGAACTGACCAAGGCTAGTATTGGCCTGGGGGAGCTCATTTAGCCAGGTGGGGGCCCTTACTGCAAAGGCTCACCTCCCCAAAGCAGTTCTTCTGAAAGGCACTGCTAGGGCGTGTCTTGTAACACTTCTCGTGGAGTGCTCAGCCGGGACCGGACGGAATAAGGCTTTTAGGGAGGGGAGTGCAAGACCTAGAAGGGCCTTCATCCCTAGAAGGCAGGAGTGGAGCTTGATTTGGTCCATGAGAGGAAGCCGTCATGTCCCAGTGTAAAGGTTGTATGTGTGTGTAAGGCGATCACCTAAAACAAAGCGGCATGCTTTGTTGAGGGTAGTATGGACCCTGTGCAGGCTGGTTTCAGAGGCTGCGCCATATAAACGGGTTACTCACCTGTAACAGGAGTTCTAGGAGTGGTATATGTTGTTCATCCACACTTACTGGCAGACTCCTAGCAGTTCTCCGGGAGGAGGGAGGCAAGGCGCGCTCCCCTTTCTTGGTAAATAAGGACTGGAGAACCGAGGTCCCAAAACCAGCATCCCGGCGTGATTCAAGGTCAGTGCGGTAGTGAGTAATGAAGGTGTGTGCTGACTTCCAGGTAGCAGCCCTGCAGATTTCCTGGATAGGGACGTCCCTGGAAGTAGTCACCGAAGCAGCGGTATGGCGGGTAGTATGACCTCTTATCCCTTTGGGAGGCTCCATACCCGCCAGCTTATAGCAGAGATGTATGCAGGAGGCGACTCAACAGCCTATCGTCTGCTTGGCTGCAGGTCTGCCATGTGTGGCTTCAGCGTAGGTGACAAACAGCTGGTGAACCTCTCCCCGAACTTCAGCCGTCCGCTTCTTATAGTAAGAGAGCGCTCCTCTAGGGTCCAGAGTATGGAGTCAACATTCGGCCTCCAAGGCGTGATTGAGGTAGAACACTGGCAGAGTCAACACCTGGTTAAGGTGAAACTCTGACACCACCTTCGGGAGGAATCTCGAGTAGGGATGCAGGACAACCTTGTCCCTGTGGAAGATCAGATAAGGAGACTCAATGGAAAGTGCCTGGAGCTCTCCCATCCTTCTGGCTGACGTGATAGCCACCAAGAAGGCGGTCTTCCATGACAGGTGAGAGATGTCACATCTGTGCATCCGTTCCAATGGCTTCCCCATGAGCTTAGCCAGTACCAGCAGTAGATCCCACGGAGGTGGAGGTTCTCGCACTGGAGGGGATATATGATCAAGGCCTTTGAAAAAGCACCCGACCACCTTCTAGTGCACCATCGACTGCTTCCCAGCCCACGCCCGGTAAGCAGAGATGGCTGCCAGATGCACCTTAAGGGTTGTCGACCGAAGCCCTAGCTGAGAAAGGGACCACAGGTAGTCCAGAATGCTAGCCAAAGAACAGGAGGAAGGGTCCAACCCCTTATCCTGACACCAAATGGAGAATCTCTTCCATTTGAAGGCATAGCATTTTCTGTTCTACTCCTTATGGGATGCCTCAACAACGTTGAGGACCTCGTCAGAAAGACCCAAGGCCTGGAACTCTAGCCGCTCAGGAACCAGGCCGTCAAGTGCAGGGATTGAAGGTCTGGGTGGAGTACCTTTCCCTTGTTAACTGAGATCAGGTCCAGGCAGGCTGGAAGCCGCCTCGGGAGCCTGGAGCTGAGGCTGAGGAGATCTGGATACCAGAACTGGCAGGGCCAGTCTGGGGCTACCAAAATCACCTGCGCCTTGTCCTTCTTTGCCTTGAGAAGCACCTCGTGGATCAAGGGAAATGGAGGGAAGGCATAGAAGAGGCCCGGGGTCCACGGCCTCAAGAAGGCATCCCCCTGCAGCAAGCCCTGCTGAGGGAGGCGGGCATGAAACAGCCTCAGCTTCGCATTCTCCCTGGAGGCAAACAGTTCCACCTGAGGTGTGCCCCAGTGGGAGAACAGATCTTTTACTACCTCCGGCAGGAGAGACCACTTATAAGATGCAACACCTATCTGGCTGAGGGCATCAGCCAGAGTGTTGGAGGCTCCTGCCACATGGATGGCTAGGAGATCCCCCTTCAGTCTGCTCACGAGAGACCAAGTGTGGAGAGCCTCCTTGCACAGAGGCAAGGAGTGCGTCCCGTCCTGACGGTTTAGGTAGTACGTGGTTGTGGTGTTGTCCGTCTGGACCTGGACCACTTGAACCAGCCCCTATTACATGGGACGCATGTGCCAGCAGGCCCAACGGACCACGCTGGTGCAGGCCGCCATGAGGCCCAGGAGTCGCTGGAAGTCCTGGGCAGGGCGCAGTTGCCCAACCAGAAATGATTGGGCAAAGGAGGAAAGGACCTCTGCCCTGTCCGCTGGGAGCTGTGCTCTGGCTCGAAGAGAGTCGAGCTCTGCCCCGATGAACTGAATCACCTGCGATGGCATGAGTTGTGATTTGGCGTCGTTGATGAGGAGGCCAATCTGAGAGCAGACCTGGAGGGCCAGATCCCTGGAACACTCCACCTCCAACTTGGAGGGGGCTGCAATCAGCCAGTCGTCCAGGTAAGGGTAACACCCGGACCCTCTGGTGCCGCAGGAATGCCGTCATCACTGCCATGCATTTGGTGAACAAACTGGGAGCTGGAGAGAGGCCGAAGGGCATGGCATGGAACTCGTAAAGGGATCCCTCTGCCCTGAAGCGGAGGAATCGCTGGTGAGACGTATGGATTGGGACGTGAAAGAACGCATCCTGGAGGTCCAGAGAACAGAACCACGTGCCTCATTCCAAGGATGGGATGATGTGAGCCAGAGTGACCATCCTGAAGGTACGAGACCTTAGGAGCTTGTTCAGGTCATGTAGGTCTAGAATGGGGCGCCAGCCCCCCATCCGTTTTGGGACCACGAAGTACCTGGACACAAACCCTGGGTCTGGAGGAGGATTCGCCACCTCCTGATCACCTCCTTCTGGAGGAGCAGGGCAATGTCGGCCTCGATGGCCGACAGGCTCTGAACCGTGGCGCTTCCCCCCCGTTGAGCGGCATCCGATAGGGTGGGGACTGCTTCGAATCCCGGGGAGGAGTGACGAGGTTGGGGGCGACACCCACCTCAACCCGTCACTGGGCAGGCTTGGAGGAAGGGCTATCCGAGGAGCCGCCTGGACCTTTCCCTCCTGGCTTCCTGCTGGAGGAAGTAGCAGGCTTGGCTTTGGGGTGCCAAGTGCGAGCCTGCTGGCCCTGATGCTGGTGTTGCTGGGCCAGATGTGCCGCAGGTGCTGATGGACGAAAGGGCTTACGCTGCTGCTGGCGGCCTTTGTCCTTCTGGGCAGATGGGACCGAGTCCAAGGTGGCGTTGGACTTCTCGATTCGTTGAAGATACCCTCCAACCTGGAACCGAACAAGTCGGTACCCAGGAAACATAGAAACATAGAATTTGACGGCAGATAAGGACCGCTTGGCCCACCCAGTCTGCCCATTTCCCTACCTGATGGATAAGCTGCAGGTCCTAGTTAACCAGCAGCCTACTTCTTCCTACCCCCAACCCCTAGAATTGCCTTAGGACTGTCCCATGCATGCTTGAATTCCACCACTGTTTTTGACTCCACAACCTCCTCTGGAAAGCCATTCCATACATCCACAACCCTCTCTGTGAAAAAATACTTCCTTAAATTACCTCTGAGCCGCCCCCTTCTATCTTCAAATTGTGCCCCCTTGTTCTTGCACACCTCTTTTTTTGAAAGATGCTACCCTCTTGGACTTTGTTGATTCCTTGAGGTACTTGAAAGTTTCTATGTCTCCCTCTCCCTCCTTTCTCGAGGCTATACATATTAAGCTCCTTAAGTCTCTCTTCATATGTCTTCGGTGCAGACCCTGCACCATTTTAGTTGCCCTCCTCTGGACAGCTTCCATCTTGTCTGTCTTTCTGGAGATTGGGTCTCCAGAACTGCACGCAGTACTCCAGATGGGGTCTCACTAGCTGTCTGTACAGAGGGATAATAACTTCCTGTTTTCTACTGGTGATGCCTCTTCCTGTGCATCCCAGTATCCCCCCAGCCCTCCTTGCTGCCCTCTCACATTGCTTGCCCACCTTTAGGTCATCTGGTATGACTACCCCCAGGTGCCTTTCCATTTTTGTTGTTGTTAGTAGCTCACCCCACATTGTGTACTCTTCCCTGGGTTTTGTTTCCCAGGTGCATTACCTTGCACTTCTTAGCATTGAATCTAAGCTGCCATACATTTGACCATTCCTCTAACCTTGCCAGTCCTTCTCATCCTTTCCATCCACCTTGTGCATCAACTCTGTTGCAGATCTTTGTGTCATCTGCAAAGGACATACTTTTCCTTCCAGTCCCTCTGCAATGTCACTTATAAAGACATTGAAGAGGACCGTCTAATACTGAACCCTGCGGTACCCCACTACTAACCTCCCTTTTTCAGAGTGGACTCCATTTACTATTACTCTCTGTGTCCTATTCTCCAGCCAATTCTTTACCCAGGCTGTGCATCTTGGGACCCACTCCCAGGCTAGCTAACTTGTATATTAATCTTTTGTGTGGGACTGTGTCAAATGCCTTGCTAAAGTCTAGGTAGACCATGTCCACAGCCCCTCCTTGATCAACTACTTTGGTCACCCAGTAAAAGAAATCTATCAGATTTGTCTGGCATGACCTTCCCGCTGTGAATCCATGCTGCCTTGGGTCCTGTCCCCTCTGGCCTCTAGATACTCAACAATTCTTTCCTTCAGAAGTGATTCCATCATTTTCCCTACCACTGAGGTTAAACTAACAGGTCTGTAGTTTCCTGCTTCTGCCTTGCTCCCACTTTTGTGAAGAGAATCACATCTGCCCTCCTCCAGTCCTCTGGTACCACCCATCCTCCCATGATTTGTTAAAGAGGGTAGTCAGTGGTGTCACTAGTTCTCACATAGTTCTTTAGAATTCTGGGATGAATCCCATCAGGCCCCATTGCTTTGTCACCTTCAGTTTTAAGAGTTCTTTCAGAACCCTTTCTTCTGTAAATGGGCTGGTATCAACTTCTGTATCCAGAGTGTTTCTACTGCTTGTTTTAGGTACCTCCCCCTCTTCCTTTGTAAATACTGAGCAAAAATATTTGTTTAGTATCTCTGCCTTTTCACAGTCACCTCTGCCCACCCTCCCTCCCTTTATTAAGCCTCACTATCCCTCCTTGGTCTTCCTTCGCTCCCTGATGTACCTATAAAGGTTTTATCCCCCTTCTTAACTGGAGTTGGCTATCTTTCCACAGTTTGGGCCTTTGCTGTTCTGACTGCCTTCCCAGCTTCCTTTTGCTTTAACTAATGCAGTTCTCTGTCCTGTTCCTTCTGTGATTCCTTGTACTTCCAATGCTTTCTTTTTCTCTTGAACCTTCACTGCCACTTCCTTTCAGAACCATAGTGGTTTCTTACCTCGTTTTGTTTTGTTTATTTGCTTTACACAAAGGCTTGTTACTTCTGTGATGGCAGTTTTTATTATTCCCCATTGTTCTTCCACCCCTCCTTCCTGCCCATTTGCTAGTGCATTTCTTAGACACTCACCCATTTTGACAAAGTCAGCCCTCCTGAAATCCAGTACCTTTGTCTTTGTATGGCGTGACTCTATTGCTGTGTTTATTGTGAACCATACTGTTCGATGGTTGCTAGTTCCCAGATGGCTACCCACTTCTACATCTGTGATCCTCTCTTCATCTCCATTTGAGAGAATCAGGTCTAAGATTGTTGCCTCTTGAGTGTTCTCCAATACTAGTTGTCTAAGGCATGCCCCCTGTAGGGCATCTAGAATAACCCCACTCTTAGAAGTGGCTGCTGCAACTGCACTCCAGCTAACATCTGGCATATCCAGATCACCCATCAGCAATATCAACTCTTTTTCTGCCATACTAAGTATACTTTCTATCATTTCCTTGTCCATTTCCTCCCCCTGAGAACCAACCCTTGTGCGGATTGTGGTGCCATTGCCGGTCTTCAAATTTAACCACAGTGCTTCTTCTCCTCCCTGTTTACCCTTTTGCTCTGTTGCTTTGATTCCTTCCCTTGTGTAAAGAGCTACTCCTCCTCCTCTATTTACCACAGGAGGTCAGGAGGTAAATGTATCCTGGTATGTTTACATCCAGTCATGGTTTATGTGTACCATGTTTCTGTGACTGCCACGATATCCAGATGTTCCTCCTCCATCAAGGCCACTAATTCAGGAAGCTTGTTACTCAGACTACGGGCATTGGTACTCATTGCTCTCCATTTTTGATGGCTTTACTTTCTGTTGCAGCATCCCCACTGACCTTTCTACATCGGTCTTTTCCCACTTAGTACCCTGTTTTGTAAGGAGAGGCTGGGATTTTCTGCTGCTTATCAGTGCCTCCCCTTGACTAGTTTAAAAGCTTGCCAATGAAGCATTTAAACCGATTGCTCAAAGACTTGTTCCCTTCCTGGACAGATGCAGACCATCCTGCCAGTATGGCTGGTGTCCCTCCAGGTGGAACCCCAGTCCCTAATGAAGCCAAACCCTGTGCTCACACCATTTTTCAACCACTCATTAAACTGCATGGTGTAAAGTACCCTTGCCTCCTCATGCCATTTACAGGCAGCACCTCTGAAGAAGGATACTGTGTGTGCAACTTGTCTTGAGCCTCTCCCCAGTTCTACAAAGTCCTTCTGCACTCTAAGCTCATGTTGAGCCAAGTCATTTGTCCCTAGGTGGACAATGACATCCAGCTCAGACTCCTGTGCAGGTGTTCTCGTGATCCTGAGGATGCGCTTCCTGTCCCTACAAGCCATGGCACCAGGCAGGCACTTTACTTCAGTTTTCCCCACTCCCCCCAGTTCTATCCCCCTAATAATTGAGTCCCCCACCAGGAGCTGCTTCCTTTCCTTGTGGCATCCTCTGCCTCCTTCCTGTGGGCCTCCCTTGTGACAGGTGTCCTCAGCCTCCTTAATCTCCTCCGTGGGTGCTTCCATAGAGCTGTGCTCCCCAGAATGATAGTGTATGGATTGTGGAGTGGAACAACTGACTGGGTGTGCCTCTGTTCCACCCTCCTCACCCTCCCTGAGCCCACTGTGGTCCAACTGCTGTGCTTTCTTTGCAACCTCTGAGGTAGTGGTGGTGGCTCTGGTGCTCCCTGGATGGGGGGGGTTCCCTTCCTACCATCTAGTCTGGCCTGGGGAAGGTTTTCTTACTGCTGTCCAGTGTGGCTTGAAGGCGGGCAACTGCCTCCCTCAGGGCAGAGAGTTGTCTGCAAATAGGGCAGCATCTCAGCCTCCAGAAAGACTCCCGGAGACTGCTGCCCACAGCCATTACATTCTTTTCTCCCCACATGACTATGTACTTTTTGTTTTTGTGTGTGTGTGTGCTTGTGTGAGTGATTGGTTTGTTATATAGAAATATATATATGTGTATATATATACATATATGTATATATATGTATTATACAATGTGTATGCGTGTATTTTCAGTGCTGTGTGCTAGAGAGGATAGGACATTGATATGCACCTTGCACTCTTGAGGAAATGATGTCAGAACCCCAGGTATAAAGGAACTATTTCCAGGGGTGGGTTGGGCCTAAACTGTGCCCTCACAAAACAATCAGCTAAGAGCTCTGACCCACCTCTGCGATGAGTGCCTTCCTGTCTGCAAGATACTATACACAACAATTTGACAGAGAAAATCCCCTTGCTAATCAAACAGAGAAAAATCCAGACATCCACGTCGGACACAGGTAAACCTCCCCAGCCCCAAAACAGCCTGGTGGTTTGTGCTCTGAAAGCAGTCAGCCCCAAAGTAAGTGAGCTGTGCTTTGAACTCTTCCTGCACTGAAAATCTTAAGAATTGTAACAAGACTGTCTTTTCCTGATAATTGTAAATTCCTTCTTTCCCCTTTCAGTTAGAAGCAGCCTCCACCTGCAGTATATCTGCTACAAAGCAAAGACAACTGAAAGGTTCCCCTCCTTCTGTTGTGAGCACAACTCGCTTTCTTGCAAATCCTATGTTCAGTATTGCAGCTCCCAACAAGAGATAGTTTGACTAGGAAAAATATTGGCTGTTCTGGAAGGGAACGTCTGCCAGCTTGTGCTGGGTATCCGCCATAAAGGTGGAGATCCGCAGCCAAGCTCTGCAGTGCATGGCCACTTCGGCCACTACTGACCGCGCACACGAGTCAGCGATGTCCAAGGAAGTTTGGAGCTGCTGTTTGGCCACCACCCTTCCCTGATCCCGCACCTGCTTGACCGTTGTTTGAAGGTCAGCCAGGAGATGAGGAATCACCTCATCTAGGGAGCCCAAAAGGGTGTGTGAAAAGTGTGCCATCAGGATGGCTGAGCTAGCCTGACGAAGGCCTAGGGAGGAAGCAGCATAGCCTTTTCCGCCTGGAGTAGTCCAATTTCTTGGACTCCTTATCGGGTGGCTTGTCTACATCCCAAGTGTTCCCGGAACACCGGAAAATGCTGTCTGTCACTAAGAGGGGTGCTCAGAGAAACCAGAGAGTGAACCGGTAGGGACAGCATACTTCCGAGCCATCCTGGCCGAAGGTGCTGGACAAGAAGCTGTCCGCTGCCATAGCTCCAGGGCCGGGCCAACAATGGCTTCAGTCACTGCGAAGGCCTCCGTAGGGGAATCCCCTCGATCCAGTATCTCAGTGAGGGGATACTCCGCCCATTTTGAAATGGGTTCGAGCTTCATCCCAGTGGACTCTGAGATGAGTCGAAGCATTCCAAGGAACGAGGATGGGCTCTCGTCCACCGACTGACCCCCAATGGACCCGAAGTCAAGTGGCCTGGAGAACAAGGAGTTGTCGTCAGACTCCGAGGAGTCTGCGAATAGCCGCCGAGCACCTGAGCCACCCTCCACCTGCCGAGGACGATCGGGAGTGAGGGTGACCGACAACCTGTGGGGCAAACCCTGACCCGACCTAGAATTCTTGGTCGGGGCCCCAGTTTTCAGTTGTGGAGGCGGAGGTTCCACCACAATGGGTGGCGCAGCCGGTTTTGGCTAAACAACCGGTGCTGGCTTCGGCTCCTCAACTACTACGAGGGGTTGTTTCAGCCACTCTGGTGATGGCCCCTTAATGGCCGGAGAAGGCGATGAAGTCTGCTTATTTCCGGACAATAAGAGCTCCTGCCACATTAAATCCTCGTAGCGTCGACGCATGTTGCGCCGGAGCCTATCCTCCGAAGAGGATGAGCGGCGCCACCTCTTTTCATGGTGCCGAGACCGCTGACGTTGGCAGGACCGACTGGACCTGGAAGAGGTCAGAGACCTTTGGGGATTCAGAGGGTGGGTCTGAGAGGGGCGGGGGAAAACCCGCTCCTACCTCGGTTCAGGGACCTTAACCGGGGACTCCAGCACAGGAGGCACAGGCAAGTCCTCGGTTTCCACCGCGGGAACCGGTGAAGAAGGGTTGTCTGCTTCTCCAGTCGACAAACCGTCCGGGTCTAGAAAAATCTCGACTGCGTCGACAGTTGTCTCGGATGGCTGACCTGACGGGGACACCGTGAAGCCAGCGGCCCTAGCCGCAACCTCAACTGAAGTCGAGTGT
Organism: Neoceratodus forsteri; assembly: GCA_016271365.2. Classification (NCBI taxonomy): domain Eukaryota; kingdom Metazoa; phylum Chordata; order Ceratodontiformes; family Ceratodontidae; genus Neoceratodus; species Neoceratodus forsteri. The sequence continues at coordinate 1,174,788,990 of CM057451.1, read as the reverse complement.
CGAGGAAGGAGACCTCTCCCGCTCCCATGAACGTCGACAGTGGGACTTACCTTTGAAGTCCTTCTTTTTGGACCGAGAGGAATGTCCCGAAGGCCCTTCTCCCTTGGTGGAGCGGGATTAGCAAAGCTCCTTAAAAGAAGCTGTGTAGGAGGAGCCTAAGGAGAGCGGGATAAATGACGTGACCAAGGATGATGATGATAATGATGATGATGTGGCCTGCGTCGCCTCCCCCTCCTTGAGGGTGATCATCTGCTCCAGCTGAGCCCGCAACTGCAAACACCGCCCAACGGGCCTCCTTCGACTTGACCGGGAGGATAATGTTTCTCGAGTGCTCCCCAACAGCAGTTGGGCATGGCGGTCCTCAAGCCCGAAGCTGAAAAGTTTCCGTAACTCACAAGCCTGTGAGTGTGGCGAGTCAAGGCGATAGCATGCGTGGTCGCGGATCAGTCCAGGACATCTTCTGCCCACAGGGGCACCGACGAAATCCGGGAGTCAATTTGTCCATCACAGCTGCGAGGGAAAAGGAAGACCGAAGTCTTTTAAACTTAAGAATGAGTTTCGGTTTGACCAAAGAGTGTGGAGCCAGGTCTAAAACACAGAACGCTAAGGAGGGAACCTGAACTTCCAAGCGGTAAGGAAGATCTTGGGTCATGAGGCGGAGCCGAGAGTTTTACCACCAGGGTGGGTGGGAGGAGCCAGCTTGAAGACCTTCGGACAAGATTTAAAGCGGCAAGGAACCTGCCAGTAAGTGTGGATTGAACAACATATCCACGTCCCTAGACACCACATTACCACCTTTGAGACTGGAAAGGGCACCACAGTCCGCACAGGGGTTGTGTACAGACCCCCATGTCAGGGGGAAGGAATGGACAAGGATATGACGGAAGGCATTCTTACAATGGCAGAGAAAAGGGAGATACTGTTGATGGGAGACCTGAATATGCCAGATGTTAACTGGAGCACATTTGCTGCAGCCACATCCAAGAGCAGGGCCATTCTTGATGCCCTACAGGTGGCAGGCATTAGACAGCTAGTTTCGAACCCACTCGTGAGGGAGCAATCTTAGACCTCGTACTCTCAAGCGAGGGCAGTGAGGATCTCAGATCTAGAAGTGGGTTGCCATCTGGGGACAAGTGACCATCAAACAGTGTGGTTCACGTTAAACTCAGCTACAGAGTCAAGCCATACAAAAGTGAGGGTACTGGACTTTAGGAGGGCTGACTTTGGCAAGATGGGAGAGTGCCTCAGAAAAGCACTAGCAAACAGGCTAGAAGGAGGTGTGGAGCAACAATGGGGAATTATCAAAACTGCCATCACAGAGGCAACAAGCCTTTGTGTGAAGCAAATAAATCAAAACGAAAGAAAAAGCCACTATGGTTCTCAAGAGAGGTGGTTGTGAAAGTCAGGAAGAAAAAGATAGCATTCCGGAAGTATAAGGAAACACAGAAGGAGCAGGACAGAGAGCTGTACCAGTTAAGGCAGAAAGAAGCAGGGAGGGAAGTCAGAATAGCAAAGGCCCAAACTGAGGAAAAGATGGCCAACTCCGTTAAGAAGGGGGATAAAACCTTTTATAGGTACATCAGCGAGCGTAGAAAGACAAAGGGAGGGATAGTGAGGCTGAATAGAATGAACGGTGGGTGGGCAGAGGGGGACAGTGAAAAAGCAGGATACTGACGAATATTTCTGCTCAGTATTCACAAAAAAGGAGGAGGAAATGCCTAATCCAATTAACAGAAGCACTCTTGATAGGGGGGTCGATCCCAGTCCTTTCACAGAAGAAAGGGTTCTGCAAGAACTCCTAAAACTGAAGGTGGACAAAGCAATGGGTCCTGATGGAATTCACCCCAGAATTCTAAAAGAATTAAGGAAGGAACTAGTGAAACCACTGGCTACTCTTTTTAATAAATCATGGGAGGATGGTGTGGTACCCGAGGACTGGAGGAAGGCGGATGTGATTCCCCTTCACAAAAATGGGACCAAGACAGAGGCAGGAAACTACAGACCTGTCAGTCTGACCTCTGTGGTAGGGAAAGTGATGGAGTCACTTCTGAAGGAAAGAATAGTTGAGTACCTAGAGGTCAGTGGAGCACAGGATCCAAGGCAGCATGGGTTCACAGCAGGAAGGTCATGTCAGACGAATCTAATAGATTTCTTTGACTGGGTGACCAAAGTAGTAGACCAGGAGGGGCTGTGGACATGGCCTACCTAGACTTTAGCAAGGCATTTGACACAGTCCCACAAAAGATTATTAATCAAATTAACCAGCCTGGGAGTGGGTCCCAGGTGGTAGCCTGAGGTAAAACATTGGCTGGACAACAGGACACAGAAGGTAATTGTAAATGGAGTCCACTCTGAAGAAAGAGGCGGTTACTAGTGGGGTACCGCGGAGGTTCAGTATTGGGTCCAGTCCTTTTAATGTCATCATCAGTGACATTGCAGAGGGACTGGAAGGAAAAGTATGCCTTTTGCAGATGACACAAGGTCTGCAACAGGGTTGATACACAAGGAGAATGGAAAGGATGAAAAGGGACTTGGCAAGGTTGGAGGAATGGTCAGACGATATGGCAGCTAGGTTCAATGCAAAAAGTGCAAAATAATGCACCTGGGAAACAAGAACCCAGGGAAGAATACACAATGGGTGGGAGGTAGTAACAACAACAAAACAGGAAAGGGACCTGGGGTATTCATATCAGATGACCTTAAGATTAGCAAGCAATGTGAGAAGGCAGTAGGGAGGCCGGGGTATACTGGGATGTATAGGGAGAGGCATCAGCAGCAGAAAACAGGAAGTTGTTATCCCTCTGTACAGACAGTTGGTGAGACCCCATCTGGAATACTGTGTCCAGTTCTGGAGACCCCACCTCCATAAGGACATAGACAGGATAGAGGCAGTCAGAGGAAGCAACTAAAATGGTGCAGGGTCTGCAAGAGAAGCCGTATGAGGAGAGACTAAAGAGCTTAATATGTATACCCTTGAGGAAAGAAGGGAGAGGGGACATGATAGAAACTTTCAAGTACCTCAAGGAATCAACAAAGTCCAAGAGGGTAGCATCTTTCAGAAAAAGAGACTTGCAAGAACAAGGGGACACAATTTAAAGATAGGAGGGCGGTTCAGGGGCAATGTGAGAAGTATTATTTCACAGAGAGGGTAGTGGATGCATGGAACAGCCTTCCTGAGGAAGTTGTGGGATCTAAAACTGTGGGAGAATTCAAGAATGCATGGGACAGACATAAGGCAGTTCTTGTGGGGGGCAGGAAGATATAGGCTGTTGGTTAACTAGGATCTGCGGCCTATCCTGTAGGTAGGGAAATGGGCAGACTAGATGGGCCAAGCGGTCCTTATCTGCCGACAAAGTCTATGTTTCTACCATAGTCCAGGATGGGTAGACCTGTCCCTCTTACTGCCTGGACCCTAGCCTTAGGTGTGAGGCAGAACCGAAGCCTCTATAGGGCCCCTAACTTCCTAGTGGCAGCAGTGGTAATATTTGGTATGTGTTCACTGGAGACTCATTGATTGTAATCCCCAGGTACTGGAACAAGGGCACCTGCTCAAGGGTGGAGTGGGAGTTGCACAAAATTGAGAAGGGAGTGATACACCTCCTCTTTTGGCTTCCAGCAAAGAGCATTGACTTGTTTTTTTTGCCGTTGAGCACTAGCAGGCTACCTTTGAGCCACTCCTGAAGGAGGTCAAAGTTGTACTGCATGTCCTTAGTGAGTGCATCTTGGCAAGAGCCTCGAGAGAACACCACCGTGTTGTCTGCATGGAGCAGTACCTCGGAGGAGGGGCACGCATCTGGAAGGTTGTTCACAAAGAGGCTGAACAGGAGTAGGCCCAGGATGGACCCCTGTGGGACCCCCACTGTGACTTCACTGGTCTTGGAGATGACTCTGTTGATTTTCACCTGCAAGAACGCCCAGACAGATAGCTGGAGAACCAACTGACCATGTCGGGGGGATAGCCCAAGGCAGCTTAGTCTATGCAGCAGCAGCTGATGATTCACAAGGACGAAAGCCTTAGTTAGGTGTATGAAGATTGTTCCAACTAGTTGGCCCTGGTCAAGTGCCTCGTGCACATAGTCTGTGAAGGCAATTAGTGCAGTATTAGAAACATAGAAGTTGATGGCAGATAAGGACCGCAAGGCCCATCCAGTCTGCCCATTTCTTTTTCTACCTTATAAATGTGCCATCGGCCTTTGCTCTGTCAGTGGCCTATCTATTCATAGTCATTTGTATTGCTCCCTTATGCCTATCCCATGCCTGTTTGAAGCCCTGCAGTGTATTCATAGCCACCACTTCCTGAGATAGGCCGTTCCATGCATCCACCACCCTTTCTGTGAAAAAAGAATTTCCTCACATTCCCCCTTAATCGGCCTCCCTCTAATCTCATGCTGTGTCCTCTTGTCCTGCTATTTTTCTTATATTTAAACATGTTAGACTCTTTCACCTTGTTTATGCCCTTAAGGTGTTTGAATGCCTCGATCATATCACCTCTCTCCCTCCTTTGCTCAAGGGTATACATATTGAGCTCCGTTAATCTGTCCTCATATGTCTTCTGATGCAGTCCCTGCACCATTTGGTTGCCTTCTCTGGACTGCCTCAATTTGGTTAATGTCCTTGTGAAGGTGTGGCCTCCAATACTGCATGAGTACTCAGATGGGGCCTAACCAGTGTCTTGTACAGAGGGATTATTACCTCCTCTTACGACTTGTGATACCCCTACTAATACACCTAACACCCCTAGCCTTACCTACTGCTTTGGAGGTCTGCTTGGATGTTTTAGGTCATCAGTGATGATGATGCCCAAGTCTCTTTCTTCCTTTGTGACTGCTAGCTACCCTCCCAGCCTATAGGTGGCTTCAGGGTTTCTCTTCCCTATGTGCATGATTTTGCACTTCTTTGCATTAAATCCCAGTTGCCACTCTTCTGACCATTCTGCTAGTTTATCCAGATCTCTTCTCATTCTGCCCACCCCATCTGGATCATCTACTCTGTTGCAGATCTTGGTGTCATCTGCAAACAGACAAGCCTTACCCTCTAGTCCATCTGCAAGGTCACTAATGAAGATGTTGAAGAGGACTGGCCCCAGGACTGATCCCTGAGGTACCCCATTTATGACTTGCATCTCTTCTGACTGTATACCATTTACCACCACTCTCTGTTTTCTGCCCGTCAACCAGTTTGCCACAGTTGACCAACTTCTGACCACCCAGCCTACCCAGCTTATTTATCAATCTTCTATGTGGAATAGTGTCAAAGCTTTGCTGAAGTCAAGGTAGCGACATCAACTGCTCCCCTTGGTCCACCACTCTGGTTACCCAGTCAAATAAATCTATGAGATTAGTTTGACAGGACCTTCCTTTGTAAACCCATGCTGTCTTGGATCCTGTGCCCCAATGGATTCCAGGTGTTGCACTATCCTTTCCTTAAGAGTGCCTCCATAATCTTGCCCACTACTGAGGTAAGACTGACCGGTCTGTAGTTCCCGCCTCCTCCCTGCTACCACTCTTGTGGAGCGGGATCACATAAACCCTTCTCCAGTCTTCTGGGACCTCTCCTGTGCTCAGAGACTCACTAAACAATTCTGCTAATGGCTCTGCTAGTTCCTCCTTTAGCTCCTTAAGTACCCTGGGATGTATGCCATCAGGTCCCATTGCCTTATCCACCCTGAGCTTAGCAAGCTCTTGTAGGACCCTTTCTTTTGTGAAGGGAGTAGTGCTCACCTCCCTCCCCCCTGTGTCCATGATGCTGAGCTGTGGGCCCTGCCCTACCTTCTATTCAGTAAATACTGAGCAAAAGTATCTATTTAGGATAGATGCCTTTACAGGGTCCTCCTCCTCACATGCTCCCTTTTCTCCATTAAGCTTAGCAATACCCCCTCTGGACTTTCTCCTTTCACTAATGTATCTATAGAAAGTCTTGTCACCTTCTTTTACTGTTCTTGCTAGTGTTTCCTCAGTTTGGGACTTTGCCTGCCTTACTGCCTTACCTGCTTCCCTTAGGGCAGTTTGGTATGCCTCCCTATCTTCATCCCGCTGTGTTCCCTTATATTTCCTGAAGGCCAGCCTTTGGCTCTGACCTTTTCTGCTACTGTATTTGAGAACCAAAGTGGTTTCCTTCTTCTTTTGCACTTCCTTTTCTGTCTAACACAGTGGAATGTTGCTTCAAGTATTGCATCCTTAATGCTTGCCCACTTTGCCTGTACCCCCTCACCTGTGTTTCTTTTTGCCAGGGCTAGCTTAACTCTGTTGGCCATCTTATCAAAGTCGGCTCCTCTGAAGTCCCATATTTTTGCCTTGGAATGGGATGATTTAGATGTAGTAGCCAAATTGAACCATACCATGTGATGGTCACTGGGCCCCAGGTGACCTTCTACCTGGAGATCTGTGATCCCTTCTTTGTTAGTCAGTACTAGATCTAGGATAGCCGTGTCTCTTGTGGGTTGCTGTACCAGTTGTTTGAGGCCCTCCCCCTGCAGGGAATCCACTATGAGTCTAGTTCTGGCAGATGTTCCTGCTGGTATTGATCAATCTGTATCTGGCATGTTGAAGTCTCCCATTATCAGAACCTCCCCTTTAGCTGTCATGTTTTGTATTTCTTCTAACAGTAATGTGTCTATGTCCTCCCTCTGGTCTGGGGGCCTATAGACAACCCCAGTTCTTATGGCTGTCCCATTTCCTGTTTCCAGGGTGACCCACAGTTCTTCTGGCTCCTTATGTGTATTCTGAATTTCTGTAGCTTTGATATTTTCATTAACATACAGGGCCACTCCTCCCCCCCTTTTTGCACCTCGGTCTCTTCTGAACAATACATAGCCAGGTGCTGAAGTCTCTCAAGTGTGGTTACTGGTAAACCATGTCTCACTAATTGCTACTATGTCCAGTTTAGCCTCTGACATTATTGCCTGCAGGTCTGGGATCTTATTTCCCAGGCTGTGAGCATTTGTGTACATGATTTTCCATTGGCCAGATTTTGGTGTGTTAGTTGTTGGGTGAAGTTTGGCATTACCCCTGTGCATCGTATGGGGAGACAAACCTTTTTCTTAACCTGGTGATGCAAATGAACGGCAAACATGCTGAATTCCTGTTTGACCACTAGCTGAGGGGGGAGGGGTGTCCTTCCCATTCGACGTATGGGGTGCTGCACCCCTCTCCCCATTTGCTAGTTTAAATATTCTGCAAAGACATCAAACTTCTGCCCCAATGCACTGACTCCCTCTTTAGTCAGATGCAGTCCATCAAATTTAAAGAACTTTCGCTCCCAGAACTGTTGCCAGTTCCCTACAAATCTTGTGGCCTTTTTCCTGGCACCAGTCCTTGAGCCACGTGTTTAGCTCCCCTATCTCCCCTTCTCTGACCTTCCGTCCATCTGCCCCCCTCTCCCAGACTGGCAGGATCTCAGAGAAGGAGATGCAGACGAGAATAGATGATAGTTGTCACCCAGCCTAGTCAGGTGTTCCTTGGTCTCCACAACTGACCGGCTGGCGAGAGATCATTAGTCCCTATGTGTACTAGGATATCAATGTTTTCTCCTGCTTTGTGAACAATTTTAGCAATGCGGTCAGTGTCTCTCCATGCTGATGTACCTGGGAGACATCTGACCATCAGCCCTGGCTGGAGATGGGTATCAACTCCCCGAATCATGGAGTCTCCTATGATCAGAAGTTTTTTGGATTTCTTTTGTGCTTGTTTAGTTTTGGTTCCTGATGTGGGTGAGTTTTGTTGTGCTAGCTCCTGTGCCCGCAGTGTCCTGCTCTGCAGTGTCTTCTGCCTCTTTATTTGATTTCAGAGATAGAGGCAGATACCTGTTTGTAGTGTTTATATGGTTTTTGGAGGTAATGTGTTGGAGAGCAGAGAGTGATGGGGCACCTGATATGCTCCTCCTAACCACCTGCCAACCTCCTGGACCAACTACCCTCTGCGGTCGAGGTTTTTCTGTTGGATGCTGGGGAAATGGCGGGTGGTTCTTATAATGTATTTCCTCTTCAATATGAAATTTGAGACGTGCAGTCTCTGCCCATGCTGCCCGGAGCTGAGCCCTAAGATCTCCAAAGGCCCAGCATGTAGGACAGTGTCCTAAATCCTGTAAGACTGTCCTTCTGAAAATTGTTCCACAGTACCTGCAGTTAATGAAATCCATTCCAAATAAGTTGCTGGGTTTGTAACCTAGTCAGAGTAATTAGAAGGAAAAAAAAAGGAAAAAAAATGCAAGTAATGGTTTAATTGTGCTTTGTTTAACTTGTTATAACAAGTTAAATTACTAGTGCCCCTGTAAATGAGATCACCTTGTGGAGGCCCCACTGATCCGCCCCCTTCCTGCTCTGCCACAGGAAATGTCACAACTGTGGTACCCTATAAAAGGAGTGTAGCGTGGGGTGGTTGGGGATGGGGGTGGGTGGCTGGGCCCTTCCCCTGCCTAAAAAGAACCACGGACGAAAGAACAAGGAGGTAAGAGCAGAAACAATCAGTCAACAACAAATGCAGTAACCCTGAAAGCTTATCCTAATGTTAGATAAAACTGTAAAACCTGTAAAGCACCACCTGTAATAATTTCAGAGAAGATATACGCTGTAAGAAACACTTTGCTCCAGAGAAAAATAAAGCAGTAACAGAAGATATACCTTGCAAAAGACAATTTGAATCAGAAGATTACAGCAGTAATCTGTTAGCACACACTGTAGGCACCTTGTAATAATGCAGAAGGTATACCAGCAACAACAATTTGAATCAGATAAAAAAATAAAGCAATGAAATGTTAGCAACAAACAGTAGCAATCCCTGTGAGTAAAAAATAAAAACACCACCACACAGTAAATCTGCTTAGCCAAACTAAGTCTTAATCCTTCTCCCTTGCTCTGGTAAGTTTCTCTACTCTGCCTTTCAAGCAGTCTTAGAAGGAAAGAGCTCGGGTGAAGCTAGGTGCCTTGGCCAGCAAACCAAGTCTTCTACCTATTAGCGCTATGCATCTTGTGGAAGCCATGCTGTTGGGGGCAGAGGAGTTTATACGTATGCAGGTGGTCAGTGAGATGGTTGGCTATGATTCTCTCCATTGCTTTGAAGAGTGGAGGCAAAATTGAGATAGGTCAGTAGTTGGATACTAGTGCCTGTCACCTCCTTTGTGCACAGGAGTGATCAGAGCGCATTTCCAAGTTGAGGGGAAAGCGGACAGGCGGAGCGACAGATTAAACAACTTGGTGATGGGAAAGATGACCTCTTGTAAGGTAATTGAAATCAGTTTCATATCGATTCCATCACCCCCATCCTTGTTTTTCCCAGGACACTTGCAAGGTATTTTCTTGTTTCCTTTACGGTCACCTGTCTGGAGTAAAAGCTTGGGCTGGGCTTGGCAGTGGTAGAGGAGGGCAGCTGGTTGGAGGCTGGCATTCCATCAGGGTGTGTGGCAGGCCTGGGAGGCAGGACTGCGCGGTAGTCAGAGAAAGCCTTATTAAAGATATTAGCCATGCCAGCATCATCAAGTATGATTTCGTCATTGTGGTAGAGCATGGTTGGGGGGTCCTGTCATCCGATCCGAGGAGGTTTTTAATTGAGTCCCAGAACTTCTTCCCATTACTCCAGCAGTGAGATTGCTGGTTCTTGTGGGATGATGCCTTAGCCTGTCGTATTGCCCAGGTGCGCCTGTTTCTGGCCGCTTTGTAGTTTTAGATATCCGTAGTTATCCTTGTTGCCCTGGCCTGGTCTCAAAGGAGATCCCGTTGCCACATCATACTAAGAAGCTCAGGGGTTACCCAGTCCATACTATGACATTATATCATTTTCTTACGGTACGGGGCGAACTTGTCCGCAGCCACGTTGAAATAAGTGAGGAAGAGTTGGAGGGCAGCATCAACAGAAGGGCGTAAGTCCAGGTGCAACTGTGGATCATCCTTCTGGTGGTTAGGGACATCCAGCCCGTTGCCATATAGAGGTTGCAGTGGTGGGTTCTGGATGGGGCGTTTGTTATAAAACGAATGGCACGATGAAACGGCACATCCAACTTGTGTAGGTAAGATACTGTGCAGCTGTTACACCTTATATCCGCACGATCAAGAAGGGGGAGGAAGATGGCTCGAACTAGCCTTTTCCCAATGACAGTGGGGAAACGAGCTTTGTTCCTATAAATTTAAAAAAACTACTGTAGCTTTTAGTTTCTTAGTAAGGGTTTCAGCGTGAAAAGTGAAGGAAAGGTCATTGTCTAGTCAGTCCTAGGTACTTGAATTTGTCTACTGCCTGTAATGCGTCTCTTAGCAAAGTTGTAATGGGGGGCAGAAGTGCCATGTCTGAGCTGCATGGTTGAGGAGTGTGGAGGCAAGAAGAACATTGTGTGTTTTTAGGTTAATACTGTAGTAGTTTAGATTTTAGTAGGTTGTGTTGTAGCTGATTAAAGTCTGTTTGTAGTTCAGTACCAACATCTGACAGGGAGGGTTTTGAAATGTGTCATCTGCAAAGAAGTTCAGTTTGGCTTTGTGGATGTTGTCACTTAGGGAGTTAATATAAATTGAAAAAAGAAGGGGGCTGAGGATGGATCCCTGGGGTGCACCTCTCGTGAGCGGTAGGGGAGAGGACAGGAGCCCATCAGCTTTGATGCGTTCCTGAGAGATGGCCATAAAACCAGTGAATCGCGGATTTATTTGGGCCATGTTTTTTGAGTTTGGTTAAAAGAAGTTCATGGTCTACTGCATCGAAAGCTTTGCTTAGCTCAAGGAAGACCGCTCCAGTGGGCTGTTTGTTCTCGAAGGTGATAAACCAATCATAGGCTCACACAGAAACTTTTACAAGAAGTCCACTAGGGGTCGCCCATGATAACATCTGACGTTGACTCTACTGTATAAATGTGGGTGGTCCCTTTCCTCCTCAGCTCTTTTCCTGCCATCAGCCATACTCTTCACTCCAAGCATGGAAATGCCGCTGTTACAGTTGCTGCTTTTCTTAGTTGTTTTCTCCCAGCAGTGAATAATCACTTATTCTCGATGGCCTGTATGTTGACTAAAGAGATGTCAAAATTGTTTTGCGGTGAAAAGGTACCATGCCAACAAGGACCAGGAGTATAATCCTGACCTTATAGTGCAGGAAGAGAAAGATTATATATAAAGCTTCTGTGAAAGGACCAGTACCACTGTGCCCACAAGGAGGGAGGACTCTGTAGTTTACAGACCTCGGCAAATTACCATATGGTCAAATACCAAAATACTTTCTGGAGGAAAGCTAAGGCAGCTGCTCAGGCTCTCCCAGAAGGTGCACCTAAACAGGGTGCCGTCGCAGCTGGTGCTGACATGAACACCTCCTACGTATAGCCTATGACATCTCTGATGCCTCTGGAGGTACTTCTGACTCAGGGTGGCTGGCTTTGCAAATGATGTACAACAGTCCATCCTCATGCCCCCTTTAGAGGATACAAGTTGTTTGGTGTAGATGTCCAGGATATCCCCTCTAATATGCAGGCCTCCAGCAGAACCCTGAAATCTGTACATTCCCTCTATCATACCCAGCCAAGGAGCAGACAGAGAGTGCCCTTTCATACGGCCAGTGCTAGACACCATATCACTGCCAGACAAGAGGGTAAGGGTAGAGGAGCAGGAGCCCTGTCTATGCCAGGAGCCACTCCAGGTGCCACTCAGAAGCCTGTAGAGGACACGGAGCGGCAGCAGCCACCCCATCTGGCCCCGCCTGACTCCTTGTGCACCCCCATCTTTGCCTCCAAGGGTGGTTGTATTTTCTGAATTCCAAGCTCTAGTTGCGGAGCCTCCATACCTTGTTTTCCTCAAGGATTGGGTTACCTTGCATACTAATCCTCATTTTCTGCTGAAGGTTATTTCTGAACAAACACAAATCTGACTGTTGACCTTTCGGTTTACTTTCTGACTCCCACAGAAAGCGGGGAATGCCATCTGCACATGCTTGACATTGGTCGGATGTTGCATTTGTACCTTGCTCATGCTAGGGATTGTACAGCATCCTCTGAGCTATTTGTGGCCTTCACTCCCAGGATGGTGAGCTCCTCTATTTCTAAGCAGGGCCTTTCCAAACGGTTGGCGTGCTGCATTTCTTTCTGTTACCAGAAGCAAGGTAAGCAGCTTCCTGGTCCTGTACATGCCCACTCCACACGTGTAGTAACTACTTTCACAGCATGTTTTCACAATGTGTCCACTGCTGGAATCTGTTCTGCTGCATCTTAGAGTACTGTTCATGCATTTAGTAAAAATTACAGACTCGATATCTCTAGTAAATGCGCCAGATTTGGCCTTACTGTCCTGCAAGTCCTCCTTTTTTTTACTATTCTGTTTGTAGCCCTCCAGCCTGGAACTCTCTCAGGCCACTGCACTCACCGACTTGCTGTACCACCCACTGTGTTCCCCCGCCATCTTCAAGTTTGTTACATTCCTCGGTTCAGGGGACTACAACCCGGGGAGACAGCGGGGAACCGGCGTTGGGCGTGTGGCAGTGACTCTGGCAGTGCTGTCGCCTATCCAGAGCTGGAGGTGTGACTGCTGTTGTATAGCTCAAGGCCCCCGGCATGGTGCACGGCAACCATGCCTAAATCGCTCAGCCCTTCTTACGTGCAGCCCGCAGCTCGTGGTGCCCTCTGGTCTCCACCAGGGGTCGCTAGAGCATCGGACAACCCATGCCCTCCCACCCGGAGAGGAGAGTAGCCCAGTAGGCGCTTGATCCATCTCCTCCCCTGCCGAATTCTCGGTGCCTCGCCTCCTGAACGCCGGGTCATTGGGCGTGGTGTCCAGCTTCAACCCTTCTGTGCCACTGGGCCGCTTTGCAAGTCCTTCTTATTACGAAGTATTTAGATCCTTCCTTCCTCCCTCCCTCAGTTGTTTGGTACTGCTTGGGAATCGTTCAATGACGTGGCTCAATGGAGAGCGATACCTTAAAGAAGATAGAATAGTTACTTACTATAACAGTAAATCTTCAAGAGAATCTCCTCCACTGGGCCACAGCTCTCCCTCCGTCCTGTCCCCCCTTTTTTTTTTTTGGCTTGCGAATCAATTTCGGCATTATGTGTTACTCCAGTTATCTGTATCTTCTTCTGTATGCCTGGTTTGGTCCTGGTTGCTTTGGTCCCTCCTCATCTGACGATCCTCTGTGCTACTCTCCAGCAGAGAACTAAGGCATGCTGGGACCATCCACGTTACATAGGTGGCAACAGTGCACATTGATGTGGGTGGCCCTGATGCCGACAGTTTGCAGTTCCATGATGTGGTTCAATGGAAGGGGGTTTCTAGAAGATCTACTGTTTGTGGTAAGTAAGTAAGTATGCTCTCTGACATCTTCCTATACTCATTGATAACTTTAGTTAAGAAGCTGTGTTACTCTGTTACACTAAAAACCTTTTGGTCGTTACAACATAAACAAACAAACCTCACTAGATCTGCCAGGTTACCTTCTCTGAGGCATCAAGCTGACTATGTTCATTTGTAAAGCATGTGAATAGATAATCGCTTTGATCTGTGAGAGGGCTTTTAGGGATGCGCCCCTGTGACAAGGTTGGGTTAGACTCCGTACCATTTGTTATGCAGAGATAGTTAAAAGCAAGGATCTATTTTGTCGTCTTGTGAATTCAGTTATGTCTGCATTTGTACTGTTTTAACGGACGTGGGCCCTTTGTAAAAGAGTTCTTACTCAAAGGTTGTTTCTGAAATTCCAGTAAATAAATAAATGAAAATTGCCCTCTCCTATTCTGTCACTTGTCTATCCCTTGCCCAGTCTGATTGTACAATCAAATTTTTCCTGTAGCACCTAGGAATTGACCATTCCAACATCTTTTTTAATTTTTATTTATTTATGTTTTTGGTAACCAGGTAAGTGCACTGATCCAGAGGACCATTTTCAGCCACGATCTGTGCCACAAGGTGGCAACACAGCGAGAACATCAGTGGACACAATTTACATTATGGTAATCAGTCAAATGCAAACAGTTATGGACAGTGAAAACAAACACACAGTATACATTATGGTAATCAGTAGTTAAGCATTTGCACACAGTTTACATTATGGTAATCAGTCAGCTGCAAACAGTTATTGATAGTGAAAACAAGCGTGAATTACATATTGTATACAGACTAGGCGGAATAAAAGAACGGTGAAATACAGGAAGAAGTACAGAGGAAAGAGTAGTTAAGCATTGGTTCCACAAATTCCCCGTTAACTCCCTTCCTTCACTTACTGTTTCTATTCTTTCTTTCTCCCCTTACTTCTCGGTGGTTAAAAATATCTGTGAATGTTTACGTGAAACTGGGATCCCCTAGGCTTGCAAATGTATGTACTTATATTGTAGAAATGATGCAGAAAGCTATTTGGGTAGAAAAATTACAATCTGTAATGTAGGTGGTTGACCTTGAGATAATGTTGACCTCCACAAACTTGTTTAGAGTCTTGTCAGCTGGAAACCAGCCCTGGGACAAAATGTATTATTATGTTGCACCTGTTAAGACTAGATGTATTTAAAAAAAAAAAAGCTGGTAGCTCCTTCTTGTTTTTGTGTCTGAAATGTAACACCTTGCACTTTTTGGCATTGAACCCCAACTGCCAGGTGTCAGACCAGGTCTCCAATTTTGACAGATCATCCTGCAACCCATGCCACCCTCCTAGGTCATCCACTACTGCTCCCATCTTGGTGTCATCTGCAAACAAACTGATATTGCTCTTGATGCCCAGTGAGATGTCTGAAATGAACAACTCAAACATCACCAGTCCCAGCACTGAGCCCTGCGGTACTCCGCTTGTCACTGCCCTCGGAGATGAGAGCTCCCCTTCCACCATAACCCACTGCTACCTTCCCTGTAGTCAGTTTACTACTCATCCCACCATTTTCGTCCCTGCACCTTTACCTGCCAGCTTACTACCCAGCTTCCCATGCAGCACCGAGTCAAATGCCTTACTGAAGTCCAGAAACAGGACATCCACTGTATGGCCCTTGTCCAACTGTCCAGTTACTCAGTCATATTAATCCACCAGGTTGGTCTGACAGGATCTGCCCATGACAAACCCATGCTGCCTAACGTCCTGCAGCCCATTGGTCTCCAGAAGGGACACCAGCCTCTCCTTCAGGATTGTCTCCACCAATTTTCCTACAATGGACGTGAGGCTTACTGGCCTGTAGTTTCCCAGTTCATCTTTGGGACTGCTCTTATGGAGGGGTACCACATGAGCCATCCTTGAGTCCTGAGGTACACTTCCTAAGACCAGGGAGGCATTGAACAGGTCTGCCAAGGGCCCCACCAGGATTTCTGCCAGCGCTCTCAGTACCCTGGGATGAATGTCATCTGGCCCTGGCGCCTTGTCCACCTTCGGTGCCCTCAGGCGCTCCAGTACCCTGCCCTCTGTGAATCCCCCATCTGTCACTTCCTCCCCCCCTGAGCCTGACCTCCCACCCCTCACCCCTTGGTAGCGCCGCTCCTTTTTTCCTTAGTAAACACTGAGCAAAAGTATTCATTAAACGCTACTGCCTGCTCTGCCCCTGTTTCCACCCACCCCCATCCCTCTTAATCCTTAACTATTTTGTCCCTACAACTCCGTTTCTCCCGGATGTTCCTGAAGAATTCCTTCTCCCCCTTATTGGTGCCTTGTGCCAGCTGAGCTCTTCAGATGCCTTGGCTGCCCTTCAGGTAATCCTCTCTGTCCTCCTCTCACCCTGTTTTTTTTTTTTTTTTAAACCTCCTAAAGGTGGCTCTTTTATTTATTTATTTCTCAGTGACCCCCTTGCTCAACCAGCTGGGTTTCTTGGCCCTAGCTCTTTCTCTGGACCCTGATGCAGGGTTTGGTTGCCTCCTCAATCCCCAGTTTTATGACCTCCCACCTCTGGTTAGCGTCCATATTAGTTTGGATTCTGGCTAGATACCCTTTAACTACCGCCCCTATTCTCCCGAAGTTGGCCTTCCTGAAGTCCAGTGCTCTTGTGCCTCTTTCTACTCCCTCCTTACCCATTTTCAACGTGAACCACACTGAGTAGTGGTCCTTCCATCCCCAGCTCCCTCACAAACTCCCCATTTGCCAGCACGAGGTCTAGGGTGTTTCTTAGCCTGTTTGGCTTGCTGACCATTTGCATTAGAAAGCTATCCTGGAATGCAGTGTTTTTCTAGAGAGACTCGGATAGTGGATATTTTGTTTGTACTGCCTTATGAAGAGCTACCTGTACAATTTTATTTTATTTTTTTCTATTTTATTGTTGTTAAAATGCTACTTGTGAAGTGTAACTTCTCCTGGTCCGCCTGAGCTTCCTGGTCTGTGCCTCTACAACAGCCCCTTTACCTGTCATAGCATCAGACTACTGAATTTCTTTCCTAATTTTGCCCACTCTGCCTTTCACCTTTTTGCTTTGAAGTCCTTGCCCACTCTTAAGGGACATAAGTCACACTCTAAGAAAACAGTGTTATGTGTGAACCTCTTCATTTCCCAATCACAACAATTTCACTATATAATGTGTGTTATTTGCTAATTTTAACTACTGCGCTACCTGTGCACAACAACTGCACTGCAGATTCAAGCAAGTGAACATCTGGGATTTGACAGTGCTTGTTTTTTGTTATAGTTAACATGAACTGTTGCTTTAAAAGGTGTGTAGTATGCATGGATTAAATATTTTTCACCTTTAGCAAAATCTGTATTTGCTTTTTGCAGCTGTTTGACTCTGCAACATTGGATCATTTAAAGACCTTCAGGACTGAGCGACCCGTTAACTCAGCAGCTCTTTCACCCATCATGGACCATGTAAGGAAGAACATTCTATTTGTAGACCATATTCTTTTTGTTCTCTTGTCTAGAGTCTCACACACACACACACACTGCAAGTGGATTTTCCTTGGGATCTGTGAGCAAAATGGAATTACTTGGCTGTTTACTAGTACTATACAGATTGCTCGGGAGCTGTGCCATGACATGCCGGATGTTTTAATGACTTGGCATATCTCATCAGATGCAGTGTTTGTACTTGCTCATTTTAAATCTTTTTTTTTATATATATATATTTATTCAATCTTGGATTACAATACCTTTGAGCGGGAGACCGCTCTTTTACAAAGGTTCCATGTCATAAAGGGTGGGTATACATAAATGGTGGGTTTAAGAGTGTCTAGCTAGGTGAGTAAACATAGACAAAAATACATTGTAAATGGGGAACAGAGATGTTTTTAACACTAGGATAATTTAGGTAACAGTAGCAGCCTAGGTGGCATTGTCAGGTAAAAGACAGTAAGCAGCTTTCCATTTCAAAGCAATCCTGGAAAGCCTAGCTAAAAACACATTCTTAAAGTGCTTGGAAAGTCTAGGGTCAGTGGCAATTCACTGGATAGGAAACTTCTCGCCCTCACCATTGACAAAGTCCTGCTCCCACTAACCAAAATCCTTAACCGTTCCCTCATGCTCTCCCAGTTCCCCCAAAAGTGGAAACTGGCAGTGGTGATTCCAGTCCATAAAAGTGGTGACAAGACTCTCAAGAACAACTACAGGCCTATATCCATCCTCCCTCCTCTATCCAAAGCATTGGAACAGATAGTGGCTGATCAGCTCACGGAGTACCTTGTAAAATACAGCCTGCAATGTTCCCAGGAGCATGGCTTCCGCAAAGGGCACAGCACTACCACAGCACTCCTCGAATTCACCACACATATCCATCATCCACTTGATCAGGGCCAGTTGGTCGGCGCCTCTTTTATTGACCTGACTCATGCATTTGACACTGTCAGTCACTCCATTCTCCTGAATTATCCCTCCTTGGTCTTTCAAGTGAAACTACCCTCTGGTTTCAAAGCTACCTCAGTAACTGGACCCAACAGGTCAGGATTGGTGAATTCCTTTTGTCATACCTACCAATCCACCCTGGACCACCCCAAGGTTCTATCCTGGGTCCCTTGTTGTTCTGCATTTTCCTGAACACTCTCCCTGCCTCCTGCCATGACAGAATGTTACTGTATTCAGATGATGCAGTAATCTTCACTTGCCACACCGACCCCACCTCTATTCGGTCTCAACTACAGAAAAGTTTCACAGAAGTGGAAGACTGGTTTTGCTCACATCAACTCATCCCTAACCACAAAAAAACTAAAACAATGTTGCTCCATGGAACCCACAACAAGTACAAGGACCATGAGCTCATAATTAACAACCACGAAAGCGTCGCTCTTGAGCAGGTGGATATGTTTAAATATCTAGGCCTGACCCTTGACTGCTCCCTCTCATATACCAAACACATTGACAATATCACTAAAACTGTGAACTCCCGTATAGGGCTACTATACAAGCATAAACCTTGCCTAACAGCTGAAGTCTTGAACCTCGCTATCCAGAGCTCTGTTATCTCAACTATTGACTACGGGTTCGTTATCTATGGATCCGCTACTGATACTGCACTCTGGCACATAGCTGTAGCCCTTAATAAGGCATGTAGACTCCTTATTTCACCTGCCCGCCTTCTCACATGTGTGACATTTAAGAACAGGCTAACTGGCTCCAGCTATCTGGCAGGCTAAAGTACCAGACCTGCATTCTAGCTAAGAAGACATCACTGGGCCTTATGCCCCCTGGAGTCCAGTCAGTATTGACCCTGCAGCGTGTCATCCGCCTAACTAGAAGATTGGACAGTGTAACCTTTACAACAGCTCGCTGTTGGACCACTCCAGCTCAGCGTTCTTACCTTGTCAGAGCCTCCACCTGGTTAGAAACATAGAAACATAGAATTTGACGGCAGATAAGGACCGCTTGGCCCACCTAGTCTGCCCATTTTCCTACCTAACAGATAAGCTGCAGATCCTAGTTAACCAACAGCTTACTTCCTCCTACACCCCACTAGGACTGCCTTATGCCTGTCCCATGCATTCTTGAATTCCCCCACTGTTCTTGACTCCATGACCTCCTCAGGAAGCTGTTCCATGCATCCACAACCCTCTCTGAAAAAATACTTCCTCACATTACCTCTGAGCCATCCCCTCTATCTTCAAATTGAGGCCTCTTGTTCTTGAACATCTCTTTTCTGGAAGATGCTACCTCTTGACTTTGTTGATTCCTTGAGGTACTTGAAAGTTTCTATCATGTCCCCTCTCCCTTCTTTCCTCAAGGGTATACATATTAAGCTCCTTTAGTCTTCCTTCATTATGTCTTCTGGTGCAGGCCCTGCACCATTTTGGTGCCTCCTCTGGACAGCCTCCACTCTATCTATGTCTTTGCGGAGATGGGGTCTCCAGAACTGCACACAGTACTCCAGATGGGGTCTCACCAACTGTCTGTACAGAGGGATAACAACTTCCTGTTTTCTACTATTGATGCCTCTTCCTGTGCATCCCAGTATCCCCCCAGCCTTCCTTACTGCCTTCTCACATTGCTTGCCCACCTTTAGGTCATCTGATATAATTACCCCCAGGTCCCTTTCTATTTTTACTGTTGTCAGTATCTCACCCCCCATTGTGTACGCTTCCCCTTGGTTTTTGTTTCCCATGTGCATTACCTTGCACTTCTTTGCATTGAATCTGTGCTGCCATACATTTGACCAGTCCTCCAACCTTGCCAAGTCCCTTCTCATCCTTTCCTCTCCATCTTGTGTATCAACCCTGTTGCAGATCTTTGTGTCATCTGCAAAGAGACATACTTTTCCTTCCAGTTCTTCTGCAATGTCACTTATAAAGACATTAAAAAGGACAGGTCCCAGTACTGAACCCTGCGGTACCCCGCTAGTAACCCTCCTTTCTTCACTGTGTACACCATTTACTACTACCCTTTGCGTCCTGTTGTCTAGCCAATTTTTTTTATCCAGGCTACCACCTTGGGACCCATTCCAAGGCTGGCTGTCTTGTGTATTAATCTTTTGTGTGGGACTGTATCAAATGCCTTGCTAAAATCTAGGTAGGCCATGTCCACTGCCCCTCCCTGGTCTACTACTTTGGTCACCCAGTCAAAAAAATCTATGAGATTCGTCTGACACAACCTTACCATCGTGAATCCATGCTGCCTTGGGTCCTGTGCCCCACTGGCCTCTAGGTACTCAACAGTTCTTTCCTTCAGAAGTGATTCCATCATTTTCCCTACCACTGAGGTCAAACTGACTGGTCTGTAGTTTCCTGCCTCTGTCCTGCTCCCACTTTTGTGTAGAGGAATCACATCTGCCCTCCTCCAGTCCTCGGGTACCACCCCATCCTCCCATGATTTGTTAAAGAGTGTAGTCAGCGGTGTCACTAGTTTTACCCTTAGTTCTTTTAGAATTCTTTGGTGAATCCGTCAGGCCCCATTGCTTTGTCCACCTTCAATTTTATTAGTTCTTCAGAACCCTTTCTTCTGTAAATGGACTGTATCACCTGCCTTCAGTGTTTCTCTTGTTTGGTTTAGGTAACTCCCCTCCTCTTCCTTTGTGAATACTGAGCAGACATATTAGTTCAGTATCCTGCTTTTTCACTGTCACCCTCTACCCACATTCCCTTCCCTTTATTAAGCTTCAGTATCCCTCATTTGGTCTTTCTTCACTCTCTAATGTACCTATAAAAGGTCTTATCCCCTTTCTTAACAGAATTGGCTATCCTTTCCTCGGTTTGGGCCTTTGCTATTCTGACTGCCTTCCTAGCCTCTTTCTGCTTTAACTGATAAAGTTCTCTGTCCTGCTCCTTCTGTGTTTCCTTATGTTTCCTGAATGCTGTCCTTTTCTCCTTAACCTTCCCTGCCACCTCTTTTGAGAACCATAGCGTTTTTTCCTTCATTGTGTTTTATTGATTTGCTTTACACAAAGGCTTGTTGCCTCTGTGATGGCTGTTTTGATCACTCCCCATTGTTCCTCCACCCCTCCTTCTTGCCTGTTTGCTAGTGCTTTTCTGAGGCACTCTCTCATTTTCCCAAAGTCAGCCCTCCTAAAGTCCAGTACTCTTGCTTTTGTATGGCTTGATTGTATGGCTGTGTTTATCGTGAACCACACTGTTTGGTGGTCGCTGTTCCCAGATGGCTACCCACTTCTAAATCTGAGATTCTTTCTCCATCCCCATGTGAAAGTACCAGGTCTAAGATTGCTCCTCCCAGTGGGTTCCGATACTAGCTGTCTGAGGCATTGCCCCCTGTAGGGCATCAAGAATGACCCTGCTCTTGGATGTGCCTGCAGCAAAGGTACTCCAGTTAACATCTGGCATATTCAGGTCCCCCATCAACAATATCTCCCCTTTTTCTGCCATTCTAAGAAAGCCTTCTATCGTTTCCTTGTCCATTCCTCCCCTGAGATGGGGGTCTGTATACAACCCCCATGCGGATTGTGGTGCCATTTCCTGTCTCCAGGGTGACCCAAAGTGCTTCATCTGCTCCCTGTTTACTCTCTAGTTCTGTTGCTTTGATCCCTTCCTTTACATAGAGAGCTACTCCTCCTCCTCCTCCTCTTTTACCCTCCCTGTCCCTCCTGTAGATTGTGTATCCTGGTATGTTGACATCCCAGTCATGGTTCTCTGTGTACTCTGTTTCTGTGACTGCCACAATATCCAGGCAACCCTCTTCCATCAAGGCCACTAGTTCAGGGAGCTTGTTACACAGACTATGGGCATTGGTACTCATCACCCTCCACTTTTTGATAGCCTTACCCCTTTTAGCCCTATTTCTGTCCTTACTGCCTTTGCCTTTTTTTACATTTAAATCTGTTCTGCTCCCTAATAACTTCTGTACCTTGGTGTTTACCTCACTAATCACCATGTTTTGTGGGGGGAGGCTGGGATTTCCCTGCTCCTTTTCAGTGCCTCCCCCCTTGGCTAGTTTAAATGCTTGCCAATGAAGCATTTAAACCTCTCACCTAGGATCCTGGTTCCCCCTGGACAGATGCAGACCATCGCACCAGTATAGGTCTGCATCCCTCCAGGTGGCTTCCCAGTTCCCAATGAAGCCAAAACCCTGAGCTCCACACCAGTTTTTCAACCACTCATTGAATTCCCTGGTGAGGAGTGCCCTAGCATCTCCCTTGCCATAGACAGGCAGCACCTCTGAGAAGGTTACTGTATGCGCTACTTGTCTAAGGTCCCTTCTCAACTCTACAAACGCCTCTTGCACTGGTCTGATCCCATTCCTAGCCAGGTCATTTGTTCCTAGGTGGACAATGACATCTAGCTCCCTCCCTTGTGCAGTTCCTCCCACGATCCTGAGGATTCGCTTCCTGTCCCTCCAAGCCGTGGCGCCAGGAAGGCACCTTACCTCCTCCCTTCCTCCCCATTTCTACCCCCTACGATTGAGTCCCCACCAGGAGTTGTTTCCTTCCCTGTGGGGTCCCATGCCACCCTCCTGTGGGTCTCCTTTGTGAAGGTTCCCAGCATCCTCCTTGGTTTCCACTGTAGGTACCTCCTTAGAGGAACCACTATCCGCCAGAAGAGCGAATGAATTGTGGAGAGGTATAGCTGGAGGGATGCAACTCTGCTCCACCACCCTCTCCCTCCCTGAGCCCACCCTGGTCCAGCCTCCCCTCTTTCATTGGCAACCTCTGAGGTAGTGGCATTGGCCCTGGTGGTCCCTCGGTGGGGGAGGAGGTTTCACAAATCCTAGCCCGGTCAGCCTGGAGACGGCCAACCTCCTCTCTCAGACCAGAGAGGTGCCTGCAAATAGGGCAGCATTGCAGCCTCCAGAATGTCTCCCAGAACACTGCCGCCCCACAGCCATTGCACTGCACCACTCCTAACATGTCTTATTTTGTGCCCCCGCTACTGTTTCTCTGGATGCTTACTCTCTCCTCTCCTTACAACTCTCACCCTTCCTGTTCTGGGACAGCAACTTCCTATCTTCTTCAATAGCCTCCTTCTTCCTTGCTCAATATCAGACCACCAGCAGCTGGGGTGAGCTACGTTTTCCTTTAGGGTGGACAAAACCAATGTTTCTCTATGATCCTTTCCTTATTACTGCCAAACAGGAAGTTACTGTTGACAGTCAAATCCAGTGGCTATAAAAGTAGAACTGGCTTTGGGTGGGTGGGATGGAGGGCAATTAGTAAGAAAAAAGGCTAGCAACAGGAGGTTGTAATTTGACTCACCTGCTTTTATAGTGTCTAAACCACACCCCAATTAAGCTCTCTTTCCTCCTACTGGTTTAGCAACATTAGCTGATACAGTACCCTTCCCAGCACAGAACACACACACACACTGACTTTCTTTTTTTTAACCCTAAATAAGACCCCTTCTACTTCTAATAAAGTTATCTGTCTACTTAATCTTAACAGACAATGACTCCTGCTGAAATATGTTTTAAATTAATAAGAAAATGTAGCTTCTTTTAGTTAGCTGCGTTCTGCTCTACAAGCAAGGCTAGCAACAGCTTCAACTTACTACCTACAGAAATCTCCAACATTGCCACAGTTGGTGCTATTAAGTGTAAACTGCATCAGCACCTCGTGGCTAGCGCCTTCTGTGATTGCTTCTTATAAGCCCCTCCAGGCATACTGCCCTCAAGCATCCCTCCTCACTGCCTCAGCTCCTCCTCCTCTCCTGCCCCCCCCCCCATTACTGGGTATAGGATGAATCTGTCTCCTTTCATCCCCCTTCCTCCTCCCTGCTGTTTCCCATCTACCACATACCCAATGCAATGCCCTCCTCATTTCTCCCCCTCCCTCCCCTCTCCCATACCACCCCTCACCACCACTCTTCTTTCTTTTCCCGCTAACCCACCCTAACATAGCTTCACTGAGCCGCCTATGAATTGTACTGTATAATTAACTCACAACACAATTCCTTGACAATGCCTTTGGCTGCTGCTATTGTAACCATACTTGTGTTTTTTTGTTTTTTTTTGGTCTTTTTGTAAGTTACATTGTAATGATCATGTTATGTTTTGTACCTTATTGACTTGACGTGGAACCTTTGTGAAAGAGCCCTCTGCTCAAAGGTGTCATCCGAAATACAAATAAATAAAAATAAATGAGGAGGTTGTGGGGTCTAAAACTGTGGGAGAATTCAAGAATGCATGGGATAGACATAAGGCAATTTTTGTGGGGTATAGGAAGAAAGAGGCTGTTGGTTAAATAGGATCTGCAGCTTATCCTCTAGGTAGGGAAATGGGCAGACTAGGTGGGCCAAGTGGTCCTTATCTCTGCTGCCAAAGTCTAGGTTTCTATGTTTTCTATCCAAAAAGGAGAAAAGGATAGCATTCAGGAAATATAAGGAAACACAGAAGGAGCAGGGCAAAGAACTTTCAGTTAAAGCAGAAGGAGGCAAGGAAGGCAGTCAGAATAGCAAAGGCCGAAACCGAGGAAAGGATAGGCAACTCTGTTAAGAAGGGGGATAAGACCTTTTATAGATACATTAGGGAGCGAAAAAGACCCAAGGAGGGATACTGAGGCTCGATAAAGGGGAGGGAATGTGGGCAGAGAGTGACAATGAAAAAGCAGCGATACTGAACAAATATTTCTGCTCGGTATTCACAAAGGAAGAGGAGGAGGAGGTACCTAAACCAAACAAGAGAAACACTCTGAAGATGGGGGTCGATACCAGTCCATTTACAGAAGAAAGGGTTCTGAAAGAACTAATAAAATTGAAGGTGGACAAAGCAATGGGGCCTGATGGGATTCACCCAAGAATTCTAAAAGAACTAAGGGTAGAACTAGTGACACCGCTGACTACTCTCTTTAACAAATCATGGGAGGATGGGGTGGTACCTGAGGACTGGAGGAGGGTGGATGTGATTCCTCTTCACAAAAGTGGGAGCAGGACAGAGGCAGGAAACTATAGACCAATTAGATTGACCTCAGTGGTAAAGAAAATGATGGAATCACTTCTGAAGGAAAGAATTGTTGAGTACCTAGAGGCCAGTGGGGCACAGGACCCAAGGCAAAATGGATTCATGATGGGAAGGTCGTGTCAGACGAATCTAATAGATTTCTTTGACTGGGTGACCAAAATAATAGACCAGGGAGGGGCTGTGGACATGGCCTACCTAGATTTTAGCAAGGTATTTGATACAGTCCCACACAAAAGATTAATACACAAGACAGCCAGCCTTGGAGTGGGTCCCAAAGTGGTAGCCTGGATAAAAAAAAAGTGGCTAGACAACAGGACGAAAAGTGTAGTAGTAAACAGTCCACAGTGAAGAAAGGAGGGTTACTAGCGGGGTACCGCAGGGTTCAGTACTAGGACCTGTCCTTTTTAATGTCTTTGTAAGTGACATTGCAGAGGAACTGGAAGGAAAAGTATAAATTTTTGCAGATGACACAAAGATCTGCAACAGGGTAGATACACAAGATGAAGTGGAAAGGATGAGAAGGGACTTGGCAAGGTTGACGGAATGGTCAAATGTATGGCAGCTCAGATTCAGTGCAAAGAATTTCAAGGTAATGCACCTGGGAAACAAAAACCCAGAAGAAGAGTATACAATGGAGGTGAGATACTGACAACATTAAAAATGGGAAGGGACCTGGGGGTAATTATATCAGATGACCTAAAAGTGGGCAAGCAATGTGAGAAGGCAGTAAGGAAGGCTGGGGGATACTGGGATGCATAGGGAGAGGCATCAGTAGTAGAAAACAGGAAGTTCTAGGGACATGGATATGTTGTTCATCCACACTTATTGGCAGGTCCCTTGCCGCTTTAAATTTTGCGGAAGGTCTTCAAGCTGGCTCCTCCCACCCACCGGATGGTAAAACTCTCGGCTCCGCCCCATGACGCCAGATCTTCCTTACCGCTTGGAAGCTCAGGTTCCCTCCTTAGTGCTCTGCGTTTTCGACTGGTTCCTGAAAATTGCGGTCTTCGAAATCATTGGAAGTGTGTTTTCTGAAACTTCGATCTTTTCTTCTTCACTACGGCGATGGCTCAGTCCTTTTCCGGCCCCAGGAGGCGCACGGTTAGTTCCTCCAGGAGAGACTCGCATTTTACATGCGTTTATTGCCTGGACTTGGATCACAATCCTCAGGCTTGCGATTTCTGATCTGCCCTTTCGGTCAGCTCTCTGGAGGACCGCGTGGCCCATTCGGGGCTCGGACATCCGGTAACTTTTTCCGCTCAAGAGATTCCCTCGGACCGTCAGGTGTCCGCTTCGACTGTTTCTCAGCAGTTCGATCCTGCCAGGGAAGGGGCGGCTTCTCCCCTCTCTCCCTCGGTTGCGGCGCTTATCCTGCTCTCCTTGGGTTCTACTCATGCAGCTTCGTTCAGGAGCTTCGTTTCCTTCTCCTCCAGGAGAGGGACCCTGGAGCCCTGCCTCTCGGCTAAATCTAAGGGGCATGGGCGGGGTCTCTTAAGTCGGCAGGGCGGGAAGTTTCCCCTCCTCATTGGCTGGCGCTTGCCTTGATCGAGATGCGGCTTTGGCGCTGGCCTCCTGGTGTCCCGATCAGGTCAGCCGGCCAGGACCCCCGCGACGTTGTCGAGTCTCTCGAGCCGTCATTTGGGCTGTCTTCAGGTGCCGCCATCCCTCCACTGGTACCCTCGGCGGAGGCTGAGGTTCTGTCCGTCCCCTCTGGTCGACAGCCCTCGGGTCTTTCTTCCGAGCCGAGGGAGGAGAGGGCGCGTCCCGCTCCTTCCCAGGCCCACCCTCGGTCCCCCCGACAATTTGGGTCTCGGTCTAGCCGCTCACGCCGATCTCGGCGTTCTCGGGTCGGGCACCGAGTCAAGTGGCTTTTGCCGCTCGTCCCCTCCTCGGATGAGGAAGCGGCGATGCCGTTGCGCCAGCGTTACGGAACTCGTAATGGCGACAGCAGTTGTTGTCCGGTATCAATCGACCCCGATTCATTCTCCAGATAGCAAGCAGCTGCCGCTCGGTCGGCAGCCGTTCGAATCAGTCGAGGAGCTCTCTCCAGGGCCGGGTGCTCGTCCAACCCTTGCTGCCCCTCCGCCTTCGGCAGAGCACAGGCCAGGCCATGACCTGTTCCCCAGGTTACGCGGTCCCCTCACTCCTGCCCGCCTTCAGTGGACGAAGAGTGCTTTGGGCCTCCGGCAGCTTTTTGCAGACCCTTCGGAGCCTGAAGCCGGCTCTGCTATGTTTCCTAGCGGGGAGGACCCGGGGTCTTCCCAGGAACATTCCGTAGATGACAGCCCATCGTCTTTGATGGGTCTGCTTCAGCTCATTTCGGAATTCACTGGGATGCAGCTTGAGCCCGTCTCCAAACAGGCATCTTACCCCCTTATGGAGATTCTGGACCGAAGGGGTTCTCCCTCTGAGGCCTTCCCAGTGGCTGAGGCTATCGTGGGCCCAGCCTTGGATCTATGGCGGTGGCCTACTTCCTGCCCTGCGCCTTTGGCCAGGGTGGCTCGGAGGTACCCTGTCCCTGTCGGTTCTCTGCCTGGTTTCTCGGAGCACCCCTCAGCTGAAGGGGTAGTCACCGACGATGTTTTCCAGTGTCTTGGAAACGCTGGGGATGTGGATAGACCCCCTGACAGAGTCCAAAAGGATAGGCTTCATCGGGTGCAAGGTTTACGCTGCGTCCTCCCTAGGCCTCCATCACGCCAGCTCGGCGGCTCTTATGGCACACTATTCCCATGCCCTTCTGGGCACCCTGGACGAGGTTCTGCCTCATCTCCCGGCTGACCTGCGGGTACGGGGACCAGGGTAGGGCGGTGGCAAAACAACAGCTCCAGACGGCTCTGGATCTGGGTCACTCCTGTGCCAGATCGGTGGCGGCCGCAGTGGTCATGTGCTGCAGGGTGTGGCTGAGGTTATCCTCCTTTTCCTTGGAAACCCAGCACGAGTTGGCGGACATCCCCTTCTTGGGGACTGACCTTTTCGGCCCTGGAGTGGAGGGACATATCCAAGGGCCCGAGAAGTCTGATGCCACTCCGGACTCTGTCCTCCCACCCGGAGGTCAAGGCAACCGTCAGCCTTCGCGTAGCGCCTTTGCCCCGGGCCCTGCGGCTCAACTGGCCCAGCACGAGGCCAGCAGGCATGCGCTAGGCGTGCTTTGCCAGTCCAGCATCTTCCTCTAAAAGGAAGCAGGGAGGCAGGAAACAGAGAGCCCCTTGGCCCCCCACAACTTGCTCAGTGGCGGGCCAAGGGCATTGCCCCCGGCTCCGTCGTCCCAGCCCGGGTTTCCCCATGGAGGAACAGCTCCGCACCTCCTTCTGGAGGTATTTAAGGGTAGATCCTGTCGCAGGTTGCGAGCGGTCTCACCTTTTGAGCCGTAGCCCCATGGGGATCTTGGGTCCACTGGCTCTTGGTCGGTCGTAGTGACACGCCTGGCCCTCTAGTTAGAGGTGATCAGGAAGGCTGCGGACCCCCCAACCCTGGGTTCGGGTCCAGGTATTCCTGGCCTGAAACGGACTGGGGCTCGCGCCCCATTCTTCCACACGCCTGGATGGTCTCTCTGCTTCAGATATTCTATCCGCTGAACGTGGCGTGTGGCTGTTTCCTGAGCCTCCAGGACATTCCTACTCCTCGTTCTGTCCGTTTCTTGGGAGACTCCTCCCCTTCTTAGCGGGGGATCTCCTTACGAGTTCCTAGCCAGGCCCTTCTTTTTGCTCAGCAGTCTCTGCAGCACTGAAGGGTCCGGACGTAACCCCACCCAGAAGGCAGACTGGTCTCCCGTTACAGGAGCCAAGTGGGAACTCGTGCCTTAGCGGTGAGGCTTCTTTGGAACTAAGCTCGACTCTTGAGTCTGAGCTCGGCTTGAGGCGGACAGGGCTGAGGTTCTTCCTCCCTTACCCAGTCAGGTTGGCCGGATAATTATGTCCTGCCAGGACCTCCTGGGCCTCGGGGCGGCCTTCCCCTAGTGGGAGGGGCCAGCCAGAGGTCACAGCGCTGCGTCCTTTGGACCAGTTTGTGACTACAGCCCAGGAGTTAAGAGAACGCTCCCTTCGGACCGTTCCAACTTCTGCAGGAGAACATCCTGTTCGTTCACCCTGAGTCAGCGGTCTTCTCCGACCGATGCTTCTCGGATGGGTGGGGTGCCCATCTAGGGGAATACAGAGTGCTTCGCCTCTGGTCCTCTCGAGAGTCCCGATGTCCTTCCTGCTTGCTGGAGCTCCAGGCGGTCCGCTTAGCTTGCACCGCCGCTCCGTTTGTACGGTCTAATGGTCTAAGTCCAAGTGGGACAACACCATGACCATGTGCTACCTACCCAGCCAGGTTCGGTCCAACCCTTGCCTCGGCGCAAGGAGGTTCTCCGCATTGGGTTTTCGCGCAGTCGAGGGTTCCCAGCCATTTGATGGCAGGAGCCTCCAATTTCCTGGCTGCTGCCCTAAGCTGGGCATAGGCTGCACCTCATGAGTGGTTTCCCCTGCCGGAGGTAGCACAGGATCTTCTCCCTCCAGGGAGAATACGAGGCCGAGACTGTTTTATGCCCGCCCCCTCAGCAAGGCCTGCTGTAGGGGATGTCATCGGGGCCACGGACCCCGGGCCCCTCCGTGCCTCTCCCCCATTTCCCTTGACCTACGGGCAAGGCAAGGAGGGACTTGGCGCAGGTGATGCTGGTAGCCCCAGACTGGGTTGCCAGCTCTGGTATCCAGCTCTCCTCAGTCTCATCCCCAGGCTCCCGAGGCGGCTTCTAGTCCGCCCGGTCCTGTTTTTCCTTTTCAGGGGAAGGTTATCCATCTGGACCTTCAATCCCTACACCTGTAGGCCGGTCCCTGTGCGGCTAGGGGCCAGGCCTAGGGTCCTTCGGCAAAGTCCTCGACTTTCGAGGTGTCCTGCTAAGAAGTCAAGTTGGCCAAAATGCTCGTCCTCTTGGAGAAGTTCTCCCTTTTGATGATGGGATAGGGCCTTGCCCTCCCCGTCCCTGGGCGAGCATTCCGGACCATCTGCGGTCCATTCTTAAACCAGGGCTTCGACCGACGACCCTCTAGGTGCTTCTACGGGTCACCCCTGTCTTCCGGGCGTGGGCTGGAAGGCAGCTGGTGGTGCAGAGAAGGTGGTCTGGCACTTCTAGGCCTCGATCACGCCTCTCCTTTGGGGGAGAGTATCCCCATTTCTGTGGGATCCTTGCTGGTATGGGCTTAGCTCATGAGCAAGCTATCCGAACCTTTTGCACAGGTGCGAGTTTCCCCCACCTGTTGTGGAAGAACACCTTCTTGGGGCTACTCTGCCATCCAGAAGGTGGGGAGAGTCCCAGGCGCTCCTTTAATCTCCCTGTCCGGTTTTCCACTGGGACTAGGTTGTCCTGCGCCCCACCCGAAGTCCTTCCAAAGGTGGTGTCAGAGTCTTCCCTTCGGGGGTATTGCCTCTGCCAGGGTTTATCCCCATTCACACCTCGGAGGCCATATATAGGTTCCATAGGGACCTGTTTAACGCTCACCTACCTAGGGAGCGTAAAGCTGAAGTTCGGGAGAGGTTCGCCAGCTGTTTATCATCTTCGCTGAAGTTGCATCTGGCAGATTTGCAGCCAAGTGGATGACGAGCGGGTGGGTCACCCCTGCATAGGTATCCACTATAGGCGGGCGGGCATGGAGCCTCCCAGAGGGATAAATGCTCATTTTACCCGTCCTTCCGCTGCATCGGTGGCTGCTTCGAGGATACTCTGGTCAGGATATCCGCAGGGGCTTCTGCCGGAAGCAGGCTTTGCCAGTTCCCCTTCCACATCGACCTTGGGTCGCGCCAGGGTGTTGGTCGGGGCCTCGGTTCTCCAGTCTTTCTACCCAAGTAGGGGGTGCGTCTTGCCTCCCTCCTCCCGGAGAACTGCTAGGAGTCTGCCAATAAGTGTGGATGAACAACATATCCATGTCCCTTGAAATACAGGTTACTCACCTGTAACAGGAGTTCTAGGAATGGTATATGTTGTTCATCCACACGACCCACCCGGCCTCGACGCACAACCTGGCTTCCAGCGGGCTAGATCTGGCGTCATGGGGCGGAGCCGAGAGTTTTACCACCCGGGTGGGTGGGAGGAGCCAGCTTGAAGACCTTCTGGCAAGATTTAAAGCGGCAAGGGACCTGCCAATAAGTGTGGATGAGCAACATATACCATTCCTAGAACTCCTGTTACAGGTGAGTAACCTGTATTTGTTATCCTTCTGTACAGACAGTTGGTGAGACCCCATCTGGAGTACTGTGTGCAGTTCTGGAGACCCCATCTCCGCAAAGACATAGACAGATATCTCTTAACTGCCCATTTCAGCGGCAGAAAATTCACTGCCCCCACCCAGCTTTTTTAAATGTCCTGACTCAAAGTATGCAACTTATCTTCAGGTGTGCGAGGGCAAGACCATAAACTTACAAGTGGCAGAGCCATGAATGAGTTACAAAGTCTTGCCCCGTCACGAGTGGTGATAAACTGTATTCTGAGTCAGGCCATGGCATGTTTAGTTTATACAGCAACAGTTTGCTAGTTACACTTTTAAATTGTTGTTTCAGTGAAGGTTTAAAGGTTTAGTGCTGCACAGTGCTATCATGATGTCATTGGTGTTATGAAAGCTGCTCTGTAAGGCATCCAAAATAGACCAATCATTTTTATACGCCAGCATTTAGGGAAGGGGGTTATATTTTCAGTGTGTGGAGTTGGCAGCCTGATCCCTTCCAGTTCCCTATTAACCTGTCCCACCCTGCTCTCTTACTTTCTGTGATGTCACTGTAGGAAGAGTGCATGAGCTTTCCGGTTGAGCTGCGACTTTAATTTTCAACAACTGTAATGCTAAAATTTAAACTACAGCAGGTGGAAAGTGCCTTTATTCACTTCAGTGGGGCGTGCATCAGTGCTCTCCCTATAATAATATCACTGAATGGGACTGGGCTGCTGACTCCACAGAGCCCAAATATAATCCCTTGCCTAAATGCAGTAAATGGAAAATGTATTTGTTTAGCCTTACAGGTAGCTGCAGCTCAGTCTTTGTGGACACCTCTGGAGACCCCATCTCCGCAAAGACATAGACAGATATCTCTTAACTGCCCATTTCAGCGGCAGAAAATTCACTGCCCCCACCCAGCTCTTTTAAATGTCCTCACCTGTAACAGGAGTTCTAGGAATGGTATATGTTGTTCAGCATGGTTTCACCAGGGGGAGGTCATGTCAGACCAACCTCATTGAATTTTTTGACTGGGTGACTAGGGAGGTGGATCAGGGGGGCAGTGGACATGGCCTATCTGGACTTCAGCAAGGCCTTTGACACTGTGCCACATAGAGACTATTACACAAACTGGGGAATATGGGTGTGGGCAGGACAGTAGTGTGGTGGGTAGGTAACTGGCTGGGTGGCAGGACACAGAGGGTGGTGGTAAATGGCTTGTCCTCCACAGAGGAAGAGTGACCAGTGGGGTACCACAGGGATCAGTGCTGGGACCGGTCCTATTCAACATCTTCATCAGTGACATTGCACAGTATCTAGAAGGCAGAATTTCACTGTTCGCTGATGACACAAAGCTCTGTAACAGAGTAGACACACCAGAGGGTGTAGACAGAATGAGAAGGGACCTGCAGAAACTTGAAGAATGGTCAAGGGTTTGGCAGTTGAAAGTCAATGCAAAGAAGTGCAAGATAATGCATATAGGGCACAAAACCTGGCACAATATATCAGTTGGGGGTGAGGATATAGCATGCACCAAGCAGGAAAGGGATCTTGGGGTTGTCATCTCTGATGACCTCAAGGTAGGAAACAGTGTGACAAGGCATCAGGTAAAGCAAATAGGATGCTGGGATGTATAGGCAGGGCATCACCAGCAGGAAAAGGGAGGTCATAATTCCGCTATACAAGACACTAGTGAGGCCCCACCTGGAGTACAGTGTACAGTTCTGGAGACCATACCTACGTAAGGACATAGACAGGGTAGAGAAGGTTCAGAGGAGGGCAACAAAGATGGTGCATGGGTTGCATCACAAGTCCTATGAAGACAGGTTGAAGGAACTGAACATGTACTCCCTGGAGGAGAGGAGGGAGAGAAGGGATATGATAGAGACATACAAGTATCTTACAGGGAGGAACAGGGTGGAGGAAAACACTATTTTTAGCGAAAAGATGTTTCAGGACTAGAGGGCACGGGATGAAGTTGGAGGGAGGACATTCAGAGGAAACATGAGAAAGAATTTCTTCACAGAACGGGTGGTGGACAAGTGGAACACCCTGCCAGAGGAAGTGGTGGGGGCTGAAACAATCACGGGATTTAAGAATGCATGGGATAGACATAAAGGAATTCTAGAGGTCAGGGGTAAGGGGAAATAGACTTCTAGGAAAACAAACTGAACTTACAAGCTCAAATGGGCAGACTAGGTGGGCCATAGGCCCTTATCTGCCGACACTGTCTATGTATCTATGTATCTATGTACCTCCCTCCATAGAGTCAGTAAGTTACACCTTCTGAAGTTATTGACATCTGGATCATTGAAACGTTTGCCTCGTTGATGTCACTCACATTGACATGTTAGTGATGCCTCTGTAACGGGTGGCTCCATACCTCCTCAGTTTTGTTTCCCATTGTCGGCTGCTCATTTTATCGAGGAAAAGCCTTCGTCAATTTTGATCATTGAAGTTATCATTTTTCTTTACTCGGTTTTATTCTTCTTGCAGGCCACCACTGGCAAGTTCAAAGAAACCCCCACTTCTTCACTTCTGTCAGTGTGGCCTTAAAATATCTGGAGAGAACGGCTGTCGCACTTTGTGTTTTCTGCCTGGGTCTTTTGCATATTGTGAAGAACTGTGTTTTGTCAAGGCTTCAATCAGGCCTTGAGGAGATTACACTGGAAGGCTTTGGAAAATCTCTTTCGGAAAATGCAAAGCGGGCAGTATCAGCATCCTCTCTGAGGTCTGTGGCTCGCTGTATTGGGTCTGCCACTGGGGAAACCCACAGGTTTTGTCAGGAGGCCATGCTGTCACCTTCAGAGGAAACAAATGCCATTCGACTACGGAGAAGTTGGAAAAGGCCTCTGGCAGATTTTCGCTAAAGACATAGGATAGCATGTATAGGAAGCAGTGTAGTGCAGTGGTTTAAGACTCTGAGCTGCAAACCTAAAGACCTGGGTTTGAATCCCACAGCCCCCACTTGCATACTGTGTGACACTGAGCAAGTCACTTAACTTCCTTGTGCTGTCAGGTCGCACCTGTAAACCAGCTTCAGCTTAGTGTGTGCCTCCCGGTTAAAAAACAAAAAAAAAAATTTCAGTCTCCTTTCTGGTCCAGGTTGCTGCCAAATCCCCCATGAGGGTAAGTCGCAGGCTGCCGCCTCATTGGTGTTCATCGCCAGCGTAACGATCCTGCGGACAACAGAGGCCTCATTTCAGGTTTTGCTGTGCCTCGCGCAGAACAGGCTAGGAACTGCTGCAGAGGACGAGAGCTCCACTAAGAGGAGTCTGATATCCTGCCATGACCATTCTTCCCATTTACTCTGAGTTGGAGGATGCCAGCATGGCTCCCTGACACAGACCTGGTACATGAGCTGCTGTCCCATGCAAGGCAGATCAACAGTAGTTTTTCCTCATCTGCCAAAGCTTTTCATGCAAACAAGTCTGAAACTAACTCACTGGTTATTATGGCACCCTTAAGATAGATCTAGGGCTCCCCATCATATGAGCTATTTGTCTCCTGACAAAGAATCCAGAAAATTAAACATTTTGGGCAACCATACCTATGTCTATGCCGTCCTGGGCCTCTGGATTGCTGATTTACCTGGCTTGCATGAATAAACGTCAGAATGGCTGTGGAGGGTTTTATTTGCTTCGGTAGATAAGTTACTGAACTGCAGTGCAGCAGTGTTCCACGCAACATTTATTGCCCCTGTTGCTTCTGCTTGTGCAGCGTGAAGGTGTTGGCATCTGCCTTTGCCAGCATTCATGGCTACATGTTGCTGGTTTTGCTACCAAATTTAATCAAGCTGTTCTGAACTAGTCTTCTTTTTTTTGGCCAAAAGCTATTTGGCCACGGCATGGAGCTCAGTTAAATGCATCAGTCTTCAAAACTAACTTTATACGATCGCCTCGTCCTCTACATCCTCCCAGCCCTTGTCATTCCCCAGCTGTGCACTTATCTGTCCTGTTGACTGACGTGTGTAACCTCTTGGGCAAGAGGGCAATTCAGCCTATACTTGCAGACAAACAGAAGCAGGGTTACTTCTTGCCATACAAGTTTTTCGGCCCTGTGGAAGGTGTGTGTGGGCTCTCAGCCCCATCCTTGCCCCTCTCCCCCTGCACCTGCTGCCTTGGACCACCATTCCAGAGATCCCCCTCGTATTCTCCTCGCAGCAGAGCCGGGAAGGGGATGGCTGTTCTCCCTTTCCAGATGGGGCAGGGCGACTGGCTTACGGTGCAGGGCAGGGGTAGGCAGGCAGGTTTTTTTTTTGCGCTCACCAACCCTTTTTCCTCTGTTCTCTCTTACCCCCTAGCCGCAGCTGCATGTAGGCACACGCATGGAGGCGCGCACACATGCGGAACCATGGCCCCACCCTTCATGTTGCTTGGGCTGCCAGCACTACCCCCAGGCTCCAGGAGAGGAGCACTGTCCTCTGGACACTTAATCATCTCCCTCCTCAACTGACCCCCGACAACCCAGGGTCGTTCCCGAACCTCGGTCACAGGCATGGGAAAAGGTAAGACGCAGAGCGTTTCAGGCCTCTTCACCACCAGACCAGCTCTTGAACCAGGGTTTCTATTTACGATATTTCCTAGTCCTGAAAAAGATCGCTCTACACCCTGTCCTGAGCCTGAGGGGCCTGGACAAATACATGTCGTACAACAGGTTTTGCTTAGTCCGTCTTTAGTTCCCCCTTCCTCTGCTTTCACAGGGGTATTTTCTTTGTGGGAAAATACAGAGTACAGTACACACACACACTAAAATTCTAGTTGGAAATGCAAATATAGCAATGTAGACTGCAAGGCTGAGTAACCCATAATGCTTTGAGGCTCGCTGCCTCTGCATGAGGGCCCCTTTGATAAAGAGGCAGTTACTTTTGATGCACTGGGGGTTTACTCAGCCTGGCCATTTGTAGCACTAAATTTGCACTTTTACTAGAATTTGTGTGAGCACTGTATTCTTTGTGTTTGCATGCTTCAGAACCAGTTTCACAGTAGCATCTTCGCTGTTCAGCAGTTCAGAGTGTTTTTACTATTGTGAGCGCCTGGCTTGCTGTATTTGTTTGAGTATTGACTTTGTGCTCTGGATTTGCAGTATGTTCATTTACACGGCAAAGATTCGGTGTGGCCATCAACAGTACTTATGCGTGTTTTTGTTTTTGCGGCGGCTGCCCGGCGCTACCAGTTTTATGTCTTGCCCTGTCTCATCAGTGCTGGAGGTCTTCACCAAGTCCTTTACTATGGTGACTGTGGTCTTATGCCAAGAGACCCTGAATGTATTCTGTTACCTGAGACTGGCTTCTCAAAGCACCTTTCACGGAAGCGGCTCAATAGACTTTATACTTGACTTGCACAAAGTTGTTTGACCAACGGAGTCTCCTGGTCAGCTAACCCAGATCAGTTCAGATCCCTTGCCATCACCTTCAGTTTGTTGTTGCTGTCTGACATGTCTCAGTTGTTGGCATTCCTTATGGAATCTTGTGCCAACACTCTTAATAGTCCAGACTACACTGATAGCCTAATGTCTGAGTGAATAGCACTCCAGAAGCAAAACCGCAGTTGGCTACCAGATGCTGTTCTGTTATCTTTTAATAGTTCGCTAAAAATGTAGTTACAGCAAGATGGAAAGACATACAAATTAAATGCGACTGTACAATAATTCTTGACAGCAGGCAATCAGTCCTGTAGCCATAAGCCCTGGCACTTCAACTCCGAGTCTTTTGTTAGTACGTTTTTTCATCTTACTGTCACAAGATTTTTGTAGCACCATCAGAGCACCATTAAAAAAGAACTGAACAGCATCTGGTATACAACCGTGGTTTTGCTTCTCAAGTGTTAATATTCTGACTTTTGGTTCTTGTTTTTGGTACTGGCAGCCTTTTCATTGAGCACCAACCATGTAGCAGTTGTAACACAACACCCTGCCTGTGTAAATTGACACCAGTGGCCTGCAGCGCTTGGGTGTCAGCGAGATGCATAATTCGGCTCCTGGGTCACATGACTACCTTTGTGTCTTCTCCCGTGGCCCACTTCCACATGTACATTCCCCAGTGGGCACAGGCTTCCCAGTCTGTACTTCACCCTATTCTGGCCATGGGCCCCCTTACACAGGGCACTTTGCTGGTTGCAAGACTGCTCCCATTGCAGGTGGTCCTCACCATAGATGCCTCCAAGATAGGTTGGGAGCCCGTTTGGGTGCACTCAAGACCTAGGGGTTTGGTCCCCCCTTGGGCCAGTGTCTCCACATCAACATTATAAAGAGGAGGGCTTCTCTTCTTGGCTTGTGAGCCTTCACCCCTCCCATTCAGGTCAGTTAATGGTACGGACGGTCAGCTTTTGTGTCATGCACTTCCTTAACAAACGTGAAGTTACCTACTCTTACCCTCTACAAACAAGGAGCTACCTAACCTGCTATCTCCTCAAAGGAGCCATGCGAGTGTGGGAGTGGGCCCTGGGATATGACATATACATCTTCGCCACATTTCTTCCCGGCACTCTGAACGTCCTGCTGGACACACTCAGCAGGTCGGTTGATAAATTCTGAGAGTGGGAACTTCTCAATGACTTCTTTGCCCATTGGGGTCATTCATTAGACCGTTTTGAGTCCTCACATAGCACAAAATTGCCAAGTTCTAGGGACATGGATATGTTGTTCATCCACACTTTCTGGCAGGTATCCTTGCCACTTTAAATCTTGCCAGAAGGTCTTCAAGCTGGCTCCTCCCACCCACCCGGGTGGTAAAACTCTCGGTTCCGCCCCATGACGCCAGATCTTCCTTACCGCTTGGAAGCTCAGGTTCCCTCCTTAACGCTCTGCATATAAAACTGGTTCCTAATTCTTCGGTTTTGCGAATTTAAACGTTTTTTGCACTTCTAGATTTCGGTCTTCTATCCCTCGTGCGGCTGCGATGGACAAATCGACTCCCGGTTTTCGGAGATGTCCTTGCGGGCAGAAGATGTCTCAGACAGATCCGCACTCCACGTGTGTCTACTATTTAGGCCTTGAGCATGACCCGCAGGCTTGCGACCTGTGCTCTTCCTTCTCAGCCTATGTCCTCAAAGACCGCGCTGCCCGTTTACAACTGGGGCGTCCCGAGAAACGATTTCCTCCGGTAAAGTCAAGAGGCCCGGTCGTCGGTCTCCGGCGGCGGGCTCAGCGGATCAGCTAGAGCAGATGATCGCCCTCGAAGAGGAGGTGGCGTGGGCCGCATCTTCCTCGGCCGCGGCATTTATCCCGCTCTCCCTGGGTTCCTCTTATACAGCTTCCTTTAAGGAGCTTTGCCTGTCCCTCTCAACTAAGGGAGAGGGACCAACATCTGCTGGACCTTCTTCTCAGTCCAAAAAGAAAGACAAGGGTAAGTCCCTCCATCGACACTCGTGGGAGCGGGAAAGGTCCCTCTTCCCGAGTTGTCGGCCATTGACTTCGGTCAGTCGTTCAGCTTCGGCCACTGGTCTCATGGTGTCCCCGTCAGGTCAGTTGACTGAGACTCCCTTCGATGCAGTTGAGATTTTTCTCGACCCGTTGGACGGGTTGTCGCCAGGCGAAGCCGAGAATCCTCTCTCCCCGGTGCCCCCGGTGGGAGTTGAGGATCCCGTGGGCTTGCCAGTGCCTCCGGTTCCGGAGCGCTCGGGTGATCCCTCCGAGCCGAGGGAAGAGCCAGTTCCCTCCGTCCCCTCCCCGCACCGCCCTCGGAAGAGCCAAGGTTCTCGGTCTTGGACTTCTTCGCAGTCCAGCCGATCCCGCCGTCATAGGCGGTCTTGGTCTCGGCATCTGCTGGTAGCTGGCGCCACTAGCCCTCGATCGAGGGAGGCTTGCACGTAGTTACGCTGATGGTACGAGGACCTCATGGGAACAGCTCCTTCTGACCGGAACAAGCCAACGCGTCGCTTCCCCAGCTATTAAGTGGCTGTCACCGAGCGGCGAAACAACCCTCGACTTACCAGAGGAGCCTGTTCCCAGGTCAGTTGTTCGGCCAAAAACAGCTGCTCCACTGATTCTGGTGGAACCTCTGCCTTCACAGCCATTATTTGGGGCTCCGACCAAGAATTCTCGGTCGGCTCAGGGACCGCCCCATAGGCTGTCTGTCACCCTCACTCCCGATTGGCCTCGGCAGGTGGAGGGTGGCTTAGGCCCAAGGCAGCTTTTTGCTGACTCTTTGGAGTCCGACGATGATTCCTCCCTTTTCTCCAGGCGAGTAGACTTGGAGCCCTCTGGAGGTCAGTCGATGGACGATAGCCCTTCGTCCTATCTGGGATTGCTTCGGCTCATCTCGGAGTCCACCGGGATGAAGCTCGAACCCGTGTCTAAGCGGGCCAGGTATCCCCTCACGAAGATACTGGACCGAGAGGATTCCCCTACGGAGGCTTTTCCAGTGGCCGAGGCCATAGTGGGCCCGGCCTTGGAGCTCTGGCAGCACCCTGCTTCCTGTGCTGCACCCTTGGCCAGGATGGCCAGAAAGTATGCGGTCCCTACCGGTTCCTTGTCCGTTTTTTCATAACACCCCTCAGCCGAGGGGCTAGCTACCGACAGCGTTTTCCGGCGCACTGGGAACGCTAGGGACGTGGACAAACCTCCCGCAAGGAGTCCAAGAAATTGGACTATGCCAGGCGAAAGTCTACGCTTGTTTCCTCCCTCGGCCTTCTCCAGGCCAGTTCGGCCGCACTCATGGCACATTTCTCCTCGTGTCCTGTTGGGCTCCCCTGACGAGGTAGTTCCTCATCTTCCAGCGGACCTGCAGACCACGGTTAGGCAGGTGCGGGACCAGGGCAGGGCAGTGGCCAAACAGCAGCTTCAGACTGCTCTGGACATTGGAGACTCATGTGCCAGGTCAGTAGCGGCTGCAGTGGCTATGTGCCTTCGGGCATGGCTGAGGATATCCACCTTCACTTCGGATACCCAGCACAAGTTGGCGGATGTCCCCTTCCTGGGGACCGACCTCTTCGACCCTGGGATGGAAGGTCACCTGCAGAGGATCGAGAAGTCCAATGCTACCTTGGACGCTGTCTCATCCGCACAGAAGGACAAAGGCCACAGACCACAGCCTAAGTCCTTTCGTCCCTGTGCGCCCACAGCACGTCCGGACCAGCAACGTCCGGGCCAGCAGGCTCAAGCTTGGCATCCCAAACCCAAGCCCTCGACTTCCTCCTCCAGGAAGCAGGGAGGTAAAGGCCCTGGAGGTCCCTCGGCCAGTCCTTCCTCCAAGCCTGCCCAGTGATGGGTTGAGGGTGTTGTCCCCAACCCCGTCACCTCACCCCAGGTACCCCCCATGGGGGGACGGCTTTGCCACTTTCTTTCCGCCTGGTCCGTTATCACCACAGACCAGTGGGTGTTGGAGGTGGTGGAAAAGGGCCTGCCTCTGGAGTTCGAGCAGGCCCTACCCTTCAGAGCCATTGCACCTCGGGGGGCCTCGGGGTCCGAAGCCTCGCTATCAGCTCACCGAGCCGACATCGCTCTCCTCCTCGAGAAGGAGATGATCAGAGAGGTGGCGGACCCTCCCTCAGACCCGGGGTTCGTGTCCAGGTACTTCCTGGTTCCGAAACGGACGGGGGACTAGCGCCCCATTCTCGACCTACACGACCTAAACAAGTTTCTAAGATCTCGAACCTTCAGGATGGTCACTCTGGCTCAGATAATACCATCCTTGGAACACGGCATGTGGTTCTGCTCTCTGGACCTGCAGGATGCATTCTTTCACGTCCATATCCGTCCGTCACATCAGAGGTTCCTTCGCTTTCGAGCGGAGGGATCCCTTTTTGAGTTCCAAGCCGTGCCCTTCGGCTTATCTCCAGCTCCCAGGGTCTTCACCAAATGCATGGCAGTGGTGACAGTATTCCTGCGGCACCGAGGGGTCCGGGTTTACCCTTACCTGGACGATTGGCTGATAGCAGCCCCCTCCAGACAGGAGGTGGAGCGGTCCAGAGATCTGGCCCTCCAGGTTTGCTCTCAGATCGGCCGCCTCATAAACAAGGCCAAGTCGGAACTCAAGCCGAAGCAGGTGATTCTTTTCATCGGGGCAGAGCTTGACTCTCTTCGAGCCAGAGCACGGCTCCCAGCGGGCAAGGCTGAGGTTCTTTCCTCCTTTGCCCAGTCATTTCTGGTTGGACAATTGCGCCCTGCCCGGGACTTCCTGCACCTCCTGGGTCTCATGGCGGCCTGTACCAGCGTGGTCCGCTGGAACATGCACCCCCTTCAGTGGGGGCTGGCCAGACAGTCGTCCCAACGCTGCGATCCATTGGACCAGCTAGTGACTGTGACCCAAGGGATGTGGAACGCTCTCCAGTGGTGGACCGTTCCAGTTCATCTGCAGGAGGGCATCCCGTTTGTCAGCCCCGAGCCAACGGTCTCTCTATCGACTGATGCCTCTCTGATGGATTGGGGTGCCCATCTGGGGGAACACTGAGCGCACGGCCTCTGGTCCCCTCGGGAGTCTTGATGCCACATCAACCTGCTGGAGCTCCAAGCGGTCTGCCTAGCTCTCACCGCCTTTGCTCCGTTTCTTCGGGGTCAAGTGGTCCGAGTCCAGACGGACAATACCACAACCATGTACTATCTAAACCGCCAGGGCGGACGTGGCTCCATGCTTCTATGCAAGGAAACTCTCCGCGATCTGGTCACTGTGGCGAGCCTGGAGGCGGATCTCCTAGCCATTCCCGTGGCAGGAGCCTCCAACACCCTGGCCGATGCCCTAAGCCGGATAGGGGCTGCGTCCCACGAGTGGTCTCTCCTGCTGGAGGTAGTACAAGATCTATTCTCCCATTGGGGCACACCTCAGGTGGACCTGTTTGCCTCCAAGGAGAATGCAGGCTGAGGCTGTTCCATGCCCGCCCCCCTCAGCAGGGCTCGCTGCAGGGGGATGCCTTCTCGAGGCCGTGGACTCCAGGTCTCTTCTACGCCTTTCCCCCGTGCCCCTTGATGCACAAGGTGCTTCTCAAAGCAAGGAGAGACAAGGCACAGGTGATTCTGATAGCCCCAGACTGGTCCCGCCAGTACTGGTACCCAGATCTCCTCAGCCTCAGCTCCAGGCTCCCGAGGCAGCTTCCAGCTCACCTGGACCTGCTCTCAGTCAATCAGGGGAAGGTATTCCATCCGGACCTTCAATCCCTGCACCTGACGGCCTGCTTCCTGAGCAGCTAGAGTTCCAGGGCTTGGGTCTTTCCGACGAGATCCTCAACGTAGTTGAGGCGTCCCGTAAGTAGTCGACCAGAAAATGCTACGCCTTCAAATGGAAGAGATTTTCCATTTGGTGTCAAGGCAAGGGCCTGGACTCTTGCT
This sequence comes from Neoceratodus forsteri, assembly GCA_016271365.2. Taxonomy (NCBI): domain Eukaryota; kingdom Metazoa; phylum Chordata; order Ceratodontiformes; family Ceratodontidae; genus Neoceratodus; species Neoceratodus forsteri. The sequence continues at coordinate 1,174,746,890 of CM057451.1, read as the reverse complement.
TCTGTTCCTTGGTGAGCATGTTGGACTACCTTTGGTCCCTTTCTCAGCAAGGGCTTAGGTCGACGACCCTTAAGGTGCACCTGGCAGCCATCTCTGCTTACCGGGCATGGGCCAGGAAGCAGTCGGTGGCGCAGGAGAAGGTGGTCTGGCGCTTTTTCAAAGGCCTTGATCACATTTCCCCTCCGGTGCGAGAACCTCCACCTCCGTGGGATCTACTGCTGGTACTGGCAAAGCTCAAGGGCAAGCCATTCGAACCAATGCACAGGTGTGATCTCTCTCACCTGTCGAGAAGACCGCTTCTCGGTGGCTGTCACGTCAGCCAGAAGGATGGGAGAGCTCCAGGCGCTTTCCATTGAGTCTCCTTACCTGGTCTTCCACAGGGACAAGGTTGTCCTGCGCCCCCACCCGAAATTCCTTCCGAAGGTGGTGTCGGAGTTTCACCTTAACCAGGTGTTGACTCTGCCGGTGTTCTACCCCAGTCACACCTCGGAGGCCGAATATAGGCTCCATACTCTGGACCCTAGAAGGGCGCTCACCTACTATGAGGAGCGCATGGCTGGAATTCGGGGAGAAGTTCGCCAGCTGTTTGTCACCTACGCTGAAGCTGCACCTGGCAGACCTGCAGCCAAGCGGACTATAGGCAGGTGGGTCACCTCCTGCATAGATCTCTGCTATAAGTTGGCGGGCATGGAGCCTCCCAGAGGGATAAGAGCTCATTCTACCCGCCATACTGCTGCATCGGTGGCTGCTTCCAGGAACGTCCCTATCCAGGAAATCTGTAGGGCTGCTACCTGGAAGTCAGCACACACCTACATCACCCATTACCACATCGACCTTGAGTCATGCTGGGATGCTGGTTTTGGGGCCTCGGTTCTCCAGTATCTATTCCCTAAGTAGGGGGTGTGCGCCTTGCCTCCCTCCTCCTGGAGAACTGCTAGGAGTCTGCCAGAAAGTGTGGATGAACAACATATCCATGTCCCCGAAATACAGGTTACTCACCTGTAACAGGAGTTCTAGAAATGGTATATGTTGTTCATCCACACGACCCACCTGACCTCCCCGGCTTCGACGTACAACCTGAGCTTCCAGCGGGCCAGATCTGGCGTCATGGGGCGGAGCCGAGAGTTTTACCACCCGGGTGGGTGGGAGGAGCCAGCTTGAAGACCTTCCGGCAAGATTTAAACGGCAAGGATACCTACCAGAAAGTGTGGATGAACAACATATACCATTCCTAGAACTCCTGTTACAGGTGAGTAACCTGTATTTTCTTCTCCCTCTGGGCCTGGAGTTTTTGGTGGGATGAGTTTTCCATTCCCTGAGAAGGGAAGTTTCAGTATGCCTTTTCTACAGTCTCTCCAATTAAGTGGATCTTATCTGTGTCAGTCTTCACCATTCATCACATTTGGGTATATGGCCGAAGGTCATGACCCCATGGGAGCTTTTTTCTTTTTTTGGATGGCCGGAGTCGACGCACCATCGGTGCCACCTTCAAGGCCGACGCACTGCGTGGCGCGTGCAGGTTGGCCATTAGGTGCTGTCGCTTCCGCCTTCCCACCAGTTCTTCATCTCCCGCCATCGAGGTCACCTCGTGGGATGCTGGAAAAAGATTTTTGAGGCCTGCTTTGCAGTTTCTCGAATACGTCATTCCCTTACTTTCGGTGCCGAAGTCAGTCAGTTCCTCCTGCCGGTTCTATTTTGCCATACTCGACGTCACCTGGAAAGACCTTTACAATTATTCTATTTTCTGCGACGTCGAGTCTGGTTTTTGGTGTGTTTTTTTTTTTTTTTTCCTCCTCCATAGGTCATGTCTCGGTCGGTGGGCAAGAAAACTGCCAGGATGGGATGGTGCCCATGCGGCCGCAAATATTCAGTCACCAACCAGCATGACCGTTGCCTTACGTGTCTTGGCCCGCTTCACGACATGGATTCGTACGACACCTGTTTCTCCATGGATCGGAGAGTAATAAAACAACGTGTGTGGAAAGTGGGTGGGCTCCGCTGACTTCGGGATCAGGTTCGCACTCACCGGGCCAAGCCACGTCCTCTCGGCCTTTCCTCCGGGTCCCCTCCCGGTTCTGTACAAACCAAGGAGGAGGGAACCTCTGCTTTTCCCAGCCTAGCCGAGGCTCCTTCCACGGTGCAGGAGGCCCAGTCTTTTCCCCTCGGGGGACAGACGAGAAGCACTATTATTGCAGTTGCCCCTTCATGGGTGAAGGCTCCCCTGGTATCGGACCCGCGGTTCGGAAGGCCTGGGTCGACTTCGGTCGGTGCCGTTTTGGACCTCAGCGCCGTTCGTGGTGCTGTGGGCTCGGACAGTGCCATCGTCGGCACCAGCTAGTTGCTCGGTGCCGTGGTGGCTGTCGACGCCGTTTGCGGAACCGATAGTGCTAGCGGCGCCATCTTCTTCTTTCTCTCACCTTGGTGCTGAGGTTGAGCACGGCACCGTGTCTTCCTCTGGAATCGTTCGTGGCTCTGATCGGGGCCATGGGGCTTCTGGATGGCACCGAGACCGCTGTCTGTGCCATCATCGGGGCCAGGCAGCACCGTTCTGTGTGCTGATGGGGCTGTTGGAGCTGACTTCGGCGCCATCTCTGTCCCTGGAGCCGTTTGCGGCGCAGTGTCGGGTTCTGACACTGGGATTGCTGCCCTTGTTGGAGCCGTACCTCCTTCTGCCACCGTTCGAGGTGCTGAGGGGGTCACTGGAACCGTCTTGGGTGCAGTCTCCTTTTCTGGTGTCCCGTTTGGTCGAGATGGCGCAGAGTGCCTACCCACTGTCTGGCACAGGACTTCGGTTTCCACTTCTTCGGAGGAATCTGACTCTGGGTCAGACGGGCAGTCTTGCTCCTTAGAGCAAGTTGCCCAGGTGGGCACTCTAGTAGTACCCTCGACAGGCCTCGGCCAGCCCCCTTCGGAGGATCGGACAGCAGCTACTGTGGCCAGGGTCAGGGGTGCTGACCAGCAGGCAGTGGTGCAGGCCACTGTTGTTCTACAGTCTGGCCTTGGAGGGTTTGCTGACCCCTCAGTGGTGGTACCCCCTCGATTGGTGTGCCTAGATCACCCAACTCTGGGGCCGACAGGAGCACCCACAGGAGAGGAGGGCAGTGCTCCTTGAATAGCTCCTTCGGGGGCTGAGTAGGGTTGCCAGCTGCCTAGACTGTCTCTCTCGAGGAGAAGGGCACTCTCGGATGTCGAGGGGTATGAGTTCTGTTCGGTGGCCTTTTTCCGGAACCCACCTGGGCTCTGGGAGGAGCCATAGTGCGGATCTCCGCTCTTCCCCCTTGGTTTCTTTGAGAGGACCCTGTTCTTTGGAGGTAGGGGATCGTCTTTCTGGACCTACACAGCCCTAGTCACCTCACTGGGGGGATTCTTCCAGGCGCAGCCAAGGCAGTTCCAGAATGGTTGTTCAGCTGTCGGCTGTGGAGTCTTCTGGAGCTCTTGGTCCAGCTCCCTAGCCCAGGTGGAGGTCAGTCGACTACTCTTCTTGGCTCTGTCTCCATCCCTCTGCCACATTCTCCTGTGCTGCCAGGTATTCTTGGTCCTTCCGGGCCTCTCTCCTGGGAGCAGTTCAGAGCCATGGCTGCTCAGTTCCCCGCTTACATCAGGGCCATGGACAGACAGGTTTTTCAACCTCCCCTTGAGCAGCCGCACTCCGAACAGACAAGGTCCTCTGACTCCTCATCCCCCTCTTCTGGGGGAGAGGAGCCTTCTGTTCACATTTCTCCAGCTGCTGATCTCGCAGAGTATCAGCGATTCCTTGGAGGATGTTGGAGGACCTGTGTATCACCCCTCCCACTCAGAGCCATCCGGAGCACTCGGTGCACGCCTTTTTAGGCGATTTTGGCGAGGACACCTTTGTGGTGCCTCCCCCTGGCCTGCTGCCTTTCGGGAGATGTCGTTGCATTCCTGGTAGAGACCTTTTTCCGAGTTCCTGCCCCCAAGTATCTCTGCTAGCGGTTTTGCACCCCCCAACCCCCCAAGAGTCTCCAGGTTCCATGCCTCATCCTTAGTCAGGACTGATGCAGCTGGACACTCCCGATGGGCTTCGCGCCCTTCGCCGTGACTGGCCCCAGATCAAGAATCCTCGGATTTTGACTTCTGGGGTAGGAGGACTTTCTACTTGGCACAGTTACTGCTCTCTATTGCAGCATATCAGGCCCACTACGCAACCTATGACAGGTTCCTGTGGTCTAGGCTTGGTCAACTCCTAGCCTCAATGCCTGACATGGAGCAAACCAGACAAGCCATTTCACTCTGCACATGGCCTGGAGCTAGCAAGGCACCAAGCGAGGGTATCGTACGATGCCAATGAGGTAGCTACCAGGGTCATAGGGACAGCGATCTGCACTAGGCAGACGGCATGGCTGCGTCTTTCCCAGTTGTTACCCTTGGCCTGGCGTAGGGTGATTAACTCCGCTCACCAGAGAACCTGTCTCACTCTCCCCACTCTCGGCATCTCCAGGCCCCGAAGGTTCTCCCTCTTAGTGTGTCACCCACTGAGAGCTAAGGGACTCTGTCCCTTAGGGTTTTTTTTTATTTAGTTGTTTAACCAGGAGTAGCACACTAAGCTGAAGGCTTTTTTTACTGGAGCGACCTGGGAGCACAGGGAAGTTAAGTGACTTGCTCAGGGTCACACAGTATGCAAGTGGAAGCTATGGGATTCAAACCCAGGTCTGATCTGCTGGATGTCACCAGATTTGCAGTTCAGAGCCTTAAACCACTCCGCGCTATGCTGCCTCCCAAAAGAAGGGTTAAAGAAAACCCCTTGGGAGGCTCAGCACTCACCCAAATGTGATGAATGGTGAAGATTGACACAGATAAGATATGAAAATTACATACTTACTGTAATTATGATCTTTCTGTGTATCTTCACCATTCATCACAATCCCGCCCTCCATCCCCCTGGGGCCTCTGTATCTGGGTTCCCCTCCCTCTCTGCCCAGCCTCTCCTCCCCCTCCTTTCTCTTGTTAGGAGTGGGGTAAATAGGCGCACATTGGGGGAATGTTGCTTCTAGGGAGAGTGGTTAGTATGGGGGGGGGCACACCTTCTCCAGTGCTCTAGCTCCACCCATGTGGGGTTGGAGTTGGCAGTCTCCCTCCATTCTCTCCTCCTCCTTGGTTCCCGTCCATCTTTAATTTTCTTTGTCCAGTGGACATATCGTTTATTTAAAAAAAAAAAAAAAATAAGTTTCTTTCACCAAAAATGTTTTTCCCTGAGGGGGAGAATTTCCTGTGTCCTGTCTTTCTTCCAGAATAGCCGTTTTCTGCTTTTGGAGTTTTTGCCAGTGATTCTGTGCCTTGAATCCTGACAATGAGCCTTTTGGCTACTCCTTGCAGTTTCTATACAATCTGGAGATAAGTCAGGGACCGGGATATGGTTGTCACCTTTCTCCTCCCCCTCTCGCGCTTATCCTAAATCCTTCCTCTTCTCTTTTTTCTTATTTCCAGAGATTGGGGCCCCTACCCAATCCCCTTAGAATTCCTTCTTATTCTGTCCTCTCAGTCATTATTTCTCCTTTGTTATATCTTTTCCTTTATCTGTCCCTTGTACTTTCTTGTCCCACCCTCCTACCCCTTTTCCTCACCTCTCCGGCGACTCAGAACTGGTGGGAGGGCGGAGCCGACAGCAACTAATGCCCAACCTGCCAGCGCCACGCAATGCGTCGGCCTCGAGGGCGGAGCTGATGGTGCATCGACTCCGTCCATCAAAAAAAGAAGCTCCTGTGGGGTCATGACCTCCGGCCATATAACCAAATGTGATGAATGGTGAAGATGCACAGATCATAATTATGGTAGGTACGTAATTTTCATTTATTGGTCATGCTTTGGGTGAACAGGGCCACAGTGATACTGTCATCCCCCTTTTGGCCCAGACAAATTTGGTTTCCAGTGCTCTGGCATATTGTGATGGAAGCTCCTGTCCCGCTCCCTCTACCACCGGGACTGTTGTCATATGACAATGCCTGTTGCACTGGATACTTCAGTCCCTGCAACTTCATGCCTACCCTCAAAGGACATAGAACTCTCCAGCTTTGGGATCTTTCAGGTGATTTCGGATGTTCTAGTGGCAGTTTGTAAGCCTTCTACACGGTACACTGACTCTCTGAAATAGATACATTTCTGTATTTGCTGTGCCTCTTGCTTTCTAGACTTTTTTTGTGTCTGATGGTGCACATCTTGAACTGCCTTCTGTCCCTATATGGCTCATGCCTCTAGTACTCTTCTGTGAAGGTACACTTTTTGACTATTTCAGCCTTTCATGCCCTCTTGGGGGCAAAACTGTAGCCCAGTAGGTGTCCCTCATGTTCCTCAAAGGGCTCCTGCACCTGCATCCCTTGGTCCTTTGGTTGGTTCCTGTGTGTGACCTTGACTTGTTTCTGGAGTCTTACACAGACTCCCTGTGTGTGACGTATAACTTGGTTCTGGAGTCTGTTACACAGGTTCTCAGTGTGGGACCTTGGCTTAGTTCTGGAGTCTCTTACACAGACTCTCCAGTGTGTGACCTTAACTTGGTTCTAGAGTCTGTTACATAGGCTCCCAGTGTGTGATTTTAACTTTTTGTTTTCCTTTTCTTTGGTAGCTGGGTAAGGTCTTCTAGGCACAGGTGCCTGTTTTCATGAGTGACCCGGATGTAGTGGGGTGGTTAAGTGACTTGCTCAGAGTCGCACAGTATGCAAGTGGAGGTTGTGGGAATCAAACCCAGGTGTTTCTGCTGGAGGTACCAAGCTCATTCGCAGCTTGTTACTCTTTAACATCTAGGCTATACTGCCATCCTTGGTTCTGGAGTCTCATACACAGGCTCCCAGTATGTGACCTTAACTTTTTTCTGGAGTCTTACACAGACTCCCCATGTGTGACCTTAACTTGGTTCTGGAGTCTGTTGCACAGGCTCTCAGTATGTGACCTTGACTTGGTTCTGTGGTCTCATATGTAGGCTCCCAGTGTGTGACCTTGACTTAGTTCTGGAGTCTCGTAAACCTGCTGCCATTTGGCAGTGTGTTTCCTTTAATGCAGAACACTTTTGCAGTATAGCGCAGTGGTCTCAGGCTCTGAGCTGCAAATCTGGTGACATCCAGCAGACCAGACCTGGGTTTGAATCCCACAGCTTCCATTTGCATACTGTGCGACCCTGAGCAAGTCACTTAACTTTCTTGTGCCCCTAGGTCGCACCTGGAAACAAGCTCCGGCTTAGTGTGCCTTTCCTGGTTAAACAATTTCTCCTTCCCCCTTCCCCCTTTTTCGGTGGCGAGCATGTCTGCTCAGTGAGTTTCTGAGCTACAGGCTTTAGTTACGGATCCCCTGTACTGTGTTTTTCACCAAGATTCACGAACATATGAAATTTGCCAGCAGATAAAGGCCTAGTGGTCTATCAAGTCTGCTCGAATGTGCAGCTAGCACCCCTTATTCTGCAGCTGTCCTTCCCTCCCACCCTTACCCTCCCCTTGCCCTGTCCCTCCCAGCCCCTTTTGAAGCAGTCCACTGTTCTACTGGATACCACTTCTGCTGGTAACGCATTCCACCCAGCTACCACCCTCTCCGTAAAAAAAAAAGTGTCTCCTTATCTCCCTCCTGAACCTTCCTCTCTCCAGTCTCATATCATGGCCCCGGGTGTCCTTCCCCCTCCCTTACTTTGAACAGCCCCCTCCGTACCTGTCTTGTTTATTCCTTTAATGCACTTGAAGGTTTCAGTCACATCGCCCCGTCCCTCCTCTCCACCAGCGAGTACATGTTCAACTCCCTCAGCCTCCTCTCGTATATGTCCCCCAGCCTCTTGATCATCTTTGTCGCCCTGCGCTGCACCCCCTCCAGTAACTTAATGTCCCTCTTCAGATACAGGCACCAGTATTGCACGCAGTACTCCTGGTGCAGCCTAACTAATGATCTATACAGCGGCAGAATCACCTCCCCCATTCTCAAAGATGTACCCCTTGCAATGCAACCCAGCATTTTGTTGGCCTTTGCAGCTGCTTCCCGTGTTGTGCCGAGTTGTTCATTGACCCTGTAATGATCACCCCCCAGATCCTTCTCCTCCTCTGTCTCGGCTAGCTGCACTCCCCCAAGCTGGTAACTCCTTCTTGGGTTTTTTGTCCCATCTGGTTTCATTATGTACCCATCCAGGTTCCTTTCTAAGATGGTTTCTGAGTTTATAATCAGGCTTTCCACCTTCTTGTATTTTTTTCTTTACATAGATACATAGATGTTGTCAGCAAATAAGGGCCCTGTGGCCCATCCAGTCTGCCCTATTCCTCTTTCTAATGCTTATGATACCCTAGATGCTACAGGTTCTCCCCCTTTTGCCCTATCTTGATAATTCCTGTGTGCCTATCCCACCCATTCTTGAATCCCTGAACTGTGGCCGCCCCACCACTTCCTGAGGGAGTCTCTCCTCCACCCTTTCTGTGAAGTAGAATTTCCTCAAGTTCCCCCTAAGTTTTCCCCCTTTTAGTCTCATGCTGTGCCTCCTTGTTCTGCTATTACCTTTCATGTGAAAGATGCTCCCTCTGGTACCCTGTTGATCTCCTTCAGATACTTGAAGGTCTCTATCATGCTCCCCTCTCTCTCTCTTTTCCTCCAGGGAGTACATATTGAGAGCTCTGAGTCTCTCCTTATACGACCTATGTTGCATCCCAGACACCATCGTTGTCACCCTCCTCTGTGCTGTCTCCATCCTGTCTGTTTTTTTGAAGATGGGACCTCCAGAACTGAACACAGTACTTCAGATGAGTCCTTACTAGAAAGTTGTACAATGGTACCACCACTTCCCTCCTTCTACTTGTTATACCCCTCCTTCAAACAACATGAAGTCTTGCTATATTATGACATATGCAGTGAGTCCCAACCTTCGAACTGCTCCGGAGGTGAAAGAGTTAACTTTCCATGCCAGGCATGGAACCTTGAGCACAAGCTCGGTTGAAAACTCTGTCTGTTGTTCTTCGAACTCAAACTGTCAGATTCTTTACTCCACCTCATTCAACAGTCGCTCCAGAGATTTCTCCTTCTGCTCGGTTCGTTTTGTCGGTTAAAGTGTTATTTTATCGTTTTTTTGACCGAAATTAAACCGCAACTGGTCAGTTCAAGCTCTGTCTGTGGTATTGTAAGTAATAGATAGGCTTACATTATTTTATTCTGTGTGGAACTTGTAAATGCTTTTCGGTTCGGTTTGAACTGATCAGGTTATTCTCAAACTTTACTAGTCCTTATTTAGAGTGTGGTTCCCAGTTCTTATCGATTCTAAACAAAAACGGATTTCATTACAGTTTTTTCCACGACCTGTGACACGGTTGGGAACCGATAAGGGAGTCTTGCTTGGCGGATTGCCATAAACGGTCAAGTTTGGTTAGGCTGGCACTATGTCTGAGAAACCCAAAAGAAAAACCAGGCCCACTATGTTTCAGCACTGTAGTGTTTGTGGGGAAGCCTTTGCTAGGGCTGACCCACACAACACCTGTGTGTATTGTCTGGGGTTTGACCACCTCAATGCAGACTGCCAGATTTGTGAGAATTTTCCTGCTGCCACCATAGATAAGAGAGTTGGTAGGCTCAGGGAAAGGGAGGCCAAAAAGTCCGCTGACCCAGATGGCCAGCCCGGTTCGGTGAGGGAGTGCCCTCTGACCAGGGCGATACTTTCTCGGGCAAACCAAAAGCCAGCTCTGAGGAGCTGGTTCCAACTAAAAGGACTAGAAAGTCAGCTAGTGTGGAGCCAAAAGTTATTTCTCCAACCGCTGAGGAAATAGCTAAAGCAATTTGGAGCTTGGGGGACTGGACCTATGAGGAGAGGCTCGAAGAGCTAAATATGTGCACATTGGAAGAGAGAAGGGACCGGGGGCACATGATAGAGGTGTTCAGGTACATGAAGAGGGTAAATAGGGAGGAACAGTCAGGGTGCTTCAAAGGAAGGAGGGGCCACTAGAGGGCATGGGTGGAAGCTGGAGGGGAAGATTCAGGGAGAAAGGAGGAAGTGCTACTTCACTGAGAGGGTGGTGGAGCCATGGAATGCTGCCTAGGGGCTGGTGGAGGCAGAGACAGTGGAGGGGTTCAAGAGGGGTGGGACAGGTACAGGGGAAGGGTTCTGGAAGCAAAATCCAATGCAGCAAGAATATCGGAACTGGGAAGGGAGAAGCCAGAGAAGGCGAGGGGGGCAGCAAGGTCAGCACCCAGGGTGGGGGCTGACCAAACGAGCAGACATGAAAGACCGTTAGGCCTATTCTACTGGCATTTTAGTATGTTAGTAATTCAAATTGTCCAGTCACTTTCCCCGGTTCCCGAACCGACACCATCAGGGAAGTGCTCAGTTCGGCCGGTTCCACCAGTTCAAGATTATGATTTTGAGGATTTTTATGAACCGAAGGAGGGGGAAGAGGAGTATGAGGAGAGAGAGTGTGATTTTGAAAGTCTGGATGTGCCCATTGAACCGGACATCTCTCCAGACAGACCGTCAGGGGTTTCTTCTCCCAGGCTATCTGAGTACCCTTCTCATTTTATGTTCTATAAGAAAGTTGCTGAAACTCTCCAGCTCCCTGTTGAGGAAGCTGTTGATGACCAAGAGGAGCCTGATTATGTAGAAATGATGGATATTCCAGAGTCTAGAAGACTGTCTATTCCTTTGCATAAATCTTTTTGGAAACAGACAGAAAAATTCTAAAAACTCCTCACACTATACCTCCTGTTGATAAAAGGATGGACAAGAGGTATACATTATCAGGCTCTGATATGGAGTTCCTCACACAGCAATGCAGCCATGTGGGGGTAGTGCAGGCTGCAGCCTGTGACTAGGCAAATATTCCTCTAGCTTTGCACCCACCTGAAAAGGACTCCAGGAGGATTGATGCCATGGCAAAGAAACAGTACATGGCAGCATCTTTGGGACTCAGACAGGCTAATTATATGGCTTATGCTGCTAGGTACCAAAAATCCAGATGGGATACTGTGCTGGCCCTGGCAAAACAAGTCCCTGACCAGCTTGCCAGGGAGCTGGAACAGGTGGCTGCGGATGGTATTGAGGCATCCAAGGTGCAATTTCATGCTGCAGTAGACTCTAATGATGTGTCATCAAGGGTCATGGCTGCATCTGTGGCACTTCGCTGAATGGCTTGGCTCAGATGTACTACCCTGTCACAGGATACTCAGTCTAAGGCCATGGATTTTCCTGTTGTGGGCAATTCTCTGTTTGGGGAGCAGACTGAGAATTACATGAAGAAAATGGATTAATATAGGACCACCTAAAGGAGTGCACAGGCCAAGGAAAGGCAGGCCACTCCTCAAAGGCAGCATCACAGGGGCAGGCCTTTTCATAGACCTTTTTACCAAGTCCAGGTCTCCTCTTCTGCTTATGCCCAGAGGGGGTTCTTTAGAGGGAGAGGCAGACGGGGCACAAGCAAGCCTGCTTCCACCCCTCAGCCTAAAGCCTCTGCCAAGCAGGCACCCTGATGGGGTGGCCAGGCCGATTCTCCACTACCTGTAGGGGGCAGGCTGGCTTACTTTGTCCAGGACTGGAAGTCTTTAACATCAGACAAGTGGATCCTGGAAGTAGTAAGCCAGGGACTGGTTCTCAGTTTCAAAAAATTTCCAAAGATGAGAGCCAGGTCCTTTCCACCTGCAAATCCATCAGAGGCACTTGCCCTAGAAACAGAAGTTTCTACCCTCCTGGCTCTCAGAGCTGTGGAAAGGGTTCCACCCCTACACCAGGGCAAAGGGTTGTACTCCAGGTACTTCCTTACCCCAAAAAAGACAGGAGAATGGCGGCCCATCCTGGGTCTCAGATACCTAAACAAGCACCTTTTAAAACCAAAATTCAAAATGGTGACTCTGGGAATTATTTTACCCTCTCTAAGGCCAGGGGACTGGCTAGTGTCCCTGGACCTCAAGGATACCTACTTCCATGTTCTTATCAGAAGCTCCCATCGAAAGTACTTCAGATTAGAACTGCCCTCAGGCCATTACCAGTTCAGAGCAATGCCCTTTGGCCTCACCTCTGCCCCGAAGGTGTTCACAAAATGCCTGGCAGTAGCAGTTGCCCACTTAAGAAGGCAAAAGATTGCCAGCTTTCCTTACCTGGACGACTGGCTCATAGTAGGCCAGTCTCCAGAACAAGTCAAACTACACCTTCAGGTAACTCAGCAACTGCTCACATCTCTAGGTTTCCTCCTCAATCTTCCAAAGTCAGTTCTAGAGCCTGTCCAGGTCCTCACCTTCATAGGTGCAGAACTGAACACAAAAGCGGCCAGAGCCTTCCTTCCTCTGGAAAGAGCAAGGACCCTGGTCTCTCTGGCCTCCTCTTTCACCCTGCAGGTCTCTCAACCAGCAAGGCATTTTGTGCAGCTCCTGGCGCACACATGGCTGCTTCTACAGCAGTAGTGCAGGGAGAAAGATTTCAGATGAGGGACATCCAGTTCCATTTGAGAGCCTTTTGGTCTCAAAGGAGAGACCCTGTAACCAAATTGATCCCAGTGACTCGAACCCTGATCCAAGCCCTTCAGTGATGGCAGGACCAGAGCAATCTGAGACAGGGGGTCCCCTTCACCCCTCAGTCTCGCTCTTTAATCCTTACTACAGATGCATCCCTCTTGGGGTGGGGAGCTCACATGGGGCGATCTCACTACCCAGGGATTGTGGTCCCCACAGGAATCTCTGCTCCACATCAATCTGTTGGAACTCAGAGCAGTTTTTCTAGCACTTCAAGTTTTTTCCACATCTGTTCAGAACAAAGTCATACAGGTCAGAACAGACAACACCACTACAGTGTGGTACATCAACAAACAAGGGGGCACTCAGTTTACGGCCTTGTGCACCGAAGCAATAAAGTTGTGGTCTCTGGCTTATTCCCTGAACACCTCCCTTATGGCAGTTCACCTCCCAGACAAGGACAGTGTCCTGGCAGATGCTCTCAGCAGGATTTCCCAGGGCCATCACGAATGGTTACTGGATCCCTAGTACTGGAGGTAGTATTTGCCAGATGGGGCACCCCGCAGATAGATCTTTTTTGTAGCCCCAGACAATCACCAATTTCCCTTTTTGTTGCAGGCCCCAGTGTTGGGCTCAGTCCCTCTGGATGCCTTCCTTCTCAGTTGGGCAGGGAAGTTTCTCTATGCTTTTCCCCCTTTCCCTCTTCTGTTCAAGGTGCTAGTCAAAATCAGATCTCAGCCCTGCAAGATGATCCTGATTGCTCCAGATTGGGTCAGACAACCCTGGTACCCACTCCTTATGTCCTTAGCAGTCCACCTTCCCCTGTGTCTTCCCAAGAATCACAATGTGTTAACCTGTGCTCAGGGGAGAGTTTGGTACCCAAACCTCAAATCTCTCAATCTCAAGGCCTGGCTCTTGAAGAGTTAGTTTGCTGACCTACACTTCTCCCAAGGTGTATTGGATATTTTGAAGGCTTCTAGGAAGCCTTCCACCAGGGCTACTTATAATTCCAAATGGAGGAGATTTTCCATATGGTGCTCTGGTAGGCATATTTCCCCAGAATCTGCTGACTTACCCACAGTCCTGGATTATATGGTGCATTTGAATACTTTGGGGCTGAGACCAGCTACCCTAAAAGTGCACCTGGCAGCCGTGTCTGCTTTCTTATCAGCAGGTAAACCCTCCTCTCTTTCGGCTCATCCTGTATTCTCCAAGCTTTTCAAGGGGTTGCTTCACACCAACCCTCCATTCAGGGATCCTGCCCTGCCTGGGATCTTAATATTTGCATTGCCCAGCTTATGCAACCCCTTTGAGCCCTTGTCTTCAGCAGAGCTTAAGTACTTGACTTGAAAACTGTGTTTTGGTAGCCATCACTTTGCCAGGCATAAGTGAATTACAAGCATTGTCAGTGGAACCTGATTTTATCTCCTTTCATAGAGATAAGGTGGTCCTCAGGATTAACAGAAAGTTCTTGTTTAAGGTGGTTTCAGACTCCACCTTAATCTATGTCTCTTCCTGTGTACTTCACTGACCATTCCTCCTCTGGTGAGAGGAGACTGCACAGTTTAGATGTCAAGAGCCCTTAGTTACTACATAGAACGTACCAAGGGTCACAGGTTTGACTCCCTCCAACTGTTCCTCACTTATGGTGATGTTGGTAAAGGGAAACCTGCCACTAAAAGATCCATTGCCAGGTGGATTGTCTCTTGTATCCAATTTTGCTATGAAGAACTGGGTAAGGTTCCTCCCTCAGGCCTGAGGGCTCAGTCTACCAGAGGTACAGCTGTGTCTCTGGCTGCTGCCAGGGACATCCCTATCCTAGAGATATGTCAAGCAGCTACCTGGAAAACAGTTCACACTTTTACCAAGCATTACTTCCTGGACATCCAGGCTAGGAGTGATGCCGGTTTGGCACAGCTGTGCTTCAGAGCCTATTTCCTAAGTAGGTTCTGTCCCTCCTCCATGGAGGTACTGCTGTGTAGTCTGCATATGTCATAATATGCAAGACTTCATGTTGTTTGAAGAAAAAATTACTCACCTTAGTAAAGTTGTTTCTTCTAATGGAGTGTTGCTATATTATGACCTCCCCCCTGCCTGCCCCTCTCAGAACCTCTACTTTTGGGATGTGGGTGGGCAGTGCAGTGTTGGCACTTAGTAGATGCCCACCTTATTTTTCACCCTTCCTTTTTAGGGTGTTTGGGTGTTGTGTTTTTAATTTTTTGGATCCCCTGATTTGAGTCTTTGTTTTGGGACCAAGAAAAATGTGTTCTTATATTTAGTAGCCAGTTGGCTAGTGTAGGTTTACGGCTTCCACACAGAACCTTAGTGAGTTTTGCTCGTAAAGATCTGACAGTTTGAGTTTGAAGAACAACAGACAGAGTTTTCAACCGAGCTCACGCTCCAAGTTCCATGCCTGGCATGGAAAGTTAACTCTTTCACCTCCGGAGCAGTTCAAAGGTTCGGACTCACTGCATATGTCATAATATAGCAAGACTCCATTAGAAGAAACAACATCACTAAGGTGAGTAATTTTTTCCTATGCAGCCTAGTATTCTGTTAGCCTTTCCGACTGCTTTGTTATGCTGTTTAGCCACTTTGAGGTTGTCTTCTATGACTACCCTTAGATCCCTTTCCTCTGTGGTGGCCTCCAGTGTTACCCCATCTAGTTCATACTCGACCCTAGGATTCCCTCTCCCCATGTGCATGATCCTGCATTTTTTTGCATTGAAACCCAACTGCCATTCCTTGGACCAGTTTTCTAGCCTCTTCAGATCTCTCCTCATTTTTTCTATACCTTTGTGTATATCTACCCTTTTACTAAGCTTTGTATCATCCGCGAACAGGCTAACTGTCCCTTCTAGACCCTCTGCAATATCACTTATGAAGACAGTGAAGAGTACTGGTCCCAGTACTGATCCCTGTGGTACGCCACTTGTTACCCATCCCTCCTATGAGCTAGCCCCATTGACCACCACTCTTTGTGTTCTGTTGTTCAACCAGTTTCTAACCCATGTGACTACCTCTGTCCCCACCTCCAGATTTGCCAGCTTGTGGGTTAGTCTCCTGTGTGGGACTGTGTCAGGGGCCTTCCTGAAGTCCAGGTAGGCCACATCTACCTTGATCTATTTCCTTTGTCGCACACTCTAAGGACTCAGTCAGGTTGGTCTGGCATGATCTCCCTGCCATGAATCCAGCAGCCCCTTGTGTCTCGGTAGTCCACCAGCCTTTCATTAAGCAAGGTTTCCATCATTTTACCTATTGAAGTTAAACTGACAGGGCGGTAGTTTCTTGCCTTCTCCTTGCTACCACTTTTGTGCAGGGGTACCACTTGTGCCCACCTTCACTCCTTTAGAACCACGCCGGTTTCCAGTGATCTGCTGAACAGCTTAGCCAGTTCCTCCTGGAGCTCATTTAGGATCCTCGGGTGTATCCCACCAGGCCCCATAGCTTTATCCACTCTAAACTCTTCTAGTGCTCTTTGTACTGTGTCCTCTGAAAAAGGTTTAATGTCCACCCCTTCTCCCTGTCTGCCCTTCTCCATTAAGGGGGGACCATCCCATTTGTCTTCTGTGAATACAGAGCAGAGTATTTGTTGAGGACAATTGGTTTGTCAGTGACTTTCTCCACTACTCTGCTTCCCTCTTCCTAAGTCTCACAACTCCTCCACTAGTCTTCTTCTTCCTCCTCTCACTAATATAACTAAAGAGTGCCTTACCTTCTTCCTTCACCAGTATAGCTAGCTTTCCTCGGTTTCGGCCTTTGCTGCCCTTACTGCCTTGTTCGCTTCCTTTCATTTTTCCAAGTATTCTTGCCTGTCCTCCCTGCTTTGTATTGCCTTGTACCTCAGAAATGCCATTTTTTTTCCTCTTACTAGCTTTGCTACTCCCCTCGAGAACCACGGTGGTTTCCTCTTTCTTTTGCTCTTGCTGCAAGGCCTGGCGCAATGGTTTGCTACTAGGTGCAGGGTTTCCCTTATCTTATCCCACTATTCTGCCACTCCCCTTATGTCATTGTATCCCTGCATAGCCTTCTGGAATTCGTTCTTCATCTTACCGAAGTCTGACCTCCTGAAATCCAGGGTTCTAATTCTTGTGTGGCTAGCCTCCTATGACATCCTTTTGGTGAACCCCACAGCTCGATGGTCACTAGTCCCTAGGTCCTCCCCACTGTGACTTCCTTTATCCTGTCCCCATTGCTTAGGACAAGATCCAGAATTGCGTTCTCCCTTGTAGGCTCCCTCACTAGCTGTGTGAGACCCGCCCCTTGCAGGGATTGCAGGAATCCCTTACTCCTGGCTGAGGCTGCTGCCGGGAAGCTCCTCTCAGAATGCGGGAGAAGTTGCATTCTCTGAATGTGTGTAGAGCTTTACCCTTCTACTTGGACCACACACTTGCCCCCCAGCAAGCACTAGGCAGGCCTCAAGGTACCCCCTCCCTCTGTCCCTTCTCATGACTTGCCTCAGCAATCAGTCTGTGTCATGCTCCTTCAGCACCTGCCACCTCACCCTTCCCCAACTCACAGTCCCGTGAGTTTCCCTAACAGTCACTACTAATGCAGGCTGGCCTGACCATGCCCCCTCACACCCCACCACTTACTTTTAGCATATCTTCTCCACTCAGCCTCTCTTCACCCCACCATTTATCCCTATACCTTATCATCCTTCACCTCCACCGCAGTACATACCTCTCTCTCGGACATCCTTTCTTCGCCCCACTGCCAGCTATCCCCGTCCCTCTGAACTACTGACAAGGCACTCTGTGGCTGCTTATTCCCCTCCCCACCCTCATAAAGTGTTTTTCTTGTTATTAAACTTGTACCTATGTTTTGAGTTATTCTGTAAGTTCTGAATCCAAGCTGTATCATTCATTGTAATGTACCTTTGCTTTCTCCTATTGTACTTTGTTTTGCAATCTATGACATGGAACCTTTGTAAAAGAGCTTGCGCTCAAAGGTCTTTTCCGAATTACTAAATAAATAAAATAAACACAAAGGACTACAGAAGGTCCTCGCTGCTTTTTCTTTAGTTCAACCCCAGGATGGTGGGCAGCCCTGTCTCCAAGCAGTGCCTTTCCAAATGGCTGGCATTCTGCATTTTTTCTTGTCACAGGAAGCTCGGTAAGCACTACCTGGTCCATTCTGTGGGCATGCCACCTGAGGCTTGGAGACTTGTGTGGCTTGTTTTCATTTAGTCTCGGCAGCTGACATGTGCTCTCCCACCACATGTCCTTCTGTCCATACTTTCGCTAAACAGTGCAGTCTGGATCTGTGGTCCCATAGACAGGCTGGCTTCAGCATTGCCATCCTCCAAGTCCTGCTGTCTTCAGCATCTTCACCATCCCTATTGTCTTTCTTTCCTCCTGCTCTGCATTCGTGTACTGCTTTGGAATCTTTCCAAAGGTGTGGCTCTGTGGAAGGAGATGTCCTCAAAGAAGATAAATTACTTACCAGTAAGAGTAGATCTTTGGGAGACTCTCCTCGATGGAGCCTGAGCTCACTCCCTCACCTAACCTCCAGTGTATTTCAGGTGGCATATCTGGAAGCCATACCGTAACTCCACACTTGTTTTCTTATTTTTGCACTCTTTCAAAGGGGCTTTTCTTTCCAGAACTGCTGCCTCTCTTGTTGGCTTAGTCCGGGTTCTGGTCTCCCGTTGCTGTTGGTATGGTACAACTCTGAGCTTGTCTCTGGCAAGAAACTGTGAAGGAGGCATCCCACATTATGCCTGTGGCACTGACAGGGCATCAACATGGGCAGTCCCAGCTAGGTAAATGTTTCTGAGTTGGCCAAACATCAGTGGCTTAGTTTAACAAGTGTCTATGGAGCAGATTCTCATTATGATCAACTGTTACTCGTAAGTAACTATTCTTTTCTGTTAATTGTGGTTTTCGTCATCGTCGTTTCTCTTTAAGTAGCAGAACCTGAGGCAGCTCTCCTTTTGCTTTGAGATACGCTGTAAGCCACAGCTTAGTATTCTATTAGAAAGCTAATGTTCACCTTCATTAATTCACCTGCCATGCACCACCTATCCATTTGTACTGCAGGCTTCATTTTTCATGCCATTTCCTTTCCCTGTGGAATAATGACCAAGATCCAAAAGTGCTGATAGCATCATTGAGAATGGGGTAGCACGCTCGTACATCACAAACTGCGGACAGCCCTCTTTATGGAAGGAGTCATTTTCAATTAAACTAGTTCTGCTTGACTGAATGTCTTAGAGAAGGTTATCAGAGCAATTGGCTTTATTTACTTCTTGACTTTCTGAGAGCTGCAGGTCAAACCAGAGAGAACAGCTCGTATTCGCTGTCTAGAAACCTCGTATCATCAGAAGAAGGGATTTTGAAGATGATTATTGACAAAATATTGCTTATGGTCAAACACCCCTTTATGTGAGTAAACCTAGCCTCAGATTCCCTGAGGGTGGAGTCTACCTGTTCCTCATGCAGCACAAAATAACCCCTAGCTCCTACTGCAAACTCTTTTTGAAGGCATTTTGACAGGTTGTACTTTAAGGTGGACTATAAGGTGCCAAACAACCTCACAAATAGTCTGCAATGGCAAAAAACAGCAAACCCCAGATGTGTGTGTTAGTCCTGTTTGAGACTCGTCAGTGCAGTATGGGTGATGTCTCAGCCCTGGACAGCCAGTCATCCAGTGGGAACAGCTTTGGGTCATTGTGAGCACAAAGTAGTTAAGCACCCTTCTCCCCCTTTTGTGTCCCTCAGGACCTCCCCATCCCCTATCCTAGTGTTGCACTCTTCTCCCCCTTTTGTGTCCCTTAAGACCTCTCCATCCCCTATCCCAGTGTTGGAAGATCCCTGGGCTGTACCCCTATTCTCACCCAGAACGGGAGTGAGCTAGTGGCACCCTGCACAAGCAACACCAATATTGCTCTATCTTTGGCTAGCAGAGGGTGTGAGAATGCCAGAATACCTTATTCCCGTGCACCAAGCACCTCTCCTCTGCAGTGCACCCAGCCTTGGCATGGAAGTCGGGGCCCGAACGTAAACCTCGGACTCCCACTGCACCACATGGCCGGCAGCAGTGAAGCAGTTTAAAATTAAAGAGCCTCTTTATAAAGCGCTGGGCAAGGACCACACTAAAAGGGTATAGGCAGCAGTGTCACTTTTTTTTTTTTTTTTTAAAGAAGCACAATATGACACATCCCCCTAAAGCAGTGCATCATGGATAGTATCTGCAATTGCCTTGAAAGAATTCGGCCTGGTTTAGCTTTAACAGGGACTGTAGGGTGCACTAATCTGTTGCTGACGGACCCTCATTTAGACTTGCATACGCTCTGCTGAAGGGATTTTTCTCCCATGCTTTCGCAAGGGTCTCTGTAGTTGCTGTGTATGTTCAGGTTTTTTCCTGTTAGCTGTTTGTTCCACACCACTGGCGTCCAGCATCCCACTACTTTGTGCCTCTCTGTGGGCCACTGCTGAAACGTCTCCACTGCCTGGCTGCCTCGTGTCGTCTGTCACTCTCAGTGTCTGGCTTAGCCCTGCTGGCGGCTCTCTGGTGCCAAAAGGGGAGAAAGTGCATCAGAACAATGGGACAAGACAGCCAAGGGAGGTGGTGATTGTGCACTTAGGTGGCCAGTGGTATTAACTGGCTCCTGGGCGCTGTAAAGCTGTATGGGCTTTCCATTTTCAGTGTCGCACTCACCTCCCCATGCAGCAGCATCAGTGGGGTTGGGGGGGGGCATCTGGCACCGCGTAGTCTCCAGCACTGCCTAGTGCGCCTCCAGCAGCCACTGCCAGGAACCAGTACACGGGAGGTGCAAAGCAAGCTACTCCCACCCTCTCAGAAGGAGAGTATCCAAGCAGCACTGTCTGCCAGTCTCGGCTCCTGTCGTACTGTGTTTGGGGCACAAACCCTGGTTCCCAGCATGCTATAGCAGTCCTCATCACTCTGCCCCATAGAATTGGCTCATAAGTTCAGTTTGTGAGGTTCTTGGACCAGGTTTGCCCTCATTTCTGTACTTGCACTGCTGCGTGAAGGAGAGTGGACAAATTCTCTGCATTGTTTTTTGTAGGTGGTCTTGGGTGGTGGTCAGGAAGCTATGGATGTGACAACAACCTCTACCAGAATCGGCAAGTTTGAAGCAAGGTAGGCAGCTGGTTTGTGTTATTACTTCATTGTTCTCCTTAAAGCTGTAGATCTCTGAAACATTCCAAGGAGATTTTCTCTTGAGATTCACACAGCTGGGTTTAAGTATTCATGTTTACTTATTGTTTTTCTGTGCTGTCTCCAGTCCCACATTCACCCTGACAAATGAGGTCGCCAAGGCTGTGCACTGTTCCTCTCGCCAGGAGGGCAGGCAGGCATGTGACCTCACTGCTGACACCAGTGCTGCTCCTTGGTTTACTAGGAAGGGGTGCATGCCTCACCTCTGCAATGTTCTTGGCCCCAGCAAACTGTAGTGTGGGATCCTAGGGCTCGCACATGAGTGCTGCTGTTTCATTTATTTTAGTTTTTTTATGGTAACCGAGTAAGACCCACTAGGCACAAGTGTCTCTCTTCAAGGGTGACCGCGGCAGCACTGGGGTGGTTGTGACTTGCTCAGAGTCGCACAGTATGCAAGTGGAGGTCGTGGGAATAAGACCTAGGTCTGCTGGATGCACCAAGTTCATTCACAGCTCATTACTCTAATCTCTAGGCCAGGGGTTCTCAAATGGTGAGGTCAGCCTCCCTTGGGAGGCCCCAACCTGTTCCAGGGGAGGCTCAAGCAAGTCTTGAAAAAGTATTATATATCACTTTTGAACTTTATAGATTTTGTGTGAAGGGATAAGGCAAACTGAAAGAGGATAATAGTAGGTGAATGTATGTATTTATTCACAAGTCTATGACCAGGGAAGGTACTGTACACTGAGCCATGGCTTATATCAGGTGTACCCAGGGAAGGGTAGTGAGAGAATACAGTTCAAAATGTAACTGCAAAACACTCAAGCAATACAAAATGAATAAACATGCAAATAAATTAACAACAAACTAACAATGCGAGGAACAACTGATCAATTAGACTGGCAGCAGAACTGTCCAAATACAAGAGTTAACCATACAGGTACTAGGAATAAGAGCAGGAGGGAGCAAAATGATCCCTGAGAAGTTGCTTAAGAGCAGGGGGAGAGGCAGAGATCATCAGGAAGGTTATTCCAGTTAGAGGGCAAACGGAAAGCAATCTGATCCATGAAGGTATGGCAGTAAGGGGTAACAATGGTTCGAGAGTCAAAATATTGGAGCAAGTAGGTTGTCCTGTTGCGAGGGTGGGGGGGTTACAATAAGCTTAACATGAGAGCCAGCTACGCAAAGAGGTTTCAATTTATTCCTGATGTACCTGTGAAAAGTAGGCTATTTTTCTATGGGGAGGCCCAAAAATATTTCAGTATTTTGGGGGAGGCTCAAGATCTTTTCCATGGCTTAGGGGAGGCTCACTATGACAAAGTTTGAGAACTGCTGCTCTAGGCTATACTGCCCACCCTGACCGTAACGTGAGATCCTAAGGTTCGCACACCAGTGCTGCTTTTCCAGATTGTGGCACCAAGCCATTAGCACACAGATCTATCATAGATTGTGCCACCAAGCTGCTCGCATATGAACTGCACTCTACCTGATTGTGCCACCAAGCCTCTAGCACACAGATCTGGTAAAGCAAAAAACCCACTGCACCCCTCATGGCAAATCATTCAAATATTACAATTTCCTCACTGCCTAATCGGCTTACAGTGCACCTTATTTATAAATACTCGACTTGAGTAGTTACATTTTAGAATAGGGACCCAGCTGATAGGTGGTGTACGTTGACATTCGTTGGCTAGGCTGACTTTTCACATTGGAACTCTGAACTGAACATTAAGAGACCCCCCACACCACTATGGGATAAAATAAGTGAGTAGCCCTTTGATGCGGAAAGCAAATTGTGATTTTTGAATGATTTGCCATGGGGGGTGTGCACTGGGTTCTCTGCTTTAGCTGATGCACCTCTAATGAGAAAAGCAGTTTAAAGTTTGTGAATGAGTAAGGGTTGAGCTGATAATTCTAGGTGTACTCCAGCACACAAAACCCACTCTCCTAGACTGAGCCACAAACCACTTGCACAGGAACCCTGCTCCTCCTAGATTATTGTGCTACTGAGTCACTCGCATCCGTACCCCACTCCTGGATTGTGCCACCGAGCCACTCACACCCAAACCCAGCTCCCCCAGATTGTGCCAACGAGCTAATTGTGCACAAACCCCACTCTCCCAGATTGTGCCACCAAGGCACTTGTACACAAACCCCGCTTTCTCAGATTGTGCCACCGAGCCACTCTCACATGATTCCTACTCTTTCAGATTGTGCCACTGAGGCACTTGCACACAAACCCCACTCTCCCAGATTGTGCCACCGAGGCGCTTGTACACAAACTCCGCTTTCCCAAATTGTGCCACCGAGCCACTCTCACACGAACCCCACTCTCCCAGATTGTGCCACTGAAGCACTTGCATATGAACTCCGCTCTCCCAGATTGTGCTGCCGAGCTAATAGTACACAAACCCCGCTCTCCGAGATTGCGCCACGAAGGCACTTGCACACAAACCTGCACTTCTAGATTATTCCACTGAGCCACTTGCGTACAAACCCCACTCTCGTAGATTGTGCCACCAAGCTGCTCACAAAGAAACCGTGCACTCCCAGATTCTGCTGCCGAGCCCCTCTCATGTGAATCATACTCTCCCAGATTGTGCCATTCAGCTGCTCACACAGGAACCAAGCTCTCCCAGATTGTGCCATTCAGCTGCTCACACACACGAGCCCCACTCTCATAGATTGGTCCACCAGGCTGCTCACACTTGAACCCTGCTCTTCCAGATTGTGCCACTGAGCTGCCCACACACTAACCCCGCTCTTGTAAATTGTGCCACTGAGATGCTCACACAGGAACCCTGCTCTCTTATATTGTGCCACCGAGCTGCTCACACACTCGCCCCACTCTCCCAGATTGTGCCACCGAGCTGCTCTCACACTAACCCTGTTTCCCCAGATTGTTTTTGAGCTGCTGGCACAAGAACCCTGCTCTCATAGATTGTGCCACCGAGCAGCTCACACAAGAACCCTTTCTCTCTGATTGTGCTACTGAGCTGTTCGCACACAGACCCTGCTCTCTCACATTGTGCCACCAAATCACTTGTGCACAAACTCTGCTCTCCCAAATTGTGCTGTCGAGCTGCTCACAATACAAAACCCGCTCTCCTACAATGTGCCATTGAGATGCTCTCACAGGAACCCTGTTCTTTCTAATTGTGCCACTGAGTTGCACGCACGTGTGCCCTGTTTTCCCACATCCTGCCACTGAACCCCTGTCACAGGAGTCCTGCTCTCCCAGATTGTGCCACACAAACCCTGTTTTCCCACATTGTGCTATTGATTGACTGGTGCCTGAATTCCACTCTCCCAGATGGAAATGTCACAATCTCCAGAACCATGCTAATCACCCCTTCAAGTTCTGTAAAGTTATCCATTCCCTTTTCTCCCCTCTGACCCAGTCTCTGTCCCCTGTTCTCAAGGTTGGTGACTCCCTTGTCTCTGACCCTTCTTATATTGCCTCTTCCATTAACTCCTACTTCACCAACAGTGCCATCTCTCGTCTTTTCATCATCCTCTACTTCCTCTCCCCTCTGTCTGACTTCTCCTTCCCTCCTACCTCTCCCTCTGCTTCCCTTAAGGCTTTGCTTGCCATTTACCCCCCACAGGAGAAGTAGTCTTAATGTTCTCAATCCTAAGCTTCTCTTAGAAGCCTGGAAGCAGGTTGCTGTCATCCCTCTGCCTAAAGGTGGTGATCCCTCTGCTGACAGCTATCGTCCTATATCCTCCCCACTCTGGGTAAGTTGCAGATGCACCTTGTTGTCTCGCAGCTCTCTTCCTTCCTTGACTCTTTCTCCTTCTCCCCTTTCCAGTCAGTTTTCAGGAAATCCCACTTCACTTCCACCTCCCACGTCCAGCTTATTGACTCATCCTTTCAGGTACGGACCCCAGTGTCTGATCGCCTCTGCCATCTTTGTCGATTTAGCTGAAGCTTTGGACACTGCGGCACACCCTCTCCTTCTGGATAGGCCTAGAGCAGCGGGCCTCTCTGCCTCCTCAGTTGGTTCCTCTCCTAAGTTAAGGGCAGGTTTCGGGCTATCTGGGTTAGAAGCTGGCCTCTCACTCCCCATCTGTTCACGCGCCTCTTAAGGATCTGTTCTGGGCCCCATTCCTTTTCCATATTGGTGAATGACCTCTCTGTGCCTGTTCCTTTGTGTCCATTCATATGTGTGCTGATGATACAGTTTTTGCATCCGACTCCTTCCCATGACCTTACTACCCAGCTGCAGCTGTATTTTGACAATATTCAGTATTTGTTCTGGTCAAGCCAACTATCCTTTAATCCCCCAAAAAACGTTTTCCATGACGTTTGGCACCTGACTGAGGCTTACCAGGCTCGCCTCCCTCTGCATTATTCCACACCCCTGATGGTGCTGAGACTGAGGATGTATCCTCCTTTAAGTACCTTGGGGTCTGGCTGGAACCGTCATCTTGATTTCTCGGTGCATATAGATCAGGTGGGACAATTCAGGTGGCCAGTGGCTATTTAAAAAGTTGGTTTGGCTACCAGATTTTGAAAGTTCTTGGCCAACTTGGCTACCTGCCCACAAAGTGATTTTTTTGAGCCCATAAAAAGGATGGCCACTACGAATATTGGTTTGGCTACCAGATTTTGAAAGTTGGTGACCAAACTAACCACCAGTTTACAAACTGATTTGTCCCACCCTGTCATAGATGCCATACACCATAAGCTTCACCCCAATCTTGGTGCACTGTAGAAGAACACAGAGTATCCTGATTCCTTCCCACCGAGAGATTGTTTTAAAGATGATTCTCCCTATTTTAGATTGGTGACGATTTACGGTAGAGGTCCCAGATCCTCCCTTGCTAGACTGGACTCCATCTTTCACTCCTTTGTTTTTCTCTTTTTTTTTTTTTTTTCCTTTCTTCTCCCCATTTGTTTATCCCTTCTGTGGCCAGGACAGGCTGGGCTCTCCTAAGCTCTGCCCTGCTGACCCCACCAGCCTACACCTTTCTGGGACTCACCTGTAAGCCATTTACCCTCACAGGCGAAGTAGCCTTGATGTTCTCAATCCTAAGCTTCTCTCAGAAGCCTGGAAGCAGGTTACTGTCATCCATCTGCCTAAAGGTGGTGATCCCTCTGCCGACAGCTATAGTCCTATCTAGCCTGATTTACCCCCAAAGATCTACCACCATGGTGGTGTCAGGAGGGGGGGAGAGCCGTGTCCCCCATCACAAATCCAGTCTTTCGCTTCAGGGTCCTGTGGTGTGGTGAGTGGGGACAGGTGGGCAACCTTCATTCATGTCTGGTGGTGTGGCAGGCAAGCTACATTCATGCCTGTCCTGCCACCAACCCCACATTGGGGTGTGCTCATAAGTGTGCTCATGTGTAGGCACTCGCACACTACGGAGTCCTGCAGCCCTCCCTTCTGCTGTCCTCTTCGACCCGCACTGCCATCTGGCTTCCACTGGGTGGCAGTCATTTGGCGGAACATGCAGTCCTCCCTTCCCCGGAAGAGGAGAGCAGCCCTTTGGTTGCTCAGTCCGCTCCCACCCCAACTGACCCCCTCACCTCTGCAACCCGAGCTTGTTCCCGAACATGGGTCGTCTGTGTGGCATGAGGTAAGGTTCTCACAGCACCTCAGCCTTCAAAATGCCACCGGGTCAGCTGTCTTTCAGGCATTTTGTCATTTTACATTAGATTGTCCCCCTCGTACCCATCATTGCTCTCCACTCTCCCTCACATTTCTTGCTGGCACACACTCTTTCCACTGTGCCTCCTTTATATCCAAATTCTGGTATGGCTTCCTTCCTACCTTATCTCCATCCTGTTCTCTTCCATCCTTCCTCCCACCATCTGCGCAGCCCTGTTTCCCATTCCCTTTCTGTTCCATCCAGGAAATCTCCTCCACATCACCTCCCTACTTAGCATCACTGATTCCGTCCTCTCAGGAATGGATCAGGGGCACATTACATCAGTCATTTTCATTAATCTCTCCTGGATAAGTTTAGTACTGCTGGACTCATTCCTTGCTGTTGACTGGTTCCGATCTTATCTCCTGGGCTGTCAGCAGTCTGTACAGGTAGGAGGTGCCCTTTCCCTACTACTCCCTATCCAGGCTGTGGTCCTCAGTGCTCCGTCCTGGGTCCAGTCCTATTCTCTGTCTTCCTAAATGACCTTCCCTCTGCCTGTGCCAACTCAAATATTCACTTGTATGCAGATGAAAGTGCTCTACACCTCGGGTCCCTCAACTGCTTCTGTAGAAGTCTTGCTCCGCCATGATTTTCACAGTGTTCTGTGCTGGTTCAAGTCCAACCAGCCACGTGTCAACACAAAAAAAAAACTGTGTTTATGACCATTTTTACCAGCCAGATATTGGCCCTGCTCACCACCCTCCCTGTTTTCTCCACACTTTTCCGCCTGAGGTTGTTGCGACCTTAAAGTACCTCAGTGTGTGGATAGATAGCAATATTGACTTGTCTGCTCACATCGATGACATCCATGCCAGACTCTGCCCCAAACTTGATGCCCTGTACCACAGTAAGGATTGCCTCTCTCTCTGCAGGTCCGCTGGGAGTTAGTCACCAAAATTGTTCTCCCAGTGTTCGACTGTGTGGATGTCTGTGGCACTGCCCCTTGCACCTTACTTGCCAGACTGGACACTAGCTGCAGTGCGTTCTGCCCCTTTGCTACCTACACACCCTCTTACACCCACCACTGCTCCCTAAACTACTCCTTTATGTATCCTCCCGCTTCCCTCACGTCGCCAGTCTCGTTGTGCTTCCCTCATCTCTGAATGGCGGTTCTAGAATCGTGGATATGTTTTATCCACACTGTTTGGCATGTCTGTTCCCTTTAAGATTCTTGCTGGAAGATCTAAAAGCTGGCTCCTCCCACCCACCCGGGTGGTATATGCCTCGGCTCCACCCCTTGACACCAGATCTTCCTTTCCGCTGGAAGATTCAGGTTCCCTCCTTATCGCTCAAGCGTTACTGTAGGTCCTGGCGAATAAATCTCCCGGATTTAATAAAACTCATACGAGTTTCTTCTAATTGATTCACAGTCTCAACTGTGAAGGAGGACAAGTCCTCGCATGGTTTCCGCCGCTGCTCGTGTAGGCAAAAGATGTCTCTCACCGCCCCACGTACCTTGTGCGTTTATTGCCTGGGTGTCAGCCATGACACCCAGGCATGCAGAATATGTTGTGCTT
The DNA here is from genome assembly GCA_016271365.2 of Neoceratodus forsteri. Lineage (NCBI taxonomy): Eukaryota > Metazoa > Chordata > Ceratodontiformes > Ceratodontidae > Neoceratodus > Neoceratodus forsteri. Next base: position 1,174,719,198 of record CM057451.1, on the reverse strand, counting down.
TTCATCCAAACATTTTGGATTATCGTCTCATATCGCTGCAGCTGGGCAGACCGGAAAAACAGAATCTGCCTTTCAAATCCAAGGAAGCCAATTGGGTGGTCTCTGTGGCTGTGGGGTCCGCCGGGCAGCTTGAACAGATGAAGACTGTCGAAGAGGCAGCGGCTTAGGCCGCAGATCGGTCCTCTTCCATGTCCATCTTCATCTCGCTCAATTTGGGCTCCACTTTTCTCAGGCTCCTTTCAGAAGTTGTGCCAGTCGCTTTCCCACCAAGGAGAGGTTCCTCGAACTCGCGTCTCTCAGTCCCATAAAAGGACAAGGGCCTAAAGGAAACCGTGTCGCCGGCTTGACATTCCTGGGATCGTGAGATCTCGGTGCCAGGAATCTGCTGTCTTAACCGGTCACGATCGGGCTTGCTGCTGTCTTCATGGTACCCCGTCAGGCCAGCCAGCTCAGACACGGACGACGATTCGGTTGAGATTGTTCTTGACCCATCGTCGCTCTATTCAGGACCCTGGTCCTGCCTGCCACTGAGGAGGAGACACAGCTCGCTGGGAATCAGCTCATCCCAGTCAGTGACCAGGAAGAGCCGCAGTTCTCCCCAACTCCTTCCGAATTACTCCGTCAGTACCCCCCAAACAGTCCAAGTCGAGGTCTTGGACCCCTTCAACCAGCAGGCCGAAGAAGGCACAAAAGCTCTCTAAGAAGCGGCGCTGTCGCCACTCTTCCTTGTCCTCCTCGGATGAGGAAAAGCGTCAATGGAAACTCCGATGCTACAAGGCTTTAATGTGGCAAAAGCTACTTATGTCCAACCAGAAGTCGACCCCGGCTTCTACCTCTGCCATTACTTGGTTGTCACCTCTTAGGCCGACACCTACTCCTCTGGAGCCGGTCCGCACAGTTCCTCTGCCTACAGAGTCAGTCAAGACCATACCGCCTTGGCCAAAGTTGGTCTCCACCAATTGTGGTGGAGCCATCACCGAAGCAGCCTCCTCCTAAGGAATCTTAGCCTGTTCTGGGCCTACCGCGTAGGCTGTCCATCACCCTCACATCTGATAGTCCCAGGTGGGTTTGGGGTGACTCTGGTGGCCGGCCAATTTGTCAGGCCTCTTCGGGGTCTCAGGACTCCGACCTGCATTCTTGCCTGTTGGACGAGGAATCCATCGGTAGTCTTTCTGCGGAGGGAAGGCCTTTCTTCCCTCATGGGCATCCTCCATCTCATCTCTGAATCCGTGGCAATGCCTTTAGAACCCATTCAGAAACGGGCCGAATACCCCCTCACTGATATCCTCAAATGAGGGGATTCACCAACGGACGCCTTCCCAGTGGCTGAGGCCATTGTTGGCTCGGCTTTGGAGCTGTGGCAGCACCCTGCCTCCTGCCCCGCTTCAGTCTGCATGGCCTGCAAGTATGCAGTGCCCATTGGGTTCCTTTTGGGATTCACAGAACATCCCTCGGCCGAGGGACTGGTGACTGGGTCTCTGTTCAGGTGCTTGGGTAAAATGGGAGACACAGATAGACCTCCAGACAAAGAATCCCCAAAATTGGATCACTCGGCCCGGAAAGTCTATGCCACCTCTTCGCTGGGCCTCCGCCAGGCAAGCTCGGCCATCGTCATGGCACATTTTTCTCATGCCCTACTGGGCTCTTTCGATGAGGCTCTACCTCACCTCCCGCAGACCTCGGACCGCGGTCAAGCATGGTCCACGACCAGGAATCAGCGGTTCTCAAAACAACTCCTTGGACCACCGGAGATTCTGCACCCTTCGGTGGCAGCAGCGGTTACTATGCGCCGCAGGGCTTGGTTGCAGGTTTCTACCTTCACGATGGACACCCAGCACAAGCAGACGGACGTCCCTTTCCTGGGTACCGACCTGTTCAGAGCAGGTATGGACCGTCACCTCCAACGCATCGAACAGTCACGTGCCACCTTGGACTCTGTTACTTCTGCTCAGAAGGAATCCAGGATTCCAAAAAACAGAAGAAGCTTTTTCGGCATCCTGCCTCTGTGGCCAAGCAACCCCATTTCCAGTCAGGGCAGCATTAGCAGCAGGCTCAACCGTAGCACCCTCGGCCCAAGTCCAGGCCCCCAGAGGCCCGGAGGACATGGTTCAGGTGGTCCCCAAACCAGACCCCCTCCTCCAAGCCTGCCCAGTGACGGGATGGGGGTGGCCACCCCCATTCCTGTGTCACAAGCTCTGGGTCCTCCCGTGGGGGGCCGGCTCCACCACTTCCTTTCCGCCTGGTCGGCTGTTGCAACAGACAGGTGGGTTTTAGAAGTTGTTGACCAGGGACTGCCTCTGGAATTCGAGCAGTACCCACTAAGCCGAGCCCGTGCCCCATGGGAGGAAATGGTGTCTGTACACACTCAGTCGGCTCTCTGAAACATCGCCCGACTCCTCTGCAAAGAGGTGATGGCCAGAGTTGCAGATTCCCTTGTCAACCCATGGTTAGTTTCCAGGTACTTCCTGGTCCTGAAACGTTTAGGGGGCTGGTGCCCCATTCTAGATCTGCACGACCTGAACCAATTTCTCAGGTCCCGCACATTCAGGATGGTAACTCTGTCTCAGATCATACCATCTCTCGAACAGAACATGTCGTTCTGCTCACTGGATCTTCAGGGCGTGTTCTTTCACGTCCTGATCTGTCCACCTCACCAGAGGTTCCCCTGCTTTCAAGCAGAGGGAACCCTCTTTGAGTTCTGAACATGCCATTCGGCCTGTCATCGGCCCCCCGAATCTTCCCCAAATGCATTGCAGTGGTGGCAGCCCATCTTCAGCGCCGAGGGGTCAGAGTATACCCTTATCTTGATGACTAGCTCATAGCGGGTTCCTCCAGACAGGAGGTGGAGAGGTCCAGGGATCTGGCCCTCCAGATCTGCCCTCCTGGTCAACGAGACCAAGTCAGAACTCATACCCTCGCAGGTGATCTGCTTCACTGGGGCAAAACTCGACTCTTGCCGAGCCAGAGCCAGGCTCCCGACGGACAGGGTGGAGGTTCTGTCCTCCGTTGCCCAGTAATTTTTGGTTGGGCACTTGTGCCCTGCCCGGGACTTCCTGCAACTTCTGGAGTACATGGCGGCCTGCACCACCATGGTCCAGTGGACCCAGTGGCATATGTGCCCCCTTCAGTGGGAGCTGGCCAACTAGTGGAATTGGTGCCATGGTCATTTCGATCGGCTGGTCACGGTGACTCAGAAGATGTGGGACGCTATCCAGTGGTGGACCATCCTAGCACATTTGCAGGAAGGGATCCCATTTGTCCAGCCCGAGCTGGCGGTCGTCCTCATGACTCATGCCTCTCTCATGGGCTGGGGTGTCATATGGGCAGTCTTGAGTCCACGAGCTCTAGACCCCCGAGGAATCCCCATGTCCTGTCAACCTGCTGGAGCTCAGAGCCATCAGACTGGCACTGTCAGCATTCGCTCCGCTCCTTCGGGGTCAAGTGGTGAAGGACAGTACCATGACCATGTACTATCTCAACAAGCAGGGCGACACGCACTCCCAGCCTCTGTGCAGGGAAACGCTCCACATCTGGACCCTCGTGTGCCAATTAGAGGCGGATCTCCTAGCCATCCATGTGGCAGGAGCCTTGAACCAACTGGCGGATGCTCTCAGCATTGTGGGCAAGATGTCCCACTAGTGGTCTCTCCATCAAGAGGTAGTACACAACCTGTTCTCCCATTGGGGCAAGGCTCAGGTGGATCTGTTCACCTCCAGGGAGAACACGGAGCTGAGGCTGTTTCATGCCTGCCCCCGCAACAGGGCTGTCTGCAGGGGGGATGCCTTCCTGAGGCTTCTTCTGTGCCTTCCCTCCACTTCCCTTGGTTCACAGGGTGCTCCACAAGGTCAGGAGGGACAAGGCAAGGATGATCCTGGTAGCCCCAGAATGGCCCCACCTCTTCTACGCCTTTCCCCCATTTCCCTTGATCCACAAGGTGCTTCTCAAGGCGAGGAGGGACAAGGCGCAGGTGATGGTAGCCCCAGACTGGCCCCGCCAGTGCTGGTATCCAGATCTCCTCAACCTCAGCTCCAGACCCCCGAGGCATCTTTCAGTATGCCCGGACCTGATATCGCTCCATTGGGGGAAGGTATTCCATCCGGACCTTCAATCCCTGCACCTGACAGCCTGGTTCCTGAGTGGCTAGAGTTCCAGGCTTTGGGTCTCTCTGAAGATGTACTCGCAGTCATGGAAGTATCCAGAAAGGAGTAGACCAGAAGGTGCTGTGGCTCCAAGTGGAAAAGGTTTTCCATTTTGTGTTAAGGCAAGGGTTTGGACCCTTTCTCCTGTCCGGTGGCTAGTATCCTTGTCTACTTTTGGTCTCTGTCCAAAGGGGTCTTTGGTCCACAACCCTTAAGATGCACCTGGCAACCATCTCTGCTTACCAGGCGTGGGACGATTTGTGGGATAACAGGCCAGACACTAAATTTCAGGTTCAACACAGTCTCCGTGTAATGTTTATTCAAAATACAGGAGATAACCTTAAGCAGTGGGATGTCCGTTCTTCAGTACATCGGTTTGCAGCAACCGACTATATATGTCCTTTCTCTGCACTTAGTCAGTACCTACTGACACTGATCTCTGGTCTGACTTAGCAGTTGAGATTCCGCCTCCATTCCTATGTGGGCCTTGTTTGCTTGAGTGGTGGGGGCTCAAATAAACAAACAAGCTAAAGACACAGAACCTCAGTGCAGAAGCACTGAAACATGAGTGACCCCAAAGGGCATCGACAATAAGCCAAGTTTCAAAGAGAAACAGTATCACATATACTTCCATAATGCAAAGCATCATGGGATATATGTAATTCACCGCGACATTTCAGGCTTGTTCAACTTATAGTAATTTACATGCATTTTAAATAACACAACTAACTTAATTTTTATAATATAGTCACCTAGTACTTTTCACCTTTATCAAAAACACCTAGTGCCATGGTATTTTCAATATTTACGGGTTTTATACACATAAGGTATATACGTTAAAGTATTTTATGACATAGTGTCATTGCAGACTAAATCCAACAATGAGGAATACAGTCTGTTTTATACCAGCTCAGAGGTCGCAACAATAACTTCCCTGTACGTGGACCTGAGAGGGAAAAGGAAAATTAGAGAGGATACTATAGCATAGTCAAGAAAGGGAAGGGGTGCCCATAGGTGGCCAACCTTATGGACTAGAAATTGTAAAGGATAGATTAGGCTAAGAAATAGAAGAACTGTTGCAACAGATTTAAGAAAAGGTCAGTCCTCAAGAGTGGCAGGAGCTCCCTGTCACACCGGTCAGCAGACGGTGGCACAGGAGAAAGTGGTCTGGCACTTCTTTAAAGGCCTTGACCATATTTCCCCTCCAGCACATGAACCACCACCACCGTGGGATCTACTGCTTGTACTGGCAAAGGGAACACTACTGGTCCAAACGGACAATATGTTGGTGGTCTGGTACCTCAACAAACAAGGAGGACCCTGATCGTACCCCCTGTGCAGGGAGGCGACAAGTGGTGTGTGGAACTGTATGGGTCCAGCACAATCTGGCTCTTGTGGCCATGCACGCTCCAGGCTGCTATAAATGTCCTGGTGGACAGTCTCAGTAGGTCTCTAACCCCAACTCACGAACGGGAATTAACTCGGGAAGTGGCAGAATCTCTCTTCCTAAGATGGGGGCGTCCGGAAATCGACTTTTTCGCCTCCCAGTACAGTGCAAAACTTCCCAGATTTGGCTCGTTCATTCCAGGGCATGGTGCTTTCTGGCACGACACGCTCACTGTCTCTCTCCTGGACAGGGAAATTTTTGTACGCCTTCCCTCCATTTCCCTTTCTCCAGAGGGTCCTTCTCGAGCTTCGGGCAGAGAAGGCAAGGATGATTCTCATCGCCCCTCTCTGGCCGAGATAAATTTGGTTCCCGCTGCTACAACAGCTGTCGAGGGAACCACCGGTTCCACGTCCAGTGACCCACCATCTCTTGACTCAGGATCAGGGTTGTCTTGTTCATCCAGGGCTCAGGACCCTGCATCTTCACACATGGCTTCTGCAGACATGGCGATTTCTCGCTTCGGGGTCTCTTCTTGAGTAGCTCAGGTTCTTTTACAGGCTAGAAAACCCTCCACTCGTTCCACTTATGCCAAGAAGTGGAAACGTTTTTCCATCTGGGCAACCTCCAAGAAATGGAACCCCTTTTCTTGTTCTGCCCCACAAGTCCTGGAATACCTCCATCATCTGTCAGACTCGGGTCTTTCATATTATTCGTTGAAGGTCCACCTTTCGGCAATTTTGGCATACCACGAGCTGGCAGATGGTAAACCCATGGCTCAGTTGGAGGTCTCAAAAACCTTTCTTAAGGGATCCTCCATCTGAACGCCGCCCCATCCACAGCCCATCCCCACCTTGGGATTTGAACTTTGTGTTGGAGAAGCTCACTGTTCCCTCGTTTGAACTGGCCATGAGCTGTGACTTGCATTTTCTTTCCTGGAAGATATTATTTTTAGTTGCTATTATGTCAGCTTGAAGGATTTCGGAGCTTCTCACTCTGGTTTGTAAAGAGTCTTATCTTATTTTCCACAAGGACAGGGCGGTCCTAAGGACAAATCTTAAGTTCTAGGGACATGGATATGTTGTTCATCCACACTTTCTGGCAGGTATACTTGCCGCTTTAAATCTTGCCGGAAGATCTTCAAGCTGGCTCCTCCCACCCACCCAGGTGGTAAAACCCTCGGCTCCGCCCCATGACGCCAGATCTTCCTTACCGCTTGGAAGCTCAGGTTCCTTCCTTAACGCTCTGCATATAAGACTGGTTCCTAATTCTTCGGTTTACCGAAATAATGTTTAAGAGTTTTCAAGACTTCGGTCATTTATTTACCTGGCGGCATGGCGGACAACCGACTCCGGTTTCTGGGAGGTGCCTATGCGGGCAGAAGATGTCTTGACGGATCCGCACTCCACGATGCCTACTGCTGTAGGCCTTGAGCACGACCCACCGCCTGCGACCTGTGCTCTTCCTTCTCGGTTCACGTCCTGGAGGACCGCTTGACCACCTGCTTACAACTTGCTCGAGAAACATTACCCGCCGTAAAGTCGGAGGAGGCCCGCTTACGGTTTCTGTATGCTGGCTCAAGCGGAACAGCTCGAAGCAGATGATCGCCCCGAGGAGGAGGCGGCGCAGGCCGCATTCGCCTTCCTCAGCCACGGCCTTTATCCCACTCTCCTTGGGATCCTCCTATTCAGCTTCTTTTAAGGAGCTCTGTCAGTCCCTTTCCACCAAGGGAGAGGGACCATCAGGACTTTCCTCTCGGTCCAAGAAGAAGGACTCTAAAGGTAAGTCCCTCTGTCGACGCTCTTGGAAGCGGGAGAGGTCCCCCCCCCCCCCCGAGTAGTCAACCCTCAACTTCCGTCGATGCTTCGGCCACTGGCCTCATGGCGTCCCTGTCAGGTCAGTTGACCGAGACATCCGTTGACGCAGTCAAGATTTTTCTCGACCCGTCGGACGGGTTGTCTACCGGTGAAGCCGACAACCCTCACTCCCCAGTTCCCCCGGCGGAGATCGAGGTTACGCGGGCTTGCCTGTGCCTCCGGTTCCGGAGTCCACAGTCGAAACTTCCGAACCAAGGGGAGAGTGGGTCTCCCCCGGCCTGCCCCAGAACCCTCCTCGGAAACGCCGAGGTTCTCGGTCTCGGACATCTTCTCGGTCCAGCCGATCCTGCCGACATAGGCTGTCTCAGTCTTGGTACCATAGTAGGTGGCATCGCTGCTCGTCCTCGTCTTCCTCCTCGGATGAGGAGAGGCTTTGACGCAAGTTGCGTCGGCGCTACGAGGACCTCATGTGGCAACAGCTCCTTCTGTCTGGGAGCAAGCCGACATCGTCGCCTTCCCCGGCCATCAAGTGGCTGTCACCGGAGCGGCCGAAGCAACCCCTCACCCTAGCCGAGGCGCCTGCCCCCGGCCTGTTGCTCGACCGAAACCAGCTGCCCCACCGATTCTGGTGGAACCTCCGCCTCCACAGCCGAAATTTGGGGCCCCGACCAAGAATTCTCGGTCGGCCCAGGGCCTGCCCCATAGGCTGTCTGTCACCCTCACTCCCGACCGCCCTCGGCAGGTGGAGGGTGGCTCAGGCCCAAGGCAGCTCTTTGTGGACTCGTCCGAGTCTGATGACGATTCCTCCCTGTTCTCCAGGCAGGTTGACTTGGAGTCCTCCGGAGGTCAGTCGCTGGACGATAGCCCATCGTCCTTCATGGGTTTGCTTAGGCTCATCTCGGAGTTCACCGGGATGCAGCTCGAGCCCATATCCAAGCAGGCCAAGTATCCCCTGATGGAGATATTGGACCGAGGGGATTCTCCCACGGAGGCCTTTCCGGTGGCTGAGGCCATTGTTGGCCCGGCCTTGGAGCTCTGGCAGCATCCTGCTTCCTGCCCTGCGCCTTTCGCCAGGATGGTGAGGAAGTACAACGTCCCTACAGGTTCCCGGTCCGGGTTTTCGGAACACCCCTCAGCCGAGGGGTTGGTTACCAACAGCATCTTCTGGCATGCTGGAAGCACCAGGGACGTGGACAAGCCTCCTGACAAGGAGTCCAAGAAGTTGGACTACGCCGGGCACAAAGTCTACGCTGCGTCCTCCCTTGGCCTTCGCTCAGGCCAGCTCGCCGCCGTGTTGATGGCACTCTTTCTCACGCCCTGTTGGGCTCCCTGGACGAGGTAGTCCCTCATCTCCCGGCTGACCTGCAGACCACGGTCAAACAGGTGCGGGACCAGGGCAGGGCAGTGGCCAAGCAGCAACTTCAGACTACTCTGGACATCGGCGACTCATGTGCCAGGTCGGTCACGGCTGCAGTGGCTATGCGTCGTCGGGCATGGCTGAGGATATCCACCTTCACAGCGGATACCCAGCACAAGTTGGCAGATGTCCCCTTCTTGGGGACCGACCTCTTCGGCCCTGGAGTGGAAGGTCACCTCCAGAGGATCGAAAAGTCCAATGCCACTCTGGACTTGGTCTCATCCGCCCAGAGGGACAAGGGCTGCAGACCACAACCCAAGCCCTTTCGTCCGTCTGCGCCCACGGCACGTCTGGCCCAGCAGCATCAGGGCCAGCAGGCTCGCACTTGGCATCCCATAGCCAAGCCTGCAGCTTCCTTTTCCAGGAAGCAGGGAGGTAAAGGCCCAGGAGGTCCCTCGGCCGGTCCCTCCTCCAAGCCTGTCCAGTGACGGGTTGAGGGGTGTCGCCCCCAACCTCGTCACTCCACCCTAGGTTCCCCCCATGGGGGGACGGCTCCGCTAGTTCCTTTCCGCCTGGTCCGCTATCACCACAGACCGGTGGGTGCTGGAAGTGGTAGGAAAGGGCCTGCCCTTCCGAGCAGTCGCCCCCCGTGGGGCCTTGAAGTCCGCAGCCTCGCTGTCGGCTCGCCGAGCTGACATCGCTCTGCTCCTCGAGAAAGAGGTGATCAGAGAGGTGGCGGACCTTTCCTCAGACCCGGGGTTTGTGTCCAGGTACTTCCTGGTCCCAAAACGGACGGGGGCTTGTGCCCCATTCTCGACCTGCACGACCTAAACAAGTTCCTAAGGTCTCGGACCTTCAGGATGGTCACTCTGACTCAGATAATACCATCCCTGGAACGAGACGTGTGGTTCTGTTCTCTGGACCTACAGGATGCGTTCTTTCACGTCCCTATCCATCCGTCTCACCAGAGATTCCTTCACTTTAGAGTGGAGGGATCCCTTTACGAGTTTCGAGCCATGCCCTTTGGCCTTTCTCTTGCTCCCAGGGTCTTCACCAAATGCATGGCAGTGGTGACAGCATTCCTGCGGCACCGAGGGGTCCGGGTGTACCCTTACCTGGATGATTGGCTGATAGCAGCCCCCTCCAGACAGGAGGTGGAGCGGTCCAGAGATCTGGCCCTCCAGGTTTGCTCTCAGATCGGCCTTCTTATCAACGAGGCCAAGTCAGAACTCAGACTGAAGCAGGTGATTCTTTTCATCGGGGCAGAGCTCAACTCTCTTCGAGCCAGAGCACGGCTTCCGGCGGACAGGGCCGAGGTTCTTTCCTCCTTTGCCCAATCATTTCTTGTTGGGCAATCACGCCCTGCCTGGGACTTCCTGCGCCTCATGGGTCTTATGGCGGCCTGCACCAGCTGTCCGCTGGGGCCTGCTGGCACATGCGTCCCCTTCAGTGGGGATTGGCCAGCCAGTGGTCACAACGCCATGCATCCATTGGACCAGCTAGTGACAGTGACCCAGGGGATGTGGAACGCTCTCCAGTGGTGGACCGTTCCAGCTCATTTGCAGGAGGGCATCCCGTTTGTCCGCCCCGAGCCGACGGTCTCTCTATCAACCGATGCCTCTCTGGGTTGGGGTGCCCATCTGGGGAAGTACAGAGCGCACGGCTTATGGTCCCCTCGGGAGTCCCGATGCCATATCAACCTGCTGGAGCTTCAGGCGGTTCATCTAGCCCTCGCCGCCTTTGCTCCGTTTCTTCGGGGTCAAGTGGTTCAGGTCCAGATGACAATACCACAACCATGTACTATCTAAACTGCCTCTGTGCAAGGAAGCTCTCCTCGTTTGGTCACTCGTGCGCAGCCTGGTGGCGGATCTCCTAGCCATCCATGTGGCAGGAGCCTCCAACACCCTGGCCGATGCCCTAAGTCGGATAGGGGCTGTGTCCCACAAGTGTTCTCTCCTGCCGGAGGTAGTACAAGATCTGTTCTCCCACTGGGGCACACCTCAGGTGGACCTGTTTGCCTCCAGGGAGAATGCAAAGCTGAGGCTGTTTAATGCCCACCCCCTCAGCAGGGTTCGCTGCAGGGGGATGCCTTCTCGAGACCGTGGACCCCAGGCTTCTTCTACGCCTTTCCCCATTTCCTTGATCCACAAGGTGCTTCTCCAGGCGAGGGGGGACAAGGCGCAGGTGATTTTGGTAGCCCCGGACTGGCCCCGCCAATGCTGGTATCCAGATCTCCTCAGCCTCAGCTCCAGGCTCCCGAGGCAGCTTCCAGCTCGCCCGGACCTGTTATCAGTCAATCAGGGGAAGGTGTTCCATCCGGACCTTCAGTACCTGCACCTGACGGCCTGGTTCCTGAGCGGCTAGAGTTCCAGACCTTGGGTCTTTCCGACGAGGTCCTCGATATAGTTGAGGCGTCCCGTAAGGAGTCGACCAGAAAATACTATGCCTTCAAATGGAAGAGATTCTCCATTTGGTGTCAGAGCAAGGGCCTGGACCTTTCCTCCTGTCCTTGGCAATCATCTTGACTCACCTATGGTCCCTCTCTCAGCAAGGGGCTTAGGCTCGACGACCCTCTAGCAGTGCACCTGGTAGCCATCTCTGCTTACCGGGCGTGGCTGGAAGCAGTCGGAAGCTGAGGAGAAGGTGGTCCATGCTTTTCAAAGGCCTTGATCACATTTCCTCCGTAGAACCTCCACCTCCGGGATCTACTGCTGGTATTGGCAAAGCTCATGGGCAGGCTATTCTAACCAATGCACAGGTGTGACATCTCTCACCTGTCATGGAAGACCGCTCTTAGTGGCTATCACGTCAGCCAGAAGGATGGGAGAGCTCCAGGCGCTTTCCATCAAGTCTCTTACCTGTTCTTCCACAGGGACAGGTTGTCCTGCGCCCCACCCAAATTCCTTCCTAAGGTGGTGTCAGAGTTTCACCTAACCAGGTGTTGACTCTGCCGGTGTTCTACCCCAATCATACCTCGGAGGTCAAATAGGCTCCATACTCTGACCCCTAGAAGGGCGCTCGCCATTATAAGGAACGACGGCTGAAGTTCGGGAGAGGTTCGCCAGCTGTTTGTCACTCACGCTGAAGCCGCACCTGGCAGACCTGCAGCTAAGCGGACGATAAGCAGGTGGGTCACCTCCGCATAGATCTCTGCTATAGGTTGGCGGGCATGGAGCCTCCCAGAGGGATAAGAGCTCATTCTCACCGCCGCATCGTTGCATCGTAGCTGCTTCCAGGGACGTCCCTATCCAGGATATCTGCAGGGCTGCTACCTGGAAGTCGGCACATACCTTTATAACCCACTACCACATCGACCTTGAGTCACGCCGGGATGCTGGTTTTGGGGCCTCAGTTCTCCAGTCTCTATTTCCTAAGTAGGGGGTGTGCGCCTTGCCTCCCTCCTCCCAGAGAACTGCTAGGAGTCTGTCAGAAAGTGTGGATGAACAACATATCCTTGTCCTTAGAAATACAGGTTACTCACCTGTAACAGGAGTTCTAGGAATGGTATATGTTGTTCATCCACACGACCCACCCGACCTCCCCAGCTTCGACGCACAACCTGAGCTTCCAGCGGGCCAGATCTGGCGTCATGGGGCGGAGCTGAGAGTTTTACCACCCGGGTTGGTGGGAGGAGCCAGCTTGAAGACCTTCCAGCAAGATTTAAAGCGGCAAAGATACCTGCCAGAAAGTGTGGATGAACAACATATACCATTCCTAGAACTCCTGTTACTGCTGAGTAACCTGTATTTTTTTTACCCAAGGTGGTGTCAGAAGCCACACTGAACCAATCAGTAGAGCTTCTACTTTACTTTGTGTCCCCTTCGAACAGAGGTGAGGCACTCCTGCACACCATGGACTTCCATTGGATTCTTCGGTGCTACACACACCAAACCAAGGATTTCCGTAGCTGCGATCAGCTTTTTGTTTCTTTTGCCCCCAGGTCGAAGGGCAAAGTGGTTTCGAAGCAGTGTCTTTCCAAATGGTTAGGCAACTGTATTTGGTATTGTTCCCAGAAGTACAAAAAACCTCTGCCGGGTCCCATCAGAGGTCATTCTACTAGGGTCATGACTGCTTCCGCTGCTTTTTTGTGGAACGTCTCTGCGACTGATATCTGCACCATAGTTACTTGGAGTTCTGTCCACACTTTTACTAAACGCTACAGTCTTGACATTGCTTCTAGGCAGAGGGCTGGCTTTAGCCTAGCTGTCCTGCAGGGCCTTCTGTCCTAGGCTGGGTCCATTCTGGTTCCCAGTTTCTGTTGGAGTTAAGTTCTCATCCTCCTCCCTTGTTTTTCTCGGTCTCTTTGGAGGAACTGCTTGGGTCTCTGTTCTATATGTATTGACCTACTGAAGGTATCATAAGATAGTACAGTTAAAATATGGAATTATTGGTGACAGTAGATCTTGAGAGGTTCCTTCAGTAGGTCATATTTTTCACTCCCTCCTTCCCCTCATTTTATGTGTTACACAGGGATTCCAAATCCTGTTTGCTCCTGGTGTCAGGCCTCTTCCTGGCTCTGGTGGGAGAACTGGAGGGTGAGCGTGGGGACCACCCATTATATACGGCGACGCTGACGTCGGTCACATGGCGGATGGGCGGTTCCCCATCAGGGATTGCTAGAAAAGTCTGCCATGCGGCCCGACGCCAGGTGGCACCAGTCCTGTTTGTAATGATCTATATGTAATGACCTACTGAAGCAACCTCTTTCCAATCTCTACTGTTACGGTAAGTTCCTGTGTAACTGCACTATCTTCCACAGAGTGGTCTCTTGAAGTAGCTAATACGTTTGGGTATCCAACAGAGGTCGCTGTGGTGCACGGCAGCTCTTTTGCAGTTTTTCACCAGGGACCACCCACACATGACATCAGCTTTGTTTTCTATATGTGTGGGCAGTCCCTGCTATCCTCAGTTCATTTTCCCACCGTCTTCAGCTCGCGAAGCAGCTAGTGCAACTTCTGTGTAGCAGTCATTGACGAGAAGTTTGCAATTAAGACGAATGTCTACAGATTCTTCAACGACACAAGCTTTATTTCATTCCTGCCATTGCGGCAGGAAGATATACCGCTTTGACAATCACACACTTTGTGTAAGGTGTCTGGGACCCACACACGACACCAATTCCTGTAGTTTGTCAGGAATTTAATCAGGCAACTCATCGACGATGATTGCTTGAAATTCAATACCTTTTGATGGAGCAGAAAATGTCTCACTTGGAGTACCAGGAGGCTCGTACCAAGGGCTCCCCCTGTGCTGGTTCTTGTTCCAGGCAGAAAAAGGAGGAGATGCCTTCCTCACACTCTGTGCCTCGTTGCCTGTTGACGGCCACCGTTTCTGGTGTCCCTGCTTCGACAGGGCATCCTTTAAACACTTCTTCATCAATGGGGGCTCGTATCCTGTCATTGACGGCGCTTTCCAGCGCTGTGAATGCAGTCCAGTTAGTAACTGCTCTGTCGACGGAGGCTTATACCCTCTCATCAATGACGCTTTCCAGCGCTCTACATGCAGCTAAATTTACTGCTGCTCCATTGATTGGGGCTCCTCTCTCGTCGATGGCATCTGACAATTTAAGTGAAAATAACTAATTTTCCCCTGCAGGCCCGTCAACAAGACCCTGCATTCCTCAGGGAAAACCTATAGCTTATGCCTTATTGACTGCCCCTCCACCAACAGAGGTGGCTTCTTATAGGGGTCAGGTGGACAGAGATCGAGACCTGCTCATACTACGTGTCCCATTCCCTCTATCACACTCACCCTTGTTTCCCAACATACCCCCCCTTTTCACCCCTCCCTCCTTCCTAGGAAAGGGACCTCACCAAAGGAGTCCAACAGGTCTAGCATGCCATGCGGCATTCTCAGCCCTCTGAAGAGCTGGGTGATCCTACCAGATCTCCTCTCCCTCCTCCGCCTAAAAGATTTTTTCATAGTGACAGGGATACCATACTACCCTGGTCTTCTCCATTTATAAAGGACTGTTTGTTAGATGACCAAGATTTGCCGTCTGATTTCACTAGTGATCTTGAGGATGACAAGTTTTAAGAATTTTCCTAATCCTGAATCCCCCTATTCTGAAATCTCTTCCCTGGTTGAGGATCTGCCTCGTTCTCTCTCTCTCTCTCTCTCTCTTCGGCAGCCTCACCCCCAGATGACCCGACCTTTAGTGAGATGATGGCTCAAATCCTGAAGGTCATGGGATTCTGTGCTACTGAACATGACAAAACGATGTAAGGATATGGCAGAATATCTTGAATTACCTGAGGCGCCTGTTTTAATGGCTCCTCCATTAATACCAACTTACCAGAATTCCATGCTGGCCGCTTGGCATCAGCCTTCAGCTATTACAACTGTTCCCCGCAAAGTGGATCCTTTATTTCAAGCTCCTCTGGGTCATATGATTAAATGTCAGTGTACCCTGGGGTCCTCTGCCATTGGGCTTATCAAAAAACTCCCTCCCTCGCAAGACAGGGATAAATTATTGGTTACAGTGACAACTAGTAACTCTGTCTCCCGTCACCTTCTCAGGTCAGGATATGATGCCGTAGACACCTCAGCCCAACTATCAGCCACTGGCATCATTCTGCATCGCCATGCTTGGCTTCATGTTTCAATTGACCCTTTGACCTGGTGGCGCTGAGGGTTGAGGCGCTGGACGCCACACCTTGCACTACACCGGCCACCCGGTTCGGGAGCAGACTCTCGACACCGGGGTTGGCAGGAGAGGGTGGATTGAGTGCCCCAGGGCTGCTCTCCTCCCTCCCGGGTGGGTCTCGGGGTTGCGCTGCACTTGAGCAGACCCTGGTGATGACGAGGGCATCACCAAGTCGCGACGCCAGCAAGGGTAGAGCACGGCAAGATGCCGCAGACACACGGTGGGCGCCATTGCACTGCTGGCTCCAGGGGCACTAATTGAGGAAAATGGCTGAACGCGACTACGCAGCTTGATTGCCGCTCCCACCGCCCAAGAGGCCCGCTCATGGAATCACATTGTGGGGTCCGCCAGCCCACGATGGAGAGGTAAGGGAGAGTGAACGCCGTACCAGATCCTCTCGTCATCAAGTGATCCCACGATTATCTGGGGTCGGGGGGGAGTGGCTGGATGCTGCCGCTGATGCACCACAGTAGGGTGCAAAAACAGAAAGATTATAAAGAAAAATTGACCCTTGAGCCAGCTGCCACTTGTGAACTCAGTTTTCTTTTAATGGAAAACCCTATTTCTGGTGGCTGTCACTTCCGCTCAACGTATATCCGAGCTGAGTGCCCTCATGTGTAGGGAATCTTACTTGATTTTCCACAAAGACCGGGTGGTCCTTCGTACCAACCCTTCTTTCCTTCCTAAAGTAGTCTCTGAACATACTTTAAGTTAGTCCTTTTGAGCTTCCGGTCTACTATCCTAACTACTCCTATCAGGGTGAACATCTACTACATACTTTAGCTGTCCATCATATGCTACGCTACTATACTAATCGGACTCAGTCGATTAGAAAGATGTCTCAACTGTTCGACTCTTTTGCCCCAGATCGCAAGGGCCTTCCGGTTGCGACACGTACTCTTTCATCCTGGTTGGCACATTGTATTTCATTTTGTTACAAAAAATACAACAAGCTTTTAGTTGGACCTGTCCAAGCCCACTCTACCAGAGCTATGACCACCACTGCGGCTTGCTTTAAAGGAGGTTCCATTTCAGATATCTGCAATGCAGCTACCTGGTTCACAAACCATACATTCTCAAGGCACTACAATCTGGATATTGCCTACGACGTAGGACGCTCTTCGGCCGTGGCAGTCCTACAAGGTATCCTATCATAACTGTCCTTCCACATGGGCATTACTGCTTGGGATTCATCCCAAAAGTGTTACCTATTGCAAAAGACCACTCCATGGAAGATGGTAGATTTACGTAAAAACTTATCGTAACAGTAGATCTTTGAGGAGTGTCTTACGAGCAAGTTTTGTTCCATCCTCCTCCCCCTCCTTCTGTGAGTAAGTTCTGGTCCAATGACAGGGTTGGGACTCCTTTGGTAGCTTGGCTTCCCCTCGGTCCTCGCTTTGTGAGCAGAATCTGGCGGGGGAACCGAGGATACCAGGGACCGCCCACACTTATATAGGAAACAGGAAGCTGATGTCATGTGTGGGCGGTCCCTGGTGAAAAACTGCTAAAAGAGCTGCCGTGCACCGCAGCGACCTCTGCTGGATACCTAAAAGTATTACCTACTGCAAGAGACGGTCCTCAAAGATCTACTGTTACGGTAAGTTTTTATGTAACTGTTCTTTCTAGAAGTGGTATATGTTGTCCATCCACACGAACCTACCCAGCCTCCCCAGCTTCAATGCACAATCGAAGCTTCCAGCGGGCAGGATCTGATGTCAAGGGGTGGAGCTGAGGCATATACCACCAGAGTGGGTGAGAGGAGCCAGCTTTTAGACCTTTGGCAAGAATCTTAAAGGGAAAGGACATGCCAAACTGTGTGGATGAACATATACCACTCCTAGAACTACTGTTACAGGTGAGTAACCTGTTCTTTGGGTCCTTCCCCTCCAACTTATCTCATCTCCTCTCCGCGATCCCCTCTTCCTCCTAATACTTGTACTCCAAGGATCTGCACACTTTCTCCCTCCCCCACCCACACTCCTCAGCTGGGAAATCTGCTTTCTCATACCATCTCCCCTCACTCTGGAACCAGCTACCTTCCTCCATCCGTATCTCTGCCTTTCCCTCCCTCAGAGGCCGACAGTAACTTCTTCCTCTCTGGCCCCCCCACCCCACAATTGCTGGCAACCGTCTTCCTGAATCTTTTCTTGACTGTGTGTCTCAGCAGTAGTCCAGCATCCCATCATCTTGACACACCCCGCACTTTTGGATCCTGTCCTGTTTGCATAGCAGTTTTTGTTTGCTATTTATTTGGCACCCAGTTGCAATGTTCGGCATTACTGTCTGTACTGCACTCTACTTATGCACTGTGTCATTTTTGTAACCTCAATACTCAGTCTTCTTGACTTTTCCCACGCATACAACTGTCCATGACCCCTTAGCTTATGTGATCTCCTTCCTCAGTACTGTATTGCCTTATCATATTGCCTCCCACCCACCCCAACTCACTATGCCTGTGGGGATTATTTCCCCTTGGCTATCCAAGCTCATTTTATCGACTGCATGTACCATGTTGTACTGTTTTGCCTTGCAATGTTTACGATTATGCTCCTTTGATGTACAGAATTGCTTGTATATTAACTGTTATTTTTTTTGTACTGCTGTTATTTTTTCTTTTCTTGTACTGTCTTCTATACCCTCTCTCCTCCTCCCTCCCCAGACCGCATCTGGAAACTAGCTCAGCTAGCTTGCACATGAACAACACTCTCCTAGATTGTGCCACTGAGCTGTTTGCACATGAACCCCACTCTCCCGAATTGTTCCGCTGAGCCACTTGCACATGAACCTCGCTCTTCCATATTGTGCTGTCAGTCTGCTCACACACGAACCACACTCTCCCTGATTGTATCACTGAGCCGCTTGTGAACAAAACCCGCTCTCCCAGATTGTGCCACCAAGACACCCACACAAACCCCAGTCCCCCAGATTACGCCGAGCTGCTTGCAAATGAACCCCACAATCCAAAATGTCACCAAGCCACTGGCACACAAACCTTGTTCCCCGATTGTGCCAGCGAGGCACTCGCACACAAATTTGTTCTCTTCCACATTGTCACTGAGGTACTAGCACATGAATCCCGCTTTCCTAGACTACCAATGAGTCGTTGGCACACAAACTCTCCTCTCCCAGATTGTGCCACTGAGTCGGTCATATTTTTAGAAACTTGAAACAACAACTGACAGATGTGTTATGCTAAGTGAACATGGTCATGATACAATTTGCAAAGTATAAATGAAACCATGAACTCAACACCGGTGACTCCCACCAACCTCAACACACACCCTTCTGTTTTGAAGTCTTTAATGAGAGTGTAGCTGCTGTCTGTCTTGTTTGGGTCAGTAAGCTGCTGGGTGTTACTAGATAATATGTTGCCTCTCTCATTATTTCTGGCTTTACCACTTTTTTGTTTGGGTCAGATGCCATCTCCCCCACCCACCATCCCCACCTTTTGTAAGGCAGTTTTGTGGCTACCTGGCTGAGCTCCTAACACCCTGCACCTCGGTCCGCTCCCTCCTCTCCTCGACCAGAGGTCTCCTTGAGGTTCCCAGGACCAAGCTGAGACAGTGACAGGGCTTTCAGTGTCGCCGGTCTGGTCCTGTGCGCTTTGCCTCCATCTCTTAGGGAGACCCCATCGGTCAAGGATTTCAAAAGGGGTCTCAAGGCCCATATTTTTGTCCTGGCATTCCCGAGTGAAGTAGTCTGACCAGTGTCGTTTTATTATGCTACTGATTTGATTTTGTGATATTTATGTCGTTATTGTGATGTGGTGTTCTGCTTGTCTCATGTCCTCGCTTTACTGTGAAGTGCCCATAGCCTCTGGGATTGGGTGCTGCACAAAAAAATGTTCCTTGCCTAGCTCTTAAGCACGCAGCTGAGAAACCTGGAGGTCGCGGTTGAAGCCTACAACCGCCATTTTTTCCATGTGATCCTGAGCGGGTCTCTTAACCTCTTTGTGCTTAATCTCGCACTCTGATTTCTCCCTTATGTTATAGCTGTGCTTTTTGAATGTCTCAGTCTGATAAAATGGCAACAGCATGTTCTCTGGGGTTATAAAGTATGTTGGGATAAATCTTATAATAAAGGCACTGCATAAAACTAAATTCCTTTTCTTCTCCCCTGTACAGAATGTGTTGTAGTACACAACCTGATCTGCAGGTGGTGCTGTTCTCTAAAACCGCACCAGTACCCATTTCATGGTGCTAGAGATTGAAATACTGTGCCCTTCCCCCCCCCCCGAGATCACACAAATTACCTTCATGATGTGCCCACTCACCTTGTGAGTGAGAAACCCAAGTTTGCTCCTAACTCCAATATCACAGGAGTTACCGACTATCTAGGGTGTTACCACTTGGAGGGGAAAAAAACATAGTTTCTTATACTTCCTAGTTGACAGAAGAAAATTCATTTTTTATCAAGTCCCCCCACTGATACGAGTAAATTCCTCTTTCTGCCTGTCCTGTTTCACCAGGCAGTGTACTGGGAAGGAGCAAAATCATGTTTTGCAGCCACTGGCTAGCAGGGCTAGTGACTGGGAAAAGCCACATGCCCCACAGGTGTTCTAAAGAACAAAGGAGCTCAGGCTGTGCGAGAGCTGCTTTGGCTGTAACTTGGCAAGTTGTATATCTATATTGCAAAACCTTAATGAAGTATAAATTAAAAAAAAGGACAAAAGAAGCTTGCATTCAGGGAGGCAGTAGTCTCAAAAAAACTACAACACAGACCAAAACATTTTTCAGAAGTAAATCAGCTATTTAATCACACTGAGTAGTGTCACAAACCCACTTCTGGGGTTAGGCCCTCTGCTGCCAGAGTGCCTAACCTTAAGTGCAATTCGTGAACAAGGGACAAATGAGGACACCCTCCTGTTTGTTTTGGGTCTGAGCAAACTACTAGTCTCGAGTCCAGGGGTCAATTATGAACCCGTTTTAGCTAGCACACCCGGGTAACAGGTCCAGATATCACACACTCTTTGGGGAAAGCAGCGCAGTACTTGACCCAGCAGGCATACAACCAACCTGGTTCACAACCCCCTGTTGACTCAATTGAGATGCTGGTATTTTCTTACCTTGCTGGATCTTTACACAGATCCTTGTGAGCGTGGCTACATATGGTGACACACTAAGCAATGTAACAGTTATGTCAGAATTATCAATACTGCTCCACCATGCATACTCAAAATGAGAATGTCTCACAGGTTTTTTTCCTTTTTTCTCAATAAAATTTTTATTGTAGTTAAGCATCCATTTTACAGGAAACACACAACTCTGTTTCTTATGCAATCTCAGCATAGTCTAATACAATAAATGCTATCTATTTCACTATCATTATACAACTATTTAGTATATTTGTAATGCAGTATAGTATAGCATCTAAAATATATTATCAACTCAGGCAGGTTTAAGGAGAAACAAAGTTTACTAATATTTAAAATGGTAAATAAAATACAAAACACAGAACATATAAACATTAAGAGTACAGTCAGAAAATAAATGGACGGTTATAACCAAAGCACCTTGCACTGATTAACTAATTGGTACCTCAGTTTTTCAGTTAGCAGATGGTTTAGGCTAAAGTTACCTATCTTGGCAGATGTGTCCAAAATATCTGATGTCTCTGAGAAGTCCAGTCAAGAGTGTCCCAAGTTCAGAACAATAATGTGTATCGGTCCCTTCAGCCAGTTTGGCAGTATCAGAGTTAAAGTTCCACCCTCCTTGTGATGTCTCAGCACATGAGGTCACTTTTAATCCTGTAATTAATTTGTAACATGCAGCTGCATAGGCAAACAGGTCAGGTTACTACTGAATTGGAATCTGCAAATACAGCAATATTTTTAATTATAACAAGACAATCTCTTCTTCTCCTCACAGCATGTTTTTTATGATGGGTTACAATATCCCTTTGATCTCTCAGGAAAACAGTCTGAGAACCACCTCTCAACATAGTGAGATTTTTGACATTGACTAGGAAGCATTCTCCCTCCTGTTACCTCGTAAAAGGGCAGTATTTTCACTCCAAAGCACTTTGTGTTAGGCATGTGTTAGTTTCTTTGAAGTTAGCTGTTTCCTTCCACTCAAACAGTACATTTTCAAAAATCTAATGTCCCAGGATGCCTTGTGCTGACTGTCATGTTTCACAAGCAGAATTTAAAAACCTATTTATAACAAAATTATATACACATAACTGGCAGACGGCGATTCCCATCACAAGTAGCTCTGGAGCACAGAGGTGAAACCCTGGCGCTTTGAACACAGAAGGCACTGACGAAGGCCCTCTGTGGTTGAAGGGTTTTACCTCCATATGTTCTCCAGAGTTGCTCACTGTGATTATATTGCAAATTTGCTTCACAAGAACTTTCTGTCTGTCTGTCTAGTTTTTTTAGACTTCTGTCTCAAGTGCAAGCTTTTGTTCTTTGGTATATTTAGCTGGGATTAGCCTTCCTAGCTTGCACTGGTCTTGTATACCAGGACGTGCTGTATTTTTTATTTCTCACAGGCATTCTACTAGCCTAACTGCTGTTCTTACTGAAAGTTTACGTCCTTCAGTACAAGCCAGCAGGGCTAGTTAAAGGAACAGTTTACTAGCCTGGTACAAAATCTACCATCAGTTTGCCAGTGGGCCTCTGCCAGTTTTGGAGGCTAGTACTGCATCATTTTCCTGTTCCTTCACCGACCCAGCCAACTAATGCAGCCTTACTTGGGTGGTATTTTACTTAAGCCGATCAGTGCGGTAAGGATAAATGGAATGAACTCAGCCTGGTGATTACTGAACTGCTGGTACAGTACAGCTCAGAAATGTGCTGCGCCTGTAATATGCATTGAACATTAAAAACACGCTTTCTTGCTTAGTTATTTTACATTCTCTCCCCCCCCTTAGGTTCTTTCACTTGGGGTTTGAGGAAGAATTTGGAAGAGTTAAGGGACATTTTGGTCCAATCAACAGTTTGGCCTTCCACCCAGATGGAAAAAGGTATAGTGAAAGAAACAAGTGTACTGCTTGTATACATATGGTGGTGGTGGGGCTTGGGGGGCTTTGTGTGTGTGTGGGGTGTTGATTCAGATTCTAAGTGTGTAGATTTTGTTTTAGAGCACTGGAGCGAGATCTTCTTCTGCTTTATGAGCCACCTTTCAAATAAAGGAAATACTGGGAAATGATGAGGGAAAACGGATTTCTTGCCATACTAACTTGTGTGTTAATATTTTTTTCCTGTAGATCCCTTTCTCTCTTCTGGGTGTTGGGTTGGCTCTTCAGCCCCTGTCCACTTCCTCCATTGGCCATCCTCTGCCCTCAGACTCACCTGCTTCTATTCCCCCATGGCTTACAGTGGTGGGGCTGGGGGAGGAAAGTCCATCCATTTCCCAACCCTCTGCCCCACCTCTGTCCCAGGTTCAGTTGCCAGGGTCACGGGGCGAGGACCAGGTCCTTTTCCTCCTCCACTGCAGACGGGTTCCTAATGCACAGCCCTTGCTGTTTTCTTGTTTCCCCACCCCAAGGTCAGCACATGTGCAAAGGAGTGGGCGTGTTGTGACTACGCCACACGTACACCGTGCCTGCACCTGGCTGTTAGAGATGCAGCTGCATGCTATTTCCCTTCAGCACAGGGTTTTAAATAATTGATTAGCAGTTTTTTCTTGGGACAATGCTAACTGTACAGAAAGTATTTATATAGGTTTTCTAGAAGTGATATGTTTGTTAAACACAGTGAGGCAAGTGCTATGCATTTTCACAATGTTTTAGCACTTTTATGAGCAAAACGCTAATCAATTTTTAGAGTAAAATAAAACCCTGCAGCGGCACACACTGTCGTCGTCTCCCCCCAGAAGAGTGTTCTATGAATGCTCAATCCTCTTTACCCCAGACTGCCCCCAAGTGACCTCGGTCATGTCCCGAACCTGGGTCATCTGCTTGGCAGGAGGTGAAATGCTCAGTGCTCCATCCCAGTGAGCTGGCCTTGCATGTCACTATTTTCTTTTTCTTATCATTACTTACTTTTCCCACCTGCAGCTCGTTCTGCAAGTTGCCTGGCTGCTGTCACCCACGCTCCAACAACCCGGCCGCTCAAGCTTGTGCTGGGGCTAGAACACGCAGTGCCCGCGACAGGGTTCCCCCTAATTCCCCGGCTGCCAGGCCTAGATCTAATACCCCAACTCAGCTCAGCGCAGGTAGAGAGGAGCGCAGGGGCATGGCCATCAAGCCGCCACGACCGACCGCCATTTTCGGCTGAGATTTACATCCCAGAGCTACGAACGTGCAGTGACATCGGCACAATGTGCCGTCTGCCGCACCCCCCCCTGCACTTGTACACCACGAGCTGCATCACCCCCGATCTCCATCGGTTGTCACTACAGCATGACCCAAACCCTCCTCAGGAAGCAGAGAGCAGCCCACAGACACTCAATCTGCTTCCTCCCTGGCCAATCCCCCAGCGACCTGTGCTCGTTCCCAAACCCTGGTTGCCGTTGAGGAGCGAGGTGTGGCGTCCAGCGCCTCAACCCTTAGCGCCACCGGGCCGGCTGTATGTCACTATTTTAACCAAAGAAGTGCCATACTTGTATAAAAATGCACAGCACCAGTAAATTCTTGGCTTTGGAACCCCAAGGCCTAATGCCAGTTAACAAAGACACAGATAAATTAAAAGGGTACAGTAGTGGCTTTATTGTATTAGGGTTAATGAAGCAGTTTCCATTTATTTTTTTTTTTCCCTTCAGACTGGTAAGCAGATGAGTAGTAATGCCATTTTTCTCTTGCAGCCAGTTACATAAAGTGAACTAATACAACATACAATGGTGAATTCGCACACAAATTTGAAAATGTATATTATACAAGTACAAATTGATCAGTATTTTCTACATACTGCCTTTGAAACCGTTGACCTTATGCACATAGTAATATTAGAAGCAAATCTATTACAAAAGTACTTTTCCTTCTATCTAAAAGCCCTCTGCCCAAGGGATGTTACAAAGAATTTTGGTGGGTGTTTAAATATTTTTTTGTTCATTCTGGAGCAGAAAGAAATCTAAGGAGTAACTTGGTGACGGCAATAATTCAGTTTAATGCCAAGGTTCACTGTCTCCACTAGTAAGTTGTTTGTTCCATAGTTCACCGCCGTCTGAGAGAAGAGCCTGTTAACATTACCCCTGAATTTACCACTTTTGAACTTTAAGGCATGTGTCTGTGTCCTGCTGGAGCACACCAAATCAAACATTTCTGTTGGCTGGACCTTGTCATTACCCTTCAGTATGTGGGGAAACTGACATCGCGTCACCTGAGACAGCTCTTCTCCAATCAATCAAAACTTTATTTTTATAGTGCCTTTCAAGAACCAAGGTGCTGTATTCTTTAAATACAGATATCAAAACTAATTAAAACAATACTATTAATTAATTAACAATCTGGGAAGGCTAATGTAAATAAAAATGTTTTTAACATTGATTTAAAACCACTGACGGTCAGGTATTTTCTTAACTGACAAGGTAGAGAATTCCAGAGGGTTGGTACTACAAATGAAAAAGCACAAGCTCCAGAGGTTTTTAAACTAACCCTGGGAATCTCTGGCAATATCTCGTCAGCGGATTGGAGAGGATGAGTGGGAGAATAGGAGTCAGGAGATCTTTCAGGTAGTCGGGTCCCTGTTCGTGTAGGACATTAAAGGAAAGCAGGCCTACCTTGTAGGTGATCAGCCACTGAACTGGCAGTCAGTACAGTCCACACAGCACAGGCGTAATGTGGCTGGTCCTTGATGTACCAGTCATCAACCTGGCTGCAGCATTCTGCACCAGCTGCAAGCAGTGGATATCAAACCCAGACAGCCCTAGGTAGAGGGCATTGCAGTAGTTAAGACGGGTGGTAATGAAGACATGGACCAATGTTGAGAGGTCGCCTGGTGGGACATGTGAAGGACCTCCAGCCTCTCTTCATAGCTTTTATCTTCCATGTTCCGATCATTGTGGTGGCCCTACATAGCGCACTCTATACTGATTCAGTGTCTGTTTTGTAATGACTACCCAAAACTTCACACAGTATTCCAGGTGGGGCCTGACCAGGGTCTTGTAAAGTGGTGGTTCTGCTGGTCACCCAGCCTTTGTGTTGTTTTTTTCTCTGTTTATACCCCCTCCTGTGCTACTGCATCGACACCCTTCTGGGTGCCCCAAGGGTCCTGGGTTTGACAAACTTTGAACCCAACAACTGCCTACCTTCACGCTGCCATAGCTCTCCACCCATTCCACCCAACCCACCCCAACAGGGAAGAGGGAAGGGTCTCCTCTAACTGCCTCTTCAGGCAGACCAGTAGAGGAGCACAGGTTTGGTTCACCAGGGTCCATCCTCATTGGGTAGTGGGATCTTTCCTTTATTTTCATCCAGTCCCCATGGACACAGGTGCAACAGCAGGGTTCATGGTGCGTTTGCACTTCAAGCATGCTGCTGCACCGAACCCCTGACCTGCTTCCCTCCTTCCCAAGGTGCCGTGTACTGCACTGCCACCTGTGGTCACCGAGGTGGCAGTATTGCAGTGAGGGCAGCAACCCACCATCCCCAGCTGAAGAGAGTGCACCCTGGGATGCTCAGTCGTTCTCCCCCAGCTGGCCCCGACAATCCGAGCTCATTCCCAAACTTGGATGGCTGTCTCAAGTGGCAGTGTTATCGCAGTGCTGAGTCAGCCTTGTTACTCCACTTTAAATTCGCTCCAGCATTCCCCCAGCCTTCTCTGCAGCAGCTGCACACTGCTCATCCTGCATTCCCCCCAGCCTTCTGTACAGCAGCTGCACACTGCTCGTCCTGCATTCCCCCAGCCTTCTGCACAGCAGTTGCACACTGCTCGTCCAGCATTCCCCCAGCCTTCTGTACAGCAGTTGCACACTGCTCATCCTGCATTCCCCAGTCTTCTGTACAGCAGCTGCACACTGCTCGTCCTGCATTGCCCCAGCCTACTGTACAGCAGCTGCATACTACTCGTCCTGCATTTCCCAGCCTTCCCTGCAGCAACTGCACACTGCTCGTCCAGCATTACCCCAGCCTTCTCTACAGCAACTGCACACTGGCCGTCCAACATTCCCCCAGCCTTCTGTACAGCAGCTGCACACTGCTCGTCCTGCATTCCCCCAGCTTTCTGTACAGCAGCTGCACACTGCTCGTCCTGCATTCCCCCAGCCTTCTCTGCAGCAACTGCACACTGCTCGTCCTGCATTCCCCCAGCCTTCTCTGCAGCAACTGCACACTGGTCGTCCATCATTCCCCTAGCCTTCTGTACAGCAGCTGCACATTTCTCATCCTGCATTCCCCTAGCCCTCTGCATAGCAGCTGCACACTGCTCGTCCAGCATTCCCCAGCCTTCTCTGCAGCAACTGCACACTGCTCATCCTGCATTTCCCCCAGCCTTCTGTACAGCAGCTGCACACTGCTCGTTCTGCATTCCCCTAGCCTTCTGTACACCAGCTGCACACTGCTCGTCCTGCATTCCCCCCAGCCTTCTCTGCAGCAACTGCACACTGCTCGTCCTGCATTCCCCAGCCTTCTCTGCAGCAGTTGCACACTGCTCGTCCTGCATTCCAGCAGCCTTCTCTGCAGCAACTGCACACCGCTTGTCCTGCATTCCCCAGCCTTCTGTACAGCAGCTGCACACTGCTTGTCCTACATTTCCCCCAGCATTTTCTGCAGCAGCAGCTGCACACTGCTCATCCTGCATTCTCCCAGGCTTCTCTGCAACTGCACACTGCTCATCCGGCATTCCCCCAGCCTTCTGTACAGCAGCTGCACACTGCTCGTCCTGTATTCCCCCAGCCTTCTGTACAGCAGCTACACATTTCTCGTTCTGCATTCCCCTAGCCTTCTGTACAGCAGTTGCATACTGCTTGTCCTGCATTCCCCTAGTCTTCTGTACAGCAGCTGCACACTGCTCATCCTGCATTCATAGAAATAGAGACTTTGACAGCAGATAAGGACCGCCTGGTCCACCCAGTCAGCCCATTGCCCTACCTATTGGATAATCTGCAGATTCCAGTTAACCAACAGCCTACTTCCTGCCACCCCCCACTATAATTGCCTTATGTCTGTCCAATGCATGTTTGAATTCCCCCACTGTTTTAGACCCCACAACCTCTCCAGGAAGGCGGTTCCATGTGTCCACCACTCTCTCTCTCTCTCTCTCTCAAAAAAAAATGTACTCACATTACCCCTGAGCCGTCCCCTTTATATCTTTAAATTGTGCCCCCTTGTTCTTGCACATCTCTCTTTTCTGAAAGATGCTACCCTTCATGGACTTTGTTGATTCCCTTGAGGTACTTGAAAGTTTCTGTCATGTCCCACCTGTCCCTCCTTTCATCAAGGGTATATATATTAAGCTGTCTGTCTCTCTTCATGTAGTTTCTGATGCAGACCATGCACCATTTTAGTTGCCCTCCTCTGGACTGCGGAGATGGGGTCTCCAAAACTGCATGCAGTTCTCTAGATGGGGTCTCACCAACTGACTGTACAGAGGGATAACCACTTCCCCTTTTTCTACTTCTGATGCCTCTCCCAGTGCATCCCAGTATGCCCCGGCTCTTCTTACTGACCTCTCACATTGCTTGCCCAGCTTTAGGTCATCTGATATGACTACCCTCAGGTCCTTTCCATTACTGTTGTTGTTAGTACCTCCCCTGCCATTGTGTACTCTTCTCCTGGGTTTTTGTTTCCCAGGTGCATTACTTTGCACTGAATCTAATTTGCCATACGTCTGACCATTCTCCAACCTTGCCAAGTCCCTTCTTATTCTTTCTAACCCCCCCTTGTGTATCAGCTCTGTTACAGATTCCCCCAGCCTTCTGTACAGTAGCTGCACACTGCTCGTCCTGCATTCCCCTAGCCTTCTCTGCAGCAGCTGCACGCTGCTTGTCCTGCATTCCCCTAGCCTTCTGTACAGCAGCTGCATACTGCTCGTCCTGCATTCCCCCAGCCTTCTGTACAGAAGCTGCACACTGCTCGTCCTGCATTCTCCCAGCCTTCTCTGCAGCAGCCGCACACTGCTCGTCCTGCATTCCCCAGTCTTCTCTGCAGCAGCTGCACGCTGCTCGTCCTGCATTCCCCTAGCCTTCTCTGCAGCAGCTGCACACTGCTTGTCCTGCATTCCCCCAGCCTTCTGTGCAGCAGCTGCATACTGCTCGTCCTGCATTCCCCCAGCCTTCTCTGCAGCAGCTGCACACTGCTCGTCCTGCATTCCCCCAGCCTTCTCTGCAGCAGCTGCACACTGCTCGTCCTGCATTGCCCCAGCCTTCTGTACAGAAGCTGCACACTGCTAGTCCTGCATTTCCCCAGCATTCCTGCAGCAGCAGCTGCACACTGCTCACATCCTGCATTCTCCCAGCCTTCTGTACAGCAGCTGCACACTGCTTATCCTGCTTTCCCCTGCCTTCTCTGCAGCAGCTGCACACTGCTCGTCCTGCATTCCCCCAACCTTCTGTACCCCAGTTGCACACTGCTCGTCCTGCATTCCCCAGCCTTCTGTACAGCAGCTGCACACTGCTCATCCTGCATTCCCCCAGCCTTTTGTACAGCAGCTGCACACTTCTCGTCCTGCATTCATAGAAACAGACTTTTACGGCAGATGAGGACCGCTTGGTCCACCCAGTCTGCCCATTTCCCTACCTATTGATAAGCTGCAGATTCTAGTTAACCAACAGCCTACCCCCCACCCCCATGGTAATTGCCTTTTATGTCGTCCCATGCACATTTGAATTCTCACTGTTTTAGCCCCACAACCTTCCCAGAAAGGCGGTTCCATGTGTCCACCACTCTCTCTGTGAAAAAAAAGTGTACTCACATTGCCCCTGAGCCGTCCCCCTATATCTTTAAATTGTGCCCCCTTGTTCTTGCACATCTCTTTTTCTGAAAGATGCTAACCTCATGGACTTTGTTGATTCCCTTGAGGTACTTGAAAGTTTCTATCATGTCCCACCTGTCCCTCCTTTCGTCAAGGGTATATATATTAAGCTGTCTGTCTCTATTCGTGTGGTTTCTGATGCAGACCCTGCACCATTTTAGTTGCCCACCTCTGGACTGTCTCCATCCTGTCTAAGTCCTTGCAGAGATGGGGTCTCCAAAACTGCATGCAGTACTCTAGATGGGGGTCTCACCAACTGACTGTACAGAGGGATAACCACTTCCCTTTTTTCTACTTCTGATGCCTCTCCCTATGCATCCCAGTATCCCCCCGGCTCTCCTTACTGACCTCTCACATTGCTTGCCCAGCTTTAGGTCATCTGATGTGACTATCACCAGGTCCCTTTCCGTTATTGTTGTTGTTAGTACCTCCCCTGCTATTGTGTACTCTTCTCCTGGGTTTTTGTTTCCCAGGTGTATTACTTTGCACTTCTTTGCATTGAATCTTAAGTTGCCGTACGTCTGACCATTCCTCCAACCTTGCGAAGTCCCTTCTTATCCTTTCTAACCCACCTTGTGTATCAACTCTGTTACAGATTCCCCCAGCCTTCTGTACAGCAGCTGTACACTGCTTGTCCAGTATTCCCCCAGCCTTCTCTGCAGCAGCTGCACACTGCTCGTCCTGCATTCCCCCAGCCTTCTCTGCAGCAGCTGCACACTGCTCGTCCTGCATTCCCCCAGCCTTCTGTACAACAGCTGCACACTGCTCATCCTGCATTCCACCAGCCTTCTCTGCAGCAACTGCACACTGTTCGTCCAGCATTCCCCCAGTCTTCTGTACAGCAGCTGCACATTGCGCGTCCTGTATTCCCCCAGCCTTCTGTACAGCAGCTGCACATTTCTCGTCCTGCATTCCCCAGCCTTCTGTACAGCAGCTGCACACTGCTCGTCCAGCATTCCCCCAGCCTTCTGTACAGCAGCTGCACACTGCTCGTCCTGCATTCCCCAGTCTTCTCTGCAGCAGCTGCACACTGCTCGTCCTGCATTCCCCCAGCCTTCTGTACAGCAGCTGCACACTGCTTGTCCTGCTTGAGCTCCTAGTCTGTTGTGACCTCCAGGTCCGTTTCCTTCTCCCCCACTGAAGCAACAGGAGACACACACAGCAGGGCCAACCTCTCTTTAACCTTCCCAAACATAGCACCTTTCCATGGGCCACATTGAACCTGGAGTCAGACAAGGTGCCTAGCGTTCTCCTCGGGTCCTCCTTAAGGTGTTCCCCTCCTAGAGGGTCCAGCACACTGACCAGCTTAGTGACATCCGCAGACTCCAGCTTTCCGATCGGTGATGAAAACCGTAAGAAGTGGCCCCAGTACTGATCCCTGAGAAATGCCACTGAGTATGCCTCTTCATTCGAAGGAGTGCTAGTCAAACACAGCCCTCTGCTTCCTGCCCCCAAGCCAGCTAGTAGTTCCCCTCGTGTATACCGCATTGGTGTACTTTGACCAGATGGCTGTCGGACACTGCAGGGCCAGAGGCCTTGCTGTAGTCCAGAGACCCTCTTTGGCACTAACATGATATGACTCCTTGCCCCTCCCCGCACCCATAAAGAATATATGGTTGGATTTGCATGACCCACACCCCTTAAAGCCATGTTGGGGGCGGGCCGTTGGCCTCAATCAAGTGATCGGCTGTTTGCTCCTTGGTAATGCATTCTGGGGTCAAAAGGTTACAGTTATCTTCCATTTATGTCCGACACGGATCAGTAAAACCTCATCATATTACGCACAGTAGGTGTTCTAGGGACATGGATATGTTGTTCAATCCACATTTCTTGGCAGGTACCTTGCCGCTTTAAATCTTGCTGGAAGGTTTTCAAGCTGGCTCCTCCCACCCACCCAAGTGGTAAAACTCTCGGCTCCGCCCCATGATGCCAGATCTTCCTTACCGCTTGGAAGCTCAGGTTCCCTCTTCAGCGCTCTGCGTTTGGACTGGATCCAAACTCTTCGGTTTACCCAAAAATAATTCTAAAGTTTACAAGACTTCGGTCTGTTTCTTCCCTTGCAGCTGCGATGGATAAATCGACTCCCGGTTTTCGGCGGTGCCCATGCGGGCTGAAAATGTCTCAGACGGATCCGCACCCCACATGCATATATTGCCTCGGGCTGGACCACGATCCGCAGGCCTGCGAGTTGTGCAAGTCCTTCTTGGCCAATGTCCTTGAAGACCGTGCTGCCAGACTCCAACTTGGGTGCTCCGAGAGGTGAATTACGCCGGTGAAGTCAAAGGAGGCCCGTTGGGTGGTGTCCGGTGGTGGGCTCGGCTCAGCAACTGGAGCAGATGATCGCCCTCGAGGAGGAGGCAATCCAGGCCGCTTCTTCTTCCTCCTCGGCCGCTGCATTTATCCCGCTCTCCTTGGGCTCCTCCTATACGGCATTTTTTAAGGAGCTTTGTCAGTCCCTCTCTACAAAAAGGGAGGGTCCATCGGGACATTCCTCTCTGTCCAAGAAGAAAGACTCGAAGGGTAAGTCCCACCATCGGCGTTCGTGGGAGCAGGAGAGGTCCCCTTCCCCGGACAGTCGACACTCTACTTCGGTCGAGGTTGCGGCTAAGGCCGCTGGCTTCACGGTGTCCCCGTCAGGTCAGCCAGCCGAGACACCCGTCGACGCAGTCGAGATTTTTCTCGACCTGTCGGACAGGTTGTCGACTGGAGAAGCCAACAACCCTTCTTCACCGGTTCCCCTGGTGGAAACCGAGGACTTGCCTGTGCCTCCTGTGCCGGAGTCCCTGGTTAAGGTTCCCGAGCCAAGGGAGATGGGGCCTCCGAGCTAGCTCAGGTACACCAGGGCCTAGGCTGTTTGCCGAGCAGAATGTGCCGGCCTCACAGTGAGCCAGATGTGGTGGGAGTGAAGTGGTAGGTATAGACCAGGAGCAGGCCAGTAGGCAAGTTGTTTCAAAATAGACAAGTGAGGGACAATATATTCCGGTCCTGCTGCAGATCTGCGCAGCTCCTGGACTGCTGTGGGCCATGCAGCATTACTGCAAGAGGCCCTGCCAACTGTTCCTTTGGCTCCACTCCGATTCGGAGGTGTATCCTGTCCACACCATTATTATTGCACTGTCTGAGTAAGAGTTAGATGGTAGCCTGGGGGATTGGAGACTTTGTGTGTCAGGAGGTGTGAACAGTGTGGAGGGAGAGGTGGAACAGCGTAAGGACTTGTTACAGGTGGAATGGTGAGCAGTAAATTCACTGTAGTGAACATTGAAAGGAACTGATCATCATACGAACATACGAAATGCCAGCAGAAACAGGCCTCACAGTTTATCGAATCTGCCCAATAGTACAGCTAGCCCCTCACCTTGCAGCTGCCCCACCCTCCCCTTCTCATACCCCCCCACTCTATCCCACCCTCTCTTAAATCCTCCCACCATTCTACACGATACCACCTCCTTGGGCAGAGTGTTCCACTTATCTACCACCCTTTCTGTGAAAAAGTGTCTCCTGATTCCCCTGCTAAATCTCCCCCCTCCAATCTCAACTGATGCCCTCTCGTGTCCCTCCCCCTTCTGATCTGAAGAATCCCTTCTGTATTAATCCTGTTAATACCCTTTAGGTACTTAAAGGTTTCAATCATATCCCCCCCATCCCTCCTCTCTTCCCAGGGAGTACATTTGCAGCTCTTCCCGCATCTCCTCGTAGGATTTACCCTCAAGTCCCTTTATCATCTTCATTGCCCTACATTGCACCCCCTTCAGCAATCTGATGTCCCTCTTCAGGAATGGACACCAGTACTGCAAGCAGTATTCCAGGTGCGGCCTGACCAGTGACCTGTACAGGGGTAGGATCACTTCTCTGTGCCTGGAGGAGATTCCTCTTGCTATACACCCCAGCATCTTGTTTGCCTTGCAGCCGCCTTCCTGCACTGAGCTGAGTGGTTCATACTCCCCGTTATTAGTACCCCTAGATCCTTTTCCTCCACTGTGCTTTCCAACTGTAACCCTCCCCACTGATATTTTCTCCCCTGGTTCCTTGCTTCGGAGTGCAGTACCTTGCACTTCTTGGTGTTGGACCCCAACTGCCATGTTTCTGACCATTCTTGTAGTTTGATCAGATCTTCCTGCAGCCCCCTCCACCCCAGTCTGTCATCTACCACTGCACTGATCTTAGTATCGTCTGCGAACAGAATGATCCTACTCTGGATCCCGTTTGAGATTGGCTGTGAAAATCCTGAACAGCACCGGTCCCAGTACTGAACCCTGGGCACCCCACTCTTAACGTCCCTTGGTGATTAGAGTTCCCCCACCACCACCCTTTGCTGCCTACCCCATAGCCAGTCGGTGACCAGTTGACCATTTTTGTCCCCACCCCAATGTATTCCAGTTCCCCCCAGTCTCCCATGCAGCACAGAGTCAAAGGCCTTGCTGAAGTCCAAATATAGGACATCCATTGCATGGCCCCTGTCCAGTTCTCTGGTAACACAGTCATAGTACTCGACTAAGTTTGTCTGGCAGGATCTGCCCGAAACAAAACCATGCTGATGGCCATCTTGGAGCCCATTGTCTTCCAGAAAGGTCACCAGTCTCCTTTAGGATTGACTCCATAAGTTTCCCCACGATTGAAGTGAGACTCACTGGTTT
Source organism: Neoceratodus forsteri (assembly GCA_016271365.2). NCBI lineage: Eukaryota > Metazoa > Chordata > Ceratodontiformes > Ceratodontidae > Neoceratodus > Neoceratodus forsteri. Next base: position 1,174,685,369 of record CM057451.1, on the reverse strand, counting down.
GTAGTTGCCTGGATCATCCTTCGGGCCGCTTGCATCCTGTGTCCAGTGGTGTACTGAACAGGTCTGCCAGTGGTCCCGCTAGGATCTTCGCTAGCTCCCTAAGTACCCTAGGGTGAATGCCATCCGGCCCCCGGAGCCTTGTCCGCACTCAGTGCCCTTAGTCCCTCCAGTACCCTGTCCTCTGTAATTCTGATATCAGTCACCCCCTCTTTCCATCGTGAACACAGAGCAGAAGTACTTATTCAGTCCCTCTGCCTGGTCCTCCTTCTCCACTCACTCCCCATCTTTCTTAATTTTTACAATCTGGTTTTGTTTCTTCTCTCGCCATTGTATCTGAAGAAGTCCTTTTCCCCGTTCTTGATTCCTTCTGCCAGTCTCAGCTCTCTGGAAGCCTTGGCCACTCTGACTAGCCTGGTAACCTCTCTGGGCTTCTTCATGTACTCGTCTTTGTCTTCTTGCCCTCCTGATTTCCTAAGCCTCTGGAATGCTTTTCTCTTGGCCTCACCCCTTCCATTACCTCCAGAGTCAGCCAGCTCGGCTTCTTTGATCTCCCCTTCTTGCTCCGTGTCCTGGTGCAGGTCTCAGTAGCCTCTGCCAGCCCTTTCTTAATGATATTCCATTTTTGGCTGGCACTCATGCATGTCTGAATTCACTCCAGATGCTCAACCAAAATTTCTCCCATCCTTTTAACGTCTGCTGCCTTAAAATTGATCACCCAGGTACCTGTTCCTCCTGCTACCCTTCCTATATTGAGTGTGAACCACACCGTATGATGGTCACTCCCAGCCAGGGGATTCTCCACTCCCAGATCCCTTACAGCGTCCCCGTTTAATACCAGGTCCAGAGTCCTACCTTCCCTAGTAGGCCCATGGACCAGTTGCGCCAGGAAGCTGTCCTGAAATGCATCTAGTAATCTCTGCTCCTTTGCACACGTGGTGGTTGGGGTATTCTAGTCCACCCCAGGGAGGTTGGTCCCCCACAACTACAGTGTCCCCCTTCCTACAGACTCTTCTAATCTGCTCAGCCAACTCCCTGTACAGGTCATCCCCCTGAGCTGGTGGCCTATATACTACCCCCCACCCTCAGTGTCTTTTTTTTTTTTTTTAAGAGTCTTGAAACTGCATCCATAGTGCCTCTGTCCTGCCCTCTACCCCCTCCTCTCTCATACACCATATCCCCTCCCTCACGTAGGTTGCAACGCCCCCCCTTTCCCCCTAGACCTGTCCTTTCTGAATGTCCTGTACCTTGGGATCATCCTGTCCCAGTCCTGGTTCTGGGTGGCCCGTGTCTCTAATGGCTGCAGTGTCCACCCTTTCCACAGCCAAGAGAGCCTATAGTTCAGCTGATTTGCTACCTGAGCTTTAGCATTCAGAGACCACCCTCCAACCTGTGTCTTTCTCCCACCCCGACCCCCAACTCTCTCCTGTGTCCCCACCTAAAAACCTCTTTGATAGCTTGGGGGTAGGCACGCTTACTAGCTGTCCTGCCACCACCCCCACCACCTAGTTTATATCTATCCTTGATGATATTTAACCCTCCAACCTCTGCTTTAATACCACCTTCCCCTCTCTGCTCAGGTGCAGCCTATCCCCTGCATATAGATCCTTATTTTCAAACAACATGAAGTCTTGCTGTATTCGGACATATGCATTTAGCCCCAGCACTTGAACTGCTCCAGAGAGGAAAGGGCTAATTTCTATGCAAGGCATAGAATGTTGAGCTCGAGCTCGTAGTTCAAACCTCTGTCTGTGGTGCCTCAGAGTGTAACCGTCAGATTCTTTACTCCGCCTAACTGTGAAGTCGCTTCGGGGATTGCTCCTTCACTTTGGTTCGGTAAAGTTTCACAACGCGTTAGTTTTTTCAACCGATTTGTTTTTCAGTTTCGAGCCTCTGTCTACGGTACAGTAAGTAGTGTAGATAGATAGTGAACTGTAATTTGTGTTTTTCTCTGTGGAAATTGTAACTTCGGTTTCTTTGTGGTCGATCCAGTTGGAAACCGACCGTTTGTTTAAATTTATCTTCTGGGATTGTAGTAGTGGTGTGCCAGTTCCTATCGGTTTAAAAAAAAAACTAAATTTTTTTTCGGTTTTTTTACACAACCCCTGACATGGTTGGTAACCGATAGGGGTGTATTACCTGGCAATAAAAAGCTGTAAAGGATAATTTTTTTCTAGCCTGGCCATGTCTGAGAAACACAAGAAAAAAAAACAGACCCACTGGGTTTCAACACTGTACAGAGTGTGGGGAGACCTTTGCTAAGGCCAACCCCCACCTCATCTGTGTTTGTCTGGGGTTTGACCACCCCAAAACAGGCTGCCAAATCTGCAAAAATTTTCCTAAGGCCACCCTGGAAAAAAGATTGGGTAGGCTGAAGGAAAAGGAGGCCGAGAAGTCCACTGACCCAGATGGCCAGCCCAGTTCGGTTCTGACCAAAGCTGAGGAGGTGCCCACTGACCTGGGCAAGACATCCTTGGGCAAAAGGAGAGCCAACCCTGAGGGGGGTCAGTTCCATCAAAAAGAAGAAAAAAGTCAGCTGGTTCGGATCCAGCACCCCTTACTCCAACCGCTAAGGAAATAGCCAAAGCAATTAGTATTGTGCAATCGCTTCATCCGGCTCCGTCTGAACCGGCACTGAGGTGGACGAAGAATTACATGAGGATGAGGAGGAGGAGGTCTGGAGGAGCCCATTGAACCGGACGTCTCCCCAGACAGACCTTCCAGTGTCTCCCCTCCAAGGTTTTGAGTCCCCATCTCACGTTTTGTTTTACAAAAAGGTGGCCGAAACCCTCCAGTTCCCTTTGGTTGAAGCTGTTGAGGAAGAAGAGCCTGATTTTTGTGGAGATGATGGACATCCCAGAGTCCAAGAGGTTGTCTGTTCCCCTCCATAAATCCCTGGGGAAACAGACACAAAATATTCTACAGACTCCAAATTCCTTACCTCCTGTGGATAAGAGAATGGACAGAAGGTATATACTATCAGGCTCCGGTACGGAGTTTTTGTCCAATCATTGCAGCCATGTTGGGGTAGTGCAGGCTGCAGCCTGTGCCAGGGAAAATATACCTTTGGCTTCACACCCCCCCAGATAAAGACTCCAGGAAGGTGGATGCCATGGCCAAGAAACAATACTTGGCATCCTCCTTGGGACTTAGGTAGGCTAATTATATGGCCTACACAGCCAGATACCAGAAGTCCAGGCGGAATACGGTTCTGGAATTGGCTAAACAGGCTTCCCCCAGCTAGCCAAAGAGCTGGAGGAGGTGGCTGCTAATGGGATTGAGGCATCCAACGTGCAATTCCATGCTGCTGTAGACTCTAACGATGTGGCATCGAGAGTCATAGCTACATCTGTGTGTCTCAGGAGATTTGCTTGGCTCAGATGCACTAGCTTTTCTCAGGACACCCAGGCTAAGGCCATGGATTTCTCTGTGGTGGGTAACTCTCTGTTTGTGGGGCAGACAGAGGCTTACATGAAATAGATGAATGAGTACAGGACCACCTACAGGAGTGCACAGGCCAAGGAATGGCAAGCCACTCCTCAAAAGCAGCAGTCTAGGGGCAGGCCCTTCTACCAAGCCCAGGCCTCCTCTCCCTTCCCACAGAGGGGGTTCTTTCGATGGAGAGGCAGGAGGGGGATGAGCAAGGCTGCATCCTCTTCCCAGTCCAAGGCTCCTGCCAAGCAGACACCCTGATGTGTCAGCCCGGGTCAACTCCCCAACTCCAGTAGGAGGCAGGCTGGCTTACTACTTCCAGGCCTGGAAGTCTGTTATCTCAGACAGGTGGGTCCTGGAGGTAGTAAGCCTGGGACTGGCCCTCAGTTTCAAGAAGTTTCCAAAAATTAGGGTCAGGCCTTTTGCACCTGCAAACATTTCCGAAACCACTGCTGTAAAAGCAGAGGTTTCCTCTCTGCTGGCTCTCAGAGCCATGGAGAGAGTTCCTGCTCTACACAAGGGCAAGGGTCTGTACGCCAGATATTTCCTTACCCCAAAAAAGACAGGGGAGTGGCGACCCATCCTAGACGTATGGTATTTGAACAAACGCGTCTTAAAACCAGATTTCAAAACGGTGACTCTGGGAGTAATTCTTCCCTCTCTGAGGCCAGGAGATTGATTAGCATCCCTGGACCTCAAGGATGCCTATTTCCACATTCCTATCAGGTGCTCCCACAGAAAGTACCTCAGGTTTGAGTTGTCTTCAGGCCATTATCAGTTCAGAGCCATGCCTTTCGGCTTAACATCGGCTCCAAGAACGTTTACCAAGTGCCTTGCAGTAGTAGTGACCTTCCTCAGAAAGCAGGGGGGATCTCTGTTCCCATACCTGGATGACTGGCTCATTGTAAGACAGTCTCCCGACCAGGTCAGGTCAGCTCTTCAAGTCACTCAAGATTTGCTCAGTTCTCTGGATTTTCTTCTCAATCTGCCAAAGTTGGTTCTCGAACCAGTACAGCATCTCACTTTCATAGGGATAGAGTTGGATACTGTTCAAACAAAAGCCTTCCTCCCATTAGCAAGGGTAAAGGCCCTTACAGATCTTGCTTCCTCCTTTCATCCTCTGGTTTGTCGCCCAGCAAGACATTTTCTTCAGCTCCTAGGCCACATGGTAGCTTGCACTGCTGTGGTACAAAGAGCCAGGTTCCAAATGAGGGACATTCAGTTTCACCTAAGGTCTTTATGGTCTCAGAAAAAAAGATTCTCTCACCAAATTGGTTGTAGTGACTCAGACTCTGGTCCAAGCTGTCCAGCGGTGGCTGCATCAGGACAATCTCAGATAGGGTGTCCCATTCCTCAATCAGTCCCATTCAGTGGTACTAACCACAGATGCTTCTCTCCTGGGCTGGGGAGCCCACCTAGGACCCCTTACAGCAAAGGGTGTTTGGTCTCCGCCAGAATCTCTCCTTCATATCAATCTTCTGGAACTCAGAACAGTATTCCTAACCCTTCAGGCTTTCTCGGACTCAGTAAGGGACAAGGTAGTTCAGGTCAGGACAGACACCACCACCATGTGGTACCTCGACAAGCAAGGGGGCACTCCATCTATGGCCTTGTGCATGGAGGTCATGAAAATATGGACTCTGGCCTACTCCTTGCAAACCTCCCTAATAGCAGTCCATCTCCCAGGGAAGGACAATGTGTTAGCAGATGCTCTGAGCAGAATCTCCCAGGGCCATCATGAATGGACCTTGAATCCCCTCATACTGAAAGTAATCTTCACCAGGTGGAGCACTCCAGAGATAGATCTCTTTGCAGCCCCAGTCACCAACTTCCCCTCTTCTGCTGCAGACCCTCAGTCCTAGGGACTGTTCCCCTGGATTCCCTGATATTGGATTGGGAAGGCAAGTTCCTTTATGCCTTTCCTCCCTTTCCCCTGCTGTTCAGGGTTCTAGTCAAGATCAGGTCACAACCCTGCACAGTGATTCTACTGGCTCCATACTGGGCCAGACAGCCTTGGTATCCTCTGTTGTTGTCCCTACCAGTTTCACTCCCCCTGTCTCTTCCCAAAAGACACACTTTCCTAACTTCCTCTCGGGAGGATCTGGTAGCCCAATCTCAAGGCCTGGCTGTTGAAGAGTTAGAGTATGCAGGCCTGCATCTTTCTCAGGGAGTTTTGGACATCCTTAAGGTTTCTCGGAAGCCCTGTACCAGAAAAACTTGTAATTCCAAATGGAAAAGATTCAGCATTTGGTGTTCCCATAAGGATATTCTACCAGAGGCTGCTGGCATTGCTACACTTTTGGATTACCTGGTTCACCTCAGTGACTTAGGCCAGCCACTTTACAAGTTCATCTAGCAGCTGTCTGCATTCCTGTCAGCGGGGAGGGGCTCTTCTCTGCCTTCTCACCTTGTCTTTGCTAAGTTCTTTGAAGGTCTGGTTCATATCAACCCTCCTTTTAGAGAGTCTAGTCCTGCTTGGGATCTCAATATTTGTATTGCTCCGCTGATGCAGCCACCCTTTGAACCTCTGGCTTCCACGGAGCTTAAGTACCTGACCTGGAAAACTGCGTTTCTGGTAGCTATCACTTCTGCCAGGCGAATTAGTGAATTACAGGCCATGTCAGTTGAAGCTGATTTTAACTCATTCCATAGAGATAAGGTGGTTCTTAGAACCAATAGGAGGTTATTACCCGAAGTGGTCTCAGATTTCCATCTGAACCAGTCCCTATCTCTTCCTGTGTTTTTCACTGATCATTCTTATTCAGGAGAAAGATGATTACATAATTTGGATGTTAAGAGGGCACTTAGCTATTACATAGAGCATACTAAGGCACATAGGAATGACTGTCTTCAATTGTTTCTCACTTATGGTGCAGTGGGAAAATGTAGGCCTGCTACTAAGAGGACTGTTGCCAGGTGGATTGTCTCTTGTATACAGTTCTGCTATGACAAGCTAAGCAAAACACCTCCCTCAGGCCTGAGGGCTCACTCGACGAGGGGTACAGCTGTTTCTCTGGCTGCTGCCAGAGATATACACTTTGTTAGAGATCTGGAAAACAGTCCACACTTTCACTAGACATTACTCTCTGGATATCCAGGCTAGGAGTAATGCTAGGTTTGGTACAGTAGTACTGCACAGCCTATTCCCAAAATAGGTTCGGTACCCTCCTCCATGGAGGTACTGCTTAGTAGTCTGCAAATGTCCGAATACAGCAAGACTTCATGTTGTTTGAAGAAAAAAATTACCTTAGCAATTGTGTTTCTTCTAATGGAGTCTTGCTGTATTCTGACCCAACCCCCCACCCCCGCCTTCTCTCTCAGATCCTAGTTGTGGGATGTAGGCTGGAATGTGCAGTGTTGCACCTCAGGGGTGTACTTTACACCCCTTCCCTTCAGGGCGGGTGGTGGTTAAGTTTACTTGGATTTATATATCTTGTTTGTTAGCTGTTTTTTCTCTTGGGTTCTTGACATGAGTCTTTTGGACCCAAGTTATTGCCTGTTGGCTTATATGTTTTACAATTTCCACACTGGAAGTGTAGTTAGTTAGTTTGCTCTTAAGAATCTGACGGTTACACTCTGTGGCATCACAGACAGAGGTTTGAAATCGAGCTTGAGCACAACGTTCTATGCCTTGCATAGAAATTAACCCTTTCCTCTCCAGAGCAGTTCCAGTGCTGGGGCTAAATGCATATGTCGGAATACAGCAAGACTCCATTAGAAGAAACACAATTACTAAGGTGAGTAATTTTTTCTTCCCAGATACTGCCCCAGTCCCCCACTACCCCGTACCCCTTAGACTGACACCATTCCCCCAGACATTTGTTGAACTCCTCAGTTTCCTTCCTGTACTCGCGCAGGGTACCGGGAGCACCTCTGAAAAGGCCACTGATTCCCCCATTTCTTCACATAGCCCTCCTAATTCCTCAGACCTCATCCTCACTACTTCCATCTCCCCCGTCAGGTCAGTAGTGCCCATGTGCACCACTACATGCAGTTTCTTCCTGCCCCTCCTTGTGCACTTAAGAACCGCCTGTCCTGCCGTGTCTGCCATTGGCCCAGGTATAGCCTCTACCCATATTCCACTATGCCTCTCCCCCCACCACCCCATCTGATCCCTTTAAGTTGGGAATCACCAAGCAGGAGTACATCCCCTTCCTTGTCCCCGCCCTAACCCCTTTCCCGGGGTATCCACTCTTACAGCATGCCAACTCACTAACTCCACCCTTCCTCCCTACTGTTCTCTGCCCCTTCTCCCCCATCATACTAACATACTAAAATGCCAGCAGAATAGGCCTAATGGTCTTTTTGCGTCTGCTCATTTGGTCAGCCCCCACCCTGGGAGCTGACCTTGCTACCCCCCTCACCTTCTCTGGCTTCTCTCTTCCCAGTTCCGGATAATCTCGCTGCATTGGATTTTGCTTCCAGAACCCTTCCCCTGTACCTGTCCCACCCCTCTTGAACCCCTCCACCATCTCTGCCTCCACCAGCCCCCTAGGCAGTGCATTCCATGGCTCCACCACCCTCTCTCAGTGAAGTAGCACCTCCTCCTTTCTCCCTGAATCTTCCCCTCAGCTTCCACCATGCCCTCTAGTGGCCCCCTCCTCCTTCCTTCGAAGCACCCTGACTGTTCCTCCCCTATTTACCCCCTTCATGTACCTGAAGACCTCTATCATATCCCCCCGGTCCCTTCTCTCTTCCATTGTGTACATATTTAGCTCTTCGAGCCTCTTCTCATAGGTCCTGTCCCCCAAGCCCCAAATCATTTTGGTTGCCCTCCTCTGGACCCTCTCCAGGAGTTTAATGTCCCTCTCTAAGTGTGGCCTGCAATACTCGAGATGTGTCCTCACCAAGCAGTTATACAGAGGGAGTATCACTTCCCTCCTTCTGGAGGTGATCCCCCTAGCGATGCATCCCAGCATCCTGTTGGCCTTGGCTGCTGCCCTCCTACAAGTCTCTGAATTGTTCATCTTGACATCCACCACCACCCCCAGGTCCCTGTCAGCCATCAAGACTTGTAGCATCCCCCCCCCCCCCAACCAAGGGTGTACACTTGGCCCGGGTTTCTGGCCTCCAGGTGCAGTACCTTGCATTTCCCTGCATTGAACCTCGGCTTAAACTTTCTAGACCATCTTTCCAGAGCCTCCAGGTCCCCCTGTAGGGCCACCCTCCCCATCCACCACCATCCCCAGTTTTGAGTCATCCGCAAAGAGACTCGTCTCACTCCTGATACCTGTTCTTATGTCAGAGATGTAGGCGTTGTACAGGAGGGGCCCAAGGACTGATCCCTGTGGGACCCCATTAATGACCCTCCTTGGGGATGAGACTATCCCACCAACTTCCGGTCCTGGAGCCAATTGCCTATCCATTTGATCATCTGGTTCCCCAACCCCATTTCTCCCAGCTTATACAACAGGCCCACATGAGGAACAGAGTCAAATGCCTTGCTGAAGTCTAGAAAGAGGACGTCCACTGGTCTACCCAGGTCCAAGGCACTCGTCACCCAGTCATAGAACTGCACAAGGTTTGTCTGACACGATTTCCCCGGGACAAATCCATGCTGTCTATCGTCCATCCTGTCCGCTGCCCCCTTCACTTCTCCTTCCCTATCCCCCACATCGCCCCCCTCCTCTACCTCGCCCTGTCGTCTGCCTCACCAGAAGCGCTTCTCTCCCCTTCACCCATGTGTCCTCTGAGGAGGATAAATGAAGAGAAAGGGGGTGCTGGTTTCACATGGGGAAGGGGTAGTGGTATGAGAAAGCAGCTTGCCTTGCTGATGATTTAATTCTGGGAAGGGTGAAGGCATGGTTGTCGTAGGATTGAAAAGCCTCTAGATATTTAATACAGTATACTCTCCTATAAGGCTGTATGACCTTTAATGCAATATAAGGCTATGATCTGACTTCGAGGTGGAGCTCTTGCAGCTAGTATTACCAATAGGACTAATGACACCAGGCGTTAGGACCCCACGGAAAATCTTGTAGCTAGCAGTCTGAGGCGGGGGACCGTTCCCAGTGTTGGCTCTGCCCAAGTCTGATGCAGTATAAAGGTGGTGGCCCCCAGCGCCACCCCAGTTCTTTTCCCACCGTTGACCCTCTTAGTTTGGCTCCACAGACGCCTTTACTTGCAGCTGACCGTGCTTTTTTGCCGTTTTCCAGTTTTTCTGATTTTTGATAGTGAATTATTCTCTTGCGTGTCTTCGCCCTCTCCACCGCGGCGTAAGTCAAAGTGTGCATGCAGGAAACAGATAATGGCCAAGGACGGCCACGTGGCCTGCCACATCTGCGTAGGCTCTGACCATTGGCCTGCCAACTGCCCGCACTGCAAGGAATTTAACCAGAAGACGAGGACTGTGCGAGACAACGCCCTTAAAGCCTGTCTCCTCGAGCAGAAGGTGGCGGCTATGCAGAGGACCTCGGAGCGTAGCTCTTCTCCCACCAAGAACCCCCTCCCCCCCAAAAAAAAAGAGAAGGCTTCAGGAGGGAAGCACCATAGGGAGAAGGATTGGGCCAGATCTGAGTACCGCTAAAAGTCTCCTTCCAGGGCGGCGTCCTGATGGCTGCAGGGACATCTTCAAAGTCGGCTCCCTCCTCTTCTCAAGGTAAGCACAGGGAGCCATCTTCCTCCGGGCATTTGCCCACCCAGCTCTCCCTGGCCCGCCAATCCCACAAATTCTCAACAGGGTCGACCCATGAAGGTGCTGCGCTTCCAGCAGGCCTAAGGAGTCCTGACCTACAAGCCTGTGCAGGTTGTCCAAGAACACAACAACCGGGATGACCTGACAGGCGACAGAATGCCATTCGCCATTGCCTCTCCTGTGACTTGGGTCCGATGCCAGATCCTGAGGCCATCACCCGGATGATACCGGGCCGCCTGCCCCACCTTCCGGTCATGCGCCCAAGGGGCCCCCCTTCTATTCCGGACGCTGGGTCCCCCAGGGACACGGACGTCGAGCAGCAGCCAGACAAGGCCAAAGATGGTTCCCCCAACCATACGCCAGATCCTCAGGATCCACAGATGCCCAATTCCACGAATATGACTCCCACCCCACCTGTGGTTCCTCTGGTGGACATCAGGTCTCTTTTTTCGACTTGGTGGAATACGGTCAAAGGGGACCTGCTGTACAGACCGTCTGACCCTCCTCCTAGGGAGCCTCCTATGGGCCCCCCTCCAGCTCCTGACAAATCTGATGGGGGTGACCAACCCCAACCAGATCCAAAAGGCAAACTGAACAGAAGGTGCTCGGCCCCAGTCCCCTCCTCCAGCAGGTGCCCAGCCTCTTTGGATGATGGTACTGCGAGACCCTCATCTTCAGACGAGGAGGGTTTGCTGCCCTCCCCAAGTCCCAGGAACTCACCCAGGTCCTGCCCCCCGACAACCCCTCATTCCTGGACATTATGTGTCATACACAGTCCATTTATGAGTGGGACACTGAGGAGCTTGACCCAGAACGAAAGCGGCTAACTAAGTTTCTAGGGTCCAAAGAACCCAAACCTCTGGTTATCCCACCACTGGTGGAGCCCTTCCAGGATGTCACCAGGCTTACGTGACAGAAACCATTTTCCACCTTGGCTGTTCCTAGGAAGGCGGACAGACTATATAAAGCCCCCAAAGAGGAACCTTTCTTGGGGGAGCATCCTAAGGCAGACTCTTTGGTGCTGGCAGCTGCTCACGGCTGTGTCAGTCAACTCAAGCACCTGAGCGCCCAGCCCCCTGATCCGGATTCCAAAAAGTTGGATCACTGGGGCAGAAAAGTATATTCATCAGCCAGTGGATCTATCCGCTCGCTGAACTTTCTTGCCCACATGGTCACCTACCAACAGTCCCTGTGGAGAAGACCATGGAGCTGGTAAAAACTCTGCCAGACTCTGACAGTAAGAATGAGATCCTAGCTTACGTCCAGTCTGGAATGGACATGGTCAGGCACGTCCTTCGCTGTTCTTATGACTCGGTGGACATGGCTTCCCATGCGGCTGCAACGGGAATCTGTCTGAGGAGGCACTGCTGGCTTAGGGTGTCTGTTTTTCGCCTTGACTTTCAGGACTCCATACTGGATGCCCCCCTTCCAGGGCCCAGTATTGTTTGGCCAGGAGGTAGTCGCTCGTAAAAAGCCTGCAAGATTCAGGCAAGGCTGTCGCCAACATTCATAAGATGTATAAGTCAGAGCCTTTGGGTCCCCGTCGTCGTCCCTTTCGTAAAGGTCAGGGACAACGGGGCAAGCAACCCCAAGGAAAAGGGTTCAAGAGGTGCGGTCACCCTGTTCCTCAAGGTGCCCAGGGCCCCAAGCAACCCAAAGCTCCTCAGTGGCCCCAGGCCCAAACCCCCTTCTACAGCCTGACTCACTGCAACCCCCTCCTCATCCTCAGGTCATGCAGAACAAGACAGTAGGAGGGAGGTTTTTCCTTTACCTCGCAGAATGGTCCAGTATCTCGGACCAGTGGGTGCTAGAAACCATTCAGAGGGGTTACTCTCTCTCGTTTCTCAGCATACACCCAGACAAACCCCCCCATATTGTTCACCTGACCATGCCCAGCTTCTGGCGGACGAGATACAGTCCCAAGGTCCTGCCCTCGCACAGGAGGTTTCTACACTTCTGCTTTCAAGACCGGCACTGTCGGTTCAGGATCTTGCCCATCGGCCTTTCGTCGGCACCCAGTGTTTTCACTAAGTGTCTGGCGGTGGTAGCGGCAGTCTTGAGGAGGAAAGGCCACTTTGTCTACGTTTACCTGGACAACTGGCTTATTTCGGCTCAGTCAGCAAGCCAGTTGACTTTGGCCCCGGAGGAAATAAAGGATCTATTTCTTTCCCTGGGTGTCACTGTATACTGGCTGAAGTCACAACCCTGGACTTCCCAGCGGCTTCAGTACATTGGAGCTGTTGTGGACGCTACCCAGGGCAAAGCCTTCCTGCCACCAGACAGGACAGGCCGTCTAATGGACCTGGCGCACAGGGTTCAGGCATCAATTTCTCTTCCAGCAAAGGTAATTCTGCAGTTGCTAGGCCACAGTCCCTCGTGCCAGACAGAACATGAGGGTTCTGCAATGGCACCTCAAGGTTCAGTGGGACCAGGCGGTGGACGATTTGGATCACCTGATTAGAGTCTCAGCGGCGATCTGTCATTCTCTCCAGTGGTGACTCTGCCTTCCACATCTCGAGAGAGGAGTCTCTTTCCAGAGACCGTGCCTGTCGCAGACTTTGACAATGGACACCTCAAATTCAGGTTGGGGGCCCATCTAGGGAATCACAGGACCAGAGGAGCTTGGTCCCCCACAGAGCAGTCTCTTCATATCAACATTCTAAATGAGGCAGCTCTATACACCCTTCGGGCTTTTCGGGACCAAGTATCCGGGTGCTCTCTTGGTGCAGTCAGACAATACCCTGGTTGTCTTCTGCATCATCAAGCAAGGGGGCACTCAGTCATATCCCCTATGCAGGGAGGTCATGAGAGTTTGGACTGGGTAGTGGAGCGCCATCTGGATCTCACGGCAGTGCACGTGCCCAGAAGCCAGAACGTTCTCGCTGACGGCCTAAGTCGCTGTCGTTCTCTGAACCACGAGTGGGAAGTTTCTCCAGGAAGTTGCAGATGACTTCTTCGGTTGTTGGGGCCATTTTTGCATTTTGCATCCCCGTGCAATGCCAAACTGCCAAATGTTTGCTCACTAGATCTAGGGCCTAGTGTTTTTTGGCAACACGCATTGTCCCTCTCCTGGACAGGGAGGTTTCTGTATGCCTTCCCTCTCATTCAGAGAGTCCTGCTCAAGTTGCAGACAGATAAGTTGCAGACAGACACTGCCAGAATGATTCTGGTAGCTCCTCTTTGACCACGACAGATCTGGTATCCACTGCTACAGCAACTGGCCACGGAGTCTCCCGTGCAGTTGCCCCTTTCCACTCACTTACTCTCTCAGGAGCAGGAACGCTCATCCATCCTGCTCTGCGGTCTCGTTTGCACGCCCGGCTCCTGCAGTGCTAGCAGGAGAGAGATTAGGAGTGTCAAGCAGGGTGGCAGAGGTCTTAGTAGCAGTGAGGAAACCCTCCACAAGGGCAACCTATGCCATGAAGTGGAAGCGTTTCTGCCTCTGGGCAACAGCACATTCCCTAGATCTTCTGAATTGTCCGATCAAACATGTGCTAGACTACCTTCTCCACCTTTTGGACCTGGGCTTGAGTTACTCATCCATTAAGGTGCGCCTGTGTGCCTTATCGACATATCATGCACTGTTCGGGGAGAAGACTCTGGCACAGCTTAAAGAGCAGGTACCCACTGTCATGTACCCAGCCCCCCTCAAACATATATAATAGCGGACTGGCTCCACTGTTGAGGGTATTAAAATTCTATGCACTTTCCTCAGTTAGTGATGAGAAGACTCAAATTTGCACCCCCATAACACAGAGCCAGGCGACACGCCCCCAGCCCTCTTTTGTGATGTCAGAAAATGAATACTGAGGGTGCAGTTCATTAACCTGTATGTATGAGATACATCTATGGCTTTTAGTATTAAGAGGTGCCATGTAGAAAAATCAAAGCAGCCGCTGGAGTAACAGTCCCCATTTACTGGAGTGGTCGCTTTCATTTTTCCAAGTGGCAACTCTAAATAGTACTAACAGTCATTGAAAAATGGCGCCAATACAGGTCTATGGAACACACACACAGCCTTCATTTTCTGACATCACAAAAGGGGGCTGGGGTACCTGCCTGGGGGCGTGTCAGGCATGGCTCTGTTTTTATGGAGGTGCAAATTTGGGGTGCTATAACTGTTTAACCAGAGGGAAGCACATAGAATTTTAATACCCCCCACAGTGGAGCAGGTCTGCTATTATATATGTTTGAGGGGACTGGGTACAACGGGGTACCTGCTCTTTAATGTGTGTGAGTCCTTTCTGCAAGGTGTCTTGCATATCAGACATTTGAGGAGGCACCTGCCCCCCCATCTCCTTTTTTTTTTTTTTCTCGAGAAGCTTACCCTGCTCCCTTCGAACCAACCACGACTTGCGAGCTTCACTTTCTCTCTTGGAAAGTGTTATTTTTAGTTGCTGTTACTTCTGCTTGGAGGGTTTCCAAGCTTCAGGCCCTGATGTGCAAGGAGCCTTACCTTGCCTTTCATAGGGACAGGGTGGCCCTGCATACAAATCCCAGGTTGTTACTGAAGGTGATGTCCGAATTGACGCTGAACCAGGACATCCAACTTCTGGTTTACTTTCTAGAGTTCTCCAATAAAGGGGGAAGCATTGCTACATACTCTGGATGTTCAGAGTTCTACGTTATTACCTTCACAGAACCAGTTCCTTCAGAAAGATGGACCAGTTGTTCATCTCCTTTGCTCACAGGAAGACGGAGGGTACCTGTTAACCAAGCAGACACTAACCCGATGGTTAGTCCACTGCATATTTTTGTTACCAGCATTATGGTAAGCCCTTGCCAGACTTGGTCAAGGGCCACTCCACCAGAGCTGTGGCTACCTCCTTTGCCTCATTGAGGAATGTGTCCTCGGCAGATCTCTGTGCTGCTGCAACCTGGAGCACTGTCCACACTTTTATTACACTATAGCCTGGACATTGCCTCTAGGAGGAGAGCAGGTTTCGGACTAGCCGTCCTGCAGGGTCTGCTCTATTGAAGCTTCTTAGCTGTTTATTCTTCTCCCCCACCCATCAGACCTGGGCCTATCTTTGGGTACTGCTTGGGACTCCATCCTATTGGTAATACCTGCTGCAAGAGCTCCACCTCGAAGTCAGATAGTACAGTTAAGTAAGAACTTACCGTAACAGTCGATTTTCAAGAGGAGCTCTTGCAGCAGGTGACTTTCCCACCCACCATCCCCCAGGAATTACTGTTGTTACCCTTCTTAAGGGTGGGGGAGATCCTGCTCAGTTCTCCATTTACTTCAGCCAGGTCTCCGGCGGGAGAACCGAGATTGCGCCAAGGCGGCCGCCCCCTTTATACTATATCGGACGTTGGACAGAGCCAACGTCGGGAACTGTCCCCTGCCTCAGACTGTTAGCTATAAGATTTTTCCATGCGGTCCTAACGCCTGGTGGCATTAGTCTTATTAGTACTATACCTGCTGCCAGAGCTCCTCTCGAAGATCTACTTACGGTAAGTTCTTGCGTAACTGTACTTTATCTTGGCTCTACGTTGCATTAAATTCATTTATTTCACACAAACCTGCTGCATTATAGAGGGTCTGATTCTATGTGCCGTGATTTACAGTCCTTATCTTGTTTGTTTCCCCTCTTCCAGCTACAGCAGTGGTGGTGAAGATGGTTATGTCCGAATACACTACTTCGACCCACAGTACTTCGAATTTGAGTTTGAATCTTGAAGCAGCTGACACGTTCCAACATAAACCTCTGTCCTGTTTTTTTTTTCCTTTGAATTGTTTTGCTACTTCCAACAAGCAGAAAAGAGGATTGGATTGCCTATGTGCAAAGAGAGACATGTTATTTTTTAATGGTATTTTTGTTCTTCCTCCATTGGGCAAATTGGCTACCACTTCAACAAAGATGATAGTCCATTAAGATTCATACTAATCCAGTTTGATTGTTGGAATTTAAAATGCTGTCTGCCAAAGCACAACATTTGTGTGCGTTTGTAGTTTTATTACTGAGATCTGGAGCTAGTAGGGTTGTTGGTCCAGTTTCTATTTTAGTTGCCAGTGGGTTACTTGTAATTGTTAACCCTCTGTTTGCAATTAGGTTACTGCAATTGGGACCGGCTGAATTAACCTCTCCTTTTTAAAAGAAAAAAAAAATCAACAAACTAAATCTAACTTATTGAAATATGAACTTGTCATGACTTCAAGGTTGTTCTTTCAAAGAACGTGAGAATTCCAGTATTTTGGGCGTGCTTTAGAAATCTCAAGCTGAATGGGACATTATTTAGCACCAAGTCGAAGACCAATATCCGGAATAAACTGCTTCACATTAGTAAAGTGTTTTTGACTCTGAATCTTTATTCCTGCATTATCCCTTGAAAGTTGTTCCCACTCTGTTTTCAGGATTTGTTGCAGAGCTATTTGTCAGTACTGAAGAAATATTCATCTCCCTCCCCCAAAAAAAAAACTGGAGATCCGTGGTTGTGGTTTAAAAGTAGCAAAAATTTTTTGTTTTCTGTTTTCCCTGCCTCTGTATGCAGTGGCACATGCAGAAGCTCAAAATCCCACCACTTACTCATGCGGTCACCACTGGTGCCCCCCCCCAACAAATCACCACCACCGATACTCACCAATGTTGTCCAGAACTTGCTGCTTAAGCACCACTATTGTCTTTCTATTCGAGACACACATCCCACCTCACTGGTGTGTGACCCAATGGGGAGGACATTACTGACAAGTCTGTGGTGCTGCTGCCTAGATGCACGGAGTGTAGCAACATAAAAAAAAAACCAAAAAACAGGAGGGCGGCGTACTCAGGGCAATGCTTTATTGGCAGAAGTGTGCAAAATGCAAATACACCTACAAAAAACATCAAAACGCCTGGAAGGGGGCTGAACAGACTCTCTAGCATTTCATGTCCCACTGACATGTCTACAGGGGGCAGAGTCTGATGGCTGACTGCCCTCCTTTTGTAGGTCAAACCTTAAAGGCATAGTAATCATTTTCAGAGTCGAGTCACTAAGGAGGTGCAGCCAGAGGTCTAAAATCAGTGCAATTGTCATGATACCAAAATGCAAAATGTGCAGTAATTGTCTGAATAAATACCAATGAGAGAAAACGAATAATAAGGCATGTCAAATACGTAAAAACAAGAAAAGAAAAGTTTTATAGGTATACAATAAATATGATTGAAAATGGCTGAACAAAGTGAGGAGATACAAGTGATGATAAAGAAGGAAGACGGGAGACCTTTTTGGCCATTTAGAAGTGGATTGAGACCAGGCTCACCCACCAGACTCTGACCAACACTCACCCAGGTGCACAGGATTGGACATGTGATGCTACTGCGTGCTGTGTCCATGAACCACATCACACTGGCAGGAACTCGGACCATCTGGAGCTGTCCCATCTGTATATAAAAAAAAAAAGTTTAAAATACTTTGTGGAATTAGGCGATCATGCAAGAAAATGAATGTATTTGCCTGTACTGCTCCTCTGGGGATGCACTTGAAAACATGCCTTGGCTCAAGGCCGTCAGTTTGTAATAAATAAAGATGTCTGGGCCGGCCCAGTAGCATAGAGGGCTGAGGCGCTGTAAGCACCTTCTCACCAGGCCAGCGATCTGAGTTTGGGAACAAGCACGGGTTGCTGGGGTCAGCCGGGGTGGGAGAGGACAGAGCGTCTGACGGGCTGCTGTCCTCTTCCAGGGGAGGGAGAGAACTGTACGTTCTGCCAAATGACTGCCACCTGGTGGAGGCCAGGTGGCAGTGCGGGTCGATGAGTGGAGTAGAAAGGAGGGCTGCGGGAATCAGTAGTGTGCACGTGTCCTAGTGTGGGGAAGGGATTTAAAATTATGGATGAAAAAGTGGCAGGACAAGGCAAGGATGACGGCTGCCCACTGCATCACTAGCCCCTGGAGCTGAAGACTGGATGTGTGTGCTTTGCGGGTGGGGGGGAACAGTCGTCCCCGCTCCTGACCCCACCTTGGGTGGGTGGAATCCGTGATGGTACTCGGGCTTTCAGGGAGATCTAGGATGGTGGGATCAGCAGGGCAGTACTGAGGGGGAGCCCATCCTGCCCTGGGTACGGGAGGGTAAACAAAGGATGATAAAATATGAATAAAAATGATAGCGGCCTGATGGCATGCTCAGTGCCGGTGATTGGGGTTCAGTTATTGATCATGGGTCATCTGGCAGGGGAAACAAGCTATATAGTCTGAGGGATGTGTCATGTTTCTTTGGGAGGGGAAGACAACTTGAGGGCTATGCCTGCCTCTTAGGGATTCAGGTAAGGGAGATGCACATGTAGTATTAGCTTCTGAAGTCCCTCCCCAGAGGACCTGTTGTCTGAATATTGCTGTGATGTCAAACAGGTGGCCTCCCCCTTTTTCTGCCATGGTCTAATGATTGGGTGTCCCATCATGTCCTCTACGCCCACTGCTTCTTCTGAACAGGGAAGTGTAAAGGGGGATATCAGTGATGCAAGAACTAAGCCCAAGCCAGATGTCTGGGATGGTGCAGCAGCTTGGCATCTGGCATCAGGTTACACACTGCAAGGCCCAAACTTGCTGCTTGCACTTGGTAGCACTGCAGGCGCACATATTACTGCCTCCACTCCTCCCTCAAAAAAAAAAACACTACTGGAGGCTGGAGGAAAACAAGAAGATGGCTGTAGCCCAGATGCCTAATGGAAGTTGAGGAGTCTCTCAACCTGGGATGACATTAGGGTAAGTTGCCTGGGAGGTGGGTGATGCATGTTGGGGGATGGATAAAATATAAGGTACTTAGAAAGTTTAGGGAAAGTGAAAGGTGAAATGTTTTTCTTGTGCTGTACTAATGACTATTTCAAATGATGTTTATACATCCCACCAGTATAGTGCCATTTTACCCAAGGATGACAATTCCAGGAAACATCCTACTGTATATATTGTTTTTGTGGACTCGACAGAAAGTGAGCAGTGTCAGCTGTACGAATTCCCTATTGAATCAGATTGTTTGAAAGAGTTTGCCAGCTCTGCGAAGTGTGGACACGCTCAATACAGCTGACTAAGAGCACGGAATTTGTGTGGACTGCAGAAATTGTACATCAGTGGGTTTGGGTTTTGACAGTTCTTTGCTGAAGAGAGATCTCAAAAGCCATTCTGCAGGAATATGAGCAAAAAGCCCAACTTGAATATGTGATAAATATTTGTTAGCTATTATGGTTAGGAGAGAATTTGACGAAGTGATTTCTACGAAACATTGCACTGGCGTGTTCTGAGCACAAAAGGTATGATGACATGCCTAAAGAGAGCGGTGCTTTTTGATAAGATGATATTCCTTGGGAGGCTATTACAAGCATTTGAGCAGCAGACACAGTGGTTTTGCTTTATTTTTCCCCCCCCAATTTTTTTCCCCTCCGGTCGCAGTCTGGAGGGCCTCTCTCAGGCATCTTGCCTGCTCCTGCCCTGCCTGAAGTGCTCCTGCCTGTGCCTTCTCTCTCCCTCCTCCTCCGCTCCATGATCGCACCCACGGCTTAACTCCTCCGGGGCGGGGCAGCCCCTCCTCTTGGGTGCACTACATATTCAGACTCTGGCACGGAGAGGACCCGGTGGGGAACCTGGAAGGACAGGTAGGATGGACGTGGGCATGGGGCAGGTGCCATCGCCTACCCCACAGACCGGATTTTTCTTGTTCTGTGATCTCCTCTCTCCCCTCGTGCATGTGCACGCCCCTGACGCTAGGCACATGGCAACCCCTGCCTGCATCAGGGCACGCTAATTTCATGCAGCCGAGCATGATGCAGTGCCCCCGGTCTCCACCAGGCACTGCTGGCACGCCGGGCGATCCCCAGCCTCCCCCCCAACCCCCGAGGGAGGAGAGCAGCCCAACAGGTGCTCAATCCTCACCCGCCATTGCCGTCCTCCACCAGCCCGAGCTTGCTTCCGAACCCAGGTTGCTGGTGTGGCGCGAGGTGTGGCGTCAAGCACCTCAACCCTCAGCGCCACCAGGCTGGCCCGGTTTTGCTTTATAAACTAAGAGAACCCATGAACCAGAGTGGTATACAAAGATGACTAGGATACTGAAATGATTTCTACGGTTGAACGCAAGGTGTATTGTGAGAGAAAGCATTTTTGAAAATACATCAGACAAGGGATTACGCTGACCATGTTTGCTGATGCCAGCACTGGAGTCTCGTTTGCTGTGGGGTGGCCTTCTGAGGTTGAGGACACTGAATTCGGAGAAATGCCCATATTGGTGCCTAGTATGTTTCCAGCATGATAGGTTCAGACCAAATGTAACACGGATAGACTAGAGCTATGTACTAACAACCATTCTTGAGAAGGACCTCAGTCTCTCCAGCTGTACAGCTCATTAGAAGCAGGACTACCCTGAGAACAAGATGTTGCATCACAACTGGAGAATGCCCAGTAAATGTATAAAAAATACTGAAAATGTCATGGTGTCTTCAAAACAGACCTCTGCCAGGTATCTGATGAAAAACCTGGAGGTGAATACAGAATTCTAGGGACATGGATATGTTGTTCATCCACACTGTCTGGCAGGTATCCTTGCCGCTTTAAATCTTGCCGGAAGGTCTTCAAGCTGGCTCCTCCCACCCACCCGGGTGGTAAAACTCTCGGCTCCGCCCCATGACGCCAGATCTTCCTTACCGCTTGGAAGCTCAGGTTCCCTCCTTAACGTTCTGCATATAGGACTGGTTCCTAATTCTTGGTTTTCGAATGTAGCGTTTTTGCATTATAGACTTGGTCTTCTATCCCTCGCGGCTGCGATGGACATCGACTCCGGTTTTGGAGATGCCCTTGTGGGCAGAAGATGTCTCGGACGGATCCGCACTCCACGTGTGTCTACTGTTTAGGCCTTGAGCACAACCCGCAGGCTTGCGACCTGTGTTCTTCTTCCTCAGCCTACGCCCCTAAGACCGTATGTCTGCTTACAACTGGGGCGCTCTGAGAAACGCTTTCTTCTCCGTGAAGTCAAAAGAGGCCTGGTCGGCGGTTTCCGTGGCGGCGGGCTCGGCAGATCAGCTAGAGCAGATGATCGCTTCAAGAGGAGGCAGCGCACATGATCTTCCTCGACCGCTGCATTTATCCCGCCTCCCTGGGTTCCTCTTACACAGCTTCCTTTAGGAGTTTGTCTGTCCCTCCACTAGAGGAGAGGGACCAACGCTTGCTGGACCTTCTTCTCGGTCCAAGAAGAAAGACAAGGGTAAGTCCCTCCGTCGACGCTCTTGGGAGCGGGAAAGGTCCCTCTCCCAAGTTGTCGGCCATCGACTTGTCGATCTCGTTTGGCTTCGCCACTGGTCTCACGGTGTCCCGTCCAGGTCAGTTGACGAGACTCCCATCGACGCGGTCGAGATCTTTCTCGCCCATTGGACGGGTTGTTGACGGCGACGAAATCCTCTCACCGGTTCCCCCGGTGGGAGTTGAGGATCCCGTGGGCTTGCCAGTGCCTCCGGTTCTGGAGCCCTCGGGTGTACCTTCCGAGCCGAGGGGGTGAGCCGGTTCCACCCGTCCCCTTCCCGCACTGTCCTCGGAAAGGCCGAGGTTCTCGGTCTTGGACTTCTTCGCAGTCCAGCCGATCCCGCCGTCATAGGCTGTCTCGGGTCTCGGCACCGCGGTAAGCGGCGCCGCCGCTCGTCCTCGAACGAGGGGAGGCTTCGACGTAAGTTACGTCAACGATACGAGGACCTCATGTGGCAACAGCTCCTTCTGACCGGGAACAAGCCGACGCAGTCGCCTTCCCCGGCCATTAAGTGGCTGTCACCGGAGCGGCCAAAACAGCCCCTCATCTTACCCGAGGAGCCTGTTCCCAGGCCGGATGTTCGGCCAAAACCAGCTGCTCCACCGATTCCGGTGGAACCTCCACCTCCACAGCCGTTATTTGGGGCTCCGACCAAGAACTCTCGGTCGGCTCAGGGACTGCCCCTTAGGCTGTCTGTTACCCTCACTCCCGATCGACCTCGGCAGGTGGAGGGTGGCTCAGGCCCGAGGCAGCTCTTCTTGGACTCTTCAGGAGTCCGATGGCGATTCTCCCTTTCTCCAGGCGGTAGACTTGAGTCCTCTGGAGGTCAGTCGCTGGACGACAGCCCTTGGCCTTCCTGGGTTTGCTGAGGTCATCTCGGAGTCCACGGGATGCAGCTCGAGCCCGTATCCAAGCAGGCCAAGTATCCCCTCATGGAGATATTGGACCGAGGGGATTCCCCTACGGAGGCCTTTCCTGTGGCCGAGGCCATTGTGGGCCCGGCCTTGGAGCTCTGGCAGTGCCCTGCTTCCTGCCCTGCACCTTCGGCCAGGATGGCCAGGAAGTATGCGGTCCCTACTGGTTCCCTGTCCGGTTTCTCGGAACATCCCTCAGCCAAGGGGTTAGTTACCGACAGTGTTTTCCGGCGTGCCGGAAACGCTAGGGACGTGGACAAACCTCCCGACAAGGAGTCCAAGAAATTGGACTATGCCGGGCGAAAAGTCTACGCTGCGTCCTCCCTTGGCCTTCGTCAGGCCAGCTCGGCCATGCTTATGGCACATTTCTTCCATGCCCTGTTGGACTCCCTGGACGAGGTAGTCCCTCATCTCCCGGCTGACCTGCAGACCACGGTTAGGCAGGTGCGGGACCAGGGCAGGGCAGTGGCCAAGCAGTAACTTCAGACTGCTCTGGACATTGGAGACTCATGCGCCAGGTCTGTTGCGGCCGCTGTGGCTATGCGCCGTCGGGCATGGCTGAGGATATCCACCTTCACAGTGGATACCCAGCACAAATTGGCGGATGTCCCCTTCCTGGGGACCGACCTCTTCGGCCCTGGAGTGGAAGGCCACCTCCAGAGGATCGAAAAGTCCAATGCCACTTTGGACTCGGTCTCATCCGCTCAGAGGGACAAGGGCTACAGACCGCAACCCAAGCCCTTTCGTCCGTCTGCGCCCGCAGCACGTCCGGCCCAGCAGCATCATGGCCAGCAGGCTCGCTCTTGGCATCCCAAACCCAAGCCCGCGGCTTCCTCCTCCAGGAAGCAGGGAGGTAAAGGCCCTTGAGGTCCCTCGGCCAGTCCTTCCTCCAAGCCTGCCCAGTGACTGGTTGAGGGGTGTCGCCCCCAACCCCGTCGCCTCACCCCAGGTGCCCCCCATGGGGGGGGCGGCTCCGCCACTTTCTTTCCGCCTGGTCTGTTATCACCACAGACCGGTGGGTGTTGGATTTGGTGGGAAAGGGCCTGCCTCTGGAGTTCAAGCAGGCCCCACCCTTCAGAGCCGTCGCACTGCGGGGTCTGAAGCCTCGCTGTCGGCTCGCCAAGCCAACATCGCTCTCCTCCTCGAGAAGGAGGTGATAAGAGAGGTGGCGGACCCTCCCTCAAACCCGGGGTTCATGTCCAGGTACTTCCTGGTTCCGAAACGGATGGGGGGCTGGCGCCCCATTCTCGACCTACACGACCTAAACAAGTTCCTACGGTCTCGAACCTTCAGGATGGTCACTCTGGCTCAGATAATACCATCCTTGGAACACGGCGTGTGGTTCTGCTCTCTGGACCTACAGGACGCGTTCTTTCACGTCCCTATCCGTCCGTCACATCAGAGGTTCCTTTGCTTTCGAGCGGAAGGATCCCTTTTCCAGTTCCAAGCCATTCCCTTCGGCTTATCTCCAGCTCCCAGGGTCTTCACTAAATGCATGGC
This sequence comes from Neoceratodus forsteri, assembly GCA_016271365.2. Taxonomy (NCBI): domain Eukaryota; kingdom Metazoa; phylum Chordata; order Ceratodontiformes; family Ceratodontidae; genus Neoceratodus; species Neoceratodus forsteri. Next base: position 1,174,661,693 of record CM057451.1, on the reverse strand, counting down.
AGTGGTGACAGCATTCCTGCGGCGCCGAGGGGTCCGGGTTTACCCTTACCTGGATGATTGGCTGATAGCAGCCCCCTCCAGACAGGAGGTGGAGCGGTCCAGAGATCTGGCCCTCCAGGTTTGCTCTCAGGTCGGCCTCCTCATCAACGAGGCCAAGTCAGAACTCGAGCCGAAGCAGGTGATTCTTTTCATCGGGGCAGAGCTCGACTCTCTTCGAGCCAGAGCACTGCTCCCGGCGGACAGGGTCGAGGTTCTTTCCTCCTTTGCCCAATCATTTCTGGTTGGGCAATCACGCTTGCCCGACTTCTGCGCTCCTGGGTCTCATGGCGTGCCTGTACCAGCGTGGTCCGTTGGGCCGCAGGAACATGCGCCCCTTCAGTGGGGGCTGGCCAGCCAGTGGTCCCAGCGCTGCGATCCATTGGACCAGCTAGTGACGGTGACCCAGGGATGTGGAATGCTCTCCAGTGGTGGACCGCTCCAGTTCATCTGCAGGAGGGCATCCCGTTTGTCCGCCCGAGCCGACGGGTCTCTATCGACCGATGCCTCTCTGATGGGTTGGGGTGCCTCATCTGGGGAACACTAAGCGCCGGCCTCTGGTCCCAGCGGGAGTCCCGATGCCCATCAACCTGCTGGAGCTCGAGCGGTCCGCCTAGCTCTCACCGCTTTGCTCCGTTTCTTGAGTCAAGTGGTCCGGGTCCAGACGGACAACACCACGACCATGTACTATCTAAACCGCCAGGGCAGGACGCGCTCCATGCTTCTATGCAAGGAAGCTCTCCGCATCTGGTCACTCGTGCGCAGCCTGTGGCAGGAGCCTCCAACACCCTGGCCGATGCCCTAAGCCGGATAGGGGCTGCGTCCCACGAGTGGTCTCTCCTGCCGGAGGTAGTACAAGATCTATTCTCCCATTGGGGCACACCTCAGGTGGACCTATTTGCCTCCAGGGAGAATGCGAAGCTGAAGCTGTTCCATGCCCACCCCTCAGCAGGGATCGCTGCGGGATGCCTTCTCGAGGCCGTGGACCCCGGCCTCTTCGCCTTTCCCCGTTCCCCTTGATGCACAAGGTGCTTCTCAAAGCAAGGAGGGACAAGGCGCAGGTGATTCTGATAGCCCCAGACTGGCCCCGCCAGTACTGGTACCCAGATCTCCTCAGCCTCAGCTCCAGGCTCTCGAGGCAGCTTCCAGCTCGCCCGGACCTGCTCTCAGTCAATCAGGGGAAGGTATTCTATCCGGACCTTCAATCCCTGCACCTGACAGCCTGGTTCCTGAGCGGCTAGAGTTCCAGGCCTTGGGTCTTTCCGACGAGGTCCTCAACATAGTTGAGGCGTCCCGTAAGGAGTCGACCAGAAAATGCTACGCCTTCAAATGGAAGAGATTTTCCATTTGGTGCCAGGGTAAGGGCCTGGATCCTTCCTGCTGTTCCTTGGCTAGCATATTGGACTACCTTTGGTCCCTTTCTCAGCAAGGGCTTAGGTCGACGACCCTTAAGGTGCACCTGGCAGCCATCTCTGCTTACCGGGCGCGGGCCGGGAAGCAGTCGGTGGCGCAGGAGAAGGTGGTCTGGCGCTTTTTCAAAGGCCTTGATCACATTTCCCCTCTGGTGCGAGAACCTCCACCTCCGTGGGATCTACTGCTGGTACTTGTAAAGCTCATGGGCAAGCCATTCGAACCAATGCACAGGTGTGAACTCTCTCACCTGTCGTGGAAGACCGCCTTCTTGGTGGCTATCACATCAGCCAGAAGGATGGGAGAGCTCCAGGCGCTCTGCATCGAGTCTCCTTACCTGGTCTTCCACAGGACATGGTTGTCCTGCGCGCCACCGAAATTCCTTCCAGAAGGTGGTGTCTGAGTTTCACCTTAACCAGGTGTTGACTCTGCCGGTGTTCTACCCCAATCACACCTCGGAGGCCAAATATAGGCTCCATACTCTGGACCCTAGAAGGGCGCTCGCTTACTATAAGGAGCGCACGGCTGAAATTTGGGGAGAGGTTCGCCAGCTGTTTGTCACCTACGCTGAAGCCGCACCTGGCAGACCTGCAGCCAAGCAGACGATGGGCAGGTGGGTCACCTCCTGCATAGATCTCTGCTATAAGTTGGCAGGTATGGAGCCTCCCAGAGGGATAAGAGCTCATTCTACCCGCCATACTGCTGCATCGGTGGCTGCTTCCAGGGACGTCCCTATCCAGGAAATCTGCAGGGCTGCTACCTGGAAGTCAGCACATACCTTCATCACCTATTACCACATCGACCTTGAGTCACGCCGGGATGCTGGTTTTGGGGCCTCGGTTCTCCAGTTTCTATTCCCTAAGTAGGGGGTGTGCGCCTTGCCTCCCTCTTCCCGGAGAACTGCTAGGAGTCTGCCAGACAGTGTGGATGAATAACATATCCATGTCCCTAGAAATACGGGTTACTCACCTGTAACAGGAGTTCTAGGAATGCTATATGTTGTTCATCCACACGACCCACCCGACCTCCCTGGCTTCGACGCACAACCTGAGCTTCCACGGGCCAGATCTGGCGTCATGGGGCGGAGCCAAGAGTTTTACCACCCGAGTGGGTGGGAGGAGCCAGCTTGAAGACCTTCCGGCAAGATTTAAAGCGGCAAGGATACCTGCCAGACAGTGTGGATGAACAACATATACCATTCCTAGAACTCCTGTCACAGGTGAGTAACCTGTATTTATTTCCCAGCAAGTGTCGTGTTAATAACCTCAATAGGTTCATATGCACTTTGAATTCCAGTCAGTATTGTGGTTACCAAGTATCCTGAGAGTATGTATTCTGGATACAAAATGCCATGTGCATTTAGTATCCAGAATACTGTCAGTCTGAGCCAGAACAGCAGCATCGAAGATGATAGCAGGTGAAGACCTGCCGGCTCATCCAGTCTGGCCAGGCCTGTCTACATTTGGTATATAAGGATCCCTTGTGCCCAACGCATCAAGCAAAATTAAACCATAGTAGTCACATTCATTAGAAGTAAGTGGAGAAGACAGCTGAGGTCGTCCAGCACTTTCTTCCTCACAGGGATTTTTGTTCGGGGGCGGAGTCTTCAGGTTAGCATACAATAGTCATACCACTTTGTTTAAAGCAGCAGTATTGGTTAATAACCATATAGTTCTTTCCAGCAGTAATGTTTGTCTGACAAAAATATCAAGATGCTTCATTTTTTTTTCATTCTTGAACCAACATATGGGATTTTGAAGCTTTTAAAAGTTTCTACTCCAGTGCTGTGTCAGTGATGAATTTTTTTTATTTTTATTTATTTAAACTTTTGTTGACCAGGTAAAAGTAATGAGCCAGGGCCCTTTTTTGTACATGGCCCAGGGCTATTGCAACAGCCAAGATGTTACATACAAATACAAAGGACACTATAGACAAATACAAGAGAGAATACAGTAATATCAAAATATACAGTTATGTAAAACAATTACAAGAAAGTTGATTGCAGTAACATTTCTTCAGACACAATTTAAAGGCTGCATGACTGGATCCATCATATAGACAAATTGGTAATGAATTCTAGCTGTTAGCCGCACAATTAAATACCATGGTACAGTGGTGTACTGTTTACCATCAGAAACGTGGTGGCACTGTCCCAACACATCTGCGTATGAAACTGTCATGTACATTCAAAAGGTAATCTCAACCCTGTGAGCTTTTTAAAAATAGTGAGTGGCAGCTAGCTTTAATGGCGTGAGTTATTAATTATAAAATCGGCTATACAAGTTGTTTTAGCAGTATCTGAGAAAAACTAAAAATAAACCGAGTACGAGTCTTAAGGATGTCAGAAATACATTTTTGCAAAAAGAAACTATATGATGACTTTTCTAACCTCAGGAATTCCTTGTTGATACCTTACGGAGAGTATCATCTTCCCAATAGAGAGTGATGCCCCGGAGCTAGAACCTTATGCTAATAATTTAACTTTAGAATCAAGGTTCAAATTCTGCACTGTAGTCTCGGGCCACTGTAGCTCCCATCTGCAGATTTGTTTCTCCACCTAGAGAGAGCAGTCGCCCCAAAGTACAGCTCCTGTCTCCAGATGGTTATTTCACCTAAACTTACGAATCTGCCAGCAGAAACAGGCCTTATGGCCTATCAAGTTAGTCTGCTTGAATGCGCAGCTAGCACCCTTATATTGCAGCTGCCCCCACCTCACCTTTACCCCCACTTGCACCCTGTCCCATGCCCTTTTAAAACTGCCCACTGTGCTACAGAATACCACCTCCTCGGGTAGAGTGTCCCATTTCTCCACCACCCTCTCTGTGAAAAAAATGCCTCCTTATCTCTCTCTGATATCTTACACTCTCCAACCAGAGACCATGCCCTCTGGTGTCCCTTCCTCTCCTCATCTTAAATATCCCTTCTGTGCCCGTTTTGTTAATCCCCTTCAAATATTTGAAGGTCCCAATCATACCCCCATGATCCCTCCTCTCCTCCAGGGTGTACATATTCAACTCATTCAGCCTGTCCTCATAGGTTTTGCCCTCCAGCCCCTTGATCATCTTAGTTGCCTTACGCTGTACCCCCACCAGCAATCTGATATCCTCCTTCAGAAAGGGATGCCAGAACTGCACGCAGTACTCCCAAATGTGGCCTGACTAGTGACCTGTACAGCGGCAGGATCACATCCCTATTTCTGGATGAGATTCCTCTCTCAATACACCCCAGCATCTTGTTGGCCTTAGCTGCCACCTTCCTGCACTGGGCTGAGTTGGTCATGTTACCTATTTTGACCACCCCTAGGTCCTTCTCTTCTGTGACCTCTGTCTGAACCCCTCCCAACTGGTAGCTCCTCCCTGGGTTCCTTGCACTTCTTTGCATTGAAGCCCAATTACCACTTTTCCAAACACTCCTCCAGTTTGATCAGATCTTACTTCGAGATACAGCTCTTGCAGCAGGTTACACCATTAGGACTGAAGCCGTCAGGCATCAGGACCCCACGGAAATTTTCTAGCTAGCAGTCTTCAGCGGGGACCGCCTCCGATGTCGGTCCCGGCCCCAACGTCAGGCGTAGTACATAAGGAGGCGGTCCTGCCATAATCCCCAGTTCTTTTCCCGCCGTCGACATCGCAGCATCGGCCTCTCGGTCATCCTCTAGCGCGCGATGACTAGGAAACTTCAACAGTTCTTTTCTTCAACTGGATTTCGTATGATGTCCTCTCCAACCTCTCTGGAGGGCCATTCATCGAAGTGTGCCTGCGGCAAGCAGATCCTCTTCAAGGATCCTCACTCGGCATGTGTACACTGCCTGGGCCCAGACCACGACACCCAGGCCTGCTCCTTTTGCTAGGGCTTCAACAGCTGTACAAGGATCTGCCGCCAGAAAGCCCTTCAAGCTTTCCTTCTCAAGGAAAAACTTAAAGCCTTGGATAGAGGCCCTTCCTCCAAGGGGGAGTCGTCAGGGAAGTCCCACAGGCACCGCGAAAAGCACCGGGAGGAGGTAAGACCCAGATCCCCTTCCAGGGCCTCGGACTCCCGGAGCTCCGGCTCCAGGTCTGACCGCTCTCCCTCTAGGGCTAGCTCTCATCCTCCCCCCGGTTCTCATCAGATCAGCTAGTGGTTCCTCCTCTCTGCAGCCTGTCAAGACCTCTAGGCCGGTATCTTCGTCCACTCCATCCAAGGCCTTGTCCAGGTCTGGGGAGCGCCATAAGTCTTCCTCCCATCGTCTGGACCCCGACATCAGGTCTGTCTCCCAACCGCCGCCACCCCAGCATAAGACTAAGGAGCTGACCTCCTTGAAGCGGACATCGGACCCGTCGACCAAGATGCACAGGCACTCCCGGGAACCGGCTACCGTACGTCACCCGTCGCCGGTCAGGCGTTCGCCCTCAAGGACGTCAGCCGGGGGACCGGCGTCGGCTACCGCAGAAGGAAGGACCACACCACCGCCTACCGATGTCAGTCAGAAGGCATCAGAGGAGGAGGAGGACACTACCCAGCCCGAAGACCAGGCGGGTGACCCCAGACCCATCGAGCTCCCACGGGAACCCCTCCCCGGAACGGGAGACCCCAGGGGACCTGATGCCCGGCCTAGACGACAGGCCACCGGTGCCCAGTCCGTCGTCTGGCCTGAATTTGACAGAGGTGAAGGAGCTCTTCACCTTCAGGTGGGACACCATCAAGAAGGATGTGGTCACCACACAACCTCCTCCTACGCCGGCTACCCCTTCAACGCCTGCGCCTCCTCCTCCACCCAGGGGGTCAGCAGGACGGGCATCAACCCCCAAGGTGCCAGCGTCCCCTCCTAGGGGCAGATCTTCGGAGAGGAGAAGGCCTCCTTCAAGATCCACTTCAGGGTCCCCCTGCCCCAAGAGACCCAGACGGCGTCGGTATACCCCGTCCATGGAGGACTCCAGATCTGACACCTCTGTGTGCTCCAGATCCCCTTCTCTAATCAGCGTCCCTTCTCCGGACCCACACGACCTTCCCAAGTCCCCTCCGGATGACCCCTCGTTCGCCGAGATCATGAGGCATATTCAGGAGAACATGGGGTGGGAAGCTGAAGAGCTTGACCCCGAGAGACTACGCCTTGCCCACTACCTTCGGCAAAAAGACCCCAAGCCTGTGGTAGTGCCACCCTTCAGTGGACCAGCCGTGTTGGACGTCACGAAGGCTGCGTGGAAGCATCTGCATTCGACTCCGGCAGTGCCGAAGAAGGCTGACCGCCTGTACAAGGCCCCAAGGGAGGACCAGTACTTGGCGAACCATCCTCTGGCCGACTTCCTGGTCATCACGGCCTCACATGACCGGTCTCTAAAACTGCAGCACTTGAGCACACAGCCACCGGACCCGGAGTCCAAACAGTTGGATGTCCTGGGCAGGCGCACGTATGCGGCTGCGACTTGCGCCATTAGGTCTTTAAATTACCTCACCCATATGGTTCAGTTCCAGAACGCATTGTGGGAGTGGGGTCAGGACCTAGTTGAAAAAAATGCTTGATGGTGGCCAAAAGGAGGAGCTGTTGCAACTCCTCTGTACGGGTTTGGACGTGGGGACCCAGGTGCTTAGAGCCACATACGACTTTGCAGACTCTTCGGCCAGAGCTGCAGCCTCAGGCATGTGTCTCTGGAGACACTCGAGGTTCCGTGTCGCTGGGTTTACCCCGGACATCCAGAAGAATATCATGGACGCCCCTTACCATGGCGAAGTTCTGTTTGGCGAGGCCTCGGAGAAGGTGATCACCAAACTGCAGGAAGCCGGGAAGGCGGTTAGATCTGTACAAGCTGTGTACAGGTCTCGACTTAGTTCCTTTCGCAGGAACCAGAGTCGTTTTCGCAGCCGGACCCAAAGGCAACAACCACGATCTTCCCTTGTCAATCTTCACCATTCATTACTTACTGGGTGTAAGCCGGAGGCGCGCACCCACCACAGGAGCTTTTTTTTTTTTTTTTAAAAAAGTCTAGCTAACGGCACCGCCCTCGAGAGTGACGTCATGCGCGAGGAGAGCCGTTAGTAGCGACCGACTCCTCCTCCAACTCAATTCTTTTCTCCCCGTCGAGGCAGCACCTGTTCGCTGTAGCTTCAGTTTAACTCGCGTCTTAGGCCGACTCCTTTTTCTACACTCTCGCCTACGGTAAGACTGTTCCTTTTCTTTTATGCAGTGCGGGTGTATTTCCGACTAATGTTTAACCTTGTTTATTTCGCGTTATGTCCGGTTCTGGGCAGCGTTCTTCTAAGGCGGGCCATGCCCCTATCGTCGGTGCTCCTGCGGCGGCATTTCTCCGTCTCGGACCGGCATGGCGCTTGCTTCGTTGCCTGGGTCCCAACCGATGACATGGATTCATCAGCGGCCTGTTTTCCATGGACGCCGTGTCCTAGAAGTCCAGCAGCGTTCAAGCTCGGCAAGACCCGCCGACCCGGGACGACGTCGCTCAAGGGCGCCCAGGTAAGGTCTCTTGGCCCTTCCCTGGTCCCTCCGGGCCTATACGGTCCGTGGAGGAGGGTCTCTCGTCTTCTCTTGCCGGGGAGGCCCCTTCGCGGTGTCGGGGAGCGTCATGGTCCCTCCGGGATAGCGGCGCCCGACACCGCTCGGCAGTCACCTCTTCCGGAGGTGCAGGCTCCCCGTGTGAGGCCCCCGACTGTTGGGCCTGGCCTTGCGGATTCCTCGACGCCTCGGGCGCCGTTTCGGATCGGCGCCCGCTCGCTGTGCTGGTGATCATGCGCGCCTGCTTCCGCGCTAGTTTGGATCCTGCGCCCGGTGATACGCGGCGCCATTCGTCAGCGCCGCTTTGGATCCTGGCGCCGTTTATGGCGCCTGGTGATCGGAGCGGCGCCTGTTGGCAGCTGTTTTGGCCTCGGCGCGTTCGCGGTGCCGATGGGCATGGCGGCGCCCGGCGGCCTTCCCCTCCCCGGGGCGGTGCAGGCCTGCGGAGCCGCTGGGGGTGTGGATTGAGGCCTTCCTGCTCCGGCGTGGGGAGCGGCGGGCGCTTGGTACCGGGGCCGTTCGAGGCCCGTGGCCTCGGGGACCCCTGGGGTGGCCAGCATCAGGTCCTGCTGGTCTCGTCCTCCTCGGAGGATGATGACTCGGATGTGGACCCATCCTGGCACCCCCATTCTTCGGAATCTGGGTTCTCGGTGGCTAGGGGTACCAGGCGGCATAGCGGGCCCCTCCCTCTGTCCCCCTTGCCGTCGTCTCCTGAGGGTTCCTCGGCTGGGGTGGCCGAGGTCCCGGGCGGGCGTGGGGGAGTGACGGAGGGGCTCCCCCCTCTGGAGGCCCGGTGACAGCTACCCAGGGGTGCTGTTGCCTCCTCAGGGACAGGGGGACATTGCAGTCGAGGAGGAGGGCCTCTCGGGAATCGAGGGTTGAGGGCAGGTGGCCTGCTGCCCGGTCTCTTTAGCCACCTCAGGGGTGGCCAGGAGTAGTGCAGAGCCCCACCCTCCCCCAGGGTTCTAGGGTGTCCTCTGGCGGGCGTGTGTGCGGACTGCCCTTCTGGATCCATGCAGTCCAAGGTCATCACAGGAGTTTCTCCCCCAGGGCTCTTCCAGGCTCCGCTTCCCCAGAGTTCCGTTCTGCGGCCTGGTTTGATATCCGGGATCCCTCCTACTAGGGCTCCTTTCCCGGATTCCAGAGCCCTCGCAGAGAGCAGTTGCCTCCTCGGAGGTGCCCCTCTCCCATCTCTCTGCCTTCACCACCCCCGCTCCCGGGCCATGTCGGTCCTACGGGTCCGTTATCCTGGGAGCAGTTCAGAGGTTCTGCGGCGGCCTTCCCCTCATATGTTAGATACATGCATGAGCGGGTCTTTCGACTCTCCCCACCGCCGCAGGAATCCTCTGGACATTCCAGTTCCCCATCATCCTCGTCTCCCTCCTCTGAGGGAGAGGAACCCCCTGCTCATCTGTCCTCCGATGCTGATTTCACAGAATATCAGCGTTTCCTCTCGAGGATGGTGAGGGATCTCCGGATTTCCTACGTTCGGAGAGACAATACCGAACGGGAGACTCGTGAATTCCTTGGTGAATTCAGTGCCCAGCATCTGGTGGTACCTTCCTGGCCTATCCCCTTCCAGGAGGCGTCTATCCGGTCCTGGCAGTTCCCTGCCGCTTCTTCCCCAGCCCCGGCGGACTGCCAGCGTAGGTATTGTGCCCCCTCTGAGTCTCTAGGTTCCCTTCCCAACCCGTCCTCAGGTTTGGTATACCTGGATACTCCTTCTGGGCGCCGTTGCCTGGCGCACGACCGCCCACCGGATTCGGACTCTCTCCAGTTCGACCGTGGGGGCGAAGAGTGTTCTCTTCTTCTCGTGCGAGTGCTTGTATTGCATCACATCAGGCTCACCACGCTGCCTACAACCGGCATCTGTGGTCGATGATGTCCCAGCTGCTGGCATCTATGCCTGACACGGAGCAAACCAGACAAGCCGTTGCTGTCTCTCTGCGTAGGCCTGGAGCTGGCAAGACACCAAGCAAGGGCATCTTATGACGCCAATGAGGTGGCTTCCAGGCTTGCGGGGACAGCGATCTGCATCAGGCGGACGGCATGGCTTCGTCTTTCCAGGTTGCACCCCTGGCCCGGCGTAGGGTGATGCGCTCCGCCTTCCGGGGACCCTCTTTTCTCATCCAGAGCTAGGAGACTTTTACAGGGCTCCATCCGTCTCCCCGTCTCGGAGGCACCTCCTAGCTCTTCTCCCACTTAGGCTTTCTGAATAAGCCAGGGTCTTCTCCTCCTGTTTCTCACCAACAGAAGGCTGGGGTCTTGTTCCCTCAGGGTATGGCGGGGGAAGAGGAGCTTGGTACTCACCCAGGAAGTAATGAATGGTGAAGATTGACAAGGGAAGATAGGAAAATTACGTACCTACCGTAATTCTTGATCTTCTCTTGTATCTTCACCATTCATTACTACCCCCCCCCACCATCCCCTCAGTGGCCTCTTCCTGTGGCTTCTCCACCTCCCGTCTCCTTCCTCTCTCTGCATATAAAAACAAAAAAAAAAAAATTTTTCTTAAAATATAGGGAAAGTTGCTTAATTTTTCCCAAAAAAAAAAAATCTTTCTTTGGGGGTTTCTAATTTTTCCAGAAAAATTACTTACTCTAAGATTCATGGGCCATCTCGTGGATTGCATTGGCGATCAGACTGCACAACTATCTCTTGCCATTCTTCTGGCAAGATACCTCTGGGGTTTTGGCCTGGCTCAGGCTATTCAGATTTGATCTTGCAATTCCGTGTTCCAGATAGTTGCCCTGAATCAAATCCCCCCTCTATTCTTGCCTTGCAGAGCAGAGGACAGACGCTCTAATCCTTTTCTTTTGCATAAAAATAAATATTAAATGCTGAGGAACTCTCTTCGACTGTTATAGGCATCTTGGTATCGGGGTCTTGCATCTAGTCTAAAAATTTTACCTAAAAAAAAAAAAAAAAGGAAAAAATAAACAGGAAGGCAATGAGAAGGTAGGCTATCCTTCTCGCTAGTTGCTATTGGTTTTTCCTTTTTAAGTGTCCTCCTGGACAATTTTTGCAGAAGAGCAGTGCTGACCATATCCGATCCCAGCCTGCCTAAGCCTTGGCCTGCCTTGGCCAGTCAGTCTGAGTCCCATTTCTATCTTAAGATGCCTGAAAGCTTACATTTCCATTTCTAAACCCCTGAGCAGCGCTCTCATGCTGCCTGGGTTTTATTCTCCTCCTCGGGTTCCCTCCAGTTGAAGGCCTTCCGTTGCCAGGAGCCCGTAGGTATCAGAACAATGGCATGTTGAAGATGAGGACTATGCCCTCCTGGGTCTGTCTAAGCGGGTTCAGTGAACCTTCTCTTCAGCTCTATCTCGAGGTTCTTGCTTCCCCTTTATAGTGAGCCTTCAGCTGTAAGCTAACTATGCTCGTTGGGCATTCTGGTCCTTTCAACATCCCATCTCTCTCTTCTCTTTCTTCTTCTTCTTCTATTTTCTCATTTCTTCTTCTCTCTCCTCCCAGAGTCGCTCAGGTAATGAGGCCCTGCAGTCCCTAGGCTTAGGGATACTCTTATCTCCTCTGTCCTTCCTCCATGGCTTATTTCTTTTCAGTTCATTCTTCCTTGCTTTGCTATCCCTCGGCTATCTTGCCTCGCTATCTATATTCTCTGCTTTCTCTTTTGCCTCTCCGGCTCACAGAACTGAGTTGGAGGAGGAGTCGGTCGCTACTACTGGCCGCCCCTCGCGCATGACGTCACTCTCGAGGGCGGTGCCGTTAGCTAGACTTTTAAAAAAAAAAGAAAAAAAAAAGCTCCCGTGGCGGGTGCGCGCCTCCGGCTTACACCCAGTAAGTAATGAATGGTGAAGATACAAGAGAAGATCAAGAATTACGGTAGGTACGTAATTTTCCTTTCTGGCCAGCAACAGAGGGGCTCCTTCACCCGGAAAGCCCAGGCCAAGACATCCTCAGGCAGAGGCCAATGAGTCACAAAGTCGGCCCAACCTGCAGGATCCAATGCTGCCACAGCATGACTCCTTCCCGGCCCCCGCCCCTCCTCAGGATCAACGGGAAATGAAGGTCGGGGGTCACAGCGCACACCACCTGCCAGGGTGGCGGTCGATCACCACAGACAGGTGGGTGCTACAGTTGGTCGAAAAAGGCCATTATATAGAATTTGTAGACAACCCGCCCACAAGGCCTCCTCTGCTTTCCCGCTAGTCGAGTCAGCACGCCCTGCTTATACAGCAGGAAGTGCTCGCACTTCTAGAGAAGGAAGCTTTGGAGCACGTTCCAGGGAACCAGACAGGGGCAGGATACTATTCGCACTTCTTCCTGGTTCCGAAGAAAACAGGGGACCTCCGTCCAATTTTGGACCTCAGCGACCTCAATCTGTCGGTCATCTACAAACGCTTCCACATGGTGACCCTTCCGGGTCTAACCCCCATGCTGAAGAAGGACGCTTTCTTGGCGTCCCTGGACATGAAGGATGCTTACCTGCACATCCCTATTGCTCAAGTGCACAGGAGGTTCCTGCGCTTCGAGTTTCTCGGCCGCCATTATCAGTTCCGGGCGCTTCCCTTTGGGCTGTCATCAGCACCTCGGGTATTTACCAAGTGCATGGCAGTCATGGCAGTGTCTCTGAGGAGACAGGGCCACTACGTGTTCCCGTACCTGGACGATTGGCTTCTCGTGGCCCCCTCCGAGGAGGCATTGCTGATGGCCATTCAGCGTACCCAGACCCTTTTTCAGTCTCTGGGCATCCTCATCAACTACGAGAAGTCTCTCCTGATACTGTCCCAGAAACTGCAGTTTATAGGGGCAGTTCTGGACACCGTCAAGGGAAAAGCCTTTCTTCCCGAGGACGGAGTGGAGCGCATTCAGTCCCTCATAAGGGATCTGTCGAAGAAGACCATCCCAGCCAGACTGGTCCTTCGCCTGCTCGGACACATGGCTGCGGCCATTCCAACAGTCCCGATGGCAAGACTCCACATGCGGGTAACCCAGTGGATGTTAAGGGTGCAGTGGGACCAAAGGCAAGACCATCTGCAGCATCCAGTCCGAATCACAAAGGCCGTGGTTCGGGACTGGCAATGGTGGCTAGACCTGGGAACCCTCTACATGGGGGTTCCCTTCACAGCGCCGTCCCCGATGGTAACTCTCTCCACAGATGCCTCAGGGCTGGGGTGGGGAGCGCACTTGAATGGGGTGAGGTCTCAGGGCACATGGACAATCCAGGAATCTCATCTCCACATCAACATATTGGAGATGAGGGCGGTCCTTTACGCCTCCAAGCCTTCCAGTCGGAGATCCCACCGAGTACTCTCCTGTTGCAAACAGACAATACTGCGGTGATGTATTACCCTCAACAAACAAGGAGGCATGCACTCCTACCCCCTTTACAGGGAGGCCATGAGAGTGTGGGATTGGGTGTCGACCTGGCGCAAACCTTGTGCAGTTCACGTCCCGGGTGGACAATACCGTCATGAACAGCCTGAGTTGTTCTCAGGCCAGAGTCCTGATGGGAACTTCTCAGGAGGTGGCAGAGGATCTGTTCCACAGATGGGGCACTCCAGAATTAGATCTTTTCGCGTCCCCATCCAATGCAAAACTGCCCAATTTTTGCTCACTAGATCCAGGGCCTGGGGTTTTCTGGCGAGAAGCGTTGTCCCTCTCCTGGGCGGGCAGATTTCTCTATGCCTTCCCTCCTTTCCCGTTGATCCAGAGAGTTCTTCTCAAACTTCACAGGGAGCACGCGACGCTTATCTTGGTACGCCTTTCTGGCCCAGGCAAATCTGGTTCCCGCTTCTGCATCAGCTATCCCGGGAACCTCCACTTCCTTTGCCAATCAGCTCCCACCTGTTGTCTCAGGAGGAGGGTTCACTAGTCCATCCAGACTTACGTTCATTGAACCTACATGCCTGGCTCCCAGAGACATAGCCATGATGCGACGCGGAGTCTCGCAAGAGGTGGCAGAAGTACTTTCTGCCACTAGAAAACCGTCGACGCACGCAACATACGCCATGAAGTGGCGCAGGTTTTGCTTGTGGGTTCAAACGCGCGGTTTCTTGCCCTTAGACTGTCCTGAGAAGCTGGTTTTGGAATACCTGCTTTCCCTTTTCCAATCTGGACTAGCTTACTCCTCGATTAAAGTGCATCTTTGTGCAATTTCGGCTTATCATGCCCCCATAGGCCATCGTATGGTGGCTCAGTTGGACACTACTCGTGCCTTTTTAAGGGGGGTCCTCCACCTTAGGCCACCTATCAAGGATCTGGTTCCTCCTTGGGACTTGCCCTTCGTCCTGGAGCAGCTTACGCTGCCACCTTTTGAACCAGCCGCGGATTGCGAGCTACATTTTCTGTCGTGGAAAACATTGTTTTTAGTTGCAGTTACTTCGACGAGAAGAATCTCCCGAGTTACATGCACTCATGTGCAAAGAGCCCTACTTAATTTTCCACCAGGATAGGGTATCCCTGAGGACAAGTCCTAAGTTTCTGCCTAAGGTGGTTTCAGCCCTTACCCTTAATCAGGATATCGACTTACCAGTGTACTTCCCCAAGTACAACAATCAAGGAGAAGCACTGCTTCACACCCTGGATGTTCACAGGTGTCTCAGATATTATCTGACCAGAACCAAACAGTACCGGAAAGCGGATCAGCTGTTTGTCTCCTTTGCTGAGAGGATGAAAGGAGCCCCTGTTTCTAAACAGTCCCTTTCACGTTGGCTCATTCAGTGTATCTCTTTCTGTTATGACAAGCACAACAAACCCTTGCCAGGCGTGGTCAAGGGTCATTCTACCAGAGGAGTGGCCACCTCCTTTGCAGCGCTGAAGAATGTTTCCACTTCAGCTATTTGTGCTGCAGCTACCTGGAGCTCGGTGCATACCTTTATTAGGCACTACAGCCTGGATATCGCTTCAAGGCGAAGGGCAGGTTTCAGCCTAGCCGTCCTCCAGGGACTTCTGTCCTAGGCTCGGGCAGTGTTGTAATCTGTCTTTCCTCCTCCCGATGGCGTAAGATTGTCGCCATTGCTTGGGAATCAGTCCTAATGGTGTAACCTGCTGCAAGACCTGTATCTCGAAGTAAGATAGTACAGTTACATAACAGCAGATCTTCGAGAACAGCTCTTGCAGCAGGTACCTTCCCGCCCACCATTCCCCCTTTGGATGAGTTAGGTTATGGCCCAAACATCCATCTTTCAGGATGGAACGATTTGTTTTAAGTCTTGGCTATCTGATGGCAGATCCTCGGTCTCCTCTTCTGATGTCAGCCAGCGTCCGGGAGTCTCCAGCGGGAGAACTGGGGATTATGGCGGGACCGCCTCCTTGTGACTACGCCTGACATTGGGGGTGGGACCGACGTCGGAGGCGGTCCCCGATGAAGACTGCTAGCTAGAAAATTTCCGTGGGCTCCTGATGCCTGACAGCTTCAGTCCTAATGGTGTAACCTGCTGCAAGAGCTGTTCTCGAAGATCTACTGTTACGGTAAGTTCTTACGTAATTGTACTTTCCTCCTGCAACCCCTCTATTTTGTCCACTACTGCCCCTATCTTGGTATCATCTGTGAAGAGACTGATCTTGCTCGTAAAGCCATGTGAGAGATATCCGATGTGAATAACCCAAACACCAGACCCAGGACTGAGCCCTGCGGCACCCCACTTGTCGCTGCCCTTGGGGAAGAGAGTGCCCCCCCACCACCACCTGTTGCTGCCTCCCCTTCAGCCAGTTCACTATCCAGTTTACCATCTTTGTCCCTGCCCCCACATATTGCAACTTACCCCCCCCAGCCTCCCATGAGGCACTGAATCAAAGGCCTTGCTGAAGTCTAAATACAGCGCATCCACTGCATGGCCTTTATCCAGTTCCCTCGTTACCCAGTCGTAGTGTTCAGTTGGGTTGGTCTGGCAGGATCTTCCAGAGACAAATCTATTTTTACTTATTTATTAGAAAAGTTGGATTTACAACCTTTGAGTCATGGACTCATTTACAAAAGCATCTTGTCGCGGAGGGGGTAGACAGAGTTACATAGTGTGGTTACAACAGTGAGAACAGTACAGGTGCAGAACATTAAACATAGAGTACACATAGGTTACATAATAATGTTACTTATAATAGGTTACAGTCATATACAAGGTACCCAAGGGTGACATTGGGGGTACAGCCCTGGACATACCCAGATAATACCCGGAGAGGGTGGAGGCAGGGATGGGGAGTGGGGTCGGAGAGAGGGGGAGAGGATAGGCTGTCAGGAGAACTTTTTCAAGTCAGGGAGGCCTGACAGGAGGATCCCACAGTGGGATTAATTAGGTGCTGCTGACTGTCCTGGAGTCCACTTTCCTCCAAAAAGGTCACCATTCTCTCTTTCAGGATTGCTTCCATAAGTTTTCATATGACGAATGTGAGGCTTACAGGTCTATAATTGCCTGGTTCATCCTTTTGGCTACTCTTGTGGAGGGGCACCATGTGAGCCATTCTCCAATCCTGTGGTATGCAACCTGTATCCAGGGAGGTATTGAACAGGTCTGCCAGCAGCCCCGCCAGTTCTTTCAGCACCCTGGCATGAATGCCATCTGGTCCTGGTGCCTTATCCACCCTTAATGCCTTCAGACCCTCCAGCACCCTGCCCTCTGTAATTACCCCATCTGTCACCCCTTGCCCACCTTCCCCATTCCCTGAGGTAGCTGTCCACCCTTCTCCTTCATGAACACAGTAGTACTCATTTAGTGCTTCTGCCTGTTCTGCCCTCTTCTCCACCCACTTGCCATCCTTCCTAATCATCTGGTCCCTGCAGCTCCCTCTCTCCCTTATGTATCTGAAAAAGTCTTTCTCCTCTTCCCTGATGCCCTGTGCCAGCCTCAGCTCCCTGAAAGTCTTGGCTGTTCTGACCAATCTGGTTACCTCTTTGGACTTCTTCACATACAATTCCCTGTCCTCCCACCCCCGGACTTCTTGAACCTCCAAAAGCTGCTTTGTTTTTGCCCTTACCCATTCCAAAACCTCCTTATTTAGCCAGCTTGGCATCTTAGCCCTACTCCTCTTGCTCAGCATCTTGGTGCGTGACCCAGTAGCCTCAATCCACCCAAGTTTGATAATATCCCACTTCTGATTTGCATCATACAAGGCCTAATTCCTACCAGGTGCCTTCCCAGAATGTCCCCTATCTTGATAAAGTCTGCCCGCCTGAAGTCGGCCACCCTGGTTCCTGTACCTACAGCCTCTGTCTGTGCCCATGCTGAGTGTGAACCACACCAACTGATGGTCACTCCCACGTAGCAGGCCCTCCTCCCCTCAGATCCCTCACAGCTTCCTCATTATTTTCTAGTGTTTTAAACTTGTGTAGCAAGTTCATCCTGTGTTAGATAGGGTTTAGTTGTACAATTCTATTTATTTGTGGTTTTTCTAGTTCCTGATCAGTTCCCAGGAACAGGAGAAGGCACAAGTGAATGCGGTTCCTGCCTTTAGTGAACTGCATTGTAGTACTTTATTTTTACTGCATTCAAGTTACCAAAAAAAAAAAAAGTTTTAACCACATTATATTCTAGAAACTTATTTTCAATCATGGTTTCCACTGAAAGGTAACCAGACCACTCCCTTCATGTAATTTTTTAGTTTTTGATTTGGCTAAGGAAAGCCACCTAATTCCTTTCAGTGTGGTTCCTTTTGCTAATTTAAGCTGTTCTTGGTATTGAGATGTGAATATTTTAAATGTTTTCCCCATCAGAACTGGCATAATTCTGTGGGGTTCTGGGTTGGAGGAACCAAGATTGCTTCTGTAGGTCTTCGGCATGACTGACAAACCAAAGAAAACAGGACCAACAGGCTTTAAAAACTCCTGGCAAAGGCAGACAGTTGTAAGCTTTGTTGAAGGTGCCTGGGTCCAGATCATGATTTTGCCAGTTGTTAGTTCGGTATAAAGTTTTTCCCTAAAACCCAAAAGAAAAGAGCTAAAAAAAAAAAAAAGAGTTTTTGGCTTCTCAGTCTCCTTCATGTTACCAAAATGTACTAGAGGCTCAGAGGGAGTTCCTCATGATAGTGGAAAGCACACATTAGAGGGTTCGTCTTTTCTAATACATTGCCAGTCCCTGTCAAAGGGGACAGAGGAAAAGAGATAAAACTACTCAGCCATCATACAAGCATGGTAAAGATACCAGAGTGTCCAAAAGGGGGAACATTGAGTCCATTCATGACAAAAATACAAATGAGAGCCTCAGAGCAGGCACTGGAAACAGTGTCAAGAAAGCAAAAAAGGAAAGAATGTCCTTATTGCTTCTTCTGAAAAATGAAATGAGGAGACTTTGGACCCAAGACACATGCCCTCAACAGAGGATGTGGCAAAAATGTGACCATTTTTTCCCAGGCCTTCCATGTCATGGGAAATTTTATCGCTATGCCAGCCCCTTCCCCTGGCCCAGGCTACCGTCTGTGGAGGAGGAAGAAATGTACTAGGAGAAGGCCCATTGAACCAGATGGTTCACCTGAGCAGGAATTCCCCCCAGTACAGAGGATTACTCATCTTTTTCCTCTTTCATTAAGCAAGCAGTGAACTCCTTCAGCATCCCCCTCAGGAAATGGAGGAGGAGGATGAAGAGGAAGCAGAATTTATGGATATGATGGGGCTAGCTCCTGCAAGGAGGCTGCTAATCCCCACACACAAATCATTACAAAAAGACACTTCAAAATGATGTGTGCACGTACTTTCATACCTGTACGCCCACCCTGATCATGGGGGTGTAGTCCAGGTAGCTTCCTGTGAGAGCCAAGATCCCTTACTCTGCACAGCCCATGGAGAAGGAGTCCAGAAAATGTGGCAAATGAACACCCTCAGTGTCAGTCCCCCACCCAGAAAACCGAAGGGGATGAAGTGGAAGCAGGATTTATGGATATGGGGTTATCTCCTGCAAGGAGGCTGTTGATCCCCATACACAAACCTGAAGATGGCTAGCACAACAGGTAAGGTAGTTTGGTGGGCTAAAGCTTAGAAGGAACTGCAGATAGTTGAGGAAACTAAAAGGGGAAAAGGCATTCGCTGTATTAGTGAGAAAAAGGACAAGAAAGATGGGATTGTTAGGCTCAGGAAAGGGGGTGGGTAGATAGAGGAGAGTGGGGGCAAAGCAAAAATACTGAACAAGTATTTTGGTTCAGTCTTCACCAGTGAGAGAGATGGACCAGTGCCACTAGGGGGAAGGAGAGGAGAAAAGGGGGGGGGGGTGGCAGGGCAATGGATGTTTTGATAGGGGTGGATAGTGTGAGGACAGGGTTGCTAGCATTGACAGGAGATAAATCCCCAGACCCAGAAAGTATACACCCATAGGTGCTGAAGGAGCTGGTGGAGGAGCTTGCAGATCTCTTGGCTGTCCTGTTCAGTAGTTCATTGGAGCTGAACGAGGTATCACAGGATTGGAGAATGGTGCACGTAGTGCCTGTCTGTAAGAACAATCCTGAGTACGACCCAGGAACCTACAGACTGGTCAGTTTGATCTCAATCTTGTGCAAGCTCACGGAGACCATACTTAAGGAGAGATTATGGGAGTATCTGGATGGTAATGATCTCCAGAATGAGAGACAACATGGGTTTATGGGAGGGAGGTTGTGTCCTATCTGAACTTTTTTGATTGTCTCACTAAAACAGGGCCAAGTTGTGTACATCCTTTACCTGGACTTCAGCAAGGCCTTTGACTCTGTACCCCATAAGAGGTTAATCAGGAAGTTGGGGTTGGTGAGAAGTTGGTTGAGGGTTAGGATTAAGAGCACGGTGGTGGGAGGTGACCTCTCCAGAACCAGGGAGATCACTAGTGGGATCCCGCAGGGTTCATTGCTCAAACCAGTGCAGTTCAGTGTCTTCAACAATATTGGAGATGGCATTAAGGGTAACATTTGTGTATTCGTGGATGTCACCAAGCTCTGTGGGAGGGTACACACAGCAGACGGGATACAAGACCTCAGGGAAGATCTGGAAAAACTAGACAGATTGGGATTTGGCAACTTGGCTTCATTCCAGAGAAATGCATGGTTATGCACACTGGAGCCACGAACCTGAGGACTGAATACAGCCTGGGTAGGCTCTGGGTATCTGCATCGGAGGAGGAGAAGGATCTGGGAGTGGTGATCACTATTGACCTACATAGAAACATAGACTTTGACGGCAGATAAGGACCACTTGGCCCACCCAGTCTGCCCATTTCCCTACCTATTGGATAAGCTGCAGATTCTAGTTAACCAACAGCCTACTTCCTGCAACCCCCCACTATAATTGCCTTATGTCTGTCCCATGCATGTTTGAATTCCCCCACTGTTTGACCCCACAACCTGTCCAGGAAGGCGGTTCCATGCGTCCACCACTGTCTCCGTGAAAAATAATTTCCTCACATTACCCCTGAGCCGTCCACCCTCTAACTTTAAATTGTGTCCCCTTGTTCTTACACATCTCTTTTTCTGAAAGATGCTACCCTCCTGGACTTTGTTGATTCCCTTGAGGTACTTAAAAGTTTCTATCATGTCCCCCCGTCCCTCTTTTTATCAAGAGTATACATATTAAGCTCTCTGTCTCTCTTCATATGGTTTCTGATGTAGACCCTGCACCATTTTAGTTGCCCTCCTCTGGACTGCTTCCATCCTGTCTATGTCCTAGCGTAGATGAGGTCTCCAAAACTGCACACAATACTCCAGATGGGGTCTCACCAACTGTCTGTACAGAGGGATAACCACTTACCTTTTTCTACTTGTGATGCCCCTTCCTATGCATCCCAGTATCCCCCTGGCTCTCCTTACTGACTTCTCACATTGCTTACCCACCTTTAGGTCATCTGATATGACTACCCCCAGGTCTCTTTCCATTTTTGTTGTTGTTAGTACCTCCCCTGCTATTATGTACTCTTCTCCTGGGTTTTTGTTTCCCAGGTGCATTACTTGCACTTCTTTGCATTGAATCTTAGTTGCCATATGTCTGACCATTCCTCCAACCTTGCCAAGTCCCTCTCATCCTTTCTACCCCCTTGTGTATCAACTCTGTTACAGATCTTTGTGTCATCTGCAAAGAGGCATACCTTTCCTTCCAGACCCTCTGCAATGTCACATATAAAGACGTTAAAGAGGACTGGACCCAGTACTGAGCCCTGAGGTACTCCACTAGTAACCCCCCTTTCTTCAGAATGTGTTCCATTCACTATTATCTTCTGTGTCCTGTTGTGCAGCCAGTTTGCTACCCAGGCTACCACCCTGGGACCCACTCCCAGGCTGGCTGACTTGATTATTATTCGTTTGTGCGGGACTGTGTCAAATGCCTTGCTAAAGTCTAGGTAGGCCATATCCACAGCCCCCCAGGGTTGTAGCTAGAAATTTCCATTTTGTATACACAGTCTCCAACAGTTACACCCCCCCATTAAAAAAATGTACACATCCTCTCCAAAAGGCACCCTCTTGCAAACAAATCAGATTGCTGTCAGATGATTCCTCTAATCTCTAAAGAGGTTATACATGTATCTCTCTCCTAAACAACAGAAGTTTAAACAGACACACTCCTCAGTGGCCTACACTAACCCAAATACTACAGATGAGAATTAAAATGTTAACAGAAAGGCATATGGTTTGTGACAGGCACTCAAAAACTGTACACAAATGAGTACAGTGAGTATGCCTGTCTACACCCTTGCCTCCCTGGTCTATTACTTTGGTCACCCAGTCAAAGAAATCGATTAGATTCGTCTGACATGACCTTCCTGCTGTGAATCCATGCTGCTTTGGGTTCTGTGCCCCGCTGGCCTCTAGGTACTGAACAATTCTTTCTTTCAGAAGTGATTCCATCATTTTCCCCACCACTGAAGTCAAACTAACAGGTCTGTAGTTTCCTGCTTCTGCCTTGCTCCCACTTTTGTGAAGGGGAATCACATCTGCCCTCCTCCAGTCCTCGGGTACCACCCCATCCTCCCATTATTTGTTAAAAAGTGTGGTTAGTGGTGTCACTAGGTCCTCCCTTAGTTCTTTTAGGATTCAACGGTGAATCCCGTCAGGCCCCATTGCTTTGTCCACCTTGAGTTTTAGGAGTTATTTCAGGACTCTTTCTTCTGTAAATTGACTGGCGTCAACCCCACTACCAGAGCTGAAGCACTCCATGCAGTGTTAAGAAAGCAAAGGAAAACAGAATGTTGCTGATAATGCTGATTGAGAGTTGGCACAGAATCTGACTGCCACAGCAATGTCAGCCCTGTGTGCCACCAAATACTACTTCTACATGGCTGTGGACACTAATGGCACTGCTTCAAGGGTCTTAATGCAGTGTCATTGAGGCAATTCTGAGTAAGGGTAACAATCCTTTCCCAGAACACAGACCAAGGCCATGGATTTCCAGTTTGAAAGACTCACTTTTTGGTGACAAAACAAAGGCATACATGAAAAGAGTGGATGAGTACAAACCAGTTACAAAAACAACACTAAAAAAGAAAAGGCCTCTACTTATGGTAGGGGAGTCGGGGTAGGGTCTGCTTTCCAAGAGCCCGTGCTCCTACACCCTTTATGAGTGTAAGAGGTTACTACAGGAGCAGAGGCAGGAGGGGCTCCACCAGCCCCCCCAAGCCTCATAGAAACATAGATTTTGATGGCAGATAAGGACCGCTTGGCCCACCCAGTCTGCCCATTTCCCTACCTATTGGATAAGCTGCAGATCCTAGTTAACCAGCAGCCTACTTCTTCCTACCCCCAACCCCTAGAATTGCCTTATGACTGTCCCATGCATGCTTGAGTTCCACCACTGTTTTTGACTCCACAACCTCCTCCGGAAGGCCATTCCATGCATCCACAACCCTCTCTGTGAAAAAATACTTCCTTAAATTACCTCTGAGCCGCCCCCCTTCTATCTTCACATTGTGGCCCCTTGTTCTTGCACACCTCTTTTTTTGAAAGATGCTACCCTCTTGGACTTTGTTGATTCCCTTGAGATACTTGAAAGTTTCTATCATGTCCCCCCTCTCTCTCCTTTCCTCGAGGCTATACATATTCAGCTCCTTAAGTCTCTCTTCATATGTCTTCCGGTGCAGGCCCTGCACCATTTTAGTTGCCCTCCTCTGGACAGCCTCCATCCTGTCTATATCCTTGCGGAGATTGGGTCTCCAGAACTGCACGCAGTACTCCAGATGGGGTCTCACCAACTGTCTGTACAGAGGGATAATAATTTCCTGTTTTCTCCTGGTGATGCCTCTCCTTATGCATCCCAGTATCGCCCCAGCCCTCCTTGCTGCCCTCTCACATTGCTTTCCCACCTTTAGGTCATCTGATATGACTACTCCCAGGTCCCTTTCCTTTTTTGTTGTTGTTAGTATCTCACCCCCCATTGTGTACTCTTCCCCTGGGTTTTTGTTTCCCAGGTGCATTACCTTGCACTTCTTAGCATTGAATCTAAGCTGCCATATATTTGACCATTCCTCTAACTTTGCCAAGTCCTTTCTCATCCTTTCCACCCCACCTTGTGCATCAACTCTGTTGCAGATCTTTGTGTCATCTGCAAAGAGACATACTTTTTCCTTCCAGTCCCTCTGCAATATACGCTTATAAAGACATTGAAGAGGACCGTCCTAATACTGAACCCTGTGGTACCCCACTAGTAACCCCCTTTCTTCAGAGTGGACTCCATTTACTATTACTCTCTGTGTCCTATTCTCCAGCCAATTTTTACCCAGGCTGTCATCTTGGGACCCACTCCCAGGCTGGCTAACTTGTATATTAATCTTTTGTGTGGGACTGTGTCAAATGCCTTGCTGAAGTCTAGGTAGGCCATGTCCACAGCCCCTCCTGATCTACTACTTTGGTCACCCAGTCAAAGAAATCTATCAGATTTGTCTGGCATGACCTTCCCGCTGTGAATCCATGCTGCCTTGGGTCCTGAGCCCCTCTGGCCTCTAGATACTCAACAATTCTTTCCTTCAGTCAAACCAAAACTCCTGACAGTTCTGCCCAGGTTGCCAAACTGTTGTCATGGCAGGGTGGGGGTGGGGGCTGGCCCACTACTTCCAGGAGTGGGTAAACATTATCACAGACAAGTGGGCCCTGGCAGTAGTGTGCCAGGGGTTGTCCCTGCAGTTCAAAAAATTCCCCAAACTACAAAAGAACAGGTTGCTCACCTGTAACAGTAGATCTTCGAGTACATCTCTTGCAGCAGGTAATACACTTGGGTTATCACCAGAGGGTGCTCTTCTGCATGGCAGGTTTTCACAGCTGTCTTTGCCTAGCGGCTGCTCACAGTGTGACCTCATCACTGTGTGACTATATAAGACTGGGCAGCCCCAGGCATCCTCACTTCTTTTTTCTGCCCTCTTCAGCCCGAAGAGCAGCAGTTTCCTCTTCCCAGTGCATGAAGTTCTTCATCAGTGAGACACTGACCTAGGAACGGTATTTTCTCACCAATCCCACCTTCGCCAACGATTACCCTTCTTCATCACCGAAAGCTACCTACTTTGTCGTCGACGATGTTTGTGAATAACGACTATTTTTCCTTCCAGCAAGACATGCAGCAATACACCTCATCTTTCTCAGGGTTGCTTTCATCGATGGACACTTACCAGTGCACACCATCTACGGGGCACCATAACATCATCTAGATGTTGAGCAATATGCTTCATCTTCCTCAAGATTGCTCTCGTCGACCGCCACAGTTTCCAGTGCACACCATCAACGGGACACTACTACATCAGCTAGACTCATCGACGGCCACTGTTACCAGTGCACACCATCAACGGGTCCCCATAACATCACCTTTATGTGGAGCAATACTGCTCATCTTTCTCAGGGTTGCTGTCATCAGCCACTGTTTCCAGTGTACACAGTCGACGGGGCACCATTACATTTGGAGCAATACTCCTCATCTTTCCCAAGGTTGCTCTCGACAGCCACTTTTACTAGTGCACACAGTCGATGGCACACCACAAAGATAACTTCCTCGTCGATGTTTGCACTACTGTCAATGTTGTTTGCACTCATCAAAGCCACTACTCCCAATACACTGTCGACAGTGCACCATACCATCAGCAAGATATGGAGTGATACTCCTCATCCTTCTCAGTTTTGCTGTCATCGATGGCTACTGTTACCAGTGCACACCTTCGACGATGCCCCACAAGCTGACTTAGTCAACCGTTTTTTTGTCAACATTGCTTGCAATAACTCTCATTTACAATTTAACAGGACGTGATACTCCTCGTCCTCCGGGCTACACTCATTGATGGCCACTACCACCAGTGTACACCTGGATAGTGCACCATAAGATACCTTCATTGTGGTTATTATTTACACTTTCATGGATGTTGCCTACACTAAGGCTCATTTTGGCATCCCGGGCTGTGGAGCAATACTCCTCATCCTCCCGGCTGTTGCTGTCGTCAATGGCCACTGCTGCCGGTGTATGCCATCACCAGTGCCCCATGAAGATGACTTCATCAAAGACGATAACACACCCATCGACTGCCACATCTACCTGTGACACACCTTAGATGGTGCACCTCAGGATATCTTTTACAAATCGCTCCTCGATGGCCACCTCTTCAGGTGCCACTCCGTGGTGAATGCCACATAAGGTACCATCCTCATATCTGACTTTACCCACCTTGTCGTCGACAATACATGTGCTATTCCTGGTTAAACAACTAAATAAGTTAAAAAATAAGTTAAATACTGTCTAGCACCCCTTTTAGCAGTTGTTTCAACTGAATAGCAGATCTATTGACCGTTTCCTTCTTTTAGGACCATCCTCAGCATCTGTTTTGCCACCGACGGCTTCAGTCTCTGCACTGAAGGATTATGGCTTTACCTTTATGATCACTTCTCTTCCTTTTTCAACCGGCCATCTATAAGGGCACAGCTGACTGCTTACACCCAGGGATCCTGGTTTATACACCCCAGGCTCCAGACCTCTGCATATGCAGAGACTTTCATCTTTGATTCCTGTGATTTCCCATAAGACAGACAACCCCTGTCACCACATCGTCCTCTATACACATGGCTACTGTCACCCAGACAGTTTTTTACAGGTCATGATAGATACTCAGACTTCCACTCCCAGGGAATCTTTCCAGCGGTCACACTCACCTATTTCCCTTCCGACACATTTCCATTCGGATCAGGACTATCCTCCTAACATGTCTCCTTATTTTAGGGAGGAAGATTCTTTTTTCTGGAGGATAACTGGAGAAGAGTTAGGAGAATATTCTCCTTATGATACTGGTTCTCTGCCTCTTTCCATGGCTTCATCCTTTACTTCTATTCCTGAAACGCTACTCACCAATACAGAATTACCTGCCTAGAACCACTTTTCAAAGGTCGTGACATACCAAAACAGGCAGATCGCCTAGACCAAGCTCCGGTGGACCATCCTTACTTTACAAACACCCTGGATGCAGATTCTGAGGCCATTCATGCTGCTCATGATCGTGCTAACAAGCCTAGACTTATGAGCTCCTTACCAACTAACAAAGACTCCTGCTGTCTGGACTACCTTGATGAAACCAGTATATCATGCAAGACCAATGAATCTTCAGATTCTCAATTATATGGGACATATGGTTACATACCAACGTACACTCTGGTCTTTAGCCACAGCTCTTGTCAACGGACTTCCTTCTTCTCCATGAACCGGGACCATTGTTGGCTACTATGGCCACTGGTATTTCTATCTCACAGCACCTCCTCAGATCAGGGTCTGATGCCGTGGATCCTTCACCTCTGACCTCGACTACAGATATTGCCATCAGAAAGAAAACATGCGTGGCTCAGATGCTCCGATTTTACCCCAGCTGTGCAACATAAGGTTATGACTGCACCTTTTAATGGCTCAAACTTTGTGATCCTGCCACCCAGACAATTCAGGATAACCTCCAGACATCTGATTGACGACTTAGAACAGTCCATGACTGGTATCACTCTGCTCAGCTATCGACTCAGTACCGCTACCAATACTGTCAATCCAGCAGAAATGGTAAAAAGCAGGGAACTTGCAGAGCCACCAGTCAAGGCCTGTCTGTCCCTCTCTGTCCCAGCCTGCCTCTACCACTACCACCCCATCCTCTATACTACTGCTTCCTTCAGTTTCAGGTGCTAGGTCAGCACTACCAGTTCTGAGCCCTGCACTTTGGATTTTCATCCACTCCAAGGGTGTTCACCACCTGCCTTGCAGTAGTGACTGTGGCGCTCTGGGGTCATAGACATCATATCTTTCTATACCTACATGACTGGCTTTTCATAGCAGACTCATAGGCCTCTCCTCTTTTCTCCCTACGAGCCCCTCTGATATGATATAAAGCCTGGGGAATTACGGTAAATTGGCCCCATTCCCACCTGATCCCCACCCATCTACAATACATAGTAGTAGTCTTGGACACTGCCGCAGGTTGGGCCTACTTACCAGAGAAGTCAAACCACATTTATGTGGTTTAGCTGCAGAATAAGGGGTGCTAGCTGCACATTCGAGCAGACTTGATAGACTTCTAGGCCTTTATCTGCTGGCAAATTGTGTATGTTCGTATGTCCCTAGCCATTCAAATTCAAGAGGCACAATGCGCATCAGTAAGACAGCTGTAATACTTTTTAAGACGTGGCAATGACCATTTCAACGGTACCCATGCAACACTATGCATACAACTTGACCAATAGACACTACAAAGTCAGTAGTATCACAAATCTAATTCCTTCGAGGCTTGCATTTGGATCCCTCTACACCTCTGAACTACCTTCAATTGGTGAACATGCTGACCCCACATCTCTCAGGGTGTCCCCTTCCAATCCCTGCTGCCATCACAAACATTAATTACTGAGGCTTTCTTGATGGCTGTGCGCATATCTAGGTCCATACAAAGCTCGAGAACAATGGGTGTCAGGCTCCGCCTCTCTCCATGTAAATCTATTAAAAATGAGAACACTGCGGCATGTCCTCCAGGCCTTCCATCCATTCCCAAAAAATGGGGACTTTCTATAGCTGCCCTGTCCCGCCCTTAGACAGGACTCTATTTTTCTGTCATCCTTCCCATCCCCCTCCTGCACAGAACACTATTTTAAGTTGCACCTGGCACCGGCCCCAATAATCCTTATTGCTCCCGGTGGCCTAGGCAGGTTTGGCTCCCATTACTACAACACTTAATGGTGGCAAACCCACTACTATTGCCCATCAGACCAGATCTGATACAGATTAGAGGCATGTTACTCCACCCCACTCTGAACTCCCTCCACGCGTGGCTCCTGCAGACACTTTTTATATCTCATCTCCAGGTCTCCTTGCAAGTGGCGAACATTCTGCAGGCATCTCGCAAACCTTCTACCGGACGAACCTACAACTTAAAATGGTAATGTTTTTTCCATATGGGCTGCTTCTCAGCTCATGGACCTTTTTACACATGTCCAGTACTACAAGTCTTGGAATGTTTATCCTCGCTCATGACTACAGGCCTGAGCTACTCCTCCATTGAGGTTCACCGACCTGACCTCCATCCCAGCCTTTCATGAACCAGGTGAAGGCAACCTGATTTATCAACATCATTTGGCAACAATGTTTTCTAGGGGGAATGTTACATCTTCAACCCCAGTTAGACATCCGACTCCACAGTGGAGCCTTAATTTTCCTTCTAAGACAATTTACCCTGACCAACTGCGACCTTCGTTTTCTTTCATGGCTTCTGCCACATGTATTTCTAAACTCCTTTTACTGGCAGTGGTTTTGGAACATACTCTGAGCTACCTGTTATTGCCCCCAAAAATTCCAATCTGGGGGTACCACTTTGACACACTTTGTGTGCACAGGGTGCCCAGATGCTACAACTCAAATAACTACGCCACTCAGAATGATACCATAATTCTTTGTCTCCGTACGGTCTAGAGAAAGGCCCCCTGTTGCAAAACAAACCCTTTCCACGTGGCTGGCTAATTGCATTACATTCTAACGAGTACAACAAACCACTACCTGACCCTGTCCATGCGCGCTCTACGAGAGCCATAGCTGCTACAGCTGCTTGCTTTACAGGAGTGTCCATTACAGATATATGTAATGTAGCCACATGGTCCACAATCTGTACCTTCATAACAATAGGCTCCTGCCGCCACATAGCCTTCACCTGTGCGGTGCCTCAGGGCCTTTCCTTATACTCTTCCACCCTTCTAATATTCCTGCTTGAGAGTTATCCCAAATGTATTACCTGCTGCAAGAGATATGCTCGAAGAAGACAGAACAGTTGCACACTTACCGTAACAGTAGATCTTCAAGAGAATCTCTTGCAGCAGCAGCAGGTGCATTCCCTTCCTCCTTTCCCATCCTTCTCTAAGAGAACAAATTTTTTTTTACATCCACACATATGTAAGCAGAATGTTTCTAGGGCACCTCAGTTTGCATATCAGTGAGCTGAAGCCAGCAAGGAATTGAAGATGCCTGGGGTCGCCCACTTTTATAATCACACAATCATGAGGTTGCACTGTGGGCAGCCCCTAGACAAAGACTGCTGGGAAAACCTGCCATGCAATAGAGCGCCCTCTGGAGATAACCCAAGTGTATTACCTGCTGCAAGAGATT
Organism: Neoceratodus forsteri; assembly: GCA_016271365.2. Taxonomy (NCBI): domain Eukaryota; kingdom Metazoa; phylum Chordata; order Ceratodontiformes; family Ceratodontidae; genus Neoceratodus; species Neoceratodus forsteri. Next base: position 1,174,632,282 of record CM057451.1, on the reverse strand, counting down.
TTTTCTAAGATCTGTTACGGTAAGTACACAACTGTTCTTTCTAGGAGTGTTATATGATGTTCATCAACACTTTCTGACAGTTGCCTTTCCCTTTAAGACTGGCCAGAAATGTCTTCAAGCTGGCTTTTCCCACCCACCCACCCACCTGGATGGTAACTCCCTCAGCTCCACCCCATGACACCAGATCTTGCCTGCTGGAAGTAGTGTTGTGCACCAAAACCAGGGGCGGTCGGGTGGGTCCGTGTGTGGATGAACATCATATACTACTCCTAGAACTACTGTTACAGATGAGTAACCTGTTTTTTTAGGGATGTGGTTGTGATGATCTATCCACACTTTCTGTCAGACTCCTAGCAGTTTTCTGGGAAGAGGGAGGCAATGCATATACACCCTACTTAGGGAACAGGGATTGGAGAACTGAGGCCCCAAAACCAGCATCCCACTGTGACTCGAGGTCAATGTGGTGATGGGAAATGAAGGTGTGTACTGACCTCAGGTAGCAGCCCTGCAGATTTTCTGGATAGGGACATCCCTGGAAGCAGCCACTGAGGCAGCAGTATGGCAGGTTGGATGAGCACTTAGCCCTACGGGAGGCTCCCTATCTGCCAACCTATAGCAGAGGTCGATGCAGGATACAATCCACCTGCCATTCATCCACTTAGCTGCGGGTCTCCCAGGTGCAGCTTCAGTGTAGGTTACAAATCGCTGGTGAACCTCTCCCCAAACTCCAGCCATGCGCTCTTTATAGTAGGCAAGTGCTTGCCACTGGTCCAAAGTATGGAGCCTGTGCTCGGCCCCTGAGGTGTGATTGGTGAAGTACACTGGGAAATTAATCACCTGATTAAGGTGAAACTGTGACACAACCTTTGGGGGGAACTTCAGGTTGGGACGCAGGACTACCTTGTCCCTGTGGAAGACCAGGTAATAAGACTCCACCGAAAGTGCCTGGAGCTCACTGATCCTTCTGGCTGATGTGATAGCCACCAGAAAGGCAGTCTTCCACAACAGGTGAGAGATGTCACACCTGTGCATTGGTTTGAATGGCTTGCCCATGAGCTTTGCCAAAACCAGCAACAGATCCCAAGGTGGTGGTGGTTCATGCACCAGAAGGGAAATGTGGTCAAGGCCTTTAAAAAAGCACCAGACCACCTTCTCCAGTGCCAACTGTTGACCAGCCTGCACCTGGTAAGCAGAGATGGCTGCCAGGTGCACCTTAAGGGTCATTGACTGAAGGCTCGACTGAGAGAGAGACCACAAATCAAGAATGCCAGCCACTGAACAGGACAAAGGGTCCAACCCCTTGCCCTGACACCAAATGGAAAATCTCTTCCATTTGAAGGCGTAGCATTTTCTGGTCGACTCCTTCCGAGATGCCTCCACAACAGTGAGGATATCTTAAGAGAGAGACCCAAAGCCTGGAACTGTAGCCGCTCAGGAACCAGGCTGTCAGGTGCAGGGATTGAAGGTCCAGATGGACTACCTTCCTCTGATAAATGGAGAGCAGGTCTGGGCAGAGAGGAAGACGCCTTGGGAGCCTGCTGCTGAGGTCGAGGAGATTGGGGTACCAAAACTGGCGGGGCCAGTCCGGAGCCGCCAAGATCACCTGTGCCTTGTCCTTCCTGGTCTTGAGCAACACTTTATTTATTTATTAGAATTTCGGATAAATACATTTGAGCCAATGGCTCTTTTACAAAGGTTCCACGTCAGTATACAAAGAATAGAAGTACAGTTTGTGTGAGATTAGCAGACAAGCAGTTTGAATAAAAAATTCAGTACGGGGTATACATGGTCTAAAGCTACAGGTGATATAAATAACAGAACAACATACTCAGGCATATATTTAAGAATGATGAGTCACAACAAATAATATTTACATGAATTAAAGCTGCCAGAAGGGCATTGTCAAAGGGAAAGGCACAGTGGAAAAAACTGAGTTGCTGCCAATTGTGCCAGGTAGCGTAGGAAAGGGGAAGGGAGAGTGGGTGTAGAGGGGTAACTGGGAGGGGGGTAGAAGGAGAGGTGAGTGGGAGGCAAGGATCGGGGAACAGGTGCAACATTGGGTGGGGAGAGCAGATTAGGAAAGGGAGAGAGGAAGGGAGTTGAAGGAGGGTAACAGAGGAAGGTGGTGGACCTGGGCTAGGGAGTGAGGCAGGGGTAGATATGGGGAGGGGGGAGGGTTGTGGCAGGCAGAGGTGGTGATAGTAGAGAGGTGCGAAGAACAGAAGTGACTACCTGGGAGGTTAGGAGAAAGTCACAGGTGGCTCTGGACACAAGCGTTTGATGTAGCTTCTGTTTGAACGAGCAGAGGGTGCCTAAGTTGGTGAGTTTGCTGCCCAGGGAGTTAAACATCTTAGGGGTTCTACCTGCAAAAGACCGCTGGCCTTGAGTGGTGCGACAGCGGGGAACAGCCAGAGAATAGTTGTCAGAGCTTCTTGTGTAACGGGGGTGGTTGGCTGGGCTTATGAGAGAGACTGAACCCCAAGGGGCATGAGTCCCATCAATAACTTTTTTGCTAGTAGGCAGGTTTGGAAAGTAATCCTTCCCAGAACTTGTAGCCAGTTTGACTGTTCGTAGAAGTCACAGGTATGCATGCAGTGGGCAGCACCCGTAAGCAGTCTGCAGGCCCTATTCAGCACTGTAAAAATTTGCTGTAGTGCTGTAGCTGTGGCTGCTCCATAGATAACAAGCCCATAATCAATGATGGAGACAATAGAGCTGTGTATTGGTAGTTTAAGGGCGTAGGGTGTCAGGCAGTGTCTATGTTTATGGAGAAGGCCTATACGGATATTTACAAATTTCGCAACTGAATCGATATGGCTGGAGAAGGACAGAGTAGGGTCCAGGGTTATACCAAGGTATTTGAAAGTCTGCGTCTGGTCCAGGGTCACACCCAAGCTGTTTTTGATTGCCAACTGTTGGTGTTTATGTTTGTTATGTGTGCCATGGAACAGCATAGTCTTTGTTTTCTTGTAATTTAGCACTAGTTTCTGTGAGATAACCAGGCCTCAACTTGCTTGAAACTTTCCTGCAGTTGTTTCTCCAAGAGGGAGTGGTCAGAATTCTTAGAGAAAATCACTGCGTCATCAGCATACAGAATAATGTTTTCATCATAGGCAGAAGGGAGATTGTTGCTGAAAAGAAAGGGTCCCAATATTGACCCTTGGGGAACACCAGCCCGGACAGGTAGTTTGGAGGAGAGGGAGTCACCGATCTTAACTTGTGACCGGTTGGAGAGATAACTGTTGAACCATTGTAAAGTGTCATGAGAAAGCCCTAAGTTGCCAAGTTGTTTCAGTAGTAATGGATGGTTGACTGTATCGAAGGCCTTCGAGAGGTCTATAAAGGTGGCACCAGCAAGTTGTCCTTGGTCTAGCGCTAGATGAATGTGGCCTGTAAATTCATGGAGGGCAGAAGTGGTGCTATGTCCTTTGTGAAAGCCGTGTTGCTGTGGGCATTCCAAGTTGTATTTCTCCAAGTACTCCACCAATTGGTCTGTGATGATTTTTTCAAGAGCTTTGAATAAAGGGGGTAGGATGGAGATGGGTCTGTAGTTACAGTGTAATGTCCTATCCCCAGACTTGTGTATTGGGATCACCAGGGCAGACTTCCACTTGAGCGGGAACTGGGAGAGCATGAGGGACCAGTTAATAATCTTGGTAAGAGGGTGCAGGACATCGTCAAGGGTGAGGGCAATGAGCTTCAAGTCAAGTGTGTCCCCACTTGATCTGGATTTTCCGAGCATCTTGAGGAGGTATTTTTTGGCATCCCTTTCAGTAACTGCCTTGAAATAGAAATGTGGATGATTTGTATCCTGAGTCTGTTGATATTGGGAGGCCATGGTTTGGTTGGTGTCAAAGATGTTAGAGGAAAGCACATGGCTGAGGTTAGTGAATGCCAGATTGAAAGTATTGGCAATTGTGGTGGGGTCCAGTGTGTTGTTGCCATCAACCTTTAGCATATTAGGAGTTGTTTTGGACTTTTTCCCTATCACTTCAGAGAGACTTTGCCAGAATTTTCTTCCATCCGACCATGAGTTTGATAGGGTGTGTGACACTTGGACAGCTGGTTCTGATCACTGTATAATTTTTGTAATATAAAAATGTGTTATGGACTGTCTCTCATGAGAGATGCTGAGACAGCATGTGAGATCACACACACACACACACACACACACACACACACACACACACACACACACAGGTTTTAGATACAAGGTGTTACCTGGAAGGCCAGAAGCTAATGGTAGAATTTTATTTTTATACAGGTAATACATGTCATTTGGACATAATCCAGTTTACAAGACAGACTTGTGTACAGGTAGAACAGGCCTTAATCAAGAATCTCCTGTTATTTAAGTTAAAAATAGCTTTAACTGCTAAGAGGGAAATCAGTATCTCTTTTATGACGTTTCGAGGAGGAAACCAGGTTTAGCACACTGGTGCGAAATCATAAATGCTTTGATGTCTGTGTGAGAGAGGATACTGCTCATAAATGAAAGGAAACTTACAGACTTGATTGGCAAAGTCACATGGGGAAAGGAGTTTTTGCTGATGTAACCTTAATTATCTTACCTTCTAATATGATAAAACTTCCTGGGTGTATGATTTTTGATAAAACAGAGGAGGAGCTAGGTGACCTCACACAAAGTGGTTGGCAAATACAATTTTTTTTAAAGAATATTCTGTTTTCTTTCAGAGACACTTTTATCAACACTCTGACAAAGAAACATCTTTGAGCACTTTAAGCAGATATTTAGAGAGAGAGAGACAAAATCTAAGTACTGTAGTAGGAATTGCACTGTTAAAACCTTGTTCTTTTAAAATATTGTATGGTTCTTGTGATATAATAGTTCTGTATTTTATGTTTTACATATTTTTTATCTATTTTAGTAAAACTCTATTTTTAGAGCCTACTTGGTCTGTCTTTGAATTTCTTTTCTTTAACAAGTGAAGTGTATATGGTTAAAGCAGACACTGTGCATAAGCTTGAATGGTGATACCAAACTGGAAAAAGGTCAAAGTAATCTGAGGTCTTTATTAGAGTTTTTAAGGGTTCATTTTTGTACACCTGGTTAGGTGCCCATAGGCAAAGATATCTGGCCCCCCGAAGACAGAATTATCTGAGCCTGTGCATTGGGTATGCTAACAAGAGGTTCACAGTTTGAATCCCTCCAAGAACTTGAGACCAAAGGTTGATATGAACCCACAAAACAGACAAGAGGGTTACCCTGTTTCTGTTAACTGTTAACAAGACTGCGCTCGGAGGTTGGCACTTAGGGAGTAGAGGGCTGACCTGCTGAGTGGGTTTGTGACAGGGTGCTCCTATAGCAGCTGGCTTTTTCAGTGCGGATAGCTCTGGTACAGGCATTCCTGGTGGCCCTGTATGCCTGAAAGTCTGGTTGGTTGCCAGAGGCTGTAGCACAAGCCCATAGCAGGTCCTGAGCTTTTAATTGGTCTAGGAGTTTGCCTGTGATCCAATGGTTCACTTTGTGAATCAAGGGAAGTGGAGAGAAGGCATGGAAGAGGCTTGAGGTCCAGGGCCTCGAGAAGGCATCCCCCTGCAGTGCTCCCTGCTGAGGGGGGTGGACACAAAACAGCCTCAGCTTTGCATTCTCCTTGGAGGCAAACAGGTCCACCTGAGGGGTGCCCCACTGGGAGAAAAGGCTGTGTACTACATCTGGGTGGAGAGACTACTCATGAGACGCTTCACCTCACGTGGCTGAGAGAGTCCGCCAGCTGGTTGGAGGCCCCTGCCACATGGATGGCTAGGAGATCAGCCCCCAGGCTGCGCACGAGGGTCCACACATGGAGAGCTTCCTTGCACAATGGCAGGGAGTGCATCCCGCCCTGTTTGTTGAAGTGGTACATGGTCGTGGTGGTATCTGTCTGGACCTGGACCACCTGACCCCGAATGTGAGGAGCAGAGTTAATCAGTGACAGCTGAACTGCTTGGAGCTCCAGCAGGTTTATGTGGCACTGGGACTCCTCAGGGGTCCATAGCCCATGGACTCTGTGTTCCCCAGTTGGGCACCCCAGCCCATGAGAGAGGCATCGGTCATCAGGATGACCATCAGCTCTGGGCAGACAAATGGGATCCCTTCCTGCAGATGCTCTGGGACTAACCACCACTGGAGGGCCTCCCATATCCGCTGGGTCACAGTTACCAGCTGGTTAAAGTGACCTTTGCAGTGAGACCACTGGCTGGCCAGCTCCCACTATAGGAAGCGCATTCTCCAGCAGGCCCAATGGACCATGCAGGTGCAGGCTGCCATGTAACCCAGCAGGTGCAGGAAGTCCCCGGCAGGGCGCAATTGCCCAACCTGAAATGATTGGGCAAAGGAGAAGAGAGCCTCTACCCTGTCCGCTGAGAACTGGGCTCTGGTTCTGCCAGAGTCAAGCTCTGCCCCAATTAGGTTGATCACTTGCAAAAGCACAAGTTCTGACTTGGCCTCATTGACCAGGAGGTTTAGGGAGATGCAGGTCTGGAGGGCCAGTTCCCTGGACCGCTCCACCTCCAGCCTGGAGGAATCTGCAATCAGCCAGTCATCCGGGTAGGGGTAAACCTGGGCCCCTTGGCACCTCGGGTAAACTGCCAGCACTGCAATCCACTTGGTGAAGACCCTGGGGGCCAAGGACAGGCTGAATGGCATGGCCTGGAACTTGTAGAGGGCTTCCCCTGCTCGGAAGTGGAGGAACCTTCAGTAAGGTGGATGGATCGGGACATGGAAGAACGCATCCTGAAGATCCAGGGAGAAAAACCACGTTTTGCTCTAGAGATGGGTATGATCTGAGACAGAGTTGCCATCCTGAAGGTGTGCGACTTGAGAAACTTGTTCAGGTTGTGCAGATCTAGAATGGGGCGCCAGCCCCCTGTCCGCTTTGGCACCAGGAAGTACCTGGAAACGAGCCCTGGGTGTTCTAGAGGATCTGCGACAGGAACCACAACCTCCTTGTGGAGGAGCTGGACTATGTCGACTCGAAGAGCTGATGAAATGTCTGCAGATACCAAGTCCCCCCTTGCGGTGCGGGCTTGGCAGTGCTTGAATTCGAGAAGCAAACCCTGACCAATCACCTTGAGGACCCACCTGTCTGTGGTGACAGCAGACCAAGCAGAAAAGAAGTGGTGGAGCCAGCCATCCACAGGAGGACCCGGGGTGTGATGGGCATGAGGGAGGCACCCCTCACCCATCACTGGGCAGGTTTAGAGGAGGAGGAGGAGGGTCCAGCAGAGGAGCCATTGGAGTCTCTCCCCCAGGCTTACAGATCACAGAGGCCACTAACTTCAGTAAAGGTTACAAGGCGTAGAGGTGGCAAAGGAATCCTCAATGTCCATGGCTGTCTGGGGCTATTGTTTTGCTACAGCCCAGCCCTGGTCCTGGACCTGTTTGATCGTGGTCTGGTGGTCTGCCAGCAGATCGGGGAGCACCTCACCCAGAGTGCCCAGCAGGGCATGGGAGAAGTGGGCCATAAGGAGGGCTGAGCTTGCCTGGCAAAAATCAAGTGAGGAGGCAGCGTAGGTCTTTTTAGCCATGAGCCAGCTTTTTGGACTCTTTGTCAGGTGACTTGCCACTATCTCCAGTATTGCCAGAGTGCCTAAATACAGAATCTGCCACTAGCCCCTTGGCCGAGGGGTGTTCTGTGAATCCTGAAAGGAAACCAGTAGGTAGTGCATACTTGTGGGCCATCCAGGCACAGGACAGGAAGTAGGGCGCTGACAGAGCTCCAGGGCAGGACCAAAAATGGCCTCCTCCAGCCTTCGTAGGAGTATCTCCCCGGTCGAGGATCTGGGTCAATGGGTAATGAGCCCGTTTCTGGACAGGCTCTATTTTCATACCCATGGACTCAGAGATCAGGCAGAGAATGCCCATAAAAGAAGAAGGTCCTGCATCCATCGAAAGATCCCCCACCAACTCCATGTTGACTGGATGGGAATGCAGGGAGGAACCCTGTGACTCCGAGGAGTCATTAAACAGCAGTTGACCCCCCGAGTCCCCACTGACCCTCCACGGATGGTCAGGAGTGACAGTGACCGACAGCTGATGGGGAGTGCTGGCTTTCGGATGGATGGCTGGTGGCGCCACTGGAATCGGTGGAGATACCAGGGTTGGCCGAGCCAGGACCATCTTAGGTGACCTCTGAGATGAAGGCATTGGCCTGTCAGGCAAAAGCCAGGTGATGGCTGGCATAGTAGCCGGAGCCAGCTTCATACCATTGAGCACCACCTGTTGCCACATGAGATCTAAGCAGTGTTGACGCAATTTGCGCCAAAGCCTCTCCTCACCTGAAGAGTAGCGGCGGCACTGGTTCCGATGGTGCTGAGAGCTGGAGCACCGAGGTTGGTGGGAACCACTCGACCCACGGAATAGGGTCAAAAACTCAATCACAACCACCGGGGGGACCAGCGGTGGGGCTTAGAGGGAGTCAGCGAATGCTGAAGCTCCTCCGGGTCTTGGTTAGGGACCAGAGGTGGCTGGTCAGCAGACTGATCTGTCCCTTCAGAGGTCTGAGTCAGGACCAGAGTCCTGGTTAAAGAAGTGTTGGCCTCTTCAGTCAACAACTGGTCGACTGGCTTGAGAAAAATCTCGGCCAGAAGATCAACCAGTGTCTCAGCCAACTGGCCTGATGGGGTTACCGTGGAGCTGGTGGCCTGGGATGAAGATTCGACTGAGATCGGATTGGGAGAAGTGCGAAAATCTGAAGCTCTCGACCGAGAATGTTCCTGATCCCATGAACGACAGCGAGACCATTTATTGGACTTAACTCTGCCCAGAGGTTTCCGTGACTGACGGTAAGCAGGGACTGACACAGTTCTTTGAAGGACCCCATAAAAGTAGAACTCAGCTGGAGTGGCACAAAGGCAAAAGCCGAGGAGGAATGGACTGCAGCCTGGGCTGCTGCCTCCTCAAATGCTGCAAGCTGTTCAGTGGACCCTGCAGCCACAGAGACCACCAAACAGGAATCTTTGGATTTGACTGGAGGTTCCATTTTCTGTCAGCCTAACTTGAGACTGGCTAGATGGTCCTCGAAAACAGTAGGATGAAAGGAGCGACAAAAATCACAGGCCTGGGGCTTGTGCACATGCCCCAGGCAATTGACGCACATGGAGTATAGATCTATTCGGGACATCTCTGCCTGCAAGGGCACCAGCAGAACCCGGGAGCAGACTTGTTGTCCATTGCGGTCACGATCGGTGATCGAGGTGAAGACAAAGAATTCCAAACTCTTTAGGAAGTAAATCCAAAGATTTAAGTCTCAAGGGCCTACTCGGCGTGAGAGCAGTAAGGAGGGAACCTGCTTCTTCCAGCGGAAAGGAAGATCAGGCATCGTGTGGCAGAGCCAAGGGAGTTACCTACCACCCGGGTGCGTGGCAGGAGCAAGCTTGAAGATGGTTCCGGCCAGTCTTATAGGGAAAGGCAACTGCCAGAAAGTGTTGATAGAACATCATATCCACGTCTCTAGAAAAAAGTTTTCCAGCTCACTCTACCACAAAAAGAATTCTACTCGAATTGGAAGTAAACAAACTGCTACAAGCAAAAGCAGTGAAAAAGGTCCCTGCCTCACAGTGGGGCAAGGGCCTGTTTTCAAGGTACTTCCTGACCCACACGAAAAATGGGGAGCGGTGACCCATTTTAGACCTCCGATACCTGAATAAGCCCAACAAAAAAGAAAGGTTCAGGGTGGTCACGCTGGGCACACTGCTACTGTCTTGTAGAATTAAGGCACTGGCTGGGGTCACTGAATCTGAAAGATGCCTATTTTCACATTCCATTCAGACCTACTTACAGAAAACATCTCAGATTCAGGCTATGAAACTGCCAGTACGATTATAGCCCTTCGGCCTCACTTCAGCACCAAGGGTCTTCACATTGTGTTAAGTTGTGGTGGCAGCACACCAGAGGAGGCCAGGTGTGGTGGTTTTTCCTTACCTGGATGATTGGCTAATTTCAGGAAGAACGGAGGCAAGGTGCTCTATCCAGAAGGTGAAAAGCACCCTGGAAAAACGGGGGATCCTGACAAATCCTGAGAAGTTCCAAACAGAACCAGTTCAGGTGCTGGACTTAATAGGTCCAGAACTGGACACCCTGCTGCAGAAGGGTAGCAACTCTGATTCCCATATCAAAATCTTTCACAGTGCACTAGCCAAGGCCTGCAAAGGGTTTTCCACGGCTACTGGGCCACATGGCTGCATCCACAGCTGTGGCCCCATAGGCTAGATTTCAGATGCGGGACATCCAGTAAACACTTAAGAGATCAATGGTCGCAAAGTTGGGACTCCCTCTCCAAGTTAGTGCCAGTCAGAAGCATTGCTAAGGTCACTAGTGGTGAATGGGGAAGGGAAATTGTTTAACCAGGAGAGGCATACTAAGTCGAAGCTTGATTCCAGGTGCGACCTGGGAGCACAAGGAAGTTAAGTGACTTGCTCAGGGTCACACAGTATGCAAGTAAGGGCTGTAGGATTCAGACCCAGATCTCCAGGTTTGCAACTCAGAGCCTTAAACCACAGTGTTATACTGCCTCCTGGTGAAAGGATGAAAGCAACCTCGGAAAGGGCATTCCCTTTCTCCAGCAATCCCCAACAAGTATCCTCACAACAGATGCTTCACTCTGGGTGGGGTGCCCACCTGGAGAACTTCACAGTAAGTGCCATCTGGAGCCCACAGGAGAACTAGGAACACATCGGTCTTCTGGAACTCAGGGTAGTATTTCTGACAATGCAATCCTTCTCCCCTCAGCTACAAGGACAATCTGTCCAGAACAGAACAGACAACACCCATAAACAGAGAGGTACTAACATACTAAAACGTCAGAAGAATAGGCCTAATGGTCTTTCTTGTCTGCTCGTTCAGTCAGCCCCCATCCTGGAAACTGACCTTGCTGTCCCCCCCTCCGCCCTCTCGGGCTTCTCCCTTTCCAGCCCAGGGTGTTCCTCCTATGATGGGCTCTGCTGCTACAACCCTTTCCTTGTACCTGACCCACCCCCTCTTGAGCCCCTCCACAGTCTCTGCCTCCACCAGCTCCCCCCCGGGCAGCGCATTCCATGGTTCTACCACCCTCTCAGTGACGTAGCACCTCCTCCTTTCTCCCGAGTCTTCCCCCCCTCCAGCTTCCACCCATGCCCTCTAGTTGACCCCCCTTCCTTCGGAGTAGCCCTACTGAGCCTCCCCTATTTATCCCCTTCATGTACTTGAAGACCTCTATCATGTCTCCCCATCCCTTCTCTCTCTTACAGTGTGTACATATTTAGCTCTTCGAGCCTCTCCCCATAGGTACTTTTCCCCCAGGCCCCAGATCATTTTGGTTGCCCTCCTCTGGACCCTTTCCAGGAGTTCAATGTCCCTTTTTAAGTGTGGCCTCCAAAACTGCACACAGTACTCAAGGTGTGACCTCATCAAGCAGTTATACAGGGGGAGTATCACTTCCCTCCTGGAGGTGATCCCCCTAGCAATGCATCCCAGCATCCTGTTGGCCTTGGCCGCTGCCCTCCTACAAGTCTCAGAGTTGTTCATCTTGACATCCACCACCATCCCCAGGTCCCTTTCAGCCATCGAGACTTGTAGCATCCCCCCCCCAGGGTATACACTTGGCCTGGCTTTCTGGCACCCAGGTGCAGCACCTTGCATTTCTCTGCAATGAACCTCATTCCCCACTTACTCGACCACCCTTCTAGTGCATCTAGATCCCTCTGTAGGGCCACCCTCCCCTCCTCCCCATCCACCACCGCTCCCAGCTTTAAGTCATCTGCAAAGAGACTTATCTCACTCCTGATACCCTTCCTTATGTCAGAGACGTAGGCATTGAACAGGAGGGGATCAAGGGTCGATCCCTGAGGGATCCCGCTAATGACCCTCCTTGGAGAGGAAACTAGCCCCCAACGACGACCCTCTGAGTCCGCTCCAAGAGCCAGTTCCCTATCCATCTGATCGTTTGTTTCCCCCCCCATTCCCCCCAGCTTATCCAACAGGCACCCATCAAGAACAGAGTCAAACACCTTGCTGAAGTCAAGAAAGAGGACGTCCATCGGCCTACCCAGGTCCAGGGCACACGTTACCTAATCATAGAACTCCACAAGGTTTGTCTGACACTATTTGACTGGGACCAAGCCATGCTATTGTCCGGGCACCCCAACTTTTCCAGAACTCCCCCAGCACCTCCTAGACAATACCGTCTTGCCCACCACCGATGTCAGGCTGATGGGCCTGTAGTTCTCTGCCTCCTCTCTTGATCCTCCCTTGGGGATAGGCACGATATGCACCACCTTCCAGTCCTGGGGCACCCACCCTGTCCTCAGAGAGATGCTGAAAAGCTCTACCAGGGGTTTCGCCAGGACATCCGCCAGTTCCCTCAGTATCCTGGGGTGTAACTTATCCGGCCCTCGTGCTTTCTCCATCCTAAGGGACCTGAGGGCTTCCCTCACTCTCTCTACCATGATTTCCACCTCCACTTCTTCGGCCCCCTGATTTGTCTTCCCCCCTCCTGCCAGTGATGGCTCCTCCCTCTCCCTAGACCCACCGAATGGTAAGGGTCCTTCCCCCTCCTCAGGATCATCCCATGCGTGGTGCAGCCCCCATCTGCCTTGGTAAAACTGAGACAAAGTACTTATTTAGCACTTCGGCCTGCTCCCCCAGATCATGTGCCTACCTCTCCCCTGTTCTAATCCTGCTAATCTGCCCCTTCACTCTCCTTTTTTCCCCCAATGTATCTAAAGAACCCCTTGTTCCTTCTCCTGATTTCCCTGGCCAGGTTCTGCTCCTTCCTTGCCTTAGCCAACCTCACCACCCTAGTTGCCCTTCTGACCATCAGCTCATACTCCCCTCGATTCCTTTTGCTCTTTGAGCACTTGAAAAGCCTATAGGCAGCCCTCTTTTCCCTCACCACCTCCTAAACCTCCCGTGTCCACCAACAGGGTTTTTGGGCCTTACCGCATTTGTGTCTTACTCTCGCACAGGTTCTGGTAACCTCCTGCACCCCTCTCCTGATGATTTCCCACCTACTGTCAGTGCTTCTGTCCGGCCTTATCCCATCCAAAGGATCCTTCCCATTTCCTTGAAATCCACCCTTCTGAAGTCCGTTACCTCTGTCTTTGTGTGGCCTTCCTCCCCCCCCAGTTCCAGGCGTAACCAGACCGTGGCATGGTCACTCCCCACCAATGGATTCCCTTACCTCTAGGCCCTCAGTCTGGTCCCTGTCCGCCAGTACTATGTCCAGTATCCATGCCTCCCTAGTTGGCTCCCCCACCTGCTAGGTTAGGAACGCATCCTGGAAGACATCCAGCAACCTCTGTTCCATGACCACTGAGGATGTCATATTCCCCCAGTCCATCCCTAGCATGTTTAAATCACCCATCACCACGACCCTTCCCCTTTCCCAATCTACAGTGCTTCCCAACATCCGCTACCAGACCCTCCTCTGTTCCTCCGCCAGAGTAGGGGGTCTATACACCACTCCTATTTTTATTCCCCCCCCCCCTTTGTTATCAGGGTGACCCAAATTGCCTCCATGGTCCCCTCTGCCTCCACCCCTCCTATACCAGTGCCGTTTTTGACTATCAATGTAGCCCTCCAGGTTCAGGTCCCAATCATGCCCTGGGTTGGCCCAGGTCTTTGTGACAGCTGCCACATCCACCTCCCCCTTTGCTAGCATCACCTGGAGCTCAGGCATCTTATTTCCCAAGCTCCTAGCATTTAGCCGGACCACCCTCCACCCCTTTCCTACCCTCCCATTCCCACTCCTTGTGCTCCCTTGTGCCCGCATGCTCTCCCCCCCCCTTGCCTCCTACCTCTTAGCCTGTTTCCATGTTCCTCTAGCTTCCTCTTGGGGGGGGGTGAAGACTGAGTACCTCTTTTATCGGACCCCCCACAACAGCCTCTTCTCCCATCCCTCACCCCTTCATAAATTTAAACTCCACCTTTCACTGACGAACCCCTCTATTTTCAGCGTAAGGGTTTCCCTCCCTTCCAAATTGAGGTGGAGCCTCTCCCTCATGTACAACCCCTTATCCTCCTAGGTTGCCCCCAGTCCCCATCAACCCAGGCCCCCCTATCCTCACACCATTTCCTGAGCCACTGATTTACCACCCTGATTTTCTGTTTGTTCTTCCCCACTAGCCCTTGGCACTGGCAGGATTTCCGAGAAGGAAATCAAGCACCCTATGGAGTGGCAAACCCTGGCCAGCTCCTGAAACCTTGCCTGTATTTATAGCTATTTCCTTCTATCTCGGCGTACCCAGGTGAACCAGTATGTCCGGGTTACCTCTACATTCCCTTGCCAGTGAGTATACCTCAAGTTTGACCTTATGCACCATCAGGCCAAGGAAACATTTGGATCTAACTGGACAGGCTTTACCCTCTCTATCCCAATTAATACCCCTAATCATGGGATCCCCCAACAGGAGCACTCTAACCCCCCCTTGCCTCCATTCTCACCCCCTAGGTTTCCTCTCCCTCTGTGCCCTTCCTCATCCTTTTCTCCTGATCCTCCCCACATCTGGCTCCTCGCTCCTCTCCCTACCTGGGTGACATATGCTGCCCTCTCCCTATCAACACTGGCCACCCTCTCTCCTCCATTTCCGGGCATCCCCCTTCCAAGGATCTTTTTTGCATTGCCACTCCCATCTATCCCTGCTCATGACTGGTCCTTCCACCCTATCTGCTGGTCTGGCCTGGCTTGTTCCCCCGTCTGCCCTGTCTGTGCTTAACTCTTCCTTGTCTGCCATGCCCCCCCGACCCGAACCCTCAGCCCCATTTATTGCACCCTCCCACTTGTCCCCCTGCTCCTCCTCCTTTCCTTCCCCCCTACCCTCTTCCCCTCAGCTTGCTCTGATACTCTTTTTCCATCTTTTTCTTGTACTCCTTGCCCCTTCCTTCTTCCTGATTTCTGGGCCCTACCTCTTGTCCCTTCCTTCCTCTCTCCTAACTGCCCTTGTATTTGCATCCCCCACACCCCCTGCCCCCGTTCTTCTTCCTGATTTCCAGTCCCTTCTTTTGTCCCCCTTCCCTCCCTCCTGTCGTAACTCGTCCTCCCGCTCGCTCCCCTCCTCTACTACCAGACTTGGGGTTTGAAGCGGTTGCTGAGCCTAATGCCAGACCCCAACACTCCCTCTCCCATCCTACCCCCAATCTCAAACTTCTCGCACAACCCCAGATGCCTGCCCATTTCTTTGAAGTTTCTTCCATGTGGTCCCCCTCTGCCAGGGTCCCCATGTGCTCCCCGAGTACCCCCCTGCACTCCTCTCCCTGTGCCAGTGCCTTTGGTACTTGGAGCAGCCACATGAGTGACCCCTTTCCTGTTTCCCCCACCATACCTTCCCCCTAATCCCCTAGCTCCCGCCTCATTCCCTCAACCACCTCTCCAAGCTGTGTCAGGTGGCAGCACACTGGGCAACCCCCGAATTTCCAAGCCCAGTCCAGCACCATGGCTGCCCCGCTCCCTGTGCACCGCCGTCCCAAAAATGCCTGCTCTAATGCCAGTTGGTCCCATCCTCCTCCTCCTAGTATTTTACTGGATGAATCCCACCAGGTTCCCTAATGATCAGCGCTACAGTATCTACAGTGCCCACACCCTGGTCAGAGCTACCGTAGCTAATATGTACACCAAGTCAGGCCTGATCGGAGCAACAGTAGTTACAAGTAGTAGGTACAAGATTGAGACTGCACAGAGGCAATGAGGATCTGGAACTTGGCTTTCTCCCTAGATGCAAAAATCTGTGCAGCACACTTGCCAGGCAAAGACAATGTCCTGGAAGACTCCCTTAACAGGATCAGACAGGGAAACCACGAGTAGACTTGAACCAGCAGGTTCTGGCCATGAGACCCGTTTCCAAACGGGGACAAAAATCAGCCCCCAAAGTTTTGTTGCAGGCCACCAGCCAAGGACACAGTCCCAGAGGATGCCGTAGCCTTGAAGTGGACAGGGAGGTTTCTGTATGCCTTCCCACCATTCACACTTATACAGAGTGCTCCTAAAGCTCACGAGCGAGCCTGCAGTAATGATCCTCATAGCCCCAGACAAGGCCAGGCAGGTCTGGTACTCAGTGCTCCTGCTCTGTCCAGCAAGAATCCAATCAGCCTGCCACTGAATTACAAACGGCTTATTACACCTTTTTGCCGCCAGCTCTGGAGAACCTCAGCCCGGTCACGGACCCTCACTCCCACCTCCACATTGGATGCACCGCTTCAATCCCCCCTGACTAACCCCTCAGAGTGGGGTTGCGGCACCAACCCCTCGAGTTGCCACAGACAATGGGATAGGTCGAAGGGCCATCCTGAAGGCTGATTGAAGCCGAGGGCGGGCTTCATCAAGGGCAGCCGGCAGCATTGTTTTTTCCCGGTGTGCAGGGGCAGGGACGTGCAATGATGTCCAGCATCCACCCCGCCACTGAGCTTGCTTGGTGTCAGCACACGTGGTATACCCAGCCTTCGCTAGGTGTCCGCATTGCACTGAACACCCTACCCCCCCGCCGGAGAAGGAGAGCAGTCATCGGACGCTCAATCCTTCTCCTCTGGCCAGCCCTCAGACGTCCTGGTCCATTCCCAAACCCAGGTCACCGGCGTCACAGGTAGGCACCTTGCCCCTGCGCCAGGGAGCCAGCTGAATTACAAACTTCTATCTCAGGGTAGGATAACATTCCCAGACTCCACGACTTTACACCTGAGGGCATGGTTCTTTTTTTTTGTTTGTTTGCTTTGTTGATTTTCATCATACAGATAGTAACATACATAAAAATACATACATATTCCAGCATTTGGTAGCGGCAACACAATATCTGTACAGCATTGATGAATCAGATCAGCTATACAGCAAGCATAATCTATATCCCAGACATGGGCCCTCCACCCCCAATCATACCTCTCAACCTCCTGCCTCATAAATCAGGGATAAGGCATAAAAAAAATCAGGCACAAAGGACCAAAATCAGGGACACTTCTTTAGAATTAAAGATATCCACCCAGAAAGCTAGTAGAATATGGGGCTTATTGCAAAATGCATTTTCTAAAGAAGAACATATCTGTAGCTTTTATGTTTGACATTATTTTGTGCTTACAATCCCCAATGTTTAGCCATGGAAACGCAAATTATAGGAGGGACAGAGTTAAATTTTGAGTGAAAATCAGGGACATCCCTGAAAATCAGGGACAGCTGAGAGGTATGCCCCCAATGGTCGTCAGGAGTAAATGTGAAAAGACAATAACTTCGTGGGATCTCATGCTCTCGCCACAGTGCTTAAAGCTAACAATATGCCAAACTTTCTTCTCACTCACAGATAATGTTATGTGGTGGGGAGAGAACAAATGCAAAAAGGACACTGTATTAAAGAAAAACTGGTTGTCTGAGCTCAGTCAAGTTATGCTTTCAACCTACACTCATAGGTTCCCATTGGGAGACCGTGCAGGGGGAAGAATATCTGTTTAGGAACTCATACAATCCATAAACTGAGCAGCACGTGTCAGCACACCAACATGTGTAACCCCTCACCCCTGCCTTTTTGCCAAAACGACAGGTGGCATGCTGTTGAAGCTGACAGCAGTACCTGGTGGGGACCTGGGTTCGGGGAGGATGAGGTTACTTGGCACAAGGGGACCTAGGTTTGACTACTCTGCACAGGGACACCCAAGTAAATCCGAACACAGGAAGCAATAACTGTAATGTCCAGAACCAGGAATGGGATTCTTCAGTGTGGCTTTTATTCACATACTAGCTGAACAAAACAAAGCATAGACGGACCCCCACGGGGTTACATTTCCTGGTAATGCAGATTAGAGACTACAACACGGTCCATTTGAGGAATGAACCAATTATACTGTTTTCAGGCTCTGGACCCACCAGGCACACAGCCCGGACTTGTACGCGCTTTGGGTACACAGTCCGACTGGCCCGGCTCCCCCGACGGCCACTTGATCCATGGTCCATTGGAAGAATGAACCAATTATCCTGTCGTGGCTCCCCACATCACTTAGAGTCGGCGATTCCTAGAGAGAATTCTTCCTTACTTGTTGTGACTCCCCATCTCACAAAGAGAATTTTTCTTTACACTTGCTGTGGCTCCCCACACCACTTAGAGTCTGCGACTCCTAGAGAGATTTTCCCTTTTGCAACCCCATGTCTGGGTACTTCCCTCATCACTGGCCAAGTGCATAAGGCAAAGTAGCAACCACAGCAGAAATCCATAGAGGTGGACCTGGTTACTAAAGATGGGGGCTTTGCCCACCTCCAGCTCCCACAGCCCATACCTGGCCATTTCCCTGGGAAAACTGAACCATTTCTTTTCTGAGCTTCTAAATGTAGATTAAAGGGTAGATGATCTGGGTGCATCTCCTCTACATATTACTTGAATCACACAGCACTCTAGCATTTGACACTACTTTACTTGTTTGGCCCAGTCCTATAGGCTTCCCAAAATGTAGCTCAATTCCTAGATTTCCACACATGTACCAGGGTGAAGAAAACATTTTTGCCCTCTCATGTTAGAGCAGACACTGACCCTTTAGTTGCAGGTGCTCCACAGGTGACTCACAAATCTTCCAACTTTCAAAATAATTGCTGAACTGAGCTGGCAGCTTTTCTTCCTCTTGGCAGAATTAAGGGGATTGCCCCAGGAATCTGCATGGGGATCTTTACATCTCCCCCGGGAGAGAGGGGGCACTGAGGCCCGAACAGCGGTCTCCACCACCTGAGCACACCTTCACTTACTGAAAACAAACTGGACACTGACTACTACACTTTGAAAACTCCCAACATTCTATCAAACTCCCTCTGCTGCAGATTCCAATGTGGCTTATGCAGCTGTGAAAGTTCTACTGGTGATGTCATCCCTCAATCTCAGCTGAGACTAAGAACAGAGTGAGACAGTGTGAAACCCATTTAACTGGAGTTTCACGAGCTGCCATCCCTGCCTACCACTAGGTCTTACTGGGATTCTAGTAACCCCGGGTAACAAAGGGGTTACACTCGCCCTTGACCAGGAAAATGACTGTCCGCAGTCATTATTTACCCATCCTTAGGCCATCCCACCCTATGTGCTACCTGCGGAGGGGGGGTGATCAGGGCCCCCTCCTACCATGTGTAAGCACAGGCAGGCAACACTAAGGGCCTAGAGGCCTGTAGCTGACATATCAGCCTCTACACTATCCACTTACTATGGACACCTAGTGGCTCTGGTAGAACCATCTAGAGCATAGCCCTGATAGATCAGCACTGCAGTCCCTACGGCCGTTCAGGACCACAGCCTGTCTATCCTCCCTAACCCTCTAGGGAAAACCTATCTGCCTCTAACATAATATTCCAAAAACAAAAAACAACCTGGGGACCTCCCCGACCTTGGGCAACCTGCAACCACACACCATTAAAAATACCACATTACTGTCTCCTCCCTACCCCCGCAACCACACCTGTGGAAGGAAAGGGTTAATACAGCAATAACCATAACAATAACACCACAGTACTTTAAATTTCTAAACAATAAAGCACTGATGAGGAACTCCGATGAGCCCCTCTTCCTCTTCTTGTCTTCTCTTCTCTTCTGTCTTCCCAGGAACACCTGTAAGAAAAAGAAAGACAAAACACACACTCCTAATCTGCATACACAGTCTACCTAAACCCCTACCATCAAAACACTGCAGAATCCCAAAAAGATTTTTTAGAAAAAGGTAGAAAAACAGTATTTACATTAGAAACAACGATATTATTTACAATACACATTTGGGGGGATGGAGTGCCCTAAAAGTCCCAACTAGTGACCACACGGCCCGAAGGCTAGTCCAATAGAGTCTCTCCTGGGCCGGATCCCGGTGAAGCACAGTTCTAACAGGCCAAAGTCCCGAAGGGGAGAGTCTTTGCGGACAGTTCACACAGTTTGAAGTCTGTTAGTGTAGGGTGTGTACTGCAATGTCATAAAGATAGAAAAGTTCGGACTTACCAGCCACTTGTAGTACAAGACTCTGCACTAACCTGCACCTCTGCCGAAGACTCTCCCTAGCTGCATTTCTTCCGATACAGCTGGGCGGACATCTTCCTGGAACTACAGGAGGGCACATCTTGGAACAGCTGGGACGATGTCATCTCTGGAGACGGAACCTTAGAACACGAACAAAAAGAAAACAGCTGGTCCGACATCATCCGATTACCAGGCGATGAACAAGAAACAGCTGGGCTGGTGTCCTCTCTGGATGTGAAGTCATCTGGTAGGCCAGTCGATGGTTGCTGGACAGGACAGTACACTGTAGACTGATGAATGTGGAGCACCTGAGTCCTTGGTTATTCATATTGGCAGATCAATAAGGCACTTCACAGTCTAGTGTGGCAGTATTGACTACCACTGCTCGGCTCTTCATTTTGTAGGCACGGGCTTATTTGCTGGGAGGTCCTTGCACTGAGGCCAATAGTACTGGGGATCAGGGGTTTGAATTATTACCCCATCTGGGTGCACATAATTCACACAGTGGGAGATTTCACGCCCCTCTCCGTCCACCACTCTCACTCCGTCTATGAACAATGTCCTGCCTCTCTTCCACTGGGTATACTTTTCGTGGAACAGTCTATTCTTTACATGCTTGTTGGCCCCAGGATGCACATGTTTCATTGCTTCATCCCAGATCCAGGATTTCCTGCAGTTCTCAATCTCCTCCCAGACTCTCCGAGGAAAGGTAGGAAAGGTCATACCATAGATCTCATTTGCCTTCCTACGAACCAGTCTCTCCTCTTTACTTGCTTTGGTCAATCTGAGACCCTGGCCTGGCTTGGGGGTGGCCAGTCCTGGTTCTGCCAGCTACGCATCCTTAAGGAAATTAGAAACGGATCCCTGACTTCTTCCTCCCGTAAAGCCAGGGCAGTGGTATCACCACTTTCTTCCATACATTCCTCCGAGGCAAAATCTTGAGGCTGTGTACCCGTTCCTTTTTCACAAGGCCACATAGGTTCCCCCTCATCTTCCTCTTCACTGAGGATCTGAGCCAAGGAGTGAGCAGTTGTTCTCACTCCTGAGACTATCCACTCATCACTAGGCGCGGAGGTCGACACCTCCCACTCAAAGGCCTCCCGCATCTCATCTTCACCTAAGAGACTTGGGCTAGGCCCCCCCCAGGGGTCTATTGATGCTTTATCCAAACTTTCTTTCTGGGATCCAGCATCCAAAACTTCAACTTCTGGGTTCTGTCTCTAACTCTGCACCCTCTAGCTTTGTGCCACACTCCCCGAGGTCCTTCCTCCACAGGCTCCGCCTGGTGCTGTGTGCTGCCAACTGCAGATTCCTGAATTTTTGTCCATGGGGCCAAACAGATTGGGCGCTTTATACAAGCCATATTTTGTAGGCATCCAGCACAGTGAGAGTCATGAAGCGTCCTTCCAGCTCCCAAGCATATTTGGTATACTCACACTGGATAATTAGGAATTGCCACATCAGGAGGCAGTTGCCCTCCATAGCACCACTTTTCAATATCTCTCAGTCTATTTACTGCTGCTGTTACTGCAACCTGGGCATGATCTGGGTAACGAGCTGGTCCTGAGGCCATAACTGCAGAAAAACAAACAAAAGTGCACTGTAACTGAAAGTCCCAACTTTACTGAACACACTCTGTAGCTGTAAAATGGCTCCTCTGCTGCTGTGTTTACTTTACTACCCCACCCTGTAATGGCGGTGGCAGCACTCCTGTGCATCAACATTTAGAATCTGGGTCAAGCCACTGCGCACCCAATTTAAACAAGCTACTGATAACTTTTACTCAAACTGCACAACTTGCTCTGTTCTGACTTTAAACACATTTACAGGATTTTCCTTGGACTTTTCACATGCTGGTATAATTTATTTTATTCACAGTCCCTTAACGCTTCAGGTTTTTAGCACAGGATTGCCTACATTTCTGGTGCTGCACTTTTCTACAACCCACAGTCTCTCTCTGGCTGCAAACTTTAAACTGAGGCTAAATTCACTTCTATGCACACAGTCAATGGCTTCATAGACTTACACTTGCTGGCAGGACTTAACACAGTCGTTACTTGCACAGCGACTACACTGCTGCACACACAATTTATATGGCATAGGCTGAAAATCACTGTTTGAGCAGTTTCTTGGTTGTTTACTTACTGTTATCAGTAGCAATTTGCTGCGATGGGGAAAAACAGCCTGCAGCCAGTCCTTGAAGGCCTCGGTACACAAACGGGCGGGCAGTCCTAGCGATCGTCTTTTTAAACACCAAACTTGCAATTTGGATGATCGATTAGCAGGTTGAGCCCGATTTTAAACTATATAGTCTATTTTTAAACTGTTTACAACGCTTTGAACACTCCGCGGCGCTCCTCCACTGCCAGTACACGCACTCCACTCTCACTCCCTCTCGAATGCTGGGACAGTCTCTGTAGAGCTGGCTGAGGGGCGGGACTGATTGCAGCCTGACCAACCACACGACGGCATGCAAATGAGCCTCTTCTTCCTCGAGAGGGCTCTTCTCATGGCGATCGTTGAGCAGGCAAATTTAAACTGCAGAATGCAACTTTTTTTTTTCAACTGACTCCACAGCGAGAGCCCATTTCAGCCATATAACATAGCCATTTACTCTGCAGTCTCTCAATTCACTCAGAAAGCATTTCCAACATCCAAGGTATAATTTTTCTTTTGCTACCCCTAGTCTTCCACACTTTCTTTCACAACAATTTATTTTAAAAGCATTTCAAACGTCCAGGGCACAATTTTCCTGTTGATACCCCTAGTCTTCCACACTTTTCTTCACAACAGTTTATTTTTAAAAGCATTTCAAATGTCCAGGGCACAATTTTCCTGTTGCTACCCTTAGTCTCCCACACTTTTCTTCACAACAATTCATTTTAAAAGCATTTCAAACGCTGTAAACAATTTTGATGATGCAGGACAAGGGCACACTCTTTGGCTTTACAGCTCCTTGGTAAACAGTTGGCATTTTTAAACAGCAGCACAAGATTCACAGCACACAGCAACACACTAGGGAAATTGCTTCAGCTTTTTGGGCTACCCACTGCCAGATAGCCAAAACGCTAGCCCCTTGCCCAAGCACCTTCCTCCCAGAACAAAATCCAAAGCGGTGCCTCCATTTTGTAACCCTCACCCCTGCCTTTTGCCAAAATGACAGGTGGCATGCTGTTGAAGCTGACAGCAGTACCTGGTGGGGACCTGGGTTCGGGGAGGATGAGGTTACTCGGCACAGGGGGACCTAGGTTTGACTACTCTGCACAGGGACACCCAAGTAAATCTGAACACAGGAAGCAATAACTGTAATGTCCAGAACCAGGAATGGGATTCTTCAGTGTGGCTTTTATTCACATACTAGCTGAACAAAACAAAGCATAGACGGACCCCCATGGGGCTACATTTCCTGGTAATGCAGATTAGAGACTACAACACGGTCCATTTGAGGAATGAACAAATTATACTGTTCAGGCTCTGGACCCATCAGGCACACAGCCCGGACTTGCACGCGCTTTGGGTACACAGCCCAACTGGCCCGGCTCCCCCGTCGGCCACTTGATCCACGGTCCATTGGAAGAATGAGCCAATTATCCTGTCGTGGCTCCCCACACCACTTAGAGTCTGCGACTCCTAGAGAGAATTCTTCCTTACTTGTTATGACTCCCCATCTCACAAAGAGAATTTTTCTTTACACTTGTGGCTCCCCACACCACTTAGAGTCTGCGACTCCTAGAGAGATTTTCCCTTTTGCAACCCCACGTCTGGGTACTTCCCTCATCACTGGCCAAGTGCATAAGGCAAAGTAGCAACCACAGCAGAAATCCATAGAGGTGGATCTGGTTACTAAAGATGGGGGGTTTGCCCACCTCCAGCTCCCACAGCCCATACCCGGCCATTTCCCCGGGAAGACTGAACCATTTCTTTTTTGAGCTTCTAAATGTAGATTAAAGGGTAGATGATCTGGGTGCATCTCCTCTACATATTACTTGAATCACACAGCACTCTAGCATTTGACACTACTTTTACTTGTTGGCCCAGTCCTATAGGCTTCCCAAAATGTAGCTCAATTCCTAGATTTCCACACATGTACCAGGGTGAAGAAAACATTTTGCCCTCTCATGTTAGAGCAGACACTGACCCTTTGGTTGCAGGTGCCCACAGGCGACTCACAAATCTTCCAACTTTCAAAATAATTGCTGAACTGAGCTGGCGGCTTTTCTTCCTCTTGGCAGAATTAAGGGGATTGCCCCAGGAATCTGCATGGGGATCTTTACATCCCCCGGATGGAGGAGGCACTGAGACCCAAACAGCAGTCTCCACCACTTGAGCACACCTTCACTTACTGAAAACAAACTGGACACTGACTACTACACTTTGAAAACTCCCAATGTTCTATCTAACTCCCTCTGCTGCAGATTCCAATGTGGTTTATGCAGCTGCGAAAGTTCCATTGGTGATGTCATCCCCTCAGTCTCAGCTGAGACTGAGCACAGAGTGAGACAGTGTGAAACCCATTTAACTGGAGTTTCACAAGCTGCCTTCCCTGCCTACCACTAGGTCTTACTGGGATTCTAGTAACCCCATGTAACAAAGGGGTTACACATGAATTCTGTCCTCATGCATAATTGCTTTTATCAGTAGGCAAGGAATGAGTAAAATATGTGTGTTGTTTTTTTTTTTGCATAATCTTTTTATTAGTTTATCTTTTCGTACTACAGTAGAACAAAGATATACATCTACACCGACACTTATTAGTCTTATACATATCATACAGGCCTCTCCCGTTACATCCATCAGTTATCAACAGTTAATTCAACGTACCCTTCTTATAGACCTTATACATCCATCTCAGATTAAGTACGTGTCGCTATGTTTTATTCTTAGGATGCACCTCCTGGTGGAGATATAATAGAAGAAGGAGAACAAAGAAGAGAGATAGAAGAAAGCAGAAGACAGAAATAGAAAAGAGAGAGACAGAAAAGTCCCTTTCCCCACTCCACCCTCCCATATCACCCCTCCCCTCCCCTCCCCCCCCCAGCTATTCGAGAATTCACTTCATCCTATATGGATATCCATATCTTGTTATCTTTATCACATCTAAGTATCTCCTGTTCCAAGGGCTGCATAGAGTGTAAACAGGGTGCCCACATATTCACAAACTGATTTTCTCGCCCCCTTAACCTTATATGTCAGACTTTCTAGTTGCAGCGCATCCCATGCAAGATTCCTCCATTGCCTAATTGTAGGCTTATCCCCAGAAACCCATGTGTTCAGAATACACTGCCTTGCCAGCACCAGGAGTATTCTCACCCATCTCTCTAGCATCTCCCATTCATCCTGGTGTGTGCCATCTATACCAAACAACATTATAAGTGGTTCTACTCTAACCTGCTGTCCCTTCATGCTTGTCAACTCCTTTGCTAAAATGCCCAAAAGCCTGGAGTATAAGACCGTCAAAATGAATGCAAGTAGGTACCCAGGCCAGCTCACATCTCTGACAGACAGCCGAAATTGTTGGATTATAACTTTATTCACTGCAAACAAGTGGAGTATACAACCTGTGAATGAATTTATATGCTGCCTCTTTATACTTGTTACAGTAACAATCCTGAGTGCATCCCTTTCATTAAAGCCGCTGCTCCTCAGAGAGTACAACTCCCAGATCCCTTTCCCACAGGTGTTTGGTTTTACTTGTCATATCTGGCCACTGGAGACGCAGGAAAGATGCTGCCTTCCTGACAATACCTACAGGTTTCTGTTTAACTCGATGTAGCAATTCCTCCACATTCTGTATCCGGGCACCAGGGACTCTTTGCTTTTCAATACTCTGCACATATTTCCTCGCTTGAAAATATCTAAACATGTGATGTGCAGGTAGGCCCAGGTCTTCCCTCAGTTAATTAAATGAACGAGTCACTCCTTTTTTCCTTAAATCATTAAGGCACATTACCCCCCTCTCTTCCCAACTCTGAAATACTGGGTCCCGTACCCCGGGGATAAAAAAAGGGTTCCCAGCCAGTGGTAGAATAAAAGATTCCCCCTTTTGATGCCCTATCATCTTCTTAATTTGGTCCCAGTTATCTACTGCCTCCTTCACTAAAATACTCGATGCCCACTTATCCCGCAGTCCCCTTCTACTTGCTTCTACTAACAGAGACGAGATTCGAACCCCAAATCCCTCCTCCTCCAAATCCATCCAACTGGCCTCCTTTGGTCTATACACCCAGTCTTTAATAATCCTCAATTGTGCCGCCCAAAAATATAACTTCACATCTGGGTAGTTCAGCCCTCCTTTAGATTGGTCAGCTTTTAACTTATTTAAACTAGCCCTGGGCTTCTTCCCTTGCCATATAAATCTGGAACAATCCTTTTCAAATGCCTTTATATCTTTCCGTCAGTCCTATTGGTAACATCTGTAATGTTTATAAAATTCTAGGGAAAATGCTCATCTTAAGTAGATGAATACGTCCTAACCATGATATAGGCAGGTTTCTCCTTCTATTCATGTCCTCTCTTAACACTTTTAATAGTGGGGTGTAATTCAGTCTATAGAGTGATCCCAAATCCCTTCCTATCTTGATCCCTAAACATGTGAGGTGCGTACCTACCCTCTTCAAACCCCATGTATCACCCGCATCCCCCTTCTCTTCCCCCAGAAGCATGATTTCGGACTTCCCCAGATTGAATTTATATCCTGATAATGTGGCAAATTGACCTATGATTTCCAACAAAGCAGGCATAGACTGTGAAAGGCTCCTCACATATAGCATCATGTCGTCAGCATACAGTGTAATTTTATGCTGTACCCCAGCTTTCCCTTTCATCCCTTGTATTCTTGGATCCTCTCTGATGGCATAGCTGGTTCTACCGCCATTCAGAATAGCAGAGGGAGAGAGCATCCTACCTTGTCCCCTATGGAGCATAAATTGTTTGGTTATGTTCCCATTAACCAGGACTGCAGCCTTAGGTGCGATGCAGTGCTTTCGTACCATTTAATGAAACTTTCCCCTAAACCAAAGCGTTTCCAAAACTGTGAACAAATATGGCCATTCGATCCTGTCAAGCGCTTTGGCGTCCATTGACAGTAGCCGTTCTCCTCCCGATTTCTTGGCCTGTTCAAAACATTAAGGACCTTCCTAATATTATGATACGAGTGCCTACCTTTTATAAAACCCGTTTGATCCAGGTGGATCAACTCTGGAAGGATACCCTCCAATCTACTAGCTCAAATTTTAGCAAACACCTTAGCATCACAATTTAACAGGGATATTGGTCTGTATGATGAGCACTCCCTTAGGTCTTTATTCGGTTTCGGAATCACACACACCAGATTGCAGCCATTTGTATCTGGCAGTTCCCCTTTCTCTCTTCCCTCCTTAAATACCTCCCACATTACCTCCTTAACCTCCTCCTTCAGCAATTTATAATACTGTCCGGGCAGGCCATCTGGGCCACATGCCTTTCTGGTCTTCATCAAGTTGATGGCCCGAGAGATTTCCTCCCTGGTGATCTCCTTATCTAATAGCTCCTGTTGATGTTTCATTATTTGGGGCAGCTTATGCTTAGCCATGAAATCAAGCATTTCTTGTCCACTTCCCTCCCCACTTGCCCTATATAAATCCTCATAGTATTTCTTGAATGTGTCCCTTATCTCCACATATTTAGTAACCATCTGCCCTTTTTGTTTTTGATCCCCAGGATGTGCAACGCATTTTTTCTACCCTTTACAAGGTTTACCAGGAATGGCCCTGGTTTGTTCCCCCATTCATATACTCCCTGTTTCAGGTAGAACAGCTTTTTCCGAGCCTCGTCCATCAATAAGGTGTTAGCGCCTGTCTGGTTGTTACCAGCTCCTGCCTCCTCCTGTTCATCTCCTTCCCCCCTTGCTACCCTCCCCTCTAGTATTCTCAGTTCTTGTTGAAGGGTATTCTGTCTTTCCATTCTGTTTTTTTTATATTTTGCCATATACCCTATGATTTCTCCCCTCATGTATGCCTTGCCCGTGTCCCATAACATTTGTTTA
This sequence comes from Neoceratodus forsteri, assembly GCA_016271365.2. Classification (NCBI taxonomy): domain Eukaryota; kingdom Metazoa; phylum Chordata; order Ceratodontiformes; family Ceratodontidae; genus Neoceratodus; species Neoceratodus forsteri. The sequence goes on along the minus strand of CM057451.1, from coordinate 1,174,604,330 downwards.
GAAGTGGCAGTCAGTGCATTTACATCCATATAGAGTTTAAATTGCTCCTTCACATATTCCTGAAACTCCTGTGAGCCTAGCATATAAGTAGGGAATCTCCATGTCTGCATTTCTCCCCTCTCACTCGGAGATCGAAAGGACACCACTACTCCTGTGTGGTCTGAGATATGTGTGGGGCCATCTGCCACCTTCCTAAGTTTCTCATACCAGTCAAGCGTTACATAGACATGGTCTGTCCTTGACCATGTTTTGTCGGGGTTTGAATAAAAAGTATATTCTCTATCTTGAGGATACGTTGTTCTCCAAGCATCCACTAGATTCAGTTCTGCCAACCCTTCCCTCCATTTCCTAATACAAGGATCTCTACGACCCTTCCCCTCCAAGTGATCAAGGGCAGCATCAGGTGTGCAGTTAAAGTCCCCTCCCAGAATCAGATTCTCAAACTGTTCCCTCATCAATATGGACAAAATATTGTTATAGAATCCCGGGTCCAAATTAGTTGGTGCATACACACTCCCAAACGTAACTTTCAGGCCATGGAGAACCCCTGCAACAAACACATATCTACCATCCTTTGGATCTACAAGGACTTTTATGATCTGAAATGGGAAGTTTTTGTGCACCAGGACTGCCACTCCTTGTTTACGCGGGCTAAAAGAGGCCGCATAACACGCACCCACCCACCCCCTTTTAAGTTTTGCATGTTCCCCTGATGTCAGGTGTGTTTCCTGCAGGAGAGCCACCTGCACTTGTGCTCTCTTTAACGCCGTTAACACTGCACTCCACTTAATCAGAGAAGAGAGACCATGAACATTCCAAGACTGTATTACCAAATCACCTCCCACCATTGTCTCTTTCCATTATCCCTTTTCCTCTGCCTTTCCAAATACTTCCCGCCTCCGGCATTCCTCTTGCTCCCCCTTCATCTCCTCCCATATTTTGCCCAAGCCCAGCTGCCAACATCCCAGCAATCATATCAGCAACCCTACTATCCATACATGCCCTCTTACCCTTCTCCCTAGAATGTGAATCTCGATAGCTCTTAGCTCTCCCCATTAAGGCTACTATTAATCCCCTTTTTAACCCTCTCTTTCCTCTACCACTTCTATTCCCAAATGTCCCAAACTGTTTCCTTTCCTCCCGACACTCCTCCTTCCAACATATCAGCCATCGTTTCTCATTGCTTTTTCCTGCCATCCCGGCAGCACCTCCCAAGATCTGCTATTTGAGCAGCTACCTCCCCTCACCCCCCCAGAGACCCCTTCATCTGTGGCCTAAACTGGCCTCTCTAACTCATAACATACCATTGTAACCTATGTACATTGTAGAGCTGGGATTACTTCAGTTTAATCTCCGTCAATCCGTTGTGAGTCACCTTAAATTCTACCCCTCACCCCAGCCCTCCCCTCTCCCTTCCACAAACCAACACCGTAACTCCATGTTCAGACCCTTTCAGCTATGAGGCCTCATTTTCATCGGTTGACCTGGTCGGAGGCCTGTGGGGTTTCAGACTTCCTCACACGCTAGGCCCATCTTCTCCACGGGAGATCCCCCGGCACTTTCTCCAGCATCTGCGAGCCTTTTCCTCCGCAATTTCAAAACCTCAGCTTATGCCGATAAACAGTCTTATTTAACCATAGGCTTTTTGAGTTCAAGACTTTACAAAATTAAAACATGAACAGTCCAGCTTATAACGGGGGGTTTACCCCCTACTAGAAAAGACAGTTAATGTCTCAAGTCATTCTCGCCTCTCCCATCATGTTGCAGTTCTCTTCAGCCCACTTTCTTCTTGAGTTCCTTTATAAAGGTGTTCACCTTTCCCACCTCCCAAAACGAGTACACCACACCTTCATGTTTTATTTTAAGGATCGCAGGGTAGATCATGTAATGCTCCACTTGCATCTCTCTTAGCTGAGCCATCGCAGTAGCAAACACCCGCCTCTTCTTAAGTAGCCTGTTCGAGTAATCCTGCGTAACATGGATTCTCACTCCCTCAATTTCAACAGGTTGGTTCACCTTAAAGGCTTTAATCACTGCCTCCCTGTCCTGGAAGTTATGGTAGCGGATAACTATACTTCTCGGGGGTTGGCCCGGGGCTGGCTTTGGTAATATTGCTCTGTGCGCCCTTTCAATCTTGTGCTTTCCCCCTTTAGGTTGCAGTTTCAGGATCTTTGGCAGTTCTAAGCACAGAATTTCAGTATGTCTGGACCCTCTTTCCTTCCGAGAACCCTTGTATGCGAAGATTAGTACGTCTTACATAGTTCTCCTGGTAATCAAAAGCCTCTCTCAGATCCTCCAACTCCTTCTCTAAGGCCATTATTTTCTCCGGCAAAGGCTGTAGTACATCTTCAACTCTAGCTGTACGCTCCTCGACCTCCGTTACTCTCTCACCATGCGCCGCAGTTCTGTCTGCTATCTCCTGCAATTTTGCTTCGATCTGGTTCTCCAATTTTTCAAAGCGGGGGTTCAGGGCAGCCAGCACTTGCGTTGTCACCTCACACCCCAGTACAGCTAATTCTGCCGCCGTGAAGGAGATTGGGTCTGCAGGCTCCGCTATGGGCCCAGCTGGTTGTTTCTTTAGGTTTTTCCCAGCATTTCTAGCGTGCTTCCCTGTTGCATTTGCAAGGTATTCATCCATCATTTTACACCTCCGGACAATAATATAGTGGAATCCGAGTCTCTTTTTCTTATTTTTAATATAAAAGTATTATATTTAGGTCTCTGGGGTGTGGAGCTCGAGGAGAATGCATCTTACTCCTTAGCTGCTCATCAGCGCCCCTCCCCAAAATATGTGTTTTAAAGATATTTAAACAGTCAAAAGCAGTAACACCAACCTTCCTGCCTACATAATGTACTTTATAAGGAACATTTAAAGGTAATACTAAGCAGCATGTCCAAGGGAACCTTAGCTTCTTTGGGTAGCATAAAAGAGAACCATAGTCCCACTACAGTCATTCTGGCTCCCCTTCTGATTCTTGGTCCGAGGTCCTAGACTCCAATCGGGAAAACAATGTCTCTGCAAAACTGAATGCAGCCTCTGGCTCTGTGAATATGTGAGGATTCTGCTGGTGCATAACATGTAAGTGTGCTGGAAAAAGCATCTGGGCCTTCACCCCTTTAGCCAGGAGTGATTTCTTTATCACTTGCAGTTTTTTCTTTCTGTCCTGTGTCTGTGATGAGAGATCAGGAAAGAAACCCAGTAATTTTCCCTCCTAATGTCCCCTTTTTTCCTAGCCTCTTGTAACAGTAGTATTCTGCCCTCGGGGGGTGGATAGAGTCATGATCGCCATCAGTGGTCTTGAGGCTGGACCCCCACCTCCAGGACGCAGGGGAATAGTAAAAGCTTGCACAATGGTAATACCCATATCCCTGTTAAGTAAGTTCAAGTAATCAAAAATCATCTAATCAAGTGGTAGCATGAGCTCTGCGCGGCTGGCAAATCGAGGTGGGGAACCTACAATTTGGACATTCCTCTGCTGAAGGCCATTATCCATCTCCACTTTAGAATGGAGGAATGGAGGAAATTGATGTCACAGATCAGGTCTGTGCTGATTTCAGACTGCCGCCCTGACAAGATGGTAAGATCAGAGATTGCCGTGATATTATCTGTGATCTTCTGTTTCAGGTCAGTAAACTTTTTTTTCCATCACAGACAAACGTTTATTAGTCTCATCGCCAGTCTCCTGCAATTTGCTCAGGAGTGGGAGGATTTGAAAAATCTCTGGCAATGATGTAGAAATTGGGCCTCCAGACTTGGCTGAAGAGCTGGTTCCTTGGCCACTAAAATATGTATCGAGCCTCGAGGAGGTATGATGAGGGTTTTTTTTCAGGCTCATTGTAATCTAGGGTGATTCCGGAGTACAATCGACTTCAAAAAAGTTATGCTTTGATGAGCAAAACTAGTAAAAATACTTTGTAATTATCGTCGTATAGGGAGCCCAAAAGAAAAACGTCCACTCGCCCCTTTTAAGTGCTCCACTGTGCCCCCAGGGGCATGGTTCTTGAAGAGCTGGAGTATTCTGTATTAAATAGTTCAGAGAAGTTCCTCAGGGTGCTTAAATTTTCCTGGAAACCAGCAACCAGGAGCTCATACCCCTCTAAGCTGAAGAGATTCTCATATTGGTGCACCCCCAGAAAGATAACCCCAGTGCCAGCAGGGCTGTCAACAGTCATGGACTACCCAGTACACATCCAGTCCTTAGGTCATTGACTCTAAAGGTATATCTAGTGGCACTGTTGGCCTATGTATCAACAGGTAGGACAAGTCGCTGGCATCGCAACCTATTTTTAAACGTGTTTTAGAGGCCTCAGTCACCTATAGCCACCTGAGAGGGACCCAGTCTCTCCATGGGACCTGTCTTGCCCAGCTGATGGAGGCCCCTTTGAGCCTATGGCTACTGCTAATTAAGCAATAAGGCTCAACAGGGTGTGGGTTATTGGGTATTTACTCACGCCTTGTGTGGTGTGTCATGAGGCGCAGCCGAGTGACTTAACCACACAAGAAGTGGGTAAATCCCCAATAACTCACACCCTGGAGTGCCTTATTGCGATTATACAATGGACCCATGTGTAAAGTGTGTTTAATTATGTTGTTTTATAAATGCATTTCCTCAGCCGTGGGTAATGTAGGATTTACCCATGGTCATGTGACATGTTTTGACCAATGAGGTTACAGGATTTTCACACACCATTGTATAATTTATAATGTCACATGGAAAATAATTTTCCTGATTGTCATGATATTTGCTAGGAGGATAAGCAAGCTGCAAGCCCTCTGCACAGAAGCAAATTACATAATCTTCTAAATGGACAAGGCAGTCCTTATAATGAACAGGAAGTTTCCACCTAAGGCGAACAGTCAGTTGCCCTTCCTGTGCTATACTGTGATTACTCCAGCCCAGGTGAGCGGAAATTGCACAGCCTGGATCTGAAGCAACTACTGGGCACTGTCTGGACTGGGACAAAGGATGTCCGGTCTCAGGGCACTCAGCTTTTTGTTACCTATGGCAAGATAGGCACAGGTAAACTGGCAACCTAGAGGACTGTGTCCCACTGGATTGTCTCTTGCACATAGCTTTGTTATGAAAAAGCTGGGAAATTGCCACCCAGAGGCTTCAGGACACGTTCCCAAAGGGGTACCTCTGCATCTGTGGAGCATCCCACTATTGGACATTAGCAAATCAGCTACCTGGAAAACAGTGCACACCTTCACAAAACATTGTTTTCTGGGCATACAGTAGAAGAATCATCATTTATATAGTGCTTTTCATACACAGTGTATCCCAAAGTGCTTCACAACTGGCAGTGAAGTGGCTGAATGTGTAGTGGCAGCCATATCACACATCAACACCCACACACAGCCTGGACTATTGCATGAACCGGTTTATGGGACAGGGAATGTTGGCCAGGACACTAGGAATGTCACCTACTCTTTGCGAAGAATGCCCTGGGTTCTTTTACTTCCACCTGGACAACACCAGGATGGGTAGACGGGAACCCAGTTTAATGTCTCATCTAAAGGACGGCTCACCCCAGCAGTACAGCACCCCCCAATACTGCACTCGGATACCAGCATTTTAGGTGCAGGTCCAATTCAAGTGTGGGACGAGAACCCATGACCTTTTGGTCCGGAGACGAATGTGCTACCGAGTCACACTGACACCCAGCAGAGGGTGATGACACAGTCCAGGAGGGATGGCAGCTTTGAAACTGCTGTCTTACAGAACCTTTTTCCAAGGTAGGTTTTGGACCCAGCCCCCCAAGGTACTGATGTAGAGTAGACTTTGTGTAAAGCATCAGTGAGGGATTACCGGGGTTAGAATAAAAAAAATACTCACCATTGTAATGTTGTTTCTTATCAGGGATCCCTCACTATGATTTGCACTTCCTAACCTCCCTCCCCTTCCAGAACCTGAAAATAGGCGCACTAAGAATCCATTCTTTTTATTAAGATTGCTTCAGCATTACTACTGCAGTTACTGGAGAACTGTAAAATGTGATCAGTGAATATTTTCCACTGTTTTTACATATTTTCCACATGATGTCCGACTTAAATATGCTTGCTGTTTTTCAAAATCCCATTTCATTTTTTAAAGAGTATTTTGGCAGCCATTTAGCTAGTTTTAGTAGTCACAGCTCCCTCTAGCTATGGAAATAAATCTGCCGTTGGGAGCTAGACTGGAGCATGACCACAGAGCAGAGTGTGAGCCTGGATTTTGAAGTTCCATCATTAGCATACAGTTCTATCCCCAGGGCACCACCCTCTGCTGAAAATATGATGCTTTGTGTAAATCATACCAAGGGATCTCTGAGAAGAAACAGCATTACTACAGCAGTTTTTTTCTTTCTGCTAACAAACACGGCTGCTTTAAAGGTAGAGGAGCACGTATATCCGGTAAATACATTAGCTGCTTGCGCTACTACCCTGTGGCCTAGTCCTCACAGTGAGAAAATAATTTTTGTATCATTTGACAGAAGCCCTCTCAAAACACCTTTTAACAGTGTCACTGCAACATGAAATACTCTAGCATACTAGTTTAGAGAATTGTGAAAAGTAACATTAAAACAGTCTTAGCATTTTCGGAAGAGGACAAAAGCCGGTGAAATATGAAAAATGCCTATACTGTATATATTCAGCATGGAAAAAAAATCTCCCAATTCATTGTAGATATACTAAAGTTTATTTATTGACCAGGAAAGGCACACTAAGCTGTGACGGCCTGTTTCCAGGTGCGTCCTGGGGAGTGGTTGCAGATACCGGTTTTATTGACAAGGGAATGCTGGGCATGACTCCAGAGGAACTCCCCAGGGCATCTTTGATAAGTGCCATGGGATCCTTCACATCCAGCTAGACAGTAACCAGAGATGGGCAGAAGGGACCTAGCGTTGAACGTCTCATCTGAAGGATGGGAGTAATCAGTATCCTTCAATAACAGATCCCATTATTCTCTGCTACAGCATATTTAGTTAGTTTTGAACACGGGGAAATGGGATACAGGTGCAAGTGAACTGAAATTGAACTAGAACCAGATTAAGATGTCGGGGAAGGGGATTTATTTTTTTCATAGAACTTTTTATCTTACTGTTGCCACCTCATGCCTTTTTAGGGCCTTGTCTCAGGTGCCCTTAGTCCCATCATCTGCTCCCCCAGTGTATCCTGCCAACTGGGATCTGCACAGTGCAGGATCCGAGGGTTCCCGAGGGCTATTATATACAGCACAGGGAGACACCATATTCCTGATTTCTCCCTGTTATGCCCAGAGGAGCAGCAACACAGAAGTGTGTGCATGCTTGTGGAGGTGTGGTGTGCATTCGCTCTGTAACTGGCAACCCCACTCCTCCCACCTGGCTAAATGTCAGCTGCCTATTTGCTTGATGCTACCACCAAGTCTTCACTTGGTGGCAGCCAAGAGCCAGGCATGTTTGCTCCCCAATCTGGGAGAGGAGAGCTGCCAAGTGGCTGCTCAGTCCTCTCCCAGCCCCCCCAGCAACCTAAGCTCATTCTCGAACCCAGGTTGCTGGCGTGGTAAGAGGTACGATGTCCAGCGCCTCAGCCCTCTACACCACTGGGCCGGCCTGCTGGTGATATTTTTAATCAATGGGAGAAATCTGGCCTGGACACAGGGGAAATTCCTTTACTCTCTTTTGAGAAATGCCATGGGATCTTCAAATGTCTGGCTGAACAACTCCAGATTGACAGGGCTGTAACAGGGTCCCTCGGTTTTGCATAATAAAATAGGTTAACATCCCCGTTTAAAATTCTTTTTCACCCTTTTTCTATCTTTCTTCCACTTATTCAAAACTATTCTGCTTCTTTTCTTGTCAGGGTGGCCAACCTGACAAACAAATCTTTGTGTTTTACTATCCCTTTAAATGCCCCTTTTTCATAAAACAAAATCCAACTGTTATGTTGGTTTAAAGTGCAGTTTCCTAATAGAAGCTGCTGTCTTTATTCTGTTGCAAAATGCATCTGTCCCCAAAAGTAGACTACAATGCTGCAGAGTTGTTAAATAGTAAATGGTACATACAGAACAGAGACCCTGCTGATCCAAGAAAAGCAAGCGGGTGGTAGCGGCAGCGAGGTGTGCACACAATCTCACACTCGCAAACTCGCACCCTCACGCAGGACTGTGTGCACGTTCTCACAGTTGAAATTTACAAAAGAAAAACCGCAGCGCTGAATGCTCGCAACTGCTGGTTGCGATTGAAATGAAGTGGCTGAGCATTTAAAAGACACGCTAGCAACAGTGCACTGTTGCTAAGGAGACTGTTTGCTTTAGAAACTGTTCCCTGGAGTCCTGTCTCTGTGTACGCTGCCAGGCTTCATAAAATAAAGAATTAAATGTAAAGAAAAGACTCTTAAAATAGACAGAAGTCCTACAGATTACATAAATGCTACATAGAAGAGCTGTTTTCTCTTGGTTTAAAGCTATGCAAGTAACATAATGAAGTTGAGTGATAAAAAGAAGCCGTCGGCTGCAATTTCAGCCGTCAGGAAATTAACAACACAGGCAGAAAGTGTTAAAAGCAGCATAAACCCAGTGAAATAAATGCAGTATAAAAATAAAATAATGTCTGAGGTGCAGATAGCTGGTGTTTGCATGCTGTTTGTTTTTTTAAAGGAATAAAATTGCATTTCTGTCATGTTTTTTTTTTTGTTACAAAATGTCTTTCCTTTCTTCTTAAAGCTATACATCACTGTTTGCCATATATTGTGACTGGAAATAGGAGCAGATAAGGAACGCGTCCTTCGTCTTCGTTTTATTATCCAGTTCACATTATATTGTAGATTCTGATTAGGAAGAATAAAATAACTGTAATTTTTTACCTGGAACTTCCAGTAGGCCCTGTTTAGGAGCTGGCCAGCTCTGGAATGGCAGTATATGTGCAAGGGAGGTGATGATTTCATCAAAAAGGGGAGGAGTTAATTGTACCAGAAGGAGACTATATAAACCCCCTTTTGATAGGCTAAGGGACAGTAGATGTGGGAAAGTGTTCAGTAAGGTTCTGGACACTGAGCAAGAATGAGCTTGCGTTAAGGAAAGTTATAGCTGTTAAAAGGAGGAAGACAGACCAAAAAGAAATGATTTCATGTTTGAAGTGTACTGGACTTAAAACTTATATTCCTTTCTGCGAAGTAACAGTGCTTTCTTTCTTTTTTTTTTTTTTGTTTTAATTTTGAACAATTTAATTTGGACATTTATTTCTGATTCAAGAAATAAAATGATAAATGCAGTAATTTGCATTTTGTATGCACCAAAGTTCTGTCTAAGTGTTTGTCATTGATCTCACGCTTCCACACTGGTGTCAAAAGTGGGATCTTCCTGGTACACTAAGGCTGCTTGGGGAGTGCTACCAGGGGGCATTGTCACATATCAGTGCCCTGGCAGATGGAAGACAAGGATCAGACAGTAACTGGTGCAGGACATCTTTCCAGATCAGTGAGAGAAAGAACTGGTCTGCCCTTGTTGCCTGGGTTGGAAACTGGTGCAAGACCCAAGACGAAGATGGATACGGCCGAGAAGGAAGAGAGGAAGAGTCCAGAAGCTCGGAGGGCAGCAGTACCCGAAGATCCAGGTGACTTGTTAAAATGGTTATGCCTACAACAACTGGACCTGGAGCGGCAGAGGGAAGAGGATCGACGACAGCGGGAAGAAGATCGAAGGATGCAGGCCAAGGATCGGAGACGACAGGATGAGAAATGGCCGGATACCTTGAAAGCCATTCAGGAGATAAGTCAGGGTCATACAGAGTGAGCAGGACCCCGAGATATTAAGCTTACAAAACTTACAGAAACAGATCACATCGAAGCCTATCTCACCCCTTTTGGGCAGATAGCAGTGATGTGTGCTTAGCCTAGGGACCAGTGGGTAATCAGGTTGGTACCTTACCTTTCGGGGAGAGCACAACTTGTTTATAGCCAGATAAGTGGTGTGATGTAGACTGCCAGTTCTGAGTGCTGTGTTATTTTTTTTAAATATAAAATGTTTTAATATATCTGCTGAAAATCAAATGCTCTAGGAATGACCTCTCTCATTCCCCCCCACACACACACACAATTTCAGCTGACAGATGCAGACCACGAGAACTGCTGACAGCATTGTATCACACACTCAGTCTTTTTAGAGACAATGTGTTACTGGAAGACTTTTATTAAGGATCCTGTTTCTCTGAGCTAATTACAGAGTTGTTAAGTTAATTTTAAGAGAGAAATCATAAACTAGGTTTATGACGTTAAAATAAGGGAAGCTAGGATGTTACATAGAGGTGTAAGGTTGTAAATGATCCTATGAAACCTGTGTGAAGAGGGTACGGCATGAGATCAAAAGAGGTGTCATTGAAACTTGAGTTATGCTAAGGCTGCAGAATTAATACTTTGAAATTACATCCTGTGGTTGTATAAAAATATATTTTTGTTAGATATTTGACCAGAGGAGAGGCTGGATGACTTCATACAAATGGGGTTGGCCAATACTGCTTGAAAAGATTATTTTCTTTCACTATAGATATGCATTTGTATCTGACACTGACTAAGGAAACATCTGAGCACTGAAAACAGGTATTTAGAAAGCTAGCAAACTCTAAATAGAGTTGTAGGAATTGCACTGTTTTAAATCTTGTTTTGTTGAAAGATATGTATGTCTTGTGTTATAAGAGTTCTGTATTGTATGTTTGACATATTATTATATATTTTAGTAAAAACTCTAATTTTGGAGCAAACCTGGTCTGTCTTTGAATTGCTTTCTTTTGCTAAGAAATATTTATGGTTCAGCAGACATAAACTTGTATGATGGTACCAAACTGGAAACAGAAGCATTTTAAATCTGAGGTCTTTATTAAGTTTTAAGGGTTTATACTAACATACTAAAATGCCAGCAGAATAGGCTCCAACAGTCTTTCGCGGTTCGTTTGCTTGGTCAGCCCTCACCCTGGGTGCTGACCCTTGTCCCCCCGCCTTCTCTGGCTTTTCCTTCCCAGTTCCGGACATTCTTGCTGCATTGGATTTTGCTTCCAGAACCCTTCCCTGTACCTGTCCCACCCCTCTTGAACCCCTCCACTGTCTCTGCTCCACCAGCCCCTAGGCAGTGCATTCCATGGCTCCACCACCCTCTCAGTGAAGTAGCACCTCCTCCTTTCTCCCTGAATCTTCCCTCCAGCTTCCACCCATGCCCTCTAGTGGCCCCTCCTCCTTCCTTCGAAGCACCCTGACTGTTCCTCCCCTATTTACCCTCTTCATGTACCTGAAGACCTCTATCATGTCCCCCCGGTCCCTTCTCTTCCAATGTGTACATATTTAGCTCTTCGAGCCTCTCCTCATAGGTCCTGTCCCCCAAGCCCCAAATCATTTTGGTTGCCCTCCTCTGGACCCTCTCCAGGAGGTTAATGTCCCTCTTTAAGTGTGGCCTCCAAAACTGCATGCAGTACTCAAGATGCGGCCTCACCAAGCAGTTATACAGAGGGAGCATCACTTCCCTCCTTCTGGGGTGATCCCCCTAGCGATGCATCCCAGCATCCTGTTGGCCTTGGCTGCTGCCCTCCTACAAGTCTCAGAGTTGTTCATCTTGATATCCACCACCACCCCCAGGCTCCTCTCAGCCATCAAGACTTGTAGTATCCCCCCCCCAGGGTGTACTCTTGGCCCGGGCTTCTGGCCCCCAGGTGGAGTACCTTGCATTTCCCTGCATTGGACCTCAGCTTCCACTTTCTAGACCATCTTTCCAGAGCCTCCAGGTCCCCCTGTGAGGCCCACCTCCCCTCCTCCCCATCCACCACCGCCCCCAATTTTCAGTCATCCATAGAGAGACTCATCTCACTCCTGGTTCCTGTCCTTATGTCAGAGACATAGGCGTTGAACAGAAGGGGCCCAGGACTGATCCTGTGGGACCCTGGCTAATGACCCTCCTTGGGGATGAGACTATCTCGCAACTACGACCTCTGGGTCCGGTCCTGGAGCCAATTGCCTATCCATCTGATCATCTGGTTCCCCATCCCCATTTCTCCCAGCTTATCCAACAGGCCCACATGAGGAACAGAGTCAAATGCCTTGCTGAAGTCTAGAAAGAGGACGTCCACTGGTCTACCCAGGTCCAAGGCACTAGTCACCCAGTCATAGAACTCCACCAGGTTTTTCTGACATGATTTCCCCAGTATGAATCCATGCTGTCTATCGTCCAGGCACCCTGACTTATCCAGGTCCCCCCCCCAGCCTCTCCTTGACAATGCCCTCCATCACCTTGCCCACCACCGATGTCAGGCTGACAGGCCTATAGTTCCCTGCCACCTCCCTTGATCCCCCCTTGTGGATAGGCACTATATGCACCACCTTCCAGTCTTGGGGCACCCACCCTGTCCTCAGAGAGATGGTGAAAAGCTCCGCCAGGGGTTTCGCCAGGGCATCCGCAAGTTCCTTTAGCACTCTGGGCTTCATAAAATAAAGAATTAAATGTAAAGAAAGGACTCTTAAAATAGACAGAAGTCCTACAGATTACATAAATGCAACATAGAAGAGCTGTTTTCTCTTGGTTTAAAGCTATGTAAGTAACATAATGAAGTTGAGTGATAAAAAGAAGCCGTCGGCTGCAATTTCAGCCATCAGGAAAGTAACAACACAGGCAGAAAGTGTTAAAAGCAACATAAACCCAGTGAAATAAAGGCAGTATAAAAATAAAATAATGTCTGAGGTGCAGAGAGATGGCGTTTTCATGCTGTTTGTTTTTTAAAGGAATAAAATTGCATTTCTGTCATTTTTTTTTTTACTGTTACAAAATGTCTTTCCTTTCTTCTTAAAGCTGTACATCACTGTTTGCCATATATTGTGACTGGAAATAGGAGAAGATAAGGAGCGCGCCCTTCATCTTCGTTTTATTATCCAGTTCACATCATATTGTAGATTCTGATTAGGAAGAATAAAATAACTGTAATTTTTTTACCTGGAACTTTCAGTAGGCCCTGTTTAGGAACTGGCCAGCCCAGGAATGGCAGTATATGTGCAAGGGAGGTGATGATGTCATCAAAAAGGGAAGGAGTCAAATGTACCAGAAGGAGAGTATATAAACCCCTTTTGATAGGCTAAGGGAGAGTAGATGTGGGAAAGTATTCGGTAAGGTTCTGGATGCTGAGCAAGAAGGAATTAGCATTAAGGAAAGCTACAGCTGTTAAAAGGAGGAAGACCGACCAAGAAAAAATTATTTCTGTTTGAAGTGTGCTGGACTTAACACTTATATTCCTTTCTGTGAAGCAACAGTGCTTTCTTTCTTTTGTTTTTTTTTTTTTGTTTTTTGACCAATTTATTTTGGACATTTATTTCTGATTCAAGAAATAAAATGATAAATGCAGTAATTTACATTTTGTATGCACCAAAGTTCTGTCTAAGTGTCTGTCATTGATCTCACACTTCCACAAGGGCTTCAGTTCTAGTGTCTCATCTGATGCATGGCACACCCCAACAGTACAGCTCCCCCTTTCCACTGCACTCTGGGGCCAACATTTATAGTATTAGCCTAATTCTAGTGTGGGACCAGAACCTACAACCTTTTGGCCCAGAGACAGATGTGCTACCAACTGAGATATGCTGACACCTGTAGGAGATACTGTCTACTAACAAAAGCTTTGGGAGTGCAATACTGAAGTGCTCAATGCTACACATTCTATGTTTGGGACTGTGACAGAACACTAGTACAGCTAATTCCTGATATATGCACATGCTTGGGACATCCCACTTTTGTGCATATATCTGAAATTGTATTGAAATCAATGGAGCCACTCAGAGAAGCACACTTTCTCAGTTACTATTCATGTTTATCTTTATTGAATGTATCAGACTCATCTGAAACATATCGGTTCATCACATATTGCACTCTCCAAGCAACTGAAGCAATTTGTTGTCTCCATAGCTGTTGGCTCTGACAGACAGGCTGAAATTGACTTAAACTTTAATGTATTTAACCATGGGCAGCACTGTTAGCACCTAAACAGGTGCAATTCACATAATCAGTGGCGGTGGAGCCCGTCAGGAGGAAAAAGTGTGCATACAATCAAAACTGGGTGTGCATAGAAGCAATTTAGCTATTTCTTTTATTTAGTTTATTACCAGGTAAGTGCCCTAGACACAAGAGTGACTATTTTCAGACACGACCCGGGAGGTTACAACATCACAAGGAAAGCAGTTACAATACAATACAAGAATACATTTTGGGATACAATAGAAAATGGAAAACAGTTTGAACAATTGAGGTAACAAGAAAAACATTCCGATATTCTTCATATCAAAAATGAGAGTATGTAGCCAGCCCAGTGGCGCTGAGGGTTGAGGTGCTGGGCACCACACCTTCGCCATGCGGCGCGACCTGGGTTGAGGAGCGAGCCAGGGTGCAAGTCCGGGCCGAGGGGAGGAGAGGATGTGAGATGCTGCCTTAGCAGGAGAAACCCAGCTCTCTTGGAGCTTGGCTGCCCCTGGTGGAGGCCAGAGGGACATTGCCACTCATGAGGAGCTCAATGTTAGGGTCGATGGGAGGGTAGAGGAGCCGATCCAGAGCTGCAGTCTTGTGCACCTCACGTGCACATCGCGCCACCGCTTCCGGGGGTTCCGGGTAGTATGGGGAGAGAACGGAGGAAATCATGGGGGCTGACGTGGATGATGCCCCCGGACCAACTCTGGGGATCCGCTGGGGCCGCATGGTGCTAGAGGCCCCCGAAGGACCCCATGTTCGGAAGGCTCGGTGGACACAGAATTCAACCCGCCACAGGAGGACAAAAATAGTCGACAAAAAAAAATGGCAGTAAGTGCATATTATAACCCAAAAATAGAATGTTAATAGTGCCATAAGAAAATGATTTTGCATTGCCCTTCAAACCCAAGGAAAAGTGATTTTGTAGTGGTATTAGGCAATTGAGCCCAGAAACCAGGACACTTGCAGTAGCGGGCAGAGAGCCCAAATAAGTATTATAAAAACTTTTGTTGCAATAAGGCACAGTTTGCAAGCACCCTGAATGCTGCCTGTACTGTGAACACTAACTCTGGGCGCATAAGTAAATATTGGAAGCATGGAGCGCATATAGTGAAAAGTAATATTTATGGTACTCAAGTTGAATGACTGGAGGCACAATAATTAGTCTTCCTTTTCTGTGCGCTTTATAAGTTAAGGCATTGCATATAATATAAAGTGTGTGAACACATCTACTATAACATCTGATTGACCCTATGGATAAAAATATGGTGTTGAACTGTTTTTTTTGAACGAATGACTGCACATGACTATTATTACAATGTGGTATATTTATAAGTGCATATTATACTATAACATTTAGGGATATAATAAAAATGGAGAACAGTTTGAGCAATTGGGGTAACCAGAAGACATTCTGACATTCTACATATCAAACTAAAAATAAAAGCAAGTGCACCTATAACAGATGATTAACAATACTGGCATCAATTCTATTCTACAAAGCTGGCTACATAATAAAGATATGACACTAGAGAGAGAGCAAATAGAAAGGGAGGATTGAAGCAGTAAGACCTTGCAGGGAGAGAGAGAGCGAGCAAGTGGGGGGGAGGAGAAGTAAAAGAGGTGGGGTAGGAAAGGGGTGGTAAGACAAGTAGAAACTGTGAGGTATAAGTACCGGAGGAGGACACCGAGACAGTAATGGCACAGGAAGTCAAGAATCTAGGGTGTTTAAAACAACTGCACTATGTACTCTCAATAAGCAGAGAGTGATACCTCTTTAAAGAGGTATGGACTAGGTGCCAGGCGATTTCAGGCAAAGTAGTTCCAATAACGGGGTCACATAGGAAAAAACTGTTTTCCCTTTAGAAGTGTTACATCTAGGAATGTGGATCAAGGAAAGATCAGCAGAACGGAGACCATGGGAGGTGGTCTGCGGGGGCAGTGCTGTGGCAAGAGAGCTAGGCATTCCGGACCTCAGGATACCATCCGGAAGGGCCCCAAGAGCAAGGAGCTGGTGAACCATTGGAGAGGACTAATTTAGGTCTGCATAAACTTCGGGGATGCAGAGGCATAATGACATATTATATGTTATGTCCCAGTTGTGTAGGGAGGCTTTAGATGCACTGCTGTAGATTGCAGCTCCATATGCAAGGGATGGGAGAAGGATTCCTTTGGCAATGACCAACCTCACGGAAGGGGTGAGAATGTGGCTAGTTCTGTAGGCTAACACTAGCCTAGTATTGACCGCCTTACACATAGCAGTACTATGGATCTCAAAGTAACTCGTACTTAAAGTTGATTGAAAATACCTTATCTGTTGTTATTATGACTGTCTTGTCCTGACAATGCCTCTGGCAGCTCATGTATCTGTGCATAACTGTAACTGTTAACTGTTTATTACTTTTGCTTGTCTTGTTCTAACTTGTCCATTGTCATTGACGTGGAACCTTTGTAAAAGAGCACTGTGTGCTTAAAGGTGTTATCCGAAATCTTAATGAATAAATAAATAATTGTTAAGGGATTTGTCGGGTAGAACCCCTGGTATTTAAAAGAGTTGACCACTTCCAAAGGGGTACCATTCACATTTACTATCTTGAAGAGATCACAGCTATTTTTTTTAATTTGGCAGGTGAGCCAAAAAGCATAGCCTGAGTTTTGCTAACGTTGAGAACCAGCCTATGCCTAGTGAGCCAGGACTGCATATTTAGGAAGTGCCCTGATAGATTGTGGTTGAGAGTAAGCACATTATCAGAGCTAGTATAGAGAACGAGGTCGTCAGCGTACAGCAGCGATGAGCAGGAGGAGGCATTTCTCGTTATATTATTAATAAAGATCGAGAAGAGGAGAGGACCCAGGATAGATCCTTGCGGTACACCAATGCCAATGACTGTTTTGTCAGCGGTAACAGAGTTGAACTTTATGACTTGAGTCCTGTTGGATAGGTAACCATTAAACCAGTTCATGGACTGTGCCGAGAAACCCAAGGACAGGAGGTTAGCTGGGAGGAGGGGGCGATCGAGATCAAACGCCTTTGTAAGATCTGTAAATACGGCCGCTGTTAAAAAACTCTGTTCCATAGCATGTAGTGTATCATTGGTTAGTTGTAGCAGGGCAGTTATAGTGACTTTTTCTAAAGCCATGTTGATTTGTGGACAGGAGGTTATGCTTGGTGAGGTGTTCCATTACCTGTCTTGTGACCAGCTTCTCCAGGATTTTGTTTAGTACAGACAATATTGCTATTTGCCTATAGTTCACTATATCCTTCTTGTCACCTTTCTAAAGATCGGCATTACTCTGGCCATTTTCCAGATATTTGGCACTACTCCTTCACCAAGGGACATTCTGAAGATTTTAGCTAGTGGCCCTGCAATGAAGAGGGCAGCCAGCTTGAGGAACTTGGGCTCCAGGCAATCAGATCCAGTTGCAGTGCTGTCCAATATGGCATTGAGTAACTTGAGGACATCTGTTTTGGAGACAGCTTTAAAGTGGAGTGGCGGCCTGCCGGTGTACCTTTTGGGGAGGAGGTACCAGGAGTAGAGGGCACAGTGAAGAAACCAGTGGTATATTTGGAGAGGTCTGAGAAGTGACTGTTGAAAGCTTTTGCAATTGTGTGTGAATCTGAGCAGTGGATTCGATTCAGTATCATGTCATTTGTAGTGTAGGATTGCTTGGAGCTGAGGAAAGTTTTTATGTATGACCAAAATTTCCTGGGGTCACCAGCCGCATCCACCAATAATCCCTTACAGTATCGGCTTTTTGCAAGTCTGATTTGCTTTTTGCACTTTGTGCACTGTTCCCTATAGGAGTGAAAATCCGCTTGGAGACCCGAAGTTTAGAATTTTTTTCAGCCTTTGTTCCTTTGTATTGAGTTATGAGAGTAGATCCTTGTGCAACCACTTGGATTGCTTACTGCTTACACAGCAGGTGTGAAGAGGGGTATGCTTTTCTTGAAGTCATAAAAACTCGCTTAGAAAAAAGTTGAGGGCAACATCTGTGTTTTGGGCCCAGTAGATAGGGGACCAGTCAATCAGAGCGACGTCATGTAGAAAATAAGCCTGGTTTAGGTCTGCGTAGTTCCTGGAAGATATATAGCATGAGGGAGATATGAAGATTGCTGAGTGACTCCAAACACAGAAGACCAGGGAGTGATCACTTGCTGTGTCCGGCAGAGTGCCTGCAGCCACGACTCTATGTGATTCGTCATGACCCAGTCAACGAGGGTGATGGATCCATTATTTTGTGACACTCTTGGGTCAGCTATGACCTGTTGTAAACTGTTACTCTGCACCAGAGATTGAAGGGTACCATGGGTTTTACTTAACCAGTTTATAACCATGTCCCTAAGGATGAGTAGTTCATTCTGCAAGCCGTAGAGGCAGAGTGGTCCAGTAATCTTGCCCCATTAGGGAAGGAAGTCCTTAAACAGGGGGTGGCTGACTACTTTCAAGAAAAGGTGGGGTTTAAACTTGTGATGGGGTGGGAGGGATAGGGAGGAGCTGACCAAGCCCTCTCCTCCAGATGAGGGAGTAGCCTTCAAGCCCAAGGGGAGGGGAAACAGACTGGGGTGGAGGTTTCAGGAGCAGAGGGAGGATGGAAGTATAAGGAATCTGGGTGGGGTTCGACAAAGAAGATCAGGGATAAGGGTGGGGTTGGTGTTAGTAAATACCCAGGAGTTTGGGAAACAAGTTGCCAGAGTTCAGACCATGTATTGATGGGGGGTGGATGTGGGTGGTGGTCACGAGGTGTGGGCCAACAAAAACCATGACTGGAACCTAAGCGTGTGGGGTACATTATGCTTAGGAAGGATAGAAAGGAGAGCAGAGGGGTGGAGTGGCTATGTTCATTAGAGATGACATAGAAATTGCTGAAGAAGAGGCAGAGGAAGCGTGGAGGCCTTATGGGTCACCTCCGATCCCCAGCAGGAGATAAGGTCAAGCTGGGTGTAGTATATAGGCCCCAGGATGGTGATGTCCTAGAGGATGGTTGCTGGACAACATCATTGCCCAGTGTGGACCAAAAGGGGAAGGAGTGGTGTTGATGGGGACCTTATATGCCAGGTACAAACTGGAAACCATGTCCTCTAAGGTGGCCAAGAGCAGAGGCTGCTGGAGGCTTCCAGGATGTGTTCTTAACACAGCATGTGATGGAGCCCACAAGGAGGCATGTCCTGGACGTGGTTCTGGCAGATAAAGGGATCTGGTAAGGGACATGGTTGTACAGGACCCCCTGACTGGGGCGACCACAATACTGTCTGGTTTCAAATAAGTGTGGTGGGAGGGGTGAGATCTAGGACACTGGCAGTGGACTTCAGGGGAGCAGACTTTGTGGGCATGGGAAATATTCTCAAGGATCACTTGAAGGGATTACATCAATGACAAGTGTGGAAAGGAGATGGGAGGTCATAAGCGGGGACTTCATGAGGCAGTCAGGATCTGCGCTAAGTTGAAACGTAAAGGACAAGGTCACATAAACCATGCTGGTGGTACAGTGAGTACAGGTAGCAGTCAGAGAAAAGGAGGCGGCCTACAAAAATATAAAACCACAAGAGGGATAGGGATAAGAATGTACATTTGCATCTAGAAAAGTCACCCATATGGTGAGAGGAGCAAAGTCCAGTAAAGAGCAGCGGCTGGCAAAGGGGAATACATGGAGGGGAAAAGGGGTTCTTCTGGTACATTGAGGAGTGGAGAAAAACTAAGGGCCATCTCAGCAGATTGAGAACAGAAGGAGGATGGGTGGAAGAGGCGAGGGCCCAGGCAGAGGTATTACAGTACTTTGCCTCTGTGTTCACTAGGTAGGGAAGGATATCTACAAAGCAAGGCACGAAGGGGATAGAAGTGGCAGTGGTGGGATCAGGGAGCAACAGAAATGGAGCAAGAGGAGGGAGAGGTACCCCAGGGTGTCACATCTGGATAAGGATAAAAAGCCAGTAAGGGTGGAGGGATGGATGATGCTATCTCCGCCAAAAGGTGTAGTTAGCCCTCAGAGGTCTAAGAAAGACAAATCTCCTGGGCGGATGGCATTCATCCGAGAGTACTATGGGAATTGGCGGACATACTGGCTGCACCCTGGCGAGCCCTTCAACAGGTCACTTGGAGACAGGGAGGTACCTAGGGATTGGCGAGAGGCACATGTGGTGCCAATCCATAAAGGGGTCAAAGGAAGTACCAGGTAACTATAGACCCATCAGCTTGACCTTGGTGGTGGGAAAATTAATGGACAGTATACTAAAGGAACAATTGGGGATGTACTTGGAGGAGGTGGGAGGTCTGGATAGTCGGCAACATGGGTTTGTGCCAGGCAGATCATGTCAAACCAATCTTGTGGAGTTCTATGAATGGGTAACATCAGAACTGGACAAGGGAAAGCCTGTGGATGTATTATTCTTGGACTTCAGCAAGGCGTTTGACCATGTCCCCACAATGGTCTGGTGGAGAAACTGATGGGGTTAGGAGTAGGCCCTTTGATGGTCAGATGGATTGAAAACTGGCTAGCTGGACACACCCAGAGAGTAGTGGTCTGTGGGGAGCTCTCGAACCCTAGAGAGGTTGGTAGTGAGTACCGCAGGGCTCTGTCCTGGGTCCGATCCTGTTTAATGCATACATATTGGGCTTCAGGGAGGGTATAGGGTGTGAAATGAGTCTCTTCGCGGATGACTCCAAGATGGAAGCAGTAGTTGAGGGAGAAGAGGGGAGGTTGGCCCTGCAAGGGGACCTGGACACCCTGGAAAGTTGGGCTTACCATGGAAATTAAATTTCAATATCACCAAGTGCAAGGTGTTGCATCTTGGTCGAGAAACCCTAAACACAGGTACACCCTGGGAGGGAGGCTGAGTCTCAATAGGAAAAAGACCAGGGTCAGCGGTGATGGCTGTATGAATAACTCTGAGCAGTGCAGGAGGCAGCTAGCAAGGCAAACAGGATGTTGGGATGCATCATAAGGGATCACCTCTAGGAGCAAGGAAGTGATTCTGCCGCTGTACAATGGACTGATTGGAACTACACCTCGAGTACTGTGTACAGTACTGGAGACCACATGAAGAGGGACATACAGCTCCTGGAGAGGGTACAGAGGAGGGCAACTAAGATGATACGAGGGCTAGGGATTTGACGTATGAGGACAGACTTGAGGAGCTCTGCCTGTTTTCATTGGAGGAGAGGAGAGACAGGGGGGACATGATTGAGGCCTTCAAGTACCTCAAGGGAATAAATAGGGTAAACATGGAGGGGATCTTTAGACTAAAGCAGGGAGGTATCACCAGAGGGCATGGTTTGAAGTTGGAAGGTGGAAGGGTGAGGAGGGAAAAGAGGAGGAGGTTTCTCACTGAGAGGGTGGTGGACCCTTGGAATGCACTGCCTGGCGAGCTGGTTCAGAGATCCATGGTGGAGGGCTTCTAGAGAGGGTGGGACAGACACAGAAAGTGGATGTATCAGATGATGGCCTGTCCCAGGGGGGTGAGGATGGATGATAGGGGTTTCTGGAGCACAAGGGATGGGAGAGCCTCGGCACCCAACTAAGGAGCTAAGGTTCGAGCAGACTCGATAGACCGTAAGGCCTAATCTGCTAGCAAATAGTATGTTAGTATGTTAATTCCTCCAGACCAGATTGCCCACCTTTGGGAGGACTGTAGCCACATATAATGTGAAGCTTCTTTGCCCCTAGGGCTAGGATGGTATGAAGTGACTCACATGAAGAGGTATAGTTAACTATCACCAAGGATAGGTTAAGGTGTTTTTTGAAATAGACCGTCACCCCCAGTGCATTTTGGGGGGCCTATCCCACCTTAGAAAGTTGTAATTAGAGAGCAGGCAGCAGGTATCAGGTATTAAGGGCTTTAGTCAGGTCTCCGATACACATAGAACATCAGGCTGGTAACTGGCGACCCATGTGTCAAGTTCTGCATGGTTGTGGAGCAGACTTCCAACACTGAGGTGGACTATGCACAGACCCTTAGTGCCATAACCAGCACTGCTTCTGAATACTTGGCTGGGTACAGGACCCGGGTTCAGCTCAACGTTGCCAGATAGCATAAGGACTAACAATACTAGGTACCATACTTTGCGAGGCACAAAAGGAGGGATATGATAACCATGGAGACACCACCGTTTTGCTACTGACACCACAGTGGAGTAGATTAGGAATCCTGGGAGGAGTGCTGGGGTAACCTCAATGTATCTATCTGTCCGGATTATCATATCTGAGCAAGTAGAGTCATCAGGGTCCATACTGCCTTGCAGATACAGGTCTGGTGTAACATTGAGTGTGAGTACGCTCAGGGATAGCAGAACCCGGCTGAGAGTCAACACTAACGGGGCTTAACTGGCCATCATTAGTCTGAACAAAAAAGATGTTTGAGCAAGGGCCCAACCATCAGTGCTAGGGGTAGTAGACTAGAAGAGCAGCTTGAAGAATAGGGCGGTACTTGTGCAAGGGGAGGAGAGAAGCAGATCACCTAGCTATCTTAGGCGAGCTGATAGGAGGATTGCCTAGGAATCTCAGTGGATTGCGCAACTGTTCAGTGGACAGAGCAGACACCAGCCCTTGTGGACAGTTTATATCACGAACAAATGGAAAAAAGGGCTGTTAGTCACAGGATCAATAGGGCACTATAAATAAGAGAGTCCAGACAGGATGGGAAGGGTTTAACTTGGTTCATGAAAAGAAATGTAGGAGCTGTACCTTGAGCACCAGTGAGCGGCTTTTAGCTCTGGAAGAATTCAGTGGCTGGAGCGGTGGTGTTCTCTCGGAGTGGCAGTGGAGGCATTGGGCAGTCTGACAGCGCTCTCTTGGCTGGTCCACGGCAGCAAGCGGCAGGAGCAGTGGGTTTGAGCGGTGGCTTTCCCGAACCCAAAAGCATCAGCTTCTGAAAGTTCCCAGTGACTTGCAAGGACAGGCATGGTCAAACCACAGAGCGGTTTGCAGCAGGATCCCAGCCCATGGAGGGGCTGCAATCACTTGAGAAGGAAGGAGACTCGGGTTCAGTACAGGTAGGAGAGGGCAGTATGTATCATAGACAATGGGAATACTCTGAGGGGCAGACTATGGGAAGGGGCCAGGAAGACAACAGTGGAGGGCAGGATAGTAACAGGGGATAGATGGTAGGGGTTAGCTGGTGCAAAGTCAATTCGGAGAAAGACCCTGAGCACCTTTCAGATGCAAAGTGGAGCAGGAGTATGCAGGGGTCAGAGGAGAATAGGGTTCAGAAAAGCCAACAGAAATGAAAAGAGATACAAAGACCCAGGGAGATTTCAGCAATACCAGGAGAGGCAGAGAGGCAGACTGAGGGGTAGATGAGGTTTAGGATTTAGTAACAGTAGAAATGATATACTGAAGCTGTGGTAAAAGCAGTGGCACTTAACACTTAAGATACTGTAAAACACTGAAAGTTCTATACTGTAAGCCTCATTAATTCTAGTAAGCAGTATATCAATCATTTGAAAGACAAAATGAAACCTAGATTTTAGTTAAAATGCAGTAGCTAAAACTTCAATTGTACAAAATTTATTTTGCAGTATAGCATAATGGCTTAGGAACAGATAAAGCTTAGGTACAGATTCAAAAGGAGAGGAATTTGATGCAAAATTAAGTCCTATAACTGGTATGCCAATCATCCAGTGGCTGTGTTTGTAGGCATCCAATCAGAGAGAGGCCTGGAAAGACACCAGTAATGTGAAAACTTACTTCAGTGGTGGTCAGTGAAAATGGCACCGGAAACAAAACTGCATGTGGCAGATCTGTACCAGTCCAGAGGAAGAGTCACAAACAATAGATGTTCTGCATATACACTGAAGGCCAGAAATCAGCAGGCCCCCGGCATTTGACAGCGCCAACGGGCTCTAACTTAGTTCAGGGAGAGAAGCACAGGAGCTGTACCTTGAGCACTGGTGAGCAGCTTTTAGCTCCAGAAGAATTCAACGGCTGCAGCGGTGGGGATCTTCCGGAGCGGCAGTGGAGGTGTCGGGCAGTCTGGCAGTACTCTTTCGGCTGGTCCACGGCAGCAAGCAGCATGGGCAGTGGGCTTCAGTGGCGGCTTTTCCAGACCAAAAAGTGTCGGCTTCTGAAAGTTTCCAGTGGCTTGCAAGGACAGGCACAGTCAAACTGCAGAGTGGTTTGCAGCTGGATCCCAGACCATGGAGGGGTGATATCGTCCTGCCCTTTATTTGTTATACTGTGTATCCCTCGATTGTTGTAACCTCCCGGGACGTGTCTGAAAATAGTCACTCTTGTGTCTAGTGCACCCACTTGGTTATCAAAAACTACAATAAACAAATAAAGGGCATTCTGGAGGGTTTCTGATAACTGCTAAAGATATTTAAACTGGTAATAGAACTGGAAAATGAATTCCCATTCATGTAAACATGGTATCCAAGATACGTAATCTGGAATACCAAATACCTGTAAATGTACTGACGACCTCTCCGTACTGACCTTGTGACAGCAGTGCCAGCATCATCGGGTCAGACAGAATTTGACACTTAGCAAAAACGTGTTTGCCATACCACATAATTATGATGATGTCCTGTCGCGTTGGCTATGGGTATAGAAGCTTCAGAGAAAGCTCCCCCACGAATCGCGATCCTTCAATGTATTTGCATTGAAAAATCTTAACTTTAGTGTTTTTATTTAATTTATTCAGTAGATCTAAGGTTGGTCGATAATTGCTCCGAGTTTGGAAGGAGTCGGTTAAGTATTTTACTTTTTTTTGCGGTTTTAAATCTTAGCGCCTGAGATTCCCCAGTGATGCCATCAGACGTCAAAGCCTCACCGGTGTCAGCACCAGGACAGTCTCTGGGCTCCCCCCGGAGGTCACCAGAGGTAAATTCAATGGCTCACGGCAGTAACAAAGAGGTAAAAAATGGAAATAGCAACATGTCTGACATGGCATTCATTAAAGATAAACTGCACAATATCCATTTGGACACTGGAAGTTTAAAACAACGTGCAGAGGCATGGAAAGATAGAGCAGACATATTTGAAGAAAGTTCAACATAATTGAAGAAAGATTAGCACTAATAGAGGAAATACTGTGTAAAATTGAAGACAAATCAGAATTTAGTATGGGGAAATTAGAGATATTGGGGGCTAAAGTAGATGTTTTGGAAAACTGTAGTAGGAGAAACAACATCTGCATTATTGGGATCCCCAAGACGTTAGAAGAAACTGACATGGTCAGATTTCTACAGGACTTTTTACCTTCACTTTTAAATTATTGTTGGTCATGGCCCCAAGAGATAGAAAGAGCTGACGGAGCTCTGAGACCCCTCCCCAAACAAGGTCAAAGGCCAAGGCCTGTTGTTGTGCGTTTCTTACAATTCAGTGTCAAGGAAGAAATCCTTTCTCTTGCTAGACAGAAAAAATCGCTTTACTGGGGTCAGGACAAAATTCTATTATTTTAGGATTTCTTCTCAGAAGTTGTTGAGAAACAAAAGGCATACAGGGATGTTCGTTATGTGCTTCAACAGTTCAAAGTGCCTTATTATATCAAGTATCCAGCTGTGTTAGTGATTTTGAAGGGAGGAGGGTCACATAACATTAAATGCCCAGAATAAACTTGAAGTTTTATTATCAGGTCTTCACCAGAAGCTAACTCCAGACTCAAAAATAGAGATAACAATCAGTATGCTTTTAAAAATCCCTCAACTGACACAATTGGAACTCGGTATGCTAATCACTCCTCCCTAGAACGTTAGCCTCGAGATTCCTCCCTGCAGCACAGCACTCATGCTATACACGGTGTCACGGAGCCACACTCTGAATCTTCAAGACAAACATTCATTCCAGTTCTTAAACACAGCATTAGACACTCTACTTCTAAGTCTTCCTTGCTGAAATATACACCTTGGCCTAATAAAATTAATAGGAAGATACAGCCCTTTCTCAAAAACAAAACAAGTATGAAGCAAACGGTCATTCCTAAGTCTTCAATTCAAAATCAGCAGCATAGAAACATAGAATTTGAAGGCAGATAAGGACCGCTCGGCCCACCTAGTCTGCCCATTTCCCTACCTACAGGATAAGCTGCAGATCCTAGTTAACCAACAGCCTATTTCTTCCTAACCCCCGCTAGATTTGCCTTATGTCTGTCCAATGCATTCTTGAATTGCCACACTGTTTTTGACTCTACGACCTCCTCAGGGAGGCCATTTCATGCATCTACAACCCTCTCTATGAAGCAATACTTCCTCACATTACCTCTGAGCCATTCCCGCCTCTATCTTCAGATTGTGTCCCCTTGTTCTTGCACATCTCTTTTTCTGAAAGACGTTACCCTCTTGGACTTTTTTGATTCCCTTGAGGTATTTGAAAGTTGCGATCATGTCCCCCCTCTCCCTCCTTTCCTCGAGGCTATACATATTAAGCTCCTTTAGTCTTTCTTCATATGTCTTCCGGTGCAGACCTTGCAGCATTTTGGTTGCCTTCCTCTGGACAGCCTCCACCCTATCTATGTCTTTGTGGAGATGAGGTCTCCAGAACTGTACACAGTACTCTAGATGTGGTCTTACCAACTGTCTGTACAGAAGACCAACAACTTCCTGTTTTCTACTGGTGGTGCCTCTCCCTATGCATCCCAATATCCCCCAGCCCTCCTTACTACCTTCTCACATTACTGGCCCACCTTTAGGTCGTCTGATATGACTCCCCCCCCCCCCCGGGTCCCTTTCCATTTTTGTTGTTGTCAGTATCTCACCCCCATTGTACTCATTGTATACTCTTCCCCTGGGTGTTTGTTTCCCAGGTGCGTTAATTTGCACTTCTTTGCGTTGAATCTAAGCTGCCATACATTTGACCATTCCTCCAACCTTGCCAAGTCCCTTTTCATCCTTTCCATCCCACCTTGCTTATCAACCCTGTTGCAGATCTTTGTGTCATCTACAAAAAGACATACTTTCCTTCCAGTCCGGTCTGCAATGTCACCTATAAAGACATTAAAAAATGATCCGACCCCAGTACTGAGACCTGCAGTACCCTAATAGTAACCCCCCTTTCTTCACTGTGGACTCCATTTACTATTTCCTTCTGTGTCCTGTTGTCCAGCCAGTGTTTTACCCAGGCTACCACCCTGGGACCCACTCCCAGGCTGGCTAATTTATTTATTAATCTTTTGTGTGGGTCTGTGTCAAATGCCTTGCTAAAGTCTACGTAGACCATGTCCACAGCCCCTCCCTGGTCTATTACTTTGGTCACCCAATCAAAGAAATCAATTAAATTTGTCTGACATGACCTTCCTGCTGTGAATCCATGCTGTCTTGTGTCCTGTGTCCCACTGGCCTCTAGGTACTCCACAATTCTTACTTTCAGAAGTGATTCCATCATTTTCCCTAGCACTGAGGTCAAACTGAAAGGTCTGTAGTTTCATGCCTCTGTCTTGCTCCCACTTTTGTGAAGGGGAATCACATCCACCCTCCTCCAGTCCTTAGGTACCATACCATCCTCCCATGATTTATTAAAAAGGGTAGTTAGTGGTGTTACTAGTTCTTCCCTTAGTTCTTTTAGAATTCTGGGGTGAATCCTATCAGGCCCCATTGCTTTATCCACCTTCAGTTTTAAGAGTTCTTTCAGAACCCTTTTTTCCGTGAAAGGACTAATATCAACTCCCCTATCCAGAGTGTTTCTATTGACTGGATTAGGCATGTCCCCCTGCTTTTCCATTGTGAATACTGAGCAGAAGCATTCATTCAGTATACCTGCTTTTTCACTGTCTCACTCTGCCAAACCACCTTCCTCTTTATTCAGCTTCAGTATCCCTGCCTTAGTCTTTCTTTCTCCCCAATGTACCTATAAAAGGTTTTATCCCCCTTCTTAACCGAGTTGGCTATCTTTTCTTCAGTTTGGGCCTTTGCTATTCTGACTGCCTTCCCCGCTTCCTTCTGCTTTAACTGGTACAGTTCTCCGTCCTGTTCCTTCTGTGTTTCTTTATACTTCCTGAATGCTATCTTTTTCTCCCTTACTTTCCCTGCCACTTCTTTTGAGAATCATAGTGTTTTTTTCTTTTGTTTTGATTTATTTGCTTCACACAAAGGCTTGTTGCCTCTGTGATGGCGATTTTCATGTTTCCCAATTGTTGCTCCACCCCACCTTCTTGCCTGTTTGTTAGTGCTTTTCTGAGGAACTCTCCCATTTTGGCAAAATCAGCCCTCCTGAAGTCCAGTACCTTCACTTTTGTGTGGCTTGACTCTACAGCTAAGTTTATCGTGAATCACACTGTTTGGTGGTTGCTTGTTCCCAGATGGCTACCAACTTCAAAACTGGAGAACCTCTTTCCATCCCTATTTGAGAGTACCAGGTCTAAGATTGCTCCCTCCCAAGTGGGATCCCAAACTAGCTGTATGAGGCATGCCCCCTTTAGGGCATCGAGAATGGCCTTGCTCTTGGATGTGGCTGCAGCAAAGGTGCTCCAGTTAACATCTGGCATATTCAGGTCCCCCATCAGCAATATCTCCCCTTTCTCTGCCATCCCAAGGATGCCTTCTATCATTTCCTCATCTATTTCCTCCCCCTGAGACAGGGGTCTGTATACAATTCCTGTGTGGATTGTGGAGCCATTTCCAGTCTCCATGGTGACCCACAGTGCCTCCTCTCCTCCCAGTTTACCCTTTAGTTCTGTTGCTTTGATCCCTTCCCTTACATAGAGAGCTACTCCTCCTTCTTGTCTTCCCTCCCTGTCCCTCCTGTAGATTGTGTAACCTGGTATGTTGACATCCCAGTCATGGTCCCCTGTGTACCATGTTTCTGTGACAGCCTCGATATCCAGGCATCCCTCTTCCATCAAGGCCACCATTTCGGGGAGCTTTTTACCTAGACTATGTGCATTGGTACTCTTTACCCTCCATTTTTTATTGCTTTATTTTTTTTTGCCCCATCCCTGTCCTTACTGCCTTTGTCTTTTTCTGCATTTACCCCTGCCCTTCTCCCTATCGACTGCTCTATCTTGGTGTTTGCCTCACTAACTACCCTGATTTTTTTGGGGGGCTAGGATTTCCCTTCTCTCTTTTAGTGCCCCGGCTAGTTTAAATGCTTTCACAATGAAGCATTTAAACTATCCACCTAGAATCCTGGTTTCCCGTCCTGGATAGATGCAGACCATCATGCCTGTATAGGCCTGCATCCCTCCGGGTGGAGCCCCAATCCCCAGTGAAGCCAAATCCCTGTGCTCTGCACCAGTTTTTCAACCAGTCATTGAATCCCATGGTGCAGAGTACCCTAGCCTCATCCATGCCATAGACAGGTAGCACTTCCAAGAAAGTTACCTTGTGTGTTACTTGTCTAAGGCCCCTCCCCAACTCCACAAACTCCTGTTGCACTGCTCTGATCCCATTCTCAGCCAAGTCATTCATCCCTAGGTGGATAATGACATCCAGCTCCCTTCCCCATGCAGCTGCTCCCACAATCCTGAGGATTCATTTCCTGTCCCTCCAATCCATGGTGCTGGGCAGGCACCGCACCTCCCTTTCCCTCTCCCAGTTCTACCCTCCTAACAACTGAGTTCCCCACCAGGAGTTGTTTCCTTCCCCTTTGGGGTCCTGTGCCACCCTCCTGTGGGTCTCCATTGTGGAGGTTCTCAGTATCCTCCTTGGTCTCCATTGCT
The DNA here is from genome assembly GCA_016271365.2 of Neoceratodus forsteri. Taxonomy (NCBI): domain Eukaryota; kingdom Metazoa; phylum Chordata; order Ceratodontiformes; family Ceratodontidae; genus Neoceratodus; species Neoceratodus forsteri. Next base: position 1,174,574,798 of record CM057451.1, on the reverse strand, counting down.
GGTGCCTCCATAGAGGAACCATGCACCACCAGAATGGTGAATGAATTATGGAGAGGCACAACTGGAGGGATGTGCCTCTGTTCCACCACCCTCACCCTCCCTGAGACCACCGTGGTCCAACCACTCCTCTTTCATGGCAACTTCTGAGATAGTGGCAGTGGTCTGGTTGGTCCCTGGGTGAGGGAGCAGGTTTCCCGAATCCTTGCCAGGTCAGCATGGAGATGAACAACCTCCTCCCTCAGACCAGAGAGATGCCTGTAAATAGGGCAGCAATGTAGTCTTCAGAATGTCTCCTGGAAGACTGCTGCTACACAGCCAGTGCATTGCACCACTCCCCACATGTCTGTGTCCCTTCCTGTTACAGATACTTTTTTTTTTGTTCTTGTTTTAGTGTGTGCAAGCTTGTGAGTGTCTCTACCCCCTATTCACTGTGCTGTGCCTTTAAGGATATGAACAGGTGTATGTTGTCAGCAGTTTTGGGGAAGTGATGTCAGAACCCCTGCTATAAAGGAAGTTATGCGCTTGAGGTGGGTGGGGTGTGGGGCATGGTGGGTGAGAGTAAACCTATGCCATCCAGAAACAATCAACTACAACTCTGACCCTCCACCCCGGGGAGTGCCGCCCTTCCTTTCAGACACCTATTAAACATAGTCAGCCTCAGTCTTCCCTGTTGAATGTTCAAGAGCTTCTCAGAAGTCCATTTAGCCCAGTACAGGACATGTTCGATGAGATGGTTTACTCACCAGATCTTTCTGCACCTGAGTTTGAAAAACTTGTGACATGAGGACACTGAAGGATGTGTAAGGCTCGGCTGGATATTGCGCTTTGCAGAATGCGTGACCCGGATTAAAACAATATCCAGTGGGTCATTGTTTATGTCAATAGAAAGTCTGGTTCCTTATTTGTGTCATCCTCTCAACTGTTCCTAATTTATAGGACCTTCTTAAACTTTTGTTATTGTTACCAAACTTATGTTTCATTTGTCTGTTGTTTGTTTCTTTTTTTTTTTAGTGTGAAGTTATATCGTTTTTTGGTTCTGAATAGATCTTGAGGAGGTCAAAGGGGATCTATATCAGAAATCAAATTGGAGGAAAGCTTAAGGTATTGTGTCATTTTAAATTCTTGGCATGTAATAGAACAGACAGTTGCTAAAATGAACAAATGAGTTAATGTTTGTCCAGAATGGTATGAGCTCTAATTTCACTATATTCACTAAATCATCTAAGCTGTAAGAAAATATATCTTACTAGAGGGCATAAAGCAGGGAAAAAGACATATTTAGGATGTAAATGCTGGGGTCCCATGACATGTTTTATCACAATAAAATGGTTACAGGATCTGCTGGGTTGTTCTTAACTATTGTGTCAGTACAGCATATGTTTTATTAATGTGGGGAGGGTGGATTGGTGGATTTTCTTATATTAAGGCTCTTTAGATGTTACACATGATTCCCCAGGGTTACTTATTAATCAGATTTGTAGACAGCTAAAACAAAGGGAATATTTATTATTACTCCTTAAGGGTCCTATCCCTCGGCATTCTTGTACTATATTGGCTATGAAAGAGCTCTGTACTTTTAAATATAAATGTACTGCAGCTATGGAAAGGCTGAATCAGGTAAGTACTGTCAAATGGGCTTATTAAGTCATGGCGGGCCTGGCAATCAAACTCATTATTCCTGAGTTGTCTTTATTAAGGTGTTGGATGCCTTCCTTGCACTGACATGAGAAGGAAGAGTTGATGCTGTTTTTTCATGCTGCTGGGTGATAACTGGATGAGATGAAATTAATAAAACAAATGGAGACAAGAATGATTAGGGGAAACATCCTATGGTGGCTTCTCCTGAGCTGTATATTTAATTTTTTATTAAATATGAAATGGAGAGGAGTATCTCTTCTCCATGCCTTTGTTATAAACAGACCTTGATAGCTGTCTAACTTCCTGATTCAGAATAATGGGAAGGGTAGTTTATAATTCATGGAATTTGATAACGTGCTGGAGACTAACTCACTGACATTAAGAACACTGGGCAGAATCTAGATGTATTATAGCTATAGAATTTCTTCGCAGTTCTAAATTAAAAGTGGGTTATTCTCAATAAAGCTACCTAAAGGACATGTTGTTCCGCTTTGGTTTACCAGTGGAGTGTGCTCACGTCTTCCCTGCAGTGTATGTGTATATTAGGGTCACCACCTTTGGATAAGGTAAAAACCAGATGCTAAACCACACCCCAAACTCCACCTCTGGCTCCACCCCTTTTGTTATGACTGGCAAGTATATCGCTCCTCATCCAAAGTTATTGGTAATGTTGGAATAGACATTACTAGTGATAGGAAATCATTTTCATGCTGTTATTTATTTGCTTTATTCAGTTATTTATTTTTATTCTTTGACAACCAGGTTAACTACCATAGACTTCAGAGCCCATTTTACAGGAGTGACCCAGGAGCACAGGAAGGTTAAGTGCCTTGCTCAGGGTCACACAGTATGCAAATGGAGGCTGTAGGAATCAAACTCAGGTCTGCTGGATGTGCCAAGTTCATTCACAGCTTATTGCTCAACCCTCTGTTAAACACTCTCCCATTTTCCTTTCTGCATCGGTCATATATTCTGACATGCTTTGACCAGTGTTTGATAACTTAATTATTGGTGCTTGTGGTACCCTTAATACTGCATTGTGTTCCACTTTACCTCAGCAGCTACTGCTGTTTCTTTTTATTTTTTTAAGATATTCCACAATTTCATACATACCGGGCCGGATATTCAAAAGGGTTGCACCAGCGCAAGTCAGACAATGCGCCATTCTGCGATATTCAGGAGGAGGCAGTTGCGCCACTGAAAACATGCTGAGCAACAGAGCAATGATAATGAAGGCATGCGCAACCAAAGGGGGTGGAACCATACATAAAGTGCGTAATGCGATGTTCAAAGACTTGCGCAATGTGCAACAGTGGAGCAGGCGGAAGTTGTGCCATAGCGGAAATGAGTCCAAATAAAAAGGAGCAAGGAAGAGGCGCAAGAACGCTACAGGAAAGCCACATGAGGCAGGGAGAGACAGAGCAAGAGGGACAAAGAGGGCAGGACAGAGAAACAAGAGGACAGAATAGGGTCAAGGGAAGGTGTGTGGGGCCACAGTGAGCAGAGGCCAGTAGGTGTACCCGGTGCAGTGGAGGTAGCAGTCAGGACAGCGGGGGAACAAAGCAACAACAGCCGGGGGGGGGCACAAGCCAGGGACATGGACAGTGCCACCTTCCACATGGAAGCTGTAATGAGGGGGGTAGGAAGGCATGCTGCAGGGGGATGTGGCCATGGAAGGGCCCATCGGCGGTACGCCCCCAACAGGCAGTACCGAGCCCGCACCAGCTTTGAGCTGTACTCAGATGTTGAGATTGTGGGCCGGTACCGCCTGAACAGGACAATACTGAGGTGGCTCTGTGAGCTGTGCAGTGATGTGATGCAGGCACCCACACGACGGAGTCATGCTCTGTCAGTGGAGACAAAAGTAACAGCCTGTATGTGCTTGCTCACCACAGGTACCTTCCAGAGACCAACAGGGGACACCACAGGCATAACACAGTTGGCCACGTCACGCATCCTCACCCAATTCCTCAGCGCACTGCTGCCACAAGCTGCGGAGTACATCCATTTCCCCAGCACTGCAGCGGAGCGCACAGCAAACATACAGGAGTTCCACAGTGTAGTACATATGCCTGGAATGCTAGGGGTGATAGACTGCACCCATGTGGCCATTCGCATGCCACCTGGCCCCGATGGGGCCACCTATATGAATCGGAAGGGATATGCCAGTGTCAACTGCCAGGTGGTGTGTGATGCCAGTGGGCACATTATCAATGTCTGTGCCATGCACCCTGGGGGAGCACATGATTCTTTCATATGGTGCCAGTCGGCACTGTGCCATTGATTTGAGAGTGGAGACATCCTCACAGGACATCTAGTGGGTGAGTATGCATGTAGAGCTGACAAATTGTGGGCGGGGGGGGGAAGCCACAGGTGCCATAGGTGTGGCACACAGGGTTTGTGGCAGTCTGAGCCTGAACAAGACACTAACCTCCATTATCTCCACACAGGTGACAGTGGATACCCACTCCGTCCCTGGCTGCTCACACCCTACTGGCGGCCCACGACCCCATCGCAGCAATGCTTCAATGAGGCACATGCCGCCACATGCAACATCACTGAGTGGGTGTTTGGGATGCTGAAGGCATGTTTCCGTTGCCTGGACACCTCCGGCGATGCCCTACAGTATAGCCCCTCAAAGGCCTGTGCGATATTCCTGGCCTATTGTATCCTGCACAACATGGCCAAAGACTGTGGGATAGCCGTACAGGTCAAAGAGGGGGACAGCGACAGGGATGACGGTGATGCCGGTGATGATGGGGATGGGCAGCCCCCCCCTTGGATGACGGGACCCCCGACTGATCCAGCTGGCCCAGCTGCACCAGGACACCATCACAGAGGAGCACTTCAGGCAACACAGGTAAGTCATGGGGCCATGTGCAACCACCAGTGGCTAGGGCACAATCTGCATACACACATGGAAACACACCAGGGGTGCATGATGACAAGGGAAGTGGCAGGGCACAGAAGCATACACATACAACCAGGGAGGGATGTGCACAGGAGTCAGGTGCAAAACAGAGCCGGAACACAGACACTAACAACACACATGTCCACAGGCCACCACCTCCACTGACTGTCTATGTGCATGTGTCAGATGCTGGGCACCATCGCACGTTGGTGTACAGCGCAATGCAGGCATCATCATGCACATGCACCTGTGGACAGCAGTCGGGAGGGTGTGCAGGTGGACCATGTGTCTGCATGTAGGGCTGGCCCACCAAAACACACAATGCACACAGGGCAGCACCAGACAGGGCCCACACTGGGAGACAGGTCAGTCTTGCGGCACAGTGCCACATCTGCCTCGGATGCGTAGGCAGCCCCGCCGAGACCCAGCGGCACTGGCAGGCTGAGCACAGGCCTCATGGGGTGGCACCGATGGTCCACCAGGGGTTCCACTGCGCGAACGCGACCGTGCCCGCACAGGTGTCTGCAGCACACCAAACAAACCTGCACCAGGAGTGCTTGGGATGCCCACAGCTGAACCGGGTGTCAGCAGGGTGGGTGTCACATGATGCTGGGAACAGGGAGTGGATAGCGAACTGCGCGGTGTGAGCGACACATGGGCACCTGACTGTGTGCCCACTGTGGCCATGACAGCGACCAACGCCTGTGGTAGGCTGTCAATGGCAGCGGTCACATCCTCCCGCAAATGGTCAATCTGTGACTGGATCCTATCAGTGTCCCTGCTGTGTTGCTCCACGACCCACTCCAGGGCCACACACAGTGCCTCCACGGACATTGCAAGCCGCATCTGCTGCTGTACTGATGCTTGCAGCAGGTGGGTGTGCTCGTCAAAGAGGTCATCTGCCACCTTGGCAACCTGTCCCTCAGCATATGGAAGGGCCTGATGTTCAGCACCCCTTGAGGGTGGGCGCTGCTCACCAGGGCCAGGTATGGGCAAGTGCACAGGCGGTGCACAGATGCCACCACTGAGCCCTGTACCCCCAGTCATGGTGGGTGACTGCTGCTGCTGCCCCTCCACCTGCTGTGCCCAAGGGATCGGCTGTTCCACCACTGTGGCCGCAACAGTGCCACTGACCTGACCAGCCACTGATGCTGCCCCACCGGTGCTGACAGGCGCAGCCTGGGACTGTGCTGATGTGCTGGCACACACGTCGTAACCAGCCAGGTCCATGGGCGTGTGCTGGCCTGCTGTGTGTCCATTCTGTGACACACACGTCACTGCCCATAATGGTCATTGCATCATCAGTGGTGCAGATCTGTGCCACAGCCACAGCATGCTGGCATGCTTGGATGCCAGACCGCTGAGACACAGGAAGGGCCTCCCCCACACCTGTCTCAACGACATCAGTGTTGACAGCCAGGCGGAACCACTGTTGCAATGCACGCCGGCTACCTGAGGAGGTGGATGGTCCCTCCTCCAACTCCAGATGGCTGTCCGCAGTGGACAGGCCCTCCACCGCTGACCCCTGCAGATGTGCAGGATCTGTAAAAGAAAGTAAGGACATGTTAGTGCATGTGATCTACCTTCTCTCCCCCCAGACCAAGATGTACCATGCAGTGATGGTGATGGGCTACCACCTGTCTGGAAGCCACCTCCTGGAACGCCCTCAATGGCACTGCACTGCATGCTTGCAGCAAGCCTGTCCTCTGCCGGAGTCAGCCACACCACCTCCAGCTGGCCTCCCCTTGTTGCAGCATGTGCCACCCTGATGGCTGCAACCTTATCTTTCACCCTCCTCCTGTCGGTACCCATCTTATTACACTCCTGCACAGAGCGCTGGTGGCTGCCATGCAGGTTGATGGCACATGCCACCCCCTCCCATGCAGCAGCACGGGCCTGAGGGGTGCCCCGCCGTCCACTGAGCAGTGGCTCCTGATCAATGTAGGCCTCAAAGAGTGCATCTGTCTCGGCCTTGGTAAAATTGGGCCTTCTCTTCCGCCCACCATCGTCCTCCTCAGCCAGTCCTCGCTCGGTCATTTTTCAGCCTGTATGGGTGACAGTGGTGACCTGTGACTGTGCAGTACAAAGCAAGTCCCTGAGACCACAGTCCATAACACCACACAGCATGCAACTCACCTATAAACTGCAGTAACCAAATATGACCACTGCAGAACAGTATCACAGTTTTATGGTGCAATCCATGCAAATTAGGTGTGGAGCCACTTTAATGAGATGCAAATCGAGCTGCTGCACCACTGAATGGCTGATCGGATGATTTGCATATGACAGCTGAATATCACACTGTAGTGCTTTGCGCAATAGGGTTGAACGTGCTGAGCCAATGGCGCAGTTCTGTGGCTGCACAGTACACCGCACTGCGCATGCCCAGGTAGCTTACACAGGCATCTGCCGCACTGATGATGTGCTGTGCACGGTAGGCAATTCAGGGCATGGCCACCATTGTGCCAGTGGTGCTACGGCGACGGTCACTACATGGCGCTGTGGCACAACTGCGCAATAGTTTGCTGTGGCAATGGCACACAGGCGACCAATCACGCTAGATGCATAGACGTCCGATGGCGCTGTCCGTGGCCTTGCACCAGAGATCCATGACCCTGTGCCCGACCTTTGTCCCCTTGGCGTAATACATCTGGCATGTCTGCAGCTCTATCGCGCTGTTCGGTGACACCACGATAGGGAAAGGTGACGCTGTACCGACAGCACGATAGGGAATGGCGGCGATGTATTGTGCAGCAATTCCACCTGGGGTTGCCATGTTGCAGAGTGCCATATTGCCTACTATAGCACTGGAGATGGCACGCAGGAGAGCCCCTCAGTGGAGAACCCTTGAGCTGGCCAACCTTGTGGCCATTGTGGAGCCACACTATGGCCCACTCTTTGCTGAGGTGCCACTGGACAGGGCCAGGACCCAGATCTGGCAAAAGGTGGCCAATGACCTGGAGGCAGCCACTGGCCACAGGAGGACTGCTGAGCAGTGCAGGCACCGGTATGGGGACCTGCAATGGAGGGAGCCAGAGTGACTGGCACGTCTGCGGTCGTGCGCCAGGAGGGGCGTGGTGCCTCGTCCAGGTGGGTGATACGTGTACACATCTGTATGGTCCATATGGGTAACACTGTCTTATGTGTCCCGCACATAGGGGAGGGATGGTCTAGGGTTGCCTGTGGCTGTGTTTACAGGGTATAGGATGGATGGGTCTGACTGGGTGGGTGGGCACACATTGGGGCAGGGGAATGCTTTGGGTTTGTACTGATGTGTTTCTCTCCTTTTGTTTCCCACAGGTGTGGCAGAGTGGAGGAGGGCCACGGAGCAGCAGCAGAGGGTGGTGGAAGCTGAACGGGAGCATGTCGGGGAACAACCCCATTGCCAGCAACATCCAGATGAGGGTGAGTGCCATGACACCATGATTGCTACTGCATGCTGTGTAACAGGGTGGGGAGTAGGGCATGGACACCACTGCCATGCACATGACATGTGACAGTCAGCACTGTCCGGTGACACTGCATGTCTGGGAGTGTGTCAATGGTGGTCCATGCATGCACTGGGCACATGGCTGTGGCACTGCCCACTGCATAGCCACGTTACTGTACGGGCTTGGTTGTGCTGTGCTGGACATCGGTGGTGTGTGTGTGTGCAGTGGTACACATGGCTGTTGCTGCCTGGTTGGGCATGTCTTGTGCACACGGTCACTCTGGGTGGGTGCACACCATCACAGGAGTGGGGCACATGGCTGTATGCCATGCATGATGGGTGGGCTGCAGGGGGATGGACAGTCACACCCATTGACTCTGATCCCTTGTCCTAGGTGTGCAGATACTCCTTAGGATAGAGCGGTTCATCCAGGATCTGGTTCGTGTGGTGGCAGAATCCCTGGCCATACTGCAGGACCTCCATCGGCATGGGGTGAGGAGGAGAAGGCGACCCCGGGAACGGCCCCAGGCAGCGGAGGAGCAGGCTGGATGCCACTGATGGAGCAGAACCTCCCCCCTTTGACTGACCCTCACACCCCACCTTCCCTCTCCCATTTGTTCACCCCTGCCCCTTACCCACCCCCACCTTGTTCCTGTCCCTCCACCTCATATATGTATATATGTATATAGATGTTGTTGTTATATTTTTTGAATATAGTAATTTTGATATGAATACTGTGGTGGTCTCTGATTTGTAGCTGGCTATAGGTGCTCAGTTGCAGTGGTGTGCATGGCATCTGGGGTGGTTCAGTCATGAGTATGTGTGTGTGTGCGTGGGGAAGTGTCTCTGGTGTGGGAGTGGCTATCAGTTGGTATCTGTGGTGTGTGTGTTGTTCTCTGTGCATTGCATTGCTGTGTGCAGTGGTTCATGGTGCCTGCTCTGTGTCCATTGTGCCCCTGTCAAACTGTCCTTGGCCTGTGCAGCTGACACCCTTGCATGTCTGTGGCCTGCAAGGTCTGCTGCCTTGTCAGTGGTGACTGTCCCTGCAGGTCATCCACTGTGACCGTCACAATGCTGGGTTGCCTTCTGTCACTGATGAGGTGCATGTTTGCCTCGGGTGACACTGTGGCCTCCGCAGTTGCTGTCCCACCTCCATGCTGTGGCTTGTGTGTGTTGCAGGGGCTGTACACCACTGTCTGTGATTTGTGATCCAGGCATATGCTGGTGGCGTACAGGGCCACAGTTCATGCACAGGGTGGGTGTCACCCCTGTGCCATGGTGGACTGCAGGCTGTGTGTGCACAGTTTACATGGGCCCACACTGGGGGCTTGGTTGCCACACTACTGCGTCCCTGTGTTATTGTCCCCGAGGGTATGGGTGTGTGTTTGCCCCTGCACTGTGTTGCATCCGGTGTGCTGCATGCTTCCACGCAGCACTGTGGGTGTCTGTGCTGGCTGCTGTGGCTAGTGGTGGGTCATGCTGTGACACTTGTCTTCTGTGCAGGGTGCTGTATCAATGGCAGTGGTGTCAGGGGCATGCCCCTTCCCGTGTGGGGTACCTCTTGTGGCGACACATGTTCGGTGTCTCAGCTGTGCCTCAGAGGGATTGTGCGTGTTGGCACTGTGTCTGCCGTTGTTGCACTGCCGTGTGCTGCCACCCACTGCTGGGTGCTCATGATGGGTCTGGCTTGTATGGTTCTGTGGTACACGAGGCTTGCAGTGTGACAGTGGGGGTATGCATGGGGATTCCTGCTGTGATGGTCAATGCTCATGGGGGGTGTCTTGGGGTCACGGTGCAGGGTGTGCTGTGCACAGGGGGGGGCTGCTGTACCATGGGGTGGTCCACCCACCTTGTGTGGCAGTCTCAGCTTGCTGGTGGGTGTGCTGGGGCACCATGGCCCAGCTGTGCTTTGTTTGGTTGTCCCCATGGGCCAGTGGATATTCCATCCCTCCCACAGTTGTACTGTGCTTGGGGTGTGGGGGTACACTGTCAGTTCTGCAGTGTGTTCCTGTGTCCATCTGTGGCATGGGTGGTGGGCCCCTACCTACCTCCCTGGTTGTGCAGTTCCATTGCTCTGCTGCTGGGGGCTCCTGCTTGTGCTGTGGCACCTCTGGGCTGCTCAGCTGGTTGCCTTTGTTGCTTATAGCGATCGATCTCGCTCAGCTTCCCTTCCTAGTTGCGCTTATGGCGCAAGTTGTGCGATATTCAGACGTTGGCTGTTTGCGCAATTCAGCTTGCTCCTTTTTTGAATATCGCGTCTATTGTGCATGTGCGCAATGGACTTGTGCTTGCTCCTGCTATTGCACACTTTTTGGGCGCAGTTTGAATATCCAGCCCACCATTTCATGCTGTTTATCTGAATGACCTGTAAAAGTGTAGCTAATATCATGGAATGTTCAGGTAATACAAAATTAGAGAAGATGCCCTTGCCCCCTCTTCTCTCTCCTGGTCCTAGCCACCCCCACCCCAACCCACCCCCACCACCCTCTACTCTGGTTTCCACTGCTACTCCAAGGAACTCTCCACTTTCACTCGAGTCTTGTGCTTGGCGACTGATTGGATATTCCTGGTTACTTAACCTGACCACTACTCTCAATAAGTGTGGCCACCCTCTACATTGTACCACCTTGCAGTCCATATGGGACACCGCCTGGAACCTTGCAACTTCTACTCCAGGAAACAACAATCAAAACTATCTCTCAAAGAGCTGCAACTCTGCTCCTTAAAACTCCTACTCTTCCTCCTTCTCATCTCAGGCAGCGTCCATCCCAATCCTGGCCCTAGAAGCTCAGGCCACACACAAACTCCAGGTGCCCTTATCCTTGCAACTATTAATATCTGCAGCCTACTACCAAAGCCGGATGCACTCCAAGCCTTCATATGCCAACACAACCCTGACATCCTTGCAGTGGTGGAAACTTGGCTGACACCTAAAGTTCCTGACTCAGCAGTAACAATACAGGGCTACAATACCCACAGGCTGGACCGGATATCCAAAAAAGGTGGTGGTTGCGCAATCTATATCAAAGACCCCCTGTCTTGGCACCCTGTAGCAACTCCATCACTTTCTGCCTCAGCCCAGATTCTGCCAATAAAAATCATCCTAGGTCCCAACAATAAAGCCCTATTGTCTCTGTATACATCCCGCCCAAGGACCCTAAACTTGGATTCAATGATGTCCTAAACTTTTATCAACTCTCATCCTTCCGAAGCTGAACTTATTCTACTAGGGGATTTCAACATAAACTGGTTAGCATCGAGTGCCAGTGCCTATAAAGACTCCATCTCAGCTGCTAACCTCACGCAAATGGTAAACTCCCCTACTAGGATTAACTACAAGACTGACACCAGTACCCTCTTGGATTGGGTCCTCACCACTCACCCACAAGGATTTCTCATACAACCATTCTCCCAGACTCACTCAGTGACCACTCCCCAGTCACGTGTGCATGGTCTAACAAATTCCTTAAGCCCTCTCCCCAAATTATCGCTAGCAGAGTCCTTCCTCGTGGAAAACTTCCACATCTCAAACAACACCTGCTTCTACAAGACTGGCTACCCATCTATGAAGCAACAGATGTTAACTTGGCTCTTGATTACTTCATCTCAATTTTCAACAAAGCCTGCAACCTCTTTGCCCCTGCTAAAAGGCACAAAACAAAATCTCTCTCTAACACATGGGTCACCGCAGCTCTTCTCTCACAGCTGAAACTAAGGGATCACCTCTGGGCAGTTGCCAGGGCCACTGGCAAACAACTGGACATCCAAAATTACAAACAAGCACGAAATGCTCTGCACAAAAGCCATACGGCTAATGAAATCCCCTATTACAAAGATGCTCTCACCAATACATGGGAAATGGTCGTGCTTGGGACAATATCAAGGATGTCACAGGAAGCAGCCAATAACCTCTCCGCCATGTTAATGGTTGATGGATCCTCAACCCTTGACCCTAAGGTGATCGCAAACATCTTTAACACGGCTTTTTCAGACCTTAGTGCTGTTCTACCTCATGACTTTTTCGAAAACAGGGCCTACTCCCAAATACCTCAGCCCCTCAGTCTAACCATCCCCTCTTCTACTTCAGGGCCGTAAGGCTGAATGAAGCTCGCCGCTATATTACTGCAGCTATCTCTAAATCTTGATCTAGTAGCGACACCATGGACCTTAAGCTTCAGTTGCTCACCCTCGATGAGGTAATTCATCCATTAACAAAAATCCTAAACCTCTCTCTCAGCTGTGGAAAATTCCCGGACCTATGGAAAACAGCCACCGTGACACCCATCCATAAAAGTGGGGACAAGATGATTCACTCAAATTATCGCCTCTATCTCCATACTGCCCCACTCTAAGGCACTTGAGCGCATCGGCTGATCAATCACCACCACTTAGATTAATACAATATACCTTGTCCACAACAACACAGCTTCCGGAAAGGTCACAGCACCACCACAGCCCTTCTTGAGTTCACTGGAGCTTTGCACAAATCCCTTGACAATGGCCTTCTCATAGGGGTCCGTTGCTGACCTCCAAGGCCTTCGATACAGTACACCATGGACTACTAATACACCAACTACTGAATGCCGGCTATCACCTGACTCTTCTCTCTGGTTTAAAAGCTACTTAGAAAACCGGTCACAGACAGTAAAATTTGAGGACTCTGTAACACTCTGCCTGTTCGGTCGGGTGTCCCACAGGGATCCATACTGGGACCCCTCCTTTTTAGCCTTTTCTTAAACTCCCTCCCTTACCACTGCTCTGAGCAGATCATATTATACGCCGGTGATGCTGTTGTATTCTCCACTCACTAAGATCCTGTAACTCTTCAACACAACCTTCAGCTTGGTTTCAGTTCTGCAGAGACATGGTTTCTTAATCATAAACTGGTCCTCAATGACAAGAAAACCAAATCTATGCTCTCCTGCAGCTCTCATAACCCACACAAGCTACACCACTTGGCTATCTCCACCACCCAGGGGAACACTCTAGATCAGGTGGTGTCCTTCAAATACTTAGCTTGACCCTAATCTCTCCTATGGACTTCATGTAGATAATGTAGCTAGAGCTGTTAATACACGGCTTGGTCTCCTCTACAAACACAGACCACACCTCACGCCAGAAGCTTTGAAGGTTGCAGTTCTGAGCTCTGTGATCTCTGTAATAGACTATGGTCTCATCATTTATGGCTCGGCCACAACCACAACCCTTAGACGCCTCTCAACTGCCTTAAATAAAGCATGTCGGCTCATCACTGGTGCTAACCGTCTCACCCACATGTGACCTGTACACTCAGACCGGCTGGCTCCAACTATCAAACCACATAAAGTTTCTCACCTGCTCCATGGTCAAAAAAATCTACCTTGGCCTTGCACCTTCTGGGGTCTCAACTCTGTTACAACACCGAATTAACAAATGGTGCCTTAGGAGATCCACGCTACAGCTACTGAAAGTCCACCACTGTCACACTTCACAGGGACAACGCTGTTTTGCTTATCGAGCACCACTCTGGTTCAATGGCCTCAGCCCAACCATCTCCTCTGCCCCAGCTATTGGTATGTTTAAAACTAGGCTCCGGGACTATCTCACTACCATCAGCTCCTGTGACTGCCCAACTTAACCTTGTTTCTCCACTTCCCTTTCTGCTCTAGTTGTCCCCCCCCCCCACTGGATTCTACACTCACATCTTGGTATACCCAATGCTGCACTTTTCACCCTCTTGCCACCCTTCCTACATTCCTTCTCCCCCACCCCACCCTCTCCCATGCATCTGGCACTTATCTGTTGTCTATTTTCTCTGACAAATGCTGCTGGCTGCCTTGTTACAATGCTTTACCTTGAACTGCATTAATCTGTACTCTGTTTGCAATGTCCACATTTTTTTTTTTTTTTCTTACCAATTATTTTACCAGGTGAGACACACTAAGCTGAAAGCTTGTTTGCAGGTGTAACCTGGGAGCACAAGGAAGTTAAGTGACTTGCTTAGGGTCACACAGTATGCACCTAGGGGGCTGTGGGATTCAAACCCAGGTCTCCAGATTTGCAGCTCAGAGCCTTAACCCACTGCGCCATACTGCTTCCTACATTGTTGTAATGCCTGTCTTGTTGTTCCCCATAATTTGTATTTCTCTGACATGGAACCTTTGTAAAAGAGCCATGGCTCAAAGGTATTTGTAATCCTAGACCTGATAAATAAATAAATAAATAAAATAAAGGCAATAAAAGTTAGATTATTAATTTAACAAAAATGGGTCTACAACATGCCAGAATATAGAGCAAACAAAAAAAAACACATGCGAGCACATAAAGGTGTAAAAGCTGTTTCTTGTCATAGCAGTAAAAGACCACACTTAAAATTCAGATTGAAAAAGATTTGGTTAATTTACTGCTAATGATCTTAATGGCCATACTTTACCCCTCCCAGACAGACTGTTTTTTACAAACAAAGGCAGGTATGAATGACATCAGAACTTCTTTGTAACCTGGACATGCAATGCAGCCAAAACAGTGACTGATTTGATACAGCAGTCTTAAGAGTATATGTTAGACCACACCCTGAGTACTGTGTACAGTACTGGAGACCACACTTGAAGAGGGACATACAGCTCCTGGAGAGGGTACAGAGGAGGGCAACTAAGATGATACGAGGGCTAGGGGATTTGACGTATGAGGACAGACTTGAGGAGCTCTGCCTGTTTTCATTGGAGGAGAGGAGAGACAGGGGGGACATGATTGAGGTCTTCAAGTACCTCAAGGAATAATGTGTCGGATAATGGATGCAACATTTCCTTTTCGGAGATATTGCCAGTACCAAAGGCCTCAGTGGAGAAAAAAAATGAAACTCACAGAGGTTAATGAATGGCTCAGGAAGTGGGTGAAAGAGAATGGGTTGGGTGTTAGGGAACTGGAATGGAGTTTGGGAGGATAAGGACTATATGCCAAGGACAGGTTTCATCTTGCCCCATTAGGGAAGGAAGTCCTTAAACAGGGGATGGCTGACTACATACAAGAAAGGTGGGGTTTAAACTTGTAAGGGGGAAGGGATAAGGGAGGGCTGACTAGAAGCCCTCCTCCAGATGAGGGAGTAGCCTTCAAGCCCAAGGGGGAGGGGGGAAACAGACTGGAGGTGGAGGTTTCAGGAGGAGCAGGGGAGATGGAAGTATAAGGAATCTGGGTGGGTTCGACAAAAAGGATCAGGGATAAGGGTGGGGTTAGTGTTAGTAAATGCCAGGAGCTTGGGAAACAAGTTGCCGGAGTTCCAGGCCATGCTGTTCGAGGGGGATGTGGCGGCGGTCACGGAGACGTGCCAACAAAACCATGACTGGGACCTAAATGTACAGGGGTACACTATGCTTAGGAAGGATAGAAAGGAGGTCAGAGGGGTGGAGTGCTATGTTCATTAGAGATGACATAGAAATTGCTATGGTAGAAGAGGCAGAGGAAACGTGGAGGCCTTATGGGTCCTCTTACATCCCCAGCAGGAGATAAGGTCAAGCTGGGAGTAGCATATAGGCCCCGGGATGAGTGATGTTCTAGAGGATGGTTTGCTGGACAACATCATTGCCCAGTGTGGTCCAAAGGGAAGGAGGGTGTTGATGGGGACCTTAATATGCCAGGTACAAACTGGGGAACCATGTCCTCTAAGGTGGCCAAGGAGCAGAGGCTGCTGGATGGCTTCCAGGATGTGTTCTAACACAGCATGTGATGGAGCCCACAAGGGAGGGGCATGTCCTGGATGTGGTTCTGGCAGATGGGGATCTGGTAGGGACATGGTTGTACAGGACCCCTGACTGGGAGTGACCACAATACTGTCTGGTTTCAAATAAGCATTGGGGGGTGGGGGTGAGATCTAGGACACTGGCAGTGTGGACTTCAGGGCGGAGCTTTATGGGCATGGGAATATTCTCAAGGATCACTTGAAGGGATTACCTCAACAACAAGTGTGGAAAGGAGATGGGAGGTCATAAACGGGACTTCATGAGGCAGTCAGAATCTGCGCAGTTGAACGTAAGGGAGCAAGGTCACATAAAACCATGCTGGTGGTCCAGTGAGGTCCAGGTAGCAGTCAGAGAAAAGAAGGCGGCTTACAAAAATATAAAACAACAAGAGGATAGGATAAGGAAATGTACCAGCTTGCATCTAGAAAAGTCACCACGTATGGTGAGGAGCTAAGTCCAGTAAAGAGCAACGCTGGCACAGGGGATACATGGAGGGGAAAAGGGCTTCTTCCGGTACATTGGGGAGCGGAGAAAAACTAAGGGCCATCTCAGCAGATTGAGATCAGAAGGAGGGTGGGTGGAAGAGGCGAGGGACCAGGCAGAGGTATTTAACGAGTACTTTGCCTCTGTGTTCACTAGGGAGGGGGATGGGATATCTACAAAGCAAGGCACAAAGGGGATAGAAGCGGCAGGGAGTGGGATCAGGGGAGCAACAGAAATGGAGCAAAAGGAGGAAAGGTACCCAGGGTGTCACATCTGGATAAGGATAAAAAGACCAGTAGGTGGAGGGACGGATGATGCCATCCCCACCAAAGGGTGTGGTTTGCCTCAAGGCCCTAAAGAAGACAAATCTCCTGGGCGGATGGCATTCATCCGAGAGTACTATGGGAATTGGCGGACATACTGGCTGCACCCTGGCGAGCTTTTCAACAGGTCACTTGAGACAGGAGGGTACCTAGGGATTGGCGAGAGGCAAATGTGGTACCAACCATAAAGGGGGGCAAAGGAAGTACCAGGAAACTATAGACCCATCAGTTTAACCTCGTGGTGGGAAAATTAATGGAGAGTATACTAAAGGAACGATTAGGGGTTTACTTGGAGGAGGTGGGAGGTCTGGATAGTCGGCAGCACGGGTTTGTGCCAGGTAGATCATGTCAAACCAACCTTGTGGAGTTCTATGAATGGGTAACATCAGAACTGGACAGAGGTAAGCCTGTGGATGTATTATTCTTGGACTTCAGCATGCGTTGACTCTGTCCCCACAATGGTCTGGTGGAGAAACTGATGGGGTTAGGAGTAGGCCCTTGATGGTCAGATGGATTGAAAACTGATAGCTGGGACGACTCAGAGAGTAGTGGTCTGTGGGGAGCTCTCGAACCCTACAGAGGCTGGTAGTGGGTACCACAGGGCTCGGGTCCTGGGTCCAATCCTGTTTAATGCATACATATCAGACATCAGGGATGGTATAGGGTGTGAAATGAGTCTCTTGGATGACTCTCAAGATGGGAGCAGTAGTTGAGGGAGAAAGAGGGAGGTTGGCCCTGCAAGGGACCTGGACACCCTGGAAAGCTGGGCTCCACATGGAAATTAAATTTCAATATCACCAAGCAAGTGTTGCATCTGGTCGGGAAACCCTAAACACAGGTACACCCTGGGAGGGAGGTGCTGGAAGCCTCAACAGGGAAAAGACCTAGGGGTCATGGTGGATACATGTATGAATAACACTGAGCAGTGCAGGAGGCAGCTAGCAAGGCAAACAGGATGTTGGGATGCATCGCAAGGGGATCACCTCTAGAGCAAGGAAGTGATTCTGCCATTGTACAATGGACTGGTTAGACCACACCTGAGTACTGTGTACAGTACTGGAGACCACACTTGAAGAGGGACATAGCCCTGGAGAGGGTACAGAGGAGGGCAACAAAGATGATACGAGGGCTAGGGATTTGACTTACGAGGACAGACTTGAGGAGCTCTGCCTGTTTTCATTGGAGGAGAGGAGAGACAGGGGGACATGATTGAGGCTTCAGTACCTCAAGGGAATAAATAGGTAAACATGGAGGGATCTTAGACTAAAGCAGGGAGGCATCACCAGAGGGCATGGTTTGAAGTTGGAAGGTGGAAGGGCGAGGGGGAAAGAGGAGGAGGTTTTCACTGAGAGGGTGGTGGACCCTGGAATGCTCTGCCTGGTGAGCTGGTTCAGAGATCCACAGTGGAGAGCTTTAAGAGAGGGTGGACAGACACAGAAAGTGGATGTATCAGATGATGGCCTGTCCCGGGGGGGTTGGGATGGATGATAGGGGTTTCTGGAGCACAAGGGATGGGAGGGTCTCGGCACCCAACTAAGGATCTAGGTTCGAGCAGACTTGATAGACCATAAGGCCTAATCTGCTGGCAAATAGTATGTTAGTATGAATAAATAGGGTAAACATGGAGGGGATCTTTAGACTAAAGCAGGGAGGTATCACCAGAGGGCATGGTTTGAAGTTGGAAGGTGGAAGGGTGAGGGGGGAAAAGAGGAGGAGGTTTTTCACTGAGAGGGTGGTGGACCCTTGGAATGCACTGCCTGGCTAGCTGGTTCAGAGATCCACAGTGGAGGGCTTCAAGAGAGGGTGGGACAGACACAGAAAGTGGACGTATCAGATGATGGCCTGTCCCAGGGGAGTGGGGATGGATGATAGGGGTTTCTGGAGCACAAGGGATGGGAGGGCCTCGGCACCCAACTAAGGATCTAAGGTTCGAGCAGACTCGATAGACCGTAAGGCCTAATCTGCTGGCAAATAGTATGTTAGTATGAGCACTCAAAATGGCCTAAAAAACAGACTACATTTAATCAAAACTGGATGGCCGGATAAGGACTATAAAAACCGGATAGGTGGCAAGCCTGGTGTATATGTTTGTGTGTGTTTACGTATTAAAGGTGTGGGATGGAGAATACGATTCTCTCCATTAGCATTCTATTTTTAGCTTATTTAGATTGCTATATAAGGATTCTTATTGGTTTTCAAGTGCATTTGCTAAGATGGGCACTGTCAACATTGTTTCATGGAATGTTCAGGGACTGGGTTCCCCTATCAAAAGGCATTGTATTTTAAATCATTTAAATAAACATAAAACAGATATTGCTATGATACAAGAAACCCATTTGTTGCCAGCTGAAGCTGACAAATTAGCTCGCAGTTGGGTGAATACAGCAGATCATTGTAGTGTTTCCTCTAAACAGAAGGGGGTGGCTATCCTCATTAGGAAGGGAGTGAATTTTACTAAACATAGTCATCGTAACAGATCCTGAAGGTCGATATCAAGTCCTGTTAGGTTCCCTTTATGGGAAAAGGGTGGCCCTTTGTAACATTTATGCACCAACCAACAAGCAGCAGGATTTCTATCATTCTTTGGGTTATGTATTGGCAAAGGTGGGAGAGTATGAAATTATCTTGGGGGCGATTTTAATGAAATAATGGATCCATTTTTGGATAGGTCATCAGTTAGAAATTCAGGTAACTTGTCTGCCGCACAAAGAAGTTTACATGGTATGCTAAATGGTTTGGCCCTACTAGATTTATGGAGAATGGCTCATCCTACTGGGAGAGATTTCTCATTTCTGTCAGCCAGGCGTAGAGTATTTAGTCGCCTAGATTATTTATTCACGTCCATGGCCTTATGCAGCAAAGTGACATCTGTAAAATATGAAAACCTTCTGATATCTGATCATAGTCTTCTGAAAGGGTCAGTGGTTTTTGATAACAATACTAATACATCTTCTAGTTGGAAATTTCATACAACCTTATTACAAGAGAATAACTTTAGAAGCTGGTTACAGTAGGAGACATTACTTTACTTTAAAATTAACTGTAATGGTGAAGTCTCTCCTAAGATTATATGGGACACATACAAGGCTTTTATAAGAGGAGGAATTATTAGTTATGCTGTCAGAAAGAAAAAAGAGAGAAATGTAGATCTAAAACAAAAGGAAGAAAATTTAAACAGATTGCTTACAAATATGAAGCAAAAATCCCTTTGTGGAAAAGAAGAACTTTTCAAAATTACTGGGCTAAAATATGAAATACACAGAAACTTTTTCAAGCAGTCAGCCAGGAGCCGCCCATAATGTCGTCAGATGTCAGAGTATACATAAATGTGGGCAGCCCCTCTTCTCAGTTCTTTTCCTGCTGTTGGTCAGACTTTTTGGAACTGCAGAAACATCGCTGCTATACAGTTGCTTAATATATTTTTTCCATAATGCTAAGTAATCACTTTTTGAGTGATTTTCAGCGACCTGTGTGTTGTCGAAAGAACCGTTCAAACTGTTCCAGTATTGTGAATGCAGACAGAAAATTTACACAGGACACTCCCACTACGTCTGTGTCTGATGTTTAGGCCCCTCTCACAACATCAAGGCTTGTGAGATTTGCTGGGGGTTCAGTTCCACAACCAGGCAATGCAGAAAGGGGTCTTCAGAAAAGTTTTACTCCAAAAGACCACAGAAAGACTGGAGAAGCAGCTTCAAGAGAAATCCGTGTCACTGATACCATTGACTGAATTGTGGTCATCAAATTCCTGTGAAAAATCATAAGGGAGTCACAAACATCACCCCTGCAGACTACAGGTATGACCTCTGCTTCAATTTTGTCCCCTCCCCCGATTGTTGACCAGACACCAAGGTCGGGACTTGGCGTAGGCACTACCACATTTATTACTGCTGGTACAGTGTGCCACTGTCGAGAGGGACTCAGCTTTCACTGTTGATCACTCTAGTCATGCCTGCTAACCAAAGCACTGTTGACACTCAGGCAGTCCTCATCACCTTTTCCATATGATAAGGCATCTACTGCTTGGCCTCTATGTTCCAGGGAACCTGCCAGCGGGGACTACCACAAATACCTCATCAGCACCACAAGGTACTCACTTAGTGCACAGACCTCCTCAGACGCCACTGGTGCGGTCTTTAATTCCCATCAATGATACAGTTGATGACGAATGTGAGTACAATCCTGTTCTGATGATGCAGGAAGATGAGGATGAGGAGGAAGACTATGGTAAGAGCCCCTATGAACATGGCACCAGCTCCACAGTCTCCTCCTGAAGGAAGGACTCCATGGTGAACACATCAAGGTCACCTCCAGAGGATCCCTCCTTTCTTAACGCAGTGCAGCAAATGCAAGCTGCCATGGGTTTCACAGTGGAGATGGATTCTACCAAAAGGAACCTGCTGCAGGTTTTGGAGATGCCAGAATCTCCCTGCGCCGCGGTTTCTCCCCTGTTTCCAGCCTGGAGAATGACACTGATGCAGCCTGGTGGCCAAACAGTATACCAGCTGTGCCCAGAAAGGCAGACAAAATTTATTCTGCCCCTGCTGGGAAACCTTTTTATGCTAGCCAGCTCAGGCTGACTCAATGTTCATCACAGCTGTCCATGACAGGTCCAGGGCACCTAAGCATTTGAGCTCCCTCGCTTCTGATAAAGGATCCAAAAGGTTGCATGTCCTAGGCAAGCGGATATATGCCTCTGCCGCTTGGGCCTACATATCTCTACTCTCGAACTACCAGGCCCGTACAATGAAGTAGCAGAACACATTCTGGAGGAAGGTTAAGGCTACTGCACAAGCGTTACTTGAGAGTTCTACTAAGCAGGAATTAATGAAGACTCTTACTGCTGGTGCTGATATGGGCAAGCATTTGCTCAGCACAGCATATGACACTTTTGATGCCTCTACCAGGGGTGTGGCTTCTGGCATTTGACTCGGGTGCTACTCTTGGCTTAGAGTGGCAAGCTTTACCAATGATGTGCAGCAAAGAATTCTCAATGCCCCATTCAGAGGGCAGAAATTGTTTGGCCATGAGGTAGAAGTTCTGAAAGATCTTCAATACTCTTGTAAGTATATGAAATCTCTGCACTCCCTGTACCATACCCAGAACAGGAGTAGCAGCTGGGATTCTTTTTACCCAGCTGGTGTCAGGGGGCAGTGCCTGGCCTACAGACAGCAGGGCAGGGGCAAAGTTGCATGGGTCATGCCAGCACCCAGCACAACCCCAGGTGACCATTCAAAACCCCCTAGAGGTGGTGGAGTCAGTGGCTGCACTCCCACAACTCAGCCTGACTTCTTATACATACCCTCCAACCACCTTTACCTACACGGGTGGTTGTAAGGGGTCACCTTTCCCTCCATTTGGATCAATGGAGGGAAGGGACCACAGATACCTGGGTTCTGAAGATCATAGAAAAGAGTCGTGCTCTGGAGCTTCTGGACAACCATCCAAATCATCCACCAATTGTGACAACATACCCACCAGGGCACACGTTTTTGTTGCTACAGCAGGTACAGACCATGTTCCAACAGTGGGCCACAGAACCTGTACCTCTTGAACAGAGGAACACAAGTTTTTACTCCGGTACTTCTTTGTCCCAGTGTGGACAGGGAACCTGAGGCCTATTCTGGACTGAAGAGACCTGAAATTCTTCATAGAATACAAGATGTTCAGAATGGTCTCCGCAGGGTCTCCTTCCCCTATTGCAAATAGGGGAATTGGATACGCACCCTGGATATTAAAGATGTGTACCTCTATATCAAGATCAGGTAATGCCACAGAACATATTTGAGGTTCCCGTTTCAGGGGGAGCATTACCAATTCAGAGTGTTGCCCCTTGGCTTGTCTTCTGCACCATGAGTCTTTGCTAAATGCTTGGCAGTGGTGGCAGAAGCAGCCCTTCACAGGGAAGACATGTATGTTTTTCCTTACCTGGATGACTGGGTATTAACAGTTCAATCTAGGAACAAACTGTTGCAAACCTTAGTTCACACCAGACAGATATTCAGCGCTCTGGGGGTGACAGTAAGCATACCAAAGTTTGTACTGATACCCTGCCAATGGCTGCAGTTCATAAGGGCAGTTCTGGATATGGCCCAGGGACTGGCTTTCCTGCCTCTGGATAGGGCCAACCGCCCGAGTGCCCAACCACAATTGGTGCATGACAGCCATTATGTCTCGGCAAGGATGTTTTACCCTTCCTGGGACTCATGGCAGCAACCACTGTTACACTGACGTTGGTCAGGCTGTACATGCAGATCCCCCAGTGGACCTTGAGAGTCCAGTGGGACCAGCTGACAGACAATCTAGAAGCAATGTTTCTAGTCACCTCACCATTAGGAAAGGTGCTCAAGTGGTGGATGGACCTCAACAACCTACTCAAGGGGGTTCCATTCTTGATTCCTTCCCCTCTTCAGATCCTCACCACGGATGCTTTGGGGTCGGGATGGGAAGGTCATCTGGGCCCTCTACAGACACAAGGCATGTGGAGCCAAGTGAAATGTTTTGCACATCAATGTTCTGGAAATGAGAGTGGTACTATACAGACTTCAGGCATACCAGAACCACTCGTCCCCAGGTCCTCTACAGATGGACAATGTCAGTGTGATGCATTACATCAACAAACAGAGGCGGGAACTCATTCCTACCCACTATGCAGCAAAGAAATGATAGTTTAGTACTGGGCTCTTGAACACGGTCTAGAACCATCAGCAGTACATGTTCCAGGCACCCAAAATGTCTTGGCAGGCAAACTAAGCAGGTCATAGTCGCAGTCCTGGAGGCAAGAGTGGAAACTGCTAACCTCTGTGGTCGCCGACCGGTTTGAAAGATGGGTTGTCCAGAGTTGAACCTTTTTGCATCCCCACACAATGCAAAACTGCTGTGTTTTTCCTCACTTGCTTCAGGGCCTGGAGTTTTCTGACAAGATGCATTGTCCCTCTCTTGGGAAGGGAGGTTTCTGTATGGCTTTCCTCCCTTCCCGCTAATTCAGCAGGTACTACTCAAGCAAAAGATGAGGGGGCAACTCTAATGCTCATTACTCCTCTATGGCCTCAGCAGATATGGTACCCTCTTCCACAACAGTTGGCAGTGGACCCCCCAGTACCTCTGCCTCTGTGCAAGGGTCTACTGTCACAGGAACAGGGAACCCTGGTCCATCCAGACCTTAAGTCCCTACATCTATGTGCTTTGCTCCTGAAGACATAGCCATAGCTCACTCTGAGGTACTGCAGAAAGTGGCGGATATTCTGGTAACTGCTAGAAAACTGTCCACCAGATGTACTCCATGATGTGGAAGTGGTCGGCTTTATGGGCCACTTCCCACAAACTGAATTCGCTTACATGTCCAGTCAATCAGATTCTAGAGTACCTGCTGTCCTTATCTGATTCAGGTCTGCAGTATTCCTCAAAGCACACCTGGCTGCCATATCAGCCCTCCATGTGTTTGTGGAAAGCTGTACGGTTGCTCAGCTGGAGGTCGCCTGTACATTCTTGAGAGGCATTTTATACATAAAGCCTCCTATCTGCAATAGAGTCTCGACTTGGGACCTGAATTTTGTTTTGGAAAAGTTGACTGTCTCCTTTTGAGTGAGCTGCGAGTTGTGGCTTACACTTTCTCTCTTGGAAAGCATTTTTTTTTTTCACTTGTTCCTCTGTCTTGGCCTGGAGGAAGCTACCTCCCTCCGGTCTTGTCTGCTGGGCCCCAATGTACTGGGAACCCAGCATCATGATGCACACTTCCAAGGAGACTTTTACCTATGGTTTTCTCTAATTTTTGTCCCTACCCCTGAGGGCGCTGATGGGAAGGACGTGACGTCCATACATACAGCGTGCTAACGCATGCCGTCATCAAACGCCCACGGTGCCCTCCCCATCCCTACTCCTGAGTAACCATGTGCCCTGCCACCCGAGCTTCCACCGGCAGCAATGCTACGGGAGTAGCTGCTGCCCAGTAACCCCCCCCCCAGAGGAGAGCATCCTTCCTTCTCCCAAATGACCCCCAATGACCCTGGCCTGTTCCTGAACCCGGGACACCAGCGTAGCGCGAGGTGTGGCATCCAGTGCCTCAACCTTCAGCACCACCGGGCTGATGGAAAGCATTATTGTTAGCTGCAATCACTTCTGCTCAAAGGATTTCAAAGCTGCAGGCTCTAATATGTGAGCTGTCTTATTTGATTTTTCACAAAGACAGGGTGTCTCTGCGCACTAATCCTAAGTTTCTCCCAGAGGAGGTGTCTGAGTTTACTTTAAATCAAACAATCCACCTAACGGTACATTATCCAGAGCATGCCAGTCCAGGGGAAGCACTGCTCCATTCTTTGGATGTGCCAAGAATACTCGGGTACTATATACACCGCACGAAGGACCGGGAAGTCCTCACAGCTTTTTGTTTTTTTTTCCCCCCAATTGTTTAACCAGGTGAGACACACTAAGCTGAAAGCTTGTTTACAGGTGCAACCTGGGAGCACAGGGAAGTAAAGTGACTTGCTCAGGGTCACACAGTATGCAAGTGGGGGCTGTGGGATTCAAACCTAGGTCTCCAGATTTGCAGCTCAGAGCCTTAAGCACTGCGCTATACCGTTTCCTTCGCCCCTGGGAAAGAGGGCACCCCAGTTTCTAAACAGTGCTTATCCAAATGGCTAACACATTGTATCATATTCTGTTACAGGAAGTATGGTAAGGAACTTCCTGGTGTGTGGTTCGTGGTCATTCCACCAGGGGGCATGGCCACTTCTGTTGCTTGTTTCCAGAATGTTTTCACTGCAGAGATCTGTGCAGCTGCTACCTGAAGTACCGTCCACACTTTCAGCAATCACTACAGTCTGGACATTGTCTCTCGTAGACGAGCTGGTTTTGATCTAGCTGTGCTACAAAGCCTATTATCATAAGCCTACAGGCTCCAACCACCCGGACTGTTTGCTTTTGGTACTGCTTGGGACTCATTCCAAAGGTGTGGCCTGATGAAAAAGATATCCTTCAAGAAGATAGAACAGTTATATACTTACCACAACAGTAGATCTTCAAGAGAATCTCTTTCATCAGGCCATGCTGTCCCACCCGCATTCCCCCTTTGTGGTTGCATTAAAGGATACTTGTGCTTTCTCCATTGCTGTATTTTCCAGTACTCTGTCTCACATGGTATGTGGAATGCTGGGGTGTCTCTTGGTTCCCTACAGGGAAGTTCTCCAAGCATGATCTCTGGGAGGGAACTGAGGAGAGGAGGGACTGCCCGTGTTTATGTATACGTTGATGTCTGATGTCATTGTGGGTGGCCCCTGGCTGACTGCTCACAAATGTTTCCACATGGTCCTAGTGGTTGGCAGCTGTATGTTCCAAAGATGTGGCCTGATGAAACAGATTCTCTCGAGCATCTACTATTATGGTAAGTATGTAACTGTTCTTTTTCTGAACAGCAGCAACCAGTTTATAAGTGCGGTAACCCACTCCAGGGCATGCAATGCTGCTAAATCAGTGCATTTCCCAGAGGCGTACAGTGGAGTGTGTATCGATTTAGAATTACCACACACCCTGTTGTGGGTTACTGCATATTTAACTATGCAAATTGAAGGCACCGGTCCTTGTAAATAGATTTATAAAGCATATCTTTTTTTGCCCCACAGAAACAAATATGAGCAACTCATCTTCGCTTCGCAGTTCTCAAATGCAAAGATATCATGAGATGACACTCTTCACTAGCCAAGAACCGTCTAGAACATCCCATTTATTTATGCATGCATTTATTTATTTCAGCGGTTTCACCAAGAAAGACATACTGATCTGGTAACAGCTTGTTTCTAGATGTGTCCTGCGGGGAGGGGGCAAATGAGGGCAATGAAAAAATCAAGAAAAAAAATTACAAAAAAAATTAAAATACGACATAATGGGCAGAAGAAGAACTAAGCAGCATCCATCAGCAATGTAAGTAAGGATGAGGAAAGTACAGTTATGTAAGAACTTACCGTAACAGTAGATCTTTGAGAGAGGCTCTTGTAGTAGGTAATTACATATGGGACTGACGTTGGCAAGCAGCAGGACCCATGGAAAAATTTCTAGCTAGCAGTCCCTGGCGGGGACCGACCGCATGTCAGGTGATCGGCGTCAGAGGACATTGGTATAAAGGGGTGGTCCCAAATGCCCGCCTTCCAGTTCTTTCCCGCCACAGGCCCTGAAGGCCCCAACGAGAGAGAAACAGATATTTCCCTCAATGGAAAAGGAGCTGAAAAAGCCTAGGGGGATGGAGGGTGGGAAGGTATTACCTACTGCAAGAGCCACTCTCGAAGATCTACTGTTACGGTAAGTTCTTACGTAACTGTACTATCTTACTTCAAGAGGGCTCTTGCAGTAGGTAATTACATATAGGACAGAATCCCAAGCAGTCTGGAACAAATGAAAGGCACTGGGAGAAGGAACTACTCCAAGAAGTAGCAAAAAGGCTTGCCAACCTCAAGAAAGGAGGCCCTGCAAGACAGCTAACCCGAAGCCTGCTCTACAGCAAGAGGCAATGTCCAAGCTGTAAATGTGCTAAATGTGTGGACAGAGGTCCAAGTGGTGGCAGCACAGATGTCTGCCACAGACACATTCTTGAAACAAGCCACAGAGGCTGCTACTCCTTGAGTAGAGTGGCTTCTGACTTGACCCGGTAGGGTCTTGTTGTACTTGTCATAACAGAAAGTGATGCAATGAGCCAACCACTTTGATAGGCATTGCTTGGAGACAGCATTGCCTTCCCTTTTGTGAGCAAAAGAGACGAACAACTGTTCAGTCTTTCTGAGATCCTTCGTCCTATCGGTGTAGTATCTCAGAATCCTGTGGACGTCCATGGTATGGAGCAAGTATTCTCCTTGGTTGGAATACTGCTTGAAAAAGGCAGGTAACTCAATAGACTGATTTAAGGTATTCATGGGATATTCATTGCAGACATATCATGGGACATCAAGAGCAAGATCAGTCTGTTTGCTGATGATACCAAGGTAGGCGCGGTGGTGGATGACCTAGGGGGATGGCAGGGGTTGCAGAATGATCTGGCAAAGCTTGAAACCTGGTCAAACACCTGGCAACTGGGCTTTAATGCCAAAAAGGGTAAGGTGCTGCATTTTGGGATGAAGAACCCAAGGAGGAGTTACCAGTTAGGGGAGTGCAGCTAGCCCAGACAGAGGAGGAGAAGGATCTGGGTGTGCTCATTACAGGGTCAATGAACAACTCGACAATGTAGGGAAGGCAGCTGCAAAGGCCAACAAAATGCTAGGTTGTATTGCAGGTGTATCCTCGAGGAGGGAGGAGGTGATTCTGCCACTGTATAGGTCATTAGTTAGACACACCTGGAGTACTGCGGCAGTACTGGCGTCCGTATCTGAAGAGGGACATTGTTACTGGGGTGCAACGCAGAGCCGACAAAGATGATCAAGGGGCTGGGGGACTTATCATATGAGAGGAGGTTGAAGGAGTTGAACATGTACTCACTGGAGGAGAGGAGACAGGTGACATGACTGAAACCTTTAAATACATGAAAGGAATAAACAAGATGGGTACAGAGGGGCTGTTCAAAGTAAGGGAGGGGAGGGCCACCAGGGGCCATGATATGAGACTGCAGCGAGGAAGGTTCAGGAGGGAGATGAGGAGACACTTTTTTACAGACAGGGTGGTGGCTGAGTGGAATGCATTACCTGCTGAAGTGGTATGCAGTAGAACAGTGGACTGCTTCAAATGAGGATGGGACAGGACAAGGGGGAGGGTTAATGAAGGGGAAGGGTGGAAGGGAGGGGCAGCTGCAGAATAAGGGGTGCTAGCTGCACATTCGAGCAGACTTGATAGACCTCTAGGCCTTTATCTGCTGGCAAATTTCATATGTTCATAAGGTAGACTCCGCTACCACTTTTGGGAGAAACTTAGGGTTCGTGCAAAGAGCTACTCTTTCTTTGTGAAGGATCAGATAAGGGATTTTACACATAAGGGCCTGGAGCTCGAAAATTCTGCGAGCAAAAGTAATGGCCACCAAGAAGAGCATCTTCCATGATAAGAACTTCAAGTCTGCGGAAGCCGCAGGCTCAAAGGGAGGAAGGGTAAGTTTCTTGAGAACAAAGTTCAAGTTCCAGGGGGGAGCTGGAGTCCGAACAGGGGGTTTGAGATAATGGACCCCTCTGAGAAAGGTCTTGGATACCTCCAAAGGGGCAAAAGCCTTATCAGCGAAAGGGACATGGTAGGCTGAAATAGCCGCCATGTGGACTTTCAAAGAGGAGTGACTGAGACCCAGGTTGAAAAGATGACGCAGATAATCAAGCAGAACGGCCTCAGGACAGGAGAAAGGCTCCACATTCCTGGAGGCAGCCCAAATGGAAAATCATTTCCATTTCATAGCGTAGGTGGACCTAGTGGAGAGTTTTCTAGCCTCCACCAGAATCTTGGCCACCTTAGGAGAGATGCCAAAGTGAGATCATGCATGGCTCCTGCAGACCTAGCCTAAAGTTGAAGAGACTTGAGTCCCGGATGGACCAGGGTCCCCTGATCCTGGGTCAGCAATCCTCGAGATAAAGGCAGAGGAAGAGGAGGAACCTCTGTGTATTGTTGTAGAAGAGAGAACCAAATTTGCCTGGGCCAGAAAGGAGCGATCAGAATCATTCTTGCTCCTTCCAATGCCAGTTTCTGCAACACACGAGGGACCAGAGGAATCGGGGGGTGGGAAGGAGCATAGACGAACCTGTCTTTCCAGTTTAGAGACAGAATGTTACTCCAGAAAGCGCCTTGCTCTGGCGTAAGCGAGCAAAAAATTGGAAGCTTTGCGTTTTGGGAGGAGGCGAACAGGTCTATCTGTAGAGTCCCCCAAGTCTGGAAGATGCTTTTTAGAACTTTTTGGTCTGGTTCCCACTTTTGTGGCAGAGCCAAAGAATGACTTAGCTTGTCTGCCAGGACACTGTCGACTCCTGGAACATGGATCGCCATGAGGTGAAGGTTGTGAAGAGTTGCCCATTCCTAAACCCTCATCGCTTCCCTGCATAGCGGGTAGGACTGAATCCCTCCCTGCTTGTTGATGTACTACACCACGGACATGTTGTCTGTTTGGACGGCTAGGTGACCGGGAAGGATGTATTGGTGAAGGGCCTGGAGAGCACACAGCACTGCTCAAAGCTCGAGCACACTGATGTGGAGTGCTAACTCCAATTTTGACCATAAGCTCTGGGTTCGGTGAGGACCCAGATGGGCTCCCCAACCTTTGCCTGATGCGTCCATGGTCAGAGACTGGGCGGGGGGAGGATGAAAAAAGGGGCCCCCCCCCGGAATAGGTTCTCTCAAACCATCCACCATTGCAAGTCTCTTATCATCGGCGAGGAGATCAGTACCAGATGATCCAGGTCGTCTACAAGTTGATCCCACTGAGAGCGGAGAGTCCACTGAGAGATCCTCCTGTGGAGGTATGCGTGCAGAACCGTCGGGATGGCAGCCGCCATAAACCCCAGTAGGTGGAGCACTGACCTTGCCAGAACCTTCCTGCGTTCCGATAGAAAGGAAATCTGGGACTGGAGGGAAGTCTCCCTGTGCGGAGGCAGGAAGGCCCTGCACATTGTCGTATCGAGGATTGCCCCAATGAACTGGAGTCTCTGGGAAGGATCCAGGTGAGACTTGGAATGGTTGATGGTGATACCCAGGCCAGTGAAAACCAGCTGGGTGAGGGAGAGACAATGCAGGAGTTCATCCCTTGACGGGGCCGCCAGGAGCCAGTCATCCAGGTAGGGAAAAACCTGAACTCCCAAAGTATGCAGGTGGGCCCGGTACCACCGCCAGGCATTTGGTAAAGACTCGGGGAGCCGAGGAAAGACCAAAAGGGAGTGCCCGGAATTGGTAGTGGTCCCCCTGGAATGCAAACCTGAGGTACTTTGGGTGCAAAGGGCGAATGGGGATGTGCAAGTATGCATCCTGCATATGCAGTGCACAAAGCCATTGGCCCGGCCGAAGCAAGGGCAAGAGGGTTTGAAGGGAGAGCATCCTGAGCCTCTTGTACTCCACATACAGGTTCAGGGAGCTGAGATCGAGAATGGGTCTGAGATCTCCCATCTTCTTTGGTACAAGGAAGAAATGGGAATAGTAACCCATCCCATGAAGGTGAGTGGGGACGGGCTCTATGGCCTGCTTCGCGAGGAGAGCAGAAATTTCTTCCTTGACCAAAGGAAGATGGTCCCTTATGTAAGAGGAGTTCAGAGGGGGATGACGTGGAGGTTTCTGCAGAAACTCTATGGTGTGCCCCTCTGCTATAATCTGAAGCACCCATGAATCCGATGTTATCCTCTCCCAACCCGGAAGGTGGAGGGAGAATCTCTCTCTTACCAGTTCCTCCGGGGGCATCCAGAGGCGGTGGGAGAGGGAAGGAGTCAGGTGGTGTGAGGCAGCGCCACAGCTGGGGCACCGTCTGCTTTTTGGGGTGGTGGGGGCCTGGCAGCTGTGGGGGCCCGATGTTTTGTGGCCTGCCTTCCCTGAGGTTTCGCTTGAGGCCGGCTGCATCTGCGAAAGGGACGGCACTGTGGGGGATGGGGACAGTACATTGAATCAACAGATTTAAGGGCCGTCCTCCTTCTCCTGCAGGTCAGTGATGATGTCCTTGACATCACCACCGAAAAGCACAGAACCCCTGAAAGGTGCTTCTTGAATTGCTGACTGCACCTCCGGGACCAGATCTGACACACAGAGCCATGCATGATGCCAAAGACTTCCAGCGAATGCAGAGCTCCATCCTGCGGTGTCCACTGCATCATAGGTTGTCCTCAGAATGTGATGACTGGCCAAACGAGCAGAACGGAACCAGGTCAGCTAACTCCTGCTTGACTTGGGAGTCAGGCAAGGAGTCAATCTTAGATTCCACCTGGATAAGGACAGCCTTCTGGTAATCCCCCTTATGCACTACATAATTTAGGGCCCTGACCCCAGTGTGGAAGAAGCATAGATCTTCCTTCTATACTGATCCAGAAGGCGAGACTCCTTATCCGGGGAGACAAGCTCAAATGTTTCGGGTGTGCTGATCGGCCGTGAGCGGCACTAATCACAAAGAAGTCTGCACGGGGGTGAGAGTCTAAAAAGTCTACACCCTCCAGAGCATGGTATAGCCTGTTGGACTTCCAAGGAAGTGGGGCTAAAGCCGATGGTTGTTTCCAAATGGTGGAAACAAGGTGGGCATGAGGCTTAATCCAGGGTGGCACAAGAGTAGGGGCCGTAAGGGG
This sequence comes from Neoceratodus forsteri, assembly GCA_016271365.2. NCBI lineage: Eukaryota > Metazoa > Chordata > Ceratodontiformes > Ceratodontidae > Neoceratodus > Neoceratodus forsteri. Next base: position 1,174,543,098 of record CM057451.1, on the reverse strand, counting down.
CAAGTCCAGATGTTCGGCGAGTTTAACCCACTGAGGATCTGGTTCTAAGGAACGCCACTGATGGACTTCCTGGATCTTCCTGAGCAACTCCGTGAAGGAAGGATCCTCCAAAGCCTTGGAGGCTGCCGTTGGGCGATCCCCCAGAGGGGACGTTACCTTGGCCGTGGCTCCAGCCGGAGTCGCAGAGGAGGAGGCCTTCTCCCGGTGCCTTTCTTTGTCCCACTTCTTGTGTCCTTCAGGGGTGGTCGACGCCTGCCAAAGCTTCTTCAACTCCTTCTCCATTGCGGACATCTTCTTTTCGAGGAGATGGGCTTCTAGAGACTGCTGGCATGTCGTCTGCGGGTGGCCGCGTTGAAATGAAGGCAGTGCGGACACTTGTCGACCGCGTGGTCGGGGCCTAAACAAAAAAGGCAGAGGGAGTGACTGTCTTTGTGAGGCAATTGGGCGTCGGACGAGTCGCACTTATTTTTTGAAGGGGACGACATATACCGATGTTCACCTGACGAAGAAAAATACAAAACACTGATACTTTCGGAAAACCGACGAAGCAACAGGACTGAGCTTTGTGAACTTCACCGTGAGGCGCTGCACGAGCTAATGGCGGGAAAGAACTGGAAGGTGGGCGTCTGGGACCGCCTTCATACTAATCATCCTCTGACGCCGGTCACCGGTCGTGGGAGCTGCCCCGCCAGGACCGCTAGCTAGAAATTTTCAGGTCCTGCCGCCCGTCACGCCAGTCCTATTTGTAATTACCTACTGCAAGAGCCTCTCGAAGTAAGATCGTAAACTCTGCAGTGAGGATCTGGAAGGGAATAACGGTATTGGGGGGTGCCATTCAAAAGTACAATTCTAAAGTGCCATAGTGTTGAAGGGTTAACATAAGGTGCAAGAGCAGATGCCATCGGGAGCGTGAAGGGGACCAGTCAAGTGCAGAATGGGGAGAAAGGGGGAGGAGGATAGGGATAATGGATTTATTTACCTATACAATATATAAAGTAGTAATAACTAAAGAACCACACTGTGCAAATATCTCATAAATAACAACAGTAACCAGTAGCAGCCAGCACCAACATTTACGCTGATGCACAGTCCTGTTTGCCACCGCAAACATGGCATGAAGACTGCATTGCAGTTTGACTCCACGAACATATCATGGCATGCTGTAGCGACCTCTGATGTTACTGATGGTGTTGGCTGCTACTATATCTTGGGAGTAGTTCCAGAAGCTTCCACATGAATTCTGTGTAATGAACATCAGGAAGGTGGTAGGCAGCTGGTAATACATAAAGTTGCACAGAGAATATAGTTTTACAGACTTCACATTAAAACTGCTACAAATTAGTCTGAATAAACATGCTGGCTGTGTACTGCACATGCAGCAGTCATCTGCATCCTATGGAGGAGAAGTTGGAGTCGAGCACCAGACTAGGATTCAGGATGTGAAATAGCACCAGGCTGTGGCAAGTTTCAGGTTCTTGACCTTACTAGGGTGGGAACTATGATGTGGTGGTGGTTTTCTCTCCCCAAAAAGTAAAGGATGATTACAATCTCATCTTGGCAAACAATGCCATCGTGGCAGAGTGAAAGCTTTGTTGTGACGGCAAACAATCTTCTGTTATATTCTGGAGAGGTTTGTGGTATTCCCCTTGTGGTGCTGGAATGCAGTGCTCTTACTGCGATCCTCAGATGAAGGAAAATCAAACACACTTTTTATTAGACACATTTCCCATGTTTCAAGGCATCATACAAAATACAGACTGCAACATGATAAAACAATTCAGAATAAATAGATTTTTAGTCTTCATTTAAGAGTTTCAAGTAAAACAGTTCAGAATAAATAGTTTTTTTAGTCTTCATTTAAGAGTTTCAAGTAAAGCAGTTCCGAATAAATAGGTTTTTAGCCTTCATTTAAGAGTTTTGAACTATTGCAGACAGTGTGCTTGAAGGTAGGACGTGCGGTTTCAGTCCGTTCGTGTGCATATACCATGCTAACTGAAGCATGCCACTTCATTTCTAGTCTCTGCTGTAATGCTTGTCAGCATGTCTGTCACCAGCTCCTGTAGCCCAAACTGGGGTTTCCAGCCCCAGTCCCTATGAGCGTTACTGTCGTCCAAACTCATTGGCCAGCTGTCGGCTAAGAAGAAAGATGAGTGTTATGAAACGTTTCCAACTCTGTAAGAGATTTACATGTTCTGCAGAAACCATCCTATGTTTTACTTAGCTACAATACTCCCCTTATAAGAGCCTCCTGGTTCCCAATCCCCAGGAATATTCATCAGTGACGGCAACATTACAGCGGGTTTTTGTCACACTGGGCAACATTTGTGCTAGTCATAAAACCCAACGCCACGACAGCTGGCTTCCTGCTCAGCTATTCAATATTCTCCAAATGGTTTCCCCTTCCTCTCAAGGGAAACTACTCAGTAAAATGGTACCTTGACTGCTTTACACGTTTCAAATCCTTGTGAGATCAGGATACAAGTAGGCAAACTGGAATGAATCCGCACATCATGAAGAAGGTGGTACTAATTATGATGTGATTGGTCTTAAAAGGACAATGGACATACAGAACTATAAATGGTTCTGAAAATACTGTCTAGAAAGTCCAGAGTAGGTAAAAAGGAGGAGGGGGGCAGGGGAAGGTGTAAAGGGCAGACTAGATGGGCCGGTGTGGTCCTTTTCTGCTGTCACAAATCTGTGTAACCTATGTAAAAGGACACAGGAAAAAAACAGTCATGAAGAGAGGGCCTTCAACTATGTTATCTCCTTGCAGACCCTATTCCTGCACTGATTTTGTGGATCTCATGATATGCACATACTGTGACCTGTAACTACACTCACCCCTGTATTCATGCTTACATGTTGAGGCTAGTCCAATGGAGATGCTTAGCCAAAGATAATCTTTTCTAAGCAACAACAAAAACATCTTTTGCCCACTGGTCAGGTTTCCAAATGGGTCATTTGACCTGACAAAAAAGAAAAGATGAAGAAAATTAAAAGAAAACAATGTAAAGCATCATAAACTTGCCCTACATCATCATGGTACAGATGTTATATAATCAGCTGAAAACTTACAGGAAGTGTACGCACTGCAGTCGCTCTGTGCTGAGCACTGTACTACTGAGTATGCAGTCTTTCTGCCCCATTGCAGCCCAGTACACCAAAGTGGAAGTTCATTTTAAAAACAATTATACATCTCATTAGAGCTAATCTACATCACCTTGGTGCCCAACAAAAGGTGACTTTGTGACAGAATGTGGCTCAGCGGTTCCATTTCGTGGCAGTCATCTGGGAAACAGCAGAGCTCTGATCCTCATTAATCAACATGCCAGACTGAATCCATCACTTTCAGACTTGGATGCACAAAATAGGGATCTTGGGAAGCTGACATCGATAATGTCAGCACACTGATGTCTTTGGGTTGATAGAGGAGCTATCAATCACTTTACTAAACCATAATTCTGAACACAGCAGTACAGTGAGAACCATAATTCCTGCTAGTCCTCCAGTAAGGCTCTTTAAAAACCTACTGCACAGCCACCTCGTCAGTGCAGCCATATTGCTATCACCTGAGCTACTGGTGACCTGTGTTCGGGAACGAGCTTGGGATGTCGGGGACGAGGGCTGTGCATCCCAGAGGACACTCTCCTCCTCCAAGGAGGGAGGGCAGTGAGCTCCTTCACAACATCTATATCTAGGTGACCACAAAAACACAGAAACAAAGAAACAGACTGATGGCAGATAAGGACTGCTTGGCCCACCTAGTCTGCCCATTTCCCTGTTTGATAAGCTGCAGAGCCTAGTTAACAAACAGCCTACTTCTTCCTTCCCCCCCACCAGAACTGCCTTATGTCTGTCCCATGCATTCTTGAATTCCCCCAATGTTTTTGACCCCACAACCTCCTCATGAAGGCCGTACCATGCATCCACCACACTCTCTGTGAAAAAAATACTTCCTCACATTGCCCCTGAGCCGTCCTCCTATCTTCAAATTGTGTCCCCTTGTTCTTGCACATCTCTTTTTCTGAAAGATGCTACCCTCTTGGACTTTGTTGATACCCTTGAGGTACTTAAAAGTTTCTATCATGTCCCCCCTCTCCCTCCTTTAGTCTCTTTGCATGGCTTCTGTTGCGGGCCCTGCACCATTTTAGTTGCCCTCTTCTGGACTGCCTCCATCCTGTCTATGTCCTTGCTAAGATGGGGTCTCCAGAACTGCATGCAGTAGTCCAGATGGGATCTCACCAACCGTCTGTACAGAGGGATAACAACTTCCTGTTTTCTACTGGTGATGCCTCTCCCTATACATCCCAGTATCCCCCCAGCCATACTTACTGCCCTCTCACATTGCTTGCTTACTTTTAGGTCATCTGATATGACTATCCCCAGGTCCATTTCCATTTTTGTTGTTGTTAATACCTCCCTCTCCATTGTGTACTCTTCTACTGGGTTTTGTTTCCCAGGTGCATTACTGTGCACTTCTTTGCACTGAATCTAAGCTGCCATACTGTTGACCATTTCCCCAACCTTGCAAAGTCCCTTCTCATCCTTTCCACACCCCCTTGTGTATCAACCCTGTTGCAGATATTTGGGCCGCCTGCAAAAAGGCATACTTTTCCTTCCAGTCCCTCTGCAATGTCATTTATAAAGACATTAAAAAGGACTGGACCCAGTAATGGTACCCTGCTAGTAATCCCCCTTTCTTTGGAGTGGACTCCATTTACTATTACCCTCTGTGTCCTGTTGTCCAGCCAATTTTTACCCAGGGCCAGGCTGGCTAACTTGTATATTAATCTTTTGTGTGAGACTGTGTCAAATGCCTTGCTAAAGTCTAGGTAGGCCATATCCACAGCCCCTCCCTGGTCTACTACTTTGGTCACCCAGTCAAAGAAATCTATCAGATTTGTCTGGCATGACCTTCCCGCTCTGAATCCATGCTGCCTTGGGTCCTGTGCCCCTCTGGCCTCTAGATACGTAACAATTCTTTCCTTCAGAAGTGATTCCATCATTTTCCCTACCACTGAGGTCAAGCTAACAGGTCTGTAGTTTTCTGCCTCTACTTTGCTCCCACTTTTGTGAAGGGGAATTGCATCCATCCTCCTCCAGTCCTCAGGTACCACCCCATCCTCCCATGATTTGTTAAAAAGGGTAGTCAGTGGTGTCACTAGTTCTACTCTTAGTTCTTTTAGAATTCTGGGGTGAATCCCATAAGGCCCCATTGCTTTGTCCACCTTCAGCTTTAGGAGTTCTTTCAGAATCCTTTATTCTGTGAAAGGACTGGTATTGACCCCCCCCCCCCATCCAGAGTGCTTCTATTAACTGGATTAGGTACCTCCCCTCCTCTTCTTTTGTGAATACTGACCAGAAGTATTTGTTCAGTATCCCTGCTTTTTCACTGTCCCTCTCTGTTCACCCACCCTCCCTCTCCTTTATTAAGCCTCACTATCCCTCCCTTATTGTTTCTTTACTCCCTAATGTACCTGTAAAAAGTTTTATCCCCCTTCTTAACTGAATTGGCTACCTTTTCCTCAGTTTGGGCCTTTACTATTCTGACTGCCTTCCCCACTTCCTTCTGCTTTAACCGGTACAGTTCTCTGTCCTGCTTCTTTTGTGTTTCCTTATACTTCCTGAATGCTATCTTTTTCTCCTTAACCTTCCCAGCCACCTCTTTTGAGAACCATAATGTTTTTTTCTTTCATTTTAATTTGTTTATTTGCTTCACACAAAGGCTTGTTGCCTCTGTGATGGCAGTTTAGATGTTTCTTCATTGTTCTTCCACCCCTCCTTCTAGCCTGTTCACTAGTGCTTTTCTGAGACACTCTCCATTTTGACAAAGTCAGCCCTCCTGAAGTCCAGTGTCCTCACTTTTGTATGGCTTTACTCTGTGGCTGTTTATAATGAACTACACTGTTTGGTGGTCTCTTGTTCCCAGACGGCTGCCCACTTCTAGATCTGAGATCCTCTCTCCGTCCCTGTTTGAGAGTACCAGTTCTAAGACTGCTCCCTCCCAAGTGGTTTCCAGCACTAGCTGTCTGAGGCATGCCCCCGTAGGGTATTGAGAATGACCCTGCTCTTGGATGTGGCTGCAGCAAAGGTGCTCCAGTTAACATCTAGCATATTCAGGTCCCCCATCAACAATATCTCCCCTTTTTCTGCCATCCTAAGGATACCTTCTATCATTTCCTTGTCCATTTCCTCCCCCTGAGATGGGGGTCTTTATACAACCCCCGTGCGGATTGTGGTACCGTTTCTGGTCTCCAGGGTGACCCAAAGTGCTTCCTCTCCTCCCTGTTTACCCATAAATTCCGTTGCTTTGATCCTTTCCCTTACATAGAGAGCTACTCCTTCTCCACTTCTACCCTCCCTGTCCCTCCTGTAGATTGTATAGCCTGATATGTTGACATCCCAGTCATGGTTCTCTGTGTACCATGTTTCTGTGACTGCTACGATATCAAACGTCCCTCTTCCATCAAGGCCACCAGTTCAGGGAGCTGGTTACCGGCATTGGTACTCATTACCCTCCATTTGTTTGATGGTCTTACCCCTTTTTGCCCCATCCCTGTTCTTACTGCTTTTGCCTTTTTCTCCATTTACCCCTGCCCTTCTCCCTGTCGACTTCTCTATCTTGGTATTTACCTCAATAACTACCCTGATTTTGGGGGGGGGGCTAGGATTTCCCTGCTCCTTTTCACTGCCTCCCCCCCTTGGCTAGTTTAAATGCTTGCCAATGAAGTATTTAAACCTATCACCTAGGATCCTGGTACCCCTCCTGGATAGATGCAGACCATCACACCAGTATAGGCCTGCATTCCTCCAGGTGGACCCCCAGTCCCCAATGAAGCCAAATCCCTGAGCTCTGCACTAGTTTTTCAATCACTGAGTGAACCCCATGATGCAGAGCACCCTAGCCTCACCCACACCATAGACAGGCTGCACTTATAAGAAGGTTACTGTGCATGCTACTTGTCTAAGGCCCCTCCCCAACTCCACAAACTCCTCCTGCACTGCTCTGATCCCATTTCCAGCCGGGTTATTTGTCCCTAGGTGGACAATGACATACAGCTCCCTCCCCTGTACAGCTGCTCCAGTGATCCTGAGGATTTGCTCCCTGTCCCTCCAAGCCATGGCACCAGGCAGGCACCTTACCTCCCTCTCTCTCTCCCCCCTTCCCCAGTTCTAGCCTCCTAACAATGGAGTCCCCCACCAGGAGTTGTTTTCTTCCCCTGTGGGGCCCCATGCCACCCCCCTTGGGTCTCCTTCATGGAGGTTTCCAGCATCCTCCTTGGTCTCCACTGTGGGTGCCTGCATAGAGGAAACCACACTCTGCCAGAACAGCGTACAAATTGTGGAGAGGTACAAATGGAGGGATACGTCTCTGTACCACCCTCACCTTCCCTAAGCCCACTGTGGTCCAACCACTCTTCTTTCTTGGCAGCCTCTGAGGCAGTGGTGGTGGTGGCCCTGGTGGTCCCTGGGTGGGAAAAGAGGTCCCCCAAATCCTGGCTAACTCAGCCTGGAGATGAGTAACCTCCTCCCTCAGCTCAGAGAGGTGCCTGCAGATTGGATAACACTACATCCTCCAGAATGTCTCCCGAAAGACTGCCGCTCCACAGCCACTGCACTGCACCACTCTCATCATGTCTTATTTGTGGCCCCTCAACTGTTGTTTTGTATGCTTACTCTTGCCTCTCTCTGTTTATTTTTTTTTTTAAATCCCTTCTTTCCTACTGCCTCCGTGCCCTTAAAGCTCCTGCTCTTCCTGTTCTGGGACAGGAAGTTCCGTATCCTTTGGTAGTCTCCTTCTTACTTGCTCAGAGTCAGACCTCCAGCAGCTGGCGGTGGGGTGGGATGGAGAGCTACTCTTTCCTTCTAGGATTGTGAGTCTTTGTGCCTCTGTGATCACTCCCTTCCTGCTGCCAAACACGAAGTTCCTGTTGTCAGTCAAATCCTGTACCTACAGAAGTGGAACTGGCTAAGGGTGGAGGGGAGGGATGGAAGGAGGGCTATATAGTCCCAATAGAGTAGTAAAGTTCTAACAGCACATCCTTCCTCTTGCTGTTCTCTACCAAAAGCTATCTACAGCAGTTTTAAATCCAAACACCTGGCTTCCTGCTGTCTAAGCCACTCCCCCTAATTCACAGTTCCCTTCTGGTGGTGATGCGAGCTGGAATAGTGGAAGGGGAAGGGGACATTCCCCGATGGAAGGAATAAGCACGCTTAGCACGCACACATCATGCTGTCAGCTCCCGGGAGGGTCTAAGGGTTGGGAATTAAAATAGGGAAAAAAATGCCAATAGCTGAAGGATGGTGCTTGCGGTCCCCTGCGGACCACATACCACCTACTGGGTGCTGGACTCACTGAACCAAGTGAGGCATCCTGATGGGGCCTTGGATACCCCCAACGGCCTTGCCACAGGGGGGCAATCTGTGCAGAAACAGGTAGGTCCCACAGGTAAATCCCAGAGATGGCAGGTGACAGGGTTGGGGGAGCCACAGTCACAAAGGGGCCAGTCCCGTGAAGGGTGGGGGAAGATCCCAGGGTGTCAGAGAGGAGGATTAAGCATTCCAGAGGAAGCTCTTCTCCAGGGAGGGCAGGCAGTTAGCTCTGCTGCAATATGTCTCAGCATCTCTTTATGGGTGTCTTGAGAAAATACTTACAGGCCTCTTCTGCATGTGCCTGTACCCAATGGCCATACTGATTCCTGTTGCTACTGCTGTTCATGTTCAGTTTGCCAAACTGACATGCTGTTTTTTTATACTGTTCATAGTTTGTGCCTGATTTGTTAATTGTCCTGCTGTACTGGATTAGCAACTCTGATCTTACAGTAATGTTGTTTCATTTGTTCTCTCCTGGGTCGTACCTACCTGGTTAACAAAAATAACTACTGCTGCCTGAGTAACCACAGGTGGTAGTGAAGTGGGAGCAGTATTTTCTGTATAGCCTAAGGACTGTCTTCATTACAGAGTAATGGTATTAACTAAATTTTTTTTTGTTTACCGGGAAAGAAAGACTAGACATACTGCCTATTTTCAGCCCTGTCTTTTGGGGGGTTTGGTGAGTGAGCTTCTGATGCAAACCAGTTTTTTGGTGGGGATTGAGATAGCTTCCAATGCAAACTAACTGAAATTAAACCAGATTGAGCTGCTGGTGGTAATTTTAGTGAATGGGGGAAATTTGGTGACACTGGGGAAGTTGTCCTATTTTTCAGAAGTGCCATGAGGTCTTTAATGCCCACCTGAACAACCACCACCTGAAAAGGCAGACAGGACCTCTGTTTAAAGTCTCATCTGAAGGACAGTACAGAATTCCCCTAGCACTGACTCAAGTGCCAGCGTTTACGGTATAAAACCGGTGTGGGAGTAGAACCTATGGCCTTCTGGCCCAGAGGTGGATGTGATACCAGCTAAGTCATGCTGACACACCTTTTTGGGTAGAGGTTTTGTATGGGATCCCGTGGGAATTGGTTACATTTTGTTATGGTTAACAGCTATGATACAAGATGAAAAAAAAAAATCTGTGTAGGACCCCCCCCCCAATTACCTACACCACCACCCATTTTTTATTCTTCTAGATCTGCCTCAAATGCTGCATACCGATTTTCTGGCGAGCTCTATCTGGCTTGTAGTTGACCTCCAAGTGAGGGATATGTTTGCACACTTCCTGGATCAGCTCCTCCGGTGTGAAGCTCATGGCAGCGATGTTATAGGTTCTCATGGAAAGCTTCTCCGATGGAATCTGAAGGAAGTCAAATGTGGCACGGTAGCAATCGCTGATATGCATCATGGGAAGGCGGGTGTCTGGACGGAGGTAACATTCAAACCTCCCAGTAGTAATGGCATCATGGAAAATTTGAACAGCATAATCTGAAAAATGTAAATAAATCAGTTGGAAACTGAAATATCTAGTCGCCTTTGGCAGAATATTCTGTTTATCCCTCATTTACAAAAGACTTCCATGTATAAGAAGAGTGGTACAGATTACATTAGTGCTACGAAACAGATCACATCAACTCTAAACTCTTTTTGCAAAACATCTGTGACATTACTGTACTATAATGTTGGCACTCAGTGTAAACTAAATAAGTCAGACTGCAGATGGTTCTGAAAGGTTCTGGAAAGACATGCCAAGTTCTGAGAGTTATATAAGCCTTATTAGAACCTTCAGGATATCTTAAATGTTTTTTTTGTTTTATTATTCCTTTTTCTGCCCCTACACTGGCTTGACCCCCATCCTGCAACTTCCTCAGCCCCGTTAGCCTGGCTTCTCCCTTGTCTTACCTTGCCCTGTTCTCTTGTGACTTATCCCGCCCCCTGCACGGAGTGCTCTTGATCTACCGGGTGAAAGATCCAGAAGGGCTGTGCCTGGGTCATGGGGTGTGGGGACTGCGAAGGGTCTGTGATTATCCTGCCTGTCAGGATGTCTGTTTCCTGGTTTTATGGTCCCTCCCCCCATTGGCAAAGAAAAGCGTGTGTGCAAGGACATTGATGGCAGTGCCACACGGACTCCTATGCATGGCACGCTGGATGTCTGCCACTCTTTCACCTCCTCAGTGCTGTCTCAATGTGGCAGGGTGACCCCTGTCATAGTGGACACCACTGGGATACATCAAAACATGTTCCCCAAATAGTTTATATGTTCTGTATAATGTACAACATGTTGGTTGGCTGGATATAAATTAAGTGCTGAAATGCTTATAAAGCTTTCTGTGCATATTAACCTAAAGACAAAACTAAGAGTATAGTTACAAAATGAGAGGGAAATTTTAATATAAGAATAACAAAAGTTTATGTCTGTTTTTTCCTAAATGTTAGCAGCCCTCCTCTAAGATGTATTTTGCAAAAGATAGCATGAGGTAATATGATCCTCCAGGAGAGTTTAGGAGAGCACAGAATGTTCTGACCTTAGGTCTGACCTTTAACAATGTTGTAAACAAATTATGTAATGCACTCCAGGTGGCTGCCAAATAACTGTTTTCTGTGGTGCAACAGTGACCCCCTAGTGGCTAGTTTTATGTTATGCCTGCTGTTAATCAAAAGACAGGGGAAATAGTTTTTCCAACTTCTAGTGAGCTTATAAAAAGCCCTACCTCAGTGCTGAGAGAGGAGAGACAGGGTGGTCAGTTGAGTACTGACTGAGGAAGGTGGAATGCCTCTTAATAGTATGTGCTTTCACAGGTTTAGTGTCTCCAAATGTTTAGGGATTTCTAATACCGTGGCAAGAATTGACCCCATTCTTTAGCCAGGGCATATTCAAAACTCAAGAAATTAGTACTGTATTAATCTTTGATGTTCGCTGAGAGCGCTCTTCTCAGCACATGCAACGTCCCCAAAATAGCTTCCTTTTGACGTTCATAAGGTGTCACAAGTATTGGTAGCATATTTAAATGTGCCTGAAAGTTCTTTTTGATTAGTCCCATTGCTCCAAGCACTACTGGAACAATCTGTGTGTCCTTATTCCACATCAGTTTGGTTATTGACTGCATATCTTGGTATTTCATGATTTTGTGTCTCTCTGTACGCAGCACACTGTAGTCACTAGGGGTGGCTATTTCAATCAGTAATGCTACCTTTGTTCTCTTTTCTTGTATTACAATATCAGGTTTTGTTGCTTCCACTTTCTTGGCTGTTGGTATTGGGTGATCCCATGTGATCATTACTTCTTCATTCTCTGTGATTCTTTGTGATTCATGTTTCCAGTGTCTCTCTGCTACCTGTATGTTACAGTGTTTGCACAGTTTCCAGTGGATCAATCTTGCTACATTGTTGTGTCTTTCAGTATACAGGCCTTCTGCCATGAGTACTTCACATCCAGTCACGAGATGTGCAACTGTTTCTAATTCTGTACTACAGAACCTGCACTTGTCTGTTTCTCCTGTTTTTTCTATGGATTTTGTGAACCATCCTGTGCGTAGCCCACTATCTTGGGCTGCCATTAATAGTCTCTCATCTCGTGGCCTAAATTCACCTCTTTTTAACCACTCATGGGTCAGGGCTTGATTGACCTGTGGTTGCTCCAGTAGCTCCCTGTATTTTCCACTATAATTATGGACTTTCCAATTGTTTTTTCTTTTTTGTTGGTCTTTATCCTTATACTCCTTTTTCTGATTCTTTGCGCTTTCTGTTGCTGACAATTCCTTATCTACTTTTGGATTGACATCAATCTCTGCTACCCTTCTGAAGGCTTCTCCTAATTTGATGAGTGAAGTCATTTTAGGCTTATTTTCTTCATGATGCAAGACCTTGACTATGTTTGGGTCCAAGGATGTCAGTAAGTATGTATGTAGTCCCACTACTGTGGATCTATATGTGTAATCAATCTCAATGAGGCCCATGCCTCCCTCTGCCTTTGGGATGTATAATCTTGGCATGCACTGATTTTTGTATATTAATTGGTGAGCATGAAACATTTTTCTTGTTTTTATATCTAGCTGGTTCAACACTTTCTGTGGCCAGTCTATCACACCAAAGCTGTATGATATCACTGGAAGGGCGAGTTGGTTTATAGCTTGCACTTTATTACATGTTGTCAATGCAGTTTTCAAAATTAGCTTTAACCTTCTAAAATATTCCTTGCTTACTTTTACTCTCATTTGTTCATGTTGTGCTGTTGCTCCTTCATCTATTCCCAGGTATTTATACACTCCCTCTTGCTCAAGTTCTTTTATGTCACAAACCTCCGCCAGATTCATGTTTTCTTTACGAGTTAACTTTCCTGCTACAAATGTTGCTTTGGCACATTTGTCTAGGCCAAACGTCATCAGAAAAGGTCTTAACAATTTGTAGTTGTTCTTTCAAATGTTTGTCAGATGAACTGTAAAGTTGTAGGTCATCTACAAATAGAAGGTGAGATGTTAGCTGTTGATTGTTTTTGTTTCTGGGGTTCAAGCTGTATCCATAGCCTAGGTTGTTGATTAGGCTACTCAAGGGATTGAGGGCAAGGCAAACCAGAAGTGGTGACAAAGAGTCACCTTGAAATATCCCTCGTTGGATACTTATATTTGGGATGGTGATTTGACCTTTCTCATGATTTAATTGCACGGTGGTTTGCCACTTTGTCGTTGTTGTTGTGATGAAGTTTATCAGTGTGAGATGTATCCTGTAGATCCGTAAGCACTCAGTGATCCAGGAGTGTGGGATACTGTCAAATACTTTTTTGTAGTCGATCCATGATACACTAAGATTTCGGCATTTTTTGCAGCTCTCCATAATGGCTTTGTTCAACAGGAGATGGTCCTTTGTGCCATATGATTTTCTTTTATTACCTTTTTGTTCTATTTCCATGAGTTTATTGCAGTCTAAATGATTGTAGACTCTATCTGCATCGATTCCAGTATATAGTTTATATGTTGTTGGTAAACAGGTTATTGGGCGATAGTTCTTGGGGAGACTGGCAGGTTCAGATTTAATAAGAAGTGTGGTATTCCCTGTCGTTAACCAGATGGGTGTCAAGTCAGGAGTGCGATAAATAGTTTTTGAGGTAGCCAAATCTTGGTGCAAAGATGTTAGTACTTTCAGCCAGAAGTTGGGTACTGCATCTGGACCTAGGGTTTTCAGTTGGAGGCCTTCCTTATCTTCATTTCTATCTCCTTAGCTGTTAAGTCAGGCCACCCATATCTCTAGTAGTACCATTTCTAATGCTGTCTTTTATTTCCTGTATCCACTTTTGCATCCCTATTATGTTCAACTGGGTCTTCATAAATACTTCCAGAATTCCTCAATTTCTTTCTTTACTGATGGAGTTTTTATGTTGGCTGTTTTCTTCCCAGCTCCCTATAGAATTTCTTCGGGTCGTCTCTAAACCATCTATTTTGCATTTTTTCATTGTTCCTTTCTACGTATCTCCTGAGCTTCTCGGCGTGAGCACAGATCTTAAGCTTGTTACTTGAGATGGTAAAATTTAGGTCCTGATCTGTTTTAATACAGCATTTTTCTTTGATTTCATCCACTTTCCTGATGACTTTCATTGATCTATTACCTTTTCTAAACTCCTCCAGCAGTGATACTTCTGATCTTAGTTCCATAATTGTCCCTTTTATCCGCTTTTTCCATGATGGTATGCTGAATTTCCCTCTCTTTCTGTTCTTCATTCCTTGCTTTTTTGGCACTGCTCTATTTGTTATTAGTCTCGCTGCACAATAATGTATTCTGTTTATTTCAGTGACATCATATGGATCCCTCTGGATGGTTCCAATAACTTTGTTTATCTGTTTTATGTTCCCTAACTGTGTATGTCAGGCGTAATTTTGCAGTCATAGATAAGACATAGATACATAGACAGGTCTGGCAGATAAGGGCCTATGGCCCACCCAGTCTGCCCATTTGAGCTTGTAAGTTCAGTTTGTTTTCCTAGAAGTCTGTTTCCTTACCCTGACCTCTAGAATTCCTTTATGTCTATCCCATGCATTCTTAAATCCGTGATTGTTTCTGCCCCACCACTTCCTCTGGCAGGGTGTTCCACTTGTCCACCACCTGTTCTGTGAAGAAATTCTTTCTCATATTTCCTCTGAATCGTCCTCCCTCCAACTTCATCCCATGCCCTCTAGTCCTGGAACATCTTTTTCGCTTAAAAATAGTGTTTTCCTGCACCCTGTTCCTCCCTGTAAGATACTTGTATGTCCCTATCATATCCCCTCTCTCCCTCCTCTCCTCCAGGGAGTACATGTTCAGTTCCTTCAACCTGTCTTCATAGAACTTGTGATGCAATCCATGCACCATCTTTGTTGCCCTCCTCTGAACCTTCTCTACCCTGTCTATGTCCTTACGTAAGTATGGTCTCCAGAATTGTACACTGTACCCAGGTGGGGCCTCACTAGTGTCTTGTATAGCGGAATTATGACCTCCCTTTCCTGCTGGTGATGCCCCTGCCTATACATCCCAGCATCCTATTTGCTTTACCTGCTGCCTTGTCACACTGTTTCTACCTTGAGGTCATCAGAGATGACAACCCCAAGATCCTTTCCTGCTTGGTGCATGCTATATCCTCACCCCCCAACTGATACATTGTGCCAGGGTTTTTGTGCCCCATATGCATTATCTTGCACTTCTTTGCATTGAATTTCAACTGCCAAACCCCTGACCACTCTTCAAGTTTCTGCAGGTCGCTTCTCATTCTGTCTACACCCTCTGGTGTGTCTACTCTGTTACAGAGCTTTGTGTCATCAGCGAACAGTGAAATTCTGCCTTCTAAATCCTGTGCAATGTCACTGATGAAGATGTTAGATTGGACCGTCCCAGCACTGATCCCTGTGGTACCCCACTGGTCACTCTTCCCTCTGTGGAGTGACAGCCATTTACCACCACCCTCTGTGTCCTGCCACCCAGCCAGTTACCTACTCACCACACTACTGTGCTGCCCACACCCATATTCCCCAGTTTGTGTAATAGTCTTCTATGTGGCACAGTGTCAAAGGCCTTGCTGAAGTCCAGATAGGCCATTTCCACTGCCCTCCCCTGATCCACCTCCCTAGTCACCCCAGTCAAAAAATTCAACGAGGTTGGTCTGACATGACCTCCCCCTGGTGAAACCATGCTGCCTTGGGTCCTGTAGTCCATTGACAACCAGATGTTCCACCAATCTCTCCTTCAGTAGTGCTTCCATGATCTTCCCCACTACCCAGGTGAGGTTGACTGGTCTGTAGTTCCCTGCTTCCTCTTTGTTCCCACTTTTGTATAAGGGGACTACATCTGCTGTCCTCCAGTCTTTGAGTATCTCCCCTGTTTCCAGTGATCCGCTAAACAGGATAGCCAGAGGTTCAGCCACCACCTCTCTTAGTTCTTTAAGGACCCTGGGGTGCACCCCGTCTGGCCCCATTGCTTTATCAACTCTCCCTTTGATGTATTTTGATATATTTGTCCATGTCAATTAGGTCCAGCAAGTCTTCTCTCATGTTTTCTTCCTCTTGATTAAGGGTTGTTCCTGTAATTGGCATTTCCTGCTCTTCCGCTCTTTGTATGATTTGAACTGGAACTTCAGCTGTTTTGCTCGGATATGGCACTTGATGTGCACTTTGCTGGGTGTCTTTAGGAGGTGTGTCATGTTTCGTTTCATGTACCAATATTGGCTGAGCAGTTATCTGCTGTAATGGCTTACCAGATGATATTGGTGGAGGCTGAGTCTCTACCTCAAATCCTTCTTTCTTTAACTGTTCAAGGACTTCTATTTCGATGTGTTGCCTTTCTAGATCACTAAACTGTGCACTTTTCATTACATTCCACTTTTGTGTGGTTATTCTTTTCTTTGTGATGTTTGCCATATCTGGATGTCTCTGTCTATATGTCTGTTCAAACATGTCTGTAATTTTCGTTACTGTGCTGGTAAGAGCTGCTTTCTTTTTGGCATAAATGCTACACTATATCAGATCCCTTTTCTTTGCTGTGTCCCATGTATCTGCTCTTCCTGCTATGAAAGCCTCTGGTACCTCTTTCTTCTCTTTTGCTACTTCTTCACCTGCTTCCTTCTGTAGTCTGCCCACGTTAACCTCATCTATATACTTTTTTGTTTTTATTTGTCCTATTAGGGATCTAAAGTTTGCATCTGTCACACTGTTCAGTTTGTCTGTGGCAACTATTTCTCTCTGCTGCAATTTGTTTCAAAGTCTGATGGTATATCCTCTTACTGGAAACTCAGGGTGCGTCGCATAATAATAACAATACATAATTTCTAGTTTGTCCTCGTAAGTCCACTTAACTGTTTGCAGTCCTCTGGGCTGGCCTATCAGTCTTTTTACTGTTTGTGGTTTGCTGGCTTCTGCTGCCACTGTGGGACCCTGCTCTCCATGGTCTGACACTGTGGCAGGTGGTACTATTACTCGAGGATGCGGCACTATCACATCGTCCACCTTGCCCTAGTGCCTAGGCTAGGTTGGGCACTTTTTATGCTGGATCTAGCGCCTAGCTTTCAGTTTCATTTTTCTCTCTTTCCATACTATATATTGTCTATACAGTAGTATCGCCTTGGTAAGATTCTGTTAAAACAGGGCCCACCACGTGAAGGTACTCACCAAGACTTGAGCACGAAATAACTGGCTTGTCACTAGTGTCACAGATTGCTCCACCAACGATTCGTCACTCTCACTTCATCACTCCATCCGAGCCCCAGGGTGGTCAGTTGAGTACTGACTGAGGAAGGTGGAATGCCTCTTAATAGTATGTGCTTTCACACTGTTTGATTCATGCTGTGTTGAAGAAAAGTCTTAGAAACTGTTGAAGCTAAGCAGTTGTCTAACCATTTTGCTTTCTGTATATTTCACTTGCTGAAAATAAAATGATAAACGCAGTCATGTGTTTTTTATGCACCTGACTTGTGGTCTGCCTAAAATCATGTATCCTAAATGCATGCCCGGTGACACCCAACACCCTGTCCCCCAACCTCTGCTAGGGCACAGGCTAACTCCGTGCACCATGCCACCCCTCTCTAGAGGAGGACAGCAGTCCATCAGATGCTTGGTCCTCCCCTCCCCCAGACTGATCAACATCCTGATCTCATTCTCGAACTCATGTTGTTGGCACCACAAGTGGCAGCGCTACTGCTGTGCTGGCAGATGCGTTTTATTTTTGGTTTTTAAATTACAAAAAAATGCTTAAAACTTCCTTTTCCATCCATAAACATGTGTTAGTGAAGAGAAATTATACTAAAACTAACTCACAGCAGAATATTCTTAGTGCAGTAGAACTAACTGGTACCACTATAAGCCTAGCTGCATAATTGAGATCTGGATCACTAGGTCCTTTCTCCAACCACCCGCCTTGTTTGGGGTCTTTTCACCACCCTTAACCTTCATTTAGGAAAAGACCTACTGCTGGAGCTTGTCAGACTCTGTACTTTAAAATGATCAGAATTATATCAAGAGTTGAAAAAAGGTTCTGACTGGGTTCTTTTACAGAAGATGGCATTGAGTCTGAACTGGTTCTCTCATTCATAGTACAAATATTAGATACTTGGCATAAGAGGAGCTGCAAAACCAGGGACTGTCTGTGACTTGCACATACTGTAGATGTGGTCAGGGTAACCAAATATGGTACAACACTTCTGTATGAGTGAGATATACAGTACATTCTGAGTTTAGCTAGAATTGTTGACAAATGCCCATGTTTCTAACTTATAATTTTAATCATATGGTCTGTTTCATATGGGCAGAATTGCTTTGCTATACATACTCCTACACAGTTTCCTGCAATGACACTCTCTGCAAGAGCTTGGGTGACATACCTGTCATGCCCCCTCCTGGCTCTGAGTGCGCAGAGATGATTCCAGGGTACCGGAGACAGCGGAAGTCCAGGCCCTCCTTGTGATGATAGTACTGAAACAAACAGAAATATTTAAAGAAACAGTTGCTCTTGCTCTCAGCTATCAGTATGCTGAATGAAGGGAACTCAGAGATGCAGAAACATTGTGTACACATTCTTTTGTCTGTTATAAGGTATACACACCCCCCAAAAATATGTCCTGAGCTGACCCAGTGGAGCGGCAGGCCAAGACACTGGCTGCCTCACCACTTGCTGCACCGGTGACCTGTGTTCATGAACAGATGCAAGTCACTCGGTGGCTGGCTGGGGAGGGAGAGCTGAGCATCCCTAGGACAGTTCTCCTCCCTTGGGGAAGGGGGTATGCATGTCCCACTCAGCAACTGCCACCTAGTGGAATCTGGGTGCAGCGCAGTGTGATGTGAGGGAAGGGATGGGGGGGAGTGTCCCCAGAGGTGGCGCTCGAACAATGCATCACTGCACATGCTGTAGACCCCAAGGAGAAAAACAGTGTAAAAAACAAACAAAAAAACCCAAACCAGATTGCAGCTGGATGATGGCCAGTTCCCCCGCAGGCCCCACAGTGGCAACTAGGCATCTCTCCATAGGATGATGGAGCCAGGGAAGCTGGGTGGCAGAACTGGGGGACCGGTTCAGAAGGGGGCAGGTCAGGCAACTGGAGATACAATAACTGCAGGAGACAAAAAACTTCCATTGGGTCCCTCCCCCTAGAAGAGGAGCTCCATTGGGTCCCCCCCAAAGGAGAGCATCTAGTGGATCCCTCCCCCTAGAAGGAGAGCATCCATTGGATCCCTCCCCCAGAAGGAGAGCATCCATTGGGTCCCTCCCCCTGGACGGAGAGCATCCATTGGGTCCCTCCCCTGGAAAGAATGCATCCAATAGGCCCCTCCACCTGGAAGGAGAGCATCCAGTGGATCCCTCCCCCTAGAAGGAGAGCATCCATTGGATCCCTCCCCCAGAAGGAGAGCATCCATTGGGTCCCTCCCCCTGGACGGAGAGCATCCATTGGGTCCCTCCCCTGGAAGGAGTGCATCCAATAGGTCCCTCCCCCTAGAAGGAGAGCATCTATTGGGTCCCTCCCCTAGAAGGACAACATCCAATGGGTCTTCCACCCCGGAAGGAGAGCATCCATTGGGTCCCTCCCCTTAGAAGGAGGGCATCCATTGGGTCCCTCCCCCTAGAGGAAGAGCATCCATTGGGTCCCCCCCAGATGGAGAGCATCCAATGGGTCCCTTCCCCTGGGAGGAAAGCATCCATTGGATCCTTCCCCTGGAAAGGAGAGCAACCACTGGACTCTCTTGAGCCCTCCCTGCTGGCCTCCGCTCTTAACATCATGGGCTTGGGGCACAAACATGGGTCGCCAGCGTGTCATAGATCACCCATTGGTCAGAACCACAAAGCCAGCATCCTTATTTATATTTTAATAGGATTGGACCACTGGGTTTGAGTCCATTTTAAGGGTCATCTTGTATAAAATTACAGATCTGGGTGACTTCACCATTTTGCATTTACTTTGTATCATTGTCTACAAGTCAACTCATTTTTTTTTTTTTAAATCGGTACTTTGTTACCTTGTCGGTCCCACCTGCCCCCCCGACTGATCCCCCAGCTCCATCACCCAGCTCCCTGGGACTTCCCTTATCGCTGTCCATCCTTTGCCACAGGACCTGGAGATGCCCAGTCACCGGTGTGGCAGCTGTGGGGAACCAGGCCTTCATCCTGCCATGATTGGGGGGGTCCTCCATTTCCTCCCCAGGCCCATGATGCATGCAACGATGTGCTGTGCGCGCTCCGCCTCTGTGGAGTCACCCCACCTCTGGTGTCAATCGGATGGGACTCCTTCCCTTGCATCCTACTGCACTGATCCCAGATCCTAAGTTTACAAACCAACTGAGTGCGCACTGGGACGAGTGCTCAGAAACACTATATGGAATACTTAGTAGCTGAACACGTGAGTAAAGTTTTATTTTACAAAACTCCTAGAGTTTTGAAATAAAGCTTTTATACCACGTGTTTCTCTATGAGTTGTATGTGCTCGAAGCCTTTTCTACAAGTGATCCCAGATCCTCCACATGGCAGCAACCAAGCAAGGTGCATGAATCCCGCCCTCCCCAAGGGATGAGAACTGTACTTGGGATGCTCAATCCTCCCTCCCTCTCCCAGTCAGCCCCCGAGCGACCTGTGTCTCTTCTCGAACCTGGGTCGCTAATGTGGCAGAAGGTGAGGCACCCAGCACCGCAGTCCTCCATGCCCATGGGCCGGCTGTGTGTCTCTTATTTTTAAGAAATATCTCTGAAAACCATCCAGTTTGGTATCCAGGAATGTTCTTTTATTCAAATGTCTGTTCCACTAGCTCCGGCAAGTCAAGCATAGAAACATAGATACATGTAGTAGTAGTAGTAACATTTTTATTCAATTGACAAGAAAAAGAATAGGAGGCTCAACTGAGACAAACTCATTTCCAGTGAGGTCCTTAATACATACATAATTAACATAATCATAAAAGAACACACAAAAAACAACAACAATAACACTAACATCCATACAACATAAACAACAAAATGCACATTCATAAAGTGCAGTTATGTATACTATTATAGGGCGAAACATACATAATTACTCATCATTTAACCTTTTATCGGCTTCGGATTTAAACCAACTTTTTATTTCACCTAAGTTACGGCTGGAACTAATTGGCCTCAAGTAAGTTGGAAGTGAATTCCATAAGTTAGGACCCAAGTAGAAAAAGTGTTCTCTACCCAAATCCGTCCTTCTTCTGGGCAGAACATATTCCATACCCTCAGCAGAGCGTAACCCTCCTCTAATTATCCTAATCTGAAATTCATCAGTAATGTATTCTGGTACCCTACCCCTAACTGAATTGACCATATATCAAAACATGAAATATCCTTCTATCATTAGGACTCATCCAATTCAAGATTGATATAACTCTCTTCTATGAGTTCTCTTAGGGAATCCAAAATAAACCTAGCTATCTTATTAAAGGAAACATCTATTCTGGCCAACTGGGTTGAAGTTGCCCCTATATAAATAATATCCCCAAAGTCTAACAAAGGAATCAATGTAGCAATGGCTACCTGCTTCCTTACATTAACATCCATACAATTCCTAATTCTATAAAGTGCACCCAGACGACTATTAACTTTTTTAATTGTATATTCTATATAGGAAACCCAACTCAATGATCTATCCATATACATTCCTAAGTATTTATAACATTGGACTTGTTCAAGAGCAATATTATCCACAGTCACTATACTCAAACCCAAATTAGAATAGATCTCTTTATTTTTCCTAGAGGACAGTATTACCTGAGATTTTTTTGAGTTAAGAACAAGATTAGATTCCCTATAAAGTAACTGAAGCTCATCAAATGCTTTCTGAAGAATAAATTCTATCTGAGTTAATAATAGCCCTTTCATGTAAATAATAGTGTCATCTGCATACAGATGACACTGTACATCAGAATTAGTTAGAACAAAATTATTCATATATAAATTAAATAATATTGGACCCAAAATGGATCCTTGGAGTACCCCAGATATTATCTCCCTAAAACCAGAGTCCCATCCATTTATTCAAACCATTTGTTTCCTACCTGTTAAATAAGCCTCCAACCACCCAATCACCTTTGTTGAAACACCCAAAGCAGGTAGTCTGGACAGGAGGATGTCGTGGTCCAGGGTATCAAACGCCCTGGATAGATCTATAAAAATTGCTCCCACCGACATCCCCCTGTCCAGAGCATCCACAATATCCCCAGTAAACCTTAACAAAGCAGAAGTTGTGCCATGCATGGACCTGAAACCAGATTGGAACTTATTAATCAACTTACCATTTTCCAAATAGGTCTGTAATTGTTTAGCTATCAATCTTTCAAACACCTTAGCTACTATTGGTAATAATGATATAGGCCTATAATTCTCCATTAAAGACCTAGGTACATTTTTATAAACAGGAATAATTTTAGCCGTTTTCCACACTTCAGGAATTTCCCCACTTATAAGGGACATGTTAAAAATACTAGCCAAGGGGTATGAAATGACCGGAG
The DNA here is from genome assembly GCA_016271365.2 of Neoceratodus forsteri. Classification (NCBI taxonomy): domain Eukaryota; kingdom Metazoa; phylum Chordata; order Ceratodontiformes; family Ceratodontidae; genus Neoceratodus; species Neoceratodus forsteri. Next base: position 1,174,520,765 of record CM057451.1, on the reverse strand, counting down.
CAGCATATTTTAACAAAATGTTAGGATTTAACAAGATGTTAGGAAAACATAGAATATGCCAGCAGATAGGGACCCCAAGGTCCATCTAGTCTACCCATTTTTTTTCCTACCCCTTACTTGGAACCACTTGTTGACCTACTAACATATCTATCCCATGCTGTTTTAAACTGCTTGACTGTCTTTGCCTCCACCACCTCCTAAGGCAGTCTGTTCCGTGGGTTCACCACTCTCTCGGTAAAAAATAACTTTCTACTCCAAAACCTACCCCCCCAACCCTTAACTGCATGTTCTGCCCATTTGTCCTACTACAACTGCTAATCTGAAAGAGGTCCTGTACCTTGTCAATACCCTTTAAATACTTAAAGATCTCAATCATGTTCTCCCTCCCCCTTCTTTGTTCCAGGGAGAAGAGGTTTAGTTCCCTCAGTCTTTTGCCGTACGTCTTATGGTGGAGGCCATGGATTATCTTCGTTGCCCTTCTCTGCACTATTTCCAAACTATCAATGTCCTTTTTGAGGTGGGGCCACACCAGGGACCTATACAGTGGCATTATCACCTCACGCCTCCTGCGGGTGATGCCTCTCCCTATACAACCCAGGAGGCCACTCGCCTTCTGTGCCAGCTTCTTGCATTGCTTCCCACCTTTAAGTCATCATAGATGATGACTCCTAGCTTGCACTCCTGCTTTCTAGCTGTTAGTTTCTCCCCTCCCAGATAGTACTCTGCCTCTGGGTTCCGCTGTCCCATGCGCATCATCTTGCATTTTTTCGCATTAAACTTCAGCAGCCAGTCTCATGACCATCTTTCTAATCTTAATATGTCCTTTTGCATTTTCTGCAACCCCTCTAGTGTATCTAATCTTCCGCAGAGCTTCGTGTCATCTGTAAACAGAAACACCTTTCCTTCCAGACCATCAGCAATGTTGCTGATATACGCATTGAACAAGATCTGTCCCAGCACTGATCCCTGCGGAACCCCACCTGTCAACATCCCCTTCCCTGACTATGCTCCATTGACCAATATGCTCTGCGTTCTCCCAGCTAGCTAGTTTCTCACCCAGTTTGTGGTCCATGCCCATGTGCTCAAGTCTGTTAATCAGTCTTCTGTGGGGGACTGAGCCAAAGGCCTTGCTGAAGTCCAGATAGACCACATCGACTGCACCCCCTTGGTCCACTATTTTAGTGACCCAGTCAAATAATTCCAGTAGGATGGTTTGGCAGGACCTTCCTGCAGAAAAGCCGTGCTGCTTTGGGTCCACCTGCCTGCTTGCTTCTAGAAAAAAACATAAATTGTTCTTTTAGAAGAGATTCCATCATTTTCCCCACTATCGAGGTGAGGCTGGCTGGACGGTAGTTTCCAGCCTCATCCCTGTTCCCACTCTTGTGCAGTGGCACCACTGTAGCACTTTTCCAGTCCTCTGGGACTACCCCACTTTCCAGGGATTTGTTGAAGAGTGAGGCCAGCGGAGCTCCTAATTCCTTTCCCACTTCCTTGAGTATCCTTGAATGCATGCTGTCGGGTCCCATTTCTTTGTCTACTTGCAGCTTGTTTAGCTCTTCCAGGAATCTTTGTTCTGTGAATGGACTTGTGTCCACTCCCTCATCGATGACTTCCTTTCTGGTTAGTGCTGGACCGTTGTCGTCTTCCTCCTGTGTAAAGATCGAGTGGAAGTACTTATATAGGATTTCTGCCTTCTCCTTTTCCCCTAAGCTCATGTGCCATCTTCCTCCTTCTTCAGTCTTACGATTCCCTCTTGCTTTTCTGCTGTCTCTGTACACAGTTTTGTCTCCTTTGGTTACTCCCTTTGCTATCCTTACTTCTGCTTCGGCCTCTGCAGCCCTAATAGCTTTTCCTGTCTCCCTCAGCTTCTCCCTGTATGCCTCTCTATCGAGGTCACTACCAAAGTCCTTGTATCTTCTGAAAGCCTTCCTCTTTTCCTTGACTCTGCCTGCTTCTTCTCTTGAGAACCAACGTGGACATCATTTTTTCTTCGTCTTGCTGACCTGCCCGATAGTGTGCCGTGGTGGTGATTATTGTCAGATTCAATCTGGTCCAACACTCTTCCACTCCCACCCCCATTTGTCCCGCATTCCAGATTATCCTTCAGGTATGCCCTCATGAGGTTAAAATCTGCCTTCCTGAAGTCTAGGACTTTCTGCTTTGTATGACTAGCCTCCTCGACTTTATTGACTGTGTACCATACCATGCGATGGTCACTAGAGCCCAGGTGACTATGCATTTCTACGCCCGAGACTTGGCTGCTGTTAGTAAGTACTAGGTCAAGGATTGCCCTCTCCTGTGTAGGTGCCTTTACTAACTGCTCAAGGTCTGCCTCATGTAGTGCCATTAAGAAGTTGCGACTCCTTACTGATGCTGCTGTGTGGGAGCTCCAGTCTACGTCCACTAGATTGAAGTCTCCCACCAGCATGATCTCCCCTTTTTCTGACATCCTTAGGATGGTTTCAAGGATATCTTTGTCCCTTTCTTCTTCCTGTGCTGGCAGCCTGTAGATCACTCTCACCCTTATAGGAGCCTTGCTACCAGCCCCTATAGTGACCCACAGGGCCTCTGCTTCGTTCTGAGCACCATGGAGCTCTGTCACCTTTATTTTCTCCTTTACATAGATTGCCACCCCTTCCCCTTGTTTCCCTTTCTGGTCTCTCCTGAATAGGTTGTAGCCTGGGATTACTATATCCAAGTCACGACTGTCATTGAACCAAGTCTCAGTCACAGTAATCCAGTCAAGGTCGGCCTCCAAAATTGTGGCCGTGAGTTCCAGGATCTTATTTGCCAGACTATGTGTGTTGATGGACATTGCCTTCCATGTCTGGGTAACACATCTGTTTGCATATCCACCCTCCTTAGTTTTAGCTTCCCTCACCCATGTATCCCTACTTGCGCTGGTATTTCCTATCACAGTTTTGTATCCTTTATCCTTAACTTTTCTCTCTGTGTTCAGTCCCGAAGTAATGCTCCCTAGTCGTGGGGGAGAAGTAACCAGATTCCTGCAAGAGGGCGCAGGAGTAATTTCCTTCTCCCCACTTATTAAACTACCAGTGTAAACGTCGAATTTTGAGCACCTAGACCCCTTACATACATAGATACTGTTGGCTAATAAGGGTTGTCGGGCCCATTCAGTCTGCCCATTTATGCTACCTGACGAAGCAGCCAGTGACTCTATCTGGTCACTGGCTTTAGAGTTTTTGTCCCATCTCCAATATTCCTTTATTCCTGTCCCATGCATATTTGAAGCCTGCCACCATATGGGCAGCTACCACTTCCTGGGGCAGGCTATTCCATGCATCCACCACCCTCTCTGTTAAAAAGAACTTCTTGACATTACCTCTTATGCGGCCACCCATCAGTCTCATATCATGCCCTTTTATTCTGGCACTACTTTTAAACTGAAATATGTTTGTCCCTTTCATTCTGGCACTACTTTTAAACTGAAATATGTTTGTCCCCTTCCACCTTGTTCGTGCCCTTGAGGCATTTGAACATTTATATCATGTCACCTCTCTCCCTCCTTTGCTCCAGCATGTACAAATTGAGGTCTCTGACTCTTTCCTCGTAAGACTTGTGATGCAGGCCCTTCACCCTTTTGGGTTGCCCTCCTCTGTACCGTCTCCGTTTTGTCAATGTCGTTATGAAGGTGTGGCCTCCAGAACTGAACACAGTACCCAAGGTGAGGCCTTACCAGGGTCTTGTACAGTGGAACTATCATCTCCCTCCTTTGACTTGTGATTCCCCTTCCAATGCACCCAACATCCCTGTGGCCTTTCCCACCACCTTGGCTGCCTACCTTGTGGCCTTCGGGTCATCTGTGATTATGATCCCAAAGTCCCTCTCTTCCTTAGTAACTACCAACAGCTCTCCCCCTAACTTGTAGCTTGCTACAGGGTTCCTGCTCCCCATGTGCATGATTTTGCATTGCTTTGCATTAAACCTTAGTTGCCATGCATCTGACCATCTCTCCAACCATTCCAGGTCCTTTCTCATCCATTCCACCCCCTTCGGAGTATCCACCTTGTTGCAGATCTTGGTGTCATCCACAAATAGGCAAACCTTTCCCTCTAGCCCATCTGCAATGTCACTGATCAAGACATTGAAGAGGACTGGCCCCAGAACTGAGCCTTAAGGTACCTACCCCACTGGTCACCTCCTTTTCCTCTGATTGGGTTCTGTTTAGCACTTGTGACAGGGTTGAATATGGCCCTGTCCAAGTTGTTATGCAGAAAGTGTTTAAATGCAAGGGTTTGTTCTAGCCTCTCCTTTTCTGTCTTCTCTGTCTGGCTGTGTAACCACATTTTCTCATGAGACCTAGAACTTGATCATCCTAATGGTCTTGCAATTCTCTGCCTCTCGCTATCTCTCTACCCTTACTTGGCTATTCTGTCTTTTCTTCCCCCTTGCATATCTGCTGGTATAAAATATATGTGAATCTTTTTGTGGAAATGTAATTGATACTGGGATCCCTTTGTTTAAAACTGTATATAGTTATACTGTTGAAATGATTGCAAAGCTAAAACTGTATATAGGTATACTGTTGAAATGATTGCAAAGCTATTTGGAACTCAAGGTGTTAACCTGAGATGACATTTTTAAGCCTTTTGCAAAAGATGTAAACAAGAGGTCAGTTCTGGGTCACAATGTTCTTTTCGCTGCACCTGCTGAAATTGACAAGAACATCGGAAACTTACAAGAACACTGTGTGAGAAGCATGCTATTTTCTTAACGGGCTCCTGCACAGACTTATAAAAAGGAGCTGCAATGTTTTGCAAAAGAGAGAGAGAGACTGAGATTAGAAATTGAGAAAAAAAATTCAGAAGGACACTGTTTTTCTATGTTCCTACTGCCATTGTAAATAGTTATTCTGAACAATTAATTTTTTTTTATTTTACTATTATTAATAAAACTCTTGTGAATTTTACAACTGCTCCTGGTATTCCTATACTTCCTGACCTGTGCCTTGACGACAGATGGTGTCAGCCTAAGTGGGATTTACACTGTACATAGTCTAAACCAGGAGTTTTGTGCGTGGATACTAGACCTGTACCAGAAGACATAGAAGAAAGACATGGATTCTGCAGCAGCAAGCCCAGAAGTGGCTACCAGGAGAAAGGCAGCCAAACTAGCAGAGACAGAAGTCCAAGCTGAGACCATACAGCTAGAACCAGTGATAGAAAAAGAGCAGGCAGTGACAGAACCTGAAAGTCTGACTGCCTTTTTCAAATGGTGGGCTATACAACAACAAAAAAACAAACAAACAGAGAAACAGAGAAAAGAAGAAATGTAACAACTCGAATAGCAGAGGAGAAATGAGGTGCTGCGACGGGAGCAGCAGATGAGAGAAGAGATGAAGTGGCACGAGCAGCGGTGACTGGATGCCATGCAGGCTATCGAAGGTAGAGGATCTGGCACAGATCCAGATGAGCAACAGGACACAGGCAACTTGAAATACATTAAACTTACGAGGTTGTGTCCCTCTGATGATATCGAAGCATACCTGACAACTTTTGAAAGGGCTGCCACAGCCTGCCAGTGGCCAAAGCAGAAATGGTCAGTAAGACTGGTACCTTACCTGACAGGGAAAGCCCAACTTGCTTACAGCAATATAGACACTGCAAAGTCAGAAAACTATGACCTGGTGAAAAGCAAAATCCTGAAAAGGTACGACATCTCAGGAGAGACTTACAGGCAGAGATTTAGGTCTCTGAAATACAACTCAGTCGACAATCCTCGAGAAGCCTTCACCCGACTCAGAGAACTCCTTATAAAAAGATTCCAACCAGAGGGCAAAACAGTCCAACAGATCATCGACACATCTGCAATGGAACAATTCATCAACATTCTTCCTACAGATGTGCAGCTTTGGGTAAAAGAACACCGACCGGAAAGTGGCGAAAAGGCTGTTTCTTTGGCTGAAGACTACCAAATGGCCAGACAGATGCCACAGCAGTGCGGTAACAGCCAAGCACTGGTAAGACATTCTTTTTCCCATTTAAACTCCAAGTATGATAAAAACTCTGGTGGGGGTAACACATATGCGCCCAAATACTTTATTTGCTATAACTGTAATAAGCCTGGTCATACTGCAAGAAATTGTTGAAGTAAGAAGAGTGACACTGGAGCAGATTTGTCCTTAGCAAGTTGGGACAAGTACTTAACAGATGTGAAGGTGGGAGATAAGACTGTGAAGGGACTTCTAGATTCAGGAAGCAGACAGACCTTAGTACATATTGAAGTGCTAGGAAAACAGTGTTCAAAAGGACCAGGTACTGGTGTCATCTGCATCCACGGGGACACTCATTGCTATCCCACCAGCCAAGTGACTCTGACCATTAAGGGTGTATCGCACGAAATGAAAGTGGGGGTAATACCTAAGTTAACTGTACCTGTGATTATTTGAAATGACTTTCCACAATTTATTGAGTCAATCAAAGAGGGAGTAAATCCTGATGTTTTAGCAGTTGTGGTGACGAGCTCAGGCAAAGAAAATACCACATGGTGGGGACTCTTCCTTTCGTTGATTTTGATTCAGACTTGTTTGAGCACAGCTCCAAGATCTAGAAATCCAGAAAACAGACAATGCCTGAAGAAACAGTGGCAACAAAAGACTGATGGACATAAGGGGTTAATATATGAAAATGCTGAAAGTAAACTGATCACGGATTGTGATTTTCTTTCAGAACAAGCTAACAATGTTTCTCTCCAGGGTTATTTTAAGTGGCTGGGGGTGAAACCAAAACAGAGTGAACCTATGTTTAAAAAAATGTTTGGGTAAAACCCCAGACTACAGGACCAGATAGAACAATTGATTATACCATAAAAGAATAGATTTGAGTTGTTACAGATAGCACATGATAGTCCTATGGCTGGTCACTCAGGGAGGGATCGCACCCTTGCCAGATTGCTGTACAAATTTTGCTGGCCTGGAATTCATGAAGATGTTGCTACCTATTGCAGTTCCTGTGCTGAGTGTCAGACAGTAGCCCCAGTGACTAAAAAACACAAGGTGCCCCTAACCTTGATAGATGTGTCTTTTGAAAGAATTGCAATGGATGTAGTTGGTCCCTTACACAAAAGTAAAAAGGGAAATCGATTCATTTTGGTAGCATGTGACTATGCTACTTGATACCCAGAGGCAGTTCCAATGCATACGGTCACAGCCTCAAATGTGACAGCAAAGCTTGACAACATTTTCGGCAGGGTGGGCATACCAGAGATTATTACTGATCAGGGTAGTAATTTTGATGCTACACTACTGAAGGAGCTGTATCAACTACTGGGTCTCACTGCCATGAGAATCTCCCCTTACCATCCTCAGAAAGACTGTCTTGTTGAGCATTTTAATTAAACCCTAAAATGCATGTTAAAAAGGTTTATAAAAGCGGAAGGGAAAGACTGAGATCAATACTTGCCTTACTTGCTTTTTGCTTACAGAGAAGTGCCACAGGCATCAGCAGGTTTTTCACCATTTGAAATGCTTTATGGTAGACAACCTAGAGGGCTACTAGATGTAATAAAAGAAACATGGGAAGAGAACCCTCATCAGAAGCAGTCTATAACAGCTTATATGTGTGCCCTGAGAAAGAAGCTGGCAAAAAATATTGAAATTGCCCATAGTAATCGGGAAGAGGCTCAAAACTAGGAGAAGGTGTATTATGACCATGGGGTAAAATAAAACATTTTTGAGCCAGGTGAAAAGGTCTTGCTACTGCTACCCCCTACAAAAAACAAACTGTTAATGAAGTGGCAAGGGCCTTATAAAGCGCTTAGACGTACTGGCACTGTTAACTATGAGACTGAGACTCCTGATAGGAAAAATCCTACTAAGATATGCCATGCTAACCTCCTCAAAAATGGGTTGAAAAAACACCAAAAGCTGTTTTGCTAGTTTTACCAGAAACTGATAAAGAAAATATTGATGTAGCTTATAATAGACTGGAACAAACTGTTACTGCTGATGCTGTAAAGGTAAATGTTTCCTTAACCTCTGAAAAAAAACTGCAGAAATTTGTAACTTGCTAAAGATATTTAACAGTACTTTTACCAGAGTACCAGGCCAAGCAAAGGGGGTCAAGCATGTAATAGTGAGAAGGAATGCTCACCCTATTAGACAAATGACATACAGATTACCAGAGCGGTTAAGAGGAGACGCAGCTAAAGAAATACAAACAATGAAAGAACCGGGTATCATAGAAGAGTCGAGAAGTGCTTGGTCATCATCAATGGTGATTGTGAACAAAAACAAGGGGGTGAAAGAATATGCCTTGATTTTAGGAAACTTAATCAAGTGTCAGAATTTGACAGTTATCCTATGCCCAGAATAAATGTTTTGGTGGACAGACTGGGAAGTGCTAAGTATGTCAGTACCTTCAATCTCACCAAGGGCTACTGGTAGATCCCCCTAGCTAAAGAATCCAGAGACAAAACTGCATTTGCCACTCCTACAGAATTCTGTTAGTTCACCACTATGATGTTTGGTTTACATGGCGCACCTGCTACATTCCAGCGGTACATGAATGTAATTTTATCTCCTCACACTGGTTACTGTGCTGTATATCTGGATGATGTTGTGGTGTACAGTCCCGACTGGAAAGGCCACCTGGAACACCTATAAGCAGTTATCCAATCAATCAAAAAGGCACGTCTGGCAATTAATCCTACCAAGTGTGCATTGGGCATGCAGGAAACCAGATATTTGGGCTATGTTTTGGGAAATGGAGAAGTCAAGCCAGAGGTTTCCAAGATAGAATCTGTGGCTAACAGCCCTGTCCCTAAGACCAAGAAACATGTCCGGTCATTTTTAGGGCTGGCTGGTTATTATTGGAAATTTGTTCCCAACTTTAGAGAGTTAGCTACTCCCCTCACCAAACTCACAAAAAATGGTTCCCAAATAATGTGAAATGGTGCCCAGAGAATGATGAAGGTTTTCAGGCCATTAAGGCTGCGTTACGTTCAGCCCATTTTAAGAAGCCCAGACTTTGAGAAACATTTTTTGTTACAGACAGATGCATCAAAGGCAGGCCTAGGTGCAGTCTTGAGTCAGCATATGGATGGGAAAGAACATCCTATTCTGTACATAAGCAGGAAATTGCACAACAAAGAGTAAAGGTACTCCATCACTGAAAAGGAATACCTTGCGGCAAAGTGGGCCATGGAGTCCCTTAAGTTTTATTTACTAGGAGCAGACTTTGTACTTGTAAAAGATCACAATCCTCTCTGTTGGCTTAACCAAATGAAGGATACAAATTCTAGAATCACACGGTGGTATCTGGTCTGAAACCATTTAAATTTAAAGTGATTCACAAATCTGGGAAAGATAATGTCAATGCTGATTTTCTGTCAAGATATGAATCAGGAATTGAGAATTACGAAGGTTGAAAAAAACAAAAATGTGTGAGTTTAAACTTCACTATTTGCTGTACTTTTGTTACAGAAAAAAGGATACTGCATATGCACAGAACTGTAAAGGTTATATGCTTATATTAGATGAGAATTACTAGAAAGTTTTGGAAACCTGTTTTTGTAAAACAGGTTCCTTCTTGGGCGGGGTATGTGACAGAGTTGAATACGGCCCTGTCCCAGTTGTTATGCTTACAGTGTTTAAACACAAGGGTTTGTTCTATCCTCTCCTTTTCTGTCTTCTCAGTCTGGTTGCACAACCAAATTTTCTCATGAGACCTAGGACTTGATCACCCCAACGGTCTTGTAATTTTCTGCCTCTCGTTATTGCTCTACCCTCACTTGCTGTTCTGTCTTTTCTCCCCCCCCCTTGCATATCTGCTGGTATAAAAATATATGTGAATCTTTTTAAGGAAATGTAATTGATACAGATATCCCTTTGTTTAAAACTGTATATAGTTATACTGTTGAAATGATTGCAAAACTAAAACTGTATATAGTTATACTGTTGAAATGATTGCAAAGCTATTTGGAACTCAAGGGGTTAACCTGAGATGCAATTTTATAAGTCTTTTGCAGAAGATGTAAACAAGAGGTCAGTTCTGGGTCACAATGTTCTTTTTGCTGCACATGCTGAAACTGACAAGAACACTGGAAACTTACAAGAGCACTGTGTGAGAAGCATGCTTTTTCTTAATGAGCTCCTACACAGACTTATAAAAAGGAGCTGCAATGTTTTGCAAGAGAGAGAGAGAGAGACTGAGATTGGAAATTGAGAAGAAAAACTCAGAAGGACTCTTTTTCTGTTTCTACTGCCATTGTAAATAGTTATTTTGAACATTTTTTTTATTCTACTGTTAGTATTAAAACTCTTGTTGCAAATTTTACAACTGCTCCTGGTTTTCCTATGCTTCCTGACCTGTGCCACAACGACATCACTACTTTCTGTTTTCGGTCCTTTAATTTTTAATCCAGGTTACCACCTTGTGTCCCATCCCCAGACTTTCTAGCTTGTTGACCAGCCTCCTATATGGGACAGTATCAAAGGCTTTGCTGAAATCTAGGTAGGCAATGTCTAGAGCCCCCCCCCAGTCTACTGCCTTTGTCAAAGAAAGCTATTAGATTAGTTTGTAAGGACCGCCCTGTGGTGAACCCATGTTGCCTGGGATCCAACATCCCCATGACTTCTAGGTACCCCACTATTCTTTCCTTTGCTTTGTTAGGTGTAGACCATCAAAGTGGAAGTACTCTCTTTCCCAGAAGTCTTTCCAGTCGCCAGTGAAGTGGAAATCCTTTTTGAGGCACCATCCCTTCGGCCATGCATTAAGTTTGTTGATCTCCTTTTCCCTGATTTTCTGTTTTTTGCGCCCCTTTTTCCAAACAGGCAATACTTCAGAAAAGGCTAACCAGATGAAACAGAAGACAACTTTTCCCCTAGGTGGGTCAGATGCTCTTTTGTCTTATCCACCGATCTGCAAGCCAAATCATTTGTCCTTATGTGGACCAGGATGTCTGAGCCCTTAGCTTCCTTTCGTATGATTTTTGTGATGCGGTCATTGTCCCTCCAAGTCAATGATCCTCTGAGACATCTGATCTTTACCCTTGTGTTTGTACTGTCCTCTAAGTCAGGCTTCATTTCCTTAATGACGGAGTCCCCAATGATGAAAAGGTTCCTCTTTTTGGGTTTGATGTTTTGTTTCACATTTTTAGGTTTAATGCACATGTGCAACAAACCTTTTGTTATGAGTGGAAGGGGATTTCAGAGGTGTGTCTCTGTAAGCCTATTGCTGAGTTAAAAACTATAGGGATGAAGCAGTTTCTAGACCAATAACCACAGACTTTAACTGTGACACCACTCTCCTTCGGCTGAATGCACTTCAAAAGGACCAAGCCAATAAATTAGAGGGCTTCAGTTCTTTGATGTGCATGAAGCTATTCAACAAACAGCTGATGGGCTGGCAACACCAGCAGCCTGTCATTAAAATCAGCAGCAGTGACAACCTGAACAGACTACATCAGAAAATTGAGGGGAGATCAACAGAAAATTTGACCTGTGTTGTGCCAGTCTTCATTATTTTATTACCGTTAAAGATGTTCCTACTTCTTCTGCCTAGCCTGCAGCAGTGACATCACCAGGCTGATTTTGGGGAGGCTGTAAGACCCCCAATCATTTCCCCATTAAGAGACATAATCACGGCTTCACTGACTTGCTGGAATAAAGAAGCTGTGATTTCTTTAAGGATGCGGCACTTCACAGTGCGACCACACGGACTGCACTTTCATTTTTTTTCTGCCTGACTTCATGATGCTGATCACGGAGAAAAACGAAAGTGACTGAAACTGAATGAGCGTGCAGGCGGGATTCAGGTTCGGATTTAGTCACTGGTTGCAGAAGATCGGGAGCGACTCTTGAATGGGACGTTATTGAGCAGTGGGAGGAAGACAGAACCAGCGAGAAGGTGGGGATTATTTTCACAGAGCCAGAAAAGGGCTGGACTGACTGACAGGGTTGGAATGGCAGTTGGCACTTCAGCAGGTGAGCCAGTCATTGAACCGCAGGAGAGAGATCGACAAGGGTGGGGGGGTCATACAACCGAGTGACCACCTCAACTTCCCGGTAATGCGCATGTCTGGAAATCACGGCTTCAACTTTTGCCTTTAAAATAAAACAGTTTACAGCCCTCATTTCGAAATGGGACTTTTTTTGAGCATGTCAGTGTTCATAGCCCTATCTGGTAAGATGCTTTATTTATATTGGACTAAAAATAAGTAATTCCAGCATGGACGCGTTTCCCCTTGGCTCTGCGCCTGTCTAGCTCATGGACGTGTGGAGCCGAAATTGCAGATAGACCGTCTAAAATAATATTTTTGCAAAAATACACAGTATGGAGCCACTGCATTAACGTATACAACTACTACTACTAGTTAATTTTACATTTGTGAAGCTTCCTCCCTAAACCTTCAGTTTGGGCAGCTCCAAATTAGTCTTACAGGCTGACAGTAACAATGTCCCTTTAATATTCTCAGCTTCTTGCCAGAAATAACTAGAGATCAGAGAAAACTAACAGCCTTTTTCCAAACTGCCTACCTAATGGGTTTGTGTTGAGTGTTTGTGTTTGTGGCAAGCAAGGGTAGCAAGCTCAGACAAGGCAGCCAGCGATACAGAGCACTGCCAGAGTAATACTCTTTTTTTTTTCTTTTTTTTTTTTGTCCGACTCATCTCATATTTGCTCAGGGTACTGTAACCTTCCCAGCAGATCTACTGGGATAATGCTGTCTGTTTTCCTCTGGGGTCTCCAGTAACCTTCCAACTTTCTTTGGGATCCTTAACATTCCCAGCAGTTCTGCTGGGATAATAGTGTCTCTCTTGTTGTCCTTGGTGGTCCAGTAACTAAATGTCAATTTCTAAATCAAGCGGCATTGAGAATAGCTATACAGAGTTCCATAATCTCAATCATTGACTATGGCCTTATTATTTATGGCTCAGCTACCTCCACTGCTCTAAGACGTATCTCAATCACTCTAAATAAGGCCTGCCGGCTCCTCACGGGGGCTCAAAGACTGACTCACACGTGTGATCTGTACTATGAATCAGGCTGGTTGAACCTATCAAATCGTCTTATCTCACCTGCACAATGGCAAAAAAATCCATCTTGGGACTGACTCCATTATGTATTCAAAACCTACTCCGACTGAATCCTGGCTCACGACCCACCACCAGATCTGAACGCCAACCTTTCCTGGTTCCGAGATGCCGGACTGCACAGGGACAATGATCTTTCGATACAGGGCCCCACATGGTTCAATGCGCTTAGTCCACCTACTCTATCCTCAACCTCGCTGAAGCTTTCAAATCCATGCTCTATGCCCACCTCACCACCACTAGCAACTGTGATTGCGCTTAGATAAAGACTACTACTCCTCATGTCCATCCTCACATCTGAGGCCTTCCTCCTGACTAATGAACCCTCTGGTACCTCTACTACTTCCTGTCTCCCACCCAAACTCACTCCCCCTTTTTTCCTGTCCCTCTCACTTCCTCCCGCCACCACCTTCCCTCCTCTCTAGCCTCCTTTGGCCCTAATGATCACACTCTCCTGGAAGTTTCCTTAACCTCAAATTGTCTACTCGATTGAACCTGTTATAGCTTGTTTTTCTATGAAACTTAAAAACGTTACTGCCTTAAACTGTTAATAGCAAATCTATGATGTAACTTTCCTGTCTGGTTTTACCTGTAATGTGTATCGTGCTTTGTTAAATGTTCTTTGTGACGTGGAACCTTTGTAAAAGAGCCCTGGCTCAAAAGTATTAATTCCTAGACTAATAAACTAAACTAAACTAAACTAAATAAATGTTTCCACATGTACCAATAAATAGAGGTGGTGATAACCAGCCTTTATAAACATATCTCTCCCCATTAAAATGCAGGAAGAAACACCATTTGAAGGTAAAAATTTCATTTTTTTTCCAAGGGGCATGCCCCTGGACTCCCCTAGTTGGGTTAAGATTTTGACTGAGGGGCATTAGCCCCCCCCCCAACTTTCTACCTTTGGTGACGCCTCCCCACACGGTCTGTAGGCAGTTTGAAACTGACCATGATGTCTCAAATTACAGCATTTTTTTCTCCTAAGCTAGCAAGTCTCCTAAAGAGAAATTAACCCTTGCCCGTGTCTCTGTAGTATGGAAATTATTCTCCTTACTGTGGCAACTTTTAAATATAGGAAAAATAATAATAATATACCTCTGTTTCTCTGCACCAGCAAGTGTATATTGCAAACAATGTTACCCTAACCAAAGGCACATATTCATTCTAAACTTTTTTGTGTCTATATTACATGAATGCCGTTTGAAAGATGAACCCACACTTATAGAACTGTGAGTATATGAATGTCACCAACTTTGCAGTCCTCTCCTGCCCCCTTCCTTTATTTCCTTTTTCACCACCCCTCCTCCCATAACTCTTATGTTCCCCTCCCCATGGCCTAGCCATCCATACCCCTCCCCTGTATGCTACCCTTACCCTTCCATTTTTTCCTCTTGCATATATACATATATATATACACACACACACACACACACACACACACATATACACACACACACACACCCCAAGACCTGCCATGATCTGAGTGATGCATGGTTATGATATTATATATATTGAAACTCAATAAAAAGAATAACTAGTAGGTTACTAGTGGGGTACCGCAGGGTTCAGTATTGGGTCCAGTCCTTTTTAATGTCTTCATCAGTGACATTGCAGAGGGACTGGAAGGAAAAGTATGCCTTTTTGCAGATGACACAAAGATCTGCAACAGGGTTGATACACAAGGAGGCGTAGAAAGGATGAAAAGGGACTTGGCAAGGTTGGAGGAATGGTCAGAAGTATGGCAGCTAGGATTCAGTGCAAAGAAGTGCAAAATAATGCACCTGGGAAACAAGAACCCAGGGGAAGAATACACAATGGGTGGGGAGGTAGTAACAACAACAAAAAAGGAAAGGGACCTGGGGGTAATCATATCAGACGACCTTAAGGTTAGCAAGCAATGTGAGAAGGCAGTAGGGAGGGCTGGGGGTATACTGGGATGTATAGGGAGAGGCACCATCAGCAGAAAACAGGAAGTTGTTATCCCTCTGTACAGACAGTTGGTGAGACCCCATCTGGTGTACTGTGTCCAGTTCTGGAGACCCCATCTCCACAAGGACATAGACAGGATAGAGGCAGTCCAGAGGAGGGCAACTAAAATGGTGCAGGGTCTGCAAGAGAAGCCGTATGAGGAGAGACTAAAGGAGCTTAACATGTATACCCTTGAGGAAAGAAGGGAGAGGGGGCATGATAGAAACTTTTGAGTACCTCAGAGGAATCAACAAAGTCCAAGAGGGTAGCATCTTTCAGAAAAAGAGACTTGCAAGAACAAGGGGACACAATTTAAAGATAGAAGGAGGGCGATTCAGGGGCAATGTGAGGAATTATTATTTCACAGAGAGGGTAGTGGATGCATGGAACAGCCTTCCTGAGGAGGTTGTGGGAGAATTCAAGAATGCATGGGACAGACATAAGGCAATTCTTGTGGGGGGTAGGAAGAAATAGGCTGTTGGTTAACTAGGATCTGCGACCTATCCTGTAGGTAGGGAAATGGGCAGACTAGATGGGCCTAGCGGTCCTTATCTGCCGACAAAGTCTATGTTTCTATGTTTCTAACTGGCAGATCCCTACATGTATTCTCATTTTTCTTATGCACAACTATTTTCCTTGCCATCCTTCCTGCAGTGATCTCAGTATTTGCCTTCTGTCCATGGTGATCCTCTGCACCAGCTCTCTCCTAGCCTAAAGACAGTTATTATTCTCCTAAATGCGCTGTCTATTCAGTACCCTTGATATCAGTCTAGGTGTAAAAAACAAAATGGATTTTTCCCAAAGTGAATCCTGCGCACTCAGTATCGTGTAAGACAGCCGATTGCCGTACCAAACATTCCTTGCACTTGTAGCCCAAGTGCCCATGTAACATCTAAGGATGTACTGGTGCAAAGAAAAAAACCTTCAGTGTTTGCTTTGATACTGATCTTCGTCACTGCTTTGTGGTGCCCCTCTACATCATCTGCCTCAGCGTTTGGCAATGATGCTAGGGGCGTGTACCCGTTTTCAGTTTGGATGAGCTGCCAGACATTTTGGTTGAATTGCTGTTTTTTGTACCCATGTCTCCCACTTTTTCCATTAGCCCTCTGCCAGCCCTTGGGTCCAGTTCTCCTCTGGGGGAAGGGCCTGAGTAGTTGGTACAGGTGAGTTAGCGACGGAGCGTAGCTGGCCAATTTGTTCCTTAGACATGTTATTTCAGCCCAGGCTGCCTTGAGCTGAGCCTTGAGGTCCTCTAACATTCAACAGGTAGGACAGTTTCCTGACCTCCATAAGGTCTGCCTTTCATGGAAGGCCCCACAGATTCTGCAGCTAACAAAATCCATTCCTATATTAGATGGATCTAGTTATCCCTGTGACGATGGTCGGATTTGCCCCCTTTTCCCCCCTGCTTTGAGGCAAGTTCTGCACTGGATATGTCCTTTCTGGTCCTCCACCAGGAGGTGGAGTGGTACCTTTTGGGTTTAGCGTCTTTCGACTATGAGTGTGCTCCTACCGCTTGAAGGCAGCAGATATGTCTTTGTTAGTCCAGTGACTACAGAAATAAAGTTAACTTAGGGTGGGTGGCAATTACTAGCCCGCCGCTGCCTCTCCTGAGCCTCCACTGATGCTCAGACTGCTCTCATTGTGACAGCCATGGAGCGAGCCAGACAAAAGTACTACTGCCAAAGGAGCCTTGAGAACCGTGGTCAGAAAGAACACTGCTGAAAGGAGCCAAGCAGAGGTTTATATGCCCCTGACTGTTGTCACAAGCTCCTCCCCTTCAGTTGCACTGTGATGGCTTTGCTTTTTGTGGTTGCTGTTACTCACCACTGCCTCTCAGATTGCTCTCCTTGGGAGAGCCGTGGAGTGAACCGGATGAAAGTACTGCTGCCAAAGGACCCTGTTAGCCCCTAAGAGTGCTTTCTGCCATGAGAGCCATGATCAGAAAGAATGCTCAAACAAATGTCCCAGGACTTGAACCCCATTCCACTGATACTAACATACTAAAATGCCAGCAGAATAGGCCTAACGGTCTTTCGTGTCTGCTCGTTTGGTCAGCCCCTACCCTGGGAGCTGACCTTGCTGCCCTCCTCGCCTTCTCTGGCTTCTCCCTTCCCAGTTCCATATATTCTCGCTGCACTGGATTTTGCTTCCAGAACCCTTCCCCTGTATCTGTCCCACCCCCTCTTGAACCTCTCCACCGTCTCTGCCTCCACCAGCCCCCTGGGCAGCGCATTCCATGGCTCCACCACCCTCTCACTGAAGTAGCACCTCCTCCTTTCTCTCCTGAACCTTTCTCCCTTGATGCTCTGCTGCTTTCCCTGCCTGTGGCCCTACCCTCTGCACCATGGCAGCTGCTTTGCATATTAAGAATGTATTTTTAGTCCACTCAATGGTGCAGCAACAGGACTACCACTTGCAATGCTGACAGCCGAGGTTTCGTAATGAGCATGGGGCACTGGAGGACAGCCAAGGGAGAAGGGTCCATCCTCCCACAGGTTCGTTCTCCTTCTCTGGGGATGGTACCATACTCCACTGTTATCCAAGCACCTGGGTGCCCACAGAAGAGAGTGCAGTCTGAGCTGCTTGCTGGAGGGCAGACATTTGCTGGAGCCAGAACGTCAGCATGACTCGCATGCCCCAGCTGCCAGTGTCCGAAGGGGAGGGAGCACTGAAAGGAGAAAACGCCCTGCAAGTGCAGCCACAGGAAGCCATCCTGACTGGTTGCAACTCTCCCATACTCAACGGGCTCATTGGGACAGCTGGCACCCCCTCCCTCCATGGAATCCAACCCAGAGCAGAAGCGTTGGGAACTCCTGGACAGTGGGTAAGCACCAAAGAAAGGATAAAACGGGGCTAAGAGCTAATCTGGCCATCATGGGCTGCTCCAATGACAAGGAGGATGAACAGAATGACAAAACAGAATGTGTTCCTAACATACTGCATATTTAGAAACTCACATGAAACAACATTGAAAAAGAACATGAACTATTTTTATAATATAAAAGTAGGCATGTGTGAAGTCTGTTAAATATTCACACTGAATTACATATGAACATGCCAGCAGACTAAGGCCTTACGCGCCCTCTAGTCTGCTCCAGTGTGCAGATCCTCCCTGTGTCACAGTGGGACCCGCCCCTCCCAAATCCCCTGCCCCCTCATTCCCTCCCTCCTAGCAACCTTCCCTTTCATTCTGTCCCATCCTACCTCAAAACTATGCACCATTTTCAGGAAGGCTACCTCCTCTGGCAAATCAGTCCACTTGGCCACCGCTGTCTTGGTGAAAGAATGACTCCTTGTCTCTCTCTTGACCCTTACCCCTACCAGCTTCCCGATATGCCCCCTAGTGGACTTTTTCCCACTAAGACTGACGAGGCCTTCCGTATTCATCCCGTTACTATCTTGAAGGTATTTGAAGGTCTCGATCACACTTGAAATACTCTCTTCTAATGCTGCCTTCTGCCCACCCACAAACATAGAAGAACTGCTGCCTTCCCCCAGCCAGTATTCATGTTTTACTTACTTATGAGTTCCAGAACCTAGTGACATCAGGCAAGCAAAAGTCTAGAGGGAAGCTTTCTATGCAGGGCTTCCACTCAAGTGATGTCAATGGGTTCCGGAACCGATAAAAAGTCTAAATATGAATAGAGGGTGAGAAAAAGCAGCATTAGCACTGCATTCTAAATAAGGAAAAATGGGACTGTTTCCAAGCACACACACACAATAATGCACTGGGGTATTCAACGTACTTCATGCATGCTTAATTCTATATCACAATTATTTTTGTTCAAAGGTCGATATGGCAAACTGAATGCCAGGATGCATTACAAGAGGAACAGCATGTCACTGAAGTGATGCGATTCTGCCCCATTATATGGCACTGGGAAGGCTGCACTTTACTGTATGCATTTCTGGTCATCAAACAATGAAAAGGGTATTGACAGCATTCAAGAGGGGGCGGCAGATATTAACTAAATGATTCAGGAAATGGTTAACTTGTAGAGAATGTATAAACAGACAGTGTATTTTCACTGAAAAAAGGCTTAGTGGTCTGATATCTGCTAAGATACCTGCTGCTGGGCAGTCCACTTTCCCCTGATGTCTTGTTTCATTTGGAACTCACTGTCTCTTACACTTTACTATTATTATTATTTAGTCACTGGGTAAGGCCCACCAGGCACCATGCCCGTTTTTCAGGGCTGACCTGGTGTCGTCGAGGCACAGGTCAGGAAGCAGAGGGAAAACCCAGAAGCAGTTGTAAAATTCCACAAAACTGTTTATTTGTACTTGCAGTAATATAAAATAAAATAAATCTATTTAGAAAAACTATATACAGAGGCAAAATAAAATGTCTTGCAAAAAATTTCTTGTTCTTCTAAAACAAAAAAAAAAACCTCTCTGCAATTGCAGCTTAGCTATTTTATAAGGCTTTTCAACCCCTATCCTTAGCAAGCATCCTGTTCTAGCAAAACATTTTGTTCTCGTCAATTTATGGCAGGATCTGCTAGAACAGTGAGCTTCCTGAAGTTCCCACAGCCGCTGCAAAAGGCTGAGATATCTGTACTCAAGTAACCTCTAGTTTTCTACAGTAATCTCAAATCATAAATATAAATATACACACACACACACACACACACACATTTTAACAGTAACACCAGATATTTTCTATACAAATGTGATCCCATTATCAGTTTCATTTCCATATATTGAGTTGCACATATTCTTATATTAACAGAAGTAGATATGCAAGGGGGAAAAACAGACAGCAAGAGACAATAGAGAGACAGTGAGAGGCAAAGAATTGCGAGACTGTTCGGGTTGATAAAGTCTGAAGTCTCACAGAAAATTTTGGTTGCGTAAGCAGACAGAGGAGAGAGAGAAAAGGAAAGAATACAGATCCTTGCATTTAAACACTTTTTCCAAAACAAATGGGACAGGGTCCTATTCTGCCTGTCACACCTGGGAGCACTGGGGTGGTTAACTGACTTGTTTAGAGTCACACAGTATACACATGGAGGTTGTGGGAATCAAACCCAGGTCTGCTGGATGTGCCAAGATCATTCACAACTCATTATTCTAACCTCTAGGCTATACTGCCAGCCCCACTGCTTCTCTCTCCTTCCTATCTTTCTCTCAAACACCATCTCAGATCTTCTTTTTGCTCCCACTTGCTCTGATATGGGCTAGTGTGCCCCTTATCTAACCTACTCCCTCCACTCCTTCTGCCTTCTCTCTGTCCCTATTCATGTTTTCCTAGCTTCCCTTCTCCTGCTTCTGTCTCTTCCTGTTATTTCTTTTATCGTACTCCCAGCATTACCTTCATCTCTCTGCATATTTATTTTGGCCTGTGTTATTTTGCTTAATTATGTAAATTCCTGTTTGACTCTTCCTTTTAATACAACATGTTTTGTTCCATAAAGTTGTTAATTCACACATGCCTGTATAATGCATGTTTTTACTCTGATTATATTTTACTTTTTGAATGTACTTTTTCTTCACAGCCCTTTTCGCCTGGGTCACACCTGGAAATGAGCCTTATCACAGTATGTCTTTCCCTAGTTACCAAATTTTAATAAATAAATACATCAATAATTCAATTTGACTTTATTTATATAGTGCTATTCACACTGATCATAGTGCATATACAGCAAAAACACAATCAATATCATACTACAAGCATAAAACTAATCCAACAATCCTACAGCAAGAATCAATAATCTGGAAAAACAAGGTCAAACAGGTGCGTTTTTACAGCAGTTTTGAAGCTCTCCACTGTCAGGCACTTGCGTATCCAATGAGGTAGAGAGTTCCACACGGTAGGGACCACAAATGCAAAAGCCAGGGCCCCAGATGTCTTCAACTAAATCCTGGGAACCTCTAGCAATCCCTTGTTGGTGGAGTGGAGTGGTCGGTGGTGGCAGTAGAGGCACAAGAGCTCTTGCAGATAACTCGGCCCCTGTCCATGAAGGGCCTTAAAGGTCAGCAAATTGACCTTAAAGATGATCTGCTACTGAACTGGCAGCCAGTGCAGTCCACAGAGCACAGGCATGACATGAACAGATCGGGGTAGCCCCGTCAACAGCCTGGCTCCTGCATTCTGCACCAGCTGCAAGCAGCGGATATCAACTCCAGGTAGCCCTAGGTACAGGGAATTACAGTAGTCAAGGCAGGAGGTCACAAAGGCATGGGCCAAAGTAGGTAGGTCGCCAGGTGGAACAAGGTGCTTAATCTGGGTGATATTCCTCAGATGGCAAAAAGAGGACTGGACGATGGCCAACACCTGAGAATGCAGCATCAGACCATCGTTAAAGATAACACCCAGATTCTGCACCCGTTCAGAGGTCAGCAGCTGGCTACCACCAAGCCAAAGCCCAGAGGCAGAGCCAGCCACCTATAAATAAATATTTGTTTTCTAAACAAAACAGATAAAAGTTGATCAGGAAACTTTTCAGCCTTTTAAAGAGCCACCAACAGTCCTATTTGCAGCATATTATTTCTAGCTAAAATTCCACGTTTTATGATTGCTTACCTTCACTAACATTCATTGCTGTTTCATTGGATTCCTTTCTTAGCGGAACTGCAACATGTGCTAATGGTGTAATTACATCCAACCTTGCTTTGTTTCAAATCCTTGATTTACTGCATTCTTCCTGAACATTAGGAACACCCCCTAATAGCGCAGCTACTCATGATGCAATAGTCTCTCCTCCCACTGCATCATGAGTGGCTAGACTGTGTTGGCGGCATTCCCACGCCCTGGAAAGATGCAGAAGAAGTTGATCAAGGGCTGTAAACAAACATGTTTTTGTGTGGCAACACCAGTATGATGGGCAGTCTTTTCTCTTTTAAAAAAGAAACAAAAACAGAAACCAACATCCAGCTACATCAGCTGTCTCTACAGAATGTGAGCAATAAAAAAAATGTGTTTCTTTAAACTAAAGATACATTGATGCCTACCGGGGTTGACAGTGTCCCTTCAAAGACAAGTAGAGCTAGACAACATACCTTATGCTTAAGGGGGCATTGAGTTAGGGGTAATGTAAGGAAGCTTTTTTTGCCCAAAGAGCTGAAGACCCATGGAATAAATTCCCAAAGGAGATGGTACAAGTGGGTGGGAATCTTTTCAACTTCAGCCGGATCTAGTACCTCATCAAAAATAGCATTACTGAGTACAGCATTTAATTAATTGGAAAAAGAGGTGTCCATGAGATTTCCATTGTTCGCATACTGTAATACTGACCACTGTAGCTGGCTGCATGAAAAGAGATGAACGTGACTGACCCCTGTGGACTTTTTGTTTGTCTAGCATTCCCTCTGTCCCTAGAAATGTTCCTTTTTTCCTTAACTCAGCATCATGGGTGCCAAATGAAAATTTAGATTTACAAAAAAAAAAAAAGATGTAATTTGTACTGTGGGTAAAACCTAGAAATGAAATTAGGATCATAACAATGTGAAAGTGTTGAAGACCTCACCTCTCCCATCAGCTCAGCGTGCACCTTAGAAACACCATAGATTGTCTGGGGTCTCTGAATACACAGGTCTGGAGTGCAGTTTCGGGGGGTGCTGGGGCCAAAGGCGCCAATGGTGCTGGGAACCAGCAGTCGTAAGGAGTTCTCCAACGCAATGTCCAGAATATTGTGCAAACCTGTAGAAAATCAACACAGAAGGTGTATAATCCTACTCTGGTGGTTGACATTGGTTATAAAAGCAACTATAACAGCAACAAATAGATCAGCAATCTTAACCCTTAGGCTGCCAGAAGAGTTAGAATGTATAGGCTTTTAGGGCGTGCATACTCGCTGGCGGCACAGCAAGGCTTAATAAAAACAGTAATGACCATGGAAGCCTGCAATTCTCTGGGGTTTCACCACACTGTAGCGTGCAATGATGACAAACTAGATTTAAGCGTCAAGACCTGGATTAACAAAGAATCATAGACTTTGACAGCAGATAAGGACCACTTGGCCCACCTAGTCTGCCGATTTCCCTACCTAGAGGATAAGCTGTTAGATCCTAGTTAACCAACAGCCTATTTCTTCCTGCCCCCCACAAGAATTGCTTTATGTCTGTCCCATGTATTCTTTAATTCTCTCACAGTTTTAGACACCACAACCTCCTCAGGAAGGCTGTTCCATGTGTCCACCACCCACTCTGTGAAAAAATACTTCCTCATATTGCCAGAGTCATCCCCCCTCTATCTTCCAGGTGTGTCCCCTTGTTCTTGCACATCTCTTTTTCTGAAAGATGCTACCCTCTTGGACTTTGCTGATTCCACTGAGGTACTTAGAAGTTTCTATCATGCACCCCCCCTTCCTCAAGGGTATACATATTAAGCTGCTTTACTCTCTCCTTGTATGGCTTCTCTTGCAGACCCTGCACCATTTTAGTTGCCCTCCCCTGGACTGCCTCCATCCTGTCTATGTCCTTGCAGAGATGGGGTCTCAGAACTGGACACAGTACTCCAGATGGGGTCTCACCAACTGTCTGTACAGAGGGATAACAACTCCCTGTTTTCTGCTGGTGATGCCTCTACCTATATATCCAAGTATCTCCCCAACCCTCCCTACTGCCTTCTCACATTGCTTGCCAACCTTAAGGCCATCTGATATGATTACCGCCAGGGCCCTTTCTATTTTTGTGGTTGTTACTACCTCTCCTCCCACTGTGTACTCTTCACCTGGGTTTTTGTTTCCCAGGTGCATTATTTTGCACTTCTTTGCATTGAAGCCAAGCTGCCATACTTCTGACCATTCCTCCAACCTTGCCAATTCCCTTCTCATCATTTCCACACCTCCTTGTGTATCAACCCTGTTGCAGATCTTTGTGTCATCTGCAAAAGAGGCATACTTTTCTTTCCAGTCCCTCTGTAATGTCATTTATAAATGTAACCCCACCCCCACAAATGGGGGTTCCCAAAAAGTCTTCCTTGAGCTTGCCTAAATGCTCACAGCCAGGCTGGTGTCCTGCATTTTAGCAGTTTAAATGTGATTACCAGAGCCTGTATAGCCTCTGGGTACTGTCACTTTAAGAGCTGCCTGATTGCAGCATAAGTAATCAGAGAGGGGAGCTCTGTTGAAAGATGTAACTATTTGCTGAAAATCATTTAGAGTGATAATGTAGTTTGTCTAACATGCTTTCTTTGCAGCAAGGATGGTTTTGTTTGTCTCCACTATCTTGGTCCTGGACTGCAAATTGGACCAACCAGTTCTGGTGGGACCTAAAATGTAGCCGGGCTACAGGAGCTGTTTGAAGTCAAAATCTGTAGGAATTGTAGTTTTGGTCTTTTTGCGCCTTTTTTGCAACTGAAGAAGAAGAAGAATCAGTATTTATATAGCGCTTTTCATACACAGTATCCCAAAGTGCTTTACAAGCAATGCCAGACTGGTAGTGAAGTGACTGAATGTGTGGTGGCGGCCATATCGCACATCGTCACCTACACACAGCCTGGATGACTGCATGAACTGGTTTATGGGAAGGGGAATGTTGGCCAGGACACCGGGAATGTTCCCTGCTCTTTACGAAGAGTACCCTGGGTTCTTTTACTTCCACCTGGACACCCACCAGGACAACGCCAGGATGGGCAGAAGGGACCTCGGTTTAACGTCTCATCCGAAGGACAGCACACCCCAGCAGTACAGCATCCCCTCACTACTGCACTCAGATGCCAGCGTTTTTTAGGTGCAAGTCCATCCCAGTGTGGGAGGAGAACCCACGACCTTCTGGTCCAGAGGCAGATGTGCTACTAACTGAGCCACACTGACACCGAAGGGGGAGGAGCTCTTGCTTTGACTAACAGCCAAATCAGCCAACCAAACCTTTTGGATCTGAGGGAATCTCCCAAGCTGCCTGCTGTTTAGGGCAGATCTAAGCTGGAAGCTAAAGAAGGAGGAGCAGAAGTGATTCTGAGCAGCCATCCTGAGCGGATTTGCATGGGAGAACCATGAAAAGGCT
Source organism: Neoceratodus forsteri (assembly GCA_016271365.2). Lineage (NCBI taxonomy): Eukaryota > Metazoa > Chordata > Ceratodontiformes > Ceratodontidae > Neoceratodus > Neoceratodus forsteri. The sequence goes on along the minus strand of CM057451.1, from coordinate 1,174,495,792 downwards.
GAATTTTTGGCCTGCATGTCTGCCTGCTGCTCCTGAGAGGGAGAGAAGAGAATTATTTTAGACTAAATCCAAGTATGTGTGACTAAAGTGAGCTACTGAAGTGGGCCAGGCTCAACCTGAAGAAGACTGAAGATTTTGCAGAATGCGATAGGCCTGTCAGAAGTTCCAGCTACCCCTAAGCTCCCAGTGCGTGCAGAGACTTTGCGACTGTGACCGGGGAGCGCTTTACCTGGTACGGTACAGTAGAATTCCCTTACATGTAAATATGCTATGAGCTGCTAGTGGCTCGTAGGTTAGTTCCCCACTGTGTGAACTGTGTTCTGCTTGCTGGAAGCTGTATCCAGCCCAAAACGGACTGCACCCGAATTTGTCTCCATGCGGTCTGGGCCTTGCCAGACTGACCCAGCCAGACTACCCACTGCACAGAGAAGCCATCGACGAGAGACCTGCTTGGGGATCAGCTCCCTGCTCCACGCTTGAACAGGAATGATGCCTCTGCGACTCGTGTGGGACCTGCTTCTCCTGGCATTCCAGATCAACCACCTGCAGTCTCAATTTTCGTCCAACCTGTGTCCAGTCTTGAGTATCGTGAGTAAATACCAGGGTAACTCCCTGCAACAATAGCTAAATCTGAGTGTGTCATCGGGTTGTCTTGTTGTTTAGTTTCCTTTACGAATTGAGCCCTCTGGCTCCGGACTACAAATATTGTGTAATGTGCATGTTGTGTTTTCCATCACAAGGCCCCAACCAGCTGTGACGCCGGCCAACACCGGGCAACAGTCTTGGCTAGCCCATCTCTTCTCCACCTGGGTACTTAGAGGTGTGACTTATGTGGGGACTCAAAGCGCATGCATAACTGCTTGACTAATGTAACCTTTAAGCTAATTAACCTGATTTTGCCCCTCCCTTGTTCAAGTCCCCTGAATAAATCAGATCTAACTTTTTCTGCATGTAATCTGACTGTGGTTCCAGTTTGGCTCAGAGTACTGTACTGTTGCTATTCACTGTGCATAACCTTGTTTTACAGTGGGTCCCCAGGGTCGAGTCCAAGGAACCAGCTCTGGTGGTAAGTGCAAACAATGTGGGTACTTGTGTGGTGTACCAGGGGTATTGTGAAAGTGATTACTGTACAGTGTTCAGGCTACTAGAAGGGAAAGAGGGGGGTTACAGTGTCCCAGAGGGCAGTGCCGAGGTTAGCTTGACCACTACCAACCCTGACCTCTGGGTGGAGGCACCCGTTTCAGAACTCAGGCCCCTTAACCTGCTATTAGCCAAGCAGGCAGGGGTAGTAGCCCTTGGGATAGCGCCACCTAGGGGTTACATAAAGACATTAAAAAGGACTGGACCCAGTACTGAAACCTGTGGTACCACACTAGTAACCTCCCTTTCTTCAGAGTGGACTCCGTTTACTATTACCCTCTGTGTCCTGTTGTCCAGCCAATGTTTTACCCAGGCTACTACCCTGGGACCCACTCCCAGGTTGGCTAATTTGTTTACTAATCTTTTGTGTGGGACTGTGTCAAATGCCTTGCTAAAGTCTAGGTAGGCCATGTCCACAGCCCATGCCTGGTCTACTACTTTGGTCACCCAGTCAAAGAAATCTATTAGAGTCTTCTGACATGACTTTCCCGCTGTAAACCCATGCTGCCTTGAGTCCTATGCCTCACTGGCCTCTAGATACTCAACAATTCTTTCCTTCAGAAGTGATTCCATCATTTTCCCTACCACTGAGGTCAAGCTAACAGGTCTATAGTTTTCTGCCTCTACTTTGCTCCCACTTTTGTGAAGGGGAATTGCATCCTCCCTCCTCCAGTCCTTAGGTACCACACCATCTTCTCATGATTTGTTAAAAAGGGTAGTCAGTAGTGTCACTTGTTCTCCCCTTAGTTCTTTTAGAATTCTAGGGTGAATCCCATCAGGCCCCATTGCTTTGTCCACCTTCAGCTTTAGAAGTTCTTTCAGAACTCTTTCTTCTGTGAAAGGACTGAGATCAACCCCCCATCTAGAGTGCTTCTGTTAATTGGATTAGGTACCTCCCCCTCCTCCTCTTTTGTGAATACTGAGCAGAAGTATTTGTTTAGTATCCCTGATTTTTCACTGTCCCTCTCTGCTCACCTGACCCACAATCCATTCTATTCAGCCTCACTATCCCTCCCTTTGTCTTTCTACGTTCCCTAATGTACCTATAAAAGGTTTTATCCCCCTTCTTAACCGAGTTGGCCATCTTTTCCTCAGTTTGGGCCTTTGCTATTCTGACTGTCTTCCCTGCTTCCTTCTGCCTTAACTGGTACAGTTCTTTGTCCTGCTCCTTCTGTGTTTCCTTATACTTCCTAAATGCTATCCTTTTCTCCCTAACCTTCCCCGCTACCTCTTTTGAGAACCATACTAGATTTTTTCTTTCATTTTGATTTGTTTATTTGCTTCACACAAAGGCTTGTTGCCTCTGTGATGGCAGTTTTTATGTTTCCCCATTGTTGCTCCACCCCGTCTTCTTTCCTGTTTGCTAGTGCTTTTCTAAGGCTCTCTTCCTATCTTGCCAAAGTCAGCCCTCCTGAAGTCCACTGCCCTCACTTTTGTGTGGCTTGACTCTGCAGCTGAGTTCATCGTGAACCACACTGTTTGGTGGTCACTTGTTCCCAAATGGCTAGCCACTTCTAGATCTGAGATCCTCACACTGTCCCCATTTGAGAGTATGAGGTCTAAGATTGCTCCCGCCTGAGTGAGTTCCAACACTAGCTGTCTGAGGCATTCTCCCTGTAGGGCATCGAGAATGGCCCTGCTTTTGGATGTGGCTGCAGCAAAGGTGCTCCAGTTAACATCTGGAATATTCAGGTCCCCCATCAACAGTATCTCCCCTTTCTCTGCCATCCTAAGGATACCTTCTATCATTTCCTTGTCCATATCCTCCCTCTGAGATGGAGAGCTGTATACAACCCCTGTGCGGATTGTGGTGCCATTTCCAGTCTCTAAGGTGACCCACAGTGACTCCTCTCCTCCCTGTTTACTCTTTTGTTCTGTTGCTTTTATCCCTTCCCTTACATAGAGAGCTACACTGCCCCCTCTTCTACCCTTCCTGTCTCTCCTGTAGGTTGTGTACCCTGGTATGTGGATTGTGGTTGTTGGTCAGCCTGAGGTGGAAATGTACCTCCCATGAAGCTCTCCTCCTCTGCGTAAGTAGGATGACTTCACCAATTGCAAGTTGCACCCTGGCACTCCCAGGATAAGAGATGGCTTAGCAGACAAATGGCATAATCAGTAGCGGCAAAGCCACATAAATGTGCTTACATACACTGCCAAGGCTGTTAGGAAAATTTTGGGAAGAAAAGCATATGGGGTGGGCAGATAAAGTCCTGCCACCTCCTCACACATTAGTCTGGGCTATGTATCTACATTGGGGGCAGTTACACTGACTGCGGGGAAGATGGCGGCTAGGAGAACCACTACAAATGGAGACTTGGTGGGGAACCTAGCTAGGGCTCCCCCTGAACAGGGGACTAGTAGCAGCAAGGTGGAGAACAGTAAGGTTGAGCTTTAAATTAGGTTAGGTGAAAAAGCCAAGAAGGGAGAGCTGACAAAGCCTACATTCAGCATGAAAAATACAAAATTAAGGACGCACGAGAAGAATAAGGAAGAAGTTAAAGGAAAATGCAAGAGAAGATCAGGAGAAAGATGGATAGGGGTCTGCCTTAATGCCAGGAATCTGGGACATAAAATTGGTCGGCTCCAGACAATGGTGGCAGACACTGCACTATCCCTAGTAGCCATCACAGAAACTTGGACCACAGAGAGTAATGGCTGGGACCCGACAGTCCTAGAATATACCATGTTTAGACAGGATAGATGAAAAGGTAAAGGAGGAGGCATAGCCTTATATGCCACGGATGGCACAGAGGCACTGGAAGATGGAAACATCAGGGGAGGTAATGGGGAAACTGAATAGTTGTGGGGTCAGCTCACAGCATCCTCAGCCAAGAAATTATGGCTAAGGGTGCTCTGCAGACCTTCAGGACATGGGGAAGAGAGAGAGAGAGAGAGATAAGAAGCTTGGGGCAGAACTTGAAAGGGGGTTGCCAAAGGGACAGGTGGTGGTGGGTAATCTAAATCTGTCAGATATTGATTGGGTCATTCCAGTGGCCAGGAGCTCAAGAAGTCCAGCCTTGCTGGATACACTGCAGGACTGCCTGCTGGTACAGCTGGTTAAGGAACCCTCTAGGGAGGTTGATATTTTCATTGTGGTGCTCTCCAACTTGGAAGTGGTAGGAGGAGTGAGGGTAGGTGAACCACTGGTATCCAACAACCATAACTCTACATGGCTCAACCTGGCACTTGGGACAAGTAAGCCCTCATCAAAGGCTGAAGTCCCAGATTTCAGAAGGGTTTTCAGAAGGGTAGACTTCAACCAGATGAGGGCCAGATGAGGGAGCTGGTTTGGGACAAGTTAGAATGGAAAGCATCAGAGATGTGGAGGAAACATGGGAAGTGCAATTAAGATGGACATTCCTAAGCAACAAAGTCTTGCATGGGAAGGTAATGAAAAGAAACAGGTACAAGAGACTAATATGGTCCTATGGAAAAGTCAGGGAAACAGTGAGAGCCAAAAGAAGGCCTTCACTAGGGTCATGGAAAAACAGGGGGAGGAAGACTGGGGGACAGGACCAAGTGAGAACAAGGGAAACCACAACAGCAGTCAGAGCAGCAAAAGGCAGACACAGAGCTGTGCAGTGCGGGGGGAGGGGTCAAGGGAAGGGAAAAACAGACATATAAAAAAAAGAAGTGGAGGAAGAATTGTTAGGGTAACAGTGAGAGGTGGTGTAGTTGAGGTTAACAGAGGGAAATAGGGTAATTGAGGGGGGCAGGCAGAAAGCAGAATACTGACAAGGGAAGATAGAGGGCCTCTGCCAAGAAGTGGCATTAAGGCGTTGTAAGGCGGAATCACAGAGATGAGGAAGCAAGTATTTATTGGCGAATGGGTTCAGAAAAAGCTAATAGCACTAAAGATAAGGCACCTAAATCAGATGGGATGCTTCCAAGGATTCTCAAGGAATTGGCACTGGAACTAACTGACCCCTGGTAGGGCTGTTCAATAACTCAACTCAGTCTGGAATAGTTCCAAAAGACTGGAGGGTAGCGGAGGTAGTCCTGCTCTATTGGGGGGGGGGCAAGGAGCAACCAGGTAACTACAGACCTGTCAGTCTTACTTTTACTGTAGGTTAACTGATGAAGACATTAGTTAAAGAGGACCTTGTGGACTACCTGGAGAGCAGTGGACTTCAGGATAGTAAGTGGCATGTGTTCATGGCAGGGAGGTCTTGTCTGAGCAGCCTAATAGTATTCTTTGGGTGGGTAACATGGCTAGTGGATACGGGCCACACAATCGATTTACTTGCCTTCGATTTCAGTAAGGCTTTTGACTTAGTGCCTCACAGAAGGCTGCTGAAAAGGCAAGACAATCTGGGTGCAATGAAGGACATAGCTAGATGGGTGAGAAACTGGTTGGAAGGGAGGCAGCACAGGGTTGTGGTTAACAGAGTCAAATCAAAAGAGAGGGAGATCACAAGTGGGGTGCCACAAGGATTGATCCTGGGTCCAGTCCTTTTCAACATGTTCATCAGCATCATAGGAGAAGGAATCCACGGCAAGATGTGTCTCTACACAGATGACAGTAAGCTCTGTGGTAGGGCAGACAGCAAAGCGGGGGTCAGGAAGATGCAGAGACTTGCATAGGCTAGAGTGGTGGTCAAAGGTTTGGCAGCTGAAATTCAATGTTAAGAAGTGCAAGGTGATGCACGTAGGGAACAAAAACCCCATGAGAGAATACTGGATGGGGCTGGGTAAAGCTGGGCATCACTGCTGAGGAAAAAGACCTAAGGGTCAGCAATCACTGATGCCCTAAAACAATCAAGCCAACGTAACAAGGCTGACACTACAACAAGATGCTGCAGTATAGGAAGGGGTACTGACAGCAGAAGGAAGAAGGTATTTCCACTACTCTACAGATCACTGGTGAGGCCCCACCTGGAGTACTGTGCCCAGTTCTGGAGTCTTCACCTGATGAAAGGTGAGGAGAGACCAGAGACAGTGCAACATAGGATGAACAAAATAATGCCGAACCAGTACGGCAGATCTTACAGGGATCTGATCAATGCACTGAAAATGTACTCACTAGATACCACACAAGAGAGGGGAGCTATGACAAAGGCCTTCAAGTTCCTGAATGGAATGAACAAGGTAAACTATAAGGAACTGTTTAGTATGAGTAGCAGATCTAAAACGCGGGGGCAGGAGTGGAAAGTGATGGAGGAGGTTCAAGTGGGACGTGAGAATGTTTTATTTTACAGAAAGGGGATGTGGTGGGGGCCAAAACCATCAGCAGTTTCAAACAACGCTGGGACAGAGCAAAGGGCTTAGTGGTTGCTCAGGGTGGCAGTGGTGGGGCGGGAGCATGGGGCTAGAGTGTGGGTTAGAGCTCTGCATGGACAATAGATCCCATGTTTTATGGGGAGATGGATAGACCAGCGGTCTTTTTCTGCTGTCACTACATTTCTGTGTGCTCTTGATGGAAGGGGTACTTTCTAGATTCTGTAAGTTAAGATACGTGGGTACTACATGGGCAGTTTAGTGCAGGTATTGGGTACGTCTGTTGAGTGAGTTATCTTGGTGCTTCCTGTGCTACTGATCTTACTAGGTCCATGGCACATCATGGTACTTGACAGCTTCATGTGCTGTTGACTGGATTATAATATGTAAACTTTTCAATATATGAATCAGTTAATGTGGGCATTACAAGGGCTGTTGAGTTAGGATATCTGGGTATAACATGGGCTGCTGAGTCAGGATATGTGGGTGTTACATGGGCTCTTGAGTTAGGATATGTAGGTACTACATGGCCTCTTAGGATAGGTGGGTATTACATGGGCTGTTGAATCAGCATGTGTGTGTATTACAGAGGCTGTTGAGTCAAGATATGCGGGTATTACATGGGTATTTTAGTCAGGATTTATGGGTATTACATGGGCTGTTGAGTTAGGATATGTGGGCATGACACAGCTTGCTGAGTTAGACTATGTGGGTATTACACAGGTTTTTGAGTCAGGATTTGTGGATATTATATGGAACAAAAACAGGAACCCATGCACTCCAGGAAAGAGCAGGTGCAGCTCTCCAGCACAACATGTGCAAACAGTTCCCGAATGGGCCACACTCAGGGACTGTAACAGAGGAATAAAAAAAATACAAACCGAACCAGTTAGATGTCAATATCTGAACTTATTCACCAGCCGAAAGAGTCATGGCTACAACCCTGGCGCTTCAACTCAAAGTGAGTCTTTGTCAGGGGAAGGGGCTACAAGCACTGAATGGGTCCTTTTTTAAAGGCAAATGTTAATGGTAAAGACCAAATTCGTAATCATTTACATAAACAAATTCAATTTCAGAGTTGCAAGAGTCATATCTGCCTGAGTAATAATATTATAAACACACCAAGGTGAACATACAAAAATACACATGATCATTGAATCCTGGAAAAAATTATTAAAATGTTATGTCCTTAAGCCCTTGAGGTTCCAGGGACAGGGTCAACGATGCTCCCAGCAATGAGCGCAGGACTGGCCATGGTGTTGGTCCTGGGCCCGTCACTGGGCGTTGTGCCTGTGTTGCCCCTGGGGCCATCCCCGGTGCTTGTTACGGCACTGAGTCGGTTCCCAGAGCCACTTGTGGCACCAGGGGTGGGAATAGTCCAGGGGTCGGCACAGAACCTAGCACTGGGCCTGGCTGCATGGCCGGTATCAGTTGTGATGCCGGAGGGAAACCTGCTTCTAGGTCAGTCCCTGGCTCCGGTGACACAGGTGGCACTGGCTCGGGGCTAGAGAATGGCTGCAAGGCAGAATTCTTACAGGACTCGTGTGCAGAGCCTGCTACTGGTGAGGACCAGGGCTGCCCCGTGGGGACTGTACAGCTCTGCTCTCCTCACTTGGGGAACCTCCCCCATGGGCCACGACCAGGTCATTCTTCTTTAGTAGGTTGACCTTGTTCGGGCACTCCTGCCAGGTACTCCATCCAAACAAAGTCCATTGAGCCAGCCTGGTGGCACTGAGAATTTGAGGTGCTGGATGCCACACCAGCGACCTGTTTTCAGGAACGAGCACGAGCCACCGGGAGTCGGCAGGAGCGGGAGAGGACCGAGCATCCAGAGGACAGCTCTCCTCTCCCGGGGAGGGAGGACTGGAACTCCCACCAAACAACTGCCCCCAGGTGGAGGCTGGAGGTAGTGCGGGTCTGAGGGACCAGAAGAAGGGAGGGTGCTGCAGGACTTCTGCCTTCACGTACACACGTCCTGCATGTGCACCCCAGCAATGGGAAGGGAGAAAAAACACCTTTGGCTGTGGATGAAGACCGACCACTCGCAGGCTCTATACCCGATGACCAAGCAGGGGTAAGTCCCGGTGATACCGGTGTGACAGGGCTGGGGGGAAGGGTCAGTTAGAAGGTGGCAGCTGGGGGCAGACAAGGAACATAAACTGCATACAAAAAAAAAAAAACAAAGTCCACTGAGCATCCTTGCAGCCCAGGCTTAGGCTCTGGAGCCCCTTGTTACCACTTCCGTCTTGGACTTTTGCCCAAATTTCCGGGGATCATGGGCCCTCTGGGGGCAATCACCTGAAGCGAGCAAGGAAGGGTGACTACTGCCTTGTTTGTGTATATATGTATCTATCTAGCTATTTAAACATATTTTACCAGGTAAACAAGCAGAGCCCAGAAGACTGTTTTCCAGTTGAAATCTGGACGGAATGGGAGGGGATAGGAAGGTAGCAGGTAAAGGTAACAAGTTACAGAAAGATACAGGAAAACATTCATCCACAAGTATTTTTATAAACAGCAACAGTAAGTAACATAAGAATACAATGCAGATACCTACAAGGTTCAATATGTAGGCAGGTGCAACTGGAATCTTACAAAAGAGACTCACAGTATCCACAGATCATGTAACAAACATATCATGCAACAGGCAGTGTGCTAAGCAGGTTTGGGTCACAGGGCTTATGTTGCTCAGTTTTGTTATTTACTGGAGGAAGGGACCTGTGAGGCCCTGAAGGCTTGTGTATAATTCCATCTTTGTACAAGACACTTGTTAGTACAATAAAATGTATCAACCCTTCCAGCATCTCCTGTTTTTCAAGGACCAATACGGCTAGAATATATTTTTACGTTCATATGTGTAATTAGTACTGCTACTATAAAATCCTTTACCACTTTTAACCCCAGAAATAAAGACTGGTGAAAAGAGACAATCTGTACAGGATAAAGACTGTTATAACCCCCCGGATGAAATCACTAGGATAGTTTATCAGCTTAAATACTAGAGAAGCCTTCCACAAGGGAACAGCACACTGAAAGCTAGAGTCCAGAGGATCGGCATACCATACCTGTGATGTTGACGCTCCGTGCGAGTGGGACATTCTCTTCTCCAACGGCACTGAGCAGTGCGCTGTAATGGATCAGCCACGTTATCCTGTTGTTGACCACTAATTCCCGCAGGTTCTTGTAGTCCAGAATATCAGCATATACAAACGGACCTGCAAGGAATTGTCAAGAGGATGTTTGGAGGCTGGTGCACTAGTAAGATCTTTTATTAGCAAGACTTTTCTCAGGGTTGGAGAAATGAGACTTTCTGCCGAGGGAGTAATGAAACTGATACGATCAGCGGAGCTTATTTGATTGCATTCAGTTTTCACAATGGATGCATCTGTTCACACGTCTGCATGACTTGACTGAAAAATTATATTTTATCTGCTATTTCCTGTATCTTCTGTATTTAGGGCATTTTATATTATTTGTTAGAAAGCTAACGGGCATGACTGTAATTGAGTAGTGCTCAAGGATTATTCCAATAAAACATACCTATTTATGTTGTTCATGTGTTACTTACGCAGACTTGGGTCACCCTTGAAAACTGGCACTTGTTGCTCAAGGGCCTTTCTGTACATAAAGACATACACACAGTACATACATACATGCATACATAATTTAGTTAGATAGCTGGGCAGTAAATGGCTATTTCCAGGAATGACATGATACAAGTAGAACATAAAAAGCATAGTAACAGCTTTGACATGTCAGTGAAAGATTGGTGGCATCTGGAACAGTCTACCAGCAGAAGTAATCAGGACAAAAGCAGTGGGGGGCTTCAAGCATGCATGGGATAGCAATAGTGGAATACTGGCAAATAGGCAGGCAGGTAGGAGGATCACCGGAGACCAGTTAGGGTCTGCGGAGACAAATTAGGCAGGGAACATCTGGGCAGATGGGATGGGCCAAGCGATCCTTTTCTGCTGACAAATTCTGCTTCTTCTAGGTACAATCCAAAACAATTCAGTAATAGTCTCTATCCATGAAAAGCATCAGTTAACATAGTCGATACAACAGGAGGTACTGAGCACAGTATATTCCCTTTTATTGCAAGGCAAAGTCCTATGTATAAGGCAGCCTAAAAGGACAGATATGCCTGGTTCAGGGAAGCAGAAGAAACTAAGAGCTGGTACAGGCTGACTGAATTAAACAAGGGCAGAGTGTCACATAAGCCCACTCCAGTGGGGCAGGATTTCCCTCTCTGCGTCACAGCAAATCTGTCTTGTGATGAGGGGGGGAATGGGGTCAGAGAAACCCTTTCTCCGTGCAAGGGGATACAAATACATCTCGAATATGTGTTCCTGGGGTAGAACCCTTTCAGCCATTGCACCACAAGCCAGAAAGCCACAGGTGTGTGTACAGTCTTCAGGAGGCCCTCTACAGACGACTATGTATCTTTCCCCAGAAATGCAGCACTTGGTTCAAATCCCACCACAGGCTCCTCCAGAGACCCTTCTTATTTCCTCTCCTCCTTTCGTCATGAAGTCCCTAAGGGTACTTTACTCTGGTAGCATTTAGCCTTAAAACAGTCACACAGGCGTGGTATCGTTTGAACCACTTTTACCCAGGCAGCCACACACACCAATCACGTAAGCAGAATTATTTTTAAATAAGTCAAAGGCATTACTAATTAAATTAATAAGAAAACAGTAAATAAAAAGACAAAATAATTTAGACCTCGGTTACAGGATATTGAAAAAGAAAAGAAAAATTATACATAAGAAACCCACACTCTAAACACTGAGGTTAAAAGTCTACCTTGAATCCTTAGTCGGAATTTGGAAATGCAGAAGTGTCCTTAGAAGTGTGGTAGATGAAGTCGTGGCTGTCAGTGATCCAGGATAACATAGAAACATAGAAACATAGACTTTGACGGCAGATAAGGACCGCTAGGCCCATCTAGTCTGCCCATTTCCCTACCTACAGGATAGGCCGCAGATCCTATTTAACCAACAGCCTATATCTTCCTGCCCCCCACAAGAATTGCCTTATGTCTGTCCCATGCATTCTTGAATTCTCCCACAGTTTTAGACTCCACAACTTCCTCAGGAAGGCTGTTCCATGCATCCACTACCCTCTCTGTGAAATAATACTTCCTCACATTGCCCCTGAACCGCCCTCCTTCTATCTTTAAATTGTGTCCCCTTGTTCTTGCAAGTCTCTTTTTCTGAAAGATGCTACCCTCTTGGACTTTGTTGATTCCCTTGAGGTACTTGAAAGTTTCTATCATGTCCCCCCTCTCCCTTCTTTCCTCAAGGGTATAAGGGATAAAATTGTCTCTGTTCAAGGCAGCAGGTAGAGAAGGTCCCAAATGCAAAATGGCAAAACAGAGGCTTCAGTGAAAAGCAGCAAAAAGGCTTAGACATCCCTCTGCATCCAGTTTTTAAAGGGATGGGGGGCAGGTCTAGTGGATAGTAGCTGCCCTGCGGTTGGCTAGCATTTCAGTTTCTATGGTTACCCAACCAATCAAAGTTCAGTATTTTATTATAATAACTCAGATATGCAGTTTCTAAACATAAGAAAAAAAAACAAACATGTGGTACCAGTTCAGACCAGATTTTCTGTGAGAACATTTCAGCCTTCCTGAGGGAAACAGCTGTTATTAATCAACCCTAAATATAGCTATTTACATAAATGGTAGGCTATTCATTTGTAACAAATTTTTTTATTTTTTTAACCAGGAGAAACACACTAAGCTAAAAGCTTGTTTACAGGTGCAACCTGAGAGCACAAGGAAGTTATGTGACTTGTTCTGGGTCACACAGTATGCAAGTGGGGGCTGTGGGATTCAAACCCAGGGCTCCACGTTTGCAGCTTGGAGCCTTAAACCAGTGTGCTATACTGCCTCCTGCTTAAGTTGAGGTAGCCTGGCAGACACAAAGGACAGTCAGACAAGGAGGCACCAGATATGCTGGGGATCCACTGACACAAAAATGGACCCGCCAGTTGACCAGCTCTGGTTAGGTATGTCTTGTTTCTGTTTAGATTATTTAATTAACTTTAGCCTCTGCCAGCAGAAAAGTTTTTTTTTCTGTAGTAACAAGAAAAATCACATCAGTCTACAGGACCCATGGTCTGTACCCATGATTCCTTGCACGTACATTGGGCCACCTTGGTAATCTGATGCATTATATACATAAAAATTATATAAAACATGTCCCAGAATGATAAAATATGGCCTTATCTCGTCACACTCCTCCCTCCTTAACAGAACCACTTTTCTAGTAAGGGTTTCCACTAGTTGCACCCTACACTGACTGGTGGAATAGGCCATCTGCACTGGCATTTGCAAACACTCACCTACATCTAATGTCCATGTCATAGGCCTGTAGCGGAATGCTCCACCTAAGAAGTCTCCCTTTCGTTTTTCCCATCTGGTTTAGCCACACCAGAGGGTTGTGGTCTGTCTGTATCTTAAAGGATCTCCCATAGAGGTACAGCTCTAGTTTCTTAAGCGACCACACCACAGCAAGGCATTCTTTCACCATAGTGGAGTAGCCTGCTCTCTGGGAAGTAGCTTCCTACTTAGGTACACAACTGGGTGATCTTTACCCTGTTAGGATGTCTGGCTGAGGCGGCACCAATCCCCACATCCGAGGTGTCCATCTGAACAACAAATGGTTTAGTGCAGTCTGGGCTAGCCAGCACAGGGGCACTGTATAGAATGACTTTTAGCTGGGTGAAGGTCCTGTTAAATGCTGGGTCCCATTTTACTCTCTGGGGTTGCCTTTTTTAACAAGCTAGACAGGGGAGCTGCCAAAATGCTGTAATTTGGTACAAATTTGTTGTAGTACCCTACAGTCCCCAGGAAGCTTCTGACCTGCTTCTGGGTCTCTAGCCTGGGCCATGCCTCTATGGTCTCTAACTTGGCCTGGTTTGGATGTATCTGTCCCCTCTCCACTACATGTCCCAAGTATGACACCTCAGCCATGGCAACCTGGCACTTTTCGGCCTTTACAGTGAGTCCTGCCTTCTGTATCCTGCCTAACACTTCCCTCAGATGGGACAGGTGTTCCTTCCAGCTGGTACTGAAGATGGCAATATTGTCCAGATAAGCCACTGCATACTCTTCAGTATTCTGTAACACCTGGTTGACCAACCTTTGGAATGTGGCAGGGGCATTCTTCATCCCAAAAGGCATCACCTTAAATTTGAAGAGGCCTACTGGGGGGATGAAGTTTGACCATTCCCTAGCTCTGGCAGTCAACTCCACCTGCCAGTACCTTTGTCAGGTTAATGGTTCTTAGGTAAGTCACTCCTCCCAATTTGTCCAACAGCTTGTCTGTCTGGGGCATTGAGTGGGCATCAGACTTTGTGACTGTGTTGAGTCCACGATAATCCACACAAAAGCAGGTAGACCCATCCGGCTTGGGGGCGAGGACTACAGGCGAGGCCCAGGGACTGTGGGATTTCTGGATTACCCCCAACTCCAGCATTTTCTCCACCTCCCTCCTAATGGCCTTTAGGATGGCCTCAGACACTCAGTAGATTGCCTGTCGTATGGGCACTTGCATCCCTGTGTCTTCATCATGGGTTGCTAAGGGAGTCCGTCTGGGCTTGACTGTAAATAAAGGGGCAAAGTCCTCTAAGACCTCTCTCACTTTCTGGCTCTTTTCTGTGGTCAACTGGAGTGACAGCTGGATTGTCTCCACTGAAGACTTCCACTTGCTTTTATTTTGCAAATCCAGGAGGGGGCTGTCTTAGTCCATCCCCTTCCCAGGGGTACAAACAGCAAACACCATGTCAGCCTATTTACATATGGCTTCATCATACTGACATGGTACATTCGATGGGTATGTCTCCTGTCTGGCAGTTCTACAACATAATTCACGTCATTTACCTGTTGGACTGCCTTGTACAGTCCCGCCCACTCGGTCTGCAGCTTGTCCTTCCAGACTGGAATGAGGACCATTACTTCCTGGCCTGTGCTGTACGAGTGAGCTCTGGCTCTGCGATCCTACCAGACTTTCTGCTTCTGCTGGGCAGCTGACAGGTTGCTTTGGGCCATCCCCATAAGCTCCCTCAGCCTAAGGACATACTCCACTATGGGAGTTCATTGGGTGGTGTGCTTGCCTTCCCAGTCTCACGCACCCTATGTCCGTATAAAAGTTTGAAGGGGATGAACCCTGTTGACTCTTAGGGCACCTCCCTGTATGCAAACAACAGGTGAGGAAGGTACTGCTCCCAGACCCTCCCACGCTGTTCAGCAAACGCTTGGAGCATTGAGTTTAAGGTACCATTGACTCTTTCCACAAGTCCATTGGCTTGTGGGTGACAAGGTGTCGTGCTCCTTTGCACCACCCCAAACTTCTCCCACAAAGACTGCATCAGGTCCGACATGAAGTTAGCCCCTTGATCAGAAATAACCTCCTGTGGAAACCTGACACGGGAGAAAATCCCTAGCAAGGCATCTGCCACTTTGGATGCCTTAATGGAGGACAGCAACCACCTCTGGGTATCGGGTGGCGTAATCAACCACTGTCAGGATACACCTTTTTCTGGAGGAGCTTGGGGTATTCCAGGGTCCCACAATATCCATCCCTACCCTCTAGAATGGCTCCTCCACAATGGGCAAGGGAAGGAGGGCAGCTTTTGTTTTACTACCTGCCTTCCCTATCTGTTGGCACCGGTGACAAGACCTGCAGTATTCCTTCACCTTCTGGGTGAAGTTGGGCCAACAGAAATTCTGGGCCAATCACTGCAAGGTGTGTGCGATTTTTAGATGTCCAGACATGGTGACCTTAAGCAACCGCTCACAGTACTTCTGAGGAATGACAAGCTGCCTGCCCATCAACCCTCCCTCGGTCCTCATGTCCTGTGTATACAGCAGTCTGTCGTCCCAAAATACCCTATGTCTCATGTCACCTCCCTGTGTCCCATCAGATTCTACACAAGCACTCAGCCTCTCTAAATTAGGGTCAGTCCACTGAGCAGCTGCAAAATCTTCACATTTTCCCAAAGCAAGGGACATGTATCCCTCAGTTCCTAAACTGGGATCCATATCACTAGCATCAGGGCATTCCGAGTCACTGCCATCCCTAACCTTCTGAACATTTGTTACCCCTCCCTCCTCAGAGTAACCTTCTGTAGTGGTTTGTTGCACGGCTACTTGGGGAAGTCCTACCTCCCTTTCACTATTCTCCATTTCAGGAGTTACAGGCTTGGGGACCAGCATCCTTTTCTCTTCAACATGGGCTTCCATAGGGTCCAGGGAAATACAAGGGGTTTGTGCTTTCTGACTGTGGGTAACCACCTACACCACCCCCTGCTGTATAGTATCCCCTATGATCAATATCCAGAGCAACATTGTCTGCCACTGCCACTTTTTGTGCCCCCTCTCCTGTCTCACTCCAATCCAGGAGAACACAAGCTAGTGGCAGGGTTTTTCCTCCTCTGTGAATCCCCTCACAGTGATAAATTGATTAGGTATAAGCCGTTCAGGCTCAACCAAATCCCTTTTTATCAGGATAAGAAATGCCCCTGTGTCCCTTAACCCATTGGTCTACACCCCATTCACAGTAACCGGGTGTATGTACTCCCTCATGTTCATGGGCATACTCTCAGGGATACACAGTGCACCCACCTTCTTTGTGTGGACACTTTGTCCACTCTGTGCCTTTTTGGGACACTGTCTGGCCAGATGCCCTGGCTGCTTACAAAACCAACATTCATCTTTCTTTTTTTCCAAGACTTCCCTCCTTGGTAACTTAGGGTTCCCCCTTTTTGCAGAGACAGTGAAGGTTTTAGCTCCCCTGAAGGCACGCTTTTCCCTTTCTGCCCTGCAGCACCTGCTCCCCCACTTCCTTTCAGAGCAGGCCTGCCCTGGCATAGCGATCTAAGAGCTCAGGAGCTTACTGTGCTGTTTTGGGATCCCGGTCCTCCAGCCAGGTTTTCATCTCCACTGGGCAAGCCCAAAGGAAATGTTCTAAAAGTATAACTGCCTCAAGTTTTCCCCACAGAGTTTGCTTCCACCCCCTCCCACCAACGCTTTAAAAACTGCTGTTGCTTTGTGGCTAGTTCTTCAAATCTCATGTCAGGGCTTTTTTGGAGTTTACAGACTTTAACCATTTAAGCCCCAGGAGTCAGTATATACTTTCTAAGTAAATCAGCCTTTAGTTTCTCATAGTTTTGGCTATCATCATTGTCCAGTTGGCCTAACGCCTCACGCCTGTTCCCAGTAAGCAGCGTAGATAGATGGAAGCTCCAGGACTCCCTTGGTATTTTGGCCAGGATACACACCTTTTCAAACAAATTCAAAAATGCATCCATATCTTCCCCCCTCTGTAAATTCCACTATTAATATGGAACTTAATTTATACCCCAGCCCTGGAATTTCAGGTCTACCCTGGCTACTTACCTCCTCTGGAACTGGTTATTGGAGTCTCAACTTCTCCAGTTTGAATTCCCTCTGCTCTCTTTCTTGCTGGTGCTGTTTCTCCTCGGCCTCTCACTCTCTCTGGTGCTGTTCCTCCTCAGCCTCTCGCTTTCCCTGAAGCTGTGCTTCAGACCTTCTCGGCTCGAATTCCAGCTCCAGTTCCCTTTCTCGATGCTTTTCTGTGAGCTCCCATTTTCTCAACTCCAGCTGCAGCCTGATCCCTTCCAGCTCCAGCTCTGTGGTGGCCTTCCCCTGGCACTGTGGCTCTAGGTTCCCTCTGGTCTTGCTGTCCTCTTCCCTGGGACTAGACACTGCGACATCCCTTGGTACCCCCACACCCAAGGTCTGGTCCCTTTCTGTCACCAGTTGTGACTCGAGGTCTTGGGCAGTCGCTTGCTCATCGGCTGCCACAACAGCCTCAATGAGGTTCATTTTGCTTCGTTCCTCATAATGGACCCCTCTTTCCTGGCACAGCTGCTTTAGTTCTTCTACAGTGCAGTCGCTGTACTTGGAAGCCATCTTTCTTCCCTATACTACCACTAGTCTGTCTTTCAGCAAAAAAAAAAAAAAATTATAAAACAGGGTGAAGAACTATATCTTGTAATCAATTTGCCCTTTTTCCAATTTTCTGCCCTCTTTGTGTGTGGTTGTTCAAACAGTTCACCAATCGCACTGCTGCTCACCAAATCTGTCGCACAAGCCTACTCCAGTGGGGCAGGATTTCCATCTCTCTGCATCACAGGAAATCCCTCTTGTGATGGGGGGATGGGGTCAGAGATACCCTTTCTCCGTGCGAGATAATACAAATGCAGCATCGAGACTGTGTTCCTGGGGTAGAACCTTATCAGCCACTGTACCACAAACCAGAAAGTCACAGATGTGTACAGGCTTTGGGAGGGCCCCATACACACAATTGTGTGTCTTTCCCCAGAAATGCAGCCCTTGGTTCAAATCCCACCACAGGCTCCTCCAGAGACCCTTCGAATTTCATACCCTCCTTTCGTCATTAAGTCTATGGGTAATTTACTCTGGTAGCATTTAGCCTTAAAATAGTCACACAGGTGTGGTATCTTTGAACAACTTCTACCCAGGCAGCCACACACACAAATCACATAGGCAGAATTATTTTTAAATAAGTCAAAGGCTTTACTAATTAAATAAGAAAACAAATAACAAAATGACAAAATTTAGACCTTGGTTACAGGATATTGAAAATAAAAGGAAAATTATACATAAGAAGCCTACACTCTGAACTCTGAGGTTAAAAGTCTACCTTAGTCTTATTTGGAATTTTGAAGTGTGAAGTGTCCTTAAAAAGTGTGGTAGATGAAGTCTTGGCTCTCAGTGATCCAGGAGAAAACTGTCTCTGTTCAAGACAGCAGGTACAGAAGATCCCAAATGTAAAATGACAAAACAGAAGCTTCAGTGAGAAGCAGCAAAAAGGCTCAGATACTCCTCTGTATCCTGGTTTTAAAGGGGTTCGGGGGGGGGCAGGTCCAGTGGATAGTAGCTGCCCTGCGGTTGGCTAGCATTTCAGTTTCTATGGTTACCCAACCAATCAAAGTTCAGTATTTTATTATAATAACTCAGATATGCAGTTTCTAAACATAGGAAAAAAAACATGTGGTACCAGTTCAGACCAGATTTTCTGTGAGAATATTTCAGCCTGCCTGAGGGAAATAGCTGTTAATCAACCCTAAACAAAGCTATTTACATAAATTTTTTGAATTTTTTTTAGTCTTTTGGTAACCAGGTAAGCCCCACTAGGAACAAGTGCCTGCTTTCAGGGGTGACCTGGGTGCACTGGGCGGTTAAGTGACTTGCTCAGAGTCACACAGTATGCAAGTGGGAGTTGTGAGAATCAAACTAAGGTCTGGTCTGCTGGATGTATCAAGCTCATTCACAGCTAGTTACTGTAATCTCTAGGCTAGTATGCTATTCATTTGTAACAAGCTTTTTTTTTTTTTTTTTTTTATAACCAGGAGAGAGACACTAAACTGAAAGCTTGTTTACAGGTGTGACCTGGGAGCACAAGGAAGTTAAGTGACTTGTTCAGGGTCACACAGTATACAAGGGGGAAGCTGTGGGATTCAAACCCAGGTCTCCAGGTTTGCAGCTCGGAGCCTTAAACCACTGCACTGTACTGCCTCCTGCTTAAGCTGAGGTAGCCTGGCAGACACAAAGGATAGTCAGACAAGGAGGCACCAGATATGCTGGGGATCCACTGACAAAAATGGACCTGCCAGCTGACCAGCTCTGCTTAAGTATCTCTTGTTTCTGTTTAGATAGTTTAATTAACTTTAGCCTCTGCCAGTGGAAAACTGTTTTTTTTTTCTGTAGTAACCAGAAAATCACAGCAGTCTACGGAGCCCATGATCTGTACCCATGATTCCTTGCACTTGTATTGGGCCACCCTGGCAATCTGATGCATTATATACATAAAATTTATATAAAACATGTCCCAGAGTGATAAAATATGGCCTTATCTCGCCATGCAGAGTAACAATGATTTAAACTGCCAATGGTAATCAGAGCATCTGACCCCATAAGGAAGCCAATTCCAAAATCAGGGGCTGAAGAAGAGAAGGCCGTTTGACCTACAGCAGACCAGCAGTTGGGAGTATTGGACCTGATCAGTTTGACATGGAAGCAGTGCATGACATAGGAACCCAGGGGTTAATTAAGCAATAAACCACAACAGGGTGTGGGTGATGCTGGGGTTATCCACACCTGGTGGTTCGGTCACATGTGGGTCAGAGTCGAGTGATTCAAACCATCCAGGCGCAACTGCGGTATCAACACATCCTGGAGTGGTTTATTGCAATTATACAATGTTCCCTTTGATTTTTTTGTAAAAAAAAATGTAATTAAAAATTGAGTTTTTTCCACTTACAATCATTTTTATAACATTTGTCATTCTACCACAAAAAACAGTGCCCTATTTATCATAGTGCAACCATATATAGAGAAGTGCTGTTTTGTTTGAGTGGTGGTTTTTTTGCATAAAAAAAAGAGGAATGTGGTTGTGGGCTAATTTTTTTTTTTTTTTTTTTTAGAGACAGCAAAGGAGACTTAAGTGACTGTCAGTGCTGAAAGCAGTATCAGGTGGCACCGGTGACTGTGTGCTTCCAGGTTCAACTGTTCAGGAGGAAGACAGTAACTGTATAGGGCGGGAGAAATTTTTTTCTACTTCTTTTTACCTTTTTTTTAATTTAAAGATAAAGTATTCGGAAAGCAACAGTAGGAGTTCAGGTAGAGAACAGAACGCGAATGAAGTGGGAACGGAGTGACAGACCGGGAGAATGGCGTGAGTGGGAGTGGAGTGAGAGATCGTGAATGTAGTGATGAGAGACATACAGAGGAGATGCAAGTGTGATGAAAATTACATTCGTGGTGTGTTGAAAAATTGTCCCCTAGCTGTTCTCCACTGCTTGGATGCAGTAACGAAAGTATACAGTGTTTGTGAGGGTTCGGAATAACAACGGCCGCCGAAATCAGCTCCGGCATCACAATGGGCACTAACGAGGAGGCTGGGACAGCTGGCGGTGAGGAACCTGCATGTGGCAGGCAGTTTTTTTTTTATTTTGTTTATTTCAATGAATTGTATTTTAACTGCAAGGTGTGGGAGCATTTACTTTTATTAGGGAGGTAACAGTTTAAAGGGAGAAGCTGTAAAGGGCCGCCCATTGCTGCAGGTGGCCACTGTGTGATCACGGTTATTGAGTTCTTTAAGGAGGGAGAAGTGTACAGCGCCGCAGCTGGAAGGAGCGAGGGGCAGGTTTGGCTTTGGTGACTGCGAGGTGATTTTTAACAGAGTAAGTTTTTATGTTCCTGCACTTTAGTGGGATGGAAAAGTTGCGCCTTTTTGTTTGTGTTTTCGGGGCTGTATTGATTTGGGCACATGTGGGTGACTGGCACCTTTTGCGTTGTAATGCGACATTTTACAACGCTTAGAAGGTGCCAGTTAGCCAATGAGAATGCTGGAAAATGAGACCCATTGTATAATAATAATAATATTTTATTCAGTCTCGGATTACAATACCTTTGAGCACAAGGTGCTCATTTACAAAGGTTCCACGTCAGTGGGGAGGGTGAACAAACATACAAAGGTGGTAAGACAAGGACATTGTTTAAACAATAGCAATAGTACAGTACATTCTTTGTATTTCAATAGTACAAAGAATGCAGTATTGCTGAAGTGGGTGAGATGAGCAGAAAATAAACACAGAAATCTGTCAGCAGAGAGTCCGATGGTCTATCGAATCTTAGCACCAGAAACAAAGTGCCTGATACTATTATGCACCACACCCCATCGGACCAAATTAAACTCAAAGGGACCGAAGTAAATGTTTAGGTTACAGGAACCGTAACTGCATCCTGCTTAGACAAGCATGCGATTGTTCAGAAGATGATCCTCCCCATTTTCGACCGCTGTAACATGGTCTACAGTGCTGCTCCCAAATCCACCTTATCCAGATTGGATCTCCTTTTCAATTCTTTCTGCTGCTTCGCCCTTGACTCCCCAGTGCATACTCACCACTGTGACTTATACCACTCTCTTTCCTTCCCCCTTGCTCTCTAACCGATGGCTATTACACTGCACCAAACTTGTTGCTAAGTACTGGCTTGGATCGTTACCTTCTCACTTATCCTCCTCCCTCTCTACCCACCTGCCTCCAACTCACTCTTTAAGGTCCTCTGACTCTATGAGCTTCGCACTCCTTCACTACTCCACACAGCGAGGCCAGTCGGCCTTCAGTCACCATTTCCCTAAGCTCTGGAATGCCCTCCCCCCTGAACTCCATCACTCTTCATCCACACACTCCCTCACCAATTCACTTCAAAACTTCCTCTCTTCTAACTACACCTGCAGCCAGCAATCTTTACTCCCACCATTCACCTCTTCTATTCTCCCCTCCTCCCCTCCCCGGCCTGAGCTGCTACTTCTACTATCATAGCACTTATATCTGCGCACTATGTTGCACTTATGGACCATCTCTGCCTCTGTGAATCTACTGTACTGTACTATTGTTACTTTCTCAGGTTACTGCTGTAAAAAGCATTTGATATTATTGTTTCCCTGTATTTTCGTGATTGTTTTATTACCCTGTACCCCCCCCCAGGTCGCACTGGGAGACGGGCAACTTGTTGTTCAGTGTGCTTTCCTGGTGAAACATTTCAATAAATAAATAAATAAAACACTGGGACACGGTAAAAGGAAATGGTATTTAAAGAAACAGTGCAACGAAAAATGTTTTTTCCCCCCAAAATGCTAGTTTCAGCTACAGTTATTAAAAATATTAGTATACCTGTTGAATCTATCTTTCTAGCTACTTCCAGTATGGCACACTGAGTTTTTGTTTTAATATTTTCTCGAGCCTAACCCCTGACAGGTTTACATTGCTATTGCTAAGCCAAATGGTTGCAGCCATCCTTTTTCACTTGAAAAAAACAATAAACTAAAACATTTATAAAATATTGTTGGTGGAACCAAAACATTTTATCACCAAATAAAACTGGAAGATGCCTGGAATCTTATGTTTTTGCTACTACCTTTTTCCTCCACTGGCCCTGGTCGGCCCCTTCCTTTAGCCGTCTGCCCATCCCCATCCCCCGACCTTCGGGCACTCACCTTCTTACCCTCCCAGCTTACCCTCCATGGCAGGATGGTGGGGAGCCCCCAACTCGACTGGATCCAGTTTCGGGCAGCACCCACGGCAGATGGCCATTATGCCACTTGACCGGACCACAATTTTCCAGTTTTTCCCGCGATGGGGAGCATGCAGTGCTGACAATGGCTGTGCCATGTGCGCATGTCTGCACACAGCACACCCATTGGCTGCTCCACCTTCGTGCCCCACAGTACAGGACCTGGCGTGACAACACCTAGCCTCTGCTACTAGGTGTCAGGCAAATGCCAGTCTCTGTTCCCCACCCTCACCGGGAGCGGAGAGCTACCGTGGCTGTCTATTCCTTCTCTTCTGAGAAAATGTTGAATAAATTGAAAAACACTTCTGGTATTTTATGTTTTGTTACCGGTCTACCCAGGTTGGTACATCATTGCACTTTATATGAGAAATGTGGATGTTTATTGTAATCTCAGAGCATTGACTTTTCTACATAAAATTAAATTAGGTTTTGTTCTAAACAGTGTTGCTAGCGTATTCCCCAATAACATGTCTTCTACTTTTACTAGATCTAGTTTTAGAAACAAGTTTAAACTATCTCTGTTTAGAACAAACTTTGCACAAAATTCTACGTAGTTTAAAACTACTAGGTTGTATAATCAATTACTTAGCAATATTATTAATTGCTGTAGACTTGAAGGTTTTAAAGGAGAACTAAAGTCAAAATTTGCAAAATAACATGTTATGTAGAATGTTTTTCATTTGTAAGTATACTCGTAGTAAAGCCTTCCCTTTATTTGCGGGAAGGAGTTTTTTCTAAATTTGCTTGCTGGTTTTATGGCCCCTGGGGATCTCCATATTAGCATTTCTAATGTCCTTTCTTGTTCCTACAGTGCCTCCTGTCCCATGTGACTGATGTATCCAGGACCATTGATTCAGAGAGTAATAACTGCTGCAGCGGCATCTACTGTTATGAGTCTGAGATTCTGGCTTCAACTAAATAACTACCTAATCCAAACTTCTGTTTTTTATGTGTGTGTCTTGGTCTAGTCAGCATAAGTGAATGTTTTGTTTTTAACACATTTCATTTTTATCAATCTACATACAACCATTAGCAATGCACATAAATCACATAAGGTCACAGATGCTTCAATTGGTGAAGACTCTAGCTGTTTCCTTACAGAATAGCCCACTCAATCATCCCTCAGGCATTTACCACGTGCTTAGAACTCCCTTGACAAGAAGAGTTAATTAACATAACAGCTCTACTACTATAAACTTGAGAAAAACACATCTCTTGTTGAAGTAATGGTCCAGGACACATCACAGTCACATGAGACAGGAGGCATTGTAGGAATAAGAACAGTCATTAGAAAGGCTAATATTGAGATCCCCAAGGGCCATAAAACCAGCAAGCAAATTTAGAAAAAAATTATTTCAGCAAGTAAAGGGAAGGCCTTACTAGGAGTACACCTACAAATCAAAACACTCTGCACAACATATTTTTTTTGTAAATTTTGGCTTTAGTTCTCCTTTAAGGAACTACTAAACAAAAGTTATCTTCTCATGTTGCCTGTAGTTGTTTTAAATGATTTTTATTTCTAGTGTTTGTATAATTATTTGGTTGTTGTTTGTATGTTGTTGTATTTCGATTTTTTTTTAGACTTTGTTACTTGAAACTGGATGTCTGTGAAAATGGGTACTTGTGCTCACAGACCTTTTAGTATAAAATAAAAAATGAAAGCCGGCTTGGTGGCACTGAGGGTTGAGGCGTTGGACACCACACCTCGCACCATGCCGGCAACCCGGGTTCAGGAATGAGCCCGGGTCATTGGAGATCGGCAGGGGTGGACTAGGACTGAGTGTCCGCTGACAGTTCTCCTAGTCCTGGGGTGGGTTGGGGAAGCACACTGCGCTGCGGCGGCCCTTGGGGATGCCAGGGTGTACTGCAGATGTAGATGTTAGTAGATGGGGAGCACGGCGGACGTCTGTGCATGGACATCACTGCATGCCCATGCTCCATCGGGGGGCCTTAATGGAGGAAAAATGGCTGGGTGCGACCGTGCAGCCTGATAGTCGCACCCTGCCTCGCTGGGAGGACTCTCGTGGAATCGCGCTGGGGGGTCCGGGGCCGGTCCAGCTGTACAGGGTATAGAGAGGCTCTGCAGCGGACTGGCGATGGCTGTGCCGGATCCCCCATTATGTGTGTGAGCCTGGTGCTCTCCCAGTGGGCAGCACCAGCAGATGGATGCCCCCGCTGGTAAGCTGCCACAGCAAGGTGGAAAAATCGTGACATGATATAAAAAATAAAAAAAAATGAAATGAAAATGAGGAGCTGTTCTCTGGATGCTCAACCCTCTCCCACCCCAGCCGGTCCCCGATAACCCACTTGCACTGTGAATGTGCACCTTCTGTCAGCGTGGCAGGAGGTAAGGCATCGCTGCCTCCACCCTTCACACCACTGGGCACGCCGCCCAGAATCTTTTATAGTGAGAAAAAAAAAAGGTAGGGTCAAATTTTTTGCCCAGTTTCGTTGTAGTGTTGCTACAACTGAGATTCACATAAAGTAGCTTCTCAGGGTAACAAAACAGAAGATCTTGACAGCTATGCAGAAATGATACCAACATGCCCCCCTAAGGATTCCTACTTACCAGCATTAAATACTTCTTCAGATGGCCTTCTGATATCCGACAATATAACATTGTTTCTTCCAAAGTGCTTCCTGTAAAAGCAAAGTTTTGTCACTCATATAATGCAGGAAACATCCCTTAAGAGACCAGTCAATTGGCTTCAAGGTAACAGGTGTTCTCAGGCCCACTCTGAATAATATCACTCCCATCCCTAAATGTAGAGAGGTGTACAACCTAAGAAGAACAGTGGTAAATGGCCCCTAAAAACCTTTCCCATTAGGGGATCCTCACAGAAATGTAGAATTTGTCAGCAGAAAAGGCCCACCTAGCCCACCCAGTCTGCCCAGATGGTCCCTGCCTATACTGTCTAAGCAGACTCTAACTGGTCTCTGGCAACCCACCCTCCTCTCTGTTTACTAATATTCCCCTATGTCTAGACCACGCATGCTTGAAGCCCCCCACTGTTTTTGCCTCCACCACTTCCGCTGGCACTCTGTTCCAGGCATCCACCACTCTTTCAGTGTAGTAGTACTTCCTCACTGTCAAAGAGGCTCAGAGGTTAATTAAAGTCAGTCTTGTGGTCTTCCAGACAGTAACACTGCTCTAGCTGCTTTCTGGAGCTGTATCTATATGGATTTTTGGATTTTGTCTTTATTTTGTCGTTAGAAGTTCGTTGTGATTTGAGCCAGTATTTGATTACTTTACATAAATACTTGGACGTCTGAGTTCCTTCCAACACTTCTGGAGTTGTGTCTTGCCTTCTATCCCAACACTTCCACATTTGGTGTCAGAAGTGGGATTCGAACCCACGCCTCCAAGGGAGACTGCGAGCTGAACGCAAATGTGGATACTAGCTCCTCTGTTAGACAACAGATAACCCGGGGCAGGATTCGACCAACTAGACTACCCCTATCAGAAATCATATGCCGGGACTGTCATGAAAGAGGTCATATTGCTCGGTCTTGTCCGAGAAAACAACCTGGAAATGTACATCTAGCCCTAGCTAATCTGGGACAATATGTCATTCCTGTACAAATTGGGACACAAACAGTCTTGGGACTTATTGACTCGGGGAGTAGACAAACCTTGGTTCGTCCAGAATTGGTTGAAGGACATCCCCGGAATTCTGTGCAAACAAGGGTGATTTGCATCCATGGGGACGTTCATCAATACCCAACAACATCTGTAGAATTACAGACTGCTCATTCAAAAAGAGTAGTAGATGTTGGGGTAGTACCCTTACTACCAGTTCCGGTATTACTAGGCCAAGACCATCCTGACTTTGAGATATATTTGGCTGCTGCTACCACACGGGCACAATCTAAGGAAAGTGAAACATTCCCTTTACCACCATTGGACGATGATGTTTTCGGAGCCCCAGGGAAAACTAGAAAGACAAAAAGGGAACGAAGACAAGATAAATTACATTGGACTAAAGCTCATGTCTTTAAGGTGGACAGTGAAGAGATTGATAGGACTGTCTTGACAAGAAAGTGTGATTTTGAAAATGAACAAAAGACAGATGTGACTTTAATCCCTTTGTTTTCACAGGTATCGCAAGAGGGAATGGAGGGGCATCCCAGTTACAGGGTGAAGCACAACTTACTATATCGTATTTGTATTCACCTTAGAACAGGTGGACCAACTACTAGTACCTAAGAAGTATAGGGCACAATTGTTACAACTGGCGCATGATAGCCCCCTTGCTGGACACTTAGGGAGAGACCGTACAACAGCTCGAATCTTATACCGGTTCTTCTGGCCTGGTATTCATAAAGATGTAGAACAGTACTGCCTCTCCTGTCCTGAATGCCAGTTAGTAGCTAAAATAGGAAAAAGGGACACTGTTCCACTACAACCCCTGCCAATCACAAACCACCCTTTCGAGCATATAGCAATGGATATAGTGGGCCCCATGCAAAAAACAAAAAAAGGAATTCGTTTCATTTTAGTGGTTTGTGATTATCACACAAAATATTCAGAAGCCATTCCCCTGCGAACTATAACTGCCAACAGGATAGCTGAAGAGCTCATTAAGATATTTAGCCGACTGGGTGTTCCAAGAGAAATACTCACAGACAGAGGGAGTAATTTTTGCTCACAAATATTAAAGCGATTATATCAGGCTCTGAATGTACACGCTATACACACTACTCCCTATCATCCACAAACAGATGGTCTCGTAGAACGGTTCAACCAGACATTAAAACAGATGTTAAAAAAAATATACACAAGAGGAAGGAAAAGATTGGGATCAGTATTTACCCTTCTTAATGTTTGCCTTTAGAGAAGTGCCACAGGCCTCGACCGGATATTCCCCGTTTGAATTGTTATACAGCAGGAACCCTAGGGGCCCCCTAGATGTAGTAAAAGAGCAATGGGAGGAAGGACGGGAGGTGGGTCCCACAACGACACTTGACTTTGTCAACAAGCTGAGACAGAAATTAGTTAAATATGTAGACCTAGCCCATAGGAAAGAACTCCAACAACAAGCAAAACAAAAACTTTTTATGATCGAGGGGTAAGACAAAAAGCGTTTCAGACAGGGGATTGTGTCCTACTACTTCTCCCTTCCTCAGATAATAAACTCAAGATGAAATGGCAAGGACCATATACAGTGAATAAGCAATGTGGTCCGGTAACATATGAAATAGAAACTCCTGACAAGAAAATGAAAGAAAGGTATACCATGTTAATTTATTGAAACCATGGCAAGAGAGGACCAATGAGGCCTGTTATGTATGTCCTGAACCTGGTGAGAGGAACTAGAAACGCATATAAGCGATTGGATGGAAGGGTCCTATGATGGATATATATAAAACCCCAATCTGACTAAAACTCAATTGCAAGAACTAGAGCATATCTTGCATCTTAATCAGGATGTTTTTACCAATACCCTAGGCATACAACTTGATTTATCACCACATAGAGGTTCTAAACTCAAACCCGATACGAATAAAACCTTATAGACTCCCAGAGAAGTTGAGACAAGAAGTGCTGGTAGAAATAG
Organism: Neoceratodus forsteri; assembly: GCA_016271365.2. Classification (NCBI taxonomy): domain Eukaryota; kingdom Metazoa; phylum Chordata; order Ceratodontiformes; family Ceratodontidae; genus Neoceratodus; species Neoceratodus forsteri. Next base: position 1,174,467,745 of record CM057451.1, on the reverse strand, counting down.
ACAAAATGTTAAAATTAAATGTCATAGAACCGTCTAATAGTGATTGGTCGTTTCCTATGGTGATAGTAAACAAAAAAGAAAGGGGAATACGCCTTTGTTTGGACTTTCGAAAATTAAACGCCATCTCAAAGTTTGATAGTTACCCCATGCCCCGTATCGATGACATAGTCGATCGGTTAGGGAAAGCACATTATTTGACTACGCTTGGTTTATCCAAGGGATACTGGCAGATACCGCTAGATGAAATATTTTTTATTTATTTATTTATTTATTTAGCTTTTGTTGACCGGGTAAGTGCACTAGACAATTTCTGACTATTTTCAGGCACGACCCGGGGAAGGGGGGATACAGATGAATGCCAACTGACCTTGAACCAGATTAAGCTGTTGGTGGTATTTTTAGTGAATATCAAAGGAGAGAACAGCTTTTAGTACCCCAAAAGGTCTTCTTCAATTCACTATGATGCCTTTTGGGCTACATGGTGCCCCTGCCACGTTTCAGAGATTGATGGATAAGCTTTTACAACCCCATAAGAGCTATAGTGCTACTTACCTTGATGATGTCATCATCTATAGTCCCACATGGGAAGACCATAAACAACATCTAGAAGCAATCCTACAAACACTGAAACATGCGGGGCTTACTGTTAACCCAGAGAAATGTGCATTTGCTATGCAAGAGACCAAATATCTTGGATTTGTGATAGGAAAGGGATGTATAAAGCCAGAAATCAATAAAATTGATGCAGTAGCAAATAGTTCAAGACCCATAACAAAGAAACAAGTAAGATCCTTCCTAGGATTGGCTGGCTATTACAGGCGATTTATACCCAACTTCGCCTCTATAGCTAGTCCTTTGACTGATCTTACAAAGAAAAGGAATCCTACTAAAGTGAACTGACTCCAGAATGTGAGACAGCCTTTCTGTACTATTAAAGCTTTTATTATGTGCAGAACCACACATTAGTAAGCCCGGACTTTACTAGACCTTTATAGTACAGACCGACGCCTGCTACTGGTATAGGGGCTGTACTGTCCAAGTAATAGATGGCCAGGAGCATCCTGTATTATATATAAGTAGGAAGCTACATACACGAGAAACAAAATATGTTACTATAGAAAAGGAATGTCTAGCTGTACGCTGGGCCGTAGAAACTCTAAAATTCTATCTATGGGGAGCTCAGTTTGAACTAATAACAGATCATAATCCCCTTTGCTGGCTTATGGCAATGAAGGACAAGAATCCACGCATTCTGCGATGGTATCTTACCTTACAACCTTATAATTTTACCATAAAACATAAGGCTGGTACAGCGCACAAAAACGCGGACTACTTGTCCAGATTCGGTGCTGGAGTACCCAGCCCAGAGAATTAAAATCAGACCCCGGGGTAAAAGATAGGATGAGATTAAACCTAATATTCATTATAGAACTTATTGTAGTTCTATAATTAATAAGGGACCCCGAGGTGGAGCTTTAAGAGTGGGTGGGCTTAAGCTCCATCCCTCCATCTACATGAGGGATCTGAATTATTCAAGAGTTATAGCAGTGTCAAAGAGGCTCTCCCCCCCCCTTTATACGCCTGTCTTTAGGAGCTGGCAATCCTTGCTTTGTTTTTTTTTTTTTCTAAGATAAGTCTGTTGCACAACAGCATTATTTCTCCTTTGTTTGTTGTCATAAGTGTGTGTGTAGACTGGCCACCCACACGCCACACTTATGCTCCGTAGCTTTAATTATTTTTTTTTTACTCCAGCTAGCTCTTGAAAACAAAGCGCCCCCGCCTATGTGGGTTTCAGGATATCTAATGTTGCTAATTGTTTTAATGTTCCCATTTAGAGAGAGTCATAATTTTAAATTATATTTTTTCTCAGAAGTCCCCTGAACATGCGCATACATTCAGGAGGAATTTCCGATCACGGAAACCCGGTCTTTTCTATTGGAGTCCTTACCCTGGTGAGCTTCCTCCTAACGTAAGTAGAGGTTAAACATTTCTCCTTGCAGCACTAGGACCGAGAAGCCTATTTTTCGTAGCTACAAACGTGTTTATTTTTTTGAAAAGCTCGTCCAGAAAGGCATTTGGGCTTACGCCTGAAGTTGGAACCCGCTTCTGCTGTTCACCTGCCGCGGTAGTCAGTATGGCGTTTTGCAGTGCGGAGTTCAACTCGCAATCAACATAATACCTTAAGGAGTCTCGCATTCTGACCCAGTAAATAAAGGAATCCCATAGTGAATGAAGGGACAGTTTAATTTTGAAATAGGAATGTTTAGACTCATGTTTTTGTAAATGAATAAATGTTAATCGAATGGTTAAATATCATGTGGTAAAATCATAAAGAGTACAAAGCTTTAGATAGTGAAATAAACCGCTTTAATTTATCTGAGTTCTTTAGTTATGTTTAAAAATATACTTTATCCTTCCTCTTACTTGAACTATTTCTCTCTCTCCCTCCTTCCTGCTTCTTCTTTTGTTTCCTTCTGTCTAAGAGCCGGCCGGCCTCTTTGTGTTAATATTTATAATTTATTCTAAGGTGGGAGGAGTTTACACTGTGAAACTAGCTTCTTCTGTTGTAAAAATAGTATTTAGAGTAATGGGTATGATTTTATAAAATACCTGAATATATCTGTTGTATGTCAAAATAAAAGCAAACTAGTTTGAGCAAAAGATATTTTCTCTGTTAAAAACAGGGGAGGAGTTTCTAGTCACATGATCACTCCTCCCTATAAAATGAGCTCAAATGTTAATTAAAGTCAGTCTTGTGTTGGTCTTCCAGACAGTAACACTGCTCTAGCTGCTTTCTGGAGCTGTATCTATATGGATTTTTGGATTTTGTCTTTATTTTGTCGTTAGAAGTTTGTTGTGATTTGAGCCAGTATTTGATTACTTTAAATAAATACTTGGACGTCTGAGCTCCTTCCAACACTTCTGGAGTTGTGTCTTGCCTTCTATCCCAACACTTCCACACTCACATCCCTCTTAATCCCCACCCCAGCTTCACGGCACATGCCCTTGTTTTGGTGCTCTATTTAATTTACAAGAGGCCCCCATCCTACACCCTATACACTCCTCTGAGGTACTTGCAGGTCTCTACCATGTCCCCCCTCACTCTCCTGTCTTCCAATGTGTACATGCTGAGATCCCTCAGTCTCTCCTCATAGGGCTTTTGATGCAATCCCTGCACTATATTAGTTGCCCTCCTCTGGACTGCCTCTACCATATGTCCCTTCTGAGGAACGTCCAATACCACCTTCTTCCTGCTGTAGATATCTCTCCTATGCATACACAGAAACACAGACTTTGACAGCAGATAAGGACCACTTGGCCCACCCAGTCTGCCTATTTCCCTACCTATTGGATAAGTTGCAGATCCTGGTTAACCAACAGACTACTTCTTCCAATCCCCCACCAGAATTGCCTTATGTCTGTCCCATGCATTCTTGAATTCCCCCACTTTTTTTGACCCCACAACCTCCTCAGGAAGGCTGTTCCATGTGTCCACCACCCTCTCCGTGAAAAAATACTTCTTCACGTTGCCTCTGAGCTGCACCCTCATCTTCAAATAGTGTCCCCTTGTTCTTGCACATCTCTTTTTCTGAAAGATGCTACCTCCTGGACTTTGTCGATTTCCTTGAGGTACTTGAACATTTCTATCATGTCCCCCCCTTTCCCTGAGGGTATACATACTAAGCTCCTTTATTCTCTCTCCATATGGCTTCTGGTGCAGACCCTGCACCATTTTAGTTGCCCTCCTCTGGACTGCCTCCATTCTATCTATGTCCTTGCGGAGATGGGGTCCTCAGAACTGCACACAGTACTTCAGATGGAGTCTCACCAACTGTCTATATAGAGGGATAACAACTTCCTGTTTTATACTGCTGATGCCTCTCCCAGTGCATCCTGGTATCCCCCCAGAACTGCTTACTGCCTTCTCACATTGCTTGCTTACCTTTAGATCATCTGATATGAGTACCCCCAGGTCCCTTTCCATTTTTGTTGTTAGTACCTCCCCCCCATTGTGTATGCTTCCTCTGGGTTTTTGTTTCCCCAGGTGCATTACTCTGCACTTCTTTGCACTGAATCTAAGCTTCCATACTTTTGACCATTCTTCCAACCTTGCCAAGTCCCTTCTCATCCTTTCCACCCCCCCTTGTGTATTAACCCTGTTGCAGATCTTTGTGCCGTTTTCAAAAAGGCATACTTTTCCTTCCAGTCCCTCTGAAATGTCACTTATAAAGACATTAAAAAGGACCAGACCCAGTACTGAACCCTCCGGTAGCCCGCTAGTAACCTCCCTTTCTTCAGAGTGGACTCTGTTTACTATTAACCCTTGACTGGGTATCTCTCCCTGGGCGGTGTGGTGCTGGTTGCTGCGCCTGCCAACTCCCCTATGAAAAGCCTCCAGATCTACTCCAGCCCTTGATCAGGCATCTCTCCCTGGGCGGTGCAGTGCTTTCCAGGTCACTGTGCTCACCAGCTCCTCTACGAAAAGCCACCGGGTACGGTGCTCTGGTGAACAGCCAAATCTTTACATTTTCAGTGTTTTTCCTGCGTGCTCCTGACTGGCTGCTTTTTGCTCAACTTGCAAACCGATTAGCTGTTTACATAGCCGGGGACGACTGAAGCTCTAGAGGGCTTCCTGTTCCCTCATTGCTCATTCTACGGCTGTATATTTTGAATTGTGTCATGTATCTGCTTAGAGTACGGCAAGCGTTAATGCAATTTGCTTAGAGTTATCTGTTAGGTACAACTGTTATGTTGAAGGGCTGTTAGCAAGGGCGCTTTTAACTGCTGCTACATTCATATTGCTCAAAAGTTTGCACCCAAGAGATAAACTCTGGAAGCGCTACAAAACATCAGGCCAGCAAACAGATTTCAACGCTTACCGTACGCTACAGAATTCATGTAAAAGACAAGCCAGAGCTACTAAGAGCAAGTACTGTAAAGACCTACTGATTAACTCGGCCAATGATCCCAGAAAATTCTGGTCACACATCAAATCCTTCCTAGGATCCTCACAGTCAACTACACCTGGTGATATACTGACAAATGATGTGCACTGCAATGACTCACAAACCATAGCTAATTCTTTCAACCTGCATTTCTCTGATCTCTCCCTATATACCTCTTCCTTCGATCTCACTGCAGTGTCCTCCCACTCCTCATCAGGAACCTGTCTGGATAAGCTGGAAGTGTTGTTCCCTGTGCCGCCTTATACTCCTCCATTCTGTTTTAAGGCTGTGTCTAGAAAGGAAGTCCTGAAGCTCCTGAGGTCCATCTCTGATCATACCAGCTCTGGCTCAGACTCCCTTGAACCCCACCTCTTGAAACTTGCAGCTCCCCTTATTGCATTACCGCTACAAAATTTATATATACTCATCACTTTCAGGTGGAGTGGTCTCTGACCCCTGGAAAACTGCTTCGGATCATGCCTGTACTTAAAAGGGATCCTAAGGTTGTCGGAACTACAGACCAATTGCCATACCCTCGGTACTGAGCAAAATCCTGGAGAAAATTGTCGCAACTCAGACAACTGACTATCTACTTAAGCATAGCCTGCTCTCGGATACCCAAAATGGCTTCAGGAAAGAACACAGCACAATGACTGCACTCCTTAAATTCACCACAGACACTCTTTCAAAAATGGATACTGGCAATCTGACTGGGGCTGTCTTTATTGACCTCACAAAGGCTTTTGACCTTGTTGATCACACTTTGCTTCTCTCCTCGCTTCGACACCTGCATTTCTCCTCCTCTGTTGTTGACTGGTATGAAAGCTACCTGACAAATAGAACTGAAGTGGTGAAATTTAATTCCTCTCTATTGAACAGTACCACCATTAACATTGGTGTACCTCAGGGCTCCATCCTAGGGCCCCTCCTATTCTCTCTTTATATAAATAACATTAGAGCTGCTCTAAAATCCTGCTCTGCTATTCTATATGCTAATGATCTTGTCATCTATACAAGTTCTACTAATTTAGACACTATCAACTAAACCCTTTCCTCTGACTTTAACAATATCCAAAACTGGCTATACGACCACAAACCGGCTGTAAACACTAGCAAAAATAAAGCCATGCTGCTTGGATCAGCCCCAAAGCTCCGGGCTTGCACAACAGCACTGATGGTGCAGGACTTAGAAGGTCAATGACTGGAATGTGTGACCTCTTTCAAGTACCTGGGCATCCTGCTAGATCAATCTCTTGATCTTAATCTTCATGTACAGTCTGTTTGCAGAGCTGTCAACTCCAAACTGGATGTTGCATATAAGACTAGTTATATGCTCATGCCATTGGCTAAAATGGCCATTGCGAGGGGGATTCTGCTCCCCACCCTAACCTATGGGGCTCCCTTATTTGGGGCTGCTCATAAAACTGACCTACCCAGATGGGATATTACATATAACAACATATGTCGCTATGCCTCTTCTGCTCCTCGGCTTAAACACCACTGTCAACTTTATAATAATCTTGGTTGGCTCTCTCTGTTAGCTAGTAGGAAATACTACCTTGGATCTCTTATTGATTCGATAATTCAAAATCAAACCCTAGGTGTCTTGCAGCTATGCTTGTTCCTCAGGACACACTCCATGGTCTACGATCAGCTGGTAAATCCTTTCTGAATTTGCCGAGGTGCCGCACTAGGAAAGGAACTGTTGTATTTGAGCATGCGGCTCCACAGCTGTAGAATTCCCTTCCCCTCGACATTAGACTTTCTAGCTCCCACACATAGAAGAATTTGAATTTGATGGCAGATAAGGACCGCTTGGCCCACCCAGTCTGCCCATTTACCTATCTAATGGATAAGCTGCGGATCCTAATTAACCAGCTGCCCCCACCCCCTAGAATTGCCTTATGACTGTAAACACATTTGCATTGGCCGGGAATCAAACCTGGGCCTCCCGCGTGGCAGGCGAGAATTCTACCACTGAAACACCCATGCTACATGCTTTAAGAAAAAACTGCACTCGAATCTGCTGATTGCTGATACCTGTTCCTGCTTTCAACCTACCTAATGACTGATGTCTCTGGCCATACAATGGCATTTCCTCACCTTTATATAACCTTCTTACTGCCTCAGCCTGTCCCGGCTCCCTTTCCCTGCCCATATACCATCTTGCACTGCAGGCATCTCCCTTACACTTACATACACTCATATAATCTAATTTCATGACTTGCTCCCCTCTTTCTCACTTACCGACCTTTTCCTTAATGACACCCCCTGCTCTCAATGGTTATTTCTTCCTTCTGTATTACCTGTTTTTGTGTACCTTGTTCTGTTCATATGATATGACACCTGATAATTTATTGTCCAAGGTCCTATATTCATTGCATAGGTAGGCACCTATGAACTTATGAATGGTCTGCTCTGTATGTCTCTGATATATTGTATCCACTTTAACTCATTGCATGTAAAGCGCTTTACGTTGTATGTTCTGATATATTGTATCCTCTTTAACTCATTGTATGTAAAGCACTTACAATTTGTTATCCTGTTAAGTTTCTGCATGTCTGTACTCTCCCGGGTCATGTCTGAAAATAGTCATTTTATGGCTAGTGCACTCACCCGGCCAACAAAAGCTAAATAAATAAAATAAATATTCTGCATCCCTATGTATTTTCTTTCTTTTTTTTTTTTTATTTCTCTACCACTGCTTTGCTATCTCAGACTTCCCCAGTCTGTACACCCTCACCCTGTGAAAGGTGTGGGAATAGATGGAGGCAGACACCCATATAAGGAACTCAAATTAGCTTTTACTCAGCAAAACAAACTCGATTAAATTAAAGAAGCAATCTGAACAGTGACCAAAAAATAAAGAGAAATAACTGAAATATGCAATAACAAACAGAACTGTAGCATTTGACCACTAGGAGGAGCTAGGGTCCGAGGAGGAGTCAGACCATCTGCTGATCTATAAGATCTGCTCCCTACACTTCCACTCCCAAAGCTCAACTGAGCCCTCATATATATATATATATATATATATATATGGATGGGTCAGGTGGTGTTAGTAAGCTCCACCCCTTTTGAAAAGTCAAACTTTATTTTGTTAAATACACGTTATTACTTACTACCAAGCATCCTATATTCAGTTGTATTTTTAACATCTTTCATTTTTCAGTACTAGAACCATATTTAAATCATTCTATAGCAAAATATGTTTGTTGAGGGTGGCTCCCTGCTGTCTTGGCTCCCCCCACATGTCTTCAACCTAATATAGATGGAAACACAGAGGCCAGCCGGCTCTATAGAAGGCTGGGACAGGAGAGGGTGAGGCAGCAACAGGGCCACTCCCCAAACTTCAACCTCCAGGAAATACCTATAAAAAAAATACTAAAAATGCAACAGGTACTTTATTTTAACATTTCCCTCTAAACTACATTTTCTCTCCAAGTATTTCAAATGTTGACATCTTGTTTGTTTCAAAGTCTGATATACAGCAAGGATTAACAAATATGTCTAAAACTACCTATAACCTAAACAGCAGTGCAAGTTAAACCTGTCCTAATATAACATTTATTTCCACAAATTGTTCTGAATTTCTGCTGCATCCTCATCTAGTAAACAGTGACGCTTTTCTCAGTTGTGTTTAAACAGCAGCCTACTTGATTGTCGCAAGTTACGAGAGACATCTCGTTATTTAAAAAAATCTGCCTAACCTGTGCTACTAACACACAGTAAAACCTTTCCCAGACAGGCAGAAAATGCTCAATTCCTGGCTTTTTACTTATTTCCTAGACTTTTTTTTTCTTAGCGTGCGCAACTCGCTCGATCTAGTGCGCACATTCTTGCCATCGTAGATGAATGACCATGGTGAAACGTAAATTGCTTCTGGGAAGATTTTAATGGGGGATTCCTGAAGAACCCAGAAAGGGGAACAGTAAAGAACAAGAGAACCATCTGATAGGTGGCCTGCCTGTCAGATGGGGGAAAATACAGACAGAAGAAAAGAGGCAGCAGACGATAAAGATATGCTGTTGCAACAGACTTTATTTTTAAATAAAAGATAGGGTGTTCCAGGAATACTCCCTCCTACACACCCCCTTCCTGCAACCTTGTCTCTCGGAATTGTTTGCTCCAACCTTTGAAGCGTGCCCCCCCCCCCCCAACTATTATTCTTTGAAAATGGAGCTCGACGTGACCTGCCCTGCCTCCTGTTTAGCTCTTTCTTCTTTTCTCTGCCTCTGTCTCTCCTGGTGCTAACCCACCCCTCTCTTCAGTTAACTGTTCCCTGAGGCCAATGGCACCCTGATGATCTCTTGTCAGTTGTTTTTTTTTTGCCTACACCTCCTCCAGTGCCCTGTCTGTTAATTTATTTTCTTTTTGTCTCCCGCAGATCTATTCCAGCCCTTGATTGGGCAGCTCTCCCTGGTCGGTGCCCCCTCCAGCTCCACTACGAAAAACCTCCAGGTACGGTGCTCTGGCGAACAGCCAAATCTTTAAATTTTCAGCACTTTTTTCCTGCACGCACCAGACTGGTTGCTCTTCGCTCAACTCACAAGCCAACTGGCTGTTTACATAGCTAATGATGACTGAAGCACTAGACAACTTCCTGTTCCCTCGTTGCTTATTCTACAGCTGTATATTTTGTCCCACCTGCCGTCCCCGACCCCAGCCTCTATTAAATACCTTTTGGCTCCTCCCCTTTCATTCCTTGGACCTACCGACTAGCTACTTGTCTCACTGTACTGATGATTTACTTCAGTCCCATTGACTGGGGTACAAACCTGTACTCAATTTAGCTTAACCTATAAGTGACATTTCTTTAGGCTTGAATTTCCTTCCTCCTCTCTGCTTGTTGCGTCAGGACTGATCATTATATTCTCTTTTACTTTAAGTCCTTTATAGCTCCACAACATAGACCTAGCTCCTGCTGACTCACTCTTGGTACCTCCACTTACAGGCCACTCTCAGTTTGCTAACAGTATGGCTAGGCTAGCAATGCTGTATCTCCCCTCCTGCTTCCTGCGTCTTTGCTCTGCTGACCACTTCATATCCCTGACCTTAAACCCTCCTCAGCCCTGCCGCATTATATCACTGTTCCACCCCAACACCATGTGCACGAGGTTACGTCACCCACGATTCCCACTGTCCCCTGCCTGCCAAAACAGGGGATTGCCAACCTTGGACTATGGATCTCCAGAACTTTATGTATCTATAAGAACTATGCAAAGAGCATGAGACGGACCCTGTTCTCTTCCCCAAGTCATGCTTGCTACTTTTTTTCCTGCTAACCCTCGCTGGCGACACTAAACCCAACCCTGGACCAATGAGCAATACTCCTGCCCCTTCCTTTCCTTCACCTTCTAAGCCACTACCAATGGGACTGAAAATACCACACCTAAACATCCGTAGCCTTAGACCCAAAATGCCAGAACTAGAAGCATGGGTCAGTAGTCACACTCCTGACGTCCTAGGTATCTCTGAGACTTGGTTGAAACCCAGCATCAGAATGCATGAGTTTGCATTGCCCGCATATAAATGCTTCTGGACAGATCATTTGGGGAAAAATGACTGGTGGTGTCACCATGTATGCAAGGGACAATCTTGGTGCTATCTAAATTACCATGCCTTGCCCTGCTCCAGCAGGGATGGAATCACTATTCCATTTCATTACCCTTGGTTCAGTCAAAAACTCCTAGTTGGCTGTGTACACATGCCCCCCAAGGTGGCGGCATTCTGCCTCTACTCTGATTACCTCCTGCAAGAGCCTCCCACATCAGGATATCGTGATCGGGGGTGACTTTAACATCGACTGGTTGAACTCAAAATCATCCAAGTTGTCCGCCACCGTGGCTGACTCAAACCTGGTTCAAGTCATCAGTGACCCTACTCACATCAACTCGAGGTCAGGCAAGCATACCCTCCTGGACTGGGTGGTTACCAATTGTCCATCCAAAGTAAAGTCAGCTAGTGTGCTCTCTGACAGCATAAGTGACCACTCCCCATTACTGTGCATCTGGTGAAACAACTCCCACTCTCAAAATAATAAAGACCCAGGACATGTCCAAATTTGACCCCAACTCCTTCATAGACACAATCCGTACTACTGACTGTGGCCCTATAGACACCTTACCTGACGTAAACTCAGCCCTTGACTTCTTTGTCTCAAAATTCACTGACATTGTTGACTCCCATGCACCAATGAATAACTCCAGGATAAAAGGGGTCAGAGTCCCCTAGCTCTCTAAGGAGCTAAGGCAGCTCATGACCTCACATGATGAAGCCCGGAGGGCTTACAAACGCAGTGGCCTACCTGCTGACTGGCAATTTTACAGGCAGCAACGGAACAGCTGCAAAAACGCAATTCAAAAAGCTAAACGCTACCAGTTCAAGAGACTCCAGAATGAGCACCTAAGTAACCCGAAAGAATTCTGGAGACAGGTCAACTCACTTTTAAAGGGTAACACCTCTGAAGTCCCCAATTCCACTAATGCCCTAGGGGACTATCATTACTAACTCTTCCTCCACAGCGTCCTGCTTCAATGAAATCTTCACTGATCTGCACACGTATATCTCTCTATTCTCTAACCCCTCCAAACCCATCCCCCTGCACCCCTTGTCTGCAGATGAACACTCAACCCGCCCCTCCTTCCACCTAAAACTGGATACTCTTGAAGTACATCATCTACTTAAGAACCTGAAGACAGACAGCTCGCCAGGGCATGACACGCTTGAATCAAGATTCCTAAAAGTTGGAGCGGATGCACTAGCCCATCCCATCCACAACCTATTTAATAAATCCTTCCTTACCCACACTGTCCCTGATAAATGGAAGGTGGCAACGGTTGTCCCTGTACACAAAGGTGGTTCAAACGATGTAGTGGAAAACTCCTGCTCCATATCAGTACTCTGTCCTCTAGCTAAGATACAAGAGCTGATATTGTATGACCACCTCCAGTGCTACCTTGAACACCATCAACTCCTATCATCTTCCCAACATGGATTGGTCACCTCAGACATATATCATGCAACGGACACGGTCCTTGTCACCAGTGCTATATTTGTGGACTTTACCAAGGCTTTTGACTTGACGAACCATGACCTACACCAACATCAACTACATGACCTGGGCCTAGATGAGGATGCACTTACATGGACCTGAAGCTACCTCATTGGCCGCACTCAGCAGGTCAAATGGGCGGGCTCCTGATCTGAGCCGCGACCCATCACCTATGGTGTTCCCCAGGGCTCTATACTAGGCCCTTTGCTTTTTTCCCTATTTATTAATGTGCTTCCTAATAACTGTGGTGACGCCACAGTCCATCTCTATGCAGATGATGCCATCTTATATCGATCCTCCTCTGACTTTGGGTGGCTTAACCAGATGCTAGCATCTGATTTCCACACCCTGGAGAACTGGTTTATCCACAAGCAACTGGTCCTTAATGCTAAAAAAAGCAAATGCATTCTTTTAAACAACTCAGCATCCCACGCATGCCCTGCTCTGACTATTCAGTCACAAACTGGAGCCATTCTAGAATCAGTTCAGTCATTCAAATACCTGGGTATCATCTTGGACCCCTCCCTCTCACTAGATGTTCATGTCACAACCCTCACCAAAACTCTCAACCAAAGGCTACAAGTCCTCTACAGAATCTGCCTGTATCTCACCATGACATCATGTCACAAGACAGCAAGTGCCACTCTCCTACCTCTCCTCATGTATGAAGCCCCGCTGCTACTCTTTTCATCTGCATCTAATATATCCTGTCTATCACAAGTATATCATGGAGTGGGTAGGTTTGCCCCTGGGAACTGATGCCAGGCATCATCACTGCAGCGTGCTGTCTACCCTGGGCTGGCTACCCTTTGAGTCTAAGCTGCGCTATGTTACTCTAAGCTTACTACACAAGTTTGTCTATCGCTTCACCCCTCCTTGCCTATCTGAGGTAGTCCAACACAAATGTCCCCGGTGTGCCCTAAGGTCAGCTTTACTGCCTCTGCTCTCAGTCCCCAACATGAGACTCTCCTCAACCCAGAATTAGTTTGCCTACTCGACTGTGTCCTGTAGAACTCCCTGCCTCCAACTATTCTGGCCTGTTCCTCCATTTCTCAATTTCAAAGTGCTCTGCTTACGCACCTTTCTGCCCTCACTTGTTCATGTTTTCACCAACTCTTCTCTGACTGCCGTAATGGCACACAAGATATAATGTACCACCTCTGTACCCCCCCAACTATCTTTCAAGAAATATTGTGTAATTAATTATTTTGTAGGCCTGTACAGAGTCCTGAGTATACTGTGTTGTGCTGTTCCCACCTGTATATACAATTGCATCTCTGCCTGAAGTGTTATGCTTGTTTGCTGTAGTAGCTCTATCCTGATGTACTGTTGTATCTACTGCTATGCTCATTACAGGTATGAATTTACCTGTACAACTGTTGTATCTACTGCTGCACTTTCAATTGTACTGGTCTTCCCGGGGCGCCCCTGAAAAAGGGACTGTCATGTCTCAGTGGGCTTACCTAGTTACCAAAATTTAAATAAATACATAAATATTACCCTCTGTGTCCTGTTATCCAGCCAATTTTTTACCCAGGCTAACACCCCAGGACCCACTCCCAGGCTGTCTAATTTGTTTATTAATCTTTTGTGTGGGACTGTGTCAAATGCCTTACTAAAGTCTAGGTACGACATGTCCACAGCCCCTTCCTGGTCTATTACTTTGGTCACCCAGTCAAAGAAATCTATTAGATTCGTTTGACATGACCTTCTTGCTGTGAATCCACATTGCTGCCTTGAGTCCTGTGCCCCACTGGCAAGTAGACACTAAAAAAATGCTTTCTTTCAGAAGTGAGTCCATCATTTTCCCTATCACTGAGGTCAAACTAACAGGTCTGTAGTTTTCTGCCTCTACTTTGCTCCCAGTTTTGTGAAGGGGAATCACATCCACCCTCTTCCAGTCCTCAGGTACCACACCATCCTCCCATTAATTGTTGAAAAGGGTAGTCAGTGGTGTCACTAATTCTCCCCTTAGTTCTTTTAGAATTATGGGGTGAATCCCATCAGGCCCATTGCTTTCTCCACCTTTAGCTTTAGGAGTTCTTTCAGAACCCTTTCTTCTGTGAAAGGACTGGTATTGACCCCCCTATCCAGAGTGCTCCTATTGACTGGATTAGGTACCTCCCCCTCCTCTTCTTTTGCGAATACTGAGCAGAAGTATTCATTCAGTATCCCTGCTGTTTCACTGTCACCCTCTGCCCACCCACCCTCTGCTTTACTAAGCATCACTATTACTCCCTTGGCCTTTCTTCATTCCCTAATGTATGTATAAAAGGTTTCATCCCCCTTCTTAACTGAGTTGGCTGTCTTTTCCTCGGTTTGGGCCTTTGCTATTCTGACGGCCCTCCCTGCTTCCTTCTGCTTTAACTGGTACAGATCTCTGTCCTGCTTCTTCTGTGTTTCCTTATACTTCCTGAATTCTATCCTTTTTGGCCTAACCTTCCTCGCCACCTCTTTTGAAAACCATAGTCATTTTCTCCTTCATTTTGATTTGTTTATTTGCTTTACACAAAGGCTTGTTGCCTCCGTGATGGCAGTTTTGATGTTTCCCCATTGTTCTTCCACCCCTCCTTCTTGCCCATTTGTTAGTGCTTTTCTGAGACACTCTCCCATTTTGACAAAGTCAGCCCTCCTAACATCCAGTATCCTCACTTTTGCATGGCTTGACTCTAAGTCTATGTTTATTGTGAACCACACTGTTTAGTGGTCACTTGTTCCCAGATGGCTATCCATTTCTAAATTTGAGATCCTCTCTATGTCCCCATTTGAGAGTACCAGGTCTAAGATGGCTCCCTCCCGAGTAGGTTCCGAAACTAGCTGAGATATTCCCCCTGTAGTGCATCGAGAATGACCCTGCTCTTGGACGTAGCTGCAGCAATGGTGCTCCAGTTAACATCTGACATATTCGGTCCTCCATCAACAATATCTTCCCTTTCTCTGCCATCCTAAGGATGCCTTCTATTATTTCCATGTCCATTTCCCCCAAAAAATGGGGGTCTGTATACAACACCTGTGCAACCTGTGTTGCCATCTCCGGTCTCCAGGGTGAGCCACAGAGCCTCCTGTATCCAGGGTGACCCACAGTGCCTCCTCTCCTCCCTGTTTACCCTTTAGTTCCATTGCTTTGATCCTTTCCCTTACAAAGATAGCTACTCATCCCTCCAGGTGGACCCCAGTCCCCAATTAAGCTAAATCCCTGAGCTCTGCACCAGTTTTTCAACCACTGATTGAATCCTATGCTACGGAGCACCCTTGCCTCACCCATGCCATAGACAAGCAGCACCTCCGATAAGGTTACTGTGCATACTACCCGTCTAAGTGAAACCCCCGGCAAATGGGGGCTCCTGAAAAGTCTTCCTTGAGCTTGCCTAAATGCTCACTGCCAGGCTGGTGTTCTGCATTTTAGCGGTTTAAACGTTTTTGCCAGAGAGTGCCTGTATAGCCTCTGTGTACTGTCTCTTTAACAGCTGCTTAGATTGCAGTTATAATTAATCTGGGAGGGGGGCTGAGTGTTTCTGCGCTCTAGTCCCAACCGGGCTGTGAGATAACTGTTCCGTTCAGCCATCGCTACTTGTGCAGAGGGAGCTCTGTTAGAAGATGCACTTGTTTACTGATCATTTGTTAGAGTAGTAATAATATTGCAGTTTATTCTAACCTGCCTTCTTTGCAGCATGGACAGTTCTGTTTGTTTCCATCATCTTGGTCCTGGACTGCTGAAATGGGCCAGTCAGTACCTTTGGGGACTCTAAAATGGAGCCTGTCCCCAGGGGCTTTGTGGGAACAAAATTCTGTAGGAATTGTAGTTTTTGTATTTTGGCACTAAGACAGACCTGGAAGGGAAGCCCTTGTTGTGATTGACAGACAGGTCAGCCAACCAAACCTTTTGGATCCTGGGGAAAGTCCCAGACTGTTTGCAGTTTCATTGAGTCTGAGTTGGAAACTGAAAGAGGTAACAGCTTGTCTGATTCAAGCAGTAGCCCATGCGTAATCTGTGTGGGAGAACTGTGAAAGGGCTGAGTTATGGCCTGCCTGTCTGCTGTCCCTGAGAGGTAGAAGAGAGATTATTCGGGCTGAATGCGAGCTGTGAGAATGAATTAATGCCACTGAACTGTGACCAGGCTTGAAACCTGAAGAAGACCGAAGATTTGCTGAATGCGATCAGCCTGTCAGGATTTTCAGTCACTTTGAAACTCCCGGATTGTGCAGAGGCTCTGTAATTGTGACCAGATAGCAAGCTACCTGGTACAGCAGAATCTTTTGCATGTAAATGTGCTGTGTGCTGTTAGTGGGTTGTGATTTGGTTCCCCACTGTGTGCTGAACTGTGTCCTGCTTGCTGGAGGCAGCATCCAGCTCCAACAGACTAAATCCGTGTTTGTCTTCATTTGGCCTGGGCCTTGCCACACTGGCCCAGCCAGAATACCCGCTACATAGAGAAAGTCATCGACGAGAGACCTGCCTGGGGATCAGCCCCCTGCTCAACGCCTTGGTGATTCGTGTGGGCCCTGCTTCTCCTGGCACTTCAGCTCAACAACCTGCAGTCTTGATTTCATCCTGCCTGTGTGTCTTGTATTGGGTATTGTGAGTAAACATCAGGGTAGCTCCCTGCAACAACAGCTAAATCTAAAGTGTTGTTATCGGATTGTCTTGTTGTATTTTCTTTCATGAACTGAGCCCTCCAGCTCTGGATTAAAAATAGTGTGTGTGTAACCCCCCGTGCAAATGGGGGTTCCCAAAAAGTCTTCCAGGAGCTCCAAGCCTGAATGGTGTTTGGCGTTTAAGCCGTTTATCTGTGAGTGCTTTTAGAGCCTCTGGTACTGTCTCTTTAAGAGCTGTCAGCTTGCAGACATAATTCGTTTCTATTGGGGGGGACTGTGTGTTTCCCTGCTTGAGTCCCACTCGAGCTGCTGCCAAACTGCTCCATTTCTGCTGCCACTAAGTGGGCAGAGTGAGCACTTTTCAGAGATGTAACTGTTTGCCAGAAATCTCTTAGAGTAATAACGAAAATACAGTTTGTCTAACCTGCTTTTCTTTGCAGTCAGAACTGTGTTTGCCTAGCCCTCCACTCTGTTTGAACTGCTGAACTGGACCAATCAGTGTGGGGGGACTTTTGAAATGGAGCCTACTGCTGGCAAATCAGAACTTGGACTCTCATTGTGGAGCCAGCCACCTACGTACTGTATGGTCAATGCTTCTGGGAGTTGTAGTTTGGACTTCGGCGCCTTTTTTCCACCAACAGGGGGAGTTTCCTGTGAGTGACAGCCAAACCAGCCAACTGAACTGGAAGGAACTCAAAGGAAATGCTCGACTCTGTCTACTGGAAAGATCAGATCAGTTTGGGCAGTGAAGAGACAGGGAACTGTGTGCTTCTTCAGTGTGTAGTTTTAGCACGGGAATCACGTGTAAGGCCCTAAGTTTCGGTCTGCAGCTTGTGCAAGCGCCTGTTCGGACTGAAACCGACCTGTGAAGAGAATCAAGGAGATCTGAAGAGTAGAAACCAGGCTCTCCCTGTAGAAGACTGGAGAAATTGTTGAATCGCGCTCGGTCTGTCAGGAACTGAAGCTGCTGTATGTTCTCCCAGGTATCATGCAGTAATTGCGGTCGGGATCGAGAAGCAGCCTGCCTGGTATAGTACTTTCCTTCTACATATAAATGTGTGTAGTGCTTGTGGGGAATCGCGTTTCAAATCCCCTGTACAGTGAATTGAGTGCATGAAGCTGGAAGTAAACCCCAGCTTAATCCAGACTACATCTATTTGCTCTAAACTGCAGTGGGGTCCAGTCACAAAGAACTTTTCCACATGTTCTGCTCCTCCTGGCAATCCAGGACAATCTGCTTTCCATCCAGTTCCCAGCATTGAGTCTGTGAGTACAAAGCAGGGTAGCTCCCTGCCATCTGTTTATCAAATTGCAAGTGTGTCATCTATTGGTTGCCATTTCATTTCTTCATGAACGGAGCCATCCAGCTCCGGATTACAATTGGGCATTGTGCAAGTGTTTTTCCATCACAGAGCCCCATCCAGCATCACCGATCCTGGCTAGCCCCCCCACATCCTGGGTACCCAGTGAAAGTGACAATTTAGGACTCAGAACATGCGCACAGTACTGTGATTATTAAGGTGTCTAAACTAATTAACCTGATTTTCCCCTGTCCTTGTTATATTCCCCTAAATAAATCAGATCTGTTTGTTTCAGCAAAGTTACACTATCTGAGGTATTCATTTATGTTAAAGTGTTATACTGTGGCTTTTGCAGTGTATCATCTTGTTTTACAGGGGGTTCCCAGAGTCAAGCTGATCAAACCAGTCCTGGGGGTAAGTGTATACTGTGGAGATACTTCTGATATATTGTGTGGGCCACTAGTGGGAAGAAAGGGGGGTTGCAGTGACCCAGAGGGATGTGACCAAGTCATACCAGACTGTCTTAACCCCGACCTCTGGGTGGAGGCACCCGCCATTGGACCTAGGCCCCTTAACCTGTTAGCAGTTACACAGGCAGGGGTAGTAGCCCTTGGGATAGCGCCACCTGGGGGTTACATGTGTGTTGTGCACGTTGCTTTCTTCCATCACAGGGCCCCACCCAGCTGCGACGTGGGCCTACCCCGGGCAACGTTCCTGGCTAGCCCACCTCTTTCCCACCTGGGTACCCAGAGTGTGTGACTGTGTAGGGACTCTGAAGTGCATGCATAACTGTTTGACTGATATAGCCTTTAAGCAAATCAACCTCATTACACCCCTCCCTTGTTCAAGTACCCTGGGAGGCAGTATAGCGCAGTGGTCTAAGGCTCTGAGCTGCAAATTTGGTGACATCCAGCAGACCAGACCTAGGTTTGAATCTCACAGCTTCTACTTGCATACTGTGTGACCCTGAGCAAGTCACTTAACCTCCTTGTGCTCCCAGGTCGCTCCTGTTAACCATGTTTTACAGGGGGTCTCCAGGGTCGAGCTAGAGGAACCAGCCCTGGTGGTAAGTGCAAACAGTGTGGGTAATTGCATGGTGAATAAGGGTCATTGTGAAAGTGATTATTGTACATTGTTCAGGCCACTAGAAGGGAAAGAGGGGGGGTTACAGTGTCCCGGAGGACTGCGCCCAGGTCAGCTTGACCACTAACAACCCTGACCTCCGGGTGAAGGCACCTGTTTCAGTACCCAGGCCCCTCAACCTGCAACTAGCCAAGCAGGCAACGGTAGTAGCCCCTGGAATAGTGCCACCTAGGGGTTACATAAGGCCCCTCCCCAACTCCACAAACCCCCCCTGCACTGCTCTGATCCTATTCCCAGCCAGGTCATTTGTCCCTAGGTGGACAGTGATGTCTTGTTCCCGCGATCCTGAGGATTTGCTCCCTGTCCCTCCAAGGCATGGCACCGTGCAGGCACCTTACCTCTTTCTCCCCTCCCTCCCTCAGTTCTACCCCCCTAACAACTGAGTCACCCACCAGGAGTTGCTTCCTTCCCCTGTGGGGTCCCATGCCATTCCAGCATCCTACTGGCCCTTCCCACTGCATTGTTACACTGCCCTGTCACTTTGAGGTCCTCAGATACGATAATCCCAAGATCACTTTCCTACTGTGACCGTTTGTATTCCCCTCATCCTATACTCAGTTCTTGGGTTCCTATGTCACCTGAAGCTTGTATATATGAACACATTTACAGTATATATTGTAAAAATGTGTTTAGGAGACCAGATATGCATGTTGTGTAATTTATTAAGATTTTACTAAGTGTTGTGTTAACCCCCCCCTTCAAATGGGGGTTCCCGAAAAGTCTTCCTTGGGCTTGCCTAAATGCCCACTGTCAGGCTGGTATCCTGTGTCTTAGTGTTTTAAAAGTGTTTATGACAGTGCTTTAATGCCTCTACGATTTGTCTTTTTAAGAGATGCCAAGAATGTGGTACTTATTTAATCTGGAAGGAGGGCTGAGTGATTCTATGCTTGAGTCCCCACCCAGGCTGCCAGATAATTGCTCCATTCTGCCATCGCTATTTGCATAGAGGGAGCTCTGTGAGAAGCTGTACTTATTTGCGGATTACCTATTAGAATAGTGACAATATTGTAGTTTGTCTAACCTGCCTTCTTTGCAGCATGGACAGTTCTGTTTCTCACCACCACCTTGGTCCTGGACTGCCTGAATGGGCCAATCAGTATCTTTGGGGACCCTAAAATGGAGATTGTCCCCAGGGGTCTTGTGGGAGCAAAAGTCTGTAGGAATTGTCGTTTTTGGAACTTTGGCACCCAAATGGACCTGGAGGGGGAGCCCTTGAATTGACTGACAGATAAATCAGCCAATCAAACCTTTTGGATCCTGGGGAAAGTCTCAGGCTGCTTGCAGCAACAGTCAGTCTGAGTTGGGAAGTATAAGACTGAACAGCTCATGATAGTCAAGCAGCAGTTTATGCGTAGTTCGTGCAGGAGAACTGCAGAAGGATTGAGTTTGGCCTGCCTGCCTTCCTGGTGTCCCTGAGAGGGAACATGTGGATATTTTTGGACTGAATCCGAATCGAGAGAGAGAGAGACACAGAGAGAGAGAGAGAGAGAGGGAGAGAGACATTAAAGCCACAGAACTGTGACCAAGCTTAAACCCTGAAGAAGACCAAAGATTTGCTGAATGCGATCTGCCTGTCAGGACCTCAGTAATTGCTAGAATCCTGGTTTAGCACAGAGACTCTGTAATTGCGACTGGACTGCTATCCGCCTGGTACAGTAGTATTCCTTTACTATAAATGTGCTGTGTGCTGCTAGTGGGTTGCAATTTGGTACCCCACTGTGTGTTGAACTGTGTTCTGCTTGCTAGAAGCTGCATCCAGCCCCAACAAACTGAATCCGCATTCATCTCCACTTGGCCTGGGCTTTGCCACACTGGCCCAGCCAGAGTACCCGCTACACAGAGAAAGCCATCGATGAGAGACCTGCCTGGGGATCAGCCCCCTGCTCAATTCCTTGAACAGGAACAATGCTCAGTAATTCGTGTGGGCCCTGCTTCTCCTGGCACTCCAGCTCAACATAGAAACATAGACTTTGACGGCAGACAAGGACCGCTTGGCCCATCTAGTCTGCCCATTTCCCTACCTACAGGATAGGCCACAGATCCTAGTTAACCAACAGCCTATTTTAACAACCTGCAGTCTCGATTTTATCCTGCTTGTGTCCTATATTAGGTATCATGAGTAAACACCAGGGTAGCTCCCTGCAACAACAGCTAAATCTAAAGTGTTATCATCTGATTGTCTTGTTGTCTTTTCTTTCATGAACTGAGCCCTCCTGCTCCGGATTACAAATAGTGTGTGTTGTGCATGTTGCTTTCTTCCATCACAGGGCCCCAACCAGTTGCGATGCCGGCCTACCCCGGGCAACGTTCCTAGCTAGCCCACCTTTTTCCTACCTGGGTACCCAGAGTGTATGACTGTGTTGAGGGACTAAGAAGTGCATGCGTAATTGCCTGACTAGATTAGCTGTAGAATCAATCACCCTGATTGTGCCCCTACCTTGTTCAATTCTCCTGAATAAATCAGATCCAACTCTTTTTGTATTTAATCTGACTGTGGTTCTAGTTTGTACCAAAAGCACTCTATTGCAGTCATTTGCTGTGCCTAATCTTGTTTTACAGGGGGTCTCCAGGGTCGAACTGGTGGAACCAGCCCTGGTGGTAAGTGCAACCAGCGTGGGTAACTCATGGTGAATAAGGGTCATTGCAAATGTGATTACTGTATATTGTTCAGGACACTAGAAGGGAATGAGGGGGGTTAGAGTGTCCCGGAGGGCTGTACCCAGGTTAGCTTGATCACTAACAACCCTTAGCTCTGGGTGGAGGCACCCGTTTTAGTACCCAGGCCCCTTAACCTGCAATTAGCAAAGCAGGCAGAGGTAGTAGCCCTTGGGGTAGCGTCACCTAGGGGTTACAGTTGTATTGTATTAGAAAACCTGTATGTAATCCTTTTGTTTTACCACTTCCCCAGGTATGGCTGAAAATGAGTTTTTGACCCAGTCCACTTTCTGGTAAATCAAATAAATACATACATAAATGCCCCAGGTGTAAGATTCTGAATTTCTGGCACTGAACCCCAACTGCCATGCTCTTGACCACTATTCGTGTTTCCCAAAATCCCTACATATTTTTTCTACCCCTTCCTTGTTGTTCACCCTATTACAGATGTTGGCATCATCTGCAAAAAGGCATATCTTCCCTTCCAGTTCATCTGCCATGTTATGGACATAGGAGCTGGGTTTATAACATTTTTGGTGGGGTCCAGTGGTCAAAGCCCCTAGTGGGGGGTCTATAGCAGCAGGATTCCCTATATGTGGGAGTTAGCGGGTTAAGCTGGACCACTATCTGACCTCTGCTATTAGTGTAGCATTCGTGTTAGACTACTTGCCCAGTTACGGCATGCCCAATGCCACACTGGCCTGTCGGTTATTTTTTTATTAGTTTATTTGAGTTGGGGGCCTCACCCCCATACTCCACATTAAAAAACAAGGGGGATGTTGGGGAAGAGCCCCCCCCCCCACTCAAATAAACTGACAAGCAAATCTCTCTTATGGCATGCTCTACACAACACTGGACTGTCAGTTATTTTTTATTAGTATGAGTTGGGGGCCGGGGTTTCATCCCCATACCAATGTGTTAAAAAAACAATAGGGATGTAGGGAGTAGAGCCCACAAACTCAAATAAACGGACACTACCTAAATCAACAGTAGGCATGTGATGAAAACAGCCTAGCGCAACTACAGTATGGGGCAGCCAGCTTGCAATAAAATTACGCTGTATTCTCTTAGTCTAAGCTCTCTGTGCTATTTGAATCCCCCTATGCTTTGAAAAATGATTGCAACATTCTCTTCTGTCCTGCACCTGAATTTTAAGGCTCTTTGTGATACAGGTTACGAAAGGTTCTGTTCCATACTTACTACACACACCGCCAGGCACTTTAGGGAAGGACACATTTGAACATGTAGTTTCATGTTAAATGTGGCTGACTTTCACATAAATTCAGGGGTGGAGGGGGGTCTTTGTGTCCCTACCCATGCCTCCTCAGTTAGATTAAAAAATAATCTGCACTTATTGAACAAAGCCTCCCTAAACAAAGCCTCAAGTTTTGTGCTGTAGAAAATTATAACATCCT
Organism: Neoceratodus forsteri; assembly: GCA_016271365.2. NCBI lineage: Eukaryota > Metazoa > Chordata > Ceratodontiformes > Ceratodontidae > Neoceratodus > Neoceratodus forsteri. Next base: position 1,174,444,635 of record CM057451.1, on the reverse strand, counting down.
GTTGGGTACATAGAAGGACATAAATTGTTTTGTCAACAACATTCAAGATTGAACCATACAGTATGTCAAGTACAATACATTTTTTCAACAAACAAATTTAGAGCACTCACCACCCCCTGAAGAGGGACACAGGAACAGCCTTCTTTATAAAGAACTAAGCAGTTCAAAACATGTCAGGAGAAGACGTGTCTGCTTTTGTATCACTAAATGACTTTGTTATAAACCTCTTGGTTCCTGCATCCCTCTTCTGGGGTGGTGAGTGCGCTAAACTTGTTTGTTGGAAACTTCGCCATGTTTATAGAAGCACCACTCTCCTAGTGTACACCCTGTAGTTGGATTGGCAAGTACAATATATGTCTCTCAAGTGCATCAAAGGCAATTTGATTAACATCAACACTCAAGAAAAATGACACTTTAATGTAGCTCTTAGGCCTGTAAATATTGCTATGCACACATCCACACAAAGATGCAAAAGCAGAAGGGAAAAGGGCATAAATACAACACCCACATTCTGAGATATTCATTAACCAAACAAGGATGAGAGACACTTATGCCAACTCATTACATTTGATAGCAGCTAGTTACACTCTGACATTTAATCACAAGTGGGTTCGAGGCCCCGGAGCTGACAATCAGTTTCGCCAGACACTTGGCTTTAAGTACTGTTGCATTTCTGCATTATGTGTACCTGTGCCAACTACAGTGCACCTGCATACAACACACCAGTGCCAACCACAGTGCACCTGACCAGCCTATAATATACCCACTACCAGTACCAAACCAGCTGCCAGTAATGTACTCCTTCCACTCGCCTGTCTGTGACAGTCTGTCTGCAATGCATTACCTGTATCACCTATACTTCAATGTACCTACCAGGTCAGCACCTAACCACCCATACTGTAGCAGCCCAAGTACACCACTTGTGACATACTTGCTGAGACGGAACCAGTTGCAAGTAATGTACCATCAAAAAGCTAAAAGGAGATCATACACACTCTCATTAGAGGTGATGCCAGGTCCTTGTGTAACCCCTAGGTGGCGCTATCTCAAGGGATACTACCTCAGCCTGCATGGCCAGGTGCAGGTTGAGGGGCCTGAGTTCTGTGAACGGGTGCCTCAACCTGGAAGCTTGGTTTAGAGGTAGCATAGCTGCTCTGAGTACAGCCCTCCGGGACAGTGATACCCCCCCTCTAACCCTTCTCGTGGCCTGTACTGGTCAGCAATTAGACAATTACAATGAACACCAGAATGCAATGTTAGACCCACACTTGGCACACTTACCACCAGGGCTGGATCAGTAGCACTGGCCCTAGAGATCCCTTGTAAAATAAGACCTGCAATGGAGAAAGGCAATAGCAGCACAGTATCCCCTCCACAAAGGTACACAGCAGCCAGTGTAAATGCAGAAAGATCTGGATCTGATTTATTCAGGGGACGTGAACAAGGGTGGGGCAGTAATCTGGTGTTTGATTTTAGATCTGATTTAGGCAGGTTAAACATGCATGCCCTAAGAGTCCCTCTAGCACAGTCACACACACTCTGGGTACCCAGTTGTCATGCAGACTAGCCTGAAGTGTTGCCCGGGGTAGACTGGCATTGCAGCTGTTGTTTGGAGCCCTTACGAAGGAAAAAAAAAACACAACATGCACTTTAACCCACAATTTGTATTCCAGAGCTGGATGGCTCAGTTCGTAAGGATCAACCAAAATAATTAAATCAGGTGACACACTTTGATTTGAGCTTTGTTGCAGGGAGCTACCATGATGTTTACTCGTGCTACCCAGACCAGGATGCAGGACTGACAAGATGAAGACCTCAGGATGGTATGCTGGTTTTCCAGGGGAAGCAGTGTCCACAGGATGCACCATGGTGGTCGATACTGTTCAGTGGTGTTGAGCAGGGAGCCAAATCCCCAAGTGGGTCTTTCGACAGATGAATTTCTGTGGCATGAGCGGCAATCTAGGCCGAGATAGTGAGGCCCAGACCAGGCGAACAGTTCGGATGTTAGTCCGATTAGTTGCTGGATGCAGCTTCCAGCTAGCGTGACACATTCAATGAGGTGGGGAACCAAATCACGACCTACTCTACACATTCAGCACAATTACAGCAAGAATCATTAAATACCACAGTTCGGATGACAGTCTGGTTGCAATTAAACAGTGTCTCTGCACAAACCGTACGCTCTGCAGTTACTTCAAGTCTGTCACAATCACAACAATTTCGGATAATGTCTGATATAATATTGCAAACTCCTTCACTCGAGAAGATGGTAGCAGGCAGGCCAGACACAGCCTTCCCACCGATTCCCCCTCGCTACTTTGCAGGAGAAGCTGCTCAAATTACTTAAGGTGTTCACTCTCTCAACTCCAACTACTCACTGACCCATTGCTGTAGGCAGCTCTAGGCTTTCCCAGTGATCCAAAAGTTTTTATTGGTTGATCCATCTGTCTGCCACGGCAAGGGCTCCCTCTCCAGGTCCATTTAGGCACAAAAACAGTAAAAACTACAATTCCTACAGAAATTCACTCCCACAAGACCTCTGAGGACAGTCTCCATTTTAAGGTCCCTAAATGTACCGACTGGTCCAAACTGGCAGCCCAGAACCAAAATGGTGGTGCTTAGCAGAAAAGTCCATGCTGCAAAGGAAGGCAGGCTAGACATGTGGAGGGGCTGTGGGATAACAGATGGACCAGACACTGAACTTCAGGTTCAACACACAATCTCTGTGTGATGTTTATTCAAAATACAGGAAATAAGCTTCTGCAATGCCATAGTCCTTCTTCAGTACATCAGTTTGCAGCCACAGACTATGTATGACCTTTCTATGCACTTAGCCAGCACCTACCGACACTGATCTCTGATCTAACCACTTTTCAGTGAAAACCCTTCATCCCTATGTGGGCCCTGTTTGCTTGGGTAGTGGGGGCACAAAAAGAAAAAGAAAAAAAAAAGGTAAAAACAAAGAGCCTCCGTGCAGAAACACTGAAAAAAGGGTTACCCCAAAGGGAATTGGCAACAAGTTTCAAAGAAATACAACATCATACATACTTCCATAATGCAAAGCATCATGGGATATATGCAAATCACCATGAAATTTCAGTCTTGTTTGGTTTACAGCAAATTACATGCATTTTAAATAGCACAACCAACTTAGTTTCTATAATGATCACCTAGTACTTTTTACCATTATCAAAAACACCTAGTGCAATGATATTTTCAACATTTACAGGTTTCATAAACACAAGGTATATTATGACATAGCGCTATTACATACTAAATTCAACAACGATAAACACAGCCTGTTTTACATACGCTTGGAGGTCACAACAATAACCTCCCTGTATGAGGACCTGAGAGGGAAAAGGAAAATTAAAGAGGACAATATAGCATAGTCAAGAAAGGGAAGGGGGTGCCCATAGGTGGCCAATCTTATGGACTAGAAATTGTAAAGGATAGATCAGGCTAAGAAATAGGAGAACTGCTGCAACAGATTTAAGAAAAGGTCGGTCCTCAAGAGTGGCAGGAGCTCCCTGTCACATATCCCCTACCTTAGGAGGGAAGCAGCTATTGCAGACTGCTTACCACCTTGCTATCCCAGGAAGGGATGGAGCTTCCACCCATCCATCTTCAGAAGCTGTGTCTCAGGGTCCTTATTAACGATAAACATTCTATCATAAACATAGTGGATATCATCATTCTCTACCCTGAGGCATTAACACATTTCTCAACAGAGACTAACGGTACCTTCCCATCTCCTTTTAGGAAAAGTCTGTCATATTTCTTAACCAAAAATCTAGACGGCTGCAAAGTCCAGTACCATTGAAAGACTTTATTTATTTTTATTTATTTATTTAAACAGCAGTTTGGAAAAACCTTTGAGCCATAGGCTCATTTACAAAGGTACCTTGTCACACTTTCTCTGGGGTGAGTAATTACCTGCTCCAACCCCACCAGAAATGTCAGTTTTAAGCAGGGGCCCAGTCCTAGGTTCAACCCTCTGCATAAACCCACTATGTCTCTTGATTCATTCACTTCACTTGCTACTGATACAGACACCTGAGGGTAGACTCTCTAGGTGTTACCCCAACACAGGTTCCTATCCATTTTCCTCCCATCTCCTCCTTTGTAGGTTTTTCGTAAAAAAAACAAAACAAAAAAAAAAAACAAAAAAACACATGTACCACCTCCTTGATCTTAACATATTGTAACATTTTAGCAATATTAGCATCTTTAGCCTACAGTATACCTGTCAATACTGTTAATAGATTTAGCTGCATCAATACAAGAAAAAGTCCCTTCAGCCTCATATGCTTCTTCTTGCTTGCGTGGAGTCTTCAACCCCAGCAAAATATCACTAGGCACAGTCTTACCTGGGGTCTCACATTCAAGTTTCATACTTGCATCTCCGACCTTCAACAGGTAACATCCTAGGAACACAGGCAACAAAGGAATATCCTGCTCAGTCAGGGGGTCCTCTTCCAGCTGAGCCCACAAAAAATCATCCTCCGATTCTTTATTCAAACTCTTTGGCAGGGACCTCTCGAGCACCTGGTACCAATGTTCTGCCTCTTTGCGTAGTCGGTTTGCCTCCAGCCATTGCCCACTCATCCAAATGGATCGTCCTCATCAGGGTCTCCACCTCCAGGGTGTTGTCTCTCGCACCTCCAGTCTGCTTCGACCTGCATCTCTTCATTGTCTTCAAGCTTGGCATTCCTCCGAGCTCCCAGGTCCATTCCAGGCAGCAACTTCTCTCCCAGTCTGTCGGCCACGGTTCTGGTCAGAACTCCATGGACTTTCTTCTCCAGCAACTCCTGGTGCATCAGTCCACCTGGGATATCTGGGCGACATCCACCAGAAAAACGTCCCTCTTCGGCCAGTCCAGACACTTCCAGTAAGTTATCCCACTTCTGATACCAAGTCTGTGGAGGAGTTGTAGGATAACAGAGGGACTAGGCACTGAACTTCAGGTTCAACACACAATCTCTGTGATGTTTATTCAAAATACAGAAAATAAGCTTCTGCAATGCCATATTCCTTCTTCAGTACATCAGTTTGCAGCAACAGACTATCTATGTCCTTTCTCTGCACTTAGCCAGCACCTACTAACACTGGACTCTGATCTAACCACTTTTCAATGAAAACCCTTCATCCCTATGTGGGCCCCGTTTGCTTGGGTAGTGGGGGCTCAAGAAGAAAAAAAACAAACAAGCTAAAACCAAAGAACCTCAGTGCAGAAACACTGATAAAAGGGTTACCCCAAAGGGCACTGGCAACAAATCAAGTTTCAAAGAAATACATCATACATACTTCCATAATACAAAGCATCATGGGATATATGCAAATCACAATTACATTTCGGACTTGTTCAGTGTGCAGCAATTTATATGCTTTTAAAGAGCAAAACTAACTTAATTTCTATAATAGCCACCTAGTAATTTTTACCATTATCAAAAACACCTAGTGCCATGGTATTTTCAGCATTTACAGGTTTCATAAACATAAGGTATATTATGACATAGTGCTATTACATACTAAATCCAACAATGATAAACACAACCTGTTTTACAGACGCTTGGAGGTCACAACAATAACCTCCCTGTACGAGGACCTGAGAGGGAAAAGGAAAATTAAAGAGGACACTGTAGCATAGTCAAGAAAGGGAAGGGGTGCCCACAGGTGGCCAATCTTATGGACTAGAAATTGTGAAGGATAGATTAGGCTAAGAAATAGAAAAACTGTTGCAACAGAGTTAAGAAAAGATCAGTCCTCAAGAGTGGCAGGAGCTCCCTGTCACAAGACATCCTACGATATTATTATTATTATTATTGTAGATAAATCAGCAAACAATCACAGATCCTGGTAGGGCTTCCTCTGTGCAATTAGTGATGGCAGAATGAAGCAGCTGGGACTCGAGCCTGAAACTACTCGGCCTCCACCCAGATTAATTATAACCCACGAAACAGATACCTCTTAAAGAGACAGGTACAGAAGCTAACAGGGCACTCGCATGCAAGAACTTGTAAACTGTTAGAACACAGAACACCAGCCTGGCAGTGGGCATTAGGCAAGCCCAGGAAGACATTTAGGAACCCCCATTTGTAGGGGGGTTACACCTGCCTAAGCAAGCACAGTAGAGAAAGCTTATCAATGGGCACACACACTGTTGGTGTTGCTGAGACACTAGATTTATAGTATCATAGTAAAAGCCAGCAGAATAGGCCCCAAGGTCTATCGTGTCTGCTCGGAAGCTACCCCCTACTGAGAGCTCACTCCTCCACCCCCCCAGCCCCAGAAGTGACCCAGTGCATAACTGCAACATGACAACATGGCCTGCAGGACAAAGGAAAGACACCCCCATGTATCATCAGAAGGCACAATCAGGAGATCTTGCTGGACCTTTCTCAGAACCAACAGTGTGTGTGCCAGTTTTTAACCTTTTTTTCTTCCAGCTATGTACCCCCAAATGTACCCCTGCAATATTCCCATCTGTGACATTCTTCACACACTGCATTACCTGGTGATCATCTGATGTTTCCAAAGTAACAAACGTACATCAGTGTGAGTCAAGATGATTAACACCTCTATAGAATGCTCTTATCAGGATTCATGCCACAGTTTAGTGATATAATCAGCCGATATGAACATACAACATTTGCCAGCAGATAAAGGCCTAGAGGTCTATCAAGTCTGCTTTTTATTTTTATTTTTATTTATTTAGTTTTTGTTGACCAGGTAAGTGCACTAGACAAATTCTGCCTATTTTCAGGCACGACCCGGGGGTGGGGATACAGATGAATGCCAACTGACCTTGAACCAGATTAAGCTGTTGGTGGTAATTTTCGTGAATGGAGGAAATTTGGCCATTGCACCGGGGAAATTCCCCTGCTCTTTTCGAGAAGTGCCATGGGATCTTTAACATCCACCTGAACTACCACCAGAACAGGCAGATGGGACCTCGGTTTAACGTCTCATCCGAAAGACGGCACCTCAGGAGTACAGCACCCCCCTCATGCTGCACTGCAGTGTCAGTATTGGGATATTAACCCAAATGCCTGGTGTGGGGATAGAACCCACAGCCTACTGATCTCCCGGCCTCAAAGGCGAGTGTGCTACCTGCTGAGCCACTGACACTGCTTGAATGTGCAGCTAGCACCCCTTATTCTGCAGCTGCCCCTCCCTTCCACCCTTTCCCTCCATTGATCCTCCTCCTTGCCCTGTCCCAGCCCCTTTTGAAGCTGTCCACTGTTCTACTGGATACCACTTCTGCCGGTAACGCATTCCACCCAGCTACCACCCTCTCTGTAAAAAAGTGTCTCCCTCATCTCTCTCCTGAACCTTCTTCCCTCCAGTCTCATATCATGGCCCCAGGTGACCCTCCCCTTCCTTACTTTGAACAGCCTCTCTGTACCTGTTTTTATTCCTTTTATGTACTTAAAGGTTTCAGTCATGTCCCCCCGTCCCTCCTCTCCTCCAGTGAGTACATGTTTAACTCCCTCAACCTCCTCTCATATCATAAGTCCCCCAGCCCCTTGATCATTTTTGTCGCCCTGCGCTGCACCCCCTCCAGTAACTTAATGTCCCTCTTCAGATACGGGCGCCAGTACTGCACGCAGTACTCCATGTGCGGTCTAACTAATGACCTATACTGTGGCAGAATCACCTCCTCCCTCCTTGAGGATATACCCCTTGCAATGCAACCTAGCATTTTCTTGACCTTTGCAGCTGCCTTCCTACATTGTGCCGAGTTGTTCATTGACCCTGTAAAGAGCACCCCCAGATTCTTCTCCTCCTCTGTCTGGGCTAGCTGCACTCCCCCCAGCTGGTAACTCCTCCTTGGGTTCTTCATCCCAAAATGCAGCACCTTGCACTTTTTGGCATTAAACCCCAGTTGCCAGGTGTCTGACCAGGTTTCAAGCTTTGCCAGATCATCCTGCAACCCCTGCCATCCCCCTAGGTTGTCCACCACCGCTCCCATCTTGGTATCATCAAACAGACTGATCTTGCTCTTGATGTCCAATGATATGTCTGCAATGAATATCTCAAACAACACTGGTCCCAACACCGAACCCTGTGGAACACCGCTCGTCACTACCCTTGGGGATGAGAGCTCCCCACCCACCACCACCATCTGTTGTCTTCCCTGAAGCCAGTTCCCTATCCATCTCACCAGCTTTGCACCCGCCCTGTGCCTTCTAACTTACTTTCCAGCCTCCCATGTGACACAGAGTCGAATGCCTTACTGAAGTCCAGATAGAGGACATCCACTGCATGGCCCCTGTACAATTGCCTAGTTACCCAGTCACAGAACTCCACCAGGTTGGTTTGGCAGGATCTGCCACTATGAAGCCATGCTGTCTGCTGTCCTGTAGTCCGTTGGCCTCTAGGAGGGCTACCAGCCTCTCCTTTAGGATAATCTCCATCAGCTTACCCACGATGGATGTGAGGCTCACCAGTCTGTAGTTTTCCGGTTCATCCTTGGGGCCACTCTTGTGGAGGGGCACCACATGAGCCATCCTCCAATCCTGAGGTACACACCCTGAGTGTAGTAAGGCATTAAATAGGTCTGCCAAAGGTCCTGCAAGGACCTCTGCCAGCTTCTTCAGTACCCTGGGATGGATGCCATCTGGGCCTGGCACCTTGTCCACCCTCAGTGCCTTCAAACCCTCCAGAACTCTGCCCTCCATGATTTCCCCCATCTGTCACCCCTCCCTCCCTGTTTCTGCCATTTTGCCCACCTTGGGTATCACCCCCCTCTTCTCCTTAGTAAATACCGAGCAGAAGTAATCATTTAGCGCTTCTGCCTTATCGCACCCTGCTGCCACCCAACCCCCCTCCTTCCTAATCCTTACTATGTGGTCCTTACAGTTCCTTTTCTCCCTGATGTACCTAAAGAAGTCCTTCTCCCCCTTCTTAATGCCTTGTGCCAGTCTGAGCTCCGTAGATGCCTTGGCTCCCCTTACTGCTCGTGTCACCTCCTTTGATTCCTTCAGGTACTACTCCCTGTCCTCCCCCCCTCCCTGTTTTCTTGTAACTCCTAAAGGCAGCTCTTTTCCTCCTTACGTTTTTCCATGACCTCTTTGCTCACCCAGCTCTTGGGTTTAGAAGAGAGCAACCCGTCTCTTAACATAGCAGTAGCACACAGTACACCAGCCTTGCTATTTGTTTAATGTTATGTCAGTCAGTATATGTTCTCCAGTTCTCATGGTCAACCCTTTCACTGCCTGGTTTGCAACATAAGTAGGGGAGGAACCAGGATTACACCGGGCTCTGTATAGGAGGGGTTCTTTTATTAATGCTCAGATCGGGCTAAAATGGCTGCTGTTAGTTTACAGTTTAGAAGGGGAGAGAGAATGTTGCATCCGCTAGGTGTTAAGGTGGTTCAAATAGTACAGACATCCCAAATAATGCCACGTAATACATCAGATCATAATTACAGAGAGCTGAAGCTCAAGGTTACATGGTTAGTTTCATAGTTGTCGCCAATCACAGTTCTGCACCCTTATATAGCTAAATGGTTAACTTGTCTGCTTCCCTAGACCACAAGTCCTCAAGAACCCCAACAAGATATACAAGGTAAGTTGAGAATGTGAACTTTACAAACCAGGCCATGTAAAGATAAGCGCAATGGACACAGTTCAGTAAAGGGATATTCAGATCCTAAAGTTTGCAAATCTTTTGTATTTAGTTATGGATGACGTCTAAATATAGTGTTTTTTGTTACATTCTAAGTAAAATTTTTTAAAGATAAATGAAAGCCTCTTAATAAATAAATATCGGCCATATAGCAATGATATTTAAGTAAACATCAATTTTATAGATGAATAAAGGAAAATTTAACCTGAAAAAATAGTGCTGGCATCCACCTTAGTGTTGGAGAAATATAAAGTCTGAGGTGGGGGTAATTTTTATCATTAGAGATGGCATATTAATAAGCAAGGTTGAGGAAGCAGGGGATCAGGTGGAGGCCTTATGGGTCACCCTGCAGGTTCCAGTGGGTAAGTGGGTGAAGATGGGGGTAGTATATACTGTAGACCACCCGGGCAGGGGGAGGAACAGGAGGAAGGCCTGGTGGCTAGCCTTAGGGGTCACTGTGGTAGGGGAGAGGGCAAAACTGTGGTGCTGGGAGACCTGAATAAGCCAGGAGCAGACTGGGGAGCTATGGCGTCCTCATCGGGCAGGGAGCAGCGCCTGCTGGATGTCTTCCAGGATGTGTTCCTTGCCCAGCTGGTGACTGATCTGACGAGGGAGGGACGTGTCCTGGATGTGGTCCTGTCAGACAGCGAGCTCATCAGGGACCTAGTTGTTGGAGACCCACTGGTGGGAAGTGACCATGCCATGGTTTGGTTCTCCCTTGACCTAGGAGGCAGGGTAGATCACACAAAAATGACAGTGGTTGATTTTAGAGGGGTGAGATCAGGCCAGGCATGGGCACGGAGGCCCGGTGGGAAATTATTAAAAAGGGGCTCCTGGAGGCTACCAAGGCCTGCACGAGGGACAGACCAAGTGGGGCAAAGCTAAGTGGCCGAGCTGGTGAGCAAGGGAGGTCCAGGATGTGGTGAGGGGAAAAAAGGTAGCTTATAGCACGTACAAACTTTCTCAGGGGGCTATATCCAAGGCGTAGTATGATGAGGAAGCCAGGAGGGTCACCAGGGTCGTGAGGTCGGCCAAGGTGGGGGCGGAGCTGAGATTGGCACAGGGGATTGGGGGGGAAGGGTTCTTCAGGTATACTGGGGAAAGAAGAAAAGGGAAGGGGCAGATTAGTAGGTTGAGGATGGGGAGTGGGTGGGTGGAGGAGGCCGGGGAGAAGGTGGACGTACTAAATGACTTTTTTGCCTCTGTCTTTACTAAGGAGGACAGGGAGGGGGTGGTACTGCAAGGGGAGAGGGAGGTGGATCAGCAGATGAAGAGGGGGAAATGGATGTTGAAATCCCCAGTGGGAGGGTGAGGGAAGCCCTCAAGGCCCTAAGGGGGGGGATAAAGCACTGGGCCCAGACAGGATCCATCCCAGGGTACTTAAGGAGATGGTTGATTCCCTGGCCGCACCCCTGGTGGACCTATTTAACTTATCCCTGCAGTTGGGATGGGTGCCTCATGACTGGAGGATGACACATACTGTGCCTATACACAAGGGCGGCTCGCTAGAGGAGCCAGGAAGCTATAGGCCGGCTAGCCTGACGTTGGTAGTGGGCAAAGTGATGGAGGTCATCTTGAAGGAGAGGCTGGAGGGGGTTCTGAAGGCATGGGGTCACCTAGATGATTGCCAGCATACCTTTATTAAGGGCAGACTGTGTCAGATCAACTTGGTGGAGTTCTAGGAGAAGGACAGAGAACTTTATCAGTTAAAGCAGAAAGAGGCTGGGAAGGCAGTAAGAATAACAAAGGCCCAAACCGAGGAAAGGATAGCCAACTCTGTTAAGAAGGGGGATAAGACCTTTTATAGGTACATTAGGGAGCGAAGAAAGACCAAAGGAGGGATACTGAGGCTTAATAAAGGGGAAGGAATTTCGGTAGAGGGTGACAATGAAAAAGCAGGGATACTGAACGAATATTTCTGCTCAGTATTCACAAAGGAAGAGGAGGGGGGAGGTACCTAAACCAAACAAGAGAAATACTCTGAAGACGAGGGTCGATACCAGTCCATTTACACAAGAAAGGGTTCTGAATGAACTAATAAAATTGAAGGTGCACAAAGCAATGGGGCCTGATGGGATTCAACCAAGAATTCTAAAAGAACTAAGGGTAGAACTAATGACACCACTGACTACTCTCTTTAACAAATCATGGGAGGATGTGGTGGTACCTGAGGACTGGAGGAGGGCGGATGTGATTCCTCTTCAAAAAAGTGGTAGCAGGACAGAGGCAGGAAACTACAGACCAGTTAGTTTGAACTCAGTGGTAGATAAAATGATGGAATCACTTCTGAAGGAAAGAACTGTTGAGTACCTAGAGGCCAGTGGGGCACAGGACTCAAGGCAGCATGGATTCACGATGGGAAGGTCGTGTCAGACAAATCTGATAGATTTCTTTGACTGGGTGACCAAAGTAGTAGACCAGGAAGGGGCTGTGGACATGGCCTACCTAGATTTTAGCAAGGCATTTGATACAGTACCACACAAAAGATTAATACACAAGTTAGCCAGCCTTGGAGTGGGTCCCAAGGTGGTAGCCTGGATAAAAAATTGGCTAGACAACAGGACGCAAAGGGTAGTAGTAAATGGAGTCCACAGTGAATACAGGAGGGTTACTAGCAGGGTACCACAGGGTTCAGTACTGGGACCGGTCCTTTTTAATGTCTTTATAAGTGACATTGCAGAGGAACTGGAAGGAAAAGTATGTCTCTTTGCAGATGACACAAAGATCTGCAACAGGGTTGATACACCAGATGGAGTGGAAAGGATGAGAAGGGACTTGGCAAGGTTGGAGGAATGGTCAAATGTATGGCAGCTCAGATTCAGTGCAAAGAAGTGCAAGGTAATGCACATGGGAAACAAAAACCCAGGGGAAGAGTACACAATGGGGAGTGAGATACTGACAACAGTAAAATGGAAAGGGACCTGGGGTAATTATATCAGATGACCTAAAGGTGGGCAAGCAATGTGAGAAGGCAGTAAGAAAGGCTGGGGATACTGGGATGCACAGGGAGAGGCATCAATAGTAGAAAACAGGAAGTTGTTATCCCTCTGTACGGACAGTTGGTGAGACCCCATCTGGAGTACTGTGTGCAGTTCTGGAGACCCCATCTCCGCAAAGACATAGATAGAGTGGAGGCTGTCCAGAGGAGGGCAACTAAAATGGTGCAGGGTCTGCACCAGAGGAAATACAAAGAAAGACTAAAGGAGCTTAATATGTATACCCTTGAGGAAAGGAGGGAGACAGGGGACATGGTAGAAACTTTCAAGTACCTCAAGGGAATCAACAAAGTCCAAGAGGGTGGCATCTTTCAGAAAAAGAGATGTGCAAGAACAAGGTGGCACAATTTGAAGACAGAGGGGGGACGGCTCAGAAGTAATGTGAGGAAGTATTTTTTCACAGAGAGGGTTGTGAATGCATGGAACAGCCTCCCTGAGGAGGTTGTGGAGTCAAGAACAGTGGGGGAATTCAAGAATGCATGGGACAGACATAAGGCAGTCCTAGTAGGGGGTAGGAGGAAGTAAGCTGTTGGTTAATTAGGATCTGCAGCTTATCCGTTAGGTAGGAAAATGGGCAGCCTAAGTGGGCCAAGCGGGCCTTATCTGCCGTCAAATTCTATGTTTCTATGAAAGGGTGACTAGTGTGCTGGATCAGGACAGGCCAGTGGGTGTCCTCTTTCTGGACGTAAGCAGGGCATTTGACTTGATGCCACATCCTGGGCTACTGGGAAGCTGGAGGTTATGGGGGTGGGACAGATGGTCAGGTGGATAGGAAACTGGCTAGCAGGGCGTGTACAGAAGGTGAGGGTGGGGGGAGGTCTCATCCTCTAAGAGAGTCATTAGTGGGGTTCCTCAGGGGTCGGTACTGGGCCCACTCCTGTTTAACACCTATATCTCAGACATCAGAAAGGGTATCAGGAGCGGGATGGGCCTCATTGCCGATGACTCAAAGCTGTAGGTGGTGGTGAAAGGGGAGGAGGGGAAGCTGGCTCTCCAGGAGAACCTGGAGACTCTGGGGAGGTGTCAAGAGCATGGAAGCTAAAGTTTAATGCTGGGAAATGCAGGGTTCTGCACCTGGGGGCCCAAAACCTGGCTCATGCGTACACCTTGGAGGGGGAGGCACTGTAGGTTTCTAGGGGGAGAAGGACCTCTGGGTGGTGGTGGATGCCAAAATGAATAACTCAGAGCAGTGGAGAAGAGCTGTGGCCCAAGCAAATAAAATACTGGGGTGCATAGCCAGGGGGATAACTTCAAGGAGTCGAGAGGTGCTCCTTCTACTGTACAATTGCCTGGTTAGACCACACCTTGAATACTGTGTGCAGTTTTGGCATCCCTACTTAAAGGGAGACATTGCTCTTCTGGAGATGGTCCAGAGGAGGGCAACCAGGATGATACTGGGACTAGGGGAAAGGTCCTATGAGGAGAGACTGGAGGAGCTCAACCTGTACTCACTTGAGGAGAGAAGGAACAGTGGTGATATGATAGAGGTCTTCAAATACCTCAAAGGATTAAACATGGTAAGCCCTGAAGGGGTGCTTCAGCTGATGAAGTTGGGGGCCACCAGGGGTCACTCAATGAGGCTGGCTGGGGGGAGACAGGAGGGAAACAAGGAGATGCTACTTCACTGAGAGGGTGGTGGAGACCTGGAATGCACTGCCCAGGAAGTTGGTGGCTACTGCAACTGTGGAGGGATTCAAGAAAGGCTGGGATAAGTATAGGGAAAGGGTGCATCCCAGAGCCCCGCTGGGGGGACCTTGGAGGGAGGGGGAAGGGCTAACAACAGTGCCCTGGGAATGCACTGGTTATCGAGCAGACTTGATAGACCATAGGGCCTAATCTGCTGGCTTCTTAGTATGTTAGTATGTTAAAGAGCTTACTTCACTGGGGAAAAACAAGACGGAGCAGGCAATTAACAGACTGGGCCAGAGGCAGACCATTCAAACACTAAAGTCATATACTGTAGCTGCAAAAAGTAACATGGCCATAAAACATGCAACACACAAAGTTTTGCATATTTGATAGCTAGGACCACTGTAATAAGCATTAAAGTGCAGTGTGGCCTGCAGTTATAACTTACAGTATATCAACAAAAGCCGCAGTCACTTCAAAGCAACTTTCCATCAGGACAGTGATAGTCTGTGATGCAGTCATGCAGATTTTATATTCACACAACTGTCACAATAGCAGAGCAGCCAGCAGAGTTAGACTATTTTATCGACATACAAAAATTAAATTCAAATTCTGCCTGGATACTTTGCTTTGCTGTTCTACTGTATGTGCTGCACTCCGCCAGCACACCTTCCACAGTCAGTGAAAATCCATAGAGGAACTTCAATCTTCAATCTGATCTTTTTAATCATTGTTTTAATTTTCTATGTTTGTATTTTAAAGTATGTGTATGTATGAATTGTAAGGCGCCTTGGTTCTTGATAAGGCGCCTAATAAATACATTTTTATTATTATTATTTATTATTCAATGAAACAAATAAACCATGGCCCGGCCCCTGACCCAACCAACGACCCACCACTTCCACTCACTCATTACAACACAGCCCACACTCACTGATGGACTGAACAGGCCCTTGGAATACTAGGCCTGGCTGGCTCCCTCCGTCACCCTGAGCACCCTGCCGCCCTCTGCTCTACTCTCTGACCTCTCCTTGGCTCTGCTCAGCTAGCCTGGTGCCTGCCTCTCTCTCCTCCCTCCCCCTGGGTCTGGGTTTACCTTAGTCGACCAGTGACTGGTTGGTGGGTGCCGATGCCCACTCGTTTGACTCAGAGAGTCCTCCCTCCTCCTCGCCTCAACAGCTGATCCCTCGGAGTCTCCCTGCGACTCCTCCTCGTTGACACCTCATCTTCTTCTGTCTCAGTGGGCAGCTGCCCTGCTGCTTCTTGGGCAAAATGTGCCATGCTGCCTTCAGCCCATCTGGTCCTCCTCTGGCCTGTGGCTTCCTCTTCTTCTTGAACCGGACAACTACCTTTGACCACTGGCTAGCCTGCTGCTCCTTTGTGCTGCCACCGGACAGTGGATGGACCACTGGCACTGTGCTTCTGCTCTGCCACTCCGCTCACTCAATGACAACGCCTACTCACCTCGCCACTCCTTCGCTGCCCTCTTTCATTTAAACATTAGTGCCACCCAATCAGAATGCATCTCTGTTTCAGCAGGCACATGCACAGACTGGATTTAGCCCAAAACGGCACTAATTTTAGTAAAATGCCACCCTGGCCCACCAATCAGGAGCTCACTGGGACGGGCATGGGAATGAGGTGGTGGGTGCACAGCACAGTCCTTGCACTGAAGCGCAGACCCCAATAACAAAAATGTCCATGGGTAAATAAATATTGGTGGGGCTGAGCCCACATTCAAAATTATTGCTGGGGCACACGTCTCACAGGACCATACAACCCCATGCCTATGGAGACACTGAAGAAGACCAGTCTTAGTACTGAGCCCCGTGGCACCCCACTGGTCTCTCTCTCCCATCCTTAGAGTGAGTGTAGTTAGCCACCACACTCTGTTGCTATCCATTAATCAGTTTCTAGCCCAGTTCATCACTTTGGATCCCATCCCTAGGCTGCTAAATTTCTCAGTCAGTCTCCTGTGTGGCACAGTTGAAAGGCTTACTAAAGTCCAGATAGGCAAAATAAAAAAGACCGGCATTGATACTCTGATCATTATTTAGGCGCAAAATCACTATAGTTACTCACAGAATGCGGAAAAACACCAGAAACAGTCTTCGAAGACCTAACTGAGCTTTGAACATGCGCTCTTCCCTGAGGAACAGCACATGCTCGGAAATAGTCAGGGCCGTTGAAGGACGATTCTGGTGTTTTACCCCAATTACGCTAGTGGTTTTAAGTGATTTTTGCACTTCATTAAATAATACTGATCCAGTTGAATGCTGTCAGTGCTGGTCTTTTTTGTTCTGCCTCGTATTGTTGTCACCTGGCACGTTTGCGAGTGGAGCCGCTTTCTCTTGAACTGTGATAAGAACCAGATAGGCCATGTCCACTGCCCTCCCCTGATCTATTTCCCTAGTCACTCAGTTAAAGAACTCAGTTCAGGTTTGTCTGACATGATCTCTCCCCCCTGTGAATCCATGTTGTCTTTGGTCTTCCAGGCCCGACCTTTCCTTTAATAGTGTTTCCATTAATTTCACCTTCACTGAGGTGAGGCTCACTGGCCGGCCGATAGTTACTAGCCTTTTTCCTGCCGATGCCCTCATGTAGAGGGACCATGTCCGACCTCCTCCAGTCCTCTGGCACCATGCCCGATTCCAGTGATGTGTTGAAAAAAGCAGTCAGTGGGGCAGCTAGCACCTCCTCGAATTCTTCGATAATGGTAAAATCCCTTGTAGGGATCACATGATATTACTGAATATGACAATCAGCTGCCTGGAATCTGTTACAGTGAATAAAAGGTAGGGTCACATTGTTGGCTCCATTTCAGCATACTACTGCTTTAAGTAATGCAGTTGCTTTGTGTGGCAGAGAGACTGCCTTTATGAAGTTAATGAATAGCTCAGGTATAGAAGTTTTTGAGATTGATCATTTTTCATTGTAGCTGGCATCTGGACAGCCTGTTAGACCCAGCGAACACTTTAGCTAGTGTAACCCCTAGGTGGCGCTATCCCAAGGGCTACTACCCCTGCCTGCTGGGCTAGTAGTAGGTTAAGGGGCCTGAGTTCTGAAACGGGTGCCTCCACCAAGAGGTCAGGGTTGGTAGTGGTCAAGCTAACCTGGGCACAGCCCTCTGGGACACTGTAACCCCCTCTTTTCCCTCTAGTGGCTTAAACACTGTACAATAATCACTTTCACAATGCCCCTGGTACACCACACAAGTACCCACACTGTTTGCACTTAGCACCAGGGCTGGTTCCTCTAGCTCGACCCTGGGGAACCCCTGTAAAACAAGGTTATGCACAGCAAATAGCAACAGTACAGCACTTTGAGCACAAACTGGACCCACAGTCAGATTACATGCAGAAAAAGTTAGATCTGATTTTTTTCAGGGGACTTGAACAAGGGAGGGGCAAAATCAGGTTAATTAGCTTAAAGGTTATATCAATCAAGCAGTTATGCATGCGCTTTTAGTACCCCCACACAGTCACACCTCTGAATACCCAGGTGGAGAAGAGATAGGCTAGCCAGGACTCTTTCCCGGGGTTGGCTGGTGTTGCAGCTGGTTGGGGCCCTGTGATGGAAAACACAACATGCCCAGTACACAATATTTGTAATCCGGAGCCAGAGGGCTCAGTTTGTGAAGGAAATGAAACAACAAGACAATTAGATGACACACTCAGATGCAGTCTGTTTTGGGCTGGATACAGCCTCCAGCAAGCAGAGCACAGTTCACGCAGTGGGGGACTAACTCACAACCCACTAGCAGCTCATAGCACATTTACATGTACGGGAATTCTATTGTACCAGGCAAAGTGCTCCCCGGTCACAATCGCAAAGTCTCTGCACACACCAGGAGCTTAGAGGTAGCTGGAACTCCTGACAGGCTGATCGCATTCAGCAAAATCTTCAGTCTTCTTCAGGTTGAGCCTGGCCCACTTCAGTAGCTTACTTTAGTCACACAAACTTGGATTTAGTCCAAAATAATTCTCTTCTGTCCCTCTCAGGAGCAGCACACCGACATGCAGGCCAAAAACTTAGCCTTTTCACAGTTCTCCCATGCGAATCCACTCAGGATTGCTGCTCAGAATCACTTCAGCTCCTTATTGTTCAGTTTCCAGCTTAGATCTAACTGAAAACTACAAGCAGCCCGGAACTTCCCCAAGATGCAAAAGGTTTGGTTGGCTAATTTGGCTGTCGGTCAAAGCAAGAGCTCCTCCTTCAGTTGCAAAAAAGGTGCAAAAAGTTCAAAATTACAATTCCTACAGATTTTGACTTCAGACAGCTCCTGTAGTCCGGCTACATTTTAGGTCCCACCAGAACTGATTGGTTCAATTTGCAGTCCAGAACCAAGGTAGTAGAGACAAAACAGTCTTTGCTACAAAGAGAGCAGGTTAGACAAACTACATTATCATTATCACTCTAAATGATTTTCAGCAAATAGTTACATCTTTCAAACAGAGTTCCCTCTCAGATTACTTATGTTGCAATAGGCAGCTGTTAAAGAGACAGTACACAGAGGCTATACAGGCTCTGGTAATCACATTTAAACTGCTAAAACGTAGGACACCAGCCTGGCAGTAAGCATTTAGGCAAGCTCAAGGAAGACTTTTTGGGTGGGCTACAGTAACTTATGCAGGCCAATTGGAACACTTGGGAAACTGTATGTACAGTGGCCTCCATTTGGGTTCACAAGGATAACAGAAATTGTGCAGGTCAGATTCCAGACATGAAACAGAGTCCAATGCACCCCCCTCCCCCGAAGGTAAATCTGAGACACTAAAATTTCTTTCTGCTTAAATCGGCTATTTTATTATTTTTATCTCTATGGAAAAGGGGTTCTCTTAGTCTTCAGATTGGAATTCCAATGTGAACAAGCCAAGCCACTGAATGCCATGGCAGAACCCCATGACTGGTCCTAAATGTGAATTGCCTGCAGTTGCCTGAATGCATTCCCTAAACTGGTTCCAAATTGCTTCCATACTGGTAATTCACCAGTGATGAAAGGGAACTTTTGAGATCAATAATTTTTCATTGAGTGCTGCAAACAGCTGGCAGCCAGCATTTTACCTAGTGACAGGGCTTCAGTAGCTTACACAGTCCAGCTGTATGAAAAGTGGCCCCCATCTGTGTTAGCAAGGATAACAGAAATTGTATAGGCTGGATTCTAGATACGAGACTGGAGCTTCTCTTACCACATCTGATCGCACGGGAAAGACATGCATGCTGATGATCGTCAATGCTTTCATTTCCATTCTTACCTCAAGAGTTGAGCGAGACCAAATCCCAGCTGCCCCAGACCACCTACAAAAGAAGGTGAAACAAAATCACATTTAGCCTGCAGCTCTTTAGTGGAGGATTCAGCAGTAATATCTTTCGTCTTTCAAGAGTAAATGAGTTTAACCTATTTATTTATTTAAAAAGTTTTACCAGGAAGGATATACTGAGCTGGTAACAGCTTGCTTCCAGATGCGTCGGTGTGTGTGTGTGTGTGTGTGTGTGTGTATATATATATATATATATATATATATATATATATATATATATATATATATATATCTGTGTGTGTGTCTGAGGTACAGTAAACAATATGATATGCTGCAAAGTAAAAATACACTCACAGATGTGGTGTAAAACATTACATGCCAGGCAATACAGTGCAAAACAAAGTAAGATGCAAAGTACAGTACATTAACAGAGTGCAAAACCAATTTATGGTGCAAAGTATTACTGTACAAACAAGGTGCTTTAAGTTACAATTATGTGTAGGGTTACCACATTTTAAGAAAATCAGGACATTTCATACTGAAAAATGTTTCACAGGACAATACGCATTTTTCATGTAAGCAACAGACTTCTTTTCTTTAAATACTCGGAACTAAGAGTTTTGATTGTTTAGTTGTTCCTATTGATTCCTTACATTTCCTAACATTATGAGTTATGTTTATTTAAGATATTAAAGTTTTCTACAACTTGTAGAGGAAAGTAAAACAAACAAAAAAAAAAATTCAGTTCCAGCTCAGAAAATTAGCAAATTTTTTTGTCAGGTCCCCCCCCCAAATCTCCAAACCAGGACTGACCTAGCAAAAATCAGATCAGGTGGTAATCCTAACTATGGGTCACCCGGAAATGACAGACGTTATTGCACTCCTTCCTGGAACATGATAAAATTAAAATAAGCTTTTATATTTTTTTGGTGGAGGTAGTGGGAAGCTTTTAGCAAACAGGGTATGCTGAAGTGGCCTCAGAATCCGCTGTAATGGCAATAACCTGACATACTGAATCCAGAAGCTCGGTATCGGATCTCCTGGCAGCGCCGCCTGACAAGGGAATTAAAATCCCAGCAATACATAGATTTTATGAACCATGAATGTTTCAGGCAAGGTGGCGGAGGGGTTTTCTCCAAACAGAAAGGGAAAAGGAGAGCAGAAGTGTAACCTTCCTACAAATGGGGGTTCCCAAAAAGGTCTTCTTTGATCTTGCCTAAATGCTCACTGCGAGGCTGGTGTCCTGCATTTTAGCAGTTTAAATGTGATTACCAGAGCCTGTATAGCCTCTGTGTACTGTCTCTTTAAGAGCTGCCTGATTACTTATGCTGCAATCGCAGAGGGAGCTCTGTTGAAAGATGTAACTATTTGCTGAAAATCATTTAGAGTGATAATGATAATGTAGTTTGTCTAACATGCTTTCTTTGCAGCAAGGACTGTTTTGTTTGTATCCACTATCTTGGCCCTGGACTGCAAATTGGACCAATCAGTTCTGGTGGGACCCAAAATGTGACCGGACTACAGGAGCTGTCTGAAGTCAAAATCTGTAGGAATTGTAGTTCTGAGCTTTTTGCGCCTTTTTTGCAGCTGAAGGGGGAGCTCTTGCTTTTGACAGCCAAATCAGCCAACCAAAGCTTTTGGATCTGAGGGATTCCTCAAACTGCCTAATGTTTAGGGCAGATCTAAGCTGGAAGCTAACGAAGAAGGAGCTGAAGTGATTCTGAGCAGCAATCCTTAGTGGATTTGCATGGAAGAACTGTGAAAAGGCTGAGGTTTTGGCCTGCATGTCGGCCTGCTGCTCCTGAGAGGGAGAGAAGAGAATTATTTTGGACTAAATCCAAGTTTGTGCGACTAAAGTAAGCTACTGAAGTGGACCAGGTGCAACCTGAAGAAGACCGAAGATTTTGTTGAATGCGATCGGCCTGTCAGGAGTTCCAGCTACCCCCTAAGCTCCCCGTATGAGCAGAGACTTTGCGATTGAGACCGGGGAGTTCTTTGCCTGGTACAATAGAATTCCCGTACATGTAAATGTGCTATGAGCTGCTAGTGGGTCATGAGTTAGTCCCCCACTGTGTAAACTGTGTTCTGCTTGCTGGAAGCTGTATCCAGCCCAAAACAGACTGCATCCGAATTTGTCTCCATGCAGTCTGGGCCTTGCTAGACTGGCCCAGCCAGACTATCCACTGCACAGAGAAGCCATCGACGAGAGACCTGCCTGGGGATCAGCCCCCTGCTCCACGCTTGAATAGGAATGACACCTCTGTGACTCGTGTGGGTCCTGCTTCTCCTGGCATTCCAAATCAACCACCTGCAGTCTCGATTTTCATCTAGCCTGTGTCCAGTCTTGGGTATCGTGAGTAAATACCAGGGTAGCTCCCTGCAACAACAGCTTAATCTGAGTGTGTCATCTGATTATCTTGATGTTTCATTTCCTTTATGAACTGAGCCCTCTGGCTTTGGATTAAAAATATTGTGTACTGTGCATGTTGTGTTTTCCCTCACAGGGCCCCAACCAGCTGTGACGCCGGCCAACCCCGGGCAACAGTCCTGGCTAGCCCATCTCTTCTCCACCTGGGTACCTAGAAGTGTGACTGTGGGGGGACTCAAAGAGCATGCATAACTACTTGACTGATATAACCTTTAAACTAATTAACCTGATTTTGCCCCTTCCTTGTTCAAATCCCCTGAATAAATCAGATCTAACTTTTTCTGCATGTAATCGGACTGTGGTTCCAGTTTGTGCTCAAAGTACTGTACTGCTGTTATTTGCTGTGCATAACCTTATTTTATAGGGGGTCCCCAGGATCGAGTCAGAGGAACCAGCCCTGGTGGTAAGTGCAAACAGTGTGGGTACTTGTGTGGTGCACCAGGGGTATTGTGAAAGTGATTATTGTACAGTGTTCAGGCCACTAGAGTGGAAAGGGGGGTTACAGTGTCCCAGAGGGCTGTGCCCAGGTTAGCTTGACCACTACCAACCCTGACCTCCCGGTGGAGGCACCCGTTTCAGAACTCAGGTCCTTAACCTGCTACTAGCCAAGCAGACAGGCGTAGTAGCCCTTGGGATAGCGCCACCTAGGGGTTACATCTTGGAGGCTCACCGCTGGGATTTTGTGTCTTCCAGAGGCCGGAATTACGAATTATTGTCAAACATAAAATGGCTGTGCACCAGTTGGTGGGGTGGTGTACACAGCAGGAGAATGACCCTCACAATGCCCTGCTTGTTTTGGATATTCCACTGAACATTGGTAAAGACACTGTAGAAGGAGTACTTTCCAAAGTTGAATGTTTAACAAACGCTGTGGTGGTGGGGTGACAGGCTGATTTGACCGCCCAAATTTTCATGGCCTTAGTAGAGTGTAATGACCCAGTGGACAGTTCCAAAGTGCCACAGACTATTGCCCCAGAAGGGGCCCCAGCCACCTGCAGAGTGATTACTAGAGACAGTAAAGACCCCGGGAATGATGAGCTCCCCCTATTATCTGAGATTTTTGAGGAGAAATTTGCTAAGTTGTTGCTGGAGGAAGGGAAAACCATAGAGTACTTTAAGAAACTATTCCTGCTACCTGGGGGTGTTCCCTCCCCAACACCCCCTTCTACTCCAGCACCTGTTACTGCCCCACCTTCTGCACCCATGCCAATGCTGGCCCCTATATCTGTACCTGCTATAAGTCCCAACTCCTACCGAAGGCTGACAATCGTCTCGGGCACCCTCCCAAGCCCCCAGGAGGAGGATGACTGGGAGACCTGGATAGACTACATTGCCCCTCCTCTAGTACTTGAATGGCAATGCTCAGAAGCAGGGAAATGAAAGAGGTTGAGTGAGAGCCTCCGTGGTCCTGCCCTGGCTACCATCCATGCCAAGCGGGCCAGTAACCCCGAAGCAACTGCACAGGACTATCTTGATACACTGGAGAATGTGTATGGGTGCCCAGATTCAGATGAGGACCAGTGGTGGAAAGTATGAAACGCCCAGCAGTACTCAGGGGAGCCTTGTCTGTGTATGTACCTCAGCTTGAAAAGCTGCTACAAGAATGCCTCTGAAAGGGCAGTTTGTCATCAAATGGATTAGATCCAACTAGGCTTTACTGGATCCTTAAGTCTGCTCGGTTTTCAGAACTGTTATTGCTTCAGTTGCGCCTCGCCAACCGACTGGAATCGCTCCCCCTCTTATAGAAACATAGATTTTGATGGCAGATAAGGACCGCTTGGCCCACCCAGTCTGCCCATTTCCCTACCTAATGGATAAGCTGCAGATCCTAGTTAACCAGCAGCCTACTTCTTCCTACCCCCACCCCCTAGAACTGCCTTATGACTGTCCCATGCATGCTTGAATTCCACCACTGTTTTTGACTCCACAACCTCCTCCGGAAGGCCATTCCATGCATCCACAACCCTCTCTGTGAAAAATACTTCCTTAAATTACCTCTGAGCTGCCCCCTTCTATCTTCAAATTGTGCCCCTTGTTCTTGCACACCTCTTTTTTGAAAGATGCTACCCTCTTGGACTTTGTTGAGTCCCTGAGATACTTGAAAGTTTCTATCATGTCCCCCCTCTCCTCCTTTCCTCGAGGCTATACATATTCAGCTCCTTAAGTCTCTCTTCATATGTCTTCCGGTGCAGACCCT
Organism: Neoceratodus forsteri; assembly: GCA_016271365.2. Lineage (NCBI taxonomy): Eukaryota > Metazoa > Chordata > Ceratodontiformes > Ceratodontidae > Neoceratodus > Neoceratodus forsteri. Next base: position 1,174,420,491 of record CM057451.1, on the reverse strand, counting down.
GCACCATTTTAGTTGCCCTCCTCTGGACAGCCTCCATCCTGTCTATGTCCTTGTGGAGATTGGGTCTCCAGAACTGCACGCAGTACTCCAGATGGGGTCTCACCAACTGTCTGTACAGAGGGATAATAACTTCCTATTTTCTACTGGTGATGCCTCTCCCTATGCATCCCAGTATCCCCCCAGCCCTCCTTGCTGCCCTCTTACATTGCTTGCCCACCTTTAGGTAATCTGATATGACTACCCCCAGGTCCCTTTCCATTTTTGTTGTTGTTAGCATCTCACCCCCCATTGTGTACTCTTCCCCTGGGTTTTTGTTTCCCAGGTGTATTCTCTTGCACTTCTTAGCACTGAATCTAAGCTGCCATACATTTGACCATTCCTCTAACCTTGCCAAGTCCCTTCTCATCCTTTCCACCCCACCTTGTGCATCAACTCTGTTGCAGATCTTTGTGTTATCTGCAAAGAGACATACTTTTCCTTCCAGTCCCTCTGCAATGTCACTTATAAAGACATTGAAGAGGACAGAGTTCTAATACTGAACCCTCGCGGTCACCCACTAAATACCCCCTTTCTTCAGGTGGACTCCATTTACTATTACTCTCTGTGTCCTATTCTCCAACCAATTCTTTACCCAGGCTGTCATCTTGGGACCCACTCTAGGCTGGCTAACTTGTATATTAATCTTTTGTGTGGGACTGTGTCAAATGCCTTCTAAAGTCTAGGTAGGCCATGTCCACAGCCCCTCCTGATCTACTACTTTGGTCACCCAGTCAAAGAAATCTATCAGATTTGTCTGGCATGACCTTCCGCTGTGAATCCATGCTGTCTTGGGTCCTGAGCCCCTCTGACCTCTAGATACTCGACAATTCTTTCCTTCAGAAGTGAGTCCATCATTTTCCCTACCACTGAGGTTAAACTAACAGGTCTGTAGTTTTCTGCTTCTGCCTTGCTCCCACTTTTGTGAAGGGGAATCACATCTGCCCTTCTCCAGTCCTTGGGTACCACCCCATCCTCCCATGATTTGTTAAAGAGGGTAGTCAGTGGTGTCACTAGTTCTACCCTTAGTTCTTTTAGAATTCTGGGATGAATCCCATCAGGCCCCATTGCTTTGTCCACCTTCAGTTTTAGAGTTCTTTCAGAACCCTTTCTTCTGTAAATGGGCTGGTATCAACTTCTGTATCCAGAGTGTTTCTACTGTTTGTTTTAGGTACCTCCCACTTCCTTTGTAAATACTGAGCAAAATATTTGTTTAGTATCGCTGCCTTTTCACAGTCACCCTCTGCCCACCCTCCCTCCTCTTTATTAAGCCTCACTAGCCCTCCCTTGGTCTTCCTTCGCTCCCTGATGTACCTATAAAAGGTTTTATCCCCCTTCTTAACTGAGTTGGCTATCTTTTCCTCGGTTTGGGCCTTTGCTGTTCTGACTGCCTTCCCAGCTTCCTTTTGCTTTAACTGATACAGTTCTCTGTCCTGCTCCTTCTGTGATTCCTTGTACTTCCTGAATGCTTTCTGTTTCTCTTGAACCTTCACTGCCACTTCCTTTGAGAACCATAGTGGTTTCTTACATCGTTTTGTTTTGTTAATTTGCTTCACACAAAGGCTTGTTACCTCTGTGATGGCAGTTTTTATTTCCCATTGTTCTTCCACCCCCTCCTTCCTGCCCATTTGCTAGTGCATTCCTTAGGCACTCACCCATTTTGGCAAAGTCAGCCCTCCTAAAGTTCAGTACTTTTGTCTTTGTATGGCTTGACTCTATTGCTGTGTTTATTGTGAACCATACTGTTCGATGGTCGCTAGTTCCCAGATGGCTACCCACTTCTACATCTGTGATCCTCTCTTCATTTCCATTTGAGAGAACCAGGTATAAGATTGCTCCCTCTCGAGTGGGCTCCAATACTAGTTGTCTAAGGCATGTCCTCTGTAGGGCATCTAGAATAACCCCACTCTTCGAAGTGGTTGCTGCAACTGCATTCCAGTTAACATCTGGCATATTCAGATCACCCATCAGCAATATCTCCCCTTTTTCTGCCATTCTAAGTATACTTTCTATCATTTCCTTGTCCATTTCCTCCCCCTGAGAAGGGGGTCTGTATACAACCCCTGTGCAGATTATGATGAGCTAATGAAAGAAATTCAGGGAGCTGAGCAAAGGTAACCCCGGGGAGGGAGGGGAATGTCACCAATATCTGCTGCTACTGCACAAGTAACAGAGAGTGATCATCCAAGTGGGGTTCAGAAGCAAAAGTCGGCACCTAACGAGCACTCTGAGAATGCAAAGGACTTCCCACCCTGGGCCCAGTTTTTGAAAGTCAAGCTATTAAAGGAAGTCAGAGAGTTGAAGGCAGGTGCCTCTGCAAGGGTTCCTCCCATGGAACAAGATTCTGGTTCCTCTCAGGACATGATTGCCATGGGGGTTGGGGTGCACCCTCAGACATCCTCTACCGAGGGTAGCTCCCAGGTTGAAATCAAAGAATTGACTGCCACCCTAAAGGAACTATTGAGATATGTTGCACCCCTCTCACTGCTGCAAGCAGATGTTGGACCCTGATTCCTTGCTACTACTTCAGTTCCTCATGCAATGTTCTCTTCATGAATGACCCAGGATTCCATCATCTGTCACAACTGTGGAAAGGATGGCCATATGAAAAAGGAAAGCTGGTCTCAGAAAGACTTAGAGAGAGTGGTGAACCGGCTTCAAGGAGAGCTTCAGAAAATGAATCAGTGGTCAAGGGGTGCACAAAATGACCACAGTGAAGGCTTCGGACATCCTAACTCAAACCCCTTTGTGGCTAAATCGTTCATCCAGGCCCCTGCTGCTGTCCCTCCACATCTGTCCAAAGTAGTGGGCCCTTCAATGGAGACTACCGTGGCTGTGAATGGTATTCCTACTCGGGTTGTGCTGGACAGTGGGTCGCAAGTGACCACTGTATTTAAGGACTGGTATGACAAACACTTATTTGCTGTGCCCTTGTCCCTGGAAGGCCTACATGTGTGGGGGCTGAGCAACCAGTCTTATCTCTACCTAGGATATGTCCGCCTCTGGTTGTCATTTCCTGCAGCTGTAACTGGAGTAGAGGAGCAAGTTGAGACACTGACCTTAGTGTGCCCCCCTACTGGACTGTGTGATGGGGTTTCCCTGTTGATTGGGACCAATGCCCATATGTTTGGGAGACTGGCACAACTCTGTTATGAGAAACAAGGGCGACGGACTGAGAGGGCCCTAAGAATTCCCACTCTGATCAAGTGGGCCTATGATTTGCAACAGAACCCCAAGGGAGTGGACCAGGATGAACCAGTAGGGGCCGTGTGGAAGAAGGATCCCAATTCAATGGTACTGGCTCCTAATGCCCAGTGTACCGGTCAAGGGGAGGTCCGCCTCCGCAAAGATGTCAAGAACAAAATACTGATGCTGGACCTGCCAGGTGATGGAAAACTGCCGGGAGGATTATTGGTTAAGTCCAGTATCTTGCCTGCTCATGCCCATGCCTATGCACGATGAGTGATGGTCCAGATTCATAATGTGTCAGATCAAGAGATCCTGGTGAACAGAGGATGCACCCTAGCTACGGTACACTGCGCAGACACTGCAGTGTTGCCCGGCAACAAGCACCCTGGCAAGACAGATAGAGTGACACCCAACTTGTTTGATTTTGGTGACTCCCTGTTGCCAGCTAAATGGAAGACTAGAATTAGCCAGAAACTTGCCCAGAGAGAGATCAAGTGTTTTTGTTAAAGGAATGGGATGTGGGATGTGTCCAGGGTGCAGAGCATCACATACACCTGCTTGATGAACAGCCATTTCTAGAGAGATTTCAACACCTTGTCCCTGCAGACACAGACAATGTGAGAAGACACTTGCAGGAAATGCTCGCAGCTGGTGTGATACAAGAATCCAGGAGCCCATATGCTTCTCCCATTGTAGTTGTGCGCAAGAATTAATCTGTCAGAATGTGTGTTGATTATCGAACTCTGAATTGGCGGACCATCCCCAATCAGTACACCATGTCCAGTATACAAGATGCTCTGGATTGTTTGAATGGGAGCAAATGGTTCTCAGTGTTGGATCTTCGCAGCGGATATTACTAGATTCTGATGGTTCAGGAGGACCATGAGAAGACAGCTTTCATCTGTCCTTTGGGGTTCTATGAATTCCTGAGAATGCCACAGGGGATATCGGGCACCCCAGCCACCTTCAGAGACTGATGTAATGAGCGGTGGGAGACATGAATTTGCTGGAATGCCTGGTGTACTTGGACGATGTCATTGTGTTCAGGAGCTCCCTAGAGGAACATGAGAGTCGACTGTTCAAAGTACTAGACCGACTGGAAGATTTTGGCCTCAAGCTGTCCATTGACAAGTGCCAGTTTTTCCAAACTTCTGTGAAGTATGTGGGGCACATAGTGTCCACAGAGGGGATAGAGACTGATCCTAGTAAAGTTAAAGCCTTGACTACTTGGCCCCAGCCCCACAATTTGAAAGAATTACAATATTTCCTGGGATTCTGTGGCTACTACCGCCGGTTCATAAAGGACTATTCCAAAGTGATTCAGCCACTCTTGAATCTTACCCAGGGTTACCCTCCTGCCAATCAAATACACAAAAAAGGGTCCGTTAAAGACCAGACAAAGCATATTTCTGCACAGGTGAACTTTTCAGGTCCCACTGGACACCTGACTGTGAAGCAACTTTCCATGAAGTCATATGCCAGCTCACCCATGACCCCATCCTCGCTTATGCTGATCCCACCAAACCCTATGTGCTGCATACTGACACCAGTCTGCAGGGTCTAGAAGCTGTACTGTATCAAGACCATGAGGATGGTTTGAGACCAGTGGCATTTGTCAGCAGGAGCTTGACCCTGTCAGAGCAAAACTACCCTGAGCACAAGTTGGAGTTCCTTTCGTGAAAATGGGTCATTGTCGACCAGTTTCATGATTACCTCTATGGGGTGAAAATATTGGTGAGGACTGACAATAACCTGTTGACCTATGTACAGACTTCAGCTAAGTTAGACGCCATGGGGCACCGGTGGCTTTCTGCATTGTCAACATATGATTATGTTGTCGAATACAGACCGGGCCTGAATCATATTGATGCTGACGCCCTATCTCGGAGGCCCATTTCCAAGAGCGACTGGGTTAGGCTGTCTGAACCTGACATCCGAGCATTGTGCCAAAAGTTTGATAGAAATGAACAGATGTCGAAGGACACAGTAGACTGCTTAGTATATTGCTTGTGCACCTCTCACACCTGCATACCGGCTGCGTATTGCCACTTCTCTGCTCTAGATATTAGTGCACTACCTCAGTTTGACAATGACAGCATTCAGTGGGCTCAATCCTGAGATCCTATGATTCAGCCAGCACTTGATACCCTTCGTGCAGGAAAATATGTGTCCAAGTTGCGTTCCTCAAATCTGCAAACTGCTTTATTGTTTAAAGAAGGCCCCAGGTTGAAGCTGGTTAATCAGTTGTTATATAGACAGACAGTAGATCGGGGTGGCCAAATAGACAAGCAACAATTTGTCCTGCCCACAGCCTTTAAAGATTTGGTACTGAGGTCCCTCCGCAATCATATGGGCCACCTCGGTATCGACCGGTCCCTTGACCTAGTATGATCTCGATTCTACTGGCCCAAGATGGGGACCAATGTTGAGCACCATGTAAGGACTTTTAGTCGCTGCCTGCAGAGAAAAGCCCTGCCTCAGAGGGCTGCCCCCTTTATCAACATTACTACCAGCACCCCAGTGGAACTAGTCTGCATAGACTTCTTGAGTTTAGAGCCTGATCAGCGAAACACTGGCAATGTATTAGTGGTTATGGACCATTTCACACGGTATACTAACATACTAACATACTATTTGCCAGCAGATTAGGCCTTATGGTCTATCAAGTCTGCTCGAACCTAGATCCTTAGTTGGGTGCCGAGACCCTCCCATCCCTTGTGCTCCAGAAACCCCTATCATCCATCCCCACCCCCCCGGGACAGGCCATCATCTGATACATCCACTTTCTGTGTCTGTCCCACCCTCTCTTAAAGCTCTCCACTGTGGATCTCTGAACCAGCTCACCAGGCAGAGCATTCCAAGGGTCCACCACCCTCTCAGTGAAAAACCTCCTCTCTTTTCCCCTCACCCTTCCACCTTCCAACTAAACCATGCCCTCTGGTGATGCCTCCCTGCTTTAGTCTAAAGATCCCTCCATGTTTACCCTATTTATTCCCTTGAGGTACTTGAAGACCTCAATCATGTCCCCCTGTCTCTCCTCTCCTCCAATGAAAACAGGCAGAGCTCCTCAAGTCTGTCCTCGTAAGTCAAATCCCCTAGCCCTCGTATCATCTTTGTTGCCCTCCTCTGTACCCTCTCCAGGAGCTGTATGTCCCTCTTCAAGTGTGGTCTCCAGTACTGTACACAGTACTCAAGGTGTGGTCTAACCAGTCCAGTATGCACAAGCTTTTCCCACCAAAGATCAAAAAGCATCTACCGTGGCCAAGGTGCTAGTGGAAATTTCTTCGTCCGCTATGGGCCCCCCAGCAAATTCACTCTGATCAGGGCCAGGACTTTGAGAGTCGGCTAATCAAAGAAATGCTCTGTCTATGGGGGGTGCGAAAGTTAAGAACCACCCCTTATCTCCCTCAGGGGGATCCTCAACCAGAACACTTTAACCGCACCATGCTAGACATGCTAGGTACCCTCCACCAAAAGAAAAGCATAAATGGAGCCAGCAGATTAGCACCTTGGTACACACATACAGTTGCACAAAGATTGATGCTACTGGGTTCTCTCTGTACCACCTCATGTTTGGGAGAGAGGCCCAGCTGCCTGTTGATGTCCGTTTTGGGGTTTCTCCCGATGGGGTCTGAGCTGAAGATTACTTGCAATATGTACAAAAACTGAAAGCTCAATTGAACCATGCCTATCAACTGGCCCAGACAATGGCCGCCAAAAGAAATCTAGCCAACAAAGACAGACATGATAGAAAGTAAAGACTCAAGAGCTTAGGCCTGGAGACCGTGTGTTGTTGCGAAATTTAGGATTGCATGGTAAACACAAAATTGCTGATCGATGGCACCATCTTCCCCATGTCATAGTTGGAAAGCTGGATGATTTTCCAGTGTACAAAGTGCACCCAGAGAATAACTCCAAAGCTGTCAAGACCATGCACCGTAACCACTTGCTACCTATTGGTCAAGTTATAATTGAGGCTGAACCCACTGAGGTTGATTCCCCTGGACCAGGACTCATGCTGCCGCAAGAAAGAAACAGAGTCAGCCTGCCCTCGTGGTTGCTGATTTAAGACTTCCCCCGCAGTAGGCCCAGAATGATAGTGACTGCCAGTCTAACTCGGATGACAGTGAGTGTGATAATGCCTATTACCCCTCATATGACCTGAGTCAGCTGTTTTGTGGAAATCCTATGTTGAATTATGGGGATGAAGCTGGGCCTTCTGGACTGCCTAATCCCCTGGCATCACCCTTGGAGCCAATGCTCCCTGAAGGTGAAGTGCAAAGTATCACGTCTGAGGATGCTGAGTCTTTGTGTATTGTGGAACAGCATGATTTTCCTGAAGAGGCGGCTGATGGTATGAGTCTTTCTGGTGATATGCCAGAACTTGAGGAACACTATGAGAGTGCTGACAACCCCCCTTCAGTGCCAGAGTGTCTTCAAAATGAGCCAAGTGTTGTAGAAACAGAGACTACAAAGCAAGGGGCTGACAGTGCTCCCAGCTTGGATGTTCCCCTTCATGCAGAGGCTCTCCTCACAAGTGATGAAAACTCCAAGGCCATTACTGAAAGTACAGAGACGTTGGTTCTTCACCCCAGAAAGACTGGCCGAGCTGTCAAGCCAGTGGTGCGCTTCAGTTACGACTCCCCCGGGAGGCCAGTGGATTCGCCTCTCAATGTAGTCCACAAAGGTGTTTATGTCTCTCAGAACTCACTGCCCAAATTGAGCTTGATGGCCCATTCCAGGTTACCTGTTCTGCCCTCTCACCATAGTGCCCTGCCCCATCCAGCCCCAAGTTAGCTGATAGGGAAGGGCCCCTCTTGCATTGTTTAGAGTACAAGAAGTTATTACATGAGTCTGTATAGTAATGTTCAATTTACCCGTGTGAAATATGCACAATTAGCAGCCTATCTCAGTCTGCCACTAGAGGCTGCTCAACTCTCACTCCTGTAGAACTCTCACCTTCCTCCTTTACTTATAGTACTATGCTCCTACTACCGCTAACTCTGACTGCTCGGCTGTTCTCAGTGCTGAGCCTTCCCCCCCTCCATCTTCCTCAAGAATCAACCTCTCTATGCCCCTGACATCTGTTTGTCTGCACTACAGCTCTCTCTTCATGGTCATCTAACATCCCCATTAAAGCTCTGCTGTCTAGGCAACCTTAATGCTCTGATACCATCCTCCTCTCCAGAAGGAGTCAACTTCCTGCCCACCTTCACTACGACCAGCAGTTATAACCTCTGTCCCAGACACACCCTCAGCCTCCAGAAAACCCCTTTCCCCTCTCCACTACCTCTCTTCTTGGCTACTCCCCATTCCCCCATCCTGGCCATACCTGCGCTCAGCTCCCTACCGGTCCCTTGTACCCTCACCACCAGATCCTCATGCCAGCTCCAGTGTAGCCGCTCCAGCCTTCGCAGCCCACTGGTCAGACTAATCACCCTACTTCTTCTGCTCTCTGGGAATGTTCATCCCAACCCTGGCCCTGGGTCATCTACCCCTCCCCTTCCCTGCTGGATGTGGCCTACGCATTGCCTCAATGAACATCTGCAGTCTTTCAAAGAAAACTCCAGTGCTGGGTCGTGCAACACAGGCCCGACATTGTTGCCACAGTGGAGATCTGGCTCTCAGCATCAACTCCTGACTCAGCTGTCTCCCTCCCTGGCTTCACCATCTTCAGGGAAGACAGAGTTGGCTAGCGTGGGGGCGGATGCGCTGTCTACCTCCGCGACTCTCTCCTCAGCTATGCTCTCCCTACCCCCAAGCTCGATCATGGGGCCCAAGCTATCACCATTAAAATCTCCCCTGAGCCGGGCAGGGGTCCTCTCTACCTCACCACTCCATACATACTTCTGCGGAGTCAGGGACTAGCAGTCCACTCCCTCACAGACTATCTATCCACCCTTCCCCACAAAGCTGAGCTCAATGTCAACTGGCTTAGCTCCACCACCGTAAACATAAAATACACTTTTACCACCCTTGACTTCTCTTAATTAGTCACACTTCCGACCAGACTCAGTCAGTCAAGTGGCACCAACTCCCTCCTTGACATAATTCTCTCCAACCGCCCCCACAAAATAAAGGATGTTAATATCTTACCTAACTCACTCAGCAACCACACCCCCATGCTCTGTCACTGGTCCTCACCCACGCAAAAACCCATGCCCCAAGTCACCTCCCACTGCCACTTTCGCCCAGGGGGCCTCATTAAACTGAGGCAGCACCTATCCCATATAGACTGGACCCCAATCTCTCTCGCAACCAATATAGACAGAGCACTAGCCTACCTCACCAGTGCTTTCTGTAAGGCCTGTGACCTCTTTGCCTCCTTTACCAGCACCCTCCCCAGGCAACAAAATGCCCCTTGGATCTCCCCCACTCTCATTCAACAACTGAGACAGAGAGACAACCTATGGCATATAGCAGTGGAGTCGGGCAGACTGGCTGACAGACAGACCTATAACACTGCTCGTAACAAATGCAACTGGGCCATATGGCAAGCAAATGCCAAACACTACCAAGCCACCCTGGCCTCCTCCTGGGGCCCTGCACACGCTTTCTGGGACAATATTAAGGAGCTCAATGGAAAAACCTGCTCCCCCCATCCCAGATAGCGATCAACGGCATTATCACCACTGACCCCCTACATATTACTGAATGCCTCAACACAACTTTCTCAGATCTCAGCTCAGTCCTACCTACCTGTCCACTTCTTTGACCCGGTCACTTCTTCAACCCCCCCAACCTGGATTGCCCCATTTCTCCTCCTGTACGTATCCCCCATGAAGCCAAACCTCTCCTGCTAAAGCCCTCTCCAGCCACAATCCCAAGTGCAGCCCGATCGACTCCAGGATTCTCTGGCTAACTCTAGATGTCATGCCATACCCTCTCACTGACCTGCTACACCGGTCCCTTTGTCTTGGTCAGTTCCCGAGCGCCTGGAAGTCAGCTGAAATCACCCCAGTTCATAAGAATGGAGATTGCACAGTACCAAATAACTACTGGCCAAAATCCATCCTTCCCCCTCTCCCCAAAGCCTGGAAAAAATAGTCTCCACCCAACTCATGGAATACCTCACCAAATACAACATACTGTGTCCAGAGCAGCATGACTTCTGCCCTGGACACAGCATGATGTCAGCCCTATTGTTGTTCTCACAGCACATATGCTCTGCACTTGACTCTGGTGATGTTACTGGGGCAGTGTTCATAGACCTGTCTAAGGCCTTTGACACTGTGCGTCACCCCCTCCTGCTTGATTCCCTCCACAAACTGGGCTTCTCATCTAGCCCCCTTGCCTGGTTCTCTAGTTACCTTCATGACCGATCCCAACGAGTCAAGATAAACGGTACCCTATCCACCACACTACCTGTCCGCTCCGGTGTGCCCCAGAGGTCCATCCTAGGTCCCACTCTGTTCAGTCTCTTTCTCAACATCCTTCCCAGCTCCTGCTAAGGCAAAATGCTCCTATACACAGACGATACAGTCCTTGTCACCTCCTACCCTGACCCCACCATCCTCCAGGACTCCCTCCAGCTCGTTTTCAGCCAAGCTGAAAAATGGTTCCTCGACCACTGTCTGGTCCTGAACCTCAAAAAAAACTAAATCCGTGCTCTTTGCCCACCGTCAGAACAATGCCAGTAATGTCCCTCTCCTCATCCTCCCCAGCACCAAACACCTCATTGAATAGGTACCAGACGACAAATACCTGGGCATCACCTTCGACACAGCACTCACCTTCCACGCCCACCTCAAAACCTTGTCCACCACAGTAAACACCCAGATTGGTCTCCTCTGCCGCTACAGAGACTGCCTCCCTCAGACTGCCCTCTGGCTGACTATCACCTCCTCTATCCTGTCTTTGGTTGACTATGGGCTTCCTATCTATGCTGCGGCTGACAATACCGCCCTCACCAAAGTCCAGATCTCAATAAACAAGGCCTGCAGGCTTCTGACAGCTGCCCATAGCAGAACCCACCCATGCCAACTCTACTGCTCCTCTAATCTACTCACCTGTGATGAGCACCTACACTACCACACCTGTATACTGGCCCAAAAATCACTACTTGGGCTCTCCCCTCCTGGGGTTACCTCATCCCTAAAACCAGCCTCCCAGACGGCTGCCACCCGAAGCACAGCCAAGGCTACCTTCCAGGTTCCGAGAGCTAGGACGTCACTCGCCCAAAGATCCTTCTACCACAGAGCACCCTCCTGGTTCAACTCCCTCCCCCCCCCATATCACTAGCTTCCCAAAATCGGACCTTTTAAAGTCACCCCAAGTCACCTTTTAAAGAAACACCTCATGGACACTCTGGTCTGTAAGTGCTCCTGACCGCCCTAGGGCCTGCACTCTTCCGGCTCTCTGTATCTGACAACGTCCTCTCAGACGGCCTCTCCCATCCCCCCAACCCCCCCAGCCTCGCTCTCAGGAGGCCACAGTCCTCACTCTCCCCAGGACTCACTCCATAGACACACTAGAGGAGGTATATTATCTTATGAATGTTGGTCGAATCTGTAATTAATTGCAAACCTCTGGTTTTCCACATTTATGTATTATTTAGAATTTGCTATGTATATTCATTTTACTGTACCTCACCTGTATCGTCCTCCACTGTTTTATTTCACTGTCATGTGTTGTCTATCCTCCCTGCGAAGAGGTGCCTTTGTAAATGAGTCTCTGACTCAAAAGTTGCAAAATCTGATTTATGAAATAACATAAAACTAAAATAAAATAATGTATTGTCAGAATATCAATGATATAGTGGAGTACATTGAAATGTACAGTAAAGTGACAAGTTATGCCAATTAATGAATCAGATAGTACTTGTATAGCATGCTAATGGATTAAATATACTGTATATGTTGCATTTTCAATGTTATGATGATACAAACTTGACGCGGATGCCAAGTTTTCCCAGGCAGGGAAGGGTGTAACTCCCCCCCCCCCACAAATGGGGGTTCCCAAAAAGTCTTCCTTGAGTGTGCCTAAATGCTCACTGCCAGGCTGGTGTCCTGCGTTTTAGCAGTTTAAATGTGATTACCAGAGCCTGTATTGCCTCTGTGTACTGTCTCTTTAAGAGCAGCCTGATTGCAGCATAAGTAACCTGAGAGGGAACTCTGCTGAAAGATGTAACTATTTGCTGAAAATCATTTAGAGTGATAATGATAATGTAGTTTGTCTAACATGTTTTCTTCGCAGCAAGGACTGTTTTGTTTGTCTCTACTATCTTGGTCCTGGACTGCAAATTGGACCAATCAGTTCTGGTGGGACCTAAAATGTAGCCAACTACATGAGCTGTCTGAAGTCAAAATCTGTAAGAATTGTAGTTTTGAGCTTTTTGCACCTTTTTTGCAATTGAAGGGGGAGCTCTTGCTTTCACTGACAGCCAAATCAGCCAACCAAAGCTTTTGGATCTGAGAGATTCCCCAAGCTGTCTGCTGTTTAGGGCAGATCTAAGCTGGAAGCTAAAGAAGGAGCCGAAGTGATTCTGAGCAGCAATCATTAGTGGATTTGCATGGGAGAACTGCGAAAAGGCTGAGGTTTTGGCCTGCATGTCTGCCTGCTGCTCCTGAGAGGGAGAGAAGAGAATTATTTTGGACTAAATCCAAGCGTAACCCCCAGGTGGCACTATCCCAAGGGCTACTACCCCGTCTGTGTTAACTGCTAACAGGTTAAGGGGCCTAGGTCCAATGGCAGGTGCTTCCACCCAGAGCTTGGGGTTAAGACAGTCTGGTATGACTTGGCCTTCTGGGTCACTGCAACCCCCCTTTCTTCCCACTAGTGGCCCACACAATATATCAGATGTACCTTCACAGTAAGCACTTACCCCCAGGATTGGTTCGATCAGCTTAACTCTGGGGACCCCCTGTAAAACAAGATAATACAATGCAAAAGCCACAGTATAACACTTTAACATAAATGAATACCTCAGACAGTGTAACTTTGCTGAAACAAACAGATCTGATTTATTTAGGGGAATATAACAAGGACAGGGGAAAATCAGGTTAATTAGTTTAGACACCTTAATAATCACAGTACTGTGTGCATGTTCAGAGTCCCAAATTGTTACTTTCACTGGGTACCCAGGATGGGGGGGCTAGCCAGGATGGGTGCAGCTGGATGGGGCCCTGTGATGGAAAAACACTTGCACAATACCCAATTGTAATCCGGAGCCGAATGGCTCAGTTCGTGAAGAAATGAAACAACAAGAAACAGATGACACACTTGCAATTTAATACACAGATGGCAGGGAGCTACCCTGCTTTGTACTCACAAACTCAATGCTGGGAACTGGATGGAAAGCAGATGTACTAGATTGCTTGGAGGAGCAAAACACGTGGGCAAGGTCCTTGTGACTGGACCCCACTGCAGTTTAGAGCAAATGGATGTAGTCTGGATTAAACTGGGGTTTACTTCCAGCTTCAGGCACTCAATTCACTGTACAGGGGATTTGAAACGTGATTCCCCACAAGCACTACACACATTTATATGTACAAGGAAAGTACTATACCAGGCAGGCTGCTTCTTCATCCCGATTGCAATTACTGCAAAATACCTGGGAGAACACACAGCAGCTTCAGTTCCTGACAGACTGAGCGCGATTCAGCAATTTTTCCAGTCTTCTACAGGGTGAGCCTGGTTTCTACGCTTCAGATCTCCTCGATTCTCTTCACAGGTTGGATTCAGTCCGAACAGGCGCTTGCACAAGCTGCAGACTGAAACTTAGGGCCTTACATGCGATTCCTGTGCTAAAACTACACACTGAAAAAGCACACAGTTCCCTGTCTCTTCACTGCCCAAACTGATCTGATCCTTCCAGTACACAGAGCCGGGCATTTCCTTTGAGTTTCTTCCAGTTCAGTTGGCTGGTTTGGCTGTCACTCACAATCTGACTCCTCCTGTTGGTGCACAAAGGTGCCAAAGTCCAAACTACAATTCCCAGAGGCATTGGCCATACAGTACATAGGTGGCTGGCTCCACAATGAGAGTCCAAGTTCTGATTTGCCAGCAGCAGGCTCCATTTCAAAGGTCCCCCCACACTGATTGGTCCAGTTCAGCAGTTCAAAACCAGAATGGAGGCTAGACAAACACAGTTCTGACTGCAAAGAAAAGCAGGTTAGACAAATTGTATTTTTGTTATTACTCTAAATGATTTCTGGCAAACAGTTACATCTTTGAAAAGTGCTCCTCCTGCCCACTTAGCGACAGCAGAAACAGAGCGATTTGGCAGCAGCTCGAGTGGGACTCAAGCAGGGAAACACACAGACCCCCATCCAAATTAATTATGTCTGCAGGCAGACAGCTCTTAAAGAGACAGTACCAGAGGCTCTAAAAGCACTCACAGATAAACGGCTTAGACGCCGAACACCATCCAGGCTTGGAGCATTCAAGCAAGCTCCTGGAAGACTTTTGGGAACCTCCATTTGCAAGGGGGTTACACCAGTTTATGAGACTAAAGTAAGCTACTGAAGTGGGCCAGGTTCAACTGCTTCTCCTGGCATTCCAGATCAACCACCTGCAGTCTTGATTTTCGTCCAGCCTGTGTCTAGTCTTGGGTATCATGAGTAAATACCAGGGTAGTTCCCTGCAACAACAGCTTAATCTGAATGTGTCATCCGATTGTCTTGTTGTTGCGTTTCCTTCACGAACTAAGCCCTCTGGCTCTGGATTACAAATATTGTGTACTGTGCATGTTGTGTTTTCCATCACAGGGCCCCAACCAGCTGCAACGCAGGCCAACCCTGGGCAACAGTCCTGGCTAGCCCATCTCTTCTCCACCTGGATACCCAGAGGTGTGACTATGTGGGAGGACTCAAAGCGCATGCATAACTGCTTGATTGATATCAATCAATCAACTTTATTTAACCAGGCATAGATACCATACAGCAAGCTCATTTTCAAGGTGGTCCTGGACATCAAAAGTATACAGACACTAGTACTCAATCACAATAGTACATTGTAAATATCATAAAAATACAGATACCATAATAAATGCAAACAAAGACATCACAAAAAAAATTATTTGCATGAATGTATATACTAGGCCAGATAAGGATGGACGAGAGTTAAAGTGGGGGAGAGAGGGTGGGAGAGAGAGAGAGAGAGAGGAAAGGAGAATGAGAGAGGGAGAGAGAGAGAGAATGAGGAAGAGAGAGAGAGAGAGAGAGGGGAGGAGCGTTAAAGAGAACGAGAAAGAGATAAGGGAGAGGGAGAGTGAGGAAGAAGGGAAAGAGCAATCGCGGAGAGGGGAGAGAGAGAGAGAGAAGGGGAGTAGGCGAGAGAGAGGGGGAGGTAGAGAGAGAGAGAGAGAGAGACAGAGGGAGAGAAAGAGTGAGGAACAGGAGAAGGGACAGGCAAGTCCTGGGAGCTCCCTGACTAGGGAACAAGGCGTTCTAAGTGCCAGAATAAACGCAAAAAGTATTGGAGGTTGCAGAAGTTAGGTCATCTAAAGCAGTTACAGGTATCTTTCAGGTAATCAGTTATCATTGCTTTGAAGGAGAATGGACTGGGGAGGGTATAAAGTTTTAAGGAGTTTTGCATGGTATTCCATAGGGAAGGGAAGGAGAAAGTGATTGCAGTCGAGCCATAGGATGTTTTAACTCTTGGTGTCTGAAGGCAAAGTAGGGAGAAGCACCGCAAACCATAAGCACCCTTGACACGGTCGAAGAGGCTTGAGATGTACATCGGAAGCCTATCAGACAGTGCTCTGTAGAGCCAGAGAAGAGCATTTCTTTTCCTCCTTGTGGGAAGGGAGGGCCATCCCAGCTCACCATAGAGCAGACAATGATGAGTGCGAGAAGGTAGATTAAGGATGAACCTCAAGGCCCTGTGGTAGAGGGTGTCAAGCTTACTAAGCGCTGAGGAGGGACAGTTATCGTACAGGAAGTCGGCATAATCCAGGAGTGGCATGAATGTAGATTGTACTAACCTCTTCCTGGCAGCTTTGGTGAGGAGGTGTTTGATGCGGTAGAATATGCCTAAGCGTTGTCTTAGTTTTTTGGTGACCTCATTCAGGTGAAATAGGAAATTAAGTTTATTGCCCAGCCAGAATCCCAGATATTTAAAGTTGTCCACCGATTCAAGGGGTTCGCCCAACAGAGTTAAGATCTTGTGATTGCTAGAGGGGCCAGGGGCTGTCTTGGGGGAGACAATCATAGCTTTAGTTTTTTTAGCCTTGAGTAAGAGCTTGTGTTTAATTAGATAATGCTGCAGCAAAGTAAAATCCTACTGTAGGTCCTCAAATGCCAAGTCCAGAATGGGGTTGATGGTGTAGAGGACAGTGTCATCAGCAAACAGGTGAACATTAGCTGTGTGTAGATTTGAGTCAAGATTGTTGATGTAGATTGTAAGAAGGATTGGGCCCAAAATGGAACCTTGAGGTACACCTTGTGGCAATGGTTTTAGAGGAGACAGGTCACCTGAGGCTTTGACTTGCTGATTTCTGCTAGTAAGGTAGCAGGTGAACCATTTAACGGCGGCATTGTCGAGACTGATGTCACTCAGAGCATTAAGCATAATGTTGTGGTCCACCATGTCGAATGCCTTGCGGAGGTCAAGGAAGAGAGCAAACACATGCTTCTTGGAGTCTAAGGCTGTCTGCCAGTCTGTTGTAACTTTGGTAAGGGCCGAAACCATGCCGTGCTTAGCTCTAAAACCTGACTGAGAGACGTTTAGCAGATTCTGTGAGCCCAGGTGCTCCCTGATTTGGATGTTCACAATTTTTTCAAATAATTTAGACAGAGTGGGTAGGAGGGAGATTGGCCAGTAGTTACTCATGTCGCTCGGGTCCCCAGATTTAAACAAGGGGATGATGTGTGCAGTTTTCCATAGGTTGCGTCGCATGCCATGCATTAGGGAGGAGTTGAATAGATGGGTAATGGGGGCGGTCAGGTGACAGTAACCAATTTTTATGAAGAAGGGTCCGATGTTGTCTGCACCGGCACTCTTTTTTGTATCCAGCGTCAATAGAAGGTCCTCAACTTGCTTGAAGGTAACAGGTCGGAAACTGAAGGTAGCGGAGTGACACTGAGTAGAATTAGCATTGGGTCTAGTGTCAACATTGGTATCCCTGTGTGGGCTCAGTTTGCCAATTGGGGAGGTGTCGAAGGCTAGTCCCGCAGTAGTGAAATGATCATTAAGGTGTTTTACGATCTCAGCTTTGTCAGTGAAGACATTGTCCCCAGACACTATTTTTGTGGGGAGTGAGGCTACAGTGGTGTAGCCTTCAACCTCTTTGAGGATGTTCCAAAACTTGGCAGTGTTATACTTGTTATCTTCCAGTGCTGCTTGGAAAAAGCTAACTTTTTTGGGTCTAATAAGTTTAGTGCAGGTGCTTCTGGTGGCATGAAATGCGAGCCAGTTGGATTCTGACAGATTTCCTAGCTTTTTTCCAAAGGCGGTCTCTGTCCTTGAGAGTTTTCTTCAGTAAAGGGGAGAACCAGCCGGGTGGTCTGTTTTGGGGTTTGAAGGGGCGAAGGGTGCTTGTCTAGCCATTCCTTTAGCAGTTTGTGGAAGATGTTGAAAGACTCGTTGACAGATGGGGCTAGGTAAAAGTCCTGCCAAACAAGATTGCCCAGGTCCTGCAGGAATGTGGTTAGACAGAAACTTTTCAAGCATTTCTTCAATATAGTATTGGGGGCCGACTTTACCTGAGGGGAGTGTCTAATACAGGCAATGGCACAGTGATCACTTGTATCGTTGAAGAATACCCCAGTGTGGGTAATATTGTGTGGCTTATATAACCTTTAAGCTAATTAATCTGATTTTGCCCCTCCCTTGTTCAAGTCCCCTGAATAAATCAGATCTAACTTTTTCTGCATGTAACCTGACTGTGGTTCCAGTTTGTGCTGAAAGTACTGTACTGTTGCTATTTGCTGTGCATAACCTTGTTTTACAGGGGTCCCCAGGGTCGAGCCAGAGGAACCAGTCCTGGTGGTAAGTGCAAACAGTGTGGGTACTTGTGTGGTGTACCAGAGGTATTGTGAAAGTGATTACTGTACAGTGTTCAGGCCACTAGGGGGGAAAGAGGGGGGTTACTGTGTCCCGGTTAGTTTGACCGCTACCAACCCTGACCTCCAGGTGGAGGCACCCATTTCAGAACTCAGGCCCCTTAACCTGCTACTAGCCAAGCAGGCAGGGGTAGTATCTCTTGGGATAGTGCCACCTAGGGGTTACAGAAGCAATTAAGCATCCACTGAGCAAGTACAACACAGATGGTCCCTGTAGTAGAATAATTTATAATATAGGGTTGGACAGTCACTTCTATAATAACCCTCAATTCCTCAAATAGTGAGAAATATTAAAAGGGACAGTGTCAACCCCCTTCCCAACCACCACCACAATCTCAAGCCAGTTGTAGCTTTTTAACTCGCTTGAAGCTGGAAGTATAGTCTACAGGTTCGAATTACAAGCCATGAATGAGCTTGGTATATCCAGCAGACCTGGGTTTGATTCCCGCAACATCTACTTACATATTGTGCGATACTGAGCAAGTCATGTAACCTCCCCAGTGCTCCCGGGTTGCCTTTGAAAACAGGCCTTGTGCCTAATGTGGCTTCCTGGTTGCTCAAAGAATAAAATAAAAACTACTATTGGGTGCTGACGGTGCCTCAAAAATAAATGCTGAACTTTTTTTGTTTTAATTTTAGTCTTTGGTAACCAGGTAAGGCCCACTAGGCACAAGTGCTTGTTTTCAGGGGCAATCTGGGAACACTAGGCAGTTAAGTGACTTGCTTAGAGTCACATAGTATGTAAGTGGAGGTTGTGAGAATCAAACCCAGGTTCTGGTCTGCTGGATGTACCAAGCATTATTCACAGCTTGTTACTCTAACCTCCAGGCTATACTGATAGCCCATTACTCTGATCTCTAAAACAGGCTATCTATCCATCTGTCTATCCATCGTATATGGTTAATGCTTGTTATGTACAAAAATCAGCAGATTAAAAAATGCTGTTGTGCTTATTCTAAGTTGTTGTGCACGTTCTACAGAAGTTGTTATGCATGTTCCAAATCAATTACAGCTGTGTCACCGCTCATGCCATCTCCCACCACACTGTAGCACTTAACTCAAAAGTAAACATCAGTTCTTGGCACGTGGTATGTTTCAAAAACATAAAACGTGTAAAAATGTAACTCATTCAAGGTTTATTTCCATCAGTCAGGGGGCAGGATTACAACATACAAGTGGTGAAACCATGAGCATGTTATGTAAAGTCCTGTCCCCTCACAAATAGAAATAAGTGTTTTGTTTTCAACCTAATAGGAAAAGGAAGGGGAAATTGTTTAACCAGGAAAGGCACACTAAGCTGCAGCTTGTTTCCAGGTGCGACCTGGGAGCACAAGGAAGTTAAGTGACTTGCTCAGGAAAACACAATGTGCAAGTAATAGCTGATGGGATTCAAACCTAGGCCTCCAGGTTTGCAGCTCAGTGCCCTTAACCACTACACTAAACTGCCTCCAACAGAAACAAAAGGATGTGCAGTACGCCCTGGTCTGCCAAGCCAGCGCTAGCCTGGGAAGGCTAAACCCCAAAGATGAACAAGCAAACAGGTGGGCAGCACTCGAGGAAGACAAGAAATTATTCAGCAAACCTTGTTACTGGTGCTAAAATAACAAATTTATTGGTGAACCAAATAATGCCACAGACACTGAACAGAAATGTCTGTACGCTTTGACCACTGGGGTCTTTGTCAGGAGTTCAGCATCCGTGGCATTACCGCACAATAAATTTGTTATTCTTAAACCTGTAACAAGATTTGGTGAACACTGTATCTTCCTTGAGTGCTGCCTACCTGTTTGCTTGGTATGAATCTAACCATTGTGTGTTTTATTTATACCTCATACGTGGACTAAAATTTGTAGAAGTTGTGTTAACAGTATTACTAGCAGCTGTTCCCTTGCCCAATAGCACTTTTGGCTGGGTAATATTTTGCACCAGTAGCTGCCCCCCTCCCCCCAACACACGCATCCACAAGCACTTTAGGCTGTGTGATCCTGTAGTTGTTATTGGTATTCCCCTATAGTAGCAGTATTTTTTATTTTTTTTTTATTATTATTTATTGTATTTTTTGGTGGCCACCAGCTGCCCGGTAATTTTGCCAGGTCAGGGACCCTCACTCCCACCTCCATGTTGGACATGACCCTTCCCCGATACCCCCTGGCTTACCCCCCAGGGTGGGGCCATGGCACCGGGCTCCCATTGGTACCACAGATGACGGGATACGTTGGGGAGGGCTGTCCTGGAGGCTAATCGGAGCCGAGGGCTGGCATCATGGAGGGCAGTTGGCAGCTTGATTTTCTTCTCCCTTGTATGCAAGGGCTGAGAAGCGTGCAATGACGCCAGCATCCATCCTGCCCCTCAGAGTCAAGCTGGCCCCAGATGCTGTGATACCCCTTGCGGAGGCCGGGAGTACCTCTAGTACCAGCTGCACACCGCACCCTCCCCCCGGAGGAGAGCCATCCCTGGGATGCTCAATCCTTCTCCCCCCGGCCCGCCCTCCGATGACTCGGATCCATTTCCGAACCCAGGTCACCGATGTTGCATGCCGAAATCCAACTGCTGTGCTGAGTATTTTTGTTTTTTATTTTTATGTTTTTAGGAGCAGAGAGAAAGTGGTTTGATGGAAGCAGGACCCAGGGATAGAGATAAGCAGAGAGCAGGGGACAGAGAGGGTGTGTCGGTTAAGTAAGTAATAATACCCAACAGGGTGGGTGGTATTGGGATATACCAGACTGCTCAGGGGTGTAATGAGACCCAACGCTGCAGGTGGAGGAAGTTCTGGTATATACTGATACCGCCCACCCAGGAGGGTATTATTGTGCTTAGAAAATCGGCTACATGAGACACTTTTATTCGGGATTTCAACAATAAAATAAAACAAACTCTGGCCAGAGCCAATAGGGCTGCAGCTTGGAATACAGGGTAAACATATTGAAAATGACCAAAGTTACAAACCTGCATCTGCAAGATATAACGCAGACTCATAAATTTTTTGTTTTGTAAAAGTTTTACACCAAATTGTCAACATAGCCTTGTTATGACCCTACCTCATGAAGAAGGGCAGAGAAAGTGTTCAACTCCTGACCTAAAGGTGATTTCGGCAGGCACTGTGAAATCAACATTTGGGATGCAAAAACACATTTTGGGCAGGAGCTGAAAAATGACAGCTGTCACATTCACGAGTCGATGTAAAGAAATGACTTGAAAATCTGGGGTAAAAATATTGAATATTATCAAACTTACGAGCCTGCGTTTGCAAAATTTTACAAAGCCTCATGACTTTTTAAAAAGAATATATTTTTTACACAAAATTTAGAACATAGCCTTCTTATGATCCCGCTTATGAGCAAGGCCAGAGAAAAATTTCAATTCCTGTCCAAAAGGTGATTTTGTGCAGGGATCGGGTAATCACCTTTCGGGAAGTAAAAAAATATTTTGGCCAGGATTTGAAAAATAACAGCAGTCACATTCATGAGATTCTGTAAAGATATGGCTATGATGTAAATGTGGGGTAAAAATACTAAGAATTACTAAAGTTGCAAGCCTGCATTCGCAGAATTCAATGTAGGCTCATAACTTTGCTGTTTTTCAATATTTTACACTCAAAACTCCCAACCTCCTCGCCAGCCCCTTCAAAATCTCCTAAGCTCCACTTTCTCATACTCGCCCTCCTCTTGCTCTCTCCGGGGATATTCACCCCAGCCCAGGCCCTATTGCCCCAGTTCCTCTGGTGCTTCCTCCTCTACTACCTCCCCCCCTCCCCTCTCTCAGTCCTCCCAAAGAGCTTAAAGATCCTACATCTAAACACTCGCAGCTTGTTCCAAAAAATAGACCAGATTCAGACCATGATGTGCACTCTAAAACCAGACATTCTAAACATCTCAGAAACATGGCTAAAGAGCACTATCCCTGACCACTCAGTCTCCATTCCTGGCTACTCACTGCTAAGGCAGGACCATGCTGGCAGGGGTGGTGGTGTGGCCATTTATATCCTAGCCTCCATCCAATGTTCCATCATCTACTCATCCTCCAATCCTGAGACCCATGATACCCTAGCTATCCATGTGACCCTCCCCTTCACTCTCCCAATCTTCGTAGCTGGTATAGACTGCCGCCCAAATGTCCATCCTTCAGTCATGCTAGACCTCCAAACCTCCATCACTTCCCGTACTCGCTCAGAGGAATTATTCATCCTAGGCGACTTCAATATAAACTGGTTGTCACCTAAAACTACCAAAACTAAAAATGAAATCGGAACCGTAAACCTCTCACAACTGATCTCCGAACCCTCCCACCCAAAACTATAAGAAACAGCAACACTCCCTACTCGACTGGGCCCTTATTTCTCACCCCCACCACATCATCACCTCTGCCTACCCCCTCTCAATAATCCTAAATCTCTCATTCTCTACTGCCTTGGTCCCCTCTTCATAGAAACATGCTGTGGTCCTCCCTCTACCTAAAGGGAGTGACCCCTCATCCCCTGGCAACTATCACCCCATTTCTCTCCTTCCTACCCATGCCAAGCTTCAGGAACTCATTGTCCTCTCCTAACTCACCTCTTTTCTATCTGACACCTCCTTTTTCACCCCTTTCCAGTCTGGTTTCAAGAAAAAACATTCAATCACCACCTCTCTCTTATGGCTCACAGACTCCATCCTAACCGGGATGGATAATGGGCAAATTACCTCTGCCATTTTTGTCAACCTGGCCAAGGCCTTCGACACCGTCTCTCACTCCCTTCTCCTCAACTCACTCCTGGCAGCTGGCCTATCTCCCTCCACCACAAACTGGCTCAAGGCCTACCTTATTGGCAGAACCCAATCAGTTAAGGTCTTGGACGCCACTTCCCCTTCCCCTCTCGATCAGCACTGCAGTCCCCCAGGGCTCTGTATTAGGGCCCCTCCTATTGTCCATCTTCTTAAATGGCCTTCCCTCTGCTCCCCATCCTCCACTATACATATGTATGCTGATGATACAATCCTATATGCATCTGGCTCCTGTACTGATGAGGTTACAACCAGTTCACAGCAAGACTTCGACAAGGTTCAACTCTGGTTTGCTAACCATCAGCTTTACCTCAACGCCAAGAAGACCATCTCCATGACCTTTGGCACAAGGCAGAGACTCTCTAAGCTTCCCTCCTTACCTACTTTCCACACCCTTGATAGGACTTTACTTGAGGACACATCCTCCTTCAGGT
Source organism: Neoceratodus forsteri (assembly GCA_016271365.2). Lineage (NCBI taxonomy): Eukaryota > Metazoa > Chordata > Ceratodontiformes > Ceratodontidae > Neoceratodus > Neoceratodus forsteri. The sequence goes on along the minus strand of CM057451.1, from coordinate 1,174,397,067 downwards.
ACTTATGTGTTTGGTTTGATTAACACCTAAACTTCTCTCTCGTTATATTGACACCATCCAGAAAAAACTGCACCCCAAACTTGGTGCCCTGTTCAGGAACCGTAGTTGCATCCCTCCTATGGCTAGGCGTGAACTTGTTCAGAAGATGATACTGCCCATTTTTGACTACAGTGACGTAGTCTATGGTACTGCCACCAAGTCCTCCCTGGTCAGACTGGACACTCTCTTTAATTCCTTTTGCCGATTTGCCCTGGATGCCCCCCCCCGCACCCATCACTGTGATCTTTATCGTGCCCTATCCTTCCCCCCTCTCTTACAAATAGGCAACTCTCCTACTGTGCTAAATTCCCCTCCAAGCACTGGTTGGGTGAGCACCCTTCCTACCTCACCTCCTCCTTTATAACACCCCTTCACCCTCCCATTCCCTTAGATCAACTGACTCCCATACCCTGGTTGTCCCCCGCAGATCCACGCAAATCAGCCAATCTGGTTACTCTCACTGCTTCCCAAAAATGAGGAATTCCCTCCCCCCCTCAAATAAAGCACTCATCCTCCACCTACTCCATCAGCTCTGCCCTCAATAATTACCTTGCACCTAGCTGCTCCTGCCATGTCCCTCCCTAATTTCCTCCTCTAAGCCCTGCACAAACCCTACCCCTCTACCGTTACCTTCATTTTACACTGTGCACACCCACCCCCCAAATTTCTAGCTCTCCTCCCCTTACCCCAAATTGCTCCCCCTTACTGGCCTCCCTTGCTCTCTCACAGAATGTAAAGGACCCCATATGCTCTCCATGGGTCCCTCTCCTACCCCACCAAGGGGCTTGTATCTCTCATCTACTCCCTTCCCCCACCATCCCAAAGGGGTCTCTCTGGGACACTGCCTTATCCCCTTCTCTCTGGTCCTCTCAGTCCCTTTGCAGGGTTCCTCACATCCTGTGGTGGTCTCCAGGAACTCGACTCTTCCCCCTCCCTCAACCTCATCCCTGCTTCACCTATCCCCCTTTTCTTTCATGTAAGCACTTGTTTACCTATTAACCTGGCACTTATTATTGTCCACTTTTTCCACACAGCTCCGTTGTTGCAGTCGTGAGGGCCAGGTGGGACATAGCCCTCCCCCCAGCTGCAAGCTGGACCCCCGAAATGCCAAAACAAAGAAAACAAGTGAAGCAGCTCTGTTGTTGCAGTCGTGAAGGCCAGGTGGGACACAGCCCTTCCCCTCAGCTGCAAGCTGGACCCCCGAAACGCCAAAACAAAGAAAGCCACTGAAGCAGGTACACGGCAAGGTGTGTAACAGCCAGCATTTGAAACACTGACTTTTGGCGAGAAGTTCAGATCTGGCTATTTCTTCTCTGTCTACTGATCTGGATTTAGCAATAGACTAAGTGACTGCTTTTTACTGTATTTCCTACTTATGCCTGTATTTTAGTCGACACAGCACTTTAGATAGTGTATTATCCTGCAGCCTACGTTGGCTCCCAGAGGCTATATTGCTCCCCTGTGCTGAGTGCTTTAATATTTTTCTAAAATACACAAGCACAAGGGCCCCGTTTGCTCAGCGCCTTAAGAAGTTGTGAGCTCACACTTTCAGTCATTCTCCTAGGCAATTTCCAGCTCACTGAGGCTGATCTTGCTCCATGGTGCTGTGTAATGAATTAATTTCTACACACGGTGCTCCTCATTAAATTGCCTTTAAGCAGTTCTAAGGCAAAAAAAAAAAAAAAAACTCTTTCTGTGGTCAGACTGTTATGTTAAAATTACCTCCCAATGTAATTTTGTCTCCCTGGTACAATGCTGATTTTACTGCCATCTATTTTTACCCAGCATTTTTCGCAGAGGCCCCAGCTGTGCTTACTATGTTTGAATTTCCCTGTTAATTTTCACTGTAGTTAGTTTATACTACCAGCAGCAGAAAGAAACGTTCAGAAAATAACAACTCACTAAAAATTGCTTGGAAAATCCCCTCAACTTTAGAACCCCAGCCCAACGATCCCCTCCATCTTTATTTCTGCCAGCCCCCTCCCCAGTTCCAGCCCCCCTCTTCTACCTGTGTTAATCTTCAGTCTGTCTCTGCTTTGCATAGGCTCTGTTGTTGCGGTCGTGAGGGCCAGGTGGGACCACGGCACTCCTCTCAGCTGTAGCCGACCCCAGAACACCGAAACAAAGAAAGCCACTGAAGTAGGTACGCAGCGAGGCATGCAATGGGCAGCATTTGAAATGCTGACTTTTGGCCCCACCTATGCTTTTCTTCGGCTCCCCACCACCCTTGGTTGGCCACCTATTATATAGCGCTGGTCACGTGCTGTCATAAGCCTACCAGTCCACTTTCCAACTTGCTGGTTATCAGCTCCCACCACTAGAGGCCGCATAATAAATTTAGCCATTGTTATACAATGTAGCTTACAGGCCTAGCTGCCTTTCTTAGCCTTGCACCACTAACATTGCTCCCCCCTCGTCCTTCCCAGAGGCTCAGCCCTGTCGGCCAGAACCATATACCCTTATCACCCCTTCACCACCCTCCCCAACCTCCACTGTCTACTCTTCTCAGGTCACTTTACACCCAAAATTATTAGCTGAATCATCTGTCCTCCTGCCCTCCTTCCATGCCGGCTTAGCCATCCTGAAATTCACCGCCCAAGCCTCCTTAGTAGCCCATAAACAGACTTCGTATTCTCTGCATAAGCACCCAAGCGCCTTGCATAATTGGAAGTATCTGATGACTCTGCTGCTCACGGTATCTGTGGACATCGAAAACAATCCCGGACCACCACCCCCCACTGCCCAATTCACACCCCCTATACTCACTTTGCCCCGTGGCCTTAAACTCATGCACCTGAATATCCGCAGCACCATTAAGAAACTTAGCCTGCTGCAACCACTTGTTCTATCCTTAAGACCTGATATATTGATAATTACTGAATCCTGGCTGAAACTGCAAAATCAGGATGCAGAAGTCGCAATACCCGACTACACTGTCATCTGCCATGACCACCCAGGGTCCAAAAAGAGGAGGTGGCATTGCCATGTTTATCAGTTACTCGTTACAGTTCACACCGGTCATGTTACCCAAACCTGTGTCCAATATTGACACCTTACTAATTAAACTCCCTCATCCACATCTGCCCCATATTTAATCGCAGGTTCCTACTGTTCTCCTGACGCAACTACACCCGACGGCTCCGAACACTTATGCACCCTTACTACACTGGCCTCCAGAGGAGAGTTACACATCCTTGGCAACTTTAACCAAAACTGGTCGTCAAGTAGTAGTTCCAAGCTGCGGAATCAGGTGGCTGGACTAAACCTGTCCCAACTAATCACTGAGCCCCCACACCTAAACCACAACTCTTCTAACCACTCTCTCCTGGGCTGGTCCCTTACCTCAAATCCACATCATATAGTCACCTGAGGATTGCTGCCGGACTCTCTAAACAACCACTAGATCTACTCAGTCAGGAAAATCCATCGACATAAGTCACCCCCCCCCCCAGAACCATATTTACCAGATCTTTCAAATCCTTAAACCTTGCCTCACTCCTACACGACTTGACCAACACTGAAGGGAGGCAGCATAGCGCAGTGGTTTAAGGCTCTGAGCTGCAAATCTAGAGACCTGGGTTTGAATCCCACAGCCCCTACCTGCATACTGTGTGACCCTGAACAAGTCACTTAGCTTCCCTGTGCTCCCAGATTGCACCTGTAAACAAGCTTTCAGCTTAGTGTGTCTCACCTGGTTAAACAATTGGGGGAAAAAAAAAAAAGAAAAAAAAGATTGGTCTTATGTCCCCAGGGCACCTTCTGTGGACTCAGCCTGGGAATTCTTCAAGGACAGGTTCTCCACTGTCTGGGACACACACATGCCCCTCTCAAACATTCCCGGGTGAGGATGCCCTCCTGCCATGGACTGCTACAGAAATTATGACACTCCTCAAAGACAGGGACATGGCATGTAAGGTGCTCAAAGTCTCTGGCTCTCCGGCAGACAAGTAGAAGTATCGTGCTCCATGCAATGCCTGCACCAGACAGATCTGCAGGGCAAAGGCTAAATACTTCAACGACTCCTTCCACACCAACTTAAGCCATCCATCTAAATTCTAGAGGGTGGTTAAATCTCTCTTTGCCCCCCAATCCCCTTACCCGTTTTCTCAATGTAGGTGGCTCTATGCTAACAGACCCCCTCAAAGTGGCCTTTCACTTCAATTCCTTTTTACGGATTGCACTGAGTCTCTTCTGGCCTCCCTCAACCCTGATCCCCAACCACCCTCTACACAAAGCCACATCCCCAACGCACCCCCAGCTGACTCCACTTTCGCCTTCCATCATACCACCCCTGCTGATGTCCACAGAACACTACTCGCCCTCAGTCTCACCAAGGGCAAATGCCCTACCGGCCTGGATTCCAAGTTGTTATACTTGTCCGCCCTGGCTATCGCTGCCCCCCTGGCATCTCTCTATAACCTCTCGTTTTCTCTAGCTGCTATCCCAAATGAGTGGAAGCATGCCACAGCCACAGTCATCCCTCTCCCTAAAGGCGGAGACCCCTCTGCTCCCAGAAATTACCGTCCGATTTCCCTAATTCCTATCTTGGCTAAAATCCAGGAACAACTTGTTCTTTCACAACTCTCCTCTTATCTTGATTCCTCTTCATTTTTCACACCTTTCCAGTCTGGTTTTAGGAAGTCCCACTCCACTACCACCTCTCTCCTAAGACTCACTGATTCCTTCATCACTGGTATGGATAGAGATCATATTACCATTTTTGTCGACCTGATTAAAGCCTTCAACACTGTCACCTACTCCCTCCTTCTATCCAAGCTCTCCCTTGCAGGGCTCTCAAGCGTGGCCACCAACTGGTTCCATTACTACCTGATAGGCAGATTCCAATCCATCAGAATTGGCAATGCTACCTCTGCCTCCCTCTCTGTTACCTCTGGTGTTCCGCAAGGCTCAGTCCTCGGCCCGCTTCTGTCCTCCATCCTTCTAAATGACCTGCCCTCAGTCTGCCCTCACACATCAATTCACATGTATGCGGATGATACAGTTCTGTACACATCTGGCCACTCCACATTAGATGTAGTGACCAGACACCAGAAGGACTTCTACGCAGTTCAGTGCTGACTCCACTCACACCAGCTCTTCCTCAATGCCAAGAAAACCATCTCAATGACCTTCGGCACTAGGCAGAGACTTTCAAGGCTACCCTCCACCCCCTCTTTCCTCACCCTGGACGGGACTATTCTGGAGAATTGCACCTCCTGCAGATATCTAGTGGTCTGCCTTGACCAGCACCTAGACTTCACTGCACATATCGATGCCATCCACAAAAAGTTGCACCCCAAACCAGGTGCATTGTGCCATAATCGTGGATGCATCCTAGCGCCAGCCCACTGTGAAATTGTGCAGAGGATTATTCTACCCATTTTTGACTATGGGGATGTAGTCTACAGTGCCACCCCTAAATCCACCTTAGCCAGGCTGGACCCCCTCTTCCACTCATTCTGTCACTTTGCCCTTGACTGCCCTCACTGTCTCCTATATTGCAGCCTAGACCTCCCATCATTACAGGATCGGCATCACTCCCACTGTGCCAACTTCACAGCCAGATTCTGGACACAGTTCCTCTCTCCGTATCTCGCCTCTGCCCTATCAACCCCTGACTTCCAGGACTACGCTCTGAGGAAAAATGACTCACATCTACTGTCCATTCCCCACATGTCAACCTCGGCAGGCCAGTCAGCTTTCATGTACCGCATGCCTAAACTCTGGAACTCCCTCCCTTCAGCTATCCAGAACGCCCCCTCTGGCCAGCACCTCAAATCATGTCTCAATAAACACTTCTCCCTTATCTGCTCATGCGCTCCCGGGAAACCCTGACTAGGGAAGCATGTACAATTTGCACACGGGGTTACTCTTATGGTGCACTGTTCCTTCTATTTTGCCCGGTTATTCACCTCGACACTGCAAGTTATCGTGTATCCTTACCCTACTGTCATATGCATTGTACAATCTGCTGCATGAATACACTCTACATTGTATGTGAATACGGTAACCTATGTAAAGTGCATATCGTAACCTGTCTAAACATGTTCTATTTTACCGTTATATGCCTCGACATGAAGTTATTCCATACCTTTACCCTACTGTCATATGCATTGTACAGTCTGCCAGAGAAATGCACACTACTTCATATGTGAATATTGTAATGAGTCTATGTGTATACTATAACCTATCTGAACATGTTAACATGTAACGTGTGCTGCTATCCCTCTCCCCCCTCCTCCAGGGCGCATCTGGAGTCGAGCAGTAATCTGCTCAGCGTGTCTTCCTGGTAAAACGTTTAAATAAATAAATGTTATGCTCAACACTGTTGTAACACTGTTTGTAACACCTGCCTTACAACTGTATGTTAATGTTGATCTTGTAACTTGAATGTTTAATGGCTCATTCCTGTTGTACCCCTTCCCCCCCAGGTCGCACCGGAAGACGAGCGACTTGTCGCTCAGTGTGCCTTCCTGGTGAAATATTTCAATAAATAAATAAATACATTTTACACCAAATGTTCAATATAGCCTTCTTATGACCCCACCTCATGAGCAAAGGTAGAGACAATTTTCAGCTCCTGCCTGAAAAAGGGAGGGTGTGTGTGTGTGTGCGCTAGTATCTTTGGACTGAAAGGAGATTTCACACAGGGACCGTGAAATCACATTTTGGGACAGATTTGCCTAATGTCAGTGTGACTGTTCATGAAATGAGGTCCCCAAAAAGGCGTATTGAAAATCTGGGCTAAAAATATGTAAAAATGGCCAAACATAGACTTTGACAGCAGATAAGGACCAGTTGGCCCACCCAGTCTGCCCATTTCCCTACCTATTGGATAAGCTGCAGATTCTAGTTAACCAACAGCCTATTTCCTGCAACCCCCTACTATAATTGCCTTATGTCTGTCCCATGCATGTTTGAATTCCTCCAATGTTTTAGACCCCACAACCTCTCCAGGAAGGCAGTTCCAGGCGTCCACCACTCTCTTCATGAAAAAGAATTTTCTCACATTACCCTTGAGCCGTCCTCCCTAACTTTAAATTGTGCCCCCTTGTTCTTACACATCTCTTTTTCTGAAAGATGCTACCCTCCTGGACTTTGTTGATTCCCTTGAGGTACTTGAAAGTTTCAATCATGTCCCCCGTCCCTCCTTTCATCAAGGGTATACATATTAAGCTCTCTCAGTCTCTCTTCATATGGTTTCTGATTTAGACCCTGCACCATTTTAGTTGCCCTCCTCTGGACTGCTTCCATCCTGTCTATGTCCTTGTGTAGATGAGGTCTCCAAAACTGCACACAGTACTCCAGATGGGGTCTCCCCAACTGTCTGTGTAGAGGTATAACCACTTCCCTTTTTCTACTTGTGATGCCCCTCCCTATGCATCCCAGTATCCCCCTGGCTTTCCCTACTGACTTCTCACATTGCATACCCACCTTTAGGTCATCTGATATGACTACACCCAGATCCCTTTCCATTATTGTTGTTGTTAGTACCTCCCCTGCTATTGTGTACTCTTCTCCTGGATTTTTATTTCCCAGGTGCATTACTTTGCACTTCTTTGCATTGAATCTAAGTTGCCATTATGTCTGACCATTCCTCCAACCTTGCCAAGTCCCTTCTCATCCTTTCTACCCCCCCTTGTGTATCAACTCTGTTACAGATCTTTGTGTCATCCGAAAAGAGGCATACCTTTCCTTCCAGACCCTCTGCAATGTCACCTACAAAGACGTTAAAGAGGACTGGACCCAGTACTGAGCCCTGAGTACTCCACTAGTAACTCCCTTTCTTCAGAATGTGTTCCATTCACTATTACCTTCTGTGTCCTGTTGTGCAGCCAGTTTTCTACCCAGGCTACCACCCTGGGACCCACCCCAGGCTGGCTAACTTGATTATTAATCTTTTGTGCGGACTGTGTCAAATGCCTTGCTAAAGTCTAGGTAGGCCATATCCACAGCCCTCCTGGTCTATTACTTTGGTCACCCAGTCAAAGAAATCGATTAGATTTGTCTGACATGACCTTCCTGCTGTGAATCCATGCTGCTTTGGGTCCTGTGCCCTGCTGGCCTCTAGGTACTCAACAATTCTTTCTTTCAGAAGTGATTCCATCATTTTCCCACCACTGAGGTCAAACTAACAGGTCTGTAGTTTCCTGCTTCTGCCTTGCTCCCACTTTTGTGAAGGGGAATCACATCTGCCCTCCTCCAGTCCTCAGGTACCACCCCATCTTCCCATGATTTGTTAAAAGGTGTGGTTAGTGGTGTCACTAGGTCCTCCCTTAGCTCTTTTAGGATTCTAGGGTGAATCACATCAGGCCCCATTGCTTTGTCCACCTTGAGTTTTAGGAGTTCTTTCAGTACTCTTTCTTCTGTAAATGGACTGGTATCAACCCCCCCTACCCAGAGTGCTTCTACTGTTTGGTTTAGGTAACTGCTCCTCATCTTCTTTTGTGAATACTGAGCAAAAGTATTCATTCATTATCTCTGCCTTTTCACTGTCTCCCTCTGCCCACCTCCCCTTTCCTTTATTAATCTTCTCTATCCCTCCTTTAACCTTTCTATGTTCCCTAATGTACCTATAAAAGGTTTTATCCCCCTTCTTAACTGAGTTGGCTATCCTTTCCTCGGTTTGGGCCTTTGCTCTTCTGACTGCCTTCCCCACTTCTTTCTGCTTTAATTGATACAGTTCCCGGTCATGCTCCGTCTGTGATTCCTTATACTTTTGAATGCAGCCTTTTTCTCCTTAACCTTCCCTGACACCTCTTTTGAGAGCCATAGTGGTTTTTTATTCCGCTTTGTTTTTCTTTGTTTCACACAAAGGCTTGTTGCCACCATGATGGCAGTTTTGATTTTTCTCCATTGTTCTTCCACCCCTCCTTTCTGGCCATTTGCTAATGCATTCCTCAGGTATTCACCCATTATGCCAAAGTCAGCCCTTCTAAAGTCCAGTATCCTTGTATTTGTATGGCTTGTCTCCATGGTTGTGTTTACTGTGAAGCACACTGTGCAGTGGTCGCTTGTTCCCAGGTGTCTACTGACTTCTAAGTTTGTGATCCTCGCTCCATTTGAGAGTACCAGATCTAATATTGCTCCCTCCTGAGTGGGTTCCACCACTCCACTAGCTGTCTAACACTAAGTTCAAAACACTATTGAAATACTTTGGACCCCATATCCGTTTCTTCAGTTCATGGTATCCAGCTTTGAAGAGTGAAGATGTGTCTGCATTCTAGAAAGGATTACAGCATGAGACCCCAATGGGTAAGTAAGGGCCTGGGGGGGGGTGCAGGGTGGTGGGTGCTGAGTGGGAGGACCGGGTGGGTGGACTGTAACCACCACAAAAGACATCGTTGGACATTTGTCTCTTTACAGGTTTTTCTTAAAAAAAAAAAAAAAAAGGACCAAGGATTCCTGTACTGGGGGTTAGGCACCCCAGTATCACTGCTACATTTCTTGGGGGGGGTGGTGGGTGCTGAGAGGGAGGTTGGGTGGGCGGTGATATATGTATAAAAAACATGAGAAATAACAGCAGTGTAGAGCGGACAGGGAGGTTACTATCAAAAAAACAAAAAGAATTAGATTAGTAATTGTGACACTGGGGGATTGGGCACCCCCAGTGTTGCTATTATGTTTTAGGAGGGGGGGTGCTGAGATAGAGGGTCGGGTGGATGAAAGAGAAAAAATTTTATTAACAAAAAAAGTCTGGTCTTGCAGTCACAGATCACAGAGGAACTCGGCACAGTCTGCCGTGTCCAAGATGGCTGGCAAGCTCTACTGTGCAGGCGCAAGTGGTCGCACATGCGCAGTAGAGCTTCTTGGCCATCTTGGACACAGTAGATTATGCTGTGTTCCGCTGTGACCTCCACAGAACAAATAGTTCTGTGCCACTGGAGTCAATGGAGAGAGTGCACTGGTTCGACTGGCGGCGGAGAGACAGTGTTGCAACTCTAAATCCTGTGTTGTTCATTCGGAATCCGGTGATGTGAGCTCCTTTTCTCATCGCAAGAGATCTGCAGGACTCCGTCCACTGCAGCCCTAAAAAATGACTACAAATTAATCTGAAGCATTTTTATTTTGGTAAAGCAGTCCATCTACTGATATAACTGCCAGTGGAGAGAATTGCAGTGTTTAACAGCTATTTTTATTCTTTCTCACTCACTCGTTGTACAAGTTGTGTCATTTGTCTTAGAGGCAGCAGTTCTGTACAGTGCCACCCCCCCCCCACCTTGTAGCAGTTCTGTTCAAACCCCTTTTGTCTCTTCTTGTGTACACACACACACACACATTTTGGAAAGTAAACCCTAACCCTGCTGCTGCGTTACTCCCCTGCTGTTTTATGTGTTGTGGTGTACCGTGATTTAAATCGACTGTGCTGCAATCGGGCGTGGCAGCTGCATGCAGTTGGACACTGCTCATGAAGACAGAAAGAAACAGAATCACCAGGTTACTTTCCTTTTTTTTTTGTTTGTTATGTTGAACTTTGAAGTACCAGGTTACTTTCCTTATGGGCCCATGATCGATTGGGGGGGGTATTAATATCAGGGGATATTATTATTTGACAAAATGGGCTGGCGATCGGTGGGAGGGGGCCACTAGCACCAGAAATATTTGACAGGGCCACTGATCAGCTGGGGGGGGGGGCACTAGCATCAGGGATATTATTATTTGACTGAAAGGGCCAGTGATCAGCTGGGGGGGGCACTAGCATCAGGGATGTTATTATTGGACTGAAAGGGCCAGCGATCAGCTGGAGGGGGCACTAGCATCAGGGATATTATTATTTGACAGAAAAGACCAGCGATCAGCTGGGGGGGCACTAGCATCAGGGATATTATTATTTGACAGAAAAGGCCAGCAATCAGCTGGGGGGGCACTAGCATCAGGGATATTATTTGACAGAAAAGGCCAGCGATCAGCTGGGGGGGGCACTAGCATCAGGGATATTAATATTTGACAGAAAAGGCCAGCGATCAGCTGGGGGGGCACTAGCATCAGGGATATTATTATTTGACAGAACAATATGGCGAATGGCGGGGGGGCACTAGCATCAGGGATATTATTATTTGACAGTACGGCAATTGGCGGAGGGGGGGACTAGTAGCATCAGGGATATTATTATTTGACAGAACAATATGACAATTGGTGGGGGGGACCACTAGCATTAGGGATATTATTATTTGACAGAACAATACGGTGATTGTCGAGGAGGGTGGACCACTAGCATCAGGGATATTATTTGACAGAACGGGTCAACGATCAGCCGGGGCGGAGGGATATTAACACCAGGGACATGTATACATGGCTGAGACCGGGCAATTGGGCAGTGCCGCCGTGCTAACCTGCCTCGCTACCCATGTATGTGCACCCATAATGGGCACACAAATGGCCCCTTAGTGCCTTGCATGCCCAATGGCCTCATTTACATGGGGCCCTTTGAATAGTGCAAATAGTGTTCAGGTTCTATCCAATTCTGGCAGCGTACTTCGGGAGCCCTGTCGGGGCAGTGCTAAGTGGCGTAGCATTGGGCCAACATGGCCCTATAGTCAGTCGATTAGTGCCAGCGCACTATTCCACTATATATACCATCTTCGGGCACCCGGGTAATCGCAAGGTGCAGCACAACTTTTTACACTCCACTTTGTGTGATTTTGAATATCTAGCCCCTGGCTGCTAATATAATCTGGAACTTTCTTCAGAATGCAATTTTTTATTTGCTGTACAAAGTGGAGCACACACCTTTGTGTCAGTGGCAGCCAATTTAATAATAAGTATAGGCCACAATGGTGGGTGTAGCGTGGGGCTCCAAGAATTTGTTTTGTTCATTTTATTTTTATTTATTCTTTGTTAACTGGGTAAGGCCCACTAGGCACAACTGCCTGTTTTCAGCGGCAACCCAGGAGCTTTGAGCTGGTTAAGTGACTTGCTCAGTGTCACAAAGTATGCATGTGGAGGTTGTGGGAATCAAACCCAGGTCTGCTGGATGTACCAGGCTCATTCACAGCTCATTACTCTAACCACTAGGCTAAACTGCCAGCCTAACCAAGAATAAACCTAACCAATCTATTTAGCACCTTCATCAATAATCTTCCGGCATCCTGTTCCAAACCAGTACTCCTCTACGTGGATGATGCAATCATTTTCTCAAAGACTGCTGTCCCTAGCCTCCTTCAGGCCCAATTTCATAAAAGGTTTACGGAAGCCGAGTCCTGGTTCACCTCTCATAAGTTGGTGCTTAATTGCAAAAAAACTAAGGTCATACTCTTCCATGGTACCCACAGCAAGCACAAAGCCAAACAATTGGTGATTAAAAACAGTGCCGGTGTAGTCCTTGATCAGACTCAATCTTTTAAACACCTAGGAGTTGTTCTGGATAGTACGCTCTCCTACTCCCACCATGTTGAGAATGTTGCCATGGCAGTTAACATTCACCTAGGCCTTCTACACAGGCATAAACGATGACTCACTACCGAAGCCCTCAGATTGGCTAGCCAAAGTTCAGTTGTGTCTATTACTGACTATGGTTTGGCCATTAATGGTACCGCCATGGACACAACCATGCAGCAGCTCACCACAGCTCTGAATAAGGCATGCCATCTACTAAATGGTGCAGCCTATCATATTCACACTTGTGACCTTTATGGACAAGCAAACTGGCTTCAGCTCCAGGCTCGCATTATCAAGCCTGCCTTCTGGCTAAGAAGGCAGATCTTGGTCTCCTACCACCAGGTTCCCTTCAGCTTTTCAGTCCCTTCTGGGGCACGCATAACACACAAAGTTCTGTGAGTCAAACTTTTATTGTCCTTCACTGCCTCATTCCGGCAACGATCCATTGCAGTTAGAGCTGCTAATTTATTTAATTCCCTTCCTCCTGAGATTGCGACGACTGCAACCTTGGGACCATTTAAGCGGAAGCTACATCAATTCCTAGTTTCCAGAGCATCTTGTGACTGCTATACCTAATCTTTGCTGACAGCTAAATGCACTGGGACCTCCCTCTTTTACCATTCGGCCCTGCATGGCCCTATCCTGTTGCTGCGCTATTCCACACACAGCACTTCCTTCCTTCATCCCCTTCCACGCCCATCTCTGCCCTCTTTTCATCCTACCTCATCCCCTTCCTCTACCCATCCACTCCCTCCCCCGTTCCTCACCTTGTTCTCTCTCTCTACCCCTAACCCCACCTCCAGGGTCTTTTTCACATAAGCTACATTGTAGCAGCTCCCTCTTGCTCCTTTATTTTGCCCCCCTCAATTTGCCCCTATTCTTCTCTCTCCTTGTAATCCCTTCCACCCCCTCTTCAGATACGGCTACTGGCTGCATTTGACACAATATTTATCTTACCATTTTATTCTTTTGTTTATGTAATTACTATCCTCATGTTGTACTACTTACTGAAACCACTGTAATTTGCTATTCTTGTGACTTGACAAGGAACCTCCGTAAAAGAGTCCTTGGCTCAAAGGTCTTTCCGATTTGTTAAAGAAATAAATAATAAAAAATAAATAAATAAATAAATAAAAATAAGCATCTAGTTTTGCCAAGTAACTGGAGTCCCACCACTGATTATTTATTTATTTATTTACGAGTTTAACCAGGAAGGCATACTGAGCAGTGTTGCTTGATTCCAGATGCGACCTGGGGGACAAGTCCCAAGACAACAGTACAATCACAAAGTACAGTAGTTAAACAACACAGTGACGGGGCCATCCGCCATACAGACAATTGGCAGATAGATACAGGAATATAGGAGGGAGAAAATACAAGGGATAAAATCAAGAGAGGATAGGACAGACACAGAAAGTGGATGTATCAGATGATGGCCTGTCCCAGGGGGGTGGGGATGGATGATAGGGGTTTCTGGAACACAAAGGGGGTTGGGGGGCCTCGGCACCCAACTAGGGATCTGAGGTTCGAGCAGACTTGATAGACCGTAAGGCCTAATCTGCTGGCAAATAGTATGTTAGTATGTAAAATTACAGAAAAACCCATCTGAGAAACACAAAAATACAAGTACATAGTGGGCACTAGCTAAAGCATGAGCAGCTGGAGGAGAAGTGGGTGCTGAGTAGGAGATGGAGGTGGTGGGGGTTGGGTGAGTGTCATATCGGCTGGCAAGGCGTTCCATAGCTGAGGGATACGGAATTTGAAAGCTGCCTGCCCTTTGGTTGTGCGCATGAAGGGGACATGGAGGAGCCTGGGGTCTGTGCTTCTGAGGGAGTAAGCAGGGGGAGGTTGTGAGGAGAGGACAGAGGCCAGGTGGGGGGGGGACGGGTATGGGACCAAAATTTGGCTGCAGACCTAGCACAGTGGGTTAGTCTGCGGTCTTGGAGGGACGACAGTGCTAGGGAGCTGTATAAGGTGCAGTGGTGGGTTGATTGCGGGCAGTCCAGGATAAAGCGACAGAAAGAGTGGAAAAGGGTGTCAAGGCTGGCCAAGGCGGAGGAGGGAGCAGCAGTATAGACTATGTCACCATAGTCGAGTATTGGGAGGATCATCTTTTGAACAACAGCTTTCCTGGTAGGAGAGGGGAGGCAGCTTTTGTTCCTATATAGAGCGCCGAGTTTAGGGAGTAGTTTCTTATGTATGGAGTCAATATGAGTGGCGAAATAAAGGTACTGATCGAGCCAGACGCTTAGGTATCTGAAACTGGTGCATGCTTCCAGGAGGGTCCCGTCCACGGTTTGGAAAGGGGGGCAAGGGGCTTGACGGGGGAGTCTTTGCTGTGAGCTGAAATTTAGCGACATAGTTTTCTTAGGGTTTAGGAATAGTTGGTTTGACCGGAACCAGTCCTGGATGGCATTGAAATCCTGCTGCAGCAGGTTAGCCACCTCTCTTGTGGAAGGGCCCGTGGCGTACAGCACTGTATCATCCGCATACACTTGGATGGATGAGTAACAACAGGCTGATGGGAGGTCATTTAAGAATATGGAGAAGAGCAGTGGGCCCAAGACTGTGCCTTGGGGGACACCGGCAGTAACTGGTAGGGAGTTAGAGATGTGTGAGGCGATTTTTACAGCCTGGTGCCTACCCACCAGGTAGTCATGGAACCAGGTGGAGGCTGGTTTGGAGAGACCGGCTTCTTTTACTTTGGAAAGGAGCAGAGTATGGGAGATGGTGTCGAAAGCCTTGGCTAAGTCTATAAAGATGGCAGAGGTGATGTGGCCTTTGTCCATGCCAGTGAGTATTTCATCAGTGATTCTTAGCAGGGAGGTGACAGTTGAGTGTGATTTACGAAAACTGGATTGGTATGTGGTGAAGAAGGAGGAGGCGTCCAGATAGAGAGAGAGTTGGGCGAGGACAAGACGTTCCTGTAGTTTCGCCAGAATCGGGAGTAGGGAGATGGGGTGATAGTTACCTGGGGAGGAGGGGTCACCCCCTTTTGGGAGGGGTATGACAGTAGCCTGTTTCCATTCAGTTGGTAATTTGCCTAGTGAGAAGGAGAGGTTGAACAGAGCGGCTAGTGGGGTGGTTTGTGTTGGAGCGGACAGATACAACATCTTGGCATCCCCATAATCCACAATAGGCAGTATCATAGTTGTCTACAATATGCTTTCTAACAGCTGTGGAGAGAGCATCTTGTTGTCTGTAGAGAAACCCTATTCTGGGACTCACTGTTTTCAAGATATTATCAATCTGGTAACCCCTTTGTCCAGCCACAGGCCCAAGTACTTGTATTCGGAGACCATGGAAAGCTGAACCCCATCGTAGGTGGAAACAGATAGAAAATCATTACCAGTTGCTGTCTTCTTAACACACCTGAACAACACTGTCTGGGATATTTTGTAGTTCAGCCCCAGTTTATTGTACCTCCGACAGTCCTGTGGGCCAGTACAGCCCTGCTGGAGGTCCACCTATATGCGATGTACAGAAGGATCCACAGGATATATTATAGTACCACCTGCGTACATGTGGACCCCCAGCTCTGGCAACCATAATCCAGATCATTCGTATATAAAGACAACAGCAAGGGCCCCGAAATAGAGCCCTGCTACACCACCATGTCTACATTCCTCCAGGCGGATCTGCAGCCTCACACCTGTCTCCATTTCAAAAGTTAACAATCAAATCAACCCTAAAGCTGCCCCCCCCCCACTCCGAGCCCTATGCCCTGCAACTTACTCAGATTTTAAGATCAGAAAATATTTTATTTGCATCTATATTTAAATGAATATTAACAAATGACTCTAGATCCTTTGAAAATAGACACTGCCTACAGGGTCTTGTGTGTAACAAATAAATAAATAAATAAATAAATGTGGGTATTTATTACAAAAACAAAAATCAAAATGTAAGTATAACCTTATTTTCTCTGCAACCAGCCTGCCTTGCTGCTGACACCCCCTTCGGCTAGGGGCTGCTACCTGCATTGGCTCTTGCGGGGAGGGTTACACAAACCATTTCTATTTAACCCAGTGTGACAGGGTGGAATAGGACCCTGGCCCAGTTGTTATGGAGAAGGGGCGCCCGATTCTAGAAGGTTGGCACAAGTTGCTGCCAAACATGACTTGCGCCAACCGCAACTGTGACACTGACCCTGCGTCCTATTCTAGAAGGGGCAGGGTCTCTGCAGCTAAGTCCTGCGACTTGCGACATGCGGCCAGGTACGCCAAACAGAGGGCACACCTGGCGAGCATGTCGCAAGCTGCAACAGGCACACCACAGATCGCAGGTTCCTCCCATGCTCAGCAAGCCACATTAGAGGCGCCTGCAGGGCTGCCCACCAACTGCCCCCCAAAGTGCTCATTAAGTGCCCATGAAACTCTTACCAACACCTTTAGCAAAGTGCTCATTAAGTGCCTTTAGGGCTACCCACCAACTGTCCCCGAAGTGCTCATTAAGTGCTCCACAGGGCTACCTACACTAACTGCCCTAGAGTGTTCAGTAAGAGCCCATGAAATTCTTACCTCAACCCCTAAGATACGCCCGTTGCAAAATGCCCGCGGGGCAACATCATCCCCCTACCCGTGCCCCGACCCTGGTCACAGCCGCCGTCTGACGCCACAACCAGACAAGTCCTGGTAGTCTGGTGGCCCCCACCCAGCCATGCGAATCACCAGCACCTCCCGCAGTCCCAGCCAACAACTGGCGCCACCTCTCACCTCCATGGCCAGCCTGCGACTGAGTTCTGTAGGGCGCTACAGTAAAGATGCACTCAGAAATTAATTTCTGAGTGTGTATTTCAATGAATCGCTCCTATGGAACTCAGTGATGCTAACCATGGAAAACAAAACAAACTGCCAGCAACTGAGGCAAAATAGTGCTAGTGAACTAACGTAACTGAGTGAAACCACTGAACTACCAGAGACTTGTGGGTGTGTCTCACATTGCGACAGCGGCTTCCAGGGTTGAGGCATGGGTGGAGGACGACAGCACCACCTGTGGGGCAGTTCACAAGCGGGGGATCAGGGGAAACTGAGGTGGCTGCGGCCTGTGCCGAGCGACGGTAACCTGTGACGCAATGAACACGAGGTCCCCAGTGGGCAACTACAGGGCACTTGCGATAAGCTGGGCATGAGGGGCGGCAACTGTGGCGTGACTGCTGGACTGCAGGCGGGTCTATCGGACCTCTGGGGGGCATCCGTATGTTACACCAGCTAAAAGCTGGTGTAACTTACATTGCCGATTCTCCTCCGGGGGTTCTTGTAGAATCCTGACACCGGGGACTTTGTTACTGCCCTTCTGGAATGGGGCGCAACAACTGCCATAAACCCCCTAGCACCATGTCGCAGGGGGTTTATGGCACAACTGCCGGCGTAACTAGGGAGCTGATGCTAGCCATCCAAAGGATGGCAGACAAGAGTGGTAGTACTGGTTGGAGACTTCAATATTCCAGACGTGGACTGGAGCATCCCAGCAGCAGCATCAACTAGGAGCAGATTTATCCTGGACTCCCTTCAGGGTGCCTTCCTCAAGCAACTGGTCATGGAACCAACTCGGCAGAAGGCAATACTGGACCTTCTGCTCACAAACAGGGACAGTGTGATGGGGGTAACAGTGGGGGAGCACCTGGGTAACAGTGACCACCAGTCATTGTGGTTTGAAATCACAGAAAGAGCAGAACCAAACCACACAAAAACACGTATCCTGGATTTTAGGGGCAGACTTTGGGAAAATGGGAGATACTTGAAAGAGGCATTAAGGGGAATGGGACAGGAATCAGGGTTGAGGAACAGTGGGCAGTATTTAAAATGGGGATTATAAGAACAACAGAATTATGCATTAAGCAGGTTAGCAAGAGGAAAAGGAAGAGAGCCATTATGGTTTCCAAAGGTAGCAAAAGTAAAGCCAAAAGATTGCATTCAGGCAATACAAAAGACACAGGCAGAAGGGATAGGAGAAGTACCAGGAGAAACAAAGGGAGGCAGGGAAGTCAGTAAGGAAGCCAAAGCTCAGACAGAAGAACACATTGCAAAATCAGTGGTTAAAGGGGACAAAACCTTTACAGGTACATAAGTGAAAAAAAGAAAGACAAAGGAGGGATAGTGAGACTGAAGGGGGAGGATGGGAGCCGCGTGGAGGATGA
This sequence comes from Neoceratodus forsteri, assembly GCA_016271365.2. Taxonomy (NCBI): domain Eukaryota; kingdom Metazoa; phylum Chordata; order Ceratodontiformes; family Ceratodontidae; genus Neoceratodus; species Neoceratodus forsteri. The sequence goes on along the minus strand of CM057451.1, from coordinate 1,174,378,511 downwards.
CAACAGTAAAGCTGACATATTGAACAGGTATTTCTGCTCAGTCTTTACTGAGGAAGAGGGGTAATGGGTCTGAAGGGAGTACAAGGTGTGAGAATGGTGCAGAAATGGACACAAGTCCCTTTACACGAGAAAGGGTCCTGAAGGAACTGGAAGTAATAAGAGTTGACAAAGCAATGGGGCCAGATGGGGTGCACCCCAGGGTCCTTAAAGAACTAAGAGAGGTGGTGGCTGAACCTCTGGCTATCCTGTTCAGCCAATCACTGGAAATAGGAGGTACCAAAGACTGGAGGACAGCAGATGTAGTCCCTTATACAAGAAGTGGGAACAAAGGAAGCAGGGAACTACAGACCAGTCAGCCTCACCTCGGTGATTGGGAAAGATCATGGAAGCACTACTGAAGGAGAGATTGGTGCATCTGGTTGTCAATGGACTACAGGACCCAAGGCAGCATGGTTTCACCAGGGAGGTCATGTCAGACCAACCTCATTGAATTTTTGACTGGGTGACTAGGGAGGTGGATCAGGGAGGGCAGTGGACATGGCCTATCTGGACTTCAGCAAGGCCTTTGACACTGTGCCACATGAAAACTATTACAAACTGGGGAATATGGGTGTGGGCAGGACAGTAGTGTGGTGGGTAGGTAACTGGCTGGGTGGCAGGACACAGAGGTGGTGGTAAATGGCTGTCACTCCACAGAGGGAAGAGTGACCAGTGGGGTACCCACAGGGATCAGTGCTGGGACCGGTCCTATTCAACATCTTCATCAGTGACATTGCACAGGATCTAGAAGGCAGAATTTCACTGTTCGCTGATGACACAAAGCTCTGTAACAGAGTAGACACACCAGAGGGTGTAGACAGAATGAGAAGGGACCTGCAGAAACTTGAAGAATGGTCAAGGGTTTGGCAGTTGAAATTCAATGCAAAGTGCAAGATAATGCATATGGGGCACAAAAACCCTGGCACAATATATCAGTTGGGGGTGAGGATATAGCATGCACCAAGCAGGAAAGGGATCTTGGGGTTGTCATCTCTGATGACCTCAAGGTAGGAAACAGTGTGACAAGGCATCAGGTAAAGCAAATAGGATGCTGGGATGTATAGGCAGGGGCATCACCAGCAGGAAAAGGAGGTCATAATTCCGCTATACAAGACACTAGTGAGGCCCCACCTGGAGTACAGTGTACAGTTCTGGAGACCATACCTACGTGAGGACATAGACAGGGTAGAGAAGGTTCAGAGGAGGGCAACAAAGATGGTGCATGGATTGCATCACAAGTCCTATGAAGACAGGTTGAAGGAACTGAACATGTACTCCCTGGAGGAGAGGAGGGAGAGAGGGGATATGATAGAGACATACAAGTATCTTACAGGTAGAAACAGGGTGCAGGAAAACACTATTTTTAAGCGAAAAAGATGTTCCAGGACTAGAGGGCATGGGATGAAGTTGGAGGGAGGACGATTCAGAGGAAACATGAGAAAGAATTTCTTCACAGAACGGGTGGTGGACAAGTGGAACACCCTGCCAGAGGAAGTGGTGGGGGCTGAAACAATCACGGGATTTAAGAATGCATGGGATTGACATAAAGGAATTCTAGAGGTCAGGGGTAAGGGGAAACAGACTTCTAGGAAAACAAACTGAACTTACAAGCTCAAATGGGCAGATTGGGTGGGCCATAGGCCCTTATCTGCCGACACTGTCTATGTATCTATGTATCTATGTAACAGCTGTTTGGCACAAGTGGCCTGTACCATGTCGCAGGCCGCATTGTAGATTCATGCATGTCGCAACTGCTGGTGTAAGTTGCTACATGCACCATTCTACTTGGCGCAAGTGCTGTTATGCCAGGCGTAACTGTACTAGAATCGGGGCCAAAGTGTTTATATACAAGGATCAGTTCTGTTCCTTTCCTGTCTCTTGTCTGACTGGTTGCACAACCAAATTTTCCTGTGAGCCCTAGGATTTGATCACCCCGACAATTTCGAAATTCTTTGCCTCTCACTATCTCCCAGTCTTCCCTTGCTGTCTGAGTCTGTCTTTTTCTCCCTTGCATATCTGCTGATATAAAAATATATGCAGATCATTGTGTGGAAATGTAACCAATATTGGGATCCCTTTGTTCAGAAATTATATAGTGTTAATTTTTGAAATGTATATAATGATGGTTTGAGATGACTGCAGAAAGCTAGTGGAAACTTGAGAGGTTACCCGAGTTCAATTTTTTAAGCCTTTTGCAAAAGCTGTGGAAATAGGACCTCAGCTCAGGCACACTGTGTTCCTGCCTTGCACCTGCTGGAAACATACAAGAACAGGATACTTGTTATGAGTGGGGGTTGGAAGGACTTATAAGAGAGCTGAGCTGCAATTGCTAAAGAGAAAAAAAGGGACACAGAGATGGAAGAAAAACTCAGATGGACTTTTTCTATTTTATTTGGCCTTTGTAAATAGTTGTACTGAGCAAATTTATTTATTTTTTTATGTTACTGTTAGGCTGTGTTCATACTACAGCACGGTAAGGGAAACCGTTTTTTAAAATGAATTAATTACCGTACTGTAGTATCCATGTTCTAGCGTCCACACTGCTGCCAGCGTGTTGTAAACCATTATTAAAAAATGGTTTGCAGCATCCACACTACTGCCTCTTCACCGAATTACCTGGCAACCGATTTAGATGTGGGGACATCCAGCTTCATTTCAGGAAACCGTGCTTGAGCGTCCGCACCATAGGTAAATCCGAGTTAACTTCTGAAACATTTTTAAAACCATGTTTAAGCCTAGGTCTTATCAGGGTTAAAACACGGTTTTAAAAACCGGATTCCAATGCGTGTTAAGTGCGAATGCAAACTCTGCTAGGGCACTTTAAAACGGTTTAAGCTGCTTAAACCATTTTAAATAGCCTAGTCTGAACAAGGCCTTAGTGTAAATAAATATTTTTGGTGAATTCTACAACTGCTCCTGGCTTTCCTACGCTTCCTCACCTGTGTCTCGATGACACCGGGGACCTGCACCATCTTGATGGGACACCAATAAACACAGCACAATGGACTGTCCTCTCCTTTAGCTAGTGACTGTCGTCTAGGCACAGGTCAGGAAGCATAGGAACACCAGGAGCAGTTGTAAAATTTGCAACAAGTGATTTATTATTAATAACGGAAAAAAAAAATTACATTATTCAGTATAAAGATTTACAAAAGGCAGTACAAACAGAGAAAGTTCATCTGGGTTTCTTTTCAATTTCCAGTTTCACTCTCTGTGTTTCTCTCTTTCAAGAAATTGTAGCGCCGTTTTTATAAGTCTTTGCTACCCCCGCTCGTTAAGAAAACAGCATGCTCTCACACAGTGTTCTTGTAAGTTTCAACAAGTGCAGCAAAAAGTACATTGTGACCTAGAACTGACCTCTTGTTCACGGCTTCTCAGAGAGTTTGCAAACTAGCTTCTCAGGTTAATCCCTTGAGTTCCAAACAGCTTTCTGCAATCATTTCAACAGTATAGCTACATACATTTCAACAGTAAAACTAAATATATTTCTAAATAAAGGGATCCCAGTATTAGTTACATTTCCACATAATGATTCACATATATTTTTATACCAGCAGATATGCAAGGGGGAAGAAAAAACAGAACAGCAAGAGAAGGTAGAGAGACAGCGAGAGGCAGTGAATTGCAAGACTGTTGGGGTGATCAAGTCCTAGGTCTCACGAGAAAATTTGGTTGCGCAACCAGATAGAGAAAAAACAGAAAAGGAGAGAATAGAACAGATCCTTGCATTTAAACTCTTTCTGCATAACAAATGGGACAGGACCTTATTCAACCCCGTCACAGTGTCAAGTAGGTTTTATTCTGTCACCAGGTAGGAAATGGACAAATGTTTTGCCCCACTGGGGGCTGCAGGTGCAGAAGGTACATGGGGTACAGAAAGTCCAATGGATCCCTGAATTAGTGATGAAGCAAAAGTCTCTTTGCCCATCCTTCTTCAGGGATCAGAGCCAGGACGGAGCCTGTCTCTACAGAATTTGAACAACTTTGGGGTCACCCAGAAGATTTTCTTCTTACAATCAGAAACTCTTTAGGAACAGCTGTGGTGTCTTTTACTGAAAACACACTTTACTTTCCTCCTCAGAGACAGAAAACTCTTTGGGAACAGTTGAGGCCAAATATTCAAAACTTTTGACTACACCTTGTTTGCCTGGGGTTTGTGTCTGTGCGCAATATTCAAAGGGTGCTTTTGCGCACACTAACAGGGTTAGTGCATGCAAAGGAAAATAATGTATGAGGTGGGCAAAGGGAGAGGCAGGAATACTGGCACAGTGCAATACTCAGCATATTTGTACTGTGTAAAAGGGTTAGCGCAGGCCACTTTGCACAGTTCAAATACCATCAATCAAAACTCCAACTTACTTTGGACAACCCTAGCAGCCACTGGTGCCATTGGAGCGAACAACCACCTTGGCAGTTGGAGGAGCACACCCAGCCCCTGGCATCTACTCGCACCCTCATCCAGTGGTTGTCATCCCGGCAAAGTACAGAATGTCCCTGGTGTCCAGTGGTCCTCACATGCTCCATTCGCTGTCCCCAGTAAAGTAAGATCCTTTCCCTTGTGTCTAGAGGTCCCTCCTCACCTTCCAATCACCATCCCTGGAAGAGTAAGATCCTTTCCCTGCTGCCTAGTGGTCCCCTCACCCTCCGATCATCATCCCCAGTGCAATCTAAATTATCCCTGGTGTCTAGTGGTCCTCCCTATCCACTGATCACCATCCCCATACCAACATACCCTTCCCTGGTGTCTAGTGACCTCCATGCACAAACCCACCCTGACACCCTCCTCTTACCTTCAGCTATGGTGCTGCGGCCCCCATATGACGACCGTCAGAGCCCTCCTCTCACCTCCTCAGCTGGCCACCATATGGAAAGACTGGGAGCACATGTCCAATGTATTGTACAGGGTGCACGTTCTCTGTATTGTACAGGGAGCATGGCCTGTGTATTGTACAGCGAGCATGCGGCCAGTGTACTGTACACTGGGGATGGTGATCAGAGGGTTGGGGAACCACAAGGCACCAGGGATACTTTTCTTTTTCTATATATATTTTATTCCCCCGGGTCACCCTTGGCATGCCCCCTTCCATCCAGTCCCCCCAGCCCCATCACCCAGCTTCTCTGAGACTTACCTTCCCACCGATGTCCGGGTTCTGGACTGCGGCAAGGTGCCTGGTTGTCAGTGTGGAGCCTGTGAGGGACTGGACTTCATCTTGCGGCCAAGCGGGGGGGGGGGTCCACCCTGGTTTGTAAGTTTCCTCTAGGGCCTGGCCTATGCAATGTGTGTGGCAGGTAAGCTCCACCTTCGTGGACACATCCTAACACATCTATCCATGGCCCTATGTCCTGATGCACCCAGACCTGTACTGTTATCCAGACAACTCCAGGTGGCACAGCGGGTTATGGTGACCCCTCTCCCCCAGGAAGGAGAGCTGTCCCTTGGATGCTCAATCCTCCCTCCCTCCCCTGGCTAACCCCCGAGTGACTCGCATCAGTTTACGAACCTGGGTCACCAGCATGGCAGGAGGTAAGGTGCCAGCGCCTCAGCCCTCCATGCCGCTGGGCCAAGGCACCAGGGATACTTTAAAGTAAACATGAAACAAATGTAGCACCCACCACTCAGCACGTGCTTATTTTAATTCTATTACTGATGTGATGGGCATGTATAGAAACTTGGTAATGAAGAATGCACTTTACTCTGATGAAGCAAGGGGGGGTGCTCTTGAGAAACATTAGTCTCAGTTTCCTTGTTGCTTTTAACTTGTGAGCTATGTGTATTTACAATAAAAACATGGTTTAGATCTCAAGTTCCGTCTGGTGGTGTTTTGCCAAGTGGTGGGTGCTACATTTGTTTCATGTTTGGTTCTCCAGTTTTTGAAGCACCACCACATTTTCCTGGTGCTAGCACTTTTTTCTCTTTTCATACTTTAAAGTACACTGGGGACGGCGTCTGGAAGGCGAAGGGGGGGACCACAAGACACCAGGAAAAGGATCTTATTTTACTTGGGACAGTGATCGGAGGATGAGGGGACCACTAGACACCAGTGAAAGAGTTTTACGTTACTGGGGAAGGTGACTGGAGGGTGGGGGGACACTGGGTACAAGGGATAATTTAAATGACACCTGGGATGGTGATTGGTGGGTGGGGAGGACTACTAGGCTGCAGGGAAAGGATTTTAAGTACCAGGGATGACAATCGGAGGGTTGGGGTGGCGGGTACCACTGAACACTAGGGAATCTCTCCGTTTCAAGGGACCAGGCAATCGGGGTGGAGGTGGAGCTGGTTGCAGGGGCACAAACCTACCATTGCTTCCCATGCAAATGTGCCAATAATGAGCGTGCAAATGGCCCCTTAGTGCCTTGCATGCCCAATGGGCTTATTCACATGGGGGCATCTTAATATCGTGGTGGGAGCTACCGATGCTATCAGGTCTGGTGGCACTGTTCCTGCACTGCCAGGTTCCATGCCAGGGCAGTGCTACTTGGCTTAGTACTGCACTGACATGCCCCTATATTCAATCAGATAGTGCCGGTGTGCTGTCCGACTGAATATAACATCCTCAGGGTCGTGGGCAATGGTGGGCAAGTACAGCAGAAAACTTTGCGTTGCACTTTGCCCATTTTTGAATATTGGGATCCTAGTGTCCTTCACTTGCAAACACACATTATGCTTGTCAGAAGCTGCAACACTTTAGGGACAGATTATGTCCTTTACTTGAAAACACACATTCCGTGACATGTACAGCATTTGTACTATGTGATCCATTCTCCAGCATCTGGTTAGAGAGGTAGTAACTCATTTCCCAGTCAGGGTGATCTGCTCTGTCCCCTATGGAAACTGTGCCAGGGAGGCATGACTCAGACTATTGTCTTTCAAACATCCTGTCAGACAGCCGGCCCAGTGGTGTAGAGGGCTAAGGCACAGTGGGCGTCTTAACTCCCACTCTGGCAACCCGTGTTCAGGAACGGATGCAGGTCACTCAGGGATCAGTCGGGAGAGGGAGGATTGAGTGTCTAGGCCTGATCTCCTCCCTCGGGGGGGGGGGCTCGTGCCTCGCTGCTTTACTGCCATCTGGAAGAGTCCAGATGATGGTGCGTGCAGGACACAATGGAGGAGGGCTAACATTCAAAGCAAAAGGGGGTGTCACTGCGGAGGTGGAGCTCACACAACATGCTCATTGCATGGCTGCGCTGTCCAACAGAAGAAAAACACAGACAAAAACCTGTGTCTCTCTACTGCCATGTGTAACGGCCCATGGTACTCTTGGACCCTGCCCCGTGTCAATCCCCACCAGTGAGACTGGGGGGGGGGAGAGGCTGACAGGGTTGGGATCTACTGGGTCACGGGTTCAATGGTACGGCATAGGTGGCAATGGAAGAGCAAAAAGCTGTATTAAAAACAAAAATTCTGTGACACAAACTGTATTTTACTCCCTCCAAACCCCCACAGGCATTTCCCACTGGGGGCATCCTGGGAGAGTCAGCCCTGAGCAGCATCTCAAATTATTAAAAAGGTCTCAGGAAGGCTGAAATCTGATTGGTTGTCAGCATTCTGAAAGCCTTATGTTGATCTCCTTATTGATGTACTTGTACAGCCTGATTACGGGAGTAGTCCTTTATCTGGCTGCCTGGTCCTACATTTATTAAGTGCTCTATCGATGGAACTCAGAGCCACCATAGATAGACCATAGTCCTACCTGTGATGCAAATTAAGCCACAGACACACAAGCAAAATTTTCAGCAGTGGTCTACTGTACTTCGAACTCTGCAGTTTTGCACATGCATGATCGTTCTTAGTGCTTGCGCAATTTGCTCTCTTGCTAGCTAGGCACTAGAACAGCAAGTAGTACAAGCGAGATCAGTTCATCTACTATGCTGAGTCTGCTTTCGATGTAATGAGTGTCGGTGGCATTTCCTTTGTTTCCATTTAATATTTTTAAATGTTTCAGCTTTCTTACGCATCCTGGGGCCATTCTTCGTGTGGGTTATAAGGTGCATTTTTTTTGTCAGTCAAGTCATGTAGCTGTGCTTCACGGGGCTGCTGTGCTCAATGTAAAAGACTGGAGATGAGTGTGCTGGGGATGGTGGTGGTCTTAACATTTGTGTGAGAGGTGGGCTCGGTAGATTTGTCCGGAGTTTGGGGTGGGGTACTGACAGCAGGGATACCAGGACAGCCACTAAGTCAGGAAGCAAAGTCCATCACCAGGGTGTCCCGCACCAGGGCGTCCTGATTAACTGACGGTCTCTGTGGCAACAGGGATGTGAAAGAGCTTTCACTTGCACCATCTCATGCATTCACAGCAGGTCTCAGAGCTGTGAAGGTACACAAGACCACAGAAACATAGAAAGTGACGGCAGAAGGAGACCATGCGGTCCATCTAGTCTGTTCATAGGCCTACCCCCTCCCTTAACTGCTCGTCAGTGTGGTGGTGCCTTTGTACCTGTCCCAAGCATTCCTGAAACCTACCACTGTTATTGCCCCCACCACTACCTGAGGGAGGCTGTTCCATGTATCCATCACCCTCTCGGTAAAGAAAAACTTGTGTGTGTTACCTCTGAATTTGCCCCCCTCCAGCTTCATGTTGTGCCCCCTAGTTGTTGTTTTTTTTTTCATGCCCGGCTCCTCAGCTTTAGAAGGGACCTTGTACCCCCTCCTACTCCATCCACCAGGTCTTACCAAGGACCCCCCCCCGGTTTCATATTACTCATGAGGCAAGGGGTATATGCATTTTTCCCCCATTTTTCTCCTGATCTCCTGAGGATGCCGGCACAGAGGACATACATCCAGACAGACGACGTGCTGATGCACACCGTTGTCAAATGCCTGACAGCATCCTCCCCTCCCCAACTCCAGAGAGCCGTGTGCCCCTATTGCCCATGCTTCCACAGCCATAGGCACAATGGGTGCTGTGAGCACCCTGGTAACCCACCCCAGAAGGAGGAGAGCATCCATGGGGACGCTCAATCCTCCTTCCCCCCATCCAACCCCCGGTGACCCTAGTCCATTCCCAAACTCGGGTCACTGGCGTAGCGTGAGGTGTGGCGTCCAGCACCTCAACCCTCAGCGCCACCAGGCCGGCCTATGCCCCCTAGTTCTTGTGTGCTTTCTGACTTGGAACAGTTCCTGAACCTGCACTTTGTTCATTCCATTTAGGAACTTGTAGGTTTCAATCATGTCTCTCCTCTCCCTCTGCTGCTCTAGGGAGTACATGTTCAGGTTTTGCAGATGCTCTTCATAGTTTTTGTTCTGTAGGCCATGTATCATTTTTGTAACTCTCCTTTGCACTGTCTCCAGTCTGTCGATTTCCTTTTTAGGTGTGGTCTCCAGAACTGTACACTGTACTCCAGGTGTGGCCTCACCAGAGATCTCTAGAGTGGCAGGATGACCTCCTTTTCTCTTCTGGTGATCCCCCTGCCTATGCAGCCCAACATGCTATTCGCCCGTAGTGCCGCTTTCTCACACTGTTTGGACATCTTTAGGTCATCCGTTATAATTACTCCCAGATCCCTCTTCCTGTTTGGAAGATTCCAGTAGTACTCCTCCCAGGTAGTAGTCCTCTCCTGGGTTGGCTCTTCCTAGGTGCATTAGCTTAACATATGTTTGCGTTAAACTTTAGTTGCTGTGTTTCTGACCATTTTTCCAGAGCTTTAAGGTCAGCCTTCATCTTTTCCAACCCACCTGGAGTGTCTACCCTATTGCTTATTTTTGTGCCATCTGCGAATAAGCTCACCTTCCCCTCTAGTCTCTCAGTTATGTCACTAATAACAAATTCTGGCCTGAGCCAATAGGGCTGTGAAGTGCTACCAAGTGACGAAAGTTACACATGTGCGTAGAAATTATTCAACGCCCAGGTGTAACTTGGCTATATGTTGGAGGTGTTGCACCAGATTTTCATCATGGCCTTTTCTGGACCCCTCCTCATGAACAGTGCCAGTGTCGTTTTGTTTAATTGTCCCGAAAGATGATTGTGATGACCAAATGCGCTATTCTGAAACACAGGTGCGAAAACACGTTTTGGGCAGGTTGTGGAAAATGATAGTTGTACTGTTGTGAAGGAGGTGTGCAAAAATGGCAGTGTTAAAAATGTGGAGTGAAAATATTAAAAATTAGCGACATTAGGAGCGTGTGTAGAAACTGTGCAATGCACGCTAGTAACGCAGTCACTTTTTGGAATTTTATCACCAAATTTGCAACATGGACTTTTTGGGTCCCCATCTCATGAACAGTGGCACTGTCATTTTGAGAATTGGTCCTGAAAGGTGATTCCGCACAGTGACCGCGAATCACTTTTCAGGACCGAGTAACAAAATGACAGTGACAGTTTTCACAAGGTGGGGTCCCAAGAACCCCATGTTAAAAATTTGGGGCAAAAATTCCAAAAAATGGCTGAGATATTAGCATAAGTTGAATATCCTATTGAATGGCTGTATGACACACTTACCTTTAATTCTTCAGTTCACGGCTGGACTTTGAAGAGTGCAAGGCGTGCTGCCAGTCAGAGAAGATGACAGCGCAGAGCTCTGGAAGTAAGTATGGGGTAAGGGGTTGTGGGAGGTGGGTGTCCAGCGGGAGGGTGGGGAGGGGAGGAGGGACTGCAATGATGAGGACCGTTTTCAGTTTTACAGGGAAAACAAACCGACAATGAGAGACCGTTTTCTAATTTACAGGAAAACTAAACATTTAGGCACACTGGAGTGGGCTCCCAGTGTGCCACATGAATGCCAACATGGGGACTTGGCACCCCGATGTTGGGCATGGCATGGGCAGGGGGCACCAGGACAAAAGAAACACGATGAGGGACCATTTTCTGTTTTACAGAGAAAAACAAATTTTGTACACTGGGGTGGGCTCCCAGTGTTGCGATATAACGTCGAGGATGACTTGGGGAGGGGCACAAAATAGTGAATGAGATTGTGCCATTCACGACATACTGGCACTGCTGCACTGCGCATGCACATGACTCCACACATGTGCACGACTCGTGTGCTTGTGCAGTGCACGCATCAAAATGAGGAAGTAACAGCTGAAATAGTGCGGTTGCTATTCTGTACACCGATCGTGGTGGAGGGGTTTTAGCTCCATTGGGCTTTCGGAAAGATACTTCCAAAAGTCCAACAGAAGAAGAGGTTCTGAGATCGGCCGTTTTCAGAGCTACAGAGCTCTCGCAAAACTGCTGTAGACTCTGCCCACAGCCCTAAAAATATTGAATAGGATCGGACCGAGTACTGATCCTTGTGGCACTCCACTGTCTACTCCTCTTTCTTCTGAAAGTGAGATGTTTACAAGTACCCTCTGTGTCCTTCCAGTAAGCCAGTTCCTTACCCATTTCACTACTTGCTGTCCTACTCCCATTCTGTCCAGTTTATTGAGTAACCTTCTGTGTGGGACCGAGTCAAAGGCTTTTCTGAAATCCAGGTATATTATGTCCACTGCTCCTCCCTGGTCTAATATTTTAGTCACCCAGTTAAAGAAGTCTATCCAATTGGTTTGGCATGACCTTCCTGTTGTAAAGCTGTGGTGTTTTGTGTCGAATTGGTTTTCTTCTAGAAAGGATATAATCCTCTCCTTGAGCAGGGTTTCCATTATTTTGCCCATAATTGAGGTTAGGCTAAATGGTCTGTAGTCATTTGCACTTTCCCTGCTGCCGCTTTTGTGTAGAGGAATAACTGTTGCCTTCTTCCAGTCTTGGGGGATTTCCCCGAGCTTGAATGATAGGTTGAAAAGATCAGCCAGGGGAGCTGCCAGCTCGTCCCTTAGTTCTCAGCCAGGGGAGCTGCCAGCTCATCCCTTAGTTCTCAGCCAGGGGAGCTGCCAGCTCGTCCCTTAGTTCTCTTAGCAATCTAGGGTGAATTTCATCTGGTTCCGTGGCCTCGTTTGTATTGAGTTTCTCTAGTTCCTTTAGAACCCTTTCTTTTGTAAAGGGACCTGAGTGTATTCCAACTCCTTCCTTGTTATGTGTTGCATTGCTGGGTCCACATTCTTCCTCCTCCTCCTCCTTGGTGAATAAAGAGCAGAAGTAATTGTTGAGGATTTCAGCCTTGTCCTTGTTTTCTGTGATCTTCCCATCCACCCTTGTGAGTCTAACAATACCTCTTGATGTCTTTCTGTTCTGACATATTTATAGGATGTTGTCACCCTGTTTGACCTCCTTGGCTCTCCTCTCCTCAGTTTCTGCCTTTGCTGTCCTGATCACTTTGTTTGCTTCCTTTTGTGTCTTATTGTATTCTTCTCTGTCCTTGTTGGATGCAGTTCTTTTGTATTTCCTGGAAGCCATTCTTTTCTCCCTGACCTTTGTGGCTACTTCTTTAGAACATCGGAGTGGTTTTCTTTGCTTTTCAGCTTTGCTCAGCCTTCTTACGCAATGGTTTGCAGCATTTAGTATAGCCCTTTTGAGCTGTATCCAGTAGTCTTCAACATCTATCCCCTGCGTAATGTTAGCCAAACTCAGCTTAAGACTGCTTAATTTTTGTGAAGTCTGTTCGTCTATAGTTTGTGACTTCTGTTTTGGAGTGCTTTGTGTCTGTTTTTGTCTTGATCTGGAACCACACCATACAGTGGTCACTGGTCTCCAGGTGGCTCCCAACCTTTACCTCTGTGATATTGTCCCTGTTTGTTAGTAGCAGGTCGAGGACCGCTTGCCCCCTTGTTTTGTCCTTTATAAGCTGTTTCAGGCCTGATACGTGCAGGGCCTCCAGAAAGTCCTTGCTTTTGGTTGAACTCCCTGTATGTGTATCCCAGTTTACGTCAGATAAGTTGAAGTCACCCAGTGCAATCACCTCCCCTGTGTCACTCATTTTGTTTATGTTTTCCAATATTTCCTTGTCCTCCTCCACACTTGTTGCTGGGGGCTGGTGGAATACTTCTTCCCGAGTTGCTGCTCCACTGTTTGCCCCTAGAGTGACTCAAAGTGACTCTTTTGGTATTGTCATTTTGAGTCATAGCAGCTTTTATTCCCTCTCTTACATACATAGCTACGCTCCCACCCCCTTTTCTACCAGTTCTATCTTTCCAAAATAGACACTATCCTGGTATAGTCGTGTCCCAGTCATAGTTATTGTTGAACCATGTTTCTGAGATGGCGACCCAGTTCAGATCAGCTTCAGCGATGATGAGCCGAAGTCCGCTAATTTATTTGTCAGACTCCTTGAATTTGTGAACATAGCTTTTCATGCATGGTCGCCCCCTTTTGGTGCCCTGTTGTATGTTCAATGATTTATTGTCTTGGCTTCATCCGATAGGTTGATTTCTTCTTTACATCAGGGCATACACTTGTTTGGGAAAAAAAAAAAAAAAAAAGGCAAACTCATAACAGAAATTTTATCATTATTTAACTGTGAGTGTACTACACACTCCATCAGGGTGTCATGTCATGTTTGAGACGACTGTATCCATGGCAATGGAGCACGTGCTTTCACAAACAATCGTGGATGGACTATGTTAGTAAAAGAAAGTAATAAATTGCACAAAGTTTTATGAAACACGTAACCCCCCTACAAATGGGGGTTCCCAAAAAGTCTTCCTTGAGCGTGCCTAAATGCTCACTGCCAGGCTGGTGTCCTGCGATTTTAGCAGTTTAAATGTGATTACCAGAGCTTGTATAGCCTCTGTGTACTGTCTCTTTAAGAGCTGCCTAATTGCAGCTTAAGTAATCTGAGAGGGAGCTCTGTTGAAAGATGTAACTATTTACTGAAAATCATTTAGAGTGATAGTGATAATGATAATGTAGTTTGTCTAACCTGCTTTCTTTGTAGCAAGGACTGTTTTGTTTGTCTCCACTATCTTGGTCCTGGACTGTAAATTGGACCAAACAGTACTGGTGGGACCCAAAATGTAGCCGGACTACAGGAGCTGTCTGAATTCAAAATCTGTAGGAACTTCAGTTTGGAGCTTTTTTGTGCCTTTTTTGCAACCGAAGAGGGAGCTCTTGCTTTGACTGACAGCCAAATAAGCCAACCAAATCTTTTGGATCTTGGGGAAGTCCCAGGCTGCTTGCAGTTGTCAGTTAATTCTGAGCTGGGAAGTGAAATGAGAAGAGCTGAAGTGATTCTGAGCAGCAATCCTGAGTGGATTCACATGGGAAAACTGTGAAAGGGCTAAGTTTTGCTAACATGTCTGTCTGCTGCTCCTGAGAGGGAGAGAAGAGAATTATTTTGGACTAAATCCAAGTTTTGTGTGACTAAAGTAAGCTACTGAAGTGGGCCAGGCTCAACCTGAAGACCACCAAAGATTTTGTTGAATGCGATCGGCCTGTCAGGAGTTCCAGCTACCCCTAAGCTCCTGGTGTGTGCAGAGACTTTACAACTGTGACCGGGGAGCACTTTGCCTGGTACAGTAGAATTCCCATACATGTAAATCTGCTATGAGCTGCAGTGGGTTGCGAGTTAGTTCCCCACTATGTGAAGTGTGTTCTGCCTGCTGGAAGCTGTATCCAGCCCAAAACGAACTGCTTCCGAACTTGTCTCCATGCGGTCTGGGCTTTGCCAGACTGGCCCAGCCAGACTACCCACTGCACAGAGAAGCCATCGATGAGAGACCTGCCTGGGGATCAGCCCCCCCCGCTCCACGCTTGAACAGGAACAGTGCCTCTGTGACTCATGTGGGCCCTGCTTCTCCTGGCATTCCAGATCAACCACCTGCAGTCTCGATTTTCGTCCAGCCTGTGTCCAGTCTTGGGTATCATGAGTAAATACCAGGGTAGCTCCCTGCAACAACAGCTTAATCTAAGTGTGTCATCTGATTGTCTTGTTGTTTAGTTTCCTTTACGAACTGAGCCCTCTGGCTCTGTATTACAAATATTGTGTACTGTGCATGTTGTGTTTTCCATCACAGGGCCCCAACCAGCTGCAACCCCGGGCAACAGTCCTGGCTAGCCCATCTCTTCTCCAGTTGGGTACCCAGAGATGGACTGTGTGGGGGGACTCAAAGCACATGCATAACTGCTTGATTGATATAACCTTTAAGCTAACTAACCAGATTTTGCCCCTCCCTTGTTCAAGTCCCCGATTAAATCAGATCTAACTTTTTCTGCATGTAATCTGACTGAGGTTGCAGTTTGTGCTCAAAGTACTGTACTGTTGCTATTTGCTGTGCATAACCTTGTTTTACAGGGGGTTCCCAGGGTCGAGTCAAAGGAACCAGCCCCGGTGGTAAGTGCAAACAGTGTGGGCACTTGTGTGGTGTACCAGGGGTATTGTGAAAGTGATTATTGTACAGTGTTCAGGCCACTAGAGGGGAAAGAGGGGTGTTACAGTGTCCCAGAGGGCTGTGCTCAGGTTAGCTTGACCGCTACCAACCCTGACCTCTGAGTGGAGGCACCCGTTTCAGAACTCAGGCCCCTTAACCTGCTACTAGCCAAGCAGGCAGGGGTAGTAGCCCTTGGGATAGCGCCACCTAGGGGTTACAAACAGAAATGTACACATTTTCTTACTGCACTTAGTTTTAATAACAGCAATAATGGACTCGGGGGTTACATTAATGTTCAAATTAATCACCCCTGTGGGCAATATACCCTCCGGCCGTGTTAACTGTTGAAGGGTCCACTACCCTTGATCCCATGATCATTGCAAATACCTTTAACACGGCTTTTACTGACCTCAGTACTGTTCTACCACCTGATTTCTTCACAGTCAGTCATACCCCCCTCTAACACACCCTGCACTCTGTCAAACCACCCTCATTTCTACTTCAGGGAGATTAAGATGAATGAAGCTCACCGCCACATCGTCCCAGCCATCTCCACATCCAGAATCAGCAGACACACCCCGGATCTTAAGCTGCTATCACTTACACTTGACAAGGTCCTCAGTCCCCTAACTAAAATTCTTAACCTCTCTCTCCACACCAGTACATTCCCTGAAATATGGAAAATTGCCACTGTGACCCCAGTCCACAAAACTGGGGATAAGACCTGCCACTCTAACTACTGCCCGATCTCCATATTGCCACCACTATCTAAGGCCCTAGAGCGTATTGTTGCGGACCAGCTTGCTGATTATTTGGACAAATATAATATTCAGTGCACACAACAGCACGGTTTTAGAAAAGGGCATAGTACCACCACTGCTCTGCTTGAATTTAGCGGTGCAGTGCATAGTTCCCTTGATAAAAGTCTTCTTACTGGGGCTGTCTTCATCGACCTCTCAAAGGGTTTTGACACGGTCCATCATCGGCTGCTGTATGACCAACTACTCCTTGCTGGCCTTGCACCGGACTCAGCCCGCTGGTTCAGAAGCTACCTTGACAACCGCTCTCAAAGAGTAAAAATTGCCAGTGCTATCTCAGACACCTTGCCTGTCTGCTCCGGAGTCCCTCAGGGGTCCATACTGGGCCCTCTCCTTTTCAGCCTCTTTTTAAACTCCATACCACAATCCTGCTCGGAACAAATCATACTGTATGTGGATGATGCTGTTGTCTTTTCTACACACAATGACCTTTCACCACTACAACACAGCCTCCAGCTCAGATTCAGTGCTGTTGAAACATGGTTCTCCAATCATAAACTAGTCCTCAATCACAAGAAAACCAAGTCATTGCTATTCTGCAGTTCACATAACCGTTACAAGCAACACCCCCTTGCCATCTCCACCAAGCAGGGGACTGTCCTCAAACAAGTTTACTCATTCAAATACCTAGGGATTCTGCTTGACCCCAATCTCTCCTATATGGCTCACACTGACAGCGTGGCTAAAGCTGCCAACACACGCCTTGGATTACTCTACAAGCACAGGCAGCACCTCACCCCAGAGGCCCTGAAGATTGCCATCCAGAGCTCTGTGGTGTCAATTATTGATAATGGCCTCATTATCTATGGCTCCGCCATGACGTCCGCCCTCTGATGTATAACAACTGCCTTTAACAAAGTATGCCGACTCACAGCTGGTGCCCACTGCCTCACGCACACCTGTGCCCTTCATGAACAATCTGGATGGCTCCAGCTCTCCAACCGTATAAAGTATCTCACATGTGCTATGGCAGGAAAAATCAACCTTGGCCTCACACCACCCGGTGTTACTGCCTTGTTACATCAAAACCCCAACCAACAGAACACCAGGAGCTCGACAACCCAGATCCTACAAGTTCCTCACTGTCGAACTACGCAGGGCCAACGCTCCTTCGCCTATAGGGCTCCTCTATGGATGAATGGTCTCAGTGACACCATCTCCTCTGCCTCAAAACTAGGTCTGTTCAAAACCAGGCTCCGGGCCCATCTCATTGCCTCTAGCCCCTGTGACTGCCTCTCCTAGCTGATGACCTACACAGCTTTAATCCTAACTTATATACTGCTTAACCCCAGGCCCCCCCAGTCCCCCTTCCCCCAGCTCCTGAGGTGCCACTTCAAATCGCAGGTCTTCATGCCACCTCATTAGTCTCTCCTTGCCCCATTACAGCACTTATCCCTCCCACTCTGCCCCTTTTTCTTCTATTCACTCCTTCCCATTTATTTTTCGACAAATGCCTCTGGCTGCATCCTTATCCTCCCCCTCTCCTCTAATCCCTGTTTCTCTGCCACCCCCGGGTGCCTGACCCTACCCATTCCTTGTGGGCATATGCATCCTAGCTGTGTTCACCATCTTACTATAGCTGCCTCTGTTAACTACCTACACCTCTCCTCCTCCTCCTCCTCCTCTACCCCTTACTCTTCCTATAATTGACCCCTTTCAATAGCACTGTTGTACATGAATTGTTTACTGTTATTTCACTGTTGCTTCCTTGTTGTTTGTTATTTCTGACGTGGAACCTTTGTAAAAGAGCCTTGGCTCAAAGGTACTTGTAATCCTAGAATAAATAAATAAAAATAAATTGCAACATCCCATTGTGGCTTATGATGCTGCAAGACCCCTCTCACTTGGAACCTCTGTCCAGATGACTGACAGGAGTTTCAAGGGAGACATGAAATTTAGCCGTTTGCTGCCTAGAGTGACTAAAAACATTACATGGCACAGGATTCGAGTACAATTTAAACACTTTTTAAACCCAGGATGGCCCCGATGGGATTGCCTGTGGGAGTTTGGAAGGACTGAACTCCAGTTTGTCTGACAAGATGTTTGAAAGACAACAGTCCACATTGTGCCTCCCTGACACAGTCTCTGAAGGGGATGAAGTGGTCCACACTGACTGGAAAATGGAATACTGCCTCTCTCACCAGAAAACTGGGAATGGCTCACATACTCCAAAGTGTTGCACATGTCACAGAACAGTGCATTTTCCAGTAAAGGACATACTCTGTCCCCAACATTCTTACAGCTCCTGACAAGACAGTAAGCATGTTTACAAGTACAGACACTAGCTGTCCCGAAAGAGTTTTCTGTCTCTGTGGAGAAAAGTAAAGCGTGTTTTCAGTAAAGGACACCAACTGTCCCTAAAGTGTTTCTGACTGTAAGGAGAAAAATGAGTTTGCTACACCCAAAGTTGTTCACATTCTGTGAGGACATGCCCTGGCTCCCATCCCAGAAGAGAGGTGGACAAAGAGACTTTTGCTTGATCCCTAATTCAGGGACCCACTTGAACTCTGTGTACAGTACGATGGACATTGTACCCTTTGTTCCTTCTGAACTTGCAACCCCCAGTGGGGAAAAACATTTGTTTACCATCTGGTGACAGAATAACACCTACTACTTGACACTAGCTAAAGGAGAGGACATTCCTTTGTGCTTGCTGTGGTTTACTAGTGTCCCACCAGCATTGTGCAGGTCCCCACTGCCATGGCCCACCCCAGTTCCCAGGTTAAATAGAAATGGTTTGTGTAACACCCCCTAGAGAGCCAACACAGGTAGCAACTCCTAGCCAAAGGAGGGGGGTCAGCAGCAAAGCAGGATGGCTTATACACAACAAGGCACGTCTTAGTGAAACCTCTATCTAGGCATTACTTACTGTAAAACAGCCCCCAGACACGTCACAGATGCAGTACATGTCCCATTCCACAAAACCCCAGTGAAACCCTGACCATACCATGTACTGTAAAACCTTTGCCCTTTTAAGAATATGCCCATGGCATAGCTATGCATTTCCTAAAAACTGTGAACAGAACAATTCATTAAACTTTTTTCCCCATATTCTTTTTATCTGTTTTTTTCATGCTTTTCACTCTGATTCCAGGACCACAGTACACGGCAATGCATGCGCTTAGAGGCACACGTGAACCCCGTGGTGCCAGTTCCAGTCCCTTCCACCTCACCCATGGTGATTGCCAGGGCTCCCGTATGGTTTGGTGCTGCCACTCGTCCTCCACTGGGAGGCCGCTAAGAACCATGGAACCCCACCACATCCCACCCCAGGAGAGGAGAGCTGCATCATGGCAGCTCCATCCAGCTCCTTGCCCTCTACCCCCCGACGACCCCCATCAACCCAGGTTCATTCCTGAACCAGAGCCACCAGCATGACATGAGGTGTGACATCCAGCTGTTAGCTGCACCTGCAAGAGAGCATGCAATAGCACACCAATGCATCCTACTTGAAATGTTTACCAGTGTTTTCTAGAGGTGTTTAAAAAGTTGAGTTTGCTATTACAAATGTTGCCATTAATGGCTCACAACAACCCAAACTTTGCTGCCCCACACTGTCTCCAGCACGGCAACACTGCTTTGAGATATTTAGCTAGCATTTCAGTGTCTGTCATCAGTTCCATTTGTCATGGAAAACAAGAACTGATTCAGGATTTTTATGCCATTAAATGTGTGTATAAAATTGCAACATGGCGTTTTCATATTTGAGGAGCTTGTACTTCAGTAAATTCAGTATTTTTTTGCAATTAATCATTATAGCTTTGAAAAGAGAGCATTTCATTTTCTCTGCCATACATCCTTGACTTAGCACATCTTCTGGGAGAAAACAAAAGTCACCAAACCTTTGAGAAGTAAGTTCTATACTACATTTCCAACCTGTGATTAGAACTCTGGGGTGATCAGTTTTGGAGGTGACATGCTGGTATTCCTCCTCCTCTTCCTCATTTTGGATGACCTGCCTTGGTGACCAACTCAGAGATCTTTGGGAGCCCAGCTGCATCTCGAATCTGCTACAGGCTCTGCAGAACAAGTCCTTTCGTACTACCTTTGATAGGAGGACTTGCAAACCAGGCCGCATGGTGACCCTGCAACAAAAATACATTGACAGTTCAAGTACTGATGGAATGTGACCTGATCACGTTGTTCACATGGGGAGGGTTGTGAGAAGGAGTAGATGTCAGAAGATCCGCGTATGAGCACAGGTTTTCATCACCTCAACCAGGAGCTGTTCAATGCCAAGCTTTGGGTAGGTACTTATACATATTTTATTTGTAATATTTGACCAGGTAAGGCAAATGGCAAGTTTGCCAACTGCTGAAATATTGCAGACAATATTGCTTTATTTTTTCTGTTTATGTTTTAAAAAGGGTTACATGCAGAGGAAACTGGTATCCTGTAATCTGAGAAAGGCATACTTACCAGGAAGCTGAAAATTACATCTCAAAGGCAGGGTATCGTAAAATGACAGGAACAAAAATGTTCCTGGTTAGCTAATTATAGGGGAACCAGGTGCAATAAAATCTCAGGATGGAGAAAACCATCTTCCCCCTATCATAAACTTACATTCCAAAGGAAAAGTGCTTTAGATTTCCAAGAACTGCCATTTGTATGAGGTGGCAGGAAGGATGAGGGAAGATCAAAGGATATTGAAACTGTAAGAGAAGCTAACTACTCAATAATATGGTCACCTAAAAATCTTGGACGCCAGCCCAGTGGGCCAGAGGGCTGAGATGCTGGTGTCTTACCTCAAACCACACCGGTGCCCCGGGTCCGGGAACATACTCGGGTCACTGGGGGTCAGCGGAGGTGGGAGAGAATTGAGCATCCAAAGGACTGCTCTCCTCTTCTGGGGTGGGTTAGGGTGATGCCTCGCTCTGTAGCGGCCCCCAGTGGAGACCGGGAGCACTAAAAGATGTGGCGCAATGTCAGGAGTGCCAGGAAAAACAGAAAGAAAAAATGTCCTGGATTGGCCAGGATGATGGCAGATGATCTGCTGACACCACCGAAGAACTCTTAAGGAGCCTGACTGCCTCAGCAGTGCCCTGGAGCTGAGAGAAAGAGTGTGCTGGCTGCCCTACTGGTGCCTTCCCCCTCGGAGGAAGGGGACCCACTCGGGGAAGGGTTACGCTAAGCTATCTCAGGGTTGACTGTGATCTGAGGTAAGGGGTTCGAAGGGAGGACAGTAGGTGGATGTCAGGGATCATGGCTGCCTGATGGAAAATGGCAGATCCGGGGCACGTAGGAAGGGATAAAGAAATAATGCAAAAAAAAAAATCTTGGACAGAGATAGAGATAGACCCCTTGCTGACCTAAAAAGATAAGGCTACAGACTGCCTGAACCCAGGGTATTTAACACTCTCAGATCAAGGCATGTGGCACACTTTTTTATGGGACACTCTTCCTGTCACACTCCAAGTCAGACTGAAGAACCAGCGAATGCTGCAGAAGGACTGAAACTTTTGCAAACCCATTTATTCTCTGGACTTTGATCATTCACAAACCAGGTTGAAACTAGAAAGCTAAAAGTTTCCAGAGCTTTTTTTTGTATATTTCCACCTTTATTTTTGTTATTCTGTAACCACATTCCTAAATCTTTTGTTTGTAAAGTGTGTATGATAATCATTTAGATTTTAGTAAAAACATTTACCTTTAAAACTGCCTGTGAGTGATGTTTTGTGTGTGCAGAGGCAAAAAAAGGTTTATGCATTTCTGAGATCAACCTGTAGTTGCTAAAGTGCCACCATTTGTTACCAAGACTATGATCCCAAAAATGGGTAACTTTATGTAGGGGCGATACACAGGTCTTGGGAGGAGTCTGTAAGGGGGAACCAGTTGCTGCACACCCGGTGGGAGAGGATGAAATCAGGATTACGAGGGCAAATCTCGAAGAGCTCATAATGCCTGGGTTCCCCCCTCAGCAGAGCAACCAAGGAGAGTTCTCGCCTGGCTACAGACTTCAGACTGTACTGTATCCTTACACAGATTAGAGAAAGGAAGCCCTGGGACCTCATGGTGGGTGTTCAGTTGTGAACTCAGCAAGCACTCTGGGAGGACATGAGGAAGGTATTCCTGTTCCCTCCTGATTGCACTTCTGGGTGGGCACTGTGATCTCAGTGGACCTGGTCCCCCAGGAGTGGGTTCGTGACAAGGCACACTGAGGTGTGGTAGGGCCGGGGGGTTATGTGAACCTGCTTATTGACAACAGGAATGTTGGGCATGACATTGGGCATCTGGAAAACTCCCCATCTCTTCTTTTAGAAGTGGCGTGCAATTTTTAACTTCCACCCAGACAGTGACTAGAGATGGACAAAAGGGAGTTTGGATTAATGTCTTATCCAGACGGCACCTCAGCAGTGCAGTATCCGTGTCGTACTGCATTACAGTATCAGTTATCCTGTAAGTTTTACCAAATACAGGATGGTGTGGGGGTGGAGGAAGAAAGGGATCTGGGGGTAGCTATAAACAGTCTGTGCAGTGTAAGAAGGCAGCAGTCAAGGCAAACAGAATGTCCGGGTGCATAGCTAAGGGGTTCACAAGCAGGAGGAGGTGAACCTGTCACTGTAAATATCCATGCTGCAACCGCATCTGGAGTACTGTGTGCAGTACTGGGAGTCCCTACCTGAGAAAGAGCATACATCACCTCAAGGCGGTGCAGAGAAGGGCAGTGAAGATGATTCAGGGTCAGCAGGGCAGACCACATGAGAACAGGCGAAGGAGCCTAAATATGTGCTCACTGGAGGACAGAAAAGAAAGCGAAGCGAGGACATAATTAACACTTTCATGTACCTCAAAAGGTATAAACAAAGTAGATCTTGGGAACCTCTTTAACTTGAGTGAGACCAGGAACATAAGAAGGCACAGCTACAAACTGGCGGGGGTGGGGGGGTGTTTCAAAAAGGAGGTCAGGAGACTTGTCTTTACAGACAGGGTTGTGTCAGGGTGGTATGAACTGCTGGTGGAGGTTGTTAACTAGAAGATGGTGGGTGGATTCAAGAGGGAGTGGAATAGATCAAAGAGAGGGTCACGGTTAAAGGGGAGGGGGCAGGACTTACTGTAATCAATGGAACAGGGGGCAACATTGAGCAGACTAGATAGACCATAAGGCCTTCTTCTGGTGACTTTGGATGTTCATAAAGTGCCTGGTGCATGGCTAGAACCACCGACCTTCTCATGTTCTAGCCTCAGAAGCAAGTGTACTACCTACTGAGCCACTGACACTGATATTGTTATCAGACTCTGCCAGTACATAATACAACGGCTTTATTGCTCACTGAGTGTCAGTGGCCAAGGAGCAATGAAACAGTACTGCCCACCTCATGTCTCTCCACTAAATTCTGTGGATTAATTACGGTTGCAGCCAAAGACATGGCCTGATATTTCCTGAAACATCTGTGATATCTCTAGAGAAATTCCCTGCCTGCCTGTAGTATAACTGTAAACCACCGCAGAGAATCTTTTTAAATATATCATGAAAAATATGGACATATCAGAAAGTATCTAAGGCTGCGACTGTATTTGTGGAGTAATCAGAACAGCAGTATGAATGCTGGGAATTATAGTGAATATTTGGGATTGTTTTACATCTCCTGTATGTAGAGGAAGCTGAACGAACAAACTTTAACAAACACTGTCCTACATTTTAAGCTGTGGCTGATGGAGCAGTAGCATCAGTGCAGCACAACCACGGGAGATGCACAGATCCGCCCACCACTTTGCCAAGTTTCATATAATCAAATCCCAGAATAACGTCTTTAAGGGATAAATGGTAAAGTGTATTAATTATGATGTATAATCCAAGAGAAACATGCAGAGGTACCTAGATAATCTCATTTACAGATGTATCCTATGAGGAAGGGACTGCGATTGGTTACAATGTAACATAGTGCAAGTAAAATGCAAACAATGGGCCCTATGCATGGTGGTCTCACGGGGCACACATGTGCGTGTGTAGGTGGCTACCTCACCCCCCCGCCACACACAGCCTCAACCAGGGACATGCTGGGTGCATAGTGGGTCACGTAGGGCATACGTGT
Source organism: Neoceratodus forsteri (assembly GCA_016271365.2). NCBI lineage: Eukaryota > Metazoa > Chordata > Ceratodontiformes > Ceratodontidae > Neoceratodus > Neoceratodus forsteri. The sequence goes on along the minus strand of CM057451.1, from coordinate 1,174,354,440 downwards.
GCATATCCATGGGCACTATGCGCCACATGTCTGCGGTGGCCATGGGGAGGGCTGCCATAACTGTACGCAGCCCTGCACCGGCAACCCGGCCATGAATGTGAATACCTGCACACCGGATGGGCAGTGGGTGCAACCACAATGGCCGGGCATCACACACACACATGGAAGGACTACCCAGCACAGGGCACAGACTGCATGTGCGAGTCCATGTGGGACTGGGTGTGCATGGCAGGGGTGGCAGTGGGCACTGCCTGGGTGCAGGGCAGGGCAGGAACCCAGCACCAAGGGATGACTGGCAGGCAAACACAAGGAGTGGCCTGGTGACTGAGGCAAGGCCTGTGGATGACGAGAACATGCCTGCCGCAATGCCCCACGCATGCGAGCGATGGGCCACTGCCACACATGATGTACAGGCACTGCACTGGCATGATCATGCTGCACTGCTCCCCCCCAGCCTGTGCACAGGCTACTGGCCAATGACAGACAGCCCCCCCCCCGACCACCCACAGCCCCGGGACATGAAAGACATGGAAACAGTGATAAAATGTTTATTACAGGCATAGCAGATATACACACAAAACACAAGCCCTGCAGGCAACACCCTCCTGCTGTGTGGGCACAGAAACAGTGGGCACCTGAACATCCTTGGAGACACAGGCCACACCCCATGTCATAACAACAACACCCCCAACAGTGCACTCCGCAATGTGGCAGTGGGGACACAGCTGCATTTCTCCAACTCTGGTATCAGTTCTTGGAGCTACTGGCGGCCCCTTATCCTCTGTTATCTCCATGGCTCCTTATCCTCTGTTATCTCCAGTCTCCTGAGGCCCTCTGTAGTGCTGGAAGGAAAGGGGAGACAACATCAGTGCCCTGCTTGTACAACCTACAACCAACATGTCAGCCCACATGCCTGTGCCACAGAGCCCTGGTTCTGTCCCGGTGCACTTACTGGTGAGGGCACGTACACCTCCCACAGTCTGTTCAGCTCCTCATTCATGAGGTCTGGCCTGGAGCCCTGAAGGAAGAGGTGGCAGGGATACAGGACCTGGTACCTCCTCTGGTGATGGGGTAGGATGCTCACAAAGCAGACAGCCCTGTCTGGCTGCTCCAGCAGCACCAGCTACAGTCTGGCAGGCGTCCCAATGTGCACCCTTGCACACTATGCAAGTGGGTCATTCCAGCACATGACTGGCAACACAGTGGGTGTACGCCCGTCGTCGTTTTCCTGGGCCATGGCCCAGGTGACAGATACCCTTTTCGATCACGAGGGGGAGCACATCCAGTTCCCCACGGTGGTGGCCAAGATCCATGCCACGAAACAGGCATTATATGACATGCCCAATGTGTGTGGGGCCATTGATGGGACACACATTGCCATCCTAACACCATCTGTGAACAAGGAGGCTTACTGCATCCACAAGGGTTTCCACAGCATCAATTGTCAGGTAGTGTGTGATGCAAATGTCATCTTCATAAATGTGTGTGCCATGTTCCCTGGATTGAGCCATGACAACTATGTACTGAACTCCTCTTGTCTCTGCACCATGCTGTGTGCAGGACAACTGTACAGATGGATGCTAGGTGAGTATACTGTTGCAGCATGATTCAGCTCCACCAGTGGCCAGCCCCACCACCACCACTAACACGGTGTTCCTCCCCACTGCAGATGACAGTGGGCACCCCGTGACCATACCTGATAATGTTGATCCTGTTCCCGATCACACCTGTGGAGGAAGCATACAACACACCCCACAGGAGGACCGGAGCATAGTGGAGAGGACCACTGGGCTACTCAAGATGTACGTCAAGTGACTTCACACACCGGTGGGACCATCATGCTGTCACCCGCCAGGATGTACAGGGTGTTTACCATGTGTGCCATGCTTCACAATGTCATTAAGTGGGGGGACATGTCCCTGCCACAGGTCCCACCCACTGACCCTTGGGATCATGGGGCTGAGGAGCTGCCATGTATGGAGCTCGGGATAGTGGCCGGATGTGCAGCCTGGTGGGCACTAGTCGAGGGCATGTTCCAGCAGTGGTGGTAGTACATGGCATACAGACATTGGGCTGTGCTGCCTGGGTTATGGTTGGAGACCCCGGATGGTCCACACCATGGCTCACCAGATGGATGTGTACGAGGCCGTGCGGTTCACACCACAGCCCTGTGTAGTGTGTATCCCATGCATCATGCAGTGGGCAGCAATGGAGTGCATGATGATGCAAATGTGAACTGAGTGCACCTGTATCGGGGGGTGGGGGCACCCCGTGTGCCTGGAACCATGTACGGCACCACGGGGGCATGTGCAAGTGTGCCCTACACTGTGCTGTGTGCTGCTGTGATGGCATGGGGGTGCCATGTGCATGGTTCTTAGCACTGATCATAGCGTCGGTGTGTGCCACACAGTGACATGGTGCAGACTGGTCTGGTGTGTGGGCAGTCAGACGTGGTGTGTTACCACTGCCAATGTGAATGCCCCATGGCATGACACCATCATTATGCCGACTGCCTGTCAACATGAACCTATTCTGTGGGGTGCCCATTGGGCTTCACTTGCAGTCATGTGGATGACTGTGTCTAGTCACCAGCTGTGGGCCCTTGCCCATGCCACAAGGTGTGTCCAGCACCCGCACTGTGAGGGGTCTGGGGATGCTCCATCTGAGAGGTCACACACGGGTATGTCCTGGATGCCTGTGTCCCCCAGCGTGTCAGCCTGTGAGCCCCCTCGTCAGTGGAGACTACATGCAAGCCCTGTTGCTCTGCATCATTCCCCATGACTGGTCCTGCATTCTGTTGCACTCCCGAGGAGGTGTCCGTCTGGGTGTACTGTTGTACGGCCATGGCCTGGTCAGGGCCTGGCACCAGTGAGGACCACTTCATGCCCAAGCCCATAGTGTGTGGCGGTGTGCATGATACAGCTCTCGGGTGTGCAGGGTGGCCCTGTAGATGCAGCAGCATGTCCTCCTGTGTTGTGGCTCAGCAGTCAATGCCCCTGCACATTCCATGGATGACATCTGTCAGAGCAGTGATCATGGCCGTGTTCAGGTGCTGTGTCTCCAGCCTGTTCTGTTCCAGCTGCTGGAGCATGCAGTACTGTGCCTCCATGTAGCTTTGGGTATGCATTTCTCTGCTGTGTCTTGATGGCTGTGTTGAGGTCCCCTCATCCCCACTGTCATTGGGGCAGGACTGGGCAATGTCCCCGGGGTGCCCCTTCCATTGGCTGGTGCATGTGTGTCGGTGGTGCCAACGGACATGGATGGGCCATCTGTGGGCACACTGCCTGGGGCAAGGGGTGACCATCCATGCCCATGCTGCTCCCCTCCTCCTCCTCTTGTTGCCTTGCTCCCTGACAACGTGTCTTTCTCCTGCTGCTGTGCCACGGTACTCTCCCCCTTGGTGTCACTGTCTATCTGGGTCTCTTTATCTCCATGCTTGTTGGTACAGATTGCTTATGTTACTTCGGCAAGCGTCCATGCCACTAGTAACCCCCACACCTCCCACCCATGGCATGCATACATACTTGAGGCTTCTGGTGCTTGGCCACCTGTCCCCTGTGCCAGATGCTCCACTGTGGTATTCTTCTGCTGCGATGTCCCCCCTGCTGCCTGCTGTCCTGTGGCAGCTGTGCTTGTGGGTGCAAGGTGACACAGTTACTACCGCCATGGGGCACTTTGCCCGTTTGTCCCCTACCCCCTTAGTGTCACCTCCCTGGCATGGTGTCCACCCCATTCACCTCCCCATGAACCACAACATCTGTCAGAGTCTCAGACACCATCTCCTCCAGGGGCGTCAGTTGCATGTCCATGTTTAGGGGGCCACCACCCATTCTCTAGTGCACCCACGGAGCCATAGACACCTTCTTTTTTATGGCAGCCTGCAGGTCATGCCACTTGTGCTTGGTGACGGTGCGGGCCTTCAGGCCAGCGGCATTCATGCCAGCCTGGATGTCCAGCCACAGTCTGCCCTTCACCTCAGGGGTGGTGGGCAGTGCCTGTGCCTCATACAGCCGGCTGTAGTTCTGCCAGATGTCACTGACCATCGCTGCCACGGGCCCACTGGTGAAGTTCGGGCTCTTGGATGTCCGCCACCCCATGTGCAGACACAAACATGGCCATGTTTGCCACATCTGGCTGCCCATTCCTCCCATTCCTGGGGCAGGGGGCTGCTCTCCACTCCCTGCATCCACCATCCTGTGGGATGCCCTGTGTTGTGCAGCATTCATGTCCACGCCACTATATGGCGGGGTCATGGGGTGGTCCCATGTGTCCCGGTTATACCCCTGTGGGGTGCACATCACACTACATGCACCATCCAGGCATGCCCCCAGGGTGTGAACAGTGTGTGGTGCAGTTTGTCCATGCCAAGTGTCAGGGGCGCCAGTGCGGTGCATAGCTGCATGCCGTGGATAGTACAGTTTTTGGCGTGGTTTCTGCTCTTTCGTGCATAGGCACCACTAGCAGTAGTTAAAGGGGCAGCACGGTCAAAATGTACAAAAACAAATGTTACGCAGAGTGTTTTGATATGTGTGTGTGTATATGTATGTATGTATCTATGTATGTATGTGTAGTCCTAGTACATCCTTCCTTTGTTTGCAATTAGAATTTTTTTTGTAACGTGCCTGCTAGTTTTATGATCCCTGGGGATCTCCATGCTCAAATTTTTAATTACTCTTCTTTTTCCTACAATGCTTCCTGTCCCATGTGACAGTGATATGTCCAGGAACATGAACTCAGGGAGGGTAACCTGCTGCAACAGTACTCTGCTGTTAGGAGCCTAATGTTCTGGCTTCAAATAAACAACTCTTTGTGATTCAATATTTTTGGTTTCCCTACACACAGCCTCGAAAAAGTACACAAATCACCCCATGTCATTAATGCTATAACAAGTGAAGACTCTAGCTATTTCCTTATAGAACAGTCCACTCATTTATGCCTCAGATGTTTGCCAAACTGTAAATGTAGCTTTTACTGGATGAGCAAAGGTACTTAAAATCACAGCTCTACTGTTGTAAAATTCACTCGTAAACCAGCACTTGCTAAATCAATGGTCCTGGACACAACACTGTCACATAGGACAGGACGCATTATAAGAAAAACAAGAGCAATAAAAAAATTCTAACATGGAGATCTCCAGGTGCCATAACACTAGTTGGCTAAATTTAGGAAAAAACTCTTAATAGCAAACAAAAGGAAGGACACACTAGGGTTACACACACATATCAAAACACTCGACACAACACATGTCCACAGGATTTGGCCACTTGACTTCAATGCCAAGAAATGCAAAGTTATGCACACTGAAGCCAAGAATCCCAGTACAGAGTACTACCTGGGTAGAGTCCAGGTATCTGCATCAGAGGAGGAGAAAGACCTGGGAGTGATGATCACTAGTGACCTGAAGCACTCCACACAGTGCAAGAAAGCAGCAGCAAAGGCAAACAAGATGTAAAGCATGGAGTTCAGTACTGGTGACCACACCTCAAAAAACACATTAATCTGCTGGAGAAGGTCCAGAGGAGGGCTACAAGATGATAGCCAGTCAGCAAGGTAAAGTATACGAGAAGAGGTGGAGGGCACTGAACATGTACTCCCTGGAGGAAAGGAGAGAGAGAGAGAGAGAGAGAGAGGGAGAGAGAGAGGGCACATGTGAGAGACGGGGGGGACATGATTGGGACTTTCAAGTACTTTTATTTATTTTTTATTTTAGTCTTTGGTAACCGGGTAAGGCCCACTAGGCACAAGTGCCTGTTTTCAGGGGTGACCTGGGAGCACTGGGCGGTTAAGTGACTTGCTCAGAATCACACAGTATGCAAGTGGAGGTTGTGAGAATCAAACTCAGGTCTGGTCTGCTGGATGTACCAAGCTCTTTCACAGCTTATTACGCTAACCTCTAGGATATACTGCCAGTCCACTTGAAAGGGATAAATAAGGTTGATAAGGAGACTCCCTTTAAGCTGAATGGCAAGCATAACATGAGGGGGCACAGTCTTAAACTGTTGGGGGGAGGTTAAACAGGGAGGTCAGGGAGCACTTCTTCACAGAGAGGGTGGTGGATACTTGGAATGCGCTGCCAGAAGAAGGTAATCACGCTGAAGACAGTGGGCAGTTTCAAGAGCGGCTGGGATAGGCATGGGGGCAGGTAAGGATCATGGGTAGGAAGGATGGGAGGAGTGGGGGGGCAGGACAGTAGTTCAAGCTGTGGACCCTGCGATATGAGCAGACTGGATAGACCAAATGACCTTCTTCTGATGGCTTCTTCATATGTTTCTATGTAAGTTTGTATGTTTTTGCAAATAATGACTGCACTACTACTTTTATTACAAAACAGTTGGCCGGCTCCATGGTTCCAAGTGGTGGGGCACCCACTTGGCATGCTGTTGACCTGGGTTCAAACTCTGAGTCCAGGATGTTAGTAGCAGAGACCACCGGGGGTGGAGATGACAGAGTATCCACATGGACATTCTCCTCATGGGGAAGGGTGCTGCACCACTCTGAGAGCAACACCTGGTGGTGTGTGGAGCATTGCCAGCATGGGTGACCATATGTTGGCTAGCTCTGCCTCCAGGGCACTGCAGCAGTGCACACTACTGGGGTGCAGAGATGGGCCCAGAAAAATGGAAACTAGCACCCATCTCAGCCTACTGGATGAAGTCTGCCTAGACCCTCCCATACCACCACAGCCCCCTTACCACACTGCTCCAGCCCCCAGACCTACTTACCTCAGAGGACCCCCTTCTTGCCCCCCAGTGAGGGGTATCCCCCTGGCAGGGATGAGTCAGACCCTGAGAGGATGCGGTGACAACCTAGGGAGCCAGGTGGCAGAAAGCAGCAGCGAAGGGTGAGACTGGTGGGCAGAGAGGGACGTTGAGCAGCCAGGAGTGGGAGGTCGGGCGGCGTAGGGGAAGGTACAAAATAAAATACAACACAGTGCAAATAAGTTACAGAACTGCAGTAAATAAAATAAACTGAAGAGCAGTCATGCTAGTGAGGGTCACAACATTATGGTTCTACTAATCACAGAGGCAAGCAGGAGTGAAATGATGATGAAGATGATGATGATAAATCTTTATTTTTCAACAAAGATAGAACTGTTCAGACTCTGCAGTCTTGTTTACAAAGTTGTCCTGCTTGGATACAATGTTTCTTTCATACAAAGGTGAAATACAAGAGGTTTCAGACTGACAGTATAATATACGTGTTAGATACAAAGTTTTTTTATATACAAGGAAGAATACATTTAGATACAAAGTTACTTAGTACAAAAGTTTCTTATCTACAAAGGAGAGATAAATTAAACCTACTAACAGGTATCACTGCAGCAGATGTATGTGACATTTCTGTATAATCAATAGCAGGTGCAAATATCGAGTAAACGTTTGTTTAACAAGGTTTTGAATGCTGTTGCAGCATAATTTCGGCTTTATATTCTGGATGCTGTTGGCGCTCCACTGCAACGGAGATGCAAGAGTTTCTGGGCATGGCAAGATCTGAGCTCATATGCTGTACGAGGAAGAGGGATCAGTAGGCTGTATAAATATTGCGGGAGCTTAATGCTGTGACTAAACTGTGCACCTAAAAAGGTCAGAGGTGATGGTGTATCTTCTGCTTAGGGATGATCACTCCACTTGCATGTACACAGAACAGTAGTGAGTACAGAATAAACAGCTCAGTACAAAACAGCACAGGGAGTTGTGAAAGATGTCCAGTTTGACCAACTGGGTTTGGGCCACATACCCATAATATCCATGGACAACATCCCCCTAGATAATGAAGGGCAACAGCATGTGCTGATCTGCCAATGTCCTATGGGCCAAGGAGAGGCAATCCTTGATGCAATTCAGGCACCCGGCCTGAGGTACAATGCAGAGGATAATTTATTCATTGAATTTGGGTAACCGAGCAGGCCCTCTAAGACAAGACAGTCCCTTTTTCAGGGGCGACCCGGGAAGTGCAGTACACTGACAGTACATTCATTGATACAAGAAGTTAGACAAGGAGTAGTCGTACAGTAAGAGAGTACATCGATTACTTTCAGTTATGCAAAATAAGCAATGTAAAGCACAGTCAACAAAACCTTACATACAGGCATCATTTACATTACCTTTTTTTGTAGTCAGAGATAAAGAGATAGAGAGAGTGGAAAGGTAAGCTAGGAGAATCGTGCAAGGAGTGAACAAGGGTCAGGAGTCAGCAGAAGCAAGAGCAAGGTGGGGCAGTTAGATGAGATAACAATGAGCTTTGAAATTGAGAGTGGGAGGTGCAGACCAGTATATAAAGAGGTAGAGAGTTCCAGCAGGACACAGCAGAAAATGCAAATAATCTCTGAGCCATGGAGAGCCATCAGTTTGGCCCTGAGAGAACATACACGCATATGAAGAAGCCAGAAGAAGGCCATTTGGTCTATCAAGTCTGCTCATGTTGCAGGGTCCACAGCTTGAGCTACTGCCCCTGCCCTCCCTCCCCACTCATCCCATCCTCCGTACCCATGCCCCTTACCCTTACCCTCCCCCTTCCCCTATACTTGTCCCAGCCTCTGTTAAAGCTGCCCACTGTCTTCAATGAGATTACCTATTTTCCTTGTATATATTTCCTATATTTAGAGCTTATAGTGATTCTTTTATCCACAGCTTTTTTTAAATGAGATAGCTTGTACTTTTTCAACATTAACAAGACTGAGTTAAACCAAAAAGAGGTTTTATATCTCAACTTTTGCCAAAGTTCTTTCTCCTTTAAACATCTTTTGACAAGGGTATCATCATTTTTATTAGTTACCCGAATCCAGAAATTTAATTTTCTTGTGTGTATTAAGGCATTAATATTAACCAATCCCAACCCTGCTCTTAGATAAAAAGAAGGACAAGAGTGGCCGAGTTTTAACATTCCTCTCAATGATTTATATAATGGGACCATTCATTTATTAAGATCTCTAGCATCCCATACTTCACAACCATAGAGTAACTGAGCTTCTACTTTGGATCGAATAACCTGGATTAATGGATGTATAGTCAAGCCGCCATATAAGTAATTAAACTTATTTAAGCCGGCTACAATTTTCTTTAACTTTTGGACAGTCATTTCCAGATGTTTAGTCCAGCTGCCATTTTGCTGTATAGTTACACCCAGATATAAATATTCTGATACAGTTTCTATTTTTTCCACACCCATAGACCAGGTCCCTTTAGAATTTGAATTTCCAATAACCATTGCTTTTTTTTTTTTTTTTATTCGTATTAATGGATAATTGAAGTGTAGTTGATTGTTTATAAATATAATCACATTTTTTTTGAAGACCTGACTTAGTCAGAGACAACACTATGATATCATCAGCGTAAGCCAGTACAGGAATTGGAAGATCCTTAATTTTAGGGGAATCAATGTCCACCTCAATACAATGTTCTAAAACCTCTTCCAGGTAAAGTGAGAATAATAAAAGCACTAATATTCAGCCCTGTCTCACACCCTGGTTTATTTCTAAAGGCATTGATAACTGCCCTTTGAGACCCAGTCTTATCTTTGCCCATGTATTAGTATAAAGTTGGGATATAATTGATACCAAAGTTAAATTAATACCTCTTTTCAAAAGAATCTGCCACAACTGAGGTTATATGACAGAACCTAGGCAGGCCAGTCAGCACCTGGCCACAGTGTTCTGCACCAGCTGCAGTCAGCAGAGGATCCCTCCACTGACCTCGAAGTACAGAGCATTACAATAGTCCGGCCTGGAAGTCACAAAGGTGTGTACCAGTGAGGACAGGTAGAATCAAGGATTTAATTCAGGCAACATTCCTTAAGTGGTGAAAACCACTTCGGACCACAGACGACACCTGAACTTCAACAGCCTGTCGTCAAGGACAAGGTGCATCAGTACTTCTCAAAAAATCTTTTGAAGAGTACTTCTGAAAAATTGAGGAATACAATGGGCCTGTCCACACCTTATGTTGAGCACTGCCAAAGGGACACCCTCGTGAGAGGAAGTATAGATGAGGTTGAGCCACATGTCATCACCAACTGGCCATGGTTGGTTAGGTAGAATTCCAACTGGCCAAGAGAGGGACATTGAATGCTAGAAGCCTTCAGCTTATGTTGCTTTAGATCAAGGTTCACTATATCAAAAGCCTTGGCCAAGTCTATAAAAATTAGCCATGTGTGTGCATCAGGGGCTCATCTTGGCATCCTAGGGGCTGGGACAACAGCAAAGAGGAAAAAAACCTGATTGCTGCTGGAGGACATCAGCCCCTCACTGCTAGCCCCACATCACAGATCATGGTGCTCTCTCTGGTGCACACTGATCAAGTCTCCCTGGGGGCCATAGTGGCCCCACCTTTGGGTGGGAAGCTAGGGTGGAAAGGGAGAGAAGAAGTCCCTGGGAAGGTAAGTGATGGGTCTGGGTAAGAGGGCTGGGACCAACAGAGGGCTGGTCAGAAGACAGGAGGAAATTCAACAAATAAATTTTTTTTTTTTTTTAATTACCTGAGGGGTGTGCCCTTTGTCGATGCCAGTTTGTATATTTTTTTGTAATTCTCAGGAGGGATGTGTAGTGCCCTGCACAGAAGCCCAATTGATACAGCAGAGCCCGCCTCGATGCAGCACAGTAACATGCAGTAAGTGACATGTCACAAAATACTGCAGTTAAACAAGGGCTCAATTGCCATTGAATTGCTCTGTTTCCTGCAGCATTTTTGTGACATACTGCTTTGCATCCCGGCTGGTGCCGCCTGTAGGTGGAAAATAACTTAGTTCTGTTATAATAAATCAGTTAATTGTCTGCTGATCAGTCATTCTAGAGTTTAAACAGCACCTTTACTCAATTTTTTGTAAATCCCTCCTTAGAAACACTGTAGTGCCCATCACCTGCCCCAAATTTTAATGCTAGTAACCAATTCAAATGTGCTTGTATTTTGGAAGGGACGGGATCGTATTTTGGCTCTGTGGAGCCAAGAACCTGATCCCTTCCACTTCCTGATTCCTAGACACACCCCTGCATGCTCAAGTTTTGTGATGTAAGTATAGGGAGAGCAAGCCGGCCTGGTGGTGTAGAGGGCTGGGGTGCTGCAGCCTTACCTCTTACCATGCTGATGACCTGAGGTCTGGAGCGAACTTGGGTCACCAGGGGTTGGCCAGGGAAGAGAGGATTGAGCATCCAGAGGACAGCTCTCCTTACCTGGGGAGGGATGGGATGAGGCTCCCAGGCATCAGTGACACCTGGTGGAGACATGGTGTGCTACAGTCAGAGCCAAATAGAGGCATGGGGGGAGGCACTGGTGGACATCCGTGAGACATGTGAGGGAGTGCACGCATTCTGCAGGGGATATCATTGCATGTCTGAGTCTCCTGGGGGGGACGGTCTCACCCAGAACAAGGATAAACCCTGAGACAGTGGTAGGTGCCGATGTGCTCAGGCTCCCACACCCACCACCGGGCCCCACCCACCTGGGTCCTGATCTTCCATCCACTGAACTGAGCCTGGATGATACTGGATGTCTGAAGTGCCGAGAGTTGTGGTAGCCCCATCCGGGGAGGTGCAAGCCAGGGGGTCTCTCTCCAGGTAGGTAGGTTGTAGCTGATCTCCGGGAGGGAACCCAGGATGGGGGGGGGGGTCAGGCTGGGCGGGGGATGTCTGAAAGGGGTCACTGGCTTGGCAACAAGGAAGGAAAAATAAATGTTAAAAAAAAAAAAAAAAGGTATAGGGAGAGCACGGGGCTGACAGCCATAGATTTGTATAGGGTTGAATTTTAAACTACAGTTTTGACTATTTTAGAGGGCTGATTCAAACAAATCAATGCCACTGTTCAACAATTATGGAAGAAGGATCACAACTGCTAATCTGCATACTGAGGAAACACGCCAGTTCGCAGGGAGCAGCTGATGATGTATGTGATATGTCTGACTATGGCAGGGGTACCCATTTTATGGAATTTTGGACCAGAACCATCCAGACCACCGCCTCTGAAGGGGTTAAGGGTAGTGAGCTTATTGAGGATTTCCAACTTCAGGACTGGGGTGAAACTGAAAGGCGGTTGCTGAAAATCAGAAAGGGGGCACTCTAGGTTTGGGGAAGCAGTATGGTGGCCACAAGGACTGTTAGACAGTTAACATGAGAGTTAAAGCCTTCAGCAAAGAGTTTATTTTCACTTCTGATGGAGGTACCCAGTGAGTTCCTGGACAGCGGGAGTTGGCACAGGGTACAGAAGGTTATAGGTAGTGTTCCAGAATGTGCCAGGGTCACCAGCGGGAAGAAAAAATGTATCTGAGTATTAGTACAAGAGGCATGCAAGCCTGTGAAGTCAGTCATCTCCCTCCCACAGGTATTGTGCCTGCCATTCCACCTAGGAATGTTCACTTAGCACTAGCAAAGTGGGAACAAACTCCCTCCCCCGAGGAGGTGAGCGTCCTGTGGAAATGCTCAAGTCAGCTTCTCCCTGGCCAACTCCCCATGACCTGGACTCATTCCTGAACCCAGGTCACCAGGGTCACAAGCGGCAGCTCTACTATTGGACTAGAAGGGTTTTGGATATCAGTCCCATGGAAGTCCCAGTTTTTGATGATTAACATATACATACAGTGTCAACTGTCTAAAATTATACTGCAACCTGTTCACTAAGTACACTGATACACAGTTTTCTAACAATGGGGGGGGGCCTTTCTTTATTAACACTTTTTCTTTTGCTACATGATTGAAATATATTAAATTGCGACATGGTGAGAAAATTGTGAACCATTTGACCATTTGATTGACCGAGAGACCAGTACAGGAGTATAATTACGAGACCACATTTACACTCCTGTACTTCATTAGTGTGTGCACCAGTTCAGCTACAGTACCAACACACATCTCACACTATGGAGATGGCATCTGGGCTGCTGTTGGTAGCAGGGCAAACAAGATGACAGGCAAGAGCTCTGTTGTTCGGAGTTGGAGGAAATAAAAACAGCGTAGCAGTTACAGTTTTCATGCTGGAACAAGCTGCAAGTTTGCAGAGGCACTGCACTTTGCAATAGGAAATGTGTGTGTGTGTGTGTGTGTGTGTGTGTGTGTGTGTGAAGTTATGTCTGTTGCAACAGACCTGGATGAAGAAAAAGTGAAGATAAGTGACTGCAGTTTCCGTGCTGGAACAGGGACTACTTTGTCAATTTTCATCAAATGCAATCATTCTGAAGCATTCCAAAGTGACACAAGTTAAATTTTATTTCCATCAGTGGCCCACAATTTTTCTCTCCATTGCATAAGTGTGATAAGACACTTCAGGGACGTGTAATTATGGAGAATAACTGCACTTTGCTCTTGGGTGTTTAAAGGAACTCGGCGTAAGCGCCTCATGCCTAAAAAAACACCCTTGAGCTGTGCAATAATTCCCCCATAATGACACACCTTGGCATATTTTATTGCATATCTAATAACTACTTTATCTAGCAGAAATTATTCTTGCCAATAAGTAATCCATATTCATAGTACCGAAAATCGTTGACATACATGTTAAATTCCTCCTCCTCTATGGGATAATGAAAAAATAATTATGTTTAATCATAAGCAACAAAATTCAATAAATTAATGATAAAACAATGACTAGAAATGTGACATTCTTATTGGCAAGCAGCATTCTAAGACAGTTACATTAATGGCTAGAAACCCTCATGTACAATTAAAAGATTACAGTTTAAATACTGATGACAATTAGATGTTTTTGGTGCAGTATTAGCCACTACGTAGCAATTTAAATCACAGAGTGCAGTGAGAAGGAAATAATGTGATCTACAGAGAATTGAACCCAGGACCCCGGAATACCATCCAATGCTCTAACCACTGAGCTACAGGCTCACATGGTTTGATCTGGGCTTGCCAAACACACTTCCATTCTCTTGCATTGCAAATTCTGAAACTAGGAATGATTGAGAGGACACAATGTTTTTGTGCAGTATCAGCCACTGCGTAGCAATCAAATCACAAACTGCAGTGAGAAAAATATAATGTGATGCACTGGGAATTTAATCCAGGCCCCCAGAATAGTTGTAGTTGATCAGTCGCTTTGATTAATGAAAATCACAACAGTAAGTAGTATAAAAATATCTGGAAATATCACCCCCACAGAAGTCAATGGGGCGTGCTCATGCAGCCTTCGTTTTGTGACATCATAAAACAGGGCTACGTGGACCGGCATGGGGGCATGGTTTTCGGACTGCGAAGTTAGTCTTTTTTTTTTGGTGCTATGCTGAAAAGCTATTTTATGAGGGAAATTACTTTTTCGCCAAAAGGAATTTAAATGCCACATTTTGCCTGCGGACTCCTCTTCAGGCCAGTTATCGACCGTGCTGTGGGGGTCATAGTAGGAACCTGCTCTTTAACTTACTTGTTTACTGCAGGATTTTATCAGACTGATTGTGCGAACTTCTAAGCTGCCATTTTCTGTAACTACAAATCCCAGAATCCCCTCAGGTGATGTTAAAGCCAGGCTACAGCAGTTTGAGATTCAACAGCTTGCAGCGTATGTTTAGAGTTTTTATAAGCTCTGATCATTTGGTTGCTGGTCCTGCTGTCCTCCTGATTAAGTATAGTCACAGAGGATGGTCCGTAGCTCCAGGAGAACATAGACAGGAGTAAACATCTCATCTGAGCTTATAAAATCTCGAACATGCTCTGCAGACTTCTGAAACCCATTAACAGGAGGTAACCCAACTTCTTTTAATGCCTTAGTGTTTAATTTTCAGTACCTAAGCACTCGTAATCCTTTGTAAAACTACTGCAGTTCTTAACCAGAGCTTTTTTAGATTATTTGGTTTTCATGTTTCATTCTTTTTGTATAACTCTGACAGTTAAAATACATAACATAACATAACGTATACACACACACACACACACACACACACACACAGTAGAACGTTTGGCAGGGAATTTGCACAGTGAGCCAAATTTTGCTTCCAGGTGCGTCCTGGGAGCCCAGGAAGATATAATGACTTGCTCAGAGTCACACAGTACACATGTGGCAGTTGTGGGTTTCAAATCCCGATCGGCCTAGTCTCCAGGTTCACAGTTTAGTGCTTTAAGCCTCTAGGTCAGGTACAGTGTTGCTTCATTCATTACAAATAAACTGGAGAAATGTCATATTATAAAAAAACAAAAGCATGAGATTAAATGCACGCTGACATTAGAAAACAAAATCAACATTTTAGTCATTGGCGTTCTTCAGGAATTATCACTAAACAACTAAGCAACTTTTATTCTTTTTTATTGTTTAGAGATAATTCTGGAAGAAGACTTAAGGTTAAAACATAAGATTCTTTTTTTTTTTAGTCCTACCTTTTTTCTTCGGCGCCCCCTCACCCACCACCCCACTGGATAGTGCCCTCCCAGCCATCACCAACCTTCTCAGGGACGTTACTGGTTACCCACCACTGGCCCAGGACTACAGCATGGTGGGTGGCCCTCTCTGTTAGTCATGTGTGGGCATGCAGTGGGTGCCCTGCTCTGTCAGTAGTGTGTGGGTATGCAGAGGGTGCCCTGCTCTGTCGGTAGTGCATGGGCATGCAGAGGGTGCCGGCACAGCTTTGGCAGGTGCTGGGATTTTCTCCTCCATTTTTCTCCCATTGAGGGTGTGGAGATGCAGTCACATGCATGTATGCACACTGGCAACTATGCTGCCACCTAATGTCCACCAGGGACAGTCACAGAGAGGGATGTTGACTCTGTCCTTCCTGTGGGAGGAAAGCTGTCCATGGGATGCTAAATCTTCCCTCCTCTGGCTAGTCCCCGAGTGGCACAAGTCCATTCCCAAACCCACAGTGAGCGGTAGGCGAAATAGCAATTCTTCTTTTTTTTTTTTACTTTATACGTTGTAGCTCCTCGGCTGGGGGGGGGGGTGCTCCTTTGGATCACCCAATTCAGGCTTCCTTGCCTCGGTTGCTGCCCCGGGCCCAGTCAGAGCTCAGACCTCTCTGCCCTGCCATCCCAGGTTGTCTCACCGTGGGGATTTATCCCACGCACCGCGGAAACCTGAAGCCAGGGGCTGGGGGTGCCAGTTTATGGCACCCACTGTGGCACCGATGGGAGTTGGCAGTCATCACGCTGGAGGATTGCTTTTGACCCCTTTATCTCCCCATGGCACGAGTGTGCAATGGCATCAAGGATGCTTCTGTGCACGCTATCGTCCACAGTACGCCCGACGCCTGCCCACACCAGCCCACAGTTTGATCACCGAGCTACACCTGCCCCCCAGCCATTGCCAGGGATCAGTGTCTCAGCGATTGTCCCATCCCTCCCTCCCCAAAGGAGGAGATCAGTCCAAAGAATGCTCAGTCTTCCTTCTCCCGGCTGACCCCTGGCACCCTGAGTCCATTCCCGAACCCGGGCCACCGGTGTGACGCAAGGTGCGGCGTCCAATGCCTCAATCCTCAGTGCCACTGGGCCAGTCATGACATATCAGTTCTAATGTTATTTCCTACTTTCTGCATGCATTTAATATTACTCTTTTGTTTCATTTGCAGCCTGCACACTAACGAAGCACTCCATCAATACAGGATATAAAACCTGTGAATAACTTATCTAAATTTATTTTATTTATCATTCTTTTGCAGTGCTCTGGGAAATAACTCCCTCTATTTTAGGGCTATAAATTTTTACAATAATTTGCCGAAACCCATTGTGAATTGTACCAAAATCTCCACCTTTAACAGATCATTCAATCTCCACCTTTAAAAGGTAATTTAAAGGTTACTTGCTTGATAAATCTGTTTGTGTTTTATTTGATTTTACTCTGACAATATCTATTATGTCTATGTTCTTTGTGTTACATGTATGTATTTATGTGTTCTTTGTATACAGGATGCTTGGGAAAATGGGCATGTTTCGCTCACAAGCTTTTCAGTATAAAATAAAAAAATGAAATTTGGATTACAGATTCATAATACAGCATGTCTTCAATAAATATGTATCATTTGGTTAGTAGTAGAATGCCAGCACTATGTGTGTGTGTGTGTGTGTGTGTGTGTATGTGTATCTGTATGTGCATGTGTGCACACAGGTGTGTATATGTGTGTGTGTGTGCATACAAGGGTGTGTGAGTGTGCGTGAGCGTGTGTGTGTGTGTGTGTGTGAGAGAGACAGCCAAGGATTACAAAAGCAGTACTATTTTTTAATTAATCTCTTCCACACTGGGATTGTAAAGAAGGTTACATAGGCTGGCCCGTTGATGCAGCTGTAGTGCTACTGCTTAAGACACCAGCAACCCATGTTTGTGAATGAGTACAGGTTATCATGGGCCAGCCATGGAAGGAAAGATTGAGCATTGAAAAGGACAGATCTTTTTTTTTTCCCCCTACAATGCTTTTTCCCCCCCAAGGGCAGGCTCACAGATCAGTCCATGTCCTTTCTGGCCCGTGTTCACCTCTTCAGAGTCACTGGGAGCCAAGTCCCCTGCAGATTGTCCCCTGTGGTGAGACCAGAAGAGGGAAGGCTGTCTTTCCCCCAGGGCACATATCCAGATGCCCATGGTGGTTGGGTGGTGGTGCAGCCCAAGAGAGGGCAGGCAGGGTTTCGTGAAGCTAGCCTGTCACCATTTACCATTTTCTGGTTCCCTTCCTCTGCCCTGGTGACACGCAAGGATGTGCATGTAAAGATGCACATGTACTTGACAGCACTGGCCCCACCCCTCAGATAGCTTGCTAACCTCTACCTCTAGGTCTCCTCCTGGTGGCAGTCAGAGGCTGAGACGGCTTGCTTCCCTGGAAGAGGAGAGCCGTCCTTGGGAAACTCAATCCTCTATCCCCCCCAGTTAACTCCCAGTAACCCGAGCACACTCTCAAACTCAGGTCACCAGCGTGGCGGCGGCAGCACCACCGCCATGCCACAGGGCCAGTGACAGCTCTCTTTCCTCATGCACAAGGGGATGCTGCTCACACAAAGGGACTGCCACCTGGTGGAGACCAGTGAGCAACAGAGCTGAGAACACCAGAAGGGGATGGGGTCGCCAATGGACACCTGTCAGGCAGTGTTACTGCTTGCCGGGACCAGGAAAGTAAACCAGGAGGCCAGGATGAAAAGGTTGGCCATACCAGCTGGCACCCTCTGCAGGCTCTCGCACAGATGACACAGCTGGCTGCCAGCCAAAATCAATGGCCCTGCGCCCGTGGTGGTTAACTTACAAGTCCTTGAGCAATCAGTGACAGGGCTAGGAAGTGCCACCGGATGTGACCAGAACTGGAAATGGCTCAATATAAAAAATAAAAAAAAAAGATTGCATAGATACCTAGAATCTGTTGGCACATGAAGACTCAGTGGCCCATCCACTCTTCCCATTACCTGCCTGACTCCGTGTCCGGCCTAAAGCCAGACTGGATATACTGAGCTTATTGCCCTAATGGCATTTTGGTACCCCCCCCGACTATTTATTCTCTCCCTTCCCATAACCCATACTGTCCCCTTGTGTCTGTCCCATCAATGCTTGAACTCCATTACTGACTTGGCTTCAACTCCCTGCTTGGATAAACTATTACCTTCATCCACCACATGCTCTATGAATGAAGACTTCCTTGCATCCCTTGTGAATCTCTACTCCCCCTGCCAACAACTGCCATCTGCGCTCCCTGGTTTAGATGATTAGAAGTTTTCTCCAGAATAAAATCTACACTTCCTAAATATGTAGATAACATTTATTTTTAAAAGCAGAATGTGAAGCCGGCCCGGTGGCGCTGAGGGTTGAGGCGCTGGACGCCACACCTCGCCCCACGCCGGCGACCCGGGCTGGGAGCGACTGGTCGCCGGGTGGGTCAGCCGGGGAGACAGGCTTGAGCATCCAACAACAGCTTGCCTTCTCCGGGGAGGGATTCGGCCGATGCCCAACACTTGCATGACCCCAAGCGGAGGCTCGAGGAACGGCAAGCCCCACTAGGGGATGGCTGGCCTTTGAGCAGCACGGACGTCGATGCGTGCATCATGACGTCTGGGGAGGTCGTTGGCTGCTCGGGGAGGGAGAAAACGAGGAACAAGCCTGCCTCAGCCAGGAAGATGGGAGGACCGTGGCCATGCCCACGATTTGCCTGTGCCCACCCAGCAAACCACAGACTGACGAAACGTAAGTAACGGGGTTTGATCCCCCGCCTTGTCCCCGCCCAGGGGGTAATCCATGGCTCCATGGGGTCTGGTGGTCTGTATGGGTAGGGCTCCAGGCAGTGGGATGTCCAATTGTCCTCCCTGAAGGGTCGGAGGTGGCAGGCTGGGGGGAGGAATAAAGTGTAATTTCAAAAAAAAAAGCAGAATGTGTTCTTTTATAATACATTTTATTTATAACATAGCTTCATCATTGGGATTACCCGTTCAGCCTGTTAAATCTTCACTGCAGCCTTCCAGTATCATCTCCTATCTATTTCTAAGGGTACCGGTTTTAACTAATATTTTTCCAGTTTTCAACTGGACTGTGTATGATCTATGTCTCATTATTATGTAATCCTGAATATTATCAGCAATTAGGTTTTTTTTCGTTGTAAATTAACCTACATCTTAAGTTAATTACACACACACACACATATATATTTATAGTATATATAACATTTCTGATGATTTCCTTTAATGATCAGATAAGATGAGGGGGTAGTTAATAGGAGGGGAGGGGCAGCTGCAAGTTGAGGGGCTAGCTGCACAAATCGGGACGACTTGATAGACCGTGATTGCCTGTTTCTGCTGGCATTTTCATATGTCCGTATGTCTATATAATGAGCTCTGATTAAATGCCATAATAATTGAGTATGATGTCATACCCAGTTGTTAGGGGGGGTTTGTTTCAAGTCATGCTTCAGCTCCACAGTGCTCCCTTCCACCTATGAGCCAGAAAAAACTGCTCTTGCGACAGCTGCAGTAAACAAAGCGTAATTCAGTATCAGCACCATCTAGTACCTTTTTTATTTTAGTCTTTGGTAACTGGGTAAGGCCCACTATACACAAATGCCTGTTTTCAGGGGTGATCTGGGAGTACTGGGCAGTTAAGTAACTTGCTCAGAGTCACACAGTATGTAAGTGGAGGTTGTGAGAATCAAACCAAGGTCTGGTCTGCTGCATGTAGCAAGTTTATGCACAGCTCATTACTCTAACCTCTAGGTTATACTGCCAGCCTGTGACCCTTTGACATACTGATTCCCTCCTGTTATCTTAGTGTCATTTGTAGTGACACTAACCTGTCAGAAGAAAAAAAAAAAGGTGGAAATGGAGTACAGGTTTACAATCCTTACCAGTACAGAGGCTGCGTTCATTAACCAGCAACAAAACTTACTAAAAGAATAGGTAGTGACATGGACTCCTTGCACCAAAGACGACTGTGTGTCTATGTATTTTTTTTTTTTTTAACATGCCCTCGGTGTGTGATGACCTCATAAACCTCCCAAGCTTCACTCTCGAAATTTTGAGTCAAACACCTCTGGTGAAAAAAAAATCTACAGCATACAGCCCCTGTGCAGTATTCTCTCCCTCTCTCTATCTATATATATATATATATATATATATATATATATATATGTATATATTAATTTTTACTGGCTACACCATGCTTATATTCAGAAAACAAAGACATTATTTTATAGCATGAATTACAAAGACCTTGTTAGATGATCGAGACATAACCTTTAATTACACAGGCATACATAGGCAGCTACAAACGCTGCAAAGACGGGGCCAAAACCAAATCCAAATAGTACTCACGAACTGTCCGTTCCGTGGGGAGGGGCTAGATGCATTGAGCCTATATCTCGTATGTTTGTTGACCATTTTGCCTATTTGGGAATAAAGGCTTTTATCCTGACACATCGATTGTGGAATTTGTATCTGACAGTGGATGGTTACGAGGTGCCGACCTATATGGACAGTTCGTGAGATATAACCTTTGCAGCTGAAGCTACTTGTTAAGGGGAATATTCTTGGGGGGGGGGCTGTGTGTGTTTTGTGTGTGCGCGTGTGTGTATACAGTATATCTTTCATACAGACATATTCTGTATACAATACATTACTCTTCCTATCACCAGTATACAGACAGAAACCATGTGGTATACTGGTCAGAGCACCAGTTTAGGAACTGGGAGATCCCAGGCTCAAACCACACCAGAGACAAAAATGTATTGCGTGAGTCTATACAAGTCACTTAACTTCTCTGGGATCCGTCCCCCCGCTCTGGAAATGGATAGAGGTAGGACCCTCCCCCCCTTCGGAAATGAGATGCTGAATCTCAGCTAGGCTATTCTGGGTAAATATAAACTTTCAAAAAAATAATAACAAACAATAGCTTATGGTTCTCACATACTGTATAATTCCAAATTAAAATGACTATTACCAAAGCATGTTTTTATCAATTAACGCTACAGTGCCCAATTTGTACTGTGCAGATTCCAGATGAAATCACCAATAGAAAGTGTCTAACCCCAGTATCATTAGGTCCTCTCAGCCTGCCTCCTTAGCTTCGATGGTAACTCCTGTTGAACGCTCTCTTCATCTACAGTCCTCTTCCAAGTCCCTCTTTGAGTCCCAACCTGTTCCACCAGGATGGGTGAACAGGCATTTGCCCACTTTGCCACTACCACTTGGAACTCTCTACCCCACTACATCAGGGTCTCGAGGTCCCACCTCTCATTCAAAAGTGAGTTATTTTCTTACCTTAAAACTTTAGACCATTGCTCTTGCCCTTGACATCACCCTGTCCTTTCAACCCCGTATATTTTTCCCTCCTGTTTTTTTTCTCTCCCTCACTTAGCTCCCTTTATAACATCCCCTTCCTCTATACTAAACCCTTCCTGGGTTGAATCTAAACTCTTAATCCAAACACTGCACTTAGTCTCTACTGCTTTTCTTAATACCATTAATGGTCTGTATTACCAGTATTTGTAACATAGTCACTTTTTCTAGGTATTTTGATTATTGTCTACCTTATGCTGATTAGTCCTAACTCAGTTCATGTCTTTGCAATGCTTGTGCCTCACTATTTGTATCGTATCCCTGCTACTGTTAACTTTTACTATGGAAAGTCTGTAATGTACTATACCCTGTTTAACTGTAATGTTCTGTTCCTGTATTGTACTTTCCTGAGTGGTGCCTGAAAATAGGCAGGTCTTATCTAGTGCACTTACCCGGTAATCAAAAGCAAAATAAATAATAAAATATAAACTGAATATAGAGCACTTGTATATATACACGTATATTGTATATACAGACGGATATCATTAAGCTTATAAGATGATTGTTTCTCTACTTACGAGTAAAAGTTGCATAACTCAAATTGTGATCATTTTTCAGAACGATTCTATATCTTTCCCTTTTTAACCACTTTTAAGTAATATATATATTTTATTTATTTAACCAGGAGACACACTAAACTGAAAGCTTATTTACACGTGCGACCTGGGAGTACAAGGAAGTTAAGTGACTTGCTCAGGGTCACACAGTATGAATGGGGAGGCTGTGGGATTCAAACCCAAGTCTCCAGTTTTGCAGCTCAGAGACTTAATCCATTGCGCTATACTGCCTTCAATAACTAATGTTAATATTCATTAACATTTAATTTAGCCTCTATATCTTTCCATTTTTAACGACTTTTAAGTAATATTTAATTTAGCTCCACACTTCAAACAGTCCCACAAGTAACTTACCAAAGGAGTGCAAGTATCCAAAGACCTTCTCCAAATTAACAGAATGCAACCACTGCTGTCGCGTTTTCTATCGCAGCCAGAATGATTCCAGATAACTCGCAAAAGCCTGGAGCAAACCCATTTCAGGGGATCTGATGCCGTAGGATTAAGCAGGTGCGCGATCGGATTGGCTGGTGCGCGGCGGCCGAAATGCTCTCTGGGAGTTGTAGTCCGGTCGGCGGTCGGCTCCGCAGTCGTGAGGTGGGAGAGCGGCGCGGTGAGGGCTTCGAACCCGCACTGCCGAGAACGCGCAGGCGCCAGAAACTGAGCACCTTTGGGGTTAAGGCTCTGCACACACCTGGGGTTCAGTAGGAGGCTGCGGTCCGGGGTTCAGTTATACCCCCTCGACCTTTGGTCAGTGAAACGCGGGACCCTGGCCCCTCACTGTACATACACAGCTAGCCGATAAACGCAGCGTTACCCGGATAACCTCTCCGCGTAACCCGGTCACCGGATAATACCGATTGCGGGGAAACTGAGCCATTTGCATATATAAATTTTGCTACCGAGATGCACCCAAATCATTTGCAGTTTCCCGGTAACTTCTAGTAAACGCTGTGTATGTGTCGCTGGCACAGATCAAACGAGCTGGGAGATGCACACGCAGATTAGATCCCTTGAAAGCCAGTGCCTTTTATTTCAGCAGCGTTTAATTTTGCTTGTCATGGTAAGACGTTCTGTTTCTGAGTACACAGAGCTTGCCCTGTGTTGGCAGCACTTTTCTGACGTGGGCAAGAGCCGTTTTGAGGGCTAGAATGCAGACCATCCCATCCCTGTGGGAATACCATGCCTCTCAACTGTACCACATTACGAGGAACGTTCCTCATTTTACTTCACAAAAATCTCCCTGTTCCACATTGTGAGGACTTGTCCCACATTAAGTGTTAACATTTTAAAGCAAAAATCTATAGTAAATGATGCAAAAAATTTATTATTCAATTAATAGCAGACTTTCTGAACATAAATGGAAACATGTTAACAGTGTTCTGAGCTTCTTAGGTAAAGATTTGCTCATTTGTTCCACATTTTGAGAGGCAATGTTCCACATTTGGGGGGCCAAAGGTTGAGAGGTATGGGGAATACCTCTCAACCTCCTGCCTCATAAGTCAGGGACAACACTAAAAATAATCAGGGACAAAGGACCAAAATCAGGGACACATCTTCAAAATTGGTGATATCTACTCAGGAAGCTGGTAGAATAAGGTGCTTAGTGGAAAATGCATTTTCTAAGGAAGACGAAGTGTGCAACTTTAATGTTTGATATTATTTCGTGCTTACAACCCCCACTGTTTGGTCATGGAAACACAATTTTTAGGAGGGACAGAGTAAAATTTTGAGGAAAAATCAGGAACATCCCTGAAAATCAGGGACAGTTGAGAGGTATGCCTGTGGGACAGGAGAGCTGAGAGCTGTGACGACAGGGACTTGGTGCAAAGCTGCTCGCACGCTGTGCTGCAGATTGACTGAATTTTGCTGGACGGTCTGGTCCGGTGGTTCCAGAGGTCTGTGTTCTGCCAAGTTTCCGCCATCGTGAGTGAAAAACACAACTGGAAGTGAATAAAGGCAGGACCAACACAAGAGTGGCCACTGGCCAGACTGGCTAAATTTCCGCAGCCAGTCTCTGCTGCACCTTACTGGAAGAACAGGCTGTTAGCAGAGAGGAGTGAACGCACCTACTATAGCTTTACCTTAAAGGTATATGGGTGTTTATTTATATCTCTATACTGAAAGTAGCAGGCTAAGTGAGAGGAAAAAAGATCTGTAGGCAGTGTTTGTGGCACTTTGGGCAAATTGGATAGGCCAAGTAATCCTTATCTGCCATTAGATTCTGTGTTTCTGTGTTTGGAACTTGGGTTTTAAATTGTAACAAGTGGTGTGGGGGAATTAGTTTAGGAGATTAATCTTGGGATGACTAGACTCGGGAAGCCCTGTGAAATCAGATGTGTAATTGGGACGTGGTGCTGACGGATGTTTAGTGCCTTCTTACAACAGCAGTATAAAAGTGAGTCCACTCTAACGTGTCCAGCACATTCTTGTCTCAGCAAAGGATTGGAACAGGTGACTGGCATTTTGGGCATCAGCAGGTATCCACAGGAGGAAGGGGACTCTGCCAGTCAGGTAAGGTAAGGCACCTGTTCACTACTGTACAACAGTCTCTGTTGGGAAGGATGAAAGGTCAGGGATAGGCCAAAACTGGGAACAGGAGCAGGGCCGGCCTTAAAGATGGGTGAACTACGTGGCTGCGTAGGGTGCCATGCAATAGGGGACACCTTGAATTTTTTTTTTTTTCCATGAAAATCACCTGGACAGAGAAATTTATATGGCCAAATTTTGCATCGGGGGGAAGGGGTTGAAGAATTGTCCGCCGCTAGCCACCACCTTCGCCTCCATGGCTCCAGCTCTAAAACCAGTAAATGGATTTCTGCTACTGTCTGTTTGTAGAGTGGCATCTTGGCCAGCAGCCAGTGAATAACAGGTAGCGACAGCAGCTCACGTCACATTTGTGTGCGCCCAGCCTACTGCACACATCACCCCTACGCCTAACCGTCACCAGTCATTTTGGCACCAGAGCGGCTGATTTAGTGCATGCACAAAGTGGTACTGGTGGAGAG
This sequence comes from Neoceratodus forsteri, assembly GCA_016271365.2. NCBI lineage: Eukaryota > Metazoa > Chordata > Ceratodontiformes > Ceratodontidae > Neoceratodus > Neoceratodus forsteri. The sequence goes on along the minus strand of CM057451.1, from coordinate 1,174,329,175 downwards.
GTTGATGAGTTTTGGCAGGTAGCAGCAAGGGTGAGCAGACTGAGACGAGCAGTAGAGTGTTAGCAAGACAGGCGATTAAGAAGGGGTTCAGAAAGAGCTAAGGCAAGTTGGAAGGTTTTGCTGGGTGTTGCAAAGCGGAGTCCGGACTTGAGCCAGTCAAAAAATTTTTTTTTTAAAACGACATCCTGAGTTGAGTATCCAGCTATTTGTTTCATGTTGGTGTGCGTGTGCAGGCACTGTAGGCGGCAGGGAGGTGAGGACCGGAACAATCCATGTGTGCAGCCCATACTGCACACTGCGGTAGTGCAACTCACTGAAGCAAAATAGTTTTTTGTGTGTCATAATGTTTATTTTATTTATTGTTGACCGAGTAAGTGCACTAGACAAATCCTGCCTATTTTCAGGCATGACTCCTGGGGAAGGGGAATACAGATGAATGCCAACTGACCTTGAACCAGATTAAGCTGTTGGTGGTATTTTTTTTTTTTTTAGTGAATGAGGGAAATTTGGCCAGGACACCAGGGACATTCCCCTACTCTTTTCGATAAGTGCCATGGGATCTTTAACATCCACCAATCCAGGCAGATGGGAACTCAGTTTAACGTCTCATCCGAAAGACGGCACCTCAGAAGTGCAGCACCCCTCTCATGTTGCACTACAGTGTCAGTACTGAGATATTAACCCAAGTTCCAGATGTGGGAACTGAACCCACAGCCCTCTGATTTTCCGGCCTCAGAGGTGAGTGTGTTACCTACTGAGCCACTGACACTATATATAATCGCTTGGCTTATGGTTTGACTGGAAAGGAGAGAGTCTGAAGTTGTGTTGGGCAAGCCGGAGCTTCATAGCAATAAACATTGTGATTTGTGAAATCAGAACACCCCCCACCCTTCTGAAGTTGCTGCAGAAAAATAAAAAGGGAAAAATAATTACAGTAGACTTCGTTTTGTTTTTTGGATTTGGACAATATTAAAAGGCTGTTAATGATGGTGGCTGAGAGTTCTCTCCTTTCACTAAATTAAAGATGCCACTTTGGAATGGATCATTGTGAAAAAAAAATAAGCGAACCGTTTGTAACTCCAGTTCCTTATGAAAAATCAGGTTGTAAGATGTTAGTTAGCTACTGACAGTCCATCCAAGCAAACTGCAAATTGGGACCCATTTGTGCTTGTGCATAGTTGGAAAAGAGAGTATTATGGGGAGACTAGTAAGCAAGCTTGGTAACTTAGTAGTTTGGTAGAAAGGGTAAGGAGTTAGTTAAGGGGTAGGGGGAAGAGGGTGGTAGTAAACGGAGTTCTCTCAGAGGAAGGGAGGGTGACCAGCGGGGTACATCAGGGATCAGTGCCGGGACCGGTCATCTGTAATGCCTTTGTAATTGACATCACAGAGGAGCTGGAAGGGAAGGTCTGCCTCTTTGCGGACGACACCAAACTCTGCAGGACTGACGGGTGGTGGGGGGGGTGGAGGGTTGATAGAATGAGCAGTGACCTGAGAAAACTCTATGAGTGGCCAAGGGTATGGCAGCTGGGTTTTAATGTGAAAAAAGGGAAAAAAATGCAGTTGGGGCACAGAAACCCAAGGGCAGAGTACAAGATGGGCGAAATGGTGCTGATAACCACCAAGCAGGAAAGAGACCTGAGGGTGATCATATCAGATGACCTGAAGGTGCCGAAGCAGTGTAATAAGGCAGTTGTGAGGGTGAGTGAGATACTGGGGTGTATAGGGAGGGGTTTCACCAGCAGAAAAATAGTTGGAAGCTTGAAGGGGACCGCAGAAAATTAACTGTTGCTTGCTTCCTTGCGGTTTTCTATTTCAAGGTTCAGTGTGCTGCTTGAGGGGACATGGGAGCTGTTTGAGTGGAGCAGCAGGGACAAACAAGGATCGAGAGGAAGAGACACAGAGGTCGGCAGTCTGGCTGCGGCTTGAAACTGGGTCCATTTTGTTAGTAAGGTCTTTTACTCTGGGTTCTTTGCTGGAGAGAGGAAAGTACCAGGGAAGGATTACAGCAGACTGATTTTATTTCTTCTTGTGTTATTACCTTAGCAGTGATTGCTTTCTCACCGACATAGGAGGGGCCCATCCTACCCACCCCAGGTTCATCCGCCTTTATAGGCAACCAGTAGGGATCCACTTCCTGTGTGCAAAGAGGAATTGTGCTAGCTAAATTAGAAAAGGAAGCTTCCTTGATGTACTGTAACTGAGCAATTCAGGAGGAAGCTCCTTCAGCAGAACAGTACTAAAACAGAATACAGAAAGAGAGCAGGGGAGAAGAGAGAAAAACAAGCAAACAAAAAATCTAGGGACCATACAGGCAAGGGGAATCCATTTAATTACTGAGGTACTTACAGAACAGCCAGAAAGAGAGAGAGAGAGAGAGACGGAAGAGCGAGACGAAGTAGGGGGAAGAAAAACAAAACAACTAGGAATCATACTTTGTTGACCCCATAGAGGACCTGCTAAAAAAACTGAGACAGAGACTCGGTCTCTTCTTCAGGATAAATCATTTTCTGACCTCTGATGCTAAAAGGCAACTAGTCCAGACGTCGTTCCTATCCTTAATTGACTATGCTGATTTTATCTATAGCCAGTGTATTGCCTCTCACCTTGGCAAGCTGAATACACTATACCGCAGAGCACTGAGATTCATTACTGCCCTTCCCTTCCCTTCTCCACCCATCACTGCTCCCTGTATGTAGCAGTGGGATGGACCTCTCTCCAGCACAGGTGGAACAAGAATGCCATACTTTGGGTGTACAGAGCCATTACCAATAAACTCCCGCAATACATTGCTGACAGCTTACCACTAGACTTGATAGGTAATTATACGTTGAGAAGTAACTCATTGATCTCCTTGAAAGTGCCAAGGGTCAGCACACGGTTTGGGAGGTCGGCCATAACCTTCGTACTGCCCTCGCTCTGGAATAAGCTCCAGAAATCTTTAAAATTAAGAACCCCAGTCAGTCTTGCTGTGTTCAAGTCACTGTACACCAAAGCTGTCTCTGTAGTTTGCAACTGTTTCCACCACCCTTAGTTGGTTGCTGACTGCTGACTGCTTATATACATCCACCTCCCTTCTCCATTAACGTCGTCTGCTCAAATCTTCTCCCCCTCCTTGGTCCACGACCCCACGTCTATCTTCCCGTCCATTGCGCCAGGCAGGGCACTCCTGGGCTTCCTGTACTGTATCTGTCGTTGTCCAAACTCCCATCTTTAAGAGTAATTATATTTGCTCCTTTCCCCCTTCTCCTTTCCACCCCATTCTTTGGCCGTCAGCTATGTTACTATGCATATCTGTATATATATGACTGCTTATGAACATGTATCTTAGCTATGTAACCTTTTTTCTATGCGTGCATGTAATTTCTATAATTGTAATCATTTGCTTTGCTTCGACCTCTTGCGATGCAGGTCCACCTTGTAAATGAGCTTGCTCAACGGTGATTCTCCTGGATAAATAAAGATTTGATTGATTGATTGACTTGGGGCAGAGGGCTAGAAAGCAGGACACGGGATAAAGGAAAAAAAAAAGCAGTAGACTAACAATAGCAAACAGAGGGGTTCGATAGTAGAAAGTGACATAGGGCAGAAGGGGAAGATGCAGGGGGTGGTACAGTGCAGTGGGTGTGGTGCAGCGGTCTTCAGGAGGACGTTCTGGGTACTGCAGTGCTGCCCCATATGCAGGAACCTCTCTGGACTGAGGGCGGAGGTGGCCAGTCTCTGGGCCGAGCTGACAGGATTACTGGGGACCTTCGCCCTCACCCAGAGGCCACCTTGTCCCCAGCCACTGCCACAACAGTTGTCTGGGCAGAGAGCTGGATGGACTACAGTCGGCTCAGGGAGGTTGAGGAAGGGGGGTCAGAGGCATGTCCCCCATCTGGTCCAACTCAGGAACCCCCATGCTGTTCTGAAGGAGTGGGCAAGCCCTGTAAGGGAATCCAAGGTTGAGACCAGGGAGGATGTGCTGGTCCTCCAGGAGGGAGACCCAGTGGTGGGAAGGACCCCAAGGGAAGATAAAGCTACTCCTTGTGGGGGACTCAGTTGTCCGGGGAATGGATTTGGGCACAGGTAGTGGGGTGGAGAGGGAAGTATAGTGCCTTCCAGGAGGCAAACATCGTAGGGAAGGGGAGTGGATCCAGAGGATTGCTAAATCAGTAGCGGGGGGGGTAGAGGTCATTGTCCACCTGGGGTCAGATGACCTAGCCAGGGATGGGGCAAGAAATAGAGCAGGTGCAGGAGGACTTCAGGGAATTGAGAGGGTGCCTTGAGAAGATAGCAAGTGTAACCCCTAGATGGCGCTATCCCAGGGGCTACTACCCCTGCCTGATTTGCCACTAACAGGTTGAGGGGCCTGGATCCAATGGCAGGTGCCTCCACCCAGAGGTCAGGGTTTGCAATAGTTAAACTAACTTGGTCACAGCCCTCTGGGACACTGCAACCCCCCTTTCTTCCCACTAGTGGCCCACACAATATATCAGAATTACCTTCACAGTATACACTTACCCCCAGGTCTGGTTCCGCACTGGGACCTCCTGTGAAATGAGATACAGTGCAACAATCACAGTACAGTACTTTAACATAGACAAATACTCAGGCAGTATAACTTTGCTGAAACAAGCAGCTCTGATTTATTTAGGGGATATAACAAGGACAGGGGAAATCAGGTTAATTAGCTTATCACTCTAATAATCTACTTATGGCTCTGTGCACAGGCCTATCCCTATCAGTTACTGTCCCTGGGTACCCAAGCCCTAGTGGCTAGTCCAAACGTGAGCAGCTGGTAGGGGCCCTTTCACACAGAGAAAAGGAGAATTAAACAGTCAGCAGTACAGTAATTCCATTTGGATTTAATGTGCAATTCAACAGGGAGCGACCCTGAATTAGTACTCACGACCTCCAAATAAGATAGGGTCCTTCAATGTCAGCAGGGCTCACTTGAGGTACACAAACCTCTTCACACATCCATATAAAAGAAAGCACTATACCAGGCAGGCTGCATCTGTATCCCATCGCAATTACTGCACAATACCCAGGAGAACACACAGCAGATTCAGTTCCTGACAGACCGAGTGTAATTTTCAGCAATTCCTCCAGTCTTCTACAGGGTGAGCCTGGTTTCTAGTCTTCAGAGATCCTTTGATTCTTTTCACAGGACGGATTCAGTCCTAACAAGCTGCAGACCGGAACTCTGGGCCTTACACACGTTGTTTGACTAAAACTGCACACTGAAAAGTACAGGGCCCTCCTTCTTCACTGCCAAAGCTCAACCGAACTCCAACCGACAAAACCGGGCATTTCCTTGAGTTCCTCCCAGTTCTTGACTGGATTGGCTACCACCACAATAGACTGCTGCTGTTGGTCCAAAAAGGCACTGAAGTCTAAACTACATCTCCCAGAGTCACTGCCCATACAATCCTCTTGTGGCTGGCTCAGATTATGAGTCCAAGTTCTGATTCGTCCAAGGCACCATTTTAGAGCTAGCTTACCCACACTGATTGGTCCAGTTCAGCAGTTCAAAACTAGAATGGGGAACTAGCAGACACAGTTCTGACTGCAAAGAAAGCAGGTTAGACAAACTGTAATTTCATTATTACTCTAAATAATTTCTGGCAAACAGTTACATCTTTCAGATAGGTTCCCTTTGCACTCCTAGTGACTGCAAAATGAAGTGAATTGGCAGCAGCTCGAGTGGTACTCAGAGAAGCACACAGTCCCCCATACAAACTAATTATGTCTGCAAGCAGACAGCTCTTAAAGAGACAGTACCAGAGGCTCTAAAACACTCACTGATAAATGGCTTAAATGCCAAACACCATTCAGGCTTGGAGCATTCAAGCAAGCTCCTGAAGTCTTTTGGGAACCCCCATTTGCAGGGGGTTACACCTTCTGGTTTGGGAAGCTTGACTCTCAAGGCTGCTAAGTACTCTATAAGTTTCAACTGCAACCATATACATTTGCATTAGGCTCAAGTATATGTAATCATCAGTCAATATATCATTTTACCAAGAACACATTTCTGAAACATTGCAGTACGTCACTTTTACACAGTATTACATACACATTGTACCATAACTCAAGTTATTATCTCTTGTACATGAAACCTGAAGAGAGGGGCCCTTCCCTATCAGTTACCTTGGGGCTGGATGGGGCAAGGCACCATACTAGAGGGCAACACAAGTAACTTGGAGTTAGCACTGATGCTCAGTTTGGGCAATGAGCTCGGGACACATACACACTTTATGGACAACATTGAGAGGCAAGTCCACAGGCCTCCCAAGTGAATCATAACTGAGGTGCACCACAGGCTTTACAGCTCGACCAGTCTTTCTAGGGGAACTGTTATAGTCTCTGCACTCTGAGCCTCATTTTCAGCATTGTCCTCACTTGTCAGGGGAGTCTCCATGGGGTAGAGAGGCTGAACTTGGGCACTTTCAGCTCCAGGAGTTACAGTTTCTGAGTCCACAACATTTGGCCCGCATGGAGAGCTTTCGGACACTGGCAGTGGACTGTCAGGGCACTCAAAATACTCTTTCTGTTCGGGTGTATCACCAGTCTGCCCCAATCTATCATTTTCCTCCCTGAAAGCTCAAACAGTTCAACCATGCACAATGATTCCATTTCATCTGATCTGATGCTTTGCACTTCACTTTCTGGGAGCATTGGCTCCAGGGATGAAGCTGGGGGCTTAGACAGTCCAGAAGGCCCAGCTTTGTCTCCAGTATTGACTAGGGATTGCCCAAACAATTGACTCAGTTCGTAAGAAGGATAGTATTCAAAGTCACTCTCACTTTCTTCCGATATGGACTGACAGTCATGCTCAACTGGGACTTGTGGAGGGAACACTTTAACTTTGCTTCTGTAGGTGCAGACTTTCTTGATCTTTTCTTAGCAGCAGCTCTAGTCACTGGTCCAGGGGCATCTTCTAGGGCTCAGACTCATTAAGATTTGTCCAATGGGCAGTAAATGATTTCTATGTATTGTTTTACATCTTTTGAATTATTCTCAGGCCTTACTTTGTACACTGCAGATCATCTAGTTTGCCCACTACAATGTGAGGGAGATGGTGCATCGGTCAGCAATCTTGTGCTTGCCATGCAGTCCCAGATTTCTTAGCAATACCGATCTCCCTCCTGGAGTTCCTGTGCTTTCACCTTTTATCATGCCTTTCTTTGTTGGCCAGATTTCTTTTGGCAGCCATGGTTTGAGCCAGTTGGTACGCATGAGTTAGCTGGGCCTTTAACTTTTGCACATACTGTAAATAGTTGTCAGCTTGAACTCCCATCAGAGAGACCCCAAAACACACATCTACTGGTAGTTCGAGCTTCTCTTCCAAACATCAGGCGGTAGGGGAGAATCCAGTGGCATCACTTTTGTTGCATTATAAGCATGTACCAGGGTGCTAATTTGTTGGCTCCATCTAGGCTTGTCCTTTGGGTGCAGGGTGCCTAGCATATCTAGCAAAGCGGTTGAAACGCTCAGGCTGTGGGTCCCCCTGGGGTGGTAAGGAGTGGTTCTGACTTTCAGACTCCCACAGAGAAAGCATCTCTTTGATCAGACGACTCTCAAAGTCTCCCTTGATCAGAATGGATTCTGTGAGCCCCATAGTGAACAAAAAGTTTTCTACAAGTACTTTGGCCACAGTGGATGCTTTCTGGTCTTTCGTGGGAAAAGCTTGGGCATATCTCGTGAATGGTCAGTGACCACCAGCACATTACTGATATTTCTTTGATCTGACTCCAAACCAGAAAATCAATACAGACCAGCTCCATGGGTGCAATTGGTGGTGATGTTAACAAGGGGGCGCCCTCTGGGCAAAGCTTTCCTGTAAGCAGCGACTAAGTTCGAATGTGTTGCTCCACATCAGCCCCCATCTTAGGCCAATAGAATCTGGATCTCATCAAGTCAAGTGTTCTGTCTATACCAAGGTGCCCCATGTGGTTGTGCAAGGACCTCAGTACTGAGTCTCGAGGCAGTGGCAGCACTAGTTGTTGTTGTCTACTTGTCCCCTCTGTCTACTGTTTCTCTGTAACAGTTTATTGATCAGTTTCAACTTAGGACCTTCTTTGTATAACAGTGCAGTTCTCAAATCAGTGGGCGTAATTTGGACACATCTTTTCCTGCATAGAGGGCTTCTAAAGCTGCTTTGATCATGGGATCGCTGGGATTGAGCCCGCCTCACTGTGTCATTGTCCAGCTGAGGCAGTGCACCAATGTCTATTGCAGAAAAGTGGCAATAAGCAGCAGGTATGCAATTCTCAGAGGGTCCCAAGCAATCCACCATGTGTCCACTGCGTCCGTGGACATTTGTTCCTCCCTGTCAAATCTCCGCAGAGTGCCCGAATGTCAGGTTCCGGCAATCGACCCAATCATTCTGGGGAACAGGCCTCCGGAGAGAGCATCAGACTCTATGTGGTTCAGACCTGCTCGGTATTCGAGAGCATAGTCATATGTAGATAATGCAGAAGCCACCTATGGCCAGTGGCATCCAACTTAGCTGAGGTCTGCACATAGGTCAAAGGATTATTGTCAGTTTTACTAGTATTTTAGCCCCATACAAGTACTCATGGAATTGGTCAACAATAGCCCACTTCAAAGCTAGAACTCTAACTTATGTACAGGATAGTTCTTTCGGATGGGGTCAGGCTTCTACTGGCAAAGGCCACTGGTCTCAGGCCATTCTCGTGCTCTTGGTACAACACAGCCCCAACCCTTGCAAGCTAGCATCAGTGTGCAGGACGTAAGGGTTTTCTTGATCGGCATAGGCCAGCACTGGAGCATGGGATGTTGATATATGATCTCATGAAAAGCAGTCTCACAATCAGGAGTCCAGCGGGCCCCAAATACTTCACTCGGATGAAAATACACTCTTTCAGTCTTGAGGGACGCTGACTTTTGGTATTTTGTGGGTTGGGATACCCTTGAGTAAGGTTAAGTAGAGGGCATCACTCTTGAATAGTCCTTGATGAAGCGCCGATAATAACCACAGAATCCAGGAATCTTGCAGTTCTTTTTAGATTTTTGGCTGTGGCCAGGTAGTCAAGGCCTCAACTTTACTTGGGTCGGTCTCTATTCCTCAGTGGATACTATGTGTCCCATATACTTTACTGATGTTTGAAAGAATTGACACTTATCAATGGACAGTTTAAGGCCAAAGTCCTCCAGTCGGTCCAATACCTTAAATAATCTGCCTCATGTTCCTCCAGTGAGCTGCCAAACACAATAACATCATCTAGGTATACCAGGCACCTAGTAAGTTCATGTCCCCCACTGCACGCTCCATCAATCGTTGAGAAGTGGCTGGGGCACCTGAAATCTCTTGAGGCATCCTCATGAATTCATAGAAGCTAGCGGACAGATAAAGGCCGTCTTCTCCCACGGTCCTCTGGGGCCATCGGGATCTGGTAGTACCCACTGCGGAGATCCAGCACAGAGAACCACTTGTCCCGCTTAGGCAGTCCAAAGCATCCTGAATGCGGGCATTGTGTACTGATCGAGGATAGTCCGCCGGTTTAAGGTGCGATAATCCACACACATCCTTACTGTTCCATTCTTTTCCTCACTACCACAATGGGGGAAGCATAAGGCTTCTGGATTCTTGTATTACACCAGCAGCTAACATCTCTTGCAGATGCCGTCTCACATCATCTATGTCAGCAGGTGCCAGGCGTCGAGACCTCTCACGAAATGGTCTTTGTCATGCAGCCGGATATTGTGCTCAGCTCCTTGCACGCATCCTACATCCCATTCCTTTAAAGAAAACACCTGGTCTCTGGGCAAGCTTTCACTGATCCTCACTTTCCATTCAGCTGGCAGCGGGAGTTCGCCAAATCAAACAAGTCAGGCGTTACTCTGTCATTCTTCCTGAACTCTTGCTGCTGGGTAGCACTGCAGTGTCTGCACAATGCACATTAGCCAGGATGCAACCTCTGTTTACTCGAATGTCTCTTTCAGACACATTATGAACTTGGACCATTACCCTTCTGGCATAAGCATGGGCTCTAGCGGGCAAAATACTAGGCTTGACCAGCAGTCCCTCTGGCAATTTTCCATCGCCTGGTGCATCCAACATTAATATTTTATTCTTAACATCCTTTCTGATACGGACCTCTCCCTGTAAGGTACACTGGGCATTTGGCGCCAGGATCAGAGACTCAGGATCCTTCTTCCATACAATTCGACCGGTTCCTCTGGTTCTGTTTTTCAGCATCTCTCTGTGCCTCATAGGCCTTCTTAATTAAAGCCGGAACTCTTAAAGCTCTACTAGTCTTTGACCCCTGTTTTCATAACACAACTGTGCCAGCCTCCGAACATATGAGCATTTGTTCCAATCAACAAAGGGACACCATCATACAGTCCAGTGGGGGACACACTAAGGCTAAGGTCTCTACTTGTTCCGCCACCCTCACGGAGGTGGGAAGAGATAGCCAAATTCGATATACCCGAATAAGGGTAGGCCTTCTCACTTAACCCCCATACATGCAGTCCTTCTAATGGGTTGTAAGGGTACTTCTGACAAATGCTTCTGATACCAATCCTGGAACATAATTGTCACTTGGGAGCCACTGTCTAATACAGCTCTTGTAGACACTCCATTCACCTTTACAGTGGTCTCCATGGAGGACCCACTATTCTGGACCAGTCTGGAGAGGCGGTAAGGGGGGCCTGGGCAGCTGACCTTGCCACAAAAGGACGTGAATTAGCATTTTGGTGCCCTCACTGGGATCATGTGTGCACCTCTTAACCACTGATTTCTTCTCCGAAGCTCTCCTTGTAGCCTATATGCAACTTTGTCAGTGTCTTTTGGGGACTGGCATTCCCTTTCATGTGCCCATCTTTCCACAATTATAGCAAAACATACTTTCTGGAGTTTGAGCTGGCCGGCGCCACACTGGGAGCCAGGGCAGGGTATTCTTCAAAACCTGGGTGCCATCTCTGTCTCGACGTGATAAGCATTTGGAGACATCTCGTCAGTTTCTGCACTTCCATGGTCAAGGAATTGAGTTTGGAGCTGTTATCAGCAGGAGATACATGGGTGGGTACCTCACCCCCATAGCAGATGCAGTCGGATATAGGTCAGGGCCCGTACTTGCAGGCGTGGCCTTCATAAAGGGACTGTTTTTGAATTCCGGATCTCTCTCAACAGTTCGCCCCATTGTGGCATATCTTTTCCTGTCAGAGCACTCATTGACTGTCAACCTCTGCCCTGAACTTCACTTGATGGGTCACCCTCAGTCACTCGGGTCGTAGCCACAGCTGTTGGTGCAGGTACCTCCGAGGTCGCTTTCTCAACTCCTCGATTTCTCTCATTAACTCATCATAGGAGGTGGGATTCCAGTCGATTTGCCAGGCGTAACTGAAGCAACAGCAGTTCTGAGAAGGGGCAGACTTAAGGATTCTGTCCAGTCTGGTTCGGTCTAGTTCAATCGCTGGCAAACTACCCTTTCTGAGGCATTCTTGCAACAATTTTCCAGCTGAGACATACACAGACAACAACTCCTTGGTACTGTTGTGCATTTCTACTCTCCACCATAGGTCCTCATCAGAATCTGGGCTCCCACACATTCTCCAAGGCCTCCAAGATAGGCCTGTGCAGTCGCTTCAGGGTTACTGGCCCGTTTAGCACGGATGGTAGCCAGGGCAGGACCTCGGAGGCTCTCACTAACCCTCTTTCGCTTTCGCGAGCATTGCCATTCTAGCACTTGGGGGCAACATAGTCTATCCAGGTCTCCCAGTCATCCTCCCTTGGGGGTGGGAGGTGCAGAAGATCCTCAACCTTCGGTAAGAGTCGTGACTAATGGCAGGTGCAGAAATAGGAGTCTGCATTGGTTCAGCCACCATTACGGGCACTGGAGCAGGAGAGGGTGTTGGGGAGGAACACCCCAGGTGGCAAGAATAGTTTCTTCAAGTCCTCCACAGTTTTCCCTCTCCCAGCAACCATTCAGCAAATTTCTCCTCAAAAGTTTCAGATAGTGGTGGGGCTGATTCCCCGGGTCTTTACTGTCCTTAGTTATCACTCTCCAAGCAGTGAGGGCTCCTCTGGGGTAATGGTCTGTGGCACTTTTGAGCTATCTATGGGATCCTTAAACTCTACTAGGGCCAGGAAAGTGTGGGTGAGCAGATTACATGCCCACCCACCACCACAGGGTTTTGTAAACCTTCCACCTTGGAAAGTACTCCCTGCACAGTGTCCGTGATTGATACCCAGGGGATGTCCAGGATAAGCATAGCATTTGGGGTCGATCTCCTCCCCAGTACACCACTCCACCAGCCGTGCACAGCCACTTCTGTCGGGTACCCATTTTTTCTTAACAGTGGTTCGTAATATGGCCACTAGAGGACACACAATCCCAGCGGTGAGCCTCCAAGATGTAACCCCTAGATGGCGCTTATCCCAGGGGCTACTACCCTGCCTGATTTGCCACCAACAGGTTGAGGGGCCTGGATCCAATGGCAGGTGCCTCCACCCAGAGGTCAGGGTTTGCAATAGTTAAACTAACTTGGTCACAGCCCTCTGGGACACTGCAACCCCTTTCTTCCCACTAGTGGCCCACACAATATATCAGAATTACCTTCACAGTATACACTTACCCCCAGGTCTGGTTCCGCACTGGGACCTCCTGTGAAATGAGATACAGTGCAACAATCACAGTACAGTACTTTAACATAGACAAATACCTCAGGCAGTATAACTTTGCTGAAAACAAGCAGCTCTGATTTATTTAGGGGATATAACAAGGACAGGGAAATCAGGTTAATTAGCTTATCACTCTAATAATTCATTTATGGCTCTGTGCACAGGCCTATCCCTATCAGTTACTGTCCCTGGTACCCAAGCCCTAGTGGCTAGTCCAAACCGTGTAGCTGGTAGGGCCCTTTCACACAGAGAAAGGAGAATTAAACAGTCAGCAGTACAGTAATTCCATTTGGATTTAATGTGGCAATTCAACAGGGGCGACCCTGAATTAGTACTCACGACCCAAATCAAGATAGGGTCCTTCAATGTCAAGCAGGGCTCACTTGAGGTACAAACCTCTTCACACATCCATATAAAAGAAAGCACTATACCAGGCAGGCTGCATCTGTATCCCGATCGCAATTACTGCACAATACCCAGGAGAACACACAGCAGATTCAGTTCCTGACAGACCGAGTGTAATTTTCAGCAATTCCTCCAGTCTTCTACAGGGTGAGCCTGGTTTCTAGTCTTCAGAGATCCTTTGATTCTTTTCACAGGACGATTCAGTCCTAACAAGCTGCAGACCGAACTCTGGGCCTTACACGTTGTTTGACTAAAACTGCACACTGAAAAGTACAGGGTCCTTCCTTCTTCACTGCCAAAGCTCAACCGAACTCCAACCGACAAAACCGGGCATTTTCTTTTGAGTTCCTCCCAGTTCTTGACTGGATTGGCTGTCACTCACAATAGACTGCTGCTGTTGGTCCAAAAAGGCACTGAAGTCTAAAACTACATCTCCCAGAGTCACTGCCCATACAATCCTCTTGTGGCTGGCTCAGATTATGAGTCCAAGTTCTGATTCGCCCAAGGCACCATTTTAGAGCTAGCTTACCCCACACTGATTGGTCCAGTTCAGCAGTTCAAAAACTAGAATGGGAACTAGGCAGACACAGTTCTGACTGCAAAGAAAGCAGGTTAGACAAACTGTAATTTCATTATTACTCTAAATAATTTCTGGCAAACAGTTACATCTTTCAGATAGGTTCCCTTTGCACCCTAGTGACTGCAAAATGAAGTGAATTGGCAGCAGCTCGAGTGGTACTCAGAGAAGCACACAGTCCCCCCATACAAACTAATTATGTCTGCAAGCAGACAGCTCTTAAAGAGACAGTACCAGAGGCTCTAAAAACACTCACTGATAAATGGCTTAAATGCCAAACACCATTCAGGCTTGGAGCATTCAAGCAAGCTCCTGGAAGTCTTTTGGGAACCCCCATTTGCAGGGGGGTTACACAAGCTCTGTAGCATTCTTGGAGGTGCTGTCAGTCCATGGCATGGGGGAGGCTAGGAATCTTTGCATCAGAAGCTTCAACACTTGGTTGGAGGGCTGGTGCAGGGAAAAGGGATATGGCTTCACTGGGGACCCACCTGGAACAATATGGGACTGTACAAGGGTGACGGCCTACATCCATCCATCCAGGAGGGGGATGGCAGCCCTCAGTGAGCAGTTTAAATGCTTCCTGGGCAAGCATTTAAACTAGACGGGGAAGGGGTGATGAGAGCAGAGAGACTCTAGCAGCCTACCCCTACAGTTTAGAGCAGCCAGAAAGGAGGATCAGGAGGCAAAGATTAAAACAGGTACACCTGAACCAGTCATAAAGGGTAAGGCAGGGGAAGGGAGGTGGGAAAAGAGGGATTCTAGGGATGGAGGGAAAAACCAAGAGGCCAAAAATGGAAGAGAAGGTCAGGCATTAAAATGTGGAAGACCATGACTACAAATGCCCGCAGCCTGGGAAAACAAAATCCCAGACCTGGTGGCCTTGAGGGTAGAAGCTGACTTGGACATAGTGGCAAAAACTGAGATGTGGTACACCGCAAATAACGAATGGGAGCTGAATTACCAGGTTATGCTCTGTTGAGGGATAGGGAAGGTAAAAAAGGTGGGGGAGGGCAGTACATCAGAGAAAGTATAAAAGCAACTGCGGTACAGAGTAGACAAGGGGAGGGCAAGGCTTTGTGGGTCACCCTTGAGCCAAGCAATGGCACTGCAATTCGCATGGGGTGATCTACAGGCCTCCAGCTCAGGTGGATAGGGTGCTAGTGGAGGAAATACAAGAGATGGCAACAAAAGTGGCGGTACTACTGCTGGGGGATTTTAATATGCCTGATGTAGACTGAATCATCCCAGCAGCTGCCTCAGCCACGAGGCGAGACATCTTGGACTCTCTGCAGGGAGTACACCTCAGGCAGCTAGAGCTTGAACCCACCAAGGACAGGGCGATTCTGGACCTAGTGCTGACCAGTGGAGACAGAACCACAGATGTCTGGGTGGAAGGTAACCTGGGGTGCAGCGACCACCAAACAATGTGGTTTAACAAGGATATAGGGTCGCAGTCAAGCCACAGAAAGGCAAAGGTCTTGAATTTCAGGAGGGCCGACTTTGTAAGAATGGGGATAGATATTAAAGAAGCCCTGGAGAGGAGGGAGGCAGGAGGGTGGGGTTGAGGAGCAATGGGCACACCTAAAAGTAGCCATAGTGGAAGTGACAAACCAGTGCATTAGGCTGAGGCACAAAGGCAAAAAAAAGGAGGGAGATCACTGTGGTTCTCAAAAGAGATAGCAGAGAAAGTAAGGACCAAAAGGTTGGGTTTCAGAAAGTATGAGGAGGCACAGAAAGAAGAGGATAGGGTCGTGTACCTAAATCGTCTAAAGGAAGTGGCGAAAGCTGTCAGGAGTGCAAAGGCACAGACAGAGGAAAGACCAGCACAGACAGTGAAGAAAGGGGGCAAGACATTCTATAGGTGCATCAATGAAAGAAGGAAGTGCGGGGGTGGGGGTGGGGGGATTGTAAGGCACAGAGGGGATGAAGGGGAGCGAGTTGAGGGAGACCTGGAAAAGGCAGAAATATCACTTTTTGTCTGAGTTTTGTATGCTTCCCCCGAACTCTCTCCCCTCCTCCCTTGTCTCCTGCGTCACCTCTACTACCACCCTTGCATCTGCAGGCGAATTGATCCTTCTTGGTGACTTCAATCTGGTCTGGCTCTCCCCTTCGTTACAAAACGCATGCCTCCAGATTGAAGCGCTAAACCTGTCCCAGTCGATCAATGAGCCAACTCACCTCAACCATCACTCCCAGTCCCATACTCTGCTTGACTTGGTACTATCAACCCAACCTCACCGCATCAGCTTTGCAGGTGCACTGCCTGATGTGCTCAGTGATCACCTCCTCCTTCTAACCCTCCCAGATGTATCCAGTATTGACCCCTCAAAATACTCTACTCAAATAAATTACTCCTTGACCTGGCCATGGCTAACCGGTCACCGGTCCTCTCCACTCCTTCTGTTGATGCTGCTCTTACCCAATTCACAACAATCCTCCTAAAAGCCTGGGATGTCCATGCTCCACTGAAATCAATCCGGGTAAAATGTCATCACATCCCCTGGATCTCTCCGGAAATCCTATCCACCTGCAAAACCCACAACCTCACTTGGCAACGCTTCAAAGCCACATGCGACCTAACTGACCTGCAGAACTACAAAACCCTCCGACATAACTGTACCAAGCGTATTCGGCAGGCAAAATCTGATTATTTCAAAACCCGACTGCATACCTCCAATAACTCTCTGTCCACCTTCTGGAAGATCTCCGTATGCTCCTGCACCTCTCCTCTGGACCCCCTCACCCATTGTTTGCATGGCAGGTTACCTAGTTTCAGACCCTGCCTCTGCTGCAGATGCCCTAAATAAGTTCTTTATGATCTGTGCCCTCCCGCATGACCTCCCCACTTCCTCTCCTTCCCCTCCCCCACGCAGTCCTCTGGCTTTCAACTGCCTCTGGTATCCCCAGCAGAAGTCCTTAAAGCTCTAGGCTCCCGGAATTCCATTAAATCCAGCTCTGATGACTTACACCCTAGACTCCTCAAAATCTCTGCACCCTCTAGTTTGACCCCACTTACTTGCCTCCTCAATCTCTCTCTCTCCTCATCTACTGTCCCTTCAGCCTGGAAGTCAGGACGGTCATACCTCTTCATAAAGGTGGTGATCCCACTGTCCCTGGCAACTACTGTCCTATATCACTCATCCTCTTACTTGCTAAGGTCCAATAATCAGTTGTCCTTGCAAGGCTAAATAGATACATAGATACATAGACAGTGTCGGCAGATAAGGGCCTATGGCCCACCCAGTCTGCCCATTTGAGCTTGTAAGTTCAGTTTGTTTTCCTAGAAGTCTGTTTCCCCTTACCCCTGACCTCTAGAATTCCTTTATGTCTATCCCATGCATTCTTAAATCCCGTGATTGTTTCAGCCCCCACCACTTCCTCTGGCAGGGTGTTCCACTTGTCCACCACCCGTTCTGTGAAGAAATTCTTTCTCATGTTTCCTCTGAATCGTCCCTCCCTCCAACTTCATCCCATGCCCTCTAGTCCTGGAACATCTTTTTCGCTTAAAAATAGTGTTTTCCTGCACTCTGTTTCTCCCTGTAAGATACTTGTATGTCTCTATCATATCCCCTCTCTCCCTCCTGTCCTCTAGGGAGTACGTGTTCAGTTCCTTCAACCTGTCTTCATAGGACTTGTGATGCAATCCATGCACCATCTTTGTTGCCCTCCTCTGAACCTTCTCTACCCTGTCTATGTCCTTACGTAGGTATGGTCTCCAGAACTGTACACTGTACTCCAGGTGGGGCCTCACTAATGTCTTGTATAGCGGAATTATGACCTCCCTTTTCCTGCTGGTGATGCCCCTGCCTATACATCCCAGCATCCTATTTGCTTTACCTGATGCCTTGTCACACTGTTTCCCTACCTTGAGGTCATCAGAGATGACAACCCCAAGATCCCTTTCCTGCTTGGTGCATGCTATATCCTCACCCCCAACTGATATATTGTGCCAGGTTTTTGTGCCCATATGCATTATCTTGCACTTCTTGCATTGAATTTCAACTGCCAAACCCTTGACCATTCTTCAAGTTTCTGCAGGTCTCTTCTCATTCTGTCTACACCCTCTGGTGTGTCTACTCTGTTACAGAGCTTTGTGTCATCAGCGAACAGTGAAATTCTGCCTTCTAGATCCTGCCAATGTCACTGATGAAGATGTTGAATAGGACCCGATCCCAGTACTGATCCCTGTGGTACCCCACTGGTCACTCTTCCCTCTGTGGAGTGACAGCCATTTACCACCACCCTCTGTGTCCTGCCACCCAGCCAGTTACCTACCCACCACACTACTGTCCTGCCCACACCCATATTCCCCAGTTTGTGTAATAGTCTTCTATGTGGCACAGTGTCAAAGGCCTTGCTGAAGTCCAGATAGGTCATGTCCACTGCCCTCCCCTGATCCACCTCCCTAGTCACCCAGTCAAAAAATTCAATGAGGTTGGTCTGACATGACCTCCCCCTGGAGAAACCATGCTGCCTTAGGTCCTGTAGTCCATTGACAACCAGATGTTCCACCAATCTCTCTTCAGAAGTGCTTCCATGATCTTTCCCACCACCGAGGTGAGGCTGACTGGTCTGTAGTTCCCTGCTTCCTCTTTGTTCCCGCTTTTGTATAAGGGGACTACATCTGCTGTCCTCCAGTCTTTGGGTACCTCCTGTTTCCAGTGATTGGCTAAACAGGATAGCCAGAGGTTCAGCCAGCACCTCTCTTAGTTCTTTAAGGACCCTGGGTGCACCCTTTGCCCATTGCTTTGTCAACTCTTATTACTTCCAGTTCCTTCAGGACCCTTTCTCGTGTAAAGGGACTTGTGTCCATTTCTGCACCATTCTCACCCTTGTACTCCCTTCAGACCCATTACCCCCTCTTCCTCAGTAAAGACTGAGCAGAAATACCTGTTCAATATGTCAGCTTTACTGTTGTCGTCCTCCACGCGACTCCCATCCTCCCCCTTCAGTCTCACTATCCCTCCCTTTGTCTTTCTTTTTTCACTTATGTACCTGTAAAAGGTTTTGTCCCCTTTAACCACTGATTTTGCAATGTGTTCTTCTGTCTGAGCTTTGGCTTCCCTTACTGACTTCCCTGCCTCCCTTTGTTTCTCCTGGTACTTCTCCCTATCCCCTTCTGCCTGTGTCTTTTTGTATCGCCTGAATGCTATCTTTTTGGCTTTCACTTTCTTTGCTACCTCTTTGGAAAACCATAATGGTCTCCTCTTCCTTTTCCTCTTGCTAACCTGCTTAATGCATAATTCTGTTGTTCTTATAATCCCCATTTAAATACTGCCCACTGTTCCTCAACCCTGATTCCTGTCCCATTCCCTTAATGCCTCTTTCAAGTATTTCCCATTTTCCCAAAGTCTGCCCCTAAAATCCAGGATACGTGTTTTTGTGTGGTTTGGTTCTGCTCTTTCTGTGATTTCAAACCACAATGACTGGTGGTCACTGTTACCCAGGTGCTCCCCCCACTGTTACCCCCATCACACTGTCCCTGTTTGTGAGCACAAGGTCCAGTATTGCCTTCTGCCGAGTTGGTTCCATGACCAGTTGCTTGAGGAAGGCACCCTGAAGGGAGTCCAGGATAAATCTGCTCCTAGTTGATGCTGCTGCTGGGATGCTCCAGTCCACGTCTGGAATATTGAAGTCTCCAACCAGTACTACCGCACCCCTGTCTGCCATCCTTTGGATGGCTAGCATCAGCTCCCTATCTGTTTCTTCCTCCTGGGCTGGTGACTTCCTCTCTGCTTCCAGCACTCTCTCCCCAGTCCAATCAGGCTTTAGAAAAATTCCACTCTATCACCTCCTCCCTTCTTTGCTTTACAGACACCATCCTCTCTGCCATGGATCAAGGGTAGATCACCTCGGATGTTTTCATTGACCTTGCAAAGGCCTTTGACTCCGTCTCTCACCCTCTTCCTCTAAATAAGCTAAGCACCACCGGCCTTTCTCCAGCATCTGTCTCCTGGTTTTGGCTCCTACTTAACTGGCCAGTCCCAGTCAGTAAAAATCAGCAATGTCCTGCCTACCGTGCTCCCCATCCTTGCAGACATCCCCCAGGGCTCTGTCCTCAGACCTGTTCTCTTTTCCCTGTTTATTAATGACTTCCTTTCTGTATGCACCCACGCTAAGATCCATATGTATGCGGATGACACCATCCTATTTCTGTCTGGTCCCTCTGCCCCAGCCGTCCAAACTCCACTCCAACATGACTTTACTGCAGTATCTAACTGGTTCAATAATAACTGCCTAAAAATGAATACCAAAAAGACCGTAGCCATGACTTTTGGCTCCAAACAGAAACTTGCCAGTCTCCCTGTCCTCCCTGCCTTCTCTACCCCAGCCAGCACTCCTCTCGATGATGTCCTGGCCTACGAATACCTAGGAGTGTGGCTTGATCCCTTGCTAGACTTCTCCTCCACTTTAAGTAACTTCGTTCCAAACTACGTCCCAAACTGGGTCTATTCTACTGCCATAAGGGTAGTCTTTCCGTCCTAGTCAGACTTGACCTGCTGGTCAGATGGATACTCCCAGCTTTCGACTACGCTGACGTTATCTTCAGCACAGCTCCAACCACTTCACCAAACTAGATATCCTCTTCAGTGCCTTCTGTCATTTTGCCTCAGATTCCCCCTTCTGACATATCACTGTGACCTCCACTCCTCCCTATCCCTCTAACCCCTATTGCAGAGATGCACATCCCACTGCTCCACTTTCATCTCCAAATATTGGCTTGGAACTCTTCATTTCTACCTCTCCTCTCTCCTAAATCCTGCTACTCCCTCCCCCTACAATTCACGTACGAATTACCTCCTCTCCTTTGCCCTCTCACTAGCATGCACCTCTGCTGGGAAACTAGCTTTCTCCTATAGCCTTCCTCCCCTCAAACCTGCCTCACTCCCTCCATTCCTGTGTTTAAGTGTCTCCTCAGGCCATCCCATGCCATCTTGGTTTGAGTACATAGGATTCTAATTATTATTATTTTTTTTTATCTATTCATGCTCCCCCCAGCTCCAGGCCGGGCTGTCCTTCAGGCCATCCTACGCCCTTCGTGCCACACTGCCTCGGTGCAGCCACCTCATCACCCCCACATTGTGGCCCCCTCAGGTAACCCCCGGATGTAATCCTTTGCCGGGTGGGTCCCCCTCCTCTGAGGAGGAAGGTACCAGTGGGGCGGTCAGCACAATACTTGCCCTGGGTGCTGCTGGGGGTGGTTCATGGTTTGCCCAATGTCTCTTGGCAGCGGGAGCTGGCAGTCATCATCCGGTCAACCTCTGAGCATTGTTTCTAGTTACTTCTCAGGGGCATAGCGTGCCACTAGCGGCAAGGCTTGTACCGACGCTCACCATGCCCCATTAGTTTGTGGGCCCCCATGCACTGCTGTACTCCTAGCCTCCACCAGGGGTCAGTAAGTGCCGGAACTCTTCCCCCCCTCATCCCCGAGAGAAGGTGACCAGTCGTCCAATGCTCAAGCCTTCTTTCCCCAGCCAGCCCTCCAGCACCCAAGTCCGTTCCGGAACTCGGGTTGCTGGCAGAAATCCAACCGCTGTGCCGATGGGTTGACCTAATTCTTGTTTTAAAGTTTTATGATTTTGTAGCCTGCATTGTTTACTTTTTCATATTTTTAAAAGTAGTTTCATTCTATACGAATAGGAGCACATTTAATGCAGCAGTATTTCTTAGTCGACAAAAACTTTCAACATGTAGTTCTTTTGGCAGAAATGTATCTGACATCCTTAGATTCCTGCTCAGTAAATTTTTAGTTTGCTCGGATATTGTTAAAACCAGCCTTTACAGTTACGTTTGTAATTAATGACTTGTGTTATTAAAAATGGCTGCCACTTGCAGTTTGAAGTTAACTGTCAAATATACATGCTAGATTCGTAATATGGACGTTTTCAAGTGGTGGACCACATGTTTCTGATGGTGAACTACACAACGCTGTACCAAGGTATTCAATATTTTCATGATGGACATGGCACGGGAATGGGAACTTTTATTTTTTTGTGTATATATTTGTGACAACCCACCTCTCCCTCTGGGCTGGAACAGCTTTTAGAGAGGTGTCTGTCCTCGGGTATTCACTGCCACCAGCTGGAGTCATCCAGTGTCAACCTTCAAGCTTACAAACTTGAATAATTTAACATGAAATTGCACAAGTTAAAGTCTGGTTGTATTACCTTAGAAAAATGACATCACAGTCACAACTGTTGAGCAAATAAATAGCTTTTTACTTAACAGAAAGTGCACTGAGCATTTACAGGATATATATTTACAACACAAGAGAATAACACTCATACGGGAAAAGTAAGCAAATGTTTTAAATAACAGATGGCAAAAGAAACGGGCTATTACTGCAATATGCTAGTACTAAACGTACCCTTTCTTGTCCTTACAAGAGACACTGGACCCTATTCTAACTGCCAGCTCCCACGGACATAGCTAAAAGGGTAGGCACCCAAGCTTAGATTCTCCCTCCAGCTTCAAAATAGGAAGAACGCTCTTCATTGTCTTTCAGCCTCTTGTATATTCTCCTGGGAATAGGTAATGCCTATTCCCCCTTTGAATGCACCAACCATCTAACATGTGTGTATTTAATTGTCCCAATCAGACTGAATACCGATCAGTGACCAATTATATTCCATTTTAACCTTAAGTTTATATTTGAATGAACCAATCCATTCAAACTGGCCTGTATGTGTGTGGAGATGTCCACTCAAGATTTATGACCCAGCTCTTATCTAGCAGCTAGGGAGGACTGAGAATTCCACAAGCTGGAATTCTTGGCTTGCATGAGTGTGTTTTTTTTTTTCAGACTGCTAAAAAAAAACAAGCATTTGTCAATGCCGAATGTTTGCTTGCTGGCATTGGCAGTGGTAGTGTAGAAGTTACAGAGCTGCGTAATAGGAATGGCAGTGAAGTATTGAACTGAAGCCAACCCCACCACCACCCTGCAGAGAGTGACAGGCATTGGGGTGTGCCTTTGGGTCGTCAGGCTTAACGGCCATGCCATTTCACTACACCCCACCCTGCAGACACTGACAAGTGTCACGGTGTTCCTTGGAGTCTTTGGCCCTTATGCGCACCCCATTCCATTAGGAAACACGGTGAGATGGGTGCGATATAGGAGAATGGGGTGAACATTGAGGCCGAAGAGTCCAAGGCATACCTTGATGCCTCTCACTGGCTGCAGGGTGTGTAATGGTATGAGCATTACAGGCAAGAATCCCAAGTCACACCCCTGATGCCTGTCATTCTCTACAGGGTTGGGTGTTATGGTTGGAAGCCCTAATACCTCAGGCATTCGTTGGTATTTTCACTCCAAATGTTCAACATGTTTTTTTTTTGTGACCCCACTTCACGAACAGGGGGAATATTAGTTTGTTAGCCGAAAGCCACTTATGCACAGCGACTACAGCATTTAGCACCACAGGTGCAAAAACATTCCGAACAGGATGTAAACAAGCATTTGTCAATGCCGAATGTTGCTTGCTCCTATGTGCTGTTTAGGTATTTGGAAGTAATTGGAGTGTAAATATTGAAAATTTGCGAACTTACGAGCGTGCGTAGGAACTGCGCAACGCACGCTCGTAAAACAGTCATTTTTAAGATTTTTTTCACCAAATTTTCAACATAGCCATTTTAAGACCTCTGGTCATGAACAGTGTCACTGTGATTTTGTTAATGTGTCCCATACATTGAGTTTGCACACCGACTGCACCATTGTGCGCTACATAGGCGGAAACGCTTTTGGGCAGGATGTGAAAATGACAGCTGTACTGCTCATAAGGAGGTGTGGTAAAATGGCAATGTTGAAAATCTGGAGTGGAAATATTGAAAATTCGAACCTATGAGCGTGCGTAGGAACTGCGCAACGCACGCTCGTAAAACAGTCATTTTTTGGAATTTTGGCACCAAATTTTCAACATGGGGGTTTTGGGCCCCCTTCTCATGAGTGATGTCACTGTCATGGCGGTATTCAGGCCGAAGGGTGATTTACATGATCACTGCGCGGTCACTCTACCAAAATCACCCTTTGGGCGAATAGCGCCATGACAGTGACATCATTCATGAGAAGGGTCCAAAACCCCATGTTGAAAATTTGGTAAATATTCCCAAAATGGCTGAGATATGCACAGAGTTGAACCCCTATCTAGCCCATTATACAGCTTACCGGCATTTCCTCAGTTCGCAGTCGGCTTTGAAGAGTGCAGACGTGTTCCCGGTCCACCGAAGATCGTCGCACGAGTCCGGAGGTAAGTATGGGGTGAGGGGGGTGTGGGGAGGCTGGGTGCGCAGTGTGTGGGTGCGGGTTGGGGAGAGGGGTCGGAGGCGCACTGTGAACCGTTTTATCTTACAGGTAAAAAAGACATAGTGGGACCATTTGCCACGCGGGTGGGCTCCCAAGCGTAGCTGGGACGAATGAGGAGGCGTTCAGCCGACGGGGATTGGGCACCCCGTCAGCAAGGACTGATTGCCACGCTGGGGTGGGCTCCCAGCGTGGCACCAGCTCTGGGGGAGGCGGCGCAGCTCAGCCAGCGGGGATTGGGCGCCCGGTTGGTGCCAGTGCGTGTGGGGAGGTGCGCACGCCTGCGGGGGGGGGGCTGCGCGTGAGCAGCTTCTTATCGCTGCTCACTCAAGCGTAGCTCCCCCTTTCAACTGTATGCCACTGCATTTTGGAGCGTGTCATAGACAGCTCCAAAATGCATTGGCTTACAGGGGGCGCGCCTGCCAGGACACTGCCTGAATTGGAGGAGGGGTGACACCTCCGAAATCTCCGATGATGGCACTATGTTTCTTGCACATGCGTGCAAGCAACATAAAAGCGACAACTGTACTGTTCATGAGGAGGTGTAAAAATGGCAATGTTGCAAATCTGCAATAAAAAAATTAAAAAAAATGGTGAAGTCACGAGCGTATATAGAAACTGTGCAACGCACACCCGTAATATAATTAGGTTGGGGATTTTTTTACAGCAGATTGTCAACTCAGGCATTTTGGTGCCTCCGATCATGAACAGTGTCACTGTGGTTTTCTTTATCTGTCCTGAACAATGATTTCCCACAGCGACCACGCATCTCTGCACTGAAAGTGTGAAAACACACTTTGGCCATGTTGTGAAAAATGACAGCTGTACTGTAAATAAGGAAGTTTGGAAAATGCCACTGGTGAAAATCTGGACTTAAAATATTACAGTCATGAACTTACGAAGGTGCGTGGAAACTGCGCAATGCTGACTTGTAACACAGTCATTTTATGGACTTTTGTCACCAAATTTTCAACATAGCCATTTAAGACCTCTGCTCATGAACAGTGTCACTGTGGTTTTCTTAATTTGTCCGTACATTGGTTTCGTGCTGACTCTAGCATGCGCCATGTAAGCTACATGGTGGAAACACATTTTGGGTGAGATGTGAAAAATGACAGCTGTACTGCTCATAAGAAGGTGTGGTAAAATGGCAATGTTGAAAATCTGGAGTGAAAATATTGAAAATTCACGAACTTACAAGCGTGCGTAAGAACTGCGCAACACACGCTCTTAAAACATGGGACATGACATGCATGGGACAGACATAAGGCAATTCTTGTGGGGGGTAGGAAGAAATAGGCTGTTGGTTAACTAGGATCTGTGGCCTATCCTGTAGGTAGGGAAATGGGCAGACTTGATGGACCTAGCGGTCCTTATCTGCCATCAAAGTCTAGGTTTCTATGTTTCTAAAACAGTCATTTTTAAGAATTTTTCCACCAAATTTTCAAAATAGTCTTTTTGAGAGCCCATCTTATGAACACTGGCAGTGTCGTTTTGTTAATCGTTCCGGAAAGGTGATTTCATGCAGTAGCTGCAAAATCACCTTTCGGGCCCAAGTAACGCCATGACAGTGCAATAATTCATGAGGTGGGGTCCCAAAAACCCCATGTTGAAAATTTGGTGCAGAAATAGCAAAAAAATGCATGAGATGTGCAATAAAGTTGAAAACCCTCTATCTAGCCCATTATACAGCTTACCGGCATTTCCTCAGTTTGCGGTCGGCTTTGAAGAGTGCAGACGTGTTCCCGGTCCACCGAAGATTGTTGCGCCATGCTCCGGAGGTAAGTATTGGGTGAGGGGGGTGTGGGGAGGCAGGATGTGCAGTGGGTGGGTGTGGGTTGTTGGGGAGGCTGGGAGACTGCGTGGGACCGTTTTTGCTTTACAGGTGTTTTTTTTTTTTTAAAGACGACGCGGGACATTTGCCACGCTGGGCTGGGCTCCCAGCATGGCACAAGGACGCGGGGGCAGGAAGCATCACTTGCCACGCTGGGGTGGGCTCTAGCGTGGCACCTTTACTGGGTGGGAGGAGGTGAAGCCAGCGAGTTGGGCACCTGTCGGCGATAGCATGGGGAGGGAGGAGGGAGAGACAGTGAAGCCGATAGGGGATTGGGCACCCCGTCAGCTATACCATCCCAGTGCCCACGCTAGGGTGGGCACCCAGCATGGCATTTGGAAGGTTTTGGGGTAATGCAGCACAGCCAACGGGGATTGGGCACCCCGTTGGCTATAGAGTGTGTGCGTGGGGGGGGCAGCACGCAGTATGCATGCATATGTGGGTGTGTGTGTGTGTGTGTGTGTGTGTATGTAGGGTGAGCTGCGCATGAGCAGGCGATATCTTATCACTGCTCACTCAAGCGTAGCTCCCCCTTTCAACTGTATGCCACTGCATTTTGGAGCTTGTCATAGACAGCTCCAGCATGCATTGGCTTACAGGGGCCGCGCCTGCCAACACACTGACTGAATTGGAGGAGGAGGTGACACACCTCCGAAATCTCGGATGATGGCAGTATGTTTCTTGCACATGCGTGCAAGCAAACATTATAAGGCACCTACAGAATCCAAACCCTTAACTCTTTCCTTACCATTTTTGTCACAGTATTTTTTAGGAAAACAAAGAGAGATGCAGATCCACGTAATCAAATGCATGTACCAGAGCAGCAAAGAGTATTACAAAAAGAAATTATAGTACCGTACTCCCAAAAGAAAAATTTCTTCAGGTTTCTTAAGTCCCCTAACTCAGCATTTGAGGGCTAGAGACCCAGAATTACTTCTGCGTTTGGGGGGTTGGGGCCATCTAGTCACCCACAGTCCATCCCTTTGTCTCATGCCAGCAGGCCCCATCCTTGCTCTGCAACTATCTCCCTCCCATCGGAGGACCCATCCACTTGGGGGACGAAATTTTGGTCATGTTGCTTAACATGCAACACCCAGGAGTTCCACCGAGATGTTCAAATGTCAGACCGCTAATTAAGGCCAATTGTAATTCTTTC
The DNA here is from genome assembly GCA_016271365.2 of Neoceratodus forsteri. NCBI lineage: Eukaryota > Metazoa > Chordata > Ceratodontiformes > Ceratodontidae > Neoceratodus > Neoceratodus forsteri. The sequence continues at coordinate 1,174,302,275 of CM057451.1, read as the reverse complement.
CCTATGGTACAGTATATGGAATTCGTAGTATCTCTCCACTGACCGAAATCCAGAACTTGATTAATAATCCATTTCTGGGTAGACACGTCTTGGCAGCTAAGAGCAAGACACCAGGAAGGCACTTCTTTTTCCTGTCTTTCAAACTCTTGGGGTACTGGTGCAGGAGATACACTTCCAGGGAGAGCGTCATCCTTATATACTAGATTTCCGCAATCGCGGATTCGAGCTTCCCTATAAATGGTCTCACCACCAGACAGGCTCACATTATGTGACTGTGGGTCCCCCGCTGAACCCCACAGCGCCTCCAGCAGGCAGCACTATGGTGCTGGTCATATTTTGCTGTGATGACCGGGGTCCTTCCCGGTGTATTCCTGCCAAATATGGGATGAGGTGATTCTTCCCACCTCAAAGCAACCTCTGTCCCATCTGGGCTGGCCATTTGCTTGCCCCAGTTCCTCACCCCATTTTGCTGCTGTGTATAGAGTGGTATGGAGTTGTGTGGCTTGTATTGCCTGGTATAGAGTGGAAATTAAATGTCCAGAGTTAGGGGCTTTTTTGTGTCTCATCAAAGTAAGGACTAGAGAAGGGGCCTGAGCCAGGTCTCAACTCCCAGGGGGATGAGTCTCTGTTGTGTCTGACCTGGAGATATTTAAAGAACTCACATCTGTCCAGCAGGGGTCGACAAATCCCATAGCCCGATGTCTCCAGCTACCAGTTAACCGGCCCAGACCAGCATTAAGGTGGGCAGCCAGTTGCACATGAACAACCAGTGATTTGACATTAATTGAAATGCTACACCTGTTGTTGTCTACCAGCCAGCAGGGGTTGCCGGCAGCCGTACAGTGTCAGGAGTCCTGCAGAAGTCTTTTTTTCCTTTTTCTTGCAGGAAGTGGAGGAGTCAGTCTGGAGCAGACTGGAGAAATGCTGTGGAGCAGGCGCAGGGTCGGGTCACGGGGCCGCCAGGATCAGGAGACCACATGATCTGCCCTCTTGCAGGCAGCAACATCAGGTGACTTAAGGGCAGGGGCAGAGCGCAGGTGCTGGCAGGAGTGTCTGAGAGCTGAAAGGAGGTTGCAGGATGCTTGGTACAGCAAGGGGAGGGGCCAAGGGACAAGATGGGCCGTAGGAGTCGCCTGTCAGTGGTGCAACTCGCCCAATGTGCCTGTCCTCATCGGGTGGAAGATTAAGGGGTGGAGAAAAAAGGCTCAGTATTGAGCACAGCACACATGAATCTGTGTGCAGTGCATTTAGTCTTTTGGCAAGAAAGGTCCTCGATCACACAGCGACATTGATGCTGCATTTGGGAAGCAGTTCAGGCAACTAGGTTGCATTTCTAGGGAGTAAGTGGTGGACTGGATGGACGGATTGAGTGTGGAAAAAAAAATATAAAAAAATTAAAAAAATACTACATAGAAAGGGGGGGTGTCTGGCCTGGGGCAAGGTGTGAGAGATTGAGTCATGGAGAGGAGAGTTCCGGTGTGGTGTGGTGTGGAGGGAACTGACTGAGTGAAGGTTGATAGGGCAGAAAAGAGTAAAAATTAAAAAGTCCCATTTTATGCCACCCTATTTTTTTTTTATTTTGGTAACCGGGTAAAAAAGCAACTGAGCCACGTGGCCCTTTTACAGGCTTGACCAGGCGAGGGTCTGAGACACTGATATTCACAGTACAGCAGAAATAACCCTGACCTGGGGAAGGTCTGAGACACTCATATTCACAATACAGCAGAAATAACCCTGACCTGGGGAGGGTCTGAGACACTCATATTCACAATACAGCAGAAATAACCCTGGCCCAGGGAGGGTCTGAGACACTCATATTCACAATACAGCAGAAATAACCCTGACCCGGGGAGGGTCTGAGACGCTCATATTCACGATATAGCAGAAACAACCCTGACCCGGGGAGGGTCTGAGACGCTCATATTCACGATACAGCAGAAATAACCCTGACCCGGGGAGGGTCTGAGACGCTCATATTCACGATACAGCAGAAATAACCCTGACCCGGGGAGGGTCTGAGACGCTCATATTCACGATACAGCAGAAATATCCTGACCCGAGGAGGGTCTGAGACTCTCATATTCACGATACAGCAGAAATAACCCTGACCCGGGGAGGGTCTGAGACACTTATATTCACGATACAGCAGAAATAACCCTGACCCGGGGAGGGTCTGAGACACTTATGTTCACGATACAGCAGAAATAACCCTGACCCGGGGAGGGTCTGAGACACTCATATTCACGATACAGCAGAAATAACCTGACCTGGGGAGGGTCTGAGACACTCATATTCACGATACAGCAGAAATAACCCTGACCTGGGGAGGGTCTGAGACACTCATATCCACAATACAGCAGAAATAACCCTGACCTGGGGAGGGTCTGAGACACTCATATTCACAATACAGCAGAAATAACCCTGACCCGGGGAGGGTCTGAGACACTCATATTCACAATATAGCAGAAACAACCCTGACCCGGGGAGGGGCCTAGGTGGCATTTGTTGAGAGTGGGTGGACTGGACCGACTGGTCTGCAGCTTCTCCCTGTTGGGGGAAGGGGGCTCTTCTGAAAAACAACAACAAAAAAACAATAGAAAAATCTTTAAAAAAAAGAAAGACTTCAACTAGAAATGGCCTGGGGCTAGGTGTGAGAGACTGAGTGGTGGATAGGGAGACTTCTGGCGTGGTGTGGAGGAAACTGCCTGGGTGAGGGTTGGGAGGGAGGAAAATACAGAGTAAAAATAAATAAGTAAATAAAATTAAAAATTAAATTTTTCATTTATAATGTATACTAGCTACCCTGACCCCACCAGGAGGGTCAGGTCACGTTTGTTGGGAGTGGGTGGATTGGAATTACTGGTCTCGATTTCTACCTGTGTGGAAAATGAAAAAAAATGAAAAGAATTTAAAATTCATTGAAAAACAAAGACTGCAAATAAAAAGGGGGTGTCTTGGGGCAACATATGAGAAACTTGAGTTGTGGAGGAGAGTTCTGGTGTGGTGGGGAGGGTGTTGTCTGCCGGGTGAGGATCAGATGAGAGGGAAGTACAGAGGGGGGAAAAAGATTAAAAAAAAGGTCACATTTGTATACCATCTGTTTGTCGTGGGTGGACTGACTGGTGTACCTAGGGGCCGGGGGTCTGAAAAAACAAATAACAGAAGACCATTTAAAAACCACTGTAAAAAAGAAAAAAAAAATCAAGGACTGCAGTGCAAGTAGGACAAGGAGAGGGCTGGGACAAAGTGGAGACTGACTCGTCAGAGAGAGAGGGGGAGAGAGAGAGAGAGAATGTTCGGGGGAGCAGAGGGAACTACCTGGGTGAGGGTCACAGGACAGAGGTACAGAGAAAACAAGATAAAAATTAAAAAAGGTTACATTTTGTATGCCATCAGGAGGCAGCAGGGGCTGTTAAAAGGGGAGGCAGTCAGGAGACATGTGGTATAGTACAAGACTTGGAAAACCAAAAAGGAAAGAAAGAAGGGGAAGACTGACGGACTGGACTGAGGAAAACTGAAGCATGTGTAAGGAGGAGCTGAGGGAAAAGGCGAGTCGGAGCAAGGCTGTCCTGTGCCACGAGCCACAAGGTTCCAGCACTTGATGAAAATTTATTTAAAAAAAAAAAAATGGCACAATAAGTTCACAAATGGCTTGTTTATGTCTCATGTCGTCTGAGCTCAGAGGACTGCACTTTTGAGTACAGAACAAAAGAATATATAAATTACGAGTATAAGCACTATCTGTACACAAAACTCTCTCTAATATTGTTGTTCCCCTTCCACTCCCGCCCTCGCTGCCTGCAGTCACTTGCTTACACGGCCTTAAATTTCAGCAGAATAAAGTTCGTCCCATCCCAGTCTCCCACCTAGTTAAGGACACGCACCACACAGTGACATATTAAAAAAAAAATTGATTTTATTGGCATCAATAGTAATACAAATAACAAGACAACATGCAGAAGAATAAATGGCTCTATTTTTTTCCCTCATTTGTCAGCAGCGACAGCAGCCTCATTTTGGAAAACACAAAGACGTTCTTCTACTTCTGGAGATAAAAGTAATACTGAATCTGTGGTACTGGATATAACCTCTGATGATCATCAGTCAGTTGAATTAAACAGTGAAGCTGAAGAATGTGTTTCACTTCCTTGAAAACGCACTTCAGCCCTGGATCGGTAGGTAGACAGGAAAAATAAACACAAGAAATCTGATCAAGAGGAAGGGGCCAGCATGTTCCAATCTCATTGGCTATTGAATGTTAAGTGGTTAAAGATATGATGAAAAAAAGGGCCTGATGTATTGCACTGTATGTGAAAAATATCCTACTGTTATACCAGCTTTTTCCAGAAAACCAAATGCCTTTACCACAGGGTCACACACTTTTAGGATTGAGGAGTTGCTACGTGCGCATGAGAAGCCCAGCCCATATATGCTGTATCAGAATCAACATATACTGGAAAGTGGTAAATCAATTTTGATATCAGTTGGTCACTTCTGTGTCAAGCATTTGCTGAGTTGGAGGAGACCACTAAGATCAAGATGAAACATCTGTTTGACACAGCGCACTCCATTGCAAAAAAAAAAATGGCACCCTGTCTTGGACATGGATTGGCTGTGTGACTTACAGGAGAAAAATGGAACTAAGCCTGGTACTACTTATAGTAATGATAAGAGTGCATGAGAGTTTTGTAGTGCTATATCTGCCATTATTTATTTATTTTATTTAGTTTTTGTTTACCGGGTAAGTGCACTAGCCAGCAGGTGGCTATTTTCAGGCACGACCCGGGAAGTACAGGAACAATACATTGTACAATTGCAAAGACAATGAGGCAGGGTTACAGGTCAAGGTACACTGAAATATCACAAATATTTTACAGATAAACAAGAAAAAAAACAGGTACTGGTGTCGGGACAGACCTCAGAAATTATATTAGCAGATATGGTAGGAGGAAGAAGAGGGGGACATGGTGAAAGCGGGGGCTAAGGATACATGATAGCAGGTAAGGACTGCGCTCTGACGGTTTCTATGGCAGGTAGCAGGGCCTTGGAACCGGACTCATAGGTTCGTTCTCCGGCTAGAAGTAAAGAGGAAGGTGGGGGGGTCGGAGGTGAAATACGGTGAACCTTGCGGCATCAACGGCTGAAGGTAAGGAAAGTGTCCAGGCCGCTGGTTCTAAAACTGGGCATAGGAGCTGAGCTTCAGTTGGAGTACAAAGGGACTTTACGGCTTTTGCGGTAGCAGGCTGGGGTCTGAAGCCGGGCTCGTGGAACCGCTCGCCGGTTTGAGAGTATTCCAAAGGCGGGGGTCGGGGGGGGGGGAGATATGTCAGTTTTACGGCTTTAGCAGCGTGACCATGCGGAAAGTGCCCTGGCTCACGGTTCTGTTCCTGGGCATGGGATCGGTGCTCAGTCGGAGGTAAGGGGGTTGGTTACGGTGGTCCAGCTGCTGTGGAAGCTGAAACGAGTCATTCCTGAAACGGGTCCATAAAGGGGCATGGGAGCAGCGCATAGTCAGGAAATAGGAGGGAAGTTTGTAGGAGGGGAGACAAGAGGGGACAGCGGAGTCAGGATTGGCCATGCCGGGCAAAACGGGAGAAACCTACAAGGGTAGGGGGGCTGAGCCGAAAGTAAGGTAAGAAGTCCGGGCCACTGGTTCTGTTACCGGGCATAGGAGCAGAAAAATTAAGGCGGGTGCGATGGGACTTTGTGGCTTTTGCGGCAGAAAGCTGGGATCTGAGACCGGGTTCATGGAACCGCTCACTGGCGTGAGTTTGTGCAAGAGGCGGGGGTCGGGGGTGAAGTACGGTAATTTAGTGGCTTTAGCGGCCGAGAGTGTGGAAAGTGTCCGGGCTTACGGTACTGTTACCGGGCGAGGGCTCGGGGCTCAGTCGGGATAAGGGGGAAGGGGTGTTACAGTGGTCGAAAAGTAGGGAGGCTGAGACCTGAGTCGTACCAGTACCCAATACACAACAAACCTTGAGTACAATATATAAGTACAAGTTGAAACAGCAGTTAACAGGCAGACAGTGTGAGGGTGAAAGGCAAGGTGCAGACATTAGTCATAGTAGAGGCATAACAGTAAGGTTTAATTTCTTATAGCACAATCATTAAAAAGTGCAATAGGCAACATAATGGAGAAGGCAGATAAGGGAAATATAGGCAACCAGCAGATAGATAAGGTAAGGCAGAGATAGTTGGGAGAGCAAGTGTTTGGAGAGAGGGGATCCAGAAATATGGGGGGAGGATGAGGTAGGAGAAAGGGGGTGTTATATTCAGAACCCAGATGCAGACTCTTAGTAATGCTAAATTTGTGACTGTTCTTGCTGATGGCAGTACTGATGCCAGCATAACCGAGTGGGAAAAATGCTTTCCTGCATTTTCTAGATTTATTTATCTTATTTATCAGGTCTAGGATTACAAATACCTTTGAGCCAAGGCTTTTTTACAATGGTTCCTCGTAGATCCTACCTCAAAACAGGTGCGTACATTTCTGATCAAAGCTGTAACCTTGGAATATGCACATGCAGGAGGCTTCTTTAATGCAGTCTGAACTGCACGAGACTTGGTACATCTTCCTGTCCCTGACCTCAGAAATGTGAACAATCCAGGACCACTTCTTATTTCTGCCAGTTCTGATGGGGCAAGAGCACTGGTGGGTGAAAAAGGTGAAACCACTGCAAAGTTATGGGAGCACTGTTCTCACATAAAAGCCATGCACTGTGTAGCCCATAAGCTGGAGCTGGCCTGGCAGTTCTCGATGTAATGAAAGAAACAAAATCCCTTTGTATCTAAGCTTGAAAATGCTTTTTTTTTTCTGTGTAGCTTTTTTCCCTTCAGGGCTCTGATGCAGCCATGGTTACAGTCTTCCCTCAGAGGAATTAATTTCACGCTGTTGGCTTCAAGGCTTCATTTATCCTGCCTTGGTGCCCCATTTTCCACTGTTCTCCCCATTACGCCTGGGATGCCAGAATGCAGTCGTGCATGCTCGTGGAGGTGCACGTGTGCTCTGTGGCTCTGGTGACGGCCCCTTCCGTCCACCCGGCCTATTGCCAGGTTTTCCTTGTGGCTTGGTACTGCCATCTAGTCTCCACCGTGTGGCAGCCAAGACTGGGAAACCCCATGTGCCTCCCTGGGACAGGAGAGCTGCTTTGCAGTTGCTTACTCCAGCTCCTCGTCCCACACCCCCAGACAACCACTGATGACTCAGGCTTGTTTCTGAATCTGGGTCGCCGGTGTGGGAGGTGGTAAGATGTCCTGCACCTCAGCCTTCCATGCCACTGGGCCGGCCTGCTTGAAAATGCTTTTAAGGGAATATTTAAATTCTATCATTATAGTCCCCACCAAAAATGAGAGAGCTTCAAGAAATTGCAAATGTCATAGATACTGATCCGTCTCACTTTAGTGCAACTAAACAGGTAGATTGCATTCGGTCCATGCAGTTCAGGTGAACCTACCTACAGTAGCACATCACCTGGAACATGCATCTAGTGCACCTGGTGATGATGGTTCAAAATGAAAGGCACTTTTAAGAGATGTACAGTGTATGCAGTTTGTAAAATCTCTTTATAACTTGCAAGATGTCTTATCAGTACTGAAGATTGTGTCAATTCGGTTTCAAAGAGATGACGCACTAATCCTGGAAGTTCCACAGCTCATCGAGACCTGTCTGCTCCAGTTGATGGTAACTCAAATCTAAGCCATTACAAACCTTAACACAAATGTATGGACCATGTCATTTCAAAGAGGGGAGGAAAAGACTGTTCCTTTCATATTCAGAGGCGACTGCCCAGAAATCAGTTTTGGAACCAATGCCCAACTGCAGAGTTTAGTAGATTCAGCAATAACTTACATAGATGAGAGATTTAATTTTCAGAATTTCTCAGAGGTGCCTCTCAAATGGTTCACTTGTCTGGGTTTTAAGCAGTTTGATCTCTCAAGAAAACAACTTGAGTTTGGGATCACTGAAGTGGCTAATTTGGCCGAATGTTTTGATTGTTTTCACTCAAGAGCAGCCGGAAAATATAAAACCGGAATGCACTGCATTTAAAGCACTACGAAAATCTGCAGTTGACAAACCATGTCTGCAGGTCTGTATGAGACTGCTAAGAGAGAAACTGACCCAGACTGTTCACGTTCTTGAGTTAGTCGAAATACTACTGGCTGTGAGTGTAACAGCTGCAAAGTGTAAAGAGTTTTTCAATTCAAAACCTCATAAAAAGAAGGACACGGCTGACTGATGATGCACTTCAGTCTCTGCTGCAGATAGTGTTATGATAACCTCATAGTCTTCAGGTGAAGCTACCTCTGGCTGCAAGCTGCAACACTGGACTTAAGATTTGCAAGAAAGTGAGTAGTGCTCACAACAGAGGGAGGTGAACCTTACAATTTACAATTGTCTTTGGTTTGAAGCAGATTCCTTAGGAAAGTTAATATTCTTCAGGTGGAGGATACTTCTAACTGAAGGGTGAAATAAGCAACGTAGAATTATCAGAAAAGGCAGTCTTTCAATCAACAGAGGGAGGTGGAGTTTGCTTTGCTTGTGTTACAAGTGTTAAGATTTTACTGTTTTCTGTGTTTCTGCCCTTCTGACTTGATTGGAGTTAGTGATTAACTGTTTGCATTGCAATATTTGTAATACTGTGAGTATTCACTGGGCTAAGAATTTGTCAAACCCTGAATTGAGAGCAGGTTACAGGCTGTGTATTGGACCCAGACAGTCCCTAGGGGGTGGAAACTGTTTTTTCTTTTGTTTACCTCAGTGTGCCTTATAAGGCCAAGCCAGACTGTGTCAGGAAGTGCTTACATCACAGCTACTTAACAGCCAGTAGCTCTGGAAGAATCTTACAGTCCTTGATAAAAGTACTAATTTTAGCAGGCTCATCAGATAATCTCATAGTCTTCTGGTGAAGCTACCTCTGGCTGCAAGTTGCAACATTGGACTTAAGATTTGCAAGAAAGTGAGTAGTGCTCACAACAGAGGGAGATGAACCTTACAATTTACAATTGTCTTTGGTTTGAAGCAGATTCCTTAGGAAAGTTAATATTCTTCAGGTGGAGGATACTTCTAACTGAAGGGTGAAATAAGCAACTTAGAATTATCAGAAAAGGCAGTCTTTCAATCAATAGAGGAGGTGGAGTTTGCTTTACTTGTGTTACAAGTGTTAAGGTTTTCAGTGCAGGAAGAGTTTAAACCCACATAGGCTAAATACTGTTTTCTATGTCTGCCCTTCTGCACAGCTGACGTGTTTTGGGGCTGACTGTTTTCAGAGCACAAGTCACCAGGCTCTTTTGGGGCTGGGGAGGTTTACCTGTGTCTGACTTGAATGTTTGGATTTTTCTCTGTTTGATTAGCATGGTATTTTCTCTGTCAAATTGGTTTGAAGCAGTATTACAAATTGTCGTGTATGGCATCTTGCTGACAGGAAGGCACTCATCGCATCGGTAGGTCAGGCGTTTAGCTGATTGTTTCAGTGAGGGCACAGTTTAGGCCCAACCCTTCCCCCTCACCCCACCCACCCCTGGAAATAGTTCATTTATACCTGGGGTTCTGACATCATTCCTCAAGAGGGCAAGGTACACATCACTGTCATATCCTGTCTAGCACACTGCACTGACAATATAAGCATACACATTATATAAATACATATATTTCTATATAACGCACCAATCACACACACACACACACAAAAAAAACTAAACAAGGTAGGCAGTTATGTGGGGAGTAGTACAATGTAATGGCTGTGGGGCAGCAGTCTTCCGGGAGTCTTTCTGGAGGCTGAGATGCTGCCCTGTTTGCAGACAACTATCTGCCCTGAGGGAGGAAGTTGCCCATCTTCAGGCCGCACTGGACAGTGGCAAGGGAACCTCCCCCATCCAGGGAGCACCACAGCCACCACCACTACCTCAGAGGTTGCGAAGAAAGCACAGCAGTTGGACCACAGTGGGCTCAGGGAGGGTAAGGGTGGTGGAACAGAGGCACACCCAGTCAGTTGTTACACTCCACAATCCATACACCATTCTGGGGGAGCATAGTTCCCCTATGGATGCTCCCGCAGAGGAGACTAAGGAGGTGCAGACAACTGTCACAAGGAGGGCCCTCAGGAAGGAGGCAGAGGGCACCACAGGGAAAGAAAGCAGCTCCTGGTGGGGGACTCAATTATTAGGGGGATAGAACTGGGGGGAGCAGGGAAGACTGAAGCAAGGTGCCTGCCTGGTGCCATGGCTTGGAGGGACAGGAAGCGATCCTAGGGATCACGAGAACAGTTGCACGGAGTCTGAGCTGGACATCATTGTCCACCTAGGGACAAATGACTTGGCTCATCATGAGATTAGAGCAGTGCAAAAGGACTTGTAGAGTTGGGGAGGGGCTTAAGACAAGTAGCACACACAGTATCCTTCTCAGAGGTGCTGCCTGTCAGTGGCATGAGTGAGGCGAGGGTACTTTGCACCATGCAGTTTAACAAATGGTTGAAAAAATGGTGTGGAGCACAGGGGTTTGGCTTCATTGGGGACTGGGGTTCCACCTGGAGGGACACCAGCCTATACTGGCAGGATGGTCTGCATCTGTCCAGGAAGGGAACAAGTCTTTTGGGCAATCGGTTTAAATGCTTCATTGGCAAGCCTTTAAACTAGTCAGGGGAGGCACTGATAAGCAGAAGGAAAATCCCAGCCTCCCCACAAAACAGGGTACTAAATGAAGAAAAGACCAAGGTAGAAAGGTCAGTGGGGTTGCAGCTACAGAAGGTAAAAGCCATCAAAAATGGAGAGCAATGAGTACCAATGCCCGTAGTCTGGGTAACAAGCTTCCTGAATTAGTGGCCTTGATGGAGGAGGAAGATCTGGATATTGTGGCAGTCACAGAAACATGGTACACACAGAACCATGACTGGGACGTAAAGCGACTCAGGATACACTATCTTCGGGAGGGATAGGGAGGGTAAAAGAGGAGGAGGAGTAGCTCTCTACATAAGAGAAGAAATCAAAGCAACAGAACAAAAGGGTAAACAGGGAGGAGAAGAAGCACTATGGGTCAATTTGGAGGCAGGCAATGGCACCACAATCCGCACAGGGGTTGTATACAGACCCCCCTCGGGGAGGAAATGGACAAGGAAATGATAGAAAGTATACTTAGAATGGCAGATAAAGGGGAGATATTGCTGATGGGTGATCTGAATATGCCAGATGTTAACTGGAGTGCAGTTGCAGCAGTCACTTCTAAGAGTGGGGTTATTCTAGATGCCCTACAGGGGCATGCCTTAGACAACTAGTATTGGAGCCCACTCAGAGGGAGCAATCTTAGACCTGGTTCTCTCAAACGGAGATGAAGAGAGGATCACAGATGTAGAAGTGGGTAGCCATCTGGGAACTAGCGACCATCGAACAGTATGGTTCACAATAAACACAGCAATAGAGTCAAGCCATACAAAGACAAAGGTGCTGGATTTTAGGAGGGCTGACTTTGCCAAAATAGGGTGAGTGCCTAAGGAATGCACTAGCAAATGGGCAGGAAGGAGGGTGGAAGAACAATGGGGAATAATAAAACTGCCATCACAGAGGTAACAAGCCTTTGTGTAAGCAAATAAGCAACTGAGGTAAGAAACCACTATGGTTCTCAAAGGAAGTGGCAGTGAAGGTTTAAGAGAAAAGAAAGCATTCAGGAAGTACAAGGAATCACAGAAGGAACAGGACAGAGAACTGTATCAGTTAAAGCAAAAGGAAGCTGGAAAGGCAATCAGAACAGCAAAGGCCCAAACCGAGGAAAAGATAGCCAACTCAGTTAAGAAGGGGGATAAAACCTTTTATAGGTACATCAGGGAGCAAAGGAAGACCAAGGGAGGGATAGTGAGGCTTAATAAAGGGGAGGAGGGTGGGCAGAGGTGACTGTGAAAAGGCAGAGATACTAAACAAATATTTTGCTCAGTATTTACAAAGGAAGAGGGGAGGTACCTAAAACAAACAGTAGAAACACTCTGGATACAGAAGTTGATACCAGCCCATTTACAGAAGAAAGGGTTCTGAAAGAGCTCTTAAAACTGAAGGTGGACAAAGCAATGGGGCCTGATGGGATTCATCCCAGAATTCTAAAAGAACTAAGGATAGAACTAGTGACACCACTGACTACCCTCTTTAATGAATCATGGGAGGATGGGGTGGTACCTGAGGACTGGAGGAGGGCAGATGTGATTCCCCTTCACAAAAGTGGGAGCAAGGCAGAAGCAGGAAACTACAGACCAGTTAGTTTAACCTCAGTGGTAGGGAAAATGATGGAATCACTTCTGAAGGAAAGAATTGTTGCATATCTAGAGGCCAGAGGGCACAGGACCCAAGGCAGCATGGATTCACAGCGGAAGGTCATGCCAGACAAATCTGATAGATTTCTTTGACTGGGTGACCAAAGTAGTAGATCAGGGAGGGGCTGTGGACATGGCCTACCTAGACTTTGCAAGGCATTTGACACAGTCCCACACAAAAGATTAATATACAAGTTAGCCAGCCTGGAGTGGGTCCCAAGATGACAGCCTGTGTAAAAATTGGCTGGAGAATAGGACACAGAGAGTAATAGTAAATGGAGTCCACTCTGAAAAAAGGGGGGTTAGCAGTAGGGTACCACAGGGTTCAGTATTAGGACCGGTCCTCTTCAATGTCTTTATAAGTGACATTGCAGAGGGACTGGAAGGAAAAGTATGTCTCTTTGCAGATGACACAAAGATCTGCAACAGAGTTGATGCACAAGGTGGGGTGGAAAGGATGAGAAGGGACTTGGCAAGGGTTAGAGGAATGGTCAAATGTATGGCAGCTTAGATTCAATGCTAAGAAGTGCAAGGTAATGCACCTGGGAAACAAAACCCAGGGAAGAGCACACAATGGGGTGAGATACTAACAACAACAAAATGGAAAGGGACCTGGGGGTAGTCATATCAGATGACCTAAAGGTGGGCAAGCAATGTGAGAGGGCAGCAAGGAGGGCTGGGGGATACTGGGATGCATAGAGAGGCATCACCAGTAGAAAACAAGAAGTTATTATCCCTCTGTACAGACAGCTGGTGAGACCCCATCTGGAGTACTGCGTGCAGTTCTGGAGACCCAATCTCCACAAAGACATAGACAGGATGGAAGCTGTCCAGAGGAGGGCAACTAAAATGGTGCAGGGTCTGCACCAGAAGACACATGAAGAGAGACTTAAGGAGCTTAATATGTATAGCCTCGAGGAAAGGAGGGAGAGGGGGGACATGATAGAAACTTTCAAGTACCTCAAGGGAATCAACAAAGTCCAAGAGGTAGCATCTTTCAAAAAGAGGTGTGCAAGAACAAGGGGCACAATTTGAAGATAGAAGGGGCGGTCAGAGGTAATTTAAGGAAGTATTTTTTCACAGAGAGGTTGTGGATGTATGGAACAGCCTTCCAGAGGAGGTTATGGAGTCAAAAACGGTGGAATTCAAGCATGCATGGGACAGTCATAAGGCAATTCTAGGGGGTGGGGGTAGGAAGAAGTAGGCTGCTGGTTAACTAGGATCTGCAGCTTATCCATCAGGTAGGGAAATGGGCAGACTGGGTGGGCCAAGCAGTCCTTATCTGCCATCAAATTCTATGTTTCTATGTTTGTATGATGTACTCTATACGGCATGGGATGCTGCCCCACTCTCTGCTGTTCATCCTTTCTTGAAGAAACTGGACCCCCCCAAAGTTTCAGAGGATCAGAATTCTGCTCTAACTGCTCCAATAACCCCGAAACAGAGAAATCACTAGATTAAAAGCTGGAAAATGCCTGGGTACAGACGGGGTTTGGGGGCGGATTTATAAACAGTTTAAAGACAAAGTTGCCCCCCTACTGCTGAAGATATTTTCAGGAACCTGAGGGGGGGAGTGGTAGGATGGCACCTTCTTGGTTGCATTTCGAGAAGGAAGATTCGTTGAGTGGGTGCCTTTTGGTTATGGATAAGTCCTAAAAGTTTATATGGAGGTCTGATAGTATGGATTCCAAGATGCAGAGAAAAAGTGTTATTGTTCATCAACCAGCCACACTTGTTTTGTGTAAAATCTATTTCCTTCCATTTGTTGCTTTACTATGAACACAGCGATCCCCTGTGGCCCAGTATTTCACCCAACTCTGGGCTTCATCAGGGGCAAGGATCTGCTGTTCAATCTCATACGTAAATCCCTCTTTGTTATTTGGTGACCATTTTTAATTGTTAGTTTTCCTTGTTTCTTATTGATTCATGTGTAGGGCCTCTTAATAGCCTGCCAGTATTTTTTTACTTTACAGCTAGGGTCTTTAAAGCTTTTGTTACCCTTTTTAATGGGCCATTTTTATGCAAGAGATTGCTCCTGTGTCCTGGGCCTTGTCTGGTGCAGTTTCAGAAAGTTCTAAGAGTCTTAGAACATCTTGAAACTGCACCAGACAAGGCCCAGGACCATACCTCTCAACCTCCTGGATTATAAATCAGGGACAAGGCTTAAAAAAATCAGGGACAAAGGACCAAAATCAGGGACACATCTTCAAAAGTGGAGATATCAACTCAGGAAGCTGGGGGAATAAGAGACTTAGTGTAAAATGCATTTTCTAAGGAAGAATAAGACTGTAACTTTAAAGTCTGGCATTATTTTTTGCTTACAACTCCCAATGTTTGGTCATGGAATCACAATTTTTAGGAGGGACAGAGTCAACTTTTGAGGCAAAATCAGGGACATCCATGAAAATCAGGGACAGTTGAGAGGTATGCCCAGGACAGGAGCAAGCTCTTCCATAAAAATGGGCCATTAAAAAGGGTAACAAAAGCGTTAAAGACCCTAGCTGCAAAGTAAATAAAATACTGACAACGCTATTAAGAGGCCCTACACATGAATCAGTAAGGAACAAGGAAAACTAAAAATGAAAAACGGTCACCAAATAACATAAAAGAGGGATTTATGTGCGAGATTGAACAACATATCCTTGCCCCTGATGAAGCCTAGAGTTGGGTGAAACGTTGGGCCACAGAGGATTGCTGTGTTCATAGTAAAGCAACAAATAAAAGGAAATAGATTTGATACAAAACAAGTGTGGCTGGTTGATGAACAACAAAACTTTTTCTCTGGACCTTCTTGGTTATAGGCAGTTACCTCTGTGATCCCTAAGGCTGGTAAGGATTCACCAGCTGTGCATCCTGTAGACCCATCTCTGTATTAAATGTGGATTACAAGCTACTTATATCTGTTATTGCCAGGAGACTGGAGCTTGCTGTCCCGCAGCTGATAAATTTGGATCAAACCGGATTTGTCCCAGGAAGCCAGGCACAGGACAGTATCCAATGGACAGTTCATATTATTGCTTGTCTGAACTGTACCAAACATCCTGCCTTTCTCACGAGTTTAGATGCAGATAAGGCATTTGATAGTCTCCTGGGCTTTTTTTGAAAGGGGTCCTTACCAGGTTTTGGTTTTCAGAGCAGTTTATTCAATGCAGTACTGCAATATATCAGGAACCATAAGCGTACGTAAGAGCCAATAATTATATGTCTGGGACATTTTGGGGGCGGGGGCACTTGCCAGGGCTGCCTGCTTTCCCCAGTCTTATTTGCCCTCTCTCTGTAATGCCATTGGTTCAGTGCATTAGCAGAACCCGGCAGTTCAGGGAATACACCTGAGAGAGGTGGAGCATAAAATCACACTCTACGCAGTTGATGTCCTGCTGGAGCGTGGTGATGAGAGACATTTAAGGTTTTTTTCCTCCTTATCAGGATACACCTGGAACACACCCGAAATATACATTTTGGTCTTTTACCACCACGTCTCCCAACAAATTAAACTTTGATTCCCAATGACATGAGACCTGATGAGGCTTCAGTACCTCCGCATTGTTCTGGGGTTGTACTCCAAAACCCTGGTCATATATAACTATGACCCCTTACTTAAACTATTATGGTAGACTATGAGAGTTGGGCATTATTGCCCTCTTCTGTTTTACACACGGATTCAGTCTGTTAAAATGAATGTGCTGCCCAGATACTTGTACCTTTTCCAGTGTATCCCTTATATTATTCCTCAGAATGAGTTGAAGAGGTGGCAGAGACAACTTGTATTCTTCGTTTGGCAGGTAGCATGCCCCAGGTTCCAGCAAACCTCACTCTTTCTCCCCAGGCTGAAAGGGGGATGGGTTGTTCCAGTTCTGACAGGGTACTGGGTGGCCACACAGATGAGAACGACTGTCTTATAGAGTACCCTCCCACACACACGGCATGCTGGAAAACCTTAGATCTCACTGAAGAATTCCCAGTTCCACTACAAGTGATGGTATTTTGCCCCCAAAGCCTTAGGACTATCCCAGGTTCTACCTTAACAGGTATAGCAACAGCCCTGGAAGGCTGGAAGCATGAGAAATGATGTGGATGAACTGCGGACTCTACTTGGCTATATCAGTGGTGGGCATGGCATGATAGTTTCCCCCCCAGCTTTAATTGAACCTTGGTTCAGGAGACAGGCTCATACGGGAGCACGGGCCACATGCAGATGTTACAGGAGGGTGTAGTAAGAATGTTTGAAGACTGTAGACAGAAGTTTGGGTGGAGAACACTTGATCATTTTAGATACTTCCAGTTACAGAAACATATGCTCACCACCCTGAGTGCACATATGGCCGACTTGCAGACCATAACAGCCATACTAGCTATCTCCTGAATAGCGGATTCCAGTAGAGGCAAGGCAGCGATAAACATACTATATGGCAAGTTCTTGCAAGATCTGGGGTATTCCACAGATTATATTGGGGTTACTTGGGAGGAAGACCTTCAAACAGAGATCATTAAAACCCACTGGGACAAGGTGTGGGAAGCAGTTTGTTGTATCTCTTCTGCCTCCAAGTGGAGAGGATATGCCTGGAAGGTGAGGATATGCTATTTCCGGGTCCTTCATTCTCAGAGTAAATGGGGCCCAAACGGCACATCTCATTGTTGGAGACAATCTGGAGAATGAGTATTCTCTCTACTGACACATTCCAGCACTGCCCAAAAATTCAGGACAACTGGAGGGACATCACCAGGAGCATAACTTGCATACTGCCTCTGCCTGAGACCCTGTCTTGTATGAATTTGCTTTTGGTAATGAAACCTCAACCCTTGAAAGGTACAGCGGCTGTTAATCTCTAGAATATACTGACTGTGGCTGCAGCAAAAGCATTGACCAGGAAATGGTTACAGTTTGATACCCCTTCCCCAACACATTCGCTGAGTGGAAAGAAGTGATCACACAAATACAAGTTTTGTCGAGAACAATTTTTATTAAACAGCATAGGCTTCTGGCATTTAGCAGTCAATGGCCGAGGTGGAACATGTATTACCTGGAGGTGGAGGATTTATGACTGACTATATACTCCTTCCTGATCCCCTTCCCACCCCTGGGGCCAGATTCTGAAGTAAAAAGACTGCTGCTAGTTTGATTAACTTATCTATTTTCTTTAAACAAAGAACATTAACAGTTATTTACCCTATGTATATATGAAGACCTATGTATATTGTCAGTGTCAGTGGCTCAGCAGGTAGCACACTTGGCTGTGAGATCAGAAGGCTGTAGGTTCTATCCCCACTCCAGGCACTTGGGTTAAATCCCAATACTGACACTGTAGTGCTGCACTCCTGAGGTGCTGTCTTTCAGACGAGATGTTAAACCGAGATCCCATCTGTCTGTTCTGTCCTGGTGGTAGTTCAGGTGGATGTTAAAGATCCCATGGCACTTCTTGAAAAGAGTAGGGGAATTTCCTCAGTGCCCTGGATTTCCCCCCATTCACTAAAAAACAAATAACACCAACAGCTCAGTCTGGTTCAAGGTCAGCTGGCATTCATCTGTATCCCCCTCCGCTGGGTTGTGCCTGAAAATAGGCAACAATTTGTCTAGTGCACTTACCCGGTCAAATAAAAAAAAAATATTATAGCTCTGTGACCAGTTTAGTTATGTTAGTATAGATGTTGGTTGTTTATTTATCTGTTTTTGTGTTACTGTGACAAGGTGACGTGTATAGATAAGTCATTCTACTTACCAGAAATTACAAAATGTAAATGATCTGTTGTCAGCATGTGTACTGTATTTTTTCTTTTTTATACTTTGTTCATTCCCCGTCCTGGTCAGCCCATAAGTCGACCCCCTCAGCTTCGTCCCCTGTCCTTGCAGGGCAGCCTCCCTTCTTCCCCCGTGGCTTACCCTCTGTGGCAGGGCAGCAGGGATCCCTCAACTGGCTGATACCAGATCCAGTTCAGGAAGGTGCCTGTGGATGTCAGGGGCGGTGCCTGTGGGGGTCGGCAGTCATCCAACTCACTCAGGAGCTTTTTTCTCCTCTGGTTTTCTCCTGACTGGAGGAGGAGCATGCATTGTCAGAACTGGCCAAGCTGTGTGCGCTTCCACCTACAGCATGCCAGCTGACTGCTCTGCCTCTACCCACTGCATATGGGATCTGGCACTCCGGCACCCAGCCACCACTAGGTGTCAGACATATGCCAGTCTCCATTTCCCTCCTTCTGCGCAAGAGGAGAGCTGTCCTCCAGACACTTGATCCTCACTCATCCTGGCCAACCCCTGGGGTCCTGCTCGCACAGCAAGCATGGGTCACTGGCGTGGCAGGAGATAAGGCATGATTCCTCAGCCCTCAGTGCCACCAGGCTGGCCTGTGTACTGTATTTCTGAAAAACGACAAAGAAGTAAAAAAAAAAAAAAAAGACACAGGTGGGACAGTGGATACATAATCCAACTTGGGGGAACCAGGAAGGTGGAGGAACGTGGGGGGGGGGCATGAATACAGTAAGACATTAATTACAGTACTAGGACAGGAGGTAAGGTAGTACCAACAATGGCCAGACTTGATGGGTCATTGGTCTCCATCTGCTGTTACATTCTGTGTTTTTATGTATTTATTTAACTTTGTTGACCGGGTAAGTACGCTGGCAGTAAAAGCCTTTTTCAGGCACGGCTCGGGTACAAATGCACAAAAAAGTATACAGGCATAGTGATGCGTAGACAACACGTGGTAGCAGTAAATACAGAACAATATGTACAGAATGATAGTTACATGATTACGAGTCAACTTGTACAACATGGGAAAAGGTAAAAGTATATACAGGGTGATAGTCACATGAATACGTTTGATGGTTGAATGCAGTTACGTGATTAGAAGGGAAAGGAAAGGAAAGGAGGTGCAGGTAGTACCAGGTAACGGAGGGGTGGAAGTAGAAAAAGGAATGGGTGGTTAGTGGAAGCATTGAAATGCGACAGAGGTGGAGTAGTGGGATTTCAGAAGATTAGTAAAGGCAGGGGGAGAGGAAGTTTTTCTTATGGGAGGGAGTATTGAGTTTCAAATGGAGTCAGCATAGTAGGAAAAGGACCGCTGGCCCATACTGGTGCAAAACAGTGGAACAACAATGTCGTTGTGGGAGGAAGATCAGGAGGTAGCTTAACAAGGGGGATCTGCCTGGCTAGGTAAGGTGGGTTGCCGGTGCACAAAGTTTTGTTGATGAGGGAAGCAAGAGCAAGATTTGCTCTGAGTTCAGGAGGAAGCCATTTGAGGTTGTTGAGCACTGTGCAATGGTGGGTGTTGTGGCTGCAGCTAGAGGCAAGTTTAGCTATGTTATAGTACTGGGCATGCTTTTTTGTAGGGCAGATTTGCTGGCAGTGTCAATGACTGCTGAGCCGTTTTCGAGCATGGGAAGAAGATTAGTCTGGGCGATTTTAATCTTGGCATTGGGAGTCAAGAAATAGCAGACTCTGTGGCGAGAACAGAGTTTTTTATGTAAATCTTCTAAAGCACTGCCCTCATACTGCCTAGCTGCTAAGATGAGTGACCAGTGCAGATAACCAGTTGCTGTGATTGAGAAGGTTAACTGGATTTAAATATTCTGTTTAATTCTATAACCAACCAGTTCCTGGGGTTACTAGAATCCTATCAGTTTTAGATCAGGCTGATGGCTTGGGCAGTGTTCAGAGGGCTGAAATGCTCTATGTAACACATGACATCATCATTTGCCTGGCTCTGCTGAGCAGAGGATGAGGTAATGCTGCTCGGAACTGTCGCAGCAGCATAAGCCACACGTGGCAATCTGAAGTGACAGGAGCTCACTGAGAGTTCTGAAGGCAGGAGCTGCTGGTGGCACTCTTGTCGAGAGGGGAGGACCCTCTGTTTTGTGTTTCTGCCATAGTACAGTAATCCAAAGGCTGGTTTCCTGGAAGTGGTGGCTACCAGATCCCGTGAAGCCCTGAGGGGGCTGACAATTCTTCACAGTGAAAAGAAGAATGGGACTGAAGGTTCAGTAAGTAATTTGGGGCAACCCTCAATTGACTGTAAGAGCTATCAGCACTGCCCAAATGTAAAGATTTTGTGTCTACACCATTCGTAGAATCCCAGACACTGTTTCTAGCCCACAATTCTGACACGGTCTGCTGGCATTTCTTTCTCTCCCGAGCCCCTTTCACCCTGTTATAGCCATAAACACAAAGTATGTACTGTTGCTGTTGTTTTAAGCCAGTCGTTATATTACCACCTTTGTACGTTTGTTTCCCCTTCCCCACTGGCATGGAATCCTTTGTAAATGAGCACCTGTGCTCAAAAGTATTGTAATCTGAGCTTGAATAAATAAAGAAAGAAAGAAATGGACTTGTGTGAGATCTGAGGATTTCAAGTACTTTCCAAGTGTACTGAGGGGGAAAAAAATGTGAAAAGTAAAGGATTCAAGTGGGGTTGTCTGGTGCCTTGTCAGATACTTGGTGCCATGGACCCCGAGGAACAAGTATGTGAAATGTAATTGTTAAAAGGGGGGTTTTCTGGTGTGTGTCAGATACAGATGTCATGGACCTTAGCCCAACGTTTGGAAGAAGGATGTCTCTAGCAGCTCAGTGGGGTTGGAGAATCCAGGAAATCCTAAAGTAATGGCAGAGATAATCCAGTTTGTGGCCTGAGTGAGCAGCCCTCATTCTAAGTGCAGATGGATCCAACTGGTTACCCAGAAAAAAATGTATTTCAGATGTTAACATGTCACCTAGTGTGCTTTAAATAAGCCAGGAATCCTGAAATAGGACTGGTAGCAGATTTTGCAAGTTCAGGGTGGACTTATTAGGAGACAGTACAGTGCAGTGGTTTAAGGCTCTGAACTGCAAACCTGGAGACCTGGGTTTGAATCCCACAGCCCCCACTTGCATACTGTGTGACCCTGAGCAAGTCACTTAACCTCCTTGTGTTCCCAGGTTGCACCTATAAACAAGCTTTAGTTTAGTGTCTCTCTCCTGGTTAGAAAAAAAAAGCCTCTGAAATAGGGTGGGCAGCAGTTTTGTAGAAGTCCAGGAACCCTGAAATAGGGCTGGACATGGTATGGTTAAATGTTTGTGGGAAGAGAACAGTTAACCTGAAAGTAGTTTGAAAATGTTTTTGCCTGCTAAAGTGTCATCTGTCAGCTTACAGTTCAAGCCCTGGGGGCACCACCTTTATTCACTGTTAACCTTGTGTCAGGAATAAAAAAGTCATACAGAAACATCCCAAATTCCTGGTAGAGGACAGTCCATCTTTGAGTGACTGAGTGATGTTTTGGGGGCCCTTCAGATAGGAGACACAGCATAGCCTTGGCACTTCTCTCCCAGACTCAGGTAAAATAGAAATGTTGTTTTCTGCACCACCCCCAACCTCCGAGATGCCCGAGCCAGGTGTTTGCCCCAATGCCAGGATTGATACCTATTTTCTGCCAACTTGTGGTTTGTTGCCTTGTCTGAGTAAGAAGTGGGGGGTCCTGGTTGCAAGATGGTGGTTCCTGGCTGGGACATAGTAGTGGTTACACTTCTGACAGCAGAAATGAA
The DNA here is from genome assembly GCA_016271365.2 of Neoceratodus forsteri. Classification (NCBI taxonomy): domain Eukaryota; kingdom Metazoa; phylum Chordata; order Ceratodontiformes; family Ceratodontidae; genus Neoceratodus; species Neoceratodus forsteri. The sequence continues at coordinate 1,174,280,477 of CM057451.1, read as the reverse complement.
ACACGCCTATCCTAACAAGCATTTGTCAATGCCGGACGTTCGCTTGCAGGTATCTGCAGTGGTATTGGCACTTGGACATGGTTTAAAAAAAATTAGTGACAAAGAAGTACAAGCATTTGTCAATGCCGAATGTTGCTTGCTCCTATGTGCTGTTTAGGTATTTGGAAGTCATTGGAGTGCAAATATTGAAAATTCGCAAACTTACGAGCGTGCGTAAGAACTGCGCAATGCACGCTCATAAAACAGTCCTTTGTAGGAATTTGTTCACCAAATTTTCAACATAGCCATTTTAAGACCTCTGCTCATGAACAGTGTCACTGTGATCTTCTTAATGTGTTCCATACATTGATTTCGCACACCGACTGCGCCATTGTGCGCTACATGGGCAGAAACACGTTTTGGGCAGGATGTGAAAAATGACAGTTGTACTGCTCATAAGGAGGTGTGGTAAAATGGCAATGTTGAAAATCTGGAGTGAAAATATTGAAAATTCGCAAACTTACGAGCGTGCACAGGAACTGTGCAACGCACACTAGTAAAACAGTCATTTTTAGGAATTTTTTCACCAAATTTTCAACATAGCCATTTTAAGACCTCTGCTCATGAACAGTGTCACTGTGATTTTCTTAATGTGTCCCATACATTGATTTTGCACACCAACTGCGCATTTGTGCACTACATGGGCGGAAACACGTTTTGGGTGAGATATGAAAAATGACGAGTTGTACTACTCATAAGAAGGTGTGGTAAAATGGCAATGTTGAAAATCTGGAGTGAAAATATTGAAATTCGTGAACTTACGAGCCGCGGCGTAGGAACTAGCATAGCACACTAAATAAAAGCGGTCATTTGGAATTTTTCCCACCATATTTTAAAATAGGCTTTTTGAGAGCTCACCCATGAATGCTGGCACTGTCGCTTCGTTATCGGGTCCGAAAGGTGATTTCACGCAGTGACTGCGAAATCACCCTTCGGGCCTGAATAACACCATGACAGTGACAGAATTCATGAGAAGGGGTCCCAAAAACCCCATGTTGAAAATTTGGTGCAAAAATTCCAAAAAATGCCTCAGATATGCAACAAAGTTGAAAAAAACCCATCTAGCCCATTACCGTCATTTCCTCAGTTCGCGGTTGGCTTTGAAGAGTGCAGGCGTGTTCCCGTCCAGCGATGACTGGCCGCCAAGCTCCGGAGGTAAGTATGGGGTGAGGGGAGGTGTGGGAGGCAGGGTGCATAGTGGTGGGTGCGGGTTGGGGAGGGGGGGAGACTGCATGGGATCGTTTTATTTTACAGGTTTTTTTTATAATTGACGCTGGGATGTTTGCCACGCTGGGGTGGGCTTCAGCATGGCAGAAGGATGGCTGGGGGGCGTGGAACCGGCGGGGATTGGGCACCCCAGTCGGCGGCAGCGTGGGGCGTTTTCCACGCTGGGGTGGGGCTCCCAAGCGTGGCAGAAGGATGGCTGGGGCTAGTGGAGCCGACGGGGGATTAGGCACCCCCGTCGGCAGACGATGCAGGACGTTTGCCACACTGGGGTGGGCTCCCAGCATGGCAGCAAAGATTTTGGGGGGGGCGTGATGCACTGCAAGCACTCAGCGGTGGTTTTCTTTGAAGAGAAGACCACCGCTGTCATACACACCACCGCAGCGATTGGTGCAGGACCGCCACGCCTGCTCAACGGAGCAAGGGATTGCACAGGGCAGGCACACCTCCAAAGTGTCCCATTCTCCCAAGACATTCCTTGCACATACGCGCAAGCGAACGTAACTAAATGCAGCCTTCTCGTGTAGCGAGGTTGCTCCAGAGGCTGAATAGAGTCTATTCAAGCACTATGTGGGGATTGTGCACCCTCTGCTGCGCAACAGACAGATTAATGTCTTCACTGGTAACAAGTGGCTGAAGCACTTCCCTTGTCAGCTCAGCAAATGATATTCTGTACAGTGTTTTTAAAAGGCATTTAATCACTCTGTTACACTTTTTTAAACTTCAAAGTTTTTCAAGACTACCATGAAGCATGATACAAAGCTACTGGGTTACACCGAATATGTAAATACAAGTTGTACAGCAATGATTAACCTTCAGTAGGATATTTGATGCCCCAGTGACATAAAGATTAGTGCTTTAAACAAGCATTGGGCTTCACCTGTATCTGTAGTGAAAGATAAAAATGACATTTCACAGCATCTGATAATGTTGTCAGTGTCAATGGCTCAGTAGGTAGCACACTTGCCTCTGAGGCCAGGAGGTCAGAGGGCTGTGGGTTCAGTTCCCACATCTGGCACTTGGGTTAATATCCCAGTACTGACACTGTAGTGCATGATGAGAGGGGTGCTGCACTTCTGCGGTGCCGTCTTTCAGATGAGACGTTAAACCGAGGTCCCATCTGCCTGGACTGGTGGTAGTATAGGTGGATGTTAAAGATCCCATGGCACTTATTGAAAAGAGTAGGGAAATTTCCCCCGTGTCCTGCCCAAATTTCCCTCATTCAGTAAAAATACCACCAACAGTTTAATCTGGTTCAAGGTCAGTTGGCATTCATTGGTATCCTCTTCCTCCCCTGGGTCGTGCCTGAAAATAGGCAGGATTTGTCTAGTGCACTTTACCCGGTCAACAAAAACTAAATAAAATAAATAAATGCTGAATGATAAACCACAACTAATAAAACTGTTTGCCTGTGTCATTTTATTGCTTGCCTTTTGGTGTTCACAACTCGGTCACCAGTGTTTAACCGCAGACATGTCTGAGTGATTAAACTTCCTTGGTCCCCTACCCCATCTGAGCTGTAGTAAGGGGAATTATCTACCATGCATGCCCTTCACCTCAGCACTTACCATCCTTAAAATGGGACAAATTGCGCTTGTATTATTTCCACGAAATGTAACTATTGTTTGCTTGTTCTTACCCTTGATGTATATGCGTATCTGTTCGTCCTGTACCTCTTTATTTGTATCAGACTCAGTGCATGAAAATAGGGTAGCAATGTTTCACCAACCAGAAAGGCAGGAAAAATGTTCCCAATCATTAAGCTGTATGGGATTATTCAGTTTGCTATATGACCAGATACGTAACTTAAAATTAATGTCATGCCACACTTATGTGCTGGAAAACTTAACTTTATGTAACAAAATGCAAGGAAAAATGAGGGCTGATTTGTGACATGGCTACCCATGTCTGGAATATGGTCCACAAAGATTCCATTTTATGTATTGTTTTCTAAATAAATCACTTTTTCGTAAAGCTTGTGTCCTCGTTTTAGTTTCTGAGTACAGTTCTAATGTGTGAAAAACGAAATTCCCCGTGTCAGGTCAGGTTTAAAAATGGGTCTCTGACGTAATCAGTAATGTCCCCTTCCCTTACAGTGCATTCTGTGGACCAATAAGTTGGATTTCATTGGATTTTATTGATTGATTTGATACTGTGGCCCATGTCTTATTAAGTAAACAGTGCTTTGGGACGTCGTTTTACTTTTCCCGGTTTTGTGCTGTGTTCCTTCAGTGCCCCCCGTGACCTTTCCTGTCCCAGCTCCCGGATGTTCACGCCAAGCCTCGTGCAACCGGTGGGACCACTGAGAGGTTCATTTGGATTGGTGCCATGAAGCAGTAGCAGGGCGGTCTTTGGGGGGGTTAAAAGTTGGTACTTTGAGCCGTTCACCCCCTTTGCAGTCTTGCCAGCAAGGATTGAAGTGCTCGTGTCCCCTGTGCCTCCAGATCGTTACGTGCCAATTCTGCTGAACCAGATAAGGCTTCTGTTACATTTGAGGGCAAACGACTTCAGGAATTTACATAGCGATGGATGCCTGAGGCATTGGGGTGCAGTTGCTACTATGCTGCATGGCGTAAGAACATGTCTGTCACTCATAAATCATGGTGATTTTAACATTTGATTAATTAGCTCTATTCCTGTAGTTGTAGGACCTGGAAGCATTCATGTCCCTGTTTGTGATGAGTAAGATGGTAGTACTGAACAGATTCCACACAGTTTATAACCTGGGGAAACAAATGCACTTAGTGATTTTAAAAAGTAAAATGAGCAGTTCTTGTGAAGATGCAAAGTGTGGGGTTGAAGGGAGGGAGCTAATTCCACTGATACAAAACTTTACTAAACAAAACCAAAGGTTGTTATTGATGAGGGTTATTCAGCATGAAAAATTTGCCTTTGAGAAAGGAGGTTACTCCAAAACATGTCAGGCTGTTAGTCGGCTGCTTTTTTTTTTATTAATAAATAAGCTTTAAATAATAAGCTGGCATCCTGCTTGATGGCTTGTGTGTGCTAGGAACTAGTTTTTATTTCAATTAGGTGGTTCTTTTAGTGACACTTTTCTGTGTGCGCACTCTTACATTGACATGAAAAATTATGTACTGGAACTAATGCTTGTATTCTACCATTTAAATCCTGTGCAAAAAAGTGTGTCTTTTTTTCTTCCTTCATGATTAAAAAGCAATGTGTGGTGTGGATGGGGTGAACAGAAGCATGACCTGCACCAAAATCATGGCCTGCACAGTGATTGTTGCTGGGGTGCACCCTTTGTTTCAGTACTCTGCATCCACTATTTTGAGACCATATCGTTTCTGTATGTTTGGGGGGGGGGGATGTGTTGGATAGCATAGCCATGTTTCTTAGTGTGGTCACAACAATCTTGGTGCATGTTTTTTTGTTAAGTCACACTTACACTGATGTGGTGCTGTGTGTTGTGGCCTAGTGTTTCATGAATGTTAAACATGGTGGATGTAGAGCGTTCCTTTGTTCGGTCTCTACATTCACCATTTTAAGACCACGTGGTTTCTGTGATTGGGGGGAAGGGAGATGTGTGTGTAAGTGGCGGAGGGGGTGCATGCAGCATATTCTCTCGCCACAGCTCCTGTGTTTTGTGCAATTTGAGAATTTGACTTTGTTTTTTATCAGAGTTATATTGTAAATGTTGCATTGTGTTTGGTGGGGTTGGGGACTAACATATTGCATGGTGTGGGCCTGTGTTTAGAAGCCTGCTGTGGTGTGTAGGCCTTGACTGGACCATTTGGAAACCCAAAAAGTCACTTTTGGGTTCCAAATGGTCTAATTGAGGTTAGAGATGCAGTGAAGTTTAACTTTGCCAGCATAACAGAGGCAAAGCGGCCCACTCTGCCTTGGCATAGAGCTACGCGAAGTACCCGTTGAATGCAATACTTCGTGTCATAATGGCTTTGCGTTATGATGACTCTGTTACTTTGCTTTATTTTCTTTTACAGGCAGAGTGAGTGAGCATTGTAACAGCCCACAGATCATATGGCTCACAGTCTGCAGATCACATGCTTCAAACAGGAAATGAATCATGCAAGAGAGTGAAAGACTTTACTGTCGCCTTACCTAGTGTGGGAGAAAGAGCGGTGTTTGAGAGGAGCCAGAGAGAGCGCAAAAAATATAAACCCTGCATCTGAACCAGAGCACCTTCCGGGCTAGTGATCCCCTCCCTGAAGCAGGAAGTAGTGGTGCCTTGGAAGCACCAACTCTGGTGGCACCTACCAGCACCCCTTCCACCACTGCCACCACCTGCCATGGCCCCTGTGCTAGTGGCTCAGCAGTAAGTGAGGGAGGAGGCGCAGCAGCAGGTTTCCCCACCCCCGGCCCCAACTGAGCACCAGCAGCAGCCAGTAACAATATCTGGGGCCCCCCCGCCTGTGCCCGGTCCTCTCCGCAGCTCATTAGTGTGGGAGTTCTTCACTACACTGCTGGCGGACACCAATGTAGTGAAGTGCAATCTGTGTGTTGAAGTGGTGTGCCGTGGCCCCAAGGGAAGTCATGTGGGCACAGGTGGTCAGCGCACCCACCTATACGACCACCACCGTGCAGATTGGTAGGCCACGCTTGCTGAACAGGGCAGGAATGCACCTGCTGGCCCTGCTGGGCGACAGGTGGCAGCATGGCCTCCACCTGCACATGGTGTCAAGTGGGGGCGGGCCATGGAGCAAGCAGTTGCTCCACAACCTGCAGGTGATGGTGGCAACCCTGCACAAATACCTGCCACACATACTGATTTGGGCCTGATGTGGAGTGAGCTGGACCATGTGAACCACTGAACTGACAATGTGGAGCAGTGGTTGGAGTGCATGGAGGTGCACCAACTCAAACTAATGGGCATGTTTCAACTGCTGCTCTCACACCATGACACTGATCATTAGTTTTTGTTTGTCCTTGCACCCACTACCCTCTCCATGAAAAAATAGTTCCTGACATTGCCCCTGATCCATTTCCCCTCTGTCTGAAAATGTTGCCCCCTTGTTCATGCACATCTCTTTTTCTGAAAGATGCTACCCTTTTGTACATTGTTAATTCCCTTTCAGTACTAGATAGTTTCTGTCATGCCCCCCCCACCCTTCCTTGTGTTTATACACATTAAGCTTTAAATTCCACAATATTTGGGAAACTGGTTAACTTGTCACAGGTTGAAATTGGGGCAAAACTCATGCCATCAGCAACTTTACTACCACCAGTGGGGGCAACAACCTCTCCAACCATGATTGAAACTACTGGTTGCGTTGTGAAAAACATAGAGAATTCCCTTTACTGGCATCAGCTATGCACTTCTGCTGCATACTACCACGTCCATGGCCACTCTTGCCACTGGCAGCAGCACCATGGCCAGAAGCATCTTTGCATGCACGTCTCTTTGCAGGCATTTTTTGAGATTACACACAAAATTCACAACAAAATTAGATTTCTGAAATTCAGGGTGGATGGGAAGCCAAAAAAACAACAACTGTGGCTTACAGATCCAGATTGGGCACTAAACAGATGCAAACACACAGACGCAGATTGCTCACTACAAAGAGATGCAGCCGCACAGGCACAAAAACACCTTAACCAGTGGTCGCACAAATCCCTTTTGCGGGTGGGGGGCTCGCTGCAGTAGCAGTCCACTAGCTAGATGGAAGGAAGCAGTAAACAATACTGCAGATGGATAACCGACTTAGAGTGCGGCGATCACTGTGTGGCACAATAAAATGTGTCTGGCTTGATGGCACACACTCACACACACTACAGGTAATGTGCAGAAAATTTAACAGTTAGTGCAGTACACTATATAAACAAATCTTTTAAATAGAATGAAAATAAGCACTGCACCACAACAAACAGAAAATAATTATCAACAAGCATTATCAATGCCAAATGTTTGCTCGCTGGTATTGGCACTGGTGGTGCAGGAGTTAAAGAGATGAATAATAGGAATGGCAATGAAGTATTGAACTAACCCCCACCCCACCCTGCATAGACTGGCCGGTGTTGGGATGTGCCGTTGGGTCGTCTGCCATAACACTCATGCCATTCCACCTCACCCCACCCTGCAGACTCTGACAGATGTCACTGTGTGCCTTGGGGTCTTCTGCCCTTATGCTCACCCCATTCCATAAGGAAATAACCTATATGAGAATGGGGTGAACATTAGGGATGAAGACCTCAAGGCACACCTTAGTGCTGGTCAGTGGTTGCAGGGTAGGGGTGGAGGTGGAATGGCGTGAGCATTATGGCTGATGACCCCAACCACTCCCCTGACACCTGTCAGTCTGTACAGGGTGGGTTGTTACGTTTGGAAACCCTAACACCCTGGGCGTTTGTTGGTATTTTCATTCCAAATTTTAAACATGGGCTCCTTGTGACTCCCACCTAATGAACAGTGGTACTATCAGTTTGTTACTTAATCCTAAAAGGTAATTTCACATAGCAAATGTGCCATTCGGTGCAACAGGTGTGAAAAGACATTTTGGGCAGGATGTGAAAAATGACATTTGTACTGTTCATGACGAGGTATATAAAAATGGCAATGTGGAAAATCTGGAGTGAAAATATGAAAAATTGGAGAACTTACGAGCATGTGTAGAAATTGCGTAACGCACACTCGTAACAGTCATTTTTTGGAATTTTTTCATCAAATTCTTAACATGGCCATTTTGGGACCTCCCCTCATGAACAGTGGCACTGTGATTTCATTAATTTGTCCCAAAAGTTGATTTTGCACAATGACAGCGCCATTCTGCGCCATAGGTGCAAAATCACATTTTGGGCAGGATGCAAAAAATGACAGCTGTACTGTTCAGAAGGAGTTGTGAAAAAATTGCAATGTTGGAAATTTAGAGTAAAAATATAAAGAACAGTGAAGTTATGAGCATGCATAGAAACTGCACAATGCATGCTCAAACTGCAGTAATTTCTTGGAGTTTTTTCACCAAACTTGCAACATGAGCCTTTTTGGAACCCCACCTCATGAACAGTGGCATTGTTGTTTTGTTAGTCAGTCCCAAAAAGTGATCCCGTGCAGCAACCACGAAATCACTTTTCATGACTGAGAAATGAAATGACAGTGCCAGTGTTCATGAGGTGGGGTCCCAAGAACTGCATGTTGAACATTTGGGACCAAAACTCCTCAAAATGGCTGAGGTATCAACCTAAGCTGAAACCCACCCATTGATTGCCATTATAGGGCTTACCATGATTTTCTTCAGTTTGTGGTCGGCTTTTGAAGAGTGCAGACATGTTCCTGATCCATAGAAGATCACAGTGCCGGACCTTCAGAGGTAAGTATGGGTGAAGGGCGTGTGGGGAGGTGGAGTGTGCAGAGGGAGGGGCGGGATGGACAACGAGGGACAGTTTTCCTTTTCTTTAGGTTAAAAAAAACAAGAAGACCTTGGGAGATGGTTATCTTTTTTACAGGTGAAATAGTATAAAAAATACATTTCTGCACATTGGGGTGGGCTCCCAGTGTGCCAGACTGGTGGAATGGGGGATCAAAGCTGACCCAGGGAGTGGGCAACCTGAGGTTGGCTGAATAAAATGGGGGCATGGGAGGCACATCCAACACCAGGAGTGGGCATCCTGGTGTCAGAAAAAGATAAGGCTCCCAGTGTGTCATAATAGTGGGGGCGGGGGGGGGGCATGCTGACACAGAGATTGGGCACCTTGTTGTCGGCAAAATATATGTTCAGGCTTGGGAGGAGTCATCCGACACTGGGAGTGGGCATCCCGGTGTTGGAAATATAATTAGTTTGGCACTCTGGAGTGGGCTCCCAGTGTACCATATTAATGGGGGGGAAGGGATAAATGCCAGCACAAGGATTGGGCACCCCGATGTCGGCTTTGAGGGGAGTGTGTGGTGGTTAGCAGGAGCTGCCAATTATGCAAAGCCATGGCTCATTTATTTATTAATATGTTTCACCGGGAAAGGCACACTGAGCAAATGAGTTGCCCGTGACTCCAGCCATGCGTATTACTGTGCACTGTAATGCACATGGCTGGAATGTGCCTGGTTGTCGGGAAATGGGGGGGCAAGATCTGCCACTGCGATGACTAAACTGTCCCTGATTGGAGCGGCAGATTTCTTTCAAGTCCAGTACTCGCTCTGAAACTGCCATCATTGGCAGCTTCCCTGTTGATTGGTGGCTGAGGGACACACCCATTAAAACATCCCCTGCATTGGCCACAACACTGCCACACCTCTGCAATGCTCTACTAACCTCAATATGCTTCTTGTGTGCTGCACACGCGAGCAAACATAAAAATGGCTGGCAATCACTTGGGTTTGAGGAGCAATTTCTTAAAATGGCTGTTTTTATCGTAGCATATTACTGTTTCCTTTATCAATAAAATAAACACAGAAAGCAAGGTACTATTTTGTCCAACAGAATTTTTTTTCTCAAAGGCATGATTTTAAAAATAGAATACTGTTGACGATAGCCTTAGTTTGGACTCCAAAACATATTGCTCGGGTATCATAAAAAAATGCATCACTCAGTCACCCACTGTTAGTCACAATATAAATAAAGCACTGATGATATCTAACAGTATTTTTCAGCTTTAAGTCTACACACAGAATTGTTATGAGTTTTAAAAATTGAATAAATTAAAATTACTATATATGTAATAAAATACTTATTTTGCAATATGATCTTACCCACATTTTGAAGATATGATGCATCCCATTTGCCAACTTACCATTGTAGTCTGTCAAGCTTATCAACCTCCTCAAGATTAAACCCACAGACCCCTTTTAGCCCTTACCTTGAGGTTTCATTGTGGTACTGCATGCATGCCGGATTTTTCTTTACAGTATGTCAGGGGTGAAGCCGACACACAGGGGAACGGAGGGAACGGGGCGGACAGCACACAGTGGGAGGGAGCAGGAGGGTTTACTTGCACTCTGGGTGCCGGAATGGGGAACAGAGGGAGCAGGGCGGACAGCATGCAGTGGGAGGGTTTACTTATACTCCGGGTGCCGGGACGTGGAATAGAGGGAGTGGGGCAGACAGCACGTAGTAGGAGGGAGTGGGAGGGTTTACTTACACTCCGGCATCGAGAACGGGGCAGACAGCACACAGTGGGAGGGAGCGGGAGAGTTTACGTACACTCCGGGTGCCGGGATGGGGAATGGAGGGAGTGGGGCAGACAGCACACAGTGGGAGGGAGCGGGAAGGTTTACTTGTACTCCGGGTGCCAGGATGGGAAACAGAGCGAATGGGGCAGACAGCATGCAGTAGGATGGGGCCGGAGGGTTTACATGCACTCCGGGTGCCAGGATTGAGAATGAAGTGAGCGGGGAGGACAGCACACAGTGGGAGGGAGTGGGAGGGTTTACTTGCACTCCGGTGCCGGATGGGGGAACGGAGGGAGGGGTGAACAGCACGCAGTGGAGGGGGCGGAGGGTTTACTTGCACCCAGGTGCCGGAATGGAGGGAGGGGTGGATAGCATGCAGGAGGAGGAGCCGGAGGGTTTACTTACACTCAGGTGCCAGAACAGAGGGAGTGGGGTGGACAGCATGCAGTGGGAGGGAGCCGGAGGGTTTTGCACTCCGGGTGCCGGTATGGGGAACGGAGGGAGCGGGGTGAACAGCACACAGTGGGAGGGGGCCGGAGGGTTTACTTGCACTCCAGGTGCCGGAATGGAGGGAGTGGGGTGGACAGCATGCAGTGGGAGGGAGCAGGAGGGTTTACTTACACTCCAGGTGCCAGAACAGAGGGAGCGGGGCAGACAGCACGCAGTGGGAGGGAGTGGGAGGGTTTACTTACACTCCAGGTGCCGGGATGGGGAACAGAGGGAGCGGGGCAGACAGCATGCAGTGGGAGGGAGCGGGAAGGTTTACTCACACTCTGGGTGCCGGGACGGGGAACGGAGGGAGCAGGGAAGACAGCATAAAGTGGGCATGGGTGCTGGAAGATAGTAAAAGCTGAGGGGGCTGAGGATCGGAAGGGCACTTATTGGGGTACAAAGGGCACTTTTTCTAAACCAGTTTTTGCCACACCAAAATACAATGAATGCACATTTATGATGCCGATCATAATGTTAAGAATGCAGTTATACCATATATGAATATTTAATACGGCGTAGTAAGAGCTCTGCTGTCAACCCATTTCCTCCAACAGCGCCATCTGAAGTCTGGACCATCCAGTGCTTAACCCGATACAGTGGTGGCCCCGGTGAAAATGAAAGCTGGCATGGTAATATTTGTATTATCAGTCTCAAGCATACAGTCTTCACGCAAATGAGGTAGGAGTTTTTGGTTCTACTAGAAACTACTCTGAGCAATTAACTAAACAACCCAAATTGCCAATGCTCCAATGGAGGCTTTTTTTCATACAAAGAGTTGTGTATTACTTGCTGTCATGGTTGTGAAGGATATACATGCAGTACAGTATTGTATCTGAGGTTGTCACTGCTCCTAGTAAGCTATAATCCCCAGTAGATAACAGTTTCTGAATTTGCAAACTGGATAATATTGTGAACTAAAAACACTTATTAAAGTACTGTTTTTGTTTTAAAAATATAGCAGAAATGAATACCTCCTTTCCTGGATGGTAACTGACCTTTAGGCATCTCTGTCAGAGAGTTGCCAAAGTACCAACTGAATTACCCAATGCAGTCACTGACAATTGTGTGTACTAGTGAGTCAGTGAAGTTCTTTCATTGTCATTTTTCCTTTAGAGCATCTATTGTACTGCATTTAACAGAATGCTCTCATAGACAGATCTTCCTTAGTGGTTATTTTAAAATAAACCTGGAATCCACTTCTGTTTATAGAAACACTCCCATCTCAACCAGCCTTCTTCCCACATCAGCATTTCAGCTCACCAGAATCTGTGGGTGACCAAATTAAATTCAAGTACCAGGAGTACAGTATACACATTGCTTGTGGCTCTTAAGCGGTCCCCAGCATGAAACCTTTGAAACTGTCAGTGCCATTTCCAAATTCCTAAATACATTAATACAAAAAGTGAACAACTAGTGAAAAAACTGTATCTGATTTTCATGATGATAGCGAGTGTGTATTGCTGTATTTGTGATTTTTTTTTCTGGTTATTTAAAAACTACACTAAAATAAATACACTTCCAGCCAGGTCACCCGCCTCTGAAAAAGACGGCACTTGTGCCCCTGATGGACCTCCACCCAGTCCTGAGTTTACCCAATCAGATTACTACCAGAAAGAATAACAAGCATTTGTCAATGCTGAATGTTTGCTTGCTGGGATTGGCATTGGTAGTGTAGAAGTTACAGAGCTGCATAATAGGAATGGCAGCGAAGTATTGAACTGAAGCCAACCCCACCACCACCCTGTAGAGAGTGACAGGCATTGGGGTGTGCCTTTGGGTCGTCAGGCATAATGGTCATGCCATTTACCTCACCCTACCCTGTAGACACTGACAAGTGTCACGGTGTGCTTTGGGGTCTTTGGGCATTATACTCACCCCATTCCATCAGAAAATACAGTGAGATGGGTGCGGTATAGGAGAATGGGGTGAACTTTGGGGCCGAAGAGTCCAAGGCATACCTCAATGCCTCTCACTGGCTGCAGGGTGTGGAATGGTATGAGCATTACAGGCAAGAATCCTAAGTCACACTCCTGATGCCTGTCATTCTCTACAGGGTGGGGCGTTATAGTTGGAAACCCTAACACCTCAGGCATTCGTTGGTATTTTCACTCCAAATTTTCAACATGGTTTTTTTGTGACCTCCACATCATGAACAGTGGCAATATCAGTTTGTTAGCCGAAAGCTGCTTATGCACAGCGACTACGGCATTTAGCACCACAGGTGCAAAAACACATTCCGAGCAGGATGTGAAAAATGACAGCTGTACAGTTCACGGGGAGGTGTAAAAAATGGCAATGTTGCAAATCTGCAGTAAAAATATTAAAAAAACTGGTGAAGTCACGAGCTTGCATAGAAACTGTGCAACGCACACCCATAATGTAATTAGTTTGGGGATTTTTTACAGCAGATTGTCAACACAGGCATTTTGGGACCTGTGATCATGAACAGTGTCACTGTGACTTTCTTTATTTGTCCTGAACAATGATTTCCCACAGCGACCACGCATGTCTGCGCTGAAAGTGTGAAAACACATTTCGGCCATGTTGTGAAAAATGACAGCTGTACTGTTCATAAGGAAGTGTGGAAAAATGCCACTGGTGAAAATCTGGACTGAAAATATTACAAAGTCATGAACTTATGAGGGTGTGTGGAAACTGCGCAATGCTCACTTGTAACACAGTCATTTTATGGACTTTTGTCGCAAATTTCAACATAGCCATTTAAGACCTCTGCTCATGAACAGTGTAACTGTGATTTTCTTAATCTGTCCCAAACATTGCTTTACTTTACCGACTGCACCATTATGGCTACATGTGCGAAACACATTTTGGTGACATGTGAAAATGGCAGCTGTACTGTTCATAGGAAGTGTAATAAAATGGCAATGTTGAAAATCTGGTGAAAATATTGAAAATTCGCAAACTTACGAGACATGCATAGGAACTGTGCAACGCGCTCATAAAACAGTCATTTTAGAATTTATTCACCAAATTTTCAACATAGCCATTTTAAGACCTCTGCTCATGAACAGTGTCACTGTGATTTTCTTAATGTGTCCCATATTGATTTCGCACATCGACTGCGCCATTATGCGCTACATGGGCGGAAACACGTTTTGGGCAAGATGTGAAAAATGACAGCTGTACTTGCTCATAAGGAGGTTTGGTAAAATGGCAATGTTGAAAATCTGGAGTGAAAATATTGAAAATTCGCGAACTTACGTGCGTGCGTAGGAACTGTGCAACGCACGCTCGTAAAACAGTCATTTTTAGGAATTTTTCCACCAAATTTTCAACATAGGCTTTTTGAGAGCCCACCTTATGAACAGTGGCAGTGTCGTTTCATTACTCAGTCCCAAAAGGTGATTTCATGCAGTGACTGCGAAATCACCCTTCGGCCCATTAACGCCATGACAGTGAGAGCATTCATGAGAAGGGGTCCCAAAAACCCCATGTTGAAAATTTGGTGCAAAAATTCCAAAAAATGCCTGAGATATGCAGCAAAGTTGAAAAAACCCTATCTACCCCATTATACAGCTTACCGGCATTTCCTCAGTTCGCGGTCGACTTTGAAGAGTGCAGACGTGTTCCTGGTCCACCGAAGATTGTTGCGCCGGAGTCCGGAGGTAAGTATGGGGTGTGGAGAGGCAGGGTGCGCAGTGGGTGGGCGCGGTTGGGGGCAGAGACAGCGAGGGACCGCTTTTGTGTTTCAGGGTTTTTGTTTTTTAAAAAGGACGCATCGGTGGGGATGTTTGCCACGCTGGGTGGGCTCTACGCGGGCACAAGGACAACTGTTTGGGGCATGGAGCCGACGGGGATTGGGCACCCTGCTGGCAATAGCATCTGTTGCCACGCCGGGTGGGGCCCAGCGTGGCACCCTGTACTCTGGGACAGTGGAGCTGATGGGGATTGGGCACCCCATCAGCTATACGACGGTAGCCACGCCGGGATGGGCACCCAGCGTGGCATGTGAAACTCTGGGGAGCGGCACAGCCGAGCCGGGATTGGGCACCCCGCCGCTATACAAGTGTGCGTGATGGGCGAGCACGCAGTATGCGTGGCGGTGTGTGTGTGTGTAGGGGAGGCGCGCGAGCAGGCGATATCTTGTCGCTGCTCACCGAAGCGTAGCTCCCCCTTTCAACTGTACTCCACTGCATTTTCGACTGCTGTCATAGACAGCTCCAGCAGCCATTGGAGAACTGCGGCCGCGCCTGCAAACACACTGACTGAATTGGAAGAGGGCTGCCACACCTCCGAAAACTCGGATGATGGCACTATGTTTCTTGCACATGCGTGCAAGCAAACATAAAAATGAATGTACCTGTTGGATCTTGTGCTGCACTCCAAGCAACTTGCAACTAATTTAGGGAAGAAAAACGAGAATGTTGCTGTGCTCAAATCCTTATATAAGGCTAGTGTGGTTACTCTGGTACTAATTGCCAGGGCAATTTAAAACAAAAAGATGCTTCCCTAAAAGGTTAGCGTTGCAGCTGCAATCAGTGTTTGGCCACTTGAAAACTTTATACTAGTCTTTCTTCAGTGGCTCAAAATATTTTTATTATCTAACTTTTTATAAAATAAACCATAAATGTTTCTGTTTCAGAGCTGTGCAAACTTCATTTCATCACAAAAAGGTTTTTACAGTACCAGTTCTGTTCAACCGTCTCAAGAACACCGAACAGAACTGGTACTGTCAAAACCTTTTAATAAAAAATAAGGACATTTAATGAAATGAAGTTTGGACAGCTGTGAAACAGAAAAATGTATGGCTTATTTGTTAAAAAATTAGATAAAAATATTTTGAGTTACTAAAGAAAGACTGGTATAAAGTTTTTAAGTGGCCAAACACTGAGTGCAGTTGCAACGCTAACCTTTTAGGGAAGCATCTTTTTATCTTGCAACTAAGTCTCTTGACCACCCACCCCATTGCCCCAAAATGCCAATGCTACCTCCCAGCCAGGTCACCCACCTCTGAAAGAAAAACAGCCTGACAGCTAGCACTTCTGCCCATCTTGGATCTCCACCACCTCCAGTTCTGACCTGACCAATTACCACCAGTGAGATTAAAGAATAAAATCATAAAAAAAAAAAAATCAGTGTACCTGTTGGAAGTAGCAGCAGACAATGGATTCCTTAGGTTCGAAGAAAGAATCTTCTTGAGATGGTTCTCTGATTTCTGAGCTGAGGACAGGCCCCGAGAATGCTGACTGGACCAAAGAGGGTAAAGCGACAGGCTGGCTAGCTATCTATGGACCACTCCCGCGCACTGACTGACCCTACCCCTCTCATACAGACACTACACAGACTGGAGTGGACTCAACAACTGGTGTGGATGACTTCCTTCCAACGGACTGGGAAACCAAGCAAAGTGAGACAGTCAAGAAAGTGTGACTTGGTGGCTGGTGAACGGCAGCTCTACAGTTTCTCTACAGTCAGGGACTGTATCTACTATCGGCCCTGGGGCCCTTGGAACTCATCTCACTCGCATCGTCGCACTTGAACACTATGGCAGCACACTCGGACACAGGGATCTTCTGGCTGGGGTTGGGAAATTCAGTTTCACCCAAATTTAAATTAAATTATAAAAATCTTTCCACTTCAGTCACTGACCCACGCAAGGAGACAGAAAGTGGTAACAGCGCACAGTCTCACAACAGGGCAAGTGCAGCAAGCAACCACTGGTCCACAATCTACCGAACAGAACAACCCAACAAAGCCAGATAATTTCCTTAGCAAGGCAGAAGAGGAGTCACTGTCAGTCAGGAGCAGGTGTAATGGGACACGTGAGGTGATGAATATACACCCTTGTGTTGCCAGCCTGCCCGTGGCTTCTCGGGCTGGAGTCGGAACTTTGCGCGGGAGTGGGACATAATTAAATAAAATAAATAATTTCTCACCATTTCCTTCCTGATGTTACTGCAGAGAGCAGACCTGGAAGCACTAGCAATATGCAGGAGGACAAGCTAACCGTTAAATCCCCAATCCATTCTTTGAAGAGAACCAAGAGGTGTTAAGGGCAGGGGTGATGGACTGGAGAAGGCAGCTGAAGTTCTGGAGTTGTAAAGTAGAGCTGTTATCAACTAGCTTTGCAGTCATTTAACATAATGTCTCTACTTCACAACTCTGCTGGGACTGCGAGACTGGACAGCTTGTTTTTCTTTTAATCTTTTGTTGTTTTGTATGGGGGGGCCAGGGCGCAGTGGCAGATTCAAATGGCCATGCAGCGTCTCCTGAACTGTCATGGCACTGAACTCATCTTCTGCGCGGTTATGAAACGTTAAGAAAAGGAGGCAGTATAGTGCAGTGGTTTAAGGCTTTGAGCTGCAAATCTGGTGATAACCAGCAGACCAGACCTGGGTTTGAATCCTACAGCTTCCACTTGCATACTGCGTGACCCTGAGCAAGTCACTTAACTTCCCTGTGCTCCCAAGTCGCTCCTGTAAAAAAGCTTTCAGCTTAGTATACTACTCCTGGTTAAACAACTAAATGAAAAGGGCACTAGAGCAATCTTTTTTGACTCCAAAAACTGGAGAGGCATTCACCCCCCGCCCCCCCTTCCTGCGCCTGTGGCAGTGGGAGGGAACGGGAGGTTTTACTTGCACTCCGGGTGCTGGGACAGAGAACAGAGAGTGCGGGACAGACAGCACGCAGTGGGAGGGAGTGGGAGGGTTTACTTACACTCTGGGTGCTAGAATGGGTAACGAAGGGAGCAGGGCAGACAGCATGCAGTGGGAGGGAGCGGGAGGGTTTACTTGTACACCTGGTGCCATGATGCGGAACAGAGGGAGGGGGGTGGACAGAAATGTTTTGGCAGGCAAGGCACGCCCTGCAATGACTGGGCGCTCCCTCATTGCAGTGGCCAATTTCTTTCAAGTTGGTGGCACACTTCCTAAACTAGTGTTAGCAGCAGAGTGCCACCGCATTAGATAAAGACGACCAAGCCCACAAATGCAGTGGTGGCATTGGCCGCCACAGTGCCGCACCTCCACAACCCACTTCTCTCCTAAGCTGCCACATAATGTCTCTTGCGCATGTGTGCAAGCAAACAAACCCACAAATACTAACACACACTGCTAGTACAAAACAGAAAGACTGCCTTTCTCATGTGAATCTCACTTCACCACAGATACGCCCCTCCCCCAAAGCACACTTCAACAGTGTCAGTACACAGGCTGAATATTCTAAATTAACGTTCAAAATGCACAGAAAAAAATCAACACTCAATCTAAGCACAGGAGGGTTTCCTACAGTCGATGTACTAAATTTGGAACAAAATAAAGCTTTTACGATGGTTTGATTCTCAGGGCTCTGAGACTAAACTGTCTCCAGCTTTCCACTACACACACTATGCAGAACTGAGGCTGTGCAAGACAATATAGAGCCCATGTGACCTGCCATCCCATAAATCAATGCAAAATTCACCTCAAATAGCAATAAACAGGCGAAGCAAAGTCCATTAAACTCAGTGGCACTTCGTGTTAAAATTAAGGGGAAGGTTGTAATACAAGGCGAAGTAACGTGAAGTCCGTTGGAAACAATGCACTTCGTGTTCAAATTTATAAGCAGAGTAATTCGCTTCATGTTGCGGAGCACTACATGTATTTGGGGATAAAACGCGAAGTGTTCCATGTAACAAAGTGTGAGCACTTTGCCCACCTCTAATCGAGACCTACACACCACAGCAGGCCTCTTTCAAACAAAGGCCAATGCCATGCAGCATGTAAGCACCCCCCCCAAACACCATGCCGCATAAAATCATCCAACAAGTCAGCTAAACAGGCTAAGTTGTACTGTATCTTTTGCTTATTGTGGGACAGCATCTCTCGCAGTTGTTTACATACAAAATAATGCCCATTTACTAAGCCAAGTGCTAACTGTTTTGTCCCATGTTGTGATCTGTGTGCCTGTTTCCATGTCTCTTTGTTTGTAGTCAGGTGGATGAGGGCCTCCATTTTGTTTGCAGACGGGTGTATGCATGCCTCCATTTTGTTTGTAGATGGGTGGATGTGCGTCTCCATCTTGTTTGCAGACGGGTGTTTCCATGCCTCCATTTCATTTGTAGGTGGGTGGATGCGTGTCTCCATCTTGTTTTGGGAATCCTCTTTTCTTGCATCAAATGTTTTTTTGTGACTAATCTCTTGCAGTGACTTTTGAATAATCGGTTCTTGCTTTTAACTTGTTTTGGGAATCCTCTTTTCTTGCGTCAAATGTTTTTGTGACTAATCTCTTGTGGTGACTAGCGAATAATCGGTTCTTGCTTTTAACTTGTTTTGTGAATCATCTCTTCTTGTGTCAAAAGTTTTTTGTGGCTAATCTCCTGGGTGACTATTGAATAATCTTTTCTTGCCTTTTCTACTGGTTTTATGAATCATCTCTTCTTGCATCAAATGTTTTTTGTGACTAATCTCTTGCGGTGACTATTAAATAATCTTTTCTTGTGTTTCACTGGTTTTGTGAAGCATCTCTTACTGCGACAAATGCTTGCGACTAATCTCTTCTTGCATCAGTCTTCTCCTGTGTGAGTTATCACTAACTGAATCACATTGTTGTCATTTTCTTGTGATGACATGTTTCATTATATCAGCTGTCACTTCACTCTTATTTGGCAGCATGTTCTTGCCTTAATCATTTCGCATCGACCAAACCTGTGCTACTGGAAAAGGTAATAAATTGTCATTTTTATGTTTGCTTGCACGCATGTGCAAGAAACATAGTGCCATCATCCAAGTTTCGTAGGTGTGGCACCCTGTCTTCCCATGCAGTCAGTGTGTTTGCAGGCGCGGCCACAGTTCACCAATGAATGCTGCAGCTGTCTATGACAGCAGTTGAAAATGCAGTGCCGTACAGTTGAAAGGCAGAGCTACGCTTCAGTGAGCAGCAATAAGATCATGCCTGCTCATGCGCTCCTCACACACACACACACGCATATTGCATGCTCATGCGTCCCCCCCACGCACACACCGTACGGCTGACGGGGTGCCCAATCCTCATCAGCTCTGCTGCGCCTCCCAACAGAGTTCTAGGTGCACACTGGAAGCCCACCCCAGCATGGCAACATTCTGTATGGCCAACGGGTGCCCAATCCCATCGGCTCCACTGTTTACCCCCAAGAGACTACCGGTGCCACACTGAGAGCTCACCCCAGTGTGGCAAAATTTGTATGGCCAACGGGGTGCCTAATCCCCATCAGCTCCACTTGCCTCTAAACAGCCTTGTAGCTGCAATGCTGGAGCCCACCCCAGCGTGGCACAAGTCCTCGCCGTCCTCCTAAAAAGAAAAGCACCTGAAAAGAAAAAACCTTCCTCGCTGATTGTCCTGACCCCCACCAAGGCTCACCCTCTGTGCACCCTGCTCCCCACACCACCACCTCACCCCATACTTACCTCTGGAGTCCAGCGCGACGATCTTCGGTGGTCCGGGAACATGTCTGCACTCTTCAAAGCCGACCACGAACTGAGTAAATGCCAGTATGCTGTATAATTAAATAAATAGGGTTTTTTTTAACTTTGATGCATAACTCAGGCATTTTTGGGAATTGTTTCACCAAATTTTCAGCATGGGGATTTTGGGACCCTACCTCATGAATTCTGTCACTGTTATTTTGTTAATCGGGCCCGAAAGGTGATTTTGCAGTCACTGCGCGGAACCACCTTTTGGGACTGATTTACGAAACGATAATGTCACAGTTCATGAGGTAGGCCCCCAAAAACCCTATGTTGAAAATTTGGTGAAAAAATTTCTGAAAATTACTGTTTTATGAGCATGCATTGCGCTGTTCCTACGCATGCTTGTAATTTCGCGAATTTTCAATATTTTCACTCCAGAGTTTCAACATTGCCATTTTACCACACCTTCTTATGAGCAGTACAACTTTCATTTTTCACATCTCGCCCAAAATGTGTTTCCTCACATGTAGCGCACAATGGCGCAGTCGGTGTGCGAAATCAATGTTCGAGGCAGATTAAGAAAATCACAGTGACACTGTTCATGAGCAGAGGTGTTAAAATGGCTATGTTAAAAATTTGGTGAAAAACTTCCCAAAAATGACAGTTTTACGAGCATACGTTGCGCTGTTCCTACGCACGCTCGTAAGTTCATGAAATTTCAATATTTTCACTCCAGATTTTCAACATTGCTATTTTACCACATCTCCTTATGAGCAGTTCAGCTGTCATTTTTCACATCTCGCCCAAAACATGTTTCCAAGCATGTAGTGCACAAAGGCGCAGTCGGTGTGCGAAATCAATGTTCGTGCAGACTAAGAAAATCACAGTGACACTGTTCATGAGCAGAGGTGTTAAAATGGCTATGTTAAAAATTTGGTGAAAAAAGTCCATAAAATTACTGTGTTACGAGTGACCATTGCGCAGTTTCCACGCACCCTCGTAAGTTCATGGATTTCTAATATTTTCAGTCCAGATTTTCACCCTGGCATTTTTCCACACTTCCTTATGAACAGTACAGCTGTCATTTTTCACACCATGGCTGAAATGTGTTTTCGCACTTCCAGCGCAAAAATGCATGGTCGCTGTGGGAAATCACTGTTCGGGACAGATTAAGAAAATCACAGTGACACTGTTCATGATTGGAGGCACCAATATGCCTGAGTTGACAATCTGCTGTAAAAAAATCCCCAAATTAATTGCATTACGGGTGTACGTTGCGCATTTTCTATGCACGCTCGTGACTTCATTAGTTTTTTTAATAGTTTCACTGCAGATTTTCAACATTGCCATTTTTCACCTCCCCATAAACAGCACAGCTGTCATTTTTCACATCCTGTTCTAAATGTGTTTTCGCACCTGTGGTGCCAAATGGCGTAGTCACTGTGCAAAATCAGCTTTCGGCTAACAAACTGATATTGCCACTGTTCATAAGGTGGGTGTCACAAAAAATCCATGTTGAAAATTTGGAGTGAAAATGTCAATGAACGCCTGAAGCGTTAGGGTTTCCGACCATAACGTCCCACCCTGTACAGATTGACAGGTATCAGGGGTGTGACTTGGGATTCTCGCCTGTAATGCTCATACCATTCCACACCCTGCAGCCAGTGACAGGCATCAAGGTGTGCCTTGGACTCTTGGGCCCCAAAGTTCACCCCATTCTCCTATACTGCACCCATCTCACTGTATTTTCTGATGGAATGGGGTGAGCATAAGGGCCAAAGACCCCAAAGCACACCGTGACACTTGGTGTCTGCAGGGTAGGGTGTGATGAAATGGCGTGGCCGTTATGCCTGATGACCCAAACGCACACCCCAATGCCCGTCAGTCTCTGCAAGGTGCTGGTGGGGTTGGCTTCAGTTCAATACTTCACTGCCATTCCTATTATGCAGCTCTCTAACTCCTACACTACCAACACCAATGCCAGCAAGCAAACATTTGGCATTGACAAATGCTTGTTTAAACTGACATGTGTTTCAACAGTTTACGTTTGGAATAATGGAATCCAGAAGAAGACCATGTGTGTCTGTGGCAGCCATTCTTGGTGAAGCTCAGCGGAATTTGGCCACCCCTCAGTCTGCAAAGGAAAAAAATAAGTGTTACTGAATAAACATCAAGAATGACACAGAACATTACTAGCATTATTTGGAGAAATGTGCAGCACGCTCAGGTGCATACCGCAGCAACATGGCTGCTGAGCAGCGTGAACACTATAACCAGAAGGCTAAAGAGAGGATGCAGAGATACAGAGAAGCTCAGAAGGAGAAGAAACAAGTTCAAGTTGACACAAGTCCTGCACCCACTAAAAGAGAAACAAGGGCCGATGAGCAAAAGAAAGAAGCAAAAAGAGAAACATGAAGGGAGAAAAAACGGCAACAGCATGCTAAAATGACAAGTCAGAAACTGAGACGAATCAATGAAAAGCAATGCCAGAAATACACTGAAAGAAAGTTACAAAAGCAAGCACAAGTCGCTGCTGCCATCACCACCACCCCACCAATACCAGCCATTGTTCCAGAGAGAGAGCAGTGAGTGACACCGGAGAACTGAAGATATGATGGTGCCCTAAGAAAGGCTGTGCAGAGAGCCAGAAAAGGTCTACCAAAATCTCCCAATTGATTGGCTTACGTAATGCAGAAGATTCTGTCTGCTTGTTCACCAGCCAAATAGACTACACTGACTCAGCTCAAAGTGCTTCCTAGTCCAAGCAACCTACAGGTCAAACTGACGTCTGCTGTCATGGATAAGATGTCACACCTAAAAAATAATAAAAAATGTAACAGACACCTGAACAGAGAGTTCATAAGCACTGTTCTTGTGTTAAAAAAATACAGGCTGCTCAGAACAGTACATGCAAAACTGGGCATAAGCTGGAAAAGGCTTATGAAGGCATCCCGAGGGGAAAAGAAATACACCACATGGCACAAGTCTGCACTGTCTGAGTCAACAACACAGAAAGTGGTGACCTTTTTTGAAGACTGCAATGTGAGTCACACTGAAGCATGGAAGATGAAAAAACTAACAGCTTCCGCCACACACAGGATGGCTTCAAAAGAGACGGACAATACCATGCCCGGGCGGACATTCTGGTCCAGCAAAAAAAAGCAGCATCCCACACTTCAGCCTCCGACGTGGACTGTGATCCTGCTGACTTGGAGGCTGAAAATGCTGATCCTGCCGGGGATCGCCACACACCCTCCAGTCAAGTTCCAGCTGAGGCCGCACCAGTAGCGAATGCTGACAGTGATTATGCACGTGACAGTGCGTCACATGACGCTCAAGTGCATGCCTTTTCAGCAGGGTGCACTACACTCACCACCGACATTTCTGCTACATTATCTACAAACAACCCAGTTCCCAAAAAGATGAGAACATGTGTCACCCAGGACATGATACAGATCAATCAGTACTATGCCGTGTACTGCTCTAAGGAATTTTATGTTGGGCAACTAACCACTGCGGATCCCATGGGACAGTGGTACTCCTTCAAGTTCATGAAGCAGCGTGGTAATGTTTTTACATGGCCAAGGCATCAGTACAATGACTGTGTGTGAGTAAAACACATTTTTATGGGCCAGGACAGTTCCAGAATGGAGGTGGCACCTTTGGGATCCATAGTAACGAAATACAGACAATTTCTGCAAAGTTCAGCAAGATACAGGAAACATGGGGTTACATGGATTTGCTGTGCTTTTCAGTACACTATGTTGATCCCCTAACAAATATATTTCTTCATTTTTCATACGACTTAGCATAATGTGTTTTTACTTAGATTAGCTTGTAGTGGTTTGCCTGTCTTACTAGAGTAGCCTGTATTGATAGATTAACCTGTATTTGAACTGTATTGACAGCAGCACACAATGATTTCTTAATGTTTTTCATACGTAAATAGATATGTCAATTTAGTCTGGTAGAAGTGGAGTCTGTAGTTTCAGGCAGCATAATTAGCTGATGCATTACATAGCATTGATTTTTGCTGTAAATATTGAATAATTATTTTTTTCAGGTATGATTGTATGACATGTTACCTTTTTATCTTCAATGATAAAGGCTTTGAAACTTTCAACGCTGTTTCCAGTCTCTTATTACATGCTGTCATGTTTGTCTCCCCTGTTACATGGGCAGCCCTATTTTTGTCTAAAGAGTAAGCGGAAGCGTTAGCAAGAATTAGCATCAGTAAGATAACAACAAAGTTTTTACTGTTTAAACGAGTGCTCATAGTCTTCACAGCAATTACAAGTGGGAAAACTGAGTAGTACTACTACTCAGTTTTCCTTCTTGCCATTGCTGTGAACACTCATTTAAACAGTAAAAAAAAAATTTTGTTTATTTATCTTACTGAGTGCTGGTTCTTTATTTGCACACCGCTTTTTGCTCTTTGGATATAGTTATGCGGAGGTTGGCCACTTCGATTGTGGTACAGCATCAGCCCCCCCAAAACGCTGAATCGTGGTAAAGTTCTGTATGGATTGTTTCCTATGTTTATGTCCCCGGTTACATGTGCATCCCGACTTTTTATGTCCCCCATTACACATGCAGCCATACTTTTCCTGTCCTCTGTTACACGTGCAACTTTGTGGGGGCTTTATCTCAAGATCCGAAATGGGATTTATCCTGCAGCATACCACATTTTTGTAAGGTGAGTGACAGCATAAAAAATTGCTTATAATCTGCACTATATTATCAGTTTTAAAAACTGACACCAATGTCACACTTTGGTAGCCCATATTCATGCATTGAGCTGTCACCCTGCTCATTGCTTATATTTCACATTGTTGTAATTCCCTTTCACTGTTTTGTAAACCATGCTCTTGTAATATCCCAGGTCGTACCTGAAAATAGGCATTACTTGTCTAGTGTGCTTACCTCATAAACAAAAGCTAATAAATAATTAAGTCATAGTTTGGGGGGGGCCTTACCCGGGTATATAGGCAGGCCTCACGGGGTCTCCAGTTTTTCCCTCAGGAGGCCAGTGTTCCAACATCTTCACCCAGCTGGTGGTGTGGAATCTGGTATACTTTCCACTTGGCCTACTTCTCCAAAAACATATCGTGTGTGACCCTCAAAGTTGCTGTAATGCATTCCATTCCAATTATTGCATTGACCCTCTCCTGCCACTCTGCCCCATGGGCACCTGGGGGGGAGAGCCAGTGTGAAGTGATGCTTCTGAGGGCTGCCGGAGACATATTCTGGCATACATTTCTTTGACATCTGGTCCCCACTCCCCTTTGGTGGAAGACCCAGCACACAGGTCTAAAAGTCCTAAAGTCAAACTGACCTAGTCCCCAGATCATGCTCGGCTTGCTGTGGATCCAGGACCAGAATTCCTGTATCCAGATGGCATTATCAGAATATGTGATAATGGCTTCCCCTCTCTTCACACCCTCTCCTGCATCTATCAGTGGTGCCTCCTCCAAAGTGGGCAGTAATGGTGGGGTTATGAATGTACCTGATGAGTATTTTCCATTAAAATTCACGCTGTGTGGGGGATGCAGTGACATTCCATTTATCTTTCAATATTTTCTGCCATTCCTTGCTCTGTAATGGGTGCCCCCATTTCTGACTAACCCATACCAGGTCTGTACTAGTAGAAGATTGCAACACCTTATATACCATTGTGATATATTTTCCTTGAACATTAAGCTTGAAGGACCAGTAAAGGAAATATTACCAGCCTGTCATTAATCTAGAGACCTGTTCCACATGTTGTTCTGTAGTTAAATATTGCTGAAATTGCAGGTAGTGGAAGAGATCTCTGTCTGAAACTCTGTACATCTCCTTCAAGTATTTAAAAGAAACAGCGACACCACCATTCACTAATTGGGGTGTCAGGTGGGGGACAGCCTATTCCAGTCAGCCATCTTTTGATAATACATTTTTTGATCATCAATATAAGAATGCCTAGAAGGTACCTGACTACCCCATCTCTTGGTCCCACTGGAAATATCATAAATATATATAAATGTTCAGTTAGCTGTAGTTCCAGATTAAAAGTTTGTTGTATTGTGGTTCTTTAGAGCATCAAGAAAGTGGGGCCAATTGAGAGAATGACCAAAAGATGTGGCAGGGGTTGGAGAGCCATCGAATGCTGCTCTACTCCAAACAGTTAGAGACTTGGATAAAAAAGTGGATCCCTAGCTGCCACACTGGCAGGGATGGACATAAAAATAGAAACGGGGACTACAACAGCAAACAGTGCAGCTGAGACTGCGAGTACAATGGTCACAGTGGCCATGGGAGTCTTGGTGAAGAACAAGCTTCTCCATCTCAAAATGGAGCAACTAGAAAACAATGTTCGGAAGACCAGTCTACTTCTCCTGGGGATTCTGAACTCCCGAGAAGGTACGACTTGGCAATATTTATGGGGGACATAATTAAAAGTACTCTGAACATTGAGATTTCCAGCCATATGTATAAAGCCCTTTGGATTACTCCCAGGAGGTGACTTAATCCAGCAGACCAACTTTGGATGATACTCGTAGTCATAAGTGGACCACACATCAAGGACATGGTGTTGCAGACAGCAAAGAACAAGGGGCAACTTACAGTAGATGGTAGAACTCCAAGTTATTGTTTCTTGGACATCAGCATCGTGACAAGCCAGAGACACAAGGCTTCTGATGCTGTTCGATCAGGCCTGCTTACTCTGGGGGTCAATCAAGCACTGCAGTTCCCTGCACGGCTGAGGATTTCGTATGCGGGGAAAACTTTTCTCTATTCTGACCCAGCAGAAGCAGCCAAAAGGTTGGAGACCATCAAAGCAAATTTTGCATGGCAAAACCATGAAGAGGAAGCTGAAAAGGAGGACTAAAAAATGTAGTTAAGCAAATTTGATGCTGACTTTCAAAGCTGAATGAATACAATTGTTATTACGCTATAGCTCATGCCATAGCCAGTGTTTACCACTGTCTACTGTAGAGCAATATGTAACAATACAGGTGGTTAATATATGTATGTATGTATGATTGTTAGGGATGGGAGTGCATTCTTCCGACCATTAAAGGACACCTAAATAACATTTTGCCAACAAACTATTCAAAAACTCAACTTCATAATGAGTTAAAGGAAAGGCTGCTGTTTACATTGATACTAACATTGCATTTATATGAATAATATAAATACAATTTTGTAGCATCTGAAAAAGTAAGCATGAGCCTTCCAACTTAAAAAAAAATTGCTCTGCCTATTCCCTAAAATGGCTGCCAAATGTGTGAAGTGATGACATCATTGGAGCTAGAGGCACACAGCTACATGGCTCTCTGTAGTGCTGACTAGTTCTGTGTTCCCCCTTTGTTTTGAATTGTTTCGCCAAAATGATCAAAACTGTGACTTAACATGCGGATTATTTTGATCAGTACACATGTTAGGCTTTGATTTTGTTAATTTTGTGTACTTTAATGTGATGAAATTGTGTTGTAATCCAACTGACTTTCTCTTTGGCAAACTACAGTACAGAATAACTCTTCAAATACCTGGCGGTCTAATGGTTGTGTGATGTCCCGATGGGTGTAGCGAAGTTCTGGTCTGGTCCCGTGCCAATGGTCATGCTTTGTTGGTAATCTAAAAATACATATTTATTTATTTCGTTTTTATTTATCGGGTAAGTGCACCAGCCATGAAATGACTATTTTCAGGCAGAACCTGGGAGAGTACAACAAATAGGTAAAACAAATACACTGCAAACAATACAGGAATGTTACAAAGGGGCAGATCAGAAACAGTCAGTGAAGGGTGATACGTACAGCCAAACAATGTAACGTGAGGTAAAACATTACAAAAATTGCATATAGGGTAAGCAACAGTCGGCAAAAAAAAACATTCTGTTGAAATACATAACATAATGAAATAAAAATAGCATGAAGTCAGTGTAATGAACACAGTAAAATAGAAAGTAGCAACGAGGTACAATTGGAAGCTAGGTAGACTTAAGTACATCAAATAAGACATTTGAGGAATGATTAGAGGGGAGGCAGGATTAAAACAGCAGAGATGGGAAAGATTGAGTGAGAAAAAAGGGAAGAGAGGTGGCAGAAGGTATTATTGAAAGTATAAGGAGGCAGAGGGGAATTAAGTTGGGTCAAAACAAGTGCAGGGGTCTACTAGAGCTAGATGACTGCGTAGTTCCCTTTTAAAACTGAGATGGGATTTTGCCTGCTGAAGAGCTAGAGGAAGGAAGTTAGGAGCAGCATGATGAAAGGCTCCGGAGCCTTTGGATGTTTGACACCTTGGCATGTAAAGTAGAGACTTATCCGCCGGACGCAGTCCATAGGAGGAAGTTTGGGGTACAAGCTTCACAGCAAGTGAGACAGAGTTTGATTTCTAAATACCGAATCAATGAGAGAGTCCGAGGAGTATAGTCTGCAGGCAGAGGGGGAGAGCCACCCCAGGGTTACTGTAACGTTGGCAGTGGTGCTTGAGACAAGGTGATGAGGAGGCATGCCAACATATATTATTAAAAGTAACGTCCCATTTGTGAAGGGTGGATTTCTTTGCTGTTGTAAAGGTGGGAGCACCATATGTGAGGACAGGGAGAGGATGCCTCTGGCAAAAGTCAGCTTAGCGGAGGGAGTTAGCATATAGCTTGTCTTATAAGCAATTCCCAATTTAGCATTCACTGCTTTGCAGGTGGACTGAATATATAGACTGAAGTTCAGGGGTTGATCCAAGAGGATTCCCAGGTACTTAAAAGATGTTACATACACTATTTGTGTCCCACCCGAGTCGCATACCAGTAGGGACATTTGACAGGCCCTGAGTCTCGGAGCAGAGCCTAGTAGCATTGCTTGTGTTTTCTTTTCACTGATTAAAAGCTTATGGCTAGTCGGCCATTGTTGTACGTTCTTGAGGTCAGAGGAAAGGGAGGCATTTATGCTGGTGACATTGTCAGAACTGCTGTCTTATAGTCTTCTTTTTCCTTATGACCCCCCCCACACACACACAGCTAGCCCACCAGCCATCAAACAGTCTGCCATTCACACTCTGTCCTTAGTACTGCCTGGGGCTGCATATGAGCTTCCCAATCCCACAAAGAGAATTTCACACTTCAGATAGTAATCTTGTGCCTCGCACAGTAGTGCACACCTATACCAATACACTTCATTGGCTGGCACTGTTTAGTGATGCCTCCCAAATCATTCTGCAGTCCTCTTTCATCAGTGCTTCACCTCTGCTCCCACAATTAACATTGGGTGGATCACCACCCTTTTGCACAATGAAGGCAGTATGTACGTAGTAGTAGTCAGCGGCAGAAAAGGACCTCTTGGCCAATCTAGAATTCCCTAAACATTTCCTACCTAGTGTACCACTACAGACCTTACTTGACCTGCAGTCTTTCCCTCTCCCAGCCCTGTTACTAAGGTCTCTCTGTGTCTATGCCATGTGTGCCTAAATCCCCCCCTAAGTCCCCCATTTTATTTTCTGCCTCATTGACCAACAACTGCATCTTCCTGGAGAGCCAAGCAAAAAGTACCAGAACAGACCAGAAAAAGTGCTGTTCATATCCTCAAAAGGGCTGGACTTATTTTTCTTTTTTTATATAAGTCTTTGGTAACTGGGTAAGGCCCACTAGGCACAAGTGCCTGTTTTCAGGAGTGATTTGGGAGCACTGGGTGGTTAAGTGACTTGCTCAGAGTCACACAGTATGCAAGTGGAGATTGTGGGAATCAAACCCAGGCTGATGGATGACAGCTCATTCACAGCTCGTTACTCTAACCTCTAGGCTATACTGCCAGCCCAAACTTACTATGAGTAACAACATTATTATGCAGGAGAGATATACTAATGTCTTGATTGAATCCTCCTGATCTCCAGCATTGGTCCATCCTCTTATATGTGATCAGCAGAATTTGGCAGGACAGTCCTTAGCAATCCTCTTGAAGTCCTTGTCCATGCCCTCCTCCACAATGCTAGTTGTCTGGCTCACCATTCTTCTGAATCTTGAATGCGGTATTCATAGCCTCCTCAATACTGCCTCAAAAAACCTTGACACCCCCTTGAGGGTAATCTCCCTGCACGAAATCCAGGTACCCATGTAGGTGCCACAATGCCCCTCCGGGTTTTTGTCATCACTACTTGCTGTCATCCATGGTCAGATAGTGATCATGGTGCTGTTAGACCAACATCTTGGATCTCCCAATGATCTGCTCACCTTCTCCCAAGTCTTTTCTCATCCCTGAATATAGCTGCATCCTACAGGAATGGCCTTCTCGGTCACCCTCTGGTATTCACTCTTCACTCCTGCTCCCCACATCAAACACTGGTGAGCTGACCACCCTTCCACATCGTGAATGCTGTTAGTACATTCCTCTGTTTTTTAACATAAAAAATAAACATGATCTTTCCGGTAAGCTAGGCTGATAGCAGCAGGGCACAAGGGGGGGAAATGGACTTTCTTATCCTTATAAGATCTAGGATACCTTTGATTAGGTAACATTACATGACAGGTGTGCGCATCATTATGCATGTCCTTTAATAGTCCCTAATCATAGGTAGCCTAGCCCTTATAAGGGTAGGAAAGTCCATTTGTTTCCCCTCATGCCCTGCTACTATCAGCCTGACTTACTGGAAAGATTGTGTTTATTACAGAGATAAAAATCCCGGGAGACTGTACTAACTGTCTTCATGATGTGGAAGGGTGGTGCACTCACCAGTTTTCAGTGTAGGGAGAAGGAGTGATGCACAACTGTCAGAGGGGAACTGAGAAGAGCATTCCTGCAGGGTACAGCTATATTCAAGGTAGGGGGAAGACAGGAGGAGGGAAGGTTGAACAGATCAATGTGAGATCTGAGATGTTGGACTGCCAGCACCGTGATCACTACCTGACCATGGATGAGAGCAGGAAGCAACGGCAAATACTTGGAGTGGCAGGGCAGCACCTAAACTGTTACCTGGATTTAGTGTAGGTATATTACCCATGAGAGGTTTGTCAAGGTTTATTGTGACAGTATTGAGGACTGTGTATACAGCATTCAATATTCAGAAGAGTGGTGAGCCAGCCAACTCGCACTGTGAAGAAGGGCACACAATAGGACTAGAGGAGGATTCCTGTTGGGTTCTGCAGATCACAAGTAAGGGAGTAGACCAGTCAGTGCTGGAGATCAGCGGGATTCATTCAAGGAAATAAAATGCATCCCCTGCCTAATAATGTTATCCATAGCAAGTCTAGCCCTTATGATGGTATAAGTAGCCATTTTCCAAGTGTGTCCCAGTGCTTCTTTCTTGGCTCCCAAGGAAGACCTGGTTGTTGGTTAATGAGGCGGGAAAAAATCAAAACAGGGAGACTGTACATACTGCCTTAATTGTGTATAAGGGTGGTGATCAGCCTGATGTTTATTGTGGGAGCTGAAGTGAAACACAGATGAAAGAAGACTGGAGAGTGATTTGAGAGGCATCATTTAAGAGTGCCAGTCACTGAAGCGTATCGGTATAGATGTGCACTGCTGTCCGGGATACAAGATTATGATCTGAAGTATGATAATTCTCTTTGTGGGACTGGGAAGCTCATATGCAATCCCAGGCAGTAACAGTGACAGAGTGCGAACAGTGGACTGTTTGATGGCTGGTGATCTAGCTGCGGAGGTAGGGGGGTGTCATAAAGAAAAGAAAACTACAAGAGAAGCATATTTTTTTGGATTACCAAGAAAGCATGAATTTTGGCATTGGACCAGACCAGAACTTTGCTACAGCCATCAGGACAACACATAACCACTGGACCTCCAGATATTTGTAGCGGTGTACTGTACTGCAGTTTGCGAAAGAGAGAGTCGGTTGGATTACAACACAATTTCAGCAAGTTAAAGCAAAAAAAAAAAATGAACAAAATCATGGCCTCACATATGTATTGATCAAAATAATCCACGTTAAATCATGGTTTTGATAATTTTGGTGAAACAATTCTAAACAAAGTGGGAAAACAGAACTAGCTCGCGCTATAGAGAGCCATGTAGCTCTGTGCCTCTAGCTCCAATGATGTCATCACTTCACACATCTGGCAGCCATTTTAGGGAACAGGCAGAGCAGGTTTTTTGAATTGGAAGCCTGAAGCTTACTTTTTCAGATGCTACAAAACTGCATTTATGTTATTCAGATAAATGCAATGTTAGCATCAATGTAAACAGCAGCCTTTTCTTCACCTCTCTATGAAGCCAGATTTTTAAATTGTTTCTTTCTAAAAATAGGTTGTTTAGGTGTCCTTTACTAAAAGGTGAAATTGGCTGGCCTGGGGGCGACTAGGATGACTGCGGAGAGAAGTCGACACTCTCAAAATGGCT
This sequence comes from Neoceratodus forsteri, assembly GCA_016271365.2. Lineage (NCBI taxonomy): Eukaryota > Metazoa > Chordata > Ceratodontiformes > Ceratodontidae > Neoceratodus > Neoceratodus forsteri. The sequence goes on along the minus strand of CM057451.1, from coordinate 1,174,247,934 downwards.
GCTTCCATGACGTTTGCAAGCTGAATGCTTGCTTGATGACTGTCTCCCATGCAGTTTTGATTTATATGCCACAGGTCCCATTTTCAAAAGATTTGAGCAGCACATCCCAGGATGTGACGCCCAAACGTAGAAATGCACCAATTGTTGGGGATGTGCCCATATTCAAATGGCACATATGCGCGGCGCACCCCTGACAGTGCCGACGCATGTAGTTTTGTGCTGTGCCTATGCAAATGAGGGATCTCCCATGCATATGCAGTGCAGAACAATACTGAAAGGGTTTAGAAGTATAAATCAGCCCCCAGCAGTGGTGCAGATTTATGCTTCTGAAACCCTGCCCTAACTAGTGCACAAACCCAGTTTCACACTAGTAAGGACAGGGAACCCTAGCGGTTCAGTGGTCCCTCCCTAGCCCTGAGCAACGTGCCATAATTAAACAGCCCTCCTGATCCCTGTTTCCCCTGGTGCTCCCCTCTCCCTCTCCAGCCCCAATCTTCAGAATGATAAAAATCATCCCAGTCTCTCTGGTAGTTTAGTGGTCCCCCCTCACTGAGCCCCAATCTTCAGAATAATACAACTCCTCCTTGTCTACCTGGTAGTCTAGTGGTCCCCATCCCCAGCCCCGATCCATATCTGAATGACAGATTTCCTAATCTATGGTAGTCAAGTGGCCCCCCCACCCCGTTAGACAGTGACCCACCACCACGCTTCCCTCCAACCTGACTGGAGCCAGCGACTGGTACAACCCACCTCACACTGCACTGGCAAGCCACCGACTGAACTGTACAGGAGTGCTGTATAGTATATAGTACACGTATACTGTACAGCGCTTCTGTACAGTTCAGTCGGTAGCCAGCCGGTGTGGTGTGAGGTGGGCTGTGTCAGTCGCTGGCTCCGATTTGGTTGGAGGAGCGGTGTGGTGGATCACTGCCTAATGTGGTGGGGGCCACTTGACTACCAGGGATTGGGAAATTTGTCATTCAGATATGGATCGAGGCTGGGGATGGGGACCACTAGACTACCAGGGAGACTGGGACGATTTTTATTATTCTAAAGATCAGGGCTGGGAAAGGGGGAACCACTAGACTACCAGGGAGACCGGAATGATTTTTATTATTCTGACAATCAGGGCTCAGGGAGGGGGGACCACTAGACTACCAGTGACACAGGTGCAGGGTCTCAATTATTATACTGTGGATTGGGCCTGGGGGGATTGGCCCGGCGCACTTCACGGCAGTGTATGCATGTAGATGAACCCATAATGGGCATGCAAGCGGCCCTATTGTGCTGTGCATGCCCAGTTAGCTCATTTACATATTTGGGCTGAATATCATCCATGGGGGCTATGACCTACACCAAAGTGCACCACGCAGTACCCCTATGGGCAGTCCTCTGCCCCACACATTGGTTGCACTGCATGGAATATGGCAATTCCCTCCTGTGCACTGCACATCCAGGGTCCAATATTTAAACAGATTGTGCCTTCTGTTTGGATCACACAATCTGTCTGAGTATGGCGCCAGAACTGGCTGGCCCATTTTTTTGTGTGTGGTGCACCGTTTTGCACAAGCAGCTGGCCAGCTCTGAATATGGAGGCCCTAGACTGTAGTAGCCACAAGTAAGCAAAATGGCTTACGACACCTCTTTACTTTTTGTTTTTACAGGTTATATGCAGTTGTAAATTAAGACATGTTGGCCATTGTTTCTGGCTGTTTAAAGAGGACTGAACTTAACTGGTGGGCAGAATGAGAAGAGATCTGGATAAACTAGCAAAATGGTCAGAAGAATGGCAACTGGGATTTAATGCAAAGAAGTGCAAGATCATGCACATAGGGAAGAGAAACCCTGAAGCCACCTATAGGCTGGGAGGGGAGTTGCTAGCAGTCACAAAGGAAGAAAGAGACTTGGGCATCATCATCACTGATGACCTGAAATCATCCAAGCAGACCTCTAAAGCAGTAGGTAAGGCTAGGGGGTGTTAGGGTGTATTAGTAGGGGTATCACAAGTCGTAAGAGGGAAGTAATAATCCCTCTTTACAAGACACTGGTTAGGCCCCATCTGGAGTACTGCGTGCAGTATTGGAGGCCACACCTTCACAAGGACATTAACCAAATTGAGGCAGTCCAGAGAAGGGCAACCAAAATAGTGCAGGGACTGCATCAGAAGACATATGAGGACAAATTAACAGAGCTCAATATGTATACCCTTGAGCAAAGGAGGGAGAGAGGTGATATGATCGAGGCATTCAAACACCTTAAGGGCATTAACAAGGTGAAAGAGTCTAACATGTTTAAATATAAGAAAAATAGCAGGACAAGAGGACACAGCATGAGATTAGAGGGGTCGATTAAGGGGGAATGTGAGGAAATTCTTTTTCACAGAAAGGGTGGTGGATGCATGGAATGGCCTGCCTCAAGAAGTGGTGGCTATGAATACAGTGCAGGGCTTCAAACAGGCATGGGATAGCCATAAGGGAGCAATACAAATGAGTATGAATAGATAGGCCACTGACAGAGCAAAGGCCGATGGCACATTTATAAGGTAGAAAAAGAAATGGGCAGACTGGATGGGCCTTGCGGTCCTTATCTGCCGTCAACTTCTATGTTTCTATGTTTCTAACTATATTAAGTAACTGTTATTCACTGAGGAGGTGATCAGACGTGTGCGCCTGCAGATCTTTGTGGAAACTTATTTTAAAGTACTGGTTGCATGGATAATAATGCTGCCATCTGCAGCATTCAGTTGTACTGTACATTGCACAACAATTTAATTTTCAGTCTTTATTTAGCCTTATAGTTATATGTCCATGTTCATTGCAGTAAAGTGCTTTAAGTGGTATGTTTCTAAACTATATGAACCAAGTCACCTCTACAATGTGTAACAAAGGAAGCAGAGCGAGCTTATACTGATTTGTTGTGTGCATGATATGTATTACAACACTCAGAACCATGTTTCTATTGCATTTGATGCATATTAAGTATTATATATATATATATATATGTAATAGATAACCCACTCTTGGTGTGCAGTCATGCCCTGATATACACATGCCTTGGTGTGCGTAGACGCACCAGGCCACAGGCCGAGTGTGTCAACTACCCAAGGCATGTGTATATCAGAGCACGACAGCACACCGTAGAGTGGGTTATCTTTCTTGTAAAATGGCAAAATTGTTTTGGAGCGGGGTAAAAGTGCAGGTGTGTGGTCACGCTGTGATATACACATGGTCATATGATGTGTTTTATACAATCAGAACTTTGGATTTGGATATTGATTCTTTATCCATTTTATAAATATATATATATATATGAATCTGTATGTGAAACTGGGATCTCTTGGTTTGCAAATGTATATAATTATACTGCTGAAATGAATGCAGAAAGATACTTGGATTTCTTTTATAAATCGAAATCTGTAATACCAGAGGTTAATGTTGGCAGTATTTATATTTGACCTCCACAAGCTTGTCTGCAGAATTATAAAAGGGGAACTGCCAGCAATAAGAGCCTCACATCCAAGTGTGAGGCTGATCCCAATTTGCACTTTGTGAACAAATACATTTTTTACTTACTGTTTACTGAAATATAGTAGGATGTATTAGGCTAATTTTGTTGCCTTCTAAGATGCTATTTCCTGTAACCCGAAATCTCAGAATCCCCTGCAGATGACAACAGAGGAGGGCTGCAGAGCTGGGAGATTCAGCAGCCTGCAGTATACATGTTAAATATTTTGTAGCTAAAATCAGATGTTTGCTGGTCCTGCTCCTGCTGTGCTCACCAGGGCTTAGTATGGTCCTCTGTGACTGTACCAAGCCCCAGGAGAACAGCAGACCAGCAAACAGAAGACTACAACTTATAAAAATCTCTGCTATTCACTGCAGGCTATTGAATCTCCTATTGCTGCAGCCATCCTCTGTTGTCCACAGCAGAGAAGTCTGGGATTTCTGGTTACAGGAAATGTCAGCTTACAAGTCAATTAAATTAGCCTGATACAATCTAGTGCACCGCAGTAATCAGTAAGTAAAAAAAGTGTTTTTGCACACAAAGGGCTAAATGGGATCAGCCCCACACTTGGGTGTGAGGCTCTTATTTCTGACAGGATGTCTTAATTGGTTTCACCTATTAAGAATACTAATGTACTTTTCAGGCTGGTCACAGGAAAGAAATTGACAAACTGTTAATACCTTCTATGGAACACAGATGGTGTAATTTACAAGACTAGGATGTAGAATTTAACTGCCGGGGAAAACCATCTTATAAAAAAGAAAACAATGTTTTGTTTAGAGATAGAGTTGAATATTTTATGCAGGCTCTTATGTTTGTTTGAACTGTCTGTATCAAGAACTATCCTGCATTGTTTTACTTTTTATTTTATTGCTACTGATAATAATAAAACACTACTTGCAAGTGTTACAACTTCTCTTGGTTTGCCAATGCTTCCTGACCTATGCCTCAATGACAGTGCCTGGATAACAGATAGTGAAAGATATTTTGTGTTGCCCAATTGAAGGGGAAATATTCTCTAATGTCTGGGGGATAGGTCCCAGAGATAATCATGGCTTCTGATTTGTCATAATTCAACTTGTACCCTGAAAATTGTGACAGAGGCCTGCAGTTCCTCCAAGAAGGCTGGAATTGAGTATTGTGGGTTCTTTACAACAAATAGGGAGTTGTCCACCTCAAGCAAGACTTTCTGCTCTGAATAGTCCACTTTTATCCCCCAGATGTCTGCATTTCTGACCTCACTGCCACTGCTAGGGGCTCTGTACACAGAGCAAATAATAAAGGGGAGAAGGAGCACCCCCTTTCGAGTGCCTCTGGCCAATGGGAATCTAGAGAACATACTACAATTCACATCGACTAGGGCTGCTTGGGAGGAATGTAGAACCATTGTAACAGTCATGTAATGCCTGTTACACTGACGTGATAAAAAATAGTTAGATATGGGTACTATTAGATGTTAGACATGGGGACTTGGGTTCAAGTCCTGGGGTAGGAGGGTGTGCCAGTCAGAGAGAGGATGGCCCCTGTAAATAAAAAGGACAAAATAGTGATTAGTAATTAAAAAAAAAAGAAAATAATAATTGACAAATAGATTAAGGTTCAGTGTGAGCATATTAGTAGTGCTGTTGTGAGAGGGTGATAGCAAAGTGGGAGGAAGGAAAGGACTGCCGTGCCTTGGCACCCTTACCCACAAGCATTTTTCATGCACTTTGTTAGTGATTGGCACAATTTATATATAAAGTGAACAGCATTTTAATTAAAAGAAAGGAAAAAAAACAGTATTTTTATCATTGATGGCCTGTGGGCCGTAGCTACCATAACACAGCCCTGGTGGTCCAGTGGTTTAATTTGGTCTGCGTTGGTCTCTTATTAAATAGATTTATGTTTTAAAATAAAAGATTATGTCTGTAAGTAAGGAAAAGGAATGGAAACGCAGTGCTGCTGATTTAATGTGGTATGCAGAGCGGCCGCTGCAGACGCTAAGAACCATACAATGGTTTAAATCCTATTTAGTTGAAAGAAAACAACAGGTACAATAGACAACAATTAATCAGAGTTAGATACCATAACAAGAGGTGTGCCCCAAGAGTCAAGCTTGGGCCACTGTTGATTTTGATTTATGTTAATGGAATGCCAAATTATATACATAATACATGTATAAAGCTTTATGCAGATGATATAGTATTGTTTGCTACAGCAAAAACTCAGGATAAAATGTTAAACAAATTTCAGATGGATTTTGATATCCTTCAGGACTGGCTTTATAATTCAAAATTAGTGATGAGCAAGAAGAAAACACAAGTAATGATTTTTAACAGGAAAACAAAAACAGCAATAATAACATACTGGACAAGAGGGTTTTGACAAAAAGTGGGGAATATTTACCAAATATGAATCAATGCAAATATTTAGGGGTAATCTTAGACAGTTCATTAACATTCAATAAATACATAGAACACATTACAAAGAAAGTTAATTCTAGAATAGGAGCATTGCGTAGATCCTCATCTATAGTGACTTACCAAATGAGGGAAACATATAGGATAGTGCATGCGCTCTCGAGGTAATCCGTCGTCATAGTGCCAACTTGGTGAAAGAATAGCCCTGTTGTCAACTGTTCCCCATGCACTTTTCTTTATAGTGTATGGTGGAACGTCATTTTTTGGAGGAAAAGAAAATCACTACAGCATGTTTCTGCTTCAAAACATTTTTACTGGACTTCCATAGAGGAAATGGCAGCCTAGACCAAGAGGCTCCCCGAATGATCCCATATTAACCTTCCTAATACACCTTATCAATTGCCATCCACATACAGCTAAACCAGGAGGGCACCCCAACATGCAGAAGAAGAAAGGGGATAACAAATTTGCAATCCTGGCACATCTTAGTGAGGAGAAATCCCAAGATGAAGGGTCGGAGAGCGAAGACTCGAGGGCCTCATCGTCCTCACTCCGGGGCGGCACAGTATCCGAGCAGGCATCCCATATGATACTACAAAAGCAAATGGCCCAGATGCTGGCGGAAATAAGAGATTTCCACCGAGAAATGAAATCGACGGCGACTGCCCTCCGCACCGACATAGGGAAACTCGAGCAAAGACAAGAAACTAGTGAGGCTCGCATTGCAGGGATGGAGGGAAGGCTTGATGATGCGGAGCACACCATAGCACAGCTTCATGGGGAGGTCAAGGCCCTGAGAGCCCGGGCTGAAGATGCAGAGAGTCGCAGTCGAAGAAACAACATAAGAATCTTGGGACTTCCTGAGGGCTCCGAAGGAACAGAAATGATCAATTACATCCCGAAACTCTTGAGAGAACTGCTTCCCCTACCTGAGGATATTTCCCTGGCGTTAGAGCGGGTGCATCATGCGTTGGGGCCTAGGCCCCCTCAGGGCTCTCGCCCTCGTACTGTCTTGGTGAAATTCCTGTGGTTCCAAGATAAAGAAGCAGTCCTAAGGGCAGCATGGAGGAAGGGGAAAGTCCTACTAGGATCACAGCATCTTTTTTTTGATAATGATTATGCCCCCGAGATCATGGCCCGAAGGCGCGCCTATTCTGCAGTAATGAAAGCACTGAAGGCGGTGGGGATTAGATTCCACACTCCCTACTCCATGAAAATGGTGATCCTGTTTTCAGACAGAGCAAGCACTGTGGAGTCAGTGGAAGAGGCAGAGGTCGAGCTGAAAAAGAGGAATATAGATGTCCCCCAGACCTAGGTCCACAAAGAGCCCTCTGTAGCATCCAAGCTTGCCCAAAAGATGTGGAATAAAGGACAGAGGGATGCGAGGCGCAGGCAGGGAGTGGAGGCCATACAGCAGATTGTTGGAGCATTGAGGGCATCGCAGACTGTCGAGGAGGAGCAACGGACGCCGGAGACCATCGAGGAGACATGAGGAGGCCGCAAGTAACTCTGTACAACCTTGTAGGAGATGGAGGAGGGGTGACCTGGGGGCGGCAGCAGCAAAAGCATGTATAAACCAGTGGCTTGGGGGGGGACTCCAAATGGAGTGGGTGTCAGGTTTTGATAGGGGAGAAGCTTCTGGTGCTAGGGGGCTGGAAGGAATCACCACAAGGAAGGGACCGGGATAGAGAGGGGGCGAGGACGAGGTGGGGGCAGACATAGGAGGTGCTAACATGGGAGGGTGCGTGCCTTTCTGTTAAGGGGGGACCATTCAGAGATCCGATGGTGGGGAGAGGTAAGTGGTGAAGGGGGCAAGGAGAGGGGACATGATAGAAACGTTCAAGTATCTCAAGGAATCAACAAAGTCCAAGAGGGTAGCATCTTCAAAAAGAGGTGTGCAAGAACAAGGGGCACAATTTGAAGATGGGGGGCGGCTCAGAGGTAATTTAAGGAAGTATTTTTTCACAGAGAGGGTTGTGGATGCATGGAATGGCCTTCCGAGGAGTTGTGGAGTCAAAATCAGTGGTGGAATTCAAGCAAGCATGGGACAGTCATAAGGCCATTCTAGGGGGTTGGGGTAGGAAGAAGTAGGCTGCTGGTTAACTAGGATCTGCAGCTTATCCATCAGGTAGGGAAATGGGCAGACTGGGTGAGCCAAGCGGTCCTTATCTGCCGTCAAATTCTATGTTTCTATGTTTCTATAACTGAGCTCCCTAGCAATAGTAGGGTCGAATGTGCTGTAGGGGAAGCATACTTTGATCCCTGACCGGGAGAACTAAGCGGGAGGAGCAGAGCGGGGGGGAGGAAGGGGAGGCACGGGGGAATGAGTGCTAAACAAACTGTGAGGATCATCCTCGGTGCAGAGAAGGAGCCCACTGGATATTAAACGACGTTGAACCCTGTGCAAATAAAGGACAGCGGAGATGGGGGCGGGGGGAAGGAGTAGGGAAGAGGGAGGATCGGAAGGAGGGGGGTGATGAAATGCTGAGAACGGAATGGAACCAGGGGCGAAACACAGCAGTAAGTAACAGAAGAGTGACTTAAAGACCCCGTGGATGTGAACATGATCCAGCAGCTAACCATTAACAAATAAACACGAGTAATCAAAACAGAACAAGAATGCTGATTACACGGGAGGGTGCAGATGGGGTGAAGGGGGGGCTAGGGAATGGAAGTATGTATAACACTGCCGGGGGGGCCTGGGGACCTTTCTCCTCCCCATCCCCCTGACTCTTCCTTCCAATCGGGGAGGCGGTGCCTGGGGAGGATGGGGAGGCTCTCTCTGAGTGGCTGCTGTGGTTTCTCTCCCACCCCATTAGCTATGACTGGGAGAGATGGAGCTGGGCCCTGCAGGGCAGGGGGAAGAGATGCCATATGTAAGGGCGATGTATGGGAAGGGCCCTACTGGGAGGCATGACCTCCGTGACTATGGCCACCATAGGTAGATGGTGTATGGACCCAGCAGCCCCTCCTGACTGGGTCTCAGGGGGGAGACGGAGGAGAACTGGTCTGCGGGGTGGGGTGAGGGGTGGGCACGGAATTTGGGGGAGATGTGCAGGCGGGCTTGGGAGGTTGTCTCTCCCGGTGCTGCTGCTGATCCCCCCGGGCTTGTTCCTAGAGGGCGCCCGAGGGGGGGGCCCCTCCTGAAACTGGACATTACGGAGCTGTGGTGGAGGCTCGCGCTGGCTGGTGCCTCTGGGCCAATGACCCCAAGCATATCGGGGAGTAACATAACCGGCTACGGGGGGAAGGGCGGGGCTGGTGCCCCATATGGATTATAGCGCCGAAACTGAGCACAGCTTAATATGTAGGGTGGGCTCATCTGCCTCCCTCTCCCGGGTATGATAAGCTGAACAGATAAATTATTCACTGCACCCAGCCGTGACCCAGGTGTACAGGAGCGGGGGTCTAGCCGCGTGGTCGCCTTTCCTCCTCAACTGGGTCTTAGCAGCGCCACCTTCCTTGAGGTTTTGGTTTGGAGACCTGAGGTGGAAGAGAGTCTCCTCAGACCAGTATACTCCCCCTTAAGTTATAGCCGGGATCTTAGGGGACCACAGGCGCCACATATAATAGTCACCTATCCTATTTACCCTTTCCCAAGTAGCACTTTGCGCTAAAGCCCAGTGATTCTCGGCAATTGGTAAGGTTTCCTTGCCATAGGGTCAGGATCTCCTGACTTGTGGAAGTACCAGTTTGTAAATGTTGAATGTTAAGATGTTTGGATGTTATGTAATATGTGTTAATGTAGTTAGTATTGGCTATGTACTGTTGTGTATTGTAAGTTGTGATGTGTTAGTCGCCAGATCCAAGCAAATGACCTTAGTGGGGGTGCTCTGCAGGGGTAGCAGACCTAGGGCCCCGTTGGGGCGAGGGAGGTGTAAATTAGAGAGGAGAACTGGACCAAAATATGGATACAGCTAAGGTAAAATTACTCTCTTTAAATATAAATGGCCTTGCATCGCCTATTAAGAGGTCAAGGACCCTGGCCTTTATTAGGAGCTCTGTAGCTGACTTAACATACCTACAAGAGACCCACATGAGCGCGGCTGAACATACAAAATTGGCCAAATTAAGCAGGGGGCAGGTTTTTCATTCTTCGGCCAGGACCGGAAGGCGAAGGGGAGTAGCCATAGTGATCTCCCCGGGCACTCTGTTTAGGGCCGGGGATACCTGGGCTGACCCAGAGGGCCACATGATTTTGGTGCAGGGTACACTACACGATAAACCAGTAACATTGGTTAATGTATATTTCCCCCCGGGAACCCTAGTGGTTCACCTTAAACCTTTACTAGATAAAATTATACAAAAAACAAAGGGGGTACTTATGATGGCAGGCGACCTTAACTTTGTTATGGACCCTAACCTGGATTCTACTAATACGAAACCCCCTAAATAATCGGTAACCCAAAGATTCTTCAAAAGATTTGCAAACGAAGCAGGATGGTGTGATGCCTGGAGGAAACTCCATCCCCATTCGAGGAATTATACTTACTACTCACCAGTTCACCAAACTTATTCTCGCATTGATCAGGTGTACACGCAAGTGGAGAACCTGGGGATGCTGCACAATATTCAAATTGGGGACATTGCGGTTTCAGACCATGCCCCTCAGACCTCCATGTGGGACTTTGAGCTCCAACCCAAACGGACACTATGGAGGCTTAACCCGTACTATTTGCGTTCTAAAAAGTTCTGTGATTTTCTTATAAAGAAGATCCAGGAGATAAAAGCAGATAATCCGGTCACGGATTCTACTTCCGCCATGTACTGGGATACGATTAAGACTGTACTCAGGGGACATATAATAAAATACACCACAGAACAAGAAAAACAGCGTAAAGCACAAAAACTTAAGCTGGAAGATACCCTTCACTTTCTACAAATGGCACACAAACAAGGGGATGCAACGGTGCTCCCTCAGTTACAGCAAACCAGGTTTGAATTGGACCGATTAATACAACAGCAAACTGAGATGGCCCTGACCTTCTTGCGCCAGAAATTTTATGAAGTTGGGCCGAGGGCTACTCAGATGCTGGCATACCAAGCCCGGAAGCAAAAAAAGTGGCTACGATCACATCGGTGTGCCACCCTACGGGAGGACAACGCCTCACCAAGACACATGAAATCGCGGAAGCCTTCACCATGTATTACAGGTCCCTATACACCCCAGAAAATTCAGCATCCCCACATCACATAGCGGAATTTCTAAGATCAGTCACCCTCCAGCGGCTGACAGAGACCCAAAACCAGGCCCTAACTTCTCCAATAACAGAGGCGGAATTGACGGCTGCCATAAAGAATGCCAAAACACAGAAGTCGCTTGGACCAGACAGGTATGAGGCGGAATTTTACAAGGCGGTAAAGGTCCAGATCCTTCCTAACCTCTGTGATGTTTTTAACAAGGTTATGGAGGGAGCGCTCCCCCCACCGTCCTGGTTGTATGCTACGATCTCTGTTATCCCTAAACCAGATAAGAATCCACAATGTTGTGCCTCTTATAGACCCATATCGGTACTTAAGACTATAAACTATATATGGCAATTTTAACCCCTCGGGTGGATCAGGTACTCCCTCTGTTAATTCATAAGGATCCGATGGGGTTTGTTCAGTCCCGTACTACTACAGACAACATAAGGCGGACTCTGCACGTGATACATCATATGCACATCGAAGGGGCTCCATCCATACTGGTCAGCTTAGATGCCGAAAAGGCGTTCGACAGAGTGGCATGGCCATCTCTATGAAACATTACACAAATTCGGCTTCCCTCCTGCTCTAATAAATGTCATACAAAATATTTATGCCTCCCCACAGGTGTGTGTGAAGGTGAATGGACACCATTCAGCTTACTTTCCACTATACAGGGGGACAAGACAGGGGTGCCCCTTCTCACCCCTCCTAGTCGTGACTTTTATTGAGCCTTTGGCCCAGAGGATCAGGGAAGCGCAAGATATAGAGGGAGTGGAACTGGGAGGATCTGAACACCGAATAGCCCTCTATGCAGATGACATTTTGCTATATCTACAAAACCCCGAACAATCTCTTCCCACAGTTAAGCTAATACTGGAATCCTTTGGTATGGTATCAGGGTACAAGTTAAACCTTACTAAAACAGAGATGCTCCCCTTTCACTATTCACCCACACAAAAAGTTCAAGCTGTTGTCCCGGGAAGGTGGGACCTAGGGAAACTAAAATATTTGGAGATATATATCCCTAAATCTCCCCTAGAGTTTTATAAATATAATTACACTCCTTTTGTAGCGCAACTCAAAGCGGACTTGGCAGCATGGGCGACTCTCCCTCTGGGGCTGGCTCGAAGGATTGACCCGATTAAGATGGTCTCCCTCCCGAGAGCACTATACCTGTTCCAGAATATTCCCATCCACCTCCCTTTACAAACTTTCAAAGAAATAAACCGTCATGTTTCCAATTTTGTCTGGGCAAACAACAGACCTCGGGTGCGTTTAAAAATTCTCACCCTCCCCCGGGATGAGGGAGGCATGGGCCTTCCAGACTTGAGACTTTACCAGCAGGCGGTGAATGTGATGCACCTGATGTCTAGACAAACCAAAACAAATAACCCGCACTGGTTGGACATAGAATGGGCATTGATGGATGATCATGCGTTCCACAGGGCCCTGTACCAAAACAGGGAAGATGGGACCCCAGTTAAACAGGGAAATCCATGGCTCATGGCTTCGGTTAGAGGCTGGCGGACCATTAGACGGAATCATCGACTGACTTCTTTTTTGCCACTCATTTGCCCAATTCCTAGCCTGAGTGACTTCCCCCAAACGATCTTGATGGTAGCTTTTGACAGTGGGAAAGAAAGGGACTGAGATACTTGGGTCAGATAGTGAGTCAGGGCATAATGTGGGCATACACGGAAATTCAAAAGGAATATAACCTACCAAAGGGAGACTTTTACCGGTACCTACAGCTCAGACACTGCATAGACCACTTGCCCCGAATGATCTGGGACAATGAGCAGCTCCCACCATGAATACAGAGCCAAATTATTCTTAACAAAACCCCAAAGCAAAACAACCTGATCTCATTGTACTATCAAGCCTTGAGGGCGCAGAACCTTACATGTACAGATAGCATCCGGGAGCAGTGGAGTCAAGAATCAGGATACTCAGTAACCCCTGAGGACTGGCAAAGGGCCTGGAAATACTCAGCCAGAGTGTCCAGCTCACATGTCTGGAGGGAGTTCACATGGAAATGCTTAATTTGATACTTCAGAACCCCAGCAATTACTAGCCACTATGGGCCACGACTGGGGGCCACGTGCTGGTGCCTTTGTGGTAACATGAGGGCAGACCACACCCACATAATGTGGGACTGTCCATCCCTGAAACCTTATTTTACGCTCCTGCAATCACACCTCCAGGAGATATTTGACCCTCATCTCCAGCTGACAGTGGAGATGATCCTGTTTTTAATTCTCCCCCAAAACCTGCGTGGGCCAATAACTAGACATTTGCTACTCATTCTCCTCACGGCAGCAAAAAAGGCCATCATGAAGCATTGGTTGATGCCTAGAACACCCACAATACAAGACTGGTGGAACATTATTAGACAAGTCTACACTATGGAGAAAATAACACACAGCTTAAATAATCACGAAGGGAAATGTGCAACCAGATGGGCTAGGTGGCAAATATACTACATGTTAAAAGACCCTACATTTGTACCCTGAGGGGAGGTAGAATGGTGGTGGTGGGGGGGCTTCCCCAACCTTTCTTGTCATGGGTGTCCCAGGGGCCCTGGGGGCAGGGAGAGTGACTGTTCTGCTGACAGGGGAGCCTGTGGTCTGCTGCCAAGGAGAGCACCCCCAACGGATCCCTGTTATATAGGTAATGGACACTATGGCTCTGGATAAGTAGCTGGGTTAGAAGGAGGTGCTGAAAACTTCCTCCAGAGGATGGAACTGACCACTTTATATATGGAGAAGCTTGACGACTTTCAAAATCTTGATGATCTAAGAGCCTGCCTATAAATTAATAGGCCAAGACTATCTGGTTAGGAATTACTCTCACCTGGGACCTGTGCCCAACCTGGACTCTTATTCCTCCTGTGTTACACTGTCATGGAATTTTATACCCACACTGAAACTGATAATGTACATATCCATACATTACTCTTGTTGATCTGGCTGCCATATTTGTAAATATGTTAAAAAACCCTAATAAAGATGAAATAAAAAAAAACAAACATTTTTACTGGGTTACTAGAAGGAAAAAAGAACTTTACATTTTGAACGTTTTTACACTTGACATTTTAACTGTTTATTCACTGCCTTCTAACCTTCTTATTTTAGAGATAAAATCGGCTAACAGTGGGTCTAACTCTGTAGCAGGAATATTATGTATTGCCCTGTGCTCGTGGTTGTCTCTCAGGAAACTATGTAATTGCCGCATGTCATTTCTCGTTTCTTTTTTTGCCTGTTTTTGTTTTCCTGATCGAGGATGAATCTATCCCGTTCGGATAGTGGCTTTGACAGTACTGCCCCCGACATTGCTGCTTCCACTGTGTGTCCTGTCTATGGAGTGAGCCCTAACTGTCAAATGCTGCTCAAGGACACAGTGTGTGACGTGCCCAGTGCAGTAGAACAAAAAATCATTCTGCTGCACTGCGAACGTCACTAGTGTAGGAGAACAACATTTCGACAGCGATGGATTTTGGTGGAGAACGACATTCCACCATACACTGTAATTGAAATACAGGTAATATTACTGGTATTGGAGTATGGTAGCCTGGTCTATGACTTTGTTGAACAGAAATATCTAGACGTGGTCAACAAATCATATAATTGATTGGCAAGGTTTGTTCTTGGCTGTCCGTTTAAGACTCACCATTGCTTATTGTATAAAGAACTGAAATGGGACACTGTAGGGATATGGTTAAAAAAACAATATTCAGTGTTCATTTTTAAGATTAATAAAGGGCTGATTAAGGGTAACCTAGACATCCAGTTTGGATGTGAGACACAGCGATATGAGTTGAGGGAGATAGTTCACAGGGGAATAAACTTACCTAAAATAAATACAAGGTAGAGTAGGATGACATTACAATTTCAAGCTACAAAAATTTGGAACGAGATACCGTCAATAATGAAAATTCTGACAAGAATATCATCTTTTAAAACACAACTGGAAAAATGTTTTATTCAGGAATTCACTTGTATATAAGAAAGGGTTAATGTACATCTACGAAGTTTTGTAGTTTGTACTTAAGTTGGTGTAGTGTCAGCTCAGTTAGATAATGGATGCCTTGACGGTTAGTATATGATGAATGATTGCTGAAATTGTATTATATTGTAACGTGTATGAAGTGTATAGTTAATGTTGTTGAAACTATGTATGTTTTTATGTAACAGGCCAACTTTGTAAATAGGTCCTCAGATCTAAAGTTACATCTTGTCTAAAAAAAAAGTTTTATCTAATTTAACTAACTAACTAACTAATGCTGGTCTTGCCGTTACGAGGAGTGTGAGTAACCGATCGTCAATTTCCACAACTAAAGCTGGCGTGCTGATAAATCCCCAGCACTACTTCAGGGTGGCCACTCCTCCACCCTGATCTCAGTCACAACACAGGGCTTGGCCTGCAACAGACTTTGCGAAGGTGTGAGAGGGAAGCGCTGGGTAGGCGCTCCTCTCGCAGGCAGGACAACCAGATATACCTTTTTTTAGTTGAGCAGGCAACAAGCACCAGGGAAATTGCTCAGGGACTGGCTCACGTGTTAAAAATAAAGTATCGGGCACAGTCAGGATTTCGGGGGCTCCAAGGAGTTCCTCAACAAGAAATGAAACATGTTTCATAAAGCTCAGTAAAGGAGTCATTTTTAGAGTGGAGAAAGCATGCTAATGCTGGGGACCTGTGGTATTTGCACAAGCAAGAAATCATACTAAAAACACATCATTTTATAAAATAAAACCATAGGGGGCTAACGGGAAGTCCTGGGAATACAGGAAAAGCTTACTTAATTCTCAGAAATGTGTGCATTTAAAAATGGAGCAGTTTAAAGAAGAGCTCTGTTTGTGTGAAGCAAGGTCAGTCAGAAATGGGTTCAGAAAGCATGTTCATTTTTAAAAAGTGTGCTGCCAAACCAGTTTTCGTTAGATTTTCATCAGACTTAGCAGTTTTGTAGTTCAAAGTGTATACTATAAGGGAAAAAATATGTTTTTTATGAATAAAGTGTAGAACAAGGGAGTCTCTAACCTTAATAGGGAGAGTGGGTCCTGGAGAGGCATAATCCATGTAGGCAGTTACTCAGAAGGAGGAGCTAAGTGTCAGAAAATGAATTTTTTAACTGAAAAAACTGGGAGGGCAGCTTACTTAAAGGAAAAACAACTATTTATGTGAAAAAACAGAAAGTCACTCATAAAAATGGTATTTAATATTTCATTGAAAGAAAAGTTTAACCCTTAGCATCTTGGGATTCCTGTGGAGGAATTAAAAAAAATGTTCTTGGGAAAGCTGAAAATGTGGGCTTTCTATGCAAAAAAGTGTGAAAGTGCTTAAACATTGAGAAAATATTTATTTTTATGTCACAAAAGTACATGTAGTAAAATCGGAATCCAGGCTAACACAAAAAAACAGCCTCAGAATGTTCAGGAGAAGCAATTAGATTTAAAGTGTTGGATTCCTTTGTGGCTTATGGTGCCGCAAGGTTCCATGGAATGTTCAGATGGGTTAAATAGAGCTGCACAGCCAGTGTGCAGTGAGCTCAAGCAGGGAGCGCGACCAGGAAGGAGGGACCTATGTGAAGTGGGTGTCCAGTCAGAAGAGGCCTGCTGTGTTAATTTGATAGAGTCTGTAGGGGACATGTAAGTAAAGTGTAGTATGATTAGGGGATCACCTGTATTCCAGCACAGGGTCAGTTAGGGTAGTGAGTGAGAGCAGGGAAAGTATAGTTAGCCTGCTGCTTTAAGTACCTGATGACTCCAGAAGCTGTCAGGTTGCCTTCACAGAAAGAAAGCTGCCACAAGAAGAGTTCATCGCTTCTTCAGAATTTCCACTCCACAACTGCTTGCTCCAGGGGGCCCTCAGAAAATCTTCTTCGACAACCAAAGGGATGTGGTGTAGTAACAAAAACAATTTCTTCAACTTAGCATTTATTTTAAAATGAGAAGGGCATTGAACTGAAGTTAATTTACCTCAGTCCTTCAAAGGGGACTATTGTCTTAGTGAAGGACTGAACTTTTGAAAGACTGAGAGGGAATTATGTCCTGTAGCTACTGACGCCTCAAAGAAAACTTTAAAAAGCATAATAATTATGTACAATTCTACCTGTATTCCATTTATAGTTTATATATTTCTCCTTCCCATTATTTACTGCTAAGGAAATTTGCATGAATATATGATCTTTATTGCTTAGAGTGTCTTTAGAGTCCATCTGCTTCTACAGCTTACTTCCTACTTCAGGTCATAATCCTCTGGTGTGACATCACAATCTGTTGCCATGGGAGTAACTGTGCTGTCCCAAGCAGTGCTCTACGACTTCAGTTAGGGAGAAAGCAGCAGGAATAGACAAACTCTTCAGGAGCACAGATCCTGTTTTCATACAGATGACCTCAGTAATAAATACTGGGGAGGAGGAATACAGCACTAATGAGAAATACAAGCTGGACTGTGCCTAATATTAGGTTTTGTTAAAGTTCTCCTGAACGTGTCACCAGCTCTTTAAAGTTTATGTGCAAATGCTGTGAATTGTATGTTACATGCCACTGTTTTGAAACTGTATAGAAATGTGTTTTGTTTATCTGCTAAATGTAAATGTAAACAAACTGAACTGTTTTAGCCTTAGAATCTAATTTTAAGGTAAAACTGCTGTGTGAGATACCAGTGAGGTATCTGTAGTACAGGGATCAGTGGGCTGACTAAGATGGGATAAGGCCTGGTAGCTACTGTACACCTGTAAGGCAATTTATGTATATGCAGCACTGAGGCCTGAGGTAGAGCCTAGTGCTAGGAACATGAAGTGTTTTGTTCAAAAGGGGTGAGTGGGCTGTCTGTGGTGGGACAAGGTCTAGAAGCCACTGCACACCCTTAAGGCCAAAAGTGTTAAGAGATACAGTGACCAAGGCCAGAGAAGGGCTTTATCCTGGAAGCATTGTGTTATCCAGAGGGCTGGTGGGTGGCGTTCATCTGCAGTCTCCAGGGGGAAATTGTGGCGGGGTGGATTACCCAGCAAGGAAAACAAAGAAAACAAGTGTTATTCTGAACTATATTTTTAAACTGTGTTTTATTTCTGGTATTTGAACTGCGCAGTGTGCGTGTTATTTGCCATTCGTGGCTGCACAACACTTTAAAATTCCTTCAGTAACACTTACCGTATTTTTCTCTCGATCCAAGGGTCAGTGTCCTTATTTGCAGTGCCAGCGTCTCACATTCCTGAAGGTCTCCAGGTCAGTCCAGTGCAGCACCTCTCTCTCTTGGCAACCTCCAGCCAGACCAGTTGGGGAGATAAGGTACAGGTATTCAGGTTGTACCTAGCTGGAGGGATGTGGGAAGGGGAAAAGGCAAAGAATCCAAGGAGACTGCAGTGCCCAAGTGTGTTCACTCTTATAGGTGGCGCCCAATGTGGGGCAGGTGCTTGTTTAACTCACTCCACGTGAGTGCCCAAATGTGTCGTTTGTTAACCAGCCTTACACTGTGATGTAGGTAATAAATTTTGGGCCAGACCCCATTGCCATTAGGGTGTGGTGGAGGCAGGTCCTGTTAACCTTGTCAGAGGCTTTGTAGCATTCATAGATATGGCTAGCATAAAACTGTTAGAGGAGCTCTGTGCTGTGAGGATACTAAGGAGGCGCTGGATATTGTCGTTAAGGTTCCGTCCCCTAATACATTCTGTTTGATCCGGGCTGACTAAGTGCTTCACCATCCCCTGTGCCCTGGCTACTAGAATTGCCATGAAAAGCTTAAGGTCTACTGAGAGTAGGGAGATGGGGTGATAGAACCTGCAGACTGATGGATCTTCTCCTGGGCCCTCTTTCATGTTTGTGATGTACCCTCTCCTCCCACGGATGACTCAAAAATCTGCAGGAGCTCTGGGGCTAGCAACTCTCTAAAGGTTTTATAGTATTCAGATGTGAAACCATTTGTACCCGGGGCGGTACCATTTCTTAGGTTGTGGATGGTCTCCTGCAACTCTGTCTGTGATATGGGCTTCACCAGTGAAAGCATCTGCTACTGCTCTTAATGTGAGGGACTGTAAGGGCAGCTTACCTAAGTATTCTGCTGTCTTAGCCTGACAGTGTGAGCTTCTCTCTGTGACTTCAAACTGCTGTAATACTCCACAAAGGTATTTGCTGCATGCAAGACGGCTGCTGTTTCTCGGCCGGGGTGGTGCCTATCTCGCATTTAGAGGATTGCTCGACTCACTGCCTCCTCTCTAACTTGCCATGCTAGCACCTCAGCCTGCTCTTCCCCATCATAGAAATACCATCTGGTGTACTGGAGCTGTCCTTCAATTTTTCTGTTCTAAATAAGTTTGCAGAGCGTCCTTGCACTGTTCGATCTGGGATAACAATGCTTCTAGTCTTATTTTGTGGCTGGCTTCCAGGTCCAACAGTTGCTGCTCCAGTTCAGTCTGAAGAGCTGCATCTTTTTTTTCCTGTGAGAGGTGTATTGGATAATAGCGCCGGTGACAGTAGCCTCCATGGCATCCCATCTATCTGCCAGAGATGTGTCCCCCACCATATTAATCTGACAGAATTCACTAACCGTCTCCTGCACTAGCTCCTTAAACTCGTCTTTGTTAAGGAGGGAATTATTCTTCAGTGTTCTTCAGGGGTATGGATGAAAATAAGACTAGTTTCCACTGATGCGTGGCCAGACAAGGTGATGTTGCCAGTCCTGGCCTCCCCAATGGCATGGGCCCACTCAGTGTTGACCATTATAATAATAATACTTTATTTATAATGCGCCTTTCTAAAAATCAAGGCTCCTTGACAATAAGATAAAATAAAATAAAACAGGATGCAATAAAAACAGTTAAATACAGGGTTTCATAAAATTCAAGGTTAAGATACAGTCATACACAGTAGGCTGGATGCCACAAGTGGGTCTTTAGGGCCTGTTCAAATCCCTCCATGGTTGCGTAGTCCTAAAGCTGATGGGGTAGGTAATTCCAAAGGGCTGGGGCTGCGAACATAAATGCACAGGCCCCCGAAGATTTTAAGAAAACCCTTGGAATCTCTAGCAACCCCTCATCAGCCGAGTGGAGCGATCACCCAGGGCAGTACGGAACCAGAAGCTCTTTCAGGTAGTCTGGGCCCAGTCCGTGTCAGGCTTTATAAGTCAGAAGTCCAACTTTAAAGGTGATCCTTCACTGCACCAGCAGCCAGTGCAGTTTGCGCAGCACCAGAGAGATATGACAAGTCCAGGGAGTTCCCATCAACAACCGGGCTGTAATGTTCTGCACTAGCTGCAAGCAGCGGATATCAACCCCAGGTAGCCCTAGATAAAGGGAGTTGCAATAATCAAGGTGTGAGGTCACAAGGGCGTGGACCAACGTAGGCAGATCACCGGACGAAACTAGGAGCTTAACCCTGGAGATGTTCCTCGGATGATAAAAGGAAGATTTGATGACTGCCGACACCTACGATCGCAGTGTCAGCCCATTGTCAAAAATCACCCCCAGGTTTCACACCTGTTCAGAGGTAAGGAGCTGGAAGCCTCCAAGAAAAAGTCCTGAAGGTAAACCTGCTCCTGATCCCCCTCTATCTGACGACCCGGGTCCACAACCATCACCTCAGTCTTCTCCGAGTTCAAGCTCTATCCTGGTCGGGTGCAAAAGATAGGTAGAGCTGGGTATCATTAACACAGCAGTGAAACCTCAGCCCATACCATCTTACAATGTCTCTGAGGGGTAGCATGTACACTGCGAACAACATGGGGGACAACACCAAACCCTGAGGTACCCCACATGACAGAGAGACTGGGTCAGAGGAATAAACCCCGACACCACCCTTTGAGTTCTGCCAGTGAGGAAAGATTTAAACCACCTGAGGACTGTACTAGACAGGCCACAGATGAACCTCAGGCATTCGAGAAGAACCCCATGGTCCACAGTGTCAAACACAGATCAGAGATCCAGAAGAACCAAGATGGATCGGCTCTTCCAATCTCTCACCATCAGGAGATCATTGAGCACCCGAACCAGCGCAGTCTCGGTACTATGCTTCTTTCAGAAACTGGATTGGTGAGGTTCATCGATATCATGGATGGTCAAATGGTTCTCCAGTTGTAGAGCCATTACTTTCTTAATCACCTTCCCCCACAAAGGGAAGGTTAGAGATTGGTCTGTAGTTGGCAGGGCAGTCTGGGTCCAGAGAAGCTTTCTTCAGGAGGGTGTTACCACTGCCTTCTTCAGGGAGCTGGGAAACTCACCCGTCTCAAGGGAGCACCAGACTATCCATGCTAGGACTGGGCCAATGGTATCATAATAACCCGTAATCAGGGTAGTTGGGCCCGGATCCAAACGACAGCACATAGGGTGCATACCCTGGACAATCCGCTTGACATCGATGAACTCCGGCCGATCAAAGTTACTCCTGGAGAACTGAGGGATGGTGACTGAGCACCGATCCATAGCATCTCCCATAGAGTGTGCTGGTTGGGAGTTCCATCCTGATGTCAGCCAACTTAGCTACAAAGAATCAAGCTAGCTCTTCACACTCCACTTGTGAAAAGGCTCTTCGAACTTGCAGGCAGTCTGGGTTGCACAGTCTGTCTACAGTTCAAAACAGTTGAGCCGGTCAGTTCTGAGCAGCCCCAATCTCCCCAGACAGGAACTCTGCCTTCTTACGGGTGATTGCAGATTGATAGACTTGGTAATGTTCCATCAATCTAAGGTGGTTGGCATCTTGGGTGGATTTCCACCAGCAACACTCTAATCTTCGTCGTTGTCGCCACAGCTCCCTCAAGGTCCCTTCAAACCAGGGGGACCGAGGGCGAAGGGAGAGAGGATGAACACAGACAGGAGCAATGGCATCCAGAGCTGTAGAAATGGCCTTATTAGAAGCCAAAACTAAGGCATCTGGATCATTGCTTGCTCCAGGAAGCACTGATAGGTCAAGTGTCGCCGCCAGGCCTTCAGAGCTTACATCTCATAAAGGGCGGTACCGGACCATCTCCACAGGGGTAGGCCTATGAAGGGGGGCACAAAAGCTGAACCCCACAGTGTAATGATCAGACCATCCGACAGGTTCCACCCCCAAATCAAAAGCTTCAATCCCCAGGAGGAAGACTGGATCAAGAGAGTGACCATGCTTGTGAGTGGCAGATGTAACAACTTGAGTAAGGCCCAGACATGTCATCAACTGGAGGAAGTGTTGTCCAAATTGTGAGAGTTCATCATCAACCCAGGCGGTGAAGTTTCCCAGGACCATCAGCCTGGGTGACTCAGATGCCATGTCGATCACGAAATCAGCTACTTACTGAAGGAAATGCTTCTCATCTCCTGGTGAACGGCAGATGACAGCGATCCTACAACCTACACCAGCCACTACAGTACACTCGAATGACCCAGCCTCCTCAACTGGTACATTAATGAGGCCAGTTCGGTCTTGAAACAGACCGTGACACCCCAGTGATCCAATCTCGAGCGGTGTAACACGGGATACCCAGCTGGAATAGCGGCCTCTAGTGTGGGGCCAGCATTTTCATCCTGCTAGGTCTCAGTGATGCACACCAGATCCACCGACCCAACAAGATCTGCAATAATTGCAGTCTTATTTTTAATGGATCTGGCATTGCATAACATCGCTCAAATTGGACAGGCTTCCGGGATTGCCTGAGCTGCCTGCCCACCGATATTGGTGGTGCCCATTATCAGATGTATGTAGGAATATGATCTTGGCGGGGCAGAGTAGAAAGTAAAGGCTGAATCCCTGGGGTGGATAAAATGCCATGTATGTATGAGGCCCATGTCCCTGGTCAGGCATTTTAACCCCTGGTCCACTCTGGCTCATCCCTCTCCCTCCTGCCTCAGGTGTTTTCTATCCCTTCCCTCCTAGAGAACTGCTTTCAGGTCTTCCCCCACAATGCTGAGAACACTGAGATTTATGTGGAGTGCCATTAAGACTGACGAAAAGAGTGCGTCCCTTTCCATCTCTGTTGGGGCCATAGTTGTGTAGTATGTGGATGGGAGTATCTCTATGCTGCTCTTCGACTGTGACATACTACCCTTGTGGATCTGTCCTGGTGTTGGTGATAGTGATTAGGGCGTTCCACCTAGAAACATAGACTTTGGCGGCAGATAAAGACTGCTTGGCCCACCCAGTCTGCCCATTTCCCTTCCTATTAGATAAGTTGCATATCCTAGTTAACCAACAGCCTACTTCCTCCTACCTCCACTATAATTGCCTTATGTCTGTCCCATGCATTCTTGAATTCCCCAACTGTTTTTGACCCCATGACCTTTCTTAGGAAGGCCGCTCTATGCATCCACCACCCTCTCCATGAAAAAAATACTTCCTCACGTTGCCCCTGAGCTGTCTTCCCTCTGTCTTCAAACTGTGCCCCTTGTTCTTGCACATCACTTTTTCTGAAAGATGTTACCCTCTTGGATTTTGTTGATTCCCTTGAGGTACTTGAAAGTTTCTATCATGTCCCCCCTCTCCCTCCTTTCCTCAAGGGTATACATATTAAGCTTCTTTAACCTCTCTTTGTATGGTTTCTGGTGCAGACCCTGCACCATTTTAGTTGCCCTGCTCTGGACTGCCTCCATGCTGTCTATGTCCTTGTGGAGATGGGGTCTCCAGAATTGCACGCAGTACTCCAGATGGGGTCTCACCAACTGTCTGTTCAGAGGGATAACAACTTCCTGTTTTCTACTGGTGATGCCTCTCCCTATGCATCCCAGTACCCCCCAGCCCTCCTTACGCCTTCTCACATTGCTTGCCTACCTTTAGGTCATCTGTTATAGCTACCCCAGGTCCTTTCCATTTTTGTTGTTGTTGTTCCCCCCCACCATTGTGTACTCTTCCCTGTTTTTTTCCCTGGGCGTTACTTTGCACTTCTTTGCATTGAATCTAAGTTGCTATACTTTTGACCATTCCTCCAGCCTTGCCAAGTCCCTTCTCATCCTTTTCGCCCCCTCTTGTGTATCAACCCTGTTGCAGATCTTTGTGTCATCTGCAAAGAGGCATACTTTTCCTTCCAGTCCCTCTGCAATGTCACTTATAAAAATATTAAAGAGGACCGACCCCAATACTGAACCTTGCGGTACCCTGTTAGTAGCCCCCCCTTCTTCAGAGTGGACTCCGTTTACTGTTACCCTCTGCATCCTGTTGTCCAGCCATTTTTTTACCCAGGCTACCACCCTGGGACCCACTCCCAGGCTGGCTTACTTGTTTATTAATCTTGTGTGTGGGACTATGTCAAACACCTTGCTAAAGTCTATGTAGGCCATGTCCACAGCCCCTACTTGGTCTACTACTTTGGTCACCCAGTCAAAGAAATCTATTGGATTGGTCTGACATGGCCTTCCCGCTGTGAATCCATGCTGCTTTGGGTCCTGTGCCCCGCTGGCCTCTAGGTACTCAACAGTTCTTTCCTTCAGAAGTGATTCCATCATTTTCCCTACCACTGAGGTCAAACTGACAGGTCTGTAGTTTCCTGCCCCTGTCTTGCTCCCACTTTTGTGAAGGGGAATCACATCTGCCCTCCTCCAGTTCTCAGGTACCACACTATCCTCCCATGATTTGTTAAAAAGGGTAGTCAGTGGTGTCACTAGTTCTCCCCTTAGTTCTTTTAGAATTCTGGGGTGAATCCTGTCAGGCCCCATTGCATTGTCCAGCTTAGCAATATCACCACCCCCTTCTGTGGGGGTGGGTATCAAACAAGGCTGAGTGGCATTGCCCTACCCAGGAAAGTACCAGCTTACTATGTTCACTGGGCATGACATGTGTTTCTTGGAGCAGTGCTGCCATCATGTGTTGTTTGTGTAGCTCCCTTAACAAGGTGGCCCTCTTTTTTTTTCATATGTACTTTTTCATTTTTCTCCCCCCACCAGGCCACAGCGTACACATGCGTGTGCATGCAAGGAGGCGCACGCACATGCCAGGATCTGGTGGCCCCTTCCACCCCTTCCCTGACTTACGTCATCACTCTGTGCCACCTACATGCCCACCAGACCTCCACACGGTGGGAGCGGGTATACGAATGAGCGAGCAGTCACCCCTTGGAGGGGAGAGCATGCTCAATCCACTCCAACCCACCCCCCCCAGCCGGCTCCCCGGCGACCTGAGGTTGTTCCCAAACCCAGGTCATCAGCATAGTGTGAGGTAAGGTTCCAGCACCTCAGCCCTCTGCGCCATTCGGCCAGCAACAAGGTGGCCCTCCCTTTTTTAAACTCTATTTTGCGCCCCCCACCTATACCACCCAGACTCTCTCCGACCTCGACGCCCACCGTCTCACCTCCTTGCGTGACTCAGCTACCCTTCAGCTCCTCTCTGGCTAGGCATCCCTGGGTCTGCCCTCCGGGAAGGGTGCCCCACCAGGGTGCTCTTTCTCATAGTATTGAGTCACGGGCCAGAGAGGAGAGCGAAGGGGGCCAAGCCTGACTCCAGGAGTGTGGACCATGGAAGGAGGCGCCATTGCCTATCAGCAGGGGGGGGGGATTAACATATGTGAATCCCCTGTGGAGCCTGGCTTGTCATGGCATTGTGCTGTCATGGCTCTACCCCCAGGCTTACGCCATGCTGCTGCTTTCGGCTACCCCCAGCCACCGCCAGAGGTCGCTCCTTGAACGAGCGTTGTACCCTAATCCTCCCCGGGAAGAGAGAGCAGTCCTCCAGATGCTCAATCTCTTCCCTCCCCTGCCGACCCCCGATGACCCGGGCTCATTCCTGAACCCGGGTCACCAGCGTGGCGTCTAGTGCCTCAACCCTCAGCACCACCAGGCCAGCCTCAAGGTGGCCCTCTTAATGGGATTATTAAAACCCTTGACATTACATGAGACAATCTTTAGGTGCCATTCCACATTGTTGTACCATAACTCCCCCCTCCTTCAGGTTTGATTCCTCTCCTGCTGATAACATGAATATTTTCTTTGCAGTCTACACAGACTATGTAACAACTTTTTTAAAATGTCAGTGACCATAAACTGTGCCAACTGGATACCAGAACTTACAATTACAAGTGGTTGTTTCTAAGTACTTGCATAGTAGGTCAGCTGGTCAGCACCTAACTTCACTGTGGAGGTATCATACATTGTGCACCATGATGTCTGGTGCAGTGGCTGTGGGCCTCACCTTCTTACTCCTTGGGCCGCCCCCCCACTATGTCATCACTGCCCAGTGCGAATGTAGCTGGTTCAGAGCAGTCTACCGGGCAGAAGACACACTGAACTTTGTTCCAGTCCACTCCCCAAAGAGACACTATCTAGTAAGGCTGCAGACGGTGCCCCCCCCCAACCAGGAATCCCAGAGCACCACAACCAGAGACCGTGGAATGAGGAGCAGGGAACCCCCCCTTCCCTTGCCCATGAGAGATGAGTGTAGTAGAGGCTGTAGTCTCTGCTTACCAGTCTGGAGGATCTGTACTACCCCACCACCAGCTGTCCTGTGGCTATCCAGCTGCCAGTTAACCACTTTTACCTCTGTGAGCTTCATATGTGTGAGTTACATTATCCAGTGGCTAGGCCAGAAGCTAATTCAGAGTGGAAGATGTCCAGGTGGGTTGGGTCTAGGAGTCTTAAACCCCCCCCCCCACCAATCAGATCTCTCTACATGCTGGCTGATTGAGGCTAGGTGCCATCCTGAGGACTGTGCAGTTGCGCTGCATAGAGTTGGAATTACAGCCAGCTGGGAGACAGCAGGGCCCTGCTCCAGATTGAATAGAATAGTTACCCCAGTACTCCAAAGCTCCCAGCCCGAGGTAGCAGCCCCTCCCCTTGGTCTTCCCCCACAGGAATAATATCAATGCAGCTATAGTGTTAGCAGTTGCCCATTCCTTTCCCCAGAGCGGACTAGAACTGCCCCAGCAGAATTAAAATAACAGTGCAATTAAACATTGAAACTGGCTGTGGAAACAGAAAAAGAAAGTAGCATGCTTCTTTCATTTTTTCCTCCCCCCCCCACATTGATCATTCACCTTTACTGTCCATGCCTTTGAGCCATGCAGGTTATCTTGAGTATTATTCATTGTGTGAGGCTGAACAAGCCGTGTGTCGAGATTAAAAGTTCTCGAACTCTGGCAGCAGGATGAAAGGGTCACACAGGATGAAAAGGGCAGAAGTCAATCAGTCAGTGCCCTCTTAAAGTCCTGCATGCCAGAGAGTAACGGCGGGAAACTGTACTTTAGAGGTCTTTGGCCTCAGTTCTGGGCAGCGGCTTGATCCAGGGCTGTGGGTCAAGTTTGTCTCCTCTTTACCACAGTTCCTTCCAGGTGGTTGCTGCGGAGCTTGCCTGTCTCTTCTGGCCCCTTGTACTTGACCTAGGGGTGGTCCACATGTGGGACTGAAATTCTTTTTCCAGGTCGGCAATATTCAGCTCAGGTGGTGGGAGGTTGGGGGGGAGAACCCCAGTTTTCTTATGGTGTCCACCACTTTCTCTAGGCTCTGAAAAAAATGCGGACCGGTTTCCTGAAAGATTTTGAGTTGGGACAGTGCAAAGAGCTGGGCCTTCACTCCCTACTCTTGTAGCACCTTCCCTGCCTTCAGTATGCAGCGATTTATTTGTCAGGATAGGAAATCATGACTAAGGAATAAGCGCTAGTCCCCAGAGGTGATCTTCCTCTTTTCCAAGGACTTCCCCAGTAACAGCATTTTACTCAGGTAGTCTACGAACTCCATGACAATAGAGCAGGGCCGTGCCTCAGTCAACTTGGGTTTTGGGGCCAAAGCTCGGTGCGCACACTCCAATTCTAAGGCCCTATTGGCAGGCAGATCCAGTAGTTCATTTAGGAGTGAGGCTATAAAGTCAGTCATTGTACCTGTTTCTGTCCCCTCCGGTAGGCCATGAGTTTGGCATTATTATGGTGGGACATAGACTCCAGGTTGTCACGTTTTGCTGCTGTTTTTTTCCTTTTTGTAGCAGATAAAATATGGCCGCATTGCAGAGATCCATTTGAGTGGTGCCCTCCATTTGTCCCTGCTCTGTCTCAGTTGTCTGTGTCTTTATCAACGTGAGGTCAGCTTAAGATGTTGAGGTGGTTTTCTTGAGTTTAGTGAGGGTCGAGCTGATAAGTTTTAGCACAGCAACAAGAGACCATGAGGTGATCATCATGTTCTCTTCCTCCATGTTGGCCTCTGTCACGTGATCTGGTGAACCACCTCAGGTTGCCTGTTGCGATCTCTTTGGTTTCAGGCTATCTGCAATAAAGTTCTTCAGTTTCCGGCATGCAGACACACTGAGCGCTGCTGGTAAGTGTTTTGGTGAATGTTTGGAGGGTTTTAATTCTGCCCGATACTGGAGCTCAGCAGCCCTGTTCCTGAGTGGGCAATTACATCGCCGTGTCTGTTACACTTTTTTACATAGTCCCGGGAGAGGGTGATTGAGAGGTGACCTCAAATCCCATTGACTCTGCAGCAGCTGCGTAAGACTGGTGAGGAAGAGCTTGCAGGGTTTGTGAAAGACTGTGCTCGAAACAGCCACCAAGATCTGCATCCCTGGAAGCAGTAAGAGAAAATGGACCAGGAATTGCCCACTGTGTGGCCTGTTGGCACAGCACTAAGGTTACCAATCATGATGTCATCAACACGAGTTCAGAAACTTGACCAGACAGCCAGGGGGTGTGACTGGAAAACCTGGTGCTGATTGCGGAAGTCGAATCCCAAGAGCTGCTGTTCTCCTCTGGGAAGGTAGAATGGTCATGTGCTCACTACAACACTGCTACCTGGATGTCCACAGGTGGTGGTGTGGATCAGAGCCATCAAGTAGTGAGGGGAATGCCACCTGATGCCGTGGTGCTATATGTGCACGAACACACTCCATCATTCTTGACCACCAGTGTCCAAGCAGAGGAGGAGTTGGAGTAGAGACAAAGGGTAAACCCCTTGACTCTGCAAGAAGCGTGGTACATTCTAGCTCTGTGCAGCCTTCTCTTGCATGCGAGGGATGAATTAAGCGGGTCAGATGAAGTAGTAGCCACAGTTAGGGGTCATGGGGTGGGTGGTTGCTGTGAGGCTCTGATAGGGGTGAATCACTGCTGAATATGGCATAAACAGACAGTAAAAGTCCCCCCCCCCACTCCATAGGGAGTTAAGGCAACTGATCCTGAACAAAAAGACCTGACTGATGTCAACTGCTGCTCACAAATGCATTACAATTAGGGCGTTATTGAAAGTCTCTCTATAGTCTGAAACCTGGAAATCAAAAGTACAACAAATCAGAAACATGGAATATGTAACAGTACAGCTTAGGAGACAGTATAGTGCAGTGGTTTAAGGCTCTGAGCTACAAACCTGGAGACCTGGGTTTGAATCTCACAGACCCCACTTGCATACTGTGTGACCCTGAGTAAGTCACTTAACTTCCTTGTGCTCCCAGGTTGCCCCTGGAAACAAGCTTAAGCTTAGTGTGTGTCTACTGGTAAAAAAATAAAAATCTGTTGAACTTGAGAAATTACATTTTTGGAGATCTTGGCAACCCTGGGACTCTCCTGTGACCACGGTCTTTGAAAAAACCACATAAAGGACATGAACCCTCTAACACACACACAATAGAAAACAGGGGCAGTGCTTACTACTAACATTACTCAAGGACTAGGGGGATCCAAAATGCTTTCTGGAGTGGAATAAACTGCTGGTGATTTTTTTTATCATTCCTCACTCCACACTCTTCAAGGACATTCAAATCAAATCAAAACTTTATATAGTGCCTTTCAAATATTAAGGCGCTGTACATTTTAAAACACAAATATAATAACCAGAATAAAACAACCATATAAATTAATTAAGAGTAATCTGGGCAGGCTAGTGAATTAATTATACTTGCACTCATGGACTTAAAGGAGAACTGTGCTGAATCTGTGAGTTATTTTTCTCAGTAGAAGCCGTTTTTTAAATACTGGTTCAAATTCTAACATACTAACATAGTAAAAAGCCAGCAGATTTGGTCCAACGATCTATCGAGTCTGCTCGGAATCAGTGCTGTAGCTGTCCACGCTTTTAGCCATCCTAGTGCCTGTTTCTGATTTACATGCTGCTGGTAAGAACCATTTTAGAACCGTATGATGTAGTTACGTCCCTGTTCTACTCTTCTGTTGTTGGCACAATGCA
This sequence comes from Neoceratodus forsteri, assembly GCA_016271365.2. Taxonomy (NCBI): domain Eukaryota; kingdom Metazoa; phylum Chordata; order Ceratodontiformes; family Ceratodontidae; genus Neoceratodus; species Neoceratodus forsteri. Next base: position 1,174,217,793 of record CM057451.1, on the reverse strand, counting down.
CCTACTGTATGTTCTATTTCAAAACTTTGTGGTTGTTTGGGACATAAACTACATCACACAGTTCTAAAATGGCACTTACCACCAGAGTGTAAGGCAGAAGCACCCACTAAGGTTACTAAAAGGCCTGTAAAGATGGAACAACAGAATTTTACCCCAGTACTTAAAAAACAGCTTCTACTGGGAAATGACTCACAGGTTCAGTGTAGCTCTCCTTTAACACAGCACCCATTGTTCAGACGGAGCAAGGCGGAGCTGTGCACTGGTTTATAACGTATATGTTCTTTCTGGTTAACTGGTTTACCAAACAGCATAACTACAAAGTAATGACAATACATGACAATACATGAACCAAAGTATGTAACAAATGCAGAATGTCATTGTACTGTCACCTATATAATGCCTCAATAAAGCGGAGTTAAAGAAAAGGTCTGACTAGTGGAAAGGGACAGGTTGCCTCCTGGCCAGCGAGGAGTACAGAGCAGCACTGAGGAACTGAGGACTAGAACTAAAGGCACCAAGAAGAGGCTGGAAGCCAGGATACAGATGGAGCTGTGGATAACACCAAAGCCTTCTTCAGGTATCTAATTGGAAATAACATGGGTTATGTTGAAACAACAACAACAAAAATCCAGAAAGGTGTTTTTTTGCTGTTTAAACAGGAACAAAGGTACTGTATACTGCCAACTTGCAAAATAGTCCCTAACACATACCTCTCAACCTTTCTCCACCAAAACATGTGACACGATGTGTGACAAATAAGCAAAATGTGTGACACATCATCTAACATGGCACTGGAAGCTCAGAACACTATAGTTATTAGTGCACTAACGTTCATAATGTTTTTGTATAACTGAGCATAATAGATTATTATGAATTTCTGCTTTTAAGAGTCAGTGAGGAATGTGGAATATCACCTTCCCCATGATGGACAAAGGGTTTCTGAGAGGTAAAATGAGTAACGTACCTCATAATGTGTGACAGTTGAGAGGTATGCCCTAACAAATAATGCAGACTGCATTGCTCTTATGCTCATAGAAATGTCACACGTACACTACAGAGATTATCTGTAACACTTCTTGTGCATTATACTGTCTGCTATATCGCCTGCCACCATTAATGTAGCCCCCCCCCACCACGACAGAGACAAGGAATGAACTGCAGCGTGCTGTCTGTGGCTTGCTGCAGCACTGTTTAGTGGCTGCTTGTCTCTATTTTGCTGACTGAAGAATTGAAGGAGTAACACTGCCGACAGACTGATCAAGTTGAGAGACACACAGACAGAAAGACACAGACACACACTATCAGAATGCTACACTTCCTGTCCTGAAGTTGGTGCGAGTGTGTGTGTGTGTGTCTCTCTCTCTCTTTCTCTTTCTTACCAGCATGCCTCCCTGATCGTACAGTAACTTATGCCACTCATGGCACAAATAACGACAGGACACTACAGACACGGGACAGCTTTTTGCAGTCTTGTAAGAACAGCAACCAACGATTCAGTGGGCTATGAACATATACTGTAGTTTTTTACTTACAGCACATAACTGGTGGGCTGACCTCTGTCGGCATTGTTAAGCAACTGGCAATAATTTCACATTTGTCCCCAGTTTACTTTATTACCTCTTGGTGCTGTTCGTTACTTACAGGCTGTGCAGAACAAAGGGCACTGACTTTGCCATTCCTTCCCATGCCATCCGCTGTCCTCTGTTCCCATGCCCCTGCAACTAGCTCCGCTGAAACACACTGAAGTATGGGCAGCAGGACAGCAGCAAGGAGCTTCAACAGCCCTGCTCACTCCCATTCTCTCTGTCATGCCTCTCTCATGACAAACACTGCATTAAGATATATATATATAGAGAGAGAGAGAGAAAGAGCGAGAGATGCACAGAACATTGGAGCACCACTGAATTGAAAGGTAGCATGGGAAGCGGGCAACACAGTTACAGATCTTTAGCTCTTCTCTCTCACTTATCTGTGTGTCTGGCTGGGTCTCTCTCTCACTGTGGGGTACATTTGTGAAGCTACAATTTGTGGTCGGAACTGATTTGGGCACTTGGGGACAGTGGTTCAGGAGCACAGATGTTGCACTGCTGATAGTAGGGAGATGGCAGTCTGGGTTGCTTGCTGCCGCACAGTGTTGGATCGCCGAACTGGAGAGAACGCAACATTGTGAAGAGAATGCAGGCTTCTGACTCTCTCCCTTACTACCTCCTTGTACCTGTGTGCAGTAAGTGCTACAGGAAGGGACATGAACAGCGACGGGTGTAACCAGGAATTTTAAACTTGTACTCAAAACTGATGCACTGTTGCCCCCCCGTTATGTAAACATAAAATTATGCGCTGCCATGCCACATCATTGCCCCCCCGCTAGCCATGTCTGAGTTCAAGTAATCCATTTCCTCCTATAGTGAACAACAAAGGCAAAAGAGCTCAGCGTGACACAGACACAGTATGACTCACAATGTCCTTGCTTTCCTCTTTTTTGTTGCCCCGCCTGATTTTTTTACTGTATTCTGCTGCGTGCAGTGCGTATGCCTGCTGACACCCCTGACAGGGGACACATTCTGTCTATCTCTTGGGTGCGGGCTGTGGTGTCACTCACCATGCTGGGGGCAAGTTGCATGCTCTTGAACTGTGCGGCACAACTCTGCTGCTCGCAGCACATTGAACTGTGCAGGCAATCACTCCCTCACTCCCCCTCTCTGTGCATGCTGCCCCATTGATGGAGGACTGCACTACACTCTCTCTCTCTCTGCTGTCCTACACGGAACCTGTTGCTTGGATGGGGGGGGGACTCCAATCTGTCAGTAGACTATCGCTGTGGAGGAATAATGTGTAGCACCACGCCTGCTGAATGGGATAGACACAGGCAGGAAGAACAATCAGTAGGCTGACACTTCACATGGGCAGGAAGAATGAACACCAGTCTGATAGGTTCTGCTCAGTTCCCGAGGTCCCAGGAGGCGGGCGGGTGGGGATATACAGGGCACCGAGGGGTACTGGTGAGTTGAGGTACTGGACACATTCCCAGGACTACTACTGACTTCTGATGCTACACACATTGAGTTACTGTCAGGTTGTAAAATGGGCAGAAAGAAATCTGTGACATGAAACATCAACACAGTCTGAGGGCTTCTGTCTCACTTAGCGAGAGGATTAATGGCTGCCTTCCAAACTGTGTTTGGGGAAGAATAACCAGATCTGGGTGCTTCTTGATCTGTTCCCTGGAGCCCCATCACCACTTACTGTGGAGGTAACAGAGATTAATAAATGGTCAGGTGGTGGCTGTTGACAAATCAGATCACAGATTTCTTCCTCCCCATGTTATAAAAGTGCAATAAACGACTCCAGGGTGTGCGGTTATTGGGGATTAATCAACACCCCAGGTGCTGTGAGGACACTCATCCTGTGGCCTCATGCCTCACAACACATCCGGGGTGTTGATTAATCCTCAGTAACAGCACACCCTGTTGTGGGTTTTTGCTTACGCAGGGGATTGGGCCTGGAAGGAACCTGTGAAGGAGTCTGGCAGTAACAGCTGACATGCTGGATGAATGCTTTGCTTCAGTGTTCAGTCCCCCAAGGCCAGTGATTTCCTCTCTGAATACATGTTGTTGCAGGGTGCTTGGCAGGCAGCCTTTGTGCTGACTTGCATATAGAAATACCTACCATGTAAACTATGCGAGATGTTTGCTGGTATACAAGTGTCATCTCGTGCAGGTTGGGCGACAGATGAACGGTTTTGTCTGTCTGACAGATGATGCTCTTTTACCAAAACAGACATCTTGCTTAGTATATATAAACTCATTATAAATCATGAGTTGGCTAGAGTGTTTTATAATGAGTTTTCTTTTTTATATTTTAAAAAATAAATGACGGGGTAATTTTTTTTTTATTTCTATTGTCTCCCCTTGGCCATGCTCTGTCAGGTATATCAAACCACAAAGAACAAGTCAGCTCAACGGAGGCTGCGTCAGCGTTTCATGTTTCACTAACGCTTTGTCAAGAGAAGTGAAACATTGATGCAGCCTCCATTTTTAATGGGGGGGGTGCTACTCTGTTTTTAGTACCAGCACATCGTGTGTTTTGAAGTGTGTTTTAACAATAAACTACGTATTTATAATATGCTAGTTTGGATTAGTAGTGCATTCCTGGACGTTGAGTCGACTTGTTCTTTGTGGATTACTGTAGCTTTTTTGAAACTGGCTCCGTTCAATAGGTCCTGAGCCACTCCCTTGACTCTGCACTCTGTCAGGTATGTACAGTACCTTGATCCCAGGTATGTACCCTGGTCTGGCCTTGGTGACTTCTGGCTTCAAACCCGGGTCCTGCACCCCATCTGTGCCCCCACAGCTTCTCTCCATGGTGGGGGCCCTGAGAGGAGGCCATCCCCAGGAAGCTCACTGAGTGAACTGGGATCAGTGCCAGAGGCATTAGGACCTTGGGGAGCCATAAGCCCAGGCGGCATGTACCAGAGCCACGGTTTCCCCTGGTTTTCTACCAGTTCCCTCCTCCCTGGCATGCACACAGTGTCTGTGGCCTCAGCTGCACACAGAGACATCCCTGCGGAGGAGTAAGCCCATGGCCCACTGCAGGGGTCACTGTGACACCAGTAGTGCAGTGCCAACCCACCATGACTGCAGTGCACTGTCGAGTCACAGCTGCTGCTGTTAGGCCCGACGCAGCATTCCAAGTACACTACCACTGGGCCACTGGGATGGCCGATGCATTTATTTTTGTACTTTCTGTTTGACTCCTTCCCATCACCAGCTCCCGTCTCCCTCAGGAGCTCCCATGGCACACCTGATCCCTCGCACCACCTGCCTGCAGCTGCCTTTCCTTTAGGTGGCCTTGCATTTCCCCCCAAGGTGCAGATCAGGTGGAGAACTTACTCCTGAGCTTCAACATATCATCAGGAAGCACATGGTGGGGCTGTGTGCTCAGATATACCAAGGCCCATTGCCACAGTTGCTGGGGCCATTTTTGTCATGTTCTCCCTCATGCAATGCTGTCAGGTATGCATGCATGCAAAGCATGCTGTGTACCGTTGATGGTAACATCCCCACCCTCCCTCAACCCTCAAATCACACTGTCGCCTGTGGTCACTGAGGCAGCAGTATTGCGGCAGAGTATGGAACCCTCCTGCCCTGTAGGAGGAGTGTGTCCTCCCTATGGTCACCGAGGCAGCAGAATTGTGGCAGAGTATGGAACCCTCCTGTCCCTGTAGGGGAGCGTGTCCTGCCTGTGGTCACCGAGGCAGCAGTATTGCAGCAGAGTATGGAACCCTCCTTCCTGTAGGGAGTGTGTCCCGTCTGTGGTCACCGACGCAGCAGTATTGCAGCAGAGTATGGAACCCTCCTGTCCTGTAGGGGGAGCGTGTCCTGCCTGTGGTCACCGAGGCAGCAGTATTGCGGCAGAGTATGGAACCCTCCTGCCCTGTAGGGGGAGCGTGTCCTGCCTGTGGTCACCGAGGCAGCAGCATTGCGGCAGAGTATGGAACCCTCCTGTCCTGTAGGGGGAGCATGTCCTGCCTGTGGTCACTGAGGCAGCTGTATTGCAGCAGAGTATGGAACCCTCCTTCCTTGTAGGGGGAGTGAGTCCTGCCTGTGGTCACCAAGGCAGCAGAACTGCGGCAGAGTATGGAATCCTCCTGTACTGTAGAAGGAGAGTGTCCTGCCTGTGGTCACCGAGGCAGCAGTATTGCAGCAGAGTATGGAGCCCTCCTTCCATGTAGGGGGAGCGTGTCCTGCCTGCGGTCACTGAAGCGGCAGTATTGCGGCAGAGTACGGAATCCTCCTTCCCTGTAGGGGGAGCGTGTCCTGCCTGTGGTCACCAAGGCAGCAGTATGCGTGAGTATGGAACCCTTCTGTCCCTGTAGGGGGAGCGTGTCCTACCTGTGGTCACTGAGGCAGCAGTATTGCGGCAGAGTATGGAACCCTCCTGCCCTGTAGGAGGAGCATGTCCTGTAAGATGCGTGTTCCTCCTGTCCCTGGCTGGCCCCCCGATGATGCAGGCTTGCTGATCCTGGGCCACGGCATCATGAGTGGTAGCCCTACCACTGCAACAACTGGCCACTGGCTATGGAGCTGGCAGTATAGTGTAGAGGTTAGAGTTATGAGATGTGAATGACTTTGGTACATCCAGCAAACAGACCTGGGTTTGATTCCCACAGCCTCCCCTTGCATACTGTTTGACTGAACAAGGTACTCAACCTCCCCAGACTAAAATAAATACAAATGAAGGGGTAGTGTGAAGGAGTACACTTGATAAAACATGGGCCATAAGATATGTTGTTCTGCATAGATTTTTTTGGCAGATAAGGATCCCTTTGTCCACCCAGTCTGCCCATTTTTTCCTGCCTATACTGTCACCACAGACCCTACTTATCTCTGGCCCTCCTTTCCTCTAAGATTCCTTGTGCCTGTCCTATGCATCGTGAACCAACCACTGTTTTTGTGCCCACCTTCCGCTGGAAGACTGTTCCAGGCATCCACCACTCTTTCAGTGAAGAAGTACTTATTCCGTCATGCCTGAAAACAGTCCTTGGATCCATGCACTTATCCGGTAATCGAAGACATAAATAAATGAATGAATGAATGAATCAATCAATCAATCAATCACCATTTGTGACCAATAGGTCACAAATGGTCTCTGTGAACAGAACACTATCTGGAACACTTCAAGCCCAGCTCACAAGTTCATGAGGCCCATTTAGGCCCTATATTACTGATATGTATAAATGACCTCCTCTATAATATGAAACAAACCAATATTCGGCTATATGCCGATGACACAATACTAGTGTCAGAGGGACAAAACATCATGGAAATGAAGCAAAAACTTCAAATGGACTTTGACACCTCCAAAATGGTTTATAGACTCAAATTATTAATGAATACTAAAAAATGCAAGTAGGAGGCAATATAGCATAGTGGTTAAAGGCACTGAGCTGCAAACCTAGAGACCTGAGTTTGAATCCCGTCAGCCCTCACTTGCATACTCTGTGACCCTAAGCAAGTCCTTAACTTCCTTGTGCTCCCAGGTTCACACCTGAAACAAGCTCCAACTTAGTATGCCTTTCCCTTTAATGTCTTTTATGACTTCAAAATCCAAAATACAGAAAAACTTGACATAAAAACACTTAACAGTTTAGCACTGGTGCAAGTAGGCACGTATAAATACCTGGGGGTTACTATAGACCACAAATTGGCATTTGATGAGCGTATAGAGTCATAGCAGGTATTTGAGTATATGTGATGAGAGTATTGTATTAAATTTGTATACTTGTATAATCTTGCATGGTATGGATTTGTACTGTACACTTATATATTTTTGTACTGTATGTATGTGACTTTTGTAACTGCATTAAGGACCTCACTGGAAACGAGCTTGTCTCAGCTGAGCTATCCCATTCATTCATCTTATTTATGTAATGAATAAAACTTTTACTACTACTACTTCTAGATGCCATAGCCAAAAAAGTTACCCAAAGGATAGGAGCACTAAGGAGTGTCTCTCATTGCCTCACAGAGAAAAGGAGAGTCTCAGTGGCAAACCAACTGATAATTCTAATAATTGACTACAGTTGTCACGTTTATGGGTATTCAAGCTTAGCAAGCTTGCACAAAATTGCTATTTGTTACAATAAGTTGGCAAGATTTAGGGAGGCAATATAGCATAGTGGTTTAAGGCTCTGAACTGCCAACCTCAAGACCTGGGTTTGAATCCTACAGCCCCCACTTGCATACTGTATGACCCTGAGCAAATTACATAACTTTCTTGTGCTTCCCAGGTCGCACTTGTAAACAAGATTTCAGTTTAGTGTGTCTCTTCTGGTTAAAAAAAAAAGGTTTGTCCTGAAATGTAATTATAGAACTCATCATTGCCTAATGTACAAAATGCACAATTGAAGTCGTTAGACATCAAAACACAAGAAATGTTGACCACTTTAATGTATTCTGCACTTAACAAGCATTTGTCAGTACTGAATGTTGGCTTGTTGGCATTGGCAGTGCAGGAGTTACGAGATGCATAATAGGAATGGCAGTGAAGTATTGAACCAACACTACCCCCCCCCCCCGCAGAGACTGAATGGTGTTGGGAGTGTGGCTTTGGATCATTGGCCATAATGCTTACGTCATTCCACCTCACCCCACCCTGCAGACACCGACAGGTGTCGTGGTGTGCTTTGGGGTCTTCGGCCCTTATGTTCACTCCATTCCATAAGGAAATAAGCTGAGATGGGTGCAATATAGGAGAATGGGGTGAACGTTAGGGCGACAGAACCCAAAGCACACCTCAGTGCCTGTCAGTGGCTCTAGAGTGGGGGGGAGGTAGAATGGTGTGAACATTACAGCCGATGAACCCAAGTTACACCCCCGATGCCTGTCAGTCTCTACAAGATGGGTGAATGGTTGGAAACCTTAACGCCCTTGGCGTTTGTTGGTATTTTCACTCAAGATTTTCAACATTGGCTTTTTGGGACCCCACCTCATGAGCAGTGGCACTATCATTTTATTACTCAATCCTGAACAGTGATTTCTCACAGCAGCTGCGCCATTGGGAGCAACAGGTGTGGAAACACATTTTGGGCAGGATGAAAAAAATGACAGCTGTACTGTTCATGAGGAGGTGTGAAAAAATGTCAATGTTGAAACCCTGGAGAGAAAATATGAAAAATTTGTGAACTTATAAGCGTGTGTAGATACTGGGCAATGCATGCCTATAACATGGTCATTTTTGGGAGTTTTTTTCACCAAATTTTCAATATGGGCATATTGGGACCTCTCCTCATGAACAGTTGTACTGTGATTTTGTTAATCTGTCCCAAAAGTTGATTTCGCTGGCGACTGCACCCATTGTGCAACACAGGTGCGAAAACATGTTTCGGCTGGTGTGAAAATGACAGCTGTACTGTTTATAAGGAGGTGTGAAAAATGGCAATGTTGAAAATCTGAGTGAAAGTATAAAAAGTTAGCGAATTCTGAGCTTGTGTAGAAACTGCGCATTACACTGGTAATGCAGTCATTTTTAGAACTTTTCACCAAATTTGCAACATAGGTTTTTGGGATCTCCTCCATGAACAGTGGCACTGTCGTTTGTTACTCGGTCCTGAAAAGTGATTCAGCGCAGCAACGGTGAAATCATCTTTCGGGACTGAGGAACGAAATGACAGTTACATGTTCACGAGGTGGGGTCCCAAGAACCCAATGTTGAACATTTTGGGCCAAAAGTCCTAAAAATGGCTGAGATATCAACCTAAGTCGAAACCCCTCATTATAAAACGTACTGTCATCTCTTCAGTTCACAGTTCGGCTTTGAAGAGTGCAGACGTGTCCCGCTTCAGTGAAGATCGTGGCTCCCGACCTCCGGAGGGTAAGTATGGGTAAGGGGGGAGCATGGAGGTGGGTGCACAGAGGGGGGGGATGGAGGGACAAGGGGGACATTGGTGGACCATTTTCTGCATTACAGGGAAAAAAAAAAGACCACGAGGGAAGGTTTTCTTTATTTACAGTTTCGGACTACTTGGCACTTACATACACAAATAAAATTGGCACACTGGGCTGGACTCCCAGTGTGCCTATCAGGAGGGGATGCCAACATGGGGACTGGGCAACCGCATTCCGGCATGTCGGCAAGCCGAATAGATGGGTTGAGGGGCCCGCATCTGACACCGGGAGTGGGCATCCTAGTGGCGGAAAAGGGAGCTGTTTAACCAGGAAAGACACACTAAGAGGGAGGATGCCAACACGGGATATGGCACCCTGATGTCGGGATTGAGTAGTGGATGGCAGGAGCTGCCATTTGTATTTAAATGTTTCACCAGGAAAGGCACGTAATGGAGGCATGTCAGATCTGCAGCTGCAATGACCGAGCCTGTCTCTGATGCTGGCTGACAGATTTGTTTCAAGTTGGTGGCACTCTCTGAAACTGCCATCATTGGCAACATGCTCACTTATTGGCAGCTGAGGACACACCAACAAAGCATCCCCTGCATTCGCCACAACACTGATCACCTCTGAAGTGCTACTACCCCATATATGTTGTTTGCATGTATGCAAACCAACATAAAAACAAGCATTTGTCAATGCGAATGTTGCTTGCTTCTATGTGCTGTTTAGGTATTTGGAAGTCATTGGGTGCAAATATTGAAAATTGCGAACTTCTGATCGTGGAATTTCATAGCATGGCCTAAATAAAACAGTCATTTAGAATTTTTCACCAAATTTTCAACATAGTCATTTTAAGACCTCTGCTCATGAATAGTGTCACTGTGATTTTGTTAATGTGTCCCATACATTGAGTTTGCACACCGACTCGCCATTGTGCGCTACATGGGCGGAAACACGTTTTGGGCAGGATGTGAAAAATGACAGCTGTACTGCTCATAAGGAGGTGTGGTAAAATGGCAAGGTTGAAAATCTGGGTGGAAATATTGAAAATTCACAAACCTCTGACGTGTGATAGGAACTGCATAGCAGCTCGTCAAAACAGTCATTTTAGGAATTTTTTCACCAGATTTTCAACATAGCCATTTTAAGACCTCTGCTAATGAACAGTGTCATGGTGATTTTCTTAATGTGTCCCATACATTGATTTCGCATACCGACTGTGCCATTGTGTGCTCATGGGGGAAACACGTTTTGGGCAGGATGTGAAAATGACAGCTGTACTGCTCATAAGGAGGTGTGGTAAATGGCAATGTTGTAAATCTGGAGTGAAAATATTGAAAATTTGCGAACTTCTGAGCCTACGTGAGGGACTGCGGCCTTGCGCTTTCGTCAAACAGTAATTTAGAATTTTTTCTTAAATTTCAACATAGCCATTTAAGACCTCTGCTCATGAACAGTGTCACTGTGATTTTCTTAATTTGTCCCGTACATTGATTTCGCACACCGACTGCGCCATTCTGCGCTACATGGGCGGAAACACATTTTGGGTGAGATGTGAAAAATGACAGCTGTACTACTCATAAGAAGGTGTGGTAAAATGGCAATGTTGAAAATCTGGAGTGAAAATATTAAAATTTGCGAACTTACGAGCCTGCGTAGGAACTGCGCAACGCACGCTCGTAAAACAGTCATTTTTTGGAATTTTAGCACCAAATTTTCAACATGGGGTTTTGGGACCCCTTCTCATGAATGATGTCACTGTCATGGTGGTATTCGGTCCCAAGGGTGATTTCGCAGTCACTCGCGAAATCACGCCAGACCGAATAACACCATGACTACATATCATGAAGGAGTCCAAACTACCATGTGAAAGAATGATGCAAAAATCCAAAAATACTCAGATAAGCAACAAAGCTGGAAACCCCCTATCTAGCCATTATACAGCTTACGGCATTTCCTCAGTTAGCGGTCGGCTTTGAAGAGTGCAGGCGTGTTCCCGGTCCACGAAGATCGTCGCGCGGTCGGAGGTAAGTATGGGGTGAGGGGTGTGGGGAAGGCTGGGTGCGCAGTGGGTGGGTGTGGGTTGTGGGGGAGTCAGGAGGCGTGCCGCGGGACCGTTTCGTTTTCAGGAAAAAAAAAGGCGTCGTGGGACCGTTTGCCACGCTGGGGTGGGCTCCCAGCGTGGCACAAAGTTGATGAGGCGTTCAGCCAGCGGGGAATTGGGCACCCCGTCGGCCATTGTGTTGTACTGCCTGGGTGGGCTCTCAGCGTGCGCAAGGGGGGTGTTCAGCCGATGGGTTGACTATGAAGACTGATTGCCATGCTGGGTGGGCTCCATGGCACATACACTGAGGACACAGCTCAGCCGGCGGGGATTGGGCACCTGTCGGCTATACAGTCGTCGTGAGGCGGCATGCGCCTGCGAGTGGGGGGAGCTGCGTGTGAGTGGCGATATCTTGTCGCTGCTCACTCCAGCGTAGCTCCCCTTTCAGCTGTATGCCACTGCATTTTGGAGCGTGTCATAGACAGCTCCAGCATGCATTGGCTTACAGGGGCCGCGCCTGCCAGCACACTGACTGAATTGGAGGAGGAGGTGACACACCTCCGAAATCTCTGATGATGGCACTATGTTTCTTGCACATGCGTGCAAGCAACATAATAAACGACAAATTGGACTTTCAGATAAAATAATGACACCTACTCATGCCTGTCAGTTGAGAAACAAGGGAGCCAGGGAGCTATGTGTACCAAAGGTCCTAAATAAGTATGGGGAGAGAATATTTACTCTCAAAGAGCAGGTTCCTACACTCAGCGCTGCTATACTCTCCCCCCATATGTCTGATCCCTTACCGTTATCAGTAGCAGCTGCTCAAGTTTGGCATAAAAATGTCATCTATACAAGAAGTTACATCCCTCATAATTTTGTTAATGTATAGTGGCCAAAAAGACCGACTTCCTGGTCGAAAAATATACCCCCCGTCTGCCCACACAGCCCTGTTTTATGATGTCACAAAATTAAGGCTGCGTGGCGTGCCCATTCAGTTCTATGGGGCTGTTTTTTTCAAACATATTTGTACCGTTTAGTGCTGGGATTTTATTTATTTGTTTTTGTTTACCAGGTAAGCACACTAGACAACCAGGTACCTATTTTCAGGTGCGACCCGGGAGATTACAGAGTTACATAGATGATTACAAGGATACAATTGGGTACAACAGGCAAACAATAAGAAGTATATCAAAACAATCGATGGACTAATTGGGTCCCTATTAGTCGATCGATCGCTTTGATATACTAAAATCCCAGCACCGCAGGGTATAAATATGTTTGAAAATACCAGCCCCTTAGAACTGAATGGGGCACACTCACGCAACTTTCATTTTGTGACATCATAAAACAGGGCTGCATGGGCCGACATGGGGGCGTGTTTTTCAGACCAAGAAGTCGGTCTTTTTTTGGCCACTGTACACATTTACAAAATTATGAGGGATATAGATTCTTGTATAGATGGAATTTTCATGCCAAACTTGAGCAGCTCGCTACTGATACAGTAAGGGATCAAACGGGCTGGGGGAGGGGCAGGCAGCTACTAGTAAGCTGCTCTTTAAAACTGCCTTTACCTGGAACAAGATTCCCTTGAATATGAGAACTTTTGAAATGCCCATAAATGTGTTCACGGATGCTATGAAACAAGAACTCTTATTTAGATGTACTTGCAATAGATAAATACCCAATAACTTAGAGTACAAATAACGTTAATCCTGAAATGAATGTTGTCTGATGTAACCTATAGAAATGAATGTTGTGTAATGTAACCAGTATTGTATTTTGTATGTTTAATCATTGTGTAACATTTTTCTTAGATCTAATTATTCACAGGAGCACCATGTAAACAGGTCATTCACTTGACCTAATGGTATTTGTAAAGATTTTACTTTGTAAAACTTTACTTCTGTATAAATAAACATTTTATTACTTTTACTACTCCTCTTGAATTTTACTGCTTCCAGTTTCATTGCATGTCCCCTTGTTCTCGATATCTTCTTGCAGACAGTGGCCCTGCTCCTGCCTAGTTTTTGTTTAATAACTATCAATTTCCTTATTATAACAATTTTTCTAGTACTACATAGAAACATAGAACTTAGACTTTGACGGAGATAAGGACCGCTTGGCCACCTAGTCTGCCCATTTCCTACCTAGAGGATAAACTGCAAATCCTATTTAACCAACAGCCTATTTCTTCCTACCCCCCACAAAAATTGCCTTATGTCTGTCCCATGCATTCTTGAATTCTCCCACAGTTTTAGACCCCACAACCTCCTCAGGAAGGCTGTTCCATGCGTCCACCTCAAAATACTTCCTCACATTGCCCCTGAGCTGTCCCTCCTCTATCTTCAAATTGTGTCCCATTGTTCTTGCACATCTCTTCTTCTGAAAGATGCTGCCCTCTTGGACTTTGTTGATTCCACTGAGGTACTTAAATGTTTCTATCATGCCCCCCTTTTCCTCAAGGGTTACACATAATCTACTTAGCCTCCTCGTAGTGGCTTCTCTTGCAGACCCTGCACAATTTTAGTTGCCTTCCTCTGAATTGCCTCCATCCTGTCTATGTCCTTGCAGAGATGGGGTCTCCAGAACTGGATGCAGTACTCCAGATGGGGTCTCATCAACTGTCTGTACAGAGGGATAACAACTTCCTGTTTTCAGCTGGTGATGCCTCTCCTTATACATCCCAGTATACCCCCAGCCCTCCCTACTGCTTTCTCACATTGCTTGCCAACCTTAAGGTCATCTGATATGATTACCCCCAGGTCCCTTTGCATTTTTGCGTTTGTTATTACCCCCCATTGTGTAATCTTCCCCTGGGTTTTTGTTTCCCAGGTGCATTACTTGCATTTCTTTGAATTGAATCCAAGCTGCCATACTTCTGACCATTCCTCCAATCTTGCCAAGTCCCTTCTCATCCTTTCCACGCCTCTAGAGGATCTGAGAGTCCTGCTAGTAAGTTACAGCCTTGCACTGCATTAAATAGCATTTCAACGCTGGTTAAAGTGATTGACATTTCTTTGTCTACTTTCCACCAACAGACTGAGGAGGAGACAAGGAGACTGACTGAAAGATGAGACTTTCAGGGACAGATTTTTGTACAGCTGTAGCATAATTTGCCACATCTGCGATACTTGGCACAAAATAACAGACCACAGAAAATGTGGTCTGACTTTGTCATAAGTTCCGTGAGTTGCACACCAAAAACAACTCGTGGGTCAAATAGTTAACACATACATAGCGCTTTTGCCATAAATTGAGTAAGGTGCGGTAAATGCTTCAGAGGGTTTGAAAATCACCTGCAAATATTTTTTTTTCTATTTATTGGGTTGCAGCTGCGGCAGTATAGCTTCTGTAAGCATTGCGTCCAAACCCCTGAGAGTCCAAGTCTAGGTCTCCCAACTTGCCTCTGCTTCTGTGCTGTGCTCTTGTAGTTTGTAAACATCTTGGCTGCCACTGCCCATAATAGTACCAACTGCACCTGGACAGACTTACTGTGCTGCCTGCCTGCCTGCCACACTAAAAATGTGGATAAAATGGTGCCTGTGGCAGCAGGGATAATGTCTACTACAACTCTGCAGCTTTTTCCCCAGTGTGGGGTGTCTACAGAGGCAGGCCTAGATTGATCACTCCAATTTGGTTGCCACCTCTTCCACTCCTGCCAGCATGCCTAAACCAGACTAGTCAGGCAGCCACCAGCACACACAGGTTAGACAGTACGCCTCCAGGATAAAAGTCTCTGATTTTTAAACTCAATGAGTGAAGAGGTACTAGATCCTTCAAATGCCAGGGTGATTGGACCCAATGGTGGCCACCTGACAGCTAGGCACATTTTGCATTTTTACAATTTTACAAGTGGTAGCGCAGCCTTTTCTTCTGTTGGATGGTGTGGCCCTTCACACTGCAGATAAGGTGAATAATCTTGGGGTCATTTTTAGACTCCAAGCTGACTCTGGAGTTCCAGGTGTCAGTTGCTGTCTGCAGTGGCTTTTATCACCTCTGTAACATCGCCCGGATCAAGCCCTATCTTGTACCAGCTGATTTGGCAATATTGGTGCATGCCTTAGTCATGTCTAGGTTGGATTACTGTAATGCTCTCTACCTCAGGTTATCCTGAGGTGGGGGGATGGCTCGGGGCAATGTGAGGAAGTATTTTGTCATGGAGAGGAGGGTGGACACAGGGAACAGCCTTCCTGAGAAAGTTGTTGGGTCAAAACAGTGGGGAATTCAAGAATGCATGGGACAGACATAAGGCAATTTTGCTGGGAGTTAGGAACAAGTAGGCTGTTGGTTAACTAGGATCTGCAGCTTATCCAGTAGGCAGGGAAATGGGCAGACTAGGTGGGCCAAGCAGTCCTTATCTGCCATCAGAGTCTATGTTTCTATCCATCAGGCTGATGCATCACCTATAGCTAGTTCAGAATGTGGCAGTGTTGCTGTTTGCTGGGACCTCCCAGTTCGAGCATATCATGCCGGTTCTCCGTGCTCTCCATTGGATGCCAGTTCAGTGGCGCATTAGATTCAACGCATGTCTGTTGACATACAGCACTCTGCATGGTCTGGTTCTGGGCTACCTGCAAGGCCTCCTGGTGCCATACACTCCTGGTTGCACCCTCTGGTCAGTGGAGGCAGACTTCCTGTCCGTACCTAGATCCCAGTCCAAATCCACAGCTTATAGGGCATTCAGTGCAGCAGCCCTGATTCTCTGGAATGCCCTTCCCAGGAAGTGAGAGGTGCTCCTTCATTGGCTATTTTTAAACAATCCTTAAAAAACACTTCTTTAATTTATGTTTGGCCAGGATTCCTGATTTTAAATGTCTTATAGGTTTGTCCTTTAATTGTGGTTTATTTTACTTGTTTTATTTATTGTTAGGTGCCCGGGGCACCATATAAATAAAATTGCCTTGCCTTTTTGGAGAACTGTTTGCTGCTGAATAAAATGTAAGTTTTGATGCATATTAAAGGGGAACAGTCAGCACAAAGTGCTCTACACTCAAGTGTGGGGCTGGTCCCAATGTGCACTTCGTGGGCAAAAACATTTTTGTTTGCTTACTGTTTACTTAGTATTGTAGCTTGTATCAGACTAATTTTGTTTACTTCTAGGCTGACATCTTTTACTACAAATCCAGAATCCTGCAGCTGACTTCCAGAGCACTAGATGACGTTAGGAATTCAGTAGCCTGCAGTGCATGTTAGAGCTTGTACAATCTCTGATCAGATGTTTTCTGGTCTACTTTTCTCCAGAAGCTAAGTGCAGTCTCTCTGTGACTATACTTAGCTCAGGGAGGACAGTGGGACCAACAAACAAAAGATCAGAGCTTATATAAACCCTGTTATGAAATGGGTAGAAAATATGCTGACTCCTGATTGGCCAAGATATACTTTTAGCTAGGCCGTTATCCCAGTACAATGGCCCAGCTAAAAGTAACTCAACCAAAATGTATTTAAAAAAGACATCCAATTTACTAAGAAGGACCCATTTCATAATCGCAATAAGACACTTCGGGGGGGTGCATTCTGGTGGGCTAACAGCCCTTCTTGGGTGGTGAAAGCACTCGGCTTTGCCTCCTGCTTCAGCCCACCTGAGGTGGGCCATTATCCCACCATAACAACCCCATCATGCCTTATTGCTTAAACATGCACTGCAGGCTATCGAATCTCCCACTGCTGCCTACCGCTCTGATGTCATCTGCGGGGGAGTCTGGGATTTGTAGTAACAGAAGATGTCAGACTTGAAGTGAACAAAATGAATCTGATACCATCTACTATACTACAGTAAATAAACCAAGCTGTTTCTACACACAAAGTGCAGGTTCGGACCAGCTTCACACTTGAGTGCGGGGCTCTTTGTGGTGTCTGCTGCCCTTGGTAATGATTGTTCCCCTTTAAGTGCTTTTGACCTCATGCACGTGCAGCACTTTTGCATTCCTTGTCTATTTTTAGGGCTGACCGCCCTTGTGCTTGCACTAGCCCCAGTGCCACATCACACTTTTCATTGTTTGTGTGCCAGCATGGCTTACTGGGCCTGAAGTGGCAGTTGTTTTCTAATGGCCAACCATTTAAGCCCAGTGTATGTCCCGTTGCACCTGGTGATGACCCCCCCTATGAATTTAGGGTCTTTGTCCTCCGTGCCTCAACCCCCACATGTCTGAAGAAAGAAAGGTCCATGCTTGGGCTGGTTGTCTTGCCCCAGGACACCGCAGACCCCCCCTCCAAAATCCATCAAGCAGTGGATACATGGATACTGGTACCATTGACATTTCTTCCTAATGACTCCCCTCTTGTTGCTGTGGCAGCAGTGCAGCACTTAGAGTTGTAATGTCAAACAGGCAAAGGACAAACACAATTCATCACATTGCCTTCGACTGATAGAGGATCCAACCATCTCTCTCTCTCTCTCTCTCTCTCTCTCTCCCTCTGACTCTAACAACTGACTCAAACTCACTTGAACAAAGTTGTTCTGCCACGCTGACTGCCCTGCTCACACAAACCCTAGAAAGTTCTGACTCCTTACTTTGTTAAATCCCATCCCACACAACCACCCATCTGACTTGACCACCACAGACAGCCTTGACATACTGGTGGCACTAAGAATGCAACCCTGCCTCAGAGATTAGACTGCTGCCTGCCCGGTGGCACAAAGGGCTGAGGCTCTGGTGCCTTACCTTGTGCCATGGCGCGCACCAGATTTTGGAATGATCTCAGGCTGCCGGCTTGGGGTTGGAATGGAGAGAGCTGGCTCTCCTTCCATGGGGTGAACGCCTGCTCCACCATATCCCACTCCCACCGGGTGGAGGTCCGTGGATAGCCCAGGCAGTTAGCAAGCACACAAGTCTGGGAGGGGTGGAAGGGCCACTGGATCCTGGCGTGTGTGTGTGCCTCTCCACGCACGTAAGCGCATGTGTACACCATGGCCCCGAGGAGGGAGAGTAAAAACAGAAAAATGAAAAGTATGTATGGAAAAAAAAAGTTTAGACTCCTACAGCTGGTCCGGTGGCGTGGAGGGCTAAAGGCACTGAAGCATGCCCCACCTCCCTGCCACACCCGGGGGATCCTATGTTTGGGAATGAGCAAGGGTTGCCGAGGGCCAGGCGTGGGAGAAGATCAAGAGACTGCTCTCTCTCCCAGGGAGGAGTGGCCAACTGCCTCAAGCCATGACTGCCACCAGGTGGAGACCCAGTGGTAGTGCAGGCTAGAGCGACTCAAAGGGCAGAGCTGCGGCTATGTTGAACGTGTGTGCTTCTGCGCACATGTACTGGTGCTGTGGCAGGGGGATGAAGCACAGAAAACAGAAAAGTGAGGAGGATGTGCAATATGAAGCCCTGCCATTCCCCCCATGACTCGCATCACCGCTTGGATCCAGGGGTGTATGGATTTGTAGTTGGGGGGGGGGGAGAGAAGGCCTTCCTCCTCGTGGCCCCATAGCTGGGGGAAATCTGCAGAAGATATTTATTCCAGAGTCGAGGAAGTTGTGTGCCAGTCATGGAAATCGAGGGCAGGGCTGAAGGGAAACCCACCATCCCAAGCATGTGAAAAACTTTATGGCAAAAAAAAAAAAAAGATTAGACTCTTACTGTCATCACAGGATCAGACCTTGGTGCAGGGGGCCTGCCTGGTTAAACAACAGGGTAGGGCCCAAGGTGACTCACTCTAATCAGTATTCCACTTAAACTTGATACACTAGCTCTGATTTTGCATCTTACATTTACATGCAGTACCTCAAATACTTCTTGTGTCCATCCGATCATCCTCCTCCCATCAGTCTTTCAAGGCAAACTTAAGGGCGTGGCTCCTAGCTGAGGCTGCTTGTACCTGCAGCTGATCCCCAGGCGGTACCAGAGTCCTTGTCCTGGCATAGCACCTATTTGTGCCCTCATCCTACCCCAGTGCCCCTACCCTGTTGCACAGTTCTGCTCCTCTGTTTAATCTGGATATTACTACCTGTTTTCTGAACTGTTAGCAGGTTCTGCACCTTTTATGCTTATGACTAGTGCCTATACCACTCCTGGTGATAGACTGAACCTTCATTTTAACTGTATTTATTTCTTGGCTCCCCAGTGACTGAATGTACATTGCATGTAATACTATGCCATAATCACCATGCTAAGCTTTTTATATTGCATAGCCACTTAATGTATGTCACTACATCAGTATGTACTGATTTCTCTGAAATATTTGTACTGTGTAATTTGACCTCATACCAAGTGTTTTCAGCAGTCCTCTTTTGTTCTAATTGTATCTCTGTGTTTTATTGATGTTTGTTGTGTTCGCCGCCCTGGTGGCCCAGGTCATGACTGGAAACGGTCCCCTGGATCAGTTTACTCACCCGGTTATCAAAGACATAAATGAATAAAATTTAATTAGAAAATAGATGGTAAATGCAAAGATTTTCAGTGTTTAGAAAGTGGCTAGGTACCCAAGAAAGGCAGGGGAGCCCACCTGGAAATTTCCAGGTATTCAGATGAACCAGATCAGCTCTGCAAACCTACCTCTCCTCAAGCCGGACTTACTCCCTCATCCTCCAGCACTGCAAAGTCCTGCTCTTTCAAGGGAGACAGCAGAAAAATTATACATGAACCTGGCTGCCAGCACATTTGCACAACACAAACTCCACTCACTTTGGGAAGAACCTAGAAAATAAGACGAGGTGACTGGGTGTAGTGAGCTGAAAGGGTTGGAAAAAAAAGCAGGACAAGTCATTTAGAGACATGTAGAACAGTCCCAACTCCATGTGCAACAGTGGAAGAGAGAGCGTGTTACTGGAATATTACAGGAGTACACCAGCATTAAATGTAGATTTAAAAATGAGCTCCTAATGTCATCAAGCTTGCTCTGAGCACAGAGACACCCTAAAAGCAACCCATAGAGGTGCACCCCGCCTCTGAAGTAGAGAATGCTCTAATTATAACATTACCGTGCAAGAATACAATAGCATGCATGAGAAGAGAGCTTGTGTTTCTGAGCACTGATTGGCTCACATCACGTCAGTGCTTTATAATGTGTGTCATAGTGCTTTATCTGATCCTGCTATCCCTAGCAGGCAGGAAGAAAGAATGATGGATTGAGTCTGTTTGTGAGTACAAGGCTGCGTTTCAATCAAGCAGTCGTGTTAGAAGCTGGGACGTGCTTCAAGATTGAAACTCGTCCCTTAGTACTGTATTCACGTTTGTGTTATCTCTCTGTGTTTTATGCATGGCAACTTTCTTAGAAAAAATGTATTTTGAGAACCGTTGGAGAGAACAAATTTAAAATTGATGATATATAGAAGATTAAATATGGCATGTGTTGCATAAGAAGAAGAAATACAGGGTGTCAGACACAGGATGAGTGAAAATTCAGGTAGGCACTCCGTCATGCATTATACTTGGTATCTGTTATTACAGATTATCCTCTCGTGCACCAGGCTGCTGCCAAATGTAATTGGATAGTGATAATAGAATTATATGACTTATGGCAGGGGGTTATATTTTGGAGTAGTAGAAGTATGGACCCAGTCTCCCAAAGCATCTTAACATAGAAACATAGAACAACGACAGCAGAAAAAGACCAGTGGTCCATTCAGTCTGCTCATGGTTGCCTGTCCAGCCCCAAGACCTAGCATCTGTCCAGGGACCTAGCCCTCCCTTCAGCTCATCCATCCCCCTCCCTGCACTTGGTGCAGAGCTTGCCATTATTTCCTTTACTCGTGCTTGAAGCCCTCCACGGTTTTGGCACCCACCACTTTGGCAGACAGGCTGTTCCATGCCTACATGACCCTTTTGGTAACATAATGCTTCCTCAATTCCCTCCTTTTTTGCCATAATAATTTTTATTTCTATTTCTTTTTAAGAGCACAAAATAAATAAAATTGTAACAAATAATGACGTGACAAAATATACAATTCATCACACAGTTGTTGAAAAGTGGATATACTTATAGCACATTAAATACAACTTTAGTAATAAATAGATGATTAATAACTTTAAAAATGATTGTACCTTAGACCCCCCCCCCTTTCAGTTTCCAGTCATGTCCTCATGTCACTGAGCTGGTGTTCCTACTAAACAATTCCACGCAGTTCACATTATTAATCCTTTCATATCCCTCTCCCCTCCTTGCCTCTAGTAAGTACATGTTCAGTGCTCTCAGACATTACTGCAGGATTCCCCTGTAGGCCCGGTCATTGTTGTCGCCTACACTATACCACCTCTAGTCTACCCTTATCCTTATCTGAGGTGAGGGTTCCAGAACTGGACACAGTACTCCAGGTGTGGCCTTTCAAGGATCTATAAATGGGGAGTATTACTTCTTTCCTTCTACTATCTATGTCCTCCCTATGCATCCCAGCATTCTGATTGCCTTACTGTAGGCTTTGCTACAATTTCTTGACTGCTTCAAGGTGTCACTGATAATGACTCCCAGATCTTGCTCCTCTGTTGCTGTGCTAAGTTCAACTCATACAGAAGAAGCCAGCAGAAGAAGGCCATTTGGTCTATCAAGTCTGCTCATATTGCAGGGTCCTCAGCTTGAGCTACTGTCCCTGCCCTCCCTCCCCACTCCTCCCATCCTCCCTCACCCATGACCCTCCCCTTCCCCTATACCTGTCCCAGCCTCTCTTAAAGCTGCCCACTGTCTTCAATGAGATGACCTCTTCCGGCAGGGCATTCCAAGTGTCCACCACCCTCTCTGTGAAGAAGTGAATCCTGACCTCCCTCCTAAACCTCCCACCCTCCAGCTTAAGACTGTGTCCCCTCGTGTTATTGTTGCCACTCAGCTTAAAGAGACTCTTCTTATCAACCTTATTTATCCCTTTCAAGTACTTGAAGGTCCCAATCATGTCTCCTCTCACTCTCTTTCTCCTGTCTTCCAGGGAGTACATGTTCAGTGCCCTCAACCTCTCTTCATATGCCTTACCCTGCTGACCGGCTATCATCTTTGTAGCCCTCCTCTGGACCTTCCCCAGCAGGTTAATGTCCTTTTTGAGGCGTGGGCACCAGTTCTGAACTCCATACTTTAGATGAGGCCTTACCAGTGACCTGTACAAGGGCAGTATAACCTCCTCTCTCCTACTACTGATCCCCTAGATATGCATCCCAGCATCTTGTTTGCCTTTGCTGCTGCTTTCTTGCACTGCGTGGAGTGCTTCAGGTCACTAGTGATCATCACTCCCAGGTCCTTCTCCTTCTCTGATGCAGATACTCTGACTCTACCCAGGTAGTACTCTGTCCTGGGATTCTTGGCTCCAATATGCATAACTTTGCATTTCTTGGCATTGAAGCCAAGCTGCCAGATCCTGGACCACCTTCCCAGCTTTTCCAGATCTTCTTGTAGGTTCTGTATCCCTTCAACTATGTCCACTCTCCCACAGACCTTGGTGTCATCCGTGAATAGGCACCTTTTGCCCTTAATGCCATCCCCAGTATCATTGATGAAGACATTGAGCAACATTGGCCCCAGCACAGAGCCCTGTGGGACCCAACTGGTTACTTCTCTGGTGCCAGATAACTCTTCCCCCCACAACCACCCTCTGGGTTCTGTCCCTCAGGCAGTTTTCCACCCATCTGACCATCTCTTCCCCAACCCCAAGATCCATCAACTTTCTGATCAACCTTTTGTGGGGCACAGAGTCAAAGGTTTTGCTGAAATCAAGATAGAGGATGTCTACCGCTTGGCCCCTGTCGACTGTCTTAGTGACACAGTCAAAGAAGTCAGTCGGATTTGTTTGACATGATCTCCTCCCCCATGAATCCATGCTGCCTCACATCCTGGAGACCATGCTTCTCTAGATATCCCACCAACCTTTCCTTTAGTATGGTCTCCATGAGCTTGCCCTCATTGGAGGTCAGACTGACTGGTCTGTAATTCCATGGGTCATCCTTGGGACTGCTTTTGTGAAGGGGCACTACATGTGCTGTTCTCCAGTCCTGTGGTACCCCGCCTAACTCTAATTAACTATTAAATAGGTCTGCCAGGGGTCCTACCATCTCCTCAGCCAGTTCCTTTAGTACCCTTGGATGTACTGTGTCTGAGCCTGGTGATTTGCCCACCTTCAATGCCAGCAGCCCCTCCCTCACTCTATCCTCCTCTATCACTACATCTGTGTTCCCCCCCCCCCGCTCCTCTTTTCCCTCCTGAAGGCACTGGTCCATCCTTCTCAATGGTGAAGACAGAACAGAAGTAATTATTTAGTATCTCTGCTTTTCCCCATTATCTTCCACCCACTCCACGCCTTTCTTAAGCCTAACAATCCCTTCCTTCTTGTCCTTTTCTCACTCATATAGCGAAAAGCCTTCTCCCCTTCTTAATTCCTTCAGTTATCTGCAACTCCTTCTGTGCCTTTGCTCGCTGGACTTCCTTACTTGCCTCACTAGCCAACTTTAGGTAAACTCCATTTAGCCAGTACTCTGTCCTGGGGTTCTTTTCCAGTTACATTACCTTGCACTTCTTGGCACTGAATTTTAGTTACCACACATTAGACCATCTCTCCAGTCTTTGAATATCATTTTGTAATTCCCTAACTCCCTCAACTATCTACTCTTCCGTGGAGTTTAGTATAATCTGTGAAGAGCCCAGATTCCTTTACCAATGTTGTTAACAAACATATTAAAAGGGAGACCTAGGCTGATCCCGTGGTACCCACTTGTGACCTCCTTCTCTGCCAATTTAAGCCCATTGAAAACAATCCTCTGCTGCATACCCTTGAACCAGTTTTCCACCCAATTTATTTATTTGAATTTTGGTAACGGATAAGCCCACTAAGGCCATGCAGTCCCTTTTCAGGAGGCGACCTGGGAAGGTGCATATGACAAAAGTTTGCAACATACAAAAGTCACAGTACTGTACAAAATCAAGATAAAAACTAATGGCACAGCTGTACAATAGACAGCAGTATATATATATATATATATATATATATATATATATATATATAACATATAATAGTGCAGTTAGGGTTGAGTAAGCAGTTTATTACTTCCCCAAATTTTGCACTTTAATAACTTTGCAACTGTCCAACAGATTTGCACTGAAATTTGGTAGCGCGAGTCCCATAGAGTAGATCACCACATGCCAAGTTTTGTTTTTGATTGTATGTACATTTTATGTGCAGCGATAGTAAAAAGTGTGTTTTTCGCTTTTTGGGCCAGTTTTTGATTATTTTTGCCCTTCGCACTGCGGCCACACCATTTGAGATATTGGCCTGCAATTGTCAGGGTAGAAAGAGGTTGCCCAAAGGAACAAGCCAGCATGGGTTTGGTGAAAAAAATATCAATTTGTTCCAAAGTTATTCAGTTTTGAAATTTTGGGTTCTAAACATGCTCAGTACAGTCTAGGGTAGGGGTATTTTTTGTGAACAAGGATTTGCCTCATGAACAAGAATTTTGGCAGCTCATGAACAAGGATTTAAAATATCCTTGTTCATGAGAAAAAATTCCTTGTTCGCGAGCCATCTTGTTTTTCAATTTTACTGACAAACAAAACCTTGTAACTTGCCCCAGGGTGTCTTCTGTGGACATTAAAGTATAGGTTTTGTTCAGAGGGCACCCTCTACAAATCCATGGCTTTGGTTTCCATTAGTTTTGTCAAAAAGCTGCTGTTTTACCACTTTAAAATCCTTGTTGCTACTCATTTCACAGTCCTTATTAGTGAGGTGTCAAAATCCTTGTTCGAGCGATCCTTGTTACGTGAGATGTCAAAATCCTTGTTAAGTGAGATCGGACCAGATGACCCTATCTCACGAACAAAGATTTCTCAAGAACAAGGATTCTGACACCTCACAAATAAGGATTCAGCTCAGGAACAAGGATTTTGACACCTCACGAACAAGGATTATAAAGGAATCTTGTTAGTGAGATGTCAAAATCCTTGTTTGTGAGGGTTAAAATCCTTGTTCATGAGGAATCCTTGTTCAGGAGATAAGGCCATCTGGTCCTGATCTCATGAACAAGAGATCTAACATCTCATGAACAAGGAACCATTCTACAAAAAGTAAATTAAAAGGAATCCTTGTTCATGAGGTGTCAAAATCCTTGTTCGTGAGGTATCAAAATCTTTGTTCGTGAGAAATCCTTGTTTTAAAGATCAAAATCCTTGTTTGTGAGAGGATGACCAGATGGCCCTATCTCACGAACAAGGATTTTGCACTCATGAACAAGGATTTAGGTTCATAAACAAGGATTTTGAACGATCTCACAAACAGGGATTTTAAACATTGCTGTTTCTTTGCCAGTTCACTGCAAAGAAATGCTTAGAACTTTTGGTTTGAAATTTGCAGGGTACAAATGGGCTGTCCCACAGATGTGACCTATGCTGGTTTGGTATAAAAATTGGCATTGGTTACATAGTTATGGCATCCCGAAGCTGATAAATTTCCCATAGGATAACATTGTGGTGAATGCGGCACCTTTTGGTGGCTATATCTCGAAAATGGTTCAAGATATAGATTTTTTGCTAACCGTGGCTTAATACACCTTTAGATGTAGTAAGCACGCGTGCAGGTTTCCAGTACATCATTGCAACTGCAGTGGAATTTTTTCCAAGGTTGCTACGGTTACTGAGATATTGAGCCATTTGCAGCACAAGGGTTACTTGGAAAGTGTCTAGGCCTGTGCTGCGTCTCTATAATTATAGATAGGTGGGAGCGCAGAGCCCAGAGAGAGTTGCGCTCCTATATATGGATTCCATTATGCAGTAATGGGACTGCTGGGCCATCTGTTATACAATACTGGGAGTGCGGGGCCCGGTCCCACAGGAAGATGACAGTTCATTACAAGTCCTGCATTCCCCAAACCTTATAAGGGTAAGATTACACTTTATCAAAAAGTAAGGAAATCCATTGCAAAAAACGTTGTTAATGCATCAGTTAGGGTTGAAGTGACAAAAGTGGGGAAATGAGGCGTTAGCGTTGAGACCCTAACCCCCACCTGCCACCCCACCTCCACCCTTCACAGACCAACAGCGACAGGAGGGTTTTGGGGTCCTTGGGCCTAACTTTCACTGCATTCTCCTATACTGTACTATGACAGCTTTCTTACACATGGAATGGGGGTGAGAGTTAGAGCCAACGACCCCAAGACACACCCAGTTGACTGTTGGTCTGAGGAGGGAGGGGGTTGGGGGTCAGGGTCTGAACCCTAATGCCTCATTTCCCTACTTTTGTCACTTCAACACTAACTGATGCATTAATTAAGATTTTTAGCAATGAATATTACATATAGAGATTCATAGTGCAATATATGATCTATGGCAATGTATTACTGTAGGCTATGTTCCTTGCTGTCCCCAGATTCTCCATCTTCCTCAGTAGTTATCTACAAGACATTAAATCAGATTTCTATTTAAGAACACTGTTACACAAGCACCCATGCACGCACACCTATAGAATAATTAATTCCTTTGTGTTAAGAATGAGCAGAGTTTCAACACAGAGATCGGTGAAATCAGTGTGATGTCACCCATCTAACGAGTTTTGAGAATCTGCATCTGCTCGTTCTTAACACGGAAAGTTATAATTTTATATAATACAATGTAAGCATGTTTTACCACACCAGTTGTGTGCATTAACACATGGACATTACATAAGTGTGACGAGCTGTGACTTTAACTGCCGATTTTGAATCAGAATGTGATGCTTTCCTTGTTTGACTGCTGGGCCAGGGACAGCTCAGCTTGCGCTTCTATACTGCTCCATAGCGGCTGCACAAATCTGACTGGCATGGCTGTGAAAACATGTTCTTCACATTCCAAAGGTTATGAATAATGGATTCCACTTTTCCCGACACTCTTAAATGTGAAGAATAAGTTTTCAAAAACTCCATTAAAACAAGCATATAGTGTATTATAACGCTATCTTAAAAAAAAAAATTACAACCCCCCCCATAACTTGAGGGGTGGTATATATCACAGAAGACAAAAGGCTGAAAGTTTAGAGTTGTGACATCAAAGTGAATGAACAGCCACTGACATGCAGTTTCCCTGTTGCTGGTAAGTTTTCCACCACAGTCTCCAGCCCCTCTGAAATTAACAAGTGATTCTGAAGTCCTTTATATTCAAGTATGGCTTTGTGTTTCAGTTCTCCATTTTACGGAGGGCCAGTGATGAAATTGCTAACAGAAAATTTGGGATGGGGGGAATCTTTTGGCTTTGGGAAGTGGTACGTTGTAAAGTGACGTTTTAAATTTAGTATTACTTGATTGATTGCACACACTATCTCAAAGTGCTTTGGGATACTGTGTGAAAGAAAGAATATAAAACAACATTCCTTTTCCTCTTCTTTGCTCGTGGACTTGAGATAGCAATCACAGAGGGGATAATGTTTTGATTCTAAAAATGTAAATGGTATAGCTGATGCAGAGAAGTTCGTACTTAAGAAAGATGTGAGGAAGCAATATTTGAAGTGGAGTTTTATAGCACGTTTCCATTTGCAACACTCGTGCCATGAGTGATTTATTCTCCGCCATGCCACCCACTGCAGTTTGGTTGACCTTTTGCGTAATGGGACCAGCAGTATACCCTAGAGTTTAGAGTAACAAGCTGTGAATGAGCTTGATACATCCAGTAGATCTGGCTTGGATTCCGATAACCTCCAGTTGCATACTGTGTGACCCTGAGCAAGTCACTTAACCTCCCCAGTGCTCCCGGATCACAACTGAAAACAGGCACTTGAGCCTAATAGGCCTTACGTGGTTACAAAAATTAAGAACAAAATACCAGCCCCTGCATCGGTGCCATCCCAAACAGGGCATTTCTGCCATTTTGCCCTGCATTTCCTGTATGGACCATACATACAGTGCCAGAAAATCAAATGTCTGAATGTGACAAATAAAATATTGGCCCTTTGCTCATACATTTTTGGGGAGGCCAATGTACAAAATCTGGGTACCGCTTGCATATAGAAATACCTACCATGTAAACTATGCGAGATGTTTGCTGGTATACAAGTGTCATCTCGTGCAGGTTGGGCGACAGATGAACGGTTTTGTCTGTCTGACAGATGATGCTCTTTTACCAAAACAGACATCTTGCTTAGTATATATAAACTCATTATAAATCATGAGTTGGCTAGAGTGTTTTATAATGAGTTTTCTTTTTTATATTTTAAAAAATAAATGACGGGGTAATTTTTTTTTTATTTCTATTGTCTCCCCTTGGCCATGCTCTGTCAGGTATATCAAACCACAAAGAACAAGTCAGCTCAACGGAGGCTGCGTCAGCGTTCATGTTTCACTAACGCTTTGTCAAGAGAAGTGAAACATTGATGCAGCCTCCATTTTAATGGGGGTGCTACTCTGTTTTTAGTACCAGCACATCGTGTGTTTTGAAGTGTGTTTTAACAATAAACTACGTATTTATAATATGCTAGTTTGGATTAGTAGTGCATTCCTGGACGTTGAGTCGACTTGTTCTTTGTGGATTACTGTAGCTTTTTTGAAACTGGCTCCGTTCAATAGGTCCTGAGCCACTCCCTTGACTCTGCACTCTGTCAGGTATGTACAGTACCTTGATCCCAGGTATGTACCCTGGTCTGGCCTTGGTGACTTCTGGCTTCAAACCCGGGTCCTGCACCCCATCTGTGCCCCCCACAGCTTCTCTCCATGGTGGGGGCCCTGGAGGGAAGGCCATCCCCCCCAGGAAGCTCACTGAGTGAACTAGGATCAGTGCCAGAAGGCATTAGGACCTTGGGGAGCCATAAGCCCAGGCCGGCATGTACGCAGAGCCACGGTTTCCCCCCTGGTTTTCTACCAGTTTCCCTCCTCCCTGGCATGCACACAGTGTCTGTGGCCTCAGCTGCACACAGAGACATCCCTGCGGAGGGAGTAAGCTCCATTGGCCCACTGCAGGGGTCACTGTGACACCAGTAGTGCAGTGCCAACCCACCATGACTGCAGTGCACTGCCGAGTCACAGCTGCTGCTGTTAGGCCCGACGCAGCATTCCAAGTACACTACCACTGGGCCACTGGGATGGCCGATGCATTTTATTTTTGTACTTTCTGTTTGACTCCTTCCCATCACCAGCTCCCGTCTCCTCAGGAGCTCCCATGGCACACCTGATCCTCGCACCACCTGCCTGCAGCTGCCTTTCCTTTAGGTGGCCTTGCATTTCCCCCCAAGGTGCAGATCAGGTGAGAACTTACTCCCTGAGCTTCAACATATCATCAGGAAGCACATGGTGGGGCTGTGTGCTCAGATATACCAAGGCCCATTGCCACAGTTGCTGGGGCCATTTTTGTCATGTTCTCCCTCATGCAATGCTGTCAGGTATGCATGCATGCAAAGCATGCTGTGTACCGTTGATGGTAACATCCCCACCCTCCCTCAACCCTCAAATCACACTGTCGCCTGTGGTCACTGAGGCAGCAGTATTGCGGCAGAGTATGGAACCCTCCTGCCCTGTAGGAGGAGTGTGTCCTGCCTATGGTCACCGAGGCAGCAGAATTGTGGCAGAGTATGGAACCCTCCTGTCCCTGTAGGGGAGCGTGTCCTGCCTGTGGTCACCGAGGCAGCAGTATTGCAGCAGAGTATGGAACCCTCCTTCCCTGTAGGGGGAGTGTGTCCCGTCTGTGGTCACCGACGCAGCAGTATTGCAGCAGAGTATGGAACCCTCCTGTCCTGTAGGGGGAGCGTGTCCTGCCTGTGGTCACCGAGGCAGCAGTATTGCGGCAGAGTATGGAACCCTCCCTGCCTGTAGGGGAGCGTGTCCTGCCTGTGGTCACCGAGGCAGCAGCATTGCGGCAGTATGGAACCCTCCTGTCCTGTAGGGGGCATGTCCTGCCTGTGGTCACTGAGGCAGCTGTTTGCAGCAGAGTATGGAACCCTCCTTCCTTGTAGGGTGAGTCCTGCCTGTGGTCACCAAGGCAGCAGAACTGCGGCAGAGTATGGAATCCTCCTGTACTGTAGAAGGAGAGTGTCCTGCCTGTGGTCACCGAGGCAGCAGTATTGCAGCAGAGTATGGAGCCCTCCTTCCATGTAGGGGGAGCGTGTCCTGCCTGCGGTCACTGAAGCGGCAGTATTGCGGCAGAGTACGGAATCCTCCTTCCCTGTAGGGGGAGCGTGTCCTGCCTGTGGTCACCAAGGCAGCAGTATTGCGGTGGAGTATGGAACCCTTCTGTCCCTGTAGGGGGAGCGTGTCCTACCTGTGGTCACTGAGGCAGCAGTATTGCGGCAGAGTATGGAACCCTCCTGCCCTGTAGGAGGAGCATGTCCTGTAAGATGCGTGTTCCTCCTGTCCCTGGCTGGCCCACCGATGATGCAGGCTTGCTGATCCTGGGCCACGGCATCATGAGTGGTAGCCCTACCACTGCAACAACTGGCCACTGGCTATGGAGCTGGCAGTATAGTGTAGAGGTTAGAGTTATGAGATGTGAATGACTTTGGTACATCCAGCAAACAGACCTGGGTTTGATTCCCACAGCCTCCCCTTGCATACTGTTTGACTGAACAAGGTACTCAACCTCCCCAGACTAAAATAAATACAAATGAAGGGGTAGTGTGAAGGAGTACACTTGATAAAACATGGGCCATAAGATATGTTGTTCTGCATAGATTTTTTTGGCAGATAAGGATCCCTTTGTCCACCCAGTCTGCCCATTTTTTCCTGCCTATACTGTCACCACAGACCCTACTTATCTCTGGCCCCTCCTTTCCTCTAAGATTCCCTTGTGCCTGTCCTATGCATGCGTGAACCGCACCACTGTTTTTGTGCCCACCGCTTCCGCTGGAAGACTGTTCCAGGCATCCACCACTCTTTCAGTGAAGAAGTACTTATTCCCGTCATGCCTGAAAACAGTCCTTGGATCCATGCACTTATCCGGTAATCGAAGACATAAATAAATGAATGAATGAATGAATCAATCAATCAATCAATCACCATTTGTGACCAATAGGTCACAAATGGTCTCTGTGAACAGAACACTATCTGGAACACTTCAAGCCCAGCTCACAAGTTCCGAAGGGGCCCATTTTGGGCCCCTTATTATTTTTGATATGTATAAATGACCTCCTCTATAATATGAAACAAACCAATATTCGGCTATATGCCGATGACACAGTACTAGTGTCAGAGGGACAAAACATCATGGAAATGAAGCAAAAACTTCAAATGGACTTTGACACCCTCCAAAAATGGTTTATAGACTCAGAATTATTAATGAATACTAAAAAATGCAAGTAGGAGGCAATATAGCATAGTGGTTAAAGGCACTGAGCTGCAAACCTAGAGACCTGAGTTTGAATCCCGTCAGCCCTCACTTGCATACTCTGTGACCCTAAGCAAGTCACTTAACTTCCTTGTGCTCCCAGGTTCACACCTGGAAACAAGCTCCAGCTTAGTATGCCTTTCCCTTTAATGTCTTTTATGACTTCAAAATCCAAAATACAGAAAAACTTGACATAAAAACACTTAACAGTTTAGCACTGGTGCAAGTAGGCACGTATAAATACCTGGGGGTTACTATAGACCACAAATTGGCATTTGATGAGCGTATAGAGTCATAGCAGGTATTTGAGTATATGTGATGAGAGTATTGTATTAAATTTGTATACTTGTATAATCTTGCATGGTATGGATTTGTACTGTACACTTATATATTTTTGTACTGTATGTATGTGACTTTTGTAACTGCATTAAGGACCTCACTGGAAACGAGCTTGTCTCAGCTGAGCTATCCATTCATTCATCTTATTTATGTAATGAATAAAACTTTTACTACTACTACTTCTAGATGCCATAGCCAAAAAGTTACCCAAAGGATAGGAGCACTAAGGTGTCTCTCATTGCCTCAGAGAAAAGGAGAGTCTCAGTGGCAAACCAACTGATAATTCTAATAATTGACTACAGTTGTCACGTTTATGGGTATTCAAGCTTAGCAAGCTTGCACAAAGTGCTATTTGTTACAATAAGTTGGCAAGATTTAGGAGGCAATATAGCATAGTGGTTTAAGGCTCTGAACTGCCAACCTCAAGACCTGGGTTTGAATCCTACAGCCCCACTTGCATACTGTATGACCCTGAGCAAATTACATAACTTTCTTGTGCTTCCCAGGTCGCACTTGTAAACAAGATTTCAGTTTAGTGTGTCTCTTCTGGTTAAAAAAAAAGGTTTGTCCTGAAATGTAATTATAGAACTCATCATTGCCTAATGTACAAAATGCACAATTGAAGTCGTTAGACATCAAAACACAAGAAATGTTGACCACTTTAATGTATTCTGCACTTAACAAGCATTTGTCAGTACTGAATGTTGGCTTGTTGGCATTGGCAGTGCAGGAGTTACGAGATGCATAATAGGAATGGCAGTGAAGTATTGAACCAACACTACCCCCCCCCCCCGCAGAGACTGAATGGTGTTGGGAGTGTGGCTTTGGATCATTGGCCATAATGCTACGTCATTTCACCTCACCCCACCCTGCAGACACCGACAGGTGTGGTGTGCTTTGGGGTCTTCCAGCCCTTATGTTCACTCCATTCCATAAGGAAATAAGCTGAGATGGGTGCAATATAGGAGAATGGGGTGAACGTTAAGGCGACAGAACCCAAAGCACACCTCAGTGCCTGTCAGTGGCTCTAGAGTGGGGGGGAGGTAGAATGGTGTGAACATTACAGCCGATGAACCCAAGTTACACCCCCGATGCCTGTCAGTCTCTACAAGATGGGTGAATGGTTGGAAACCTTAACGCCCTGGGCCTTTGTTGGTATTTTCACTCAAGATTTTCAACATTGGCTTTTTGGGACCCCACCTCATGAGCAGTGGCACTATCATTTTATTACTCAATCCTGAACAGTGATTTCTCACAGCAGCTGCGCCATTGGGAGCAACAGGTGTGGAAACACATTTTGGGCAGGATGAAAAAAATGACAGCTGTACTGTTCATGAGGAGGTGTGAAAAAATGTCAATGTTGAAACCCTGGAGAGAAAATACGAAAAATTTGTGAACTTATAAGCGTGTGTAGATACTGGGCAATGCATGCCTATAACATGGTCATTTTTGGGAGTTTTTTTCACCAAATTTTCAATATGGGCATATTGGGACCTCTCCTCATGAACAGTTGTACTGTGATTTTGTTAATCTGTCCCAAAAGTTGATTTCGCACAGCGACTGCACCCATTGTGCAACACAGGTGCGAAAACATGTTTCGGGCTGGGTGTGAAAATGACAGCTGTACTGTTTATAAGGAGGTGTGAAAAAATGGCAATGTTGAAAATCTGGAGTGAAAGTATAAAAAGTTGGCGAAGTTACGAGCTTGTGTAGAAACTGCACAACGTACACTGGTAATGCAGTCATTTTTTTAGAACTTTTTCACCAAATTTGCAACATAGGTTTTTTGGGATCTCCCTCCATGAACAGTGGCACTGTCGTTTTGTTACTCGGTCCTGAAAAGTGATTCAGCGCAGCAACGGTGAAATCATCTTTCGGGACTGAGGAACGAAATGACAGTTACATGTTCACGAGGTGGGGTCCCAAGAACCCAATGTTGAACATTTTGGGCCAAAAGTCCTAAAATGGCTGAGATATCAACCCAAGTCGAAACCCCTCATTATAAAAGCGTACTGTCATCTCTTCAGTTCACAGTTCGGCTTTGAAGAGTGCAGGCGTGTCCCGCTTCAGTGAAGATCGTGGCTCCCGACCTCCGGAGGTAAGTATGGGTAAGGGGGCATGGAGGTGGGTGCACAGAGGGAGGGGATGGAGGGACAAGGGGACATTGGTGGACCATTTTCTGCATTACAGGGAAAAAAAAAAGACCACGAGGGAAGGTTTTCTTTATTTACAGTTTCGGACTACTTGGCACTTACATACACAAATAAAATTGGCACACTGGGCTGGACTCCCAGTGTGCCACAATTCAAGGAGGGGGGATGCCAACATGGGGACTGGGCAACCGCACCCCGATGTCGGCAAGCCGAATAGATGGGTTGAGGGGGCCCGCATCTGACACCGGGAGTGGGCATCCTAGTGGCGGAAAAGGGGAGCTGTTTAACCAGGAAAGACACACTAAGAGGGAGGATGCCAACACGGGGATATGGCACCCTGATGTCGGGATTGAGTAGTGGATGGCAGGAGCTGCCATTTGTATTTAAATGTTTCACCAGGAAAGGCACGTAATGGAGGCATGTCAGATCTGCCGCTGCAATGACGAGCCTGTCTCTGATTGCGGCGGCAGATTTGTTTCAAGTTGGTGGCACTCTCTGAAACTGCCATCATTGGCAACATGCTCACTTATTGGCAGCTGAGGGACACACCAACAAAAGCATCCCCTGCATTCGCCACAACACTGATCACCTCTGAAGTGCTACTACCCCAATATGTTGTTTGCATGTGTGCGAAAACCAACATAAAAACAAGCATTTGTCAATGCCGAATGTTGCTTGCTTCTATGTGCTGTTTAGGTATTTGGAAGTCATTGGAGTGCAAATATTGAAAATTGCGAACTTCTGAGCGTTCGTAGGAACTGCGCAACGCACGCCGTAAAAACAGTCATTTTAGAATTTTTCACCAAATTTTCAACATAGTCATTTTAAGACCTCTGCTCATGAATAGTGTCACTGTGATTTTGTTAATGTGTCCCATACATTGAGTTTGCACACCGACTCGCCATTGTGCGCTACATGGGCGGGAAACACGCTTTGGGCAGGATGTGAAAAATGACAGCTGTACTGCTCATAAGGAGGTGTGGTAAAATGGCAAGGTTGAAAATCTGGGTGGAAATATTGAAAATTCACAAACCTCTGACGTGTGATAGGAACTGCATAGCAGCTCGTCAAAACAGTCATTTTAGGAATTTTTTCACCAAATTTTCAACATAGCCATTTTAAGACCTCTGCTAATGAACAGTGTCATGGTGATTTTCTTAATGTGTCCCATACATTGATTTGCATACCGACTGTGCCATTGTGTGCTACGTGGCGGAAACACGTTTTGGGCAGGATGTGAAAAATGACAGCTGTACTGCTCATAAGGAGGTGTGGTAAAATGGCAATGTTGTAAATCTGGAGTGAAAATATTGAAAATTTGCGAACTTCTGAGCCTACGTGAGGGACTGCGGCCTTGCGCTTTCGTCAAACAGTAATTTAGAATTTTTTCTTAAATTTCAACATAGCCATTTAAGACCTCTGCTCATGAACAGTGTCACTGTGATTTTCTTAATTTGTCCCATACATTGATTTCGCACACCGACTGCGCCATTCTGCGCTACATGGGCGGAAACACATTTTGGGTGAGATGTGAAAAATGACAGCTGTACTACTCATAAGAAGGTGTGGTAAAATGGCAATGTTGAAAATCTGGAGTGAAAATATTAAAATTTTGCGAACTTACGAGCCTGCTTAGGAACTGCACAACGCACGCTCGTAAAACAGTCATTTTTTGGAATTTTGCACCAAATTTTCAACATGGGGTTTTTGGGACCCCTTCTCATGAATGATGTCACTGTCATGGTGGTATTCGGTTCCAAAGGGTGATTTAGCAGTCACTGCGAAATCCCCGCCGACCGAATAACACCATGACAGTGACATCATTCATGAAGAGGTCCCAAAACACCATGTTGAAAATGGTGCAATCCAAAATGCCTGAGATAAGCAACAAAGCTGGAAACCCCCTATCTAGCCCATTATACAGCTTACCGGCATTTCCTCAGTTCAGTCGGCTTTGAAGAGTGCAGGGCGTGTTCCGGTCCACGAAGATCGTCGCGCGGTCGGAGGTAAGTATGGGGTGAGGGTGTGGGGAGGCTGAGTGCGCAGTGGGTGGGTGTGGGTTGTGGGGGAGTCAGGAGGCGTGCCGCGGGACCGTTTCGTTTTCAGGAAAAAAAAAAGGCGTCGTGGGACCGTTTGCCACGCTGGGGTGGGCTCCCAGCGTGGCACAAAGTTGATGAGGCGTTCAGCCAGCGGGGAATTGGGCACCCCGTCGGCCATTGTGTTGTACTGCTCTGGGTGGGCTCTCAGCGTGGCACAAGGGGGGTGTTCAGCCGATGGGTTGGACCTATCGAAGACTGATTGCCATGCTGGGGTGGGCTCCCAGCATGGCACATACTACGGGGGACACAGCTCAGCCGGGGATTGGGCACCCTGTCGGCTATACAGTCGCGTCAGGCGGCAAGCGCCTGCGAGTGGGGGAGCTGCGTGTGAGTAGGCGATATCTTATCGCTGCTCACTCCAGCGTAGCTCCCCTTTCACTGTATGCCACTGCATTTTGGAGCGTGTCATAGACAGCTCCAGCATGCATTGGCTTACAGACCCGCGCCTGCCAGCACACTGACTGAATTGGAGGAGGAGGTGACACACCTCCGAAATCTCTGATGATGGCACTATGTTT
Organism: Neoceratodus forsteri; assembly: GCA_016271365.2. Taxonomy (NCBI): domain Eukaryota; kingdom Metazoa; phylum Chordata; order Ceratodontiformes; family Ceratodontidae; genus Neoceratodus; species Neoceratodus forsteri. The sequence goes on along the minus strand of CM057451.1, from coordinate 1,174,181,079 downwards.
CTTGCACATGCGTGCAAGCAACATAATAAACGACAAATTGGACTTTCAGATAAAATAATGACACCTACTCATGCCTGTCAGTTGAGAAACAAGGGAGCCAGGGAGCTATGTGTACCAAAGGTCCTAAATAAGTATGGGGAGAGAATATTTACTCTCAAAGAGCAGGTTCCTACACTCAGCGCTGCTATACTCTCCCCCCATATGTCTGATCCCTTACCGTTATCAGTAGCAGCTGCTCAAGTTTGGCATAAAAATGTCATCTATACAAGAAGTTACATCCCTCATAATTTTGTTAATGTGTATAGTGGCCAAAAAAAGACCGACTTCCTGGTCCGAAAAATATGCCCCCACGTCTGCCCACACAGCCCTGTTTTATGATGTCACAAAATTAAGGCTGCGTGAGCGTGCCCCATTCAGTTCTATGGGGCTGTTTTTTTCAAACATATTTGTACCGTTTAGTGCTGGGATTTTATTTATTTGTTTTTGTTTACCAGGTAAGCACACTAGACAACCAGGTACCTATTTTCAGGTGCGACCCGGGAGATTACAGAGTTACATAGATGATTACAAGGATACAATTGGGTACAACAGGCAAACAATGAAGTATATCAAAACAATCGATGGACTAATTGGGTCCTATTGGTCGATCGATAACTTGATATACTAAAATCCAGCACGTATATAAATATGTTTGAAAATACCAGCCCCTTAGAACTGAATGGGGCACACTCACGCAACTTTCATTTTGTGACATCATAAAACAGGGCTGCATGGGCCGACGTGAAGCGTGTTTTCAGACCAAGAAGTCGGTCTTTTAAGGCCACTGTACATTTACAAAATTATGAGGGATATAGATTCTTGTATAGATGGAATTTTCATGCCAAACTTGAGCAGCTCGCTACTGATACAAGTAAGGATCAAACGGCTGAAGGGGGCGAGCAGCTACTCAGTAAGCTGCTCTTTAAAACTGCTCTTACCTGGAACAAGATTCCCTTGAATATGAGAACTTTTGAAATGCCCATAAATGTGTTCACGGATGCTATGAAACAAGAACTCTTATTTAGATGTACTTGCAATAGATAAATACCCAATAACTTAGAGTACAAATAACGTTAATCCTGAAATGAATGTTGTCTGATGTAACCTATAGAAATGAATGTTGTGTAATGTAACCAGTATTGTATTTTGTATGTTTAATCATTGTGTAACATTTTTCTTAGATCTAATTATTCACAGGAGCACCATGTAAACAGGTCATTCACTTGACCTAATGGTATTTGTAAAGATTTTTACTTTGTAAAACTTTACTTCTGTATAAATAAACATTTTATTACTTTTACTACTCCTCTTGAATTTTACTGCTTCCAGTTTCATTGCATGTCCCCTTGTTCTCGTATATCTTCTTGCAGACAGTGGCCCTGCTCCTGCCTAGTTTTTTGTTTAATAACTATCAATTTCCTTATTATAACAATTTTTTCTAGTACTACATAGAAACATAGAACTTAGACTTTGACGGCAGATAAGGACCGCTTGGCCCACCTAGTCTGCCCATTTCCCTACCTAGAGGATAAACTGCAAATCCTATTTAACCAACAGCCTATTTCTTCCTACCCCCCACAAAAATTGCCTTATGTCTGTCCCATGCATTCTTGAATTCTCCCACAGTTTTAGACCCCACAACCTCCTCAGGAAGGCTGTTCCATGCGTCCACCTCAAAATACTTCCTCACATTGCCCCTGAGCTGTCCCTCCTCTATCTTCAAATTGTGTCCCATTGTTCTTGCACATCTCTTCTTCTGAAAGATGCTGCCCTCTTGGACTTTGTTGATTCCACTGAGGTACTTAAATGTTTCTATCATGCCCCCCCTTTCCTCAAGGGTATACATATTAAACTACTTTAGCCTCTCCTCGTATGGCTTCTCTTGCAGACCCTGCACAATTTTAGTTGCCTTCCTCTGAATTGCCTCCATCCTGTCTATGTCCTTGCAGAGATGGGGTCTCCAGAACTGGATGCAGTACTCCAGATGGGGTCTCATCAACTGTCTGTACAGAGGGATAACAACTTCCTGTTTTCAGCTGGTGATGCCTCTCCTTATACATCCCAGTATCCCCCCAGCCCTCCCTACTGCTTTCTCACATTGCTTGCCAACCTTAAGGTCATCTGATATGATTACCCCCAGGTCCCTTTGCATTTTTGTTGTTGTTTACCCCCATTGTGTAATCTTCCCCTGGGTTTTTGTTTCCCAGGTGCATTACTTGCATTTCTTTGAATTGAATCAAGCTGCCATACTTCTGACCATTCCTCCAATCTTGCCAAGTCCCTTCTCATCCTTTCCACGCCTCTAGAGGATCTGAGAGTCCTGCTAGTAAGTTACAGCCTTGCACTGCATTAAATAGCATTTCAACGCTGGTTAAAGTGATTGACATTTCTTTGTCTACTTTCCACCAACAGACTGAGGAGGAGACAAGGAGACTGACTGAAAGATGAGACTTTCAGGGACAGATTTTTGTACAGCTGTAGCATAATTTTGCCACATCTGCGATACTTGGCAGCAAAAATAACAGACCACAGAAAATGTGGTCTGACTTCTTGTCACAAGTTCCGTGAGTTGCACACCAAAAACAACTCGTGGGTCAAATAGTTAACACATACATAGCGCTTTTGCCATAAATTGAGTAAGGTGCGGTAAATGCTTCAGAGGGTTTAAAAATCACCTGCAAATATTTTTTTTTCTATTTATTGGGCTGCAGCTATGGCAGTATAGCTTCTGTAAGCATTGCGCCAAACCCCTGAGAGTCCAAGTCTAGGTCTCCCAACTTGCCTCTGCTTCTGTGCTGTGCTCTTGTAGTTTGTAAACATCTTGGCTGCCACTGCCCATAATAGTACCAACTGCACCTGGACAGACTTACTGTGCTGCCTGCCTGCCTGCCACACTAAAAATGTGGATAAAATGGTGCCTGTGGCAGCAGGGATAATGTCTACTACAACTCTGCAGCTTTTTCCCCAGTGTGGGGTGTCTACAGAGGCAGGCCTAGATTGATCACTCCAATTTGGTTGCCACCTCTTCCACTCCTGCCAGCATGCCTAAACCAGACTAGTCAGGCAGCCACCAGCACACACAGGTTAGACAGTACGCCTCCAGGATAAAAGTCTCTGATTTTTAAACTCAATGAGTGAAGAGGTACTAGATCCTTCAAATGCCAGGGTGATTGGACCCTAATGGTGGCCACCTGACAGCTAGGCACATTTTTGCATTTTTTACAATTTTACAAGTGGTAGCGCAGCCTTTTCTTCTGTTGGATGGTGTGGCCCTTCACACTGCAGATAAGGTGAATAATCTTGGGGTCATTTTTAGACTCCAAGCTGACTCTGGAGTTCCAGGTGTCAGTTGCTGTCTGCAGTGGCTTTTATCACCTCTGTAACATCGCCGGATCAAGCCCTATCTTGTACCAGCTGATTTGGCAATATTGGTGCATGCCTTAGTCATGTCTAGGTTGGATTACTGTAATGCTCTCTACCTCAGGTTATCCTGAGGTGGGGGGATGGCTCGGGGCAATGTGAGGAAGTATTTTGTCATGGAGAGGAGGGTGGACACAGGGAACGGCCTTCCTGAGAAAGTTGTTGGGTCAAAAACAGTGGGGAATTCAAGAATGCATGGGACAGACATAAGGCAATTTTGCTGGGAGTTAGGAACAAGTAGGCTGTTGGTTAACTAGGATCTGCAGCTTATCCAGTAGGCAGGGAAATGGGCAGACTAGGTGGGCCAAGCAGTCCTTATCTGCCATCAGAGTCTATGTTTCTATCCATCAGGCTGATGCATCACCTATAGCTAGTTCAGAATGTGGCAGTGTTGCTGTTTGCTGGGACCTCCCAGTTCGAGCATATCATGCCGGTTCTCCGTGCTCTCCATTGGATGCCAGTTCAGTGGCGCATTAGATTCAACGCATGTCTGTTGACATACAGCACTCTGCATGGTCTGGTTCTGGGCTACCTGCAAGGCCTCCTGGTGCCATACACTCCTGGTTGCACCCTCTGGTCAGTGGAGGCAGACTTCCTGTCCGTACCTAGATCCCAGTCCAAATCCACAGCTTATAGGGCATTCAGTGCAGCAGCCCTGATTCTCTGGAATGCCCTTCCCCAGGAAGTGAGAGGTGCTCCTTCATTGGCTATTTTTAAACAATCCTTAAAAAACACTTCTTTAATTTATGTTTTGGCCAGGATTCCTGATTTTAAATGTCTTATAGGTTTGTCCTTTAATTGTGGTTTATTTTACTTGTTTTATTTATTGTTAGGTGCCCGGGGCACCATATAAATAAAATTGCCTTGCCTTTTTGGAGAACTGTTTGCTGCTGAATAAAATGTAAGTTTTGATGCATATTAAAGGGGAACAGTCAGCACAAAGTGCTCTACACTCAAGTGTGGGGCTGGTCCCAATGTGCACTTCGTGGGCAAAAACATTTTTGTTTGCTTACTGTTTACTTAGTATTGTAGCTTGTATCAGACTAATTTTGTTTACTTCTAGGCTGACATCTTTTACTACAAATCCCAGAATCCCCTGCAGCTGACTTCAGAGCACTAGATGACGTTAGGAGATTCAGTAGCCTGCAGTGCATGTTAGAGCTTGTACAATCTCTGATCAGATGTTTTCTGGGTCTACTTTTCTCCAGAAGCTAAGTGCAGTCCTCTGTGACTATACTTAGCTCAGGGAGGACAGTGGGACCAACAAACAAAAGATCAGAGCTTATATAAACCCTGTTATGAAATGGGTAGAAAATATGCTGACTCCTGATTGGCCAAGATATACTTTTAGCTAGGCCGTTATCCCAGTACAATGGCCCAGCTAAAAGTAACTCAACCAAAATGTATTTAAAAAAGACATCCAATTTACTAAGAAGGACCCATTTCATAATCGCAATAAGACACTTCGGGGGGGTGCATTCTGGTGGGCTAACAGCCCTTCTTGGGTGGTGAAAGCACTCGGCTTTGCCTCCTGCTTCAGCCCACCTGAGGTGGGCCATTATCCCACCATAACAACCCCATCATGCCTTATTGCTTAAACATGCACTGCAGGCTATCGAATCTCCCACTGCTGCCTACCGCTCTGATGTCATCTGCGGGGGAGTCTGGGATTTGTAGTAACAGAAGATGTCAGACTTGAAGTGAACAAAATGAATCTGATACCATCTACTATACTACAGTAAATAAACCAAGCTGTTTCTACACACAAAGTGCAGGTTCGGACCAGCTTCACACTTGAGTGCGGGGCTCTTTGTGGTGTCTGCTGCCCTTGGTAATGATTGTTCCCCTTTAAGTGCTTTTTGACCTCATGCACGTGCAGCACTTTTGCATTCCTTGTCTATTTTTAGGGCTGACCGCCCTTGTGCTTGCACTAGCCCCAGTGCCACATCACACTTTTCATTGTTTGTGTGCCAGCATGGCTTACTGGGCCTGAAGTGGCAGTTGTTTTCTAATGGCCAACCATTTAAGCCCAGTGTATGTCCCGTTGCACCTGGTGATGACCCCCCCTATGAATTTAGGGTCTTTGTCCTCCTGCCTCAACCCCACATGTCTGAAGAAAGAAAGGTCCATGCTTGGGCTGGTTGTCTTGCCCCAGGACACTAGACCCCCTCCAAAATCCATCAAGCAGTGGATACATGGATACTGGTACCATTGACATTTCTTCCTAATGACTCCTCTTGTTGCTGTGGCAGCAGTGCAGCACTTAGAGTTGTAATGTCAAACAGGCAAAGGACAAACACAATTCATCACATTGCCTTCGACTGATAGAGGATCCAACCATCTCTCTCTCTCTCTCTCTCTCTCTCTCCTCTGACTCTAACAACTGACTCAAACTCACTTGAACAAAGTTGTTCTGCCACGCTGACTGCCCTGCTCACACAAACCCTAGAAAGTTCTGACTCCTTACTTTGTTAAATCCCATCCCACACAACCACCCATCTGACTTGACCACCACAGACAGCCTTGACATACTTGTGTGGCACTAAGAATGCAACCCCTGCCTCAGAGATTAGACTGCTGCCTGCCCGGTGGCACAAAGGGCTGAGGCTCTGGTGCCTTACCTTGTGCCATGGCGGCGACCCAGATTTTGGAATGATCTCAGGCTGCCGGCTTGGGGGGGGGGGTTGGAAGGAGAGAGCTATGGCTCTCCCTTCCATGGGGTGAACGCCTGCTCCACCATAATCCCACTCCCACCGGGTGGAGGTCCGGTGGATAGCCCAGGCAGTTAGCAAGCACACAAGTCTGGGGAGGGGTGGAAGGGGCCACTGGATCCTGGCGTGTGTGTGTGCCTCCACGCACGTAAACGCATGTGTACACCATGGCCCCGGGGAAGGGAGAGTAAAAAACAGAAAAAATGAAAAAGTATGTATGGAAAAAAAAAAGTTTAGACTCCTACAGCTGGTCCGGTGGCGTGGAGGGCTAAGGCACTGAACGCCTTACCTCCTGCCACGCCGGGGATCTATGTTTGGGAATGAGCAAGGGTTGCCGAGGGCCAGCGGCGTGGGAGAAGATCAAGAGACTGCTCTCCTCTCCCAGGGAGGAGTGGCCAACTGCCTCAAGCCATGACTGCCACCAGGTGGAGACCCAGTGGTAGTGCAGGCTAGAGCGACTCAAAGGGCAGAGCTGCGGCTATGTTGAACGTGTGTGCTCTGCGCACATGTACTGGTGCTGTGGCAGGGGGATGAAGCACAGAAAACAGAAAAGTGAGGAGGATGTGCAATATGAAGCCTGCCATTCCCCCATGACTCGCATCACCGCTTGGATCCAGGGGTGTATGGATTTGTAGTTGGGGGGAGAAGGCCTTCCTCCTCGTGGCCCCATAGCTGGGGGAAATCTGCAGAAGATATTTATTCCAGAGTCGAGGAAGTTGTGTGCCAGTCATGGAAATCGAGGGCAGGGCTGAAGGGAAACCCACCATCCCAAGCATGTGAAAAACTTTATGGCAAAAAAAAAAAAAAGATTAGACTCTTACTGTCATCACAGGATCAGACCTTGGTGCAGGGGGCCTGCCTGGTTAAACAACAGGGTAGGGCCCAAGGTGACTCACTCTAATCAGTATTCCACTTAAACTTGATACACTAGCTCTGATTTTGCATCTTACATTTACATGCAGTACCTCAAATACTTCTTGTGTCCATCCGATCATCCTCCTCCCATCAGTCTTTCAAGGCAAACTTAAGGGCGTGGCTCCTAGCTGAGGCTGCTTGTACCTGCAGCTGATCCCCAGGCGGTACCAGAGTCCTTGTCCTGGCATAGCACCTATTTGTGCCCTCATCCTACCCCCAGTGCCCCTACCCTGTTGCACAGTTCTGCTCCTCTGTTTAATCTGGATATTACTACCTGTTTTCTGAACTGTTAGCAGGTTCTGCACCTTTTTATGCTTATGACTAGTGCCTATACCACTCCTGGTGATAGACTGAACCTTCATTTTAACTGTATTTATTTCCTTGGCTCCCCAGTGACTGAATGTACATTGCATGTAATACTATGCCATAATCACCATGCTAAGCTTTTTATATTGCATAGCCACTTAATGTATGTCACTACATCAGTATGTACTGATTTCTCTGAAATATTTGTACTGTGTAATTTGACCTCATACCAAGTGTTTTCAGCAGTCCTCTTTTGTTCTAATTGTATCTCTGTGTTTTATTGATGTTTGTTGTGTTCATCGCCCTGGTGGCCCAGGTCATGACTGAAGCGGTCCCTGGATCAGTTTACTCACCCAGTTATCAAAGACATAAATGAATAAAATTTAATTAGAAAATAGATGGTAAATGCAAAGATTTTCAGTGTTTAGAAAGTGGCTAGGTACCCAAGAAAGGCAGGGGAGCCCACCTGGAAATTTCCAGGTATTCAGATGAACCAGATCAGCTCTGCAAACCTACCTCTCCTCAAGCCGGACTTACTCCCTCATCCTCCAGCACTGCAAAGTCCTGCTCTTTCAAGGGAGACAGCAGAAAAATTATACATGAACCTGGCTGCCAGCACATTTGCAACACAAACTCCACTCACTTTGGGAAGAACCTAGAAAATAAGACGAGGTGACTGGGTGTAGTGAGCTGAAAGGGTTGGAAAAAAAAGCAGGACAAGTCATTTAGAGACATGTAGAACAGTCCCAACTCCATGTGCAACAGTGGAAGAGAGAGCGTGTTACTGGAATATTACAGGAGTACACCAGCATTAAATGTAGATTTAAAAAATGAGCTCCTAATGTCATCAAGCTTGCTCTGAGCACAGAGCACACCCTAAAAGCAACCCATAGAGGTGCACCCCGCTCTCTGAAGTAGAGAATGCTCTAATTATAACATTACCGTGCAAGAATACAATAGCATGCATGAGAAGAGAGCTTGTGTTTCTGAGCACTGATTGGCTCACATCACGTCAGTGCTTTATAATGTGTGTCATAGTGCTTTATCTGATCCTGCTATCCCTAGCAGGCAGGAAGAAAGAATGATGGATTGAGTCTGTTTGTGAGTACAAGGCTGCGTTTCAATCAAGCAGTCGTGCTGTGAAGCTGGGACGTGCTTCAAGATTGAAACTCGTCCCTTAGTACTGTATTCACGTTTGTGTTATCTCCTCTGTGTTTTATGCATGGCAACTTTCTTTAGAAAAAAAAAATGTATTTTGAGAACCGTTGGAGAGAACAAATTTAAAATTGATGATATATAAGAAGATTAAATATGGCATGTGTTGCATAAGAAGAAGAAATACAGGGTGTCAGACACAGGATGAGTGAAAATTCAGGTAGGCACTCCGTCATGCATTATACTTGGTATCTGTTATTACAGATTATCCTCTCGTGCACCAGGCTGCTGCCAAATGTAATTGGATAGTGATAATAGAATTATATGACTTATGGCAGGGGGTTATATTTTGGAGTAGTAGAAGTATGGACCCAGTCTCCCAAAGCATCTTAACATAGAAACATAGAACAACGACAGCAGAAAAAGACCAGTGGTCCATTCAGTCTGCTCATGGTTGCCTGTCCAGCCCCAAGACCTAGCATCTGTCCAGGGACCTAGCCCTCCCTTCAGCTCATCCATCCCCTCCTGCACTTGGTGCAGAGCTTGCCATTATTTCCTTTACTCGTGCTTGAAGCCCTCCACGGTTTTGGCACCCACCACTTTGGCAGACAGGCTGTTCCATGCCTACATGACCCTTTTGGTAACATAATGCTTCCTCAATTCCCTCCTTTTTTGCCATAATAATTTTTATTTCTATTTCTTTTTAAGAGCACAAAATAAATAAAATTGTAACAAATAATGACGTGACAAAATATACAATTCATCACACAGTTGTTGAAAAGTGGATATACTTATAGCACATTAAATACAACTTTAGTAATAAATAGATGATTAATAACTTTTAAAAATGATTGTACCTTTAGACCCCCCTTTCAGTTTCCAGTCATGTCCTCATGTCACTGAGCTGGTGTTCCTACTAAACAATTCCACGCAGTTCACATTATTAATCCCTTTCATATCCCTCTCTCCCCCTCCTTGCCTCTAGCAAGTACATGTTCAGTGCTCTCAGACATTACTCGTAGGATTCCCCCTGTAGGCCCCGAGTCATTGTTGTCGCCCTACACTATACCACCTCTAGTCTACCCTTATCCTTATCTGAGGTGAGGGTTCCAGAACTGGACACAGTACTCCAGGTGTGGCCTTTCCAAGGATCTATAAATGGGGAGTATTACTTCTTTCCTTCTACTATCTATGTCCCTCCCTATGCATCCCAGCATTCTGATTGCCTTACTGTAGGCTTTGCTACAATTTCTTGACTGCTTCAAGGTGTCACTGATAATGACTCCCAGATCTTGCTCCTCTGTTGCTGTGCTAAGTTCAACTCATACGAAGAAGCCAGCAGAAGAAGGCCATTTGGTCTATCAAGTCTGCTCATATTGCAGGGTCCTCAGCTTGAGCTACTGTCCCTGCCCTCCCTCCCCACTCCTCCCATCCTCCCTACCCATGACCCTCCCTTCCCTATACCTGTCCCAGCCTCTCTTAAAGCTGCCCTGTCTTCAATGAGATGACCTCTTCCGGCGAGGGCATTCCAAGTGTCCACCACCCTCTCTGTGAAGAAGTGAATCCTGACCTCCCTCCTAAACCTCCACCCTCCAGCTTAAGACTGTGTCCCTCGTGTTATTGTTGCCACTCAGCTTAAAGAGACTCTTCTTATCAACCTTATTTATCCCTTTCAAGTACTTGAAGGTCCCAATCATGTCTCCTCTCACTCTCTTTCTCCTGTCTTCCAGGAGTACATGTTCAGTGCCCTCAACCTCTCTCATATGCCTTACCCTGCTGACGGCTATCATCTTTGTAGCCCTCCTCTGGACCTTCCCCAGCAGGTTAATGTCCTTTTGAGGCGTGGCACCAGTTCTGAACTCCATACTTTAGATGAGGCCTTACCAGTGACCTGTACAAGGGCAGTATAACCTCCTCTCTCCTACTACTGATCCCTAGATATGCATCCCAGCATCTTGTTTGCCTTGCTGCTGCTTTCTTGCACTCGCGGAGTGCTTCAGGTCACTAGTGATCATCACTCCCAGGTCCTTCTCCTTCTCTGATGCAGATACTCTGACTCTACCCAGGTAGTACTCTGTCCTGGGATTCTTGGCTCCAATATGCATAACTTTGCATTTCTTGGCATTGAAGCCAAGCTGCCAGATCCTGGACCACCTTCCCAGCTTTTCCAGATCTTCTTGTAGGTTCTGTATCCCTTCAACTATGTCCACTCTCCCACAGACCTTGGTGTCATCCGTGAATAGGCACCTTTTGCCCTTAATGCCATCCCCAGTATCATTGATGAAGACATTGAGCAACATTGGCCCTAGCACAGAGATCCTGTGGGACCCAACTGGTTACTTCTCTGGTGCCAGATAACTCTTCCCCACAACCACCCTCTGGGTTCTGTCCCTCAGGCAGTTTTCCACCCATCTGACCATCTCTTCCCCAACCCCAAGATCCATCAACTTTCTGATCAACCTTTTGTGGGGCACAGAGTCAAAGGTTTTGCTGAAATCAAGATAGAGGATGTCTACCGCTTGGCCCCTGTCGACTGTCTTAGTGACACAGTCAAAGAAGTCAGTCGGATTTGTTTGACATGATCTCCTCCCCCATGAATCCATGCTGCCTCACATCCTGGAGACCATGCTTCTCTAGATATCCCACCAACCTTTCCTTTAGTATGGTCTCCATGAGCTTGCCCTCATTGGAGGTCAGACTGACTGGTCTGTAATTCCATGGGTCATCCTTGGGACTGCTTTTGTGAAGGGCACTACATGTGCTGTTCTCCAGTCCTGTGGTACCCGCCTAACTCTAATTAACTATTAAATAGGTCTGCCAGGGTCCTACCATCTCCTCAGCCAGTTCCTTTAGTACCCTTGGATGTACTGTGTCTGAGCCTGGTGATTTGCCCACCTTCAATGCCAGCAGCCCTCCCTCACTCTATCCTCCTCTATCACTACATCTGTGTCCCCCCGCTCCTCTTTTCCCTCCTGAAGGCACTGGTCCATCCTTCTCAATGGTGAAGACAGAACAGAAGTAATTATTTAGTATCTCTGCTTTTCCCCATTATCTTCCACCCACTCCACGCCTTTCTTAAGCCTAACAATCCCTTCCTTCTTGTCCCTTTTCTCACTCATATAGCGAAAGAAAGCCTTCTCCCCCTTCTTAATTCCTTCAGTTATCTGCAACTCCTTCTGTGCCTTTGCTCGCTGGACTTCCTTACTTGCCTCACTAGCCAACTTTAGGTAAACTCCATTTAGCCAGTACTCTGTCCTGGGGTTCTTTTTCCCCAGTTACATTACCTTGCACTTCTTGGCACTGAATTTTAGTTACCACACATTAGACCATCTCTCCAGTCTTTGAATATCATTTTGTAATTCCCTAACTCCCTCAACACTATCTACTCTTCCGTGGAGTTTAGTATAATCTGTGAAGAGCCCTGAATTCCTTTACCAATGTTGTTAACAAACATATTAAAAAGGGAGACCTAGGGCTGATCCCCGTGGTACCCACTTGTGACCTCCTTCTCTGCCAATTTAAGCCCATTGAAAACAATCCTCTGCTGCATACCCTTGAACCAGTTTTCCACCCAATTTATTTATTTGAATTTTGGTAACCGGATAAGCCCACTAAGGCCATGCAGTCCCTTTTTCAGGGGCGACCTGGGGAGGGTGCATATGACAAAAGTTTGCAACATACAAAGAGTCACAGTACTGTACAAAATCAAGATAAAAACTAATGGCACAGCTGTACAATAGACAGCAGTATATATATATATATATATATATATATATATATATATATATAACATATAATAGTGCAGTTAGGGTTGATAAGCAGTTTATTAACCCCCAAATTTTGCACTTTAATAACTTTGCAACTGTCCAACAGATTTGCACGAAATTTGGTAGGCGCAGTCCCATAGAGTAGATCACCTCACATGCCAAGTTTTGTTTTGATTGTATGTACATTTTATGTGCAGCGCATAGTGAAAAAAGTGTGTTTTTCGCTTTTTTGGGCCAGTTTTTGATTATTTTTGCCCTTCGCACTGCGGCCACACCATTTGAGATATTGGCCTGCAATTGTCAGGGTAGAAAGAGGTTGCCCAAAGGAACAAGCCAGCATGGGTTTGGTGAAAAAAATATCAATTTGTTCCAAAGTTATTCAGTTTTGAAATTTTGGGTTCTAAACATGCTCAGTACAGTCTAGGGTAGGGGTATTTTTTGTGAACAAGGATTTGCCTCATGAACAAGAATTTTGGCAGCTCATGAACAAGGATTTAAAATATCCTTGTTCATGAGAAAAAATTCCTTGTTCGCGAGCCATCTTGTTTTTCAATTTTACTGACAAACAAAACCTTGTAACTTGCCCCAGGGGTGTCTTCTGTGGACATTAAAGTATAGGTTTTGTTCAGAGGGCACCCTCTACAAATCCATGGCTTTGGTTTCCATTAGTTTTGTCAAAAAGCTGCTGTTTTACCACTTTAAAATCCTTGTTCGCCACTCATTTCTGATCCTTATTCGTGAGGTGTCAAAATCCTTGTTCGCGAGCCGATCCTTGTTCGTGAGATGTCAAAATCCTTGTTCGTGAGATCAGGACCAGATGACCCTATCTCACGAACAAGGATTTCTCAAGAACAAGGATTCTGACACCTCACAAATAAGGATTCAGCTCGTGAACAAGGATTTTGACACCTCACGAACAAGGATTATAAAAAGGAATCCTTGTTCGTGAGATGTCAAAATCCTTGTTTGTGAGGTGTTAAAATCCTTGTTCATGAGGAATCCTTGTTCAGGAGATAAGGCCATCTGGTCCTGATCTCATGAACAAGGATCTTGGCATCTCATGAACAAGGAACAGCACATAAACAAGGATTTTGACACCTCATGAACAAGGATTATAAAAGGAATCCTTGTTCGTGAGATGTCAAAATCTTTGTTCGTGAGGTGTCAAAATCCTTGTTTGTGAGGTGTAAAAATCCTTGCTCGTGAGGGGATGACCAGATGGCCCTATCTCACGAACAAGGATTTTGACACCTCATGAACAAGGATTGGGCTCGCAAACAAGGATTTTGACACCTCACAAACAGGGATTTTTAAACATTGCTGTTTCTTTGCCAGTTCACTGCAAAGAAATGCTTAGGACTTTTGGTTTGAAATTTGCAGGGTACAAATGGGCTGTCCCACAGATGTGACCTATGCTGGTTTGGTATAAAAATTGGCATTGGTTACATAGTTATGGCATCCCGAAGCTGATAAATTTCCCATAGGATAACATTGTGGTGAATGCGGCACCTTTTGGTGGCTATATCTCGAAAATGGTTCAAGATATAGATTTTTGCTAACCGTGGCTTAATACACCTTTAGATGTAGTAAGCAGCGTGCAGATTTCAGTACATCATTGCAACTGCAGTGGAATTTTTCCAAGGTTGCTACGGTTACTGAGATATTGAGCCATTTGCAGCACAAGGGGTTACTTGAAAGTGTCTGAGGCCTGTGCTCGTCTCTATAATTATAGATAGGTGGGGCGCGGAGAGCCCAGAGAGAGTTGACGCTCCTATATATGGATTCCATTATGCAGTAATGGGACTGCTGGGCCATCTGTTATACAATACTGGAGTGCAGGGGCCCGGTCCCACAGGAAGATGACAGTTCATTACAAGTCCTGCATTCCCCAAACCTTATAAGGGTAAGATTACACTTTATCAAAAGTAAAAATCCATTGCAAAAACGTTGTTAATGCATCAGTTAGGGTTGAAGTGACAAAGGGGAAATGAGGCGTTAAGCGTTGAGACCCTAACCCCCACCTACCACCCCACCCCACCCTTCACAGACCAACAGTCGACAGGATGTGCCTTGGGGTCCTTGGGCCTAACTTTCACTGCATTCTCCTATACTGTACTATGACAGCTTTCTTACACATGGAATGGGGGTGAGAGTTAGAGCCAACGACCCCAAGACACACCCAGTTGACTGTTGGTCTAGGAGGGAGGGGTGGGGGTCAGGTCTGAACCCTAATGCCTCATTTCCCTACTTCTTTGTCACTTCAACACTAACTGATGCATTAATTAAGATTTTTAGCAATGAATATTACATATAGAGATTCATAGTGCAATATATGATCTATGGCAATGTATTACTGTAGGCTATGTTCCTTGCTGTCCCCAGATTCTCCATCTTCCTCAGTAGTTATCTACAAGACATTAAATCAGATTTCTATTTAAGAACACTGTTACACAAGCACCCATGCACGCACACCTATAGAATAATTAATTCCTTTGTGTTAAGAATGAGCAGAGTTTCAACACAGAGATCGGTGAAATCAGTGTGATGTCACCCATCTAACGAGGTTTTGAGAATCTGCATCTGCTCGTTCTTAACACGGGGGGGGGGTTGTAATTTTATATAATACAATGTAAGCATGTTTTACCACACCAGTTGTGTGCATTAACACATGGACATTACATAAGTGTGACGAGCTGTGACTTTAACTGCCGATTTTGAATCAGAATGTGATGCTTTCCTTGTTTGACTGCTGGGCCAGGGACAGCTCAGCTTGCGCTTCTATACTGCTCCATAGCGGCTGCACAAATCTGACTGGCATGGCTGTGAAAACATGTTCTTCACATTCCAAAGGTTATGAATAATGGATTCCACTTTTCCGACACTCTTAAATGTGAAGAATAAGTTTTCAAAACTCCATTAAAACAAGCATATAGTGTATTATAAGCTATCTTATAAAAAAATTACAACCCCCATAACTTGAGGGGTGGTATATATCTGAAGACAAAAGGCTGAAAGTTTAGAGTTGTGACATCAAAGTGAATGAACAGCCACTGACATGCAGTTTCCTGTTGCTGGTAAGTTTTCCACCACAGTCTCCAGCCCCTCTGAAATTAACAAGTGATTCTGAAGTCCTTTATATTCAAGTATGGCTTTGTATTTCAGTTCTCCATTTTACGAAGGGCCAGTGATGAAATTGCTAACAGAAAATTTGGGATGGGGAATCTTTTGGCTTTAGGAAGTAGTACGTTGTAAAGTGACGTTTTAAATTTAGTATTACTTGATTGATTGCACACACTATCTCAAAGTGCTTTGGGATACTGTGTGAAAGAAAGAATATAAAACAACATTCCTTTTCCTCTTCTTTGCTCGTGGACTTGAGATAGCAATCACAGAGGGGATAATGTTTTGATTCTAAAAATGTAAATGGTATAGCTGATGCAGAGAAGTTCGTACTTAAGAAAGATGTGAGGAAGCAATATTTGAAGTGGAGTTTTATAGCACGTTTCCATTTGCAATACCTTGCGTTGCGTAGTGATTTATTCTCCGCCATGCCACCCGCTGCAGTTTGGTTGACCTTTTGCGTAATGGGACCAGCAGTATACCCTAGAGTTTAGAGTAACAAGCTGTGAATGAGCTTGATACATCCAGTAGATCTGGCTTGGATTCCGATAACCTCCAGTTGCATACTGTGTGACCCTGAGCAAGTCACTTAACCTCCCCAGTGCTCCCGGATCACAACTGAAAACAGGCACTTGAGCCTAATAGGCCTTACGTGGTTACAAAATTAAGAACAAAATACCAGCCCCTGCATCGGTGCCATCCCAAACAGGGCATTTCTGCCATTTTGCCCTGCATTTCCTGTATGGACCATACATACAGTGCCAGAAAATCAAATGTCTGAATGTGACAAATAAAATATTGGCCCTTTGCTCATACATTTTTGGGGAGGCCAATGTACAAAATCTGGGTACCCGAAACCTGCTGTGTTTTAACTTAATGTCTCTAGTACAAGCATTTCTCTAGGCCGTCCAGAGATCTGTATTACAGTGAATGACTGTTCTGTAACAGGTACAACTTCATGTGCCAGACAGGTTGTGCTAGTTGCCAGAGCTAATATCATGCTAAAGTAAATAATGGTGTGGGTACCCCCAACCCTTCTCAAACCATTATCCATGATGCATGTCGATTTTGCCGTGGTGGAACTCAAACCTATGGAGAATACGTATGTATGGTTATAAACTGCTGATTTAAACTGGCCCTTTACTCATACATTTTGTTATAACTGCTGATTTAAGCTGTTGTATTTATACTGTCTAATCTTTGTTCATTTTTGTGCGCAGCAATTTAAAACTGTTACGTCGTTGTACTTTTCCCTTGATGCATCATTGCCTTCTGTATGTTTACATTGTGCCATCTCTACGGCCCGGGTCATGCCTGAAAACAGTCCCTGGGACCAGTGCACCCACCCGGTTAACAAATAAATAAAATAAAGGCTGCTTAATGCAACATATACAATGATTAATATAAAGGCTGCATGCGAGTGCCTGACAGGGGATCTTTTGATGCAAGAGGAAGGGGCAGTATCTGCAGGGATGGGGTTAGGGTTGGAGATGGACCTTTTTAGTACTTGTTTATGTGGCTGGAGTACAGAGCGATGGTTTCTAGAGTTCCAGCCTGTTATGGCAAAAAAGCGACATATTCCAATTGCCGGCATGATTCAGTGCATGTTCTCCTGCTGCAGATGAGGTGGATTGTGCTATGCAGGTATATCAGGCGGGAGTAAAACAGTACATACATACCATGTTACGTGCTGCTGACTTCCCTGGCACTGTCGGGGGTGTACAGTTTGGCATGGCACGTGTGTGTCGCAGGGGTGCACTGGTGCAGGTGGAGTACAGTGTTTATATTCTACCAAAAAACACCTGTACGAGCACACTAACCCAACGAAACACCAATTGCCCTGTGTTGCATCTGAGTGATTTGCAATGCTCCGGAAGCTGTTTATACTACCAGATCAGCACTGGTGAGACTGATCTGCACTGCTCACAATGGTCCAGATCAAGTAGTGTAAATGCATTATTAGACAAGGCATCTGATTTTAACTTAAATTGAAACATAGAATCTGACGGCAGATAAGGACTGCTTGGCCCACCTAGTCTGCCCATTTCCCTACCTAATGGATAAGCTGCAGATCCTAGTTAACCAACAGCCTACTTCCTCCTACCTCCCATTAGAATTGCCTTATGTCTGTCCCATGCATTCTTGAATTCCCCCACTGTTTATGACTTGATGACCTCCTGAGGAAGGCCATTCCATGCATCCACAACCCTCTCTGTGAAAAAATACTTCCTCACATTACCTCTGAGCTGTCCTCCCTTTGTCTTCAAATTGTGCCCCTTGATCTTGCACATCTCTTTTTCTGAAAGATGCTACCCTCTTGGACTTTGTTGATTCCCTTGAGGTACTTGAAAGTTTCTGTCATATCCCCGTCTCCCTCCCTTCCTCGAGGGTATACATATTAAGCTACTTTAGTCTCTCTTCATATGGCTTCTGGTACAGACCCTGCACCATTTTAGTTGCCCTCCTCTGGACAGCCTCCATCCTGTCTATATCCTTGCAGAGATGGGGTCTCCACAACTGCACACAGTACTCCAGATGGGGTCTCACCAACTGTCTGTACAGAGGGATAACAACTTCTTGTTTTCTACTGGTGATGCCTCTCCCTATGCATCTCAGTATACCCCCAGTCCTCCTTACTGCCTTCTCACATTGCTTGCCCACTTTTAGGTCATTTGAAATGACTACCCCCAGGTCCCTTTCCATTTTTGTTGTTGTTAGTATCTCACTCCCATTGTGTACTCTTCCTATGGGTTTTTGTTTCCCAGGTGCATTACTTTGCACTTCTTTGCATTGAATCTAAGCTGCCATACATTTGACCATTCCTCCAACCTTGCCAAGTCCCTTCTCATCCTTTCCACCCCACCTTGTGTATCTTTGTGTCGTCTACAAAGAGACATACCTTTCCTTCCAGTCCCTCCGCAATGTCACTTACAAAGACATTAAAGAGGACCGGTCCCAGTACTGAACCCTGTGGTACCCTGCTAGTAACCCCCTTTCTTCAGAGTGGACTCTATTTACTATTACCCTCTGTGTTCTGTTGTCCAGACAGTTTTTTACCCAGGCTACCACCCTGGGACCCACTCCAAGGCTGGCTAACTTGTTTATTAATCTTTTGTGTGGGACTGTGTCAAATGCCTTGCTAAAGTCTACGTAGGCCGTGTCCACAGCCCCTCTCTGGTCTACTACTTTGGTCACCCAGTCAAAGAAATCTATTAGATTCATCTGACACAGCCTTCCCACTGTGAATACATGCTATCTTTGGTCCTGTGCCCCACTGGCCTCAAGATACTCAACAATTCTTTCCTTCAGAAGTGATTCCATCATTTTACCTACCACTGAGGTAAGACTAACAAGTCTGTAATTTCCTGCCTTGTTACCACTTTTGTGAAGTGGAGTCACATCCACCCTGCTCCAGTCCTCAGGTACCACTCCATCCTCCCATGATTTGTTAAAGAGGGTAGTCAGTCAATGGTGTCACTAGTTCTCCCCTTAGTTCTTTTAGAATTCTGGGGTGAATCCTGTCAGGCCCCATTGCTTTGTCCACCTTCAGTTTTAAGAGTTCTTTCAGAACCCTTTCTTCTGTGAATGGACTGGTTTGGTTTAGGTACCTCCCCCTCCTCCTCTTTTGTGAATACTGAGCAGAAGTATTCGTTCAGTGTCCCTGCCTTTTCACTGTCCCTCTCTGCCCAACCACCCGCCCCTTTATTAAGCCTCACTATCCCTCCCTTGGTCTTTCTTCGCTCCCTAATGTACCTATAAAAGGTTTTATCCCCCTTCTTAACAGAGTTGGCTATCTTTTCCTCAGTTTGGGCCTTTGCTATTCCGACTGCCTTCCGCTTCCTTCTGCTTTAACTGATACAGTTCTCTGTCCTGCTCCTTCTGTGTTTCCTTATATTTTCTGAATGCTATCTTTTTCTCCTTAACCTTCCCTGCCACCTCTTTTGAGAACCATAGTGGCTTTTTCCTTCATTTTGTTTTGTTGATTTGCTTTACACAAAGGCTTGTTGCCTTTGTGATAGCAGATTTGATTTTTCCCCATTGTTCTTCCACCCCTCATTCTTGCTTGTTTGCTAGTGTTTTTCTGAGGCACTCTCCCATTTTGCCAAAGTCAGCCCTCCTAAAGTCCAACACCCTTGCTTTTATATGTCTTGACTCTACAGCTGTGTTTATTGTGAACCACACTATTTGATGGTCGCTTGTTCCCAGATGGCTACACACTTCTAATTCAGAGAGCCTCAGATTTAGCTCCCGTACTTTAGCTTTCTGCTTTCTCCATGGAAATCCATGGCATTTCTGCAGAGAAATATTCATGGAATTATGGACATCCATGGAGTACTTGCCAAGACATACTCAATGTAATCTCCATGCCTGTGGAGTTTTATTTATGCATCTCTTGACGTATTTTCATTGAGAAACATCTCAGCAAAAGACACACTTCCATAACTGTTCACACTACTCCAGACATTCTCTGTGGATTTTCATGAAACTGCATGTGATGTAGACAGCCAGTTCTGAGTGCCGTATTATATTTTTTAAATATAAAATGTATTAATGTCTCTGCTGAAAATTCAAATGCTCTAGGAATGATCTATCTCATCCCCCCCTTCCCGATTTTAGCTGACAGATGCAGGCCAAGAGAACTGCTGACTGCATTGTATCACACTCTCAGTCTTTTTAGAGACAATGTATTACTGGAAGACTTTTATTAAGGATCCTGTTTCTCTGAGCTAATTACAGAGTTAAGTTAATTTTGTTAAGAGAGAAATCATAAACTAGGTTTATGATGTTAAAATAAGGGATGCTAGGATGTTACATAGAGGTGTAAGGTTGTAAATGACCCTATGAAGCCTGTGTGAAGAGGGTACAGCATGAGATCAAAAGAGGTGTCATTGAAACTTGAGTTATGCTAAGGTTGCAGAATTAATACATTCTGTATAGCTGTATAGTATAGATTAATAAAATTACATCCTGTGGGTGTATAAAAATATATTTTTTGTTAGATATTTAACCAGAGGAGGGGCTGGATGACTTCATCCAAAAGGGGTTGGCCAATACTGCTTGAAAAGATTATTCTCTTTCACTATAGATATGCATTTATATCTGACACTAAGGAAACATCTGAGCACTGAAAACAGGTATTTAGAAAGCTAGACAAAATCTAAATAGAGTTGTAGGAATTGCACTGTTTTAAAGCTTGTTTTGTTTAAAGATATGTATGTCTTGTGTTATAAGAGTTCTGTATTGTATGTTTGACATATTATTATATATTTTAGTAAAAAAACTCTAATTTTAGAGCAGACCTGGTCTGTCTTTGAATTGCTTTCTTTTGCTAAGAAATATTTATGGTTCAGCAGACATATAGCTTGTATGGTGGTACCATACTGGAAACAGAAGCATTTTAAATCTGAGTTCTTTACTAAGTTTTAAGGGTTCATCTCTGAATACCTGGTTAGGTGCCCATAGGCAAAGATATCTGGCCCCCCGAAGACAGATATATCTGAGCCTGTGCATTGGGTATGCTAGCAAGAGGTTAACAGTTTGAATCCCTCCAGAACTGAGACCAAAGGTTGATCCGAACTCACAAAAGCAGACAAGAGGGTTACCTTATCTGTTACACTGTTCACAAGACTGCGTTCGGAGGTTGGCACTTTGGAAGTAGAGGGCTGACCTGCTGAGTGAATCTGTGATGGATTGGTTGGCAGTGGTGGCATTATTTTGGTATCACAAGCTTTATGGTTCTGTCAGCTGAGACCGTAAGCTCTCTTGCAAAGAAAGAAAAAGACAAAGTTTTATTTTAAAAAGAAAACAGAACTATATATCATTTGGTGTACAGTCAAGTTCCTACCTATTTTATTTTTTTTCTAAAGTGCAAAGTCAGAATAGCAGTAGTTAGGAAAGATGGCATCCTACTACAGCAGGCACACTGTAGAACAGTTAAAACAGTTGTGCGAGGACAGAGGAGTCCTGTTCAAGGTGAAAGCCGGTAAGCAGAACCTCATAGAAGCCCTGATGGTAGCAGATACCCAGAGCAGGAAGTCACAGACCATGACTAAAAGGGACCAGACCTCGAGTGTGGCAGAACTAGTGGCCAGTGAGGGGTCCTGAGCCGATGAGGCGGACAGCAGGGCCACTGTCAGTGAAGGGCCACAGCAGCAGGGGAAGGTCACCAGTATCCTGAATCCAGAGGTACTCAAGCTGCAAATTGAGTTGCGGAGGATAGAACTGGAGGCAGAGCGACAACAGAGGGAGGCGGACTGTGAGGCAGAGCGAGAACGCCGTGATGCAGAGTGAGAACACAGAGAGGCAGAGGAGAAGAGAGAGGAGCGCCAGTGGCAACACAAGCTGGAGAAAATGCGACTCTGACCAGAGGCACCAGAGCAGGTAAGTGACTTGGGTTTAACTGCGACTGCAGGACTGGGTTACAAATTGAACTCTAAATTAATAGCTGAGTTTAAGGATGGGGAGGATATAGACACCTTTTTAAATTCTTTTGAAAAAGTTTGTATTCAGGCTAAAATTCTTAGAGAGTCCTGGAGCTTCCAGCTATCCCCGCTTCTTACCGGAAAAGCTCGGGATGCATTGGGTCACATGGACAATAAAGACAGTGATGATTACAGCCAGTTAAAAGCTGCACTACTAAAAAAGTTTGAATTAACTGCTGAACCATACAGAGCTAAATTCCGTAAGCTCAGGAGAAGCCCTGATATGAGCTATGAGGAGCTAGCCATGAAACAACGTCAGTTTTTAAAACGTTGGTGGGAAGGAATTGAGGCAAACATTGTTGATAAAATTGAAAATGTGATTTTATTAGAACAGTTTTATTGGACATGCCCAGCAGAGTTAAAAGCTGGCTAGAGGACCGAGATCCAAAAACAGTGCAAGAGGCTGCTGAACTCTCGGACCGTTATGCCAAGAGCAGACCTGCTCTGAGAGTGAATGAGGCAGGCATGGCAGCGCAGAAAGGGAAAAGCGTGCCTTCAGGGCAGCTAAAACCCTCACTGCCTCCACCGAAACCAGTTAGCCCCAGGTTTCCAAGAAAAGATTTCTCTGAAGTAAGAAATGCTTGTTGGTTATGTAAAGAAACTGGGCACATTGCCAGACAGTGTCCAAGAAGGGCAAGCAATAATACGCAAAGTGGTACCAGAAAAGAAGTGAGTTGTTTGTGTGTTCCTGAGAGCATGCCAGTGAACATGAGAGAACACATGCACCCAGTCATGGTGAATGGTGTACAGATGCAGGGGTTAAGGGACACAGGGGCATCCCTGACATTGGTGAAAGGGGATCTAGTACAGCCTGGTCAGCTTATCCCAAACAAATACGTGACTGTACAGGACTTTGCAGGTGAAGCGAAAACATTGCCACTGGCCAGTGTTCTCCTGGACTGGGGTGAAACAGGGGGAACTGTGCAACAGGTGGTTGTAGCTAAAATGTTAGCAGTAGATGTGATCCTGGGTAACGATCTCCAACAGGGGATGGTACGTGCAGTTACCCATAGCCAAGCGGCAAGGGAAAATAGTAGTTCCCTGAACCCCACAAAAACCAGTGTGGAAATCACGGAGAGGCTGGTTCCCCAGCCTGTGTCTCCAGATGGGGAGACTGATAAAAAGGGGGTAAAAATTTTCCTGGTAGCGAGTGACCACACAGCTATGGAAGGTTACTCCAAAGAGGGAGGGGTGACCAATTGTCAGAGGGTTAGAATTGACAGTGATCCTGAGGGCCCTGACACTAGGGCTAGGGACCCTAGTTTAGCGACTGAAGGGGATTTGTCCCATGCCTTGGGACTGTGTGAGGGGTTTGCAGCTGCTTAGAGGAGTGACCCTAATTTAGAGAAGCTGAGGGCTTGGGCAGACTCTGAGGGCTCACAGGGAGGTGACGGCAGACATAAGGTTTATTGGGAAAATGGACTTATGTATACACAGGCAGTACAGACAGAGGGAGGGATGCTAGGCAGGCAGTTTGTCGTTCCCCAAGGGTAACGTGAGCAGTTGCTCAAAATTGCACATGATATTCCCTTGTCTGGTCATCTGGGAATCGCACAAACTATGCAGTGGTTGGCCCACAATTTCTACTGGCCTAACTTCACCCAGCAGGTGAAGGAGTACTGCAGGTCTTGTCACTGGTGCCAAGAAATAGGGAAGGCGGGCAAGAAAACCCAAGCCGCCCTGATCCCCTTGCCCATAGTGGAGGAGCCATTCCAGAGGGTGGGAATGGATATTGTGGGGCCTTTAAATACCCCCAGCTCCTCACGGAAGAGATTCATCCTGACTGTGGTGGATTATGCCACCCAGTACCCAGAGACAGTCACCCTATCCTCTCTGAGGACAGACAAAGTGGCAGATGCCTTGCTTGGAACTTTCTCCCGTGTTGGATTTCTGCAGGAGGTAATCACCGATCGAGGGGGTTCCTTCATGTCGGACCTAATGAAATGTTTATGGAAGAAGTGTGGGATGGTGCAGAGATACACGACACCGTATCACCCACATGCCAATGGACTTGTGGAATGCTTCAATGGTACCCTAAAGTCAATGCTCCAGGCATTTGCTGAACAGCATGGGAGGGACTGGGAGAAATACCTTCCCCACCTGTTGTTTGCATACAGGGAGGTGCCCCAAGAGTCAACAGGATTTTCCCCCTTTGAACTCTTATATGGACGCAGGGTACGTAGGGCTCTAGACTTGATCCGGGAGGACTGGGAAGGCAAGCATGCCACCCAGGGAACTCCCATCGTGGATTATGTCCTTAGGTTTAGGGAAAGGCTGAACAAGCTTATGAGGACAGCCCAGAGCAACCTGGCAGCTACCCAACAGAGACATAAGGTGTGGTATGGCCGCAGAGCCAGAGCTCGCTTGTACGTGGTGGGTCAGGAAGTCATGGTCCTTATTCCAGTCTGGAAAGACAAGCTGCAAGCTGAGTGGGCAGGACCGTACAAAGTGGTTAGGGAGGTAAATGACGTAAACTACATTGTGGAGTTACCTGATCGAGGACAGACAGAAAGGATGTACCATATCAACATGATGAAGCCATATGTAAATAGGGCTGGTATGGTGTTCGTAGTGTGTAGTCATGGGGAGGAGATGGACGAAGGAGACCCCCTTCTGGACTTGCTGGAAGAGAGTAGGCGGGAGTCCTCTGTGGAGGCAGTAAAATTGTCTCCCCAGCTGACCCCAGACCAGGTCCAGAAAGTAAGGGAGGTCTTAGCAGACTTTGCCCCCTTGTTTAGTGCCAAGCCTGGACTAACCCCCTTAGTGACACACGATGTGGAGACAGGGACACAGATGCCCATACGGCGAACAGCATATCGGGTGTCAGAGGCTGTCCAAAAGGACATTAGGAGGGAAGTGGAGGACATGCTGGATTTAGGGGTAATCCAGAGATCCCACAGCCCCTGGGCCTCACCCATAGTCCTTGTGCCCAAGCCAGATGGCTCAACTCGTTTCTGTGTGGACTGTTGTGGACTGAATGCAGTCATGAAGTCCGACGCTCATCCGATGCCCCGGACGTACGAACTCCTGGACAAGTTGGGAGGCGACCTACCTACGACTATTGACCTGACCAAGGGGTATTAGCAGGTAGAATTGACAGACAGAGCTAGGGAAGAAAGGCTCATCCTCCGATAGGCTTATTTGAGTTTAAAGTAATGCCTTTCGAATGAAGAACGCCCAGCCACTTTCAAAGGTTGGTGAACCAGGTGTTGAATGGTGCTGAGGAGTACGCCATAGCATACCTGGATGACATTGCCATCTTCAGTACCAGCTGGGAGGAACACCTTTCACACCTTAGGGAAGTGCTGGGCAGGATACAGAGGGCCGGGCTCACTGTCAAAGCCGAGAAGTGCCAGGTAGCCATGGGGGAAGTGGCATACCTCGGGCATGTGGTAGGCTGGGGACAGCTCCGTCCTAACCAAATAAAGACAGAGGTGATTCAGGCATGGCCCAGACCAGAAACCCAGAAGCAAGTCAGGAGCTTTCTAGGGACAGCAGGGTATTACAGAAAGTTTGTACCTAATTACAGTGCCCTGGCTGCTCCTCTATCTGACCTGACAAAGAAAAAGATGCCAAAGAAAATTACTTGGGGCCCAGCCTGTGAGGAAACCTTTACCAGACTGAAGGAGGCACTGTGCAGTGCTCCTGTTTTGATAAGTCTGGACTATAGAAAAACCTTTATAGTTCAGAAGGATGCCTCAGACGTGGGTATTGAGGCAGTACTAAGCCAGACGTCTAGCCAAGGGACAGACCACCCAGTTGGGTACCTGAGCAGGAAGCTGTTCCCCAGGGAACAAGCGTACTCCACGGTGGAAAAGGAGTGTCTTGCCATAGTGTGGGCCCTGAAGAAATTAGAGCCATACTTGTATGGACAGCATTTTGTGGTGCAGACTGACCACAACCCCCTGGTTTGGCTGACGCAGATGGCAAAGAGCAATGGGAGACTGCTAAGATGGAGTCTTGCTTTGCAAGGATATGATCTGACAATCATACATAGGGCAGGTATTAAGAATCAGAATGCCGATGGGCTGTCTAGAGTCTATGAGGAGTGAACTGATTTGGGAAGCTCATCCCATGTAGGGGATAGCTCCCCCAAATTCAGTCTAGGTGGGGAGGAGTGTGACGTAGACAGCCAGTTCTGAGTGCTGTATTAAATTTTTTTAATATAAAATATATTAATGTCTCTGCTGAAAATTCAAATGCTCTAGGAATGACCTCTCTCATCCCCCCCCCCCAGGTTTTAGCTGACAGATGCAGGCCAAGAGAACTGCTGACAGCATTGTATCACACACTCAGTCTTTTTAGAAACAATGTGTTACTGGAAGACTTTTATTAAGGATCCTGTATCTCTGAGTTAATTACAGAATTGTTAAGTTAATTTTGTTAAGAGAGAAATCATAAACTAGGTTTTTGATGTTAAAATAAGGGAAGCTAGGATGTTACGTAGAGGTGTAAGGTTGTAAATGACCCTATGAAGCCTGTGTGAAGAGAGGGTACAGCATGAGATCAAAAGAGGTGTCATTGAAACTTGAGTTATGCTAAGGTTGCAGAATTAATACATCCTGTATAGCTGTATAGTATAGATTAATAAAATTACACCCTGTGGTTGTATAAAAATATATTTTTGTTAGATATTTGACCAAAGCAGGGGCTAGATGACTTCCTCAAAAAGGGGTTGGCCAATACTGCTTGAAAATATTATTCTCTTTCACTATAGAGATGCATTTGTATCTGACACTGACTAAGGAAACATCTGAGCACTGAAAACAGGTATTTAGAAAGCTAGACAAAATCTAAATATAGTTGTAGGAATTGCACTGTTTTAAACCTTGTTTTGTTTTAAAGATTTGTATGTCTTTTGATATGAGTTCTGTATTGTATGTTTGACGTATTATTATATATTTTAGTAAAAAACTCTAATGTTAGGGCAAACCAGGTCTGTCTTTAAATTGCTTTCTTTTGCTAAGAAATATTTATGGTTCAGCAGACATATAGCTTGTATGGTGGTACCAAACTGGAAACAGAAGCATTTTAAATCTGAGTTCTTTATTAAGTTTTAAGGGTTCATCTCTGAATACCTGGTTAGGTGCCCATAGGCAAAGATAACTGGCTCCCCGAAGACAGATATATCTGAGCCTGTGCATTGGGTATGCTAGCAAGAGGTTAACAGTTTGAATCCCTTCAGAACTGAGACCAAAGGTTGATCCAAACTCACAAAAACAGACAAGAGGGTTACCTTGTCTGTTACACTGTTCACAAGACTGTGCTCAGAGGTTGGCACTTTGGGAGTAGAGGGCCTGACCTGTTGAGTGAATCTGTGACACTCCATACCCTCCAAGGAGCCTTTGCAGAAGTCTCACATACGGGTTATTCTCATCCATACCTACTTTAACCATGTCGAAAAACAAATAAATTGCATATCAGAGCAAATCCTGCCTTGTCACATAACACCTTTTTCAGCAGCAACTCTTAAGTTTAACCATGGGTTGTACCTGAGACCCCTATAATTTTCATAGCACCCCTACAATTTCCATAACACACCTCTAATTTCCATAACACCCCTGATGATTTCCATAGCACCCCTATAACTTCCATGGTCCCTATGATTTCCATAGCACCCCTATAATTTCCATAGTATCCCCTATAACTTGTATAGCACTCCTTATGATTTCCATAGCACATCTATACTTTCCAAAGCACCTCTATAATTTCTGTAGACACCATCATTTCAATAGTACCCCTATAATTTCTATAGCTCCCCAATGATTTCCATAGTATCTCCTATAATTTCCATAGCTCCCTTGTAATTTTCATACCTTATAATTTCCATACCATACCCTATAATTTTCATAGCACCCCTGTAATTTCTAACGCTTCCTGATTATTTTCATAGCTCCTCCTATAATTTCCATAACTCCCCTATAATTTTCATAACACCCCCTGTTTTACATGGCACCTCCTATAATTTCCATAACCCCTCTTATAATTTCCATAGTTCCCCTGTTATTTCCATAACACCCCTTATGATTTCCCTAGCCCCCCATAATTTCCAGAGCAGCTTTAAAATTTCCATAGCTCCCCCTATGATTTCAGTAGCACCTCCTATAAATTCCTTATAAATTGGGCAAAAGATTAGAAGCAATCTTGTTGTTAGCTGTGTGTTATAAGTGTCTAATACATGACTAAAAACTAGCTCTGCCAAGCTGGATGCAGTACCCATTTAAAATCCTCGTGCCAACTGAAGAAGTTTAAAAACTCCTGCTGGCAGTATAGCCTAGCAGTTAGAGCAATGAGCTTGGTTCAGCAGACCTGGGTTTGATTCCCCCAACCTCCACTTGCAAGTCACTTAACCAGCCTAAAGCTCCCAGGTTGCCCCTGAAAACAGGCAGTTGTGCCTAGTGGACCTTACGGGGTTAACAAAAGAATAAGAAAAAAAAAAAAATCTCAAACAGGTGCCTTCTTTTCTCCCAGTAGATACCGACACTGAAAAACTGTCCATAGTAGCTTTTTAAAAAAGTTCACTATAATGAAAAAAGTGCCATGTGGTAATTGTTTCTGATTTTTTACGTCACTGTGTCTTTATTTTTATATGGTAATTCCAGTAGCAACTTCCCTGCTCGCTCGCTGTCTTGCTTGTTTGCCCAGTTGCTCACTACTGCACTTGCTCACATTTAATGTTCCATTAGCCAAAGTGATAATTTTCTTTTTTTCTTTACTCAAAATCAGTCACACACCTGCTTTATTCCTTATTGCTAATGCTCACTGCTCTCCTGCTTAGCAATGATCATGGACTCTCGTGGTGATGATGTTACTGTGTTTCAAAACCCCTGCGATTTGCAGGCCAAACTGCCCGCTTGCTTCTCCACAGTTGTTTACTTCTGCCCCCCCCAATCACATTGGTTGACCTGCACACTCAACCACTTACTGTTTCTTGTGAGCATTATAAAAAAATAAAAAGACAATAAATGAACCTACTGAACCACAACCAGCACAAGTTTTCCTCATGTGCCCTGTGCTTCCCGCTGAAGCAGAGCCAGTGATTTCAGTTTCATGTTTTAAAAACAAAAATTATGTGCATTAAAACAAAAAAGGAAAAACATGCAAGGGAATTTGAAATAGCATCCACAATTCCTTTTGGGTACCAGTGTGTGTGTGTGTGTGTGTGTGTGTGTGTGTGTGTGTGTGTGTGGGGGGGGGGATTTACTTCCCTTTTGGAAGTTTTCACATCAGACTACAGTGGGGATTAGTCATTCCAACCACAGTTTGGAAACAGCTCAGGACGACACAGCAGGACAAAAGTCCTGAAGTCGGAAAAGAAATGCACTATGTTCATGCAGGCAGAGGGGCTATTATAGACCAAAACACATAAAACATTTTACTTTTTGGGTATTTAAACCTCTTAATTTATACATGCATGTAAAATACAGAGGCCCATTTTATAAGTGCAGTAAAACACTCCGGGGTGTATGTTATATAGTTCTAACCACATTCTAAGAGCTCAAGGCACTCGACCTGTGGCCTTGTACCTTACTACGCCCCCGGGCTTGCGGTTAGAACTGTCTAATGCACACCCTTGTGTGCCTTATTGCTTACATTGCACCCCTATAATATCCATAGCACCCCCTATTATTTCCATAGCTCACCCTTTAATTTCCATAGAACCTCCTATAACTTCCATAGCACACCTATGATTTCAATAGTTCTACCTATAATTTCAACAATCCCCTATAATTTCCATAGCTCCACCTATAATATCCACAACCCCCTATCATTTCCATAGCTCTCCTATAACTTTCATAGCAGTACCTATAATTGCCATGGAATAGTTCCCCTGTGATTTTCATAGCATACTCTATAATGTCCATAGCATCCCTATAATTTTCATAGAACCCCTACAATTTCCACAGCACCCCTATCATTTCCATAGAACCCCTACAATTTCCATAGCATATCCTTTGATTTCCATATCCCCCTGTATGTCCCATAGCACCCCCTTTAATTTCAGTAGCTCACTTATGATTTTCCTAGCACCCCCTATGAGTTCCCTAGCTACCCTATGATTTCCATAGCACCCACAATGTTTTCCATTGCACCCTATAGAAACATAGAAATTGACAGCAGATAAGGACTGCTTGGCCTACCTAGTCTGCCCATGTTCCCCACCTACTGTAACACTGCAGACCCTTCTTAATCTCTGGCTTTACCCCCTCCCCTCCACCATTATTCTAATAGCGCCTATAATTACCATAGCAGCCACTATAATTTCCATAGTACTTCCTATAATTCCAATAGCACCCCCTATAATTTCCATAGTACCCCTATGATTTTAATAGCTGCTATAATTTCCATAGCACCCATATAATTTCTGTAGCACTCCCTTTAGTTTCTGTAGAACCCCCTGTAATTTCCATAGCACCCCTATAATTTCCATAGAACCCCCTATAATTCCCATAGCATACCTGTGATTTCATTAGCTCGACCTATAGTTTCCATAATTTCCTATCATTCCACAGCTTCCCTATAATTTCCATATCACCCCGTATAATTTCCATATCCCCTTATTTTTGTAGCACCCTCTGTAGTTTCCATAGTATCCCCTCTAATTTTCATAGAACCCCTCTAATTTCCATAGCACCTCTGTGATTTCAATAGCACCCTTTACATTTCCATAACACCTCCTATGATTTCCAAAGCCCCCATATGTTGCATAGCACTCCCTATAATTTTCATGGGTCACTTAAGATGTCCATAGCACCCCTTATGATTTTCCTATCCCTCCCTATGATTTTCACAGCACCCACAGTGATTTCCATGGCACCCCCTATAATTTCCATAGTACCCCTATAATTTTAATAGCACCTATACTTTTCATAGCACCCGTATAATTTCCTTAGCCTCTTATTATTCCCATTGCACCTCTATAATTTCCATAGCTCCCCTCTGATTGCCATAGACCCCACATAATTTTCATAGCACCCACAATGATTTCTGTAGCACCCCCTATAACTACTGTACTACCTCTAAAATATTAATTGTGCTTATGATTTCCTTAGCAACCTCTATAATTTCCACAGCACTGCCTATAATTTCCATAACACCCCTATAATTGCCATAGCCATCCTTATAATTCCTAGAGCACCCCTATAATCATCATAAACCCCTTTATAGTTTCCCTATCATGCCTTATAATTTCCATAACACCCCCTATAACTTCCTTAGTATCTCTGTGATTTCCATAGACCCCCTTATAATTCCCATAGCACCCCTATAATTTCCATAGAACCCCCTATGGTTTCCATAGTGCCCCTTTAATTTCCATAGAATCCTTCATCATTTACCATGGCAGCCCCTAAAATTTTCATAGCACCCCATGTCATCTCCATAGCACCCCCCATGATTATCATAGCTTTCCTATAATTTACATAGCACCCCTATAATTTGTGAGGTCCCCCTATGGTTTCCATAATTCTGCTACAATTATCGTTAATCAGTGTTATGTGACTTCAAGTTTCTAGATCATATGCTGGAATAAGAGATGACCCTAATTAGCCTTTGCGTAGTGTTCTGCGTTGTTCAGGAGACTGCACGATGCTGCTGTCCCTGCTGAAAGCTGGCACAAGGGTTGATCCGTTACATAGAAACATAGAATCTGTCAACAGGTAAAGACCACTTAGCCCACCCAGTCTGCCCATTTTCCCCCCTGCCTGCACCGTCATTGCAGAACCTACCTAATCTCTGGCCACTTCCCCTTCCCCTGCTTTCCTACTAAGATTCCTTTAGGCATATGCCATTCATGCTTGAAACTTAGCACTGATTTCATCCTCACCACCTCTGCTGGAAGACTGTTCCATGTAGCCACCACTCTTTCAGTGAAGTACTTCCTTACAGCCTTCCTAAATCCCCCCCCTTCCTGCTTCATTGCATGCCCTGCCCCCTTGTTCTCGTGCACCTTCTGTACTTAAAAACACTACCCTTCTGTACCTTAGTCACCCCGTGAGGTATTTATACCTCTTCCCCATTTTATACACCACGTCTGAGTTTCTGTACCCTAGGTGCATGATTCTGCACTTTTTCTCGCATTGAAACCCAGCTGCCATACCCTTGATCACTCCTCCAGTATTCTTAGGTCTCTACTCATTCTCTTCACCCCCCTCCTGAGTATCTACCCTATTGGAGATTTTGGTGTCATCTACAAAGAGACATACCTTTCTTTCCAGCTGTTCTGCTATGCACTTTATAAAGATAGTGAAGAAGACTGGTCCCAGTACTGAGCCATGAGGTATCTTGCTGGTCACTCTCCGCTCATTAGAGCGAGTGCTGTTTACCACCACACTCTCTGTTGTCTGCCCATCAACCAATTCCTCAACCAGTTAACCATCTCGGGTCCCACCCCCAAACTGCCCAATTTCCTTATAAGCCTCCTGTGTGGTATGGTTTTGAAGGCCATGCTAAAGTCTAAGTAGGCCACATCTCCTGCCCCTGTGATCTATTTCTTTGGTCACTCAGCCAAAAATATTGTTCAGATCTGTTTGACATGCCCTCCTCTTGTGAATCTGTGGTGCCTTGGGTCTTTTAACCTACTGGATTCAAGGTGCTCCACTAGACTTTTCTTTAAAAGTGTCTCCATTAACTTCCCACCACTGACGTTAGACTGACTGGCCGATAGTTGCCATCTTCCTCCTTGCTACTGCTTTTCTGAAGTGGGACTACATCTGCCCTCCTCCAGTCCTCTAGAACCTCTCCTGTTTCCAGTAAATTGTTAAATAGGACTGTCAGTGGTGCAGCCAGTACCTCCCTGTGCTCCCTAAGCACCATTGGATGCACCCCCTCCGGCAGCTTAGCCTTACCCACTTCCAGATTCACAAGTCATCTCAGGACTCTTTCCTCTGTGAATGGACTTGTATGTATCTCCCTTCCCCCAGTGTTGCTGTTGCTTTTATGTGATCCACCTCCCTCTCCTTCTACTGTGAAGACCGAGCAAAACTATCTGTTGAGAATATCTGCTTTTCCCAATCCCCCTCTGCACAGTCTCCACCTGCCCTTCTTATACTCACAATCACGCCCCTTGTCTTTCTCTCCTCACTTGTGTATCTAAGAAAGGTCCTGTCCCCTTTAATTACCCTGCAGCCACCTCCCCTGAGAATCACAATGATCTGTTTTTTCGCTTGTTTTGGCTCACTTCTTTCCCACAGAGGTTTGTTGTCTTCGCTATGCCATCCCTTAGTTTGGTCCACTGTTCCTCTTCCCCACTCGGGCAATCCCCCTGCTAGGTTGTCTCTAAGGCATTCACCCATTTTTGTAAACCCACCTCCTCGAAGTCCAGGACTCTCATCCTTGAGTAATTTGTCTCTGCCATTATCCTTATGTTAAACCACACTGTATGGTGGTTGCTGGTCCCCCGGTGGCATCCCACATCGATGTCTGCAATACTGTCCCTTTTTGTTTGCACCAGGTCCAGTATTGCCCCATCACCAGTGCGCTGTCTGACTAGTTTCCTGAGAAATGGCCACTGCAGGAAAACTAGGATAGCTCTGCTTCTAGCCGAGGCCATAGCTGGGAGCTCCAATCTACATCTGAGAGATTGAACTCCTCTGCCAGCAGCCTCTCCCCCTTTTATTTATTTTATTTATTTATTAACTCTAGGATTTAACACCTTTGAGCAAGAACAGCTCATTTACAAAGGTTCCACATCAAAATGTTGGTAGACAAACAGGGTGAACATCATTACAAAACATTATACAGAAGTTACACAGAGGTAGAGAACATACAAGGGTGAACATCATTACAAAACATTATACAGAAGTTACACAGAGGTAGAGAACATACAAGGGTGAACATCATTACAAAACATTATACAGAAGTTACACAGAGGTAGAGAACATACAAGGGTGAACATCATTACAAAACATTATACAGAAGTTACACAGAGGTAGAGAACATACAAGGGTCAACATCATTACAAAACATTATACAGAAGTTACACAGAGGTAGAGAACATACAAGGGTGAACATCATTATAAAACATTATACAGAAGTTACACAGAGGTAGAGAACATACAAGGGTGAACATCATTATTCATCATACTAGACTACACAGGTAAGGTAGGAGCAGAGCTGAAAGCAGTGATAGATGTGGGGGAGACTGGCTCAGACTGAGAACTAAGCAGTGCTTCGGTAGACTAGATGTGATGGCGTTAGAGGGGAAGAACAGCAGGGAGGGTAACCCCAGAGGAGTGGGCAGGCTAGAAGGCCATTGTCAAGGAGGAAGGGGGGACTGAGGAGTGCTAGTTGGGCAGGGATAGGGGACAGGGGTGCTATAAGTGCTGATTTTGGCAATAGCTGGTGATGGCTTCCCCCAGTGCCTTACCCAGTCCTTTCTCCTATGTTGAATGTCTATATGTCACCCCATTGTGAATAGTGGCTCCGGCTGCTGACTCCAGGGTGACCCACAGCATCTCCAGCCCCTCCACCCCCCCCATGGCTCCCTTGTGTTTCTGTCTCATTGACACCCTCCCTCACATACAGCATGACTCCTCCACCCTTCGTCCCCTCCCTATCCTTCTAAACTGAGAGTATTCTGGTATGGCCATGTCCCAGTCAGGGCTCCCTGTGGACCATGACTCAGCAAAGGCCATAGCATCTGTGTCTGTCTCTGCTGTGATGTCCTCTAGGTCTGGATTTTTATTTCCCAAACTCCTTGCATTTGCACACATGGCCCTCCACACCTTGCTCCCACTCTGCCTGTAACACCCCTTCCCCACTTGTATCCCCCAACAGGCAGTGGAGCTCTCATATCACCAATGTTCTGTGCTGATGTCATAGCTTTGAGCAGGGCCAGTGTCTCCAGTTGGAGTGCGTATATAACACATTTTGTTATGACTTCCTGTAGACAACAAGAAATTCCAGTAAGTCCAATAAGATTTCTTATTTTATTACACAGGTAATATAACAATTTATTAGAAGTATAAACCTTTGCAGTTTGCCTTTCAGTTAATGCACTCTTTTTAGGCCTACCTCGACTCTCAGCTCTGTTACATTCTATGCATGCCGAACAATCCCTGTTTACTAACGTTTGTGTACCCATGCTGTTTCCTGCGCACCATCAGCTCCCATTATTTCTCTTGTTACAGTATTCTGAGTCAGATATTCCAAACATTTGCAGATGTGATTGAGTCCCTCTTACACATTTTGAAACTTTCTTTTCCTTGATTACTTGAAAGGAATCAGCCTGCCCACAGTTCCAAAGGGCATAAACAGAATTTGCCAGTTAATGGTCTGCATCTTGCTTCTCCATTAGGGCAGAAAGTACCCCATCCTTGGTGGGAATCAAACCTGGGATCCTGAATCCCAAAGGCAGCAACTCTAACCACTCAGCTAAATTGAAATTCCACCTAGGCGGAAGCCGAGGGCTCGAATTTTCCTGCTTGCTATCCCATGGACCACCAGTACAGGCCTCTACCTGTTACACTTATCAGCACTGCTTTGGACTGTTATTCACAGCATTCACTACTAGGGGGCGCTACACAGACTGCCTCTTCACATACAGTATAACTGTAGTTAAATACATACTAGGAGGCTCAAGTCCAGACATCCAGCCGTATGTTTCACAATTTGCATGCAGATGTTCTAACTAGTTGACCATCTGTCTGTCCAGTCCAAATGGACAAAAATGATTCCAGCTGTAAATGTGAGGATGAAGTGAAGCTAAAAGAATGCATCCAGTCCCTAAGTGTTTAACTTGGCTCATTCTGCCGCTGTTTTTGTTCAGGTTGCAGGATGTTTTGTGCTGCATACTCTTCTATGGGAACTGTGCTAAGAGACGTCATCAACTAACTGCTCAGGTGACTCTTTCTTTTGTTGTCCTGATCATCTGTGGTCACCCTTCATTATTGTCCCCGTTGGCAAATTGAACCCTAGTCCCACAGAGGAGGATCAACTTTAGAAAATTCCTGTGATCATCTAGAAAGCTACATTCTGACAGCGTTTAAGGATTCGGAACACCATCATCCTTGTCATTCTCCGAATGCCTGAAGCTGCAACTTATTATGGAGTCGATTTCATTCCAGACTTCATCCACATGTTGCGATGAGGGATTCCAGCGGAAGAATAAACCTAGGGAAAACAGGACACTTTTTAATCACTTCCTGCAAGGGCTTGTTGTATGATTCAGGAGGGTGCATTTCAATACCTCTAAAAACATAAGACAGACAGACACACAGACAGACACACAGACAGAGAGACACACAGACAGACAGAGACAGACAGAGACAAACACAGAGAGAGACAGACAGACAGACAGAGAGACAGACAGAGAGAAAGATAGATGGATAGAGAGACACTGTCTGTTGATAGCTGGATAGATAGAAACAGACAGACAGACAGAGATGGAGAGATAGATACTGTCTGTTGATAGATAAATAGATAGATCTGTCTGTTGATAGACAGACAGACAGATAGATAGATACTTTATCTATAAAACACTGCTTTCCTGTGACTTGCAGCACTATACACAAAGCACAATACAAATATTAAAACAACAGTCCAGCGGAAGAATAAACCTAGGGAAAACAGGACAGTTTTTAATCACTTCCTGCAAGGGCTTGTTGTATGATTCAGGAGGGTGCATTTCAATACCTCTAAAAACATAGACAGACAGACACACAGACAGACACAGTGATATAATAACTGAGAGCCAGCAATAAATTAAAATGATCTATCTATTCCATTTACAACAACAATAAAATCAATTTAGCAATTATAAGCCTGCTGGAACAAATAGGTCTTGAGACCCTTTTTTGGAGGCTTCTACCGAGGGAGCCTCCCTAAGATACCTAGACAGTGAGTTCCACAGGGTAGGTGCGGCTACCGGGAATGCATGGTCTCCTGAATACTGCAGCCTAGCTCTGGGAACTCCAAGAAGGCAACTCTCGGCAAAATGAAGCACCTGGAATGGGTGGTGGGGGGATAAGGAGATCTTGCAGATAGACTGGCCCCCTTTCATGCAGGGTCTTGTAGATCAGGAGTCCTATCTTGAAGACAATCCTCCACCTGACCGGCAGCCAGTGCAGTTTGTGGAGGACTGGAGTGATAAGATCACTCTTGTCAACAGTCTTGCTGCCGCGTTCTGCACCAGCTGCAGCTGGTGGAAGTTGCATCCAGATAACTCCAGGCACAGGGCATTACAGTAGTCCAGCCTGGATGTTACAAAAGCATGCACTAGTGTAGTCATGTCCTCAGGATGGATCAGGGCTCAGACCTGGGCAATGTTCCTAAGATGGTAAAATCCACTTTTTAACCATAGCCGACAACTGAGCATCAAGTGTCAGACCGTCATCAGGGATCACGCTACGCTAGCAGGAAACACTTTGTTGTTTTTGCTCTATCTCTAATTTCGGCCAAGGGTTAAAACGGTGGAACACGGGTCACCCTTGGCTGTCTTAATTTTACACACGCTATCTCTTTATCCCTAAGAGCTAATCCTCTGTCTCAGTATACCACTAGCCTTCCTACCCAAGTGAAACAGTAACACTATGGCGAAGTATAGTCTGCTGTGGGCACTCTTGTCATTTGTCCTTTTACTCAGCCTGGACACTGCCACATGGGCTCTCCCATGTAACCAAATGGCAAAAGACTCCTCAGAGGCTTACCGCAACTATACTTTCTCTAACTTGATTGCAGAGACAAAGCCTGATCTGCAACCTAACCCTATCCTCCTTGTTAGAGGCAGCATCTATTACCCTCTACATGCCAGGAGGAAGCTGCCATGGAGATGTGATTTCACCCTAACCTGCCACTGTGCAAGGCTTTGGTTCCTAGCCATGATCATTATTCTGCTATCTGGGGACGTCAAACGAAATCCAGGTCCACCTACCTGTTTCTTTTCCCCAAATGAGTTATCTGGCATGTCCAAGAAAGGATTATTAATTGTCCATATCAATATCAGAAGTCTTACCTGTCACCATGCGGAACTCGAGGCCTGGGTGAAACTCTACAATCCTGATGTACTCTGTCTCACAGAAACTTGGCTAAAACCCCGGAATACCTGATGAAGTATGCTCCTTGCCTAACTACTCTCTGTTCTGGCGGGATAGATCCTCATCCAAGCGTGGAGGTGGAGTTGCCCTATTCTTCAAAAACCACCTCAACATCTCTATTGTACCAGCATCTGCCTCTCCCGCAGTGTGCGAATTCATACAGGCAACTATTGTATTGGGGGAAAAGAAGCTTCATATCATCTGTGCCTATAATCCACCTGCTGGGGGAATAGTAGGTCTTCAAGAACTCCTTGACATCACCTCCCAGACTGTAAATCATAATGAGGCTGTCATCCTAGGTGATCTTAACCTCAGTTGGTTAGGGTCAGCTCAAATATCCTTGCAATCACTCACGCTTAGTTATAATTTTCACCAGTTGATCTCTGAAGCAACTAGAGCCACGTCATCCCATCAAATGGGTACACTCCTAGACTGGGTGATGGTTAACCGTATGGAACATGTGTCAAAAGCAGGAATCCTTGCAGATGCACTAACAGACCACTCACCCACTTTTTGTATCCTATCTATGGTTGTGCCTCCATCTCCTCCATCAAGACTAATCACGTTTACAAATCTAGCTCATATTGACCAGGATGCATTTCTCATGATGTCTCCAATATCGACTGGGCAGGTATCTATCAAACAAAGGATGTGGAGGTTGCTCTACAGATATTCATAAATGAATTTCTTACCATTCAATATAAACATGCTCCCAAGACTACAAGGAGGGTCAGAGGAAAACAGACGAGGTGGCTGCATAAAGACCTCCTTGCTAATCTGCACCAGAGGGACAAGCTTTGGATTCGCTACAAACAAACTGGCCTACAGTCAGATCTTATTGTCTATCGTGAACTAAGGAACAGATGTAAGAGACAAGTTAGAGTTGCTAAAAGCAAATACTGCAAGGACCTTCTACAAAGCTTAGCCTGCGACCCGAGGAAATTTTGGGCCCATGTCAAAACATTTCTCGGTACCTCACAGTCAGTCACTCCTGATGAAATGATCATAAATGGGGCACATTGTAATGACCCTAGGACCATCTCAAACAGTTTTAACAATCTTTTCTCTGATCTTTCATACTATACCTTGGCTTTACAACCTAGTGGATCGCACTCCAATCTACCTACCACAGTACCATCAGACAACCATACTGTCCTATCGTATGATGCTCCTCCAGCGCCACCATTCTATTTCAAGGCTATATCAAGAGCGGAAGTTCTGAAATTACTGAGATCCATATCTGCCAATACCAGCTCTGGTTCTGGCTCACTGGAACCTCGTCTTCTTAAGCTGGCTGCTCCACTCGTTGCCTCTCCAATTGCCAGGATCTACACTTTATCCCTTATCCATAGCACTGTGCCAGACCTATGGAAATCTGCAAGAGTAACGCCTGTCTTTAAAAAAGGTGACCAAAAGGACATGGCCAATTACAGACCTATAGCAATTCTCTCTGTCCTTAACAAGATCCTAGAGAAAATAGTTGCATCACAGACCACTGACTACCTTACACGCTACAATCTCCTCTCAAACACTCAGCATGGTTTCAGAAAAGGTCATAGCACCACCACGGCTCTTCTTCAACTAACTACTGATATTTTGTCCAACATGGACTCTGGAAAACTCACAGGTGCCATCTTCATTGACCTCACTAAGGCTTTCGACCTTGTTGACCATCCCCTGCTTCTCTCCACTCTCCATAAATTCCATTTCTCTACCCCTGTTGTGGACTGGTTCTGTAGCTACCTGTCAAACAGGTCGCAAGCTGTCAAATTTAACTCCTCCCTGTCCAACATGTCTACTATCAACCTTGGGGTCCCCCAGGGCTCTATCCTTGGGCCCCTTCTGTTCTCAATTTTTTATCAACAGTGCAGCTGAGGTCCTGGAATCCTGCTCAGCTATTCTCTACGCAGATGACTTGATCATCTACACTAGTTCTTCTAGTATTGCCTGCATAAACACATCACTTACTTCAGACTTCAATAAGGTCTTAGACTGGCTACTAGACCGTAAGCTTGTACTAAATGAAAAGAAAACCAAAGCCATGCTCCTAGGTTCTGCACCGAAGATTAAGACCTGTTCTAGTTTGCTGGAGGTTCTTCACCCAGGAGGATTTCCACCTGAAAATGTTACTTCCTTCAAGTACCTTGGGATCCTCCTGGACCAGTCCCTGGATTTTAATCTTCACATTCAGTCCTCATGCAAAGCTGTAAACTCGAAACTAGGAGTAGCTTACAAAACAAGCTACATGCTTACACCCTCGGCCAAATTAGCAATTGCTCGAGGTATTCTGCTCCCAACCCTTACCTATGGTGCCTCTATTCTTACCTTTGCCCATAAAACCTCCCTACTAAAATGGGATGTAACTTATAACAATATATGCCGATTTGCCTCTTCGACACCTCGACTCAAACATCACTGCCTTCTTTATAAGGATCTGAATTGGCTCTCACCCTCTGCCAGTAGACAATACTACCTTGGATCACTAATGGACTCGATCATCCGGGAAAAAACCCATCCCAGCTGGCGGCGTTGCTGGTCCCTCAACCATCCTCCCATGGCCTGCGATCAGCTGACAAATCCTTGCTCTATGTTCCAAGATGTCGGACGACTAAAGGCACAGGGGCCTTCCAATTCTCTGCTCCCAGGCTATGGAATGCTCTTCCACTCAACCTCCGGCTGTCTCAGTCTCACTTTGGATTTAAAAGTGAATATCGTCGTTATCTATCCTTAGCTGATGCTTGTACATGCTTTGACCCAACCTGAAGCTCCTGAGACTTACCAGTAATGTCACCCCTGCTCTAATCCAGCTCCAAGACTGTCTCCTCTTCTCCTCCCCATATTTTTCCTTCTCTTTGTAAATAACTTCTTGACTACTAGCTCTCTTCCTTCTTAAACCTTGTTGCTGACCATCCACTGCTGTTTTGCCAATTACCACCCCTGACCTTCCTTCTGTCAGTCTTTCTTGTTATATTTGAACATTCCTCACATTTCTCTCTATATCACCTTACTATCTTATTAACCCTTTCTCTCCACAGGTCGGGTCCATGGTTTCTGCACTTATTATATATCTTACTGCCATTATCTGTATAATGCTTGCCATTATTTTTTGTTGTTTCTACCCATTGTATTTTTGTAGCACTGCTATACTGTTCCTCTATTTGTACTATTGTACCCATGTTGCTGTTGTTCAACTGTTCTCCTTTTGTTGTACTCTCCCGGGTCGTGCCTGAAAATAGTCATTTCATGGCTAGTGCACCTACCCGGTTAAAAAAAAAAAAAAATAAATAAATCCTTCACCTGTCTGGACAGCACAAGGGGAACCCCCCAGCACCAAGCCAGGGGGATCCTCCTGCCCCCCCACCTCGATGACCCAGATCCACCATTTGTACCTCAGTCTTCTGTGGGTTAAGTCTTAGCCATTTTTGAGTCATCCAAGTCTGAATTTCCTCTAGGCAGTTGTTAAATACAGAGGCCGCCATCTGGGTGTTGGGTGCACAGGACAGGTATAGCTGGGTATCATCTGCATAACAGTGAAAACTCAGCCCATACCAGCTGATAATGTCTTCCAATGGCAGCATATACACCGTAAACAACAAGGGCAACAAGACCGAACCTTGTGGAACCCCACAGAGTGGAGGCTTCGGGTTAGATGATGCCAGTCCCATCAACACCCTCTGCACTCTGCCTGTCAAGTATGACCTGAACCAGTTGATGACATTACCGGACAGGCTACACCAGAACCACAGACGGTCAAGTAGCACCTCATGATCCACAGTGTCAAATGCCACCGAGAGGTCTAGGAGGACTAAGATGGTACACTCTCTCCTGTCCCGTGCCATCAGGAGATCATTAAGCACCCTCACCATGGCAGTCTCCATACTATGCCCAGCTCAGAACCCAGACTGAAAAGACTCACAGGTGGAGGAGGGAGGTGTTCTTCGAGCTGGATGGCCACCACATTTTCCATAACCTTCCCTAAAATGTAGTTGCCGAGACACTCTGGGTCCAATGAGGGCTTCTTCAGAAGGGGTCTAACCAGGACCTCTTTCAAGGCCAATGGAAAGACTCCACTGCTCAAGGAACTCCAGATGATCTCCGCAACCACAGGTCCAATTAGATCCGAACATCCAACCAAAAGTGGGGTCGGACCTGTGTCCAGATCACACTGTGTTGGTAGCAACCTCAAGACTATTTTCACCATCTCCTCCACCACCCCATCTAGCTCAAACTCCTCCCAGACAGGAGTATTTTGACACAGCTCAGGATGGACCCCGAATCCCCTTCGAGTGATGCTGGAAGAGATCTCGACCCTGATAGAGGACACTTTGTCAACAAAGAACAGAGCAAGCTCTTCACATCTAGTGCTTGAACCTGCCACACCAACACGGAGACAGACAGGATATAAAAGCCCATCTACAATGCGAAAGAGCTTAGCTGGTCTGCTTCTTGCCACAGCAATCTCCCTAGACAAATAATCAGCCTTGTTTTTGGAGATTGCCCCCTGATCAGTGGCGGAGCTAGAGGGGGGGGCTGGGGAGGCGGTTGCCCCTCCTGGCTGCCCCAGTGTGAGTAGTGGCGCCCTGCCACCATCTTTATTCACTGTTCAATGCCCATTGTGGAACCTGTGATTGACTGAATAGCCCCCCGGCTCCCAAACATTCCCAAATCTGGCTCCGCCACTGCCCCGATAGTCGACATATTGTGACTTCAGAGCCAATTCATTGGTGCTATTGACAGAATATCAAACATGTTTCATTTTATTTTATTCATCATTAATGAAGCAATGCCTTATAGCTGCTCAGACTTGTCTCTAATGCTGTGATGTGGTGATGTAATAAGGTGAGGAAAGGAACAGACAGGTTACCCTGCATAGATAGGGTGCTCCAGCCAGCACAGCTGTATCATTAGGCTGCAGTACCATGGAATGCTCAGCAGATGGCAGCAGTGGCTGAACATTTACAGTCAAAAAGGGGACTCTAGGGAGAAATACCTTTTTGTTTCCAAAAGACAAGCTACGTAGCAAGGGTTAAATTGGGTAGCAGCCCATGGGAAGTCGGTTCCGCTGCCTCTTACTAAACTGTATGAGAGAGTTCCTGCCCTCAGTGTCATCTTTCTTCATATAGTAATATAGTAGAGTTCCCACAATTAAGAACAACAGTTCC
Organism: Neoceratodus forsteri; assembly: GCA_016271365.2. Classification (NCBI taxonomy): domain Eukaryota; kingdom Metazoa; phylum Chordata; order Ceratodontiformes; family Ceratodontidae; genus Neoceratodus; species Neoceratodus forsteri. Next base: position 1,174,137,968 of record CM057451.1, on the reverse strand, counting down.
CCCACCTTCAAATCTAAATGTTAAAGGAGAACTGCCTTGAATCTGCAAGCCTGTGTTTTCTACAGAAGCTATGTTTCTAATACTGGTTCACACTCTGTTTTTGTTCCATCTGTACTGGTCTTGTAATAAATTCACTGAGTATGTTTGCAAAGTGTCTCAAGTGGTGCAGCGGATGTGCCTTGGCCTTACAAGCAAAGGGTTGGTGGTCTGATTCCCAGTGGGAACATATGTTTGTTGTATGAACTTTTTCACTTCAAAGAAGACAGTAGAACTAGGGGGCATGGTCTAAGGCTATAAAAGGGGGCAAGTTCACCACCACCTCACCCATGCAAGGACATAGATGAGATTGAAAGGGTACAGAGAAGGGCCACTAAGATGGTGCATGGGATGAAAGGGAAGTCCTAGGCTGAGGGAGTTGGAGTTGCACATGCTGGAGACTAGACAGGGGGAGGGGGCATGATAATAAATGTTTAAGTACATGAAGGGGATCAATAAAGTTGGGGGGAGCTTATTCACAGGAAAGGTAGGTGCTAGAACTAGGGGTCATAGTCTATGGGTGGAGGAAATAAGGTTTATGGGAAATGTGAGGGGGCGTTACTTCACCGAGAGAGTAGTGGATCCATGGAACAGTCTGCCGGAGGAGGTCGTGGGGTCAAAATGGTGGACAGAGTCAAGAGGGCATGGGACAGACACAAGGGGTTGACCAAGGAGCAGAGGGGGATCTCTGAGTGAGGGGACAAGTGGGGGGTAAGGGGCAGACTCGATGGGCCAAGAGGATCCTTTTCTGCCATCACATTTCTATGATTCTGTAAACGTCAGGAAGTTCTTCTTCACAGAGACGGTGGTAAACGTGTTGAATAGCCTGCCCTTAGGGGTGGTGGGACCCAAGACGGTGGGTGAATTCAAAAAAACATGGGACAGGCACAGGGGAGCCATCACACAAAATAGACAGTAGGCATCTGGAGTAAATTAGGAAAGACTACTACAGGGCAGACTAGATGGACCAAAAGGTCTCCTTCTGCCGGCACTTTCTATGTTTCTATATAGGGTGCAAGGACAGGAACTTTTTTCACACTCTGGTGGGCAGTATAATTTTAGAACTATGTGATATACTTTATGTCCTCGTTATTGATTTCAGCAAGGCCTTTGACTCTGTGCTCCACAAAAGGTTGATCAGGAAGTTGGTGGATCTTGGGGTTGGGGAAAAGATGGCCAGATGGGTGGAAAACCTGCTGAGGGACAGAACCCAGAGAGTGGTTGGGGGGGGGAGAGTTATCTGGCACAAGACAGGTAACCAGTGGGGTCCCACAGGGCTCGGTGCTGGGGCCGGTGTTGTTCAATGTCTTCATCAGTGACATTGGGGATGGCATTAATGGTAGAATGTGTCTATTTGCGGATGACACCTAACTCTGTGGGAGAGTGGACACAGCTGAAGGGATACAGGACCTAGAGGAAGATCTGGAAAAGCTGGGGAGGTGATCCAGGATCTGGTAGCTTGGCTTCAATGCCAAGAAATGTAAAGTTATGCATATTGGAGCCAAGATTCCCAGGACAGAGTACTACCTGGGTGGAGTCCGAGCATCTGCATCAGAGGAGGAGAAGGACATGGGAGTGATGATCATTAGTGACCTGAAGCACTCCACGCAGTGCAAGAAAGCAGCAGCAAAGGCAAACAAGATGATGGGATGCATATCTAGGGGGATTAGTAGTAGGTTATACTGCCCTTGTACAGGTCACTGGTACTGCCGCATCTAGAGTATGGAATTCAGTACTGGTGCCCACACCTCAAAAAGGACATCGACCTGCTGGAGAAGGTCCAGAGGAGGGCTACAAGATGATAGCTGGTCAGCAGGGTAAGGCATACGAGGAGAGGTTGAGGGCACTGAACATGTACTCCCTGGAAGACAAAAGAGAGAGTGGGGACATGATTGGGACCTTAAAGTGCTTGAAAGGGATAAATAAGGTTGATAAGAAGAGTCTCTTTAAGTTGGTGGCAACCATAACACGGGGGGGGGGGGCACAGTCTTAAGCTGGAGGGTGGCAGGTTTAGGAGGGAGGTCAGGAAGCACTTTTTCACAGAGAGGGTGGTGGACACTTGGAATGCCCTGCCGGAAGAGGTCATCTCATTGAAGACAGTGGGCAGCTTTAAGAGAGGCTGGGATAGGCATAGGGGCAAGGTAAGGATCATGGGTAGGGAGGATGGGAGGTGTGGGGAGGGGGGTAGAGACATTAGCTCAAGCTGTGGATCCTGCAATACGAGCAGACTTGATAGACCAAATGGCCTTCTTCTGCTGGCTTCTTCGTAAGTTTGTATGTTCATTCATGTTTCACTCTGGCACTCTATGGCCCAAAGGGGACATAAACTACATCTTACACTTCTAAAATGGCACTTGCCAGCCGTGTGTCAATCAGAAACACTCACTGTGTTTACTAAAAGGTCAATACAGTTGGCACAGTAACAAAGGAGTCAGATTCAGTAATAGTAAACAGAGTCCACTACGAAGAAAGGGGGGGGGTTCTAGCAGGGTACCGCAGAGTTCAGTACTGGGTCCGGTCCTTTTTGATGTCTTTATAAATGACATTGCAGAGGGACTGGAAGGAAAAGTATGCCTCTTTGCAGATGACACAAAGCTCTGCAACAGGGTTCATACCTCTCAACTGCCCCTGATTTTCAGGGATGTCCCTGATTTTGCCTCAAAATTTTACTCTGTCCCTCCAAAAATTTGTGTTTCCATGGCTAAATAGTGGGGACTGTAAGCACAAAATAATGTCAAGCATTAAAGTTGCAGACTTGTTCTTTGTTAGAAAATGCATTTTGCACTAAGCCCCATACTCCACCAGCTTTCTGGGTGGATATATCTAATTTTGAAGATGTGTCCCTGATTGTGGTCCTCTGTCCCTGATTTTTTTAAGCAGTGTCCCTGATTTATGAGGCAGGAGGTTGATAGGTATGACAGGGTTGATACGCGGGGGGCGGGGGATGAGAAGGGACTTGGCAAGGTTGGAGGAATGGTCAGAAGTATGACAGCTTAGATTCAATGCAAAGAAGTGCAAAATAATGCACCTGGGAAACAAAAACCCAGGGAAAGAGTACACAATGGGGGTATTAACAACAACACAAATGGAAAGGGACCTGGGGGTAGTCATATCAGATGACCAAAAGGTAAGCAAGCAATGTGAGAAGGCAGTGAGGATGACTGGGGGATACTGGGATGTATATGGAGAGGCATCACCAGTAAAACACAGGACGTTTTTATCCCTCTGTACAGACAGTTGGTGAGACCCCATCTGGAGTACTGCGTGCAGTTCTGGAGACCTCATCTCTACAAGGACATAGACAGGATGGAGGCAGTCTAGAGGAGGGCAACTAAAATGGTGCAGGGTCCGCAACTGAAGCCATATGAAGAGAGACTAAACGAGCTTAGGGTTGCCACCTGTCAGGCCTTTTTGCCTTTTTGTACCTGCTGATCAGGTTTTCAGGGTCCCTATCAGGTAATCTGGTTTTGCTCTGTGCTGGTCAGGTTTCTGAGCCATTTTGGGTGCTCACATACTTTTGAAACCAATTTTGTCATATCGTTCATTGTTTCAGCTATATGTCCAGAGGCGCTTTTACACACAGGGTTTAGGAACGGAGCGAGAATTACCTGTGTAGTGCCATTGTACTCTGTTGCGTTCAGTGTTCCCTTTACACTTCATGAGTATTCCGGCAACCCCTGCCTCCATTTGTTTCGGCTCCCCCACAGAGTTTGCCTCTCTATAGGCTGTTTCTGCAGTGCTACCGGAATGGCTATTTTACACAGCCAGTCGAAATGGAACACATCAGTGCAAACTGCTAAAAGCAGAGATTGTGGTTTGCACGAATGTTCACGAAGGGAATGGAACAGATGCACTTTACACACAAGGGATGCAACGGAATACTGTTTCTGTAACAGTCATTCCATTACAGAAATGTGTGTGTAAAAGCGCCTCAGGTTACAAACAAGTCCTCTTGTCAGTATAGCCCTTTGTTTGTGAAAGCAGTCAGTCTGGGAGGTGTAAAGTGTGGCCATTAACACCATTAGCACTTACTTAACCTAATCTTTTCCACTGCAGCAAAGCTGCCCCCACCTTTTTGTAACAGTAACAGAGCCAGTTGTCTTCCACTTTCATTTCCTGGTAAACATTTTCATATCTAACAGAATTTAGGCATTTTTAAATGTCTTAAATATTTTTTTTTTCCTCAAGAAAAAAAGTATGGTTACTTCTTTGGCTATTAAATGGTACTGTGGACATGAACAGGAAATGGAGCCAGAAAAAGATATAAAGTACAGATAATAGGAAACAATTTCTTTATTATTGTATTATTATATATCCTGTGTACTGTTGTATGCTATTTACAGTATTTCCCCTGTCTCCCCTCAGATCATATCTGTAAATGAGATTAAATGAGATTTCTTTGATCTCTGTATGTTTATCTGGTAAACCAATGTCAATAAATAAATAAATAAATAGGAAGAACCTAGGAAAGTAATTAACAGGTACAGTACAGTATCTTAACATTTTTGTCAAACTGCTACTTTAAAGGGGCACTGTCAGCTTTGCCCCTTGGTTTTGCCTCAGTTTGCAACAATGATTCCACAGGCACATACCTGTACCAATATTAGAGCAGAATGCACCTTCATAAGCAAAAAACTGAACTAATTACCTGCTTTTGTAAAAAAAGCATTATTTCTGCTTACTCGCCAACCGAATGCAAACCCAGCCCACCGGAAGGAGATCCCATGCCGAGAGCGCGGATGTAGTCGGAGCATGGTGCCGAAGTGCGGTTTTTATGGTCTCCATCACAACAAATACATCATTCAGCAGTACTCCGTAATGAAAAGTGCTGCTGGTATTTAAAATTGAATCCCAAGCACCGGTTCAGTCGTAAAACACTTTCAAACTGTGGCACCGAAATCCCATGAATGCGCAATAGCAGCCGGAGGAAAAGATCTCGTGCATGTGCAAGAACGTGTTGCTATTACGCATGCGCGTGATTTCGGTTCCCCAGTTTGAAATATTGAAACATAGCAGTTGACGGCAGATAAGGACCGCACGACCCATCCAATCTGCCTATGAAAGTGTTTTGCGGCTGAACCGGTGCTCGGGATTAAATTTTAAATACCAGCAGCACTTTTCATTGCGGAGTTCTACTAAATGATGTATTTAATGTAATGGGGACCATAAATAGCACACTTTGGCGCCGCCCTCTGACTACATGCGTGTTCTCGGTGTGGGATCTCCTTCTGGTGGGCCGGGTTTGCATTCGGTCCGAAAGTGAGCTGAAATAATGTTTTTTTTACAAAAACAGATAACCAGTTCAGTTTTTTGCTTATGAAGGTGCATTCTGCTCTAATATTGGTACAGGTATGTGCCAGTGGAGTTATTGTTGCAAACTGAGACAGAACCGAGGGGCAAAGCTGACAGCATCCCTTTAAGTGTTGCCTTTTATTGATATAACAAATGGCCTTCTAGGAGGAACAATACATGATGAGCCATGAAAAGGGGTGGGGCTTAGGATCCGGTTTTTGCCTCATCTAAAGGTGGCAACCGTAAACGAGCTTAACATGATTTTGTCATATTTGCCATAGCAAATGGGAGTAGTAACCGGTAGGAGTTGTGAATCAATCTTCTACCACCATTTAAACTGCCAAAAAGTGCTGTTTTCCATGACAAAAATGCTTTTATTTCTGTGCTCTGCTTCATTTGCATAACCCTGCCCCTTTTTTCTCAGTGCTGCAACCCCAACCGTGATATCATGCAAGGGAAACAAAGTTTTTAAGCACTATGTTGAAACAGAGACCTCTGTTGGTCAATCTTGGTATTGCAGACATCCTTTTTCTTTCACAATTTTGAACTTAAAAAGCAGAAGCTGGACAGCAAAGAAAACGAAAAGTAATCTGACCCATAATTACACTCCTGAACTACTTATAGTCATTCAGGCCCTAGAACATAAACATAGAAAAGTATTATCACACTCCCACATTCTGACAGGAGCTGCCACTTCAGACCTGTCACTTCACGAGCAGGCAGTAAAAGTCAAACAACATCTACACAGACCGGCAAATTATCTTTTTGGTCTATCTGCATCACAAAAACAGTTTTCCAGAAACTGTTCTACAGACTGTACTGCTTTAAACACTACCGACATAGAAAACTGCACTTTGATAAGGGAGACAGACAAATCAGCTTTGCACTGTACTCACAATGCCTTGCTACATAGATGTTGACAGCAGATAAGGGCCTACGGCCCACCTAGTGTGCCCATGTGTACACATATTTAGCTTCTTCAAGCTTCTCTAGAACTAGGTTATATGTCTGCATATTAGGTGCTATTCTGCAGTCCCCACTACCAAAATAAGGGACTGCACCTCTGAGTAACGGACATTTAAGTCAACTTTATAATTTACCCAGAATTCCTTGTTGCTGTATATAAAACATTGACAGTTCCCTTGCATTGAAATATAGAAGTGGATGGCAAATAAGGACCGCAAGGCCCATCCAGTCTGCCCATTTTTTCTACCTTATGAATGTGTCATAGGCCTGTACTCTGGCAATGGCCTATCTATAGCCAAGAGGTTAGGGGAACGATGTGTGAACGAGTTTGATACATCCAGCAGACCAGACCTGAGTTTGATTCCCACAACCTCCACTTGTAAACTGTGTGGCTCTGAGCAAGTCACTTAACCACCCAGTGCTCCCAGGTCACCCCTGAAAGCAGGCACTTGTGCCTAGTGGGCCTTATCCGATTACCAAAGACTATTCATACTCATCTGTATTGCTCCCTTATGCCTATCTCATGCCTGTTCAAAGCCCTGCACTGTATTCATATCCACCACTTCCTGAGGTAGGCTGTTCCATGCATCCACCGCCCTTTCTGTGAAAAAGAACTTCCTCACATTACCCCTTAATCGGCCTCCCTCTAATCTCATGCTGTGTCCTCTTGTCCTGCTATTTTTCTTATACTAAAACATGTTAGACTCTTTCACCTTTTTTGTTGCCCTTAAGGTGTTTGAATGTTTCAATCATATCACCTCTCTCCCTCCTTTGCTCTAGGGTATACATATTGAGCTCCGTTAATCTGTCCTCATATGTTTTCTGATGCAGTCCCTGCACCATTTTGGTTGTCCTTCTCTGGACTGCCTCCATTTGGTTAATGTCCTTGTGCAGGTGCTGCCTCCAGTACTGCATGCAGTACTCCAGATGGGGCCTAACCAGTGTCTTGTAAAGAGGGATTATTACCTCCCTCTTATAATAATAATAATAATAAAATGTATTTTTAATGCGCCTTTCCAATATCAAGGTGCAGTACACAGTTAAAATGGTTAAAAACAGTACTACATCATTATAAAACAAACAACCATTATGGTCTGTCATCTTCGGCACCATCACCATAAGCCTTATTCCATAAATAAGTTTTTAGTGCTTGTTTAAAGACCCCCACAGTCATGCACTCCCTAATCCAATGGGGTAGAGAATTCCAGAGGGTTGGTGCCACGAACATAAGAGCCCAGGCCCCAGAAGATTTTAAACACACCCTCGGAATCTCTAGCAACCCCTCATTGGCCGAGCGGAGTTGTCGCTCCGGGGTGTAAGGAACCAGGAGCTCTTTCAGGTAGTCAGGGCCCAGTCCGTGTAGGGCTTTATAAGTCAGTAATCCAACTTTGAAGGTGATCCGCCACTGAACTGGCAGCCAGTGCAGCTCCCGCAGCACTGGTGTGATGTGGGAAGATCGAGGAGTCCCCATCAACAACCGGGCTGCGGAATTCTGCACTAGCTGCAAGCGACGGATATCAACCCCTGGAAGACCAAAGTAAAGGGAGCTGCAGTAATCTAAACGCGAGGTCACAAAGGCGTGGATCAATGTAGGCAGGTCCCCGGATGGAACAAGGTGCTTGATCCTAGCTATGTTCCTCAGATGGTAAAAGGATAACTTAATGACGGCTGACACCTGCAAACGTAGTGTCAGCCCATCGTCAAGAATCACCCCTAGATCTCGCACCTGTTCAGAGATAGGGAGCTCGGCATCCCCAAGGAATAAACCTGTGGAATGATTTGCTCCCCAACCCCCATCCGGCGACCTGGATCCACAACCATCACCTCTGTCCTCCGTGGGTTCAACTTCAACTAGCTAGACTTCATCCAACCTTGGATTTCGATGAGGCAATTATTAAATACCGAGAGTGCTCCATCCTGGTCTGGTGCAAAAGACAGGTAGAGCTGAGTATCATCAGCATAGCAATGAAACTTCAGCCCATACCATCTTACAATGTCTCCGAGGGGAAGCATGCACAGCGCAAACAACATGAGAGACAGCACTGAGCCCTAAGGCACCCCACAAGACAGGGAGATAGGGTCGGAGGAAAAGAAAAACCAATACTACCCTCTGAGTTCTACCAGTGAGGAATGAAGTAAACCATCTGTGGACCAAACCAAAGAGCCCACAGATGAATCTCAGGCGCTCAAGCAGAACCCCATGGTCCACAGTGTCAAACGCTGATGACAGATCAAGCAGAACCAAAATGGACCATTTTTTCTGGTCTCTCGCCATCAGGAGATCATTGAGCACCCGAAGTGCAGTCTCGGTACTGTGCCTCTTTTGGAAACCAGATTGGAGAGGTTCGTAGATGCTATGGATGGTCAGATGGTTCTCCAACTGAGCAGCCACTACTTTCTCAGTCACCTTCCCTACAAAGGGAAGGTTAGAGATTAGCCTGTAGTTAGCGAGAGAGTCTGGGTCCAAAGAAGCCTTCTTCAACAAAGGTGTCACCACTGCCTCCTTCAAGGAGCAGGAGTACTCGCTAGAGTCAAGGGAGCACCAGACTATTTACGTCAGAACCAGGCCGATAACATCACCACAGCCCATTATCAAGGCTGTAGGACCCGGATCATATCCTCTCTAGCACACTGCACTGACAATATAAGCATACACATTGTATAATATATATATTTCTATATAACAAATCACACACGCCCACACACACACACACACACACACACACACACACAAATACAAAAAAAACCCCCAAAAACTAGATAAACATGTGGGGAGTAGTGCAATGTAATGGCTGTGGGGCAGCAGTCTTCCGGGAGTCTTTCTGGAGGCTGAGATGCTGCCCTATTTGCAGACAACTATCTGCCCTGAGGGAGGAAGTTGCCCGTCTTCAGGCCGCACTGGACAGTAGTAGAAACCTTCCCCAGGCCACACTGGACAGTAGGAAGGAACCTCCCCATCCAGGAGCACTAGCGCCACCACCACTACCTCAGAGGTTGTGAAGAAAGCACAGCAGTTGGACCACAGTGGGCTCAGGGAGGGTGAGGAGGTGGAACAGAGGCACACCCAGTCAATTGTTCCACTCCACAATCCATACACCATTCTGGGGGAGCATAGCTCCCCTATGGATGCACCCGAAGAGAAGACTGATGACAATTGTCACAAGGGAGGCCCACAGGGAAAGGAAGCAGCTCCTGGTGGGGGACTCAATTATTAGGGGTATAGAACTGGGGGGATCTGGGAAAACTGAAGTAAGGTGCCTGCCTGGTGCCATGGCTTGGAGGGACAGGAAGCGCATCCTCAGGATCATGAGAACAGCTGCAAGGGATTCTGAGCTGGACGTAATTGTCCACCTAGGGACAAATGACTTGGCTCATCATGAGATTAGAGCAGTGCAGGAGGACATTGCAGAGTTGGGGAGGGATCTAAGACAAGTAGCACACACAGTATCCTTCTCAGAGGTGCTGCATGTCAAAGGCATGGGGGAGGCGAGGGTAATTGGCACCATGCAGTTTAATGAATGGTTGAAAAAATGGTGTGGAGCACAGGGGTTTGGCTTCATTGGGGACTGGGGTTCCACCTGGAGGGACACCAGCCTATACTGGCAGAATGGTCTGCATCTGTCCAGGAAGAGAACAAGTCTTTTGAGCAATCAGTTTAAATGCTTCATTTGCAAGCTTTTAAACTAGTCAAAGGAGGCACTGACAAGCAGCAGGAAAATCCCAGCCTCCCTACAAAACAGGGTACTAAATGAAAAAAGACTGAGGTATAACGGTCAGTGGGGATGCTGCAACAGAAGGTAAAACATCAAAAAATGGAGAGCAATGAGTACCAATGCCCGTAGTCTGGGTAACAAGCTTCCTGAATTAGTGGCCTTGATGGAGGAGGAACATCTGGATATCATGGCAGTCACAGAAACATGGTACACACATAACCATGACTGAGATGTAAACATACCAGGATACACTATCTACCGGAGGGACAGGGAGGGTAAAAGAGGAGGAGTAGCTCTTTACATAAGGGAAGGAATCAAAGCAACAGAACAAAAGGGTAAACAGGGAGGAGAAGAAGCACTGTGGGTAAATTTGGAGACAGGCAATGGCACCACAATACGCACAGGGGTTGTATAAAGACCCCCTTCTAGGGGAGGAAATGGACAGGAAAATGATAGAAAGTATACTTAGAATGGCAGAAAAGGGAGATATTGCTGATGGGTGATCTGAATATGCCAGATGTTAAATGGAGTGCAGTTGCAGCTGCCACTTGAAGGCATGAGTTATTCTAGATGCCCTACAGGGGCATGCCTTAGACAACTAGTTGGAGCCCACTCGAGAGGGAGCAATATTAGACTTGATTCTCTCAAATGGAGATGGAGAGAGGATCACAGATGTAGAAGTGGGTAGCCATCTGGGAACTAGCGACCATCGAACAGTATGGTTCACAATAAACACAGCAATAGAGTCAAGCCATACAAAGACAAAAGTATTGGACTTTAAGAGGGCTGACTTTGCCAAAATGGGTGAGTGCCTAAGGAATGCACTAGCAAATGGGCAGGAAGGAGGGGTGGAAGAACAATGGGGAATAATAAAAACTGCCATCACAGAGGTAACGAGCCTTTGTGTGAAGCAAATAAAACAAGACGATGTAAGAAACCACTATGGTTCTCAAAGGAAGTGGCAGTGAAGGTTCAAGAGAAAAAGAAAGCATTCAGGAAGTACAAGGAATCATAGAATTAGCAGGACAGAGAACTGTATCAGTTAAAGCAAAAGGAGGCTGGGAAGGCAGTCAGAACAGCAAAGGCCCAAACCGAGGAAAAGATAGCCAACTCAGTTAAGAAGGGGGATAAAACCTTTTATAGGTACATCAGGGAGCAAAGGAAGACCAAGGGAGGGATAGTGAGGCTTAATAAAGGGGAGGGAGGGTGGGCAGAGGGAGACTGTGAAAACAGAGATACTAAACAAATATTTTGCTCAGTATTTACAAATGAAGAGGGAGGTACATAAAACAAACAGTAGTAACATTCTGGATACAGAAGTTGATACCAGCCCATTTACAGAAGAAAGGGTTCTGAAAGAACTCTTAAAACTGAAGGTGGACAAAGCAATGGGGCCTGATGGGATTCATCCCAGAATTCTAAAAGAGCTAAGGGTAGAACTAGTGACATCACTGACAACCCATTTTAACAAATCATGGGAGGATTGGGTGGTACCCGAGGACTGGAGGAGGGCAGATGTGATTCCCCTTCACAAAAGTGGGAGCAAGGTAGAAGCAGGAAACTACAGACCTGTTAGTTTAACCTCAGTGATAGGGAAACTGATGGAATCACTTCTGAAGGAAAGAATTGTCGAGTATCTAGAGGCCAGAGGGGCACAGGACCCTAGGCAGCATGGATTCACAGCGGAAGGTCATGCCAGACAAATCTGATAGATTTCTTTGACTGGGTGACCAAGTAGTAGATCAGGAGGGGCTGTGGACATGGCCTACCTAGACTTTAGCAAAGCATTTGACACAGTCCCACACAAAGATTAATATACAAGTTAGCCAGCCTGGGAGTGGGTCCCAGGATGACAGCCTGGGTAAAGAATTGGCTGGAGAATAGGACACAGAGAGTAATAGTAAATGGAGTCCACTCAGAAGAAAGGAGGGTTACTAGTGGGGTACCACAGGGTTCAGTGTTAAGACCGGTCCTCTTCAATGTCTTTATAAGCGACATTGCGGAAGGACTGGAAGGAAAAGTATGTCTCTTTGCAGATGACACTAAGATTTGCAACAGAGTTGATGCACAGGGTGGGGTGGAAAGGATGAGAAGGGACTTGGCAAGGTTAGAGGAATGGTCAAATGTATGGCAGCTTACATTCAATGCTAAGAAGTGCAAGGTAATGTACCTGGGAAACAAAAACTCAGGGGAAGAGTACACAATGGGGGGTGAGATACTACCAACAACAAAAATGGAAAGGGACCTGGGGGTAGTCATATCAGATGACCTAAAGGTGGGCAAGCAATGTGAGAGGGCAGCAAGGAGGGCTGGGGGGATACTGGGATGCATAGGGAGAGGCATCACCAGTAGAAAACAGGAAGTTATTATCCCTCTGTACAGACAGCTGGTGAGACCCCATCTGGAGTCTTGTGTGCAGTTCTGGAGACCCAATCTCCTAAAGACATAGACAGGATGGAAGCTGTCCAGAGGAGGCAACTAAAATGGTGCAGGTCTGCACCGAAGACATATGAAGAGAGCTTAAGGAGCTTAATATGTATAGCCTCAAGGAAAGGAGGAGGGGGACATGATAGAAACTTTCAAGTACCTCAAGGAATCAACAAAGTCCAAGAGGGTAGCATCTTTCAAAAAAAGAGTGTGCAAGAACAAGAGGGCACAATTTGAAGATGGGGGCGGCTCAGAGGTAATTTAAGAAGTATTTTTTCAGAGGAGAGGGTTGTGGATGCATGGAGCGGCCTTCCGGAGGAGGTTGTGGAGTCAAAATCAGTGGTGGAATTCAAGCATGCATGGGACAGTCATAAGGCAATTCTGGGGGGTTGGGGTAAGAAGAAGTAGGCTGCTGGTTAACTAGGATCTGCAGCTTATCCAGTAGGTAGGGAAATGGGCAGACTGGGTGGGCCAAGCGGTTCTTATCTGCCGTCAAATTCTATGTTTCTATGTTTCTATCTAAACTACAGCTTGTAGTGTGCATACCCTGGACAATCCTCATTACATCCATGATTTCCGGCCGTTCGAAGGAACTCCAGGAAAAAAGAGGGATAGTGACCAAGCACTGAGCCACGGCAACTCCCATAGAGTGCGCTGCACGGGTCTCCGTCCTGATGTCAGCCACCTTATCCTGATGTCAGCCACCTTATCTGCAAAGAACCGAGCAAGCTCATCACACTGCAATTGTGAAAAAGCTCTACGAACTTGTAGACAGGCTGGGTTGCACAGCCTGTCCACAGTTCGAAAGAGCTGAGCTGGTCGGTTCTGGCAGCAGCAATTTCCCTGAACAGGAATTCTGCCTTCTTACAGGAAAGTGCTGACTGATAGAGTCTATAATGCTCTAGCAGTCTAAGATAGTCGGTATCTAAGCCGGATCTCCACTAGCACCGCTGTAACCTGCGTCCTAGTCGCCGCATTTCCCTCAAGTCCCCATCAAACCATGGGGACCGAGGGCGAAGGGAGAGAGGATGCACATGGACTGGAGCAATGGAATTCAGTGCAGAGGTAATGGCCTTATTATATGCCAGAACCAAAACCTCCAGATCCCTGCTCGCCACAGGAAATTCTGATAGATCAAGTACCGCAGTTAGACCATCAGGAGTCAAATCCTGTAAAGGGTGGCGGTACTTGACCATCTCCACAGGGGCTGGCCTATGAAGAGGGGTGCAAAAATTGAATCGCACAGTGTAATGGTCCGACCATCTGACAGGTTCCACCCCCACATCAGAGGCCTCCATCCCCAGGAGGAAAACCAGGTCAAGGGAATGGCCATGTTTATGAGTGGCAGAGGTAACCACCTGTGTGAGGCCAGATGAATTCATCAATTGGAGAAAGTGTTGTCCAAATTGAGAAAGTTTGTCGTCGATCCAGGCATTGAAGTCACCCAGGACCATCAGCCTGGGTGACTCAAACACCAAGTCGACCACGAAGTCTGCCACTTCGTTAAGGAATAGCTTCTCGTCCCTGGGTGGACAGTAGATGAGAGCCATCCTATAGCCCCCACCTGCCACTACGACACATTCAAATGATCTGGTCTCCTCAACTAGGACACTTGTGAGATCCAATTCGGTCTTGAAACAGACCGCAACCTCTCCTGCGGTTCAATCTCGGTTGGTGTATCACCGAATACCCAGCCGGAACTACCGCCTCAAGTACGTGGCCAGCATTACCACCCAGTCAGGTTTCGGTGATGCATGCCAGATCCGTTGTACCCACCAAGTCCGCGACAATGGCAGTCTTGTTCACAACAGATCTGGCATTGCATAATACAGTCCGAGTTGGACAGAACTCCTGGGTTGCCCCAGCCACCTGGCCACCATTGATGGAGGTGCCCTTGGGTATGGGGACCAAACAAGGAGACCCAAGTTCTAGTCTCCATTTTGCCCCAGGGCGCCTTCTGGGCTTAACTACCTCAATGTGAGTGCCCGCTCTTCCACCTCCGCTGCTCACACCCCACCCCTCCCACCCTCCTGCAGGCAATACCCAAGGCCCGCGCGTTGATAGGTGGAAAAAGCAATGGTGGGGAAAAAAGGAGCAGAGGGTGAATAGCGCATGACCTGGGGGGTAGAACAGTGATGCATATCCCAAACCCCAAACATGGCACGGGAAAAGCCAAAACACTTCCAATCTAGCTTAAGAACACAGATCTATACAAACAAAAATCTAAATAAATAATATAAAAACGAAAACGAAAACGAAAACTAAACAGGATGTTAAGTCACCATCAGGAATTGCTTTCAGGAAATAAATGTTCAAACAATAAACTAAACAAACAATATAATTAGTTGGGCTCACAAGTCCTCTCACTACCTGGATGCCCAACCTAACCGGGCACTCTCACTGCTCGGAATACAAAAAACTTCCAACATAGACTAAATAAACAATACAAATTAGTAGGTAACCAGGACCTGTCACTCCCAGGGTGCCCACAAAATCGGGCACTCTCACTGCTCGGACTACAAAAAAACAACAGTTTTAATTCCCAGACTTGTGATACCCCTACTAATACACCCCAACATCCCTCTAACCTTACCTACTGCTTTAGTGGTCTGCTTGGATGATTTCAGGTAATCTGTGATGATGATGCTCTACGCTCCCTCGACCCAAACAAAGGCAAGTGCCTGCAAGGTCTGGACACCAAACTCCTCTTCCTATCAGCCCCTGCAATAGCCTCCACCCTTGCTGACCTACTAAACCTCTCCTTCGCCATGGTGAAAACTCCAGCTGCCTGGAAGGAAGCTGTAATCATCCCCCTACCTAAAGGGGGCAACCCATCTGAGCCAGGCAACTACCGACCTATCTCCCTCTTACCGGCCATGGTCAAGCTGCAAAAGCAGCTCGTATTCACCCAGCTAACACAGTTCCTCGACTCCACCTCTTTCTTCACTCCATTCCAGTCGGGTTTTCGCTAAAATCATTCCACCATCACAGCTTTGCTAAGGCTCACTAACAATACCTCCTTGGGCATGGACAAAGGCCTCGTCACCTCTGCTATTTTTATTGACCTGGCCAAAGCCTTTGGTACCGTGTCCCACTCTAAACTTCTCTCAAAATTGCAACAAGCAAGCCTCTCCCAGCCTGCCTCTAACTGGTTCCAATCTTATTTGTCAGGTAGAGTGCAGACTGTAAAAATTGGCCCTCACATCTCTTCCCCGCTACCGGTGAACATGGGGGTTCCCCAGGGCTCTGTCCTGGGCCCCCTACTTTTCTCTATGTTCTTAAACGATCTGCCTCAAGTCTGCTCTAACTCAGCGTTACAAATGCACGCGGAGGATACAGTACTGTACACCTCTGGCCCCTCTACCGATGACACAATTGCATCTCTTCAACTGGATTTCGATGCCGTACAAACTTGGCTCAGGTCCAACCAGCTTATCCTAAATGCCAAGAAAACTGTCTCCATAACCTTCGGCACCCATCCCAAGTTATCCCGGCCAGCAGCCCCCCCCGTCTTCCACACCCTGGATGGCTCAAACCTAGATTCCTGCACCTCCTTCAGGTACCTAGGGGTATGGCTAGATCAACACCTTGATTTTCATGCCCACATCGAATCACTACAGAAAAAACTTCACCCTAAATTAGGAGCACTGAACCGGCACAAAGGCTCCCTTCCCACCTCTGTTAGAAGGGAGCTAGTCCTCAAAATGATCCTCCCCATTTTTGACTACGGGGACATGGTCTACAGTGCTGCCCCTCCATCTACCTTGGCCAGACTGGACCCCCTCTATCACTTGTTCTGTCGTTACGCACTCGACTGCCCTCCCTCCACCCATCACTGTGACCTGTGCAGCGCCCTCTCCTTCCCATCTTTAGAGTCTCGGCGTAAACAACATTGTACTAATCTTATCTACAAATACTGGTCAAATACCCTCCCCCTCTACCTCAGCTGTGCTCTATCAATCCAACCACCCCCTGCCTACCCCCTCAGAGCTTCTGATCCAAAACAGCCCCATGTACCTTTCATGCGCACCTCTAAGGGCCAAATGGCCTTCATGCATCGACTGCCAAAACTATGGAATGAGCTACCTGCAGACATCAGGCTCTCAGACTCCCACTGGGCTCTCAAACCACGCCTGAGGTCCCACTACTCTGATGCTTGTAATTGCCACCCGTTGATTTAGCTGCCATATATAATAATTGCCTTTGAACCTGTTGTCTGCTGTCTACCCACACTGTGTACTATGACTACTGTTAGCTAGTCTAGACCTATGTAACACTGATGTACTGTGATTTACTGTATCTATTTTCTGACCTATGTAACCCCAGGTCGCATCTGGAAACGAGCGGTCCCTGCTCAGTATGCTTATCTGGTAAATCTCTTAAATAAATAAATAAATAAATAAAATAAAAATGATGCCCAAGTCTCTTTCTTCCCCTGTGATTGCCAGCAACTCCCCTCCCAGCCTATAGGTGGCTTCAGGGTTTCTCTTCCCTATGTGCATGAACGTGCACTTCTTTGCATTAAACCCCAGTTGCCACTCTTCTGACTGTTTTGCCAGTTTATCCAGCTCTCTTCTCATTCTGCCCACCCCATCTGGAATATCTACTCTGTTGCAGATCTTGGTGTCATCTGCAAACAGACAAATGTTACCCTCCAGTTCATCTGCAATGTCACTGATGAAGATATTGAAGAGGACTGGTCCCAGGATTGATCCCTGAGGTACCCCACTTGTGACTTACACCTCTTCTGACTATATACCATTTACCATCACTCTCTGTTTTCTGTCCGCCAACCAGTTTACCACCCAGTTGACCAACTTATGACCCACCCCGAGCCTACCTAGCTTATTAATCAATCTTCTATGTGGAACAGTATCAAAAGCTTTGCTGAAGTCAAGGTAGGCGACATCAACTGCACCCCCTTAGTCCACCACTCTGGTTACCCAGTTAATGAAATCTATGAGATTAGTTTGACAGGACCTTCCTGTTGTAAACCCATGCTGTCTTGGATCCTGTGCTCCTATGGATTCCAGGTGTTGCACTATCCTTTCCTTAAGGGGTGCCTCCATAATCTTGCCCACTACTGAGGTAAGACTAACTGGTCTGCAGTTCCCTGCCTTCTCCCTGCTACCACTCTTGTAGAGCGGGATCACATGAGCACTTTTCCAGTCTTCTGGGACCTCTCCTGTGCTCAGAGACTCACTAAACAGTTTTGATAATGGCTCTGCTAGTTCCACCCTTAGCTCCTTTAGTACCCTGGCATGTATGCCATCAGGTCCCATTGCCTTGTCCTCCCTGAGCTTAGCGAGCTCATGTAGGACCCTTTCTTTTGTGAAGGGACTTGTGCACACCTCCCTCCCCCTGTGCCCATGGGGCTGAGCTGTGGGTCCTGCCCTACGTTCTCCTCAGTAAATACTGAGCAGAAGTATCTATTTAGGATAGATGCTTTTCTTTGGTCCTCCTCCACACACACTTCCTCTTATCCCCATGACGTCATTCTGGGGGTGTGGTCGCACACAAAAAACTGGAGGGCATGCAGAAACAAAAACATACAAAAAAATTATTATGGCAGATTGTTTTACAAAACAAATTGCAGCTTCAGCATCTGAAGCATGGGTGGCAATGGCATACTATGTGAAACAGGCAATTGTGGAAAGTGACTAAATCACTTTAATATGTGTTCCCTTGAGGAAAGGAGGGAGGGGAGACATGATAGAAACTTTCGAGTACCTCAAGGGAATCCACAAATTCCAAGAGGGTAGGATCTTTCAGAAAAAGAGGTGTGCAAGAACAAGGGGGCACAATTTGAAGATGGGGGGACAGCTCAGGGGCAACGTGAGGAAGTATTTTTTCATGGAGAGGGTGGTGGACACATGAAACTGACTTTCTGAGGAGGTTGTGGGGTCAAAAACATTGGGGGAATTCAAGAATACATGGGACAGACATAAGGCAATTACAGTGGGGGGGGGGACGATGTAGGCTGTTGGTTAACTAGAATCTGCAGCTTGAGGGATGTCCGGTGCAACCTTCCGGTTGATGGCAGCCTGATTTTTTTGCCCTGCTCCACCACCACCTAATTTATGGATAAACAGCTGCTGTTCGCAAAATAAAACCATTATTAGATCACGACATGGCTACCAACAGACCGAAAGGGGATGTAAATAGATTCGGTGTCCTACCGGTAGAGGAAGAATGCTTTAACCATGCCATGACAGACTCAGAGGCCTCAGTCATCTTGCACCGATCCTCTCAGTCTTCCACTTCTAGGCCCAAGAAGAACAAGGGCAAAACATTAAACAAAATGGATGATAAACTCGACCGTAGTTTGCCAGAACTTCAAGAAATCAAAACAGACTTCCAAACCTGCAAAGCAGAGCATGAAGAACTCCACACAGATGTGAATACGTTGCAAACCATGATGTCGCAGATTGAGAAGACGTCCGCCATACATGGCGAGACCTTAGCCCATACACAATCAATGCTAGCCTAGCTTGTGGAAGTATGTTGGGCCTTGGGAGAGTGTCAGGAAGATGTGGAGAACCACCAGCGCTGTAGGAATCTTCATATTTGGGGACTCCCTGAAGACAGTGAGGGCACCAACATCAGGGATTTCACAGATGCACTTCTCCACACTACCTTGAGATTAGACGGGAACTTTCAACCGGAAATTGGGTGGGTGCATAGTGTCTTGGGACCCAAACCATCCCACTCTGGGGCTCATCCCCATTCGATTATTATCAGATTCCTTAGGTATTCCGCAAAGGAGTTGCTATTAAGGAAATCCTAGGAACAAGGCAAAACCTTCAATGCGGCAACCAGAATTTTCTTCAACAATGACTATGCACCCACAACAATGCAGTATCAATGAGAATGTATACCCCTTTTTCCGGTGCTCCACCAACTAAATCTGAAATTCTGCAACCCCTACCCTGCAAGACTAATCATCCAATATCCTAATGGCCAACAAACTCATGAAAATGCCTTCTCAGCTATCGAAGATTTGAAGCAACAAGGATTTGAGCTTCCAACATGCATGGCTTTACCTCAGCATCTCCAACCGGCCCATGCATCTAGAAAAACCATACAGGCTCCTGATCCTAGATCCCAGCAGGCCTCTCTTGAATCTATAAAATGAATCCTGTCTCAATACATGGCAAAGGACACATAAACCTACATGATTATGAAACATTAACCCTGATCCAAGTGGGTAGAGTGAGTCTTATTTTATCTCTCCTGGTCATGTGCTGTCTAGGGACCCTCTCTCTTTCGGGTTGGTAGGCAGAGTGGGGGGTATCTGGGCCCCTCGATCTGACCGCTCTGGTGGGTGATAGGGGAGTAGGAGTCCTGGCTCTCATCCTTGATTCGACTGTAATATTTAGTATTCAAATAGCAGGAGACTACTGTCGGGGACTGATTAGCTACCGGTGAGAGGTCCGCTGACAGAATAAGAAGGCTTCTGAAATCAGTGAAGGGCAAATAATTGGAGCTTATTTGGGCCACCAAGCAGTGCCAAATAATAAATAAGGTAATGGGGGAAAGCGAGGCAGTGTCTCCCTTGGATGGGGGGAGTGAGGCCAGTGTAATCTCCCGCTGATGGGGAGCGAGGCAGGGCGTAATCTCCCGCTGATGGGAGGAGGAGGCCGTGTAATCTCCTGCTGATGGGAGGAGCGAGGCGGTGTAATCTCCGCTGATGGGGGAGTGAGGCGGGTGTAATCTCCCGCTGATGGGGGAGTGAGGCGGTGTAATCTCCGCTGATGGGGAGTGAGGCAGTGTAATCTCCGCTGATGGGGGAGTGAGGCGGTGTAATCTCCGCTGATGGGAGGGAGTGAGGCAGTGTAATCTCCCGCTGATGGGAGGAGTGAGGCAGTGTAATCTCCCGCTGATGGGGAGGCGAGGCCAGTGTAATCTCCCGCTGATGGGAGGAGTGAGGCAGTGTAATCTCCCGCTGATGGGGAGGGCCGGAGTGTAATCTCCCGCTGATGGGAGGGTGAGGCAGTGTAATCTCCCGCTGATGGGAGGAGTGAGGCCGAGTGTAATCTCCCGCTGATGGGAGGAGTGAGGCCGGTGTAATCTCCCGCTGATGGGGGGTGAGGCAGTGTAATCTCCCGCTGATGGGAGGAGTGAGGCCGGTGTAATCTCCCGCTGATGGGGGAGCGAGGCAGTGTAATCTCCCGCTGATGGGGGCGGAGCGGAGTGAATCTCCCGCTGATGGGAGGAGGGCAGTGTAATCTCCGCTGATGGGGGCGAGGCGGGCGTAATCTCCGCTGATGGGGGGTGAGGCAGGTGTAATCTCCCGCTGATGGGGGAGTGAGGCAGGTGTAATCTCCCGCTGATGGGAGGAGTGAGGCAGTGTAATCTCCCGCTGATGGGAGGCGAGGCGTGTAATCTCCGCTGATGGGAGGCGAGGCGGGTGTAATCTCCCGCTGATGGGGGAGCGAGGCAGTGTAATCTCCGCTGATGGGAGGAGGCGAGGCGGGTAATCTCCCGCTGATGGGAGGCGGGCGGTGTAATCTCCGCTGATGGGAGGCGGGCGGGTGTAATCTCCGCTGATGGGGGGAGGCGAGGCAGTGTAATCTCCCGCTGATGGGGGGCGAGGCGGTGTAATCTCCCGCTGATGGGAGGCGAGGCGAGTGTAATCTCCCGCTGATGGGGGGTGAGGCAGTGTAATCTCCGCTGATGGGAGGAGTGAGGCGGGTGTAATCTCCCGCTGATGGGGGAGTGAGGCAGTGTAATCTCCGCTGATGGGAGGAGTGAGGCGGTGTAATCTCCCGCTGATGGGAGGAGTGAGGCGGTGTAATCTCCCGCTGATGGGAGGGGTGAGGCGGTGTAATCTCCCGCTGATGGGGGGAGGCGAGGCAGTGTAATCTCCCGCTGATGGAGGAGTGAGGCAGTGTAATCTCCGCTGATGGGAGGGAGGGCAGTGTAATCTCCCGCTGATGGGAGGAGTGAGGCGGTGTAATCTCCCCTGATGGGGAGGCGAGGCGGTGTAATCTCCCGCTGATGGGGGGGCGAGGCGGTGTAATCTCCCGCTGATGGGAGGAGTGAGGCAGTGCAATCTCCGCTGATGGGGGAGTGAGGCAGTGTAATCTCCCGCTGATGGGGGCGAGGGCAGTGTAATCACCCGCTGATGGGGGGGCGAGGCAGTGTAATCTCCCGCTGATGGGAGGTGAGGCAGTGTAATCTCCCGCTGATGGGAGGCGAGGCGAGTGTAATCTCCCGCTGATGGGAGGTGAGGCAGGTGTAATCTCCCGCTGATGGGAGGCGGGCAGTGTAATCTCCCGCTGATGGGAGGAGAGGCGGGCGTAATCTCCCGCTGATGGGAGGCGGGCGGTGTAATCTCCCGCTGAGAGGAGGCGAGGCAGGTGTAATCTCCCGCTGATGGGGGCGAGGCGGAGTGTAATCTCCCGCTGATGGAGAGGCGAGGCAGTGTAATCTCCCGCTGATGGGGAGGAGCGGAGTGTAATCTCCGCTGATGGGGGGTGAGGCGAGTGTAATCTCCCGCTGATGGGAGGAGTGAGGCAGTGTAATCTCCCGCTGATGGGGGGAGGCGGTGTAATCTCCCGCTGATGGGAGGGGAGTGAGGCGAGTGTAATCTCCCGCTGATGGGAGGAGTGAGGCCGATGTAATCTCCCGCTGATGGGAGGGAGTGAGGCAGTGTAATCTCCCGCTGATGGGAGGAGTGAGGCCGGTGTAATCTCCCGCTGATGGAGGAGTGAGGCAGTGTAATCTCCCGCTGATGGGAGGAGTGAGGCGAGTGTAATCTCCGCTGATGGGAGGAGTGAGGCAGTGTAATCTCCGCTGATGGGAGGCAGGCGTGTAATCTCCGCTGATGGGAGGAGGAGGCGGTGTAATCTCCGCTGATGGGAGGGAGTGAGGCGGTGTAATCTCCCGCTGATGGGGGATGAGGCAGTTGTAATCTCCCGCTGATGGGGAGGAGGCCGGAGTGCAATCACCCGCTGATGGGGGGCGAGGCGGAGTGTAATCTCCCGCTGATGGGGGAGTGAGGCAGTGTAATCTCCCGCTGATGGGGGCGAGGCGGGTGTAATCTCCCGCTGATGGGGGGAGTGAGGCAGTGTAATCTCCGCTGATGGGAGGGTGAGGCCGAGTGTAATCTCCCGCTGATGGGGAGGCGAGGCGAGTGTAATCTCCCGCTGATGGGAGGAGTGAGGCGGTGTATCTCCAGCTGATGGGAGGAGTGAGGCGGGTGTAATCTCCCGCTGATGGGAGGAGTGAGGCGGTGTAATCTCCCGCTGATGGGAGGTGAGGCGGTGTAATCCCCGCTGATGGGGGGCAGGGCGAGTGTAATCTCCCGCTGATGGGAGGGAGTGAGGCAGCGTAATCTCCCGCTGATGGGAGGAGTGAGGCGGTGTAATCTCCGCTGATGGGAGGAGTGAGGCCGGTGTAATCTCCCGCTGATGGGAGGCGAGGCGGTGTAATCTCCGCTGATGGGGGAGTGAGGCCGGAGTGTAATCTCCCGCTGATGGGAGGGAGTGAGGCCGGAGTGTAATCTCCCGCTGATGGGAGGGAGTGAGGCCGGAGTGTAATCTCCCGCTGATGGGAGGGAGTGAGGCCGGAGTGTAATCTCCCGCTGATGGGAGGGAGTGAGGCCGGAGTGTAATCTCCCGCTGATGGGAGGAGTGAGGCGGTGTAATCTCCCGCTGATGGGAGGGGTGAGGCAGTGTAATCTCCCGCTGATGGGGAGTGAGGCAGTGTAATCTCCCGCTGATGGGGGGAGAGGCAGTGTAATCTCCGCGGATGGGGAGGTGAGGCAGTGTAATCTCCCGCTGATGGGAGGAGTGAGGCCGGTGTAATCTCCGCTGATGGGAGGAGTGAGGCAGTGTAATCTCCCGCTGATGGGGGAGTGAGGCAGTGTAATCTCCCGCTGATGGGGAGGCGAGGCGTGTAATCTCCCGCTGATGGGAGGGAGTGAGGCGGGTGTAATCTCCAGCTGATGGGGGGAGTGAGGCAGTGTAATCTCCCGCTGATGGGGGAGGCGAGGCCGAGTGTAATCTCCCGCTGATGGGGAGGCAGGCAGTGTAATCTCCAGCGGATGGGGAGGGGGCGGCAGTGTAATCTCCCGCTAGATAGGGATCTCTGATGCATTTAATATTTCTCCCTCTAAAACAGGCCGTTGGGTGGAGGGGTGTAAAACTCTGGGGAGCCGGGTCTATACCCTTATCCGCCAACAACAGGATGGACCTGGCAGATAGGATAATGCCTAAAAGAATGGAAAACTTCTGGTGCCCAGGCTCATCAGTAAAAGCCCTGCATAGTTTAAAAGCCAGTTATTACTGAATGATTAAGTATGCACCCGCCTCTCAACGTGACACTCCCCAGGAGATCCCCCCACTATGGGGGGGCTTTTGAAGGGATGTGCAAATGAGGATGGACCATTCACCCTAGAAGAGACACTAGGGGGCTGAGTAGTAAAGATTGACAAGCTGGTCCCTGCTTACCTACCCGACTGCGGAGTGGGGAGGGGGGCCCTCGGTGTCTCCCACAGCCTTGGGGAAGGATCTTTTAAAGGGTTCTCCCCCTGAGTCTGTACTTGTGCTGCCTGGCCTGGGAGAGGGTCATGGATGGCCACACTAGAGAGCTCACACTGCAACAATAGGTCAGGGGAAGCAGGAAGGGGTGGTGGTGGTGGACTGACCTGTGAGGACACTTGCATAGCTGTGAGGAATTAAGACACTGAAGGATTTCAGAGATGGGCCTTTAATTTCCCCCAAAACAGAGGAAGAGCCTGATGACAAAAGATGAGATAGCGAGAGCCTCGTGGGAGGGGAAAAAGAGTACTGAGAGGAGGAGGGAGGGAGGGGTTGGTACTCTCCTCTTCTCATTTTCCTACTTCATTCTTTTATAACAAGAAGGACTTATGGATATGGTGACTCCCTGTTTTAAAAATCTAATTTAGAGGATACTGAATCTGGGAGGAAGACAGGTACGCAAACTCCCATGAAACATAGCAATATAGTACACCCCATTCCCTTTTACTCGTCCAGCAGTGGGGGGATGTGCGGGAGATGGACTGCCTGCTAGGAGAAGATGCTAGGAGAAGATTCTCCCTATTTGCCCTTGCCCCTTACCCACATCTATGTTCGTTTCTTTGATACCATTAATTTGGCTCCAAATATCTTACCCTCTCCTCACAAATTTAAAAGGGGAGAATTACCCCTTGGGGCCTTCTTCGAAACAAGGAGCTTATTCGGGTGTGCCGACAGGGGTGGGGGAGGGGAGCCGGGACAACTGTCCTGGGCCAGGTGGCTCAGGGGGGCCTGAATGCAGCAGCAATACTGCCGACACCATAGCAGAACCTCCTTCAACTGTCTGCACGGTGATTTATAGCATACAACACTGGCTTTTCTACAGTGTGTCAGTCAGATCCTGGGATGAGAGTTCCCCAGTCTGCATTGCTCTGCAGTGAGAGTGCAGTGCTGGGGGTGGGGGTGGGGGCTGCTAAGCAGTTCTGAGTTGAAAGTGTCCGTGTCCGGTCCCCATGGTAACTGCCATGGACTTGTACTGACTGACTGGCCTGCCTGTGACCCCTGGAAGCAGCTGCTGCAGGCAATTATCCCCAGACATTTCCTTGGCGGGTGTTTACACATCTCAGTTGCCTGCGGTAAAAAATGTGGCTCTGCTTCTTTTGCAAACTAGCTGTGTCTGTTGTTTGCTGGTTCTTAATCTCCAACAGTAGATTAAGTTGGATCAGGTCCGGGCGGGCCATGGGCGGGCGTCGTGACTGTCGATCAGGTCAAACAATGATCCCCTCTCTCAGAGTCTGGCTAACAATGCCAGCTGCATAAGGTAAAATATGATTTTTATTAAAATAGTCTTGGTAGCTGAGCCGTAGGGTGTGTTAAAGGCAGACTGTAAGTGGTATTGTTCTGCCATTCAGTTCCCCAATGTCAGTTCATGGGTCTAAGTAGGAGTATATGTCTTTCCTGGGGAAACTTCTGAAATAAATATAGCATTATTGATTCTATGGTCAGACCCTGATAGGGAGCTAAGAGCTCATCCAGGCCGAGTGGTGGAGAGGATTTATGCTGATGCCCAGGTGGTCGGATACCTATTGTGTGTTTCTTTTTATTTGCACGTAGTGGTGGAGGACATTCTGTTCTGCACAATCACCAGGCTATAGTGCCAGCATTACGGCACTGCCCTATACATGGGTAGAAGGGGGTCTGGATGGGTGCTGACGTTCAAAAGGGCACAGGGCAAAAAAGGTGCTATGTGCAAACTGCCCACAAATGTGCTGTTGGAATCATGGGGTAAAGGGGTGCCCCCCACTGCTCACTTAACGCAACACAGGGGATACTTATTTTCATCTGTCAAATGCTGGAGGGTCTGCCGTAGGAAGGGCAGAGGATGGGGGGGGCCTGGCCCAAAAGGTGTGTCCCAGGCCTGGAACTTTCTATCAGCACCTCTGAGCGTATTCCCCGATTCAGCAGACTAATGATCTGCTACAGACGGCTCAATCACCAACAGGGCCGACTATGGAAGTCACAGTACCACAGTATTATATGTATACAGTTAGGTCGAGCGGATCTCTCAGCTGACCATTTTCAGAATTTTCCAGCTGGCAGCAGTTGTTACATGACAATTCCAGTAGGAGGCACAATGTTAAATATTTACCTTTGTACTGTTTCCATTACTTGTTCCAGTTGATTATTGAGTTATTATTAGACTTTTTGGGAAAAGAGGTAGGCAGAGCAGTTGACAACAGAGATTATAGTCTGTGGCCATCAGGCTTGTGAAAAAAATCAGGAGGCTCTGGGACACTACAAAAACTCAAGGCCTCGGGGAGATGTTATCATCCCTGTGCTGGGAAATGATACAGTCACGGTCAATTAAGGTGGTCTCCCAGAATGTTAATGGCCTCAGTAGCCTGATCAAAACAAGGAAGATTATCTCCCAATTTAAAAAACTCCACCCCCATTTAATTTTATTACAGGAGACTCATTTGTCACAAATTGAACATCAGAAATTAACCAAATTGGATATGAAACACATCATTGCCATTCATACTCCACAGGCAGGAGAAGGGGAACAGTAATATTACTGCCAAAGAACTCCCCTTTTTGCCTGCAGGATTCTTATTGTGACAGGGATGGTTTTACCATGCCGCCGCGACATCAAACACGGAGACATCCCCGACAGTGACAGCTGCAGTGCCGACTGTTGGCATTGCAGTTTCCGGGATGCCTCCATGTTTCTACCGGGGCTGAGCCCCTCGAACTCTATTGGGGATTCCCCCCCACACCCCCTGGTCTCTAGGATTGACATTGGGGGAGGGGCACACACCCTACGGGGCAGTCTTGGGTGATGGTCTTCATGGTGGAGGGATCACTGTGATGATGGTATACCAACAGGGAGGGTTGCCTAGCCATGGTAAAGGGTACATGGTGGGGAAGGCAGTACATGGTGGGCAGTGTTTATATTGCACTGGGGGCCGACACTTCAGCACACCGTTTGTTCAATCAAATCTTGCAGTTTAAACAAGGGGTCCTATTTTTGGGGGGCAATTTTAATCTGTTGATAGAGACAGGTAAAGACAGTACTAACACTCAATCGCATAGAGCAACCACAGGGCAATGTCATGGGAGAAGATTGATAAAGGATTTACGCCTAATTGGTGTGTGGAGGCACCAGAATCTAATAGGCAGGCAATACACATTTTATTCAGGCGCACATCGCACTTATTCTCAAATAGATTACTATTTAATCACAGGAGAACATATGGATCTTATAAAAAAATATGACCATTCAACTGATCTTATTATCAGACCATACCCCAATAGTAACAGAACTCCACACAACAGAAGAATGGACTCCCAGGCGGTGGCATTTTAACAATACCCTGCTGAGAGATGCAGACTTTTTAGAAATGGTATGGACACACCTCCAACAAATTCTAACTGAGAACACTTTTCCAGACATAACCTCAGGGTTAGCATGGGACACGACAAAGGTCATGCTGAGGGGAGAACTGACTAGCTATGCTGCACACAAAAAATGTCAGGGAGAACAGAGATAGAAAAAAATTGGAACAGGAGTTAGAGATATTGAAAGCTGTCCTTTCTGAGGGAGGCCCGTCGGCCCTTCCCCAGATACAAGAAGTAGAAGCTCAGCTACAATATGTACTCACCTATATAACTGAATTGGCCCTCCTCTGCCTTAAACAGAAGTTTTATGAAGGGGATGCCAGAGCCTCGAAGATCCTTGCATTTCAGCTATGGCACCAGCAAAAGCAGTCCCGAATCACAAAGCTTAAACATCCAAGGATGAACAAATTGTTGAATAGAACAAAAGACATCCTGGAAGGCTTTAGGTCCTATAATTTATTGTTGTTTATTGTTCTAGGAATTAATACCTTTGAGCCAAAGGCTCTTTTACAAAGGTCCCACGTCAACTGAGTACAAAACAAGTTAAGTTAACTAGAAAGGCAAAATAAGTTAAGTTATGACAAAATTGTCAGAAATGACACATAACCTTAAAATTGACAAATTTAGTATAAGACAAGGGAAACAAAATACTCTTCATATAACAAAAACAAAATAGATTATGGGGAAAAGACTCTAGAGAAAACTGTACTATTTGAAGAAATAAGAGGAGGTAAGGGAAGCGGACAATAGTGAGAAAAGAGCCTCACATATGCCTTTGTCAAGAAATGTAGTAAGGAAAGAGAAAGAAGAAAAATAAATGATTTAATCAAGGCAGTCACAGGAGCTGGAGGCAGCGAGGTGAGAGTGGAGCTGAGATTTGAAGACTCCTAGGGGGGTGGAGGGGGAGATGAGAGTATTGATGGCATTTAGCCAGCTGGGGGCACGATAAGCAAATGATCGTTGACCCTGAGTTGTCCGGCATCAGGGAACCTGGAGAGGTTGATGATTCGATCCTCTGGTGAGACGAATGCAGGATTCGGGTGTAGCAGGTCTTGGATACACGGAGGGGTAAGGCCCATGGTTGATTTTTTCGCCATCAAGCAGGTAAGGTACTTTAAGCGGTTTGATAGTTGCAACCAACCAATTTCAGTGTAGAGCTCACATGTGTGAGTGCGTTTATGAGCACCAGTGAGCAGTCGACAGGCCTTGTTGAGGGAGGTTGTAATGCGCTTAAGAGAGGTGGTTGATGCAGACCCATATATAATTAAGCCATAGTCAATGATTGAGATGACAGAGCTTTGAATAGCAATCCTTAATGCAGACTGGGTGAGGAATTGTCGGTTCCGGAACAGGATACCAATATGCTGATTTGCCACTTTCGCTGACTTATCGATGTGGGTTGCAAAGGTTAGGCCTTGATCAAAGGCGAT
Organism: Neoceratodus forsteri; assembly: GCA_016271365.2. NCBI lineage: Eukaryota > Metazoa > Chordata > Ceratodontiformes > Ceratodontidae > Neoceratodus > Neoceratodus forsteri. The sequence continues at coordinate 1,174,109,222 of CM057451.1, read as the reverse complement.
TCCAAGATATTTAAAGGTAGTCACTTGTTCGAGAGTACTTCCCAGGTATGTATTGATAGTGAGTGGTAGTTGTCTTTTCTTGTTTTGCGGGCTGGAGAAGAGCATGGATTTTGTTTTTTTGTGGTTTAGGACCAGTTTGTGATCAAGGAACCACTTCTCAACTTTGGTAAAAGCAAGCTGAAGGCTGTGGAGTAAGGGTTTCGGGTCTTTGTGAGAGGATAGAATTATGGCATCATCAGCATGTAGGATTATTTGTTCAGGGCATGATTTGGGGAGTGAGTTTAGAAAAATGCTGAAAAGAAGAGGGCCCAAAATGGATCCCTGGGGAACACCTGAGAGAACCGGTTTTGAGTCAGAGACAACTCCTGCAATTTTTACAGTTTGAGTACGTTGTGAGAGATAACTTTTGACCCAGGCACTAGTCCTTTGAGAGAGGCTAAGGGATTGTAGTTGTTTGATGAGTAAGCCATGGTGAACAGTATCAAACGCCTTAGTTAATGAAAACAGCTCTGGTTTGGTAACCTTTGTCCAAGGCATTGTGGATTGCTCCTGAGAACTCCAATAGGGCAGTCGATGTGCTGTGCCCTTTCCTGAATCCATGTTGCTGAGTGCAGAAAATGTTATATTTTTGAAGGTAGTCAGTGATTTGGTCCGCCACTATACGTTCGAGGGCCTTTGAGAGGGGTGGGAGTATAGATAAGGGTCAATTGTTACCAGGTGGGGACTTGTCACCATTTTTGAACACAGGGGTGACAAGTGCATATTTCCATTTGCTGGGAAATTGACTAAGGCAGAGGGAGAGATTGAAATTTTTTGTAAGTGGGAGCAGCACCTCATCCAGAGTAAGTGACAGAAGTTTGAGGTCAATAGTATCACTACTTACTCGGGACTTGGAGATAGCATTCTTAATATATTTGTAGACTTCATGAGCCTTGACTAATTTGAAGTGGAAAGGGGTTTGTTTGGAGAGGTAGTAGGAGAGCGTTTGTTTTGATGAGACAGGGTCAGAGAAGAAATCCGTAGGGAGAACCCCACTGAGGTCTGTGAAGGTTTCATTAAGGGTCTTTGCCAAGACCATTGGGTCTAGGGTAATGACTCCATCAACTGTCATTATAGTGGGAGAGGACTTAGTCTGTTTACCAGCGACATTTCTAATGTTGTCCCAGAAGGATTTCCCGTCACCCCAGGAGTTGGAGAGGGCATTCGGGTAGTAGAAGCTCTTCATCAATCGGATTTGCTTAGTGCAGTGATTGCGAGCCTGTTTATAATTTTGAAAGTCCGTTGGAGAGCCTGTGGCTCTTGCAATAGCCCAGAGGTGGTCCCGACCTTTGAGTTGTGCCAAGAGCTTGGCCGTGACCCAGGGGTTTGAGAGCGCTTTGATTTTGCGCTTTTTAACGACAGCATAGATGTCACAGGTGGCATTGAAAGTAGAGATAAAGTAGTCATTATATACACAGGGATCTGAACCAGGGGTGGATAAAGATATAACATTCTTTCAAAAATTAAAACTACCCCAGCTCATAGAAGAACAACAGGAAGGGCTCCTTTGGCCAATCACTTCATTAGAAATCCACATGGCAAGGAAGAACTTGAAAAATGGAAAGAGCCCAGGGCCTGACGGCTATACTTCAAAATTCTATAAAATCATTCTGAAAAAAACTAGCAACAGTACCTGAGATTTACAAAAGGGAGATACCCCTCTGCCTTCTATTTGGCAATATGCCAATATTTCAGCTATATTAAAACTGAAAAGGACCCCCTAAACTGCGAGTCATACCGACCAATTTTGGTATTAAACCAAGATTACAACTGTTATGTTAGCGTATGAGCTAAAAGATAAAGACAATTCTTCCCGCTATAATTCATAAGGATCAAGCAGGATTCATTACAAAATGACAAACCACGGACAACATTAAGTGGACCTTATATTTGTTAGCATTAATAAACTCTACGCCCCTTATGTTACTAAGTATGGACGCTGAAACAGCCTTCGAAAGAGTGTCATGGAAATTTCTTAAATGCACACTACAATATAGAAACATAGAAACATAGACTTTGACAGCAGATAAGGACCGCTTGGCCCACCTAGTCTACCCATTTCCCTACCTGGAGGATAAGCTGCAGATCCTAGTTAACCAACAGCCTATTTCTTCCTACTCCTCACAAAAATTGCCTTATGTCTGTCCCATGCATTCTTGAATTCTCCAACAGTTTTAGAACCCACAACCTCCTCAGGAAGGCTGTTCCATGCGTCCACCATCCTCTTTGTGAAAAAAATACTTCCTCACATTGCCCCTGAGCCGTCCCCCCTCTATCTTCAAATTGTATCCCCATGTTCTTGCACATCTCTTTTTCTGAAAGATGCTACCCTCTTGGACTTTGTTGATTCCACTGAGGTACTTAAACGTTTCTATCACATCCCCTCTCTCCCTCCTTTCCTCAAGGGTATACACGTTAAGCTCCTTTAGCCTCTTCTCGTATTGCTTCTCTTGCAGACCCTGCACCATTTTAGTTGCCCTCCTCTGAACTGCCTCCATCCTGTCTATGTCCTTGCGGAGATGGGGTCTCCAGAACAGGACGCAATACTCTAGATGGGGTCTCACCAACTGACTGTACAGGGGGATAACAACTTCCTGTTTTCTGCTGGTGATGCCTCTCCCTATACATCCCAGTATCCCCCCCAGCCCTCCCTACTGCCTTCTCACATTGCTTGCCAACCTTAAGGTAATCTGATATGATTACCCCAGGTCCCTTTCCATTTTTGTTGTTGTTACTACCTCTCCTCCCATTGTGTAATCTTCCCCTGGGTTTTTGTTTCCCAGGTGCATTACTTTGCACTTCTTTGCATTGAATCCAAGCTGTCATACTTCTGACCATTCCTCCAACCTTGCCAAGCCTTGCTTCATCGACAAGCTTTTAAACTAGCCAAGGGGGGAGGCACTGGAAAGGAGCAGGAAAATCCTAGCCCCCCACAAACAATCACGGTAGTAAGTGTGGCAAACACCAACATGGAGGTGTCGATAGGGAGAAGGGCAGGGGTAAATGGAGAAAGTGACAAAGGCAAGAAGGACAGGGATGGGGCAAAAGGGGGTAAGGCCATCAGGAAATGGAGGGTAATGAGTACCAATGCCCGTAGTCTGGGCAACAAGCTCCCTGAACTGGTGGCCTTAATGGAAGAGGGATGCCTGGATATCGTAACAGTCACAGAAACATGGTACACAGAGAACCATGACTGGGATGTTAACATACCAGGGTACATAACCTACAGGAGAGACAGGCAGGGGAGAAGAGGGGGAGGAGTAGCTCTCTATGTAAAGGAAAGGATAAAGGCAACTGAACAAAAGAGTAAACAGGGAGGAGAGGAGAGGAGGCACTGTGGGTCACCTTGGAGACTGGAAAGGGCACCACAATCCGCACAGGGGTTGTGTACAGACCCCCATGTCGGGGGGAAGGAATGGACAAGGATATGATGGAAGGCATTCTTAGAATGGCAGAGAAGGGGAGATACTGTTGATGGGAGACCTGAATATGCCACATGTTAACTGGAGCACATTTGCTGCAGCGACATCCAAGAGCAGGGCCATTCTTGACGCTTCTACAGGTGGCAGGCATTAGACAGCTAGTTTCAGAACCCACTCGTGAGGGAGCAATCTTAGACCTCGTACTCTCAAACGGGGGCAGTGAGAGGATCTCAGATCTAGAAGTGGGTTGCCATCTGGGGACAAGTGACCATCAAACAGTGTGGTTCACGTTAAACTCAGCTACAGAGTCAAGCCATACAAAAGTGAGGGTACTGGACTTCAGGAGGGCTGACTTTGGCAAGATGGGAGAGTGCCTCAGAAAAGCACTAGCAAACAGGCTAGAAGGAGGTGTGGAGCAACAATGGGGAATTATCAAAACCTCCATCACAGAGGCAACAAGCCTTTGTGTGAAGCAAATAAACAAATCAAAACGAAAGAAAAAGCCACTATGGTTCTCAAGAGAGGTGGCTGTGAAAGTCAGGAAGAAAAGATAGCATTCCAGAAGTATAAGGAAACACAGAAGGAGCAGGACAGAGAGCTGTACCAGTTAAGGCAGAAAGAAGCAGGGAGGAAGTCAGACTAGCAAAGGCCCAAACTGAGGAAAAGATAGCCAACTCAGTTAAGAAGGGGATAAAACCTTTATAGGTACATCAGCGACGTGAAAGACAAAGGAGGGATAGTGAGGCTGAATAGAATAAGCGGTGGGTGGGCAGAGGGACAGTGAAAGCAGGAATACTGAACTGAATATTTCTGCTCAGTATTCACAAAAGAGGAGGGGAAGTGCCTAATCCAATTAACAGAAGCAGTCTTGATAGGGGGTGATCCCAGTCCTTTCACAGAAGAAAGGGTTCTGCAAGAACTCCTAAAACTGAAGGTGGACAAAGCAATGGGTCCTGATGGAATTCACCCCAGAATTCTAAAAGAATTAAGGAAGGAACTTAAACCACTGGCTACTCTTTTTAATAAATCATGGGAGGATGGTGTGGTACCGAGGACTGGAGGAAGGCGGATGTGATTCCCCTTCACAAAAGTGGGACCAAGACAGAGGCAGGAAACTACAGACCTGTCAGTCTGACCTCTGTGGTAGGGAAAGTGATGGAGTCACTTCTGAAGGAAAGAATAGTTGAGTACCTAGAGGTCAGTGGAGCACAGGATCCAAGGCAGCATGGGTTCATAGCGGAAGGTCATGTCAGACAGATCTAATAGATTTCTTTGACTGGGTGACCAAAGTAGTAGACCAGGGAGGGCTGTGGACATGGCCTACCTAGACTTTAGCAAGGCATTTGACACAGTCCCACACAAAAGATTATTAGTCAAATTAACCAGCCTGGGAGTGGGTCCCAGGGTGGTAGCCTGGTAAAACATTGGCTGGACAACAGGACACAGAAGGTAATTGTAAATGGAGTCCACTCTGAAGAAAGGGCGGTTACTAGTGGGTACCGCAGGGTTCAGTATTGGGTCCAGTCCTTTTAATGTCTTCATCAGTGGCATTGCAGAGGGACTGGAAGGAAAAGTATGCCTTTTTGCAGATGACACAAAGATCTGCAACAAGGGTTGATACACAAGGAGGCATGGAAAGGATGAAAAGGGACTTGGCAAGGTTGGAGGAATGGTCAGACGTATGGCAGCTAGGATTCAATGCAAAAAAGTGCAAAATAATGCACCTGGGAAACAAGAACCCAGAGGAAGAATACATAATGGGTGGGGAGGTAGTAACAACAACAAAACAGGAAAGGGCCCTGGGGGTAATCATATCAGATGACCCTAAGGTTAGCAAGCAATGTGAGAAGGCAGTAGGGAGGGCCAGGGGTATACTGGGATGTATAGGGAGAGGCATCAGCAGCAGAAAACAGGAAGTTGTTATCCCTCTGTACAGACAGTCGGTGAGACCCCATCTGGAATACTGTGTCCAGTTCTGGAGACCCCATCTCCTAAGGACATAGACAGGATAGAGGCAGTCCAGAGGAGGGCAACTAAAATGGTGCAGGGTCTGCAAGAGAAGCCGTATGAGGAGAGACTAAAGGAGCTTAATATGTATACCCTTGAGGAAAGAAGGGAGAGGGGGGACATGATAGAAACTTTCAAGTTCCTTAAGGGAATCAACAAAGTCCAAGAGGTAGTATCTTTCAGAAAAGAGACTTGCAAGAACAAGGGGACACAATTTAAAGATAGAAGGAGGGCGGTTCGGGGGCAATGTGAGGAAGTATTATTTCACAGAGAGGGTAGTGGATGCATGGAACAGCCTTCCTGAGAAAGTTGTGGAGTCTAAAACTGTGGGAGAATTCAAGAATGCATGGGACAGACTTAAGGCAATTCTTGTAGGGGGTAGGAAGATATAGGCTGTTGGTTAAATAGGATCTGCGGCCTATCCTGTAGGTAGGGAAATGGGCAGACTAGATGGGCCTAGCGGTCCTTATCTGCCGTCAAAGTCTATGTTTCTATGTTTCTAAGTCCCTTCTCATCTTTCCATGCCTCCTTGTGTATCAACCCTGTTGCAGATCTTTGTGTCATCTGCAAAGAGGCATACTTTTCCTTCCAGTCCCTCTGCAATGTCACTTACAAAGACATTAAAAAGGACTGGACCCAGTACTGAACCTTGCAGTACCCCACTAGTAACCCCTCTTTCTTCAGAGTGGACTCCATTTACAATTATCTTCTGTGTCCTGTTGTTCAGCCAATATTTTACCCAGGCTACCACTCTGGGACCCACTCCAAGGCTGGTTAATTTGACTACAAATCTTTTGTGTGGGACTGTGTCAAATGTCTTGCAAAAGTCTAGGTAGTCCATGTCCACAGCCCCTCCCTGGTCTACTACTTTGGTCACCCAGACAATGAAAACAGATTAGTCTGACATGACCTTCCCGCTGTGAACCCATGCTGCCTTGGGTCCTGTGCCTCACTGGCCTCTAGGTACTCAACAATTCTTTCCTTCAGAAGTGATTCCATCACTTTCCTACCACAGAGGTCAAACTGACAGGTCTATAGTTTCATGCCTCTGTCTTGCTCCCTCTTTTGTGAAGGAGAATCACATCAGCCTTCTTCCAGTCCTCAGGTACCACACCCTCCCCCCATGACTTTTTATAAAGGGTAGTCAGTGGTGTCACTAGTTCTCTGCTTAATTCTTTTAGAATTCTGGGGTGAATTCCATCTGGCCCCATTGCTTTGTCCACCTTCAGTTTTAGGAGTTCTTTCAGAACCCTTTCTTCTGTGAAAGGACTGGGATCAACCCCCCTCTCCAGAGTGCTTCTATTAATTGGATTAAGCACCTTCCCACTTCCTCTTTTGTGAATACTGAACAGAAATATTCATTCAATATCCCTGCATTTTCACTGTCTGCTCACCCACCATCCATTCTATTCAGCCTCACTATCCCTCCCTTTGTCCTTCTACGCTCTCTGATATACCTATAAAAGGTTTTATCCCCCTTCTTAACTGAGTTGGCTATTTTTTCCTCAGTTTGAGACTTTGCTATTCTGACTACCCTCCCTGCTTCCTTCTGCCTTAACTGGTACAGTTCTCTATCCAGCTCCTTCTGTGTTTCCTTATACTTCCTAAATGCTATCTTTTTCTCCCTAACCTTCATTGCCACTTCTTTTGAGAACCATAGTGGCTTTTTCTTTCGTTTTGATTTATTTGCTTCACACAAAGGCTTATTGCCTCTGTGATGGCAGTTTTGATATTTCCCCATTGTTGCTCCACCCCTCCTTCTAGCCTGTTTGCTAATGCTTTTCTAAGGCACTCTCCCATCTTGCCAAAGTCAGCCCTCCTGAAGTCCAGAACCCTCACTTTTGTATGACTTGACTCTGTAACTGAGTTTATTGTGAACCACACTGTTTGGTGGTCACTTGTTCCCAAATGGCTACCCACTTCTAGATCTCAGATCCTCTCACTGTCCCCATTTGAGAGTACGAAGTGTAAGATTGCTCCCTCACAAGTAGGTTCCAAAACTAGCTGTCTGAGGCATGCCACCTGAAGGGCATCAAGAATGGCCCTACTTTTGGATGTGGCTGCAGCAAAGGTGCTCCAGTTAACTTCCCCGAACAATTTATAACTAAACATTGCCGAACTGTATATCTTCCCCCAGGCAATGGTTAAAATTAATGGCACCTTCTCGGATCACTTTCCTCTAACTAGGAGAACTAAGCAAGGTTGCCTGTTATCACCCCGCTTATTTGCATTATATGCCGAGCCCCTGGCACAGGCTATAAGGGACGAGAAGCAGATAATGGGAGTTGAAGTAGCAGGGACGGAACATAAAACCACTTTCTATGCAGATGATTTACTTATCTACCTGTCCCGTTCAGAGAATTCTTTTCCCCCTCTATTGGAACTTTTAAAGGAGATGGAGGAACTGGCAGGATATAAACTCAGTACTAACAAAACAGAGGTCCTTCAATTTAATTTCAATCCAGATGAGGATTTGGTCCATTGCTTCCCCCTCCGTTGGAACAACAGCAAGATCAGATATCTAGGAATTAACATCCCCCAGGATCTCTCTACCATATAACAATTAATTATACCCCATTGGAGCAAACCATAAATGAAGACCTATGGCGATGGCAACACTTGCCCCTTCCCTTAATACAGAGAATCAACACCATTAGAATGAATATTCTTCCCCAGTTCTTATACCTATTTCAAAATATTCCTATATTTCCCAGAAAATCTGATTTTTGAAAATGGGATAAGCTATTTACAGAATTCATCTGGCAAGGGAAAAAGTGAGAAAATCTTATAGAGTTCTATGGCTCCCTAGAAATAAAGGGGGCCTGGCTCTCCCTAACCTAATGATATACCGTTGCATAGCACAAATAGCTCATGCTCGGCAGTGGTTGGATGTCAGCGTGTCCCTACAGTGAAGAGACTTGGAACTATGGGAGGGGGAGGGGAATGTGGGAGATTTCTTGTGTAATGGTTCTATAACCAGAAGCAACCTGGAAAGGGAGGAAGGATCATGATACACCTGCAATATACTTAGCTGTTGGAGGAAGGCTATTAATTTGGCCCCGATAAGGCAATTTGCACAGGTGCTGATAATATCAGCACAAGATCTCGCCTTTCAACCGGCGAGGCTAGACTGTGGATTTAAACAATGGAAGTCGTGAAGCCTGAAACATTTGTTTCAGTTCTATGAAGGAGGCACTTTTAGATCCTTTCAAGACCTGAAACAAAATCATCTACTCAGGCAACAGGATCACTTTTGCTACTTACAGATACAACATTATAGTAATGAAAGACAGGGATTGACCTAGGACATTAAGGATGCACACTCACTAGTGCAGATAATAGTAAGCACCCTGGAAAACTCTGTTCCAGATCATATGATCTGTAGAATATATAAATGCATTCAGGCATGCTCCACAAAGGAAATTCGGCAGTCGCAACGTAGATGGGAACAAGAGCTAAATATATCTCTCACAGGCGAAGAGTGGACACTGATTTATAGTGCCCGGCACAAGATAACCTCCTCACACCTTTGGATAGAGTACAGGTGGAAGTGTACTACACGCTACTTTAGAACACCCCAGATAATGGGAAAATACGATCCTATGAGGAGTACCAGTTGTTGGAGGGGATGTGGGGAGGCTTGTGCCACACACCTGTATTCTAGAGCTGTGGAGACCTTTGAAAATTCTGGGAGACAGTAGAGACAGCCCTTACAGAACTTTTTCCTGAATTGGAAACCCTCACACCGCAAGGTGCTCTCTTACACCACTTTCCGGAAGGTATCAAAGATAGACACACTAAAACAATGCTGTCTGTCCTCCTACTGGCAGCTGAAAATAACAATCTCTCAGAATTGGCTACAGGAAAAAATACCTACACAAACTGCCTGGGAGAATACTGTACAGAAAAAATATCCGAGTGGAGAGATTGACGGCTGCCATACGTTTGCAGACAGAACGCTTTACTCAATTCTGAAATAAGTGATTAGTATGGATAATGGGCCATAGAGAAGATATAGTACCATGAAAGTCATTAGAGAGCAACTGAATGTAAAGCTGGCCCAGTAAAATGTCTAGGATAAGACCACCGGTAGGTTACTCAATAATATTGTATTACAATCTCTCAGGATTTATGCATTGAAACATAGTGTCATTCGTCTTTCGGATGAGACGTTAAACCAAGGTCCCATCTGCCTGGATTGGTAGTAGTTCAGGTGGATGTTAAAGATTCCATGGCACTTATCGAAAAGAGTCGGGGAATTTCCCCGGTGTCCTGGCCAAATTTCCCTCATTCACTAAAAATACCATCAACAGCTTAATCTGGTTCAAGGTCAGTTGGCATTCATCTGTATCCCCCTCCCCCGGGTCGTGCCTGAAAATAGGCAGGATTTGTCTAGTGCACTTACCCGGTCAACAAAAACTAATAAATAAAAAAATAAAAATGAAGGACTCATTCATCATGTTGTAAAGACAAAGTGATATGTCTGACTCTGTATTGACTCTGTGCAATCTCTGAAAACTTAATCAAACATAAATTAAAAAAAAAATAGATCTGCAACTTATCTAAAAGGTAGGGAAATGGGCAAACTGGGTGGGCTAAGCGGTCCTTATCTGCCATCAAAGTCTATGTTTCTATGTTTAGAAAATGAGTTTTTGGGTAGGATTTAAAAATACATATAAAAATGCTTAAAATAAATTAGGCACTTTAAAGATATGCTTGCACATTTTTATGATTTCTTGAACCATTGTTGCTATGTACTGAATTGAGATGTCCCTGTTAACTGTATACACTTGTTTTGTATTATTTAAATATGTTTTGTAATATTTTGTATTGTTTATTGTCAATTGTCAGGCATGACTGAAAAGGGGCTGTGCCCAGTCACTTTTTCTGGTTAAAAATAAAACAAACACACAAACAATAAATTGTTTAAATTATTAAAAAGAAACAATTTCATGATAAAGCAGTCCTTCTACTGGCGCATTACCAGTAGAAGGTGTTGCTGTTTTTGAGACCATCTTTTATTTTTTCAGAGTAACTCCCTTCCCAATCCCCTAAAACAGCAGCAGTGCAGTTAAGCACTGTGTGACAGCCCTGTGTTCACTTTTTTTTTATTTATCAGTGGAGAACAAAGAAAACTGCTACAGACCTGTCCTGCCCTAATGCTCCATTGGTTTCTGTGGTATTTCGGTAATAAGCATGGATGGCACAAGCACGGCTGATAGCAGATGGCACTTTTAACCCCAACCATTTCTAGGGTGAGTGATGATGCTAATTTATAATTTTACTGTTTTTTTTGTTTCCCTGTGAGATTGTTTTACAGCACCTTAACTGTTCCATTTACAGAACGAGGTGGGGGCAGCTTGCTTACTCGCTAAGTGACAAAATGGCAGATAATTCAAAAATGAGCATTTAATTTATGCTCAGTGGCTTTTACTGAAAAAAGGCAGGCATGAGCACGAGGCCTATTTATTTACTGGGCTCTGTTGCCTCTCCAGGTGGTGAGGGCTCTCCACCAATCAAGGAGCAGAGTTTTTGTACACCCACATTCTAAAGATTAATGATTGTTTCCTGTGACTGGGCATGCTCAGTGGAAGACTGCCTAAGTTGGGTAGTGACCCGGATGCACAGTAGGCAGACAGAATCCTCCGATATAAGTACAGTGTTTCATTTTGTGTGTTGCTACTGTGGGATTGTTTTGTGTGCTGAATCTACAGTACAGGGTGTCTCATAATTAAGCTATGTACCCGATCAATGGTGCCAGTAAATCAGTGTGTCAGTGCTCGTCCCTGTAATTTAACATCATCTGCTCTGTGACTGTAAAGTGTTTGCTGCAGTTATTGTTGAGCTCCCAGTTACCAGAGCTCCCGAATTGGCCAAAGTGGTTCCAGCTGTATTGGGGAGCAGATTCAGTGCTTATGTTTACAGAGGAGGAGGAGGCGCAGGACACTTAAAAGGCTTGCGCTGCTACCGTGCGAGAGCAGTGGCACGAGCGCCACTCGGCAGAAGAACTTAAATCGGGACACTTGGATTAAATTGTAAGCCTGAAATATTAGTTAATGCTATACAAAGTTTGAAATTGATGTGGCTCTTACCATGAGTAATGTGCGTTTCATGACTTGAGTTTGAGTGCTTTGCATTACGTGAACCTAAATGTCAATACTGATCAAGTTTTTAATACAGTGAATTTACTATATCTTAATACTGAATTAGGATTCTAATATTGTGAACTTATTATAGGGAAGTCTGTAATTACATATTTTGTGTGATTTTAGGGGACAGGGTGAAAGTGATACTGTTAACTAAGTGCCATTTAAGTTATAAGAGAAAATGAGGGTAGCTCTGGTACTATTTCTGATTTTGACTGGGGGGGAGGCTATATTTAGCCTTATTGCAAGGCCTACAGAAATGATGTTTTGTGATTCCCCTATGTCCATTAAAGTAAACGGCACAGATACGCAAATGTGGAGGCCATCCATGGCGGAATTTCTTGCCATTAGTTCATTCTGTACACTTAATTGTTTTAATAGCTATATCAGGATGAACCAATTGAGGGAGTTTTATAATCAACCTTTGGGCGGTTTGTCTCCCACGATGGTTAGAATAACAGGGAGGTTTTTAAAATGGATATATAGGCCCCTAGGGAAATCTTCAAGAAATGTGTTGCTTTTGCTATGCCATTTACTAATATTGCATCTGATGTGCTGTGGAGATATACACCCCAATCCAGGCCCAGATCTATTTGGCTCGAGGGTTGGAAATGAATATCTTAATGGGGATTTTAATGTAGTGCACTTTAATGTTAGAGGTATGAAGGGAAAATTTGACTCCATTAAAGATTGGGTGAGGGAAAAGCAACCACAGATTATTGTAATGACAGAGACGTGGTTAAATCAAAGGGTTAGTGATACTGCTGTAGAATTAGAACATTATCAAATGTTCAGGGAAGGATAAAAATAAGAAGGGTGGAGCCGTATTAATTCATGCAAACTCTGAGTTAGAAATTGAAGAGAAGGAGGACATTCTTGTGGAGTGGGGATTGGAGTGTTTACCAAATGTTATCAAATTTCCATATGTAAAATCTCTTTTATTAATGGGAATTTATAAACCACCTAAGGTTAAAAATGAGATTCTTCTTCAGCTGCAAGGGTATTGTATGGAATATAGGGGCACCCACGAGATTCTTTGGTTAGGGGATTTTAATAGTAATTGGGCTCAGATAAATCCCACCCATCCCCTAATTGAATTACAGGAGGTGCTGGGAATAGTTCAAATAATAGAGGATCCAAGTAGATTGAATATGAAACAGTGAAACAGCTGCAGAATTCCACAATCCTGGACCTTATATTTACGAATTGTCCGGACGTTTATGGGAAAAAAGGGGTCCCGGATGCCTTTCCAGATACGAACATATGAAATTTGCCAGCAGATAAAGGCCTAGAGGTCTATCAAGTCTGCTCGAATGTGCAGCTAGCACTCCATATTCTGCAGCTGCCCCTCCCTTCCACCCTTCCCCTTCATTGACCCTCCCCCTTGTCCTGTCCCATCCCCTTTTGAAGCAGTCCACTGTTCTACTGAATAACATTTCTTCAAGTAACGCATTCCACTCAGCCACCACCCTCTCTGTAAAAAATGGTCTCCTCATCTCCCTCCTGAACCTTCCTCCCTCCAGTCTCATATCATGGCCATGGTGTCCCTTCCCTCCCTTACTTTGAACAGTCCCTCTGTACCTGTCTTGTTTGTTCCTTTCATGTACTTAAAGGTTTCAATCATTTCCCCCCGTCCCTCTTCTCCTCCAGTGAGTACATGTTCAGCTCCCTCAGCCTCCTCTCGTATGATAAGTCCCCCAGCCCCTTGATCATCTTTGTCACCCTGTGCTGCACCCCTTCCAGTAACTTAATGTCCTTCTTCAGATACAGGTGCCAGTACTGCATGCAGTACTCCAGGTGCGATCTAACTAATGACCTAGATCATCAGGTTATATTTGCCACATGTAAGGACATAAAGCTGTCCCACAACCCCATTTTTGTAACTTGGAGGAGTTTTAAAAGCCTTCATTATGTGAGCTCTATGTTGGATTTAGAAAGTAGGAACTGGGATAGAATGGCATTGATTCCTGGGGTATCTGAGGTCTGGTCCTATTTTCACCAAGAGTTCCTTGATGTCTGCAATTACCGTGCCCCTTTAAGATGCAGGAAGGTTAAGGCAACTAATGCCAGGTGATAGAATGCCTCCGTGCATAAACCGAAGAAAGCAAGGAACAATAGTTGGGTTAGAGCTAAATGATCAAGTAGGGCTACTGATTGGTTGGCCTATAGACAGCTAAGAAATCAGTACACTGAGGTGCTCAGAAGAGTAAAACAGAAGTACTTTAAGGGAAAACTTCATTTGAACCATAGATCAAATCCAAGGCAGTAGGAGTATTATATTAGATCTTATGGGAAATAAAACTAGGCAACAAATAATGAGGATTGAGTGTGAGGGGAAATATTTACCTGTTGGCTGGAAAATAGTCAACATGTTTAATAATTATTTTAATAGTGTGGGGGTGCAGACCCAAAATCATAGCTCAGGGTCAGTAATTGATATGAATAAGGGGGTGTGGGAGATAAGTTAATGGCAAGTGGAGGCAACATTTTTTCTTTTGGTCACATATTGGTGGATGAGGTTACAACTGAATTGTTAAGTTTGGATGCCTCAAAGGCAAAAAGGCTTAGATAATATTCCTATCAATCTATTGAAATGTGCAGCTCTGTGTATTGCATTCCCATTGGCTTATTTATTTAATTATTCTCTTGCAACAGATGGTTACCCGGAGGGTTGGAAGGTGGCAAAAATTGTTCCAGTTTATAAGGGGGGTTCAAGGATGGAGATTAATCATTTTAGACCCATTTCTCTGCTTTCACAGGTTTCTAAAATAATGGAAAAGTTGGAAGCTAGACAGTTGAAAAATTATTTGGGGGGGTAATTTGTTAAATGAGTATCAGTCTGGTTTTTGATCAAAACACAGTACTCAGTCTGCTCTGGTAAAAGTGGTACGGGATATCCAGGTGGGCCTGGGCAGGAGGAACTCATTTGGGGCTGTCTTCATTGATTTGTCAAAAGCTTTTGACACCCTAAATCATCATGTCCTCCTGTCCAGGCTCAGGGATTTGGGTATAATAGGATCAGAACAGAAAGGGTTTAGTTCGTATCTTACAAATAGAGAACAAATGGTAGAAACTGTGGAATTCAAATCTACAGTACTTCTGATTAAGGTAGGGGTACCCCAATGTTCTATATTGGGCCTCCTAATTTTCAATGTTTATATAAATGGCATAAAATTTAGTGACCCTGAAATTAGATACCACATATACGCTGATAATACATTGATATATGTGGAGGGGGGGTTCCCTGGACGGTATCAATATTAAGTTACAATCTGCTTTTTTTTGCATTGCAAACATTTTTTGATACCCTGAATTTGATTATAAATGTGAAGAAAACACAGGTGGTCCATTTTAGGAGTTCAACTATCTCATATCCACCCTTAGATATTAGGACTAAAACGGGAGAGAAAGTACAACAAGTAACACGTTATAAATATTTGGGGATGTGGTTAGATTGCAGGCTAAAATGGAATAAGCATTTGGATTGTTTATTAAGTAGTCTCAGTAGGATACTGGGAATGCTCTATAAATTAAAAAAAAAAGTATTATACAACCAAAGAGACATGATGCATGATTGTGGAAACTATGATCTTGCCGGTACTCGATTATGGGGATTTGGTCTATGGGGGGGGGATCGGGGGGTGGAGCTGGCTAGGATGGATGTGATGTACAACAGGCTTGCCTGCTTCATCCTTGATGCCCCCAGAAATACACATCATTGTGATCTGTATAGGGTACTAGATTGGTGGTGTTTGGAGGAAAGGAAAAAGTTACATTTTGCAATCTTCATGGGTAAAGTAAGCAGGAAAAATTGCCCAATTATATCTTGAACATGTTTGCTGTTAAAGAACAAAGAGAGGAATTGTGATCTTCTAGTGGTATGCAATATGTTATCCCAAAATGTAATTTAGGGGTGGGTAGAACTTCTATTTTATGTAGGGGTCCCAAAACCTGGAATACTTTGCCATTGGAAATGAGAGAATGAAGTGTACTTATTAACCATAGGATGATAAAAAAACAATTGTCAATGCCGAATGTTGGCTTGCTGGCATTGGCATTGGTAGTGCAGGAGTTAGAGAGATGCATTATAGGAATGGCAGTGAAGTATTGAACTGATGCTAACCCACCCCCACCCTGCAGAGAGTGACAGGCATTAGGGTGTCCCTTTGGGTGTTTGGTAGTGCAGTGCCCAAAACATGTCGGGCAGGATGTGAAAATAACAGCTGTACAGTTCATAAGGAGGTGTAAAAATGCCAGTGTTGAAAATGTGGCATGTAAATATTCCAAATTTACTGAGAAGTTACAAGGGTGCGTGGGAATATGCAATGCCCTTGCAAGCATACACATTGTATAAGCGTTCTGCACCAAATTTTCAACATAAACATTTTAGCATCTCTGCTCATGTACAGTGTCACTGTTATTTCTCAAAGTGTACTCAAGAAGTGATTTCGCACAGCGTCCATGCTATTCTGTGCCGGAAGTGCTAAAACACATTTTGGGCAGGGTATGTGAAATGATGGCTGTACTGTTCATCAAGAGGTGTGGGAAAATGGTAATGGTGAAAATCCAGAGTGAAAATATCACAAATGCACGACAGTACAAGCGTGCGTGCAATCTGCCAACGCACGCTCCCTAACACAGTCATTTTATGGAGTATCATCACCAAATTTAAAACATAGGCATTTTAGGACCTCTGCTCATGAACTGTGTCACTGTCATTTTCATAATCTGGCCCAAACACTGATTTCCCACAGCGACTGTGCTATTGTGCGCCGGAAACACATTTTGGGCAAGATGTGGAAAATGACAGCTGTACTGTTCACACAGAGGAGTACAAAAATGACAATGCTGAAAATCCGGCATTAAAATATTGTGAATGCACGAAGTTACGAGCCTGCATAGCAACTGCGCAACGCACGCTCATAAAACAGGCATTTGTTGGATTTTTTTCCACCAAATTTGAAACATAGGATTTTTGAGAGGCCACCTCATGAACACTGGCACTGTCATTTCGTTAAAGAGTCCAAAAAGGTGATTTCGCACAGTGATTGTGAAATCACCTTTTGAGGCCGATTAACGCCATGACAATGACAGAATTCATGAGGAGGGGCCCCAAAAACCCCATGTTGAAAATTTGATGCCAAAATTCCAAGAGATGCCTGAGATATGCAGCAAAGTTGAAAAAACCCTATTCACTCCATTATACAGCTTACCGGCATTTCCTCAGTTCGCAGTCAGCTTTGAAGAGTGCGGATGTGTTCTTGGTCCACGGAAGATCATTGCGCTGGACTTTGGAGGTTAGTATGGGGTGGGGAGTGAGGGGAGGCAGGGTGCGCAGTGGGTGGGTGCAGGTGGGGGGAAGGGGCATCGAGAGTATGAGGGACGGTTTTCGTTTTACAGGATACAGAAAAAAAAAGGAAAACCACTGCGGGACAGATTTTGTGTTGCAGGGCATTTGGCATGCTGGGGTGGGCTCCCAGTGTGCCACCTAACTGTTTTTTGGGTGGTGTCAGTCAAACAGGGATTAGGACCCTGGCACACAACACAGGGGAATAATGTTGATGGGACTGGGCACCCCTGTTGCAAACAAAGAAAGTGGGGGCGCGAGCTGAGGGGATTGGGCACCCCTGGCATTCAACAATTGGGGTGATGCTGACGGGAGGGGCTCTCACGGGTGTACAAAGACAGCGGGGCAATGAGCTGAGGGGATTGGGCACACCCCTTGGCATTCAACATTTGGGGGTATGCAGATGGGGAGTGGGCTTCCCTGTCGGCACAGTAAAATAGTGGGGGGAGTTACTGACAGGGGGATTGGGCACCCCTGATGTCGGCAGCCATAAGCTGCTCGCTGACCATGCTCGTAATGGCAGCGAGCACGCAAAAAAAAAGGACTGCTGCATCTGATGAGCTTTGCTCAGATTGCAGCGGACCTTTCCTTTGATGTGCTCACCCCATTATGAATGCATGGTGTGGCGCCAGCATGCAGGCTGATTGAAAATGAGGGACGCACCTACTGATGCGTGCCCTGCATCCGCCCAACAGTGGCCGCACCCCCAAATCTGCACTCTCCCTACATGTTGGCTTGCGCGCAAGCGCAGCAAGCCAACATAAAAATGGTTTAGGAAGTCTATACATGGACTAAAACAGTGTTGTCAATAAATTAGTTGGGGGGGTCTTCATAAACTGTAGTAAGCATGATTGATGATCCTAGTTAAGGTATCTTATACAAAAATAATATGAAATAAATCCTGTTATAGTATTTTAATTTTTGATACTGGGTATTGCAATTAGATGGAACAATGTTCAATTTTTGTATTTTTGTACCATTATAATTGTCACTTATGTGTGAAAATGGATTGTTTATGTGATTTGTGTAGATGCTTATGTTTTTCTTGTTCATATGACTTTATTTTTTACAGTAGTAATTGTGATTGTGATTGCAATATTGCGATTGTCTGTCCTAAAAGCATGTACTTAGAAATTTAGATTGGATCTCCTTGGAAATTCGTTTTTAACTCAATGGAGTATATCCAATTTTTTGTTCATCTTGTTATGAATACGAATAAAATTTTACAAACAAAACAAAGAATTATTGTCGAAACAGTAAATACGTTAGGTGTGCAGGCCTGACCACACACGACCATCAAGGTTGCAGTGTCAGTGGCTCAGTAGGTAGCACACTTGCCTCTGAGGCCGGGAGATCAGAGGGCTGTGGGTTCGGTTCCCACATCTGGCACTTGGGTTAATAGCCCAGTACTGACACTGTAGTGCAGCATGAGAGGGGTGCTGCACTTCTGAGGTGCTGTCTTTCAGATGAGATGTTAAACCGAGGTCCCATCTGCCTGGATTGGTGGTAGTTCAGGTGGATGTTAAAGATCCCATGGCACTTATCGAAAAGAGTAGGGGAAGTTTTTATTGAACATCAACTAAACAGAAAAGAAAAACGAAAATGATACAGAGAAAAATAAAACACAAAATAATTATGTAACAGGAAAATCAGAATCAGTTATCCAAGGTAATAGTGTCCATAATTCCAACAAAGAGCCAGATAGCAAATGCTCTGCCTCTGAAAAATATATGGCCTTCAAATCATGTTCGATCCTTCAAATAATGGTAAGAAGAGGCACATCCTGATTCTGTAAATCAAACAGACAACAAGCATTCCACACATGCCATTTGATTATCACAAAAATCAAATTTAACGTATCAATATTCCAATGAGACCAAGTGAGGGGGGAAAACATACATCAAATTGTCATAAGTAATGAGAGCAAACAAGGGTTCAACGCCATCTGGCAGCTAATAGAGTCCAAAAAGAAACAATAAATGTACATGAAAAAAAAGGTGTGAAATAGTTTCTTCTTGTTGCCGACATTCAGGTCTGGAACAAAATCTGTCCTGTAGTGATTTGTGTTTATGGTTACATTTGCGTTAATACGTTCATGGCAGCTAAGCCAATGTAAGTCCCACATCTTTGGAAACCCTAGAATTACGAAGTAAAGTGAGCAAAGCAGGGAAATGTTGCGTAGGACATTTGGGAAAAACAACAATCTCCAAACATACACGGTCCACTAAATATTTATACAATGATTTTCTGGAGACAGGTATTAGCATATGACTAGTAATCTGCCAGTGTTTCAAATGAAAAAAAACTATCCCTAACATAAGCAGAAATCTGGGGGGAATGTGTTAAAAACATCAATTTGTTAAGTTCCCATTTATGAAACCAAGGACCACAGGATTCAAGAAACCAAGGTTCCCAACCTCGATCTTGGTTAACCAGCCGGGGTCTAATATTATGAAACAAGAAAAAACAGTATAAAAAAAAAACAGGTTGGACCATAGCTAGGCCTCCATCCTGAATAGGGAGATAGGTGATCTGATGTTTAATGGGGTTCAGGCGGCTACCCCATAGGGCTTGAAAAAAGAGACTAAGCAATCTGGTTTCAAATTGCCGGGGAGGGGGGAAAATATAAGCCAGAAAGAGAAAAAGGGGAAGCAGAAATGTTTTAATCATGTAAATCCTTTTTTTCTTACTCATCTGCCATGAATTCCAATGTGTAACCATACTTTGAGCATAATCTAATTTGGGAGTCCAGTTAAGGACGTCTAAAGGACCATTACCATATAAAATACCAGAATTCTAATAGGGTCATCACAAAGTCTAATGTCAACAGAAGACTCATCTACAAAAGGGGAACCTAATCTATGGCCTACACATTTATCAAGATTAAGGGCCACGCTAGAAACAGCCCCAAACTTGGAACAATGCCATAATGCAGAACACACGGAGGCAACATTAGCCACCATGAGACTCATATCGTCTGCATAGGCCAACACGGAATATGGGGCTGAGGGAAGTGGCATAATTGTTGGGGCCGAATTAATAGAACAAAGTAAGGGATCCAAAAAAAAAAACATATAAAAGTGGACTAAGGGGACAGCCCTGTCTAACCCCTCTGTGTAGAGGAAGCATAGGGCCCTTCCATCCATTGACCAATGGGATAACAGTTGCAGACCGATATAGCAACCGGAGTCTAGTCAGGGTATAATCAGGTACTTTATAATATCGAAGAGTAGACCATAAAAAATCATGATGTACAGAATCAAAAGCCTGCCGTTGGTCCAGTGAGAATATGAAACCATGTAAAACATTAAAATTTCCACGTTCAGTCATTTCTCTAAATAAAATTAGATGGTCCTGTATACATCTCCCAGGGACACTGCAGAAATCACATATATGGCCAATTTAGAAAGTCTGAGGGCCAAAATTTTGGTCAATATTTTAAAATCAGTATTTAAGAGGCATAAAGGTCTTCAAATGGAAAGCAATCTTCTATCCCCTTTTTTATGTAAGTAAAATAAACAACCCATGTTAAAGTCTAAAGGAAGATGTTTGCACTGTAGAATAGAATTATAAACTGTAGCCAATTCAGAACTCAGGTCAGCAGAAAACAATCTGTACAGCTCCCTGGATAGACCATCCAGGCCCGGTGTCACTCTTGGACGTAAAGACTTAACTACTGCTTCAATTTCATGTGCTTGTATCTCAGTATCTAACATATCAACAACAGAAGAAGGTACATCAGGAAGTTGTAAAAAGGAAAAGTAGTCCATTATGGATGCAGATGGGGGGGGGGCATGGGACCAAACAGTTTTCGTGTATAACAGGTAACACAGTGCCTGATATCCAAAATATCAGTGAGCTCGGTGAAACTGTCATCAAACAACGTAGTAAAGGTTTTACTATCTACTGTTCACCGAATAGAAGCATATGGACATACTGTGTCATGGGTACCAGAGTTCCCAAAACGCTGTTGATGCTGAACAGAAGTAGCCTTCAGAAGGTGATAATCCATCATGCGCTCCTTAAGAGTACTTATTTGGGTGGAAAAATCATGGCCAGTTTCATGAGATAAAGTAAGTCATTTTTGAAGTCGTCATCTGTTAGTGTGATAAAGGAAATACAATGAATCATGATGATGTTTACTAAAATTTTTAAATAAAGTTCGGAGGGGCAGCTGCAGAATAAGGGGTGCTAGCTGCAGATTCGAGCAGACTTGATAGACCTCTAGGCCTTTATCTACTGGCAAATTTCGTATGTTCGTATGAGTCCAGATTTCGTATCCCGCCTCCAATCCCAGGGGGCATCATATAAAAAAAATACAGTCTTTCGAGTATGAATATACTCAGTTAAGTGACTTAACAAACGTGAATCAGATAACAGAGAAGCATTCAGTTTCCAAATGCCAGGGCCAAAACGAGATGTCAAGGAAGGGCCTAAAGAAATAGATAATAAATTATGATCCGAAAATTCTGCAACTTGAATTACAGCATCAGAAAGTTGGAGGTGGGAAGAAATAAAAAAAAAATCAATACGGGTTGCAAGGGGGCCTTTGTGAAAGTAGGAGTATGCCGACCCGTAAAAGATAAATATGCATCCTGTAAACCTGTGGAATGGAGCAATTGTTTCAGAAAATTTGTGTCACAAAACAACTTAGTAGTCTTTGAAGTAGAAGACTTATCTTTATTGGATAACCCACAATTGAAATCACCTGCATTGATGTGTATAAATAGGGTTGAATCAGTTTCAGTAGTTCAATTCTGTGGGATTTCAATTGAGGGGCATAAATATTAATAATCCGGAAAGAGACAGAAGAAATCAAAATATCCAACAACAGAAGCCAACCCGGGTAGACATCCAACAGTTTAACAACAGTAACATCAGGTATACTAAATAAAATACCCAAACCAGAACAAGAGTCCTGTCCAAAGGACCAAAAAGAGAGCCCAGAGGTCCAGGCATGAGTGGCCCTGGAAATTTCTGGAAGAGCATGAAACGTACATCTTGCAAAAGATGAGACCAGCTGTCAAGCCAGATAAAAAGGAAAAAATACTGCATCTCTTAGCATGCTTCTTTATACTATTAACATTAACGGTATGCACTGAAAAAGCAGAAGATATGAAACGGGAAAGTGAAAACAAAAACACAAAAGTCACCTTAGCCTACCTTTCCTAGGGGTACCTTCCCTATGTTTCAGTTTTGCCTTAGCTTTCCTTTTTTGAGAACCAGTATTATCAATGGGTACTTCAGTGTCAGTAGTCACATCAGAGTGGGAGGAAAGAACAGAGGACATATCAGAGTCTGTGTTGTCCTGAGGGTGGCGTAAAACCTCAAATTTATTCATATGAGTCACAGTAGAGGATTTCAGGGACTTAGAAGAAGGAGAAGTCCCCTTGTTAGATCCTCGTGTAACTCTAACAAAAGGTTCGGGAGGGGGTCCATGGAAGACCCAGAAATACTAGGCAAGACAGGAATAGAGACCTCTTCCGAGGTAGAAATAGCAAGATCAGAGGAAGGGGGAGGGAGAGCTGTAGTAAAGGTCTGTGGTTTCAAAACAGGAGCAGACCGTTCCTGTAAAGTAGAAGAGGGGTCAACAGCAGGTACAACAGGGTGAGGGAAGGGTACGCGTTGAGGTTTAGGAAGAGTGTCAGATAAACAAGAACATTGTGCGACAGTAATAATCAAACATTGTTTTCCCCATCAGCAAAGAGTTGGGGAGTTGTGAGCTGCCCAAGTACAAAGTCTGGAAAGTATGCCCTAATTGGCCACAAAGGACGCAAAGAGGTTCATCCAACATTGGGAATCATATGGCCAATGTTACCACAAACAGAGCATTTAATCTTGTCACAGACACTACTATATGATTCTGAGAGCTTGACTGTAGTGCTTTAGGCTGGCCGGGGTAAAGAACTCCCTGTCTTTCCCAAGCATAAAGCTGTTCGGAGATGCTGTATTCCAACCTCCGGCGGCAAAGCATAACCCTCGCTTCCACCCACCTGTCCAGATATTCTCAGAATCAAAGATAGCCTCTGGGTCAGAAAGGACAGTACATCTTTGTTTTAACCAGACAGTAATATCATTAAGACTGACACCTTCATTACGAAACAATATAGTAACAGTTATCTGAGTAGGTTTGGTTAAGGGAATGGCATTAAACGGTGACCATAAAGGAGAAGTTTTAAGCTCCTGATATTTTCTCTAAAACTTTTCTAAACCAGTGATAGTTTTAAAACTAATATCAAAATGAGACTCTGAAGAAACATGAATTAAGGCATGAATCTCAAGAGCAGCAAATTGCATAGAATCCTTCAAAAGAGTACGACCTACAAAAAAATCGGTCAGGAAAGTCAGGTAAGCCCCCCAAATAATGCAGCCGAACAGCGCTGTGTCTTTTAGCTTGATGTACAGGGGGTTGAAAGCATGCAGCATAAGTTTTAGGGGACGAAGCAGTAGAAGTAGCAGGAACTGGACGAGACTCAGGGTCCCGAGTCCGTTGTTCTTGAGGCGCGGAGAAGCAGGACCAAATTGCAAGTCGGGTTCTGAGTCAGAAGAAGGAATTCAGTTGGCAAAGAAAGATTAAGAGAAGCAGCAGAGTCTTTCAAAACAGGAGAGGCCAGCAGTTTGTCAGGTGACCTAATACGGATCGGGAAGAACCAGAACGCCAAGTCCCAACGGTGGGGATCCTTCTCCACCCAGCCGCTCCAGGGCTGACTCAACAGACCAGTCCGTCATGTGCAAGGCATCAGGAGAGAAGCAGGCACCTGTACAGAAGAAGTTTCTGGAGAAAGCTGAGCAAGAGGTGCAGTCAGTACAGGTGGTGGGAGTGAGGAGGTCCGTAGTAACAGGCAAAGAATGCGAAGTGTCAGAATCAGTGAAGAGACAGTAAAACAATCTTTCCCAGACGGGAGTCAGTAGCAGCAGGTACAAAACCAGACTGAGGCTTAGGGCTAACAAATGCTGTCTAGCAGTGAAATAACGTTGTTCCTCGATTTTAAGTAACACATCTACATCCATAGAAACAGGAGGAGAAGACTCATGATATCCATAGTAGCAGGGCTAGAAGACATTGTAAGCACAGTTTGAGGAATAAATAAGGATCCACAGGCAAACACTGCACACAAGTATCCACAACAGCAGCAGGGAAGTATCCAAAGGCACAGATGAACCATATCCAGTAGATTGCAGCACAATAGGCATAGAAGATGGGGTCTCTCTCAGAACAGAGACAGGAGAGACCAGCTCACTGCCTCCAACACCTCCATGTCCTCCACAGCATGTCCAGTGGCAGCCATCTTGGTCCCACGTGAAAATGGGACCCCTCTGCTTACAGGAAGCAGAGTAGGGGAATTTCCCCGGTGTCCTGGCCAAATTTCCCTCATTCACTAAAAATACCACCAACAGTTTAATCTGGTTCAAGGTCAGTTGGCATTCATCTGTATCCCTGTCCCCCGGGACGTGCCTGAAAATAGGCAGGATTTGTCTAGTGCACTTTCCTGGTCAACAAAAACTAAATAAATAAAAAAAATAAAATTGTTAAACTACAAGACACAGAGAGGAAGCAAACATGGCTGAGAGAAATTAGATGCACGGTGTACTAAGAGAAGTAGAAACAAGCATTTGTCAATGCTGAATGTTTGCTTGCTGGCATTGGCAGTGGTAGTGTAGAAGTTACAGAGCTGCGTAATAGTAATGGCAGTGAAGTATTGAACTGAAGCCAACCCCACCACCACCCTGCAGAGAGTGACAGGCATTGGGGTGTGACTTTGAGTCGTCAGGCATAACGGCTATCGCGATTTCAGTACACCCCCCCTGCAGACACTTGCGCGTGCTCACGTGTTCCTTTGGTCTTTGTCCTTATGCAACCCCATTCCATTAGGAAATACAGGGGATGGGTGCGATATAGGAGAATGGGGTGAACTTTGGGTCCGAAGAGTCCAAGGTATACCTCAATGCTTCTCACTGGCTGCAGGGTGTGGAATGGTATGAGTATTACAGGCAAGAATCCAAGTCACACTCCTGATGCCTGTCATTCTCTACAGGGTTGGGCGCTATGGTTGGAAACCCTAAAACCTCAGGCATTCGTTGGTATTTTCACTCCAAATGTTCAACATGTTTTTTTTGTGACCCCACCTCATGAACAGGGGGAATATCAGTTTGTTAGTCAAAAGCTGCTTATGCAAGCGACTCACGGCATTTGCAAGTACATAGGTGCAAAACATTCCAAACAGGATGTAAAATGACAGCTGGTACTGTTCATGGGGAGGTGTAAAATGGCAATGTTGTAAATCTGGTAAAATATTTAAAAAATGGTGAAGCCATGAGCTGCATATAGAAACTGTGCAACGACAATTCGTAATATAATTAGGTTGGGGATTTTTTACAGCAGATTGTCAACTCAGGCATTTTGGTGCCTCGATCATGAACAGTGTCACTGTGATTTTCTTTATCTGTCCCGAACAATAATTTCCACAGCACCATGCATCTCTGCACTGAAAGTGTGAAAACACACTTGCCATCAGTTGTGGAAAATGACAGCTGTACTGTAAATAAGGCAGTGTGGAAAATGTCACTGGTGAAAATCTGGACTTAAAATATTACTTAAGTCATGAATTTATGAGGGTGCGAAATCATGCAATGCTCACTCATAACACAGTCATTTTATGGACTTTCACCAAATTTTCAACATAGCCATTTTAAGACCTCTGATCATGAACAGTGTAACTGTAATTTTCTTACTCTGTCCCAAACACTGCTTTCACACACCAACAGCACCATTGTGCGTAGCATGGGCGGAAATACATTTTGGGCAAGATGTGAAAAATGACAGCTGTACTGTTCATAAGGAGGTGTGGTAAAATGGCAATGTTGAAAATCTGGAGTGTAAATACTGAAAATTCTCAAACTTACGAGCGTCTTTAGGAACTGCAGCATAACAGCCTCGTAAAACAGTCATTTTTGACCATCATCCTCAAATATAGCCATTTTAAGACCTTCTGCTCATGAACAGCGTCACTGTGATTTTCTTAATTTGTCCCGTACATTGGTTTAGCTTACCGGCTACGCCATTGTGCGCTTCCATGGGCTGAGACACGCGTTTTGGGTGAGATGTGAAATAGAACTGTACTACTTATAAGAAAGTGTGGTAAAATGGCAATGTTGAAAATCTGGAGTGGAAACTATTGAAAATTTGCGAACTTACGCAGCATGCGAGAACCGCGAATGTTTCAGAACAGTCGTTAGTTTTTTCTTCCACCAATTTTCAAAATAGGCTTCCTTGAGAGCTCCACCTTTATGAACACTGGCAGGCTGGGCTCTCATTAATCGGTCCTGAAAGGTGATTTCTACGCAGTGACTGTGAAATCACCCTTGGGCCCCTAATAACGCCATGACAGTGACATCATTCATGAGAAGGTCCCAAACCCCATGTTGAAAATTTGGTGCAAAATTCAAAAACTGCCTGAGATGTGCAACAAAATTGAAAACCCTTCTGGCCCATTATACAGCTTACGGCATTTCCTCAGTTCGTGGTCGGCTTTGAAGAGTGCAGGCGTGGTCGGTCCACGAAGATCATCGCGCCGAGGTCCGGAGGTAAGTATAGGATTGGGAGGGGTGAGGGGCACAGGTGCACAGTGAGTGAGTCGCGGTTGTGGAGTGGGGCCAGGGAGACTACGTGAGACTGTTTTTCTTTACAGGTGTTCTTTTGTTTCAATGATGACGTTGGACATTTGCCACGCTTGGGTGGGCTCTTGGTATGGCACAAGGACGGGTTGGGGGTATTCAGCCATCGGGATTGGGTACTTTTGTCGCCATAGTATTGATTGCCACGCTTGGGGTGGGGCCTCAGCGTGGGTACCCAGTACTCGGGGGTGAGGACAGTGGAGCCGACGGGGATTGAATCTCCCCAGCTATATAATGAGTTGCAACGCTAGTGGGTACCCCAGCGTGGCATTTGGAAGGCTTTTGGGCGGGGCAGCACAGCACAGCCCGGCGGGGATTGGGCACCCCTGGCCGCTATACAATGTGTGCATGCGGAAGTGGCACTATGCGTAAAAGGCAGGGTGTGGGGGGGAGCTGCGCATGAGCAAGCAATATCTTATCGCTGCTCACTGAAGCATAGCTCCCCTTTGAATTGTATGTCACTGCATTTGGAGCTAGTCATAGACAGCTCCATCATGCATTGGCTTACAGGGCCGCTGCCACACACTGATTGAATTGGAAGAGCGGTGACACACCCTCTGAAATCTCAGATGATGGCACTATGTTTCTTGCACATGCGTGCAAGCAAACATAATAAATGTATCTTAATTTTTGAAGACCGTTTTTTTTTGTGCGTGCATAGGTGATGTATGAATGAGGAACCCACTCACTGTAGATCAAGGGAGGATGTGAAATGGTGCAGGTACATGGGGGGGGTGAACAAAGTGGTAGACAGTAAGCCCTACCAGAGCTTCAGGCTGATGTAGCACAGCGACACATGGAGGGGGGTGAACAAAGTGGTAGACAGTAAGCCCTACCAGAGCTTCAGGTTGATGTAGGCACAGCTGGACTAAGGGAAGGAGGATGAAATGGTACAGGTACATGGGGGTGAACAAGTAGACAGTAAGCTCTACCTGAGCTTCAGGCTGATGTTGCACCAGCTGGACTAAGGCACAAGCACCCACGGCATGTTCTTATAGTCCCCATTTATATGTCCATTTATGTTCTTACAGCGTTGATTGCCTAACTGAGTCAAGATGTAAAACAGATACTAAAATGTCAGGTTTATTTCAGGTGACCAGGATTGTAGTGGGAGAGGGGCACGTGAAACAATGTCCTGAGAATGTGCTAAACTTATTAACTGTTGCTGTGCCATGGGTGATACACGGTCCAGAATCCCTTATCGCTTCAAATTATGTTTGCAGCCTAAAGGTGCTTAGGTGGATTGGCATTTACATTACTCAGCGGCAAATCTTTTCATACTTTTTGTGATCATCGGTTAAGATATAACCACTAACTGATGAGACACTTGGGGGCATGAAACTGTGCTACCAGCAAAGTTGCATTTGCAAAGCCCTGAATATTTATCTGGTGATAATGAAATGAAAACTGTCAGCTGATAACATTCAGCCACTGTCCATTGCACAGAATAGACGTCTCACTAATAGATTTGGAGCAAAAGGACATTCACTTGCCAATAACATCACTACAGCTCCAGACACGGAAGACAGAAGTTCATGCACTTTCATCGCTTGTTAACTTTTCAGCATTTTAAACAGTTACTAGCATCTGCACTAAGATGTTACACGTCGCTGAACTGAATTGTACACCAGAATCCTGCGATCAACATTTGTCAGCAAAGAGAATTGAAAAATCAATGATGTATAAAATGGTAAGTGACATGAGTCAATAACAACATATCTGCATGTAATACTTGGTTTAAAATTTGAGCACCACCATATTCCGCACCACAAGCGTCAAACAGGATGCCATTTATAATTCAGCTAATGTCAAGCAGTTTTGAGCCATAAAAGAATTACTGTATCAGTATGGTGGCAGCAACAAGATCAGGAAATTATAAAATAAATGCAACAGCACCCCTGTCCATATGTTGTGGTGTGGAGGGAGTGCATGAGCACCCAGGGTGGGCTGTTAGGCGGCTTCAGATTCACCGGAGAAAAGGGCTGATTCGACAGAGCTGCTGCTGAATTTATATCTTTTCTATACCTAGTTTTCGCGATTTTGTTAGGGTACATGTCCAACCCTAAGATGTTTAGGGTCACAAGGTGATGTGACTTCATTGAGCATCTGATTTGAGAAAGAGCTGTGTGATTCTATCTAAATGCCAGCTCACGGCAATTCAGAGAAAAAAAATATTTTGAAGCTGCATTACCAGACTGTGTGTGCAGTTCAGTGAATTGCCACACAGGGGTGTATATATGACAACACTAAAAGGCGCATTAAAGTGCTTCAGTTATGAAAACCTCCCCACTGGCTGCTGCTGAAATGCGGTAGCATGTTATCCTTGTGCATTCTGGCTGTTCTTTGCTTCAGCTGCAGGTAGTACAAGTACGCTCAAGTTTGTTTGCATAGGTTTTAGCAGCGGGAGTTCACATTAACAGAGTCTAGTAAGAGAAAATGCTTGGAATTACACATACAACGAAGTCTGAGTTTTACATCAAATACTGAGTATTTTTCTGGAGGATTAGAACCCATGGAGTCCATGAAAGTGTGCTTTGAGAGCTGGCATGTGTAAGGACTGTTAGGCACCCACACATTTTGGTGGTCCTGCTTTGCAGGAACAGTTTATTAAAGTAATGATGTGTGGCTTGTCTCTCTAAGCTAGACAAGACTACACCATCCTATCAGGCAACTGACACAGTTGATCTGTGTGTGGGGTGGGGGGAGAACTGCTCACTGAAGCGTAGCTTCTCTTTCAACTGTATGCCACTGCATTTTCAACTGCTGTCATAGACAGCTTCAGCAGTGATTGGAGAACTGTGACCATGCCTGCAAACACACTGACTGAATTGGAAGATGCTGACACACCTCTGAAAAACTCAGATGATGGCACTATGTTTCTTGCACATGCGTGCAAGCAAACATAAAAACGTACTGTGCATTCATAATAGTTCATTAAGTGCCGATTTTTTTAAGAGACTTCAACACTACCAGGCGACATTCCTCAGGGATTTGAGGCTCACTACTTTTTCATCCCCCTAGTGAAGAGGCAGTGAGCCTTGTTTCAATTCGCAGTTTTTCAGTTGCTTAATAATTTAACACTTCATAAACTATTCTGAGTGCACCGCATACTTTTTCTACATCTAGAAACATAGAAACAGAATTTGACGGCAGATAAGGACCGCTTGGCCCACCCAGTCTGCCCATTTCCCTACCTGATGGATAAGCTGCAGATCCTAGTTAACCAGCAGCCTACTTTTTCCTACCCCCACCCCCTAGATTTGCCTTATGACTGTCCCATGCATGCTTGAATTCCACCACTGTTTGTGACTCCACAACCTCCTCTGGAAGGCCGTTCCATACATCCACCACCCTCTCTGTGAAAAAATACTTCCTTAAATTACCTCTGAGCCGCCCCTTCTATCTTCAAATTGTGCCCCCTTGTTCTTGCACACCTCTTTTTTTGAAAGATGCTACCCTCTTGGACTTTGTTGATTCCTTGAGGTACTTGGAAGTTTCTATCATGTCCCCTCTCCTCCATTCCTCGAGGCTATACATATTAAGCTCCTAAGTCTCTCTTATGTCTTCCGTGCAGACCCTGCACCATTTTAGTTGTCCTCCTGACAGCTTCCATCCTGTCTATGTTTCTCGGAGATTGGGTCTCCAGAACTGCACGCAGTACTCCAGATGGGGGTCTCACCAGCTGTCTGTACAGAGGATAATAACTTCCTGTTTTCTACTGGTGATGCCTCTCCCTATGCATCCCAGTATCCCCCCAGCCCTCCTTGCTGCCCTCTCACATTGCTTGCCCACCTTTAGGTCATCTGATATGACTACCCCCAGGTCCCTTTCCATTTTTGTTGTTGTTTCTATGTTTAGTATCTCACCCCCCATTGTGTACTCTTCCCCTGGGTTTTTGTTTCCCAGGTGCATTACCTTGCACTTCTTAGCATTGAATCTAAGCTGCCATACATTTGACCATTCCTCTAACCTTGCCAAGTCCCTTCTCATCCTTTCCACTCCACCTTGTGCATTAACTCTGTTGCAGATCTTTGTGTCATCTGCAAAGAAACATACTTTTCCTTCCAGTCCCTCTGCAATGTCACTTATAAAGACATTGAAGAGGACTGGTCCTAATACTGAACCTCGCGGTAATTCACTAGTAACCCCCCTTCTTCTGAGTGGACCCATTATTATTACCTCTGTGTCCTATTCTCCAGCCAATTTTTACCCAGGCTGTCATCTTGGGACCCACTCCCAGGCTGGCTAACTTGTATATTAATCTTTGTGTGGGACTGTGTCAAATGCCTTGCTAAAGTCTAGGTAGGCCATGTCCACGCCCTCCCTGATCAACTACTTTGGTCACCCAGTCAAAGAAATCTATCAGATTTGTCTGGCATGACCTTCCGCTGTGAATCCATGCTGCCTTGGGTCCTGTGCCCTCTGGCCTCTAGATATTTAACAGTTCTTTCCTTCAGAAGTGATTCCATCATTTTCCTACCACTGAGATTAAACTAACAGGTCTGTAGTTTCTGCTTCTGCCTTGCTCCCACTTTTGTGAAGGGAATCACATCTGCCCTCCTCCAGTCCTTGGGTACCACCCCATCCTCCCATGATTTGTTAAAGAGTTTAGTCAGTGGTGTCACTAGTTCTATCCTTAGTTCTTTTAGAATTCTGGGATGAATCCCATCAGGCCCCATTGCTTTGTCCACCTTCAGTTTTGAGTTCTTTCAGAACTCTTTCTTCTGTAAATGGGCTGGTATCAACTTCTGTATCCAGAGTGTTTCTACTGTTTGTTTTAGGTACCTCCCCCTCTTCCTTTGTAAATACTGAGCAAAGATATTTGTTTAGTATCTCTGCCTTTCACAGTCACCCTCTGCCCACCCTTCCTCCCTTTATTAAGCCTCACTATCCCTCCTTGGTCTTCCTTCTCCTGAGCTGTACCTATAAAAGGTTTTATCCCCTTCTTAACTTGAGTTGGCTATCTTTTCCCGGTTTGGGCCTTTGCTGTTCTGACTGCCTTCCAGCTTTCTTTTGCTTTAACTGATACAGTTCTCTGTCCTGTTCCTTCTGTGATCCTTGTACTTCCTGAATGCTTTCTTTTCTCTTGAACCTTCACTGCCACTTCCTTTGAGAACCATAGTGGTTTCTACCTCTGTTCGTTTGTTTATTTGCTTTACACAAAGGCTTGATACCTCTGTGATGGCAGTTTTATTATTCCCATTGTTCTTCCACCTTCCTTCCTGCCTATTTGCTAGTGCATTCCTTAGGCACTCACCCATTTGACAAAGTCAGCCCTCCTAAAATTCAGTACCTTTGTCTTTGTATGGGTTGACTCTATTGCTGTGTTTATTGTGAACCATACTGTTCGATGGTCGCTAGTTGCCAGATGGCTACCCACTTCTACATCTGTGATCCTCTCTTCATCTCCATTTGAGAGAACCAGGTCTAAGACTGCTCCCTCTCGAGTGGGCTCCAATACTAGTTGTCTACGGCATGCCCCCTATAGGGCATCTAGAATAACCCCACTCTTAGAAGTGGCTGCTGCAACTGCACTCCAGTTAACATCTGGCATATTCAGATCACCCATCAGCAATATCTCCCCTTTTTCTGCCATTCTAAGTATACTTTATATCATTTCCTTGTCCATTTCCTCCCCCTGAGAAGGGGGTCTGTATACAACCCCTGTGCGGATTGTGGTGCCATTGCCAGTCTCCAAATTTACCCACAGTGCTTCTTCTCCTCCCTGTTTTCCCTTTTGTTCTGTTGCTTTGATTCCTTCCCTTATGTAAATAGCTACTCCTCCTCCTCTTTTACCCTCCCTGTCCCTCCTGTAGATAGTGTATCCTGGTATGTTTACATCTCAGTCATGGTTTTGTGTGTACCATGTTTCTGTGACTGCCACGATATCCAGATGTTCCTCCTCCATCAAGGCCACTAATTCAGGAAGCTTGTTACTCAGACTACGGGCATTGGTACTCATTGCTCTCCATTTTTGATGGCTTTACCTTCTGTTGCAGCATCCCCACTGACCTTTCTACCTTGGTCTTTTCTCATTTAGTACCCTGTTTTGTGGGGGAGGCGTTCTCTGCTGCTTATCAGTGCCTCCCCTTGACTAGTTTAAAGCTTGCCAATTAAGCATTTAAACTGATTGCTCAAAAGACTTGTTCCTTCCTGGACAGATGCAGACCATCCTGCCAGTATAGGCTGGTGTCCCTCTAGGTGGAACCCCAGTCCCCAGTGAAGCCAAACCCTGTGCTCCACACCATTTTTTCAACCATTCATTAAACTGCATGGTGCAAAGTACCCTTGCCTCACTCATGCCATTGACAGGCAGCACCTCTGAGAAGGATACTGTGTGTGCTACTTGTCTTAGGCCCCTCCCCAATTCTATAAAGTCCTTCTGCACTGCTCTAATCTCATGATTAGCCAAGTCATTTGTCCCTAGGTGGACAATGACATCCAGCTCAGACTCACGTGCAGCTGTTCCCGTGATCCTGAGCATGTGCTTCCTGTCCCTCCAAGCCATGGCATCAGGCAGGCACCTTACTTCAGTTTTCCCTGCTCCCCCCAGTTCTATCCCCCTAATTGTTGAGTACCCCACCAGAAGCTGCTTCCTTTCCCTGTGGTGTCCTCTGTCTCCTTCCTGTGGGCCTCCCTTGTGACAGCTGTCCTCAGCCTCCTTAGTCTCCTCTGTGGGTGCATCCATAGGGGAGCTATGCTCCCAGAATGGTGTATGGATTGTGGAATGGAGCAACTGACTGGGTGCTCTGTTCCACCATCCTCACCCTTCCTGAGCCCACTGTGGTCCAACTGCTGTGTTTTCTTCGCAACCTCTGAGGTAGTGGTGGTGGCTCTGGTGCTCCCTGGATGGGGGAGGTTCCCTTCTTACTGTCCAGTGTGGCCTGGGGGAAGGTTCCCTTACTACCGTCCAGCATGGCCTGAAGATGGGCAACTTCCTCCCTCAGGGCAGAGAGTTGTCTGCAAATAGGGAGCATCTCAGCCTCAGAAAGACTCGGAAGACTGCTGCCCACAGCCATTATATTGTACTACTCCCCACATGTTTATCTACTTTTTCTTTGTGTGTGTGTGATTGGTTTGTTATATAGAAATATATATATTATACAATGTGTATGCTTATATTGTCAGTGCAGTGTGCTAGAGGATATGACAGTGATATGCACCTTGCACTCTTGAGGAAATGATGTCAGAACCCCAGTATAAAGGAACTATTTCCAGGGTGGGTGGAGTGAGGGTGGAAGGGTTGGGCCTAAACTGTGCCCTCGCAAAACAATCAGCTAAAAGCTCTGACCCAGCACTGCGATGAGTGCCTTCCTGTCAGCAAGATGCCCTACACAACAATTTGACAGAGAAAATACCCTGCTAATCAAACAGAGAAAAATCCAGACATCCAACTCAGACACAGGTAACCCTCCCCAGCCCCAAAACAGCCTGGTGGTTTGTGCTCTGAAAGCGGTCTGCCCCAAAATAAGTCAGTTGTGCTTTACACTCTTCCTGCACTGAAAATCTTAAGAATTAAGCCAACTGATTGACTAGTGACACCTGTGATGTAAGCAGGCCTTTCAATGTAGGCAGGCTGCTATGTCTGATTCCAATACACAAAATCCTTCAGTGAAACTAGGGATAAAAACGTAACTACTCAGCCAGCAGGACACTTTTAAAATGTTGCAAAAATATCCTTCCAAATCCTAGGTCTCAACCCCAACAATCAAGCAAATTCAGTTGTATCTCACTCCCTCT
Organism: Neoceratodus forsteri; assembly: GCA_016271365.2. NCBI lineage: Eukaryota > Metazoa > Chordata > Ceratodontiformes > Ceratodontidae > Neoceratodus > Neoceratodus forsteri. The sequence continues at coordinate 1,174,074,846 of CM057451.1, read as the reverse complement.
GGTTAGAAAATTACTACACTTTTAATGGAATCCTGCAATTCTCTGCTTAATGCCAATAAGGAAAAAAAAATGAAACTCTTTGTAAAAAGCGTAGCTCCCCTGTTTTACAATATTATGTGTAACCCCCCTGCAAATGGGGGTTCCCAAAAGACTTCCAGGAGCTTGCTTGAATGCTCCAAGCCTGAATGGTGTTTGGCGTTTAAGCCATTTATCAGTGAGTGTTTTTAGAGCCTCTGGTACTGTCTCTTTAAGAGCTGTCTGCTTGCAGACATAATTAGTTTGTATGGGGGGACTGTGTGTTTCTCTACTTGAGTACCACTCGAACTGCTGCCAATTCACTCCATTTTTGCAGTCACTAGAGTGCAAAGGGAACCTATCTGAGGGATGTAACTGTTTGCCAGAAATCATTTAGAGTAATAATGAATTACAGTTTGTCTAACTTGCTTTATTTGCAGTCAGAACTGTGTCTGCCTAGTTCCCCATTCTGGTTTTGAACTGCTGAACTGCACCAATCAGTGTTGGGGTAAGCTAGCTCTAAAATGGTGCCTTGACGAATCAGAACTTGGACTCATAATCTGAGCCAGCCACAAGAGGATTGTATGGGCAGTGACTCTGGGAGATGTAGTTTAGACTTGGCGCCTTTTTGGACCAACAGGAGCAGTCTATTGTGAGTGACAGCCAATCCAGTCAAGAACTGGGAGGAACTCAAAGGAAGTGCCCGGTTTTGTCTGTTGGAGTTTCAGTTGTAGCGCTGAAGAAGGAAGGAGCCCTGTGCTTTTCAGTGTGCAGTTTTAGTCGGAAACGTGTGCAAGGCCCAGAGTTCCGGTCTGCAGCTTGTGTAACTGCTTGTTAGGACTGAATCCGTCCTGTGAAGAGAATCAAAGGATATCTGAAGAGTAGAAACCAGGCTCACCCTGTAGAAGACTGGAGAAATTGCTGGATTGCACTCGGTCTGTCAGGAACTGAATCTGCTGTGTGTTCTCCCGGGTATTGTGCAGTAATTGCGATCGGGATAGAGAAGCAGCCTGCCTGGTATAGTACTTTCTGTTTTACCATATAAATGTGTGAAGAGGCTTGTGTACCTCAAGTGAATCCTGCTGCCATTAAAGGACTTTTGCCTGTTACTGTTCACCATATAAATGTGTGAGGAGCTTGGTTAGCTCAAGTGAATCCTGATGCCATTAAAGGACTTTTGCCTGTTGCAGTTTGCCATATAAATGTGTGAGGAGTCTCGTGAGCTCAAGAGTAGCCCCTGACATTGAAGGACCCTATCTTGTTTGGAGGTCGTGAGTACTAATTCAGGGTCGCTCCCTGTTGAATTGCCACATTAAATCCAAATGGAATCACTGTACTGCTGACTGTTTAAACTAATTTTCTTTTCTCTGTGGGAAAGGGCCCTACCAGCTGCCATGGTTTGGACTAGCCACTAGGGTTTGGGTACCCAGGGACAGTAACTAGTAGGGATAGGCCTGTGCACAGAGCCATGAGTAGATGAGTAAAGTGATAAGCTAATTAACCTGATTTCCCCCTGTCCTTGTTATATTCCCCTAAATAAATCCGAGCTGCTTGTTTCAGCAAGGTTATACTGCCTGAGGTGTTGTCTATGTTAAGTATTATTACTGTGATTGTTGCACTGATCTTATTTTAAGGAGGTCCCAGTGCCTGAACCAGCCCTGGGGGTAGTGTATACTGTGAAGGTAATTCTGATATATTGTGTGGGCCACTAGTGGGAAGAAAGAGGTTGCAGTGTCCCAGAGGGCTGTGACCAAGTAAGTTTAACTATTGCAAACCCTGACCTCTGGGTGGAGGCACCCGCCATTGGATCCAGGCCCTCAACCTGTTAGTGGCAAATCAGGCAGGGGTAGTAGCCCTGGGATAGCACTAGGGGTTACATCTTGGAGGCTCACCGCTGATTGTGGTGTCCTCTAGGTGGCCATGTTTATGAACCACTGTTAAGAAAAATGGGTACCCGACAGAAGTGGCTGTGCACCGGCTGGTGGAGTGGTGTACTGGGAGAGATCGACCCCAAAATGCTATGCTTATACTGGACATCCCTTGGGTATCAATACGGACATTGTACAGGAGTACTTTCCAAGGTGGAAGGTTTACAAACCCTGTGGTGGTGGGTCGGCATGCTAATCTGCTCACCCACACTTTTCTGGCCCTAGTAGTGAGTTTAAGGATCCCATAGATAGCTCCAAGTGCCACAGACCATTACCCCAGAGGAGCCCTCACTGCCTGGAGAGTGATAACTAAGGACAGTAAAGACCGGGGAAATGAGCCCCCACCACTATCTGAAACTTTTGAGGAGAAATTTACAATGGTTGCTGGGAGAAGGAAAACTGTGAGGACTTGAAGAAACTATTCTTGCCACCTGGGGTGTTCTCCCCAACACCCTCTCCGCTCCAGTGCCTGTAATGGTGGCTGAACCAATGCAGACTCCTATTTCTGCACCTGCCATTAGTCACGACTCTTACGAAGGTTGAGGATCTTCTCTGGCACCTCCCACCCCCCAAGGGAGGATGACTGGGAGACCTGGATGAATATGTTGCCCCAAGTGCTAGAATGCCAATGCTCAGAAGCCGAGAAAGGCGAAGAGGTTGGTGAGAGCCTCCGAGGTCCTGCCCTGGCTACCATCCGTGCTAAATGGGCCAGTAACCCTGAAGCGACGCACAGGCCTATCTTGAGGCTCTTGGAGAATGTGTATGGGAGCCCAGATTCTGATGAGGACCTATGGTGGAGAGTAAGAAATGCACAACAGTACCAAGGGAGTTGTTGTCTGTGTATGTATCTCGGCTGGAAAAATTGTTGCAAGAATGCCTCAGAAGGGTAGTTGCCAGCGATTGAACTGGACCGAACCAGACTGGACAGAATCATAAGTCTGCCCTTCTCAGAACTGCTGTTGCTTCAGTTCGCCTGGCAAATCGACTGGAATCCCCACCCTCCTATGTATGAGTTAATGAGAGAAATTTGAGGAGTTGAGAAAGGCGATCTCGGGAGGGACCTGCACCAACAGCTGTGGCTACGACCCGGTGACTGAGGGTGACCCATCAAATGAAGTTCAGGGAGAGGTTGACAGTCAATGAGTGCTCTGACAAGGAAAAGATATGTCACAATGGGGGCGAACTGTTGAGAGATCCGGAATTCAAAACAGTCCCTTTATGAAGGCCACGCCTGCATGCGGGCCCTGACCTACATCCGACTGCATCTGCTATGGGGGTGGGGTACCCACCCATGTATCTCCTGCTGATAACAGCTCCAAACTCAATTCCTTGACCATGGAAGTGGAGAAACTGATGAGATGTCTCCAAATGCTTATCACGCCTGCAGACAGAGATGGCACCAGGGTTTCCAGTTAGTATTACCCGCCCTGGCTCCCAGTGTGGCGCCTCGGCCAGTTCAAACTCCAGAAAGTATGTTTTGCTATAATTGCGGGAAGGATGGGCACATGAAGAGGAATGCGGTCCCCAAAGACACTGACAAAGTTGCATATAGGCTACAAGGAGAGCCTGAGAACAAATCAGTGGTTAAGAGGTGCACAAAATGATCCCAGTGAGGGCACCAAAATGCTAACTCACGTCTTTTGTGGCAAGGTCAGTTGCCCAGGCCCCCACTACCGTCTCTCCAGACTGGTCCAGAATAGTGGGTCCCTCCATGGAGACCACTGTAAAGGTGGAATGGAGTGTCTACAAGAGCTGTGATAGACAGTGGCTCCCAAGTGACAATTATGTTCCAAGATTGGTATCAAACATTTGTCAGACATCTCTTACAACCATTAGAAGGACTGCATGTATGGGGGTTAAGTGGAAGGCTACCCCTATTCCGGTACATCAAATTTGGCTGTCTTTCCCCACCTCCGTTGGCTGGAGTGGCGAACAAGTAGAGACCCTAGCCTTAGTGTGGCCCCCACTGGACTGTATGATGGTGTCCCTTTGTTGATTGGAACAAATGCTCATATGTTCGGAAGGCTAACAGTTATGTTATGAAAAACAGGGTCAAAGACTAGTAGAGCTTTAAGAGTTCCGGCTTTAATTAAGAAGGCTTATGAGGCACAGAGATGCTGAAAAAATAGAACCAGAGGAACGGTTCGAATTGTATGTAAGAAGGATCCTGAGTCTCTGATCCTGGCGCCAAATGCCCAGTGTACCTTACAGGGAGAGGTCCGTATCAGAAAGGATGTTAAGAATAAAATATTAATGTTGGATGCACCAGGCGATGGAAAATTGCCAGAAGGAATGCTGGTCAAGCCTAGTATTTTGCCCGCTAGAGCCCATGCTTATGCCAGAAGGGTAATGGTCCAAGTTCATAATGTGTCTGAAAGAGACATTCGAGTAAATAGAGGTTGCATCCTGGCTAATGTGCATTGTGCAGACACTGCAGTGCTACCCAGCAGCAAGAGTTCAAGGAAGAATGACAGAGTAACACCTGACTTGTTTGATTTCAGCGACTCCCCATTGCCAGCTGAATGGAAAGTGAGGATCAGTGAGAAGCTTGCCCAGAGACCAGGTTTTTCTTTAAAGGAATGGGACGTGGGATGCGCAAGGAGCTGAGCACAATATCCGGCTGCATGACGAAAAGACCATTTCGAGAGGTCTCGACGCCTGCCACCTGCTGACATAGATGATGTGAGGCGGCATCTGCAAGAGATGTTAGCTGCTGGTGTAATACAAGAATCCAGAAGCCCTTATGCTTCCCCATTGTGGTAGTGAGAAAAGAATGGGACAGTAAGGATGTGTGTGGATTATCGACCTTAAACTGGCGGACTATCCCTGATCAGTACACAATGCCCCGCATTCAGGATGCTTTGGACTGCCTAAGCGGGAGCAAGTGGTTCTCTGTGTTGGATCTCCATGATGGGTACTACCAGATCCCGATGGCCCCAGAGGACCGTGAGAAGACAGCCTTTATCTGTCCGCATGGCTTCTATGAATCATGAGGATGCCTCAAGGGATTTCAGGTGCCCCAGCCACTTTTTCAACGATTGATGGAGCGTGCAGTGGGGACATGAACTTACTAGAGTGCCTGGTATACCTAGATGATGTTATTGTGTTTGGCAGCTCACTGGAGGAACATGAGAGCAGATTATTTAAGGTATTGGACCGACTGGAGGACTTTGGCCTTAAACTGTCCATTGATAAGTGTCAATTCTTTCAAACATCAGTAAAGTATGTGGGACACATAGTATCCACCGAGGGAATAGAGACCGACCCAAGTAAAGTTGAGGCCTTAACCACCTGGCCACAGCCCAAAAATCTAAAAGAACTGCAAAGATTCCTGGGATTCTGTGGTTATTATCAGCTTCATCAAGGACTATTCAAGAGTGATCCGCCCTTTACTTAACCTTACTCAAGGGTATCCCAATCCAAAAAAATACCAAAAGTCAGCGTCCTCAAGACTGAAAGAGTGTATTTTCATCCGAGTGAAGTATTTGAGCCCGCTGGACTCCTGATTGTGAGACTGCTTTTCATGAGATCATATATCAACTTACCCATGCTCCAGTGCTGGCCTATGCCGATCCAAGAAAACCTTAAGTCTTGCACACTGATGCTAGCTTGCAAGGATTGGGGGCTGTGTTGTACCAAGAGCACAGAATGGCCTGAGACCAGTGGCCTTTGCCAGTAGAAGCCTGACCCCATCCGAAAAGAACTATCCTGTACATAAGTTAGAGTTCCTAGCTTTGAAGTGGGCTATTGTTGACCAATTCCATGAGTACTTGTATGGGGCTAAAATACTAGTAAAACTGACAATAATCCTTTGACCTATGTGCAGACCTCAGCTAAGTTGGATGCCACTGGCCACAGGTGGCTTTCTGCATTATCTACATATGACTATGCTCTCTCATCGAGCAGGTCTGAACCACATAGATGCTGATGCTCTCCCGAGGCCTGTTCCCCAGAATGATTGGGTCGATTGGCGAACCTGACATTCGGGCACTCTGCCAGTTTGACAGGAGGCACAATGTCCACGGACGCAGTGGACTGCATGGTGGATTGCTTGGGACCCTCTGAGAATTGCATACCTGCTGCTTATTGCCACTTTTCTGCAACAGACATTGGTGCACTGCCTCAGCTGGACAATGACAGTATTCGGTGGCTCAATCCCAGATCCTATGATCAAATCAGCTTTAGAGCCCTCTATGCAGGAAAAGATGTGTCCAAATTACGCTCCACTGATTTGAGAACTGCACTGTTATACAAAGAAGGTCCTAGGTTGAAACTGATCAATAAACTGTTATACAGAGAAACAGTAGACAGAGGGGCAAGTAGACAAACAACAACTGGTGCTGCCCACTGCCTTTCGAGACTCAGTATTGAGGTCCTTGCACAACCACATGGGGCACCTTGGTATAGACAGAACACTTGACTTGGTGAGATCCAGATTCTATTGGCCTAAGATGGGGCTGATGTGGAGCAACACATTCAAACTTGTAGTCGCTGCTTACAGAGAAAGCTTTTCCCAGAGGGCTGCCCCTTGTTAACATAACCACCAGTGCACCCATGGAGCTGGTCTGTATTGATTTTCTGTGTTTGGAGTCAGATCAAAGAAATATCAGTAATGTGCTGGTGGTCACTGACCATTTCACGAGATATGCTCAAGCTTTCCCCACCAAAGACCAGAAAGCATCCACTGTAGCCAAAGTACTTGTAGAAAACTCTTTTGTTCACTATGGGGCTCCACAAAGAATCCATTCTGATCAAGGGAGAGACTTTGAGAGTCGTCTGATCAAAGAGATGCTTTCTCTGTGGGGAGTGAGAAAGTCCAGAACCACTCCTTACCACCCCCAAGGGGACCCACAGCCTGAACGTTTCAACCGCACTTTGCTAGATATGCTAGGCACCTGCACCCAAAGGACAAGACTAGATGGAGCCAACAAATTAGCACCCTGGTACATGCTTATAACTGCACCAAAAGTGATGCCACTGGTCTCCCCTACCGCCTGATGTTTGGAAGAGAAGCTCGACTACCGGTAGATGTGTTTTGGGGTCTCTCCTGATGGGGTTCAAGCTGACAACTATTTACAGTATGTGCAAAGTTAAAGGCCCAGCTAACTCATGCGTACCAACTGGCTCAAACCATGGCTGCCAAAGAAATCTGGCCAACAAAGAAAGGTATGATAAAAGGTGAAAGCACAGGAACTCCAGGAGGGAGATCGGGTATTGCTAAGAAATCTGGGACTGCATGGCAAGCACAAGATTGCTGACAGATGACACCATCTCCCTCACATTGTAGTGGGCAAACTAGATGATCTGCCAGTGTACAAAGTAAGGCCTGAGAATAATTCAAAAGATGTAAAAACAATGCATAGAAATCATTTACTGCCCATTGGACAAATCTTAATTGAGTCTGAGCCCTTAGAAGATGCCCCCTCTGGACCAGTGACTAGAGCTGCTGCTAAGAAAAGATCAAGAAAGTCTGCACCTACAGAAGCAAAGTTAAAGTGTTCCCCTCCACAAGTCCCAGTTGAGCATGACTGTTAGTCCATATCGGAAGAAAGTGAGAGTGACTTTGAATACTATCCTTCTTACGAACTGAGTCAATTGTTTCGGGGCAATCCCCTAGTCAATACTGGAGATGAAGCTGGGCCTTCTGGACTGTCTAAGCCCCAGCTTCATCCCTGGAGCCAATGCTCCCAGAAAGTGAAGTGCAAAGCATCAGATCAGATGAAATGGAATCATTGTGCATGGTTGAACTGTTTGAGCTTTCAGGGGAGGAAAATGATGGATTGGGTCAGACTGGTGATACACCAGAACAAGAAGACTATTTTGAGTGCCCTGACAGTCCACTGCCAGTGTCCGAAAGCTCTCCATGCGAGCCAAATGTTGTGGACTCAGAAACTGTAACTCCTGGAGCTGAAAGTGCCCCAACTTCTAGCCTCTCTACCCCCATGGAGACTCCCCTGACAAGTGAGGACAATGCTGAAAATGAGGCTCAGAGTGCAGAGACTGTAACAGTTCCCCCTAGAAAGACTGATCGAGCTGTAAAGCCTGTGTGTGCCTCAGTTATGATTCCTGGGCCGGCCAGTGGATCTGCCTCTCAATGTTGTCCATAAAAGAGTGTATGTGTCCCGAGCTCATTGCCCAAACTGAGCATCAGTGCTAACTCAAGTTACTTGTGTTGCCCTCTAAGTATGGTGCCCTTGCCCCGTCCAGCCCCAAGGTAACTGATAGGAAGGGCCCCTCTCTTCAGGTTTCATGTACAAGAGGTAATAACTTGAGTTATGGTACAATGTGTGTAATACTGTGTAAAGTGGACGTACTGCAATGTTTCAGAAATGTGTTCTTGGTAAAATGATATATTGACTGGTGATTACATGTGAGCCTAATGCAAATGTATATGGTTGCAGTTAAAACTTATGGGGTACTTGCTTGACGCGGACGTCAAGTTTTCCCAGAGCCAGGAAGGGTGTAACCCCCTGCAAATGGGGGTTCCCAAAGACTTTCAGGAGCTTGCTTGAATGCTACGAGCCTGAATGGTGTTTGCGTGCATGCCATTTATCAGTGAGTGTTTTTAGAGCCTCTGGTACTGTCTCTTTAAGAGCTGTCTGCTTGCAGACATAATTAGTTTGTATGGGGGGACTGTGTGTTTCTCTACTTGAGTACCACTCGAACTGCTGCCAATTCACTCCATTTTTGCAGTCACTAGGAGTGCAAAGGGAACCTATCTGAGGGATGTAACTGTTTGCCAGAAATCATTTAGAGTAATAATGAAATTACAGTTTGTCTAACTTGCTTTATTTGCAGTCAGAACTGTGTCTGCCTAGTTCCCCATTCTGGTTTTGAACTGCTGAACTGCACCAATCAGTGTGGGGTAAGCTAGCTCTAAAATGGTGCCTTGGACGAATCAGAACTTGGACTCATAATCTGAGCCAGCCAGAAGAGGATTGTATGGGCAGTGACTCTGGGAGATGTAGTTTAGACTTCGGCGCCTTTTTGGACCAACAGGAGCAGTCTATTGTGAGTGACAGCCAATCCAGTCAAGAACTGGGAGGAACTCAAAGGAAGTGCCCGTTTTGTCTGTTGGAGTTTCAGTTGAGCTCTGGCAGTGAAGAAGGAAGGAGCCCTGTGCTTTTCAGTGTGCAGTTTTAGTCGGAAAGCGTGTGTAAGGCCCAGAGTTCCGGTCTGCAGCTTGTGTAACTGCTTGTTAGGACTGAATCCGTCCTGTGAAGAGAATCAAAGGATATCTGAAGAGTAGAAACCAGGCTTACCCTGTAGAAGACTGGAGAAATTGCTGAATTGCACTCGGTCTGTCAGGAACTGAATCTGCTGTGTTCTCCCGGTATTGTGCAGTAATTGCGATCGGATAGAGAAGCAGCCTGCCTGGTATAGTACTTTCTGTTTTGCCATATAAATGTGAAGAGGCTTGTGTACCTCAAGTGAATCCTGCTGCCATTAAAGGACTTTTGCCTGTTACTGTTCACCATATAAATTGTGAGGAGGCTTGGTTAGCTCAAGTGAATCTTGATGCCATTAAAGGACTTTTGCCTGTTGCAGTTTGCCATATAAATGTGTGAGGAGTCTCTGAGCTCAAGAGTAGCCCTGCTGACATTGAAGGACCCTATCTTGTTTGGAGGTCGTGAGTACTAATTCAGATCGCTCCCTGTTGATTGCCACATTAAATCCAAATGGAATCACTGTACTGCTGACTGTTTAAACTAATTTTTCTTTTCTCTGTGGGAAGGGCCCTACCAGCTGCCACGGTTTGGACTAGCCACTAGGGCTTGGGTACCCAGGGACAGTAACTGGTAGGGATAGGCCTGTGCACAGAGCCATAGGTAGATGAGTAAAGTGATAAGCTAATTAACCTGATTTCCCCCTGTCCTTGTTATATTCCCCCTAAATAAATCCGAGCTGCTTGTTTCAGCAAAGTTATACTGCCTGAGGTATTTGTCTATGTTAAAGTATTGTACTGTGATTGTTGCACTGTATCTTATTTTACAGGAGGTCCCAGTGCCTGAACCAGTCCTGGGGTAAGTGTATACTGTGAGGTAATTCTGATATATTGTGTGGGCCACTAGTGGGAAGAAGGGGGTTGCAGTGTTCCAGAGGGCTGTGACCAAGTAAGTTTAACTATTGCAAACCCTGACCTCTGGGTGGAGGCACCCGCCATTGGATCCAGGCCCCTCAACCTGTTAGTGGCAAATCAGGCAGGGGTAGTAGCCCCTGGGATAGCGCCATCTAGGGGTTACATTATGCCTTACCAAGTTTCGAGCTCCTAAATGAAGTTATAGTTTGTTCTCTGCAGTGTTGCAAGGTTCTCAGCTTCAGACAAATCAAAAGTCAGACTGACTGTGTATGTGCTGGTTTCAGCAGCACCTCAGCTCATAGGACCTGGTTTTTGTTCCTGTTCTTTCACAAGGTACAGTTATACTCGTACAAACCAAGAAGGATGTTTGGAAGACAAAATGTCTAAAAATGTGCAACAGTGAATACAGTTACAGGTGGCTTGCATTTTGAAAGTCTGGAAAGTTTTCCTAATGTAACTCCTGGGTGGCTTTGGCCACCCAGTAGGTTCATGGACCTCTAAGGGTTAACTCTAGCTAGCCTGGAGACTCCCTGCTGGCTGGATTGACAGGTCATTTTCAGGGTGTGTGGCCAGCTCTTGGTGACTAGTGAATCACATCGGGTGTGGTTGTTTACTCAGATCTAGGAGAGGGGTTGGCGAGAGCCGCAGCCTGAGCATCAAGTGTCAACCTGTCATCCAGGAAGGTGCCCAGATTTCTAACCCTGGAGGAAGCCATCAATAGGGTGGTTCCCAAGACCAAACCTGTTGCCGCCCCAGAGGCACTCCCATCACGCCCACGACAAGGCTTAATCACCAGGACCTCCATCTTGTCAGGCTTCCACCTCAACCAGTTGGTGACTTCCAGTCCTGGATCTTGGCCAGGCAATTATTTAGCACTCCCACAGTGTTATTTGTCCCAGAGGCAAAAAACATATTCAGCTGGGTATCATCTACATAGCAGTGAAAACCCAGACGGTAATGTCTGACGAGCTCTCCCAGGGGTAGCATGTACATCGTGAACAACAATGGCGACAGGATAGAACCTTGAGAAACTCCACATGGCAGAAGCTTCGTGGAGGAGAAGAAGTTCCTCATCACCACCCATTGCTTCCTGCCCGAGAGATAGGACTCAAACCAGTTGATGACAGTATCGGTGAGTCCACAATACTCTTTAATGTGATCCAAAAGCACAATGTGGTCCATGGTGTCAAATACTGAAGAAAGATTGAGGAGAATGAGAATTGACCAGTCTCTTATGTTTCTTGCTCTGGGGAGGTCATTTTGCACCCTGATCAATGCCGTTTCAGTGCTATGCCTAGCCCTGAAACTGGACTGGAATGGCACATAAATGTCAAAGGCCGCAAGGTGAGCCTTGAGCTGCAGAGCCGCTGTTTTCTCAACAACCTTCCCTAGAAATGGGCAGTTGAAGATAGGTCAATAATCTGCTAGGACATCAGGGTCAAGTGATGGTTTCTTCTGAAGGGGTCTTACCAATGTCTCCTTCAAGGCATTAGGAAAGATCCCTCTGAGACCAAACACCAGACTATCCTGGTGAACACCGGACCAACAGCCCTAATGCATCCCACTAAGAAACTGGTCGGGGCCAGGTCCAGTTCACAAAAAAGTGGGAAGCAACTCTGAGATCACCTCAGCGACCACAGCCACCTCCACTGGTTTAAATTCATCACAGACAATAGGAGTGCCAATGTTTCTACCAGTTCAACCACTGCGGAAAAAAACATGCCCCATTGGGGAGATCTCAGGCCAGATAGAGGACTCCTTGTCAGAGAAGAACTGAGCAAACTCATTGCGCAGTGCGATTGAAAATGCTTTTTTCCACTGCAGACAGACTGGATGAAGTAATTATCTGTCCACAGTCTGAAAAAGCTGAGCTGGTCGGTTCTTCCCTGCAGCAATCTCCCTGGACAGGAACTCTGCCTTCTTATGGTCAATTGTCCCTTGGTACACCTGGTAGTGAGCTTGCAGAGCCAGTTTGTCCTCTTCGGAGTGGGTTCTGTGCCAGCAATGCTCCAACTTCTGACCCCTGATGTTCATCGCCTTGAGAGTCTCATCAAACCATGGGGATCTCAAGCGAGAAGGTCTGGATAATATACGGACTGGTGCAATGCCATCAAGTGTCAGTGACTCAGCAAGTAGCACACTTGCCTCTGAGGCCGGGAGATCAGTAGGCTGTGGGTTCTATCCCCACACCAGGCACTTGGGTTAATATCCCAATACTGACACTGTAGTGCAGCATGAGGGGGGGTGCTGCATTCCTGAGGTGCCGTCTTTCAGATGAGACGTTAAATCGAGGTCCCATCTGCCTGTTCTGGTGGTAGTTCAGGTGGATGTTATAGATCCCATCACACTTCTCGAAAAGAGCAGGGGAATTTCCCTGATGCAATGGCCAAATTTCCTCCATTCATGAAAAATACCACCAACAGCTTAATCTGGTTCAAGGTCAGTTGGCATTCATCTGTATCCCCCTCCCCGGGTCATGCCTGAAAATAGGCAGGACTTGTCTAGTGCACTTACACGGTCAACAAAAACTAACTAAATAAATAAATAAATAAAGTGCCCCAGAGATGGCCTTATTATACGTAGCCACCACCTCACCCATGCCGTTCACACATGCTGTATTCACACCAGACAAATCTACTATTGCTAAAAGTCCCTCTGGGGACAGTCCCTTTAAAGGACGATAGCTAACCATCTCAACAGGGGAGGGACTATCTTGAGGGGCCCCAAATGAGAACTCCACTGTGCAATGATCAGACCAAGTGACCTGATCAGTCTTGAGCTTCATAACCTCAAGCCCCAGTGAGAACACCAAGTCCAAAATGTGGCCATGTGGGGGGTTAAAGAAGCAATGGTCTGTGCGAGGCCCAGTGATGTCATCAACTGGAGGAGGTCATGACCAAAATGTGAAGATTTATTGTTGACCCAGGCATTGAAGTCTCCCAGAATTAACCATCTTGGGGACTCTAACACCATGTTGATGATGAAATACACAACCTCCTGTAGGAAATCTCCACCCTGCCGTGGAGGGCAGCAAACAAGGAGAATCCTGCAGCCCACATCTGGACCCCCATGCACTACCACACATTCAAAGGATGAGGTGGAACCCACTGGGTGCGTGGTGAAGTTCAGGCTGGATCTAAAACATATAGCCACACCCCCACCCCTGCATTCCGTTCTCAGGCAGTGCACCACAGTGCACCCGGTGGGGACAGCCGCCTCCAGAACTGGCCTGGCTTTGCCACCCAGCCAGGTCTCTGCGATGCAAGCCAGATCAACTGATGAAATCCAGTTCACCATAATAGTGTTCTTGTTTCTCATCGATCTGGCATTACACAGCATGGCCCGAAGGGGACTTGTGGAGACTGCCAGCCCACTGACTACCTGCCCACTCGGTCTGGTGGGAACCCTGTGAATGGGCATGAAGTACGTCGGGCCTCTCTCCTGGCTCCATTTAGCCCCAGGGTGTCTCCTGCTCCTAACCACTCTGATACCGCTCACCTTCACTGTGCCCACGGTGCCCTGCTGCCAACCTACATGCTCCTAGTAATAGCCACCTCCTAACAGCATCTTACCACTGTTGCTGGAATAGGGAGATCGGCAAAGGGGCAGAGGTCACTCAGCAGGGTCACAGCACGGGAAATATGGAGGGGCCTATAACTCCTACTCATCTTCCAAGACTAACCACTAACAATACCTTACTATGCATAAAATATGCAAGACTAAAAGTCCCTACTACAGCCTACAAAATAAAATAGCAATGAAGAACCAAAGACAGAATTGCTAAGCCTATCCCTAAACATACACCAGTGATCCATACCTTACAATACAAAAACTTTCCTATTCACAGTCATACCACAATCAAACACTAACTAAAACACATCCACCACAAACAACCCCAAAATTCCAATAAAATGTTAAAGACAAAGACATGAACTAGGAGAATCCTCAGTAATTTTTCTATCCAGAGGGCAGATGAGTCCAACAACCAGTTTGCTGGTATAACTTGAACACAATCCACATTGAAACAGCAAAGAGTCTCAGGCTTCAGGAAATGCAGGGCCAAAATAAGGGGTGCTCTTATGGGTCCCCTCCCTGTGGAATGAGTCAAGATGGCTACCCTTGGCCGGGGAAGGGGTTGCACTAGAAAACAGCAGCTATCAAAATAAATAAAAAAAAAAGTAGAGTAAGAGTCAGGCCTGATGGTGTAATAGCAGCACAGCTGTTCATGGCACTGGCATGGGATCGTGCCCGAGACGTCAGGGGCTGGCCGGGGCAGAAGGATTAAGCATCTTGGCAGATGTTCTCCACCTCTGGGGAGGGACGGTTGTAACGCCTCAGTCTGTCGCAGCCACCTGTAGGAGTACTTGTGGCAATACAGTAGCTGAGTGTGGGAGAGGGGAGGCTGTATGCAGGCAGAGCTGCTACTGCAGTGTGGAGGGACGCCGACTAGCTGTGACAGGTGCAGCCTCGTGTCAGCATCTGCACATGCATCACTGAGCCCTCACTCTTTGGCGTCTCTAAAGGGTGGGAAGAACAATGAAATACCCTGCAGGTGCACAGGATGAAACTAGCAGAACTCTCAGGCCCTGATGTGCCAACTGTCCTCTGTCTCCTGGGAACTGTGCTGTTCTGGGGGCGACAGTCCAGTCAGCTGCCCACAATTCCCACCCCAAAAGGGAATGTCTGAGCTTAGAGGAGACAGGTAAGTGGCAGGGATATCACAGGTGGGGCTTGAAGGTTGCCATGTGAGTGGATGGGGGCCAGGGAGAGCAGGGGGAAAAAATAGAAGGTGAAAAATAAGAACAAAGCCAGTGAAGCCAGCCTTCTAATAGTCTGGGACCTCCTGTTAATGACACAGATAATTAACTTCAACTGTACATGCCCTGACGTGTGTGAAGAAGGGGCTCACACGTGGGGAAAGTTTTATTTAAAAAGAAAGTTGAGCAGAAACATCTCACCTTGATTGGTGGGGGTGTTGCAGAACAGTAACCCCCCAGAACAGCTGTGGCATGCAAGGGTGGGATGGTGTGGGATTACTTCACATAGACGCCCCCCTCTTCATGTCTTAGCACCTGAATAAGTTGCACCTGGTATACTGTCATGCTCATATCTCTGTAGTGATACAGTGGATGTAATTTATAAGAAAAACAAAACACACCGTGCCATAGCTGGAGGCTCTGGGGCTGTACTGAGGGCCAGATGGTAAAGGGATTCCTGCTGTAGAAAGGGTTAATGAATCTCTTGCGTTCACTTGGCCTGTTGATCCAGGACCAAAGAGAATGAGTCTTCTCCTTCACGTTGTTGCAGAACCTGCAAAATCACAAGACATGTTTTTCATTCACATTTTACCATTTTCTTAAGTTCCTCCTTTCTCTGGCATCCAGTCATTAACAATCATATAACTCTCTTGGGAATGTAGCATCATTTTGAGACACTTTTAGGTTATATTTCTTATAGCCTTTATATTTAGAAACGTAGAACATCAACAGGAGAAGAAGGCCTTACAGTCTTTCTGTGAGGTAGTACATGCACCCTTGGGGTCCGTAAATTAATTTTTGCTTTATTTATTATGTATTACCTCTTCTGTCATTTACCCCCCCCCCCCAGGTCGCAAGTGGAAATGAGCTCACCCAGGCTGTGTTTGCTCAACTGATAAAAGATGTTTAAAGTAAAGTTGTAAGATTACCTTATCGGCTTCATAGCCCATTGCCCTGCCGCAGCGATAGTCCATGGGTAGTAAAATATTAAAATTTAATGCAGTCCTTTTAGCGAGGAAAAGGATTGTAACCCTGGCTGCACTACCTGGCAGCCGATCCTTTCCAAGCTCCTGGTCCGCCTATCACACCCGCACGCTCAGACGTTTTGTGATGTCCTGCCAGGGACAGCGCGTGGGTGCACCCCATTGCCTACTATGTAGATTACTTTAAAACCTTTACTTTGCCTAGTTAAGCTACCTTTCACACAAATGAAAGCCACTGCTGAACTAATAGGGCCCCTATTACGGACTATCACTGCGGCAGGGTAATGGGCTATGAAGCCCATAACTGTAAGTGCCAGATCTTACACCTTTACTTTAAATACATAAAAAAAACACCCCAAGTTCTCTTATTATTCTCAAATTGGACAACTGTCCTTTTCATATAAAGGCCCAGAGCAACAAAGGAATGCCCTTCCATGTACGTTATACTCTAACATTACTGATTTGCCATCTTTGTATGTTATACAGTAATGTTTGTATGTTATATACAGTAATGTTTGTATGTTATATACACCAATGTTTGTATGTTATATACAGCAATGTTTGTATGTTATACAGAAATGTTTGTATGTTATACAGCAATGTATGTTTGTGATACAGCAATGTTTGTATGTTATACAGTAATGTATGTTTGTGATACAGAAATGTTTGTATGTTATACAGTAATGTTTGTATGTTATATACAGTAATGTATGTTTGTGATACAGAAAAGTTTGTATGTTATACAGTAATGTATGTTTGTGATACAGAAATGTTTGTATGTTATACAGTAATGTATGTATGTGATACAGAAATGTTTGTATGTTATACAGTAATGTATGTTTGTGATACAGAAAAGTGTGTATGTTATAAAAAGTAATGTTTTTATGTTATATAGAAATGTTTGTATGTTATACAGTAATGTATGTATGTGATACAGATATGTTTGTATGTTATACAGTACTGTATGTTTGTGATACAGAAATGTTTGTATGTTATACAGTAATGTTTGTATGTTATACAGAAATGTTTGTATGTTATATATAAATGTTTGTATATTATATAGAAATGTTTGTATATTATACAGTAATGTATGTTTGTGATACAGAAAAGTTTTATGTTATATACAGTAATGTTTGTATGTTATACAGAAAAGTTTGTATGTTATACAGTGAAGTTTGTATGTTATACAATAATGTTTGTATGTTATACAGTAATGTTTATATGTTTGTAATACAGAAAAGTTATATGTTATATACAGTAATGTTTGCATGTTATACAGAAATGTTTGTATGTTATACAGTAATGTTTGTATGTTATATAGAAATGTTTTGAAGCAAGCTGCTTGGCACAGTGTCATTCTAGTGTGAATTTGTAGTTCTGGTTGTGTGGCCAACTGCTACTCTGAAGTGCAAAATGCTGCATTTATATTGTTTTTACCTGTGACTTCGTAACTGTAACTAGTTTATCTGTTTCATTTTTTTTAATTATTTGTAATCAGGAGGCCTTTGAAAATTAATATTGCTCAACTGACTGTCATCTCATCTTGTTTTAAATAAAAAACTTGAACTTGTTATGATATAATACTAATATTCTAAGTCCATAGAGCCTCAGAGGGGTGTCTCTTACAGTATAAGAGACTCTGAACCTGAGGTCTGGATCATGAAGCAAAGCTCTGTCCAAAACTCACATGTGGAGTCTGTTGTACCATAACAGATACACTTCAGAGGCCCTATTAAATTATCATAAGTTACTCAAGCTGGCTACTGTGATTTATGGTATTTTAAGTATTTTTTTTTAACATTTCAAAAGTTTCTTTAGCTATCCTCCCCCAGCTTTGAAGTATAGGGTTTCAATTCTAATGGTTATGCACATGAGACCACTGTATGGAGGATTAAAGGTACAGTGGCTCTCTGCACTCGTAACGTTATAAATTATTAATAGTATTATTAGTATTAATATTTAGCTTCCCCTTTTCATATTAACTACACATTGATATGAAACATTATCATTGTTCCCTAGACTTCATTGGCTCTGGTTGCTTAGCCACACCTCACATTGTAATCCTCTGCTTGTGACATCATAATTTCCAAAGCCACAGACTGATTTCACAAGCAGAGGATGATGATGGCAGGAGGAAATCAGCAGCCACAGCAGATGAAGTCGGGGGGGGAACCAGTTTTCATTTTGATGTGTATAGTTCTCAAGAAAAATGTGTTTCGTACACAATAAGACATGCCGGGGTATGCATTAAACAGTTGTAATGTACAGCTAGGGGGCATAGTGAGGCACAAGACCACAGGCTGAGTGTGTCCAGTCCCCTAGCAGTGTGTTAGAACTGTCCAACACACATCCCAGGAGTGGCTTATTGCACTTATAAAATGGGTCTGTGTGCTGGCCTGGTGGCGCTGAGGGCTGAGGCGCTGGACACCACACCTTGCGCCACGCCAGTGACCCGAGTTTGGGAGAGAGCTCGGGTGCCGGGGGTCAGCAGTGATGGGGTGAGGATCGAGCACCCGCTGGGCTGCTCTCCTCCCTCGGGGGGAGGGCCAGGGATAGTTCAGCACACCAGAGGCTCCCGGTGGAGATCGGGGGTACTGCAGTGCATTGGCTGCATGTTAATCAGTGTGGCTGATGCTGGCAGGGTTGTCCTGTACCAAAGCACCAGGAGTGTACCACACAAGGGGTAGGAGCGCCAGAATATGGAAAAACCTGGCTCTGCGGGGTAGGCAACGGCATCTGACCCCCATGCCCACTGCTGGATCCGCCTCGCCTGGTCTTCCAGTTCCTCCGCCCGGGCCCTCACCCACAGCCAGAGTCTATGTCTGTAAGTGTGGTGGCCCTACCCTGGAGGGGTTAAGCTTCTCCTGGATGCCACACACTCGCTCCCTGGTAAGCGAGGACACAAAAACACAAACAGGAAACAGACTGCATTATTTTTACCTCGAAGACCCCAACAGTAAGAAATATACTCTTGTACCACAAAATGTTATTTTTTTTTTAAATGTATCTTCTGTAAGAAGTCGAATGGAGCACCTGCTTCACTTCTCTCCACACGTGTACAGGTACCGGACTCCCTTTCTTGTTCCCCACAACATCAGTTGTTGGTAGCTGCTAAAGTAAAGTCCTGAATCTGGTCCCTTTCAGTATACAACTAAATGGAAAACAGCTACAAAAAAAATTCTTCCCAAAGTAAAAGGTAAACGCTAAACCCAATGCAAACCTGGAAGTATATAAAAGAGTAAGCTTGTCACTGGCACCGACTAAAAACTGTCAGGCTCTCTGTTTTAAAAAAATGAAAAAACAACTGCAGTGCTCCCAGATCTACAGGGATCCCTGTATTTTAAGGGAATTTTACTACAAAAACGGGATACGGGAAGGAAATCTTTTATTTTTAAAATATCAGGGGAGATGCACAAACACTATGGGAAAATGCCTCTATGAATCTCATGGCTGCCAAGATTCAGACAGCGCCCTCCAATTGGTGCTCAGTTTGCTGACTTTGCTACACTAAGCAATTCTGTTGGTCCATTTGCAGCCTGTGTTTCTCTGGAGTAGTAAGATAATGTGTTGGCAGTGTATCTTTCTGAGGATGAATTCAGATCTTCTGATCAGGAACCAGTGAGCTGCTGCATGATCCAAACACCTGCCATGTGGCCCGACTCAAAACAGTAACACCGTTGAGTCAGCCGAGCTGCATCTCAAATGCCACTGTTCTGCACTGGCAGACAGCCTAAGCCACTGAAGGTAAATAAGCCTTCTTGTGGGCAGCCTCAGGTTAGTCTATTTTAAACTTATTTTAAGTGCACAATGAGTCAGACGAAAGACTGACCACTTGATGGTGTTATGCTTTGGGGGGGGGGGGGTGAAAGAAACAGTGCTTAAGTGTTGCTTGAGGGAAGCAGCGCCCTGAACCACCAAGGCAAACAAACCTTCTGTTTTGCAAATTTGTCTGTTTTAAACACGTGAAGTGCAAAAAGCGAGCCAGACAAAAGAGACTCGATGATGGCTGGCTTTAAAGGGTGACGAGGACACAAAAAGTGCTTAAGTGCTACTTGGCTTGTTTGGTGCACAGAGCAGAGTTGTGTTTTTAAAAAGATCACTAAGGCAGCACTTCTTCTGACCAGCCTAGAGGTTGAGGTTATTTGAAAAAAAATTAGACAATGTTTCTATTTAATTGTGAGCCTAGGAAGGGTATGGGGATGTCTTTATCAAGATAAGCAGGAGTTATAATAATAATAATGATAATTTTATTTATATAGCGCCTTTCGATATATCAAGGCACTGAACAAATTAGTCATAAATTCAAATTTCAGTACAAAACCATCAAGCACTACAAACATTATAAAAATACATCATAAAAACATGATAAATTACAATAAAATTCCAAACATATTACAATTCACTTAACTATCTAAGAAGGCCATTCTCCATAAATATGTTTTCAGTTCTTTCTTAAATATCTCCACAGAGGTGCAGTCCCGTAACCGGCATGGTAGAGAATTCCAAAGAGTGGGTGCAGCATGAGAAAATGCTCTGCTGCCAGAAGATTTTAACTCACTCTGGAATCTCCAACAAGACCATGTTGGCTGAGCGGAGTGATCTGGCTAAAGGTAAGGAACCAGTACTGCCTTTCAGATAGGACAGACCCTGATCACGAAGGGCTTTGAAAGTCAATAAATGACTTTAAAGGTGATCCGCCATCAGAGCTGGAAGCCAGTGCAGGTTCTACAAGAGCACCGGGTAATATGACAGGACCTACTTGTCCCAGTCAAAACCTGGGCTGCAGTGTTCTGCACCAGCTGTAGGTGGTGGATTTCAACCCCAGAAAGCCCAAAGTAAAGGGTGTTGTAGTAGTCTAGGCGCGAGGACACAAAGACGTGGACCAACGTTGACAAGGAGTCAGACGGAACAAGGTGCTTAACCCTGGCAATATTTCTAAGATGGTAAAAGGAAGTCCTGACGATGGCCGACACCTGAGATTGAAAAGTCAGCCTATCGTTAAGGATCACCCCAAGGTTGCGCACCCGCTCAGAGGTCTGCAGTGACACGCCACCAAGAAAGAATCTCAGAAGGCGTGCTAGTATACGACCTCTCAATCTGACTCACCCGGTCCACCACCAAAACCTCATTTTTTCCGAGTTCAACTTTAACCAACTAGAATCCATCCAGTCTTGGATTTCCCCCAGACAGTTATTAAACACCGAGAGAGCTCCATCCTGGTCAGGTGCAAAAGACAGGTATAGCTGGGTATCATCTGCATAGCAGTGAAACCTCAGCCCATACTGTCTTATAATGTTTCTGAGGGGCAGCATGTACACTGCAAATAACATGGGTGACAGCACAGAACCCTGAGGCACTCCACACAACAAAGAGACTGGGCCGGAGGAAAAAATCCCTGACACAACTCTTTGTAATCTCCCAATAAGGAATGAAGTGAACCATTTAAGAACGGTTCCAGACATTCCACAGATTTGCCTCAGGCATGCTAACAACACCATGTGATCCACAGTGTCAAAAGCTGAAGAGAGATCAAGGAGAACCAGGATGGAACATCTCTTTTGATCCCTCGCCCTCAGAAGATCATTTAGCACCCGAACCAGTGCAGTCTCGGTGCTGTGTCTTTTACGGAAACCAGACTGGAAGGATTCGTAGATACTATGGATGGTTAAATGTTCATCCAATTGGGCTGCCACTACCTTCTCAATAACCTTCTCAATAAAGGGAAGGTTAGAGATGGGTCTGTAGTTTGAGAAACAGTCTGGGTCCAAGGAAGCTTTCTTCAAGAGAGGTGTCACCACCGCCTCTTTCAGGGAGCTAGGAAACTCACCTGACTCCAAGGAGCACCAGACTATTTGCGCCAAAACTGGACCAATGATGTCTACACAACCCAAAATTAGGGTAGTAGGTCCAGGGTCCAAGCCGCAGCTTGTAGGGCGCACACTATGGATGATCCTCATAATATCCACAAACTCCGGTCGGGGGATAGGTCAAGGACCACCGCTAGGCCTTGTGAAGTAACAGTCCGTAATGGGTGGTACCTGACCATCTCCACAGGGGATGGCCTTCTTGGGGGGGTGCAAAAATTGAACCTCACAATGTGGTGGTCAGTCCAAATGACTGGTTCCACCCTCATGTCGGATGCATCAATCCCAAGAAGGAAGACTAAGTCAAGAGAGTGTCCAGATTTATGTGTAGCAGTGGAAACTACCTGTGTAAGGCCCAAAGAAGACATTAATTGGAGGAAGTGTTTACCAAATTGTGAGAGTTCATCGTCAACAGAGGTGTTGAAGTCACCCAGCACCATCAATCTGGGTGACTCAAACGACATGCCGACGAGGAAGTCTGCCACTTCCTGTAAGAAGCGTTCCCCATCTTTGGGTAGACGGTAGATGAGAACGATTCGAACGCCTACACCTGCTACAACTGTACACTCAAAGGACTCAGCCTCACCCACTACCACATTTGAGAGGCCCAATTCAGTCTTAAAACAGACTGCAACCCCCCTGCCCCTGCGGTCCAATCTCGGGCGGTGTATCACCGAGTACCAGGCCGAAATCATGGCCTCCACTATAGGGCCAGAGTTTTCATCAGTTATGAATTATATGTCTGAGATCAGAAGGGTCTCATAGACCTTGGTCTGGCCTAAGGTTAGTAAAATAAATGAAAAAGAGGGAATATTTGTTTTTACCTCAGAGTTTGGTGCACAAAGCTGTGTGTGTGTGTGTGTGTGTGTAATGTTTAAGCGTGCTAATGAAAAACACAACAATACACGGAAACAATGTTTATTAATGGAGCGTTACAGGTACACAGAGCTGTAGGCCCAATGCATGACTGTTGTAGAGTGGCTATGCACACGTATCTGGGGCGAGTAGCTACTCCACAGCCCCTGTGCCCCCTGCATGGCATGCATGAAGGGGGGCATATGCAGACCCACTGCACCCGATCCCCCATGTCTGCAGACAGCTCTGTGATGGGGATGTTCCAAGGGCATGCCAGCACTACGTGTATTCACTAACCTGCGTAGTGCTGGCCACATGGGTACAGAGGGTGGTGCAGGGTACAAAAGGGAGACCCTGCCATAACCCACAGCATGCCCCCATGAACACAGGCATTCTGTCACCGGGGGACCAGGACAGGGCACACTGTGCTGCTCCCAACTGCTGGGCAGCAGGAAGGGGCAGGGGCAGCTGGATGGGCGAGCGCCCAGAAAGTTTATGTGAGGCAGCACTGGGACTGGAGGGTGCCGCACTGGTCTGGGTGTGTGCTATCAGCATGCACATCCCCAGACCCATGCCACCCTACGTGTGGGATCCACTATGGGTCCCGGGGGGCATCTCATTGGATGTCTGCCTGGGACAACTCCTCCCCCGGCCACCCTGCAGAGTCCTGTGCATTGAAGGAGGAGCCGTGGATAAGTGATCGGCACTGTTGAATGCCAGTATGGGCGCACCTGTCCGTGGGCTGCAGGGGTGAGGGTGGGGTATGTGCATTTTGTGCATCCCTATGCCCCTTTCTTGCATTGTGAGCAGAACACAAAATGTATCAGTCTGTGATTAAGGAATACATTTGAAGTTAAGGCATTTCATACTATAAATAGAATACTGTATAAGGGACTGTATTATTACATGGTCATAATACCTTCAGGAGGTTCTGGAGACATGTGAACCTTGAGAACTGAGCTTTATAGGTTTCAGCATTTCCCCAGAACCTCAAGATGGTATTATATTGTTACATATAAAGTTCTTATAGTCGTAGAGTTGTTATGTGATACGTTGTAGGTGATTCTTTATATTTAAAATAAATAAGAACACATAAAACTGCCTGAACATTTGTCCTACTGATTTTATTGACTGGCACAATGACACCAGTTGCATACTTGCATTGATTTGTGCATACAGGAAAATCTACAGGAATTTCATCCCAGTTTTACAGGGAAAATACAGGGAAAATTAGGGTGCACTACAGGAAAATGCTTTGCCTGATCTAGGAGCACTGCAACTGAAACAAAGCTATTTCTTCCCATATACATAACAGTAATTCAGCAGCAAGACGGTGGGGATGGGGGTGGGGGTCAAACAAGTGAAACCTCGCAGACTCTCTTCCGGCAATCGTGACAGTGCAGAATTATTCTACCTAGCAACTGGGACAGTATTTTTGTTTCATTTTTCATGATAAAATGTGGTGGTGGTGGTGGTGGGGGCATTATATAATTGCAATAAACCATGCCAGGGTGTGGGTTATGCGTGGTCCTACCACACCAGTCGTGGGTAAATCCCAGCATAACCCACACCCTGTCATGGTTTATTGCTTAAAAATCTAGCGGGGTTGGTACGAATGGTGGGTTGGAGGAGTCAGAAGTGGGGTTTTAAGGCTGGGTGGGAATCAGAAGTGGGGTGGGGTGGGGTAGGTGTGGTGAGTGGAAGTGGTGTTGGGGTAGGTAGTAAGGTTTAGGGGTGGAAGTTTGAGGTGGGGTTGGTGGTTGTATGGAGGTGGGTGGAAAGAGGTGCTGAGATAGGTGGTGGGGTTTGGGTGGGAGTCGGAGGTAAAAGTGGTTGGGGTGGGTGGTGGTGGGGTAAAGAAGACTGTCCCCTTTGTGGTTATTTGGCTAGCCTTTATGCTAGAGAGTCACAAAGATGTGACAGTAACCCCCCCCCACCCACATGATTAAACATGAGCTCTTACTCAAGAGTGGCAAGCAACTAGGAACTCATTAAACATCATGGACACAAGCAAGGCACTGAAACGTGGATCTTTTCAATTAATCAAAGTTTACTTAGAATAAACTGACTGAGTAAAGAAGAAGATAGAAATCAGAGGTTACCACACCAGTACAACTGATTAACACAAAGAGTTCTGAAATCATACCTTTCCTGATGCTAGCTCGATCCTGAAGAGGAAAGAAGAGTGGGAATTCAAAATTTCTGTCCCAGTCCATATTGCTGTAAGAATTAATCTTGGTATCTTCCCTTCTTCCTTCCTTTCTTCTCTTTCATTGGCAAGCAAAAGTCTGGATCAAGATTTAGGCATCTACAGTCATAGAAGCTGTGTTTACGTGGCAGTAGCGCTGCAAATATGAAACTACAACAGCACGGTCCTGACCACTTGCCATCCGAGGTCTGTCTATCGACACTGCCCCTCTCTGCACTGCTGCAGTCTGTGCTGGTGAAGGGCCATGCATCGTGGAGGAGCTGGACATCTGCTGGCCGATGAACAGGTTGCTGCAGTGCAGGCAGTCCACATTGCCACTTAAACTGCTGTAAGCCGCTCACTTCTCTTGGCGTTCCCAGCTTGCCAGAGAATCTGGGAACATCTTAGCAAGCAGCTTACCCTGATTGGGTAGGTGTCCACACAGTCACATTTTCACTGGAGCACCCCGAGCACATGGGTTACCCCACTGCAAATGGGACCATGTAAACAGGGCTAGAGTCTCTGATCAGTCCAAAGTTGCAGGTTCAAATCTTGCCCATCGACTCCACAAAATCAAAACAGGTTCTGCTTCCATGGTGTCTTGTTCCCACAGCTAGCAGTTCATGCTAGTTCAAAAATTACAGCTCAGGCAACCACTTGAGCTCTGGCAATCACAAGTCTTTGCACTGTTACTATGTGTGAATCTCGGCAGTAAAATGCCCTATCAGCTTCTCCAGCACCCACTTACCCGGGAATCGGGTGCAGTGTACACTTGGCTGGCAGACAGCGTGAAGGCTCGGGTTCAGCTTCTTTGTTACAGCTTACCCTGGCTATTGTAAGCTGGAAGACATCAAAATGGCTTTTGTCTCATGTTTGGTCAGGTCCCTCCTCCTTCACCACAGTTCATGAACCCTCTGAGAGATTTGGGTTTGAATCCCCTTTCAGATCTGATCAGAACCCTCCAAATCTGCGGAACTCCCTTCCATACACTAAGGGCATATTTTAACCTCTTCTGGCTGGGGCAAGAGATCTTACATCATCTCCATTCTGTCTATCCAGGAGCAGCCAACATAGGAAGATCTGTGACGCCAGGACTTATTAATACAGGAGTTCATCTGACGAACAATAGTGCATTTCATTTTAAGTGGCAAACATCATGCAGATGTTCACTTATCTTAATTAAGTATTGACTTTTTCAACTTTCTCAAGCTTAACTGTGATTAAACTCTGGAGAGAGACTTTTGCTTATCCATATTGCACAGGCCTGCATCAGTACACCTGATCAGCACACATTGTCCTTGGAACTACTGAAGCTCATTATTTAAAGGGGAGCTTAAGGGAATTATGTCACCGGGGGACTTGGCCCGCTTTTGATTTGGCTCCAAAACTGAACTGAAGGGGGCATCCAAACTGTGATTGACAGCTCCCACAGCCAACCAGAACTCTAAAAAACCAAGGGGCATCCCCAGGACTGTTAGAGACAATGAATCAGTGAGAGTTGGAGTTTGAAGAGTGAGCAGCTCGAGCTTTTGAGCAGCTGCTCCCTGTAAGATGCTGAGGGAAATCGGCAGGGGAGGCCTGACTTGCCTACCTGCTACTGTTCTCCTGCATTGGACTGCCTGATTGCAGTAATAGGACTAATCCAAAATGGAACCTTTACTTGTGGCAGAAGCCCCATGATATTTGAAGGTACAGCCCAAGATTTAGACCGAGATGAAGCTCCTGTGAAGAGTTCGGCCCAGAGGTTGTTTGAAACTGATTTAATGTTCGGGACGTTTGCTTAGTGAATTGACTTCAATAGTGACCGGTACAGAACCTAACTGTGTGAAGGAAAGTTAATGCTGTTCTTGTGCTGAATGTTCATCGTGGGTCAAGGCCTGCTTGCCCACGACCAGATTGTTATGCCAGCTGGAGGCTTCACCAGCAAAACGAACTGAACTCTGCCAAAGTGTTCATCACGCTTGGGCCTTTGCTAACCCGGCCCAGACTGACTGTATTGCACCAGAGACTGCCCTCGACAACTCACAGGTTGCGGCAACCTGGAGGGAAGGGCCGTGAAGTGGAGGTGCGTCGTGACGGCCCTGCTTCCCCATGCTCATCAGTGATCTACATGAGGTCTTTATATCGCCAGACTCATCAAAGCCAACTGGTATCGTGAGTAAATCCAGGGCAGCTCCCTGCAACTAATCAGTTAATTATCTGTAGTACCATCTGATTGCTTCATTGATTTTCTGGGTTACAAGAGACTGGGCCAACCGGCCAGGATTACAAATAATCAAAGCTTTGTTGTGCATGTTAACAACCTTTTTCTTTCCATCAAGGGCCCCAACAACAGCTGCAACACTGGCCAC
The DNA here is from genome assembly GCA_016271365.2 of Neoceratodus forsteri. NCBI lineage: Eukaryota > Metazoa > Chordata > Ceratodontiformes > Ceratodontidae > Neoceratodus > Neoceratodus forsteri. The sequence continues at coordinate 1,174,047,825 of CM057451.1, read as the reverse complement.
CCCGGGCAACGGCTCTGGCTAGCCAGTATAAAATCCTGGATACCCAGTGTTGTGAGACTGATTATTTGGCACTAAAGTATATGCAAAGTAACCTGACATCTAATCAGTGTAGTAATCATTCATCTGAATTCACGCCCCCTCCTAGTTCATGACCCCCTTGGTAAATCTGATTGTTGTTTCACATGTAACCTGGCTCATGAGCATATTATTAGTTGGGTTACTGTTTCTTTTCTTTATTTCTTTATCTGTCTTATCTCCTCGGCTGTGGTGATCCTGTGGTTCCCCTTTATTCGGTCTGTCCCTGGCAGCTTCTGCACTGCGCGCTGTGCCTGAGCTGCAATCTCCTCACCCTCTCCTTGGCCACGTTGCGCACTCCGACAGCAAGGCTGTCCCCTCCGGGAGTCGGGATCAGAGGGCGCACCTAGGAGCATTCAGTGCAGCGCCGTGGGGGCAGACCTTCAAGTGCGCTGGAGAATTGGGGCTATGTTCTCCCTGGCACGGGCATGCAAGGATATCCATGATGTTACAGTGCATGCTTCCACGCACTGCACGTCGGGCGTCTGCCCTCTAGTGCCCCACAGCTTGTACCAGCCCCTAGCTGATGCTAGGAGCCTTCATGATTATGGGTGTCCTGCCCCACCCTCCCTGGAGGAGGAAAGCAGTCCCTGAGATGCTCAATCCTCCTTCCCTCAGCCGGCCCTCCAAAAACCCAAGGTCACTCCCTATCCCAGGTCGTCGGCGTTGCGCAAGGTGTGGCGTCCAGCACCTCAACCCTCAGCACCACAGGGCCGGCATTATTAGTTGGGTTACCGCTTTGAAAGTGTATATCTGCTTTTTTAACCATGCTTTTACAGGGGAATACAGGGAGTTTGCTGAAGGCCAGACCCTGGTGGTAAGTGAAAAGGGTGTGTGTATATTATTACTGTTTACTGCTGACTGTGTGTTAGCTACTACTGAAAGTACAAGGTCACTATGTGGGCTTGTTGGTGGTTATAGCTTCCCAGAGGGCCATACCTGGCTAGGCAGATACCCACACTGTTGTTACTCTGAGTGGAGGTACCATAATATTGAATCCAGGTCCCCAACATGTGGTCAGAAATACAGGCAGGGGTAGTAACACTAGGGATAGCGCCACCTAGGGGTTACATGTTTCTTTGCTCTTGCCTTGCCATCTACCCCCTTCTCTGGTGGCTTGGTTCTCTCAGTCTGGGCTTCTTCCCTATGGTTCCTTCAGCCAAGGGACCTCACTCCTGCAGCACCTCTAGGGGTGGAATCCTCTTTAAGAGGGTTCCATGTCACTGTACCCTGAAAAGGTGGTAGTTCCTCCAGAACAGAGAGCAGGAATGGTCAAACACATATCCAACCCTAACCTCTTCCATTGTAGTTCATGCAGTACCATGTTGCACAAGCTTAGTCATCTGCTACACCAGTGAATTGGCAGGCTTACCTGGGGTTCAGTGGGGCAGGTGTGTGTGTTGTAGGCACATGTGTTGTAGGCATGTGTTTTGTAGGCACATGTGTTGTAGGCATGTGTGTTGTAGGTACATGTGTTGTAGGTATGTGTGTTGTAGGCACATGTGTTGTAGGCATGTGTGTTGTAGGTATGTGTGTTGTAGGCACATGTGTTGTAGGCATGTGTATTGTAGGTACATGTGTCATAGGCATGTGTGTTGTAGGTACATGTGCTGTAGGTATATGTGTTGTAGGCACATGTGTTGTAGGCATGTGTGTTGTAGGTACATGTGTTGCAGGCATGTGTGTTGTAGGTACATGTGTTGTAGTGTTTTACTACCTGTATGGAAAGGATGAAGCCCGAAAAGCAGTAAACCTGCCATAGATTCCCCCTTTTAATGCAACTGCTGCACATTTGCATTTGGGGCAGGAGTGCGCTCTCTCTGTTAAAGCCACAGAGGTTGTTTTATAACCTTTGGCACTAAACAGAGGCTAGCAAAACTCTACTCCACACCAGCCTTTAGGATTCTAAACCCTTGCTATGCAATGAACATTACACATAGAAATGTAGACTCGGACGGCATCAAGTCTGCCCATATTTATTTCTTACCCCTCGACTTAGTGCCATTGTGGGTTATTCACTCCCTGCCCCCCCTCTTCTGCTTCCTCCCTGGTTCTCCCACGGGGGACTATGAGTCCTTTGGCCTTGTCCCACCAAAGTCTGAACCCAGTCTGTTTCAAGGCTCCACCCACCCTTTCAGTGAAGACGTTCCTCACGTCCTTTCTGAATTTAGCTCCTACCAATATCCAGTCATTCTCCCTCGTGACATCATCTCTAACAAACAGGTCTTCACAATTTATTTATTTATTAAATTTTGATTACCGGGTAGGCCCACTGAGCCCCGAAGGTCCCTTTTTCAAGGGGCGACCCACGATACAGTACAGAGACAGTTTGGCAGTTACAACATTTTACAGAGAGAGTACATTTACTAACAAGGTTACAGAAAAAGCAATAAGACAGTTACAACAGTGAGTCAGTAAGTCAGAACATCATTCGACATATGAGAAGTGACTGTTTGAGACAGGGCCAAGCCTTGTTGCCTGTTTGTATGACTAAGGGGGGATGGTAGGAATTGTTTATTGGACTGGGGGACGGCTACCCTATACCTTGACAGTGACAAGTGCTGGTACATAGATACATAGATACATAGACAGTGTCGGCAGATAAGGGTCTACGGCCCACCCAGTCTGCCCATTTGAGCTTCTAAGTTTACTTTATGTTTTCCTGGAAGTCTGTTGCCCCTTAACCCTGACCTCCAGAATTCCTTTATGTCTATCCCATGCATTCTTAAATCCTGTGATTGTTTCAGCCCCCACCACTTCCTCTGGCAGGGTGTTCCACTTGTCCACCACCCGTTCTGTGAAGAAATTCTTCCTCACATTTCCTCTGAATCGTCCTCCCTCCAACTTCATCCCATGCCCTCTAGTCCTGGAACATCTTTTTTTGCTTAAAAATAGTGTATTCCTGCACCCTGTTCCTCCCTGTAAGATACTTGTATATCTCTATCATATCCCCTCTCTCCCTCCTCTCCTCCAGGGAGTACATATTCAATTCCTTCAACCTGTCCTCATAGGATTTGTGATGCAATCCATGTACTATCTTTGTTGCCCTCCTTTGAACCTTCTCTACCCTGTCTATGTCCTTACATAAGTAAGGTCTCCAGAACTGTACACTGTACTCCAGGTGGGGCCTCACTAGTGTCTTGTATAATGGAATTATGACCTCCCTTTTCCTGCTGGTGATGCCCCTGCCTATGCATTCCAGCTTCCTATTTGCTTTACCTGCTGCCTTGTCACACTGTTTCCCTACCTTGAGGTCATCAGAGATGATAACCTCAAGATCCCTTTCCTGCTTGGTGCATGCCACATCCTCACCCCCCAACTGATATATTTTGCCAGGGTTTTTGTGCCCCATATGCATTATCTTGCACTTCTTTGCATTGAAGTTCAACTGCCAAACCCCTGACCTTTTTTTAAGTTTCTGCAGGTCCCTTCTCATTCTGTCTACACCCTCTGCTGTGTCTACTCTGTTACAGAGCTTTGTGTCATCAGTGAACAGGGAAATTCTGCCTTCTAGGTCCTGTGCAATGTCACTGATAAAGATGTTGAATAGGACCAGTCCCAGCACTGATCCCTGTGGTACCCCACTGGTCACTCTTCCCTCTGTGGAGTGACAGCCATTTACCACTACCCTCTCTGTCCTGCCACCCAGCCAGTTACCTACCCACTGCACTACTGTCCTACCCACACCCATATTCCCCAGTTTGTGTAATAGTCTTCTGTGTGGCACAGTGTCAAAGGCCCTGCTGAAGTCCAGATAGGCCATGTTCACTGCCCTCCCCTGATCCACCTCCCTAGTCACCCAGTCAAAAAATTCAACGAGGTTGGTCTGACATGACCTCCCCTTGTGAAACCATGCTGCCTTGGGTCCTGTAGTCCATCGACAACCAGATGTTCCACCAATATCTCCTTCAGTAGTGCTTCCATGATCTTCCCCACACTACTGAGGTGAGCTGACTGGTCTGTAGTTCCCCGCTTCCTCTTTGTTCCCACTTTTGTATAAGGGGACTACATCTGCTGTCCTCCAATCTTTGGGTACCTCCCTGTTTCCAGTGATTGGCTAAACAGGATTGCCAGAGGTTCAGCCACCACCTCTCTTAAGGACCCTGAGGTGCACCCCATCTGGCCCCATTGCTTTATCAACTCTTATTACTTCCAGTTCCTTCAGGACCCTTTCTCATGTAAAGGGACTTGTGCCATTTCTGCACCATTCCCACCCCTTGTACTCCCTTCAGACCCATTACCCTCCTCTTTCTCAGTAAAGACTAAGCAGAAATACCTGTTCAATATGTCAGCTTTACTGTTGTCATCCTCCACGCAGCCCCCATCCTCCCTCTTCAGTCTCACTATCCCTCCCTTTGCCTTTCTTTTTTCACTTATGTACCTGTAAAAGGTTTTGTCCCCTCTACCCACTGATTTTGCAATGTGCTCTTCTGTCTGAGCTTTGGCTTCCCTTACCGACCGCCCTGCCTCCCTTTGTTTCTCCTGGTACTTCTCCCTATCTCCTTCTACCTGTGTCTTTTTGTATTGCCTGAATGCAATCGTTTTGGCTTTCACTTTCTCCGCTACCTCCTTGGAAAACCATAATGGCCTCCTCTTCCTTTTCCCCTTGCTAACCTGCTTAATGCATAATTCTGTTGCTCTTGTAATCCCCATTTTAAATACTGCCCACTGTTCCTCAACCCCTGATTCCTGCCCCATTCCCCTTAATTCCTCTTTCAAGCATCTCCCCATTTTCCCAAAGTCTGCTCCCCTAAAATCCAGGATACGTGTTTTTGTGTGGTTTGGTTCTGCTCCTTCTGTGATTTTAAACCACAATGACTGGTGGTCACTGTTCCCCAGGTGCTCCCCCACTGTTACCCCATCACACTGTCCCTGTTTGTGAGCACAAGGTCCAGTATTGCCTTCTGCTGAGTTGGTTCCATGACCAGTTGCTTGAGGAAGGCACCCTGCAGGGAGTCCAGGATAAATCTGCTCCTAGTTGATGCTGCTGCTGGGATGCTCCAGTCCACATCTGGAATATTGAGGTCTCCAACCAGCACTACCTCACCCTTGCCTGCCATCCTTTGGGTGGCTAGCATCAGCTCCCTATCTGTTTCTTCCTCCTAGGCTGGTGGTCTATAGACCACACCTGTGCAGATGGCTGGCCCCATTTTCCTTTCCAGCTTAACCGACAGTATCTCTCACCCATTTTGTTCCTCCTGGATCTCTGTGGCCCTTATGTCATTTTTCACATACAGTGCCACTCCTCCTCCCTTCCTACCTGCTCTGTCTCTTCTGAATATGTTGTAGACAGGTATGGCCATCTCCCAGTCATGGTTAACATTACACCAGGTTCAGTGATGGCCACAATGTCCAGGTCTGACTGCACCATGACAGCCTCCAGATCCTCCATCTTGTTGCTAAGGCTCCTGGCATTGGCACACATGGCTTTCCATGATTTGACCTCCCTAGACTGTTTAGCTGTTCTACTCCAGCCCTTCCTGGTTGTCCTTTATCCTGGTTCTCCTTGCTGTCTGCCCTTCTGCTGTTTTTGCCCTTTTCTGCCTATCCACCTCTTGGGCACTTATCTCCATCTTTTGCGCACTGCTTTGTAGAGATATCCACTCCTCCGGTTCACTGGTTCCACTGCTAGCTGTTGGGGGTGGGCAGTTAGGTACCTTCCTTGCTGGGCTGCCACCCCCCTTGGATTGTTTAAATGCTTGTCAATGTAGCATTTAAATGTATCATTGAGTGCTTGGATTCCCCTTCAGGATGGATGCAGGCTGTCAGGCTTGAACAAGCCTCCATCCCTCCAGGTGGGTCCCCAGTCACCAATGAATCCAAACCATTCCTCACAGCACCAGTTCTTCAACCATGAGTTAAAGTTCCTGGTGCATGCACCCCTATGCTCTCCCATGCCTCTCACAGGTAGTACTTCCGAGAAGGTGAAAGAAGTAGCTACTTGCTTGAGACCCCTCCCCAATTTCCTAAACTCTTCCTAAACTTTCTTTGGCTCCCCATTTGCCAGGTCATTAGTACCTAGGTGGATAATGACATCCAGCTCACCCTCCGGTCTTGCCTTCCCAGCGATTCCCAGGATCTTCCTTCCATTCCTCCATGTCGTGGCACTTGGTAGGCACCTCACCTCCCTCTCCTCCCCCTCCTGTGTTCCTAGCTGGATCCCTCTTATGATGAGTCCCCCACCAGGATTCGCTTCCTCCTCCTCCTCCTCTGGGGTCCCCTGCTCTCCCCACTGAGGTCACCTCCTTGGCTAACCTCCACATCCTTTCCTTCCACTTCTCTGGGTACCTCTATTTGGTTGTCCCCATTTGCCAGTGTGGCATATGAGTTCTTGAGTGGAATAGGATCTGGGATGTACCTCTGCCTGACTGCCCTAACCCTCCCCCACTGTCATCAAAGTGCTCCTCGTTCTCGGCATCCTTTGCGGTAGCGGCATTGGACTGGGTGGTCTCTGGATAGGGGTGATGGTACTCCTGACCCAGTTTACTTCCGCTCGGGTCTGGCTACCTCATCCTGCAGTCCAGAGATGCATGCAGATAGGGCAGCACCTCAGCGTCCAGAAGGTCTGCCTGAATATGGCTGCCCCACAGCCACTGCATTGCACCACTCCCCACATTATACTGCACTTACACTGCTATTCCAGTACTTGTCTGTTACTGAAGCTCTCCTAGTTCTCTTTTTATTAATTTACTGTCCTAAAAATCCCTGCCACTGCTCCTCAGATACTTTTCTTTAAAAAAGGAAAAAAATAAATAAAAAATGAGTCAAATCACTTTTCGTGCTGAGGGTGGGCTTCTTCCCCCTACTATATCCTGTGCTTAGCTCCTGTCAATCAGATTTAAAAGGGCATATAATTAAGAATTGGGGGCAGGGGAAGGAGGGGGAGTGAAAATTTGCAGCAATTAAAGACAGCAAAGAAATACACCACCACTACAAGCACAACAAACTAGGTTTTACATTTTCAACAGCTCAAAAACAATTCTAAGTAAAGACAACAAAGAAATGACAGTGTCACTAAAAGCCCACAATCTAAGTTTAAAACAAAAATAGCAATGTACAATTACTGTAAAGCACTGAAATTAATCTGTTTCCTTACCCTTCTGGCTTCTGGCTTCTTCTGAGAGAACAAAAATCACTTGCTACCTCAACTCTGGTTTCAATCATGTGGGCCTTGAGCCTAGTGCAAAAGTCTGCTAGAGAAGGGGCTTCCTGTACAGAGGGTGGAAGATTGTTCCACAAGTAGGGGGCTGTAGAGGAGAAGGATCTGCCACCAGCATTTGTCCTGAGTCTGGGGGTTTCTAGTAGAGTACGCCCTGAGGTCCTGAGCACCCGAGGATTGTGCTTGATGGAGATAGTCCCTTTTAGGCTGGGGAGCAGCAGGACTCAGTACTTTAAATGCAAGACAGAGTAGGGGTACTGAAGTCGAGAAGCAAAGGAAGGCCACTGGAGCTGGGCAAGCGTAGCGCAGGGGTGGCTTCTTGGGTGATTCTGAGTAGCAAACTGCACAACCTTATTGTACAGTACCTCTAGCTGGTTGAACTCTTGCTTAGGCGTGCTCTGTAGCACTGGGGCAGCATATATTAGTGTTAGGAGCAAGACACTGGAGACAATTGCCAGCCTTGTCCCTGGGATAGCTGGTCTTTTAGTCGGTACAGGGTGCCAAGTTTACAATGGATGGTCCTGGTTACTTGGTCTACATGGGACTTGAAAGTGAGCCCTTGGTCAATTTTTAGGCCAAGGTACTATATGGTGTCCCCACACTTATACTTTTTCCAGCTAGAGAGTTAAGCTGTAGGAATTTTGACCTGTCCTGCCCAAGGGATCTAGGACCAAACAGCATAGCTTTCATTTTGCCTACATTAAGAACCATTCTGTTGGATGAAAGCCAGGCCTCCAGTGTCTTTAGGTCAGCTTGGAGGAGAGGACCAAGTTCAGGCAGATTTTCCAAAGAGTGGTAGATTACAGTGTCATCGGCATATTGAACCACAGAACTGTCCCCGCTGTGAAGGTTGAGGTCGTTTGTAAAGAGAGAGAACAAGAGGAGAACGAGAACTGAGCCCTGAGGTACACCCTCTTTGATAGGTAGAGGACCCGACAGCTCACCCTTCCAGATGACCCTCTGAGAGCAATCTGATATGTAGCTCTTGAACCACCGATGTGTGTGGGGATCAAGACCTGTTTTTTCAAGCTTTGCTAGTAGGAAGTTGTGGTCCACAAGGTCGAAAGCCTTAAACAGGTCAATAAAGATAGCGCCCGTAGGCTTACTTGTGTCAGTTGCACTGAGTACATCCACTGTTAGAATGGTTAGTGCAGAGTCAGTGCCATGGTTTGTCCGGAAGCCATGCTGAGAGGGGGCAAGGAGCTGGTGGGCCTCCAGGCAGTCCCTCAGCTGCTCATAAACTAGCCTTTGTTGCAATTTAGCAAGAGTGCAGAGCAGGGAGATGGGCCTATAATTGCTGATAAGTTCCCTAGGGCCACTCTTATGAATAGGGACAACATGAGCCTGCTTCCATTGGTGAGGAACAGTTCCTTCCAGTCAGGGCTGCAGCTATGAATCCAGGGGCCCCGGACAAGTCACTTGGAATGGGCCCCCATTTCCCCAAACCAGCTAATGACAGAGGTAATGCCAGCTCCTCAGGAAGGCCCCTCCTGAGCTCGGGGCCCCGGACAACTTTCCCACTTACCCCCCCCCATTATTGTGGCCCTGCTTCCAGTAGGGATCTATTGATGAGCCAGGTCAGAGGTCTGGCAAGGGACTGGGCTCCCTCCATTAGTAACCTAGGGCTAATACCATCCGGGCCTCCTGAGCCTTTGATTTTAAGAGCCTTCAGAAGAGGGAGGACCTCTTTGGCCTTGACAAGTCTCAGGTGAAATTGGGGTCTATTTAGGCAAAGTGGTTCGTCTGTGCTTAGGCGCCTGTGTAGAAGGAGGTAGTCCTATCTTATATTCTTCGAGGTTAGTGAAACGGCGGTTTATTTCTGAGGCGATTGTCTGACCATCACTTTTGAGCTGTCCGTTTATCTCTATTGGGCCTAGTGCCTCCTTGGAGTTGCCCCTAAGTAGTTCATTGATGTGGGACCAGAAGAGCTTGGGGTTGCCTGGGTTGGTTTGTTGTAGTTGTGTAACATACTCATTTTTCACAAGTTTGATGGATCTCTTACATTTATTTCTTAATGATTTGTAAGTCACAAGGTCAGCTGGGTGAGCAGACAGCCGAACTTCTTCCAAGCCTTATCTCGGCTATTCATCATAGATTTTAATGGGTGGGAGATCCACCTGTAGCAACTTTGCTTTACTCTGAGTTTTTTCAGAGGGGCAACTTGGCAAGCCGCCTTGAGGAGTGAGTCTTGGAAGAATTCCAAGGCCTCTTCCATGGGAGGGAGGAGCCTGATAGGACTCCAGTACAGGTTACTCAGATAGTTGTTAAATTTTGCCATTGTGAAACGTGAGTAGTCTCGGGTGGTAATTAACCTAGGCGGAACCTTTGGTGCTCTGTTTTTCCAGATGCAGAATATAGGGGAGTGGTCGCTAAGAGTGTCGGCCATTAACCCAGCTTTCTGGATGTTGAGGGGATTGGAAACCAGAGCCCAGTCCAGGATGGTGAGGTTCCCAGTTTTGTGATTAAGCCTGGTTGGTTCTGAGATAACCTGTACCAGGTTAGCCTCAAGGATCGCTGCCGAGAAGACTTTGTTAGGGCCTGAGGCCCAGTTAAGGTTGGAATTTACCCTTTTTATACCCCTTAGGGACTTATAAGTTTCTATCAAGTCCTCTAATCTTATTCAGGATGTTCAGCCATTCATCATACGATCTGTCCTGCTGGCCCCATATAATTTTTGTGACCCTCCACTGCACTGACTCCTGCCTAACGATGCCCTTTCTTAGATGAGAACTTCAAAACTGGACACAGTACTCCAAGTGGGGTCTCACCAGCGATTTGTATATGGGGCAATATCACCTTCTCCGTCATACTGTCAAAACTCCTCCCTCTACCCTCCAGCATCCTAGATGTCCTGCCATAGGTCTTATTGCACTGGCTGGACTCTAAACCCTTGCTGTGCCATGATCGCAAGTGATTGCTGCCTCTGTGGCTCAGAACTCAACTCATACCTATCCTCTGGTGTTGTTCCAGATGTCTAGAAGATGGCTAATATAGTTCCTGTCCACAAATCTAGTGACTCTAGCTCATTGAACAGGTACCACCCAATTGCTGTTCTCTCCACCTTGAGTAAGCTTCTTGAGAAAATTGTCCACCTCCAGTTAACCGACCACATTTCTAAACTTGCCCTCCTCTCCAGCTCCCAACATGGGTTCAGGAAGGGTCACGGAACCTCAACAGCTCTTATAAAACTTGGCAGTGACATTGGTCATGGAATGGATAATGACTTGGATGCAAGTGCAGTATTTATAGATTTACCTAAGGCCTTTGACCTTGTGAAACATAATATCCTCTTACAGCAAGTAAACTATCTGCACTTGGGGACTCTCCTGATGCTCTTATCTGGTTCACCCAGGTACCTCAGTGGTCACTGCCAGTAGACTAGAATTGGTGTTTCTATTTCCATTTTATCTAGAATCTCATCTGATGTTCCGCGCAGGTTAATTCTGGGTCCTTTATTATTCTATTTATAAATGACCTCCCAAAGTCATTGGTACATTACAGTGCTCTTACATCATGTGTGGACATTCTTGTGATCTGCAGCAGTTCTGTTGCCCAGTCAGTATAAATAACCTTAATACTGACTTCGGCTGCATCCTGACCTTGCTAACTCACCATAGGCTTGTCATAAACACCTGGAAAAAACCAAATCCATGCTCTTTGGTTCCAAGCAAATGCTCCACTCATGGCCTAATGGTACCCCAGTGTAAGGCTTTAATGGTTCCTTAAATGAGTGTGTGAATTTGTTTGAGTGCCTTAGCCTTACCCTGGATCCTGCTCTAGACTTCTCCCAGCAAATTGAATCCACTTGTAAGTGGTACATTTTAAGATGGGTTTGACCTTCTGGGTAGGAACAAGTCGTACATTAACAGCTAGACAGGCCATTGCAAGCGGGATACTTCTCTCTAGCCTCCCTTATTGTGACTGTCTACCTAAATGCTCCTAAATCCTCTCTAACCAGGGGGGCTGTAGCCGATAAAGACATCTGTCGTTTCACGCTGGGCACTGCTCGCCTCAGCTACCACTGCACACTATTTGTTTATTTTTATTTATTTCGTCATTCCGACATAACCTTTGAGCAAAATGTTCTTTTTCAAAGGTTCCACGTCTTGGCATGAGGACAACACAGAAAGGTAGTTACAGAGTATGGGTGCACAGGTACAGAGATAAAAAAATACAAGAAATAACAGCAATTGGTCTATTTACAATTGTAAGCTATCTCATATAAAGACACATACTGCAGTTAGTACAGTCCAAGGTTCATGGTGAGTGCTGTGAGTTTAAGGAACTAATTTAGCAGGGGTAAAGCAGCCAGGGGAGGCATTGTCATTATTTCATATTTATTTATTTGTATTTATTGAAAAGTTTCACCAGATACGGCACACTGAACAACAAGTTGCTCGTCTCACGGTATGACCTGGGGGAGAGGGCGTGGGATAAGTGAAACATAGAAGATTGTACGAGTAATTTATACACAAACATATAAGACATAGTTTACAAAAAAAATCAGGTAACAATCTGAGGTAGTCTTGTTGGATGTGCAAATGTTATATAGTGGGTACAAAAGGCAAACTAAGGCATTATAAATGCAGTAAAACAGATAGGGCAACAAAAGTCACTTTAGTAGTAGCAGTTTGTAACAAATTTAGGGACTAACACCACTTAGGACTTAGCACACATTAGACACATCTGTCCTAGGCGGAGACTAACAACCAGGAACAGAATTGCACAATCATTAAGTGCAGCAAGATAAGCGCTTTAGGATATGAGAGGGCTGAGAGAGTATATAGTTAGACATACGGGTTGTCTGGCAAGGTGTTGGGTCATGCTTAGATGGGGGGGGCAGAAGACAGGTGCAGGCCTGGGGGAAGGGGAAGGTTAGGGGCAGGTACAATTGACAGAGAGGAAATGATGTAGTGCTTTATTTAGTGAGTCAGGTGAGGAGGAAGAATGGATTTGAGTAGGGAGAGAGTTCCACAAAAATAGGGAGTCAGTGGGAAAAGGAGGACTGGCCACATGTGGTGTATCTCCGGGAAACTGACAGGGTTCTGTGGTCATGGGATCTGAGGAGGCGAGAGGTAAAGAGTGGAGAGGAAAGACAGGAGGTAATATAAGGAGGGAGGGTACCAAGCCAATAGTTAGAGAAGAGCTTGGCGCAGTGATGCAGCCACCTATTTGCTAGAGAAGGGAAAGCTAAGGCGCAGTAAAGGTGACAATGATGGGTTAGGGGAGGTGCATCAAGGGCAAAAGGAGTTGAGAAGGGTATCCAGTTTAGCTAAATGAGTGGTGGGAGCAGAGCAGTAGATGATATCACAGTAGTCGATAATCGGGAGAATCATTTTTTGGACCAGTTCCGCCTTGCCTGGAGCGGGAGGCAGGAGCGGTTTCTATATAAGGCACCGAGTTTGGGTCAAAGCTTTTTCATTATGGCTTCTATATGGTCCAAAAAAGTGAGATGTTGTTCCAGCCAGACACCCAGATACCTGACAGAGTCAGTGGGGGAGAGACTCAAAATAGGCTTTCACACCCTGTATGTTAATGCAGCCAAGAGGAGGCTTTGTCGTTAATTCAAGTTGGGGGGGGGGGTGTTCATTTTCTGTGCAGGACTGACCTAGTAGGAACATACTAGAGCAATGTGAGGGAGGACCGTACACAGAATTAGCTGGAGGGAAGACAGGTGCTTTGAGACAATCACATTTGTGAAGGGTCAATGGCAGGGGAGGGACTTAAAACAGAGTGCTGAGTTAAGGACAGTAGATAGAAGGGTTGTGAACAGGCTGTGGCTATGGGAGGCTCAAATTTGAGGGCTGACAAGTAGTAGTAGGAAGTAGGAGTTTAAACTCAGGGTTACTGGGCAGTAGGGTAGAAAATCGGAGAATGCAGCCCAGGAGCAGGCTGACTCCAAGCTATCAGTTGCTAGCGCTACAGGTTACCTGCAGCTACATACCTCAGCCTTGGCAAGGTGATGTCTTAGTTCCACCTTAAAGACAGGGAGGTTGTTAATGAGTAAAAGGCATGCTGGGATCTCATTTAGCCAAGAAGGAGCCCTGTATTCGAAGGACCGTTGGCTAAGCGTGTTTTTCTGAAGGGGCTAGCAAGTGGGCTGCGAGTCTGCCCTCTAGTGAGGTACCTGGATCTTCCTCACCGGAGCAGTTCTTTGAAGGCCAATGGAGCTTCACCATAGGAGAAATTTCATGCCAAGCAGGCACATTTGGTATTTGATTCTGCTGGCAAGACTGAGCCAGTTAGTGCACTCATAGAGGGAGCAGGTGTGTAGGAGATTATCAGCCCCTAGAGCCAGCCTGCAGGCCTTGTTGAGGGCCATGCTTACTCATTTTAGCACAGTGTCCGATGCTGACCCATAGACCACAAGTCCATAGTCAATAGCAGACAAGATAGAAGAGGAGACTGCCAAACTGAGTGCCTCAGGAGTTAGGTACTATGTGTGCCTGTACAGAACTCCAAGTTTGGTGTTCACTGTTTTGACGACCTGATCGATGTGCTGCATGTACGAGAGGGTATCATCAATGATCACGCCCAGGTATTTAAAAGAATTGACCTGCTCGATTGGAGCAGCCTTGTTGTTAGTAACAGTAAGGAACAGAAGAGACCTCTTGTGCTGGTGAGTGGTTATCAGCATCGTCTTTGTCTTCTTGTAATTGAGAAGCAATTTCTGAGAGCTGAACCAGTCCTCCAAGCTGCGAAATGAGTACTGCAAATCATCCTGTAGATGCTGAAGCTGGGCTCACTATATTCCTTTCTGGGCTGGCTTAGTCCTGCCACCAAGCAGATCCTTGCTTTGGACTGTTTCATTGATAAAAATCTAATTAGATTTGGGACTCCTTCTGGCTTACACTCCCTGTTGCAGTCCCCGATACACCCTACAATCTTTATTCTTGTGACGCCTTGCCCTTCATTGAACCGGGGCGTTCTACTATTATGGAACTTGTGGCCTTCAGTATATCTGCTCCTACGTTCTGGAATTGCCTTCCTCCCCTGGTGAGGCTTTCTGAGTTCCACAGTTCCTTTAAACTAGTCTTCCTTAGGCACTGCCATGATTCAATTATAGGGTATTGTTTGTTAGTGTCCTTTGTACCTTTGTCCATGATCAAATGCCTTTCTTTCTTTCTTTCTTTCTTTCTTTCTTTCTTTCTTTCTTTCTTTCTTTCTTTCTTTCTTTCTTTCTTTCATATTTTTATTGAAACTTAGCCGATAACAAACAGGACTGTCTTGTGATTGGACTGTTTCCAAATGGCATGTATTTCCTGTATAAAAATAAAGTTTTACCTACCTACCTACCTCGTTTACCTGTACTTGTTACTGATGTGCTAGGGTTTTGTATGTGTACCTGTAATCATAACAGTCATTTATTGTTCAATTATATTGTTTTTGTTACAGACTTGTAACTTATTTATTGTATCCTGTTGTAAACGCTGATCATCACAGGTCACTCCTGAAACTAGGCAGTCTGTTGCTCAGCATACTTACCTGGTTACCAATAACTAAATAAATAAACGTCTAAGCACGTCCTGAATTCCTATACATTCTAAATCTACTGGCAGATTGGGGGTTTTGATGGTGCTGAACTTGAAGAAGTTCCCCACTGCAGGTTACTTGGTGTGTGACTGGATCAGCATCTCAGTTTCTCCACCCACATCAACTCCATGCATTGAAACTCTGACCCAAGCTTGGTGCAGGCACTGTAGTGCAACAAATCCTTCCCGCAACTTCCCGTCCACCATAAGATCATCCTCAAGATAAACCTGCCTGGGGGGGGGGGTGCCAGCAGCCATTATAGAAGGACATGTTCCTTTACAGCTCTACAATCAGGACAGCAATCTATCCTCATCTAGCTGATTAAACACTGATAAACGCTGCAGAACTACACATAACATACTCCTGATGAATTGAATTCCAAGCCTACGAAGTCTGGTGGTGCTCACTGCTATGGGAAATCCAAGAAAGAATACAGAAGGTGGAAGCAGGAATGGACAGACAGCTGGGCCTAGTACGGACCAAGCGGCAGCCAGGGTCTTGGAAGGGGGACCTGGCGAATCATTCATGTAGGACTTCTTAAAAGCCATCCAGGCACTACATAAAAGAATGGAAGTCACTGGCAAAAGCATGCAAGACTTTAACTCACAGCTCAATATGTGAAGCACAATCCCGCACTGCAGCAGCAAATGCAAAAGAGGCAGCGTTGGCCACCCTGAAAGCCACCATGAGTTCAACCAGGTTCATAAAGGGAAACAAGCAGTTGAGATTCCTTATGAAGGCTCTTGATAATCAATTGAGAGCCTCAAACCTCCACCTTTTGGGATTGCCTGAGACCACCAAGGGGAACAATCCCATAGGATATGCAGTGTCTTGACTAGAGGCAAACCTGCACCTAGAGCCAGCCCCTTAGGTGGCGAGAGCCTTCATGATTGCCCCGAGGAAGTACCTCCAAGAAAACATCCCACGTACCTTGTTGATCCAACTGTCTGGCCACATGAGAGAGACAGGGTGATTGCAGCAGCAAGGAGGACAGGGCTGCTAGCACAGACAGCTAATTTACAAAGGTTCCACATCAGTGAAGAGGGGAGACAAAACATACCAAGGGGTAAAAGTACAATGTTTACAAAACAGTAAAATAAAGTGAGCAAATATATATGTATCTATATGCAGTTTTATCGTTCTAATAGGAGGAAAGCGTAGATGAGAGGGGGAAGGATAAAGATGGGAGAAAGAAAGGTAGGAAGTGGCAGTCATAGGCCTTGTCAAGCTGGTGTGGGAGGTAGGGACAGGGGGTGAGGTGGGCAGGGGTAAGAAAGGTAGGAGGTGGCAGCCATAGGCCTTGTCAAGCTGGTGTGGGAGGGTGAGGGGCAGGGGTGAGGTGGATGGGGGGGTAGCCAGGGGCCTCGTCAAAGTGCAAACCGTGCAAGTAGCCTCAGAATTATTGCGGTAACAGCGGAGACACAGGGTTATACAGTTGTGTGGAGAAGATTGAATGCTAGTAGATGGGAGTCTCAGGCGAAACCGTCATAAGAACTGTTGGCCATGAGATGTTGGCGTAACTTCAGTTTGAATGGTCCCAATTTAGGTAAGGTAGTTATATCACTAGGAAGAGTATTAAACCAGTGAGGTGCTCTGTAGGCAAATGAGCATTGCCCCTGGGCTGTCCGGCATCTAGGAACATGAAGATGGTGGCTGTTCGAGCTTCGCGTATGCTGTGAACTACAATGGGGGCTTAGCAGGTTTGCAGTGGCTGGTAGCAGGAGGCTGAGAAGTGCTTTTTTGGCTAAAAGACAGGTTTGGATACTTACACAGGTAAGCCGTGTAGGGTGAACTGCTTGAAATAGCCACAGACAAGTACAAACTGTTGAACTTCCATGAGTTTCTTAAACTGAAACAGTGACATTTTTGTTGTGAGGGCCAGTATGGGATGTCAGGACTTGTGACTGATCGAGCATGGTGGAAGCCAAGTGGCGACACCATGGCACTTTGTACGTCTGTGACACAAGGAATATCAGAGACTCAAACAGCATTGCTTTTAAAGGTTGGTTTTCTATTCTGTGAAGGGTGTAATTGTTTGACCATGTCAGGCAGTCCCAGAAGGACTGCTTCATTTTGGTAATAATATATCTTTAGTGTGACCATGTTTACCATAAAAACAGGTTCTGTTCCATCACTTGTTAGTTTTAATATGTTGCAGCCAAGTAGTAGTATCCACTGTTATGGGGGTGATGTCAGTTCTTATGCAAACCTCTAAGCTTTAAGTAGACTCCCTATTAATGCAGAAAATGTTTTTTTATATAATCGAAGAAGCTTTATTATCTTTAATGCTGAAATTGATCTCTAATGTTGGTGAATGAGATATTATTCTGTAAAGAGTGTCTCGTGCACAACTGCCTTGGAAACAGGCACATCCTGGTAAGGTTTAAAAAAAATATTATATATTATTGATCAAGTCCGATCAATACTATATTAATACCGCCGCTGAGAGCACTCATACGGTTGTGAGAGCGGTCTCACTTACAATGTATTCATAGGGTATCAGAACCGTTCACCTTTGATGCACGGTTCCCATAGCCTTAAGAATGCATGCAAGGCCACTCTTACAACCCTAAGAGTTATTAACATACATACCAAGGGGGTCTTTACCTAAAAGTCCTTTATGCCTGATTGTTAATAATGAAGGGATGAGCAGGTATACTGTACTACCAAATTATATGGGACCAAAAGGCTGTATAAAATATCCCACTGACTCCGTGCTGGGTTTTCTTTTGACTTTGTAAATGGTGCATCACATGTGTGGCAATGCTGTCTTGTTTTAAATAAATGTTGTTTTAGTGCTGGTGAGTGCCACTAGTACACTAATGCTATTTTAACCCCATATGAGACAAACTCTGAGCACAACTCTGTGCACATCATAATACAAGCACGTGAATTAACTATATAAGGCATGTTGTTAATGTGGTGGATAATTTTTTTGTAAGGTCATCTTGTAAAAGTATAAAAGAATTTACTAAAAAAACAGGATGAACTTGCTGATTATTTAATTATGTGGATGGGGTCTGCCAGGCTGCCCCCAAATCCTCCGTTGATATACTGGACTTTTATCTATAACTCTGCCACTTCATTCTGGATACTCCCATCCATGCTTTCTTTACCACAATCTTGCTATCATCTCTCTGTTCTTTTTGTCTTCTGAATAGCTTTTTCTCTGCTGGAGTCAGACAGGCTGCTGAGCTCCATCCCCACTCTCTGCGAATGGTTACTGACTCCCTTGGTCCCTGGGGCTTAAGTCTCCTGTGGATTCCCCCCATGGTGGGGCCAGAGGAGGGAGGGCGGCCCCCCCACCTGGTGCACAATCCAGAAGTGCCCTGGGAAGCAAGTGGCGATGCGGGCCACGGGAGAGTGGGCAGGGCTTCATTAAACCCATCTGACTCCATTTTCCATTTTTACCTCGTCCCCTGGCTGCGGCGGCACACAGTTGCATGCATGTGGAGGTGCACATGCACTGCAGAACCACAGCACCACCCACTGAGTCACTCGGAACCTGCACTATCCCCGGGCTTCCACCTAGCAGCAGTCAAAGGCCGAGATGGCTTAGACACCCCTCCCCAGGAGAGGAAAGGAGAGGAGAGCAGTCCTTGGGATGCTCAGTCCTCTCCCTCACTGGCCAACCCCCAGCAACCCGAGGTCATTCCCAAACCTGGGTCGCCGGGGTGGCGGGAGGGGAGGAGCAAGCATCTTAGCCCTCTGCGCCACTGGGCCGACTTGCTATCACCTCTCTCTTAAAACACATCACAACTTGTCCTGTTTCTCTTTTCTGGCAAAATTCTGTCTCTCCTCTCTCCCTCTCCTACTCCTCTGCTGTCCTCACCCATCCTATCCCATCCTTGTACTCCCTCCGCTCCTTTGATACTTGCACATTGGAGGCAGTATAGCGCAGTGGTCTAAAGCTCTGAGCTGCAAATCTGGTGACATACTCATCCCTTGCTGCAAATCCAGTGCTGACCAATCTGCCCTCTCTCTCTCTCTCTCTCTCTCTCTGCCTTCCTAATTTTTGAAACAAACGTCCTCTCCCTTTCACCTTTCACCTTTCGCCCTCTCTCCTCTCTGGCAGTTAGCTTCCTGCAGGCTCATTTTTACGTTCACTTGCACTCATGCGCTAGGAACGTCTTGGGAGAATGGGACACTTTGGAGGTGTGCCTGCTCTCCAATCCCTGCTCCATTGAGCAGGCGTGGCATCCTGCACCAATCGCGCAGTGCTGTGTATGACGGCGGTGGTCTTCTCTTCAAAAGAAAATAGCGCTGTCATACAGCACGCGTCACGCCGCCCCAAAATCTTTTCTGCCATGCTGGGAGCCCACCCCAGCGTGGCCAGCGTCCGTGTCATCTGCCGGCGGGGTGCCCAATCCCGTCGGATCCAGGCCAACCATCCTTCAGCCATGCCGGGCCCCCAAGCATAGTAACGTCCACTCCAGCGTCTCGTCTGCTAATGAGGTGCCCCAATCCCGTCGGCTCCACGGCCTCCCCAGCCATCCTTCTGCCCGCTGGGAGCTCATCCCAGCATGGCAAACATCACCGTCGTCTTTTTTTTTTTTTTTAACCTGTAAATTGAAAAGCGGTCCCACGGCGCTCTCCCAGGCCCCCTCCCACAACCCGCACCCACCACTCACATCACCTCCCCACCCCCACCCCATACTTACCTCCGGAGCTCGGCGCGGCGACCTGTGGACGGGAACACGTCTGCACTCTTCAAAGCCGACCGCGAACTGAGAAATGCCGGTAAACTGTATAATGGGCTAATAGGGGTTTCAACTATTGCATATCTCAGGCATTTTGGAATTTTTGCTCCAAATTTTCAACATGGGGTTTGGGACCCCTTCTCATGAATGATGTCACTGTCATGGCATTATTAGGGCCGAAGGTGATTTATGATCACTGCGGCGAAATCCCCTGCCGAACCAGGATCATGACATGAAAGATCAAACCCCATGTTAATTTAATGCAAAATCCAAACTGTTTTATGTTGTGTTGCACAGTTCCTATGCGGGCTCATAAGTTTGTGAATTTTCAATATTTTCACTCCGAATTTTCAACATTGCCGTTTTGCACACCTCCTCATGAGCAGTACAGCTGTCATTTTCACATCCTCCCCAAAGCGTGTTTCCGCCCATGTAGCACAATGGCACAGTTGGTGTGCGAACTCAATGTATGGGATACATTAAGAAAATCACAGTGACACTGTTCATGAGCAGAGGTCTTAAAATGGCTATGTTGAAAATTTGATGAAAAAATCCTAAAATGACTGTTTTACGAGCATGCGTTGCGCAGTTCTTACGCACACTTGTAAGTTTGCGAATTTTCAATATTTTCACTACAGATTTTCAACATTGCCATTTTACCACACCTCCTTATGAGCAGTACAGCTGTCATTTTTCACATCCTGCCCAAAACGTGTTTCCGCCCATGTAGTGCACAATGGCGCAGTCGGTGTGCAAAATCAATGTATGGGACATATTAGAAAAATCACAGTGACACTGTTCATTAGCAGAGGTCTTAAAATGGCTATGTTGAAAATCTGGTGAAAAAATTCCTAAAAATGACTGTTTTACGAGCGTGCGTTGCACAGTTCCTACGCACGCTTGTAAGTTTGTAATTTTCAATATTTTCACTCCAGATTTTCAACATTGCCATTTTACACACCTCTATGAGCAGTACAGCTGTCATTTTCACATCCTGCCCAAGCGTGTTTCGCCCATGTAAGCACAATGGCGCAGTCGGTGTCTTGAAATCCATGTATGGGACACATCAAGAAAATCACAGTGACACTGTTCATTAGCAGAGGTCTTAAATGGCAATGTTGAAAATTTGGTGAAAAAATTCTAAAATGACTGTTTTATAAGTGTATGCTATGCAGTTCCTACTTGACGTCAGAAAGTTCAAGGATTTTCAATATTTGCACTCCAATTACTCCAAATACCTAAACAGCACATAGAAGCAAGCAACATTTGGCATTGACAAATGCTTGTACTTCTTTGTCACTGATTTTTTTAAGCCATGTCCAAGTGCCAAATACCACTGCAAATACCTGCAAGCGAACGTTTGGCATTGACAAATGCTTGTTCCCTTTCCTGAAACTAATCCCTCCTCTACTGTTTTCAATTTGTGGCTCCCCCTTTCTCTGTCTTAGCTGTCACTGCCATTTCAGGTTCTTTGTTCCACACTTTTTCTGTATGCTTTTTATATTGCCTCTTTTTGAGAAGTTTATTAATATTGTTACCTTGCAAAATGTATCCTTGCGCTTTTTCGGATCTCTGCCAGAGTTTGTTCCATTCTGCACCTGTATATTTTTATATGCTGTACAGAACTGTCTTTGCCTGTGTCTTCCCTTGTTGTGCCTCCCTTCCAGGTCATGCCTGGAAACAGTCCCCTGTCTCTCTCTCCCCCCTTTCATTTTTTCCCCCTCTCCCTCTCCCCTATTGCCCCTCCCCCTCCTTTCTCCCTCCTTGTATCTCCTTCTACCCTCCTGTCTGACCCCTTTTCTTCCTTCTCACCCCTCCTTTCCTCCATATACCCCCATCCTTGCTGTCCCCTTCTCTCATTGTTCCTTGCCTCGACCTTTCCCCTTCCCTAACTCTCTTGCAACCTGCCCTTCTGAGCACCTCCTACTTACTTCAGATTGTCCTCTACTGCTTCTTTGACAACAGACCTGTTGTACTCCAACAGCTCTGGCTATTCTCCCCTCTCCTCTCAGTATATCAGTTAATATTGGGCCTGTAAATACTATTTACTTCCTTTGTTATACGTTGTACATTTGTTTTCCCTGAATCTTATCTCTGTAATGGATCATTCTGCTTTTGAATTACTTGTGCTGTATTTACCCTCGTCTGTATTTTTGATTATGTACTTGCCTGCTACTTATTATGTATTTGTCACTGATGTGGAGCCTCTGTAAACGAGCCTCTGGCTCAAAGGTCTATCCAGTTTTCTTCAAATAAATAAATGCTTCAGCTTGGTCTGTCTTACCCGATTACCAATCAACCTTTTATTCTGTTTCCCTGTGTAGTTTACAGGCATGAACAATGATTGCCTCTGTTGCACCCTCCTGATTTCATCAGGATTGTAATGTAAATGAAGGCACTTAAATATGGTATGAAAACTTGCTTGACTCCATTGCAAGGGTCATGACCCAACTCATGTAAGGCATTCTAGAACTTTATGATGTAGTGCTGAAGCTTGCAGTTTGTTACATAAACATTAACCCATGAGAGAGTGTGGGTCTACTTAAGAATTAATCCACGCCTGTGGGGGAGAGTGGGGCACAAGGCTGCAGGCCGCGTGCCCCCAGCCACCCAGTCATGGATTAATTCTCAAGTAGACCCATGCTCCTGAGTGGGTAATGCGCTTGTAACATGGCAAGTGTGACTTCAAAACAGAAATACTGTAAATACTTTCAACTGGGGAGTAAGCAACAGTGGGCAGAAACGGCTCCCTGTCCAGCCATGCAGAGAGAGAGAGAGTGAGACACACACACAGGGTGCAGCGTGCCCAACAGCGACTCATAGATACATGGAGCAGCATGCCTGGATACTCACAGGGACCCGTTTCTGCCCACAGTTGTTTAATCTTCACTTTAATGTGTTTATAGTCCTTTGGGTCATGGGTTAATGCTGGGCCCTAGCTACCTGCAAGGACTCCTAAAATGGCTCCCTGTGACTGCAGGGTGCTGGGTGAGAACTGCTGCACTGACTTTGCAAGCGGGAGCACTGATTGCTGTGGCGCCTTTGTGGAGGAGCAAGATCCACCGCAAGAAGTAGGGCGCACTGGGTTCACCAACAGCGAGTCCTTACATTGCATGGAGGCGGCTCACTAATCCAGATCGGGCTATCACATGGTTCTACACCCCAGAAAAATGGGACTGTCACTGCAGCATGATGGTGTTGACTGCAAGTCGACTGGGTGAGCAACTGTTCTGACCGCAACAGGACTACTTAGCTGACAGCTACATATTACTGTATCTAAGGAAAGATGTGTGTTTCTTGGTGTTTGCCTCCGATGGAAAGACATGCACTTCTTGGCGTTTTCCTCACACTGAAGTGGCTCATAACAGGCTAAACAGAGTAATGCCGACTTTGCTTTTTCTGTATTTGCCGGTTACTGGGGGCTGCAGATCCAAACATATTGGAATGCGGTGCAGCGCGGTGCCGATAAACCTGCCATCACACACAGCCCTCGATGCCAACCATGGGTTAATTCTCCCAAGCATGGATTACTTGGGAATTAATCCATGGTCAGGTGATCTGTCTTGGCCAATCAGCTCCTGACATTGTCCACAAACATGTTACAAACTGCACTGATCGATACTGTTCTTGTTCTCTGCAGTCCCTATGTTCTTATGCTGGCCATGAAATTGTTCAAGGCATAGTAAGTGCTCTGCTGTTTGCTGTAGTTCTAAGTGTATCTGAGTTAGAAAAAAATACTTTTAGAAACTACAGGGACTTCACAAGACATAATGAAACTGAATGAGAGTATAATTTCTGCTGGCCTGTGCAGGTACACATCATCAACTCCCATGATACCTTGCATGAGTGGGGGTCATGACCTTTGGAATGGAGACAAACAGGTTTTCACACCAGGGCAAAACAGAGTGAAACAACCTTATTTATATTTAAATTAGGATGAAATTAGGGGGGGTGCCAGAAAGAGAATCATTGTTGATTTCTGCAACCTGCAAAGATATACAGAAAATAGGTTGAAGGGACTTTTCTTTTAAATAAAGTGCTCCAGTCTCCTGGGTTTAATACTGACTGGCTCCCTGAAGACTTGTTTAAGTCGACATTTCTTGTTTGGTGTTTCTTACTAAGGTTTGATGATCTCCCTTTTCTAGGAGAAAGACCCATGTAGTCCAGCTTTGAAATTTTATATTCTGGTGTGTTTGTTTGCGCGCGTGTGTGTGTGTGTGTGTGTGTGTGTGTGTGTGTGTCTCAGAGGACACTGTCCAGGCTACATTCCCTACATTTGATCTGTCTTTGTGGAAGGGGGAGTGGTGTGAGAGCTTGTGGTTATTTGATCCAGGAAGGGTGCTTAGCTTAGGAAGCTAGATTTAATTTAGTTTAGTTTATTGTTCTAGGAATTATTACCTTTGAGCCGTGGCTCTTTTACAAAGGTTCCACGTCAATTGAGTACAAACAAGTCAAGTTACATAGAATGGCAAACAAGTTGCGTTGTGTCAATAGCCAGTATGACACAGTCCCTTAATAACAAACTTTGTGCAAGACAGGAAAAAAAAACAATAAATACTTATCATACAACAAACATGCTAGTTGTGGGGAAAAACATTAGCGTACAGATGGAGAGGGTAAGAGGAGGTGAGGGGAGCAGACATAGCGAGAAAAGAGATTCTCAAATACGCTTTTGTCAAGAACTGAAGCAGAGTGGGTAGGTGATAGCAAAAAATTTAATCAAGGCCGTCACAGGAGCCGGAGGCTGCGAGGTGAGAGTATAGCCTAGATTTGAAAACTCCTAGGAAGGTGGAGGAGGTGATGAGAGTGCTGAGGGCATTAAGCCAGACTGGGGCACAATAGGCAAATGATCTTTGACCCTGAGTAGTCCGGCATCAGAGGACCTGGAGAGGCTGATTTTCTGATCTTCTGATGAAATGGATGCTAGTATTCGGGCATAACAGGTCTTGGATACACAGTGGAGTGAGGCCCATGGTGGATTTTTTCACCATCAAGCAGGTAAGGTACTTTAAACGGTTTGACAGTTGCAACCAACCTGTTTCAGTGTAGAGCTCACATGTGTGAGTACGTCGATGAGCACCAGTGAGCAGTCTACAGGCCTTGTTAAGGGAGGTTGTAATGCGCCTAAGTGCGGTGGTTGAGGCAGACCCATAGATAATTAATCCATAGAAAAAGATTGAGATGTCAGAGCTTTGAACAGCAATCCTCAGCGCAGATTGGGTAAGGAACTGTCGGTTCCGGTACAGGATCCCAATCCGCTGATTTACCACTCTCGCTGTACTAGCAATACGGGTCGCAAAAGTTAGGCCTTGATCAAAGGTGATTCCAAGATATTTAAATGTTGTCACTTGTTCGAGGGTACATCCCAGGTACGTATTGATAGTAAGTGGTATTTGCCTTTTATCGTTTTGCGGGCTGGAGAAGAGCATGGATTTTGTTTTTTTTATGGTTTAGGACCAGCTTGTGTTCTAGGAACTACATCTCAACCTTGGAAAAAGCATGCTGCAGGCTAAGGTGTAAGGGTTTTGGATCTTTATGAGAGGAAAGAATCACGGCATCATCAGCATAGAGGATTATTTGTTCTGGGCAGGATTTGGGGAGAGAGTTTAGGAAAAGGCTGAAAAGGAGAGGGCCTAAGATGGATCCTGGGAACACCTGAGAGAGAACGGTTTGAGTCTGAGAGAACTCCAGCGATTTTTACAGCTTGAGGCGTTGTGAGGTAACTTTTGCAGGCACCAGGACCTGAGAGCCCAAGAGACTGTAGTTGTTTAATGAGTAAGCCATGGTGAACAGTATCAAACGTATTAGTTAGGTCAATGTAAACAGCTCCTGTTTGGTATCCTTTGTCCAAAGCATTGTGGATTGCTCCTGAGAATTCCAGTAGGGCAGTTGATGTGCTGTGCCCTTTCCTGAAACCATGTTGCTGAGTGCAGAGGATGTTATACTTTTGCAGGTAGTCTGTGAGTTGGTCCGCCACTACACATTCAAGGGCCTTGGAGAGGGGTGGGAGTATTGATATAGGTCGGTAGTTACCAGGTAGGGACTTGTCACCACTTTTGTGCACCGGGGTGACAACTGAAGACTTCCATTTGCTGGGAAATTGACTGAAGCAGAGGGAGAGATTGAAGATTTTGGTGAGTGGGAGCAGCACCTCTTCCAGAGTAAGGGACAGAAGTTTGAGGTCAATAGTATCTCTACTTGCTCGTGAATTAAATAGCCTTCTTTATATGTTGTAGACTTCATGTGCCTTGACTATTTTGAAATGGAAGGGCGGTTTGTTTGGAGAGGCAGTAGGAGACGTTGATTTTGGAGAGTCAGCATCAGAGAAGAAGTCCGGAGGGAGGACACCACTAAGGTCTGTGAAGGTTTCATTTAGGGTCTTTGCCATGACCATTGGGTCTAGGGTAGTGGTTCCATCCACAGTCATTATTGTAGGAGAGGACTTGGACTGCTTACCCGTGATATTTCTAATATTGTCCCAGAAGGATTTCCCATTGCCCCAGGAGTTGGAGAGGGCATTCTTGAAATAGGAGCTCTTCATCAAGCGGATTTGTTTAGTACAGTGGTTGTGAGCCTGTTTATACTTTTGAATGTCCATCAGAGAGCCTGTGGCTCTTGCAATAGGCCAGAGGTGGTCCCTACCTTTGAGTTGTGCCAATAGCTTTGCTGTGAGCCAGGGATTTGAGAGCGCTTTGATTTTGCGCTTTTTTACTGGTGCATAGGTGTCGCAGGCAGCGTTGAAAGTAGTGATAAAGTAATCAAGGGCTGAGTCAACATCTTGAGTATTGTATATTAGGGACCAGTCTTTCTGCCTGAGACAGGTCTTGAGATGAGTAAGGTTGCCATAAGGTAGTACTCTTCTTGAGATGGTTTTTGGAGGTGGCTTTTGGAACTTATTTATCCAGGTACATATTACAGGGGAGTGGTCACTGAGAGAACAACTACATTATTTATGCGGGCAGGGTGGCTGGTAAGAATCCAGTCTATGAGGATGCTAGTCCCAGGTTTGTAGTTTTTCCTGGTAGGGGAGCTAACCACCTGCGTTAAGTTTGCTGCTAGGATAGCATCCTTGTGTGACCCTGCATCAGGTGCAAGCCAATTGATATTAAAGTTACCAAGGAGAAGTAGCTCGGTGTCAGGAGGTTGTGATCTTACGAATTCGAGGACAGTCTGGAGGCCGGACCCAGGGTCTTTAGGTGGGATATAGACAGCAGCAACAGTGAGGACTTTGTTTTGGGCACCAAGGAGTAGTTTGATAGGAAGGAGTTGCACTGAGGTTTCTGTGGTGGTATAACTAACAGGGTGACTGGTGAGGTTGTCCTTTATGTAAATTGCACTACCACCACCCCTTTTAGTAGTCCTATCCAGTCTGAGTAAATTGTAACCTTGTAGAGAGATGGCATGGTCGGGAGTGTTAGGTGTCAGCCAGGTTTCAACAATGGCTAGGATATCGGGGTTGTGTTGGCTGGCAAAGATTTGAAGGGAGGCCAGTTTTGGGAGGAGACTGCAGATATTTAGGGTGGCGATGGTGAGACCCCCCTCCATTTTGGCAGGATTAGTTGAACTGGAGGAAACAGGGCCAGGATATGGATGGACACTTCCTGACATTAAGAGGAGGAGGAGCAGGAGTTTGAGAGTCATTTGTCGTAATTCATAGTATATGGAATAACACCTCTGCAGCTTGTGTGATTAAATCCAGAGCAAGCGTCTAGAATCCCAGTGCATGGTAATGGCTAGAAGCAGAGGATGATTTGCCCACATTCCATCAGCGTGACTTGCCATTAGTAGCCAGTCCTTTGCAGGAGGGTGCCACAGGTGAGGGTAGGGGGAATTTGCCATAGTACCAAATAAGAGGTAGTAGGCGTGAATGGTCGGAGTGTAGGGTGGAGAGGGGTAGGAGGAATTTGGAAGATAGCATAGAGGAGGAGGAAAGAAGGGGAGGGCTAGAAGAGACAGGAGGAGGTGTCTGTAGAGAGGCATATCAGAGAAGGAGAAAAACAAGGATGTGAAGTGTGGAGGTGGCAGGGTGCAGAACAGAAAAAAAATCAGAGAAAACTAGAGTACAGGGGTTTGTGAAGCCAGCTTATTTCAAACAGAGAAGCTAGCAGGAAAAAAGCAGGAGGAGAGGGAGTGGTTTAGCTTGGGGACAGGAAAGGAGGCAAGATCAGGGGAGGGTCCTAGGAGCAGGGGGCGGAGACAAGGAGACTACTTAATAAAGGTCAGAGGGAGGGAGGGGCAGGCATAAAATTTCAGCACTGGTAGTGCAAGTCAATGGCGCTGAGCCCAGCAAAAGCAACAAATTCAGAAACACCAATCGGTAGGCAGGGTCTGGAACTGGAGGCCAATCAGTGTTCGGCTCAGAGCGCGGCCAATAGCAGCCGATCACAGCTTCCCAGCCCAAGGATGTCCTTACCCGCTTCGGAGTCAAACAGTGGCAGGAGGAGGCGTCAGGGGTGGCGTGGAGTTCCAGGGCACCAAAAAACCTGCCTACGAGGCACACGGCTGGCCTGTTCGGGGCTCAAATCTGGAGTAAGGAGAAAGAAAAAAAAAAGACTGGCATGAGTAGGCAAATTAACATGGGGAAAACAAAGGCAGTGACGTGGGTTCGGTTTCAAGGGGTTGGGGAAAAACGCCAGAGACGGCAGCGAGAAGGGGAAGCAGAACGAGATTAAGGTTGAAGGTGTAAAAATTGTAAATGAGGGGGGCCGGGGTAGCAGACAGAAACGATCGGCATCAACAGTTGCTCTGGTGGCAGCTTGGAAGGACAGTAGGGCTGGGGAAGAAAGAAAAAGAAAAAAAAAGTTGCCTTATTGGTTCTTGCAAGAACAGATCCAGCAGCAAATGATTTGATACCTTTTAATGGACCAACATAGATGTTTCACATCAGTAACTGCATCATCCAAAAAAATGATACTTTTAACAGTTAGATCATCCAGATTTCTGCGTGATCTAGCTGTTAAAAGTATTGTGTTTTCTAAATAACTGCCATTAGGCTTCTGACAAAGGACTGGTTGGTCCGAAAGCTAGAGCACTTTGTTCTTGTTACATCTATGTTGGTCCATTAAGAGGTATCAAATCATTTGCTTCTGGATCTTGTTTAATAGTACAAATTCAGTTCCTAGTTCTTCTAAAGAATTCTTTCTTTTGTGCATTTTTTGTCTAGTGAATATGTGAATTTCTTTTTTAACCAAACTTTCAAGCCTTCCAAGCCCTTACCCACTCTGGCTATGGGCACCTGCCAGCCACTATCACCCACTGACTGCTCCCCTCATAGAAAGTGGCAGTAGAAGGAGACCATTAGGTCCATCTAGTCTGCCCTTAATCTATTCTCTACCCCCCTGATCATCCTCACTGTTGAACTTGTGTGGACCTACAGAGAGCAGAGTCCAATGAGTCAATCATCATCTCTGCAGGAGGGAGGACAGTAGCATTTGATGATGATGCAGTTACTGCTGTGAAACTGGTAGAGGAACGCTTGTCCATGTTGCTATGACTGTAATACCCACTAAATAAGTTATTTTTTCACTGGATTGGCGGTGCTGGCATTTGCTTCTTTGGACTAAAGGGCATTCAGTCCACAGAAATTATCTCTCACATAAATATGATTAAATACAAAATAATTTTGCTATGCACTCCCTGAAGGTCATGTTTACCTTTCAACTATGTAAGCAATAACACATGACAAGGTGTGCGATTATCGTGCGATAACCACATGCCCCAGGTGAGTTGTGAGGCCCGAGGCATTAGCCGAGTGTCTTTAACCACCTGGGAAATGCAATTATTGCACAATAACTGCATGCCTCATAATATATTATTGCACTTATAAAATGTTTGAAATATGTATTTTTTTAAGAAATTATTTTAAAACAGGCAAAAATGAAGACATTTTATTGAAATAAACTCCCATTTTAAATTGGATGACAAAAAATAGTTCCAATTTCCTATGCTGCTAATGGGGAGGGTAGCTAAAAACAATAATAAACAATGAAAACATGTTTGACACTTAATTTTCATAAAAATCTCACTGACTGTCTACTTCCCCATTTCAGACCAGTACATATAGGACAGTGCATGAGTACCAATTAACAACAGGGCTATTCTTTCATCGAGTTGGTGCTATGATGACAGATTATCTCGAGAGCGCAGCTCGAGAGGTAATCAGTCGTCATAGCACCAACGAGATGAAAGAACAGCCCTGCTGTTAAATGGAATGCATGCACTGTTCTGTATATTGTATAGTGGAACGTCATTGCCTCAAAAAAAAAACAAAATCTTTCTTTTTAAAATAAGACTGTCAGATTGCTGCTCGAGGACACTATGTGTGATGTCCGCACTGCAGCAGAACGAAAAGTCGTTCTGCTATCCTGCGCGGACGTCACTTTTTGGTTCTGCTGCACTACGGACATCACTAGTGCAGCAGAACAACATTTTGAGAGGCTAGATTTCAGTGAACAATGACGTTCTACTATACACTACAAATATTATTAATTGAAAGGCTAACATGTTCAAAAGAGTTGAAGCTCCCAAGGCTTTCTTTGTTGTGCTCAGCCACTGGATATTCTTTTCTTTCATTTCACCCCAATAAGGGGCCAAATTAGGACATTAAATCTATTGTTATTCTGGGTTGTTGCCTTACTAGACTATTGGAATCAAACTCAGGTCTGCTGGACGTGCCAAGCTCATTCACAGCTTGTTGCTTAAAGCTCTTGGCTATACTGACATATATGTTATGCAGAATTACCTTTCCTTCTCATTGTTTCCCAGGAAGGTGCCGGAGCTTGAGGCGTAGGTATGGTCGAAGAGTGTGATGAGGAGGCGCTCATTGAACTCCATGGAGCAGGGGAACTGGCGGATCAGCTGCCAGCAGCAGTCCAGGAAGAGAAGGAACACGGGTGCCTCCTGCTTCAGTCTGGCGTGGGAGTACGCAGATCGGGCACAGCGAGCCTGGAATGGGTGCCCAGCCTAAGAAAACAAATATCAACATAAAGAAACTTATAATAAGTTAGTTACCATTGTTAAATATGACTATGGAGTGAAGCTGTCTGCTTCTGCAGTTAAATTGGTCCCACTTTTAAACCTGTAACATGTGAACGTGATTATACCCTCCTATGGAGATCAATCTTGGAATTTGACTTCCTTTGGTGAAAACGACCTGCAACAGGGTGGACACTCCAGAGGGGGTGCAAAGGATAGTAGGAGACTTGAGACGACTGGAGGAGTGGTCAAAGGTTTGTCAGCTAAGATTTAATGCAAAATAATGCACTTGGGTCACAGAAACCCGGGGGTGCAGCACAAAATGGGGGAAGATACTAGCAGTGACCAAGTAGGAAAGAGACCTGGGGATAATCATATTGGATGACCTGAAGGTAGCCAGACAATGTGACAAAGTGATCAGGAGAGCTAGTGGGATGCTAGGATGAATAGGTAGGGGTATTACCAGCAGGAAGAGGGAAGTGGTTGCCACTATATATGTCTTTAGTAAGACCTCAGCTGGAGTACTGTGTCCAGTTTTGGAAGCCCCATCTCAGGAACTACAATGATAGGATGGAGGCCATCCAAAGGAGGGCTACCAAGATGGTACAGGGTCTACATCAAATGTCCTATGAGGCGAGGCTAAAGGAATAAAACGTGCACCCTGGGGGGGGCTATGATCGAGACCTTTAAATACCTCACGGAAGTGAATAAGGTACAAGTGGGGGGGGGATAGTTTTCAGAGGAAAGGGTGCTCCATAACTAGGGGCTACACTATGAAGCTGGAGGGGCAGTAGGTTTAGGAGAGATGTGAGGAAATACTTCTTCCCAGAAAGGGTGGTGGATACCTGGAACGGTCTTCCAGTGGAGGTTGTGGGGGTAAAAACCGTGGTGGGATACAAAAAAGCCTGGGATAAGCACAAGGGGTCATAAAGGGTAGGCAAGAAGGTGGCAGAGAAAGTGCTGTAAATCTGGAGGGATCTACAGTGTAAGCAATGCAACAAGAAAGGGCAGACGAGATGGGCCATGCGGCCCTTATCTGCTGTCAGCTTCCATGTTTCTGTGTAATGATTTCTTCCTTCACATGAGTGAAATAATGTTTGGAACAAGTCAGCAGTAATGAACGTAATTGGCCGCATTTGGTAGAACTGTGCTTCTTAACAAAAGGAGTCTAGGCCATGCACCCTCCCTTGGCCTGGCAGTGGATAGCCCTCACTATTTCTAGCCTACAGGCTCCTTACCTTCCTCAGTTACCATATAGTTGAACTGGACTATGAATGCGTTGTATTATGTATAAGACAAGGCCTCCCTGAGGCGGCTTACTACCAACTCATATCATACATTGCTTTAGCTACCAATTGTATAGGTCTTAACCGCTCATTAGGTAAATATGTTGATAGCTCTGCCCTGTTTTAGCTACCAAATGTATAGGCATTAACCCGCGCTCATTGTGCTTATACTCTATATGATTGCTCACCCACATTTATTCTATGTATGTACTGTACGAATGTCTGTGTTTTATTCTGATGTGGAGCCTTTGGAAATGAGACTTTGACTCAAAGGGTTGTAATTCCGATTTCCTAAATAAATAAATCAATTATCCTCCGTTAGTGTGCCAAAAAAGCTAACCTTCATCTCCTCAGGATTAAGTATATTTTATTTGTAATTATTGACCAGAAAAGATACAATAAGCAGTAATGGCTCATGTCCAGGTGCACTGTGTGTGTGTGTGTGTGTGTGTGTGTGTGTGTGTGTGTGTGTGTGTGTGTGTGTGTGTGTGTGTTGGGGGAGAGTGGGGGGTGTTGCATGGCTCTGTTTTACTGATGGGGAATGATAGCCAGGAGGGAAAATCCCCATCTCTTACAACAAGAGCCTTGGGATCTTGTTTTTCCCCTTATAGGTTTTTTCTCCCCTCAGGAACATCATGTCAACCCTCAGGCTATTACCAGCAAGTCCTCAGCCCCATCTGCCTCTAACCCACTGCTGCTGCTGTCCCCTGGCAGTCTCACAGCTTCACCTCAGGCTGTTACCGGCAATCACCGACAATCATCAAGCCCCATCGGCCACCTGCCACTTTCACCATTCACCTATGGCTTTCCCTCCATGGTAACGTGGTCTGTGGAGAGCTGCCCTCTCAGCCCAGCTTAGGGTACGGTTAGTGGGCAGCAGCGCTGTGTGGCGTTAAGCACATGTGCACTAGCAACCTGCGTCCTGTAAGCACTAGGATTTATTCCCCATTTCCTCCACAACCCTGCCACATCCCTAGCATGGGCACGCAGCATATAGATGACACACATATGTTCAAAGCACACCCCCTATGGGCAAGTAAGCCACCAGATCTGCCGTAGGGTCACAGTGACCCCAGGACCCACCACCAACTCTCTCTGACTAAAACCCCATCCAGACTACACAGTTTAAAACAGTTTCCGTAGTTTAAACTGTTTTAAGTCTGCATAACACAGACTCCGTTCGCACTATAAGCAGGTTCGAACAGATTCAAAAACCATATCTAAGCTGTGATAAGTCCTAGGCTTTGACATAGTTTTTGAAGCGGTTTTCAAGTAAAAAACACGTTTCCTGGCAGTCTAGATTCAAAAGCATGGTTCCATAAATGATGCAGTCCCCCAACCTCCCAGTGTTATTGAATACTTTCAATTGAAAGCGGTATGTGATGCATAGTCTGCAGCACAGGTGTTTTATCTGTGCCACAGTATGGCAGTCTGAAATCCAAACACTGCAACACGGTAAGTGCAAAACATTTTATGAAACATTACAGCTTACCGTGTTGTAGTCTGGACACGGCCTCCGCCACAGTCCCATTGACAGCTACCACAGCCATGGCCTGCTTCCTGATGCAGCAACCTGCACCTGTTCCCAAACACGGGTTGTTGATTGTGTTGCCACTGGGCCATCGAGGCACTTGCCTCGCTTAAAAATAAATGACAGATTATTCTGTAAAAGCCCAATGTCCTTTCATGTCCTTGGCATGGTTGCAGCCAGGCTATCACTGCATAGAAACATAGAATTTGACTATAAATAAGGACCGCTTGGCCCACCCAGTCTGCCCATTTCCCTACCTAATGGATAAGCTGCAGATCCTAGTTAACCAGCAACCTACTTCTACCTACCCCCACCCCCTAGAATTGCCTTATGACTGTCCCATGCATGCTTGAATTCCACCACTGTTTTTGACTCCACAACCTCCTCCGGAAGGCCGTTCCATGCATCCACAACACTCTCTGTGAAAAAATACTTCCTTACATTACCTCTGAGCTGCCCCCATCTTCAAATTGTGCCCCCTTGTTCTTGCACACCTCTTTTTTTGAAAGATGCTACCCTCTTGGACTTTGTTGATTCCCTTGAGGTACTTGAAAGTTTCTATCATGTCCCCCCTCTCCCTCCTTTCCTCAAGGCTATACATATTAAGCTCCTTTAGTCTCTCTTCATATGTCTTCTGGTGCAGACCCTGCACCATTTTAGTTGCTCTCCTCTGGACAGCTTCCATCCTGTCTATGTCCTTGCAGAGACTGGGTCTCCAGAACTGCACGCAGTACTCCAGATGGGGTCTGACCAGCTGTCTGTACAGAGGGATAATAACTTCCTGTTTTTTACTGGTGATGCCTCTCCCTATGCATCCCAGTATCCCCCCAGCCCTCCTTACTGCCCTCTCACATTGCTTGCCCACCTTTAAGTCATTTGCAGCACTACTGTTCAGTAGTGGTTGCAGACCGTGGCCATAGTAAACAGAAAACAGCTCGATCACAGTGTGTTAAAATCAATGGGATACTCTCTGATACCCATCTCGTTCACTCTGGGGTCCCCCAAGGCTCCATCCTGGGCCCCCTTCTCTTCTCACTCTATCTGAACACCCTGCCCAGTGCATACCCTGGCAAAATTCTCCTGTATGCAGAAGACGCTGTCCTTTTTGCCACCCACTGCAATCCCGTCTCCCTTCAGGACACCCTACAGCAGTCTTTCAATAATGCCGAAGCTTGGTTTAAGGAGCGTAGACTCGTCATCAATCTTAAAAAAAAACAAAACTAAGCTCTTTTCCCACCCCCAAAACAAAGCTAGCAACCACCCACTCTATATCCTTCCTAGTACCAAACAGCCACTGGAACAAGTCTGCTCCTACAAATACCTTGGGGTTACCTTCGACTCAGCTCTCACATTTCACAACCACATTGATGCCCTAACATCAGCCACTAACACACAGCTTGGCGTCCTCTTCCGCCATAGAACCTGCCTTCCTCCAAATGCACTCCGGCTCGCTGTTCGTCCTCGTTTTGTCCTTGTAGACTATGGTCTACCAGTTTATGGTGCTGCCGACTCGACTGCACTCAAAAGAATTCACATAACCCTGAATAAAGCCTGCAGATTGATTACTGGTGCCCCCAGGCTCACACACACCTGTCAGCTGTATGATGAGGCTAAACTCCTTACCCTGGATGGACGGCTCCAATATCAAACCTGCCTCCTCACAAAAAAAACCCTACTCGGCTTACCTCTCAACCTCCTTCCTCATAAATCAGGGACAAGGCTTAAAAAAATCAGGGACAAAGGACCAAAATCAGGGACACATCTTCAAAATTGGTGATATCCTCTCAGGAAGCTGGTAGAATAAAAGGCTTGGTGTAAAATGCATTTTCTAAGGAGGAACAAGTCTGTAGCTTTAATGTCTGACATTATTTTGTGCTTACAACTCCCACTGTTTGGTCACGGAAACACAATTTTTAGGAGGGACAGAGTTAAATTTTGAGGCAAAATCAGGGACATCCCTGAAAATCAGGGACAACTGAGAGGTATGCTACTTGGGCTCTCCCCCTCTGGGGTAATGGCATCCATATCCAGATCCCACCCACTATTGCAACACGGTCATCCAACAAGACCACTCTAATGGTCCCCAGATCAAGAACCAGCCATGGCCAGAGGTCCTTCTGCTACAGAGCCCCATCCTGGTTTAACTCTCTCC
This sequence comes from Neoceratodus forsteri, assembly GCA_016271365.2. Classification (NCBI taxonomy): domain Eukaryota; kingdom Metazoa; phylum Chordata; order Ceratodontiformes; family Ceratodontidae; genus Neoceratodus; species Neoceratodus forsteri. The sequence continues at coordinate 1,174,012,415 of CM057451.1, read as the reverse complement.
CTGCCCCCATCACCAATGCCACCACCATCTCCAAGTTCAAAAGCACCCTTCAAAACCAACTCTTCAACACTTGTAGCTGCTCCTGTCTCTGAAAGTAGCCTCCACCTCGACTTCTCAAGACAACGCCCACCGGGCGGCTCTCCACCTAGCCATCCCCATCACTGCTTCCCGGTACACCGTACCTTGGTCTAGCCTGGCCAGTGCCAGCTGTTTCATTGTATACCTATTAGATTGCTCAATGTTTGATACCAACTTGTGTAACGCCTGTTCTCAATTACATGTACCCTGTAACCTAAATGTATTTTGACCTCAGTGTGACGTGGCGCCTCTGTTGAACGCCTATTGTTTTGCAAACCTATGCTATGTGTAACCCCCCTGCAAATGGGGGTTCCCAAAAGACTTCCAGGAGCTTGCTTGAATGCTCCAAGCCTGAATGGTGTTTGGCGTTTAAGCCATTTATCAGTGAGTGTTTTTAGAGCCTCTGGTACTGTCTCTTTAAGAGCTGTCTGCTTGCAGACATAATTAGTTTATATGGGGGGACTGTGTGTTTCTCTGTTTGAGTACCACTCGAACTACTGCCAATTCACTCCATTTTTGCAGTCACTAGGAGTACAAAGGGAACCTATCTGAAAGATGTAACTGTTTGCCAGAAATCAGTTAGAGTAATAATGAAATTACAGTTTGTCTAACCTGCTTTCTTTGCAGTCAGAACTGTGTCTGCCTAGTTCCCCATTCTGGTTTTGAACTGCTGAACTGACCAATCAGTGTGGGGTAGCTAGCTCTAAAATGGTGCCTTGGACGAATCAGAACTTGGACTCATAATCTGAGCCAGCCACAAGAGGATTGTATGGGCAGTGACTCTGGGAGATGTAGTTTAGACTTCGGGCGCCTTTTGGACCAACAGCAGTCTATTGTGAGTGACAGCCAATCCAGTCAAGAACTGGGAGGAACTCAAAGGAAGTGCCCGGTTTGTCTGTTGGAGTTTCAGTCTGCTCTGGCAGTGAAGGGAAAGGAACCCTGTGCTCCTTCAGTGCACAGTTTTAGTCAAAAACATGTGTAAGGTCCAGAGTTCCGTCTGCAGCTTAGTTAGGACTGAATCCGTCCTGTGAAGAGAATCAAAGGATATCTGAAGAGTAGAAACCAGGCTCACCCTGTAGAAGACTGGAGGAATTGCTGAAAATTGTACTCGGTCTGTCAGGAACTGAATCTGCTGTGTGTTCTCCCGGTATTGTGCAGTAATTCAGATCGGGATACAGATGCAGCCTGCCTGGTATAGTTCTTTTTACCATATAAATGTGTGAAGAGGTTTGTGTACCTCAATGAATCCTGCTGCCATTAAGTGACTTTCCTGTGACTGTTTACCATATAAATGTGTGAGGAGTCTCTTGGAGCTCAAGAGTAGCCCTGCTGACATTGAAGGACCCTATCTTGTTTGGAGGTCGTGAGTACTAATTCAGGGTAGCTCCCTGTTGAATTGCCACATTAAATCCAAATGGAATTACTGTACTGCTGACTGTTTAATTTTCCTTTTCTCTGTGTGAAAGGGCCCCTACCAGCTGCCACGGTTTGGACTAGCCACTAGGGCTTGGGTACCCAGGGACAGTAACTGATAGGGATAGGCCTGTGCACAGAGACATAGGTAGATGAGTAAAGTATAAGCTAATTAACCTGATTTCCCCCTGTCCTTGTTATATTCCCCCTAAATAAATCAGAGCTGCTTGTTTCAGCAAAGTTATACTGCCTGAGGTATTTGTCTATGTTAAAGTATTGTACTGTGATTGTTGCACTGTATCTCATTTTACAGGAGGTCCCAGTGCCTGGACCAGCCCTGGGGGTAAGTGTATGCTGTGAAGGTAATTCTGATATATTGTGTGGGCCACTAGTAGGAAGAAAGGGGGGTTGCAGTGTCCCAGAGGGCTGTGACCAAGTAAGTTTAACTATTGCAAACCCTGACCTCTGGGTGGAGGCACCGCCATTGGATCAGGCCCCTCAACCTGTTAGTGGCAAATCAGGCAGGGGTAGTAGCCCCTGGGATAAGCGCCATCTAGGGGTTACATCTTGGAGGCTCACCGCTGGGATTGTGTGTCCTCTAGTGGCCATATTCTAGAACCACTGTTAAGAAAAAAATGGGTACCCGACAGAAGTGGCTGTGCACCGGCTGGTGGAGTGGTGTACTGGGGAGGAGATTGACCCCAAATGCTATGCTTATCCTGGACATCCCCTGGGTATCAATAGGACACTGTACAGGGAGTACTTTCCAAGGTGGAAGGTTTACAAAACCCTGTGGTGGTGGGTCGCATGCTAATCTGCTCACCCACACTTTCCTGGCCCTAGTAGAGTTTAAGGATCCCATAGATAGCTCCAAAGTGCCACAGACCATTACCCCAGAGGGAGCCCTCACTGCCTGGAGAGTGATAACTAAGGACAGTAAAGACCCGGGGGGGAATGAGCCCCCACCACTGTCTGAAACTTTTGAGGAGAAATTTGCTAAATGGTTGCTGGGGGAAGGGAAAACTGTGGAGAAACTATTCTTGCCACCTGGGGGTGTTCCTCCCCCAACACCCTCTCCCGCTCCAGTACCCGTAATGGTGGCTGAACCAATGCAGACTCCTATTTCTGCACCTGCCATTAGTCACGACTCTTACCGAAGGTTGAGGATCTTCTCTGGCACCCTCCCCCCCCAAGGGGAGGATGACTGGGAGACCTGGATAGACTATGTTGCCCCCCAAGTGCTAGAATGGCAATGCTCGGAAGCCGAAAAGTGAAAGAGGGTTAGTGAGAGCCTCCGAGGTCCTGCCCTGGCTACCATCCGTGCTAAACGGGCCAGTAACCCTGAAGTGACTGCACAGGCCTATCTTGAGGCCTTGGAGAATGTGTATGGGAGCCCAGATTCTGATGAGGATCTATGGTGGAGAGTAAGAAATGCACAACAGTACCAAGGGGAGTTGTTGTCTGTGTATGTATCTCGGCTGGAAAAATTGTTGCAAGAATGCCTCAGAAAGGGTAGTTTGCCAGTGATTGAACTGGACCGAACCAGGCTGGACAGGATCCTTAAGTCTGCCCCCTTCTCAGAACTGCTGTTGCTTCAGTTACGCCTGGCAAATCGACTGGAATCCCCACCCTCCTATGATGAGTTAATGAGAGAAATTCGAGGAGTTGAGAAAAGGCGACCTCGGGAGGGACCTGCACCAATAGCTGTGGCTAAGACCCGAGTGACTGAGGGTGGCCCATCAAGTGAAGTTCAGGGGCAGAGGTTGGCAGTCAATGAGTGCTCTGACAAGGAAAAAGATATGCCATAATGGGGCGAACTGTTGAGAGAGATTTGGGAATTCAAAAACAGTCCCTTTATGAAGGCCATGCCTGCAAGTACGGGCCCTGACCTATATCCGACTGCATCTGCTATGGGGGGTGGGGGTACCCACCCATGTATCTCCTGCTGATAACCGCTCCAAACTCAATTCCTTGACCATGGAAGTGGAGAAACTGATGAGATGTCTCCAAATGCTTATCACGCCACAGACAGAGATGGCACCAAGGTTTCCAGTTAGTAATACCCCCGCCCTGGCTCCCAGTGTGGCGCCTCAGCCAGCTCAAACTCCAGAAAATATGTTTTGCTATAATTGTGGGAAGGATGGGCACATGAAAAGAGAATGCCGGTCCCCAAAAGACACTGACAAAGTTGCATATAGGCTACAAGGAGAGCTTCGGAGAACAAATCAGTGGTTAAGAGGTGCACGAAATGATCCCAGTGAGGGCACCAAAATGCTAATTCACGTCCTTTTGTGGCAAGGTCAGTTGCCCAGGCCCCACTACCGCCTCTCCAGACTGGTCCAGAATAGTGGGTCCCTCCATGGAGACCACTGTAAAGGTGAATGGAGTGTCTACAAGAGCTGTATTAGACAGTGGCCCCAAGTAACAATTATGTTCCAGGATTGGTATCAGAAGCATTTGTCAGACATACCCTTACAACCATTAGAAGGACTGCATGTATGGGGGTTAAGTGAGAAGCCTACCCCTATTCTGGGTATATCCAATTTGGCTGTCTTTCCCCACCTCCGTGGCTGGAGTGGCGAACAAGTAGAGACCCTAGCCTTAGTGTGTCCCCCACTGGACTGTATGATGGTGTCCCTTTGTTGATTGGAACAAATGCTCATATGTTCGGAAGGCTGGCACAGTTGTGTTATGAAAAACAGGGGTCAAAGACTAGTAGAGCTTTAAGAGTTCCGGCTTTAATTAAGAAGGCCTATGAGGCACAGAGAGATGCTGAAAAAATAGAACCAGAGGAACCGGTTGGAATTGTATGGAAGAAGGATCCTGAGTCTCTGATCCTGGCGCCAAATGCCCAGTGTACCTTACAGGGAGAGGTCCGTATCAGAAAGGATGTTAAGAATAAAATATTAATGTTGGATGCACCAGGCGATGGAAAATTGCCAGAGGGACTGCTGGTCAAGCCTAGTATTTTGCCCGCTAGAGCCCATGCTTATGCCAGAAGGGTAATGGTCCAGTTCATAATGTGTCTGAAAGAGACATTCGAGTAAATAGAGGTTGCATCCTGGCTAATGTGCATTGTGCAGATACTGCAGTGCTACCCAGCAGCAAGAGTTCGAGGAAGAATGACAGAGTAACGCCTGACTTGTTTGATTTCGGCGACTCCCCGTTGCCAGCTGAATGGAAAGTGAGGATCAGTGAGAAGCTTGCCCAGAGAGACCAGGTGTTTTCTTTAAAGGAATGGGACGTAGGATGCGTGCAAGGAGCTGAGCACAATATCCGGCTGCATGACGAAAGACCATTTCGTGAGAGGTCTCGACGCCTGGCACCTGCTGATATAGATGATGTGAGACGGCATCTGCAAGAGATGTTAGCTGCTGGTGTAATACAAGAATCCAGAAGCCTTATGCTTCCCCCATTGTGGTAGTGAGGAAAAAGAATGGGACAGTAAGGATGTGCGTGGATTATCGCACCTTAAACCGCGGACTATCCCTGATCAGTACACAATGCCCCGCATTCAGGATGCTTTGGACTGCCTAAACGGGAGCAAGTGGTTCTCTGTGCTGGATCTCCGCAGTGGGTACTAGCAGATCCCGATGGCCCCAGAGGACCGTGAGAAGACAGCCTTTATCTGTCCTCTTGGCTTCTATGAATTCATGAGGATGCCTCAAGGGATTTCAGGTGCCCCAGCCACTTTTCAACGATTGATGGAGCGTGCAGTGGGGGACATGAACTTACTAGAGTGCCTGGTATACCTAGATGATGTTATTGTGTTTGGCAGCTCACTGGAGGAACATGAGAGCAGATTATTTAAGGTATTGGACCGACTGGAGGACTTTGGCCTTAAACTGTCCATTGATAAGTGTCAATTCTTTCAAACATCAGTAAAGTATGTGGGACACATAGTATCCACCGAGGAATAGAGACCGACCCAAGTAAAGTTGAGGCCTTGACCACCTGGCCACAGCCCAAAAATCTAAAAGAACTGCAAAGATTCCTGGGATTCTGTGGTTATTATCGGCGTTTCATCAAGGACTATTCAAGAGTGATCCGCCCTTTACTTAACCTTACTCAAGGATATCCCCCAACCCACAAAAAAATACCAAAAGTCAGCGTCACTCAAGACTGAAAGAGTGTATTTTCGTCCGAGTGAAGTATTTGGGGCTCGCTGGACTCCTGATTGTGAGACTGCTTTTCATGAGATCATATATCAGCTTACCCATGCTCCAGGGCTGGCCTATGCCGATCCAAGAAAACCTTACGTCCTGCACACTGATGCTAGCTTGCAAGGGTTGGGGGCTGTGTTGTACCAAGAGCACGAGAATGGCCTGAGACCAGTGGCCTTTGCCAGTAGAAGCCTGACCCCATCCGAAAAGAACTATCCTGTACATAAGTTAGAGTTCCTAGCTTTGAAGTGGGCTATTGTTGACCAATTCCATGAGTACTTGTATGGGGCTAAAATACTACTAAAACTGACAATAATCCTTTGACCTATGTGCAGACCTCAGCTAAGTTGGATGCCACTGGCCATAGGTGGCTTTCTGCATTATCTACATATGACTATGCTCTCGAATACCGAGCAGGTCTGAACCACATAGATGCTGATGCTCTCTCCGGAGGCCTGTTCCCCAGAATGATTGGGTCCGATTGGAGAACCTGACATTCGGGCACTCTGCGGAAGTTTGACAGGGAGGAACAAATGTCCACGGACGCAGGGACTGCATGGTGGATTGCTTGGGACCCTCTGAGAATTGCATACCTGCTGCTTATTGCCACTTTTCTGCAATAGACATTGGTGCACTGCCTCAGCTGGACAATGACAGTATTCGGCGGGCTCAATCCCGCGATCCCATGATCAAAGCAGCTTTAGAAGCCCTCTATGCAGGAAAAGATGTGTCCAAATTACGCTCCACTGATTTGAGAACTGCACTGTTATACAAAGAAGGTCCTAAGTTGAAATTGATCAATAAACTGTTATACAGAGAAACAGTAGACAGAGGGGACAAGTAGACAAACAATAACTAGTGCTGCCCACTGCCTTTCGAGACTAAGTACTGATGTCCTTGCACAACCACATGGGGCACCTTGGTATAGACAGAACACTTGACTTGGTGAGATCCAGATTCTATTGGCCTAAGATGGGGGCTGATGCGGAGCAACACATTCGAACTTGTAGTCGCTGCTTACAGAGGAAAGCTTTGCCCCAGAGGGCTGCCCCCCTTGTTAACATCACCACCAGTGCACCCATGGAGCTGGTCTGTATTGATTTTCTGAGTTTGGAGTCAGATCAAAGAAATATCAGTAATGTGCTGGTGGTCACTGACCATTTCACGAGATATGCCCAAGCTTTCCCCACCAAAGACCAGAAGGCTTCCACTGTGGCCAAAGTACTTGTAGAAAACTTTTTTGTTCACTATGGGGCTCCACAAAGAATCCATTCTGATCAAGGGAGAGACTTTGAGAGTTGTCTGATCAAAGAGATGCCTTCTCTGTGGGGAGTCGCAGTCCAGAACCACTCCTTACCACCCCAGGGGACACACAGCCTGAACGTTTCAACCGCACTTTGCTAGATATGCTAGGCAGCCTGCACCCAAAGGACAAGCCTAGATGGAGCCAACAAATTAGCACCCTGGTACATGCTTATAACTGCACCAAAAGTGATGCCACTGGGTTCTCCCCCTACCGCCTGATGTTTGGAAGAGAAGCTCGACTACCGGTAGATGTGTGTTTTGGGGTCTCTCCTGATGGGGTTCAAGCTGACAACTATTTACAGTATGTGCAAAAGTTAAAGGCCCAGCTAACTCATGCGTACTCAACTGGCTCAAACCATGGCTGCCAAAAGAAATCTGGCCAACAAAGAAAGGTATGATAAAAGGTGAAAGCACAGGAACTCCAGGAGGGAGATCGGGTATTGCTAAGAAATCTGGGACTGCATGGCAAACACAAGATTGCTGACAGATGGCACCATCTCCCTCACATTGTAGTGGGCAAACTAGATGATCTGCCAGTGTACAAAGTAAGGCCTGAGAATAATTCAAAGATGTAAAAACAATGCATAGAAATCATTTACTACCCATTGGACAAATCTTGATTGAGTCTGAGCCCCAGAAGATGCCCCTCTGGACCAGTGACTAGAGCTGTTGCTAAGAAAAGAACAAGAAAGTCTGTACCTACAGAAGCAGAGTTAAAGTATTCCCCTCCACAAGTCCCAGTTGAGCATGACTGTCAGTCCACATCAGAAGAAAGTGAGAGTGACTTTGAATACTATCCTTCTTACGAACTGAGTCAATTGTTTCGGGGCAATCCCCTAGTCAATACTGGAGATGAAGCTGGGCCTTCTGGACTGTCTAAGCCCCCAGCTTCGTCCCTGGAGCCAATGCTCCCAGAAAGTGAAGTGCAAAGCATCACATCAGAGGAAATGGAATCATTGTGCATGGTTGAACTGTTTGAGCTTTCAGGGGAGGAAAATGATGGATTGGGTCAGACTGGTGATACACCAGAACCAGAAGAGTATTTTGAGTGCCCTGACAGTCCACTGCCAGTGTCCAGCTCTCAATGCGAGCCAAATGTTGTGGACTCAGAAACTGTAACTCCTGGAGCTGAAAGTGCCCCAAGTTCTAGCCTCTCTACCCCATGGAGACTCCCTGACAAGTGAGGACAATGCTGAAAATGAGGCTCAGACTGCAGAGACTGTAACAGTTCCCCTAGAAAGACTGGTCGAGCTGTAAAGCCTGTGGTGCACCTCAGTTATGATTCCCTGGGCGGCCAGTGGACCTGCCTCTCAATGTTGTCCATAAAGGAGTGTATGTGTCCCCGAGCTCATTGCCCAAACTGAGCATCAGTGCTAACTGCAAGTTACTTGTGTTGCCCTCTAGTATGGTGCCCTGCCCGTCCAGCCCCAAGGTAACTGATAGGAAGGGCCCTCTCTTCAGGTTTCATGTACAAGAGGTAATAACTTGAGTTATGGTACAATGTGTGTGTAATACTGTGTAAGAGGACGTACTGCAATGTTTCAGAAATGTGTTCTTGTAAAATGATATATTGACTGATGATTACATGTGTGAGCCTAATGCAAATGTATATGGTTGCAGTTAAAACTTATGGGTACTTGCTTGACGCGGACGTCAAGCTTTCCCAGGCCAGGAAGGGTGTAACCCCCCTGCAAATGGGGGTTCCCAAAAGACTTCCAGGAGCTTGCTTGAATGCTCCAAGCCTGAATGGTGTTTGGTGTTTAAGCCATTTATCAGTGAGTGTTTTTAGAGCCTCTGGTACTGTCTCTTTAAGAGCTGTCTGCTTGCGGACATAATTAGTTTATATGGGGGGACTGTGTGTTTCTCTGTTTGAGTACCACTCGAACTACTGCCAATTCACTCCATTTTGCAGTCACTAGGAGTACAAAGGAACCTATCTGAAAGATGTAACTGTTTGCGGAAATCAGTTAGAGTAATAATGAAATTACAGTTTGTCTAACCTGCTTTTTGCAGTCAGAACTGTGTCTGCCTAGTTCCCCATTCTGGTTTTGAACTGCTGAACTGGACCAATCAGTGTGGGGTAGCTAGCTCTAAAATGGTGCCTTGGACGAATCAGAACTTGGACTCATAATCTGAGCCAGCCACAAGAGGATTGTATGGGCAGTGACTCTGGGAGATGTAGTTTAGACTTAGGCGTCTTTTGGACAGCAGCAGTCTATTGTGAGTGACAGCCAATCCAGTCAAGAACTGGGAGGAACTCAAAGGAAGTGCTCGGTTTTGTCTGTTGGAGTTTCAGTCTGCTCTGGCAGTGAAGGGAAAGGAACCTGTGCTCCTTCAGTGCACAGTTTTAGTCAAAAACATGTGTAAGGTCCAGAGTTCGGTCTGCAGCTTGTTAGGACTGAATCCGTCCTGTGAAGAGAATCAAAGGATATCTGAAGAGTAGAAACCAGGCTCACCCTGTAGAAGACTGGAGGAATTCTGAAAATTGCACTCGGTCTGTCAGGAACTGAATCTGCTGTGTGTTCTCGGGTATTGTGCAGTAATTGTGATCGGGATACAGATGCAGCCTGCCTGGTATAGTGCTTTCTTTTTACCATATAAATGTGTGAAGAGGTTTGTGTACCTCAAGTGAATCCTGCTGCCATTAAGTGACTTTTGCCTGTGACTGTTTACCATATAAATGTGTGAGAGTCTCTTGGAGCTCAAGAGTAGCCCTGCTGACATTGAAGGACCCTATCTTGTTTGGAGGTCGTGAGTACTAATTCAGGGTCGCTTCTCTGTTGAATTGCCACATTAAATCCAAATGGAATTACTGTACTGCTGACTGTTTAATTTTCCTTTTCTCTGTGTGAAAGGGCCCTACCAGCTGCCACGGTTTGGACTAGCCACTAGGGCTTGGGTACCCAGGGACAGTAACTGATAGGGATAGGCCTGTGCACAGAGCCATAGATAGATGAGTAAAGTATAAGCTAATTAACCTGATTTCCCCTGTCCTTGTTATATTCCCCTAAATAAATCAGAGCTGCTTGTTTCAGCAAAGTTATACTGCCTGAGGTATTTGTCTATGTTAAAGTATTGTACTGTGATTGTTGCACTGTATCTCATTTTACAGGAGGTCCCAGTGCCTGAACCAGCCCCTGGGGTAAGTGTATACTGTGAAGGTAATTCTGATATATTGTGTGGGCCACTAGTGGGAAGAAAGGGGGGTTGCAGTGTCCCAGAGGGCTGTGACCAAGTAAGTTTAACTATTGCAAACCCTGACCTCTGGGTGGAGGCACCCGCCATTGGATCCAGGCCCCTCAACCTGTTAGTGGCAAATCAGGCAGGGGTAGTAGCCCCTGGGATAGCGCCATCTAGGGGTTACATATGTAACCTAAAACTCTATGTATGTCTTTAATGTGACGAGGTACCTTTGGAAATGAGCCTCTGGCTCAAAGGTTGTAAACTGATTTCACAAATAAATAAAATAAAATAGCACTCTGCTTTGAGGTATTGCGGTTCAGAACAGTTTAAAAATAGTATTTTTACTTGAAAAAGATCACTGGCAGTACTACACGTAGAGCTAAATTGGGTGACGCGGATCTGGAAAACTGGAAGGAGCACATAAAACGAAAAGATTCCCTTTAAGTCGCAATGATGGATTATTGCAGTACCCTGGACTGCAGGAGTCAGGACCATTCTGCTGTGGAAATGGCACAGAATGGAAATTCTCAATTGCACCCAACACTACCCCCCACCCTCACCCCTTGAACTATAGCAATGAGTGACTGGGTTCGTACTTAGCTCTTTTTTTACGCTGGTGAGCCAGGAATGTCAGATTCAAATTGCACTGGCCAATCAAATCTGCAGTGGCCCACTCCTCACCACTCATCTTCAGCTGAATTATTTTTCGCCTATGAACTCAGACTGGGGTATCAAGTACATAAACAATAATACCTAACAGAGTGGGTGGTATTGGACAATAGCGGACCTCCCAGTGGTGTAATAAGGCCCAACGCCACTGACAGAGGGCCTTATAGCCCCTTGAAGGTCCGGTATAGCCCACACTGCACACCCTGGAGGGCATTATTGCACTTAGAAAATGGGCTATAGCTAACAGCTAAATAATACATTTAAAAAATTAAAAACAAGTAAAAAGCAATGAAAATTCAGTTTTGCTGTAAGGTAGTTTCTCTAGTAGTGCCAGCAGAGGGCACTGCTGCTATTTACACTTGCTATTTTTTTGCTCCTTTTCTTTTGTTGTTTCTTAGTTTGTTTATGCAAAGCCCCACCCCCACCCCATTAAAAAATAAACACTGTATTTTAGGGCTTCTAGTTCTCTCCTAAACTACCCCCGAGTAGCTACCCTGGAGTTACTGTCACTTTTTTTGTGTGTTTTGCCATTTATTGCAATCATGATCGCAAAAGAACCACAAGTTCGAAAAAACGAGCTAATTGCTGTCAGTTCTCTTCTTTCTCCCTACCCTGGCATTGCTGTCAGAGTTTCTTTTCTTTTCTTTTTTTAGCCACTATGTAGTTTGCAAGTGTGATCCCTTCCTAAAAAGACTGAAGGAGTTGCTGCCCGCCTTCAAGTGTAGCGTGAGTGTCCAGCACTAAGATATGGACATGATGTTTTTTTCTGTTGAGTGTTGTGGGAGAAGCTGTCTTAAGTAAAAAAAGTCCCCCCCCCCCGTCGGTTTGCACTCGATACCCTCTGCAGCTTGAGTCATGGCACTGCATTTGCAATTTTTGTGACAGCCGATGGTTGGGAGAGAGAACGAATGGCACCCAAAATGTTTTGTGAGGTAAAGGAAGGGAAAAAAAAAAACACTATTTACTATTTAAAAAAATAAATGTTGTGGGACTGAGACTGCAGTTGTTGGAAGGAGGTGTCTTTTTAAGACACTCGCTCGCTGAACAACAGAAAAGTCAATGGCTGCTATTAATTTTTTTTTAATGCTATGGGTGCAATGATTTTAGAATGTAATCAGGCAACAAAGACTGGGACTCATTATTTCTTGGTCGGTCTCTGTTGCCTGATACTGGACCAACTGGATGGTGGCCTAAACCATTAAGAATGAATATTTGTTCCTGCCCATTTTCTAACGCTGCTACTGCATATAAACCACACTTCTGGTCCCAAACACAGCCAAAATCCCCACCGCTCAAAACGGGAAAGTGGTGGGTGAGTCCACCAGTGTCTGGCATGTCGCAAAGTGGTACCCGGCTCCTGGAGAATGTACAGACAACTTTGTATTACAAAACATTGCTATGAAATGGAGCATTTTGATTGGCTGATAGCTTTCTTAGAAGGGTTACATTACGGCGAAGGGGAAATTGTTTAACTAGAAAAGGCACACTAAGCCAGAGCTTGTTTCCAACTGTGCCCTGGAAGCACTCTAGGAAGTTAAGTGACTTGCTCAGGGTCACAGAGTATGCAAGTGGGGGCTAATGGGATTCAAACCCCAGGTCCCCAGCTCAGTGCCCTTAACCACTTTTGCTATACTGTTTGTTTGAATGTTTGCTATACTGCCTCCTTAACAGATGGAAATCCCAATAATGGAGCAGTTAGAATTTCAGTATTAAAAAAAAAAAAAAAAATGTTTTAGTTTAATAATAACATTAATGATGATAACGATGTAGGGAATGGGGCTCTACACATTGGAGACTAGAAGGGAGAGAGAGGACATGATTGAAACCTTTAAATACATCAAGAGGATAAACAAAGTGTGCTCAGGGTGTTTATTTCATAGGAAGAAAGGAACTAAAACGAGTGAGCGTGGTTTGAGACTGCAGGGGGAAACTACAGAGGCAATATGAGAGGACAGTTCTTCACTGAGAGGGTGGTGGAAGGATGGAACAGGCTTCCAGAGGAGGTGGTGGGTTTCTGAAACAGTGTCAGGTTTCAAGAGAGCATAGGACAGGCACATAGGGTTACAGAGCAGTGGGAAGGGTGCTATCAGAGGGAGGGGGGAGGAATAGTGGGGGAGGAGGGCAGACTAGATGGGCCAAGAGGTCCTTTTCTGCTATCAAGAATCTATTATTCTAGCCAGCCTGGTAGCACTGAGGGTTGAGGAGCTGGATACCACACCTCGCGCCACACCGGCGACCCAGGTTCGGGAACAAGCCGGGGCCGCCGGGGGTTGTGGGGGGGGGGATTGTATGTCCAAAGGACTAACTCTCTCTTCCTGGGGGCGGGTGCGGGGTGTGCTTGCTCTTGGAGTGACCTCTGGCAGCGGCTGAAGGGTCACCAACTGCAGCAGCATGGCGTACACCTGGGGGGTGACAGAGCCATGGCACTCTGTTGTCTTACTGGCTGGGCTCCGCAGGGGAGATTGAGGGAACTAAAGCACAAAAAATCCCCAGCTCACCGAGGAGATGATGAGGGCCCCAGGGATCTCCCTATGATCCCAATGCTGGGCCAGGCCACACCTGGGAACCATGGCTGACCTCCCAGAGGGATGGACCCTCTAATTTCAGAAAGGCCGCCGAGGGCAGGCAGGCAGGCCCTGTTCCGGGGGGTGATCCGGAGCGCTGGGAAGTTCCTCTGGGAGGGGTGAACCGATGATGGCTGGCCATGGCGGGAGAAAAAGGGTCAGAATTGAGAGGGCACCTCTGAAGAATGCCTCAGTGAGTACTGGTGGATAAACATAATTGGAAAAAAAAATAAAAAAAAGAATCTATGATTCTATGATTAAGGCACATCTGGCTTTGGGTTATCTTTGTCAATCTAACCCTGGGGGCAGAAGGTACTCAGCTACATCTCCTGCCCCTTGACTCACCCCCCCAGGCTTAGATTAACAGATTGTAACCCAACCCCTGGTCATGCTTTAATGCTGGTGCAGAATGTGGCAGCCTGGCTAGTAACTGTGATCTCTCGGTTCGGACATATCGCACTGATTCTTGATCTTTTGGCACATCAATGTGTTCACTGACTGACAAGACCCTGCACAGTCTGGGTCCAGGTTATCTGAAAGACCTTCTGATCGCATATGCTGCTGGCCGCCATCTTTGGTCAGTGGATGCAGGCCTCTTGTCTGTTCCTCAAGCCCATTTAAAATCCTCTGGGATAAGGTGCTCAGTGTGGCTGCCCCAGTTCTGTGGAATGCCCTTCCTTTGGAGCCAAGAGGTGCTGCATCACTGGCCTTGTTCAAGTCACGCCTGAAAACACATCTGTTTGAAATGTGCTTTGGAGCTTCTGCTGCTATTTGAATGTATTTCTGATTGAACTTTACTTTATAGTAAGAAGATTGGAAGGTTGAGGTTCTAACCCCACACCAGGAACTTGGGGTAAATCCCAATACTGACACTATAGTGCAGCATGAGGGGGGCCGCACTATTGAAGTGTCATCTTTTAGATGAGACACTAAACCAAGGTTCTATCTGCGTGTTCTGGGGGTTGTTCAGGCAGATGTTAAAGATCCCATGGCACTTCTCGAAAAGAGTAAGGGAATTTCCACAGTGTCTTAGCCAAATTTCCGCTGTTACTAAAATACCATCAACAGTTTAATTTGGCCAAATTTCAGTTGGCTTGCATCTGTCCCTCCCCAACCCAGCCCCCACCCAAAGAGCCTTAAACCTTAAACTAGGCAGACTTGCTTAGTCCTCCTTTTTGGGTCAACAAAAAACAAATAATTAAAATGAGCAAACTGGGATAAAAAAAAAAAAAAAAAAAGAAATACCTGAAGCCACTCTCGTTCAATCAGGGTCTGGAATCCCGAGATGGTCCTGCAGTCTGGGTCCAAGATTAGCTGTGCCAGTGAGGTCACTTGCAAGGTGGTGTCGATCCCCTCAGAGCCATGCACCAGCACGCTTGCTTCTTCCCTGCGAAACACACACATAACAAACAAGGGTTTAAACAGGGTACTGCGAGTACACAAAATGAATCACGTGGCCGGATCCAAGTCATGCAGTTTATTAGGGCAACATGAACATGCACTGGGAGGCTGACAGCTGGTTCATCTGAGTAAAAGTGAGTCTTTTAGCCCTTTTGTGAATGAATGGGCTAAATGTCTGCTCGAAGGACTTTATGCTGGCCTTGCAGGGCTGCTTGGGAATCCAGCTTGAGGATGCAGCACTGTCTATGGAGGAAACACTATAGTGTAGTGGTTAAGACTCTAAGCTGCAAACCTGGAGACTTGGGTTTGAATCCCACAGCCCCCACTTGCATACTGTGTGACCGGGTGACCCTCAGCAAGTCACTTATCTTCCTTGTGCTCTCAGGTTGCACCTGTAAACAAGCTTTCAGCTTAGTGTGTCTCACCTGGTAAAACAAAAAGCAAAAAAAAAAAGGCATGGAGCTTCAAACCTGGAGATCAGGGTTTGAATCCCATTAGCCCCCACTTGCATACTGTGTGACCTTGAGCAAGTCACTTATCTTCCTTGTGCTCCCAGGTTGTACCTGGAAACAAGCTCTGGCTTGGTATGCCTTTCCTGGTCAAACAATTTCCCCTTCCCAATGGGACATGGTTGGCTTCCCACGGGATGGAATCTCATTTGCTTTTATCAGTGAATGGAACTGAATTTAGTATCAAGGATCTGTACCCTGGCCTCATTGGTCCCTTTGAGAATGTGACTCTGCTAGTGTTGACAGTGAGAATGACTCTGCTTTTGACACAGAATGCCTTGTACTGGTTATCGGCGCTACATGTGAGACATGCCTTTCTCACTAGAATATGTACTCCCATAACTGAGTCAGTTGGGATATCCAACATGTGGATTCTGATCCATTTCTGTGGGCCAAATGCCTGTTTTCCCTCATGCTTATAACCCTGCTCCACCACCCCAATCACCAAGGTGGTCATGACTGTCCCCTCACTGGGGCAGAGGGCAGGTAAGTTGTGTTTTCTGGCTGGTTTGTAAATGGAGGGCTGAAACTGCTGCACGCTGCAGTTTTGGCAGCACTTGCTGGTATTCCAGCGGCACGTCTGCCAGGATAATTGTCAGATTTCTCCCACTCTCTAAGTCCCTTTCCTTTTCCCAACACATTAAGCCC
This sequence comes from Neoceratodus forsteri, assembly GCA_016271365.2. Classification (NCBI taxonomy): domain Eukaryota; kingdom Metazoa; phylum Chordata; order Ceratodontiformes; family Ceratodontidae; genus Neoceratodus; species Neoceratodus forsteri. The sequence continues at coordinate 1,173,996,482 of CM057451.1, read as the reverse complement.
TGAGGATGGAGTTTCAGAAGGCAGGACCCCCAATACCTGCTGCATTTGCCATGTGCTTAGACACAGCTGGTGCTACTTTTTAAAACCACGGCTGATTTGTGACAATTGTGGTTTCTGGCAGCATGCGTCCAAATGTAGACACAGGTTCTGATATTTGCTACAACCACACAGACTTAGACCTTAGCCACTCGTGTCTACTGATGGATACAAAACAGTTTTTTGCCAGCTCCCCTTGCCCCCCTGCTTCCAGGACCAAGGGGCCAACATAGTCCACTGAAAATAGCCCAGGACACAGTGTGGACTTTTGAACTTTGAAAACCCATTCCATGAGTCTCACTTCACTACTGTGTTTACAGTTGCTTAGAGAATCAGGGCTCTTGGTACATTTTGGCCTGGGGGGGGTCTTGGACTTCCAAAATAAAAATGCGGTGGTCTCCGACCAAATTCTGGAAGTCCAGCAGTGTTCCTTTGGAGCCACTTTGGAGAATGCTGCAATAGTGCAGGTGGGCACCAGGCAGCGGTTTGCACTGCATCTCAGGGACACATCCTGTATCCTAACAGGCTGCAAACATGTCAAGGGCAGGGGTCCTCCAGCTTCGAGAGCCCTGAGAACTGGTGCTGCAGAAGATCTAGTCCTGATCCCCTGGATAAAGAGTGGCCACAGTGATGCACCAATGCATTCAGCCTCTGTAGCAATATTCGGAGAACATTAATGCATGAACTACATACAGTACGTATGAACATACAAAGCTGCCAGCAGAAGAAGACGTATGGTCTGTCGAATCTGCTTGTTGCAGATCTCATGCAATTCATGTTACATAGCGCTCCCCTCCCCCTTCCCTGGCACTCTTACCCTCCAGTTAACTCTGTTCCACCCCCATTCAAATCCCCCAACTGTTTTCTGGTGCACAACATAGAAACACAGAATTTGTTAGCAGAAAAGGACCATTAGGCCTACCAAGTATGCCCATATAGTCCCTGTCTAGTACGTCCCAGATGGTCCGGGCCTTGTGTGTCTCCACAGACCGTAACTGGTCTCTGATGACCTTCTTTCCTCCCTGCTTATTTACCAATATCTTCTATGCCTGTCCCATGTACGCTTGAAGCCCCTCACTGTTTTTGCCTCCTCCACATCTGCTGGCAGTCTGTTCTGGGTGTCCACCACTTTTTCAGTGAAGTAGTACTTTCTCACATCCTCTTAACACCCCCGCCCCGCCTCGTCCAGCTTCTTTGTATGCCCTCTGATCCTGGTGCTCTTCTCATTTGAAAGAGACTCACTTTCTGTGGTACTTGTAGGTCTCTATCATGTCCCCTCTTGCTACCAACCTCCTCTGGTAGCCCGTTCCACCCTGCCACCACTCTGTCCATGAAGAAGTACCTCCTGGCCTCTTTCCTGAACCTCCCAACTGCCAGTTTTGTTATTTATTCATTTATTTATTTATTTGAATTTTGCTAACCAGGTAGGCCCACAGGGACTAACAGTCCCTTTTTCCGGGGTGGGTGATCCAGGGTTAGTTACACTCAAATAAAGGAGACTTGCACAGGCAGAAGACAGTCAAGAAGCTCATGTACAAATATGGCATGCAGTGCACCAACAGAGATTTATACAACATACATTAAACATTTTTATGCTAAATAAAACACTATCTGTACCAGAGAACACCAACTAGCTAGACACATTTTTTTTATCTCCACAGTAGGGTACTTAAAATATATCCAGCTAGTTGGGTACATCACAAGTGTTTCATTCTGCCACCTGTGCCCTGCGATCTATGAAGCTGCATTCCAACCAGCGCAAGCTTCCAGAAACTATGGAAACAGGAAAATTTTACTTTTCAATAAAATGACAATAGCTTAAAATGCTACTGTATAGTATATAAACTGCAGATATGGTGGGTGCTTATGAGATGTATAATCTTTATTCGTGGTCAGTGACCTCTTTTGACCCCAATCATGACTTCACCACTCATGAAGTTCAAGAGGTCACTAACCACTCATGAAGATAAATATCATATCTCATGGATGCCCATCACATGTCCCCTACATACATATCAACTCGATATTTACAGTACAACTTGCAGGGTAACAGACCACAAACGGTGATGTAGCATATGCAGTATCATACAGGGAGTATAAGAAAGTTATTTACAAAACAAAGGTTATTTGTGTCTGTGCACGCAGTATCTGAACACACACTTGATAAACACCCATGCGCATGGGACTTGCCCGTAGCCTTCCGACTTACTTTTCCACACACTGTACAACTATACAAGCAGCGGTCAGGATGGACTGCACATGGGACAGCCATTTTGAATTCTCCAGCTTGCTCAGCCAGCGGTCCATGTTATGGGACTGGTCATTACAGGCCTCCACCAGTTTAATTAGGCTTTCCTGCAGTACTCGACCCCTGATGGACAAGGCAGAGAAGAGATCGTCAGTGAGAGAGATGCTATGAATCCTGAAAGTATGAACAGTTTCAATAACAAGGAACATATCTGAGGGAAACACAAAAGTAAGAGAAAGACTGCTAGATAAGAGGAAGAGGATGCAGCAAGCAGAACAGAGGGAGAGATAGTTAAAATGAGAAAGAGATTTGAAGAGAAAGATTTTGACAATTGTAGTTCATCATTAGGCTTTTCTTTTGGCCACAAAGGTCTTTATCCTCCTTACACAGATCTTGGGCAGCTTATCAGCCCAGTTCCTTTTCCCGACGGTCATCCCTTACCTCTCTCTGGTCGTTAGTGAATACTCCTGCAGATTTCTTCTCATGGCAGGGCGAGAGAGGAAGGACCTGTGGTAAGCTGCCTGGCTGCTAGTCCTTATTTGTAAATATAATTATGTCATATATATATATATATATTTTTTTTTTTTATGTAATTCTGTGTAAATGTACTTGCCAAGAAAATGTCAGTGCTAATTCAAGGCACCTAGAGAAAAAGACTGCATTTCTTTTTTTAAAAGGGATTTGACCTTCTTTTGACTTACAAGGCAGCTGCTTACCAGGAACTGAAATTGTATTCCTAAATTCTATTAACAGAGATATGCCAAAATCCATGTTCCTGTCATGGACCATAGGCCAAGATCAAAGGCCGAATGCTTGGTCCCAGGAAACTATTATAGTGTGTCACATTTTATGAGGTAATAGGAAATAAAAACATCCTTCTAGCAAACCTGTGTGAAATTCTAACAGGACATTGTAAATTAGCTTACAGGGGTGTATACTGATACATCAAAGTTTTAACTTTGACAGTCATGTCACTGGTTAATTATTGAGGCAGAACATTGTGTTGGAGAAGTGCAAGAGTGACACCCAGTAGCCTAAAATGGAAGGGACAGTTTCTATCCACAGACAGGTATATAAATAGCCCAGATCAGGGCATTTTGACACACACATTTTCATCTGGACGCTCTGCTTGACACACACCAGGAACAAAACTGCTGAGACCCAGTGTGGCTGCCAAGGACTAACGTAATTGAGAACTTTCATCTACTTTTCTGGACTTCAATTTACTGCAAATATAAGGTAGACTTTCAGCCAACAGTTTTAGTGTGTTTTTCTGTATACATTTTTCTAATTTCGTTTCTGCATACTGTAACTCAAATTTTTTTTTTTATTTAGTTGTTTAACCAGGTATAGCACACTAAGCTGAAAGCTTTTTTACAGGAGCGACCTGGGAGCACAAGGAGGTTAAGTGACTTGCTCAGGATCACACAGTATGCAAGTAGAAGCTGTGGGATTCAAACCCAGGACTGGTCTGCTGGATGTCACCAGATTAGCAGCTCAGAGCCTTAGACCACTGCGCTATACTGCCTCTTAAATTAGAATATTCTCTTTTTAGTTGTAACTGTATTTATTTAAGTATTTTAGCAAAACATTTGTTTTGCTAAAGAATTCTGCATGCCTGAGATTTCTATATTTGTGTGTGACTGTAGAAGGTTTATTAATAATCTGTGACAACTGTTAATTGCTTAGAGGGGCCACCAAAAGCAACAAAATTGAGAAAAGGGTCTGTAAGGGATCTGGAAGGATTTGGAGAATACTAGAGTCTGTAGGGATTTTGAGCCAGGTTGTTGCATGTCCTTTAGGGCAAAGGCCAGATCAGAGGTTATGCTGCTACCCCCAAAGAGAATGAAGGGTGATAATGGTGGAATGGAGGCACACCCAGTCAGTTGTTCCACTCCACAATCCATACACCATTCTGGGGGAGCATAGCTCCCCATGGATGCACCCACAGAGGAGACTAAGGAGGCTGAGGACAGCTGTCACAAGAGAGGCCAACAGGAAGGAGGCAGAGGACACCACAAGGAAAGGAAGCAGCTCCTGGTGGGGAACTCAATTATTAGGGGGATAGAACTGGGAGGAGCTGGGAAAACTGAAGTAAGGTGCCTGCCTGGTGCCATGGCTTGGAGGGACAGCTTGGAGGGACAGGAAGCGCATCCTCAGGATCATGACAACAGCTACAAGGGATTCTGAGCTGGACGTAATTGTCCACCTAGGGACAAATGACCTGGCTCATCATGGGGTTAGAGCAGTGCAGGAGGACATTGCAGAGTTGGGGAGGGGCCTAAGACAAGTAGCACACACAGTATCCTTCTCAGAGGTGCTGTCTGTCAAAAGTCATGGGGAGGCGAGGTAATTGGCACCATGCAGTTTAATGAATGGTTGAAAAAATGGTGGAGCACAGGGGTTTGGCTTCATTGGGGACTGGGGTTCCACCTGGAGGGACACCAGCCTATACTGGCAGGATGGTCTGCATCTGTCCAGGAAGGGAACAAGTCTTTTGAGCAATCGGTTTAAATGCTTCATTGGCAAGCTTTTAAACTAGTCAAAGGGGGAGGCACTGACAAGCAGCAGAAAAATCCCAGCCTCTCCCTACAAAACAGGGTACTAAATGAGAAAAAGACCAAGGTAGAACGGTCAGTGGGGGATGCTGCAACAGAAGGTAAAGCCATCAAAAAATGGAGAGCAACGAGTACCAATGCCCGTAGTCTAGGTAACAAGCTTCCTGAATTAGTGGCCTTGATGGAGGAGGAACATCTGGATATCATGGCAGTCACAGAAACATGGTACACACAAAACCATGACTGGGACGTAAACATACCAGGATACACTATCTACAGGAGGGACAGGGAGGGTAAAAGAGGAGGAGGAGTAGTTCTTTACATAAGGGAAGGAATCAAAGCAACAGAACAAAAGGGCAAACAGGGAGGACAAAAAGCACTGTGGGTAAATTTGGAGACAGGCAATGGCACCACAATCCGAACAGGGGTTGTATACAGACCCCCTTCTCAGGGGGAGGAAATGGACAAGGAAATGATAGAAAGTATACTTAGAATGGCAGAAAAAGGGGAGATATTGCTGATGGGTGATCTGAATATGCCAGATGTTAACTGGAGTGCAGTTGCAGCAACCACTTCGAAGAGTGCAGTTATTCTAGATGCCCTACAGGGGGCATGCCTTAGACAACTAGTACTGAGCCCACTCGAGAGGGAGCAATATTAGACTTGATACTCTCAAATGGAGATGGACAGAGGATCACAGATGTAGAAGTGGGTAGCCATCTGGGAACTAGCGACCATCGAACAGTATGGTTCACAATAAACACAGCAATAGAGTCAAGCCATCACAAAGACAAAAGTACTGGACTTTAGGAAGGCAGACTTTGCTAAAATGGGTGAGTGCCTAAGGAATGCACTAGCAAATGGGCAGGAAGGAGGGGTGGAAGAACAATGGGGAAAATAAAACTGCCATCACAGAGGTAACGAGCCTTTGGTGAAGCAAATAAACAAAACAAGACGATGTAAGAAACCACTATGGTTCTCAAAGGAAGTGGCAGTGAAGGTTCAAGAGAAAAGAAAGCATTCAGGAAGTACAAGGAATCGCAGAAGGAGCAGGACAGAGAACTGTATCAGTTAAAGCAAAAGGAGGCTGGGAAGGCAGTCAGAACAGCAAAGGCCCAAACCGAGGAAAAGATAGCCAACTCAGTTAAGAAGGGGATAAAACCTTTTATAGGTACATCAGGAGCGAAGGAAGACCAAGGGAGGGATAGTGAGGCTTAATAAAGGGAGGGAGGGTGGTAGAGGGAGACTGTGAAAGGCAGAGATACTAAACAAATATTTTGCTCAGTATTTACAAAGGAAGAGGGGAGGTACATAAACAAACAGTAGTAACACTCTGGATACAGAAGTTGATACCAGCCCATTTACAGAAGAAAGGGTTCTGAAAGAACTCTTAAAACTGAAGGTGGACAAGCAATGGGGCCTGATGGGATTCATCCCAGAATTTAAAAGAACTAAGGGTAGAACTAGTGACACCACTGACTACCCTTTTAACAAATCATGGGAGGATGGGGTGGTACCCGAGGACTGGAGGAGGGCAGATGTGATTCCCTTCACAAAAGTGGGAGCAAGGCAGAAGCAGGGAACTATAGACCTGTTAGTTTAACCTCAGTGATAGGGAAAATGATGGAATCACTTCTAAAGGAAAGAATTGTCGAGTATCTAGAGGCCAGAGGGGCACAGGACCCTAGGCAGCATGGATTCACAGCGGAAGGTCATGCCAGATGAATCTGATAGATTTCTGACTGGGTGACCAAAGTAGTAGATCAGGAGGGGCTGTGGACATGGCCTACCTAGACTTTAGCAAGGCATTTGACACAGTCCCACAAAAGATTAATATACAAGTTAGCCAGCCTGGGAGTGGGTCCCAAGATGACAGTGCCTGAAAGAATTGGCTGGAGAATAGGACACAGAGAGTAATAGTAAATGGAGTCTACCCAGAAGAAAGGAGGGTTACTAGTGGGTACCCAGGGTTCAGTATAGGATCGGTCCTCTTCAATGTCTTTATGTTGCCATTGCAGAAGGACTGGAAGGAAAAGTATGTCTCTTTGCAGATGACACTAAGATCTGCAACAGAGTTGATGCACAGGGTGGGTGGAAAGGATGAGAAGGGACTTGGCAAGGTTAGAGGAATGGTCAAATGTATGGCAGCTTAGATTCAATGCTAGAATGCAATGTAATGCACCTGGGAAACAAAACCCAGGGGAAGAGTACACAATGGGGGGTGAGATACTAACAACAACAAAAATGGAAAGGGACCTGGGGGTAGTCATATCAGATGACCTAAAGATGGGCAAGCAATGTGAGAGGGCAGCAAGGAGGGCTGTGGGGATACTGGGATGCATAGGGAGAGGCATCACCAGTAGAAAACAGGAAGTTATTATCCCTCTGTACAGACAGCTGGTGAGACCCCATCTGGAGTACTGTGTGCAGTTCTGGAGACCCAATCTCCGCAAAGACATAGACAGGATGGAAGCTGTCCAGAGGAGGGCAACTAAAATGGTGCAGGGTCTGCACCGGAAGACATATGAAGAGAGACTTAATGAGCTTAATATGTATAGCCTCGAGGAAAGGAGGGAGAGGGGGGACATGATAGAAACTTTCAAGTACCTCAAGGGAATCAACAAAGTCCAAGAGGGTAGCATCTTTCAAAAAAAGAGGTGTGCAAGAACAAGAGGGCACAATTTGAAGATAGAGGGGGGCGGCTCAGAGGTAATTTAAGGAAGTATTTTTTCACAGAGAGGGTTGTGGATGCATGGAACGGCCTTCCAGAGGAGGTTGTGGAGTCAAAATCAGTGGTGGAATTCAAGCATGCATGGGATAGTCATAAGGCAATTCTGGGGGGTTGGGGTAGGAAGAAGTAGGCTGCTGGTTAACTAGGATCTGCAGCTTATCCAGTAGGTAGGGAAATGGGCAGACTGGGTGGGCCAAGCGGTCCTTATCTGCCGTCAAATTCTATGTTTCTTTGTTTCTATGCCTGGGCCTTCCTCTTTTGTGTAATAGCCAAGAAAGGGTTCATATTTGGCCACAGGACTCGAGGTTGGTATTGTGCCCTTATCCAGAGCTAGAGGGATGCCCTGAATCCTCATGGCAGAGATGCAGTAGTGACTTCGGAGAGCATTCAAAAAGGACGAAGAAGGTATCCCTGCCCCCCATCATGGATTGCACCTAAGGGTGGGCCTGACTCCTAGGAGTGGGTTCGTGACAAGGCCATCCTCCACCCTGACAGACATATTTAGCGTTGCCATGCACTGCAGCTGGAGGCGGACTGCTGGGACATGGGCAGGGCTTCATTAAGTTGTCACAGTTGTCACAGATTATTAATAAACCTTCTATAGTCACACTCAAATATATAATGTCAGAGCCAAAAGGCTGGCCTTCAGGAAATATAAGGGAACACAGCAGGATGAAGAAAGGGAGGCATACCAAACTTTCCTAAGGGAAGAAGGGAAGGCAGTAAGGCAGGCAAAGGTCCAAACCGAGGAAACACTAGCACAAACAGTAAAAGAAGATTACAAGACTTTCTATAGATATATTAGTGAAAGGAGAAAGTCCAGAGGGGGTATTGCTAAGATCAAAGGAGATAAGACTGTGTGTGAGGAGGAGGACCATGTAAAAGCATCTATCCTAAATAGACACTTTTGCTCAGTATTTACTGAAGAGAAGGTAGGGCAGGGCCCACAGATTAGCACCATGGACATGGGGGGAGGGAGGTGAGCACTAGTCCCTTCACAAAAGAAAGGGTCCTAGAAGAACTCGCTAAGCTCAGGGTGGACAAGGCAATGGGACATGATGGCATACATCCCAGGGTACTAAAGGGGCTAAGGATGGAACTAGCAGAGCCATTATCAGAACTATTTAGTGAGTCTCTGAGCACATTAAAGGTCCCAGAAGACTGGAGAAGGGCTCATGTGATCCCGCTCCACAAGAGTGGTAGCAGGGAGGAGGCAGAGAACTACAGACCAGTCAGTCTTACCTCAGTAGTGGGCAATATTATGGAGGCGCTCCTTAAGGAAAGGATAGTGCAACACCTGGAATCCATAGGAGCACAGGATCCAAGACAGCATGGGTTTACAACAGGAAGGTCCTGTCAAACTAATCTCATAGATTTCTTTGACTGGGTAACCAAAATGGTAGAACAAGGGGGAGCAGTTGATGTCACCTACCTTGACTTCAGCAAAGCTTTCGATACTGTTGCACATAGAAGATTGATTAATAAGCTGGGTAGGCTTGGGGTGGGTCAGAAGTTGGTCAACGGGGTGGCAAACTGGTTGATGGGCAAAAAACAGAGAGTGGTGGTAAATGGTATATAGTCAGAAGAGATGCAAGTCACAAGTGGGGTGCCTCAGGGATTAGTTCTGGGGCCAGACCTCTTCAATATCTTCATCAGTGACATTGCAGATGGACTGGAGGGTAAGGTTTGTCTGTTTGCAGATGACACTAAGATCAGTAGCAGAGTAGATGATCCAGATGGGGTGGGACAGAATGAGAAGAGATCTGGATAAACTAACAAAATGGTTGGAAGAGTGGCAACTGGGATTTAAATGCAAAGAAGTACAAGATCATGCACATATGGAAGAGAAACCCTGAAGCCACCTATAGGCTGGAAGGGGAGTTGCTGGCAGTCACAAGAGAAGAAAAAGACTTGGGCATCATCATCACCAATGACCTGCAATCATCCAAGTAGACCACTAAAGCAGTAGGTAAGGCTAGGGGCATGTTAAGGTGTATTAGTAGGGATATCACAAGTCGTAAGAGGGAGGTAATAATCCCTCTTTACAAGACAGTGGTTAGGCCCCATCTGGAGTACAGTGTGAAGTACTGGAGGCCACACCTTCACAAGGACATTAACCAAATTGAGGCAGTCCAGAGAAGGGCAACCAAAATGGTGCAGGAACTGCATCAGAAAACATATGAGGACAGATTAACTGAACTCAATATGTATACCCTAGAGCAAAAGAGGAGAGAGAGGTGATATGATCTAAACATTCAAACACCTTAAGGGCATTAACAAGGTGAAAGAGTCTAACATGTTTCAATATAAGAAAAATAGCAGGACAAGAGGACACAGCATGAGATTAGAGGGAGGCCAATTAAGGAGTAATGTGAGGAAGTTCTTTTTCACATAAAGGGTGGTGGATGCATGGAATGGCCTGCCTCAGGAAGTGGTGGACATGTTATACAGTGCAGGGCTTCAAACAGGCATGGATGAGGCATAAGGGAGCAATACAGATGAGTATGAATAGACAGAGTACAGGCCGATGGCACATTTATAAGGTAGAAAAAAGAAATGGGCAGACTGGATGGACCTTGCGGTCCTTATCTGCTATCAACTTCTGTGTTTCTATGTTAAGCCCAAGCTTCCATTTTTCTGTTTTTCCTGTCCCCTTGCCATAAGAGCATCATGCATGTATGTGGAGGCACGCACACCCGGCTTCACACTCCATCAGCCTCCCGTTCTTGCCGCATGCACTGCACTGATACCAGGCCTCCACCCGGTGAGAGTCATATACCAAGGTGATGTGCCTCCCCACCCTGGGTTGGGCTTGTTTTGTTTGCAGTATTTACCTAGGATAGATGAACTTAGATCCATCTCATTTTCAGTGGGGCTCTGCTTCTTCCCAATTCACTAAAATATAGTACCACCGACAGCTTAATCTTATTTATTTGTTGTTGATTCAGATTGCAAGTACCTTTTAGCTGAGAGCTCTTTTACAAAGGTTCCAGTCTGGTTCAGTTTCAGTTGGTTTGCATCTATATTCCCCGGATGAGGCAGAAATAAGGCAGTGTTGTCTAGCCCTTCTTTCTCATTCAAATAATAACCGCTTTATAAAAAAATAAAAAAAACAGTGAGTCAGTGTCTGTGCTGGGATTTGAACTCGGGATCTCTTAGTACACAGTTCTGCACTCTTTAATTACCAGATCAGGTGACCTTTCTTCCATGCAGGAGTATCTTTATAGTTCTGAGTGTGGAATAGAAACATAGACGCATAGACAGTGATGGTAGAAACAGACCAGTGCCTGTAGTTCCCTCTCAAACCCCGGGACCTATTGTCATGCCTATACAGGGTACTAGCCCTCACTATCCACCCCCCTTGTTCCCCTCCCTACTGCCCTGAATAGCTACTATAATCTTCACTCTGTCCTGGCAGTGCTTGAAACCTTTTATGGTTCTGGCACCCACCACCTAGACTGGCAGACTGTTCCATGGTTCCACCACCCTTTCTGTAAAACAAACAAACAAAACAAAAAAACACTTTCTCACATCCATTTTGAACTTCCCTCCTATCAGTGTCAGCTTGTGCCCCCATGTCCACGAACTGTTACTCATGCTGAATAGTTCCTCACTGTTCACCTTGCTTGTTCCTTTCAGGAACTTGACGGTCTCGATCTTATCTCTTGCCTGGTTTCCAGTGAGGCCTTGCCATGGAGAGAGAAAGAAGTGTAGCCTCCCCCACCCCACCCCCACCCCGATGATTTAAGAAAAAAGAAACAACTCACAATAACTGACTTTTGGGAAAAAAAAGGGTCTGGGAAGGGTCCAAATTATATATCAATCCCAATCCCGAACACGGCTAAAACATCAGATTACGTAACGGGTGCTGGGGATTCCTCTGTTGTCCACCCTGGTAATACTTATAACTCTGAGATCTACATATATCTTCACAATCAGTAGATTCAATTTCGTACAAACAGTATGTGTGAGACACATATGGGTCAAGTACTGAACAAAAGTCAGACTGTTCTGATTCGGGATTTTCCCCAGCTTCACCTTCTGACCCCGACTACCAGGAGGTTTGTACTGCCTTGAAGCCTGCTGTGGGTCAAATCAGACAGCCCTTAGGACAAGGGCTGGCCAAGTTTGGCCCTAGATGTAAAAACTCAGTACTGGAACCTCAAGGGAATCCAAGAGAAAACTCAGGTCTTAGATCTATAATTAGGGAAATGAGTGCTACTATTGAAGGATTAAAAAAGTTAGATCTAACCTATAAGGAAACCAGGGAAACTAGTACTATCATTGATGGGACTCGGTGCCTGGATGAAACGTACAGGTTCAGCTCCCTCTCCCATTTGATAAGGATAAGGTATGCACCTGTTACATGCAGAATCCTGACCTGGAGTTATCTAATACTAGGGAACCTGGTGGATCAATAGGGCGTAAGCATCCCAAAAGAAGGGGAACAAAAATTAAAAATAGTAAAAAGAACAAACATAAGCCCTCTGTGACAAAGACAAATAGTTAGTGTTGCTCGGGAGATGACATCAGCTCAGGAAACAAGGGAGGCACAGGAGGAATGCAAAGCTCCAAACCTTCATACACAAATGTTTACACAGGAGGGAAAACCCTCCTTACATAGTAACAAATGTATTGAACCTTTTTATGATGAAATTACAAACAATCAGTCGTTGACTACTTTTCAGGGGGAGACTGAGAATCTCAGCAACCCACCAACTAGAAACTTTTTCACCAGTAATCTCCAGATGGCAGACTCAGGAAATCTCCCTGATGTACAGAATTATATCAAAGCTGAATTTATGGTTGAGATACAAGATGTCCCACCATTGGAGAATGAAACAGGAGAATTACTTCTTTCCAGAGTTTTAGATTTATTTGGATTACATTATATTAATTTAAATGAGGAGGTAATAGCCCTTAGATCACCAAATCCAGACTATAAGAATAGGGTATTATTTTATTATTAAGCTTGGACTACAGCACAAATCGTTTTGGAGAAAACACTGGCTATGGGTAGGAGCAGTCAGGGTATCTTATTCCCCATTTTAGTTCCAAAATTGGTGCAGGAGGCACCCAATAGTGGGGGAACAAATGAACACCCTAACTTAACCCCTGCAGATAAGGAGGCTGAGTCTAATAGAGAAACTCAGAGGAAAATCATAGGCGTAATTGATAAACATCTTGAAAATCAGAACAAATCATGGCTAGGTAGAACAATAGTAGTGTTTGGCTGGAAATTCAAGGGAAATGACTCTAAAAAGAAGGTGAGGGGAGATCTCCTATTTTTCCTGGAAAGATCATTAGGGATACATATCTCTCGGAACATGTTAGATTCCATGAAAATTCATGATGACTCAGGTCTTACATCACAGATTGATATTACATTTAAAAATCCAAATTTGGCCAGTAAAGTATTGTTACTAGCTGGCAAACTGGACCCCCTGGGAATATATCACTGATCCATTAGACCTGGGAGAAAAACACACCAGCCGGGATCAAACAAAGGCCACACGAGAATCAATATCAGAGGCAGACTTTCCTTTAATTGACTTTGAAAGCTTCACAGACCCTAACAAATTTTTGTTACTAGTAACTGATGATTTGGCCTGACAATCGCAGTTACAGCAGGACCATGGAGAAGATGTCATTGAACCTCGGACTATGATAACTGGAGGAGAAAAAATGATAGTATCTGATGTCCTTTCTATCCTTTGTTGGAATGTGGAAGGTATCCACCTTAAAATAATGGACCCAGAGGTCTTGAGATTCTTGGAGCTTTTTGATATCATTAGTATACAGCAACATGGTGCACCGAAGACACCACTTCCAAACTGGTGGGGTATTCAACAATAACCCTCTCTGCTACTAGAGATAAAAAATATGGCAGATTTAAAGGGGGACTTACTATCTTTGTTAAAACCCAGCTAGATGTAGGGATAACTAGAGTTCCATCCAATGTGGAGGGTTCTTTGGCTCTAGTGATTAATAAAGGCTTAGAGAAAATGATTCTCTGTAATATCTATTTTCCACCTAGAACTAGAACCTCTGAGGCTGTGGACCCTTACAAATCTTGTTGGATGACTTATCTGAAAACTATGAAGCCTGCCCTATTCTCATCCTGGGAGATTTCAATGCTAGAATCCCTTCGCAATTCCCGGAAGATGCCTATTCTGATCTGATAGGTACTCTCCCACTAGTTAACAAAAATGTCTCGTATAAGAGACATTCTAAGGATCTAGTGTTTAACTCCAGAGGCAGGGAACTCTTGGAGGCTCTTGCAACTAGAAATATTTGTCTCCTGAATGGGAGAACTCAGGGATATAGCCTCGGGACTTTTACCTTTAGAGGGAGTTTGGGTGCATCAACACCAGACCTATTCTGGACTAATCTGGAGGCAGTCCAGTTGGTACAGAATCTAGAGGTTAAGGATAGATTGGAATCTACACATTGTCCAATTGTCCTCACTTTGAAATACCCATTCTGAACACCCAAGGAGTGTGGGACGTCTCCCAGAAAATGTGGAGATCATTAATGAGAGGAGAATAACTTGGGGGCCCATACAACATACAAATTTTGTGGGTATTTTGAATACAGGAGAATTGAGACATACCCATGGTCCATGATACTATTATCAATCAGTCTGGATCTGCCAACACTGCAGAAGGTTGGGAAAAGATTCACATGTTATTAAAACCTTGGTGTAAAAAAGTATCCCACTGTAACCCTCCCTTCAAAAAGTCCTGGTTTAACGCGGAATGCTTACAAGCAAAAAAGTAATTTGGTAAAACCTTAAGACTACACAAGAAAAAAAGGAATAAATCAGCAGCAGATTTTAAATTGCTGAAACAAGAGAGAGAAAAGTACAAAAAAACTCTTGAAAAATACAAGGAAAAAATACAGTCAGGGCTGCTGGGAAAAACTCAGACAGACAGTCTTGGCTAGAGATAATAGAAGTTTCTGGAAAATGGTGTCTCAAGGATGCAATAGGTATTCTAATAAGCTAGAAGCACATATTACACCAGAGGTATGGATTTCACATTTTTCAGAGCTATATTATTCACAGTCAGAGAGGGATATGCCTGATCTCTACAAACCCCAGGGAGAGAGGTCCTTCCCTTGTCCCTTTTTTATTACATAGGAGGAGATCTGTCAGGCTATACGCTCACTTAAAACTCATAAAGCCCCGGGTCCTGATGGAATTTTAGGATACTTATATAAAGCATTCCCTACTTGGCGATCTCCTCTTTTCTTCCTCCTGTTTAATGGATTGGTCCAGGGCTTTCTGTGCCCTCCTAGCTGGGCAGGCAGCACTATATATCCCATCTTTAAAAAAGAAGATCCCTATAACCCCAAGATATATAGGTCCATCAGTTTGATAGACGTATCGCAGAAAATATTCTCCAGAACAATCCTGAGTAGATTGCTTGATTGGGCTGAGGAAAATTCAGTATTAAACGAGTCACAAAATGGATTCAGGAAGAACCGCTCCACAGTACAACACTGTTATGTGCTCCAGCATCTGGTCTGGAAGCATGTTAAAATTAGAAAATCCAACCTATATCGCTGTTTTGTAGACTTTTCATCAGCCTTTGATAGTACTAGCAGGGAAATTCTTTGGGGAATGCTTAAAGATTTGAAACTGGAGAATTCTCTCCTTGATACCATTATTAGACTTCATGAAAACACCTGGGCTAGAGTCCAATATGATCAACATGGACATGTAACTGAAAAATTCCCCACGAACGTCAGGATTAGGCAGGGGTGCATTTTAGCACCTACTCTATATAATATATATATTAATTCAATCTTGGATCAGATTAACGACTCTGGTTTTCATGCCCCTAAAGTAAATGATCAGAGGATTGATTGCCTTGCATATGCAGATGATTTAATTCTGCTTTCTACCTCAGCCCTTGGATTGAAAAGGAAACTGGTTTTGTTTGGAACCCTTTGTGCCCAACTAAAATTGAAGATTAATTGAAGTAAGACGAGAAACAAATTACATTCTTACTGAACCTCTTTCTCCTACCAGAAAACAGATATCTTAGAATGTGTTTAGAAGAAAGTATTGGATTAGCTAACTTAGGATTCGTCCACCCTTGCATCCGGCTTATTAAGGAAGTAATAATGCCAGCAGGTCTGGGACATCTTCTTTATGAAGTCTATTATAGACACCCTGAAGAAATTAGGCAGGATGTCAAATCACGACTTAGTGATCTGGATAATACTCATTTGCTTTCCCAACTCTCCATGCTTAAGCTGCATGATTATTACAAAACACTAAAAGATTCATGTTGTTTTGAACCATATTTGTCATTATTAGTATGCCCCAAACTTAGGAGAATTCACACTAGATTTAGAACCGAAAGTTATACTGCTAACCATATACTTTTTAGACACAAGAGAAAGGGCGTTCTTTCCCCATTTTGTAAATGTGGTCTGCATCTCGTAGATGACTTAAAACATGTGGTTTTATGATGTCCTCTTTATGAACTTGCTAGGAAAAAAATGACTGAGTGGGTTGCTTGGGGATCTCAGTCTCCCCACTTCTGACTTGATGGATTTTCTGTTCAAAGCCAAAGATAAGACAAACATTGTAAACCTGGCAAAATTCCTTCTGACAATGCACTTGTAAAATATGGATTTGAGATTGAAGCACGATTTTAACATTGGTATTATTCATGCCTAATTACTGACATCTTTGCACTACCAAGCTGATGTAGATATATATATGTGAAACAGAATTGTTATTTTTACTTTTTAAATATTTAAATGTTTTTGTTATTGTCTGTGTAACAGTTTTATATTGTATACGGCTATATGCTGATTAATAAAAATGTAATACTAATACTACTACATGTTCCATGCCCTAAGCTGGTCCCCATGAGATCTGTTCTGCTGACTCCGAATTGTCCTGGTCACCCTATGTTGCACCATGTCTAGCTTGTCCTTATATTTCCTGAGGTGAGGACTCCAGAACTGGACCCAGTACTCCAGGTGTGGCCTCACCAGTGATCTATAAAGCAGCAGTAAAACCTCTTTTCTTCTACTATTAGTACCCCTTCCGATACATCCCAGCATCCAATTTGCCTTACAATTGGCCTTGTTGCACTAGCTTGATATTTTAAGGGAGTCAATAATGATGACTCCTAGGTCCCATTCCTCAGCCATAATGCTCAGCTTTACCCCTACCATCCAGTACTCTGTCCTGGGGTTCTGCTCCCTTGGTGCGTCACCTTGCACATGTTGGCACTGAATCTGCCCCAAACCTTAGAACACATTTCTAGCCTCGGCAGGCCACTCTGCATGTCTCTAATTCCCTCATCGCTGTCTACACTCCCACACAGCTTAGTGTCATCTGTGAAGAGATGCAACATGACCTGGCTTCCTTTTCCCGTGTTGCTGATGAACATGTTGAAGAGGACATGACCCAGTACTGATCTCTGTGGCACCCTGCTTGTGAACTCCCTCTCTTCTGATTTTACGCCATTAATCACAACCCTCTGCTGCTTTTCGTTCGAGGGGTCCAACATAGAAAAATAGAATTTGCAAGCAGATAAGGCCCACCTAGTCTGTTCATTTTTTCCTGCCTGTAGTATCACCTCAGATTCTACTTAGCCTCTGGTCCATTCACCCAGCCCCACCTTCCCCTAAGATTCCCTTATGTCTATCTCATGCATCCTTGAACCCCACCACTGTTTTTTCCCCCACCACTTCCACTGGATGAGTGTCCCAGGAATCCACCACTCACTCTGTGAAGAAGTACTTCCTCATATCCCTCCTGAATCTACCCACCTCCAAGTTCTTATCATGCCCCTTTGTCCTTGAGCACCTTTTTAGTGGAGTGTGTGACCCCTGAAGAAGTCCAAGCCAAGGTTTAGCAGAAGTGGAGCAAGCCTTAGCGGAAGGCCAGCACCAAGGAAAAGGTGCTCACCCATCTGGATCGCCCAGAATGATGGGGACTACCGTTAAGATACAGGATGTGAAACTCGACCAGTCCACTGGAGATCGGGTGTAGCCCAGAAGATGGTCTGGAGTGTTTTCCCTGGCTGATTCTGTACTGGAAGCAAAGTGTGGTGAGTTTGCCAATGTGAATGGGTCGTGGTCAGAGGTGAGTCTGCATGGCAATCTGGAGTGGTGAAGCTGCACAAAAGAGCCTAATGACATCCTCAGATTTCATGGCCTCACCCATGGGTGCAACTGCCATTCCTGTGACTGGTAAGGATGTTGTCCCCAGCTGGGCCTGTCAGAGCCCAAGAAGAAGAAGATGGACAGCAGTCAGGCTGTCACCAAAAAACCAGATGTGGTCATGGAAGCTAAAGAAACAGATGATCAAAATAATCAAACAAAACATTTATGTAAAAATCTTCTGCTAAGAGTGCCTATGTCCTCTCTCACACCATTTTCAAGTACTACCATACCAGAGGTCCCCAAACAATAGCCTGTGATTTAGTCCAATCAACGTGTGCCCCCAGAGCCCCAGGTGAAACAAAAAATAAGGAGCAATTGACCCTGGAGGATGAAATGATGAAATAAGAAAGTGGAACGGTGGATCTTGGTTGCCACTGGGCCATGGAGATATCTGCAGACTTGGAAAAATGTGTCGCGTTGACAGAGCCATCAAAATATAGGTGGAAACAAAGTATGGGTTATAGTTCCTATACATGCCTGCCTGGGCTTGGGAGATTGTGGAAGCTCACCATGATAGAATTTAGTTCACAATAAGAAAGACATTGCTCGAGTGGACCATATGTACTACCTGGACGACAAAGATCAAACAGACAGGACTGCAAGAGCTGAAATGTCCACATGGGAGACCAGGAGATGCATCTGTATGCATGAGGTCATCTCCACTGACATGGATGAACAACAAACTGGTTATTTTGTTTTGGTAGTCAGACCTGGTGGAAAAGAGTTCAAAAGCTTCACCCATGCCACTATGTGTGAACAAAGTGTTGGGCTTTTGTGAATAAACGTCGTTGTGTGCTAACACGTTTGCTAGAAACATAGAATTTGACGGCAGATAAGGACTGCTTGGCCCACCCAGTCTGCCCATTTCCCTACCTACTGGATAAGCTGCAGATCCTAGTTAACCAGCAGCCTACTTCTTCCTACCCCCAACCCCCAGAATTGCCTTAAAATCGGGAAGGTACTGACTCTATCCGAGGAGCACCACAAAGGTGAATGTTTGGAAGTTAATTGTTATGCCTTCCTCCTACAAGAAAAAAAGGGAGAAAGAATTTTGCTACTCCACAGTGGGACTAGTGTGCGGCCTTTTGTTCCAGGTGGCTATGGTTTGCGTGGTGTGCCTAGGAAAGACAACGCAGCAGTAGGTCAGTTTGAACTGAACTCTCTCATGTTATTTGTTAAAGCATTTGTTGATCTTTCAGGAGAAATCTAACTAAAGTGATTTGCTGCACTCACAAAGACTGTGTTCAGAAATTGACTTCTTTGTTTACTCATTTAAACTAAAAAAGCTTTATTTTGAACAAAATACTAAGAAAATGTATTTTGGGGATTTTGCTGCATGTGTGTTTTCTTCTGTTTTCTTGCAGGTGGAGCTGCGCCTCACCACTGTGTCCCTGGAAGGAGCAGAAGGAATGGAAGAAGATGGGTAGGAGGAAAAAAGGCTAAAGACGTCGTAAAAGTGAAGGCTGTTGCAGGGCACCTGGATGAGTTCCAGCCCTAAGGCACTTAATTGCAGGTTTTAAGTGTACTAATGTTGCAAACTAAGAAAAGTATAGGAAATATGTAGTTAGTATGTGCCCTATCTCTCCTATAGTGTAGGACTTACTGTAAGTAGGCCTGCATGGCACACTAGTAAGGCCTTGGGTGTTCCAGCTGTGCTGGTTACAGGTAGAGGGGGACTTAGTACCACCCTCATCATCAGGGCACCAAGAGGGCAGTACCACTTACAAAAGGCATGCAAGGATTTTTTTAGCAGGGGAAGGTGTAACCAGCCTCTCTTCTCAGCCGGCTCAAGGTTACCAGAGTACATTCAAAGGGTTAAGCCAAACCCTGAGAGCTGCTCTCTGTGGGGGAAATTGCCTGTAGACAGGATGCCTGGCTGTTCATGCTGTGAGTAGTGACCTGACTGAGCTAAGACCGGGGAAACTAAAGCATGCATATGAATGGTTCTGCCCTTCCCCTGAGACTCCTCAGAAGGAGAAGGAATTTGGGCACTGGGCTGGCCAGCCAGGTTTGGAGCCTGGGAGAGAAGCAGCTCAGCCTCTCTGGCTGCAACTTGGTCTTGGGGGCTGGCAGCCCCAGGAATGGTGGCAGAGTCCCTGGGGCTGGGTGGTCCCCTTGTGCCTGGTCTCCAGAGAAGGATATCATCAGAAGCAACTGGAGGGATGGAGGCCCCCGGACTCACCTCGAGATTTGCAGAGAATAGCCCCACTGAAAAGGCACTTCAATGAGAATGGTGGGCCACCCCTCAAGGGAGGTTGCTGGAACCCTTGTGGGTCCTCTCTCACCTTGCTTTAATAATATGCTCATGGTGTAAAGTTGTAGGCAGTCAAGTTAAACCCCTGACACATAGCCGAATGAATGGGCATCAGGTAGGAGAGGGCCTGGCAAGGGTTGGGCTTGGTAGGTCCCTGAGAATGGAGACAGACTTGGGAGTATGCTTTTTGGGCCATTACTGCTATCAGTGTAGTAGTATCAAAGGGAAGCACGCAGCACCAGACAAACCATGCTTTATCCCCTTAGTAGTAATGTCATATGCTGATATGCTTCCCATTATTGTTGTCCTACTGGGCACTTTGAGACAAGTATATGGCACAGCTTTCCCCTCAGGAAAGTGCTCACCCTGTCTGAGGAGGTGCCACCCAATGAATGGTCTTGGGAGCACCAGGGCTCCAGGGAACCCACCATGGAGGCTCGGGTGTTGGAGGGTTGAGAGAGACCCGGTCACTGTGTAAATGTAACTGTGCCTCTTAATTCAGGGAGTAGTTCCTGGAAACAAATGTAGATGTGGGGTGGGCAAATGGGCCACACAAGTAGTGAATACCACCATACAGTGCACAGAAGCAGCAGTAGTAATATGCCTTCTAGTGATGGAGAAAGACATGTAAAGTCCCAGGGATTCTGTGGACCAGAATATAGAATGGACATGTACTAGTGGAGACTGTGATGTAATGTGTGCTGGCATCATCTCAACAGAAGAAGTCATGGCCAAGGGCATACCCAGAGAGCTGTGTATCATTTGGCAGCCTGAAAGTAAAAAAGAACACTAGGATTGATTCCAGCTCCAGCACGGATATTACAGTTTTTGTGTGGTCACATGCTGCTGATACCCCGCCGTATGAGTGTTATGGTGCGTGCCCCTGATATCTGTCTCCCCTGACCCGTGATGGCAAGGTGACTGGTGTTGCTTGGTATTACTTGGTATTTGTGGGGCATAAGTAGGTGTGAGCTCATCGAGAATGCCCCCCCCCCCACAGTTTTGTGGAACACTGTCACGTTAGATTGTGCTTTAACCATATGTCTAAACCCTTTTTGAAGGCTTCAAGTGTTTTGATGTCTGCCAAGCTTTGTGGAAGTTTGTTCCACAGTTTTGGGACCCGAACTGAGAAACAGTTTAACCTTTGGTTTGTTTTTACTTGTGGAACTTCTAATTGTTTTGACTGTAGTCTTGGAACCAGTTTTCTTTTGGAATAATATAAGCCACACTGCTCCATTAGGGACAGGGCTGCAGTAATGGGGGGGAGTGGGAAAGTTTTGTCCGGGGCCCCGAGCTCAGGAGGGGCCACCTGAGGAGCTGGCATTACCCCTGGCATTAGCTGGTTTGGGAAACGGGTCCATTTTGATTGACTTGTCCTGGGCCCCAAAATTCATAGCTGCAGCCCTGATTAGGGACGGTGTTTGTAGCAGTTTGTAAAGAAATAACAGATCTCCTCGACTATGGCTTAATTGTAAGGATTGTAGACTGAGCTTCTGGAGTCTGCTTGGGTAATCTGTGTGTGATGGATGTGGGATCATTCTGGTAGCTCTTCTCTGTATTTGTTCCACTCTGTCTACGTCTCTTCTTAAGTGAGGGCTCCATAAAGGTGAGCCATAGTTAGAGTATGGTCTGACGTAAGTTCTTTATATAGGAATTAAACAGTCTTCAGTTTTTGTAATAAATGTACGGTTAATTTGCCTTAATAATGCATTTGAATTTTTTGCTAGTTTACTACAATGGTCAGTAGAGTTAAGTTTGTTATTAATTATGAGACCAAGATCGTTTTCACTATTTGAAACTTTTAGTGTGGTACCTTTAAGTGTGTAAGATTGCATTGGGTTATTTCTGCCAAAATGAAGTGCTGTGGATTGGTCAGTGTTAAACTCCATTTCACTTGTAATGGCCCATTCGTTGATCTCTGCTAGGTCATTTTCTAATTGACAAATATGATAAGCCGAGTCCACCCTGCCACCTAGTTTTGTGTCGTCAGCAAATTTGGACAGTGTGTTAATGGAGTTTATTTGCATGTCAGAGACATTCATGTTGAATAAAGTTGGCCCAAGAACCGAGCCTTGAGGGACTCCACTGGATACTTCCCCTCTGTCTGACAGAAAGGCCATTAATTTTGGTGTACTGTCAGACGGGGTGGGGGGGTTAGTATCCAGTGTGATGGTGCGGTACTGGTCATCATGGCATATAGTGGGCAATCTCCTGCATGAGATGCCATCCTATACCTTAGATGCAGGAGGGTGACCCAGCCCTTATAGTATGTTAAAGAATAATGGACCGCAGTATCTGAAAGATCTCCTTACTCCCTGCTGCCCCTCTCGCTCGCTCTGATCCACCTATGAGGGATTGCTAGAGATTCCCAGGGTTCGTTTGAAGACATCTGGGGCACGTGCATTTTCGTATGCTGCTCCTGCCCTGTGGAATTCTCTACCACGTCGGATACGTAGCTGCCTGACCATCGAGAGCTTTAAAGCAGAATTAAAAACATTTCTATTTTTAAAAGCTTATGGTGATTGATTTTATTGTTGTTTAATGCCTGTTATTTAATTGTTATTTTGTACAGTGCTTTGGTTTTTGGAAAAGCGCTTAAAATAAATTTTTACTTACTTACTTTTTTTTTACTTTTTACTTACTTAATATTTCAACGACTGGCGCCCTATAGCTGGTCCCAAAAGCTATTGGGATTGATGGCACTGTAGGCCATCTTAGCGGACCCTGTTTATGAATTAGTTACTTGCCCTTTTCAAGCATGTTTCACTATGAAAAGATGGGCTTACAAGGGGTGTGTAATACACAGATGAACACAGGGTTCCCCAGTGAAGAGGTGTGTTGGCAGAGAATTCCACATTCTGCCCACAGGTACAGCAACCTGCTCAGTTGAGTGATGTCAACTTACATCTGTATTAACTTTTTTATTTTGTGCTCTACATCTCTGAGGGGATATACCCCATATCTGCCTATTTGGAGTGCTCTTCAACCCCCTTTGCAGTATCCCCTAGCCCTCCTACATGGAGAGGCAGCCTGTTTCTTACCCACCATGGCAGTGGCTACCCCCCCTCCCCGGGGCTAGGAGAAAAGACAGAGATCACAAACATGTTTCTCTCAGTGTTTTTCTGCTCTATAACACACAGTAAACATGTTTCTCTGGTGTTTTCTGCTTTATAATACAGTCCCCGACACCTATACCATCCTTGTTCTTAGCAGGCAGCCACTTTTTATTGGGCAAATTACGCTTTCCATTTCCTGTTTCTATTGACTCTACGGTGCTTTCTGATGTATTAGCGGCACCGGCAGTTATTTTGGGTGAAACTCAGCTGATCCACAATGACTGGCACCTCTTCAGGTGTGATTATGGTGTCAATCACAGATGTTACTTAAAGAGCCCCTTGGCTCGATTTTTGTAAACCGCCCTTAGAAACACTGTAGCTCCCTGACCTGCCCCAAAGTCTAATGCTGGTAACCAATTAACGTAAGTGTGCTTGTATTTTGGGAGGGAAGGGATCATATTTTATTTTATTTATTTTATTTAAAATTTGTTAACTGGGGGAAAAAGCACCAGTGAGCCGAGCCTCATTTCCAGGTATGACCTGGGGAGGGGGTAACACGGAATACATGGTTGACAAAGAGACAATACCAATTCTGGAAGCAAGGTCAAAACAGGAGTGCAGCATCTAAAGCACACAATAAGCCTCTACACAGTATCAAACAAAAAGTATAAAAAAGTAAACAAAAACCAAAATAGAGATACAGCTCTCTATTTTATTCTATTTTGGCTCCATGGAGCGGAGAGCCAGATCCCTTCCACTTCCCAGTTTCTAGACATGCCCCATGCTCTCAGGTTTTGTGATGTAAGTATAGGGAGAGAGCGGAGGTGAGCGCCATAGATTTGTATAGGGTTGCATTTTAAACTATAACTTTGGCTATTTTAGAGGGCTGATTCAAACAAATCAAGCCTACCGCTCAGCTAACAAGGCCCTTACGGGTGGGCCAAGCGCTTCTTATCTGTTGACAAATTCTGTTTCTATGTTTCAGTTAAGATTCAGAACTCAGATTGTTACCTTTCCAGTGGTTTGTTCAGACGCTTCCAGTTCAGGTAGTTTGATGTGGACTCTGTTCCTCCTCCCATAACCTTGGCCTGTTGGATGGTTTGTGTTGACCTTGTGTCAAGGACATAGGCTTTTTCTGCTTTGTCAACGATGGCACTGAGCAATCTTTCATCCTCCTTGCATCTCCTTCCGTTGGGACCAGTAAGTGGCTGGCTACTGCGAAATATCATCTGAAGGTTTGGAAAAAATAATGTCAAAAAATTATGCAAAATGTTTTTTCATTTTTTATTTACCCGTTACATGCCACTTACTTGTACATACAGTTCACCTACGTTGTCCAACCACGCAGCCCCATCACTCCTCCTGTAGGGCACGTTTGATCCCCCTGGGCTTACCCCCTGTAGTGGGTGTGAAAGGATGGACAACCCTTTTGCAACATTGGATCGTGTGTGGCCTGAGTGTACAAGACATCTTGTCTCATTTTCTCCCTACCAACCCTCTGGGCACCTGCTACTAGAGCAGGCCAGGCACGCGCAGTGCCCAGCTGGCATCTGCCCTTCTGTAATACCTCTGCATTACTACACGTGGCCATCTGGGTGGCCTGGCAACTGCAGTGGCTGAAACCCACCCACTCCGTAGGGAGAGGAGTGTCCTCTGAGACACTTGGGATGTGAACCCTGATCAGTAGCGGCATGAGTGGCAACGCTGCTGCTTGTGCAGACTGGCCAATGAACAAAATGTTTATCTAACCCCTTAGGGGCATAATGTGATATGAGGTACAGCTAAGTGCCATATTACCCCTAAGGGGTGATAAATGATTGTTAATCTAACACTTCTGGGAGTGCTGTAATGCTATTGTATGCTAATATCACCAAGACCTCTCTTACAATTGTAATAGTGGTTTAACAAGAATTTTTAGGATATGAGAACCATGAATCAAAGGGGAAACCCAAAAGAGGTCTGATAGTCTAAGAGTGGAATATGTCCATTTCCAGGGCATCTGTGTGTGAGACACTCTTCACAGAATAAGAGTGTCTCACAAGCAGAGAAAATGCTGGGTTGTATTGCAAGGGGTATATCCTCGAGGAGGGAGGAGGTGATTCAAACAACATGAAGTCTTGCTATATTATGACATATGCAGTGAGTCCCAACCTTCGAACTGCTCCGGAGGTGAAAGAGTTAACTTTCCATGCCAGGCATGGAACGCTGAGCTTGAGCTCGGTTGAAACTCTTGTCTGTTGTTCTTCAAACTCAAACCGTTAGATTCTTTACTCTGCCTCACTGAACAGTCGCTCCGGAGATTTCTCCTTCTGCTCGGTTCATTTTGTCGGTTAAAGTATTGTTTTCTCGGGCTTTCGACCGAATTTAAACCGCAACCAGTCGGTTCAAGCTCTGTCTGTGGTATTTGTGAGTACTAGATAGGTTTACATTACTTCTCTTCTGTGTGTAACTTGTAAACTGTTTATCGGTTTGCTTTCAACTGATCAGGTTGTTTAAAATATTTTAATCTGTCATTTAGAGTGTGGTTACCGGTTCTTATCGGTTCTAAAAAAAACAGAATTTCTTACGTTTTTTTCCATGACCCGTGACACAGTTGGGAACCGATAAGAGGGTCTCACCTGGCGGATTGCCATAAACGGGTACGTTTGGTTAGGACTAGAAACATAGAAACATAGAATTTGATGGCAGATAAGGACCGCTTGGCCCACCCAGTCTGCCCATTTCCCTACCTGATGGATAAGCTGCAGATCCTAGTTAACCAGCAGCCTACTTCTTCCTACCCCACCCCTAGAATTGCCTTATGACTGTCCCATGCATGCTTGAATTCCACCACTGTTTTGACTCCACAACCTCCTCTGGAAGGCTGTTCCATGCATCCACAACCCTCTCTGTGAAAAAATACTTCCTTAAATTACCTCTGAGCTGCCCCCCTTCTATCTTCAAATTGTGCCCCCTTGTTCTTGCACACCTCTTTTTTTGAAAGATGCTACCCTCTTGGACTTTGTTGATTCCCTTGAGGTACTTGAAAGTTTCTATCATGTCCCCCCTCTCCCTCCTTTACTCGAGGCTATACATATTAAGCTCCTTAAGCCTCACTTCATATGTCTTCCAGTGCAGACCCTGCACCATTTTAGCTGCCCTCCTCTGGACAGCTTCCATCCTGTCTATTTCTTTGCGGAGATTGGGTCTCCAGAACTGCATGCAGTACTCCAGATGTGGTCTCACCAGCTGTCTGTACAGAGGGATAATAACTTCTTGGTTTCTGCTGGTGATGCCTCTCCCTATGCATCCCAGTATCCCCCCAGCCCTCCCTGCTGCCCTCTCACATTGCTTGCCCACCTTTAGGTCATCTGATATGACTACCCCAGGTCCCTTTCCATTTTTGTTGTTGTTAGTATCTCACCCCCATTGTGTACTCTTCCCTGGGTTTTGTTTCCCAGGTGCATTATCTGCACTTCTTAGCATTGAATCTAAGCTGCCATACATCTGACCATTCCTCTAACCTTGCCAAGTCCCTTCTCATCCTTTCCACCCCACCTTGTGCATCAACTCTGTTGCAGATCTTTGTGTCATCTGCAAAGAGACATATTTTCCTTCCAGTCCCTCTGCAATGTCGCTATAAAGACATTGAAGAGGACGTCCTAATACTGAACCCTGTGGTACCCCACTGCTAACCCCCTTTTTCAGAGTGGACTCCATTTACTATTACTCTCTGTGTCCTATTCTCCAGCCAATTTTTACCCAGGCTGTCATCTTGGGACCCACTCCAGGCTGGCTAACTTGTATATTAATCTTTGTGTGGGACTGTGTCAAATGCCTTGCTAAAGTCTAGGTAGGCCATGTCCACAGCCCCTCCCTGATCTACTACTTGGTCACCCAGTCAAAGAAATCTATCAGATTTGTCTGGCATGACCTTCCCGCTGTGAATCCATGCTGCCTTGGGTCCTGTGCCCCTCTGGCCTCTAGATGCAGTAACAATTCTTTCCTTCAGAGTGATTCCATCATTTTCCCTACCACTGAGGTTAAACTTACAGGTCTGTAGTTTCCTGCTTCTGCCTTGCTCCCACTTTTGTGAAGGGGAATCACATCTGCCCTCCTCAAGTCCTCAGGTACCACCCCATCCTCCCATGATTTGTTAAAGAGGGTAGTCAGTGGTGTCACTAGTTCTATCCTTAGTTCTTTTAGAATTCTGGGATGAATTCCATCAGGCCCAATTGCTTTGTCCACCTTCAGTTTTAAGAGTTCTTTCAGAACTCTTTCTTCTGTAAATGGGCTGGTATCAACTTCTGTATCCAGAGTGTTTCTACTGTTTGTTTTAGGTACCTCCCCCTCTTCCTTTGTAAATACTGAGCAAAAATATTTGTTTAGTATCTCTGCCTTTTCACAGTCACCCTCTGCCCACCCTCCCTCCCCTTTATTAAGCCTCACTATCCCTCCCTTGTCTTCCTTTGCTCTCCTGATGTACCTATAAAGGTTTTATCCCACTTCTTAACTGAGTTGGCTATCTTTTCCTTGGTTTGGGCCTTTGCTATTCTGACTGCCTTTCCAGCTTCCTTTTGCTTTAACTGA
The DNA here is from genome assembly GCA_016271365.2 of Neoceratodus forsteri. Lineage (NCBI taxonomy): Eukaryota > Metazoa > Chordata > Ceratodontiformes > Ceratodontidae > Neoceratodus > Neoceratodus forsteri. Next base: position 1,173,968,836 of record CM057451.1, on the reverse strand, counting down.
TACAGTTCTCTGTCCTGTTCCTTCTGTGATTCCTTGTACTTCCTGAATGCTTTCTTTTTCTCTGAACCTTCACTGCCACTTCCTTTGAGAACCATAGTGGTTTCTTACCTCATTTCATTTTGTTTATTTGCTTTACACAAAGGCTTGTTACCTCTGTGATGGCAGTTTTTATTATTCCCCATTGTTCTTCCACCCCTCCTTCCTGCCCATTTGCTAGTGCATTCCTTAGGCACTCACCCATTTTGGCAAAGTCAGCCCTCCTAAAATCCAGTACCTTTGTCTTTGTATGGCTTGACTCTATTGCTGTGTTTATTGTGAACCATACTGTTCGATGGTCGCTAGTTCCCAGATGGCTACCCACTTCTACATCTGTGATCCTCTCTTCATCTCCGTTTGAGAGAACCAGGACTGGCACTATGTCTGAGAAACCCAAAAGAAAAACCGGGCCCACTGGGTTTCAACACTGCAGTGTGTGTGGGGAAGCCTTTGCCAAGGCTGACCCCCACACCACCTGTGTTTATTGTCTGGGGTTGGCCACCTCAATGCAGACTGCCAGATTTGTAAAAATTTTCCTGCAGCTACCCTGGAAAAGAGAGTTGGTAGGATCAGGGAAAGGGAGGCCAAAATATCCGCTGACCCGGATGGCCAGCTCGGTTCGGTTCCAACCGAACCAGAGGGAGTGCCCTCTGACCAGGGCGAGACTTTCTCGGGCAAAAGGAGAGCCGACTCTGAGGGGTCGGTTCCAGCAAAAAGGACTAGGAAATCAGCTGGTGTGGAGCCAAAACTTTCCTCTCCAACCGCTGAAGAGATAGCCAAAGCGATTCAAATTGTCCAGTCGCTTTCCCCGGTTCCGACCGAACCGGTGCCATCAGGTAAGCTCCCAATTCGGCCAGTTCCACCGGTTTAAGACTATGATTTAGAGGAATATTATGAACCGGAGGAGGGGGAAGAGGAGTATGAGGAGAGTGAATGTGGATTTGAAAGTCTGGATGTGCCCATTGACCCGGACATCTCCCCAGACAGACCTTCAGGAGTGTCTCCTCCTAGGCGTTCTGAGTCCCCTTCTCATTTTATCTTTTATAAAAAAGTGGCTGAAACCCTCCAGCTCCCTATGGAAGGAGGCTGGATGATCAAGAGGAGCCTGACTATGTGGAAATGATGGATATCCCAGAGTCTAGGAGGCTGTCTATTCCCTTGCATAAATCTTTTGGGAAACAGACTTTTAAAATTCTAAAAATTCCTCACACTATACCTCCTGTGGATAAGAGAATGGACAAGAGGTACACATTATCAGGCTCTGATACGGAGTTCCTTTCACAACAATGCAGCCATGTTGGGGTAGTGCAGGCTGCAGCCTGTGACAAGGCAAATATTCCCTTGGCCTCACACCCCCCGGACAAGGACTCCAGGAAGATTGATGCCATGGTTAAGAAACAATACATGGCAGCATCCTTGGGACTCAGACAGGCAAATTAAATGGCTTATGTTGCTAGATATCAGAAATCCAGATGGGATACTGTTATGGCTCTAGCAAAACAGGTCCCTGACCAGCTTGCCAAGGAGCTGGAGCAGGTGGCTGCTGATGGTATTGAGGCATCCAAGGTGCAATTTCATGCTGCAGTGGACTCTAATGATGTGTCATCTAGAATCATGGCTACATCTGTGGCACTTCGCAGAATGGCTTGGCTCAGATGTACTAGCCTGTCACCGGATACCCAGACTAAGGCCATGGATTTTCCTGTTGTGGGTAATTCCCTGTTTGGGGAGCAGACAGAGAATTACATGAAGAAAATGGATGAGTATAGGACCACCTATAGGAGTGCACAGGCCAAGGAAAGGCAGGCCACTCCTCAAAGGCAGTATCCCAGGGGCAGGCCTTTTCATAGGCCTTTTTACCAAGCCCAGGCCTCCTCTTCTGCTTATGCCCAGAGGGGGTTCTTTAGAGGGAGGGGCAGAAGGGGTGCCAGCAGGCCTATTTCCACCCCTCAGCCCAAAGCCCCTGCCAAGCAGGCACCCTGATGGGGTTGCCAGGGCCGATTCTCAACTTCCTGTAGGGGGCAGGCTGGCTTACTTTTTCCAGGACTGGGAGTCTCTGACATCAGACAAGTGGGTCCTGGAAGTAGTAAGCTAGGGACTGGTTCTCAGCTTCAAAAGTTTCCAAAGATGAGAACCAGATCCTTCCACCTGCAACCACCAGAGGCACTTGCCCTAGAGGCAGAGGTCTCTTCCCTCCTGGCTCTCAGAGCTGTGGAAAGGGTTCCACCCCTACACCAGGGCAAAGGGTTGTACTCCAGGTACTTCCTTACCCCAAAAAAGACAGGAGAATGGCGGCCCATCCTGGATCTCAGATACTTAAACAAGCACCTTTTAAAACCAAAATTCAAAATGGTGACTCTAGGAATTATTCTACCCTCTCTAAGGCCAGGGGACTGGCTAGCATCCCTGGACCTCAAGGATGCCTACTTCCATATTCTCATCAGAAGCTCCCATTGAAAGTACCTCAGGTTCGAGCTGCCCTCAGGCCATTACCAGTTCAGAGCAATGCCCTTTGGCCTCACCTCTGCTCCAAGGGTATTTACAAAATGCCTAGCAGTAGCAGTTGCTTCTCTAAGAAGGCAAAGAATTGCCATCTTCCCTTACCTGGATGACTGGCTCATAGTAGGCCAGTCCCCAGAACAGTTCAAGTTACACCTACAGATAACTCAGCAACTGCTCACCTCTCTAGGTTTCCTTCTGAATCTCTCAAAGTCAGTTCTAGAGCCTGTCCAGCTCCTCACCTTCATAGGCGCAGAACTGAACACAAAGAAAGCCAGAGCCTTCCTTCCTTTGGACAGGGCAAGGACCCTGGTATCTCTGGCCTCCTCATTCACCCTGCAGGTGTCTCGACCAGCAAGGCATTTTCTACAGCTCCTGGGGCACATGGCTGCTTCTACAGCAGTAGTGCAGGGAGCCAGATTTCAGATAAGGGACATTCAGTTCCACTTGAGAGCCTTTTGGTCTCAAAGGAAAGATCCTCTAACCATATTGATCCCAGTGACTCGAACCCTGATCCAGGCCCTACAGTGGTGGCAGGATCAGAGCAATCTCAGACAAGGGGTTCCTTTTGTCACTCAGTCTCACTCCTTAATCCTTACTACAGATGCATCCCTATTGGGGTGGGGAGCTCACATGGGCAACCTCACCACCCAGGGGTTGTGGTCCCCTCAGGAGTCTCTGCTCCACATCAATCTGGTGGAACTCAGAGCAGTTTTTCTAGCACTTCAGGCTTTTTCCAAATCTGTTCAGAACAAAGTTGTACAGGTCAGAACAGACAACACCACCACAATATGGTACATCAACAAGCAAGGGGGCACTCGGTCTATGGCCTTGTGCACCGAAGCAATGAAGTTGTGGTCTCTGGCTTATTCCCTGAACACCTCCCTTATGGCAGTTCACCTCCCAGGCAAGGACAGTGTCCTAGCAGATGCTCTCAGCAGGATTTCCCAGGGCCATCACGAATGGTCACTGGATCCCCTGGTCCTAGAGGTGGTATTTGCTAGATGGGGCACCCCACAGATAGATCTTTTTGCAGCCCCAGACAATCACCAACTTCTCCTTTTTTGCTGCAGGCCCCCAGTGTTGGGCTCAGTCCCTCTGGATGCCTTAGTTCTCAATTGGGAAGGGAAGTTTCTCTATGCTTCCCTTTCCTCTTCTGTTCAAAGTGCTAGTCAAAATCAGATCTCAACCCTGCAAGATGATCCTGATTGCTCCAGATTGGCCCAGACAACCCTGGTATCCACTTCTACTGTCCTTAGCAGTCCATCTTCCTGTGTCTTCCAGGAATCACAACCTGTTAACCTGTGCTCAGGGAGGGTTTGGTACCTGAACCTCAAATCTCTCAATCTCAAGGCCTGGCTCTTGAAGAGTTAGAGTTTGCTGGTTTACACTCTCCCAAGGTGTAATGGATATCCTGAAGGCTTCTAGAAAACCTTCTACCAGGGCTACTTATAATTCCAAATGGAAGAGATTTTCCATATGGTGCTCTGGAAAGCATATTTCCCCAGAGTCTGCTGATTTACCCACAGTCCTGGATTACATGGTCTACTTAAATACCTTGGGGCTGAGACCAGCTACCCTAAAAGTGCATCTGGCAGCTGTGTCTGCTTTTATTTCAGCAGGTAAGCCCTCTTCTCTTTCAGCTCACCTTGTATTTCAAGGGATTGTTTCACACCAACCCTCCATTCAGGGACCCTGCCCCTGCTTGGGACCTTAATGTTTGTATTGCTCAGCTTATGCAACCCCCTTTTGAGCCTTTGTCTTCAGCAGAGCTTAAGTACTTGACTTGGAAAACTGTGTTTCTGGTAGCCATCACTTCTGCCAGACACATAAGTGAATTACAAGCTTTGTCAGTGGAGCCTGATTTTATCTCCTTTCATAGAGATAAGGTGGTTCTCAGGACTAACAGGAAGTTCTTGCCTAAGGTGGTTTCAGATTTCCACCTTAATCAATCTATGTCTCTTCCTGTGTACTTTACTGATCATTCCTCCTCTGGCGAGAAGAGGCTGCACAGTTTAGATGTCAAAAGAGCCTTTAGCTACTACATAGAGCGTACCAAGGGTCACAGGTTTGACTCCCTCCAACTGTTCCTCATTTATGGCGAGGTTGGTAAAGGGAAACCTGCCACTGAAAGATCCATTGCCAGGTGGATCGTTTCTTGTATCCAATTTTGTTATGAAAAACTGGGTAAGGTTCCACCCTCAGGCCTGAGGGCTCACTCTACCAGAGGTACAGCTGCTTCCCTGGCTGCTGCCAGGGACATCCCTATTCTAGAGCTATGTCAAGCAGCTACCTGGAAAACAGTTCATACTTTTACCAAGCATTACTCCCTGGATATCCAGGCTAGGAGTGATGCTCGGTTTGGCACAGCTGTGCTTCAGAACCTATTTCCCAAGTAGGTTCTGTCCCTCCTCCATGGAGGTACTGCTTTGTAGTCTGCATATGTCATAATATAGCAAGACTTCATGTTGTTTGAAGAAAAAATTACTCACCTTAGTAATGTTGTTCTTCTAATGGAGTCTTGCTATATTATGACCTCCCCGCCCTGCCCCTCTCAGAGCCTCTGTTTTTGGGATGTGGGTGGGCAGTGCAGTGTTGGCACCTAGTAGGTGCCCACCTTATTGGTTTTCACCCCTCCTTTTTTGGGGTGATGTGGTGTTGTGTTTTTCATTTTTTGGGTCTCCTGACTTGAGTCTTTGTTTTGGGACCAAAAAATGTGTTCTTATGTTTTGTAGCCAGTTGGCTAGTGTAGGTTTACAGCTTCCACACAGGACCTCAGTGAGTTTAGCTTGCAAAGATCTGATGGTTTGAGTTTGAAGAACAACAGACAGAGTTTCAACCAAGCTCGAGCTCAGCGTTCCATGCCTGGCATGGAAAGTTAACTCTTTCACCTCCGGAGCAGTTCGAAGGTTGGGACTCACTGCATATGTCATAATATAGCAAGACTCCAATAGAAGAAACAACATTACTAAGGTGAGTAATTTTTCTTCTGCCACTGTATAGGTCATTAGTTAGACCACACCTGGAGTACTGCATGCAGTACTCCTGTCCGTATCTGAAGAGGGACATTAAGTTACTGGAGGGGGTGCAGCACAGAGCGACAAAGATGATCAAGGGGCTGGAGGACTTATACGAGAGGAGGTTGAAGGAGTTGAACATGTACTCACTGGAGGAGAGGAGAGGCAGGGGTGACATGATTGAAACCTTTAAATACATGAAAGGAATAAACAAGATGGGTACAGAGGGGCTGTTCAAAGTAAGGGAGGGGAGGGCCACCAGGGGCCATGATATGAGACTGCAGCGAGGAAGGTTCAGGAGGGAGATGAGGAGACACTTTTTTACAGAGAGGGTGGTGGCTGGGTGAAATGCGTTACCTGCTGAAGTGGTATGCAGTAGAACAGTGGACTGCTTCAAACGAGGATGGGACAGGACAAGGGGGAGGGTTAATGTAGGGGAAGGGTGGAAGGGAAGGGCAGCTGCAGAATAAGGGGTGCTAGCTGCACATTCGAGCAGACTTGATAGACCTCTAGGCCTTTATCTGCTGGCAAATTTCGTATGTTCGTAAAAGGAGTGCTCCTATTGGTCGGAAGCACTCCCTCGATTTATAATATACAAAATGCTCTAAAAGAAGTGTTAGAAGTGTACCTTTTGAATGTTTTCCTCATTGAGGGGGAGATTTAAAAAAAAATCGTTCATTCACCAACTGTTTAAGAATGCTGGTTCAGAATCAGAATTCACCGCTCCAGTTATTCAGCAGTGCTGGAAGATGGAATGGTGACAGGAAAAATTCATGCACCGTGGTGATAAGGCTGTACATAACAGTATAACAGAGAATAATGTGTGGGTGTGGGGATGCGGACAACCAGTTAGACTGCAACATTTCTGAGACCATTTTTACAATAAAAATAAAAGTATGTGAATTATTGGGTCATGCTGCGGATGTTGATCACACAGCATTCAGCAGTTCTCTCACATAGGACCACCAAGCTTATTATCTTTTAGGAAGATTTACTTCAGCCCCATAGTTTTAGAAGTGGTCTCTTTCCCAGTTACTGCAAAGGGAGTTGTCCTTACCATCCCATTCATCTTGTGATAATAACTGAGACTGGGGAATCGACCCCCCTGTCGGAACTTGGCTGCTCTCTTGAGCGTCTCGTCGACAATGGATTTGGGTACGATCACAGCAGGCGGATACGTGGGACACACAGCAAAGTCCTTATTGATGTAACTCAGCTTCAGAGCATCTGTCTACAAGGCAAAACATAACTTGTGGAGTAAATCCTGCATAGCGATGTAGAGTTAGGTCACGATACCTGTGCTATCAAACTGGATAGTTCAGCAGGGGTTAACCACAATGCACCACATAGATAATGCAGAAAGAAACACAGAAACAGAATTTGTTGGGAGACCAGGACCACTTGGCCCACCCAGTCTGCCTAGATGGCCCCTGCCGATTCTCTCTCAGCAGACCCTAACTGGTCTCCAGCAACCCTCCCCCCAACCTTTTTATTTACCATATTCTTCTATTCCTATCCCATGCATGTTTAAAACCCCCCGCTGTGCTTGCCCCTACTACCTCTGGTGGCAGTCTGCTCCAAGCATCCGCCACTCTTTCAGTGAAGTAGTATTTCCCCATGTCCTTTCTAATTTCCCCCTTTCCAGCTTAACTGCATGTCCTCTTGTTCTGTTGCACTTCTTCATTTGAAACAAGCTCCCCACCTGTACCCTGTTCACCCCCGTGAGGTACTTGTAGGTCTCTATCATGTTCTCTCTCTCCTCTTCCTCTCCTCCAGGGTGTACATGCTGAGACCCCTCAGCCTCTCCTCATACAGTTTCTCGTGCAACCCCTGTACAATTTTTGTTGCCCTTCTCTGGACGGCCTCAACCCTGTCTATGTCTTTTTTGAGATGTGGCCTCCACAACTGCACACAATATTCCAGGTATGGCCTCACTGATGATCTATGATCATGGGATAAGCATACGGGAATCTTAAGGAAGGGGTAGGTGAATGGACCAGAGATCAGGTAGAGTCTCTGGTGATACTATAGGCAGACATAAATGGCCACGTTTCTATACAGTGGTAATATTGCCTCCCTTCTTCTGCTTGTGATGTCTCTCCTTGTGCACCCCAGCATCCCACTGTCCCTGCCCCACTGCCTTGTCACACTGCCCCGTGACTTTGAGGTCATCAAATATCATAACCCCAAGGTCTCTTTCCTGCTTAGTGACTGACAGTAACCCCCTCCCCCCTTTTTATATTCAACTGCAGGGTTTCCATGCCCCAGGTGCATGATTTTGCACTTTTCGGCATTGAACCCCAACTGCCATGCTCTTTCTCACTCCTCAAGTTTTCTAAGGTCTCTACTCATTCTTTCCATCCCCTCCAGAGTATCCACTCTATTACAGATCTTGGTGTTGTATGCAACAAGGCATACCTTATGTAACCCCCCTGTTCCCCTGTGTTACTAGAATCCCAGTAAGACCTAGTGGTAGGCAGGGAAGGCAGCTTGTGAAACTCCAGTTAAATGGATTTCACACTGTCTCACTCTGTTCTCAGTCTCAGCTGAGACTGAGGGATGACATCACTATAGAACTCTCGCATCTGCATGAGCCACACTGGAATGCTGCAGTTGGAAGTTAGGATAGAATGTTCGGGGAATTTGAAGAGAGTCTGTGTGCAGTCTTGGAGAGAGGAAGTAGCACAGCTGTCTGAGTGCAGGCTGTCAGAGTCTTAAGCTCTGTTTTAGAGCTACTGTAAGGGAGGTGTGTGTTTCCACCGTAAGAGGAACACAGAAGCTGATTGCTGAAGTAGTGGAGACCGCTGTTACTGGTCCAAGTGCCCCATCCCTGAGGGGATGGTGGGGAAAGGTTTGCCTGTTTTCCAGGGGCAACCCTCCTGGTTCCAGCTAAGGGAAGAAGCTGCCTATTTCAAGTTGTGCTGCGGCACCAGAAGCTGTAGGAGAGGAATTCCTGTGAGGAATCGCCTGTGGGGCACCTGCAACCAAAGGGTGAGTTCGTTCTGACAGAGGGCCAATGTTTTCACCTGAACTGTTGGAATGTGGGAATTGGACTACTTAATCTGTAGGAGGTCTAGTGTAATAGACATTGCCAGTTAATTCAAGTAGGTTCAAGTCCAGCACAAAGAGTGAAGTAAAGTGGTGAATGGACTGCTTAATCAGTGGGGGGCCTAGAGCAATGGGCTAAGCCAAGTAAAAGTATGTTCAAGTCCAGCACAATGGGAAAGCAAGACAAGTAGAGGAAATGTGACAGACATTTAGCCTTAATCTACATAGAGGGTTTACTAACTAGCTGCCGGAGAGAGGTTCCCTGTAAGGAGTCTAGGATTGCCTTGCTTCTGCAGTAGTTGAAGCTGCAGCGGGAAGGCTTCAGTCTACATCGGGGAGATTGAAGCCCCCCCAACCAGCAGCACCTCGCCCTTATTTCATTTCATTTTTTGTACTTGTAAGCCGATCAGCCCTAGGTTTCTTAACATCCTGAAGGGGGAAATCAGGAAATGGCTACCCCTTCTCCTCATATTCAGTTCTTGCCTCTCCCCACTCTCTTCTCCACCTGCCCTTCTGGGTCACCAGTGTGCACAACCTAACCCCATCCTTTTTACTCCAACAGCACTTGCGTACTACCTCGAGCCTGCTCCTGGTACACTCATGCACTATAATGGTTCTGTTGCATTATTACTGTTTTGTACATTTATATGTTCTTTTGTATGATTTTGGACATATATTGTAATTTACCCAATGTTCCACAACTGTTTATTGTACAATACCTTGTGTTCCAACTATTGCACAATCTTACAATGTTGTTGTATTGTTTGTACTACCCACATACTATTGTAACTGATCATCCTTCACAACCCTATGTAACCCCTTCCCCCAGGTCGCACCGTGAGATGAGCAACTTGTTGTTCAGTGTGCCCTCCTGGTGAAACATTTGAATAAATAACTAAATAAATAAAATAAATGCCCGTTTTCATTAGCAACAAGTCTATGCATAACAATACAACTTGATACAATAAACAATACAAATAACAAATCTAATGATACAATCATTATAAAACATGTACAAATGGTTTTAGAATTTAGCCAGTCCTTGAGTAGAACTTTAAATAGTTGTACAGTAGAAGAGTTCTTCATTGCAGTTGGTAATGAATTGTAATACAATGGAGCTCTGTAAAGTAAGGATCTTTGGGTTTGTGACTTTTTAAAACATGGAACAGTGTATTGCCTGAAGAGGACAGATCTAGTATCACGTACATTTCCATTTTTTATGTTGGCGCGCTTGTGCAGCCAACATCCTGGGACAGTGCAGTTCTAGAGGCGCGGTCGCTGTTGGGCAAATGCAGGGCATGCACCAGTAGGTGTGTCCCGCATTCCCCAATCAGCCTGCATGCCAGCGCCACACCATGCATACATAAGGTGGTGAGCACATCTAAGGAAAGGTCCACTGCAATCCGAGCAAAGCTCATTTCAAGCAGCCGTCCTTTTCGCCGTGCTCACCGCCATTATGTGCATGGTTAGGAGTGCAGCCGCCTAACTAATGCCGACTTCAGGGTGTCCAACTCTGTCGGTTAACCCCTTTAGGTGGCCGACGGGGAGCCCACCCCGTCGGCATAAACCTCTAATTGTTGACGCCGAGGGGTGCCCAATCCCCATCGGCTCCTGCCCACCCCCTGCTTTCTTTGTGTGCCGACGGGGTCCCTAATCCCCGTCGGCATTACTTGCTCCTCCCGTGTTGTGTGCCAATGAGGATGCCCAATCCTCTGTCGGCTACAGACCCCCAAACAGTTAGGGTGGCACGCTGAGCCCACCCAGCGTGTCAAATCCCTGCAAAAAAACCTGTCCCGTGATGGTTTTTTTTTTTCCCTGTAAATGAAAACGGTCCCTCGTAGTCTCGATGCCCCCCCCCCACCCGCACTCCACCCACTGCGCACCCTGCCTCCTCACCCCCCTCACCCCATACTTACCTGCGGAGTCTGGCGCGACGATCTTCTGTGGACCGGGAACACGTCTGCACTCTTCAAAGCTGACCGCGAACTGAAGAAATGCCGGTAAGCTGTATAATGGAATGAATAGGGTTTTTCAACTTTAATGCATATCTCGGGCATTTTTGCGAATTTTGGCCCCAAATTTTCAACATGGGGTTTTTGGGACCCCTTCTCATGAATTCTTGCACTGTCATGGTGTTATTCGGTCCCGAAAGGTGATTTCGCAGTCACTGCACGGAATCACCTTTGGGAATGAGTAACAAAATGATAGTGCCACTGTTCATGAGAGGGGCTCTCAAAAAGCCTATGTTGCAAGTTTGGTGGGAAAAATCAAAAAAATGACTGTTTTACGAGCGTGTGTAGCAACTGCGCAACACATGCTCGTAAGTTAGCGCATTCGCACTATTTTCATGCCAGACTCTCAAAATTGGTATTTTACCATACCTTCTTGTGAACCGTATAGCTGTCATTTTTCACATCCTACCCGAAATGTGTTTTCGCACTTCCGGCACAGAATAGCATGGTCGCTGTGCAAAATCAGTGTTCGGGACACATTACGAAAATGACAGTGACACTGTTCATGAGCAGAGGTGCTAACATGCCTGTGTTGAAAATTTGGTGACAATACTCCATAAAATGACTGTTTTACAAGCGTAGCAACTGCGCAACTCACGCTCGTAAGTTAGCGCATTTGCAATATTTTCACACCACATTCTCAACATTGGCATTTTACCACACCTTCTTGTGAACCGTACAGCTGTCATTTTTCATATCTTTGCCAAAATGTGTTTTCTCACTTCCGGCTCAGAATTTTTATTTATTTATTTTGTTAGTTTTTGTTGACCGGGTAAGTGCACTAGACAAATCCCGCCTATTTTCAGGCATAAGGGGGAAGGGGATACAGATGAATGCCAACTGACCTTGAACCAGATTAAGCTGTTGGTGGTATTTTTAGTGAATGAGGGAAATTTGTCCAGGACACTGGGGAAATTCTCCTACTCTTTTCGATAAGTGCCATGGGATCTTTAACATCCACCTGAACTACCACCAATCCAGGCTGATGGGACCTCGGTTTAATGTCTCATCTGAAAGACGGCACCTCAGAAGTGCAGCAACCCTCTCATGCTGCACTACAGTGTCAGTACTGGGATATTTAACCCAAGTGCCAGATGTGGGAACTGAACCCACAGCCCTCTGATCTCCCGGCCTCAGAGGCGAGTGTGCTACCTACTGAGCAACTGACACTGCTATAGAATAGTGCGGTCACTGTGCGAAATCACTGTTTGGGGCACATTACGAAAATGACAGTGACACTGTTCATGAGCAGAGGTCCTAAAATGCCTGTGTTGAAAATTTGGTGACAATACTCCATAAAATGACTGTGTTACGAGCGTGCGTTGCGCAGTTTGCACGCCGCTTGTCAGTTCACAAACTTGTATTTTCACTCCATATTTTCAACAGTGCCATTGTTCTACACCTCCTAATGAACAGTACAGCTGTCATTTTTCACATTCTGACCAAAATCTGTTTTCGCAGTTCCGGCGCACAATAGCACGGTCGCTGTGGAAAGCCCGTGTTCAAGACACATTATGAAAATGGCAGTGACACTGTTCATTAGCAGATGTCCTAACATGCCTATGTTGAAAATTTAGGGACGAAAGTCAATACAATGAGTGTTTTATGGAGCGCTGCTATGCAGTTTGCATGCACGCCGTGACTTTGTGAATTTGTAATACTTTCACGTCAACTGTTCATCATTGGCATTTTTCACAGTACCTTATGAACAGTACAGTTGACTGAAATGTTGTCGCGACGTCCGGTGCAGAATTGCACAGTCACTGTGCGAAATCACTTTTCGGGACACTTTCAGGAAATGACGGAGACACTATTCATGAGCAGAGGTCCTAAAATGCCTATGTTGAAAATTTGGTGGCGAAAGTCCAGACAGTGACTGTGTTGCAAGCAGTTTCCACGCACCCTTGTAACTTTGTCAATCTGCAATATTTTCATGCCACATTTTCACCACTGGAATTTGTGCACACCTCAATACCAACAGTCCAGCTGCCATTTTCCACAGCCTGCTCAAAACGCGTTTCTGCAGCTCTGCCGCACAGTGGAGTACTCGCTGTGCAAAATCACCTTTTGGGACGCATTAACAAACTCACAGCGCTATGCCTCTCCACCTCCACCACTGCCAATGCCAGCGCGACAACATTCGGCATTGACAAATGCTTGTTTTTAAATAACAAGGAAACTGAGGATGGAAGCAGACCTAAAGAGTTACTTAAAGTATAAAAGTAGAGTATTTAAAGAGTTTGTGTATTTCTTTTTTTTTGAAACGAGGGATTTCCAGCTTGAAAACTTTAATTATCAAGCCCACCCAGTGACCCAGCAGTAGTGTAACATGTTGCCATGCAGACAGCCTGAGTTCAGGAGTGGACTTGCGAGGCTGTGTCAGGGAGTGGCCGTTAGCTAAAGCAGCTACTGTGCTGCAGTGCCCTCTGCCTGGGGAGGGTTGGCGGTGGGATTTATTGCAACAGCAACATCTGCAGAAGGGCCAGAGAACTTGCTCCCCCCCTCCCACAGTGTGCTGTGAACACAGAGTGCCAACATGGCTACTGCCCATGCCACAGGGCATGGGGGATGTGGGAGGAAACACCTAGCCATCATCAAAATGACAGCCTGGGCCTATTCCAGGGTATGGTATATTCCTGTCAGATGGCAGCTGGTTGGGGATATAAAAATCAAAATGGAAAAAACAAACAAACCTGGAACTGCCGTCAGATATGACCCAGATATGGGTTAGTGGGCAGTAGGTACAGAGATCATTTAGAAAGAGTTTGTGTAAATGAGAAAAAGTAGATACAGATCAGGCTTCCCCACTCTGTTCTGTCAACACACTGTACTACAACTGAAAATATTTTATATGCTTCATTCTGCTCTCCATTTCAACCTCCAGTGTTGATCCCTGTTGTTCATTTCCTTGCCAGATACTTGTGTTTGAAGCCACTTTTCATTTTGTGATCACCAAGTTAGGACCGAGTTGGCCATCAGTCTTCTTACATAGAAACATAGAATTTGTCAGCAGAAAAGGAGTGCTTGGCCCACCCAGTCTGCCCAGATGGAACCCCACCCAGTTTGCCTCCGCAGACCCAACTGCTCTCTGGTGACCATCCCTCTTCCCTGCTATTCACTAATTCTTTTATTTCTTTATTACAGGGAGGGTTAGTACCCTGGAGGAACAATACTGTTCCAGGGAAGGTTCCAGGGATTGCAGGGACTATGAGCAGAGTGGATGGACCTCTGGTCTTTTTCTGCCATCATGGTCTATATTTCTATGTTTCTGTCTATCCCATAAATGTTTGAAGCCCACTGCTGTTTTTGCCTCCACCACTTCCACTGGCAATCTATTCCACGCATCCACCACTCTGTCAGTGAAAGTGCTTTCTCAGATCCCTCTTTAACTTCCCCTTCCAGCTTCGTCACATGCCCTCTGGTCCTGGCGCTCTTCCTCCTTTGAAAGCAGTTCTCCTCCTGCACCCTGTTCATCCTGTGAGCTACTTGTAGGTATATGTTATGCCCCCTCTCATTCTCCTCTCTTACAGGGTGTACATGCTGAGATCCCTCAGTCTCTCCTCATATGATTTTTGGTGCTACCCCTGCACTGTTTTAGTTACCCTCCTCTGGACTGCCTCCATCCTGCCTACATCCTTTCTGAGGTGCAGCCTCCGGAACTGGGCACAATACTTCAGGTGGGGTCTCACCAGTGTGCAATACAGTGACAACACCCCAACCCTCCTCCTGCTGGAGATACTTCTCCTAGTGCATCCCAGTATCACACCAGCACTTCCATAGGTATGTTTAGGGGACGCAGGGATGGAGTGGTAGGGCATAGAATTTTAATGATGGAGGGAAACAATGATATGACTGAGCATACTGGTGTAGTTCGGTAATGGTATGCAGAATGCTTGCACAGCGTGATTGTAACTTTGACTTGCACTCTCTTCCTCTGCTACGGGGACTGCCATCCTTTAGGAGTACCATAAAGGCACAGGTACCCTCCTGGGCAGGGTTCAACTCCTAGAGGTGCAGCAGGGACATGGTTGGCTTAGACTACCAGTACCTTAGGAAAGAAGGCTCAAAAGAGCAGACAACAGATGAGCATTTACTTCCCAAAGGAGAAAAGAGACACAGCCTGAAAATGGGATACTAGGATTCAGGAAGTGAGTGCTAGGCTTGTAATGCAGGCTACCATCTAGTTCAATTATCACTAAATTATGATCATTGGCAAGGAGGAAGGAACAAAACCTTCATGGAGGAAACCTCTGGGGAACCGAGACCTCAGCTGCTATCCCTCTTGGCTTGGGCTATCATTTATGATGGCTCTGAACACTACTGAATACAGAGAGAGAGAAACAGGGGGAGGGTTTAGATCAGATGGTCCCCACTTTCTCTTTCTAGTGGAATCAAACAATGTGATGCTGATTCCATCTACAGAGCCAAAGGGGTGCCTTCCACCTGCAAAGAGACACACACCCTCAAAGTGTTAGTGTGAGGAGAGAAGCAACTACTGGCTGCCTACCCTTGCAACCTCAGTCCAGAAGAGGCCTAACCTATGACTGATAATGACTAGGGACAAAAAAGAAAGGGGAAACAGAGTAAGACTTGGGCTGTAGTCAGAAGCAGGGAGGATTGTTTCGAGAGGTGCTGCAGAGTCAATTTGTGTGGCCAGAGGAACCCTCGACGTGGAGAAGGTACACCCTCAAGAAGCAGAAAGTCATAAATACTAAAAGGTGAGGTGCTGCTGAGTTGATCTACATGACTAAAGGGACCCAGTGACAAGAGTCCTATCTTATGAAAATGCCCCCTGTGACTGGGCACGCATGTACATTTGCATCATTGCACACATGTATCACTGCACACATCTACACTTGCATCACTGCACACATGCATCACTGCACACATGCATCACTGAAGGCATGCATGCATTCCTCACTGCACATGCATCACTGCATGCATGTGTATGTGCATCACTGCACATATGCACACATGCTTCACTGCACACATGTACGTGTGCATCACTGCACACATACACACACACATGCAAAACTGCAGGCATGCACATGTGTGTCATTGCTCACATGCATCACCTAACACATGCACACATGCATAACTGCCCACATGTGTACATGCATCACTGCATGCATGCAGATATGCATCGTTGCACATGTGCATCACCACACACATGCACCCATGCCTCACCGCAGGCATGCACACATGCATCACTGCATGCATGCCCACATGGATCACTGCACACATGCATCACTGCAAGCACATATGCATAATTGTACACATGCATCACAGTGATGTATGCACACATGCATCACAGCATGCACACATGCATCACTGCAAGCATGCAAACTACAGGTATGTACACATGCATCACCGTGCAATGCACCCATGCATTACTGCACACATGCTCACATGCATCACTGTACACATAAACATCACTGCACACATGTATCACTGCATGCATGCACATATGGATTGTCACACACATGCACACATGCATCACTGCATGCATTGATGTGTGTGCACAACTGCACAATGCATCACTGCACACATTTATCACTTTGTGAATGCACACATGCATCACTGCATGCATGCACATATGCATCATTGCACACATGCATACATGCATCATTACACACACACATTTGCATTGCTGCACACATGCATCACTGCACACATGCACATATGCATTGCTACATGCATGCACACACCATCACGCACATGCACACATGTATCACCGCACCTTGCATGTGTGCATTTATGCACCCATGCATCACTGCACATATGCACACATGCATTGTTGCACACATGCACACTTGCATCACTGCACACATACATCACTGCACACATGCTTACATACATCATTGCACATATGCACACATGTATCACAGCACACATGGTTACATGCATCACTGCTTGCTGACAAGCTCCAGGGAAAAAATGATGGGACAGATTCACTGGATGGCAGGATGACGTCTCACCCTTCATAGGCTCTGGGCCACTGACCAGACTCCCACCTCCTCGGCCAGATCGTGACCCAGTCAGGCAAGTTGTGATTCCCAGGAACCCCATCACGGAGGAATGAAGGAGGCCGGGGTAGGTACCTAGAGTTGGCAGGTAATGGGGCAAGGAAAATTGGAAGGGATGGGGTCCATCTGGACATCAGTGGTATAGAGACAGGACTGAGAAAAAAAGAACCTCCACTCAGCAAGATGCAGGGTTCAGGGATCAGAGCGAGCACATTGACCCCCTGAGTAGAATAGCCCAGCAAGGCCTTTTTTGCCAGGAGAAAAGGATCTTTGGGGTGCAGGAGATGGATAGGGTCTGAAGCAGGTGAGGTAAGAAATGGAATTGGTGAGGTAGCAGGATGATGAGGTGGCAAAGTCTAGGTAGACAGCAGAGACTGGTAAGGAGGCAGACTGCTTGAGTAGATACTGAATGACCCAAAAAATGGCCCAAAAGAATGATGAAGGAACAGGATCAGAACAAAGAGAAGGAAGGGAAGGGAGAAAAAGGTGTGTGGGGGGGTAGGGCAGATCACAAGACAGGGAAGTGGGCAGGGACCAGAAAGCCATACAGAAGCAGCAGGTAGCAGGGCCACACAGTGCCAGGAGAAGGGCAGAATATGTTACGGGGGTGTCAGGAGAGGGAGAGGGAGAGGGAGGAGGTAGTAGGTAGGGAGGCAATGGGGGAGATGCAACCCATGCAGGCAGGGGAAACCAGAAGGCAGGTATTTCACCAATTGGGATGTCAGAGGATGGGGCACATCCTCCTTAACTCACCTGCTCCACATAAATTAATCTCATGAAACCTGTTCTGAGACCAATTGTTTTAACTTTATTAATTTTACATACATCATACAACTCTTTAAATTTCTTTACATAAAAAGAAAATATATTACGAGTTATAACATTACATGTATAATGAGGACAGCCTAGTCCCAACAAAGAGAAGAGGAAAGATATATAATTCAACTCCAAGGCTAACCTGCCAACATCATCTAGCAGTTGTGTTGTTAGGCTATCGTCTCTTTAAGTAATTTACTTTTGTAATGTTTACACAATTTAAAAATATTAATGTAGATCTATGCTAGGGTTATGGTGTACTGTAGTCAAGCTTATAAAAAGTGTATTCAATATGCAATTTTAAATATATGATATGGCAAAGGTTTAAACTCAATATACTATACTTTAATCAAGACATTGATGTAATTTCTTATTAGGTGTTAATGCAGACTCTCTTTATATCTAAAATGAAATTGAAACCATTCTATTATTCATGTGTTCACCAAATATTCACCAAAGAAATAAAAAGCAAATCTTTTTAAATAGTAAGGTAAGTATCAGTTTTTTCTTGTACTTTACCCCGTTAATTAAGTGTAGATTTACTATTTTAACACCACACCACCATGGATCACCACGCCAGTGAAATTTGTGGTTAAAAGAATTTTAGCTGAATCGGGATTCAAACTCAGAGCTCCTGGATTCCAGCCTTGTGCACTAATGTCTAGGCTACAATGGCTGCTGGTTGGAACAGCTGTGATTAGATACAGTTTATTGTATGCCTCACACAAACTAACCCCAGGTCAGTTCATTTGGGAAAATAAAAGGAGAGAGAAACTGATCTTTGAGCACGACCTATGGACCAAATTGACCTAGAACTAAATGCCCCTTCCGACTTCGCTCAGTGATGTATTGTGCTTCCTGCACCACACATCTGGAGAGCAGGTAGCCCCAGCACAAGGCAGTCCTTCGGGATCATGTACTTCATTCCTGCACTGCTGTCCTTCCCCTGGGCCACCACAAGGCTGCCATGCAGTGGCAGCTACCACTCTCTCTTCCCTAGATAGGAGATAGCCCCATCAAATGCATTCCCCGCCCTGGCCTATCTGTGTCCAGTGTCCTGGGACTCAGAGCACACACCAGGATTATCAAAAGGGCAAGGGTCTGTGCAGCCATTACACTATCAATCTTGCCTACAAGCAATTGTCTAATAACAAAATGAAGTTAAGTCATCAGCTCCATGGCGTGGTGAGCTGAGGCACCCCGTGTTACACCTGCGAGCCAGGTTCCAGAACAGACCAGGGTCATACGCATGGCTGTTTGTAGCAAGAAGGATAGAGCATCCCAAAGACAGCCCTCCTCCCTTGGGGATGGGGAAGCAGCATGAACTGCTGCTTGGCTGTCACCTAGTTTTTTATTTCTTTATTATTTATTTTAACTTTGTTGATTGGGTGGACCCACTGAGACAAACATCATTTTCCCCAGGTCGCCCCTGTAAAAGGGACATGTTTCAAACATATCCCTTTTTCAGGGGCGACATGGGGAGAAAAAATTACATTTCCATTAAATATAGTTCAATAGAGAAGTTACAGAGAGTTCAACTAGCTAATAACAATTTCAAACAAGGGTTCCTAAGTGCTTAGTTCTGGTAAATAGAGTATAAAAACACAGACAAGGGATGAGTATAGTGTACAATAATCATAGTTACAATTCAGTCATAATACATGCAGGTAGCATCATACAAGATCGGGCAATAGATAGGGAGTATGTTTTGAGGGAAAGACTTAGTATATTTTAAGCAAAGAGTTGCCTGTTGAAAGAGCGAAAAAGAGAGGTAAAGTGTGAGCGGAAGAGAGGGGGAGGAGTGATAGAGGCAGATTATGGTGGGGGGGGCACGAGTGGGTGCTGGGAGCATGCGGAGTCCTTATGCCATGCGTGATCACTATTGCATGCTTGCTGACCTCCGGGTAGGGGGAAAAGTGGGAGGCAACCATCTCAACCGGCATGATGAGGACAATGACACCGCAGGCTCCACACCACTGTCATCCATGGTACCCTCTGACCCATGGCAGTTCGGAAGAAGATGGGGGTAAGTCTGGGGTGCAGTGGGTGACAGGGTTATGGGCCACTGTCAGAAGAGGGATGGTTGGGAGGAAAGGCAGACAAATACAAGATAAAAAAAAGCTAAGTAACAAATGAATTTAGGAAGGCAATGTGGCCTGGTGGTTGAAGCACCTGATACTGAATCTGGAGACCTAAGGTTTGAATCCCACCATAGCCACTAACTCAGGACGTGGCCTTAAATAGTGCCATAAAACCTCACCTGGGCTTTAGTCCTCCTAGTTTTAAAATCAACTACAAGTAGAATCTCACTGAAAAGCAAAATGTCGCTGTTAGGTGAGCTGGGGTAAAGTGTTAAAAAATATCACCAGTATAGAAATACGTATATTAAAACCAAACTCTGTGGGGGAACTAGACTGGCCTCAGACTTGCCCCCTCTCCCCTATAACACCTTGGGTCATCCCCCTGTTGTCCTTCTCAGAATAAATTTGGCAATTGGCTCTAACTCACTCACATGTGCAGCTAGTCTTGCAAACTCTGTTTCAGGAGTGTACAGGTCCCAGCCTTCTAGTATGTTCGTATCAGCAGGTCTGAAGAAGAAAGGGTACATCAGGTCCAAGGGCCCCTGGGATGACAAGGCCTGCAGAAAAATACAAGAGAAGGACAGCTTAGACTTCATGGGCCCTCTTTCATGGTTCATTTGCTCCTAAAACAGTTTAACTCAGGATATAAGCAATTCAGTTTTACAACACTGTGTGACCTTAGCAGTTGTTTCAGGACACTGCTTTTGCCCATACGGAGTAAGTACCATGTGATTCTAAACTATAGCACGTGGGAGTAAAAGTAACGTTTGTTTAGTTTGGTTTTGTGCTGCTTTCGAAAGGAAAAACAACACACAATGTATCCGCTTTGCTTTGGACACTGGGGGTCGGAAGTAATGTGGCAAACTCAAGATCAGTAGTGGAGTTGGGATTCTCATACCAGGCTTGAAGAGGTTAATTAGCCAATAGTGATGTTCTCAACCCCCAAGGAACAACAGCAGGTGCTGCCAGCCTTCCTTGGAAAAACACTATCATAAGCTGATAAGTGAGGACATGCCTTCATGATATATAGTGTTATGCAAAATGCTACATGTAACAACTGTGCAAAGTATTTTTAGTTTTTTTTTTTTCATTATCATCTATGCCTCTATAAAGTATTTCAGCTGAGGCAGAAGGTCTAATGGAAACTGAAAATTACATTCTTCTAACCCCAGGAATCCTTCAATATGATTAACTGCAGCAGTCAACCTGCAGTGCTGAACTGCCTTGGAGAACTTGAGAACGGTATGCAAATTACGGAACATCTGTTGGCTTGTGCCACCATTCAAACTGCTGCCCATATCAACTGCTGCATTCTATAACGTTCAGATTTCTTTGTCCGCCTGCCTGTTAGGAAGCCTCGGAGATTGCTTCTCAGTGCTTTCGAAGAATCCTTTATTTTCGTGAAAATATAAGTATTCTGTGTTTATTTACCATTAGAACTACTGCCTTTACTTTCTGCTTTTAGGTAATGCTTATTTAGTTATAGTATTTAATAGTTTTTAACTCAGTTTTCGGTTCCTCAGCAGTTTTTTGAACCATCGAGGAACCGCATCTTTTCTGTCTTTATTTCCTGTTTTTTGTTAGTATTTTGTATAGGGACTCTTCGGAGCCCTTATCTAAGTCTTCAGTGAATTCTGAAGGTTTTGCGTTTTTTTCTCCGGTTTAAAAACTGACTGCATTACTAGGGGTAATTTCTTCCCTTACTTTGTATTAAATTAAAATTGCTGTTACAAGTCTAATTCTGTGCTTGTTTTGACTATATCTTTGGTTATGTTCGATAAGCCTAAAAAGAAAACATGGCCTACTGGTTTTAAAAACTGCACTAAGTATGGGGATATCTTTGCTAAAGGCAATAAACACGACCTGTGTTTGGCCTGCTTAGGCTCCTCACATTTTCAGGCTGACTGTGATATATGTAAGATTTTCCTGGCTAAAACCATGGAAAAGCACCTGGAACACCTTAAAAAGTGAATGGCTTCTACTCAGGAAGTGTGCGAGTCAGTTCTGGATTAACCGTCTTCTCCTTCAAAAGATAAAAATATGGAGACTAAAGCCTCTGACAAAGGTGAAAGTTTAAAAACAAAAAGAGCTGAGGAACTGGTTCCTGAACCATCTCCAGCCAAGAAAAAGGCTAAAAAGAAGCACACTGAATCTCCAGGTGAAAAGCCAAAGGAGCCCTCAGTGCAGAAACCAAGTATACCTTTGGCTGATGCTGTAGCTCAGGCCTTGCAGATTTTCCAGGCTTTACAGGGTTTGGTCCCGGTTCCACAACTTGCAGCTCTGGTTCCATTGGAACTGTGTTTGGTCCCGGCACCAGTTTGAACAACAGTTCAGAGACCAGTTCTGGTGTCCCAAGACCTCCTATACGAGGAATATGAGGAGGATGAGGAAGATGAGGCTGAGGAGGAATCCATTGAACTGGAGGTTTCTCCAGATCAGGAGTTTGAGTCTCCTCCCAGACTAATTTTCACACTTTACTTTCATAAAGCAGACAGTGGAGGCTATAGACATACCCACCAATGAGAGAGTGGAGGAGGAAGAAGAGGTGGATTTTTTTTTTATTATTAACTGGGTAAGGCCCACTAGGCACAAGTGTCTGTTTTCAGGGGTGACCCAGAAGCTTTAGGCTGGTTAAGTGGCTTGCTCAGAGTCACACGGT
Organism: Neoceratodus forsteri; assembly: GCA_016271365.2. Classification (NCBI taxonomy): domain Eukaryota; kingdom Metazoa; phylum Chordata; order Ceratodontiformes; family Ceratodontidae; genus Neoceratodus; species Neoceratodus forsteri. The sequence continues at coordinate 1,173,946,642 of CM057451.1, read as the reverse complement.
ATGCAAGTGGAGGTTGGGGGAATCAAACCCAGGTCTACTGAACCAAGCCCATTCACAGCTTGTTTCTCTAACCTCTAGGCTATACTGCCATTTTCTGGACATGATGGGTCTGGTTCCAACAAAAAGGCTTCTCCTGCCTATCCAGAAATCCTTAAAGAAACATGCCATGAAGGTGCTACAGACACCTAACTCAGTTCCACCAGTTGACAAAAAGGCTGTCAAGAAATATCAGCTGAATAGGTCAGGGACAGAATTTTTGTTTACACACCCTGACCATGAGTGGGTGGTGCAGGCGGCTGCCTGTGACACGGCAAGGGTGCCACCTGAAAAGGACTCAGGAAAACTGGACAGCATGGCAAAGAAGGGTTATCTGACTGCTTCTTTGGCTATGAGGCAAGCAAATTACATGGCATATGCGGCCAGGTATCAGAAATCCCTTTGGAATTCTGATGCCCCTGGCTGAGAAAGCACCACCTGCTATGGCTTCTGAAATGATTGGAACAGCCAGGTTGGGGTCAGAGGCCACCAAATACCAGTGTCATATGGCAGTGGACTCTAATGACACTGCAGCCAGATGGATGGCCCTAACAGTAGCACTAAGGAAGTCTGCTTGGCTCAGAACCACAAACCTGACCCTAGATACCCAGAATAAGGCTATTGACTTCACTTGTGAGAACAATTTCCCTATTTGGGGATAAGACTGAAGCTTATGTGAAGAAAGTGGATGAGTACAAGACCCCTTATAAGAGTAATGCTGCCAAAGAAAAGGCTTCAACCTCTTACAGGGCACAGGAAAAGGGAGGTAGAGGAAGGTCAGGTTACGGCAGACCTTTCTTCCAGGCCCAATCCACCTCTGTATATCAGCAACAGAGGGGATATTACAGGGGCAGGGACAGAAGGGGCTCCAGACGTGGTGACCTGGCTACTCAGGCTACAGCCCAAACAAAGCAGACTCCCTGATCTGCAGGTCAGGATCGCCTCCCCACTACCAGTAGGGGGCAGGCTGGCTCACTACTTCCCAGTGTGGAAAACAGTCACCACAGACAAGTGGGTCTTGGAGGTAGTGAGCCATGGTCTAGTCCTCAGCTTCAAATCCTTCCCCAAGCTAAGGTCAAAGTCCTTCAGACCAGCATCTATCGCAGAAAGGACACTCTTGGAAAAAGAGCTGTCAAATTTACTGGCAGCAAGGGCAGTGAAACCTATTACAGTTTTGCAGAAGGGGAAAAGGATTCTAATCAAGGTACTTCCTCACATTAGAAAAGAATGGGGAGTGGCAACCCATTTTAGATCTAAGAGCTCTGAACAAGCACTTAGCAAAGCCAAAGTTCCGGATGGTAACTCTGGCAATAATTCTCCCTACTCTTCTGGAAGGAGACTGGCTGGCATCCTTGGATCTCAAGGATGCTTACTTCCACATTCCAATCAGGGAATCTAACAGAAAATACCTCAGATTCAGACTTCATTCAGGGCATTACCAGTTCACAGCTTTGCCTTTCGGCTTGACCTCTGCTCCCAGGGCTTTCACAGAGTGCCTGGCAGTGGTAGCGGCACACTTGAGAAGACAGGGCATAACAGTGTTTCTTTATGTGGATGACTGGTTAGTTGTAAATCAATTTCCACAGCAGGTGAAAGACACCCTCAGGCTCACCCAGGAAACCCGGGAGCCATTAGAGCTGCTAATAAATGTTTAAAAATCTGTCTTCAGCCCACTCAGGTGCTGAACTTTATAGGGGCAGAGCTGGATACTTGACAGGGAAGGGCTTTGCTTCCTCAGGAAAGAGTAGACAATATTCTTCAGATTACAAACTATTTCACACTAAACAGGCTGTAGCCAGCAAGGCATTTCCTAAAGCTACTTGTGCACATGGAAGCAGCAACAGGAACAGTTCAGGGATGCAGATTCCAGATGAGGGACATCCAGTTCCATTTCAGAGGACATTGGTGTCAAAGAAGGGACTCTTTGGCAGAGCTAGTTCCAGTGTCAAGCGCAATGTTGCAGGCCCTGCAGTGGTGGAAAGACAGCAGCATCCTCAGGCTGGGGGTTCCATTCAGACCAGAGTCCCCTACCCTAGTACTCGCAACAGATACCTCCCTCCAAGCATGGGGAGCGCACCTGGAACAGCATACAGTGCATGGCACATGGTCCCCAACAGAATCACTGCTACACATAAACCTGTTGGTGCTCAGAGCAGTACTTCTAGCACTCCAGTACTTCACCACCCTGGTAAGGGACAAGGTGGTACAAGTTGGAACAGACAATACCACCACTATGTACTACATCAACAAGCAGGGGGGCACAAGGTCCGACCTCTTGTGCACATAAGCATTGAAGATACGGAGGTTGACCTATTCCTTGCAGGTGTCCCTGGTGGCCATCCCTCTCCCAGGGAAAGACAATACTCTGGCCGATGCTCTCAATAGAATCAATAAAAACCACCACGAGTGGTCCCTCAACAGACAAGTGCTGGAAGTGGTGTTATGAAGATGGGGAACTCCAGAGACAGACCTCTTCACCTCAGAAGAGAACCACCAGCTATCTAAATGCTGCTGCAGGCCTCCAGTGAAAGGCACAGTACCTCTGGATGCACTGGTGTTGGACTGTACAGGGATGCACCTTTATGCATTCCCTCCTTTCCCATTAGTTCTCAAAGTCCTGATAAAACTCTTGTCTCAACCAACGACCATGATACTGACAGCCCCGGACTGGGCCAGACAGCCATGGGACTCCCTACTTCTCTCCCTATCAGTAGCCCAACCAGTATACCTCCCTCAGAGGCATGACCTCCTGACTTCCTCACAGAGAAGGATCCTGTTTCTGAACCTCAGGTCACTCAGGCTCAAGGCCTGGCTCTTGAAGACCTAAAGCATGCTAACCTGCAACTCTCTGAGAGTGTTCGGAGGGTGATTATGGGCTCCAGGAGGCCTTCTACAAAGAGAACCTATGCTGCAAAATGGAAAAGGTTCTCTTGCTGGTGTGGCACTAATGGTTTAGCACCTTCACAGTCAGGGTTACCAGTCCTGCTGGACTACCTCACCCACTTTCACTCTCTGGACCTGCAGCACAGAACCCTTAAGGTCCAGCTGGCATCAGTTTCAGTCTATTTGTTGACTGATAAGGGTACTTTGTTAGCTGCCAATCCTATTTTCAAGAAATTCTTCAAATGGTTGGCCTATCTGCACCCACCTCATAGGGAACTGGTGCCTACTTGGGACCTTAATGTCTGCATTTCCAAGGTCATGGGACCCCCTTTCGAACCCATGGCTTCAGCACATCTCAGATTCATCACCTGGAAGACTGTATTCCTAGTGACCATCACCTCAACTAGATGGATAAGTGAGCTGCAAGCTTTGTGTATAGAACAAGACTCTATCTCCTTTCACAGAAACAAACGGGAGGCAATATAGCGCAGTGGTTTAAGGCTCTGAGCTGCAAATTTAGAGACCTGGGTTTGAATCCTACAGCCCCCACTTGCATAGTGCATGACCCTGAGCAAGTCATATAACTTCCCTGTGCTCCCAGGTTGCACCAGTGAACAAGCTTTCAGCTTAGTATGCTACTCCTGGTTAAACAACTGGGAAAAAAAAGTCTTCAGGACCAATAGGATATTACTTCCTAAAGTGGTCTCAGATTTTCATCTAAACCAGACCAATACTCAGCCAGATTTCTTCACTGATCACTCTATGTCAGGGGAGCGGAGGCTCCATAGCCTGGATATTAAGAGAACTCTTGGGTACTAACTAGACTACACTAAAGCCCATAGGCAGGACAGGCAGCAGCTGTTCCTAACTTATGGGGATGTGAAAAAGGGGAAACCAGCTACTAAAAAAAACATTTCACAGTGAACAGTAGCATGAATTCAGTTCTGCTACAGCAAAGCTGGCAGACAGACCCCAGTAGGCTTAAAGATCAAGCTAGTGTACTTCCTAAAACTAATATTAAATTTTAAAAGCAGCCAACCATTACCTTTTGTATCCAAGGTACTTTTTCTTTTCCCTTTGTTTAATAAGATTATTCACCTGATGTTAGTAGGTGGACGTGTGGAACAGCTCTTAGCCTGGCGCTGACATATCTAACTCCACTGCCCCACACTACTTCATCAGCATTGAGACCTCACCGACTGTGACATCACTGCTGCTTAGAAACAGCATGTGAGTGACTGCCAGGGTATTCACCTGTGATGTCACAGTCAGTGGGATTACAATGCTGATGATGTAGTGTGGGGCAGTAAAGTTAGATATGTCAGTTGCCAGGATAAGAGCTGTTTCACACATCCAGCACAATAGTATCACATAGAAGACTTTGTGATGAGCAAAAGGAAAAAAGGAAAACACCTCAGAAATAAAAAGATAGTACTGACTACTACTTAACATTTCTATTATTTTCCTGTCTGCCTGATTTGGCTCCTCTAGATCTTTAAAGGCTCATTCTAAAAGGGGTACAGCTGTTACTGTAGCAGCTGTCAGGGATATTCCCCCGTTGGAACTCTGTAAAGCAGCAACATAGAGGATGGTACACACCTTTACAAAGTATTACAGTTTGGACATCCAGTCCAGGAGTGATGCCAAGCTTGGCAGAGCAGTCCTACAGAGAATGTTTCCTAAGTGAAGTTCTGTGCCCACCTCCAAAGGTACTGCTTCGTAATGTGCTACAATTAATCATATTGAAGAATTCCTGGGGTTAGAAGAAACAAGCATTTGTCAATGCCGAACGTTCGCTTGCAGGTATCTGCAGTGGTGTTTGTATGGTGCTTTACCCTATGCCCTGTGCGATTGCTGGTATTTGCACAATAAATTTTCAGCATGACCTTTTTGTTACCCCCATTGTGCGCCACATAGGCGGAAACACGTTTTGGGCAGGATGTGAAAAATGACAGCTGTACTGCTCATAAGGAAGTGTGGTAAAATGGCAATGTTGAAAATTCGCAAACCTACGAGTGTGCATGGGAACTGTGCAATGCACGCTCATAAAACAGTCATTGTCAGGAATTTTTTCACCAAATTGTTAACATTGGCATTTTAAAACCTCTGCTAATGAACAGTGTCACTGTGATTGTCTTACTGTGCGCCATACATTGATTTTGCACACCGACTGCGCCATTGTGCACAGCGTGGGTGGAAACATGTTTTGGGCAGGATGTGAAAAATGACAGCTGTACTGCTCATAAGGAGGTGTGGTAAAATGGCAACGTTGAAAATCTGGAGTGAAATATTGAAAATTTGCAAACTTACGAGCGTGCGTAGGAACTGCACAACCCACGCTCGTGAAACAGTTATTTTTAGAAATTTGTTCTTCAGATTTTCAACACAGCCATTTTAAGATCTCTGCTCATGAACAGCGACACTGTGATTTTCTTAATGTGTCCCACACACACTGAGTTCACACAGCGACTGTGCCTTTGTGTGCTACATGGGCGGAAACACATTTTGGGCAAGATGTGAAAATTGACAGCTGTACTGCTCATGAGGAGGTGTGGTAAAATGGCAATGTTGAAAATCTGGAGTGCAAATATTGAAAATTTGCAAACATACGAGTGTGCGTAAGAACTGCGCAATGCACGCTCATCAAACAGTCAATTTTAGGAATTTTTTCACCAAATTTTTAACATAGCCATTTTAAGACCTCTGCTCATGAACATGGTGTCACTGTGATTTTCTTAATGTGTCCCATATATTGATTTCGCACACTGACTGCGCCATTGTGCACTACATGGGTGAAAACATGTTTTGGGTGAGATGTGAAAAATGACAGCTGTACTGCTCATAAGAAGGTGTGGTAAAATGGCAATGTTGAAAATCTGGAGTGGAAATATTGAAAATTCGCAAACCTACAAACATGCGTAGGAACTGCGCAACGCACGCTCATAAAACAGTCATTTTTAGGAATTTTTTCACCAAATTTTCAACATAGCCATTTTAAGACCTCTGCTAATGAACAGTGTCACCATGATTTTCTTAATGTGTCCCATACATTGATTTCGCACACCAACTGCGCGATTGTGCACTACATGAGAGGAAACACATTTTGGGCAGGATGTGAAAAATGACAGCTATACTGCTCATAAGGAGGTGTGGTAAAATGGCAATGTTGAAAATCTGGAGTGAAAATATTGAAAATTCGCAAACTTATGAGCCTGCATAGGAACTGCATAGCATGCGCCTAGTAAAACAGTCATTTTTGGAATTTTGCCAAATTTTCAACATGGGATTTGGGGACCCCTTCTTGCATGAATGATGTCACTGTCATGGCGTTGTAAGACCCCAAAGGTGATTTCGTGCAGTGACTGCGAAATCACCCTTCAGGCCTGAATAACGCCATGACAGTGACATCATTCATGAGAAGGGGTCCCAAAAACCCCATGTTGAAAATTTGGTGCAAAAATTCCAAAAAATGCCTGAGATATGCAATAAAGTTGAAACCCACCTATCTAGCCCATTATACAGCTTAGCGGCATTTCCTCAGTTCGCGGTCGGCTTTGAAGAGTACAGATGTGTTCCCGGTCCACCGAAGATCGTCACGCTGAGCCCCAGAGGTAAGTATGGGGTGAGGGGGTGTGGGGGGGCTGGGTGCACAGTGGGTGGAGTCTTGGATTGTGTGAGGGGACTGGGAGACTCGTGGGACCGTTTTTCTTTACAGGTTTAAAAAACAGGACTTAGTGGGACGTTTGCCATGCTGGCAGAAGATGGCTGGGGGCCGAGGCCCAGCGGGGATTGGGCACCCTGGTAAGCAAACTACGTGGGGGGCGAGGGGCCCGTGAGGATTAGGCACCCCATTGACAAACAACGTTTGCCACGCTGGGGTGGGCTCCCCAGCGTGGCACCAAAACTTTGGGCGGCGTGGCGGGGCGGCGTGGATTAGGCGCTCGGTATGACAGTGGTGGTTTTCTTTGAAGCAGAAGACCACCACTGTCATACAGAGCTCCCACACCCATTGGTGCAGGACCGCCATGCCTGCTCAATGGAGCACTGGATTGCAAGGGAGAGGCAAACCTCCAAAGTGTGCTACTCTCCCAAAATGTTCCTTGCGCATGTGCGCAAGCGTGCGTAAAAATGACTCACCTTAGTAGTCTTGTTTCTTCCAAGGTATTTTTCAACATAATTAACGCTCCCTCCCTACCTCCCCTTCCAGAACCAGTTGAACTCTGTTGTTATGGCCATTTCTGTTTTTTTTTAGTTTTCAAAATCAAATGGCTCTTTGTTTCCTTAGTTAGTCCTATTTGATATTGCCAGGGGATAGGCAAAAGGGGATTTGTTGTTAACTGTCTTTTATCTTATGAGGTTAGCTTAGTTTAGAAGTTTCTCCAAGCAGGCTCCAAGGAAATCTGAGCATTATAGGACGCAGCAGTTGGTAAACTGAGGGGCAGCAGTTTGAATGGCAGTATGAGCCAATAACTGTTCCATCATTTGCATAGCATTCTTAAGTTATCTGAGGCAATTCAACACTGGATGCTGACTACTACAGTTAATCATACTGAAGAATACCTTGGAAGAAACAAGATTACTAAGGTGAGTAGTGTTTTCTTCTGTGGCCCAGCTTCAGGGGACTTGACTGAGAATGGCTTACATGTAAGACGTCCTTTGTACTTAGAGTACAAACAGGGTGAGTGGGGGACTGCAACAGTTCCTATCCTGTAAAGGTCCTTTGTTTTGGGTAAACTTCAAAGGGCTAGGCCCCTTTTTATCCAAAAAAGCTATGTTTTGTCCATAAACACGTGACTGGTCCAGTGAGACAGTACCCTGCGAAGTAGTCCACCAGAATAACTAAAGCGACCAAGCTTCAATCCTCAAAACCAGTTTGGACCCGCTCTTGGAAGAGCTGGTCCCCAGAGATCAAAGGCAGGTCTAAGGTGTGATGTCAGAAAGGCCTGTTCTACAATGGGGGTATAGTGGCTGGCCAGTCAAAGGCATTTCTGTTACATGTTTGCAATGAGAATGCAGGGGTGTCTAGGGTTTTGAACTTGTAACATTACATGTTTGAGTCTGCCATAGCTCACAAGTTCCCAGTTGTGTGTGTGTGTGTGTGTGCATGTGTGGGGGTGGGGGATAAACGTTTTCTACTGATAAATTTTGTTAGCTTCGAGTTAGGTTTTCGTGTTTGAGCTGTATCTTTTCATATCCGTTCATTTTTATCTGTAGACTACTGTGTTCCACAAAGTTTTAAGTGTGTATAATTCTGTAACATATGTAAATATTGTGGGGTATTAAACATTATTTTTATATACTACGTGCTTTCTGTGACTGAATAATTTAAGGCATAGATACCCAGGGGTAAATTGGCAATGTATGTGATCCGTTTCCGAAAAGACAGGCTACAAAGTTATCGTATCTAAAGCTAAGTGTTCTCAGCTGTGGCAAAAGGGGTGTGTCTGTTGCTTTCCATTTGGGAAAGAGTGCAATACTGTATGTGCAGTGGCTCTAGTGGGATTCAAACCTAGTGATACCCCAAGTGAGAGTCTGACTGGGTGGTGGCGGCATACCACGGTAACCACTCAGGCATCTGAAGGGTTGTGGAAATGGGTAACAGTGCAGACTGAGTTCTATTAGAGAACCATTCCGTAACAATACTTTACACAGGAGAGATTTTAAACCAAGTCCTTCTAGCTTCCAAAGCAGAACTCTGCCAGCAAGCTAAAGAAGAACTTCCCATGTCTAGCAATTAGGAATCTGTAATATTGGAAAGGGATTACTATTAACAAATGATAAAATAAAACATGACATCTCCACTCTCCCTCCAACTAAAGCAAAGCAGTCCACCTAACCTGGCAACTGACACTCAATACGAGGAGTCCAGTCCATGGTCTGGCACTGGGTTGTGTGTGTAATACCCACCTACTGCCTTTCACAGGAAGAGATTTGAACCCACAGCCTTCCAGCTCAAAATGAGACCTTTACTGGTCAGCTGAAGTGTCAGTAACTCAGCAAGTTGCATGCTCATCTCTGAGCCTGGAAGATTGGAAAGTTGTGGGTTCTAGCCCCACACCAGGAACTTGGGATGAAATCCTAATACTGGCACTGTAGCGCAGCATGATGGGGGTGCTACACACCTGAGGTGCCATATTTCAGATGAGATATGAAACCAAGGTCTCATCTGCCTGTCCTAGTGATTGTTTAGGTGGATGCTTAAGATCCCATGGCACTTCTTGAAATAAGTAGAAGAATTAGGGACCTAGGGATTGGCAAGAGGCACACGTGGTGTCAATCCATAAGGGGGGTCGAGGGAAGTACCAGGTAACTATAGACCCATCAGTTTGACCTCGGTGGTGGGAAAATTAATGGAGAGTATACTAAAGGAACGATTGGGGTGTACTTGGAGGAGGTGGGAGGTCTGGATAGTCGGCAACATGGGTTTGTGCCAGGTAGATCATGTCAAACCAATCTTGTGGAGTTCTACGAATGGATAACATCAGAACTGGACAGGGGGAAAGCCTGTGGATGTATTATTCTTGGACTTCAGCAAGGCGTTTGACTCTGTCCCCCACAATGGTCTGGTGGAGAAACTGATGGGGTTAGGAGTACGCCCTTTGATGGTCAGATGGATTGAAAACTGGCTAGCTGGATGCACCCAGACAGTAGTGGTCTGTGGGGAGCACTCGAACCTTAGAGAGGTTGGTAGTGGGGTACCGCAGGGCTCGGTCCTAGGTCCGATCCTGTTTAATGCATACATATCGGACATTAGAGAGGGTATAGGGTGTGAAATGAGTCTCTTCACGGATGACTCCAAGATGGGAGCAGTAGTTGAGGGAGAAGAGGGGAGGTTGGCCCTGCAAGGGGACCTGGACACCCTGGAAAGCGGGGCTCACACATGGAAATTAAATTTCAATATCACCAAGTGCAAGGTGTTGCATCTTGGTCGGGGGAAACCCTAAACACAGGTACACCCTGGGAGGGGAGGCGCTGGAGGTCTCAATAGGGGAAAAAGACCTAGGGGTCATGGTGGATGCATGTATGAATAACTCTGAGCTGTGCAGGAGAGCGGCTAGCAAGGCAAACAGGATATTGGGATGCATCGTAAGGGGGATCACCTCTAGGAGCAAGGAAGTGATTCTGCCACTGTACAATGGGCTGGTTAGACCACACCTTGAGTACTGTGTACAGTACTGGAGACCACACTTGAAGAGGGACATACAGCTCCGGGAGAGGGTACAGAGGAGGGCAACTAAGATGATACGAGGGCTAGGGGATTTGACGTATGAGAACAGACTTGAGGAGCTCTGCCTGTTTTCATTGGAGGAGAGGAGAGACAGGGGGGACATGATTGAGGTCTTCAAGTACCTCAAGGGAATAAATAGGGTAAACATAGAGGGGATCTTTAGACTAAAGCAGGGAGGTATCATCAGAGGGCATGGTTTGAAGTTGGAAGGTGGAAGGGTGAGGGGGGAAAAGAGGAGGAGGTTTTTCACTGAGAGGGTGGTGGACCCTTGGAATGCACTGCCTGGAGAGCTGATTCAGAGATCCACAGTGGATGGCTTCAAGAGAGGGTGGGACAGACACAGAAAGTGGATGTATCAGATGATGGCCTGTCCCAGGGGGGTGGGGATGGATGATAGGGGGTTTCTGGAGCACAAGGGTTTGGAGGGCCTCGGCACCCAACTAAGGATCTAGGGTTCAAGCAGACTCGATAGACCGTAAGGCCTAATCTGCTGGCAAATAGTATGTTAGTATGTAATTACCCTGGGGTCCTGGCCACATTCCCTCATTCACTAAAATACCACCAACAGCCTAATCTGGTTCAATTTCAGTTGGTTTCCATCAGAAGTCTCCCTTCCCAGGATGAGGCTGAAAACAGGCCAAATTGCCTAGCCCTCCTTGCTCAAACAGCAAAAATGAAATAAACAAGTAAAGTAACTTCTCCCTTTTCATAGGCTCGCTAATCTTGCTATTAAGAATTTCTACTGTACTGTATCAAAATTGTTTCCCTTATTAGAATAGAACATGGCAGTTTCAGGGTTATGGGTAGAAATTATCAGATACTCTGTCATCATTTACATAGACACATAAATACATAGATGTTGCCATCAGATAAGGTCCTTTGGCCCACCTAGTCTGCCCATTTATGCACTTAACTGTGCTTCTTCAAGCTTCTCTGGAACTAGGCTGTCCACTTCCCCCAACTACCAGGATCCCCCTATAGAAACATAGAATTTGACAGCAGATAAGGACCGCTTGGCCCACCCAGTCTGCCAATTTCCCTACCTACTGGATAAGCTGCAGATCCTAGTTAACCAGCAGCCTACTTCTTCCTACCCTCAACCCCTAGAATTGCCTTATAACTGTCACATGCATGCTTGAATTCCACCACTGTTTTTGACTCCACAACCTCCTCCAGAAGGCCATCCATGCATCCACAAACCGCCTCATGCGAAAAATACTCCTTAAATTATTTCTGAGTTGCTCCCCATCTTCAAATTGTGCCTCTGTTCTTGCACACTCTGTTTTTGAAAGATGCTACCTCTTGGACTTTGTTGATTCCCTTGAGGTACTTGAACGTTTCTATCATGTCCACCCTCTCCCTCCTTTCCTCGAGGCTATACATATTAAGCTCCTTAAGTCTCTCTTCATATGTCTTCTGGTGCAGACCCTGCACCATTTTAGTTGCCCTCCTCTTCCAGCTTCCATCCTGTCTATGTCTTTGAGGAGATTGGGTCTCCAGAACTACACGCAGTACTCCAGAAGGGGTCTGACCAGCTGTCTGTACAGAGGGATAATAACTTCCTGTTTTCTACTAGTGATGCCTCTCCCTATGCATCCCAGTATCCCCCCAGCCCTCCTTGCTGCCCTCTCACATTGCTTGCCCACCTTTAGGTCATCTGATATGACTACCCCCAGGTCCCTTTCCATTTTTGTTGTTGTTAGTATCTCACCCCCCATTGTGTACTCTTCCTCTGGGTTTTTGTTTCCCAGGTGCATTACCTTGCACTTCTTAGCAATGAATCTATGCTTCATACATTTGACCATTCCTCTAACCTTGCCAAGTTCCTTCTCATCCTTTCCACCCACCTTGTGCATCAAGTCTGTTGCAGATCTTTGTGTCATCTGCAAAAGAAATACATTTCCTTCCAGTCCCTCTGCAATGTATAAACATAAAGACATTGAAGAGGACCAGTCCCAATACTGAACCCTGCGGTACCCCACTAGTAACCCCCCTTTCTTCAGAATGGACTCCATTTACTGTTACTGTCTGTGTCTTATTCGCCAGCCAATTCTTTACCCAGACTGTCATCTTGGGACCCACTCCCAGGCTGGCTAACTTGTATATTAATCTTTTTGTGGGACTGTGCAAATGCTTGTTAAAGTCTAGGTAGGCCATGTCCACAGCCCCTCCCTGATCTACTACTTTGGTCACCCAGTCAAAGAAATCTATCAGATTTGTCTGGCATGACCTTCCCACTGTGAATCCATGCTGCCTTGGGTCCTGTGCCCCTCTAGCCTCTAGATACTCAACAATTCTTTCCTTCAGAAGTGATTCCATCACTTTCCCTACCACTGAGGTTAAACTAACAGGTCTGTAGTTTCCTGCTTCTGCCTTGCTCCCACTTTTGTGAAGGGGAATCACATCTGCCCTCCTCCAGTTCTCGGATACCACCCCATCCTCCCATGATTTGTTGAAGAGGGTAGTCAGTGGTGTCACTAGTTCTACCCTTAGTTCTTTTAATATTCTGGGATGAATCCCATCAGGCCCCATTGCTTTGTCCCCCTTCAGTTTTAAGAGTTCTTTCAGAACCCTTTCTTCTGTAAATGGACTGGTATCAACTTCTGTATACAGAGTGTTTCTACTGTTTGTTTTAGGTACCTCCCTCTTCTTTTGTAAATACTGAGCAAAATATTTGTTTAGTATCTCTGCCTTTTCACAGTCACCCTCTGCCACCCTCCCTCCCTTTATTAAGCCTCACTATCCCTCCCTTGGTCTTCCTTCGCTTCCTGATGTACCTTCTTGTCCTTATAGGACCTCCTTGTGAATGAGCTTGCTCAATGGCGTTTTCCTGCAATAAACTTGAACTTGAACCTATAAAAGGTTTTATCCCCCTTCTTAACTGAATTCGCTATCTTTTCCTCGGTTTGGGCCTTTGCTGTTCTGACTGCCTTCCCAGCTTCTTTTTGCTTTAACTGATACAGTTCCCTGTCCTGCTCCTTCTGTGATTCCTTGTACTTTCTGAATGCTTTCCTTTTCTCTTGAACCTTCACTGTTACTTCCTTTGAGAATCATAGTGGTTTCTTACATCGTTTCGTTTTGTTCATTTGCTTCACACAAAGGCTTGTTACCTCTGTGATGGCAGTTTTTATTATTCCCCATTGTTCTTCCACCCCTCCTTCCTGCCCATTTGCTAGTGCATTCCTTAGGCACTCACCCATTTTGGCAAAGTCAGCCTTCAAAACGTCCAGTACTTTTGCCTTTGTATGGCTTGACTCTACAGCTGTGTTTATTGTGAACCATACTGTTCGATGGTCGCTAGTTCCCAGATGGCTACCCACTTCTACATCTGTAATCCTCTCTCCATCTCCATTTGAGAGAACCAAGTCTAAGATTGCATCCTCTCGAAGGCATGCCCCCTGTAGGGCACCTAAAATAACCCCACTCTTCAAAGTGGCTGCTGCAACTGCAATCCAGTTAACATCTATGCCTAGCCCATGTATTCTTAAATCCTGTAATTGTTTCCACTCCCACCACCTCCTCTGGCAGGCTGTTCCATTTGTCCACCACCCTCTCTGTGAATAAGTACTTCCTCACATTTCCTCTGAACCTTTCTCTCCCTCCAGTTTATTCCCATCTCCTTTAGTCCTGAAGCATCTTTTTCTTTTAAAAACTGCACCCTGTTCCTCCATGTGAGGTATTTATATGTCTCAATCATACCCCCCCATCTCTCTTCCAAGAAGTACACATTTAAGTCTTGCAGCCTGCCCTCATAGGGTTTGTGATGTAATCCTTACGATCTTGGTTGCCCTCCTCTGAATTGCATCCACCATGAGGGTTTCTGGAGACACTCAGAGATTATGAATTTGGGACAGAACAGGTAATACAGATATTATGAGCTCTACATCAGGGAATGATGGATTTTTAATTCTGGCGTGAATACTGGCTATATTCTCCTGACCAAAATTCCATGCCTCAAATTGCAAATACTCAAGGTACCAGAGTACCCTGCGAAAAGAGGACTATTCTATTTTCAGCTGGGGAAGGGGTGACAGATGGAAACCAACTGAAACTGAAGCACATTAAGTTATTGGTGGTATTTTTAATTAATGCGGGCAATCTGGCCAGAACACTGAGGTAATTCCCCTACTCTTAAGGTGACATGGGATTCACCTGAAAAACCATCAGAACAGGCTGCTGGGACATCATTTTAACATCTCATCTGAAAGACGGCACCTCAGGAGTGCAGTACCCCCCTCATGCTATGCAAAAGTGCCAGTACTGGGATTTACCCCAAGTTCCTGGTGTAGGAATATAACCTTTTAGCCCCAGAGGTGAGTCCTCACACTGTAGAGCAGTGTGGTCTAATGGTTAGAGCACCAGCTTGGAAATCAGGAGGTCATAGGTTCAAAGCTCAGCAGCCTCAAATGCTTACTGTGTGACCTTGAGTTAGTCACTTAATCTCTCACTGGTCCAGTCTGTCCAGTCATGGAAGCAGGCAGAAGCAGGACCCAACTGTGTGACAGGGAGCTCCTGCCACTCTTGAGGACTGACCTTTTCTTAAATCTGTTGCAACAGTTCTTCTATTTCTTAGCCTAATCTGTTCCTTTACAATTTCTAGTCCATAAGATTGGCCACCTATGGGCACCCACTTCCCTTTCTTGTCTATGCTATAGTGACCTCTTTAATTTTCCTTTTCCCTTTCAGGTCCTCATACAGGGAGGTTATTGTTGTGACCTCCGAGCTGATGTAACACAACAGGGTATGTTTCTCGTTGTTGGATTTAGTATGCAATAGCACTATGTCATAAAATACACTGATGTATATACCTTATGTGTATGAAACCTGTAAATGTTGAAAATACCATGGCACTAGGTGTTTTTGATAAAGATAAAAAGTTACTAGGGGACTGTATGATACAAAATAAGTTAGTTGTGGTATTTAAAATGCATGTAAATTGCTGTAAGTTGAACAAGTTTGAAATTTCATTATGATTTACATATATCCCACGATGCATTGCCTTATGGAAGTGTGCATAATGTTGTGTTTTTTTTTAAACTTGGCTTATTGCCAATCCCCTTTGGGTAACTCTTGTTTCAGTGCTTCTGCACTGAGGTTCTTTGTCTTTAGCTTTTTTTTTTTTTTTTTTGAGCCCCCACCACCCAATCAAACAAGGCCCACATAGGGGAGGCTAAATCTCAACTACACAATTAGATCAGAGGTCAGTGTCAGTAGGTGCTGACAAGTGCAGAGAAAGGGCATGACTAGTCTGGTGCTGAAAACTGATGTATTGAGAAAGGGATATGCCATTGCTGAAGGTAACGTGCTATATTTTGAATAAACATCATGCAGAGATTGTGTGTTGAACCTGAGGTTCAGTGTCTGGTCTATCTGTTATCCCACAACCCCTCTACAGACTGGAAACAAGATGTTGCTTCTCAGCTGGGCTAACCTGGGTAGATAAGTTGTGAACTAAAAAATCACGTTGGTTTCCAGGGTCTGCTAAATCTCAACCATTTTCCTCACACAAAAACAAAACAGAAAAGGGACGACACAAATTCAAGTCACGTTCTCGCCATTCTACTCTGAGGCAGCCATTTCCCTTGGGTGCATAAGTGGCAGTGTCGGCTGTTTTTTCACTATTGATGAGGGACGATACAGCACTGGGACTGATTCCTGTGTCTCCAACCCCCCCCCCCGCCTATAGGGGATGTTTCGAATGAACAGTTTGGTTGATGGACAGCACTCATGAGTAAGGATGTAAATCTGTCATGGAGGTCACGGAAAATGTGACATTCAGGTGCCTCCATGGCTTTTGCCTTTTTTGCCAGTTTCTGTTTTGCGCATGTGCAGTAGTGCACTGTCTGTCTGGAATGCGCATGCGCGAGTGGCGTAGCGCTCTAGATCCTCAGAAATGGCCTCTACGCAGGCGCTCACATATTGGTGCCATCTTCTCTGCTCATGCAGCAGTTTTCAACGGAAGCACAACCAGGATTCGTGGGGGCTTCTCCGGTCATCAAATCAAGTAAAAACGCGATCGGACGACATTCTGACTGCCTGCATTTGAGGGAGGATTGCTGGTGGCCTGCAGGGGGAGGTAACAGACAGACCAGTGAAGTGTTGAATTGGGGAGGACAAAAAGAGTGAACATGTGGGCCTAGAAAGTGAACTTGAGGAGAGTTCAGTCTGAGAAAGAGCCAAATAGTGAACTTGTGGAGGAAGTGACCCTGCAAAAGCTGAAGGCAGAGGCACAGAATAAAAGCTATCTTCTTGTATCCCTGTATCTGTATTTGAGGGAGGATTTGTTTGTGTGAATGTAAGAAAGCCACAGGCAGCAGCTAAACTGAATTCCTGTACTGGGGCGAGTGAAACGGTGAGCTGTTGCTTGTGTTTTGCATTGAAACTGCTAAAGGGAGAAGGAATAAAATAAAAAGAACTTCTGTTGGACAGCACTGCTCAAACAGCACGTCAAGAAAGCACATCAGTTGAGTGGGTGGGTGCTCTGGATTAATCTCATGCTGCTAAAAGAAGCACTTTTAGGCAAAGGGCAGGGAGTTTAGAGGCTTTAGAGTGCAAAATATGCAGTAGAAAATGTTTGGCTGTTGGAACAGCAGGTGAAGAGCATCGGTTCTTGAAGAGAGGTGGAGAGCAAGAATTTCCACAGAGAGATACCCCCACCATATTTCATCCTGCCAGGGTCTGGAGAAAAAGTAAACTTTGTGCAGGCCTTAACCCGCCTTGCATTAACCTGTAGCAGGATCTCAGTGCTGGAGCAACGGACTGGTGCAGGAACCTGACTAGGGACAGAAGAGAAGGCCTACAGTGAAAGTAAGATAAGGTCACTTCTTATAATAACAGGTGTGTGTGTGTGTGTGTGTGGTGGGGGGGGGAGGGTAGACACTGTACAGTTAATTGGATTTTCTAAGCAGCAACCCAAGCTTGTTTGACAAAAAAAAAATGTAGTTCTTGAGTATTGTCCGGGCCACACCATATGTTGCTGCCACCTGGCTCTCTGTGTGAGCCAGACACCCAAGAGGGGTTGATGTGCTGCCCTGCCACCGAGACTGACAGAGAGCTAAGTGAACTCCCGCAGCAGTGTAATGTGGGCCTGGGTCACTCAGATCCATGGTGGTGTGGGGGGGTGTATGCTGCTGCCTAGACAGTGCAGCTTAAATGAAGACATTTAAGTGACAGCGAACTGAGGTGGCATGCATGGCAGGGTGGGTTTTGCTGAGCTGGGGTTTTGCTGCTCCCTTTTCCTCCCGTAACTTATAGTCAGTATTAGGATTCTTTGCTCCATGTGCTCCTATGCTCACCACCTTGCCCTTTTTGTTATTAAATTTTAACTGCCATACTTTTGACCACCTCTCCAATGTACTCTGCTCCTCCTTCATAAGTTTGACAGTCGCGTTATCACTATCTACCCAGCCGCTGATCCTAGTATAACCTGGGAAGAGATGTATCTTGCCCTATAGCCGTATCCCTACATCATGGATGAAGATGTTGAAGAGGACTGGTTCCAAGACCAAATCCTGTGGCACCCCACTAGTGACCCCGTCTGAGAACTCCCGATTTATTACCACTATCTGGGTCCTGCAACTTAACCAATTTCCCACCCACCTAGTAATTTTGTCCCCCTACCCTAAGGTCCTTCATCTTCTAAACCAGCTGTTTATGATGGACGGAATCAAGGGCAAGTCAGGGTACAACATGTCCACTGCCTGTGCTTTATCCACTGTCTTCGCAGCCCAATTGAAGAAATCTGTTGGGTATGTCTGACATGCCCCCCATGAACACATACTGTCATGGAAACATAGAATTTGACAGCAGATAAGGACCACTTGGCCCGTTCAGTCTTCCCATTTCTACCTACCTACACTATTACTTCAGACTGTGCACAATCTACAGCTTTCTCCCTCATACATACTATTTGCCAGCAGATTAGGCCTTACGGTCTATCGAGTCTGCTTGAACCTTAGATCCTTAGTTGGGTGCCGAGGCCCTCCCATCCCTTGTGCTCCAGAAACCCCTATCATCCATCCCCACCCCCCTGGGACAGGCCATCATCTGATACATCCACTTTCTGTGTCTGTCCCACCCTCTCTTGAAGCCCTCCACTGTGGATCTCTGAACCAGCTCATCAGGCAGTGCATTCCAAGGGTCCACCACCCTCTCAGTGAAAAACCTCCTCCTCTTTTCCCCCTCACCCTTCCACCTTCCAACTTCAAACCATGCCCTCTGGTGATACCTCCCTGCTTTAGTCTAAAGATCCCCTCCATGTTTACCTCTATTTATTCCCTTGAGGTACTTGAAGACCTCAATCATGTCCCCCTGTCTCTCCTCTCCTCCAATGAAAACAGGCAGAGCTCCTCAAGTCTGTCCTCATACGTCAAATCCCCTAGCCCTCGTATCATCTTAGTTGCCCTCCTCTGTATCCTCTCCAGGAGCTGTATGTCCCTCTTCAAGTGTGGTCTCCAGTACTGTACACAGTACTCAAGGTGTGGTCTAACCAGTCCATTGTACAGCGGCAGAATCACTTCCTTGCTCCTAGAGGTGATCCCCCTTACGATGCATCTCAATATCCTGTTTGCCTTGCCGCCTCCCTGCACTGCTCAGAGTTATTCATACATGCATCCACCATGACCCCTAGGTCTTTTCCCCTATTGAGGCCTCCAGCCTCCCTCCCAGGGTGTACCTGTGTTTAGGTTTTCCCGACCAAGATGCAACACCTTGCACTTGGTGATATTGAAATTTAATTTCCATGTGTGAGCCCAGCTTTCCAGGGTGTCCAGGTCCTTTGCAGGGCCAACATCCCTCTTCTCCTCAACTACTGCTCCCATCTTGGAGTCATCCATGAAGAGACTCATTTCACCCTATACCCTCCCTGATGTCCAATATGTATGCATTAAACAGGATCGGACCTAGGACCCGAGCCCTCATGGTACCCCACTACCAACCTCTCTAAGGTTCGAGAGCTCCCACAGACCACTACTCTCTGGGTGCATCCAGCTAGCCAGTTTTCAATCCATCTGACCATCAAAGGGCCTACTCCTAACTCCATCAGTTTCTCCACCAGACCATTGTGGGGGACAGAGTCAAACGCCTTACTGAAGTCCAAGAATAATACATCCACAGACTTTCCCCTGTCCAGTTCTGATGTTACTCATTCGTAGAACTCCACAAGGTTGGTTTGACATGATCTACCTGGCACAAACCCATGTTGCCGACTATCCAGACCTCCCACCTCCTCCAAGTACACCCCAATCGTTCCTTTAGTATACTCTCATTAATTTTCCCACCACTGAGGTCAAACTGATGGGTCTATAGTTACCTGGTACTTCCCTCGACCCCACTTTATGGATTGGCACCACATGTGCCTCTCGCCAATCCTAGGTACCCTCCTGTCTCAAGTGACCTGTTGAAGAGCTTCGCTAGGGTGCAGCCAGTATGTCCGGCCCCTATAGAACCTCGGATGAATGCCATCCGGCCCAGGAGATTTTCTTTCTTTAGGGCCTTGAGGGCTAACCACACCCTTTGGCGGAGATAGCATCATCCGTCCTCCACCTCACTGCCCTTTTATCCTTATCCAGATGTGACACCCCTGGGTACCTCTCCTCCCTCTTGCTCCATTTCTGTTGCTCCCCTGATCCCACTTACTGCCGCTTCATCCCCTCGTGCCTTGCTTTGTAGATATCCCATCCCTCCCTAGTGAACACAGAGGCAAAGTACTCAGAAACCTCTGCCTGGTCCCTCGCCTCTTCCACCCACCCTCCTTCTGATCTCAATCTGCTGAGATGGCCCTTAGTTTTTCTCCACTCCCCAATGTACCGGAAGAACCCCTTTTTCCCTCCATGTATCCCCTGTGCCAGCCCTCCCCTCTTCCTTTCTGCTATGATTCCTTTATGCTTATCCCATGCATTCTTGAACCCCACTACTGTTTTTGGCCCCATCATCTCCACTGGAAGGCTGTTCCAGGAATCCACCACTCTTTCTGTGAAGAAGTACTTCCTCACATCTATTCTGAATCTTCCTCCCATCCCCCTCCAGCTTCACAGCATGTCCCCTTGTTTTTGAACACCTTTTCTTCTGAAAAATACTCCCTTCCTGTACCTTATTTACCCCTGTGAGATATTTCAAGGTCTCTATCATATCCCCCCTCCTCTGCTTCACAGTGTGCATATTGAAGTTCTTTAGTCTCTCCTCATGGGCATTTTGCCCTCCTCTGGACCACCTCCTCTCTATGTCCAGAACTGGACACAGTACTGTAGGTGGGGTCATATCAGTGATCTACGCAGTGGCAGCACCACCTCCCTCTTTCTGCTGGTGATCCCCTTCCTATGTGCCCCAGCATCTCACTCGCCGTCCCAACTGCCTTGTTGTGCTGCCTGGCCACCTTTAGGTCATCCAGTATGATTACCCCCCCCCCGGTCTCTTTACTGCTTGGTGGTCCTCAGTACCTCTCCACCCATTTTGTACTCCACTTCTGGGTTTCTGTGCCCTAAGTCCATTATTTTGCACTTTTTTCATTGATGCCCATCTGCCATACCTTTGACCACTCCTCTAGTTTTCTCAGGTCTTTGCTCATCCTTTCCACCCCCACTGGAGAGTCCACCCTATTGCAGATTTAGGTGTCGTTCGAAAAGAGGCAGATCTTCCCTTCCAGCTCCTCTGCAATGTCACTTATAAAGCCATTTTAAAACATTGGTTTTTCAGCTCCACACTAGAATGAACTCGCACAGACATACTATTACAGCAGAGAAAACTGAAAAACCAGTGAGGCACCACTTTTCCCAGCCTGACCACTCAATCTCAGACATGTCAGTAATAGTCTTAAAAGGAAATCTCAAAAACACACAACAGAGACGAGCTTTTGAGACAAAACTTATTTTACATCTCAATATGGTAGCAGATGGGATGAACATTGATCTTGGTTTTATGGGACACTACAGAAACTGACATCCACAGACCTTTTCTTCTTCAGACTGACATATTATAGGACTTCAGCATGTGTGGGATGTGGGTGCATGTGTGTATGTATGTGTGTGGGTATGTGTTGTGAGGTACGTGATATAACAGATGTGGGGCTTGCTGTCACATTGAGGTAGGTCTCTATTTAGATACATGGAGTTATAGTGTGTTACTATTCTTACTTCACACACATAATGAATATTAATTCCTCCACACTTTTTATCTTTGCCTGGAGATGGGATTGATTCCATTGCACCATATTCAGATTACCTAGCCTGCTACTGTACATACAGGAGTGTTATCATATACTGTCACATATAATTTTTGTAACTCTGTACATATTGGGGTGAGTGATCTCATTTGCATGGGGGTCCTGCACATATCTTTTTACATTAGGCTAATATTGTAGTAATTTGTGGATATGTAGGTATGTTAGACATATGGGTTTACACACATACTTTATATTTACTTCTAGTTACCTTATCCTGGGGAGGGTGGCAGGTTTATTTCATGGTAGTTCTATCCAGAATCCTTGGAAATGTTGCTATGCAGATAGTACGGTTAAATAGTGTCACATTTTTGCTCTGTAGGTATTAGGAGACATAAGCCCTTTTACTCAGGATTTCATGACAAGTTGAATTCCTTTGGGGAACAATTGCAGTGACTGAAGTGAATAAAGGTTCACTAGGAGAGTGTGTGTGTGTGTCTGGGGAGAGAGAGAGAGAGGGGAGGGAGAGAGAGAGAGAAAAAGGGGAGAGAGAGACAGCATCTCCTTAAGTTGTGTATCTCCACCATCACATATGGTGATGTGGGGTGGGTGGGGTAGGGTGTATTGTTTGTATGAAGAGGAGGAGAGAAATTACATTTTTATCTTTTTTTCAGATTCCTTACACACTTATGGTACATCAAGTTGTTACATTCTCAGTGTATATTGACATCAGTACATATCAAGCTACATGGTCTTAATTCCTTGAGGTTCCTCGACTGGAGTTTTTTGTTTGACACTAATATTGTCAATTTATATTTAAATTATCATTTATATAGTCCTGAGGTTTTTGAAATTTCTTGGGCCTTATATCTAGCTTGAGAGTACAGCTGGGTGACAGGTCCAGCTAGGTTTTACACATCACACAGTGTGCACTGATGTTTTTAAGATAACTTTACTGTAAATTCTTGTCTATAATGCAGGCATTGAAACTTCATGAGCCCTATAACAATCTTAGTTTGTCTTTAATCTGGGTGGGGGTTGCCTTTCAGTAATCACATCCTTATACAAACTGTGACACTCATAGCTTGATTTAGGAGTTATCTGCTTCAGCAGTATTATCTTATGTCAATTAAATTTATATGCAGTAGGATTCTTTGTATGTATGTTCCACCAAGCACCTTTGACCCAGGATTCCTCCTGGCTGAAGGCAGTATGGTACTGTTAAACTTCTCTGACATCATCTTCTGTTTTTTTTTTTTAATGAGTATTTTAAACCAATGGGAATTTTTTCTGTTTTTTTTCTTCACTATCTAGCTGTTATAAGTATTGTATTTTCTAAACAACTGCCATGAATGTCTGAAGAAGGACTGGTTGGTCTGAAAGCTAGAGCACTTTGTTCTTGTTGTTACATCTATGTTGGTCCATTAAAAGGTATCAAATCATTTGCTTCTGGATCTACCTCAGTAGAAGTAAGGACTACACACAAGTTTCTCAACCATTTTTATGTTTGCTTGCACGCATGTGCAAGAAACATAGTGCCATCATCCGAGTTTTCGGAGGTGTGTCACCCCCTCTTCCAATTCAGTCAGTGTGTTGGCAGGCGCAGCCCCAGTCCACCAATGCATGCTGGAGCTATCTATGACAGCTCCAAAATGCAGTGGCGTACTGTTGAAAGGGGGAGCTACGCTTCAGTGAGCAGCGATAAGATATCGCCTGCCCGCGCGCAGCCCCCCACACACACACACACAGAACAAGACGCACGCACGCATACCGCATGCTGCCCCCAGGCACACACGCATAGCCGACGGAGTGCCCAATCCCCGCCGGGCAAAGGCGCCCCAAAGTTTCCACATGCCATGTTGGGCCCACCCCAGCGTGGCAACTCATAGAATAGCCGACGGGTGCCCAACTTCGTCAGCTCCACTGTCCTCACCCCGAAGTACTGGGTGCCACGCTGGGAGCCCACCCCAGCGTAGCAATAGATGTTATGGCTGACGGGGGTGCCCAATCCCCCATCAGCTCCACGGCCCCCCCAGGCGTCCTTGTGCCACGCTGGGAGCCCACCCCAGTGTGGCAAATGTCCCACGTCGTAATTTTGTTAAAAAAACCCCTGAAAATTAAAAACTGTCCCTCGGTGCTTCTCCCTGTCCCCCCCACAACCCGCACCCACCCACTGCACACCCTGCCTCGCCACGCCCCCCCTCACCCCATACTTACCTCCGGACCTTGGCGCGACGATCTTCGGTGGACCGGGAACACGTCTGCACTCTTCAAAGCCGACTGCAAACTGAGGAAATGCCGGTAAGCTGTATAATGCTATAGATAGGGGTTTTTCAACTTTGTTGCATATCTCAGGCATTTTTTGAAATTTTTGCACCAAATTTTCAACATGGAGTTTTTGGGACCCCTTCTCATGAATGCTGTCACTGTCATGGCGTTATTCGGGCCCGAAGGGTGATTTTGCAGTCACTGCGTGAAATCACCTTTCGGGACCGATTAATGAAACGACACTGCCAGTATTCATAAGGTGGGCTCTCAAGACACCTATTTTGAAAATTTGGTGGAACATTTCCAAAAAACGACTGTCTTACGAGTGTGCGTTGCGCAGTTCCTACGGACCCTCGTAAGATCGCGAATTTTCAATATTTTCACTCCAGATTTTCAACATTGCCATTTTAACACACCTTCTTATGAGTAGTACAGCTGTCATTTTTCACATCTTACCCAAAACGTGTTTCCGCCCATGTAGCACACAATGGCTTAGTTTGTAGTAAATCAATGTACGGACAAATTAAGAAAATCACAGTGACACTATTCATGAGCAGAGGTCTTAAATGGCTATGTTGAAAATTTGGTGAAAAATTTTCTAAAATGATTGTTTTACGAGCGCAAGCGTTGTGCAGTTCCTACTACTGTGAAGTTCGCGATTTCAATATTTTCACTCCAGATTTTCAACATTGCCATTTTACCACACCTCCTTAGGAGCAGTACAGCTGTCATTTTTCACATCTTGCCCAAAATGTGTTTCCGCCCATGTAGCGCACAATGGCGCAGTCAATGTGCAAAATCAATGTATGGGACACATTAAGAAAATCACAGTGACACTGTTCATGAGCAGAGGTCTTAAAATGGCTATGTTGAAAATTTGGTGAAAAAATTCCTAAAAATGACTGTTTTACGAGCGTGCGTTGCGCAGTTCCTATGCATGCTCGTAAGTTTGCTAATTTAATATTTTCACTCCAGATTTTCAACATTGCCATTTTATTACACTTCCTTATGAACAGTACACAGTACAGCTGCCATTTTTCATATGCCGCCCAAAATGTGTTTTCGCACATGTAGCGCACAATGGCGCTGTTGGTGTGCGAAAGCAATGTTTGGGGCAGATTAAGAAAATACAGTTACACTGTTCATGAGCAGAGGTCTTAAAATGGCTATGTTGAAAATTTGGTGACAAAAGTCCATAAAAATGACTGTCACGAGTGAGCATTGCGCAGTTTCCACGCACCCTCGTAAGTTCATGACTTTGTAATATTTTAAGTCCAGATTTTCACCAGTGGCATTTTTCCACACTTCCTTATTTACAGTACAGCTTTCATTTTTCACAACATGGCCGAAGTGTGTTTTCACACTTTCAGCGCAGAGATGCGTGGTCGCTGTGGGAAATCGTTGTTCGGGACAGATAAAGAAAATCACAGTGACACTGTTCATGATCGGAGGCACCAAAATGCCTGAGTTGACAATCTGCTGTAAAAAATCCCCAACCTAATTATATTATTAGGTGTGTGTTGCACAGTTTCTATGTCTGCGTGACTTCACCATTTTTAAATATTTTTACTGCAGATTTGCAACATTGCCATTTTTACACTGCCCATGAACAGTACAGCTGTCATTTTTACATCCTGTTCGAATGTTTTGCACCTGTGGTGCTAAATGCTGTAGTTGCTGTGCATAAGCAGCTTTCGACTAACAAACTGATATTCCCCTGTTCATGAGGTGGGGTCAAAAAAACATGTTGAACATTTGGAGTGAAATACCAACGAATGCCTGAGGTATTAGGGTTTCAACCATAACGCCAACCCTGTAGAGAATGACAGGCATCAGGGGTGTGACTTGGGATTCTTGCCTGTGATGCTCATACCATTCCACACCCTGCAGCCAGTGAGAGGCATCAAGGTATGCCTTGGACTCTGGCCCAAAGTTCAACCCCATTCTCCTATATCGCACCCATCTCACCGTGATTTCCTAATGGAATGGTGCGATAAGGGCCAAAGACCCCAAGGAACACCTTGACACTTGTCAGTGTCTGCAGGGTGGGGTGTGGTGAAATGGCGTGGCCGTTATGCCTGACGACCCAAAGGCACACCTCAATGCCTGTCACTCTCTGCAAGGTGGTGGTGGGGTTGGCTTCAGTTCAGTACTTCACTGCCATTTCTATTACGCAGCTCTGTAACTTCTACACTACCAGTGCCAATGCCAGCAAGCAAACATTCACCATTGACAAATGCTTGTTATCTTCGGACCCCTATCGAAAGGGACTCCCTGTTTCCAAACAGAGCTTGTCAAACTAGAGGGATGGTTGCATTCACCACTGCTAAATACTAACAGGAAAGCAATTAGAGGGCTTCATCAGAGCTCATTCCACCTACACAGTAGCTACCTCAGTGGCTTTCTGTCTCAATTTCTGCAACATTTAGGGTCACTGCCTACAGTAGTCTTCACACCTTCATGACACAGTATGCCCTGGATATGCACTCCAGGAAACATGCAGGTTTTGGACAGTCTGTACTATAAGGCCTGCTCGCCCCATTTTATTTATTTATTTATTTATTTATTTAAGAGTTTTACCAGGAAGGCATACTAAGCAGGGTGCCACTCGATTCCAGATGCGCCCTGGGGGGAAGGGGAGAGGGAGAATACAGAGGAAATACAAGTTTCTATACAGTCATAAAACAAATTTGACAACAGCAATATGGAGTCCTAGGGTTCCAGCCTACTTACTCCATTTACTTTTCCAGCTTGCTAGTCAGGACCAAAGAGCAGGACTCCTGGAGAAGATTCATTCTTGGAAGATAGATATATACTGCAACCCTAGATCTATAGACTGCCAGTTGCTCACCCTCCATCCCCTGGACTCCCTTCAGTCTCACTTTTATTGTCTCTTCCCCCCTCCATGAATAGATATGGGCTGTGAAGTCACTTTTTGTTGTCCCTTCTTGCAGGACCCAATGGGCTATCTTATGCCCCCTGTTCTTTTTTTCCTACTTGCTGCTAAACAGCCAACTGAACTCTTCCTCCTTGGTAAAAAAGGTATTGAAGTGGCTGTGGCCAGTGCCGCTACATACCCTGTGAGCATGCAGATTATACCCTGCATCAATACTGCCGCGCCACAAAGGTTCTGGTTCCTGTTGGGTGCTGCTGCCTCTGGCTCCACGACCAAAGAGTGGTACTCTGTGGGGAACATATTCAAACAGAGATGAGAAAGAAGTAAGTGCCTCAGCTGGGACACTTACTTCTTTCTCACCTCTGTTTGTATGTGTTCCATAAATATGCACAGTGCACTCCTGTGTGATTGTTATAACTACTCGGTGGAGAATGTGCTTTTTTTTTTTAATCAGTAGTTTATCTCCTTTTCACCCATCCTGGTGCCATCTGGTCTCCTCCCCCCCCAGCCCTATCACCCGACTTCCCTGGAACTTACCATTGTGCTCCGGTTGTCCTCTGCCACAGGATCTTCAGCGGTGCCCCATCGCTGGTGTGGGACCTGCAGAGGGTCAGGCCATCATCCAGCTGTTGGGGTTTTTCTACCAATGTTTCACCCATAGGGCCCCACCGGGTGCAATGACACTCTGTTCATACTCCACCTCCGTGGGGAGATGCTCCCTACCTGCTGATGGCCGGTGCCCTTTCTCCTTGCATCCAGCTGCACTGGCAACTGGTTTCCCTTAGGTGGTAGCCACCGAGTGCGACACACAGACCAACCCGCCTCTAGGGAGGAGAGCAGTCCTAGGGTCACTCAATTCTCCCTTCCCTGCCAACACCCGAGCGACCCTTGTCCCCTGTCCCCTCCCTCCCCTTACAAGGGCCTCTGGAAGGCTCCCCCCCTTTTTCCTTGCCCCTACCAGAGTTGCCTGTTCAACTCTAAATCCTGAGCCCATATGCTAAGCTACTTAGACCTATCCTAATATGCCTTAGGGTCTGTCTGTAAGCCTTTTATTGCACTCTCCGTATTAAGCCTGTCTGAATCCTGCTCTTGAATTTGTGATCACTGTTGTAATGTTCTACTTTATGTGACATGGAACCTTTGTAAATGAGTCTTGGACTCAGAGGTATTTTCCGAATCTGCAATAAAGCCTAAAGCCTAACCCACATCCATTCCTGAACTTGGGCCGCCGTCATAGCAGGAGGTGAGGTGTCCAGCAGCTCAGCGCTCAATACCACTGTGCTAGCCCCAAGAGAAGATATTCTTGAAGAGCTAGAGTCAGTCAGTAACTTTCCATTTTCCCAACCCATTCTGTTTTTGTATGTTCTGTTTTGTTTTGTTTTTTTACCAGAAGACACACTAAGCTGAAAGCTTGTTTACAGGTGTGACCTGGGAGCAACAAGGAAGTTAAGTGACTTGCTCAGCATCACACAGTATGCAAGTGGGGGCTGTGGGATTCAAACCCAGGTCTCCAGATTTGCAGCTCAGAGCCTTAAACCACTGCGCTATACTTCCTCCTGTTCTGTAAACAAAATGGCAGATGGCAGAGGCTCGCCCGAACAGTGTGGAAAAGAGAGTGAAAGCTCAGAAAAACAAAAGGGAAGAAAGTCACAGCTTTCCCATAGGTCACCAAAATGTGGGTTAACCATTGTGAAAAGAAAGTAAAACTGCTTCGTGATTGGCTTGTTAACACCCCAGCTGTTCACTGACAAACACCATGGCTTTTCACTGCCTGCAAAGCAGATTGAAATTAGGATTTTGGAATCTCCGGCCTTTACAGTGTCATACCTCTCTGACGGTGCCCCACAACACACCGACCCTGCAGGTGAGTGGCATGCATCAGAGTTATCCCCAGGAGAGAGCAGATTCTTTGTTCACCTGGCCCAGGGGAAGGTTTGCTGCTTATCGAACCCCCTCCAGCTACAGATTAGCATGTGAGCCCGACCTGAGACCTGATCTCACCTCGATGGAGCTGGCTATGTTCAAGCACTCCTCCATGCCAGAGATATCCAGTTGCAGAACCTTGAAGTCTTTGCATTTCAGGGTGATTGTTCCTGAGGATCGCAATGACCTAGAAGGCAAAACAACAGTAAAGTCCCCTGTTTCCACCTTGGTGTTAAAAAGCATTGTTATGAAAGAGGACCCGATGAAGGGAGGGAGGAAGGAAAGAAGGAAGGAAGGAGGGTGGGAGGAAGGAAAGACAGAATGAAAGAAAGGAGTGAGGGAGGGAGGAAGGAAGGAAGGAAGGGAGGAGAAAGGGTAGGATGAAGGAAGGAAGTTTAGTTTAGTTTAGTTTATTGTTCTAGGAATTAATACCTTTGAGCCAAAGGCTCTTTTACAAAGGTTCCACGCCAATTGAGTACAAAACAAGTGTAGTTACAAAGAAAGGCAAATAAGATTAAGTATTGACAAAAATATCCAGATATGAACACATTACCTTAAAATTAACAAAATTAGTATAAGACAGGGAAACAAAATACTTTTTCATATACAAAACAAAATAGATTATGGTGAAAAAGACTCACGAGAAAATGTACTATTGAGAGAGCAAGAGGAGGAAAGGGAAGCAGTCAATAGTGAGAAAAGAGCCTCACATATGCCTTTGTCAAGAAATGTAGTGAGGAAAGAGAAAGAGAAAAATAAAAGAGAAAGAAGTAATTTAATCAAGGCAGTCACAGGAGCTGGAGGCAGCGAGGTGAGAGTGGAGCTGAGATTTGAAGACTCCTAGGGGTGTGGAGGGGGAGATGAGGGTATTTATGACATTTAGCCAGCTAGGTGCACGGTAAGCAAATGATCGTTGGCCCTGAGTAGTTCGGCATCAGGGAACCTGGAGAGGTTGATGATTCGATCCTCTGGTGAGACGGATGCAAGGATTTGGGTGTAGCAGGTCTTGGATACAGAGAGGGGTAAGGCCCATGGTTGTTTTTTTAGCCATCAGGCAGGTAAGATACTTTAAGCAGTTTGATAGTTGCAGCCAACCAGTTTCAGTGTAGAGCTCACATGTGTGAGTGCATCTATGAGCACCAGTGAGCAGTCGACAGGCCTTGTTGAGGGAGGTTGTTAAGCGCTTAAGAGAGGTGGTTGAGGCAGACCCATATATAATTAAGCCATAGTCAATGATTGAGATGACAGAGCTTTGAATAGCAATCCTTAATGCAGGTTGGTGAGGAACTGCCGGTTCCGAACAAGATACCACCTGCTGGTTTGCCACTTTTGCTGTCTTATCAATGTGGGTTGCAAAGGTTAGGCCTTGGTCAAAGGTGATTCCAAGATATTTAAAGGTAGTCACTTGTTCTAGAGTACTTCCCAGATATGTATCGATAGTGAGTGGTAGTTGCCTTTTCTTGTTTTGCGGGCTAGAGAAAAGTATTGATTTTGGTTTTTTGTGGTTAAGGACCAGTTTGTGATCAAGGAACCACTTCTCAACTTTGGTAAAAGCAAATTGAAGGCTGTGGAGTAGGGGTTTCTGGTCTTTGTGAGAGGATAGAATTACGGCATCATCAGCATATAAGATTATTTGTTCAGGGCATGAATTGGGAAGTGAGTTTAGAAAAATGATGAAAAGAAGAGGGCCCAAAATGGATCCCTGGGGAACACCTGAGAGAACTGAAGAGAAGTGAAGGAAAGAGGAAAGAAGGAGGGAGTGAGGAAGGAAAGAAGGAAGGAAGGAAGAAAAGCACCAAAGAGGGTGAGAATGGAAGAAAGGGAGGAAGAGAGGGAGCAAAGAAGGAAAAAGGAAGACGAGTGAGTTAGGAGAGAGGAATTGAGGGAAGGAGAGAGTAGAAAGGTAGTGGTGGAGAGTGGATTGGGGAAGGGAGAAGAGTGGGTGGAAATTTCGACACAATTCAGGTATTGCACACAGTTCTATCTGTGCCCACTTTGTTAAGAAAATGCAACCCTTATTTATAAAATGCTTTTCTATATCCAAAGCGCTTCTAGAAAACGGATGCTTAAGCAATGATGGAAATAAGCAGAGGCAGGAGAGAGTACACGACAACACAAGCGAGAATCATCTGGCAATAACAAAAACATTTAAACAGCAATACAATAATAACAGCTATAAAAAAGCAACGAGTACACATAAGGGGCTCGAGTACAACCTTGACTAAACAGTAGACAGAGCCCTGGTTAGATAACAAAATATTTCAGTGGGTTTATTAAAAATCTCCATTGTGATTTTCCTCTGTCTCGTTCCATGAGTGCCATGCCAGTCAAGCTACCGTACATATACTTGGTGAGGGTTCCATGTCAAGATAGCAATTCTGGAATGGTGACATGTGAAAACAGCCCATAACCACAGTGCGGCCACTTACAATGATCTCTCTGATCGCGGGAGTTTTGCCTCAAACACCCCCTGTTGTGGGGAACTTTGCCCCCCACACCCTTCCTATATATATATATATATATATATATATATATATATATATTATATATATATATATATATATATACCAACTCCGGGGGGGGCACAACTCAGGAAGCGGGGTGAACCATTGGTTGCCGATAAGTGGTTACTTTGTGTTTCGGGGCTGTTTTCATACATCACTGCTCTGGAGTTGCCATCTTGACAGGCTACCCTTGGAGAGTGGTGGCCATTTCAATCCAAGACAAGAGTTTCCTTGCTGACAGCCAGTAATCTAACTCATTATGCTCCACAAGTCACTTAGGCATGATGGCCTAGAGGTATGGGAATGTATGACAGGGAAAATATGATTGCCCTTTCCTGGGCCTGACCATCAGGTTCTGATGGCACATCCCCAAGGGCTCTTGATGCATGACAGGATCTGTGCCCTGCTGTTTTGCCCCAGGCGACTGACCCTGCTGTGGGAAGGTGATCCAGTTTAGGGACTCAGGGGTGCAGGTGGCAAGTACTTGGTGGAAGAAGTACCAATAGTTAAAAGGAAGTTCTCCATTTTGGTTCACTGCTTCATCACCATTTACTACATCATTGAAAGGCAGAAGAAAAGCAAGTTGATTCTGCATAAGCAGCCCTTTCAGTCACATCCTAGTGCCACTGCTGAATTGTGATTGACAGAAAAAAAAAATTCAGTCTGTGAGTGACACCAGAATCACATCCCCTTTCCCTACAAGGGATCCACTCTGTGGCACATAAAGCAAGCAAAAAAACAACAAAAAAACAGAGAGGCTCAGGTGTTGTGCCTTGTAAGAAGAGTAAGGGACAAGGTAGCAGAGGCACTGCTATTAACAAAAAAAAAGGCATTTGTCAATGCCGAATGTTGTCGCGTTGGCATTGCCTTTGGTAGTGCATTGTGGAAACACATGTTTGGCAGAATGTGAAAAACGACAGCTGTACTGTTCATAAGGAGGTGTAAAAAAATGGCAGTGGTAAAAATGTGGCATGTAAGTACTGCAAATATGCGAAGTTACAAGGGTGCGTGGGAAATGCGCAATGCACACCTGTAACACAGGCATTTTAAGGAGTTTTGGCACCAAATTTTCAACATAGGCATTTTAGTACCTCTACTCATGTACAGTGTCACTGTCATGTCCTCAAGCTGTCTCTAAAAGTGATTTCGTGCAGTGACCGCGCTATTCTTCACCGGATGTGCGAAAACATATTTCGGGCAGGATATGTAAAATGACAGCTTTACTGTTCATCAAGAGGTGTGGAAAAATGCCAATGGTGAAAATCCAGAGTGACAATATTACAAATGCACAACGTTACGAGCGTGCATGCAAACTGCGCAATGTACGCTCATAACACAATCATCTTATGGAGTATCGTCACCAAATTTTCAACATAGGCATTGTAGGACCTCTGCTCATGAACAGTGTCACTGTCATTTTTGCAATCTGGCCTGAACACTGATTTCCCACAGTGACCGTGGTATTGTGTGCCGGAAGTGCGGAAACACATTTCGGCCAGGATGTGAAAAATGACAGCTGTACTGTTCACAAGGAGGTGTAGAAAAATGACAATGTTGAAAATCTGGCATGAAAATATTGTGAATTCACGAAGTTACGAGTTGCATAGCAATTGCAACGCATGTCAAAACAGCCATTTTTGGGATTTTTTTCCACCAATTTGCAACATAGGCTTTTGAGAGTCCACCTCATGAACACTGCCACTGTCCTTGTATTAATCAGTCCCAAAGGTGATTTCACGCGACTGTGAAATCACCTTTCGGGAACGATCAACGTCAAAACTGTGACAGAATTCATGAGGAGGGGTCCCAAAAACCCCATGTTGAAAATCTGGTGCAAAAATTCCAAAAAATGCCCAAGATATGGAGCAAAGTTGAAAAAAACCCTATTTACTCCATTATTCAGCTTAACGGCATTTCCTCAGTTCGTGGTCGCTTTGAAGAGTGCAGACGTGTTCCCGGTCCAGCGAAGATCGTCGTGCTGGACTCGCAGGTAAGTATGGAGGGTGGGGTGTGGGGAGGCAGGGTGCGAGTGTGTGGGTGCGGGTGGTGGGTAGGGAGACTACAAGGGACCGTTTTCAGTTTACAGGGACCAAGGAAAAAAAAACACGGACGGTTTTCTTTTTACAGATCATTTCTTTGTTTGGGGTACAGTAGCTGATGGGGATTGGGCACCCCATCAGCACAGAAGAAGGGGGGATGATGCCAATGGGGAGTGGGCTCCCCTTTGGCACAGTACAATGGGAAGAGGGGCGGATGCCGACAGGGATTGGGCACCCCGTCAGCAAACATTGTTTGGGGGTACAGTAGCTGATGGGATTGGGCACCCCATCAGCACAGAAGAGGGGGGAGACATGATGCTGACGGGATTGGGCTCCTCCGTCGGCACATACTTAAGGGGCAGGAAGCTGCACCAGGGATTGGGTACCCCAAAGGCGCTGTGTCGGCAGAGTAGTGGCCACCAGCATCATGCTACTAGCTGGTGAGCATGTAGGAAGGGCCTGCTATGTGGCGAGCTTTGCTCGGATTGCAGCGGCCTTTCCTTAGATGTGCTCGCCAGCTTAATATGTATGAGGTGGCGCCGCTGATTGGGATCGAGGGACGACTCCATTGGTGCGCGGCCCCCACTACCCAACAGCGACCGCGCCTCCAAATCCCCACTGATGCAAGATGTTGGCTATGCACACGTGCCAACATAAAAAGGTAATTGGTGGCTTCACCTGCAGAGGCACTGAAAGAATGACTACATATTCTTTCAACATTCCACTATCCCAATCATCTCATGACTCAGACTCCATCAGAGACAAAACCAGCAGTGGTCGCAACATTGTGCCCAGTGGAACATAGAAACATAGAAATTGTCGGTAAATATGGACCGCTAGGCCCATTCAGTCTGCCCATAGGTCCTATACATGTATGCGTCCACTCAGTACAGTGGGTACTTGTCGTCAAGGCACAGGTCAGGAAGCATATGAAAACAAGGAGTAGTTTTAAAATTTGCAAATAGCATTTTATATTTCCCAATAACAGCAAAATAAAAAATATAAATTATTCAGTATAACTATTTACAAAGGCAGTACAAACACAGAAAACTAAGTCCTTCTTCTGAGGGTTTCTCTTAATTCCAAGTTTCAGTCTCTCAGTCTCTGACACTCCTTGTCTCTCTAGCAAAAGCATTGCTGCTCTTTTATAAGTCTTTGTTTGGGAACTCGTTAAGAGAACCTGCTTCTCACAGAATGTTCTTGTAAGTTTACAGAATGTTCTTGTCAGTTTTGTTCCTTGCAGGTGCAGCAAAACAGTACATGGTGTCCCAGAACCGACATCTTGTTGAAAATTCTGCAGAGGGCTTAAAAACTGCATCTCAGGTTAACCCCTTGAGTTCCAAATAGCTTTTTGCAATCATTTTAACAATATAACTAGGAGAGGAAGCACTGTGGGTCAACTTGGAGACAGGCAATGGCACCACAATCCGCACAGAGGTTGTATATGGACCCCCATCTCAGGGGGAGGAAATGGCAAGGAATTTTTAGAAGGTATCCTTAGAATTGCAGAAAAAGAGGAGATATTGTTGATGGGGATCTGAATATGCCAGATGTTAACTGGAGTGCATTTGCTGCAGCCACATCCAAGAGCAGAGTCATTCTAGATGCCCTGCAGGGGGCATGCCTTAGACAACTAGTATTGGAACCCACTCGGGAGGGAGCAATCTTAGATCTGGTACTCTCAAATGGAGATGGAGAGAGGATCACAGATGTAGAAGTGGGTAGCCATCTGGGAACTAGCGATCATCGAACAGTATTATTCACGATAAAAACAGCAGTAGAGTCAAGCCATACAAAGGCAAAGGTGGGCTAACTTTGCCAAAATGGGTGAATGCCTAAGGAATGCACTAGCAAATGGGCAGGAAGGAGGGGTTGAAGAACAATGGGGAATAATCAAAACTGCCATCACTAAGGCAACAAGCCTTTGTGTGAAATAAACAAAACAAAATGAAGTAAAAAAACACTATGGTTCTCAAAGGAGGTGCCAGGGAAGGTTAGGGAGGAAAAGATGGCATTCAGGAAGTACAAGGAATCACAGAAGGAGCAGGACAGAGAACTGTATAAGTTAAAGCAGAAGGAAGCAAGGAAGGCAGTCAGAACAACAAAGGCCCAAACTGAGGAAAAGATAGCCAACTCAGTTAAGAAGGGGGATAAAACCTTTATAGGTACACCAGGGAGCTAAGGAAGACCAAGGAGGATAGTGAGGATTAATAAGGGGGTGGTGGGCAGAGGGTGATTGTGAAAAGGCAGAGATACTAAACAAATATTTTGCTCAGTATTCACAAATGAAGAAGGGGAGGTACCTAAACCAAACAACAGAAACACTCTGGATAGGGGGTTGATACCAGCCCATTCACAGAAGAAAGAGTTCTGAAAGAACTCTTAAAACTGAAGGTGGACAAAGCAATGGGGCCTGATGGGATTCATCCTAGAATTCTAAAAGAACTAAGGGTAGAAGTAGTGACACCACTTACTACCCTGTTTAACCAATCATGGGAGGATGGGGTGGTACCTGAGGACTGGAGGAGGGCAGATGCTATTCCACTTCACAAAAGGGGGAGCAGGGCAGAGGCAGGAAACTACAGAGCTGTTAGTTTGACCTCAGTGATAGGGGAAATGATGGAATCACTTCTGAAGGAAAGAATTGTTGAGTACCTAGAGGCCAGAGGGGCACAGTACCCAAGGCAGCATGGATTCACAGTGGGAAGGTCAGGTCAGATGAATCTAATAGATTTCTTTGACTTGGTGACCAAAGTCGTAGATCAGGGAGGGGCTGTGGACATGGCCTACCTAGACTTCAGCAAGACATTTGACACAGTCCCACACAAAAGATTAATATACAAGTTAGCCAGCCTTGGAGTGGGTCCCAAGATGGTAGCCTGGGTAAAAAATTGGCTGGAGAACAGGACACAGAGGGTAATAGTAAACGGAGTCCACTCTGAAGAAAGGGGGGTTACTAGTGGGGTACTGCAGGGTTCAGTTCTAGGACTGGTCCTCTTCAATGTCTTTGTAAGTGACATTGCAGAGTGACTGGAAGGAAAAGTATGTCTCTTTGCAGACGACCCAAAGATCTGCAACAGGGTTGATACACAAGGTGGGGTGGGAAGAATGAGAAGGGATTTGGCAAGGTTGGAAGAATGGTCACATGTATGGCAGCTTAGATTCAATGCTATGAAATGCAAAGTAATGCACCTGGGAAACAAAAATCCAGGGGAAGAGTACACAATGGGGGGTGAGATTCTGACAACAACAAACATGGAAAGGGACCTGGGGGTAGTTATATCAGATGACCTAAAGGTGGGCAAGCAATGTGAGAAGGCAATAAGGAGGGCCGGGGAGAAACTGGGATGCATAGGGAGAGGCATCACCAGTAGAAAATAAGAAGTTGTTATCCCTCTGTACAGACAGCTGGTGAGACCCCATCTGAAGTACTGCTTGCAGTTCTGGAGACCCAATCTCCGCAAGGACAAAGACAGGATGGAGGCAGTCCAGAGAAGGGCAACTAAAATGGTGCAGGGTCTGGACCAGAAGACATGTGAAGAGAGATAAGGAGCTTAATATGTATACCCTCGAGGAAAGAAGGGAGAGGGGGGACATGATAGAAACTTTCAACTACCTCACGGGAATCAACAAAGTCCAAGAGGGTAGCATCGTTCAGAAAAAGAGGTGTGCAAGAACAAGGGGCCACAATTTGAAGATAGAAGGGGGACGGCTCAGAGGTAATGTGAGGAAGTATCTTTTCACAGAGAGGGTTGTGGATGCATGGAATGGCCTTCCTGAGGAGGTTGTGGAGTCAAAAACAGTGGGGGAATTTAAGAATGCATGGGACAGACATAAGGCAATTCTATGGGGTGGGGGTAGGAGGAAGTAGGCTGTTGGTTAACTAGGATCTGCAGCTTCTCCATTAGGTAGGGAAATGGGCAGAATGGGTGGGCCAAGAGGTCCTTATCTGCCATCAAATTCTATATTTCTTTGTAACTATATACAGTTTTAAAGAAAGGGGTCCCAGTGTCCGTGACATTTCCATATCAAGATTCACATATATTTTTATATCCGCAGATATGCAAGGGGAGAGAAGAGACAGAAATGGCAAGGGAAGGCAGAGAGATAGTGAGAGGCGGAGAATTGTTAAACCATCGGAGTGATCAGTTCCTAGGCCTCACAAGACAATTTGTTTGCGCAACCAGACAGATAAGAAACAGAAAAGGAGAGGATTGAACAGACCCTTGTATTTAAACGCTTTCTGCATAACAAATGGAGTAAGGCCTTATTCAGCCTTGTCACAGTACTCCACACCAGGAGCTTCAATGCATGGTTGAAGGAGTGGTGCAGAGAGGAGGAGTTCAGCTTCAGTGGGGACTGGGGTTCTACCTGGAGGGATGTAGGCCTGTACAGGGGAGATGACCTGCATCCAACTGGGATGGGGACCAGGGTCCTCAGTGAACAGTTTAAATGCTTCATTGGCAAGAATTTAAACTAGCCAAGAGGGGTGGCAGAAGGAAGCTGGGAGAATCAAACTGTCTCTCCCCCACACACACAAGTGAAAGTGGTCAGTAATCCCCAAAGGTACCTAAAAATGGGAAAAGCAGAATGGTAGAGAATAGAGGGATAGGAATGAAGGCTGAGGGGGAAGGAGAGCAGGCAAGAGGAAAAAAAGGGGGCTGACAGGAGGGGTGGTAGCAGCATTTGGAAGGCGATGTGTGAAAATGCTCATAGTCTGAGAAATAAAATCCCGGATCTAGTGGCCATAATGGCAGAGACTGACCTGAGCATTGCTGCTATTACCGAGACATGGTGCAGTGAGAACCATGACTGGGATATAGCCATACCAGGCTATAGTCTGTTTAGAAAGGATAGGGTGGGAAGGGGGGGTGACTCTTTATATGAGGGAAAGCATAAAAGCAACTGAAATACAGAGAATACAGGGAGGTGCAGAGGCACTGTAGGTCACCTTTGAGCCAGGAAGTAGAGCCGCTATTCGCACTGGGGTGATCTACAGACCCCCAGCATGGGGGGGGATGGGGGATGGGGGACATGTACAGGGTTCTAGTGGAAGCCATCCATAAGATGGTGACTAACGGGAAGGGTAGGGGAAGGGGAAATTGTTTAACCAGGAAAGGCACACTGCGCCAGAGCTTGTTTCCAGGTGCGACATGGAAGCACAAGGAAGTTAAGTGACTTGCTCAGGGTCACACAGTATGCAGGTGGGGGCCGATGGGATTCAAGCCCAGGTCTCCAGGTTTGCAGCTCAGTGTCCCTAATCACTGTGCCATACTGCCTCCATAAAGGGGAGGTTCTGCTGGTGGGGGACTTTAATCTGCCAGATGTAGATTGGAGCATCCCAGATGCAGCTTCAGCTAGGAGCAGGGACATCCTGGACTGCCTACAGGGGGTGTTCCTGAGCCAATTAGTAAGGCAGAAATATTGGACCTGGTTCTCACCAACAGGGACAGTGTTGCAGATGTCGGAGTGGGAGACCAGCTGGGGAAAAATTATCACCAAACGGTGTGGTTCAATATAAGAACAGTGGCAGAGTTGAACCTTTCTCCTACCAGTCTCAGTATCATGCCCTCTCGTGCGTGCTGCCGTGTTCTGTTGAAATAGATTGCCTGCCTGAGCTGCGTTAAATCCCCTCCAGCTGTTTCAATTATGTCCCCTCTGTTTCTTCTCTGCTCAAGGGAGTATAGGTTCAGCTCACTGAGTCTTGCTTCATGTGACCTGTGATGCAGTCCATGCGCACATCATGTGTGCTGTGGAGGATGGAGGGTACATGCTCCCACCCCCTGTCTTGTAGTATATGATTTTCTTAAAGATAACAAAAGTGTTCAGAATGGCTTGAGTGTTGCATGCAGAATACAGTATGTGGAGATTTTAGTCATTCTGCTAAAGCATGCCAAATATTGCAGCACTTACAAAGGGACAATAATCTTCCACCAACATCAGCTAAAGCAGGAGGTGGTCGCCAGGTGGAATTACACCTTGTAGATGGTAAAATGTCTTACTGAGCAGTGTAAGGCAGTGTATCGATACACTATGTATCACTCAGTAGGGAAGGGGGATGTGTCACTTGGTTAAAGCCAGTGGACTCTGATGGCACAATTGTGCCACATTATTCAGCTATTTGAGGAAGCCACCCAGGAAATGAGTGCAGACAATGCTAGTCTGAGTCAAGCATTTAAGCTACCAATAGAGGGAAACCGCATATGGAAACTCCATCAGTTACTGCTGACAGAGTTAGAGAGGCATTGCTGAATCTAAAAACAGACAAAGCACCAGGGCCTGATGGGCTAAACCGAAGGGTACTAAAAGAGCTGGCTGAAGAACTAGCGGTCCCCTTGACACATTTGTTCAACCGGTCACTTCTAACAGGTGTTGTGCTGAGGGACTGGCAAAGAGCAGATGTGGTACCCCTGCACAAGGAAGGGAATACAGAGGAGGCTGGCAACTATGTACTGGTCAGCCTCACATCTGGGGTGGGAAAACATGTGGAGACCTTAATTAAACAGGATCTGGTAGAATATCTAGAAAGAAACAGCCTTCAGGGTATCAGGCAGCATGGGTTCATGGTAGGTAGGTCATGCCAGACAGCCTCCTTCTGTCCTTTCATTAGGTGACCAAAGAATTTGGACAAGGGCCACCCAGTCGACCTCCTATACTTCGACTTCAGCAAGGCCTTCAATTCGGTGTCACATAACCGTCTGCTAAAAAAGTTGGAGGACCGTGGCACTGCCAGGTCCATAGTCAGATGAGTGGGAAAGTGGCTCAGTAATAAGAGCCAGAGAGTGGTAGTCAACGGAGTGAGGTCAAATGAGGGAAGTGCCACGAGTGGTGCACCCAGGGCTCGTTCTTGGTCCCAGTCCTGCTTAATATGTTTAATACTGACATAGGAGTAGGTGTTAAGGGCAAGCTTGAATTCTTTGCAGATGGCACAAAAACTAGGCAGGACAGTTGACAGTGTGGAGGCAGTCAGGGACCTGCAGGAGGACTTACAGAGGCTCAAAAGATGGTCCAATATCTGGCAGCTTAGGTTCAATACAAAGAAGTGCATGGTGTTATATCTAGATAAAGGAAATCCCAAAACAAATTACTGGCTCAATGGGGTTCCACTCAATACTTCACAGGGGGAGAGAGAGAGAGAGAGAGAGAGACCTTGGGATCATCATAAATGACAACTGAAGCAGTCAAACCAATGTGATAAAGTTTACAGCAAGGGCTAGGCAAGCAAAATGCTGGGGCGTACAGGGAAAGGATTTGACAGTAGCAGCAAGGAGGTGATCCTCCCACTCTATAGGTTCTTGGTTAGGCCTCATCTGGAGTACTGCATCCAGTTCTGCAGACGACACTAAGAAGACTAAAGATGAGCTTCACCGCAATAAACCATTGGTAACTATTCGATGTTAATCTTCAATTTATCCATTTCTTTGACATCGTAACTCTAACAGCATGTATAAAATATTTTCCAGCATAATTATGGTAGCATAAGAACTTACTTCATTCTGATTAATTCATTTCGTATCAATGACTACTCAGTCTTCATTAGGACTCCCTAATGAAGACTGAGTAGTCGGTCGAAGCGCAGGGGAGTGTTCATTCGAATGCAGGGAAGCGGTCACTGTTCTTTGCTACCACTGATTATGCTGGAAATGTTTTTTATACATGCTGTTAAATTTTACAGTGTCAAAGAAACAAATAAATTGAAGATTAACATCGAATTAGTTTACCAGTGGTTTATTGCAGTGGAGTGCAAAGCTTCATCTGTGGTCTTCTGTAAGTTTAAGGGGCTTGCTATCCCGCTCTGCACGCTGTTACCTGACTGAGCACACAGTTTCCATTTCTGATATAACACACCTTAAGAAGGACAGAGATAGACTGGAGACAGTGCAGATAAGGGCAACTAAGATGGTACAGGGACTTCAAGGACTCTCGTACGAGGAACACCTGAAAACACTAAACATGTACTCACTGGAGACGGTGCCATGTGATATGGGTGAACGCAAAAGAGTGAGCCCATAGCGATGGTAAAACAGCGAGGACCGGAACGGCAACCATGCTTTTTCTGCAGGGGGCTTTGCCCCCGCAACCCCTTTATTTATGTCTGACTCCAAGGTCATAGCACCTTGGGAAAGGGAATACCAGTTTCACCATTCCGGTACTCACCATTTTGTATTTGCCATGATTTGGGCTTGCTATTATGCATTTGCCCAATTCAAGGGTCAGCCTGGAGACTGGGGGAATATGATTAAGACGTTCAAATTCTTGAGCGGCATCAATAATGCTCCCCACTCTGAATTATTTAATTGGGTAGCTGGTTCAACCACTACAGGGCACGAGTGGTAGCTAAGGGAGCTTCAGGAGGGATCAAAGAAAGTACTATTTTTTGGAAAGAGTTGTGGACCCATGGAATAGCCTGCCAGCCAAGGTGGTGGGTGCACAGACCATGGTGGCATTTAAGAGGGGGATAGGGCAAGAGCTTGGGTAGTATCCAAGGGGTCAGGAAGAGTCAAAGCTGGGTGGGGGGGCTAGATCTTGAGACCTGTAGTTGATCTCAGAAACTCTCGGGCAGACTAGATGGATCATCGGTCTCCTGTCGTCACTTTCCATGTTTCTATGAGTGGAGAATCTGCCCTGGAATCACTCAAACCAAGAAACAAACGAAGCCGGACACACAAGCTGCACCTGTTCTTTTTCACTGCCAAGCCAGACTTCTCAGACAGACACTGAAACAGCAAAGCAACCAAAAAGGGGAAATGCCAAACCTGTCGGCTTCCTCCGAACCTTTAGCTTTGCTGCGTTGATATCCACCTAGATTTAGAACACTGATTGAAAAACACAGTAGGGATAATAGTGTTAGTTTTATATAGCTCATGCACAGAAATACCTGTTTTATACCTCTGTGTTTTTATATCCTGCTTAATATTTGTTAGTAGAGAGCATTATACACCTACCACGGTCATAAGGAGGTGTACTACCCATGTATTTTCTGACACGTAACCTTTCTACTCTTTTCCCCTCTGTTCCTCTCTCACTGCCTCACTACCCTCCACCCATCCCAGCACCAATTACTGTGCTGGCCAGTGTTGGCCTAGACTTTTGCCTTGCAATTCTTGCCTTGCTAATTGTATATTTTAATGATATACCACCTAATAGTTATACATTTCAAAGCTGCCACCCTAATGATTTTTCCCAACTTTTGCAATTGCTAGAGCCCTTCATCAAAATATCAAGTGATATTATTTGGATCCCCGATCCGTCAAGCTTCCTGCCCTCTCTCCCTAGATATCAGATGCTTAATGGCTCCTCTCTCTCCTCTGTCCAATGATTTAAATACCTAGGCATCATCCTGGACCCTAGCCTAGATTTCCACCTCCACATCACAAACCAATGTAAAACCACCATCACTCATCTTGGAATGGTCTATCGCCTTAAACATCTTCTCGCACCCCCGGCCCGGAAAACCACTGCCAAGGGCTTACTCATCCCCGACCTACAATATGGGTCCCTACTCATCTCTAAAGCCCCCTCGGGCTCCCTGCACAGGTAGAACATCACTTATAACAACATTTGACGCTTTTCCCTCTAACCCCTTCGCCTCACTCACCACTGCTTACTCTATTACTCTCTAGAGCAGCTATCCCCCTCGACATCACAATCTTTCACTCTAGGCTGTTTTATACATAAGCAACTACAGTCCCCCTCTCCTACCATAGCCAGCCCACCCCTTCCCAGTGCTAGTGCTGCCTACGCCCTCAGATCTCGCAGTCCCAACCAACTTGTCATGCCCAGGTCTACTACCAAAACGGGCAAACAGGCCTTCTTATCCTTCACGCCTAGACTTTAGAACTCTATTCTTCAATCAATACATGGCTTCACCTCCACCCTGTCCTTCAAATTGGCCCTTAAAGCCCCCCTCATCCAATCCACGACATGTAAGTGCTTCTAACCCCCATGACCTCTAGCCTCCCAAACCTGAACTACTGCCTTCATGACATATTTTCTCTATTCCCAAAACCCCGATGAGCATGGCTGCTCAGTTAGTTCATCCCCTCCTGACATGAAGGTACTACAGTCCCCAACCTTCATGTATTCAATGCTACCAATCATTTTACAGCTACAAATGCTCTGAAAATCGTAATACAGCCACCAATACCTCAGCCATAGCACTCATTTATGTATAATCCTAAACAACTAGGCGGTACACCCAAAGACACTCACTGCACCCCCCCATCACTGCCCTACTGCCTGCTAGAATAATCCTGACATACGTGGATGCTCTCTGGGTGTCCCTTACTGTACGCCCGAAACTGTGCAGTGTAAGCCCCTGTTTTTTAGTCTCTCCTAATAGCTGTTGTAAAATTGTTTGCACAATCAGAACTGCCTGTATAATCTTCTGTTCCTCACTCACTAGTTTGTAATGTTCTGCTATCACTATGCTGTGCTTTCAGAACTGAGATCTGCTCTCGCGGAAATGTTTATGTGAATTGTTATTTGTACTTGTGAAATGTAATCTCCTGGGTCATACCTGAAAATAGGTACACTGCTGTCTAGTGTATTTACCCAGTAACCAAAAACCAAATAAATTAAACAGAGGAGAAACCTAGTACCAGATCTGTAAAGGAGTTTTGGATATTATGCTCTATAATCTTTCGAATGTTTTGATGTATTCCCCAAGCAGGGGACCAGTTTAGGGCATGCCCAGAAAATGTGGTAGTGAGTTCTGGGTCCCTGTCCACACTGTTGCCAGCAATCATTGCAGTGGGTTCCTGGAAAATGCTTAGTCAATGAAGTGATGTGGAAAAACCAAATAAAGACCTTCCAGTTATAGTCTCACCAGGTGGGGGAGGAGGTCACCCTCCAAACTTTTTGCAATCTAGTGTTCAACTATTTAGATAGGATTGGGGACCCTCCCTCCTTTTCTCAACCATGTTTAATGCTCTCCAGGGGAGGGATGTCCTCTGATGTAGGTATCTTATATAACTTAGATGTCCTCTTATGTAGGT
The DNA here is from genome assembly GCA_016271365.2 of Neoceratodus forsteri. Taxonomy (NCBI): domain Eukaryota; kingdom Metazoa; phylum Chordata; order Ceratodontiformes; family Ceratodontidae; genus Neoceratodus; species Neoceratodus forsteri. The sequence continues at coordinate 1,173,902,713 of CM057451.1, read as the reverse complement.
ATCTTGTATAAGTTAGGTGTCCTCTGATGTAGGTATCTTGTAAAAGTTAGATGTCCTCTGATGTAGGCATGTTCTACAAGTCAGATACATAATCTTATTTTAGTATTGAGGACCACCATATCATTCAATCAATCAATCAATCAATCAATCAATCAATATCTTTATTTATCCAGGAGGCACCATTGAGCAAGCTCATTTACAAGGTGGACCTGCGGTCCTACAGTAATAACACAGAAAGACAAGTTACAATAGTACAAACAGTAAAAATAGCAGCTATTATAGTAAAAATGCACATTTACATGTAATAATTGAACATAGAACTACAAGGAGCTGTGGATAATGAACTTGTGCTGGATCCAAGACCAAAAACTGTGCATTTTGTAGTGGGAAATGTTAGGGAGAGGGTAGGCATACCAGATAGAAGATAACAAGCGCATAATGTAGGGAGAGGTAGGGAATAGGGGCACAAGTGAAGAGGACCCAATTGTTAGAGCAGAGTGAGGGACTGGGAGGGCGGAGGACCATACGAAAGGCGACAAAGCGATTTTTGCCCCAAAACGTGGTGACATATGGAGGAGAAAAGCTGCCATTGTACTAAGTGCAAGAGGAGGAATATAGTAGCAAGGGCATAACTGGGAGGGTCCTGGAGGTTGGGACAGAGGGAGGTGTTGGATGGACGAGGGTCCGAGTATTTTTTGGGGTGAAAGACAATAATTATCCCCAAGTGCGGTAGTATGTGCTAGAATCAGGCTGCAGCTGTTCAGAGCGTCAAAGAATAAGATATGGGAGTTCGGCAATAAGTCCTGTGGATCTGTTGGTGAGTATGCTAGAGGTAGAGGCACACATTTCAGCTGGGGGCCGCCATTTGTGGGCCGTTGTATGAGGGAGGGAGGTTAGTTAGTGTCTAGTAAAGCAGTTGCAAATTTCCATAATGCCATATAGAAATTGTTCCAAACATGACAGAGCCCTTGTCCTCATGACCCTTCTGACGCCTGAATGGTCACCTCGAGATGCTGAGACCATCTACTTTGACTCTCACGCTGGGTATCTTTAGGTCAGAATTGCACCACAGGCACTATTCACATAGTCCAGTGACCTTTCTCGGAGTACAAATGACCCACCCCTTTTGTCACACCTGGAACCACTCTTTCACCTACCCTATGTTAGTTGTAGGTGGGCTTTGCAGTTTAGTAGCCGGTCTCTTTGGAAATGGATCACAGACTTGCTAATCACCCCAAGTTATCTATACCTCTAAAAAACAGTTACAGAGAGCAAGAAGTACAAAAAAATTAATATTTATTATTTAAGCAATAATGCATGGCAGGATGTGGGTTATGCTGGGATTTAGCCATGCCTGGTGTGGTGTGTCACAAGGCCACAGGCCGAGTGACTTTAACCACACCAGAAGTGGGTAAATCCCAGTATACCCATGCCCTAGAGTGCATTACTGTGATTATACAATGATATCTAAATAAATGTTTTTAAAAAAATATATATTAATAAGGTTACAAAGGTACATTCATTTTTTAAAGTACTTTTTAAGTTTTTTTTAAGTGTAATCTTCTTTCTCTGTACATTAAATAGTCTCCTGTTGCTAAGTAGAATATTGTCAAAGGAGCCACCCTCTCCCCCCACACACAGACACACACATCAGGATATTTGTTTTTTAAGTCTTTTTTGCGCCTTTTTTTCTGAGAGAGGCAGAGCATAGTGTGATGTGAGTGGCTAATGTACTTGTGTGACTGTGTTTTGAGCTGTGAGTAGTGTTGCTCAGATACTGCCCATGGATCTGGCTGTGCTGCATTGGATGGTGGCACTCTCTGGGCAGGATTTGACCTGGGATCTGGCCGAATTTGGAGGTCGGATCCCAAGTCAGATCCTGTGTTATCCGATGCCGGATCCAGGGATCCGGCACCGGATCCAGGGATCTGACCTCGGATCCTGGCACTGGATCAAGGGTTCCGGTGCTGGATCCCTGGATCCAGTGTTGTATAACACAGGATCCATCCTGGATCCGGGGGGGGGTTGGATCCACGGTCAGATAGCTACTTCTATCTGGCAGATCCACTATCCTGCCAACATGGCAGGTATTTGGTAGATCCGGATTGCTCAGGATACTATCTGAGCAATACTAGCTTTGAGCCTTGGAGCTAGCATTGGGAGAGCAAGGCAAGAGAGTGACACAGTGTGACTGAATTAGCATGCAAACACGGGCGAAAGGGTTAGTCCACGACTGGGAGCTAAAATAGAATAGTGTTAATAGAAATGTGTCTATTAGCATAAGCACATACTTGAGGTCATGGATGCATGAGTGGAAACTGAAAGGGAGAAGGTTTGAGAGGGATTTAAGAAGTATTACTTTACTGAGAGGGTGGTGGAACCTTGGAGCAGTCTACCAGCTGAGGTGGTAGGAGCCCAAGCCATTAATGGTTTCAAGCACAATTAGGACAGAGTGATGGCTATTGTGGCTACTCAGGGCAATAGTGGCAGGCTGGAGAGTGGGGGGGGAGGACTAGTGACCTGGATAACAGTAAGTTCCAGGGATAGATAGGGCACACTGGCAGACTGGATAGACCATCGGTCTTTTTCTGCTGACATTGTCTATGTTTCTTGACAAAGAGGCACAGTCAGGAGCTGAAAGTAATGCTTTTCAGATTTACACAAAAACTGTGCTTTTGTGCAGACGGCACGTTAGCGGGAAGCAAGATGGTGGCATTTTTATGTTTTGAATGGTCAGTGTGAGAAGTGTTTTCTATTACTTTTGTGATATGGTTGACAGATTCTTTATGCATGGGTTATGCAGGAATTTACTGGTGCTTAAAGAAGCCAGTTAACCAATGACAAATCAGCAATTTGGGACCCCCATTGTATAATTCACGATATTTACGTATGTACAGGATTAAACACACTAAGACTATAGGAATACAGTAAACTACAAAAATGGAAAAGAAAACATTTTCTAAAGTGAAAGGTAGTTCAGCCCTTCCCAACCTCTGAGGTTGTTACTGTGCTGCACGTATGTGCTTCCTACTTTGTTGCCATTTTGGGAGTAGCCACACCACATGGCTTCAGACTGAAAGAGGCATATTTCTCAATTGTCACTTTGTACAGTGCGTAGATCAACATGCGGCACTCCCAGAAACAATGCACACACTGACTTCCTGGCTATGACACCAAGTGAAGGTTTGGTACTCAATAAGAAAAACACTACACCTCACACCCTTCCTTTCCTTGTGTCACATAGTACAACTAGAGGGCTTTGTTCCCTGGTTGATGGACGATGGATCTGACCACTGGGAAAGAAACTCCTTACAATATATCTACCATTTTTTTCAGAGTTTGGATGACCAACCCTTGCAAGATATGCAGGCATAGTACCAACTACACAGAAATGAGTTTTACAGATATTAGCAACTGCTGCACAATATTGCAACACTAACACTTGGTGCTTCCTTAAATACTCTGTAATCAGTGTGATGCTTGGCCAGCTGGTTATGATTATTGTATGATATTTGTAATATAAAAATATAGCATGTGATTGTCTCACATAAGACAGCCTGTGCTTCCATGGGTGCCCCCCCACCCCAGGTTTCAGAGACGCTACAGGTTATGTAAACTGACCAGAGGACATGTGAAACTGACCAGTAAAGGGGAAACCTAGAGTTTCCTGTCTGTTCTTAATTAAGGCTCTGGCCATCTGCCAGAGGATAAGCCTAATAAACTTTTATGATTTCCTACAGAAACCTATTGATGACAGCAATGTGTTAAAACGTCGCAAAACCCTTTGATCTCCTTGGGAAAACAGGAATCAGCCACCAGTTCAAATTAAAGGCTTGATTAAAGACTGTCATAATTTAGGAAATATCTTTTTTTCTTCTGAAGTCACATTATTTAAGATAGCTACTGATAGGAAATCATGTTTGTATTTTTTTATTCTAAAAGGAGGAGCTAGATGACTCATAGAAGGGGTGTGGAGAAACAGAGTTTAAACTGGATACTTGTGTCTGGAATGTGATATCATCTTGGGACTCTAGAAAGACACAGCTCTCTGATCTATCTTTAAAATGTACTTCCAGAGGTAATACCTTAGACAGCAAAGGTCTAAATGTATTGTGGTAGGAGTTTTGTTTTGTACTTTTCCCTTGTTCTTTTATGTGATTGTGAGCTCTCTGATATATTGTTCTGTGTTTACATTTTCTCATATTTGTATCATCTTTTAGTAAAGTACATTTTCTTAAGATTCTGCCCGGGTCTCCTCTGTCATTTTTGCTTGTGGAGTGCCAGTATTTTTAAGTCTGACAACTGTTCAAGGGCTTGATGGTGTTACTAAGTTTGGTAAAAGGTAAAAATATACCTAAGGTCTCTTATAGAGTTTTAAGGGTTCATTTTGGATATCTGGTTAGGTGCACTTAGATGAAAGATATATTGCATCCCCTGAAGAGAATATTATCTGAACCTGTACATTTGGGTACGCGAGCATAAGGTTCACAGTTTGAATCCCCCCAGAACTTGAGACTACAGGTGATTCAGACCCAAAAGCAGACAGGAGGGTTACCCTGTCTGTTACCTGTTCACACTATTGCACTCTCTAGGTCGGCACTGTGAGGCAAGAGGCCTGACCTGCTGAATGTGTTTGTGACAGATTTGGTTGGCAGCGGTGCGAAAACATTGGTAACACAAGCTTTAACAGTTCAGTGTGTCAGCTTAACACTGTACAGCTCACTTGCAAAATAAGGCAGTGATTCATTTTTAAAAAGGAAACAACTATATCATTTTGCTTTCAGTCAAGTTCCTACCTGTTTTATTTTTTTTCTAAGGTGCAAGTTACAGTAACCGGAGGGAAGGGAAGAAGATGGCTTCCAACTACAGCGGGTACACTGCAGACTACTTAAAGCAGTTGTGCCAGGACAGAGGAGTCCAGTATGAGGGGAAAGCCAATTAGCAGAACCTCATAGATGCCCTGATGGCAGCAGATGCCCAGAGCATTGAGTCACAGACTGTGACTATAAAGGACCAAACCTTGGGCATGGAGGGGTCAGCGGTCAGTGCAGTGTCCAGATTCAGTGAGGAGGACAGCAGGACCAGTGCAAGCCAAGGGCCACAGCAGCAGGGGAAGGTCGCCAGCATTCTGGAGCCAGAAGCAGTCAGGCTGCAGATTGAGTTGCGCAGAATGGAGCTGAGTTCCAGAGGGAGGCTGAAAAAGAACGGTGAGAGGCAGAATGAGAACAGCAAGAAGCGGAGTGAGAGAAACGAGCTGCAGGGGAGAAGAGTGAGCATGAACAGTGAGAAGCAGACTGAGAAGAGCATGAGTGCCAGAGGCAACATGAACTGGAGAAGCTACGACTCCAACCACCAGCACCAGAGCAAGTACATGGCTTGGGTTTAACTGGAACTACAGGACTGGGTTGCAAATTAAATTCCAAATTGATAGCTGAATTTAAAGAAGGGGAGGATATGGATGCCTTTTTAAATTCCTTTGAAAAAGTCTGTATTCAAGCAAAAATTCCTAGAGGGTCCTGGAGCTTCCAGCTATCCCCGCTACTTACCGGGAAAGTTCGGGATGCATTGGGTCAAATGGACAATGAGGATAGTAATGATTACAGCAAACTTAAAGCTGCACTTTTAAAAAAGTTTGATTTAACTGCAGAAGCATACATAGCTAAATTCCGTAAGCTCAGGAGAAGCCCCGAAATGAGCTATGAGGAGCTAGCCACAAAACAACGTCAGTTTTTAAAATGTTGGTTGAAAGGAAATGAAGCAAACTCTGTAGATAACATTGAAAATGCTATATTGTTAGAGCATTTTTTTGGGCATGCCCAGCAGAGCTGAAAGCGTGGCTGAAGGACCGAGATCCCAAAACAGTGCAAGAGGCTGCTGAACTCTCGGACCGCTATGCCAAGAGCAGACCTGCTCTGAGAGTGAATGGGGTGGGCGTGGCAGTGCAGAAAGGGAAAGGCATGCCTTCAGGGCAGCTAAACCCCCACTGCCTCCACCGAAACCAGTTAGCCCTAGATTTCAAAGGAAAGATTTCTCTGAGAAAAGAAACGAATGTTGGGTTTGTAAAGAAACTGGGCATATTGCTAGACAGTGTCCCAAAAGGATGAGCAATACATAAAATGGGGCTAGGAAAGAAGTCGGTTATTTGTCCCTGGAAGCATGCCTGTGAACATGAGGGAACACATGCACCCAGTCACAGTGAATGGTGTACAGACACAAGGGTTAAGGGACACAGGGGCATCCCTGACGCTGGTAAAAGGGGATGTGGTAGAGCCTGGTCAGTTTATACCCAATAAATTTGTAACTGTACAAGGGTTCACTGGTGAGGAGAGAACACTGCCACTCACTAGTAATCTCCTAGACTGGGGTGAAACAGGAGGAACTGTGCAACAGGTGACTGTAGCCAAAACTTTAGCAGTTGATGTCATCCTGGGCAACAATCTCAAACGGGGATGGTGCTTGCAGTTACCCATAGCCAAGCAGCAAGGGAAAATTGTAGTTCCCTGGACCCCATAGAAGCCATTGTGGAAATCACTGGGAGGCTGGTTCCCCAGCCTGTGTCTCCTGATATGGAGACTAATGAAAAGGGGGTAGAAAATGTCCCCAGTACCAGTGATCCACAGCTATAGAGGGTTACTCCAAAGAAGGAGGGGTGACCCATTGTCAGAGGGTTAGCGGTGACAGTGATCCTGAGTGCCCTGACGCTAGAGCTAGGGACCCTAGTTTAGTTACTGATGGGGACCTGTCCCATGCCTTGGGAATGTGTAAGAAGTTTTCAGCTGCTCAGAAAAGTGACCCTAGTTTAGAGAAGCTGAGGGTTTGGGCAGACTCTGATGGAGCACAGGGAGGTGACAGGAAAACATAAAGTTTATTGGGAAAATGGACTGATGTATACTCAGGATGCTAAGACAGAGGGAGTGGTGATAGGCAGGCAGCTTGTCAATCCCCATGGGTACCATGAGCAGCTGCCCAAGATTGCACATGATATTTCCTTGTCTGGTCATCTGGGAATCATCGCGCACTAAGCAGTGGTTGGTCCATAATTTCTATTGGCCCAACTTCACCCAGCTGGTGAAGGAGTATTGCAGGTCTTGTCACCGGTGCCAAGAAATAGGGAAGGCAGGCAAGAAAACCCAAGCCGCCCTGATTCCCCTTGCCCATAGTGGGGAAGAGCCATTCCAGAGGGTGGGAATGGATATTGTGGGGCCTTTAAATACCCCCTGCTCCTCAGGGAAGAGATTCATCCTGACTGTGGTGGATTATGCCACCCAGTACCCAAGAGGCAGTCGCCCTCCTCTCTGAGGATAGACAAAAGTGGCAGATGCCTTACTTGGGAATTTTCTCCTGTGTTGAGTTTCCGAGGAGACTGTCATTGATTGAGGGGTTCCTTCTGTCAGACCTGATAAAATGTTTGTGGGAGAAGTGTGGGGTGGTGCAGAGATGCATGACCTTATCACCCACAAGCCAATGGGCGTGGAAAGATTTAATGGTACTCTGAAGTCAATAGTCAGCGTTTTCTGAACAACATGGGAGGACTGGGAGTACCTTCCCCACCTGTTGTTTGCATACAGGAGGTTCCCAAGAGTCAACAGAATTTTCCCCTTTAAGCTCTTATATGGATGCGGTTCAAGTGGGCCCTAGACTTGATCAGGAGGACTGGGAAGGCAACACTTCACCAGGGAACTCCCATAGTGGATTATATGTCCTTAGGTTTAGGGAAAAGGCTGAATGAGCTTATAGGGGACAGTCAAACAACCTGACAGCTGCCCAACAGAAACAAAAAGTATGGTACGACTGCAGAGCCAGAGTTTGCTCTCGTACACGGAGGTCAGGAAGTCATGGTCCTTATCCCGGTCGAAAGACAAGCTGCAGGCTGAGTGGGCAGGACCATACAAAGTAGTTAGGAAGGTAAATGATGTGAACTATATCACAGAGTTACCTGACAGAAGACAGACAGAAAGAATGTACCATGTCAACATGATGAAGCCATATGCTAATAGGGCTGACTTGGTGTTTGCACTGTGTAGTCCTGGGGAGGGGACGGATGAAGGAGACCCCTTTCTGGATTTGCTGGAAGAAAGCAAGTGGGAGTCGTTAAATTGTCACCTCAGCTGGGCCTGGACAAGATCCAGGAAGTAAGGGAGATTTTAGCAGTCTTTGCCCCACTGTTTAGCACCAAGCCTGGAATAACCCCTTAGCAACACACGATGTGGAGACAGGGACACAGGCAGCCCATACTGAGGAGACAACATGTCGGTGTCAGAGGGCTGTCCAAAAGGAGACATTAGGAGGGAGGTGGAGAAATGCTGGATTTAGAGGTAATCCAGAAATTCCACAGCCCCTGGACCTCACCTGTAGTCCTTGTGCCCAAGCCAGATGGCTCTGCTCGTTTCTATGTGGACTATCGTGGACTGAATGCAGTCATGAAGTCAGATGCCCACCCAATGCCCCTGACGGATGAACTCCTGGACAAGTTGGGAGGGGATGACATACCTTACGACTATTGACCTGGGAAAGGGGAATTGGCAGGTAGAGTTAACTGATAGAGCTAGGGAGAGGTCGGCCTTCATCACTCCGATAGACTTATTTGAATTTAAAAGAATGCCTTTCGGAATGAAGAATGCCTCAGCCACTTTCCAAAGGTTGGTTAACCAGGTGTTAAATGGTGCTGAGGAGTATGCCGTGGCGTACCTGGATGACATTGCTATCTTTAGCACCAGCTGGGAGGAACACCTATTCCACCTTAGGGAAGTGCTGGACAGGATACAGAGGGCCGGGCTCACTGTCAAAGCTGAGAAGTGCCAGGTGGTCAAGGCTGAAGTGGCATACCTCAGGCTTGTTGTAGGCCGGGGACAGCTCCATTCTAACCAATTAAAAATAGAGGTGAACAACGCATGGCCCAGACTAGAAATGCAGAAGCAGGTCAGGAGTTTTCTAGGGGAAAACAGGGTACTATAGGAACTTTGTACCCAATTACAGCGCCCTGGCTGCTCCCCTATCTGATCTGGTAAAGAAAAAGATTCCAAAGAAAATTATCTGGGAACCAGCCTGTGAAAAAGCCTTTACCAGACTGAAGGAGGCACTGTGCAGTGCTCCTGTATTGACAAGTCCTGACTATAGCAGACCCTTTATAGTCAGACTGATGCCTCAGATGTGGTATTGGGGCAGTACTGAGTCAGACATCCAACCAAGGGAAAGATCACCCTGTAGTGTACCTGAGTAAAAAGTTACTTCCCAGGGAGTAGGCTTACTCCACTGTGGAAAAATAGTATATTGCCATAGTGTGGGCCCTAAAGAAGTTAGAGCCGTACTTATATGGGCAGCATTTTGAGGTACAGACTGACCACAACCCCCTGGTTTGGCTGACACAAATGGGAAAAACTATTGGTAGATTATTAAGATGGAGTCTTGCCTTGCAAGGGTATGACATGACGATCTTACATAGAGCAGGAGTGACCAGTCAGAACGCAGATAGCTTGTCGCGTTTGTATGAGAAGTGAACTGACTTAGGGAGCTCATCCCATGCAGGGGATAAAGCCCACAAATTCAGTCTAGGTGGGGAGGATTGTGATGCTTGGCCAGCTGGTTATGATTATTGTATGATATTTGTAATATAAAAATATAGCATGTGATTGTCTCACATAAGACAGCCTGTGCTTCCATGAGTGCCTCCCAAGATTTCAGTGAAGCTACAGGATATGTAAACTGACCAGAGGATGTGTGAAATTCACCAGTAAAGGGGAAACCTAGAGTTTCCTGTCTGTTCTTAATTAAGGCTCTGACCATCTGCCAGAGGAAAAGCCTAAAAAACTTTTATGATTTCCTAGAGGAACCTATTGATAACAGCAATGTGTTAAAATGTCGCAAAACCCTTTGATCTCCTTGGGAAAACAGGAATCCCCACCAGTTCAAAGGAAAGGCTTGATTAAATACTGTCATAATTTAGGAAATATCTTTTTTCCTTCTGAAGTCACATTATTTAAGATAGCTACTGATTGGAAATCATGTTTGTATTTTTTTTATTCTAAAAGGAGGAGCTAGATGACTCATAGAAGGGGTGTGGAGACACAGAGTTTAAACTGGATACTTGTGTCTGGAATGTGATATCATCTTGGGACTCTAGAAAGACACAGCTCTGTGATCTAACTTTAAAATGCACTTCCAGAGGTAATACCTTAGACAGCAAAGGTCTAAATGTACTGTATTGTGGTAGGAGTCTAGTGTACTTAAACGTTTCCCTGGTGGTCCAGTGGACTGAATCCCAGCCCGACTGTGGGCTCCGTAAATGAAGGTATATCCCTGGTGGTCCAGTGGTACCTCCCTCCCCAACCGCCCACTCAGACCCACCTCCCTGCCCCCCCATCAGCGGCAGGTGGCAGCTCCCCCATCCACAAGCCACCCGGCGCCCGCCAAGTGACAGTGTACAGTACAGTTATCGCCTATTGGTCCACCGCATGGGCCAATGGGCGTGCAGAATTTTATACTTGTACTACACAGTCCAGATCGTGAATGGAATTCATTCACATACTCGGGACTGTGTGGTAAATGGGTCTACTGCCCATTGACCCACACTGTGCCAATGGGCGTATGGCTAACCTGTGCGCTATCGGTGCGGCGGGCCGGTGAGAGCTGCCACCACCTGACCCGGGTGGAGGCGGAGTCGCGAGTCTAGTGGGTGGAGTGAGCGGGCACCGAGATCTCTAGTTCGAGCCCGGATCGGCAGATTCAGTCACTGAACCGCAAAGAATCATTAATCACACCTACGGCGGGGCTGGAATTCGGTCCACTGGACCACAAGGGAATCATTTAATTACATAGAGCCGGGCTGAGTTAATCCACTGGACATCAGGGATACATTTCAATATACTAAGCCTGCGATTGGGCTGGGGGGGGCAGGTCCACTGGACCACCAGGGAACAGATTTATTTATTCAGGTCCGCAATCGGGTTGAGGGGCAGGTCCACTGGACCACCAAGGAATAGATTTATGTATTGAAACCCGCGATTGGGCAGGGGAGCAGCTCCATTGGACCACCAGGGAATAGATTTAGTTATTGAAGCCTGCGATCAGGCTGGGGAGCAGGTCCACTGGACCAACAGGGATTCTATTTTATTTACTAAGCCCGCGATCAGGCATGGGGGGGCCCCGATGCCTGGCCTGTGACTTGGGAGGTCGGGTGGCCACCCACAGCAGGCGGCTGTCGTGTTGTGCCCTAGCAATACCAGCGGCCGCCTGTGGGTGTCCCCGACTTTTCCTTTTGGCACATCTTGGCACCCCCTGTGCAGCGCAAGGCGGTGTGTGCCTGCACATTGCGCACTGCACATCCAGGCTGAATATCGGGATGTAGCCACGATATGAATAGGCACGCCCCTGCGCACACTGCATAAATTACTAGTGCGCCCATCGCATTGGGTTTGCACTGCGCAACATCCCCTTTGAATATCATGCCAGGGCACATCAGTGGGTTGCGCGCTTTACAACACTGTCGCCATGCAACCTTTGAATATCCGGCCCTTATGATCATGAAACCTGTAAATGTTGAAAATACCATGGCACTAGGTGTTTTTGATAATAGTAAAAAGTATTGGGTGACTATTATAGAAATTAAGTTAGTTGTGCTATTTTACATACACGTAAATTGCTGTAAGCTGAACAAGACTGAAATGTCATGGTGATTTGCATATATCCCATGATGCTTTGCATTATGGAAGTATGTATGATGTTGTATTTCTTTGAAACTTGATTTGTTGCCAATGCCCTTTGGAATAACCCTTTTTCAGTGTTTCTGCACTAAGGTTCTTTGTTTTTTACCTTTTTTTTTTTTTTTTTTCTTTTTGAGCCTCCACTACCCAAGCAAATGGGGCCCATATAGGGATGAAGGGTTTTTACTGACAAGTGGTTAGATCAGAGATCAGTGTCAGTAGATGCTGGCTAAGTACAGAGAAAGGACATACATAGTTTGTTGCTGCAAACTGATGTACTGAAGAAGGAATATATCATTGAGGAAGCTTATTTCCTGTATTTTGAATAAACATCACACAAAGATTGTGTATTGAACCTGAAGTTCGGTGTCTGGTTCATCTGTCATCCCACAACCCCTCCACAATGCACTCCTTCAGTGACTATGTGGAAGTATATAACTCATGTTGAATACCTGGCTGCATTACGCCATGAGCAAGGACCCAACATTGATTCCTTGAGTCTTTTAACTGCAGAAGCACACCTATTTCTTTGCCCTCCTGTACTATCATGGGGGAATGTGATGGCCCTAATATAGTTCATAGTCATACATTTGGTAAGGAATGATTAAACTTGCTCTGGGCTGCCCTTCCTTCACCTACCCACTCCCACCCTGGGGTCCCTCCCCAGTGGCCGCACACATGGATATAAACTACATGACAAACCCAAAAATCATGGCGCCACTGACACTGTATGGTGCTATTGATACCTTTATAGTTTTCCACATGCACCCCCCTCCATGCTGTATCTTACAAAGAAGTCCAAAGGAATGGTAGTGCACACACAAGAAAATGGCTGAAGCAAATATAGATTTTAAAAGTTTTTACTTATTTACTCCTCAAGACAGTCATAGTGTAATACAATAATTCCAGTCAGAACTTCCTGATCAGAGCATTCTGACCTTTTCTTGTGTGTGCACTACCATTCCTTTGTACTTTTGCCTTGTGGAGGTAAGCCATCTCTGTTCATAGTGCTGCAGCGACCAGAAGCTGTTTTGCTCACAGTGCACTGTTTGGAGGTACCTTAGGATGGGAAGGGAGTCAGAGTTTGCACTCTTTATTTTTTTTTTTTTTTATGGACTCTGTTTCCACCTTACATTGGCTCCAAGGCATCTCTCCAGTGGACCCATGGGGTCTCATGCCTCCACCGCCTGCCTGAACCCTTACCCAACTGGGAAATCGAGTATGATGTGTCCCCCCTCTCCCCCAGGCCCATTGAGAGAGGCAGGGGACCACAGAGAGCTGTATTGGGTTTGGAATGGCAACAGGTGTGTGAGCATGGCCACAGGGCTCCACCTTCGCCTCCTCATCACCAGGGATTTTCCTTTGTTCAATCCCTCCCCAATGCAGGATGTGCAATGTCATCCAGCGCAAGACATGTGTGAGCCCAGCCATGCTGCAGGACAGCTGCCTGATGTCACCCCAGATATGTGGTCCCTAGCTGCTGTGCCCCCAGTCTCTACTGTGAGCCACTAGTGCTGTGGGACGAAGACCCCCTTCCCTCCCAGGAGAGGAGAGCAGTCAGACGGTTGCTCAATCCTTCTCCTCCCCGACTGACCCCTGGCTCCCAGGTTCGCTCCTGAACCCGGGTCGCCGGCATGGTGTGAGGTGTGGCATCCAGCACCTTAGCACCACCGGGCCAGTCTTTGAGTTTGCAAACTGTTGGTGCCAAAGTGTGACAGTTTCTGAAATTAAGAGACCTGACACAGAACGTAATCCAATATTTATTGATGTTACAATGTACTGCAGTGACTTTTGAAAAGTTCATAAAAATTCTATTAACAAAAAAGGAAAAGAAAATATTTGAGCAGATAGAATGCACAGAGAATAAAACTCACTAAGTCTAACTAGATCTTAGGTGGATATTTTAAGATTAACCCCAACAGGGATCTCTTTGAGTCCTACTGACTGTGATCGTGTGGTCTCGATCCTCCCCCATAAAAGACTTGGACCAAGAGTGAATTTTCATAAGAGAATACAGGAAGGAAATACCTATGGAAGGCTAGTGCCATCGCCTGCATCATCTGCCCTGCCTCTCTTACATCACACCCTGGAGAATTCTTTGATCTTTGAGCCCACCTCCAAGGTAGAACTGGTCTCAACTGGTTATGTGGATTCAGACTCACTTTCACTGTCCCCAAGGCATGGCCGTGGCTGCGCAAAGTGCATCTGGCCTGTCCAGCCATTTGTGTATACCCAAAACACAGAGGGCTGGATTTTTCAAAAGCCAAATAATGCCGCACGACCCCTGTGCGCTGAACTTATATGCACATGGGGCCCACGGCATTCACTGGCCGTTGGTCGGGATTTTATATCCCTTGGTCCTGGCGCCACTCCTTAGACCACAGATTCATGGTCTAGCATGTGCCATCCCTGTTTAAGTTCAAGTTGATGTTTATTGACAGGAAAACTCCACCGAGCATGCTCATTTACAAGGAGGTCCTGGTGTACAACACAATAGATCCATGAATTATAAAAAAAAATGCAATGCACAAAAAAATGACAGTTGGAACAATGAAATACACAAAAACAGGGTCCTGTACTTAGGGATGGCAATTGGTACAATAGCATTCAGTAGTAACACTCCTGGGGATCAATTTACCAGCGCTTCTGCCAGATATGTGATGCAAGCTGCCGGAAAGCACAGAAATTGTTGCAACTGCACACGTTAATGGAAAATTGGGTGCAGTTGCGGCAAAGAGGATTGACGCACAGCCGAAGTCAAAGTCCCGTGAAGCAGGGCTGGACTCATGCCCTGCGCCACCTTTCAAAAATCCTGCCTAGAGTCTTTAGTTTAGTTTTATTTTGTTAAGGTAAATGCACTGGGGCTAAAAGCACCTTGTTCAGACATGAGCCAGCTCTATAAGATCAGAGGGGCTCAGCTATCCCGACCCAGTCTGCTTCTCCTCTGTGAGAACACAGGGACGTGCAAACAAAAGCCCTTCTAGCTGAATGCCCTCAAGCCTGGGACAGCAATAGGAGAATGCAGTTTTCCATTTTCTCCATACATCCCAAACTTGCCAACTTATTTTACATTTTTTTTTTTAGAAAAATAGATTATGATAAATTTGCATTTGTTTCACAGTTCCTAATGCAGTCTTTCGTTGGCAAATTTTATAATTACTGTATTGGTTTGCTCTGCCTCATTGTGTTTTCAGTTTGAAACCTGTACATGAGCAGCACATCGCTAATTAAGTAACGTGTTTCTCTGCCCTACTTAATCAGAGCTGCCTTTGCTGCAAGGGGAGTTATCTCTGCAGGTTGTTAACTGTTCCAGATTTAGCTTGTTAAGTTGATTCAATTAAGCTTGGACTGCACCCTGGCTCTATCTGCTTCCTTTTCACGTTTGCTTGTGCCTGCACAAAGCATAGAAACATAGACTTTGATGGCAGGTAAGGACCGCTTGGCCCACCCAGTCTGCCCATTTCCCTACCTGATGGATAAGCTGCAGATTCTAGTTCCCCAACAGCCTACGTCCTCCTACGACCCCACTAGAATTGCCTTATGTCTGTCCCATGCATTCTTGAATTCCCCCACTGTTTTTGATTCCACACCCTCCTCAGGAAGGTTGTTCCATGCATCCACAACCCTCTCTGTGAAAAAATACATCCTCTCATTACCTCTCAGCCGTCCCTCCATCTTCAAATTGTGCCCCTTTGTTCTTGCACATCTCTTTTTCTGAAAGATGCTACCCTCTTGGAAATTGTTGATTCCCTTAAGGTACTTGAAAGTTTCTGTCATGTCCCTCCTCTCCCTCCTTTCCTCGACGGTATACATATTAAGCTCCTTTAGTCTCTCTTCGTATGTTTTCTGGTTCAGACCCTGCACCATTTTGGTTGCCCTCCTCTGGACAGCCTCCACCCTGTCTATGTCGTTGCGGAGATGGGGTCTCCAGTACTGCACACAGTACTCCAGATGGGGTCTCACCAACTGTCTGTACAGAGGGATAACAACTTCCTGTTTTCTACTGGTGATGCCTCTCCCAATGCATCCCAGTATCCTCCCCAGCCCTCCTTACTGCCTTCTCACATTGCTTGCCCACCTTTAGGTCATCTGATATAAATACCCCCAGGTCCCTTTCTATTTTTGTTGTTGTTAGTATCTCAACCCCCATTGTGTACTCTTCCCCTGGGTTTTTGTTTCCCAGGTGCATTACTTTGCACTTCTTTGCAAACATATTGCTACAATAACGGGGTTTCAGAGGTGTGTCACTGTCGGATTCAATGCAATTCAGGCTGCAGTGGCTCAACAGTGACAGGCCAATGATCAGCAAGGCTGATCATGACACTGTCCACTGCTTACAGGGTGTAAACTTCTTGCAGTTGCAAGGAGCGAGCTGCTCCTATCACAGAGTGACTCGATCCTTTCATCTCAATGATACCACCAAGCAAGCAGCTGAGTGGCATCATGATCAGCTCCAAGCTTACCACCCCTGCTGTTATGCAGAGAGAAGGAGATGTGCGAAAGCAACTCCCTCCCACTGCCAAGTATCCCACCCACCTCCCAATCCTTCAGCATGCTCTGCCTGTAAAAATAAAACACCCTCCCACTGCCAAATATGCCTTCCACCTGCCAATCCTTCCCTTTGTCCCAGTCATAAAAATAAAGTGTCTTTCTGCCACTTCGCCATTAACTCCTCACTCAGAACTCCCCACTGTTCCCTTTTCTCCTCCCTCGGTCTTACATCACTGATATATCCACTCTGTTACACTTATAGTCAAATACTGGTTAGACTTGTTGCCTCGCTACCTCTCTGAGAGCCTATCTCCATCATATCCTTCCCCATATGGCCTGAGATCCAGGGATACCCGGACCTTCTCTCTCCCCCTACCTTCCTCCACTTAGGGCACATTTTCCTTCTCCAACAGGCTCCCCTTGCTATGGAACAAACTCTGCCCCCCTCCTACGAACACCACCTCATTTTACTCACCCAAACAGCAACTCCGTGTACTTCTTCCCTCCACATGCTCCTGCCACACTGGTACCCAGTCCCTACATTAAAGCTCTCTCTCTCGCCTTTCACATTTATATCCTACTAGGGTATGTGACTGCATCTCATCTGCATTTGTAATTACCAGTATGTTTTGTATTATTAATTGTATTGTATATCCCATCATGATATGCTTCTGAGTGTATGTACATAATCTAGTCCTCTATGTAGTGCATTTATCATTTATAATTACTGGTGACCCCCTTTAATAACTCACTTTACTAGATCAAAAAAATGCTGTAATAACCTAAAATTGGGTTATTATGGCATTCTGCTACTTTCTGATTATTTAATACATCCGTGCAAAGCCACACAAAGCTGCGCAAACCTGCATAAACCCATAAAAAACAGTAATTATAAAAATAAAGGCTAGCCAGTATGTTAAAATTTTTACACCCTTAATTGTGTGATGACTATATAAAAAACCTAAGGTTTATGAATCAATCCTGAATAAACAATATCGCACCTCGCCACTATTCTCTCATGTATTATATACCAAACCTGCGCGCTTCTACGCAACAAAAGTTTTATTTTGTCTTTGCTTGTTCTATCTCAAATGTATAACGACTGTTAAATGCTTGTAACATGCCCAGGTCGTACCAGGAAATGAGCAACGGCTCAGTGTGCCTTTCTGGGTTACCAAATGTTTAAATAAATAAATAAAATAAAAAAAAAACTCCCTCCCACTGCCAAGTATCCCAACCCCTCCCAAGCCTTCTCCTCCTACCCATTTCATAAAATATAAGCACCCTCCCACTGCCAAGTATCCTGCCCATTTCCTGGTCATTCCCTTACCGCCCTGTAAATAAAAAAAAAAACAATCTCCCACTGCTAAGTATCTTGCTCACCTTCTGATGCTTCCTCATGCTCCATCTGTAAACCTGTAAAACAATAAAATGGTCCAGTGACAACTTCTGCCCCCTCCATGTTTACACCCCCACACCAACGTCCCTCAGCACCCCCCACCCTCTCATACTTACTTTTCTGGTCCAGTGCTGCTCCTTCTTGAGCCTCCTGCTTCTTGTGAGTTCCACCGAGAAGCGACTGAAAACAAGGTAAATTTGGTTAATGGCTTTTTAATGCATTTTGAACTTAATAACTTTGTCATTTCTTAATATTTTACCCCCGTTTTCAACATGGCCTTTTTTTAACCCCACTTCTTGAACCAGGTAGGTGATTTTTTTCAGATCCCCCCAAACGTGTTTTTGCAGTCACCTTGTGAAATCACATTTCAAATGGAATTTAAAAATTTCACCTGCTTTGATTATAAGGTGGTGTAATAAAAAGACTGTGTTGAAAATGTTGAGTTAAAATAGCAAAAAAACAACAAAGTCATGAAGCAACATTGAATTTCTTCAGTGTTTATTCATAACTTTACTATTATTCCAGATTTTGACCCTAAAATTTCAGCCCAGCCTTTTTTAACCCACCTCATGAACAAGGCCAGTTGCCAGCCACTAATAATGACTGTGAATGCCTAGCTATAAAAATCCTGATAGGCAAAGGGGGTAAAGGTCTGACTGTTATGGCTGTATACATCCCACCAGGGCAGCAGCAAGTGGGGCTAGAAGCCTTTGATAACCTCTACACCCAGGCCAGCCAGAATAAAGAAACACTCGTACTTAGTGAGTTTAACTCCAATGGGCTTGCCAGCTCCAGCTCCGCACACAGAGATCTGGTATTGGGGCTATATCTAACACAGACGGTCAGGAGCTGCACCCGCACAAATTATCGCACAGGCTCTAGCACACTGATTGACTGGGTGCTGACAATGCACCCGGAACGGGTAAAGAATGTCAAGTTGCTCCCTGACACCCTCAGCGACCACTCACCTGTCCAATGTGAATGGACGACTAAACAGACTAAGTCTCCCCCAGGATGCTGAGGAACCGAGTCATAAAAAAATCTGCAATGGGTGGCTTTAGGAATTACCTCAAAGGGATAGAGTGGGGCTTCCTTGACTCATGCCCCTCTGTTGACACAGCCCTGGAGCTCTTCCTCAACCACTTCAATGCGGCAGCGGATAAATTCACCCAGTTTTGAAAGAAACTGATTAAAGGCTGCAGCATGGACTGAGCCACCCCACAAATCCTAAGCCTGATGTGACAGCATGATCTACTTTGGCACCGGGCTAGAGCAACTGGGACTGCTACAGATATCCAAAGCTACAAAGCGGCCCAAAACAGGTGCACCTGGGCTATCTGACAGGCTAAGGCTACTTACCACAAAAACCTTCAATCTCAATGCTAGGGCAACGGCAAGAAATTCTGGGCATCTATAAAAAACCTCATCAGAAGCAGCGACAGATCCCCTCTTCCGTGCTTCATCACAATGATGAAGTAATACTTGATGCGGATGTTATGGCTCTTATTTTCAACAAGGCATTTATGGATTACAGTGCCAACCTTCCCCCAAAACCGGCCACGTACCCGGGTGGAACAGCAACCTCTGACCACTTGCCCTCTTCCTCCAATACCAGGACCTCTCCAGCCTTTTACTTCAGAAGGGTAACCATCAATGAAACAAAAAAATACCCTACCAGAGTCCTTGGCAAAACTAGGATGGGTGGTGATGGTATAGACATGAAAAAACTGATCTCTATAGCCCTTCCTGAGGTCATCTGACCCCTCAACAAGTTATTCAACCTGTCACTCCGATTTGCTACCTTCCCCTCCACATGGAAAACCTCCCTGGTCACACCTGTGCACAAAGGGGGTGACTGGTCACTAGTCTCAAATTATAGGCCCATCTCAATTCTCTCACTACTCTCAAAAGCTCTGGAGAGAATCATAGCTGACCAACTCATGGACCCTCTGCACAAATACTACCTCCACTCCCTCCAACAGCACGGCTTTTGCAGACTGCACAGTACTAATACCGCCCTTATTAATTTCACTGGATACGTACATGAGGCACTCGACCGGGGTCAGCTGTTTGGGGCAATCTTTATAGACCTAACCAAAGCCTTTGACCTCGTGGACCACCAGCTGCTGCTTCACAGGTTAAGAGGCCTAGGGCTGTCCTCTGGCTCAGTCCAATGGTTCTCCAGCTATTTATCCAGGCGATCTCAAAAAATCCGAATTAACGATGCCACCTCCAACACCTGTGAGGTGTCAGTAGGTGTACCCCAGGGGTCTAAACTGGGCCCGCTCCTCTTCAGCATCTTTGTGAACCACCTCCCTGAGGCCTGCCTCACATCTGAGATCCTGCTATATGCAGACGAGACTGTGCTGTTCTCACAAAACTCCTGCCAGGAAGCACTGACTAAGGAGCTGCAGAACAACTTTAACCTACTACAGGAATGGTTCAAGGACAGCATGCTAATGCACAATAGTTAAAAAAACAAGGCAATGCTCTTTGCCAGATGACAAAAGAAGAGGTCCAGCGCACTTCTCTCAATTACCTGCAGCTGTCACACCACCCTGGAGCTGGTAACTTCCTTCCGGTTTCTTGGCCTCACCATAGATGAGTTCCCTATCGTTTGACGAATGTATACACAATATTACCACGGTGGTCAATAGGAAACTAGGGGATCTATACAGGCATCAGTTCTGTCTTACTCCTGGGGCCAGGACACAGGCAGTCAGAGGTACAATCCTTCCAATCCTGGACTATGGGAATATAGTCTATGGGGCCGCCACTGAAACTTGCCTGCTCAAAGTGCATGCCTCCTTAAATGAAGCCTGTAGATTTGCGTTAGGAGCAGATCGCCTATTGCATACATGTGAACTGTACATACGGACTGAATGGCTCCCACTCATGGACTGCATTAAGCTCCATGCCTGCATCTTGGGACAGAAGGCCCTACTCGGACTTGCACCTCCTGCTATACAAGCCTTATTCCATCCTGCTCCAGCTGAACATGCCACAAGAAGTCTTACCAAACATGCATTAGCTATTCCATTCAGAAGGACTGCCTTGGGGAGATGAGCCTTTGCTGTCAGGTCCCCTGTTTGGGTAAATGAGCTACCAACCGCCACCACAAGCCTTACCCAACTTGGGCCTTTCAAGTCCGAGCTAAGGGAAGTCTATCCACTCTCCTGTGCATTGCTATTGCCACTCTTAACCCACGAGCCAGCACACCTCTCTTCACCAAAGCCATGATCCTAAAGACTACCTTCCCTCCTGTACGCTGCCATAGCCACTCTTAGCCTAGCAGGTACCAGAACCTTAGGCTTGCCAAAGTTCTTCTTTCACTCTACAATTTGACGCAAAACTCCCTGCTCACCGTCTGCCAATGTCTGCCCACCTGCCTGCTTACCTTTCTCCTCTCACACTCTCCCCTGATAAACCTTTACCCGCTGACCTCCTTACACCACCCACCTTTGAGCCTACCATCATCCCCCTCCTCTGATTCTTCTCCTACCTAATCCTGATTGGTTCCCTCTACCCTTTCTGACTACCATGCCTAGGCTGACTCCTCTGGCTATAGCCTTGTAACCTTTAGGTATCAGTGATGATGAACAGCTCCATCTCCTGTTTCCTCCCAATACAAGATCTTGCCTAGGTTCCACCTCTGATTTTTTCTCAAACTAGCACCTAACTCTGACTTAAGCACTTAATTGTATGGCATGATGTGTGAACCCAACCCCACTGACTATGTACCCTTGTTTTGGTTATGTGTTGTTATTTGCCTGTGTTATCCTACATTGTTATGCTATTGTCAATGTTTACTGATTTCTCCTGCTCACATTGTTCCTACTATTAGATGTTCTCAACAATGCCTATTAAGCTGCTACTGACTCCAAACTTATATACCCTCCCGTACCCTTGTGATGATGATCCTTTGTAAATAAGCTTTTAGCTCAAAGATTGTAATTCTGATTAATAAATAAATACGGCAGGTGTAATTTTTCATATCCCCTCCAAGGCATATTTTCATGGTCACTCTGCAAAATCACCTTTTCGATGGGTTTAAAAAAATCCCACTAGTCTTGATCATGAAGTGGAGGTAAAACAAAGACCCATGGCCTCTGAAGGCGGTTCTCACACCCGTCAAACGCTACCCTCTCTCACTCCCACCCTCCTGTTCCACAACTGCCCACTTCCCCCTCCCACCTCCCACCTCCCACCACCTACTACCTCCCCTTGACAAAGCCTCACCTTGGCTGCTAAAACATGCATTTCTGCAGACTGGGAGCACCCCGTCTGAAACTGTAACATGATTGTTAAACACTGTACTACACTTAATTAGTGCTGCATTAATATGTTTCTCTGGAAGTGTGGTCCTGTTTCTCCTTACTTCTTGTACCCTGCTTAATGTTGTAACTGCACACTAATACCACTTTTTAGTTGATGTCTTTCTGTTCTGCAATGTTTCATCACCTGTAAATGTCTTGTATTCCTTGTTGACTTGAAGCCTTTGTAAACGAGCCCCCGACTCAAAGGTATTACTCCGAATTTGAAATAAATAAATAAATATGTTGAAAATCTGGGGTCAAAATCTTAAAACACAACAAAATTATGAAGCAACATCGGAATTCTTCAACATTTTCTCATAATTTTGCTATTTCCTATATTATGTCCCTAAATTTTCAACATAGTCTTTTTGTTTAACCCTACTTTGTGAACAAAACAGGTGTAATTTTTCAAATTACCTCCGAAACATGTTTTGGAAGTCGCCCCTGTGAAGTCACTTTTTGGACATGATTTAAAAAATTCCACTTGGTTGGATCATATGATGGGGTCATAAAATAATACTATATTGAAAATGAGGGGTCAAAATCTCAAAAAAATGACAAAAGTTTTTTTATTTTTATTTATTTATTTATTTCAGTTTGGGATTAAATACATTTGAGCCATAGGCTCATTTACAAAGGTTCCAGCTCAGACATCGTACAGTACAGATAGGACAGACAACAGGAATAATACAGTGGTAACACAGAAACAAGTAAAAAACAACAACAATGATTTAGGAAGCGAAATCTTCCCTATCTAAATCAGTCCCTGAATAGAATAGTCATCTGCCGCTTTTCCTATCCTGCCTGAACTACTATTTTAAGGTCTCCCCTCACCAGTATTACCTGAACTACCATTTTAAGGTCACCGGTACATCAAACTACCAACCTCTGTTGACCTAGGGCTACTGTTAGTTACAGTCCCTCGTCAGTTTCACTGGGCTGCCACCAGCCTAGCTGACCTCTTCTCCTGCTTCTAGGTAGCGATGGTGCACCAATATATGTTGCTATTCTTTATTGCGTCCTCTTTGCCACTGCTCCACCTTTTCATGCTCTCTTTACCCCAACTTGTTTTTACGGTTCCTAAGTTCCTGCCAAATTACTACTTTTTTCAAACCTGTTATTACTTCATACCCCCCCCATGTGACTCCTCCCCATTACTACTAAACAGAGCCTGGCACCACCTAGCTGCTTATGCCTATAAAAAGTGTCACCTGAGTACATGTAACCCATGTCTCTTCCTGCCCCACAAGCTATGGTATCTTCTTCTACTTGCCATCCTGCTCTCCGAGGATGTTCAAATAAATTCAGGCCCTACATATGCCATACCTAGATTTGATTAGCAGAGCTAAAGGTTTGATTGTTATCCACCAAAATATCAGGAGTCTCACTCGCAATCTTACTGATCTAGAATCCTGGACCTCCCTCTACAAGCCCGACATTATATGCCTGACTGAAATCTGGCTAAATTCTTCTACCCATGACTCTATGTGCTCCCTTCCTTCCTATAACCTCCTGAGACTCAATAGAACTGCACCCAAGAGAGGAGGTGGTACTGCTATCTACTTTAAAAACCATCTACATCTTACTGCCATAACATCACCTCTACTAAACCACTGTGAGGTACTTCATACTCTACTCACCCTAGGTACCAAAAAACTACATATTACATGTGCCTATAACCCTCCCCCCATCCAACAGTCAAAAAGGCCTGGATGAGTTACTGGATCAAATCTCTCACCTTGCTGGGAAACATGAAGTACTGATGCTAGGGGACCTTAACGTCAATTGGTTGGGGAACACCCAATTAACATCACTGACCAGGTTGCAGAGTTTTAACCTTCACCAACTTATACGTGATCCTACTAGGACAACTCCACACTCTAATACAAGTACGCTGCTGGACTGGATTATGACCAACCACCCTGAAAACATTATTGCCTGTGGCGTACTACCTGATGCCATCACAGACCACTCCCCAACTTTCTGTATCTGGGGGAAAAGCAAACCTACTCCTTCAAAACCTTGTTTCATTGCTTTCCACAACTATGCAAATTTCGACTCGGAGCTTTTCCTCCATGACATTGCTGCAACTGATTGGACCTCCCTTCTAAAATCAAATGATGCTCAGATTTCCCCTCAGTCTATTCTTGACACACTTCCTAGTGCTTCAGGATAAGCACTGCAAACTAGTAACTCGGCGGGTAAAAAATAGACACACCTGCTGGCTAAAACCTAACTTCCTTGCTAAACTAAAACAAAGAGATAAAAGCTGGCTTCATTTCAAGAGCTTGGGGCTATCCTCTGACTTTAATACCTATAGGACCCTTTGGAATTCATGCAAAAAGGACATCAAAAAGGTTAAAAGTTCTTATTGCAAAGATCGGTTAACCAACTCCTATGGTGACTCAAAAAATTCTGATCCCATATTAAATTCTTTCTTGGGTTGAATCCCTCATCCACCCCTAATGACATGTCCCTCAATGATGTTCACTGCAACAATCCCCGTACCATTGCAAATTTCTTCAATGATAAATTCTCTGACCTATCTAAGTACACCTCCTCCTTCCCCATCCAGTCGAATACATCTTCCTCATCAACTGTCACTGGTCCCCAGTTCTTTTTTAAGGCAGTCTTCCGGAGTGAGGTGCTTGGCCTATTAAACAAAATCTCTGACTACACTGCAGCTGGCTCAGACAACCTTGAGCCCAAGCTCCTAAAGCTATCTGCCCCCTACATAGCTGCTCCCCTAGCAAAAATGTTCACGCTATCCCTGTCACAATGCTATGTCCCAGAGATATGGAAGGTTGCAAGGATTACACCTGTTTTTAAGAAAGGAGATCGTAAAGATCCCTCTAACTACAGGCCCATAGCTATCCTATCAGTTCTAAATAAAATACTGGAGAAACTAGTATCTGCTCAAACAATTGATTTTCTACTGAAATATGACCATCTTACCTCTGCCCAGCATGGCTTTCACAAGGGCCATAGCAGTACTATCGCCCTTCTTAAATTCACGTCAGATACCCTAATGGCTGTGGCCTCTGGCCAGCTCCCTGGGGCAATTTTCATTGATATAACCAAGGCTTTTGACCTTATCAATCATTCCCTCCTCCTTGCCTCCCTTACATCACTGGATTTCTCTCAGAATGTTGTAAGGTGGTTTGGCAGCTACCTATCTGACAGGACTTAAACCGTGAAATACAACTCCACCCTCTCTGACAAAGCCACCATTAACAGTGGGGTGCCACAAGGGTCCATCCTTGGGCCGCTGCTCTTCTCAATTTTCATCAATAACATCACCTCTGACCTCCATTGGACCACTTCCCTTCTACATGCTGATGACTTTGTTCTCTAAACCAGTGATAACAGCACTGATGCCATCAATCATAATCTCTCTCTTGACTTTCAGCAAATCCATCTATGGCTATCTAGTCATAAACTTGTCTTAAATGAATCCAAAACCCAATCTATGCTATTTGGTTCTAATGCCAAACTCAAACTCTACCAAACCAAATTTAAAGTCTCCTCCCCCAATGGTTCAACTCTTGGAGTGGTGAACGCATTTAAATATCTGGTCATCACACTAGATCCATCTCTAAACTTCAATCTGCACATCCAACAGATCTGTAAGCTTGTTAATGCTAAAATTGGGATAGCCTACCGTACCAGTTATATACTCACCCGCTCTGCTCGGCTTGTCATTGCCCATGGCATACTCCTTCCCTTCACTTATGGCGTTGCCACCTACACCTCCGTGTCCAAATCTAGCCTCCGAAAATGGGATGTCACATACAACATCTGTCATTACACATCCTCCTCTCATTGACTGAAACACCACTGTCTCCTATATTCTGATCTGGGATGGCTTCCTCCTTCTGATCTAAGGCGTTATGCCTATGGCTCCATCATTGACAATATTGTCCGATTACAAATACCCAGACCTCTGGCGGGTCTTTTCCTGAATCTGGCACCTCGCTGTGGATTGCGGTCTGCTGATAATGCACCTGTCTTCATCCCCAGACACAATTCCTCCAAAAGTGCTATGGCTTTTGCCTGTCATGCCCTCCACATTTCTGGAACTCCCTCCCGCTAGCCTACTCCAATCCTCAACCCACTTCTCTTTTGAAAAAGGATTACGGAACCATCTTGCCACCATCCACAGATGTGTTTGCTTCAAACCCCCCTAGCCCCTTCCTCCTTCCTAGCCTCTGCCCTCCTGGCACTTTCTATTTGAGCTCATCAAGTAGTATAGCACTTTCCCATTTTTGTTCTCCATCCCTCTTGCCAAGCTATCCAACTATGCCTATATTCTCCACTCAGGTCTCGCACTTCTATCTCCCTTTCTATAATTTTCTCATAGTTACCTTAGTCAGACAATATGTTATTAGCCCTGGTTATTAATACTTATTTATTTACTTACTTACTTATTTATTTGTATATCAGTTTAAGACCTTTGAGCCAGAGGCTCGTTTCCAAAGATACCTCGTCACAAAGAGGACAAATACAGTACAACATTTAGTTACATCATTGCGGTTACAGCTTTTACATCATTGTGGTTACAGCTTTGGTAGACACAAGGAGTAATATCTTTGTTACATTATGTGTGTTACAGGTTTGGTATTCACAAGCAATTACAGTTATTTGGAAACAGATTGACAGAATAAAGCATACATTGGCTAGGCAGACATGAAGTCTTGATCAGAGACTACATAGGTAATGCAGATACGTAGTCTTGAGCAGAGACTGCTAGAGGTAAAAAATTCAGAGGGCTAGGGACATGGTTGGTGATTCCTTTGGGTGTGGTGCCACTCAGAGAGTTTTGTCAGGGCATAGTGAGCTAGAACACCTAGAGACAAGCACAGCTACGCATGCTAAATAGCTGACTCCGAAGTGAGATTTTGAAGTGAGAGATTGTAGGGGTATCAGAGATGGAGGTGGGGAGAGTATTGTACCAGGAGGGAGCTCTGTAACAGAAGGACCTTTGTCCATGTATGGTCTTGGACCTTGGGTCTAGCAGGGTGGCCTTGGAGGAGGTACGAGTTTGGACTAAGGGTTGTGCTAGGTGGATAGAGGCTGTCAGCCCAGGTGGGGATAGTCCAAGGAGGGTTTTTTTCGTTATGAGGCAGATTTGGTATCTAAGCCATTCGTCCAGGTTGAGCAGCCTAGCCATGTCATATAGCTGGCAGGTATGGGTTAGCTTAGGGGCTCCCGTAATTAACCTACAAGCCTTATTCAGGGTGAGTCAGATTTTACTGAGGGCGGTCGTGTCTGCAGTGCCATAGACTGGCAGGCCATAGTCCATAAGGGACATTATTGAGGAGGTGACTGCTAGTCGGAGGGCATCGGGGGGAGGCAGTGCTTGTAGCGGTAGAGGATACCTAGCCGTGCATTTGTAGCTGAGGCTAGAGTATCAATGTGGTCGTGGAATGTGAGGGCTGAGTCAAAGGAGACCCCGAGGTACTTGTACAGGCGGACTTGATCAAGAGGATGCTTGGAACTAGGGAGGATGCGGAGTGGTAAATTGCTGGCTTTGTTTTGGGGATGGGCAAAGAGCATAGTTTTTTTTTTTTAGAATGATTACAAATCTATGCTCTTTGAACCAGGTTTCAGCATCATTGAAGGCTTGTTGCAAGGTGTCTTGTAGGGAGATGGGGTTTCGGTGGGTGCCTCTGTATACTCTGTTCTAGGGTATTACTTACACTGTTACTTTTAACTACCTTGCCTATAACTATTTGCTGTGTATTCAATTGTCTACTATGCCCATTACTTTGCTCTATAGTGTACATTTTGTTTGATTATGTAAAAGTTATCTTACGTTTGTTGTATTTGCTCTGTTTGTGCTGTATCTTCCTGGGACGTGCGTGAAAATAGTCATTGCTATGGCTAGTGCACTTACCCGGTAAACAAAAACTCAATAAATAAATAAATTAATAACAGGTAGAGTAGCACTAGTTACTTCATAGGTAAAAGTCACTATGAGGAAGATAATTATTTTAGGTTCCCAGACATCTTAGAAATTCTTCAAGGAGATTTCAGTGTTGTTACGTCAAGAATGGAGGTAGTAAATGCAAGCTGGCTGGATTAGGCAGCAACAGTGTTGAGCAACTGGGCGGGGGGGGTTAAAGGGCCTGAGCAACAATGGTGGAGGGGCAGCCAGAGCGGGGCTAGGGATTGGAATGAGAATAGCAGTCCGGGTAGGCATTGTCAGGGAGACAGGGGAAAGAGATGGGGAGGGATTGGTTGGGAAGGAAAGAAAAACTAAGGGGGTGGGAGCGAGGAGATGGAAGGTGGGGGAGAGGAGATGGGTAGAGGGTGGGTGTGGGGTGGAGGGAGTGATAAGGGATGGGGTAGAGTAGTATGTGGGGAGTTAGGGGTAGTGTGGGGGAGAAAGAGAAGAGGGAGGGAAGAAAGGCAATGAAAATACAGAGGGATGACGAGTACAGGGCGAGGAAAGGCCACAGCTTGTCAATTGGGGTGGGGCAGGTGAGAGAGGTGACAGAGATATAAGGTCAGAAGTTTCAGGAACTGAAGAGTGCTGAGAACGGGTTAGGGTGTGCAGGGGCACTCACAAGTATTTGATGGGGTTAGATGTTATGAAGAAATGTTGAAATTCTTCAGTGTTTACTCCTAGCTTGTGTTTGGTCTCTGTACCCAGGGTTCCCACTGGACTGCGTGGGCAGACAGCTAGAGGACTGGCCACATCCTCTTACCCTCTTCGGGCAGTGCTATGCAATGCTAGGTTGATGAGGAACAAGACAGCTATTTTTGCGGACTTGAGTTCCTCTGTCGACCTGGCTTGCATTATGGAGACCTGGCTTGGTGATGATGTGGGCCCAGTTTTAGAGGGTGCCGTCCCCTCTGGGTATACCATTGTGTACTGCCCGAGGAAGGCTCACAGGGGTGGGGGAGTGGCCATCGCATTTCAATCCAGCCTGGGCTTCACGGTGCACCCAGTTGGTAATACCTGATCTTTTGAGTGCGTCGCTGTGCGTGGGGGTTCAGGTGCGGGCTGCAGGATTCTCCTCGTTTACCGCCCTCCTGGGATTGGGGAGAATTCCTGCAGGAGGTAGCAGACTCTGTCGTTGACCAGGTATTGAAGTCCCCCAGGTGTTAATCTTGGGGGACTTCAATGCCTGGATCGACGATGAATCCTCATATTTCAGTTACGACCTCCTCCAGTTGATGTTATCACTGGGCCTGTCACAGGCTGTTGCCTCTGCTACCCACCAGCATGGCCACACACTCGATCTGGTGATCCAGCTGGGTCATGAGATTGAAAACCTCAAGATTGATCAGGTCTCTTGGTCTTATCATTGTACCATGGAGTTCACATTTGGGCCCCCCCCCCCAAAAGTCCCTCTCCTGTGAAATTGGTCAGCTACAACCCTTTAAGGGGCTTGCACCCAGAGGGACTGTTGGCATTGGCTAACCTATCTAGGGTTGATGCAGCATGTGCTATTGGCATCGGAGAGGTGGTGGACACCTATAACAGGGTGGTCTCTGAAACTCCAGAAGCCTTTGTACCAGTTCTTATACAACCCAAATCCTCTCACTTAAGATCCCCTGGTTTGATGGGGATCTCAAGACGATGAAGATCAGGGGTTGGAGGTTGGAGCCTTGCTGGCAGAAGACCCAGCTGGAGACTTACAGACTGGCCCTGCGAGCTCACTATGTTCAGTGCCAGGGGGAAATTTCCCATAAGAAGGCAGAATTCCTGTCCAGGGAAATTGCTGCAGGGAAAAACAAACCATCTTGACTTTTTTGGACTGTGGACAGACTTCTCCATCCTGCCTGTCTACAGCTGAGGAAAGCCTTTTCATTCACTTTATGTGAAGAGTTTGCTCTGTTTTTCTCTGACAGGGTGTTGGCTATCTGGTCGGGGATTCCCCCAGTGAGGCAGTCACCTCACAGTGGCCGGACTGAGAGGTTCAGAGGCACTCCATCTGTCTGGGAGGAGTTTAGGCCAATGGGGTGGCAGAAGTGACTAAGCTGATCTTAGAGCTGAAGCATACATCCTGTGGACTGGACCCAGCCCCAATGCATTTGTTAATGGGATGTGTCAAGGCTGTAGGCCCGGTGTTCGCCAGGGTTGCAAGGTGTTCGATTATGGAGTTTTTTTTCCCCAGTGGCTCTGAAAGAAGTGCTGGTGAGGTCCCTCCTCAAAAAATCTTCCCTTGTCCCTGACTTCCTGGTGAATTACTATCCTATTCCAACCTGCCTTTTTTGAGGAAGGTTGTAGAGAAATTAGTTGCACAGCAGCTTGAGGATCGCCTGGTGTCCTCTGATATCTACAATCCATTTCAATCTGGTTTTCGGGCCAGACATAGCACAGAAACAGCTCTAGTGAGGGTGCATAATGATCAGCTCAGGGCTAGAGATAGAGGAGACAGGTCAGTTTTTGTTCTCCTTGATCTCTCTACAGCTTTTGACACCGTGGACCACGTTGTGCTTCTTGATTGTCTCTGTGAGTTTTGTGGACTCGCTGGTACTGTCATCAAGTGGTTTGAGTCCTATCTCTCAAACAGGGTGCAGCGGGTGGTGATGGGGAATTTCTTTTCCTCCCCAGTGCCCCTGTCTTGTGGAGTACCACAGGGCTCGATCTTGTCACCGATGTTGTTCACAGTGTATATGCTGCCTCTGGGTGAGATCATTAGACAATACAGATTGGAGTTTCACTGCTATGCAGATGATACCCAGCTGTATTTGTCTTTTGCCCCCAGAACGTCCAAAGCTGTTGATGTGCTTAACAACTGTTTGGCTAAAATCAATGATTGGATGGCTTCCAGCTGGCTGAGACTAAATCCGGCCAAGACAGAGGTACTAGTGATTCAGCTTGGTCACGGAAGTGATGGATTGTCACCAGGTGCAGACACAGGCCATGTCCTGGGGTCTACTCCGTTGGTGGCATCCTCGAAGTGCAAAATCTTGGCGTGATCCTAGATAGCAGATTGACCTTTGAAGATCAGGTGTCATTTGTGGTCAAAAGTGTTTTTTATGACTTACAGATCATTGCCAGGATTAAGCCCTTTGTTCTGCTCCCGAAGATCTGCTGTGCTGGTGCTGCTTTTGTTACCTCTAGGCTCGGCTACTGTAACTCTCTGTACTGCGGGATCATGGGAGGAAACCTTCGCAGACTGCAGCAGGTGCAGAATGCAGTGGCCAGTTGGATGACGGGCCTTTCGAGGTTCAGTCATGTAACCCTGGCCTGCATGCCCTGCACTGGCTGCCAGTCAAGTGGAGGGTTCTTTTCAAGGTGGGTCTACTCACCTTTAAGGCCCTATATGGACTGGGTCCAGGTTACCTGTCAGAGCTCCTGACACCAGCGACCTCTGCTCACTCCCTCCGCATCTCTTCGAGGGGCCTCCTGGATGTTCCCGTGGTTCAGATCAGGACCTCGGGAGGCTGTGCTTTTAGGGTCTCTGGGCCAACCCTGTGGAACTTGCTTCCACCTGCTGTCTGAGAGGCCTGCTTGATCGAGGTGTTCAAATGTAAGCTGAAAGCCTACCCTTTCAGTCTGGCTTTTGTAGATTACTGAATTACATCCATTATGCCCAGTCTGCTTTTTGGCAAACTGAAGCTTTTAAAGTTGCTGAATTATTATCATATTGTGTATTTATGGGAATCCTTACTGTATTTGTAATGTGTTTTTCTACTGTACTGAGTATTAAGGTGCTCAGAGACTCCAGGAATGAGCGCCCTACAACTAAAATTGACCTGCCTTGCCTAGCTTTTCTGTTTTACCAGACTGTGATTGTGACCCCACATTGTCAACACAGTCATTTATGCATCCCACATCATGAACATGATGTGTCATTTTCAAATCCTGCCCAAAACATCTTTTCGCACTTGTGCTGCAAAATGAAATTTTTGTGCAGGATTTAATAAATGAGACCTATCATGTTCATAAGCGGGCGTCATTAAAAAAAAATGTGGTGAACATTTAAGGTCAAAATTGAAAAAACCAAAAGGAAACGAAGTTACAAACAAATTATGACATTTTCCTGTGTTTACTCATACCTTAACGGAATGGTCGTGGCTGGTGTCATTGTCAAATCCCCCTTCAAAATCTGTTTTTGCAGTAGTTCCACAAAACAATGTTTTGCATCACATAGAAACATAGACTTTGACGGCAGATAAGGACCGCTTGGCCCATCTAGTCTGCCCACTTCCCTACCTGATGGATAAGCTGCAGATTCTAGTTAATCAACAGCCTATTTCCTCCTAGCCCCCATTAGAATTGCTTTATGTCTGTCCCATGCATTCTTGAATTCTCCCACTGTTCCAGACTCCACAACCTCCTCAGAAAAGCTGTTCCATGTGTTCACAACCCCTCTCTGTGAAAAAATACTTTCTAACATTACCTCTGAGCCATCTCCCCTCTATCTTCAAATTGTGCCCCCTTGTTCTTGCACATTGTTTCTTCTGAAAGATACTACCATCTTATACCTTGCTAATTCCCTTGAGATACTTAAAAGTTTCCATCATGTCCCCCTCTCCCTCCTTTCCTCAAGGGTATACATATTAAGCTGCTTTAGTCTCTCCTCATATGTCTTCTGATGCAGACCTTGCACCATTTTGGTTGCCGTCCTCTGAACAGCCTCCACTCTATGTCTTTGCGGAGATGGGGTCTCCAGAATTGCACGCAGTACTCCAGATTGTGTCTCACTAACTGTCTGTAGAGAGGGATAACAACTTCCTGTTTCCTACTGTTGATGCCTCTCCCTATGCATCCCAGTATCCCCCCAGCCCTCCTTACTGCCTTCTTACATTGCTTGCCCACCTTTAGGTCATCTGATATAATTACTCCTAAGTCTCTTTCGATTTTTGTTGTTGTTATTAACTCACCCCCCATTGGGTACTCTTCCCCTGGGTTTTTGTTTATAGAAACATAGAATTTAACATTTAACAAGAATCACATTTCATAAATGACATCTGTCATGTTCATATGTGGGGAAAAGTTATTAAAAAAATTCACAGTCACAATCTAAGACAATGACAGCGTTATGTGTGAACCTCTTCATTTCCCAATCACTACAATTTCACTATTGTAATGTATGTTATTAATTTATTATCACTTCTTCACCATCAATGCCAAAAAATCTACACTGCAAAGACAAGGAAGCAAACATCTGGCATTGACAAATGTGTGTTCAGTAAGTTACAGCCTATTCCTGTTTCCTTCCCGTCTTTTGTTCTTGTTTAAACAGACTTATTCACTGCCTATTTTAAGTAACATGTCTTGCTCTGGCATTCTGTCATTGCACCCCGTGCAATGGAGTAGGTGTTTGTTAATATTTTTATTTTCAGTTTTTGATAATAAAAAAAGAGAATTATTTATTGATTTCAAAAGTTTTACCAGGAAAGACATACTGAGCTAGTAACAGCTCATTTCCAGATGTGTCCGGGGGGTCGGGGGGAGAGATTGTGGGGTATACTAAGAATAGCAATACAAACAATACAAAAATGAAATAAATAAAAATAATAGGTATTAAAGAAATAAGCATCATAAATAACAGTTGTGCAAAGATGAGTCTATGTATGTAAAATACAGTGCAGTACAATAAAGTGCAGCTGGATAACAACATTGTAATGTGCAGCAGGCAATATTGCCTTTAGGGTGGAAGCAAGGGTAGTAGATCGGGGAGGGTGGAGAAAGGGACAATGCAGTGTAGGTGCAGGGTGAAGGGGGAGCAGAGGTAGGAGGATGGGTGGGCAGCAGCCCTGGATCCAGTATTGGGGCAACTGCCGGAGCACGCAGTGCAGTCACAGAGAAGAGATGTGAGTGAGTGTTAGGAAGGGGCAGAGCAGGTGGTAAGGGGGGAGAACCCCAAAGTTTGGGGAACCGGGAGGAGAAGGCAGCTTGAGCAGCAGTGGATTTCCTTTAGGGGGAGGGGGTGAGAGAGTGAGAGACAGAGTTTTGAAAGAGGAAGGAAGGGGTGAGGAGGGAGTGAGGGGAGGAAAGCAAGGTAAGAAGGAGAAGGAGACAAACCAATATTTAGAGATAAAGGAAGCACACTGGGCAAGGCACCTAGCCTTAAAGAAGGGGAAGGAAAGGGAGAAGTACAGGGAGCAAAGGTGGGTGTGAGGGGACAGTCCAGGGCACAGCAGTAAGAGGAGTGAAAGAGGATATCTGATCTGGCCAGGGTGAACTTGTTAGCAGAACTGTATACTATGTCGCCATAGTCAAAAATGGTGAGTCTCATTTTCAAGGTGATCTCTCGTCAGACAGGAAGCAGGATACTCCCTTTATTTCTGTAAAGAGCACCAGGTTTGGGGTGAAGCTTCTGGTGGATGGCGTCCACATGCACTGAGAAAGAAATCAAGGTGATGGTCCAGTTGGACCCTGAAGTACTAGAATGAGGGGATAGTCTCAATCATTGCACCGTCATGGGTATGGAAGGAGGGGAGAAGGGTGAGCCCAGAGAGTTCCTGCTTAGAGACCGTTTTCTTGATGTTGAGGGACAGCAGATTAACCAGGAATCAATGCTGGATGTTAGTAAAGTCCAACTGGAGGCTGGCCATGAAATCAGGGGCAGAGAAGTTGGAGGCAAAGAGTACTGTGTTATCTGCATACATATGGATGGATGTAGAGAAACAGGCAGTGGGGAGGTCTTTTAGGAAGATGGAAAAGAGTCTTCCACTACCTGGGAGCACCAGAATCCCAGTTTCAGCTGAAAGAAGATAATCTGTTGCCCAGCAGTATAGTCCCTAGCTGTTATGGGGGCTGGGACCAAATATCCAGAGCTGAGAGTGTGTTTCCAGTGGCCGAAACCAGCACTGGGAGAAGCCCGCTGGGTCTGCACAGCCTGGACAGCCAGAAAGTATTAAAGGTTACTGCTAAAGAGTGTGGAACTTTGCCTACAGACTGTTTGCACTGTTTGCCAGAAAATGTATCAAATTTGCTATGAATCAGTGACTGCTGCCCACAGAAAGTGGGAGACTGTTTGAACCCATGTCTGGGAAGAAGCTCTATGCCAACCAGGACGGTCTGGGGAGTCAGCAAGAGTAGTGTCACTGCAAGGCAATACTGAACACTTGCTCCTGAGAACTAGAAGCCTTGACATGTGGGGGTGAGTGTGCGGTCCTGGTCCCCAAGACTGGCCTAATCCAGCGGCCGCAGAGGAACTGTATGAAGGTGACAAGCTGCAAGAGACTGCAGCCACCTGAAGGGGACAAGCTACCGGGCTTGACCATCAGCCACCACAACTGCAAGCATTGCCATCCATGGCCCCAGCATCCCAGTGACAACTGGCACCTGTTGATTCTACTCAGATCCTGTGCTGTGAACTTCAGACCGTGAGTAAGCGCAGGGCCTGCTCCTGAGCTGGAGAACTACATCTTATTAAAGAAAAGTAGTGTTGTTAAAGTTAAGGGCACCAATGCCGGCCAACCCGCAGCAATGATCAGGCCTACACCTTAATCTGGGTACCCAGTAGGTGGACACTGGTACCAGTGGGGAGGTGGGCTCATATTCATGAGTGTTGCTGTTGCGGGTGGGCACTGTTATTGTTATGTTTATTTGCTGATCCAATTTACCAATTACTATCCACTGTTTTATTTTTACATCTCCAACTTGCCCTACCATATTAATAAAACTTTCATTGTTGCTGTTTAAAACTGTCTGTGAGCATATTATTAGAAAAAGCTATTAATTGCATGCACCATAGAGAATGAAGTTGGAATATGATATTCAGTGTGCAGGGTCACTGGAAGGGGAAGTGGGTCGGTACAGCATCCCAGGGGGTTGTTCCCTTCAAAGAACTGGCCCACTATAGTCACCCTGGCTGGCCACATCATGCTATTTCTTTGGTTCAGTTTGAAGAAGAACCCCCTTTTCTCCATTCGAACAGAGCCCAGGCCCCTCACCCTGGTTGGACCTCAACAGGCAGGGGTAGCAGCCCCCTGTTACACAATGCCCAGGTTACTACACCTACCTGGATTACAGATTGTGTTCTGTTACCGCAAGAAGTAGGCTGCTGGTTAACTAGGATCTGCAGCTTATCCAGTAGGTAGGGAAATGGGCAGACTGGGTGGGCCAAGCGGTCCTTATCTGCCGACAAAGTCTATGTTGCTATGTTTCTACCATGACAACATGCTATCTGACTTAGGCAGATCCAGATGATGTCATAAAAAGTAACTGAACTGATCAGGTCTCTAATAATTTATCTAATTAAGTAGATGTGTATTGCCATTATTATGAATTTATAACCTTGTATCAAGAATCAATTGGCTTATTTAGTGTTGAGGAGTTGTTTTTTTAACAAAAAAACACGATGCTTAATGGATAATTTATTTGTAAAGCACGTTTACATGAGTTTGTGTTGTTTTTTAATTGTCTCACTATTTCTTGACAAAGCACCACGAATAAGCATGAGACGTTGAGTGTTTTATTGTCATGTTACTGTTTTCAGTTTTTTAATGTGCTGCTAGAGGCAGAAAGAAAATTACTGGTTTGTGACACCTTGGTTTAAGGCCTGAGGCTAAAGCTGTTCTTCTTGCAACATGCATGCTCTGCTTTGACACCTTTTGGTCATCAGAACTGATAACTCCTAGGTCCCTTTCTTCCTTGGTGATCGTCAGCATCTCCCCCCATCCCGTAACTCTCCACAGTTTTCCCTCTTCTCAGGTGCATTATTTGGGCTTCCTTGCATTGAAGCTCAGTTGCCACTCCTCAGGCCATTTTATAAGCCTCTCCGTGTCCCTGCACATTTTCTCCACCCCTTCGGGAGTATTCACTCTGTTACAGATGTTGGTGTCATCTGCAAACAGGTAGATAGACCTTTGCTTCTAGCCCTTCCGCAACGTCTGTAATGAAGACATTGAACAGGACTGGTCCCAGGACTTATCCCTGAGGTACCCGGCAGGTCACACCCCCTCTCCCCAGATTGGATCCCATTACCATCACTCTCCGCCTCCTGTCCATCAGCCAGTTTCTAACCCAGTTTATCAGCTTGTGCCCCGTTGCCAGATTACTCATCTTGTTAATCAGCCTTCTGTGTTGGATGTTGCCAAAAGCTTTGATGAAATCAAGGTAGGTGACATCAAACATCCCTCCCAGATTTACTTCCTTAGTGAAGCATTAGGGTTTCCAACCCTAATGCCCCACTTCCACCCTGCAGAGACTGACAGGCGTTGAGGTGTCCCCTTGGGTCATCGTCCGTAATGCTCATGCCATTCCACCCCCACCCTGCAGACACTGGCAGGCGTCATGGTGTACCTTGAGGTCTTCGGCCCTAACGCTCACCCCATTCCATAATGAAATAAGCTGAGATGGGTGTAGTATAGAAGAATGGGGTAAACTTTTGGACCAAAGACTTCAAGGTACGCGATATCTGTCACTGGCTGCAGAGTGAGGTGAATGATGTGACATTACGGCGATGACCTCAAGACACACGCCTCGACACCCGTCAGTCTCGATAGGGTGGGGGGTGGTAGGTTACAGTTGGAAACCCTAATGCCCCAGATGTTGAGCAGAGTTACTCAAATTTTCAACATGTGCTTTTTGGGACACCACTTCATGAACAGTAGCACAATCATTTCATTACTCAGTCCCAAAAGGTGATTTTGTGCAGTGACTGCACCATTCGGTGCCACAGGTGCTAAAACACATTTTGGGCAGGATGCGAAAAAATGACAGTTGAACTGTTCATAAGGAGGTATGAAAAAATGGCAATGTTGAAAATCTGGAGTAAAAATATGAGAAATTGGTAAAGTTACAAGCGTGCATAAAAACTGTGCAACGCATGCCCATAATGCGGTAATTTTTTGGAGTTTTTTCACCAGATTTTCAACATGGGTTTTTTGGGACACCACCTCATGAACAGTGGCACTATTATTTTGTTACTCCATCCCGAAAGCTAATTTCGCACAGCGACCACGCCATTCTGTGCAACTAGTGTGAAAACACATTTCAGACAGGAAGTGAAAAAATGACAGCTGTACTGTTCATAAGGAGGTGTGAAAAAATGGCAATGTTGAAAATCTGGAGTGAAAATATTAAAAATTGGTGAAGATGAAAAAGGGGAGAAACTGTCACGCATGTTTGTAACACACAGTCATTGTTCGAATGTTTTCACCAATTTGCAGCATGAAGTTTTTCTTGGGATTCTGCACCTCATGAACAGTGGCACTGTCGCCTTCATTACTCAGTCCCAAAAGACGATTCCACACAGCGACCACGAAATCACCTTTCGGGACCGAGGAACAAAATGACACTAACATGTTCATGAGGTAGGGTCCCAAGAACCCCATGTTGAAAATTTGGGGCCAAATATCCTACAAAATGGCTGAGATATCAATATAAGTCGAACCCCCCATTGATTCCTACTATACGGCTTACCTTTCATTCTTTCAGTTTGCTGGTCAGCTTTGAAGAGTGCAGATGTGTCCTGCTCTGGCTCTGCAGAAGATTGTGTCCACCGACCTCGGAGGGTAAGTATGGGGTAACATGGGTTTTGAGGAGGTGGGTGCACAGAGGGAGGGTCAGGATGGAGGAGGGGGATGGGGAGACAACAAGGGACAATTTTAATTTTTACAGGTGAAATAAAAAAGACCGCGAGGGAAGGTTTTCTTCATGTACAGGTAAAAAAATAAATATAAATTTAGACACACTGGGGTGGGCTCCCAGTGTGCCACAATAGTGGTGGGGAAGGGGGAATGCCAACATGGGGATTGGGCACCCTGCTGTCAGCTAGGGATATAGAAGGGTTGGGGGGGTGCATAAGACACCGAGAGTGGGCATCCCGATGCCGGAAAGGGACAGGGGAAATTGTTTAACCAGGAAAGACACACTAAGTGGCAACAGGGAAAGGGGACATTATTTAAGAAGGAAAGACACACTAAGATGCAGCTGAAGGGCTCGCATCTCAAAGGACAGAGCCGCGTGCAGTATTGGCTCTGTCCCTTGAAATGTTTGCCGAGACAAGCCCCCTCAGCAAACCAGTGTCATTAGGACACTGCCTGCTGATTTGCCGGCCACAGATCGGCCCCTGCAGCACCGCTGGCTGTTGGGCTGGCACCCCTCACACCTCTCTCTAGCAACTCTCATATCAACAAGTTCATCTGTGCTTGCGCACGGATGAACTAAAAAATAACATTATGCATCAATATACTTGTATAAATATATTTGTACATAATAATAAATATTTTCATTTACTGAAAATGAATGGATTTAACATTTAGTTTTTCTCCCCTTTTTCTTTTCTATACCTCTCCCCCCCCACTTTTCTTTCCCCAAACCTTGCCCAATCCTCCCTTCCAACCCCCTCCCCCTTTTCTGACCTTCCTTTTTTCTCTTCCTCTCTTTGTCTTGTATCTCTGATATCATTTCTCCAGCATACGTTGTGGCTTTTTTAATCAAGTATTAATTGTTTAAAGTCACTTGAGCACTTTTAGTGTATGATTTCAGTCATTTTCTCAACATGTAACAATGTGGTTTGGTTTTTAGCAGTTTTAAATTTGAGACATAAGGCACTATTACTTTAAACTTGTACCTTAATAAGAGATGTACTGGCTGCTTTGGGCCACACTCCCATGAGGAAGAACCCAGATTGGGGTTGAAGCGCTGGGGAACCTGTGTACTTCTGGTTGTGGTTTCTTGGCTTTTGACCCACATTAAAATTGCACTTTTTTGCAGCTTACATAGAAACATAGAATTTGACGGCAGATAAGGACCGCTTGGCCCACCTAGTCTGCCCATTTCTCTACCTAATGGATAAGCTGCAGATCCTAGTTAACCAACAGACTACTTTAGTTTGATCAATTCACAATCCTTGCAGTGAGCGCTTGGTTCCTTTTGCTTTCTCATTGAACTGTTTTGGCATAGCTGCTCCTCTGATATCCTTTGGACTGATTTGTTTTGGTGTGGTACACTGCCCCATCCCTAGAAGGTTCTTTGACTAGCTGCATGAGAAACGCCTCTTATGGGGGTCAAGGGTGGTCCTGCACATTGCCGAAGCTGCTACTGAAAGGATCCACTTCACATCTGACAGACTGAAGTCACCAACTAACAGCGCCTTCCCCTTACTTGCCAGTCTGACAATGGCTTCCCCAAGTGCCTTATCCAGCTCCTGTATCTGTGCTGGAGGTCTATACACTACCCCGATATACAGTAGATAGTGGACCAAAAAGCCTGTCTCCAGGATGAGCCATAGCAACTCCAGCCTTCCTTTCCTTCAGGTGACTCTGCACCTCGGGGCCTTGATTCCCTCTGTCACATACAGTGCAACCCCATCTCCCCTCCTCCCTGCCCTGTCCCTCCTGAATAGAAAGTAGCCCGATATGGCCATGTTCCTGTCATGGTGCTCAGTGCATCACAACTCTGTTATGGCCACTAAACCCAGCCTAGCCAACATTGTGATGGCCTCCAGATCTGGAATTTTATTTCTCAGACTCCTTGCATTAGCACATATGGCTTCCCATACCTCACTCCCTGCCTGCTTTCCTCCCTCCTTTTTGCCTGTGCTGTTCCCTGAAGCTCCCCCTCACCCACCTCTTGTCTTAGCCTAATGGGTATCAGTTTTTTTCAGCGACAGAATAAGACGGAGTAAGCCAGGGTGTTCTATTACAGCAAGTGAAGTTGGCTGCTGTGGAAGGTAATGCCATGCTGCTGTGAAACTTAGTGGTTAGAGTTAGTGGCTCGGTGTCTGCTAGCTACCTCCAGCAGACCTGGGTTTGACCCTCCAGTTTCAGATTTTTTTTACTCTGTTGCGCCGGGCTTTGTGGCTCCTCCCCCATCCCCTTGTCATTCTCCCTCCCTACTTGTGACCCCCAGA
Organism: Neoceratodus forsteri; assembly: GCA_016271365.2. Taxonomy (NCBI): domain Eukaryota; kingdom Metazoa; phylum Chordata; order Ceratodontiformes; family Ceratodontidae; genus Neoceratodus; species Neoceratodus forsteri. The sequence continues at coordinate 1,173,862,035 of CM057451.1, read as the reverse complement.
TAATGTTTTCCCTCCCTAGTTTCTCCCCATCCCCAACTTGCACCCCCCACTGTGATAGTTATTTAATTTTATGGGGTGTGGGGCTCATATACCCCCTGCAAAGAATTGTTTGGGGGGAAAAAAGAAAATGTGGAAACCAAAAGGAAGAAACATATCTCTGGCTGTACTTAGCTGACGGGATGCTAGAAGCCCACTTTAATGTATTTATTAAGTCACTGAACCATTCTTTTCGCCATTGACAGCGATCACTGTGATGTGCGGTCGCTGCCTATGCATTTACTATTGCTGACTTGCTTGTTTTACCTTCACAATTTTATTTTCGCTCTTATCACATAGAACCATTTCATCATCACAATAACATATTCCAGAGTAGAGGTGGGCAAGCCAGGAATTTTTCACCTAGAGCCGAGCCAGAGCCGAACCAGGGGTCTGGCTTGACTCTATGAGCCAAAACACACGCCGAGCCCTAGCTACTGCAGGCTGTTCTCTACATAGGAGTTGCACATTTCCGACACCACACTAACTGCTCAGGCTGACAAAAATGCTTACCTTGACTATAACTGGCTTGGCTTGACCTTGGATCTCAGTTGTTTATAGAGGTTGAGCCAAGCCAAGCCAAGCATTGAGCTCGAGCCTGCGCTTACCAGACATCTGCATGTTGTGGGGGGTGCATTATGGTGCAACAATCCTTCTTGTGTGGTGAATGCATTCGACTTTGTCTCATACTTCAACCCCCGGAGGGGAGTTGTTATCCTACCATAATCCACCCCCCATCATGCCATATTGCTTAAGTAGCAGCAGTTCCAGAACAGATGGTTTGATACCTTTTATTGCACCAACAAGGATGTTATAAAATGAACAAATAGCTTTAGCTTTTGGACCAACAAGTCCTTCTTTGGAAGCTTAAAAAGAAGAAGAAGAAGAAGGACTTGTTGGTCCGAAAGCTAAAGCTATTTGTTCTTTCTATAACATCCTTGTTGACCCAATAAAAGGAATCAAACCATCTATTCTAGAATTGTTCTTAATAGGACCAATACGGCATTAAACAGTTTGTTTGTTAAGTAGCAGCTGTTCTTCAAGGGGATCTCCATCGGAGAGCTTTCTGCAATGCACGGTCTACTTTTGGTAGCCCATTTGGCAGTCTGGGTGGTCTTTGTGCATCCCTTACCCCCTGCCTCTCCTGTTTGATGGGCCGGGGCTGGTTTCCTGGTTGCTGTCATCTGTGCCTATTTTGGCCCTTCACATCTTGCTGATGCAACTGTTGCCTTCAGGAACCATCCTCTTGATCTGACTCACTTATATAACTGGAGCAACTGGGGGATGATTCCAGTCTGGCATAAAGTGAGTGACTCCAAAGTCCCTGCTGAGTCCTGGAGCCCCATTCCAAGACAATTTATGCATGATATGATATGATATGATATGAAAGTCACGATTCCAAGTCGTGACCTGCAACATGTCGTATGTGGGTTGCGCCAAAGGTGGGTTAATCTACCCACTTCGCCTGCAACCCACAGCGGCATGGTGCAAGGAGTGGAGTTCAAAGGGCGGCTGCCATAACCCACATACGCTATTCCAGAAGCTGCAATGGCTCAGCGAGGTTAGACCATCAGGGAGATGGTCTAAGGGACATCTGTCCATGCCAATTGAAGGATGCCCACTCCGCAGCGCCGCAGAATGTACACAGCTGTACTCCCTGTGCCCCCATCACAGACATGCCCCCCAACCCCGAATGTCAGGGACCCTGGGGTCCATTTCCCGAAGTGCCCCCCCGAATGCCAGTGACACCTGTCCAGCCCCCCTACATGCCCCTTGTGCACGCGGTGGGTGTTTACGGGGAGGGGGGTCGGGGGCAGTTCTCAACGGCTGCGACTTGAGGTTTCCAGGTCCATTGTACCATGCCTGTGTGCCAGCCTGCATCTGCTGCAAGTCCAGGGACGAGATGCCGGGACCCTGCCTGTCTTGGAATACGGCGCAGGGTCCCCGGCGTAGCGCTGCATGGCGTAACTCATGCGTCTTTGAATGGGGCCCCTAGTGTCTGCTGACTGTAATACAATGTAGTATGGCTCTTGGGTAGAGATCCTCTCACAGATCTACTGTAACTGGTAATAGACCATTCCATAAACTTACTTTTAACCCTAAATGGTTATTATTGCCTCAATTAGCTGTTATACAAACAATGAGCGACATGCAAAAATATAGGACATAAGTTTGGATTTGCCCAAGCTGTTCTGACATGGTAATCCCACTTACCTTACAAATGTAAAGCTGGCTCCGCACACTTAGAAGTTTTCCTGTGCTGGACTGTCCAGAAGAAAAACAAACAAAAAAATGCATCTAATAGGATTCTGCAATTTAAAAATATTTTGGCTAGAATCCCAGAATCTTGTTTGATTTTTCCGGGAAGGGTCCCAAGGGAAGTTTCCAGCTGGCTGGAACATGGGGCAGTGAGGTCAGAGGTAGTTAAACAAAGACAGAATGCAGCACACTCCGAGAGAAGTAAAAAGCGAGACGCAATCAGCTGGGTTGCAGTGACTCTGAAATTTATTAGGCTAAAACAGCCCAAAGCAGGTGAAGCACAACATTACATTACCTTCACCAAGGTACTTCAGTGCTTCGTCAGGGAATGGGGATCTGATCTGCTGTGCTGTTATTTAAGGGTTTCTGACTTCTATGTCAAGAGGTCCGAGGTACTCAGCTGGGCTGTCCAACTCTATATATACAGTGTGATGTTTGTTACCTCGCTGTGCCAACAATAACGAGAGAAAAAGATTCAAGGAGGCATCTTTAGGTTTGAAATACTGTATATGGTCACTTTTGCATATACCTGTAGCTGTTCATTAAAGAACAGCTGACCCATGCAGGAGAAACATAGAAACATAGACTTTGATGGCAGAAAAGGACCGCTTGGCCCACCTAATCTGCCCATTTCCCTACCTATTGGATAAGCTGCAGATCCTATTTAACCAACATCCTATTTCTTCCTACCCCCCACAAGAATTGCCTTATGTCTGTCCCATGCATTCTTGAATTCTCCCACAAATTTAGATCCCACAACCTCCTCAGGAAGGCGGTTCCATGTATCCACCACCCTTTCTGTGAAAAAATACTTCCTCACATTGCCCCTGAGCCATCCCCCCTCTATCTTCAAATTGTGTCCCCTTGTTCTTGCACGTCTCTTTTTCTGAAAGATGCTACCCTCGTGGGCTTTGTTGATTCCACTGAGGTACTTAAAAGTTTCTATCATGTCCCCCCTCTCCCTCCTTTCCTCAAGGGTATACTTATTAAGCTCCTTTAGTCTCTCCTCGTATGGCTTCTCTTGCAGACCCTGCACCATTTTAGTTAGAAAGCTGAATAGCACAATATTTGGACACAGTTCATCTTATGTTTCAAATTAGCTCTGTATTTTCTTCTCCCCGTTATTAACCCCTTATGTGAAAACAGGATCTTTGTAAATTGAGAAGTCATCCGCTCCTACTGCATATCTGACCGATGGCATAAAAATCTACTCAAGAACGTAAGAACATAAGAATTTGCCAGCAGAAGGAGACCGTATGGTCCATCTAGTCTGCCCAGGTTTTCTACCCCCCGCTATCAATTTGTCTTGCTAAAGTGACTATACTGTCTGTCCCATGCCTGTTTCAATTCACTGACCATCTTGGCTGCCACTACCTCCGGTGGCTGGCTGTTCCAAGGGTCCACCACCCTCTCCGTGAAAAAGTACTTCCTAACATTTGTTTTGAATTTACCTCCCACCAGGTGCATGTTGTGTCCTCTAGAACATGCAGCCCTGTTTTCCCAGAAGAGGTTCCTGGTTTGTACTGTACTGATCCCTTTGACAAACTGAAATGCTCCGTGATGTTTCCTCTGTTCCTCCTCTGCTCGAGGGAGAATAAATTTAACTTGCTGAGCCCAGTTTCGTACGTTTCGTCATGTAGACTCTGCACCATTTTGGTGGCATGTCACTGCATGGTTTCCAGACAGTCTAGGTCCTTTTTAGGTGAGGTCTGGTCTCCAGAACTGCACACAGTACTCCAAGTGAGGTCTCACCAGGGACCTGTACAGCAGGAGGATTATATCAAGATTATAGAAACATAGAATTTGACGGCAGATAAGGACCGCTTGGCCCACCCAGTCTGCCCATTTCTCTACCTAACAGACAAGCTGCAGATCCTAGTTAACCAGCAGCCTACTTCTTCCTACCCCCACCCCTAGAATTGCCTTATGACTGTCCCATGCATGCTTGAATTCCACCACTGTTTTTGACTCTACAACCTCCTCCTCCTCCAGAAGGCCGTTCCATGCATCCACAACCCTCTCTGTGAAAAAATACTTCCTTAAATTAACTCTGAGCCGCCCCCCCATCTTCAAATTGTGCCCCCTTGTTCTTGCACACCTCTTTTTTTAAAGATGCTACGCTCTTGGACTTTGTTGATTCCCTTGAGGTACTTGAAAGTTTCTATCATGTCCCCCCCTCTCCCTCCTTTCCTCGAGGCTATACATATTAAACTCCTTAAGCCTCTCTGCATATGTCTTCTGGTGCAGACCGTGCACCATTTTAGTTGCCCTCCTCTGGACAGCTTCCATCCTGTCTATGTCTTTGCAAAGACTGGGTCTCCAGAACTGCACACAGTACTCCAGATGGGGTCTCACCAGCTGTCTGTACAGAGGATAATAACTTCCTGTTTTCTACTGGTGATGCCTCTCCCTATGCATCCCAGTATCCCCCCAGCCCTCAGTGCTGCCTTCTCACATTGCTTACCCACCTTTAGGTCATCTGATATGACTTCCCCTGGTCCCTTTCCATTTTTGTTGTTAATATCTCACCCCCCATTGTGTACTCTTCCCCTGGGTTTTTGTTTCCCAGGTGCATTACCTTGCACTTCTTTGCACTGAATCTAAGCTGCCATACATTTGACCATTCCTCTAACCTTGCCATGTCCTTCTCATCCTTTCCACCCCACCTTGTGCATCAACTCTGTTGCAGATCTTTGTGTCATCTGCAAAGAGACATACTTTTCCTTCCAGTCCCTCTGCAATGTCGCTTGTAAAGACACTGAAGAGGACCGGTCCTAATACTGAACCCTGTGGTACCCCACTAGTAACCCCCCTTTCTTCAGAGTGGACTCCATTTACTATTACTCTCTGTGTCCTATTCTCCAGCCAATTCTTTACCCAGGCTGTCTTCTTGGAACCCAGTCCCAGGCTAGCTAACTTGTATATTAATCTTTTGTGTCGGACTGTGTCAAATTCCTTGCTAAAGTCTAGGTAGGCCATGTCCACAGCCCCTCCCTGATCTACTACTTTGGTCACCCAGTCAAAGAAATCTATCAGGTTTGTCTGGCATGACTTTCCTGCTGTGAATCCATGCTGCCTTGGGTCCTGTGCCCCTCTGGCCTCTAGATACTCGACAATTATTTTCCCCTACCACTGAGGTTAAACTAACAGGTCTGTAGTTTCCTGCTTCTGCCTTGCTCCCACTTTTGTGAAGGGGAATCACATCTGCCCTCCTCCAGTCCTCTGGTACCACCCCATCCTCCCATGATTTGTTAAACAGGGTAGTCAGTGGTGTCACTAATTCTACCCTTAGTTCTTTAGAATTCTGGGATGAATCCCATCAGGCCCCATTGCTTTGTTCACCTTCAGTTTTAAGAGTTCTTTCAGAACACTTTCTTCTGTAAATGGGTGGTATCAACTTCTGTATCCAGAGTGTTTCTACTGTTTGTTTTAGGTACCTCCTCTTCCTTTGTAAATACTGAGCAAAATATTTGTTTAGTATCTCTGCCTTTTCACAGTCACCCTCTGCCCACCCTCCCCCTATTAAGCCTCACCATCCCTCCCTCGTCTCCTTCGCCCCTGATGTACCTATAAAAGGTTTTATCCCCTTCTTAACTGAGTTGGCTATCTTTTCCTTGGTTTGGGCCTTTGCTGTTCTGACTGCCTTCCCAGCTTCCTTTTGCTTTAACTGATACAGTTCTCTGTCCTGCTCCTTCTGTGATTCCTTGTACTTCCTAAATACTTTCTTTTTCTCTTGAACCTTCACTGCCATTTCCTTTGAGAACCATAGTGGTTTCTTACATCGTTTTGTTTTGTTTATTTGCTTCACACAAAGGCTTGCTACCTCTGTGATGGCAGTTTTTATTATTCCCCATTGTTCTTCCACCCCTCCTTCCTGCCCATTTGCTAGTGCATTCCTTAGGCACTCACCCATTTTGGCAAAGTCTGCCCTTCTAAAGTCCAGTACCTTTGCCTTTGTATGGCTTGACTCTATTGCTGTGTTTATTGCGAACCATACTGTTCGATGGTCACTAGTTCCCAGATGGCTACCCACTTCTACATCTGTGATCCTCTCTTCATCTCCATTTGAGAGAACCAGGTCTAAGATTGCTCCCTCTCGAGTGGGCTCCAATACTAGTTGTCTAAGGCATGCCCCCTGTAGAGCATCTAGAATAACCCCACTCTTTGAAGTGGCTGCTGCAACTGCACTCCAGTTAACATCTGGTATATTCAGATCACCAATCAGCAATATCTCCCCTTTTTCTGCCATACTAAGTATACTTTCTATCATTTCCTTGTCCATTTCCTCCCCCTGAGAAGGGGATCTGTATACAACCCCTGTGCGGATTGTGGTGTCATTGCCGGGCTCCAAATTTACCCACAGTGCTTCTTCTCCTCCCTGTTTTCCCTTTTGTTCTGTTGCTTTGATTCCTTCCCTTATGTAAAGAGCTACTCCTCTTCCTCTTTTACCCTCTCTGTCCCTCCTGTAGATAGTGTATCCTGGTATGTTTACATCCCAGTCATGGTTTTGTGTGAACCACGTTTCTGTGACTGCCATGATATCCAGATGTTCCTCCTCCATCAAGGCCACTAATTCAGGAAGCTTGTTACTCAGACTGCGGGCATTGGTACTCATTGCTTTCCATTTTTTGATGGCTTTACCTTCTGTTGCAGCATCCCCCACTGACCTTTCTACCTCAGTCTTTTTCTCATTTAGTACCCTGTTTTGTAGGGAGAGGCTGGGATTTTTCTGCTGCTTATCAGTGCCTCCCCCCTTGACTAGTTTAAAAGCTTGCCAATGAAGCATTTAAACCGATTGCTCAAAAGACTTGTTCCCTTCCTGGACAGATGCAGACCATCCTGCCAGTATAGGCTGGTGTCCCTCCAGGTAGAACCCCAGACCCCAATGAAGCCAAACCCCTGTGCTCCACACCATTTTTTCAACCATTCGTTAAACTGCATGGTGCAATGCCTACGCCTCACTCATGCCATTGACCAGGCAGCATCTCTGAGAAGAATACTGTGTGTGCTACTTGTCTTAGACCCCTCCCCAGTTCTACAAAGTCCTTCTGCACTGCTCTAATCTCATGGTGAGCCAAGTCATTTGTCCCTAGGTGGACAATGACGTCCAGCTCAGACTCCTGTGTAGCTGTTCTCGTGATCCTGAGGATGCGCTTCCTGTCCCTCCAAGCCATGGCACCAGGCAGGCACCTTACTTCAGTTTTCCCTGCTCCCCCCAGTTCTATCCCCCTAATAATTGAGTCCCCCACCAGGAGCTGCTTCCTTTCCTTATGGTGTCCTCTGCCTCCTTCCTGTGGGCCTCCCTTGTGACAGGTGTCCTCAGCCTCCTTAATCTCCTCTGTGGGTGCATCCATAGGGGAGCTGTGCTCCCCCAGAATGGTGTATGGAGTGTGAAGTGGAACAACTGACTGGGTGTGCCTCTGTTCCACCACCCTCACCCTCCCTGAGCCCACTGTGGTCCAACTGCTGTGCTTTCTTTGCAACCTCTGAGGTAGTGGTCATGGATTACTACTGGTAATACCCCTACCAATACATCCGAGGGCGCTCTTGCCTTTAGTGCGCTTTCTTACATTGTTTCCTTTAAATCGTTTGAGATCATGACGCCGAGATCCCATTCCAGCTTTGTTTCTCCTAGTAGCTGCCCCTCCAGGACATACTTCATGCACAGGTTCCTTCTACCCAAGTGCATGACTTTACATTTTTTGGCGTTGAATCTCAACTGCCAGTTCCTGGACCATTCTTTAGCATACTGAGATCTGCCTCCATTTCAACGATGCCTTCCTGTGTGTTTGCCCTGTTGCAGAGCTTTATATCATCTGCAAAGAGGCAGACTTTCCCTTTTAGTTCTTCAGCGATGTCACTGATGAATATGTCGAAAAGGATGGGGCCTAGTACTGACCCCTGCGGCATGCCACTTGACACCTTCCTCCCGTGGGACAAGGTGCCATTTACCATAACCCTCTGTGTCCTGCCTTGCAGCCAGCTGGTGATCCATTTAACTACTTTGCGACCGATGCCAGCTTGCTCCAGTTTGTTGGCTAGCCTTCTATGTGGGACTGTATCAAAGGCTTTACTAAAGTTCAGATATACCACGTCCACTGCTGCCCCTTTATCTACTTCTCTTGTAACCCAATCGAAGAATTCTATCAAATTAGTTTGACATGAACACCCTGATGTGAAGCCATGCTGCTTTGGGTCAAGTTGCCCACTTGTTTTCAAGTAGTTCATTACCCTTTTCTTCAGCAATGTCTCAATTATTTTACCCACCACATAGGTCAGACTTACTGGGTGGTAGTTTCCTGCTACCGCCCTGCTACAACTCTTGTGCAATGGCACAGCCATGGCCCTTTTCCAGTCCTATGGTACTATCCCCTGTTCCAGTGAACTGTCAAACAGTTCAGCAAGTGGGGGCGGCAAGTTCATCCCTATGTTCTTTTAGAACTCTTGGGTGTATTCCGTCAGGGCCCATTGCCTTGTCCACCCTTATTTTAGACAACTCCTCAAGGACCCTTTCTTTCATAAAGGGGGCTATGTCAGCTCCCCTGGTATGGGGAAGTATCCTGGCTGGTGCTGGACCATTACCAATGTCTTCCTGTGTGAATACCGTGCATCTTTCAGCTTTGTCCATTTGTCCTCCACATTCCATGTGGTATCTGTTGCCAGCAGGGACTTGATCCTTTCCCTCGAGCAGCCTAATTCCGGAGTGGCAGGGATCCTCAGTCTTGCTAATGGAGAACCAGATTGAAACATGGTCACTGGTACCCGGACTGTTCCTCACTTGTACGTCTTATACCCTGGCACTGCTAGTGAGTTCCAGGTCCAGGATAGCTGATTCTCTGGTGAGAGAAACCATTATTTGATTCAGTCCTGCCCCCCCCCAAAGCCATGAGGAAGACTGTACTCCTCTCTGAGGAGGCTGTGAAGGTGGACCATTCTACATCTGGCAAATTGAAGTCCCTGACTAGCAATAGCTCGTCTTTGTCAGCGATCCTCATTATGTATTCCAGAACCTTGCCCTTTTCGATCTCCTGGTTTGGGGGTCTATAGGTGACTCCAACCCTGATAGGGTTCCTGTTTCTAGCTCCCAGAGTGATCCATAGGGCCTCTGTCTTGCCTTGTGCTCCCTGGATCTCAGTAGCATTTATCCCTACCCTGATATAAATAGCGCCCCCCCCCTTTCTTACCTATGCAGTCTCTCCTGAAGAGAGTGTAACCAGGGATGGCGACGTTCCAGGTATGGTTCTTTGTGAACCAAGTCTCTATGACAGCAACAGTCGGGGCTGGCCTCGGCCATCATTGCTGTGAGATCTATGATTTTGTTTGTCAGGCTACGGGCATTGACACACATTGCCTTCCGGTTTTGGTTTGTCCTGCTTGCTGCATGATTTCACTGCTTGTGGTTTGTGTCCTTAATCTTTTGAATGTCCCTATCATGTTTGGAATGCCGGTGTGGAGTTATGATGCATGTGGTGCTTATGATGCCCTGTTTTGGTTCCAATCGATTTTCCTTAGATGGGGATGGGCATTCGAAGCTCATATGATGCAACTGTTGCTGATGCTCCTTCCCCTCCCTCTAGTTTAAATGATTGACGAAGATGTCAAATTTTTGGCCAAGAACATGTGTTCCCTCTTTTGTAAGGTGTAGGCCAATCAAATCTTTGGCCCCGTCCACACTCATGCGTACCGTTACCATAGGTCACAACCATTATGAACCATGTAAAAAATGGTGTGCATCCACACTGGTAACGGTACCTGATGTGTTTTGGCAACCGATCTCAAGACCTGTTGGAAGGTAATCTCAAGATCGGTAGCACACACGGTCCGTAGTGAAATCCTTCTTCAAAACGGAATTCTCACCAGTGTGGATGGGAGAGCATTCTGTACTGTACCCACTGGTCCTCCATACCCCCACCAGGCATCCTATGAGGGAGCGTGGCCTGTGTACATGCGTGTTAAGAGCACATCGCGAAGTGCAGCGAAGCAGGCCATTTAAATGGCCAGTGTTTGCCACTGCTAGCCAGCCTGTCAGATGCTTAGAAAGTGTATCAGACAATTGTCTTTTGGTGTTGCCACTGCTAGTTTGGCTGCATACAGCCGGGACACATAGGGAAGTGACGCACAGCATTCTGGGATTGTGTGCATTACTTCGCTCTGATCTGATCATGGTGGGCATCATTACTACAGTCTGGAGCACTACAGCGTGGAGACAAGACAAACGCTTTCAAAACTGGTCACCACACAGTGCTGGATAGTGTGGACCGGCTGTAACAGTAAGCACTAAACCATTTTTGAAAACGTTACGCTCCCGCAATCGCGAGTGTGGACAGGGCCTAAAGAACTCCCTCTCCCAGAAGTTCTGCCAGTTTCCTACATAGCCATAACCTTTTTCCTGACACCAGTTTTTGAGCCAGGTATTACGTTAGACAATGTCCCTTTCTCTGATCTCCTGCCTGTTAGCCCCCCTTGCCCCACACAGGCACACTTGCCCCACACTTTTGTGTAAGAAAAACATACATGCATACAACAGCAAAAATTATTACAACAATATAGGCAGTGGTGAATAGCAAATAACAGAAAGAACATATTAAGTGTTGCATAACAGTACAATTGTTTACAGAGGTCACAATTGACAGGTCAAGTGCATTACGTTAGGATAACACCTTAAATTCATGGTGAGGGTACCAAGTAGCCTGAAAGGAAGGGAGTAACAGCAGAGGTTGAAAGGTAGCGAGGCTGGGCGGGGAGCAGATGAAGAGGAATCAAAGTTATAGAAATATTGATATTAGTAGATTGATAGGAACCTAAAGTCTTAGTTATAGAAACATAGAATTTGACGGCAGATAAGGACCGCTTGGCCCACCCAGTCTGCCCATTTCCCTACCTAATGGATAAGCTGCACATCCTAGTTAACCAGCAGCCTACTTCTTTCTACCCCCACCCCCTAGAATTGCCTTATGGCTGTCCCATGCATGCTTGAATTCAACCATTGTTTTTGACTTCACAACCTCCTCCGGAAGGCTGCCCATGCATCCACAACCCTCTGTGAAAAATACTTCCAATTACCTCTGGGCTGCTCCCCTCTATCTTCAAATTGTGCCCACTTGTTCTTGCACACCTCTTTTTTGAAAGATGCTACCCTCTTGGACTTTGTTGATTCCTTGAGGTACTTGAAAGTTTCTATCATGTCCCCTCTCTCCTTTCCTCGAGGCTATACATATTAAGCTCCTTAAGTCTCTCTTCATAGGTCTTCCGTGCAGACCGTGCACCATTTTAGTTGCTCCTCTGGACAGCTTCCATCCTGTCTATGTCTTTATGGAGATTGGGTCTCCAGAACTGCACGCAGTACTCCAGATGGGGTCTCACCAGCTGTCTGTACAGAGGGATAATAACTTCCTGTTTTCTACTGGTGATGCCTCTCCCTATGCATCCCAGTATCCCCCCGGCCCTCCTTGCTTCCCTCTCACATTGCTTGCCCACCTTTAGGTCATCTGATATGACTACCCCCAGGTCCCTTTCCATTTTTGTTGTTGTTAGTATCTCACCCCCTATTGTGTACTCTTCCCCTGGGTTTTTGTTTCCCAGGTGTATTACCTTGCACTTCTTAGCATTGAATCTAAGCTGCCATACATTTGACCATTCCTCTAACCTTGCCAAGTCCCTTCTCATCCTTTCCACCCCGCCTTGTACATCAACTCTGTTGCAGATCTTTGTGTCATCTTCAAAGAGACATACTTTTCCCTCCATTCCCTCTGGTAGTTATAGATAACCTGAAGGAATGGCCAGGTAGGGATCTCAACAGAGAAAGAAAGTAGTGGGGCTGGAAGGAAGCTGTAATTCAGAATAGTTTTTTAATATATTGAATAGAGGCTGGAGAGCAGGTCAGGAATACCGGGTAGGTTAATTGCAGGCGCAGTTCACATAGGGGATATTATGTAGCACTGAAGTTATAAAGGGGGGGGTGAGTGGCAAATCTGGTGAGGAAATGAATTCCACAGGGCTGGGAAGCGTTACGAAAAAGATATATGGAATACAAGCCGAAAAGTGTCTAAATACTCATTATGTTTTAAAAGTTTCCCCAGAACTGTGAACAGTTTCTTACAAATATTTAACAGTGATTTGTTTTTGGGGAGAGGGGTTGTTAAGAATGGCTATGGGGGTTAACATTAAAGTTGGCTCTGTCTAAAGAGTTTTTCTTACATAGAAGTGTAAGTTTACTTGGGCCTTCGTATTTTTTTTTTAACTTTCTCATTATCTCCACCTCATTGCGATATTTCATGAGGGCTAGGACCTCCTTCTGCCCACCCCTGCTAGTTCTGTCCCATCCAGGGAAATCACACTGTCCTCCACTGGTGCCGCACCTCTGCGCTCTCTCTGTGAGTTTTCTGAGTTGTTGCACTCCATTTTAACCACCACGTCCCATCTGCCAGTAAGCCTACCGCTGCTGGTCCTCCATGGCTCCCTCTCGCCCACCCTCCCATGATGGGGCTGCCTTTCCAGTAAAGTAGTAGCAGAGTGAGTGGAAATCTAGCCCTACTTCAGGGCCAGTGAAAAGCTAGCCTCACTACAGGACCGATGGAACTCTAGCCTCGATTCAGGGCCAATGGAACTTTCTGCAGCCGCCAACTGTGCATACTTGTAAACTCACTGTGTTTCTGCTTATGACCTTCAGTGGTGAAATAGGGCAGGAACATCTCTGATAACTTTCTTCATTGAAAATTCTATTGTAACCCTAGGTGGCGCTATCCCAAGGGCTACGACCCCTGCCTGTCGGGCTAGTGACAGGTTAAGGGGCCTAGGTTCTATGACGGGTGCCTCCACCCAGAGGTCAGGGTTAGTAGTAATTAAACTGGCTCGGGTACAGCCCTCTGGGACACTGCAACCCTCCTTTGTTCCCACTAGTGGGCAACACAGTACATGGGAGTTACCTTCCCAATACCCCACATATGAACACTTTTTACACATAGATACCTCTTACCCTCGAGACTGATTCTGCAGCATGTCTCTGAGGACTCCCTGTAAAACAAGGTTAAACAACATACACTGACACCACAGACAGTATATAGTATAATAACAATGAATCTGATTTATTTAGGGAACAGCAACATGGGAGGGGGCAATCAGGTTGATTAGTTTTTGTGAAGTTCAAATCACAGTACTGTGCACATATATAGGGTCCTTAAAAGTCACACTCTAGGTACCCAGGATGGTGGGGGGCTAGCCAGGGTCGGTGCAGCTGGTTGGGGCTCTTTGATGGAAAAAACACAAGCACACAAAAATTATGATCTGGAGCCCTAGGGCTCAGTTCATGAAGAAATGAAACAGCAATAATCAGATGACACACTTGTAATTGATAACAGGCTGCAGGGAGAATACCCTGATTTGTACTCACAATACCCAAGCTGAGAACTGGATGGTGGATGTTCTTTCTGGATTGCCAGAAACAGCAGGGAATGGAGACAAGGTCCTTGCGACTGGACCCCACTGCAGTTGATAAATGGATTTAGTCCGACACAAGCTAGGGTTTGCTTCCAGCTTCAGCATACAACTCACAGTACAGGGAACATGAAATGGCGGTTCCCCACAAGCACTACGCACATTCATATGTAAAAGGGAAGTACTATACCAGGCAGTCTGCTTCTCGATCCCGATCGTACTTACTGCAAAACACCTGAGAGCACACACAGCAGCTTCAATTCCTGACAGACCGAGCACGATTCAACAATATCTCCAGTCTTCTACAGGGTGAGCCTGGTTTCCACACTTCTGGTGCTTCTTTCTCCTCACAGCTCAGATTCAGTCCAAACTGGCACTCACAACGGCTGCAGGCCGAATCTCAGGGCCTCACATGCGCTTCCTGTGCGAAACTACACACCGCAGCAGAAGCAGGGCTTCTTGTATCTTCACTGTCACTACTGGTCTGAGCTTCCCAATAACAGAGCAGGGCATTTCCTTTGGCCCCACACCAGTTCTGTTGGTGGATTCAGCTGTCAATCACTGCAGGGCTCCCTCTGTTGGTGCAAAAAGGCACCAAGGTCAAAACTACATTTCCCAGAGTCACTGCCCATACAATCCCTTGTGGCTGGCTCAAAATTGAGAGTCCAAGTTCTGATTCGTCCACAGGCTCCATTTTAAGGTCTCCCTATCATCCTGATTGGTCCAAGTCAGCAGTTCAGGACCAAAATGAAAGATCTACACTGAAACAGTTTGTGCTGAAATAAAGACAGGTTAGATAAACTACATTTTCTCAGTCACTCTAAATGATTTCTGGCAAACAGTTATATCTTTCAGCAAGGATCCCTCTGCACATGTAGCGATGGCAGAAATGGAGCGAATTGACAGCAGCCCAGGAGGAATTCGGGCATTAGAACACACAGTCCTCCTTTTTCAATTAATTATGGCTGCAAGCAGGCAGCTCTTAAAAAGACAGTACCAGAGGCTCTAAAAGCACTCACACTTAAGTGGCTTAAACGCCAAACACCTCCAGACTTGGAGCATTCAGGCAAGCTCCTGGAAGACTTTTAGGAATCCCCATTTGCAGGGGTTACACACTTCCTGGCCTGGAAAAACTTGGCGTCCGTATCAAGTAGGTACCCTTATAAATTGCAATACAACATCATATACATTTACATCACTAACATATTAGTCTTATACGTGTAATCATCAGTCACCATATCACCTTTGCCATAAACACATTTCTGATACTTTTCAGCACATTACTTTTTACACAGTATTCTACACACATTGTACCTTACTCAGGTTATTACCTCCTGTACATGAAACCTGAAGAGAGGGGGCCCTTCCCTATCAGCTACCTTGGGGCTGGATGGGGCCGGGGCACCATATCTAGAGGGTGAAACAAGTAACCTGGAGTTAGCAGTTATGCTCAGTTTGGGCAATGAGCTCAGGGACACACATACTCCTTTGTGGACCACATTGAGAGGCAAATCCACAGGCATCCCAGGAGAATCATAACTAAGGCGTATTACAAGCTTTACAGCTCTACCAGTCTTTCTAGGGGGAACTGTTACAGTCTCTGCATTTTGGTCCTCACTTTCAGCGTGATCTTTACTTGTCAGGGGGATTTCTTTCAAAGTAGCAGGCTTAGAACTTGGGGCACTGTCAGCTGCAGTATTTGCAATTTCAGGGGTCACAACACTTGTTTCACAGAGAGAGCTCTCCTGCACTGCCAGTGGACTGTCAGGACACTCAAAATACTCTTCTTGTTCTGGTATATCACCAGTCTGTTCCAGTTCATCATTTTCCTCCTCTGAGAGCTCATACAGTTCCATCATGCACAGTGATTCCATGTCATCCGACTTGATACTTTGCACTTCACTTTCTGGGAGCATTGGCTCCAAGGACAAAGCTGGGGGCTTAGGCAGTCCAGAAGGCCCAGCTTCATCTCCAGTATTGACTAGGGGACTGCCCCGAAACAATTGACTGAGTTCGTAAGAAGGGTAGTATTCAAAGCCACACTCACTTTCCTCTGACATGGACTGACAGTCATGTTCAACTGGGACTTGTGGAGGGGAACACTTTAACTCAGCTTCTGTAGGTGGAGACTTTCTTTGCTTTTGCTTAGCAGCGGCTCAGGTCACTGGTCCAGAGGGAGCACTTTCTGGGGGCTCAGACTCAATCAAGATTTGTCCAATGGGCAGTAAATGATTTATATGCATTGTTTTCACATCTTTTGAATTATTCTCAGGCCTTACTTTATACACAGGCAGATCATCTAGTTTGCCCACTACAATGTGAGGGAAATGGTGCCACCTGTCAGCAATCTTGTGTTTGCCATGCAGTCCCAGATTTCTTAGCAATACCCGATCTCCCTCCTGGAGTTCCTGTGCTTTCACCTTTTTATCGTACCTTTCTTTGTTGGCCAGATTTCTTTTGGCAGCTATGGTCTGAGCCAGTTGGTATGCATGATTTATCTGGGCCTTTAACTTTTGCACATACTGTAAATAGCTGTCAGCTCGAACCCCATCAGGAGAAACTCTAAAACATACATCTATCAGCAGTCGAGCTTCTCTTCCAAACATCAGGCTGTAGGGGGAGAACCGAGTGGCATCACTTTTGGTGCAGTTGTAGGCATGTACCAAGGTGCTGATTTGTTGGCTCCATCTGGGCTTGTCTTTTGGGTGGAGGGTGCCCAGCATGTCCAACACAGTGCTGTTAAAACTTTCAGGCTGTGGGTCCCCCTTGGGGTGTTAAGGGGTGGTTCTGGACTTTTGCACTCCCCACAGAGAAAGCAACTCTTTGATCAAACAACTCTCAAATTCTCTCCCTTGGTCAGAATGGATTCTTTGGGGAGCCCCATAGTGAACAAAAAAGTTTTCTACAAGTACTTTTGCCACAGTGGATGCCTTCTGGTCCTTGGTGGGGAAAGCTTGAGCATATCGTGTAAAATGGTTAATGACCATCAGCACATTACTAATATTTCTTTGATCTGACTCCAAACTCAGAAAATCAATACAGACTAGCTTTGTGGGGGCGCTGGTGGTGATGTTAACAAGGGGGGCAGCCCTCTGGGGCAGGGCTTTCCTTTATAAACAGCGACTACAAGTTTGAATGTGTTGCTCAACATCAGCCCTCATCTTAGGCCAATAGAATCTGGATCTCACCAAGTCAAGTGTTCTGTCTATACCAAGGTGCCCCATGTGGTTGTGTAAGGACCTCAGTACTGAATCTCAAAAGGCAGTGGGCAGCACTAGTTGTTGTTTGTCTACTTGTCCCCCTCTGTCTACTGTTTCTCTGTATAACAGTCTATTGACCAGTTTCAACTTAGGACCTTCCTTGTATAACAATGCAGTTCTCAAATCAGTGGAGCGTAATTTGGACACATCTTTCCCTGCGTAGAGGGCTTCTAGAGCTGATTTGATCATGGGATCACAGGATTGAGTCCACCGAATACTGTCATTGTCCAGCTGAGGCAGTGCACTCCCAATGTCTAATGCAGCAAAGTGGCAATAAGCAGCAGGTATGCAATTCTCAGAGGGCCCCAAGCAATCCACTAGACAGTTCACTGTGTCCGTGGACACTTGTTCCTCCTTGTTAAACTTCTGGCTTAGCGTTCGAATATCAGGTTCTGACAGTCTGACCCATTCATTTCTGGAAACAGGCCTCCGCAAGAGAGCATCAGCATCTATGTGGTTCAGGCCTGCTCTGTATTCAACAGCGTAATCATAGGTACCTAATGCGGAAAGCCACCTATGGCCAGTAGCATCCAACTTGGCTGAAGTCTGCACATAGGTCAAAGGATTATTATCAGTTTTTAACAGTATCTTAGCCTATACAAGTACTCGTGGAATTGGTCAACAATGGCCCACTTCAAAGCTAGGAGCTCTAACTTATGCACTAATTAGTTCTTTTCAGATGGGGTCAGACTTCTGCTGGCAAAGGCCACTGGTCTCAGGCCATTCTCATGCTCCTGGTACAACATACCCCCAAACCTTTCAGGCTAGCATCGGTGTGTAGGGCATAGGGTTTTGCTGGATCTGCATAGGCAAGGAGAGGAACGTGGGTAAGTTGATATACAATCTCAAGAAAAGCAGCTTCAAAATCAGGTGTCCATCTGGCTCCAAATACTTCATTGGGATGGAAATACACTCTCTCAGGCTCAGCAGAAACCTACCTCTTATATTTTTTGTTAGTAGGAGGGTAACCTTGAGTAAGATTGAGTAGAGGGTGAACCACTCTTGAATAGTCCTTGATGAACCGCCAATAGTAGCCACAGAATCCCAGGAATCTTTGCAGTTCTTTTAGATTGTGGGGCTGTGGCCAGGTGGTCAAGGTCTCAACTTTACTCGGGTCTGTTAAGCATATGGGCTTCTGGATTCTTGTATTACACCAGCAGCAAGCATCTCTTGCAGATGCCATCTCACATCATCTATGTCAGCAGGTACCAGGCATCAAGACGTCTCACAAAATGGCCTTTCATCATGCAGTCGGATATGGTGCTCAGCTCCTTGCACACATCCTACGTCCCATTCCTTTAAGGAAAACACTTGTTCTCTCTGGGAAAGCTTCTCACTGATCCTCACTTTCCAGTCAGCTGCCAAAGGGGAGTCACCGAAATTGAACAAGTCGGGCGTCACTCTGTCACTCTTCCCCGAACTCTTGTTACTGGGTAGCACTGCAGTATCCGCACAATGTACATTAGCCAGGGTGCAACATCTATTTACCCAAATCTCTCCATCAGACACATTATGAACTTGAACCATTACCCTTCTGGCAGGCAAAATGCTAGGCTTGACCAGTAGTCCTTCCAGCAATTTTCCATCGCCTGGTGCATCCAGCATAAGTATTTTATTCTTGACATCCTTTCTGATACGGACCTCCCCCTGTAAGGTACAATGGGCATTTGGCGCCAGGATCAGGGACTCAGGATCCTTCTTCCAGACAATTCCAACTGGTTCCTCTGGTTCCACTCTTTCAGCATCTCTCTGTGCCTCACAGGCCTTCTTGATCAAGACTAGAATTTTTAAAGCTCTACCAGTCTGTGACCCCTGTTTCTCATAACACAACTGCGCCAACCATCCAAACATATGCGCATTCATCCCAATTAGTAGAGGAACCCCACCATACAGTCTGGTAGGAGGACACATTAAGGCCAGGGTCTCTACTTGCTCGGCCACTCCAGCCATGGAGGTGGGAAAAGACAGCCAAATTCGGATATATCCAGAGTAGGGGTAGGCCTTATCACTTAACCCCCAGACATGCAGCCCCTCTAACAGTTGTAAGGGTACATCAGACAAATGCTTCTGATACCAGTCTTGGAACACAATTGTCACTCGGGAGCCACTGTCTAATACAGCTCTTGTAGACACTCCATTCACCTTTACAGTGGTCTCCATGGAGGGGCCCACTATTCTGGACCAGTCTGGAGAGGTGGTAGCGGGGGCCTGGGCAACTGACCTTGCCACAAAGAGACATGAGTTAGCATTTTTGGGACCCTCACTGGAATAATTTTGTATAACTCTTAACCACTGATTTGTTCTCCGAAGCTCTCCTTGTAGCCTACTGCATATGCAACTTTGTCTGTGTCTTTTGGGGACCGGCATTCTCTCTTCTTGTGCCCATCCTTCCCACAGTTATAACAAAACATACTTTCTGGAGCTTGAGCTGGCCGAGGCATCACACTGGGAGTCAGGGTGGGGTACTATTAACTAGAAACTATGGTGCCATCTCTGTCTGCGGCGTGATAAGCATTTGGAGACATCTCGTCAATTTCACCACTTCCATGGTTAAGACATCGAGTTTTGAGCTGTTGTCAGCAGGAGATGCCTGGGTGGGTACCCCCAACCCCATAGCAGATGCAGTCGGATGAGGGTCGGGGCCTGTACTTGCAGGAGCGGCCTTCATAAAGAGACTGTTTTTTATTTCCCTGAACTCCCTCAGCAGTTCACTCCATGGTGGCACACCCTCATTGGTCCCCACTTCAGAAGGACCTTCCGATGCTGTGATCACTTGGCTGCGCTCACCCCAGAATTAAAATCCCCCCCCCCATCTTCAAACTCCCCAAGTTCTTTTATCAAGTCACAATAGTCCAGTGTGTTACCCCTTCTGTCTGGGAGCCTTAATTGAAGGAACTGCAATTTAGAATGCTTTGCATGTTGTAGTAGGTGTTCCAACCTTAGACGGTTTAAGTCACTGGCGGCTACCCCACCTTTTCGGTAAGCCTTCTGCAGAGCTCTTTCCAGACGAGTAACATATGCAGACAAACTTTCCCCTGGCCACTGTTTTGTACCTTGAAATTTCCACATCAAGCTCTCCCCTGACTCAATGCTCCCAAAATTGCATTCAAGTGCAGATAGGTACTTCTTGGCAGATGCATCAGGATTTATGGACCTCAAAAATTTAATGGCCTCTAGGGCAAGACCCCTCAAATTTTCTAGGATTCTTTTTTCTTTCTCAGCCTCCACACACTGCCATTCAGGTATCGGGGGGGGGGGTGCAACACAATGTATCCAGGTGTCCCAATCATCCTCCCCCTGGGGGTTGGGAGGGTGCCAGAGAAGATCCTCAACCTTCCGTAAGAGTCGTGACTAATGGCAGGTGCAGAAATAGGAGCCTACATTGGTTCAGCCACATAAAAAGGGGCAATAATGGGTGCTGGAGCAGGAGGGGGTGTTGGGGGAGGAACATCCCTAGGTGGCAGAAATAACTTCTTTAATTCCTCCACAGTTTTCCCTTCCTCCAGCAACAACTTAGCAAATTTCTCCTCAAAAGTTCCAGATAGTCGGTGGGGCTCATTCCCCTCTGGGTCTTTACTGTCCTTAATTATCACTCTCCAGGCAGTGAGGGCTCCCTCTGGGGTAATAGTCTGTGGCACTTTGGAGCTATCTGTGGGGTCTTTATACTCTACTAGGGCCATGAAAGTGTGGGCGAACAGATAAGCATGTCGACCCACTACCACAGGGTTTTGTAAACCTTCCACCTTGGAAAGTACTCCCTCTACAGTGTCCTTATTGGTACCCAGGGGGATGTCCAGGATAAGCATTGCATTTTGGGGGTCGATCTCCTGCCCAGTACACCACCCCACCAACTGGTGTACAGCCACTTCTGTCAGCGTATCCATTTATTTTTAACAGTAATTCATAAATGTGGCCACAAGGGGACGCTAATCCCAGCGGTAGCCTCCAAGATGTAACCTCTAGGTGGCATTA
This sequence comes from Neoceratodus forsteri, assembly GCA_016271365.2. Taxonomy (NCBI): domain Eukaryota; kingdom Metazoa; phylum Chordata; order Ceratodontiformes; family Ceratodontidae; genus Neoceratodus; species Neoceratodus forsteri. Next base: position 1,173,841,075 of record CM057451.1, on the reverse strand, counting down.
ACCCAAGGGCTACTACCCTTGCCTGTCGTGCTAGTGACAGGTTAAGGGGTCTAAGTTCTATGATGGGTGCCTCCACTCAGAGGTCAGGGTTAATAGTGATTAAACTGGCTTGGGTACAGCCCTCTGGGACACTGCAACCCCCCTTTGTTCCCACTAGTGGCCCACACAGTACACGGTAGTTACCTTCCCAATACCCCACATATGAACGCTTTTCACACATATAGATACCACTTACCCTCGAGACTGATTCTGCAGCACATCTCTGAGGGCCCCCTGTAAAACAAGGTTAAACAACATACACAGCAAAATGCAATACTGTTTCTATATGTACTGACATCACAGACAGTATATAGTATAATAACAATGAATCTGATTTATTTAGGAAACAGCAACATGGGATGGGGCAATCAGGTTGATTAGTTTTTGCGAAGTTCAAATCGCAGTACTGTGCACATATATAAGGTCCTAAAAAGTCACACTCTGGGTACCCAGGGTGGTGGGGAGCTAGCCAGGGTCAGTGCAGCTGGTTGGGGCTCTTTGATGGAAAAAACACAAGCACACACAAATTATGATCCGGAGCCCTGGGGCTCAGTTCGTGAAGAAATGAAACAGCAATAATCAGATGACACACTTGTAATTGATAACAGACTGCAGGGGAATACCCTGATTTGTACTCGCAATACCCAAGCTGAGAACTGGATGGTGGATGTTCTTTCTGGATTGCCAGAAACAGCAGGGCATGGAGACAAGGTCCTTGCGACTGGACCCCACTGCAGTTGATAACAAATGGATTTAGTCCGACACAAGCTGGGGTTTGCTTCCAGCTTCAGCATACAGCTCACAGTACAGGGGACATGAAATAGTGTTCCCCACAAGCACCACGCACATTCATATGTAAAAGGGAAGTACTATACCAGGCAGGCTGCTCCTCGATCCCGATTGCAATTACTGCAAGATACCCGGGAGCACACACAGCAGCTTCAGTTCCTGACAGACTGAGTGCGATTCAGCAATATCTCCAGTCCTCTACAGGGTGAGCCTGGTTTCCACATTTCTGGTGCTTCTTTCTCCTCACAACTCGGATTCAGTCCAAACTGGCACTCACAACAGCTGCAGGCCGAAACTCAGGGCCTCAGACACGCTTCCCGCGCGAAACTACACGCCGCAGCAGAAGCAGGGCTTCTTTTCTCTTCACTGTCACTACTGAGCTGAGCTTCCCAGCAACAGAGCAGGGCATTTCGTTTGGCTCCACACCAGTTCCGTTGGTGGATTCAGCTGTCAATCACTGCAGGGCTCTCTCTGTTGGTGCAAAAATGTGCCAAGGTCAAAACTACATTTCCCAGAGTCACTGCCCATACAATCCCCTTGTGGATGGCTCAAAACTGAGAGTCCAAGTTCTGATTTGTCCACAGGCTCCATTTTAAGGTCTCCCTATCATCCTGATTGCTCCAAGTCAGCAGTTCGGGACCAAAATGAAAGAGCTACACTGAAACAGTTCGTGCTGAAATAAAGACAGGTTAGACAAACGACATTTTCTCAGTCACTCTAAATGATTTCTGGCAAACACTTATATCTTTCAACAAGGCTCCCTCTGCACGTGTATTGACGGCAGAAATGGAGTGAATTGACAGCAGCCTGGGCGGGATTCGGGCATTAGAACACACAGTTCCCCCTTTTCAATTAATTATGGCTACAAGCAGGCAGCTCTTAAAGAGACAGTACCAGAGGCTCTAAAAGCACTCACACTTAAGCGGCTTAAATGCCAAACACCTCCAGACTTGGGACCATTCAGGCAAGCTCCTGGAAGACTTTTGGGAACCCCCATTTGCAGGGGGGTTACACTATGATGGGACTGGATTCATGGTACCAAGTGGTAGGAGGCCATCTGGCATGCTAGCGAACCTCAGATGCCAGGAGCAGAGGCTAGCACAATGTCATGCCCACACACATACAAGGAGCAGAGGCTGACAGAGTTCGTGCCCACTCAGAGGTCAGGAGCTGAGGCTGGCAGGGTTCATACCCACTCAGATACCAGGAGCAGAGGCTGATAGGGTTGCATGCCCACACAAAGGCCCAGAGGCTGACAGGGTTGTGTGCCCACTCAGATACAAGGAGCAGAGGCTGACAGAGTTGCATGCCCACTTAGATGCCAGGAGCAGAGGCTGCTAGGGCTGTATGCCCACACAGATTCAAGGAGCAGCGGCTGACAGGGTTGCACTCCCACTGACAGGGTTGTGTACCAACTCAGATGCAAGCAGCAGAGGCTGATGGGGTTGTGTGCCCACTCAGATGCCAGGAGCTGCGACTGGCAGGGTTGCATGCCCAAACAGATGCCTGGAGAAGAGGCTGACAGGGTTGCATACCCACTCAGATGCCAGGAGCAGAGGCTGACAGAGCTGCATGCCCACTCAGATCCCAGAAGCAGATGCTGATGGGGTTGCCTGCCCACTCAGATCCTAGCAGCAGAGGCTGACAGGGTTGCATACCCACACAGAGGCTTTTCTGAAGGGCAGGATTAGCACATCCTTTTACTTGGATGCCTACATGTGTAAATATGGAGGCAGTCCACAGGGATCCCCTAGATTGGGAAGAAGAGGCCCAAAGGATGACGACATTATGTTCTTACATCCTGGAGGAGGGGGAGAAAAGTTAAAAGGGTCAGTCCTGCTGCTGAACAATGACTTAAAGCTCCCTCATGTCACTATGTATGTCTTCAGATGAACCAACTCCCTCAATGTCTTTCCTGCACCCCAGCCCCTGGCACATGTCCACCCACCCATCAGGGACAGAAACGGGACCCAGAGGATGGAGAATAGGACCATTTCAAGATCTGGAGGTGTGGGTGCCAGTTTGAAGTGGTGTCTACAGGAAAATGGAGCATTGCAGGCCTGGAAGAAGTCCCAGAGGCAGCAGTGTGGTAAAGGAGTACAAAACAACAGAAAACTCTACTACGGCTGGCTCTTCCACTTAGAGATGAGAGTTCCCCTTCTGCAGAGCTAAAAATGAGAATATTACAGAGGGAATGCAGTGTGATCAACTGCAAGGGAGAGACAGACATAGATGCCAGGATAGGGATTATGCAGCCATCTTTATTTCTGAACTGGCACCAACTGCCTGAGTGTCCCCGGGCATGATGGGAAGAGTGGCAAGGATTACAGATCGCCCAGGCAGGGACTACAACAAACATGGCCTCCCCTGTACTTCCTGGTGGGTAAGTACACACATATTACACTCCTCCCCTTTAGAAAAACTTAGTCCAATATTAGCATTCCCTAACTTCTAGGCTGAAGTAAACTATTTGGGACCCAGAAACAAGTTCTAGAGATTGTTCTGTCCCACGGGTAAAATTGTCACTAACTATGTAACAACATGTAACAAGTCCTTCTATGCTACAGATACTAATTCAGTTTTACTTCTCAAAGGTCAAGTCTCTGTGGCACTGTTTGCTGTGGCATGGAGAATCTCTGGGCTTGAGCAACTGTAGTTGGAGAAACATGAAGTTCAGGATTATTCAGCGCAGACTTCGGTGGGGTTTCACAGGCAAGAGCAAAGTCTGCAGTATCACTCTCCTCTTCTGGAATGACACTGACTGCTGAAGTAGTTGGAATGCTAAAAGATAACAGGGGAGCTCCAAGCATGCAAACCATGGCCAATACAGATTGTGTAGGTCAAAGTGCCACGTTCTTCAAGCACCACCCCTGGAATCCAGAGATGTTTGGGATGCCTGAAATCCCAATATGGATGATCCAAACTGGCTTGGGGGACTTATCATGACTCCTTTGTTGTTGCAGCCGATGCTTCACCATTGTCTGGAACAAGACTGGTTTAAGCAATGACAAATGGGTTGATATTTAAGGAACAGTTCTGCAGGTGTTTGCTCTGTGACATCGTAAGGCAGAATTCTATAGGAGGATGAGAAATGAGACAACCTCTGGGTCGCCACTGGAAAGCTTGTTTTGTCAAGGCTTTCTTGAAAGTCTGTACAGTCCATTCAACTGCATCATTTGATGCAGGATGGAAACACAGAATTTGACGGCAGATAAGAACTGCTTGGCCTGCCTACTCTGCCCATTTTCCCTACCTGTTTCATATATCGCAGACCTAAATGATCTGCGGCTTACATAGAAACACAGACTTTGATGGCAGATAAGGACCATTTGGCCCACCTAGTCTGCCTATTTCCCTCCCTAGAGGATAAGCTGCAGATCCTATTTAACCAACAGCCTATTTCTTCCTACCCCCACAAAAATTGCCTTATGTCTGTCCCATGCATTCTTGAATTCTCCCACAGTTTTAGACCCCACAACCTCCTCAGAAAGGCTGTTCCATGCGTCCACCACCCTCTCTGTGAAAAAGAATACTTCCTCACATTGCCCCTGAGCCATCCCCCCTCTGTCTTCAAATTGTGTCCCCTTGTTCTTGCCCATCTCTTTTTCTGAAAGATGCTACCCTCTTGGACTTTGTAGATTCCACTGAGGTATGGCTTCTCTTGCAGACTCTGCACCATTTTAGTTGCCCTCCTCTGAACTGCCCCCTCCTGTCTATGTCCTTGCGGAGATGGGGTCTCCAGAACTGGATGCAGTACTCCAGATGAGGTCTCACCAACTGTCTGTACAGAGGGATAACAACTTCCTGTTTTCTGCTGGTGATGCTTCTCCCTATACATCCCAATATCCCCCCAGCCCTCCCTACCGCCTTCTCACATTGCTTGCCAACCTTAAGGTTATCTGATATGATTACCCCTGGTCACTTTCCATTTTGTTGTTGTTACTACCCCCCATTGTGTAATCTTCCCTGGGTTTTGTTTCCCAGATGCATTACTTTGCACTTCTTTGCATTGAATCCAAGCTGCCATACTTCTGACCATTCCTCCAACCTTGCCAAGTCCCTTCTCATCCTTTCCACGCCTCCTTGTGTATCAACCCTGTTGCAGAGCTTTGTGTCATCTGCGAAGAGGCATACTTTTCTTTCCAGTCCCTCAGCAATGTCACTTATAAAGACATTAAAAAGGACTGGACCCAGTACTGAACCCTGCGTTACCCCACTAATAACCCCTCTTTCTTCAGAGTGGACTCCATTTACAATTACCTTCTGTGTCCTGTTGTTCAGCTAATGTTTTACCCAGACTACCACCCTGGGACATACTCAAAGGCTGGTTAATTTGACTACTTATCTTTTGTGTGGGACTGTGTCAAATGCCTTGCTAAAGTCTAGGTAGACCATGTCCACAGCCCCTCCTTGGTCTACTACTTTGGTCACCCAGTCAAAGAAATCAATTAGATTCATCTGACATGACCTTCCTGCTGTGAACCCATGCTGCCTTGGGTCCTGAGCCCCACTGGCCTCTAAGTACTCAACAATTCTTTCTTTCAGAAGTGATTCCATCACTTTCCCTACCACAGAGGTCAAACTGACAGGTCTGTAGTTTCCTACCTCTGTCTTGCTCTCACTTTTGTGAAGGGGAATCACATCAGCCTTCTTCCAGTCCTCAGGTACCACACCATCCTCCCATGATTTGTTATAAAGGGTAGTCAGTGGTGTCACTAGTTCGCTGCTTAATTCTTTTCGAATTCAGGGGCCAATTCCATCTGGCCCCATTGCTTTGTCCACCTTCAGTTTTAGGAGTTCTTTCAGAACCCTTTCTTCTGTGAAGGACTGGGATCACCCCCTCTCCAGAGTGCTTCTGTTAATTGGATTATGCACCTCCCCCACTTCCTCTTTTGTGAATACTGAACAGAAGTATTCATTTAGTATTCCTGCTTTTTCACTGTCACTCTCTGCCCACCCACCATCCATTCTGTTCAGTCTCACTATCCCTCCCTTTGTCTTTCTACGCTCCCTGATATACCTATAAAAGGTTTTATCCCCCTTCTTAACCGAGTTGGCTATCTTTTCCTCAGTTTGTGACTTAGTTATTCTGACTACCCTCCCTGCTTCCTTCTACCTTAACTGGTACAGTTCTCTGTTCTGCTCCTTCTGTGTTTCCTTATATTTCCTAAATGCTATCTTTTTCTCCCTAACCTTCACCGCCACTTCTTTTGAGAACCATAGTGGCTTTTTATTTCATTTTGATTTGTTTATTTGCTTCACACAAAGGCTTGTTTCCTCTGTGATGGCAGTTTTGATATTTCCCCATTGTTGCTCCACCCCTCCTTCTAGCCTGTTTGCTAGTGCCTTTCTAAGGCACTCTCCCATCTTGCCAAAGTCAGCCCTCCTGAAGTCCAGAACCCTCACTTTTGTATGGCTTGACTCTGTAGCTGAGTTTATCATGAACCACACTGTTTGGTGGTCACTTGTTCCTAAATGGCTACCCATTTCTAGATCTGAGATCCTCTCACTGTCCCCATTTGCGAGTACGAGGTCTAAGATTGTTCCCTCACGAGTAGGTTTCAAAACTAGCTGTCTGAGGCATGCCACCTGAAGGGCATCAAGAATGGCCCTGCTTTTGGATGTGGCTGCAGCAAAGGTGCTCCAGTTAACATCTGGCATATTAAGGTCCCCCATCAACAGTATCTCCCTTTCTCTGCCATCCTAAGTATGCCTTCTATCATATCCTTGTCCGTTCCCTCCCCCTGACATGGGGGTCTGTATACAACCCCTGTGCAGATTGTGATGCCATTTCCAGTCTCTAAGGTGACCCACAGTGCCTCCTCTCCTCCCTGATTACTCTTTTGTTCAGTTGCTTTTATCCCTTCCCTTACATAGAGAGCTACTCCCCCCCTCTTCTGCCCTCCCTGTCTCTCCTGTAGGTTGTGTACCCTGGTATGTTAACATTACAGTCATGGTTCTCTGTGTACCATGTTTCTGTGACTGCTACGATGTTGAGGCATCCCTCTTCTATCAAGGCCACCAGTTCAGGGAGCTTGTTGCCCAGACTATGGGCGTTGGTACTCATTACCCTCAATTTCTTGATGGCCTTACCCCTTTTTGCCTCATCCCTGTCCTTATTGCGTTTGTCACTTTTTCCATTTACCCCTGCACTTCTCCCTATTGACATCTCTATGTTGGTGTCTACCTCACTTAGTACCCTGATTTTTTTTGGGGGGCTAGGATTTCCCTGCTCCTTTCCAGTGCCTCCCCCCTTGACTAATTTAAATGCTTGCCAATGAAGTATTTAAACCTATCACCTAGGATCCTGGTTCTCCTCCTGGACAGATGCAGACCATCATGCCAGTATAGGTCTGCATCTGTCCAAGTGGACCACCAGTCCCTATTGAAGCCAAATCCCTGAGCTCTGCACCAGTTTTTCAACCACTGATTGAATCCCATGTTGTGGAGCACCCTAGCCTCATCTGTGCCATAGACAGGCAGCACCTCCAAGAAGGTTACTGTGTGTGCTATTTGTCTAAGACCCCTCCCTATCTCCACAAACACTTCTTGCACTGCTCTGATCCCTTTCTTAGCCAGGTCATTTGTCCCTAGGTGGACAATGACATCCAGCTCCTCCCTGTGCAGCTGCTCCTGTGATCCTGAGGATTCACTCCCTGTCCCTCCAAGCCATGGCGCCAGGCAGGCACCTTACCTCCCTCTCCCCTTCCTCCCCCAGTTCTACCTTCCTAACAATGGAGTCCACCACTAGGAGTTGTTTCCTTCCCCTGTGGGGGTCCCATGCCACCCTCCTGTGGGTCTCCTTTGTGGAGGTTCCCAGCATCCTCCTTGGTCTCCACTGTGGGTGAATCAATAGAGGAACCACACTTTTCCAGAATGGCATAGAAATTGTGGAGAGGTACAACTGGAGGGATGCGCCTCTGTTCCACCACCCTCACCCCCCCTGAGCCCACTGTGGTATAACCACTCCTCTTTCTTGGCAACCTCTGAGGCAACGGCAGTGACCCTGGTGGTCCCTGGGTGGGAGAGGAGGTCCCAGAAATCCTGGCCAACTCAGCCTGGAGATGAGCAACCTCCTCTCTCAGCCCAGAGAGATGCCTGAAGATGGGACAACACTGCATCCTCCAGAATGTTTCCCGGAAGACTGCTGCTCCACAGCCACTGCACTGCACTACTCCCATCATGTCTTTTTTCTGGCCCCCTAACTGTTGTTTGGAATACTTACTCTTTCCTCTGTTTGTTTATTTTTTTTCCCTACTCACTTACTGCCTCTGTGCCCTTTTAGCTCCTGATCTTCCTGTTCTAAGACAAGAAGTTTCTATATTTCCCAGTAGTCTCCTTACTTGCTCAGAGTCAGACCTCCAGCAGCTGAGGGGCACGGAGAGCTACTCTTGCCCTTCTAGGATGGTGAGTCTTTGGTGGCTCTGTGATCACTCACTTCCTGCTCCCAAACAGGAAGTTCCTGTTGATCAGTTAAATCATGTGCCTATAAAAGTAGAACTGGTTTAAGGTGGGGGGGGGGTGGAGGGAAGGAGGGCAATATAGTCGCAGTAGATAAGTTTTAGTTATACCAGTAGCTCCTTCCTCCTGGTGTTCTGTCTGTTCTGTGGCAGAAGCTATCTAGGGCAGTGCTTAAATCTGGTTTTAACCTGGCTCCTTCTAGCTAAGCCATTCCCCCTACTTTGCAAATCTTTCTACACTTAGTTAATTTCACAGATAACAATTCCCTTCTGACACCTGTGACAAGCACCCAGATAAGTACACAGTAACACAGATAACAGATTACAATTTACTTCAACTACCTCTGACAAACACACTAACTTTTTTTTTACCCTAAATTGAAGGTCCCGGTAGAAGATTTCTAGTTCTTAGTCCCAGTAGAGAAGCTTTAGTTATACCAGTAGCTCCTTCCTCCTGGCTTACCCTCTCTTTCCTATCGCTAGAGTTCCATGTCTGCCCCATGCGTTTTTTGAGTTCCCCTACCGTTTTTGCCCTTACGACCTCTGTCGGGAGGCTGTTCCATGGATCCACCACCCTTTCTGTGAAAAAATACTTTCTCACGTTACCCCTAATCTACCCCCTCTATCTTCATATCATGGCCCCTTGTTCTTGAACATATTTTCTTTTTTTCTTAAAGATGCTACCCTCTTGTACCTTATTTATACCCTTGAGGTATTTGAAAGTCTCTATCATATAGGATGGTAAGGTGCAGGCAAAATCTATACCCCATTCTTTTTTAAAAACAACTTGAATTCTTGTGAATACTGGGCACTGTTGTCCGACACCAGCTCCCATGGCAGTCCATGTGATGCGAAAAGGAGTCTCAGCAGACTCACAGTCTTCCTGGTAGTTGTCACTTGCAGGCGAAGCGCTTGGATCCATTTAGAGTGAACGTCAGTTACTACTAAGAAGTGCTGTTTGTCCGCTTTTGTTTAATCAATACAGATGTGTTCCCATGTCACGATAGCCCAGGACCAGGGATGCAGAGCTGCTGTTGCAGGTTGGTTACTGACTGCCTCACAAGGCACACATTGATTTTAAAGATGCAGGATATCTTTAGCAAGTTCAGGCATGGGTGTGGGGACGCATACTTGGGAGAGATAGAGGAAGTTATTTGAGTCTGTAAAAAGACTTCCTGGTTGCTCATTGCAACACCAGAAAAGAATGTATGTGTGATTCACATGGAAAAACTCAGAAGCTTTAATTTTCTGGACTCTCATAGCTCAGTTGGTTAAGAGCAACAGCACGGATTGCTGATACCTGGGTTCGAATCCAAGTGAGAATCACACTTTTCCTTTCATTTCTACAATTGGATTTCTAAATTTGCCTCGCAGTGGCATATATACTCCACTTGAGAGAGACAGAGGAGGAGGAGTTATTTGAGTCTGTAAAAAGACTTCCTGGTTGCTCATTGCAACACCAGAAAGGAAAGTATGTGTGATTCACATGGGAAAACTCAGGGGCCTTAATTGCTGGTATCTCACACTCTTGATGTGCTCATCGTACCCATTACTAAACTTTTCAACAAATCCCTGACCCTGGCAAAATTTCCAGCAATCTGGAGGCAAGCACTGGTCACTCCCATCCACAAAAGTGTCGAGATGACCAGTGTTTCTAACTACAGACCGATCTCAATCCTCTCCCCCCTATCCAAGTCCCTAGAGAAGATTGTTGCAGAGCAACTCACTGATTACCTCAACAAATATCAACTGCAATGCCCCAAGAGGCACAGTACTACTACCGCTCTGGTGGAGTACACTGACTACGTACACAGAGCTATGGATGAAAGCAAATTGGTCGGGTCGGTGTTCATCGACTTAACAAAAGCTTTTGACACCATTAACTACACCCTCCTACTGGCCGAGTTATGGAGGCTGGGGGTGGCTGCCAATGTAACAAGATGGTTCCAGGACTACCTGTCTCTCAGGTCACAGTGTGTTAAGATAGGACAAACAGTGTCAGGGCCCAGGGAAGTTTCGCTGGGTGTCCCCAGGGGTCTGTCCTGGGACCCCTCCTCTTCAGTCTATTTTTAAATAATCTCTCAGACGCATGTGACTCCAGATTAATCCTTTATGCAGATGATGTGGTCATCCTCAACAGCAACACACAAATTGAGTCTCTCCAATCGGCACTTCAGCACTCCTTCAGCAAAGTAGAGGACTGTTTCTACGAGCACAAACTTCTGCTGAACTACAACAAGACCAAGACCATGCTCCTATTTAGCCCCCAGCTCAAGAAAAGGTTCCCCTCCATTGCCATCTCCAACAAAGTCTCTGCTCCCATGGAACAGGTACACTCCTTCAAGTACCTTGGGTCACCCTGAATGACACTCTATCCTTTGCCCAGCATGTTCACCTGATAGTCAAGGCAGTAAACTCCAAGCTGGGTGTGCTATACTGGCACAGGAAATACTTCACTCCGACAGCCCTCCGCCTCTCAGTCTCAAGCTCCATCCTATCAACCGTTGACTGTGGCCTGGTAGTATATGGTGCAGCCACAGATACAGTACTCAAGAGGGACTGCAGGCTCATCTTGAATGCAGATCAACTGACCCAGACTTGCTCACTATACGAGCAAATCAACCCCCAGTCTCTAGGACGCAGGATCAAATTCCAAACCTGCCTCCTAGGCAAAAAAGCGCTGTTGAGGGAGACACCCCTGTGCGTAGCTGGCATCTTCACCTGGCCAGGGCTCCGAGTACAGCACCAGGGGGGGAATGGGGTGCACTAGTGGTTTCATTTTGGCATATAGTACTCAGGCAGCGCGCGCTCTCCTACAGAGCCCCACTATGGCTAAATGAGGTTCCTGAGGACATTCGTAATTCCAACAGCCTCCTCAGCCTCAGATCCAATCTCAATCACTACTTTACCTCCTGCACTGAGTGCAGCTGTTTCCCTAAAGTCCGACATGCCACTCAGCAGTTGCTCCTGGCTGGTTGCTGTCCACTCCTATGAAATAAACCCAGACTCTACCATGCGCCCCACCACTCAGCTTGACTCTCTGACATATCAGCCTGTCTCTGCACTCCCTCCTTCCAGCCCACCTGCCTCCACCACCTCCCGCCTCTCTGCTCTCCCTCACCTCCCCTCAGCTCACCTGTCCTTCTCCCTCAGCTCCCGCCACCAGACCACCCCACCCAGTTTGCACTGCCTACCCCCAGCCCTCTCCTCCCTGCCCTACAGTACTATGACAAAGTCTCTAGCTGAGACTGCTAGCTGCCCTACCCCCATCCCCCACCCTTGGGTAGTGATACCCAATAACCCCTACTACTACTCCCACCTCTTCTTGCACTACCTGTCCCGTCCCACCTCCGCTTCCCAGGCACCACAAACAAAGCCTCTGGTTCAAGGCCAGGGGCTGCTTCCTGCCCCCCCCCAGAAGGTGATAAAACCGTCCTCTGACCATTGCTACTGCCCTTGTGCTAGTAGTCCTCAGGGGCCCCTTTCTCACCTTTCTGCACCTCTTTAAACCCTGATATTCCAGCCATTTTGTTAGGCCTCTACAACTGATTCACTTACTATTAGTATTTATAAAGATTTCTGGTTTGCAACTATGTCTATTGTACACCAATATCCATTTGTTCTGTGCCATTACTGTATGTATGTCTGTGATCTGTCCCTGATGTGGAACCTTTGTAAATGAGCCATGGCTCAAAGGTTATTTCTAAAACATAAATTAATATCATAGATTATGGACTGGTAGTCTACGGAGCCGGTACCGATACAGCACTTAGGCGAATTAAGATTATCCTAAACAAAGCCTGCAGACTAGTCCTGGGTGTGGACTGTTTTAACTCACACTTGTGAAGGCACTGGTTGGTTAAACCTGAATAGCAGAATTCAGTACCAAGTCTGCCTATTAGCTAAAAAATCCACCCTCGGTCTTGCTCCTCCTGGAGTGAGGCAACTGCTAAGAAGCTCCACTTCCTCCAGACTAACTAGGGGGTCAAGTAAAGCTGCCTTCATTATCCCATTCCGCCGGACCTCACTAGGGAAACGGTCCTTCGAATACAGGGCCCCCTGCTGGCTAAATTCCCTTAATTCTGAGCTGATTGAGGAAACGAAACTACGCCCATTTAAGGCCAAGCTGCAGCAGTACCTGGCCACTCCTAGCAATTGCGACCTCAACGGAGCTCTGTCGGGACAGCTGCAGATTTCTTTGTGGACAGACAAAGGTGCCAATGCAGCCAGGAGCCCCATACAAAATCGCAGCCTGCAGCGCCAAGAGAAACAGAATGAGTGAGTGACAGAGCGGTAGTGAGCGAGCTCAATGGAGCTCTATTGTGACTGCTGCGAATTTCTTTGTGGGCAGAAAATGCTAGCGCGAGCAGGAGCAGTACAAAGGCCAGCTTGCAGCGCCCGGCAAGCAGATGCGTGGAGTGACAGAGGGGAGTGGAGCGAGCTCAATGGAGCTGTGTCGGACTGCTTCAGATTTCTTCTGGCCAGAAAAGCCGTGAATGGCAGGAGCCCAGTACAAAGGGCAAGCCCGGTGAGTGCCAGGAGACAGAACCAGAAGCGAGGAGGAAGGGGAGCCAGTGAGCCTCAACGGAGCTTTGTTGGGACTGCTGAAGATTTGTTTGTGGGCAGAAAAAGGCAGCAATGCATGCAGGGACCCAGTACAAAAGGGCAGCCCGCAGTGGCAGGAAAACCAGGAGTGAGTGAGCGAGCTCAATGGAGCTGTATTGTAACTGCTGCAAATTTTTTTGTGGCATAAGAAGGTAGCAATGCAGGCAGGAGCCCAGTAGAAAAGGGCAGCCTGCAGCGCCGGCAGAAACGGAATGAGCAAGTGAGAGAAGGGGAGTGCGTGAGCTCAACAGAGCTTTGTCGGGACTGCTGCAGATTTCTTTGTGGACAGAAAAAAGCACCAACAGAGGCAGGAGCCCAGTACAAAAGGGCAGCCTGCAGTGCCAGGAGAACCAGAATGAGTGAGTGAGACAGGGGGAGTGAGTGACCTCAACGGAGCTCTGTCAGGACAGCTGTGGATTTCTTTGTGGGCAGAAAAAGCCACCAACACAGGCAGGAGCCCAGTACAAAAGGGCAGTGCCAGGAGAAACAGAATGAACAAATGAGAGAGGGGTGAGCCACCTCAACAGAGCTCTGTCGGGACAGCTGCAGATTTCTTCCTGGGCAGAACAAGGTGCCAATGCAGGCAGCAGCCCAGTACAAAAGAGCAGCCTGCAGCACTGGGACAAACAGACTGAGAAAGTGACAGAGGGCCACTGAGCGATCTCAACAGACCCACGTAATCAACATTTGGCATTGACAAATGCTTGTTTTTAAATTTAATATTGATTTTTTGTATGTCATACAGGCACCTTATTATTTCTCGCTGTCTCTCTGTGTGAGTAGGTGTTCCTGATCCTTTGTGAGCACAGCCTTTTTGTATCCTGCACCCAAGTGAAACCATTTACATGAATTGAGCTGAAAGCTCTCAGCTCTGGATACCTCACACTTACTGTACCTTTCATCTTTCTGATTAGCTCCTGGAGACCTAGGCAGAAGAGTTTACCTCCTGCAGAGTTAGATATGAGTTCCCTCTGCTACAAAGCTAGAAAGGAGAGTTCTTCTCCTGCAAATCGAGACGTGAAAGCTCTTCTCCTGTAGATCAGTTAGAAATTAGTTCCCTCTCTGTCTCCTACAAGCTAGAAAAGAGAGTTCTCCCTCCTGCAGAAGTAGAAAGGAGAGTTCACTCTCCTGCACAAGCAGAATGGACAGTTCTGCAGAAGGAAAAAGAAGAGTTCTCTTCCTGCAGATCTGGACATGAAAGTTCTCCTCCTGCAGAGTTAGAAATGAGTTCCCTCTGTCTCCTACAGAGCTAGAAAGGAGAGTTCTCCCTCCTGCAGAAGTAGAAAGGAGAGTTTTCCCTCCTGCAGAAGTAGAAAGGAGAGTTCTCCTGCAGAGCTAAGAATGAGTTCTCCCTTTGCAGATCTGGACATGAGACTTCTGCCCCCTGCAGAACTAGAATTAGTTCTCCTCTGCAGAGTTAGAAATGAGAGTTCTCACTGGCCCATGGGCGCAACTGTAGTGCTACTGCTCATGACACTGGAGACCTGGGCTCAAAGTGGACCTAGGTCATTGGGGGGCAGCTGGGGGGGGAGCAGGATTGAGCATCCCAGAGGATGCTTTCCTCTGGGGAAGGAGGGTAGCGATCTTCATCACAGCATCATTTCCTAGGTTACCATGGGTAGCAATGTGAGCAGGAACAACTAAGGGGCGGGAGAACACTCGCTGATGGTAGGTATCAGCATGCTTGCATGCAGGTGTCACAGCGACACCTCCATGGAGAATCCAGGGAAGCAAGGAAACCCGAAGGAAACACCTATCGACTTAGGCAGGTTGATGCCGAAGGCTCACTGCAGATCCTACACTGCCTACTGGGCACAGGGCCTACCGGACCGAATGAGGCATCAAAAGAAACTTGGGGTATCCCCTCTTTGGGGAAGCAAAGTCCCAGAGATGGTGGGAATAGGGATGGGGGAGCCATTGATAGAAGGGGGCCAGCCGGTGTGACAAGGAGGATTATAAAGAATAGAAAGTTAAAAAAAAAGAAATGAGAGTTCTCTCTCTCAGAGCCAGAAATGAGAGTTCCTGTCCTGCAGAGTTAAAAAATAGAGTCGTTCTCCCTCCTAAAGCTTTCCATCTGAATCACTGATGGATAACAGCATAATCCTTTCAACACTAACACACTGTGATGTGATAAACGCAAAACTTGGAGGAGATGGGTAGTCCAGCAGTCAGGAGTCAGAAGCATTTGCATACCAGCAAAAGTACTCAGTCATACAAAATATAGACATAACAATAACAGAAGACGCAAATGTAAAAATACAGGGACCCAGAATTGTTTTAAAAGCTGGTGTTCATAAAACAGTATATTGTCGGGGTCCTACTAAGGACCCTTCAAACTATAACCTGCAGTATCCCACAACAATTGACCTAGGGTCTTCTCTAAGATCCTGGATGCTGTTATCCTACTATGTAAATAATGTGTATATATACCAGAACTGATTGATTTATGTTTAATTTCTGTGTAATGTAATGTTTTAACCTTTCTTGTTCTGACGTGGAGCCTTTGCAAAGGAGTCTATGACTCAAAGGATTGTAATTCCGATTTCTCTTCAATAAACAATGTTACAGTGGCACTTTAAATAGACACATTTTCTACGGGAAATGAGCTTACGGTTCACACGAGACAGCAGGAAGTGGCTGCATGAAGCAATTTCTGTCATTGCACTCAGGGCTGCTGTGTTAGTCACAATTATAGCTATAGGCTAATTTTAAGGAAATGGTACTTAAATATGCAGACGCTGCAAAAGGGAACACAACCCAGTGCCACTACAAATTAAAATGCATTTTCAGTGCTCTTCAGTGCAAAAAAGGGTAGGAGACATTTTACTGGCAGAAACAGCATGCAGTCAGCAGATTTCTACTCTGTTCTGACATGGAGATGGGACATCAGGAAAAGGGGACTGACTGACTGACTTGCATGATAGTTACTGGCCCATATGGAAAAGAACTATGTTTTGTTGATATGTAAACTATATCTGACTATCTAAATATATCTCAGACGTATTTCAGATATATGTACATTTTTCCAGATATAGGTTAGATATTTGCAGAATTCAATGAGATATGTCTTATACTTGGTACAGATGTATTAACTGTATTTTTGTTATACTATCAAAAAATGATTTTAATTTTGTTTTACTTTTTAATTTTTTTTATGGATTCTCTAGTGAAACAATCTTATATTTGTATGCTAGCATAATTTCACTCTAGAATTTCTGCAATAAGTGTATATTAAACATATGTATTACATAGATAAATTTATAGTCTGGTATACATTTCATATATAGTTAAAATAGGTTTTAGCTTGATATGCATCTGGAAAATATCTGGAATATATGTGCTATTTATCCCCACTGTATGCTGACAATAAATGTTACATGTTTTATATAGTAAGTAAATACATCTTATAGTTAATAAATATGGTAAGAGTACTGAACTACAAACCTGGAGAACAGGGTTTGAATCCCGCAGCCACCACTTGCATACCATGTGATCAAGAGCAAGTCACTTAACTTCCCTGTACTCCCAGGACATACCTGGAATCAAGCCTCAGCTTAGTGTGTCTTCCATAGCCAAAACTGTAAAATATTTTACATATACAGTACCTTTAAAGTTTATGTAGACTACATTCTGTGAATATGTACTGAATGCATAATTTCTACATATATTCTTACAGTAAAATATGTATCTTGTTTAAATGCAAGCTGTAGTATGTGTAGAATATATGTATAGTATATTTTCTTCATATAAGTCAAATATGTAAGTAATAAGCCACCGCTGGGTGTGCATTAAAGGATTTTAATGCACGTGGCAGAAGGCCGAGTGTCCTTATGCCCATGGGAAGTGCATTGCAATCCTTTAATGCACACCCTGGAGTGGCTTATCACACTTATAAAATGGGCCACCATCATAAAAGAATTACTTAGACTCTCTGACAGGGATTAAAACATCTTTACTATTTCCAAACACATATACAATACGTTAACACTTAAACTTTTAAAACTGGAAAAAGTAGTCCCTATTAATGCATAAATACCATATTTTAGCAATAGATTAACTAGTACAAGTATTTATTAGTAGTGTTAGTTGAAAATAAACATAACCAATGTTTAAAATGTTATTTTCATTACACTGCAGTAATATAGTTTAATTGAAGACAACATTCTCTATTTTTTTTTTACTTATGTATCATGGTCTAGTACTTAAGAAAAAAACTGCTATAGGATTGAGGTGAAAGGTTAGTAAGAAAAAAACATGTTACCTTGCATTTCAAATCAATACAGGTACTGTCTCTTAGGGGAAATATGTTCAAAACTTTAAACCTGCCAAGTTGCCCTTTTTTTTGGGTGTTGGTGTTGGTGGTGGTGGGGGTGATAGATTTCACCTGAAAACACCCGTGATTCAAAGGTACATGCTTTTATAAACTTCAGGAATGTATTGGAGCAGTTTAGGTCTCCCTCTGCCTATGTAACTGTGTTTTCCCACCTTTTCTCTTTGTTTATGGAGTATCATTGCCTACTTCCTTCATCCTGTGTTTTTTCTGTTTTCCCCGTTCAAGACATTGAATGTTTAGCATGGAATGTTTACCATGGAATACAGGATTCAAAATTCTGCTCAGTTCCACTGGCAGAATGTTCCTCTACTAACGTACTGTACACACACACACACACACAAAACAAAGGCCTCCTCTAGAGCCAGAGTCTCAGTTTTCTCACTGTCTGGGCAAGCGGAAGAGATTTCCCTGATGAGCAGGTAAAGATACAAGGGGGAATTTTTTTTTATTGTCAGCAAAGAAACAGTTGTAATGAAAACTATAAACAATATGTAATGTTTCTATTCTATGTGTGAAAGGAGAGTGTGATGATCAGGGAAACATCATTTAATTAATTTGTTTTATTTTTTAATTTAAGGTAGTTTTATTTTTAGGGCCCAGTTGGAAGTTTTTACAGTGTAAAGGTAGCAGCCATGTCTGTGATGGAAGGTCAATTTTAACTGTAGGGAGACTGATGGAAGATAGTTCTGGTTGTAGGAGGAATGATTTGCTCATTGTGTGATGTGGTTTAGGACCAGGATGACTGTGCATTTATAAAGATTTAATGTACGGTCAGCTGATGTCTCTTGGCCAATGAGAGTTCTAGATTTTTTTCTTGCCATTTTATAAATGTATTTGTAAATACTTACTTTGGTACGGTGTACATATTTACATAGTTAAATTGCATATTTCACAAGTAAGGTTTATGAACCAAAATCAGGGTAATTTCTATTTTTTAAAGTAATTTTGAGTTGACAACATTAGTGTATAGACCAGAGGGGAAGCAAATGGGAATAAACCAAGTACATATAGTACCTCACTCCGAATGGAAAGGGAACCAAACAGGGTGGAATAAATACCAATTTGAAGCTTTTTCCAGTATAAGCTTGAGATTCAAGTTCTATGTGTAAATGTGTATATCTGAATTAAAGGTACATTATATATAGAATAATATATGGGGTGGGGTGTGTGACAAGAATTTTTCACATACTTGAGGTGTTGGATGCTACATAAACCCCAAGAGCTGAAGCTCTGGTTTATCTGAGCATCCAGCACCAAGGGTGCAAAATTTGAGTTTTATAGCACATATGTTTTATTTTCTATAACTGCTATGTATTGTTTTTTCACCATAGCAATTATATAAAATAAGAAGACGCTCCATGCTGCCACGCTGTGGTCCAACCGGTTTCAGCGTGGTTTCGTAGTTGACTTAGCTATTGACGTACAACCTTTTTCTCTATTATTTTCTAAAGTTCCTCAAGATTTTGAAGCGTTTTAATTAACACTGCCATTTCTGAGTGTCCTGTAAGCTCTGGCAGTACATCACAGTGTCCGGCAGTCAGGAAGGGAATCCGTCCGCTGGTGCATCTGCGAGGGGCGATGGGAAAACCTATTTATATTTGCCATTATAAACACTCCTTTATAATGGCAAATTATGCCACGGTTTCCCATGGGAAAACAATAGCCAGTTATACAATGATAGTTACAGTTTAAATATCTAAATGATTGCTAACTGGATGCATTTTAAATATACAGATTAAGATAAGGTATATCATGATTAATATTTTTATTTATTTTATTTTAGTCTTTGGTAACCCAGTAAGGGCCACTAGGCACAAGTGCCTGTTTTCAGAGGCGACCTGGGAGCACTGGGCGGTTAAGTGACTTGCTCAGAGTCACACAGTATGCAAGTGGAGGTTGTGAGAATCAGACTCGGGTCTGATCTGCTGGATGTACCAAGCTTGTTCACACCTCGTTCCTCTAACCTCTAGGCTATATTGCCAGCGATCATGTTTAATTCATCATCTTTTTGTCTGGATATTTTAAGTTGTTTTTTTTTACATTGTATATACAGTCAGTTCCTGATGTATGCACATGCGGGGGACATCACATTTTTGTGCATGTATACGAAATGGCATACAACCGAAATTTTATTGAAATTAATGGCGCACCAAAGTAACACACTTTCTCACATACTACTCACTTTAACTTCTATTGAATGTATCAAACTCATTAAAACATGTCAGTTCACCAAATGCTGCATACTCTGAGCTGTTTAAACTGTTTTCTCCATGGCTGCTTTGCTGTGACAGACAGGTAGGTTGAAACTGACTATAAATAATGTGTATTTAACCACTGGCAATAGAGTTCACACCTGTTTAACAGGTGTTCTCAACAGTATTAATTTCTGCAAAGCCCTGCCTGGAGCAAAAAGTGTGCATACAACTAGAATTTGGTGTACATATGTGGTGTGTTAAGGAGGCAGTATAGCGCACTGGTTTAAGGTTCTGAGCTGCAAACCTGGAGACCTGGATTTGAATCCACAGCCCCACTTGTGTACTGTGTGACCCTAAGCAAGTCATTTAACTTCCTTGTGCTCCCACGGCCACACCTGTAAACAAGCTTTCAGCAGAGCGTGTCTCCTGGTTAAAAGAAATAAAATGCAAGACAATTTTTATCATTAAGTACATGGGATTGGGATCGGGACATGCTGTTTTGGGGAAGGTGGACTAAGAGGGATGGGGCAGACTTGATGGGCCAGAGGGTCCTTTTCCGCTATCAATT
The DNA here is from genome assembly GCA_016271365.2 of Neoceratodus forsteri. Classification (NCBI taxonomy): domain Eukaryota; kingdom Metazoa; phylum Chordata; order Ceratodontiformes; family Ceratodontidae; genus Neoceratodus; species Neoceratodus forsteri. The sequence goes on along the minus strand of CM057451.1, from coordinate 1,173,821,086 downwards.
TTATGATTCTATGATAACTGGATGTGCATTCATCCAATGTGCACTCCAGTGGAACGATTGTAGTTACAAAATATTTAAGATACATGTGTATCTATTAAGTATTCAAGATGTAGCGCAGATATGTAAAACAGATAATGTGCACCTGTAATAAATGTATTATGGTTATGGGAATAGATGTATAGTATATATTACATATATTTATCACATATGTTTTGCCTATAAATCAAATATTTAAGATAGGCTAATGAGAGATATTTTGCATATATTTCAGACATATGATGAAAATATATTTTCAAAGGTAATTACACATATATTTGAAATATACATTAAGAAAATATGTTTAAAATATATTTAAGTTTCCATTTGGGATCCAGAAAGAGATGATTTGATACCTTTATTGGCCCAACATAAGCTATTACAAAAGAAAACAGGTGCTTAATGTTTGGATTACATGGAATCCTTCATCTGAAAACAATCACGGTCATTGTTTTTGGATGAAGGATCTATGTAATCTGAAAGCTCAAGACCTATTTTCTTTTGTAACAGCTATGTTAGGCAAATGAAAGGTATCAAATCATCTCTTTTTTGTCTGAATCATTTGTCACAAGGACCAATACAGCAACAAAACTTATTTTCTGTGTTTTCTATATGGAGTTAGACAAAAATCTGTTCAGGAAGCACCCCTCGTGGAGAGGGTAGGGCAGATGTGACTATGCTTGGGCCACCCCTTAGTTCTTTTTTTTTTTTTTTAATTTCTTTTTATCCCTTCCTGGTCACCCCCGCCATTCTTCTCCTTCAGGCTTGGTCAATGCCACCCATCCTCACTGAGTCTGCCCCTAGAGTGCCTTTGGTGACTTCTACCTGCCTCTCTCTTTTTCTCCATGGAGAACCTTGCACAGCGGGGTCTGCCTGTGAATGCAGACTGGGTGGCTGGAGCGGCTGTCATCCAGGAATGCAGAGGGAGGTTTTCCGTTTTTTTCTGTCCCTTCCCTTCCATCCCACTGAGGACGCCGGCTTGGGTGGAACGTGCGTACGCATGCCTGCCAAGTGCCTGATGGCATCCTCCCCAGCTCCCCCCCAATGGAAGCTGCCATTGCCCCATGAGTCAGTGCTTCCACCGGCTCTCCCGGACATTGGGTGTATTAAACACCCCTGGTATCCCTCCCTGAAGGAGGAGAGCATCCATGGGGACACTCAATCCTCCTTCCCCATGCGACCTCAGCAGCCGAGTCGTACCCAAACCCGGGGTCGCCGGCATGGTGAGGTGTGGCGTCAGCGCCTCAACCCTCAAAGTGCCACCGGCCGGGCCACCCTTAGTTCTATCAGTTTGATCCTCACACACTTACCTCCCTAAGCAGAATCCCTTTCCTCCCTCCCATCCACAACCTCGTATTGTCAGCACTGTGATTTCAAGGGGTGGAGCTACAACTTATACCCACCTACCCACCTGAGGGATGCATATACATTTTGTGCATTGACACTGATCCAGGATCAGTTTGCCAGCTGCACTCTTCTGAGATCTGTGCACCGTGTGTACTTAGATGGAATCATTGCTCGTGTTAGCGATGTGCACAATCACAAGAGTGCAAAGCAGCAGCCAGTCTAACTGAGGCCCTGTACACACTGGACTTGTTAAAATGTTTTAATAAGTCCAAACACGGTTCCCATCCACACTAAACATGGTTTGAAACCATGTTTAAAAACCGTGTTTAAACCCTGCAAGGGATCTAGTCTTAAAACTGGGTTTAAACACGGTTTCAAACCTAGCGTGGTTTCCCTAGTAGTGTGGATGGGAGATCAAGCTATGTTTCTCTTGAAACAGCACTGATCCATGCTGAAGACCATGTTAGTTATGGTCCTCCTTAATGGTCCTGAGCAATATGGCAGCCACCTGGTCTAGTCATTGTACTGTGTCTGTGTGTTCGCTTTTGGTTTGAGCTGTTTAAAGCCTTTTAACATCTGTATTTTATTTCATTTTGTTTGTTTATTTTATTTGCTACTGGTTGCTGACTGTATTATTATTTGACAATTTTCACAGGTTGAATAGCCCAAAGTCCTATCTTGGAGATCCTCCATGGCTGGATTAAATAGGTATAGCATTCCGAATAGGATGGCGACAGGGGGTTTTATTTTTGTGAGAGAACGTTTATCGGTGAGTGAACGTTTATCTGTGAAGCCCGATCAAGCTTTGAATTGGACTGTGATCAACTTGTATTATAAGTGGACGATTAGAAGATTGGATTCCGACTGGATTGCGAGTGGTAGATCGGCGTGGATGAGATTGCTGGAAACTCGGGGGAGATGAGCCTGGATTCGTTGATTCATTGGTGTGGTGAGATTGCTGGAAAGTTGAGAGAGGAGCCTGCATTTGTTGGTTCCCTGTAGAATTTTACTGTTTTTCCTATCATCAAAATGTCCTGCATTGGGACCTGGATTTGGGATTATCCAAGACAACGTGAATTTTGGAATGCTCAGAGGTGGTCACTGATCGTTGGCTGGGTTCAGGACCAGATGACTCCAGTTTCGGGCCTGCTGAAGGGCAGGTCGAGTTATTGGTGTCTCTTAGGCTTACCGGGGATCTGCTGGTGAGTGGATACTGTGCCGGGGGTCATTGGTGCAGACCTGACCGGGGGCAGTGACCTCCTGGAGAGGTGGTTATTTTCCCCTCACGTTGCTATTTTCGAACTACCAGTGTTCCTGGACTTGGAATTGCTCCTATGATTTTTTTGTTACTAACTTTTAGCTCATTGAGAGTGCTGTCTACATTGTACTGGTCTACAATTCTTTTTTTTCTGTACTTTCTCTTGGACTCTTGGTGACAGTAGAGTCTTAGAGTGAGAATTTGGTTTGGCCAAGGAAGTGAGAGATCGCTTGGCCTTTCAATAAAACATTTAAAGCCGTATCTACTAATGAGGTGTGTTGGACTGCTGATACTGCACTGAAGTTAAGTAATTCTGAACTGTGTGAGGACTTATATGGATTGAAATGGACTGGAATCTCTGCAGGACTTAAATTGATTGTTATTCTAAATAATTTGTTTATTTTTGGGTTACATTGTTTATTTTAGTGTAAGTATCTGTGTGTTATTTATAAGTTGGGGGTGATTGTGGTGAATGAAATGGTTGACTGGATCTTTCTGTGAGGTTGTGTGAGAGACACCCACTAGAGGTGAGTGTATATGTGTGGTGACGATAATTGTAGTGTGGTATTGTGATTCTAAAATTTGGGGTTTATTTATTTAATTATTTTAGTCAAGATGTGTTGGGAGGGTGTCAAGACGGTCAGGCGTTACTCTCCTACTGTGCTCCGTGATCTATGCCCCTTTGACTGTCCCCCACTATCAGCTGAAGTTTATAAGAAATGTTGAGCATTGGGGATAGTGAGGAGATGACTGAAGGGAGTGTGGACTGTGCACAGTGGGTGAATTGAGAGGGGTGGGGGTGGATAGAGGTAATGGGGACTAGGAGACGCCCTGGGGCGAAATAGGGTCAGGAAAAGGGTGTTCCCTGCTTGATTCCCATACCCAAGGGCTCCACAAATTGTGGGCAGGCCCTGGGATCTTCCTTGAAAACCCATCCAACCCAGGCGGTGTTGTGTAATGCCAGATCGATTGGGAACAAGACAGCTTTTATAGCTGATCTTGTTGCAACATCTGATCTGGCATGTATTACCGAGACCTGGTTGGATGAGAATGCAGGCCCTATTTTGGCATCTGCTGTTCCAGCTGGTTCCCGTGATACACTGCCGAGGTTGGATGCAGGGGCGGGGTGTAGCCATTTTCTTTAAAACTGAGCTGGGCCTTGTGGATGTGCCAGTGGGATGCACTCGATCTTTTGAGTGTATTCTGGGAGCAGATGTAGGGTTCAGGATTCTCCTCATCTACTGTCCACCTGGGGATGGTGGAGAATTCCTGAAGGAGTTTACGGACTTCATTGTCGACGTGGCATTGGAGTCGCCCAGATGGTTCATTCTGGGTGACTTCAATGCCTGGATCGACAATGAATTCTCGCAGTTTGGAAACAATCTCCTCCAACTTATGACTATGTTGGGCCTTACACAGGTGGTTACCTCTGCTACCCATATAGGGGGTCACTCACTAGATCTTGTGTTTCTCCTGGAAATGGAGACCATGGGATTGAGAGTGGAACCAAATGGTTGGTCAGACCACCACACCATAAGGTTCAGCTTTGGGGCACCCCCAAATAGGTCTGCCCTCATGGAGATGGTCCAGTATCTCCCTTTGAGGGGGGATTACCCAGAGGGCCTATCAGTGGTGGTGGACCTATCGGGTTTATCAAGTGAATGCATGAGTCCAAGGGATCTTGTACTTGCCTATAATAAGGTGGTGGGTGATGCCCTGGACTTAATTGCTCCTGTTCGTGTTTGTCCACTCACTCTGCGCCCGAGGACCCCTTGGTTTGATGGGTCCTTGAAGGACCTGAGAAGAGTGGGGCGAAGGCTACAGAGAGCTTGGCGGAAATCCGGCCTGGATGCTGACAGGCTTAAGTTGATGGACCATTATGTGGCCTATCAATCAGCAATCACCCATAAGAAGGCAGAATTCCTGTCCGGGGAGATTGCTGCTGCACGGAATCGACCAGCTCAACTCTTCTGAACTGTGGACAGACTGTGCAATCCAGTCTATCTTCAGTCTGGAAGAGATTTTTCACAAATGAAGTGTGATGAGCTTGCTTGATTCTTTGCAGATAAGATTGCCAGCATTAGGTCGGGTATCGGCCCAGCTCTCTCTTTAGGGGATTGCGGAGATCGGCGGGAGGTGATGAGCACCCATGCTACCTGGTTTAACTTTAGTAGGCCGGAGTTCATGGACATTGTAAGGAGTGTCTAGACTGTATGACCAACCAGCTGCAGTTTGGATCTGGGCTCTACACCGCTATTGTTAGGTTGTGTAGATGTTATCTGCCCGATCCTTGCTGAAATTGTCTGGAAGTCCTTGGAGCAGGGGGTCTTTCCTGATCCCCTTAAGGAGGCAGTCGTTCGACCACTCCTTAAAAAAACCTCCTTGGACCCAGACTGCTTAGCTAACTATAGACCTGTCTCTAATCTACCCTTTGTGGGTAAGGTTATTGAGAATGTGGTTGCGTTGCAGCTGGATGACCATCTTACAACCCACAATGTCTATGATGTTCTCCAATCTGGGTTTAGGAAAAGACATAGCATGATCTCCTAATTGCAAGAGATCAAAAGGCTCGTACTATTCTAGCCTTTCTCAATCTCTCGGCAGCATTTGATACTGTGGACCATGGTGTGCTTTTGGAGTGCCTGCGGCTTCTTTGTGGACTGTCTGGTACAGTTCTATGCTGGCTTAGATCTTTCCTTACAGGCCGGACACAGAGGGTTGTCACTGGAATTTATTCCTCTGACACCCTCTCCCTGTCCTGTGGGGAGCCGCTGAGCTCCATTTTGGCGCCCATGTTATTCGCAGTCTATATGCTGCCATTAGGAGATATCATTAGGTGATACAGTTTGGGTTTTCACTGCTATGCAGATGATACCCAACTGTATCTGTCCTTTATTCCCGGACAGGATGATGTGATCTCCATGCTTAACAGCTGTCTAGCTGAGATCAGAGACTCGATGAGCACTACCTGGCTGAGGTTAAATCCGGATAGGACCGAGGTGTTGGTTGTGGACCCTGGTTGCCCTGAGGCGGATCTTAGGGCTGGGCTTCCGCCTAACTTCAAACCGGTGCGTAACTTGGGCATTATTTTTGATGATGGTTTGACCCTGAAATCGCAGGTGTCTGCCATTGTCAAATCTTCCTTCTATCATCTTAGGAATATTGCCTGGGTGAAACACCTGGTTCCTCTGGTTGACCTTCCACATTGGTCCATGCCTTCATGACCACCCACCTTGATTACTGCAATGCCCTTTACCTAGGGCACAGGGGGTTGATATCCACCACTTGCAGCTAGTGCAGACGCGGCCAGGCTTTTGACTGGTACATCCAGGACTAGTCATATATGCCTGTGCTGGCGCGAATTCCACTGGCCGCCAGTTCAGTGGCGGATCACCTTTAAGGTCGGGTTACTGACCTATAAAGCCCTACATGAACAGAGACCCCAGTATCTGCAAGATCCTCTCACTCCCTACTGCCCCTCCTGCTCACGCTGATCCGACGACGAGGGATTGCTAGAGTTTCCCAGGGTTCGGTTAAAGACATCTGGGGCGTGTGCGTTTTCTTATGCTGCCCCTTCCCTGTGGAATTCTCTACCTCGTCAGATAAGAGAATGCCTGACTGTCTCGAGTTTTAAATCTGAGCTCAAAACCTATTTGTTTTTTAAAGCTTTTTCTGAAGGTTTTTAAAATGTTTATGTATGTTTATTTAATTGTTTGGTTTTAATCTGTTGTACAGCGCCTTGGTTTTGAAAGGCGCTTAAAAAATAAAGTTTTACTTACTTACTTACAAGTTTAAACCATTACAGGACTACAGTGTGGATGCAGCAGCAGCTGCACAGCCATGTTCAAACACGGTTATGAAGGAATTCTTTGCAAGTTTGGACGGACTTCTGTGGTGAGTTTAAAACAGTTTTAAGCACAGACTGCCAGTGTGTACAGGGCCATAATGGCTAGAGCAGAGGCTATAGACCAGATCTGGGGTTGCAAACCACCAAATTGTAAACATTTTAAAACTTTCTAATTTCCCAACAAGTCACTTTCACACTGCGTGGCAGTGATCCATGGTGGTACAGTGTTAGAAGAATAGATCTACACTAAACGGCGTTAAGTCCAAGACAAATAGCTCTTGAAGCAAAGTATTTTCGCAGCAAACTGATCCTAGAGCAGTGCACAGGGCTCCCAGATCTGTCTGACATTTTTCCTGTAACCCCAAAGCAGTTTTCCAATGTTTCCCTGTAGATTACATTATTTCTTATGGAAGGTGAATTTTATATTTCTCAGGGCCGTGGGTTCGGGTCCCACATTGGGCGCACCTGTTTTAGACTGGCAGTATGGCCTAAAGGTTAGAGTAATGAGCTGTGAATGAACTTGGTACATCCAGCAGACTGACCTGAGATTGATTCCCACAACCTCCACTTGTATGGTGTGTGATAGCAAGTCACTTAACCTCTCCATTGCTCCCAGGTTGCCCCTGAAAACAGGCATCTGTGTCTAGTGGGCCTTATCTGTTTATCAAATAATAAAATAAATATTTTCCAGTATAAATAATACATTGCCGTTTCACTGGAGCCGTTTCAGCTCTTCCCTCCATACCCATCATTGCTCCCAGTATTCTTCCCTCTCCATCCTCCTCCTGCTCTTTATGTTGCCAGGCCCACTGTGCTGCCTTCATCATCATAATGATTTGGGTCCCCCCTCTCCTGCCTTTCTTTCCTGAGCTCCCCCACTCCCTACTTTTCCTACTTGCTTCACTCCAGGGAATCCCACACCTTCTCCATTCCCTGCTCTCACCCTTTTGCTAGCTAAGGTGTCGTCTCTCACCATCTCCTGTCCCTCTGGAACTTCCTCCCTGTCCCCCTCTCCCTCTCCCCTTTTCTCTAATCGTCCATCTAATGCAACTTCCTGCACCCTCTTGTTCTTGTAAACCCCTCCCCAACCCCATATCCTCTCCCTCGACTCTCTCTCTCTCCTGCTCAGCCCCGCCTTTTACCATTTTACTGTTGCCCAACATGCATTGTGCACAACTGCTGATCCTCTGTATGTACCTATTTTATTCCCAGGTCGCCCCTGAAAACAGGCACTTGTACCTAGTGGGCCTTACCAAGTTACCAAAAGACCAAAATAAAAAAAAATTCTATAGTGAAATGCTGCATCTACTGTATGTTTGTTTTGTAAGCTGTTCCTCCCCACAACCCCTTCCCCAGGTGGTACCCAGAAATGAGCTTCGGCTCAGTGTGCCTTTCCCAATCACCAACTGTTAAATAAATAAATAATACATGTGTACCCCCCCTCCACACACACACAAAGGTGGGGCTTTCCTGATGAGTCACTGGAGGCTCCGGATGGGTCCACCTGTGTGCCTGCGACCTCCACTGGAACTGGTGTTGGAGGCCAGGTGAAGAGGATTTTTAGCTTTCAGTATCCATGCTGCCACTGAAAGGGGTACCTCCACACCTGCCGAGGATTGAACAGATTGCCGTTGATGTCACCAATGCAAACCAGGTTACAAATATGACCAGCTAGCTGTCAACAAGTTATGTAATGCAACATCCAGCTAAACAAATCATGGGAAAGCAGCAGCAGGTACAGCGATAATGTAAACAACATGGACATCACAGTCTTGACCACCTCTGGCCACTGCAAAGCCAACCAAAATTTGTTGGGGTCCCACAAGAAAACCAAGGCATTCTGGGAGCAGAGTGGCCGAGTGCTTGGTGCCCTTTCTGCACCAATCAGGGGGCCAGAACTGTGACTGACAGCCAAGGCAGCCAATAAGGAGACAGAATGTCTATGTGCTGTGCTGGAACCTTCCCATCTGCAAAGAGCAGTTTCAGACAGTCCTGCTTGGGCATTTGGATGTGCAAGACCTGCTGAGGAGAGCTGAGGGCCTAGCCGGCCTCAGAGCCAGAAGTGACTGCAGTAGTTGTTCCTATGTTCTCTGTTTCTGCAATCCTTTGTATAATTTCACCTATCTGTTGTACTGAAATGTCCTGATGTGGAACCTATGTAAAGAGCCCTGAGCTCAAATGTTTTTTTGAGCACTGAAATAAATATTAAAAGCTGTGAGAGTTCAATCCGAACTGTTTTTTTTTTTTCGACTTCTCTTTTTCACCCTACCTCTGAACTCTTCAGCAACCTCCTGGAACCCAGCCTCTACCTCTCACGTGGCTCAGCTTGACCCATTAGCTCCTCTCCGCAGCGGCATCCCCTGGTCTACCCTCCGGAAGGGCTGCCCCACCCAGGGTGCTCTTTCTTTATAATGTTAAGACACTGGGCCGGGGGGGGGGAAAAGCCTAGGGAGCCAAGTCTGTATCTGGGAGTGTGGGCTATGGAGGGAGGTGCCTTCACCTATCAGCGGTGAGGGGGGGGTTTACATGTTTTTATGCCCCCGTGAAGCCCGGCTGCCAGGTGATGCACTGCAGCGGCTCCACCCCCTGGCATACACCATGACGCTACTTTCGGCTACCCCCTAGCCTTCGCCAGAGGTTGCTCATTGAGCGGTCGTTGCCCTAGCCCTCCCCAGGGAGAGAGAGCAGTCCTCCAGATGCTCAATCTCCCCCCCCACTGCCCCCCGGCTGCCCGGGTCCATTCCCGAACCAAATTTGAAGATAGAAGGGGGGCAGCTCAGAGCTAACTTAAGGAAGTATTTTTTCACAGAGAGGGTTGTGGATGCATGGAACGGCCTTTCAGAGGAGGTTGTGGAGTCAAAAACAGTGGTGGAATTCAAGCATGCATGGGACAGTCATAAGGCAATTCTAGGGGGTGGGGGTAGGAAGAAGTAGGCTGCTGGTTAACTAGGATCTGTAGCTTATCCATTAGGTAGAAAAATGGGCAGACTGGGTGGGCCAAGCGGTCCTTATCTGCCATCAAAATCTATGTTTCTATGAACCCGGGTCGCCAGCGTGGCACAAGGTGTGGCATCCAGCGTCTCAACTCTCCTCGCCACCGGGCCCAATCCGAACTGTTTGCTGTTGCCGGTGAATCCTGCTAAAGCTGCAAGAGAATTGCTGTGCCATCTGAGAAACAACTGCTGTTATCAGAGCTGGGAAATAACCTATCCCGTCTCGTGTGACAGAGGGAAGAGTGCAGTCAAGAGCTAGTCTCTGGATACTTGGTAGGGATGTATGAATATCTTATCCCAAATATTTTCAGTTGAATATTCTATTTGGGTCCCCCAAATATTCAAGTAACACAATAAAACAAGCATTTGTCAACGGCAAATGTTGTCTCGCTGGCATTGGCAGTGCAGGAGTTAGAAATGCATAATAGGAATGGCAGTGAAGTATTGAACTAACGCTAGCCCCACCCCCACCCTGCAGAGACTGACAGGCATTGGGGGTGTGCCTTTGGGTCATCAGCTATAACGCTCATGCTATTTAACCTCTCCTGCCCTGTAGACACTGACAGGTGTTGTGGTGTACTTTGGGGTCTTTGGGCCTTATACTTTCCCCATTCCGTGAGGAAATACGCTGAGATGGGTGCAGTATAGGAGAATGGGGTGTACTTTAGGGCCGAAGACTCCAAGGCACACCTCAATGCCTGACGCTGGCTGCAGGGGGGTGGGGGTAGGTTGGCATGGCATGAGCATTACAGCCAATGATCCCAAGTCACACCCCTGATGCCTGTCAGTCTCTACAGGGTGGGGTGTTACAGTTGGAAACCCTAACGACTTAGGTGTTTGTTGGTATTTTCACTCTAAATTTTCAACATGGGCTTTTTGTGACCCCACCTCACGAAGAGCGGTACTATCAGTTTGTTAGCCGAGAGGTGGTTTTGCACAGCGACTATGCCATTTGGCGACACAGGCACGCAAACAAATTTTGGGCAGGGTGTGAAAAATGACAACTGTATTGTTCATGAAGAGGCGTAAAAAAATGGCAACGTTGAAAATCTGGAGTAAAAATATGCAAAATTAGTGAAGTCATGAACAGGCATAGAAACTGCACAACACACATCCGTAACCCAATTATTTTCGGGATATTTTTAACCACATTTTCAACATAGGCATTTTGGGACCTCCCATCATGAACAGTGGCACTGTGATTTTGTTACTGTGTCCCAAAAGTTGATTTCCCACAGTGACCACGCCATTGTGCGCCACAGGTGAGAAAACACATTTTGGGCAAGATGTAAAAAATGACAGCTATACTGTTCATAAGGAGGTGTGGCAAAATACCAGTGTTGAAAATCTGGCATGAAAATATTTCAAATTTGTGAAGTTACAAGGGTGCATGGAAACTGCGCAACGCACGCTGGTAAAACAATAATTTTGTGGATTTTTTTCACCAAATTTTCAACAAAGGGTTTTTGAGAGCCCACCTCATGAACAGTGGCACTGTCACTTTATTAATCGGTCCCGAAAGGTGATTCCACGCAGTGACTGTGACATCACCTTTCGGGACTATATAACACCATGACAGTGACTGAATTCATAAGGAGGGGTCCCAATAATCCCATGTTGAAAATTTGGTGCAAAAATTCCCCAAAATGCCCGAGATATGTAACAAAGTTGAAATAAACCTATTTATACTATTATACAGCTTACCGGCATTTCTTCAGTTCACGGTCGGCTTTAAAGAGTACAGATGTGTTCCCGGTCCATCAAAGATTATCGCGCCGGACTCCAGAGGTGAGTATGGGGTGAGGTGGGTGAGGGGTGTGTGGAGAAGCAGGGTATGCAGAGGGCAGGTGCAGGCTGGGGGAAGGGACAGGAGAGAGACCTCGAGGGACCATTTTCATAGAAACGTAGAAACATAGAAGTTGATGGCAGATAAGGACCGCAAGCCCCATCCAGTCTGCCGATTTCTTTTTCTACCTTATAAATGTGCCATAGGCCTTTGCTCTGTCAATAGCCTATCTGTTCATACTCATCTGTATTGCTCCCTTATGCCTATCCCATGCTTATTTGAAGCCCTGCACTGTATTCATATCCACCACTTCCTGCGGTAGGCCGTTTCATGCATCCACTACCCTTTCTGTAAAAAAGAACTTCCTCACATTACCCCTTAATCGGCCTCCCTCTAATCTTATGCTGTGTCCTCTTGTCCTGTTATTTTCTTATATTGAGACTCTTTTCACCTTGTTAATGCCCTTAAGGTGTTTGAATGTTTCAATCATTTCATCTCTCTCTCCTTTGCTCTAGGGTATACATACTGAGTTCAGTTAATCTGTCCTCATATGTTTTCTGATGCAGTCCCTGCACCATTTTGGTTGCCCTCTCTGGACTGCCTCAGTTTGGTTAATGTCCTTGTGAAGGTGTGGCCTCAGTACTGCATGCAGTACTCCAGATGGGGCCTAACCAGTGTCTTGTAAAGAGGGATTATTAACTCCCTCTTCCGACTTTTGATACCCCTACTAATACACCCCAACATTCCTCTAGCCTTACCTACTGCTTTAGTGGTCTGCTTGGATGATTTCAGGTCATCAGTGATGATGACGCCCAAGTCTCTCACTTCCCTTGTGACTGCCAGCAACTCCTCTCCCAGCCTATAGGTGGCTTCAGGGTTTCTCTTTCCTATGTGCATGATCTTGCACTTCTTTGAGTTAAACCCCAGTTGCCACTCTTCCGACCATTTTGCTATAGTTTTCTTCTTTAACAGGTAAAAAAAAAAGACAACGAGGGTTGGTTTTCTCTTTTTGCAGGTGTTTGTTTGGTGTTTCTCAGTGCACCACCTGCATAATGGGGAAGGGGACCGCAGCCAGCGGGGATTGGGCCCGCTGTTGGCACAGAAACAGGTAGGGGCACGCATGATGCTGAGGGGGATTGTGCACCCCCAGCACACAGCACACATTGAGGTTAGACATTATGCCAATGGGGAGGGGCTCCCCATCGGCAAACTAAACTGGGCAGGGGGACTGAAGCAGACGTGATTGGGCCCCATCAGCAAGGAAGGACTGTTGGGGGTGCATGATGCCGAGAGGATTGAGCACCCCTTGGCACACACTTGGAATGGGAGGGGCATCTGCCCGAGGAGTGGGCTCTCCCATCAGCAAATGAAGTGGCAGCGGCAGTCAGTGCCGCCATGTTTACTGAAGTGCTTCACCAGCAAAAGCACATCGAGGCATAGTTATTGTGCCGCTGCATGACGAGCTTGGCTCTCATTGCAGAGGCACTTTTCTTAGACCTGGTGGCCACTTTACATATTAAGTGGTGTCAGTGCCTGCAGCTGGCTTTATTGGGGAATGAGGGACGACCTACTGATAATGCGTGCCCTGCATTCCTTCCCACAGTGACTGCACTCCAAAATCTGTAACTACTGCAATATGTTGGCTGGTGTGCAAGTACAAGCCAACATAAACATAAAAAGGAAACAAAAATAGCCCCTAACCTTTCTTTTTAGCCCAGATCTATATAAGTCCCCCATCCCCCAACCTTAGTTAGTGCCCCAGTCCCACCATCCTCCTCCCAGCACCCACATTTTGCTAATAATTTATATTTTGTAATTTAAACTCCAACAATGGGTGACCAGCACAACCCTCCCACCTCCATAGCTGGCCGCCAACTTTCAGTGCTTTACAGTAGATTACAAGTATGAAATCCTACCCCCACCCTGGTAGCAGCACACTTCCCTGCTTCATCCCCCCCATGCACCCCACACCTGATGATCACGTGATCAGCTGGTTTTACTATGCGAGCAAGCACACAAGCGCCTTCATTCAGAAGAAGACGGACGGCCGTAGAGGACAGCGGGCTGTCTCAGTTACCTTCTAACCTCTCACCCAGTTGGAACTGGATGCAGGGTGAGTGAGGTGTGTGTGATGCAGAGGAGGGTTCTGCTGCCAGGGTGGGGGGTAGGATCTTATACTTGTAGTGCGCTGTAAAGCGGTGAAAGTCGGTGGCTAGCCATAGAGGTGGGCGCCAATCGTCCATCGTTGAGGTTTTAATTGCAAAATACATTCCATTCAAAATGTGGGTGTTGGGTGGGAGGAGGATGGGACCTGGGGGCATTAACTGGAGAGTGGGGGATGGAAGCTTATATATTTTAAAGGATCTGGGCTAGGGAGGAGAGTTGGGGACTGTTTCTTTTCCTTTTTTAAGACAGTATTTCCTGAATAGGGGATGAACAGTGCTACTATTTGTTATTTGGTTCTGGATAATGAATGGCGCGATTTGTGATATTCAGGAAACACTATGCATTACACACAGTTTCCTTTAGTACTTGGGCACTCGACCTAAGACATTGCCCAAGGGTGAGGCAGGGAGCCCTCCGGTCTAGGCCTCACTCAGAACTCAGCACACTGCCACACTGCTGGTAAGCTACAAGAGAAAGACACCATGAGAGAGTGACCAGGCCCATATCTAGGCCTGCGTGTACTCCACCTGTTTGCTGCCCATGCAGAAGGTGCCAGCCTGCACCAGAGGCATGCTTGAACAACTGCTATGAGGTACTGCTACAGCTGCTGTCTACATTAACCTGGGACACGGACTACCAGCCTAGCCAGACCGAGATCAGATTTGTTCTGGGAATCATGTTCTTCATTCGTTATTACAAGTTGTGTTTCAGTGGTACCCAAATAATCAGTCGAGTGGGGGTTATTTTGTAAGCTGCATCTTTAATTAGGAGCACCAGCACAAGACGGTGAGCAACTCATCATCAGGCTTGCACCAGTTGGACACCTGGGTACCCAGTAACTAAGTAAACTGCAGTGTATTAGATTGCTAAAGGATAAAGTGTTGAAACCATTTGCATTCCTCTGGTGAACAACTACAGAGGCCTAACACAGTACAGTGGGCTATAATGGATTGCGTGTGTGGGTGCTGGGAGGGCTGAGATATCTCTGTAGAGAGTAGAGAATCTGCAACAGGAGAGCACTAGCAGAAGGGATCCATACTGCTAGCTGTTGGTTCTGGTTCTTCACCATACTGTTAAATAAACGTTTATTCACATTGCTACCTATCACTTTTCCCTTTCAGGTCCTACTCTTGCTGTTAATAAAGTCATTCTTGTTAGTTTATTTTTATGCGTGAGCATATTATTAGTGGTCTTCCTTAATTGTGGTACAAACTATCTATTTGCAGAATTAGTCTGTGGGTACTGATTGGTCACTGGGAGGTGTTCCGTGTCCAATGAAAAGGTGAGTTGGTACTGCATCCCAGGAGCAGTATCAAACGTTTAGTCTGGCCCCTATTTCCCTGGGGTGGAGGCACTAGCTGCACTATTCCTGTCCCCCTTTCTCAACCAAACACCTCATTTGAGGAGTTTAACAAGCCCAGACCCCACAATCATGCTTGGAATCCATAGGCACAAGGCAGGATAGTAACTGTGAAAACACCTTAACATCTGCACAGCAACCTGATTACACATATTTATAATAACAGTTTCCTGTATATTGCTGCATTTCCCTGTAAAATACAGGAGTAACCCCACCATGGGGCCTTACTTTAAGTTCCCTTGTACTCAAACATCAAAGATTACAGCCGATGCCAGAGCCAACACCCTCAGTGCTCCTAACTGGACCAGGACTTTCCGATTGCTGCTCCAACATAAATGTGCATCCATGCAAGACTGGTTTGGGGCTCAAACACTACTGACCTGCAGAACATTGGTGTAAATAAAGGACATTTGTAGAAGGACTACCTTTGGACTACAAACTGGCAGCAGTCTTTGTCACCGCTGACCCAAGCTGGCATGGTAACAGGGTCAGAAGGTGACTGAGCAATCAATGAACATTGGATTGCCTCATGAGAAAGCCCCAAGGGCTTTGGGAAAGGGGAAATTGTTTATTCAGGAAAGGGACACTAAGCCATAGCTCGTTTCTAGGTGCAATCTGGGAGCACAAGGAAGCTTAGTGACTTGCTCAGTCACACAGTATGCAAGTGGGGACTGTGGGATTCATACCCAGGTCTCCAAGTTGCATCTCAGTATCCTTAACCACTACACTATGCTGCCCCCTAAGGGCTTGTGGACTGGTAATGGACAGAACTAATTCAGATGCGTGTGCAGCGACTAATCATCTGTCAAGTGACAGTCCTTCAGGCCTGCTTGATGTTGATTGACAGCTTGGGCTGCCAATCACGAGCTACCATTCTCCAGTAAACAGCAGGGGTTATTCCAGACCCAGTTCAGTCCATGTGGTCCCCGTAGCAGACTGATGCCTGTGTGCTGTTGGAAGGGCTAGTTTGTGCTGCTGCACTGCAAAGACAGACGGTGTATCTGCCAGAGAATCAGAATGAGAAGCACAACTCCTACAACTGCAGGGTAAAAAGAGGTAATTGCATGCAGCACCATAGGAAATGAAAGCTGATGATTGCAGCAAACCTGATCAAGACTTTTGCTGTGCTGTAGTTGGAGACCACGACCAAAACTGCAGTTTATTTGGGAAGCCACCCAGCCAGTACCACGTCTGGTACTGGTTATTGCTGCACACTAGGGACTGTATGCGAAGACGTGGTGTACGGGGTGGATGGGGTTAGAAACATAGAAGTTGATGGCAGACAAGGACCGTGTGGCCCACCCAGTCTGCCCATTTCATCTACCTATTACAAACTACAGATCCTAGTTGATCTGCAGCTCACCCTTTCTTTCCTGTGCCTTGGGAATTCTTTATGTCTATCCCATGCATTCTAGAATAATTCCCTAACTGTTTTTGCCCTACCACCTCCTTGGGAGGCCATTCCAAGCATCCACCACTCTTTCAGTGAAAAGTACCTCGTGTTACCTTTGAACCTCCTCCCCAACTTAATTTCATGCCCTTGTTCTTGCACATCTTCCTTTGAAAGATGCTCCCTCCTGTACCTTGTTGATAACCTGAGGCACTTGAACGCTTCTGTCGTGTCCCCTCTCTCGCTTCTCCTTCAGGGAATACATATTGAGTTCCCTTAGCCTCTGATGGTGCTGCCTTGTGCACTGGAGAATCACCAGCGGACTACTGAAGTAGGCACAGAAACAAAAGAGAACTGCACTCAGAAAACATAACTGGGAATCATAGAAACATAGTTGGAGAGATAGGACCGAATACCCATCCAGTCTGCCCATTTTTTCTACCTTATGAATGTGCCATCGGCTTTGCTCTGTCAATGGCCTATCTATTCATACTCATCTGTATTGATCCCTTATGCTTTTCCCATGCCTGTTTGAAGCCCTGCACTGTATTCATATCCACCACTTCCTGAGGTAAACATAGATTTTGATGGCAGGTAAGGACCGCTTGGCCCACCCAGTCTGCCCATTTCCCTACCTAATGGATAAGCTGCAGATCCTAGTTAACCAACAGCCTACTTCTTCCTACCCCCACCCCCTAGAATTGCCTTATGAATGTCCCATGCATGCTTGAATTCTACCACTGTTTTTGACTCCACAACCTCCTCCGGAAGGCCGTTCCATATATCCACAACCCTCTGTGAAAAATACTTCCTTAAGTTACCTCTGGGCCACCCCTTTTATCTTCAAATTGTGCCCCCTTGTTCTTGCACACCTCTTTTTGAAAGATACTACCTCTTGGACTTTGTTGATTCCTTGAGGTACTTGAAAGTTTTTCATGTCCCCTCTCCTCCTTTCCTGAGGCTATACATATTTAGCTCCTAAGTCTCTCTTCATATGTCTTCTGGTGCAGACCCTGCACCATTTTAGTTGCTCCTGCACCATTTTAGTAGGCCGCTCCATGCATCCACCACTTTTCTGTGAAAAGAACTTCCTCACATCACCCCTTAATCGCCCTCCTCTAATCTCATGCTATGTCCTCTTCTCCTGCTATTTTTCTTATACTGAAACATGTTAGACTAGTTCACCTTGTTAATGCCCTTAAGGTGTTTGAATGTTTCACTATCACCTCTCTCCTCCTTTGCGCTTAGGGTATACATATTGAGCTCTGCTAATCTGTCCTCATATGTTTTCTGATGCAGTCCCTGCACCATTTTGTTGCCCTCCTCTGGACTGCCTCAATTTGGTTAATGTCCTTGTGAAGGTGTGGCCTCCAGTACTGCACGCAGTACTCCAGATGGGGCTTAACCAGTGTCTTGTAAAGAGGGATTATTATCTCCTCTTCCGACTTTTGATACCCTCTTAATACACCCCAACATCCCTCTAGCCTTACCTACTGCTTTAGAGGTCTGCTTGGATGATTTCAGGTCATCAGTGATGAAGCAACTCCCCTCCCAACCTATAGGTGGCTTCAGGGTTTCTCTTCCCTATGCGCATGATCTTGCACTTCTTTGCATTAAACCCCAGCTGCCACTCCTCCAACCATTTTGCTAGTTTATCCAGATCTCTTCTCATTCTGTCCACCCCATCTGGATCATCTACTCTGTTGCAGATCTTGGTGTCATCTGCAAACAGACAAACCTTACCCTCCATTCCAAGTAATGCAAAAGATTAGCATAAATTTATTTTGCAGACTGTCATCAAAAATACTGGCTGGAGGGCAGCCTGAACCCTGATGCTTCAACCAATATTAGCCTTCATTGGGGGGGGTGTCAGATCCTGTTACCCCCAGGTAAAACTATTTGGAAATTTAAAGGCAGAGTACCCAAAATTACAAGCAGTCATGCTACATTCATCACATGGAATGCACATGTAACCCCCCTGCAAATGGGGGTTCCCAAAAGACTTCCAGGAGCTTGCTTGAATGCTCCAAGCCTGAATGGTGTTTGGCATTTAAGCCATTTATCAGTGAGTGTTTTTAGAACCTCTGGTACTGTCTCTTTAAGAGGTGTCTGCTTGCAGACATAATTAGTTTGTATGGGGGACTGTGTGTTTCTTTGATTGAGTACCACTCAAGCTGCTGCCAATTCACTTCATTTTGCAGTCACTAGGAGTGCAAAGGAACCTATCTGAAAGATGTAACTGTTTGCCAGAAATTATTTAGAGTAATAATGAAATTACAGTTTGTCTAACCTGCTTTCTTTGCAGTCAGAACTGTGTCTGCTAGTTCCCCATTCTAGTTTTGAACTGCTGAACTGGACCAATCAGTGTGGGTAAGCTAGCTCTAAAATGGTGCCTTGACCAATCAGAACTTGACTCATAATCTGAGCCAGCCACAAGAGGATTGTATGGGCAGTGACTCTGGGAGATGTAGTTTAGACTTCAGTGCCTTTTGGACCAACAGCAGTAGTCTATTGTGAGTGACAGCCAATCCAGTCAAGAACTGGGAGGAACTCAAAGGAAGTGCCCGGTTTTGTCGGTTTGAGTTTCAGTTGAGCTTTGGCAGTGAAGAAGGAAGGAGCCCTGTGCTTTTCAGTGTGCAGTTTTAGTCAAAAACGTGTGTAAGGCCCAGAGTTCCGTCTGCAGCTTGTGTAACAGCTTGTTAGGACTGAATCTGTCCCTGTGAAAAGAATCAAAGGATCTCTGAAGAGTAGAAACCAGGCTCACCCTGTAGAAGACTGGAGGAATTGTTGAAAATTGCACTCCATCTGTCAGGAACTGAATCTGCTGTGTGTTCTCCCGGTATTGTGCAGTAATTACATCGATACAGATGCAGCCTGCCTGGTATAGTGCTTTTTATATGGATGTGTGAAGAGGTTTGTGTACCTCAAGTGAGCCCTGCTGACATTGAAGGACCCTATCTTATTTGGAGGTCGTGAGTACTAATTCAGGGTCGCTCCTGTTGAATTGCCACATTAAATCCAAATGGAATTACTGTACTGCTGACTGTTTAATTCTCCTTTCTCTGTGAAAGGGCCCTACCAGCTGCCACGGTTTGGACTAGCCACTAGGGCTTGGGTACCCAGGGACAGTAACTGATAGGGATAGGCCTGTGCACAGAGCCATAGGTAGATTATTAGAGTGATAAGCTGATTAACCTGATTTCCCTGTCCTTGTTATATCCCCTAAATAAATCAGAGCTGCTTGTTTCAGCAAAGTTATACTGCCTGAGGTATTTGTCTCATGTTAAAGTACTGTACTGTGATTGTTGCACTGTATCTCATTTCACAGGAGGTCCCAGTGCCGAACCAGACCTGGGGGTAAGTGTATACTGTGAAGGTAATTTGATATATTGTGTGGGCCACTAGTGGGAAGAAAGGGGGTTGCAGTGTCCCAGAGGGCTGTGACCAAGTTAGTTTAACTATTGCAAACCCTGACCTCTGGTGGAGGCACCCGCCATTGGATCCAGGCCCCTCAACCTGTTAGTGGCAAATCAGGCAGGGGTAGTAGCCCCTGGGATAGCGCCATCTAGGGGTTACACACAGGTCTTGTAAAATTCAGCTCAGGCCTTACAGTACCTTTTAGCTTAACTGCTCTTGAATAAGAAAGTGACACAAACAGTGCACAAGAAAAGGGCACTAGTGACAAGAGTGCTGGGGGGGAGGATTAGCCAATAGAAGAGCAGAAATGAGCTGATTAAACATCCATAATGAGGCTAGCATACATAGTGAATATTAAATACAATAAGGACCTGTGAAAGGACACAAGACATAGTTGAATCAATTCATAGACATAGTCATTCTTACTATGAAGTTCCGCCAAGAGTTTAGTCAAATCCATATTTACAGATCCCGAGACAGTAAGGTGGTACACATGCAGCAGTTAACATATTTATTTTGCCAGTGGCTTCAGAATCTGAGGCAACATGGTTTCACAGTGGGGAGGTCATGGCAGACTAACCTAATCAAGTTCTTTGACTGGTAACCAGGGAAGTGGATCAGGAGGGCAGTGGATGTGGCCTACCTGGATTTCAGCAAGGCCGTTGACACCGTCCCACATAGAAGATTGTTAAACAAGTAAGGAGACTATAGGAATGGGTTTTAAGGTTGTAAAATGGGTAGAGGGCTGACTGAGCAATAAGACTCAGAGAGTGAAGGTGAATGGGACCCACTCTGAATAGGCAAAGTGACCAGTGGGATGCCACAGAGGTTGGTACTGGGCCCAGTTCTCTTCCATGTCATCATTAGTGACATTGCTGAGGGACTGGGAGGGAAGGTGTTCTTTGCAGATGACGCAAAACTCTGTAACAGAATGGACACACTGGAGGGGGGATAGAATGACGGGGAGATCTAAAAGCTGGAAGAATGGTCAATGAATTGGCAGCTGGGTTTCAACTCTAAAAAATTCAAAATAATGCATTTAGGGCAAAAATCTGAGGGCAACATACCAACTGGGGAGGCACTGACAGGCTCAGATCAGGAAAGGAACCTAGGGTTATTATCACAGATGACCTGAAGATTGCAAAACAGTGGATGGGGCAGTGGGAAGGCTAACCAGATGCTGGGATGCATAGGCAGAGGCATCACCAACAGAAGGAGGGAGGTAATAACACCCCTGTACAGATCACTGGTGAGACCACACCCTAATACTGTGTCCAGTTCTGGAGCCTCTATCTTCTAAAGGACATAGGGTGGAAGTGGTTCAGAGTACAGCAACCAAAATGGTACAGGCATGCATCAGAAAAACATGAGGAAAGACTTAAAGCAGCAGTACTACGAAAAAAAATTGCACTTTTGACAGTTTATTCTCTGTGCCCTGCTAATCATATACCTGGTACTCTTTCTCACTGGCATTGTACTATCACTGAGTAATTTTCTCAGTTATTCTCTGCTCTTGTTTACATTTCTGCTACTAAGCATGTTGCACTGGAACCCCCTCTGCTGCCAACTGCACATCTATATGACTTGCAGGGACATCAGAAATAGTTAGCAGAGGGTCCCTCTGCTGTTGTCCAAACATGTGATGCAACTTGAAGAAAAAGCGCAGCTGAAATTAGTCAGCCACCATATTTGTTGTAGCACTACAACACTTCAAACAAATTGCAAATATCTAAAAAACTAAAGGCGACAGGAAAAAAACATTTACAGGTATGGAAACTGGAACTTTGGCCGCTTGCTTACAGCCAAAAAACAGAATTTTGATAGGTCACTTCCTGATTTCGTAGTACTGCTGCTTTAAAGAACTGAACATGTACTGCCTGCAGGAAAGGAGGAGGAGGGGGACATGATAGAAACATACAAATACCTCACAAAGAAAAACAAGGCACAGGAAGGTAGCATTTTCCAAAGGAAAAGATACTCAAGGACAAGGGGTCACACTATAAAATTAGAAGGGGGGAGGTTCAGAGGAAATGTGAGGAAATACTTCTTCACTGAAAGAGTGGTAAGTGAGTGGAACAGCCTTCTGGCGGAGGTGGTAGGGTCAGAAACAATTACGGGACTCAAGAAATTTTGAAAAAAAACACAGGGGGATTCTTAGAAGTAAAAAAGAGGGGGGTGGGGACCAGAGGCAAAACAGGGTCTGCAGTGTCACAGTAAGGACAGAGTGAAAATAGGGCAGACTGAGTGGCCCATACAACCCTATCTGCAGACACCTTCTATGTTTCTATTTACAGTTCACACTGATCACTATCTCCTCACAGTTGTGAGGGACCAGGTCATGGGATGTACCCATGCTCTTAAAGGCACAGCAGTTTACACAGAGCCCTGATAGAGGTAGCCCAGGGAGGGGTATACCCTCCTGGGTATTACGATGATACCCAGGCATGGAAACCTAATGCATTTGAAGATGTAACAGCTGCTGTTCCAGACCCTTCTCTTGGGCCTCTAGTGGTCACTGCTTGAGATTTACTACAGCTCACTGCATTTTACCCCTTACGCCTGGGGCCAGATGTCTTGGTGCCTCCTCCTCTGGTCTTCCGAGAATTTCTCATGGTTTGGCCTATTCAGGTTCTGTTCCTCTGTCAGGAAATTTAGGATACCTTCATCAGCTGGAATGGGACATTTGGCGAGAAACAATCAGGTGGTTCTCCTTGAGGTTCAGTCATCTACATGTCCCTATTGCTACCAACCTCAGGTCCTGGTTGGGATCTGAATCTCCAAAGATCTAACCGGGGCCTATTCCACTCCAGATCTAGGACCCTGCCACCATCCTGAGCCTGTACGCCCACCCCCCAGCCAGTCACAGCTGGAGAGATGCACCCTTATGTCACCAAGCCCCCTAGGCTGTGATACTGAAATAACTCTGGTACCCTTTAGAGAACTACTTTGGTGGGATTGGGGTCCCTGTCATATGCCCTGGGTGGGCGGGCAGAAAAACCTGGGGAAAGTGCTGAGCTAATGGGCACAGGATGCACTCACAGTGGGGTGACACCTTGTTGCTAGAGCAGAACAGAGTAACAACACAGAGCAACATTTATGTTGTAAGACAGGCTAAAACAGTAACTGTTTCAGTGCAAGAACTGATTTCAAGAATAAAAAGGCCACCTGGTAACTCAGTAAGGGAGGCGTCTGCAGCCGCGCCTCCTCGAGTTTACAGAGGCATCCAGCTGCTCCCTTCAGTGATTCCCGGCTCATCTTGTCACGATGGTATCAACGCTGTGAGGGGTGGGCTGTGCCGATATAAAAGGTACAGTTCACAGCTGACTTGGCGGTGTCAGAACGGTAGCAGAGATGTGCAGGGAAGTGCAGTTGATATAGTTGAACTGGAGTCGACTGGAGAGACTGGTCCTAATGCTCTGTTAAAATGACTCTCGGTCAGTACCTTTATAACCTCAGTCTGTCTTCTTGTTCTCCAAATCAGACTGGTATACTGGCATTGTTCGGGACTCAATGAACTACTTACTTTAGTACTATGTTCTTGCAGTTGCTTTTACTGATGTTAATGCTGGTTTGTCACTGCTCATATACAAGATATTTTGTATAACCCAAATCACTTGATTATTTCTGTTTGAATTTCCCATTAATTTCAGGAATTTCTGATTTACTTTTTAGTTTGTTTTTAGTATTCGGAGATTTGATTTGCCACAGTTTATTTTCTGTTTTATTTCATTAATTGGTTACCAGAGCAATAGATATGCAGGGGGCCTCTCCCGAATCTATCCCACCTGCACATTTGAATTTCACTGGGCTGGACATGTCTTCGCTGCCCCAACCCAGTAAGCCCGAGCTCCAGTGGGAGCAGAGACATGACCCAGCCATCCAAGACCTAATTTGGACCCTTAAGAAGAAACATTCAGCCGATTAAGCGCGTAGCCATCACCCTGACACCAAACGCCTGTTGAGAGAATGGGAAAGCTCTAGTTCTACTAGATGGATTGCTACTGTAAAGTACATGACAAGGACAACCTTGGACATTCCAAGCTCCAGCTGGTACTGCCACGGGGGTACCATGATATAGTCCTCAAGTCCCTGCATGATAACATGGGTCACCTGGGCTATGAATGCATCCTAGATCTGTGCAGAGCACAATATTACTGGCCCCTAATGAAAACTGATGCAGAAAAACATTGCAAAAACTGCCTGCGGTGCATACAGAGAAAAACCTTGCCAAGGTGAGCTGCCCCCAGTCAACATTAGTACCTGTGGGCCCCTCGACTTAGTCTGCATGGATTTTTTATCCCTCTAACCTGACAGAAAAAAACACAGCTAATATTCTGGTTATCACTGATCACTATACCAGGTACGCCCAGGCATTCCCCACCAAAGATCAAAAGGCCAGCACTGTAGTCAAAGTCTTGCAGCAGTTTGTACAGCACTATGGCTTTCCAAAAAGAGTCCATTCTGACCAAGGCTGAGATTTTGGAAGTCGACTGATAAAAGAGTTTTTGACAACATACGGTATAAAGAATCTCACACCACACCGTACCACCCCCAAGGAGACCCTCAACCAGAGTGCTTCAATCAAACTCTGCTGAACATGTTGGGTATGCTGGACCCAGCCGGCAAAGCAAACTGGAGTCAGAAATTGAGATATCTGGTGCATGCTTACAACTGCACCAAGAATGATGCTACCCAATACTCCCCTTTCTACCTCATGTTTGGTCATGAAGCCCTGCTACCAGCTGATCCTTGTTTTGGTGTGTCCTCTGACAGCACGTCCCACAGAACCTTCCTCAAGTACACCCATCGGCTGAGAAAGCAACTTCAAATAGCATACCAGCTAGCATCTGAAGCGGCAGCCTGAAGAAATCAGAGTAACAAGCAGAGGTATGATAACTGAGTTTGCAATGAAGAGTTGCAAGTAGGGGATCGTGTTCTGCTATGAAACTTGGGGTTGCAAGGCAAACACAAGCTTTAAGATCGGTTGGCCCCAGAAAGTTACATTGTGGTTGAGAAACTGCCAGAATTGCCAGTGTACTGAATCAAACAAGAGCAAGGCCGGGGTCTAGGAAAGACTGTTCATCGAAACCACTTACTCCCCATCGGCAAGATTATGCCTGACTCTGCCACTGGTCCTGAAACTCCAGTTGCAAGAAGGCCCACTACACGCCATCAAGCTACTCAGAAAAGACAACAAAGCCCAAGCCCATCCCTGCCTCTCGGTAGAACACATCGAACCGAATACTGGTCCCGACTGCACTTTCTGGAAGGCCCCACAGAAGTGATACCACTGCCGATCTGCCCCAGAGGACCACATTGAACCTGAACAATGGTCCAACTGAGCCTCCTTGAGTGGTCTGCCAGCAGCTCTTCTGAAGAAAGCGAGGCGGAGGATTTTGAACTTTGTCCTTGTGAGCCAAATCCGGAGCTAACCCAGTCCCCGTGGGAATGGTCCTGTCGAAACTCGCCTCTACCCACCAGTGCTAACCCTCCAGACTCCCTGCTTTCATTGAAATGCCATGCTTTTCATTCCTGAGAAGAGACCTGATATCCCTATTCCTGAGCCCGATTTGAACATTGAAATGGACACTAAGAATGATTCAGGCCCCACTAAAACTGTGGTCGATGCACCAGCCACCCTTGCCCTGACTTTGTTCCAGTCCCTAAGCAGATTCAAAGGCAGTGTAGCTTTACCTGACCAAGCCCCAGGGTTGACTGTACAGCCTAGCCAGGCTAGGGTGCCCTTTATTCCTGGGGAGATTCCTATACCGGACACAGCCTTACCTAGAGGTTGGCAAGACTGCCCAGACCAATTGTTAAACTCGCTAAGACACCCTGGGTGCCTCCTCTGACCTTCCTTTCCATGTCATTCACAAGCCTGTGGTCCCTGTTGTTTATCCCCATTGTGTTGCCCAATGGATGGGGTGAGATGGTATATATGTATACCTGTAGTTACCTATATATAGATAACATTCAATGTTTGGACAGACACTATCTGTGGGATGGTAAATGTGATCAAAATGTGATTATTGTTGATGCTAGCTAGGAATCGGATGTCTAGTTAGAAAAGTGCAAGTTAAGACGTTGGTTGCATTTAAGTGGCTTGTCGGGATGTCAAGCGTTCAGCCAGAGGAGTGTGTAAGCTCCCCAGTTTGGGCTTACCTGTGTGGGCTATGGCCCTGATCCAGTGCTGACACCTCTGTGAGGGGTCTTTGGTGAGATCTGGGCTCGGGCGCCTCCGTGGCCTTGTGGTGTCGGCTGCCGATGCTGCTGCTCTCCCTGGCCCAGTAAGAGTCTCTGTGGAGTGGAGCTGAGGA
Organism: Neoceratodus forsteri; assembly: GCA_016271365.2. NCBI lineage: Eukaryota > Metazoa > Chordata > Ceratodontiformes > Ceratodontidae > Neoceratodus > Neoceratodus forsteri. The sequence goes on along the minus strand of CM057451.1, from coordinate 1,173,795,169 downwards.
CCGGGGCAGGACTTCTGTGCCTGTGGGCACTGAAAAAGAAAAAGGGGGAAAAAAACATAACTTGCAGTCCCAGTGTTCTGGGGAGCTGGGACTGCAAGTAAACACGCAAGATACGCCTGCATACATATGCATATTGGGGTGTTGCAGATGGAGGGGAGGTCGTTTATAAACAGGGAGAATAAGATGGGACCAGGATAGAGCCTTGAGGGACCCTAGTAGAGGATTGTAAGAGGGCAAGAAAGTACGTTGCCTATTTGGACAGATTACTGCCTATCATGTAGATAAGAGTAGAACCAGTTAACAGTTGGATCTGCGATGCCAGCAGATTTAAGTTTATGTAGCAGGAGGGGATGGGACACTGAATTGAATGTCTTGGCCAGGTCTATAAAAATGGCAGCTGTAATATGGCTCTGATCCATTGCTGAAAAAATAGAGTTAGTGACTTGCAACAAAGAGGAGGTGGTCGAGTGCTGTTTCCTAAAACCTGACTGCACGGGCGAGAGAGAGAGTTATTAGTGGCAAGGTACTCAGACAGCCTGGAATGAATAAGTGACTCCTGGAGTTTGGCAAGAGAGATGAGAGGAGTGAGATGGGCTTGTAATTCCCGGGTGTGGAAGAGTTACCACCCTTGTGTAGAGGTAACACCTTTGCAAATTTCCAGGCTTTAGGGACGGTGGAGGGTGGGAGGAGAGTTTAAGGATGTGGGCTAGAGGGGCGGCTATGGCAAGGCAGAGATATGGAGAAGCCTAGGATGGAGGCCATCAGGGCTGGTTTTGGCTGGGTTAAGAGCAGCGAGAGCCGTATAAACTTTGTGGGAGGAGAACGATGGGAAGAGGAACTCAGTAGAGGCAGTGAGTGAGTGAGTGAGTGAGGTGGGATGGGAGAGGAGTCAGGTGGGAGGGGAGAGGGGTTATTGGGGAGCGTGCAGGTGGCCAAGAATTTATTGAAAATCTCTGCTACTGTTGAGGGGCAGAGACAGGGGAGCCATCATTTCTGAGGAGCAGGGAGGCCTGTTGAGCAGGGGATCAAGGAGCGAGCGTGACACTTTCCAGAATGATTCGGGTGTGTTTGACCTTGTTGCAGGTGGGACCTGAAGTATTTAAAATTTGGATTGCTTTGGTGCAGTTATTTCTAGCGCTTTAAAGCACGTGGGTCTAAGAGCGTAAAGAGACTTTGCAGCCAGTTCAGGTTTTGTTCTGGCTCTGTTTTAACTTCATGTAACCCCCTAAAAATGGGGGTTCCCAAAAAGTCTCCCTGAGCTTTCCTAAATGCTCACTGCCAGGCTGGTGTCCTGCGTTTTTGCAGTTTAAATGTGATTGCCAGAGTGCCTATATAGCCTCTGTGTACTGTCTCTTTAAGAGCTGCCTGGATTGCAGTCATAATTAATCTAAAAGGGAGCTCTGTTAGAAGATGTGCTTGTTTGCTGATCATTTGTTAGAGTAGTAATAATACTGCAGTTTGTTCTAACCTGCCTTCTTTGCAGCATGGACAGTTCTGTTTGTTTCCATCATCTTTGTCCTGGACTGCTGAAATGGGCCAATCAGTACATTTGGCAGTCTAAAATGGAGCCTGCCTACAGGGGCTTGTGGGGTCAAACTTGCAGGAATTGTAGTTTTGGGCTTTTTACACTAAAATAACCTGGAGGGGGAGCCCTTGTTGTGATTGACAGACAGATCAGCCAACCAAACCTTTTGGATCTTGGGAAGTCCCAAACTGCTTTCAGTTTCAGTTAGATCTAAGTTGGAAAGTGAAGAAGTAACTAGCTCGAGGTAGTTTGAGCAGCAACCATAGTGGATTCACGTGGGAGAACTATGGAAAGGCCTGAGTTTTGGCCTGCTTGCCTGCCTGCTGTCCCTGAGAGGAACTTGTGCCTTTTTCAGACTGAATCCGAACTTGGAGAGTGAAGTAAGCCACTGAATTGTGACCAGGCTCCTACCTGAAGAAGACTGAAGATTTTTTCCAATTATTTAACCAGGTGAGACACACTAAGCTGAAAGCTTGATTACAGGTGCAACCTGGGAGCACAGGGAAATTAAGTGACTTGCTCAGGGTCACACAGTATGCAAGCGGAGGCTGTGGTATACAAACCCAGGTCTCAAGATTTGCAGCTCAGAGCCTTAAACCACTGTGCTATACTGCCTCCCTATTTGCTGATTTGCTGAATGCAATTGGCCTGTCTGGACTTCCAGACATCTCTGAACTCCGGATTCTGCAGAGACTTTGTAATTGCGGCCGGAGAGCCTTTTGCCTGGCACAGTGGAATTTCCTTACACGTGAATGTGTAGTGTGCTTATAGTGGGTTGTGATTTGGTTCCCCACTGTGGTTTGAATTGTATTCTGCTTGCTGGAAGCTGCATTAGAATTTCCTTACATGTAAATGTGCTGTGTGCTGCTAGTGGGTCGCGATTTGGTTTCCCATTATGGTTTGAACTGTATTCTGCTTGCTGGAAGCCGCATCCAGTCCCACGGACTGAATCCAAAATCATCTCCATTGTGCCTGGGCCTTGCCACACTAGCCCAGCCCAACTACCCACTGCACAGAGAATGCCATCGACAAGAGACCTGCCTGGGGATCAGCCCCCTGCTCAACACTTGAACAGGAACGACGCCTCGGTGATTCATGTGGGCCCCGCTTCTCCGGGCTCTCCAGCTCAGTAACCTGCAGTCTTTATTTCGTCCTGCCTGTGTCCTGTATTGGGTATCATGAGTAAACATCAGGGTAGCTCCTTGCAACAACAGCTAAATCTAAAGTGTTATCGTCTGATTGTCTTGTTGCTTTTCTTTCATGAACTGAACCCTCCCCGGCTCCGGATTACAAGTAGTGTGTGTTGTGCATGTTGCCTTCTTCCATCACAGGGCCCCAACCAGCTGCAATGTTCCTGGCTAGCCCACAATTTTCCTACCTGGGTACCCAGAGTGTACAGCTGTATGGGGACTTAAAGTGCATGCATAACTGTTTGATTAAAATAGCTTTTAAGCCAATCAACCTGATTGCACCCCTTCCTCGTTCAAGTCCCCTGAATAAATCAGATCCAACTTCTTTTTGCTGCATTTAACCTGACTGTGGTTCCAGTTTGTGCCAAGAGTACTGTACTGTTGCTATTTACTGTGCATAACCTTGTTTTACAGGGGGTCCTCAGGGTCGAGCCAGAGGAACCAGCACTGGTGGTACGTGCAAACAGTGAGAGGACTGGTATGGTGTATAAGTGGTACTGTGAAAGTGATTATCGTATATTGCTCAGGTCACTAGAAGGGAAAGAGGGGGGTTACAGTGTTCCAGAGGGCTGTGCCCAGGTTAGATTCACCACTACCAACTCTGACCTCCGGGTGGAGGCACCTGTTTCAGAACTCAGGCCCCTTAACCTGCTACTAGCCGCGCAGGCAGTGGTAGTAGTCCTTGGGATAGCGCCACCTCGGGGTTACACTCAAACTTTCTTTAAGGGGGTGTGGTGGTTCCAAATGCGGGTAAGTATGCTGGAGAAGAGGGGTCGGGCAGGTTCAGCATCAAGGGCTAAGAATACGGGTTGCCAAGCTGTCTGGGTGAGATCCTGGAAGAGGGCTGCTGTGTCTAGAGCATGGAGAGGGTGGGTACAAATGTATTTAGGGACAGCATGGGCGAAGTGTATCTTTCGTATGCAGTAAGTGATGCAGTGACCACTGGGAGCATCCGGTAGGGTGCCTGCTACAGTGATGTGGTAGGGTGGGGAGGATAGCACCCAGTCAAGCAGGAGGTAGTTTTGGAAGCGAGGGTTTATATGGGTGGGTAAGAGGATCAGCTGTGTGAGGTTTAGGCCTTCGATCCTGAGGAGGGTAGACTATGAGGAGGGGTAGAGCCAGTCTAAGTTGAAATCACCTAGAAGCAAGACTTTTCCATTTGCTGCATGAGAAGAGATAGAGGAGATGGTGGTAGTTAGGGAGTCAGGTGAAGTTTTAGGTGGGGCATGAAGTGCACCAATGTAGTGTGGAGCTGAGGAAGGGAGGGATAGAAGGGCAATGATAAGTTCAATGGAGGAGGGACAGTGATGGAGCAGGAGAGAGACTATCTTGTTTACAAGGCTACACCACCACCACGCTTACTGCAGTCCTGATGCAATCGATTGAAGTCAGGGATAGAGAGAGAGAGAGGAGTCAGGAATTCTGGCAGATAGCCATATTTTGGTATCATAGAGGATGTCAGGGGAGGTGCTGGGTTATCCATACTTTAAGAGCATCCATTTTGGAGAGGAAGCCTTTGGCATTTAGGTGAAAAATGCGAAGTCCCTTTGGCAGTAGAGAGGGTGTAGAGTTCAACAGAGTGCCTGGGTTATTTGGGGCTGAGGCAGAGGGGATTGTGGGAGGGCCAGTGTTGGATTTGACATCTCCGGGGAGAAGCAGGAGGAGGAAAAGGGACAGGTGTGGAGGATGCTTGTGTTTTCTGGAGTTGTGAGAGGAAGGTGCTGCTGAGGGATTTGCGAGCGAAGCAGGGCCTCAAGATTTAGGGAGGTGAGAGGCACAGCCCAGGATCGGCAGGAGGAGTGGTAGAAGGGGCGGGGAGGCTGAGGAGGGTGAGGAGGCAGAAGGGGGGGGAGAGGCAAGAGTGAGCAGTGAGGAGGAGAGAAGGGTGGAGACAGTAAGCAAGGGTGGAGGGAAGGAGGGATAGGAGTAGGGAGAGAGAGAGAGAGGGAGAGAGAGAGGGAGGGCTGCTAATGGGAAGTTGGGTGAAGGAGAGAAGTAGCTAGAGGAGTAGGCAGGAAAGCATTACCAAAGAGCAGAGGAAGGAGATAGATTGGGAAAAAGGAGGCTAAAATCATAGTGAAGGAAAGCAGATGCAACAAAAAGTATAGGTCTAAGCGTCTAAAGATCCAGGATGGATCTAGGAAAACAAGCCGGGCATAGAGCAGAGCTGACTAGGCAGATTCAGGGAGGTAGCATTATTTTTTGTGTTCACCCTTACAAGGCAACTAAACCCCCCCCCCCATAGGCTAGCCCTGTGGTGTGGAGGGTAGAGGCACTGGGTTGCTGGGGATTAGCTAGGGAGGGAACGGATAGTGCGTCCAGAGGCCTGCTGTCTTCTCCCAGGGAGGGCAGGTTACAGCGTCCCCACTGTACTCAGCCCTGACTCTGTCCTGACTGACGGCCCTCTTTGACACATGCAAACCCTGATCTGACTGACGGTGTTCCCACACAGCTTGGCAACTACTTTCACTCACCATTTGCAAAGAGGCACCGCTCAGGCAAGCACATCAAGTATGTTGCAAGAGGGGGTAAGGTATACCAGTCTTGGATTCTGCAGCTCTATCATTTTTCTATGTCTAGTAAGCGTATCAACTCCTAGGTCACCTCCATAGGTTTGGAGACCCTTACTGGTATTAGGTTTTACTGGACTCTATGGTCTCCTTTAACTACTACTGTCAGGGGAGTCAGCAGAATTTTAAATGCTGAAGGCCCAAGCATGGTTAGTGTGGAGAATTGTAGCCATCGACTGCTGATTTAAGGCAAAGATAATCAAAATGTTAAAGCCAAATTAAGGCCCATGCCTTCAGGCTATGGCCTGCTGGCTCCCCTGGCTGCTCTTACCACATGTGTAGTATCTGCAAAACAGCATGGATGGACATTTCTGTTAAATTTATTGAAGGTTTCTGAGGTTCTGTTCTGAACATCCTGTAACTTTACCAATGTGATTCTTTTACATTATAACACAACACTGTGATCATGGAAGTGACTAGGGATCTATTTGTCGACCCCTCCTAATGCAAGGCAGCAACTCTACCCAATTTAAGTATGTACACACATCCACATTTAACAGCCAGAATGTTAACCCTAGTCATGCTGTGTAACCCGCAACACTATTTTCCCTCAGTAATCTGTCTAGTCCTGCTTCGAGAGCTTTTTCATTACTAGTTTCTACAACCTCACTAGGCTATTCCATGTTGGAACACTTTTGATAATTTACGAATAGGTGTAATAACCCACTCCGGGGTGCATCAATGCCATAATAACCTCACTTCCTGGGTGTTTGCTGTGCTCTGTGGCTATGAGGCCTCCTGTTGAAACAAGACTGGTACCTGTCTCCCTCCCAACACTTACCTCTTCTCAACGGCATCTATGTTCCTGATAAGCAGCCAGAGCTCGATGGCGCCCTCGGTCCCGGAGGAGAACAGGAGATGGTGACTGGAGATACACAGGGTCCCCTTTACTGGAGCCTGAAAGGGCTGATAGAGCACTACGTCCTCAACCTTGGAGATCTTGATTAAGTCAGAGAACTCCATTCCTGGGCAGTGGTGGAGAGGTGGGTAATGGTCTCAAGGATGCCAGTCTCTGAAATGCACTTCACAAGCAAGACATTATCCCAGATGAAGAGGCTGAATGGTGCTGTTCCACCCTGGAGGTTCTGTTCAAATGTTTAGCCACCAGGAAGCAACACATGTCCAAATACCTAACATAATTTAGATGAGGACACGTTGGATGTCCTTGGTTGGCTCTTCAGAGCAAAACGCAGGAGTGGAGGTTGTAACCGCTAGAAATCTGGTGTCCACAGTAGTGGACTTTAAACAGGAGCAAGTTCTAATGCTCTGTCAGCCCCAGCAACTTAATTTTAAACATAACAAAAATTATATTTAATGAATACAAAACGTCAAATAATCCTTAGAGTTAAGGCACATAAAGTACGTACAGAATTTTGGTTTTGATACTAATAACATTTGAAAAGCTTCTTCTGTTTCCTATGTGCGCACAGTCTTCTGCTGTCTCTCATCGGGAAATAACAGTGCAGGAAACTTTAAGCTCCAGGCTGCGTGAGGTTAAAAGAGGATGTCTGTCTTAAGGTGGTCCATGCAAGAATACTCAGCTCTGCTGTTGCTCAGAATCAGAGAATGACAAAGGAGAAATTGTGAGGTAAAATGTCTGGGGATGGTCCCTGGTACTCTCCCATCCAGCAAATGCTTTTTTTTTCTGCTACCTTAATCAAGCGGCTGACCTGCTCTGAAAATTGCATGGTGCAATGCAATTATTAAGGGCCTCCTGTTCTAAGCATTAGTGCTGCTGCTAACACCATAGTGCCCGTTAACACTGTTCTTAAGTAAAACAGTGTGACCAGGAGTTATGTTAATGTTCTAGTTATTCACCCTGGGTGTATATTTTGCATAATGTGGCATGAGATGTAGCTGAGTGCCACATGACTTCAGGGAGTCATTTACATAGAAACATAGAATTTGATTGCAGATATGGCCGACTTGGCCCACCCAGTCTGCCTATTTTTTCCCTGTCTATACTGTCACCGCAAACCCTATTTGATCTCCAGCCCCCCCCCACACTTCCCACTAACATACCTTTGTGACTATCTCATGCATACTTAAAGTCCACCACTGTTTTCACCCCCACCACTTCTGCTGAAAGACTGTTCCAGGCTTCCAGCACTCTTTCAGTGAAGAAGTATTTCCTCCTGTTTCTCTTGAATTTACCCCCCTTGCAGCTTCACCACATGTCCCCTTGTTCTTGTGCATCTTTTGGTCTGAAAAATCTTCCCCTCCTGTACATTATTTACCCCGTGAGGTATTTATAGGTCTCTGTCATAGCCCTCCTCACTCTACTCTCTTCCAGGGTGCACATACTGAGGTAGGTCAGTCTCTCCTCGTAGAACTTCGGATGCAGGCCATTTACAGCTGATATTTACAGAACATTCACGTAATTCCCATGGAGTGTTTCATTGCTATTTATAAAAACTAAAACTTTGCTCTGCAATTCCTCTTTTTATAGTTATTTCTATCCAGAGGAATATGTAAGTAATAAACCATGACAGGGTGTGCATTACGGGCTTTTAATGCATGCCCCTGGGTGTAGTAAGGCACAAGAGTCCAAGTGTCCCTATGCCCCTGGAAAGTGCATTAAAATCTTATAAGGCACACCCAGGAAGGGGCTTATTATTATGCTTATAAAATGGCTCTAAGTAGGAGAGAAAAATGAAATTTGGCACCTGACCATGCAGTATGAAGACATGGGTGTACTGTTTCCTAACTGCTGGCATGCCCAGTCTGACAGCCCTCCCTCCTTCAGTGGTACCCCAGCTAGGCTCTTTCTGCCCGCCACCTTGGTGAGGCACCTTACTAGTGGTTATGCTATGTATTGTCTGTTATCAGCCTGGGGGTCCTATACCCTTGCTGCCCCTGGGCCTGTATGTACCCTATGATATTTGACCCACTGTTGTTGCATATATGCATATCCCTATGCTATGTACTTCTGCTTTAATAACCCTTGTTGTTTCATTCCTACAGTATGTTGGAGCATGCTGCTCCAGGTTTGTACTGTGACTATGTATTTCTCTCATGTATACCTTGTAACTCTCCCGGGTCGCACCTGAAAATAGGCACCAGCTGTCTAGTCTGCTTACCCGGTTACCAAAAGCAAATAAATAAATAAATAAAAATTTATATAGATTTAATGCATGGTCACATGATATCAATCAGCCAATGACATTTCTAGATTTTTTCTAGCCATTTTATGATTGACATTAACTAGTCCATCCAGCACGTTTGGAATGCTGTGAGTGCTATGCTGCATGTTTCCGACATGAGACCATGTAAGCTCATTCATGAGCTTGAATGAGTGCTGCTTCCTGTATCTATGGCAACTGAATTCATGAAAAACAAAATATGCCTTGCTGGGTTGTGAGTGGGGGGAAGCACAGGAAGGCCTGTAAACACACATGCGCACATCACTGAGGTGCACTCATCTTTGCTGTGGCAACATTCTGTGACCTGAGAATTTATTAATTTTTTTATAAAATACAGTAAGCATGTATCCCCAGTGTTTTCAGAAGGTTGTGATTCTGGTACTTGCATCATGTTGTTGTTATGCATCCCTGTCTTTTGTATTTCTGTAATCAGTTCCAAGTCACCACTGAAGAAGGGGCTTTGTCTCAGTGGGCTTACCTGGTTACCTAAATCCAGTTAAAAAATAAATAATATTCACACTTTAGAAAGGTGTATGTAATTCACAATTTAGAATGTGAATTACATCTTTTCTCAGCTGGTGCAATTGGTGTCGCACTCCAACTTACCAAAGCAATGGACTGGAGCATGAGCCGATTTACCCCTGAACACACAACTGTCCTGAAACAGCACTCATATGCTGTTCCAAAAACAACCACTATTAACATAAACAGTCACACTTATTTTATTAATTTATTGAAAATGTTTCTGGGAAAGGCACACTGAGCAAAAAGATGCTGTCTCCGTGCGACCTGAGAGGTCTAGAGGAGGCAGGTAGACATACAATAGTTGAGATTAGCAGCAGAGCAATACAGATAACATACAGTTGGGATGGATTACTTGTTACATAAGGAGAACAGTACAGAACATAATCAAGGACATGGTATACATATCATAGGTACATATCAAAGCAAGAACAGTACAGAACATGATCATCAGGGACAGGGTAAACATCTCATGGGTACACAACGAGGCAATACATGAGTTATATAAGTGCCAGTAACAGGACTAGGGTGCCAGTATCAGAACTTGTGTGCCAGTAGCAGGACTTGAGCTGCAGCGAGATGCACCAGTTGACAGTAGGAATTGGAGAGTGAAGTTGGGGGGTTGGGGAGGAGTGGACTAGTAGACATTTGGTGTATGGGGGGAGGTTTATGTGAGGTGGGAGGGGAAGAGAGTGGAGTTAGTAGCTGTGAGTAGGGCCAAGAGCGGAGATTAATTAGGAAGGAGGGAGAAGGGGATGTTAGGAGAGAAGAGTGAGTAAGAGTGAGAGTGTAAGTGCATAGGCAGTATATAAGCAGACAATTAGGCGTGGCCAAGCCGCTGGTCAGGCGCTAATGGGGATGGGGAAGAGAAGCTATCAAGGGGAGGTCAGGGGCAGTTGCAATTTGGAGCAAGGAAGTTAGTGAGGGCAGAGGATAGGAGCATTTGGATGAAGAATGGTGGATCTGGGCCAGCAGGCCGCTCCAGAGTTTAGGAAGAGGTAAGAGAAGGCCGATTGTCCGCGCGTGTCCTTCGTGGGGATGACTAAAAGCCTAGTGTCAGTGGACCTGAGGGTGTGGGTGGGGGTAGGTGGGGAAGATAGGGAGGATACGAGGTAGGGCGGGATGGAGCTGAGCCAGAAGTTGGAAGCGAATTTAACACTATGAATTAGGCGCCGGTTGCTCAGGGATGGCAGGGCCAGTGAACGGTAGAGCTCGCAGTGATGTGAACGGGTGGGGGCATCGAGGGCAAAGCGGCAGAACTCATTAAAGAGGGGGTCAAGTTTGGCTAGGGTGGTCTTTGAGGCAGAGCTGTAGACGACATCACAGTAGTCGAAGGTTGGTAGAATAATTTTCAGGACTAAATCACGTCTGACAGGACGTGGGAGACTAGTGCGGTTCCTGTAGAGGGTGCCAAGTTTCGGGCACAGTTTAGAGATGATGGCATCCATGTGTGTGGAAAAGGAGAGGTGACGATTGAGCCAGATCCCTAGATACCTGAAGGAGGGCACTTCATCAAGGATGGTGTTGTTTAGGGTATGGAAGATAAGGGGGGGGTGAGCTTGGATAAACGCTGTCTAGTGCCGAAAGACATAGAGACAGTTTTCTTGGCATTTAGGGAGAGTTGATTGGTATTGAACCAGTGTTGGATTTTGTTGAAGTCCATTTGAAGTTTGGAAGTGAGTTCTTCGTGTGTCCGGCCGGAGGTAAAGAGGACTGTGTCATCTGCGTACATGTGGATCGCGGTAAAGGAGCAAGAATTCGGTAGATCATTAAGAAGGATGGAGAAGAGGATGGGCCAAGAACTGAGCCTTGGAGAACGCCGGCGGTGATGGGGGAGGAGGGATCTGGTATTTTAGTGGATTGGGTTCTATTTAGTAGGTAGGCACTGAACCAGTTTATGGCGGACTCTGCTAACACTGCCCCTGATAGGCGGGATAGTAGGAGAGAATGGGATACCGTGTCGAAAGCTTTAGCTAGGTCAATGAAAATAGCGGCAGTGATTAGCCCTTTATCCATCCCAGTGAGGTGGGGGAGAAAAGGGAGTTAATGATCTTCCAGAATTTCGAAGGTCTCCCAAGATTTGCATTTAGCGTGTTGTTGAAATATTCAGCCTTAGCTAAGCCTTTGTGCACTTGTTTCGGAGCATGCGGTAGGTGATAAAGTTGCTTGGGAGGAGCGTGGCTTTGTAGTTACGCCAGGCCTTGTCACAGGCTTGTTGGCAAGCTATCAGCTCAGGGGATATCCAGGGTAGGTGAGATCCATGGACTCTGTAGCCCAGCGCAGGGGGGGCGGTTTGTCCCAGGCGGAGAGGAAAGGTGTTCCAAAAGTTCATAAGGGCTGAATCCATGTTAGAGCAGCTTGAGCTCAGGACCCAATTTGAGTGAGATAGTTCTTCCAGGAGGGGGAAGAGGTTGAGGGAATTTTTATGACCGTTGGAATATAAAATTGGGAGGGGATTTATCTCATTGAATTTTGTGGACCAAGTAGATTAGGTGGTGGTCACTAATGGAATCAGGGAGGAGGCCAGAACTGATGACGCGATGAGGGTGGGATTTAAGTGCCCAGTCTAGTAGGGAGTGATTACCGGACTTATGGTTAGAGCGTGTGGGTTCCGTAATGGTTTGGCTAAGGTTAAGAGCCGTAATCTCAGTTTGGGTTTGTTAAACGTGGGTGCTTGCCAGTTGTGGTTAAATCACCCATGACATATAGTTCACCTGACTGGGCTAGAGATGAGAGCTGGCACAGTAGGTCAGTGACTATTGTGGTTGGTGTGCCTGGGCAATAATAAATACCTGCCACGAAGATAGGCAATGAGGAGGAGGGACAGTTTTACCATGAGAAGCTCGTAAGCTTTGGGTTCAGCTTTGTAAGAGAGAGACTGAGAAGTGTAGGGCTGATCTGATATAGATAGCCACCCCTCCACCTCTGGAGGGCCGGTCTTGCCTTGTGATAGTGAAACCTGGAATAGCAATGGTATTATCTGGTAGACTGGAGTTTAGCCAGGTCTCAGATAGGATGATTATGTCAGGGGTGTGGTGGGCGGCTAGGATCTGAAGCTGATCGAGTTTAGGGGCTAGGTTATGAATATTTAGATGGAGAAGGCATAAGCCTCGGGGGAGGCAGCCTGGATGAGTGTCGGCGGTGGCCTTGGCTGGGGGGTTATTTATTTATTTATTTATTTAAGACTCAGTTTACAACCTTTGAGCCAGAGGCTCATTTCCAAAGGTACTTCGTCACATAAAGACATACATTGCGTTTCGGTTACATAGCAAAGATTTGCAAAAATCAATAGGCATTCACCAGAGGTGCCACATCACATAGTGGTCAGACAAATACAATTGGTACAGGGTACATGTAATTGATAACAGGTATTACACAAGTCGGTATCAAGTGAGCATTCTGGTAGATAAACATTGAAAACAGCTGGCACTGGCCAGGTTAAACCCAGGCACGGTGTACAGGGAAGTGGTGGAGGGATGGTTGGTGAGAGCTGCCCGGGGCATTGTCAAGAGAAAGAGGTGGGAGGCTATGTTCAGAGACAGGAGCAGTTACGAGTGCTGAAGATGTGGTCTCGGCGCGGTTTTGAATGTGGAGATGGTGATGGCATTGGTGATGGTGGCAGGAGAGAGTTAAACCAGGTTGGGGCTCTATAGCTGAAGGACCTCTGGCCATGGCTGGTTCTCATTCTGGGACCTTTAGAGTGGTCTTGTAGGAAGACCGTGTTGCAATGGTGGAGGGCTCTGGTGGATGGATGCCGCTACTCCGGGGGGGAGAGCCAGTAGGGTTTTTGGTGAGGAGACAGGTCTGGTATCGGAGCCGTTCATCCAGGGTAAGCAGGTTAGCATCGACATATAGCTGACAGGTGTGTGTGAGCCTGGGGGCACCAGTAATCAATCTGCCACGCTTTATTCAGGGTTAGGTGAATTTTGGAGTGCGCAGTGGTGTCGCAACACCGTATACTGGTAGACCATAGTCTACAAGGGACAGAAACAGACGATGTAACAGCTAGCTGGAGAGCATTTGGTGGAAGGAGGTTTTATGGCGGAATAGGATGCCAAGCCGGTGTTGGTGGCGGATGTTAGCCGATGTGGTTGTGAAAATGTGGGGCTGAATCAAGGTAACACCAAGGTATTTGTAGGAGCAGACTTGTTCCAGTGGTTGGTTGGTGCTTGGAAGGATATAGAGTGGGTGGTTGCTAGCTTTGTTTTGGGGTGTGAAAAGAGCATAGTTTTGGTTTTCTTAAGATTGATGACAGTCTGCGCTCCTTAAACCAAGCCTCGGCACTGCTGAAAGACTGCTGTAGGGAGTCCTGTAGGGAGATGGGATTACGGGGTGGGTGGCAAAAAGGACAGCGCTGCCTGCATACAGCAGAATTTTGCCAGAGCATGCACTGGGCAGGGTGTTCAGATACAGCGAGAGAGAAGGGGCCCAGGATGGAGCCTTGGGGACCCCAGAGAGAATGGGACAGGTGTCGGGAGAGTGTGCTATTAATCTTGACACACTGGGATCGAGTGTCAGATAGCTAGCACACCATGCCAGGGGGCCAGCCGAGAGACCAGTGAGGCAGAGTGCATTCAGCAGCAGTGGATGGGAGACAGTGTCGAAAGCCTTTGAGAGGTCAATGAACACTGCACCAGCTAGGAGCTGATATCCAAGGAGGAGTGTAGGAAGTTGGAGAATTAATAAGAGCAGTGCTGGTACTGTGACCGCACGGAAGCCATGTTGCTCTGGGCATAAGATGTTATGCTTAGCCAGATAATCAGTGATTTGAATGGCCACCACTTTCTCAGGGCTTTAGAGAGGGGATGGAGGATGGAGATTGGCCGTAGTTGTTGGCCATGACCTGTCGCCCTTTATGAATAGGTGTGATAATGGCTGTTTTCAAGTTGTGGGAATTGTCCCAGGCAGAGTGACTGGTTAATTAGGCTTGTGAGAGGTGCAAGGACTTCATCTAGCACCAGCCTGAGGATGCTGGGGTCCAGTGAGTCACTGCCGGGATTGTTGCCATTGAGAGCTTTGATTAAGATGGGTCTGGCTTCCCGGGTAGAAATCTTTCGCAGGAGGAAACTGGGGTGCTGGAGGACAGGGGGAGTTTGGCTGGGGGGAGGGTCAAAGAAATTACTAGGGAGGACTGAGCTAAGGTCAGTGAAAGTGGTGTTGAACCAGTTAGCTATGGTGGCAGGCTCGGTGGAGGTTGTGCCATTTCTAGTGAGCTGGGATGGGGCAGGGAGCAAGCTTTACCATTGAGTTGCTTAATATTATCCCAGAAGGTCTGGGCTGAGCCCCAGGAGGAGGTAAGGAGGCCTGATGGTCTGCCTTGGCTTTCCTGATGGCCCATTAGCATTTGTTGAGGCTGCATTGTGTGCTTGCCTATCAGACAGACGACCTGTTTCAGTGGCAAGGTGCAGGGTTATCCAGTTTCTAAGTAATTGTAGGAGGGCCGGGCTAACCCAGGGTGCGTTCTGTTTTTTGGACCGGGTTTTGGTTAAGGGTGCAAAGAGATCACAGGCCATGTTGAAGGTGTGAGTGAAAAAGGTGAGGGCAGTATCAATGTTGGTTGCCTGCTGAATGGGGGACCAGTCTATCTGGGTGAGGAGTGCCTTAAGGTTAGGTGAGGGGTGGTCTGGGCCTGTGGTTAGGGTTGGGCTGGGGTTAGGGTGTATTTCCCCTGCAGCCCAGAAGGAGTTGGGCGATGGTTAGGTGGCAGCGAGAACACAGAGAGACGGGATTTTGCCATGCTGGCTGGGGGCGCCAGTAGGGTGTGCTGAGTGGAGGAGAGGGGACAGGAGGGAGAGAGGCCAGAAGGCAGCCAGGGAATACACCAAGGAGGAGAGTGGTGGGGAATTGGGACCAGGAGATAGCTGGGAGGGATGATGTGGACTTAAAGGGGGCATATATAGGATGGGTCAGGATATGCAGTGGGGGGGTGCTGGGAAGCTGCTTGGAGGGGGAGTTAAAATGGGAAGAGACAGTAAAATGGGGGAGATCAGAAGTACAAGGGTTGTTGATGGGACCATTTTACCAGATTTGGGTAAGAGGTGCCCTGGCATGGTGCCTTGGTAGTAGCAGGGTGGTGAGTTACAAGTATCCTGGTTGCCCCTCAGATAGCGTAGATACCACTTTGGAGTAGTGGTACTGTCACAGACTCTGGTGGACAGGGTACAAGGTTCGAGACCCTGTCAGGGCAGTTGGAATAGGACCAGGCTGGGAGCAGGGATCCAGGTTGTGGGTGACTTAAAGCGAGCTGGGTTTTGGCCAGAAAATAGGGTTGAAATAGTGACTCCTAGTGGTCAAATGGGGTTAGTGACAGGTTGGCTGTGGGACAGGCGAATAGGGCAAGGGTTGTGAGTAGGGGCTAGCCAGGTGGCAGGGTGAGGGTATGGCATGGGTAGAGGCAGGGGTGGGAGTAGGGAGAGAAGTAGCCTAAACAGGTAGAGAGGTTACAGGAAGCAGGAAGGGATTCTGGTGGGGAGTCTGGGGTGGGAAGTTCAGAGGGTCCCTCTAGTGGCTAGCAGGTATAAACTGTAACTGGAAAAGTGGTGACTTAGTAAAAACAAAAGAGAGGAAGTGAGGTCATAGGGCAGCGCCTATATAGGTAGTGCCAACCGTGGGTGGGCGGGGCAGTCGACATGTGCAGCGTGTCGACAGGCTAACCCCCCCTTCCCACAAGGGTGCAGCTTTAGAAGTACTGTAATTACCTCTTTTCGGCACCCGCAGGGTGAATCCTCTCCTGGAGGGAGCTCTTGGTGTCTGCAGGGCAGGCAGATGAATGGGGCTACAAAACAAAGCGATATCTAATCAAAGACCAGCAAATACATTTTCTGTTTGGGAAACATGCTTACTGAAATAGTATAAATGATAAAAAAACCTAAGTGTTAAGAACTTGCTGGTGTTCCACACCTCATTAGTGTGGTGGCACCATTAGAGTACTCGAGCTTTGCTCTCATGGCCATGATATCACCACACTAACTCGGTGTGGAGTGCCACCTTGTTCATAGCACTTAGGGGTTAGTTATTCTCTATTTTGCATACCTATTGACGCTCAGCTGTAAGAAGTGGTTATTGTTATTAGACCCCGGAGCCGCCCTCGGCCGTCGGAATTGTTGGCTGCAATTTAATGCAGTTGCAATTAGTGGCAATTGCACTGAATTGCAGTCATAATTATGGGCAGTTATATTTGTGTGAAGTCGACGATTCTGTCACGGCTTTTGTCTTGCCTGACAGTGCTGCAGGCACCACTTTTGAATTTGTGTGTGCTTTTACTTCCAGCCAATTAATGTATCCCTAGTTCCTCAGCACCAACCCTAATGAGAGAGGGAGGAGCCAGGATGTGCGCACTGTCTGCAACTGCAAAAGGCGGCAAGACAGAGTTGAACAGCAGCGGGAGTAGTCATCAAGGTGGGGACTAATAGTAGTGCTTAGGTTAATTTCTTAAGTTGCAGCTATCGGTGGGTGTCTGGTTCAGTGTAGGGAGGACACCACAGCAGTAGAGTCGGGTACATGCAGGATGCGAGGCAAGGTCGGAGATGGGGGATCCAAACCACACCATCAGGGGACTGAGAAAGAGTGAGCGAGAGGCCTGAAGGACTCGAGAGACCCACCACCGAGGCCAGAGAGAGAGCGTCCGGAGACTTGGGAGAGTTGTGGATTGACACAGAGTGTGGAGCGGCTGGCCGGGGACTAATGTAGGAGACAGTGGGATACAAGAGGTGAGGTCAGGCCATCATCAGTCGAGGGAGATGGGAGAAGGTGAAAGTGAGCCCACTGTGGGGGAGGTTGAGCCAAGCAGTCTACTATTACTAGGCCGGGCAGGTAGGATATACTGAGGAGGTGCCCCATGGCCCACCCATGCCAGCCAGTGGACAACAGGGGGAGAGTGATCAGGAGACTCTCTCAGCTGGAGTGAGTCACCGTCTGTTGGACTTGGCTGGTGAACTTGTGGGGAGTTGTGAGAAAGTGCAGTAGTGGTGGCGGCAGGCGCAAATTTAGGGATCTCGGGAGGAATTCGCTGCCGTTGATGACTTCGATCACCATTGGCCAGGACGAATCAGCAGCAAACCACTGTGCGAGACTGTGTGGGATTGGCTGCAGGAGGGCACACAGTATAGTCAGACTCAGCATAGCTGAGAAGAAGAAGAAAGTCGCAGAACCAATTTGGAGGGACAGTGTTGCCTGTTGCTAGCCTTGCTTGTAGAGCAGAAAGCAGCTAACTAAAATAAGCTACATTTTCTTATTAATTTAACACTTATATCTTAGCAGGAGTCAGTGTCTGTTGAGTTTAAGCAAACAGATACTTTATTAGAAGTAGAAGGGGCCTTATTTAGGGTTTAAAAAATAAAGAAAAGAAAGAAAGTCAGTGTGTGTTCTGTGCTGGGAAGGATTCTGTATCAGTTTACTTTGCTAAACCAGTAGGAGGAAAGAGAGCTTAATTGAGGGTGTGGCTTAGACACTATAAAAGCAGGTGACTCAAATTACAACTTCCTGTTGCTAGCCTTTTTTCTTACAAATTGCCCTCCATCCCACCCACTCTAAGCCAGTTCTACTTTTATAGCCACTGGATTTGATGTCAACAGGAACTTCCTGTTTGGCAGTAGGAAGGGAAGGATCATAGAGAAACATTAGTTTTGTCAACCCTTAAGGAAAAAAGTAGCTCACTCTCCACCCCCCCCCAGCTGCTGATGGTCTGACACTGAGCCAGGAAGAAGGAGGCTACTGAAGAATATAGCTAGTTACTGTCCCAGAACAGGAAGGGTGAGAGTTGTAAGGAGAGGAGAGAGTAAGCATACAGAGAAACAGGAGAGGGGACACAAAATAAGACATGATAGGAGTGGTGCAGTGCAATGGCTGTGGGGCGGCAGTGTTCCTGGAGACATTCTGGAGGCTGCGATGCTGCCCTATTTGCAGGCATCTCTCTGGTCTGAGGGAGGAGGTTGCCCATCACCAGGCTGACCTGGCTAGGATTTGTGAAACCTCCTCCCCCACCCAGGGACCACCAGGGCCAATGCCACTACCTCAGTGGTTGCCAAGAAAGAGGAAAGGATGGACCAGGGTGGGCTCAGGGAGGGAGAGGGTGGTGGAACAGAGTTGCATCCCTCCAACTGTACCTCTTCACAATTCATTCGCTCTTCTGGTGGATAGTGGTTACTCTATGGAGGCACCTGCAGTGGAGACCAAGGAGGATGCTGGGAACCTTCACAAAGGAGACCCACAGGAGTGTGGCATGAGACCCCACAGGGGAAAGAAACAACTCCTGGTGGGGGACTCAATCATTAGGGGGGTAGAAATGGGGGAGGAAGGGGAGAAGGAGGTAAGGTGCCTGCCTGGCGCCACGGCTTGGAGGGACAGGAAGCAAATCCTCAGGATCGTGGGAGCAGCTGCACGAGGGAGGGAGCTGGATGTTATTGTCCACCTAGGGACAAATGACCTGGCTAGGAATGGGATCAGAGCAGTGCAAGAGGAGTTTGTAGAGTTGGGGAGGGGCCTTAGACAAGTAGCGCATACAGTAACGTTCTCGGAGGTGCTGCCTGTCTATGGCAAAGGGGTGATGCTAAGTTACTCCTCACCAGGGAATTCAATGAATAGTTTGAAAAGACAGTGTGGAGCTCAGGGTTTTGGCTTCATTGGGGACTGGGAGCCACTTGGAGGATGCAGACCTATACTGGTGTGATGGTCTGCATCTGTCCGGGGGACCAGGATTCTAGAGAGAGGTTTAAATGCTTCATTGGCGCATTTAAACTAGCTAAGGGGGGAGGCACTGAAAAGAAGCAGGGAAATCCCAGCCTTCCCCAACAAACAACAGTAATTAGTGAGGTAAACACCAAGGTAGAGAAGTCATTAGGGAGCAGGCCAGAAGTAAATGTAAAAAAAAGGCAAAGGCAGTAAGGACAGGAATGGGGCTAAAAGGGGTAAGGCCATCAAAAAGTGGAGGGTGATGAGTACCAATGCCCATAGTCTGTGTAACAAGCTCCCTGAACTAGTGGCCTTGATGGAAGAGGGTTGCCTGGATATTGTGGCAGTCACAGAAACATGGTACACAGAGAACCATGACTGGGATGTCAACATACCAGGATACACAATCTACTGGAGGGACAGTGAGGGTAAAAGAGGAGGAGGAGTAGCTCTTTATGTTAAGGAAGGGATCAAAGCAACAGAACTAAAGAGTAAACAGAGAGCAGATGAGACACTCTGGGTCACCCTGGAGACAGGAAATGGCACCACAATCCGCATGGGGGTTGTATACAGACCCCCATCTCAGGGGGAGGGAATGGACAAGGAAATGATAGAAGGCTTCCTTAAAATGGCAGAAAAAGGGGAGATATTGTTGATGGGGGACCTGAATATGCCAGATGTTAACTGGAGCACCTTTGCTGCAGGCACATCCAAGAGCAGGGTCATTCTTGATGCCCTACATGGGGCATGCCTCAGACAGCTAGTACTGGAACCCACTCAGGAGGGAGCAATCTTAGACCTGGTACTCTCAAATGGGGATGGAGAAAGAATCTCAGATTTAGAAGTGGGTAGCCATCTGGGAACAAGCAACACCAAACAGTGTGGTTCACGATTAACACAGCCATACAATCAAGCCATACAAAAGCAAGAGTATTGGACTTTAGGAGGGCTGACTTTGGGAAAATGAGAGAGTGCATCAGAAAAGCACTAGCAAACAGGCAAGAAGCAGGGGTGGAGGAAAATGGGAGTAACTAAAACAGCCATCACAGAGGCACAAGCCTTGTGTAAAGCAAATCAACAAACACAATGAAGGAAAAAGCAGCTATGGTTCTCAAAAGAGGTGGCAGGGAAGGTTAAGGAAAAAGGATAGCATTCAGGAAATATAAGGAAACACAGAAGGAGAAGGACAGAGAACTTTATCAGTTAAAGCAGAAAGAGGCTGGGAAGGCACAGAATAGCAAAGGCCCAAACCGAGGAAAGGATAGCCAACTCTGTTAAGAAGGGGATAAGACCTTTATAGGTACATTAGGGAGCGAAGAAAGACCAAAGGAGGGATACTAAGGCTTAATAAAGGGAGGGAATGTGGGTAGAGGATGACAATGAAAAAGCAGGGATACTGAACGAATATTTCTGCTCAGTATTCACAAAGGAAGAGGAGGGGGAGGTACCTAAACCAAACAAGAGAAATACTCTGAAGACGGGGTCGATACCAGTCCATTTACAGAAGAAAGGGTTCTGAAAGAACTAATAAAATTGAAGGTGGACAAAGCAATGGGGCCTGATGGGTTTCACCCAAGAATTCTAAAAGAACTAAGGGTAGAACTAATGACACCGCTGACTACTCTCTTTAACAAATCATGGGAGGATGGGGTGGTACCTGAGTACTGGAGGAGGGTGGATGTGATTCCTCTTCACAAAAGTGGGAGCAGGACAGAGGCAGGAAACTATAGACCAGTTAGTTTGACCTCAGTGGTAGGTAAAATGATGGAATCACTTCTGAAGGAAAGAATTATTGAGTATCTAGAGGACAGTGTGACACAGGACCCAAGGCAGCATGGATTCACAATGGGAAGGTCGTGTCAGGCAAATCTAATAGATTTTTTTGTCTGGGTGACCAAAGTAGTAGACCAGGGAGGGGCTGTGGACATGGCTTACCTAGATTTTAGCAAGGCATTTGATACAGTCCCACACAAAAGATTAATACACAAGTTAGCCAGCCTTGGAGTGGGTCCCAAGGTGGTAGCCTGGATAAAAAATTGGCTAGACAACAGGACGCAAAGGGTAGTAGTAAATGGAGTCCACAGTGAAGAAAGGAGGGTTACTAGCGGGCACCGTGAGGCTTCAGTACTGGGACCGTCCTTTTAATGTCTTTATAAGTGACATTGCAGAGGAACTGGAAGAAAAAGTATGTCTCTTTGCAGATGACACAAAGATCTGCAACAGGGTTGTTACACCAGATGGAGTGGAAAGGATGAGAAGGGACTTGGCAAGGTTAGAGGAATGGTCAAATGTATGGCAGCTCAGATTCAATGCAAAGAAGGCAAGGTAATGCACCTGGAAAACAAAACCCAGGGCAAGAGTACACAATGGGGGTGAGATACTGACAACAGTAAAATGGAAAGAGACCTAGGGTAATTATATCAGATGACCTAAAGGTGGGCAAGTAATGGAGAAGGCAGTAAGGAAAGCTGGGGGATATTGAGATGCATAGGAGAGGCATCAATAGTAGAAAACAGGAAGTTGTTATCCTCTGTACAAACAGTTGGTGAGAAACATAGAAACATAGAATTTGACGGGCAGATAGGGACCCTTGGCCCACCCAGTCTGCCCATTTCCTGCCTACTGGATAAGCTGCAGATCCTAGTTAAGCAGCAGCCTACTTCTTCCTAACCCCATCCCCTAGAATTGCCTTATGACTGTCCATGTGGAGTACTGTGTGCAGTTCTGGAGACCCCATCTCCGCAAAGACATAGACGAGAGTGGAGGCTGTCTAGAGGAGGGCAACCAAAATGGTGCAGGGTCTGCACCAGAAGACATACGAAGAAAGACTAAAGGAGCTTAATATGTATACCCTTGAGGAAAGGAGGGAGAGAGGGGACATGATAGAAACTTTCAAGTACCTCAAAGGAATCAACAAAGTCCAAGGGTGGCATCTTTCAGAAAAAGAGATGTGCAAGAACAAGGGGGCTCAATTTGAAGATAGAGGGGGGAAGGCTCAGAGGTAATGTGAGGAAGTATTTTTTCACAGAGAGGGTTGTGGATGCATGGAACAGCCTCCCTGAAGATGTCTTGGAGTCAAGAACAGTGGGGGAATTCAAGAATGCATGGGACAGACATAAGGCAGTCCTAGTGGAGCGTAGGAGGAAGTAAGCTGTTGGTTAATTAGGATCTGCAGCTTATCTGTTAGGTAGGAAAATGGGCAGACTAGGTGGGCCAAGTGGTCCTTATCTGCCGTCAAATTCTATGTTTCCATGTTTCTAATGGAGGCTGGAGGAGAGAGACCAAGAGAGAGCTGACTCAGTAAAGTATTGTCTGAGCTGCCTTTCTGAGACGACGACTCCTGGTAAGTAAAATGTTGATGTCTGCTGTTGAGTTGGATTTTATGACACAGGTAGCAAGCAGCATTAGCATTTATTTTACTAAAGAAACAGTATTGTTTGGCAGCAGAGAAAGGATTTATTCTCAAAATTCAGCCATTTAGCTGTTGTGGTGTTTTTTTTTTCTTTTTCGGGGTTGGCAACTGAACTGGTTGAGGGTAGGTAGGGCTACAGACCTGGCATGGCTGACTGCTGGACAGTAAGTGACTTGTGGCGTGTACAAAAAATTAAACAAAGTGAGAGATCATGGTGAGATTGAGGCAGGGCGGGGTGGTCACTGTACTGCAGTATCCAACACCAGGGTCTAAAGCTGCCCTGTTTATGTGACTTCAAGGGTAGGGGGGTGTAGCATCCCACAAAAGGGTTCAAGGGCAAGGCTGTTTATGTTGATCTGAAGGTGTACTACTGCAGTAACAAACACCAGGTTCTAAGGCTGTTAGTGTAGCTTGAAGCTTAAGGGGTGTACTGCACAGGTGCACCACCCACACTGGATACAAGACTGGTTATGTGGCTTTGCTTTGGGGGTGTACAGAAGCATCTCACATGCTAAGGCTGTTGTTGTGAGCCTGCAGGTGGACTGCTGCTGCAACACACACCATGGCAAGTCTAAGGCTGTTTATGTGGCTTCAGGGGTGTACAGCAGCATCCCACGAAAGTCTAAGCCTGTTTATGTGGCTTCAGGGGTGTACAGCAGCATCCCACAAAAGTCTAAGCCTGTTTATGTGGCTTCAGGGGTGTACAGCAGCATCCCACGAAAGTCTAAGCCTGTTTATGTGGCTTCAGGGGTGTACAGCAGCATCCCATGAAAGTCTAAGGCTGTTTATGTGGCTTTGGTTGTGTACTGCAGCATCCCACACTGGAAAAAAAGGCTGGTTATGTGACTGTGGATGTGTACTGCAGCATCCCACACTGGATACAAGGCTGTTTGTCTGAGGCTTTGATGGTGTACAACAGCATCCCACACCAGGGTTTAAAGCTGTATATGGCTTTAGGGGTGTACAGCAGTGTACTTCCACACCAGGATCTAAGGCTGTCTATGTGGCTTTGAGGCTGGGCTGGGGATGTGAGGGGTACAAGTCAAGTGTACTCACAAGGTACATAATGCAAGCAAGCAAGGCCAAACCAAAACAATGAGAATAATGGAACAAAATAAAGTGTTCGACAGCGACTTGTGTTGTTAGCATTGAAAACATTTGAGGTTCCCATCCTATAACAAGAGAGATGCTATCCCTTCAGAGTATCTTTTAATTTACATTACTGTTGACCTCGGTTCTTGGTACCGGTTAGTTGGTGCACTGCAGTGAATGTTTTCAACTCTTCTGCTCCCAGGCTGTGACAAGCTTCTCCTGGTATTTACTAAGTAAATAAACATGCTGCCAAGTTTTTCCACTAATTGCTCTAAAAAAAATTACAGCTTGCTAGTACATAAATCAAATTTAACAGCAGAAGTTGAAAAAATTGGTTGGATTTTTTTTAGTGAGTCGCAGTCATAAATTTTAAACTAGTTGAAAAATCAGTCATAATATGTTGTGAGTCAGTCATAATTGGTTTTTCAACTGACTCTGGGGTCCAATTGTTACTGTGGCAACCATAGGCTGTTCAAGATGGGCTGTGAGCGGCGGGGGCACCTGAAATCTAGTTAACGTGTGTGCACAAACTGCCGAGATCTGCTCATCACTGCCATGGCAATGTTCTGTAATCTGAGTGTGGTTTTCTGATATATTTGATTAAACAAAAAGAGCTCATACTGCAGATGGGTCCGCAACATAAAACCAAGGTCAGCAGTGTTTTTTATTATGTTTGCTAGCACGCATGTGCAAGAAACATAGTGCCATCATCGGAGTTTTTGGAGGTGTGTCAGCCCTCTCCAGTTCAGTCAGTGTGTTTGCAGTAGCGGCTGCAGTTCTCCAATACCTGCTGGAGCTGTCTATGACAGCTCCAAAATGCAGTGGCATTCAGTTGAAAGGGGAGCTATGCTTCCGGTGAGCAGCGATCAGATATAGCCTGCTCATGCATGCTCCCCTACCTGCACTACGCATACTCGTGCTGCTAAGCACAGTTACATAGGCCAATGGTGCCCACCCCAGCATGGGCTTGATGATATAGCCGACGGGTGCCCAATCCCCGCCGGTTGTGCTGTGCCCCCACAAGCACAGTTACATAGGCCACGCTAGGTGCCCACCCCAGCGGCGGTCACACATTGTATAGCCGACGGGTGCCCAACCCCAGTCGGCTCCACTGCTTCTCCCCCCAGCACAGGGTGCCACGCTGGTAGCCTACCCCAGCGTGGCAATGAATGCTATTGCCGACAGGGTGCTCAATTCCCGTTGGCTCCAGGCCCCACCAGCTGTCACTTGTGCCACGCTGGGAGCCCACCAGCGTGGCAAACTCCCGTCGTCACCTAAACAAAACAAAACACCTGTAACTTAAAAACGTCCTCACAGTCTCTGCCCCCACCCGCACTCCACCCACCGCGCACCCTGCCTCCCACACCCCTCACCCCATACTTACCTCCAGACCCCAGCGCGACGATCTTCGTGGACCGGGAACACGCCTGCACTCTTCAAAGCCGATCGCGAACTGAGGAAAAACTGAGGTAAGCTGTATAATGTGATGAACAGGGTTTTTTCAACTTTGCTGCATATCTCAGGCATTTTTTGGAATTTTTGCACCAAATTTTCAACATGGGTTTTTTGGGACCCCTTCTCATGAATGCTGTCACTGTCATGGCATTATTTGGACCCGAAGGGTGATTTTGCAGTTACTGCGTGAAATCAACTTTCGGGACCGATTAACAAAATGACATTGCCAGTGTTCATAAGGTGGGCTCTCAAGAAGCCTATTTTGAAAATTTGGTGGAAAAATTCCAAAAAATGACTGTTTTACGAGCGTGCATTGCGCAGTTCCTACGCAGGCTCGTAAGTTTCGCGAATTTTCAATATTTTCACTCCAGATTTTCAATATTTCCATTTTACCACACCTTCTTATGAGTAGTACAGCTTTCATTTTTCACATCTCACCCAAAACATGTTTCCACCCATGTAGCGCACAATGGCGCAGTCGGTGTGCGAAATCAATGTACGGGACAAATTAAGAAAATCACAGTGACACTGTTCATGAGCAGAGATCTTAGAATGGCTATGTTGAAAATTTGGTGAAAAAATTCCTTAAAATTACTGTTTTACTAGCGTCGCTTGCGCAGTTCCTATGCACGCTTGTAAGTTCACGAATTTTCAATATTTTCACTCCAGATTTTCAACACTGCCATTTTACCACAACTCCTTATGAGCTGTATAGCTGTCATTTTACATCTTGCCCAAATTGTGTTTCCACCCATGTAGCGCACAATGGCGCAGTTGGTGTGCGAAATCAATGTACGGGACAAATTAAGAAAATCACAGTAGCACTGTTCATGAGCAGAGGTCTTAAAATGGCTATGTTGAAAATTTGGTGAAAAAATTCCTAAAAATGACTGTTTTATGAGCGTGCGTTGCGCAGTTCCTACGCACGCTCGTAAGTTCCCGAATTTTCAATATTTTCACCCAGATTTTTAACATTGCCATTTTACCACACTCCTTATGAGCTGTACAGCTGTCATTTTTCACATCTTGCCCAAAATGTGTTTCCGCCCATGTAGCGTATAATGGCACAGTCGCTAAGCGAATCAATGTATGGAATACATTAAGAAAATTGCAGTGACACTGTTCATGAGCAGAGGTCTTAAAATGGCTATGTTGAAAATTTGGTGACAACATTCCTAAAATGACTGTTTTGACGAAATGACGCTGCGTAGTTCCTACGCGACGCTAGTAAGTTCGCGATATTTTCAATATTTTCATCTCCAGATTTTCAATTACTGCCATTTTATTACACTTCCTTATGAACAGTACAGCTGTCATTTTTCACATGTCGCCAAAATGTGTTTCCTACCATGTAACGCATAATGGTGCAGTCGGTAGCGAAGCAATGTTTGGGACAGATTAAGAAAATCACAGTTACACTGTTCACGAAGCAGAGGTCATAAATGGCTATGTTGAAAATTTGCGACAAAAGTCCATAAACTGACTGTGTTACGAGTGAGCATTGAAGTTTCCACACACCGTAAGTTCATGACTTTGTAATATTTTCAATCCAGATTTTCACCAGTGGCAGTTTTCCACACTTCCTTATGAACAGTACAGCTGTCATTTTTCACAACATGGCCGAAATGTGTTTTAACACTTTCAGCACAGAGATGCGTGGTCACTGTGGGAAATCATTGTTCGGTAAAGATAAAGAAAATCACAGTGACACTGTTCATGATCGGAGGTCCCAAAATGCCTGTGTCGACAATCTGCTGTAAAACAATCCCCAAACTAATTACATTATGGGTGTGTGTTGCACAGTTTCTATGCACGCTCGTGACTTCACCATTTTTTTAAATATTTTTACTGCACATTTGCAACATTGCCATTTTTTACACCTCCCCATGAACAGTACCGCTGTCATTTTTTACATCCTGTTCGGAATGTTTTTGCACCTGTGGTGCTAAATGCCATAGTCGCTGTGCATAAGCAGCTTTCAGTAAACAAACTGATATTGCCACTGTTCATGAGGTGGAGTCACAAAAAAACCATGTTGAAAATTTGGAGTGAAAATACCAACGAATGCCTGAGGTATTAGGGTTTCCAACCATAACGCCCAACCCTGTAGAGAATGACAGGCATCAGGGATGTGACTTGGGATTCTTGCCTGTAATGCTCATACTATTCCACCCTGCAGCCAGTGACAGGCATCGAGGCATGCCTTGGACTCTTCGGCCCCAAAGTTCACCCCATTCTCCTATACCACACCCATCTCACCGTATTTCCTGATGGAATGGGGTGTACATAAGGGCCAAAGACCCTAAGGCACATCGTGACACTTGTCAGTGTCTGCAGGGTAGGGTGTGGTGAAATGGCGTGGTCGTTATGCCTGATGACCCAAAGGCACACCCCACTGCCTGTCATTCTCTGCAGGGTGGTGGTGGGGTTGGCTTCAGTTCAATACTTCGCTGCCATTCCTATTATGCAGCTCTGTAACTTCTACACTACCAATGCCAATGCCAGCAAGCAAACATTCGCATTGACAAATGCTTGTTTTTTCCTGACATGAGATGTGATCGCCTAAGTCTACCAATGGAAAGAGACATTATAGCAGAGGTAAGGTACTGCTAACTGGAGCACAAGTGGTAAGGCACCACTATGATTAACGCAGATAGAAAATAAAGCAGACTGCACCAAAACAAGGAAACTGGTCCCTTTGTTCTCAAGGTGATTTTACTGGTTGACAAAGTTGCTATGTACTCTGAGAAGTTTTTTGTTTGGCCAGCTCTAGCTGTAAGCATAAAGGCAGCTCTGAGTTCCAGAAATAGAACCAATTAAAAATGTGGAGTATTACTAAAAAAAAATCAATGCCCAGTTATTCAGGCCCTACATGTGTATTAATTAAAAGATTAACATAGGGTTCTTGGAATGCTGACAGATAATCAGATAGCAGCATTTCTGACACACTTTTTTGTTAGGTGCCAGAAAGCTTTAGCTTGTAGTTAGGCACCAGCAAGTTTTAGCTTGCAAGCGCCTCTAGCGCACTAAGTGCATGTACTTTTCTGCATTTGGCAAAGTTTAAGGTTATATTCACTGAATGATTCAGCTGCATGATGTCATTGATGATGTCAGTGACGGGTCTTTTAGGTCTTGGTGCAGCATTTCAGACCTACACAAGCCTGGGTTCCATCCCTAGTACGGCACTTTTTTTTCTCACTATAATTTATGTAGTTTGAGAGAAATTGTTAGACGTCATTGCTAATGTCAGTGATAAGGTTTCAGCATGGCTAAGAAGCAAACTTTCAGAACATTCAACTGTTAGTTGTGTGCTGTAGCCAGATTAATATGTTTCAGCTGAGGTTTTGAGGCTTGTCTAGGTTTGAATGTAACATGGGGGGAAGCATTACTTCCAGCTGGCAGAGTGTTCATTACTAAACTCCACTACAGCTTGGTATGGGTGGGGGTCTGCACTCAGTGCAGGATCTGCTTCCAAAGCATGCATCTCTGTCTAGAAAAGTTATAGCCCATCATGTGATCGATAGCACAGTGGCAGAGAACCAGGATAGTGGTTGGGTGGGGAGGCAGTGTTTATTCCCTCTGGGAACAGTTTTTTTCATTACAATTTATGTTGACAGCATGCATCTCTGTTTAGAAAACAGATGTCCCTGCATGTGGAATGATAGCACAGTGGCAGAGCACTAGGACAGTATTTGGGAGGGGGTCTGGGTTCAGCCTCCAGTGTGGAAATTTTTTTCTTCTCACTACAATTTTTGCTGTTAGCATGCATCTCTGTCTATAAACCTTATGTCCCATCATGTGGAAGATTAGTATAGTGGCAGAGCACAAGGACAGAGTTGGGAGGGGCCCCAGTTAGATTCCTCTCATGCAGATCATTTTTTCTTTCTTACTACAGTTTAAGTTGTTATCATGCATCTCTGTTTTGAAACCTTATGATGTCCCACCATGTGGAATGATAGCACAGTGGCAGAGCACCAGGACAGTTAAATACTCAACTTTGCTGCAATTGTTTTGCCACATGATTCTATGTTTTTATAATTCATTGTGCTATGTTGAATGGTATTGTATTACCTGACATGGGACATTCTGTAGAGAAGATCTATATCTCTTAGAACTTATCCTGTAATTATAAACTTTTAAATAAAAAAAAATGGCAGTAGTTGGGGGGGGGCCTGGGTTGGAGTCCCATTGGGGATAATGTTTTCTTTCCCACTACAATTTCTATTAATTTTTTTTTTATTTTATTGAGTACTAGGATTACAGAATACCTTTGAACCATAGGTTCATTTACAAAGGTTCCACACCATCATAACAGAAATAAAAATACAAAAAATAAACAGTTGATAATATAATACAATTAAAAAATTGGCATATGAATACAGTAACATAAAAGGGTGATGTACAGATACTGTGGGATGGATGAACAAAGGCTAGCAAAAGTAGATACAAAAGGGGTGAGAGGAGGGGTGGGCGTCGAGAATAGCATGCATCGCTGTCTAGAATACCTATATACCACCATGTGGAATGATAACACAGTAGCAGAAAGCCAAGATAGCAGTTTTGTGGGTCTAAGGTCAAGTCCCCATGGAAATATTTTTCTTCCTCAATGCAGTTTATGTTTCTAGCTTGCATTTATGTCTAGAAACCTTCTGTTCTACCATTTGGAATGATGGCATAGTGGAAGAGCACCAGGGCAATAGTTGAAGGGGGATTAATTTATTAGGGGGATAGAACTGGGGGGAGCAGGGAAAACTGAAGTAAGGTGCCTGCCTGGTGCCATGGCTTGGAGAGACAGGAAGCGATCCTCAGGATCACGAGAACAGCTGCACGGAGTCTGAGCTGGACGCCATTGTCCACCTAGGGACAAATGACTTGGCTAATCATGAGATTAGAGCAGTGCAGAAGGACTTTGTAGAATTGGGAGGGCCCTAAGACAAGTAGTACACACAATATCCTTCTGAGGTGCTGCCTGTCAATGGCATGAGTGAGGTGAGGGTACTTTGCACCATGCAGTTTAATGAATGGTTGAAAAAATGGTGTGGAGCACAGGGGTTTGGCTTCATTGGGGACTGGGGTTCCACTTGGAGGGACACCAGCCTATACTGGCAGGATGGTCTGCATCTGTCCAGGAAGGGAACAAGTCTTTTGAGCAATCGGTTTAAATGCTTCATTGGCAAGCTTTTAAACTAGTCAAGGGGGGAGGCACTGATAAGCAACAGGAAAATCCCAGCCTCTCCCTACAAAACAGGGTACTAAATGAGAAAAAGACCGAGGTAGACAGGTCAGTGGGGGATGCTGCAAAAGAAGGTAAAGCCATCAAAAAATGGAGAGCAATGAGTACCAATTCCTGTAGTCTGAGTAACAAACTTCCTGAATTAGTGGCCTTGATGGAGGAGGAACATCTGGATATCGTGACAGTCACAGAAACATGGTACACACAAAACCATGACTGGGACATAAACATACCAGGATACACTATCTACAGGAGGGACAGGGAGGGTAAAAGAGGAGGAGATGTAGCTCTTTACATAAGGGAAGGAATCAAAGCAACAGAACAAAATGGAAAACAGGGAGGAGAAGAAGCACTGTGGGTAAATTTGGAGACTGGCAATGGCACCACAATCCGCACAGGGGTTGTATACAGACCCCCTTCCCAGGGGGAGGAAATGGACAAGGAAATGATAGAAAGAATACTTAGAATGGCAGAAAAAGGGGAGATATTGCTGATGGGTGATCTGAATATGCCAGATGTTAACTGGAATGCAGTTGCAGCAGCCACTTCAAAGAGTGGGGTTATTCTAGATGCCCTACAAGGGGCATGCCTTAGACAACTAGTATTGGAGCCCACTCGAGAGGGAGCAATCTTAGGCCTGGTTCTCTCAAATGGAGATGAAGAGAGGATCACAGATGTAGAAGTGGGTAGCCATCTGGGAACTAGCGACCATCGAACAGTATGG
Source organism: Neoceratodus forsteri (assembly GCA_016271365.2). Taxonomy (NCBI): domain Eukaryota; kingdom Metazoa; phylum Chordata; order Ceratodontiformes; family Ceratodontidae; genus Neoceratodus; species Neoceratodus forsteri. The sequence goes on along the minus strand of CM057451.1, from coordinate 1,173,764,634 downwards.
TTCACAGTAAACACAGCAATAGAGTCAAGCCATACAAAGGCAAAAGTACTGGACTTTAGGAGGGCTGACTTTGCCAAAATGGGTGAGTGCCTAAGGAATGCACTAGCAAATGGGCAGGAAGGAGGGTGGAAGAACAATGGGAATAATAAAACTGCCATCACAGAGGTAACAAGCCTTTATGTGAAGCAAATTAACAAATGAAATGATGTAAGAAACCACTATGGTTCTCAAAGGAAGTGGCAGTGAAGGTTCAAGAGAAAAAGAAAGCATTCGGGAAGTACAAGGAATCACAGAAGGAGCAGGACAGGGAACTGTATCAGTTAAAGCAAAAGGAAGCTGGGAAGGCAGTCAGAACAGCAAAGGCCCAAACTGAGGAAAAGATAGCCAACTCAGTTAAGAAGGGGGATAAAACCTTTTATAGGTACATCAGGGAGTGAAGGAAGACCAAGGGAGGGCTAGTGAGGCTTAATAAATAGGAGGGAGGGTGGGCAGAGGGTGACTGTGAAAAGGCAGAGACACTAAACAAATATGTTTGTTCAGTATATACAAAGGAAGTGGGGGAGGTACCTAAAACATACAGTAGAAACACTCTGGATACAGAAGTTGATACCAGCCCATTTACAGAAGAAAGGGTTCTGAAAGAACTCTTAAAACTGAAGGTGGACAAAGCAATGGGGCCTGATGGGATTCATCCCAGAATTCTAAAAGAACTAAGGGTAGAACTAGTGACACCACTGACTACCCTCTTTAACAAATCATGGGAGGATGGGGTGGTACCCGAGGACTGGAGAAGGGCAGATGATTCCCTTCACAAAAGTGGGAGCATGGCAGAAGCAGGAAACTACAGACCTGTTAGTTTAACTTCAGTGATAGGGAAATGATGGAATCACTTCTTGAAGGAAAGAATTGTCGAGTATCTAGAGGCCAGAGTGGCACAGGACCCCAGGCAGCATGGATTCACAGCGGAAGGTCATGCCAGACAAATCTGATAGATTTCTTTGATCTGTGACCAAAGTAGTAGATCAGGAGGGGCTATGGACATGGCCTACCTAGACTTTTAGCAAGGCATTTGACACAGTCCAACACAAAAGATTAATATACAAGTTAGCCAGCCTGGGAGTGGGTCCCAAGATGACAGCCTGGGTATAGAATTGGCTGGAGAATAGGACAAGAGTAATAGTAAATGGAATCCACTCTGAAGAAAGGGGGTTACTAGTGGGTACCGCAGGGTTCAGTATAGTACTGGTCCTCTCAATGTCTTTATAGTTTACATTGCAGAAGGACTGGAAGGAAAGGATGTCTCTTTGCAGATGACAAAGATCTGCAACAGAGTTGATGCACAAGGTGGGGTGGAAAGGATGAGAAGGGACTTGGCAAGGTTAGAGGAATGGTCAAATGTATGGCAGCTTAGATTCAATGCTAAGAAGTGTGAGGTAATGCACCTGGGAAACAAAAACCCAGGGGAAGAGTACACAATGGGGGGTGAGATACTAACAACAACAAAAATGGAAAGGGACCTGGGGGTAGCCATATCAGATGACCTAAAGGTGGGCAAGCAATGTGAGAGGGCAGCAAGGAGGGCTGGGGGGATACTGGAATGCATAGGGAGAGGTATCACCAATAGAAAACAGGAAGTTATTATCCTCTGTACAGACAGTTGGTGAGACCCCATCTGGAATACTGCATGCAGTTCTGAGACCCATCTCGCAAGGACATAGACAGGATGGAGGCTGTCCAGAGGAGGGCACCAAATGGTGCAGGGTCTGCACCGGAAGACATATGAAGAGAGACTTAAGGAGCTGAATATGTATAGCCCGAGGAAAGGAGGAGAGGGGACATGATAAAACTTTCAAGTATCTCAAGGAATCAACAAAGTCCAAGAGGGTAGCATCTTTCAAAAAGAGGTGTGCAAGAACAAGGGGACAATTTGAAGACAGAAGGAGCGGCTCAGAGGTAATTTAAGGAAGTATTTTTCACAGAGAGGGTTGTGGATGCATGGAACGCCTTCGAGGAGGTTGTGGAGTCAAAACAGTGGTGGAATTCAAGCATGGGACAGTCATAAGGCAATTCTATGGGTAGGGTAGGAAGAAGTAGGCTGCTGGTTAACTAGGATCTGCAGCTTATCCAATAGGTAGCAAATGGGCAGACTTGGTGGGCCAAGCGGTCCTTATCTGTCGTCAAAATCTATGTTTCTATGTTTCTATGACCTGGCTTTGATTCCCAGTCTGAAAGATTTTTTTCTCACTACAGTGTACGTTGGTAGCATGCACCCCTGTCTAGAAACCTTATATCCCACCATGTGGAACACTAGCACAGTGGCAGAGCACAAGTACAGAAGTTTAGTGGCCTGGGTTCAATTCCCAGTATGGATAATTGTTTCTTTTTCACTACAATTTTATTAGTAAGTATTTCTGTCTAGAAACTTGTGTACCACCATGTGGAATGATAGCGCAGTGGCAGAGCACAAGGACAGTGGTTGGGGGCTGGGTTCAGTTTCCAGTGTGGATCATTTTTTCTTTCTCACTACTATTTATGTTGTTAGCATGCATCTCTGTCTAGAAATCCTAAGTCCCAACCTGTGAAAGAACAGCACAGTAGCAGAGCACCAGGATAGTGGTTTGGTGAGACTGGGTTTGATTCCCACTGGGAGTTTTTTTTTTCACTACGGGGGTGGTGGCTGGGGTTGATTCCTAGTGGGGAACGTGTTTCTTTGTTCCCACCCCCTGCCATTATCATGCATCTGTTGTATAAGAGAAATTGTTAGATGCCACTACTGATGTTAGTGATAGGGCTTTCAGGATTTGGTGTAGGTTTTCAGACCATGGAACTGTTAGTGACCCAGGAATGAATAACATGCAAAACATAACTGTCCCGCTCCATCAAGATTAATTAATCACAAGAGGGTAGGCTCGGAGTGGGTCAGAGGTAGGTCAGCTGGGTGGCAAACTGGTTGGCAGGCAGAAAACAGAGAGTGGCGGTAAACAGTATAAAGTCAGAAGAGATGCAAGTCACAAGTGGGTACCTCGGGGATCAGTCCTGGGGCTAGTCCTCTTCAATATCTTCATTAATCAGTGACATTGCAGATGGACTGGAGGATAAGGTCTGCCTGTTTGCAGATGACATCAAGAGCTGCAACAGAGTAAATGATCCAGATGGTGAGGGCAGAATGAGAAGAGATCTGGAAAAACTGGCAAAATGGTCTGAAGAGTGGCAACTGGGGTTTAACACAAAGAAGTGCAAAATCATGCACATAGGGACGAGAAACCCTGAAGCTACATATAGGTTGGGAGGGGAGTTGCTGGCAATCACAAAGGAAGAAACAGACTTGGGCATCATCATCACTGATGACCTGAAATCATCCAAGCAGACCACTAAAGCAGTAGATAAGGCTAGAGGGATGTTGGGGTGTATTAGTAGGAGTATCACAAGTCATAAGAGGGAGGTAATAGTCCCTCTTTACAAGACACTGGTCAGGCCCTGTCTGGAGTACTGTGTTCAGTACTGGAGGCTGCACCTGCACAAGGACATTAACAAAATGGAGGCAGTCCACAGAAGGGCAACCAAAATGGTGCAGGGACTGCATCAGAAAACATATGAGGACAGATTAATGGAGTTCAATATGTATACCCTAGAGCAAAGGAGGGAGAGAGGTGTTATGCTCGAAACATTCAAACATCTTAAGGGTATTAACAAGGTGAAACAGTCTAACATGTTTCAATATAAGAAAATAGCAGGACAAGAGGACACAGCATGAAATTAAACAGGGGCTGATCAAGGGGTAATGTGAGGAAGTTCTTTTCACAGAAAGGTAGTGGATGCATGGAACGCCTACCTCAGGAAGTGGTGGATATGAATACAGTGCAGGACTTCAGACAGGCATGGATAGGCATAAGGAGAAATACAGATGAATATGAATAGATAGGCCATTGTCAGAGTAAAGGCGATGGCACATTCATAAGGTAGAAAAAAATGGGCAGACTGGATGGGTCTTGCAGTTCTTATCTATCTTCAACTTCTGTTTCTGTGCTTCTATGGAGTAGTGGAGGCTTATCAATCACAATTCATGAGATATATGTATCTGTATTGTACGGCATGTGTGTGTACACTGTTTAACATGTATATGTGCCTTTTACTATATTTATTTAGTTTTTTATTAACTAGGTAAGTGCACTAGACAATTAAATGCCTATTTTCAGGCATAGCCTGAGAGGTCACAACAAATACAAACTGTAGTCACACATTACATTATAAGTGTCACCGTAAGTACAATTACACCAAATTAAACAATATTTAAAGGAATGAATGAAGTACAAAGCAAACATCAGATTAAAATACAGACATCATATAATAATAATATTTATATAGTGCAGTTCAAAGTATCAAAGCACTTTACAATAATTGAACTAATAAATATTAAAACTATAAATGGATTAAAATTCAGCGACAATATAAATCGGATCATATTCAGGTGGTAGAGAATGCTTGGTTAAATAAAAACATCTTTGGTGCCATTTTAAAGCTCTCCACAGTCAGGCACTCATGAACCTGACAAGGTAGAGAATTCCACAAGGTGGTGGCCACAAATGCAAATGCTCGTGCCCCTGATGTCTGCAACTGAACCTGGGAATTTTTAGCAACCTCGCCGGTGGAGCAGAGTGGTTGGGAGGGCAGTAGGGGCTCAGAAGCTCTTGCAGATAATCCAGCCCCTGTGTAGTGCTTTGTAGGTCAGCAAGCCGACCTTGAAGGTGATCTACCATTGACCTGGCAGCCTGTGCAGCTCATGCAGCACAGATGTAATGTGGCTAGATTGAGGAAGCCCAGTTAGCATCCTGGCTGCTGCATTCTGCACCAACTGCAGGTGGCAGATATCAACCCCCAGTAGCCCAAGGTACAGGGCATTGTAGTAGTCCAGACAGGAGGTCACAAAGGCATGGACCAGTGTCGAAAGATTGTCGGGCAGAACTAGGTGTTTTATCTGAGCGATATTCCTCAGATAATAAAATGAGGAGTTGACAATGAATGACACCTGAGATTTCAGGGTCAGCCCCTTGTCAAGAACTGGAGGCAGTATAGTGCAGTGGTTTAAGGCTCTGAGCCGCAAATCTGGAGACCTGGGTTTGAATCCCACAGCCCCCACTTACATACGGTGTGACCCTGAGCAAGTCACTTAACTTTCCTGTGCTCCCAGGTTGCACCTGTAAACAAGCTTTCAGTTTAGTGTGTCTCACCTGGTTAAACAACTTGGAAAAAGAATAACGCCCAGATTCTGCACCTGTTGAGAGATCCTCAGCTGGTGACCCCTGAGTATAAGTCCAGAAGCCTGCCCTGCCGAAGACCCCTCGATTTGACGACCCAGGTCCACAAACAAAACCTCAGTCTTGTCAGGATTCAGCTTCAACCAGTTGGCACGCATCCAGTCCTGGATCTCAGATAGGTAGTTTTTGAATACTGAGACCGCTACATCCTGTTCAGGTGCAAAGGACATGTACAGCTGAGTGTCATCTGCATAACAATGAAAACTCAGATCGTGCCACCTTTCAGTGTCCCCAGTGGCAACATGTACACCACGAACAACATGGGTAACGGCACAGAGCCCTGCGGGACCCCACATGGCAGAGAGATTACGTCAGAGGAATAAATCCCAGACACTACTCTCTGAAACCTGCCAGTGGAGAAAGAGTGGAACCATCTGAGGACTGTACCTGACAGTCCACAGATCAACCACAGGTGCAATGGAGAAGAAGCAAGGTACACATCAAAACCCTGGTGCTAATCAGTGCGCTGGTACTTTGATACTTTGATTAAAATTGCAATGAATGCTGGTGGTCTCCTGAGCAAAGCATTGTAGGTAGCACTATGCAAATCCCCCTGAGGGTGCTAACACCATGTTTTTTTTTTATTATTATTCCGTTTGGGTTCCTGGACCCATCTGGCCCTTGGCCCCCCTCTAGCTTTCTGCCGCACCCTGACCTTATCCCCTCGCCTTCTCCCAAGACTTACCCCCATGGCTTGCTAACCAATGGTGGGGCCTCATATTTATTTATTTATTAAAAGAGACTTACTAGGAAATACATACTGAGCTTTAAAACTTATTTGCAAATGTGTCCTGGGGAAAACGGGGGTGGGGTGGGAATAAATACATACCCTAGTATAAGCAAAGCGCAGCAATCTGATAAGCAAAAGGCACGGCTATGTACAGTATATACAGCAATGTACATGGCAAATTGCTAAACAAGAAAGACAGGAAAGGAGGAGAAAAAAGGAGGTAGGTAGGGGGAGAGGATGAAAGAGAGTGTGAATAAATTTGAGGTAGTAGTGAAGGGAGGGGGAGGTAGGGAGAAAAATGGTTGAAGGGAGGAAGGAAGTGGAAGGAGGGGGAGGGAAAAGGAGGGAAAAAAGGGAAGAGGAAGAGTGTGGAGGTTGAAACATTTAGTAGTAGTAGCGTAGGAGCTTGGATCTAGGTCCCTTGGAAGTAATTTTCCAGTCATCAGAGAGTGCGGAGGGTGGTGGGTCAGTGGGCACAGCAGGGTCATCTCTGTATGCAGCCGAGGGTTTTTCTGTCCAGTTTCTATCTGCCCCGGGAATGTCTCGTTCTGGGTAGCAGGTCATGTGTGCATATGCACACACTTGATGATGCCAGAAACATCCTTCCCTTTCTTGCACTCTCCCCTGCACCTCCCTGTGGTCACACAAGGTGTGGTGTAGCAGCAGGAGCCTGGCACCCTCCCTCCTTGAAGAAAGGAGCATCTGCTGGAACACTCGATTCTCCTCCTCACAGCCGGTCCCTAATGACCAAGGCTCATTTCTTTCTTTTTGTTTTTCATAGAGGTTTTTATCCTCCAGATCCCTGGCAGGTGGCTTTGGCCCTCCTAACAGAGGAACTCTCTCTCTGGTCCCACTACTTCCACACTTGCTGATCCCCAGTACTTCCCCCATGGATTGCCCCCATGGTGGGGCCAGGAAGGAGGTTTCAGTTTGTCCTCTCTCCCAGAGACCCAATCCAGAATCCAGGGATAGCCTCCCAGGAGTGGCAGACCATCATCAAGCCTGCCAGGCTCGTTCCCCTTCCCCACCGATGTAGGACATCAGATCGAGCCTCCCAACCCATACTGCCCTGCAGCCACTCCCAGAGGGCAGTCAATGAGCAGGATGAGAAGTCTCCCTTCCCCTGAGAGAGGAGAGCAATCCTCCAGCCACTCGATCCTTTCTCCCCCCGGCAGCCCGGGCTCATTCCTGAACCTGGGTCGCCGGCATGGCGCGAGGTGTAGTGACCAGCGCCTCGACCTCCAGTGCCACTGGGCCGGCTCTCACCAAGGCTAATTTCTGAACCCAGGTCCCGTACATTGGGAGTGATAGTGCTACCACTGCACTGACATGCTAGCCCCACCGTAGTTCTAGTCAGCACTGCAGGTGCTAACACTGTAGTGCTGTAAAATTGTGCCATGTTTGTCAAAGTCAGAGGCCAATTTTGTGCCAAAGGGGTTGAAGCAGCAAGGTCAAGTGACTTGCTCAAGGTCACCTAGTAATTACTGTGGTGAGGCACAGAGTTTTGATGACCTGCTGGTTCACTGTTCTCGCGGCAGCTAGATTAGGTATTGTCTAATTTGCCATGCTGGGATGGGGATGCTCCCCTTTTCTCCTTATTATCCTTCACGACTTCATAGCCCATATTGTCAGTTGCAGTTAATTACTGAACACTACCGTTTAGCAAGGAGCACAAGGCACTGGCAAACCGATTATCTCTGAAATAACACACACCAAGTTCTGAGCGATACTTATATTCCTGTGGGTGCTGTCCAGCAGTTTGTGCTGAACCTGATCCCCTGAAGAGTTATTGCATATTATAAAAAGGTATGTCGATGGGGGGGGGCCACGTTTGGCCCCAGTTACATCAATTTGTATCTGGGATTGTGGGAGAGGGATGTAGTGTTGCCCGCATGAGCCAACCCTTTCTTTGACAGGGTGGCCAGTGGAGGCACTTTATTGATGACATCTTATTCATATGGACAGGCAGTGAACAAGAATTAAGGAGTTTGTTCAGTATCTGGAGCAGTCAAACCAGAATCTTTGGTTCAAGGTGCAGTGTAGCATGAACAGTGTGAACTTTATGGACCTACAGATTTCTAGGGACAACATTGGGATGTTACAGACTGACTTGTGTCACAAGCCCACAGATTGCAATGCACTTTTGATGACATCTAGTTGTCATCCTAGACATCTCATCCATAACATACCCGGCACACAGTTCCTCAGAATTAAGCACAGTTGTTTATCAGAAGGTTCCTTTGAGAGCAGATCTGAAGAAATGCAAGATAGATTTCTCTCTAGAGGTTATAGCTGGGAGTGTGTGAGATTTGCAAGACAGAAGGCTGGACAATGAAACAGGAATGAGCTACTACAATATCAAAACCAGAGGGAACAGGTAGGACAAGATGAAACCATCAATTTCATCTGTACTTACACCAAGAAATCATACCTGGTTAAGGATATTTTGCTAAAACACTGGACAATTTTACAAACTGAACCTCTGTTGACACAGATTACAGCCCAGCCACCAAGAATAGTTTATAGAAGAGGACCTAACTTGCAAGATGTATTAGTACACAGTTTACAGTCAGTGCGGAAACGAGAGAACCTTATGTTGCCCCCCCCCCCAAAAAAGGGACATTTAAATGTGGGAGATACACACACTGAGAGATGATTACTAGAACTGACCGCTTTACCTCTGTAAATGCAAATAAAAACTACCGGTAGAACAGTTTATTAATTGTTCAGCTACAGGGGTGATCTATTGGCCACCTGTAGTTGCATAGCCTTTTATGTGGGTAAGACTGGCAGGGCCCTCAAACCAGAGTGGGTGAACACAGAGGAGCAATCAGACATTGCGAAATGAAAAATGCTTTAGCTAATTCTCACTCTTTCTTAACTCCCTACCCAGCAGTTGTACGGGTAAGATGCTTCTCTATGCTGATGATGCTGTTCTCACGCTCCCACAATGACCCCATGCTGCTACAGAACTCCTCCAACTAGTCTTTGACTCTGCAGCTACCTGGTTCACTGAGCACCGACTTGTTATCAACCTTAAGAAAACAAAACGATGCTCTTCTCTCACCCCAAAATAAGTACAGCAAGTTTCCTTAGCTGTCCACTCCACACCCAATCTCGCCATTGACCAGGTGCAGTCCTATAAATATCTTGGTATAACCTTTGACCCTGCACTTTCATTCCATGGACATATATCTGCCCTAAATTCTGTCGCCAACTCACGGTTAGGCATTCTTTATCGGCACAAGAAATGCCTCCTTCTGATGCCCTCCGCCTGGCTGTCACCTCCTCTGTCATGTCTCTCATTGACTATGGCCTTCCAGTCTGTGGCTCAGCAGATCAGACTGCCCTCAACAAGGTTCGCCTCACAGTTAATAAGACCTGCAGACTTATCACTGGTGTTCCCAGACTCACTCACACATGTGAGCTGTACACCCTGGCTACCCCACTCAACCTGGAAGAGCGACTCATGATCAGACATGCCAGCTCACCCTTAAAGCCTTGTGTGGCCTATCCCCATAGGCCTATCCAACCCATCTGCATTGCACCGACTCTGATCACGCGCAGCCTGTCAAGAGCTACCCTAGTTATTCCGAGCCAGGACCTCTAAGGTCAGAGGGCATTCCCTGCCGTGCGCCCCACTGGTATAACTCCTCCCTGCCAGTGTCTCAAACGCACTACCCTTAGCTTGCTTTAAGCCCAGGCTCAGAAACTTCCTGCTTAGCTCGCAATGCAACTGCCACAGCCTAGTGTAAAAAAAGGACCAGACATGACAACGGAATCCTTCTGGATTTACCATCTGAAAGCATTGAAAAACAAGACTTAATAGCCACTGTCTAAAATATGAAATGACACATTTGATGAGTGGTTAAGCTACTTTTAGAACATTGCACGCCTCAGTCAGCTTAGTAATATAAACTTACTAATATGATATACGTAACAGTGTTTAAAAACTTTTTCCCCCAGTTATCCATGAGTGGTGTTTAATAGATCATATGCATAAGTATTTTAATATATTTTATGTGTGTATATTAGCCACCAGCTATTTAACAATTCATTTATGAGATATTATACTACATACACTTTTTGATACAGATGACTAAATGTTTTAAGTATGGTTTAAAAGGTTAAATAATGAGCTGATGGTATCTTCATTCACACCACTATATATGTGGTTTGTGAACTAATTTACAATGAATACCAATTTGGGCTCTGAGCATATTTTTGACCCTGGTGACCTTCCAGATTAATATTTTGAGTAGGTGACCATATTACTGTATATGGTATGCTGTTTGGTCAGAATTATTGTGGTAAATTTCACATGGAAAATAACAAGTTGGGTTAAACAAAAAATAGATGTTTTCATATGCAGGATGCAAACTACACCTTAGCATATTTTTATGACTCATTAACTCCACATTAAACTCCATAGGAGTGTTCATCAGATTTACAAAGCGCCTTTCATTATGCTCATATATGTATATATGTGACCAAAAGTGCAAGATAGGAATTTTTTAGCAGTGGGCATACTTTGACCTTGGTGACCTCCCATATGAATTATGGTAATGTGGCATAAGTGTATACAGACATGATAGATTATTTTTACTACAGTGGTGTCTTATACATATGCATTATAAGATTGTTTCAGAGATTAGCTTTTGGTGGGAACATCGTATAAATTTATTTTATTTATTTATTTACTGATTTGGGAAAGACCTTTGAGTGCGAGCTCTTTTACAAAGGTTCCACGTCATAGATTGCAAAACAAATAACAATAGGAGAAAGCAAAGGTACATTACAATGAACGATACAGCTTGGATTCAGAATTACAGAATAACTCAAAACATAGGTACAAGTTAAAATAACAAGAAAAACACTTTATGAGGGTGGGGAGGGAATAGCAAGCCACAGAGTGCCTTGTCAGTAGTTCAGAGGGACGGGGATAGCTGGCAGTGGGTAAAGAAAGGATGTACGAGAGAGAGGTATGTACTGCGGTGGAGGTGAAGGATGGGGGAAGAAGGGCAATAAGGTATAGGGAGAAATGGTGGGGTGAAGGGAGGCTGAGTGGAGAAGATGTGCTAAAGTAAATGGTGGGGTGTGAGAGGGCATGGTCAGGCAGCCTGAATTAGTAGTGACTGTTAGGGAAACTCACGGGACTGTGAGTTGGGGGAAGGGAGGTTGGGGTGGCGGGTGCCGAAGGAGCATGATGCAGACTGATTGCTGAGGCAAGTCATGAGAAGGGACAGAGGGAAGGGGTACCTGAGGCCTGCCTAGTGCTTGCTGGGGGGGCAGAGAGAGCAAGTGTGGCTGGACTCTGGGGCAGGTGCATTTAGAGAGTGTTATTAGGTGCTGTTTGAGGTCAGTTTTGAATTGGGCCAGACAATTGGTGGCCAAGAGGTGCCCAGGGAGTTAATTTATCCACGGGGGGGGGGGACTGGTAGGCAAATGCACATTGCCCAAATGAGGTGCGACGAAAGGGGATAGCCAAGGCCCCTCTAGTCCTCCCTCTGGTCACCTGTAACGAGTTGGCCACCTTGATCAAATTGCCTACACAAGATGGTGTTTTACCCAATAGAGCCTTCTTCCCTAGGATGCAAGTCTGGAATTTGACCTGTTTCTTAATGACAGCCAATCTGCTGTGTTCAGTACAGAGTACAGGTGTGAGTGCCACGCCAGCATCCAGGGTGAGTCTGCAGGCTTTGTTGAGCTCAGTCTGAACCCTCTTGAGCGCTGTATCCATTGCCGCCCATAGACCACTAGTGCATAGTCAATAGTAGATATAATTGAACTGTTGACTGAAAGGCAGAGGCCCCAGAGAGGTGTTGCCTGTGCCTGTACAGGACTCCAATCTTGGTATTGACTTGACCACAGAGTCAATATGGTAAGAATGTGAGGGTATCATCTATTATGACCCCCAGATACTTGAACAAGTGAACTTGTTCCAGCGGCTCACTGCATGAGTTGGAGATGATGAGGGGGTGGTGCTTATTTTTGTTGTGGGAGCTGGATATAAGCATGGCCTTGGTCTTCTTGTAGTTTAGTAGCAACTTATGACTACAGAACTAGTCCTCGAGTTTGGAGAAGGAGTTCTGCAGCTCAGATTGTTGGGCAGCCTGAGACGTGCTGCTGCTCAGGAGCACAGCATCATCTGTAAACAGTACGAGTTTAGTGTCGCATGCTGTGGGAAGGTCATTTAAGGAGAGGCTGAAGAGTAGGGGCCCTAGTATTGATCCCTGGGGTACCACTAATGATACCTCTCTTGCACTGGATACTGTTTGCCCATTTTGACACATTGATTTCTCTGTAACAGGTAGTCTTGGAACCAGCAAAGGGCATTGGGCACCACACCCTTGTTTTGTAGTTGGGTCAGTAACAGGGGGTGGTTGACTGTATCGAAGGCTTTGGTGAGGTCAATAAAGACAGACCCCACCAGTTTGCCTTCATCCAGGGCCTTATGTGCATAGTTCATGTAGTCCAGCAGGGCAGTGGTGGTACTGTGATTTTGTCTGACATCATGCTGGTTTGGGCATAGTAGATTATACTTATTGAGGTAGTCAATGAGTTGACCCACCTCAATCTTTTCCAGTGCCTTGGACAGAGGGGGGGAGGATTGAAATGAGTCTGTAGTTGGCTACCAGAGACTACAGGGTTTATTACTTGTGATTTTTATTTTTCATTTTGCAATTTTAGCGATTTTTGTTGATGTTACATGCATTGTTTAAAGTATATTGGTGTTCTGCTATTTACAAATTAAGTTATGCAACAATTATTGTCGCTTTTGGTATATGTGGGGGTATATAGTCACATGACTGCACCCAGCTATGGGTGCCTATAAATATTTTGAATCCCGATATGGCTGGCCTCCCTGAGGAAGCGCGCAGGTGCGAAACTGGTCAGGGCCACGGGGGAGTGTATCTCACTAGTTGTGGAAGTGTTTTGTGCCTTTTGGATTTAGTGCAACATGCAGTAAATAAATGCAAGATATTTGTTTGAAAAATCTTTTGGTGGTCGGTGCTCTTTTCTTCTGAGGATTTCTACATTATTTTAAATGCAGCATGACCTTCAGCCTTCTCAGCATGGTATATTGTAAAATACGCACTAAAATACAAACCTGATTGGCAAGGACTGATCACATGATCGTACATAGATTTCAGATCCACACATGGTCACATTGTAAATCTCCAGCCAGCCCAGTGGTGCTGAGGGTTGAGGCACTGGACACCATATCTCCTGCTATGCCGTCGAGCTGGGGTTCAGGAACGGATTTGGGTGTGGGGGTTGGCAGGGGAGGGAGAGGATTGAGTGTCTGTAGGACTGCTCTCCTCTCCTCTCCTGGGGAGGGTATCAGGGCTTGCTTGGCACCTTAGTGAACTCTGATGGAGATTGGGGGCACTACAGGTGCTGACGCTGTACAGGGGTAGAGTGGCATGGATGTCAGCAGCATGCCTGCACAGACATCATTGCATGCCTGTGCTCCAGAGGGGAAACTTATGCCAGAAAACTCTGGCCTTGGGATAGGCAACGGCTGCCTCTGGTGCCCCGCTGCCGCACACCCAATACCGGGCTAGTCTCTCTGGCTCTCCCTACCCTCTGCCTTGCTTTGGATTGATGCACTGGATTCTAGATATAGCACCAGGAGTGGAAGATGGCCGTGCCTCGGGGGGCTCAGAGTTGGGGGGTCGGTCTGAGGTAGGTGGGAGGGTCTGTCCCCGATTTCCCAAGGGTGTGCTTTAGGTGGGTGACAGAGTTGTGGTGGTGAGTGGGGTTAGTCTGAAAAAGTTCCCAGGTTGCCAGAGAAAAGAGAGTTCACAAAAAAAATATTGTGAATCTCCTTTTTATTGCAGTTAATCTTTTTTATTGTGATTAAACATACAAATACACTACATTCTCCAATATACACTTACATAAATTCTTAATGGGAGAAGGAAAAAAGATGTTGTCTGAAGTATTATACAGTGATATTAAAGGGGAAAACAAATGTTGAGAAAACAATATGTAGCAGTACAATCAGTATGATAGAGAGAAAATATGGCAATTTATGGTTCAAGGGGTAAAAGGAGTAGATACAAACAAGAAATATGAGCAGTCGTGATTGTACTTCTAGTATGCTGTAATTTAATACAAGTATGTGTAAGATTGTATAAAGGAAGAACATAAAAAATAGAAAAATATCTAAGAAAGTGAACAAGAATAAAGAGGTAAAGGGAAGAAGAAAAGGAGATAAAAAGAAAGCGGAGATGAAAAGGAATGAAAGAGTTAGAAGCAAGATTCCAATGTGAAGATATAACAACCCATGGATTAAGTGATGCTATGTGTAGACGTGTTTAAATATTTAAAACAGTCCTGCCAGCATTCATTATATAAATTAAGTCGGTCAGAGGCTAAGTGTGACATACGATCAAGGATGGCGTATTGAGATAGTTGTTTGAGAATATCCGGGAGGGTGGGAATGATGTTGGATCTCCAATGCATTAGTATTAGGCGTTTAACTTGAAGAAATAGTAGGGATAACCACCTATTCTGAGAATGGGATATTTTGTATGAATCAGCATTGAACATACCAAGTATGCAATGTTTGGGATCTAATGCAAAGGATAGACCAATCACTTTCATTGCAAAGAAATTAATATGATGCCAAAGATTATGTATGGGAGGACAATGCCATAAAATATGTAGCAAATTGCCATTGGGGGAGTTACAGTGCCAACATTTATTGTTGTTCATTAAGCCAATTTTTTGCAAAATCTCAGGAGTTCTGTACCATAGATGTAGAATTTGATTTGAAAGGAGTGAACCACTTATTATCCTTGAAAGATTTATGGCAGGACAGCCAGCAGTTATGCCATTGTGAATTGGTTATGTTATAATTTAAAAGGGTACTCCATTTATTTTTTGCAATGATAGATTGATCTGGAATTGTATTTCTGATATGTTTGTAAATTATACTATTTAATTTGGAGTTTGTTTTGATCCATTTAGAAATAAAAGTATCATATATAGATTGATGAGGAATAGTAGGAAGTTAAAGGTTCCATGCCGTGCGTAACTGTAAATATTTCCAGAAATCGTGCTGGGGAAGATTCCATTGTTTGTGCAGGTCAGAAAAGGATTTTAATTTGAGAGTCTGAGGTATAAGTATATCTTCCAAGAAAAAATGCCAGTTTTTCCAATTACAACAAAAAATTGGATGATTATCAAGAGTGATGTTGCGGTTCCTCCAAACAAGGGCATATATGAGAAGGTTGGGTTGGATTTAATGTTTATGAATTATTTTCTAGTAGTATATGGATGATGCTATAATAGGTGAGATTTTAAATTGGGGGGAGAGGGTTATAAATGAAGGAAGTGGTACATTGCCCGACATAGAGATGTTTCCATATTGACCCACAACCGTGATTTATTGCTGGGTTTATTAAACCATTTGATAGTTTGGGCAGTGTGGAAGGCCCAAAATATGCTTGGAACCAGGGAGCCTGAAGCCCTTTGGACCAGTGGAATTTGCCTTCCATAAAATTCTATAAAATCTGGGAATTTTGCCTTCCCATAAAAATTGCCAATTATATCATCAATTCTGACAAAACAAAAGTAGAGAGGGTTAATGAGATATTAGAAAATAGATACAGTATTTTGGGAGCTATTGACATCTTGATAGCAGAGATTTTCCCATTAAAAGAGAGGTTGAGCAGTTTCCATCTGTTGAGAGTGTTTTAATATTTGCAAATAACAGGAAAGATTGGCATCCCATATCTTGTCTAATTTAGAGGTGATCTGTATTCCAAGATAAGAGGTACCTTGAGGGGCCCAACAAAACCTAATATTGTATTCATAGAAGGGTTACAAAAATTGTTCAATGGCATTGTTTCTGATTTGTTTAGATTCAGAGTGAGCCCAGGAAGTGAAGTAAAGTTAGTAATTTAATTAAGGGTGGTCCTGAAATTTCAAGATTTTCAGTAGAATGAGGAGATCATCAATGTAGGATAGTGCAGTACAGTGGGAATTACCGATAGGGATACCTTGGATCATGGAGGATTGACGAAGAGCAGCTGATAGGGTTCCATAGCTAGAATAAAAGAGTGGGATAAGGGCACCCTTGCCTGGTACCTCTTGCCAGATGAAAGATGAGGACAGAGTAGAGTTAGTAAGAACCGGCAGAAGGGAGGGTTTATAATAATTGAATCCATGTACAAAATTTATTAGTGACACCAAAGTGGGAGAGAACAATACAAATAAGTCCAGTTGAGAGAATCAAATGCCTTTTCAAAGTCGATGGCTATAGCTGCGGCAGGTGATTTAAGAGATTTAGCTTTGTAGATTAAATTAAATAATGAGTGGAGATGATCAGAACCAGTTCTATTTTTGATAAATCCAGCTTGGGAAGTGTGGACAAGTTTCAAAATTATTGATTCTAAACGAGTATTTAATATTTTGGCAAAAATGTTCCCGTCTGTGCTAAGTAATGATATCAGTCTGTAACTGGACGGGAGAGAAGGGTCTTTATCTTTTTTTGGTAGGACAGTTATAATGGCTTCTGTCATAGAATAGGGAAGTTTACCTTGTGAAGATGCCTTTCTGAAGACCTTAAACAGTAAGGGGCATAAGATGTCAGCTAGGGGTTTATAAAAGTCTATGGAAAAAACATTACTCCCAGGAGCTTTACCAGATTTAAGGGAATTTAGTGCAGCTTGTATCTCTTTTAAGGAAAAGGGTTCATCTAGCAAAGCCATATCTTGTTGGGAGAGGTGTGGTAACTGTAAATTGTCCAGAAATTGTTGTATATATTCAGGCTGCGTGAAGTGGGGTGAGAGTATAATTTTTGGTAGATGGATTTCATAATATGGTAAATTGAGGATTATCTGTATGGATTGTGCCTAAGGATCTTTCAAACCGACAGTATGTCTCTATCTGTTGATTCTTGAGTTGATAAGCAAGCAGCTTCCCGCATTTACCCCTTGTTCCCAATAACGGTGTTTAAGTCCAAGGAGGGCGAGTTCAGCTTTCCTGGATATTAATTTGTTGATTTTAATTCTAAATTGAAGAATTTCAAGCTGAAGTTGTGAGTTATTATCTGGATTTTTTGTTTTATAATATTGGGTTTCTTTTTCTTTAAGAGATTTCTCTAAATCGGCCAATTGCTCTTCCCTTAGCTTTTTCTTGTGTGCTGCATAGCTTATAATTTTCCCTCTAATTGTTGCTTTAAGTGCTTCCCAGATGGTACCTTGAGATACATCAGTAGTGTTGTTAAAGGAAAGAAATTCTTGGATTTTGGATCTAATCCAAGGTAAGAAATTGGGGTCTTTCAATAAGAGTGGGTCTAGATGCCAGGAGGGGGAGTTAGATGGGGGTGGGCCCAAAATAAAAGATGCAATTTTATAGGAGAATGGTCTGATATAGTAATCGGAAGGATAGTTGTGTCAATTATTTTTTCAGTGATGATTCTGCTATAAGATTTATGAAGCAGTGAGTAAAAAGTATAGTTGTGCTGTCTAGGATGATGTAGTCTCCAAATGTTGGTGAGACCGAAGTCTTACATTAGCACTGAGAGTGCAGAAATACTTCTGGGGTGGGAATCACGCGAAGAGTCACTTCTGTCTAAATGTGCTTCCAAAGCTAAATTAAAATCCCCACCTACAAGTATAGGAGAATTGTTAACGTTACTGTTCATAATTTGTTAGGCCATATTATGAAAGAATTCAGGTGAATCAGAGTTAGGGGCATAAATGTTGACTAACATAAGGGGGCCTGCAGGGGTATTTAAGTGGGCTATAATCCATCTGCCATCTGAATCGGAGATGGATTTGATATGGGTCCAGTTAAGGGATTTATGTAATAGAATAGCAACCCCACGTGTTTTAGAAGAAGAGGAGGACGTATAGTTGATCGACTAATCCTTCTGAATCTGTCGACATCCTCTGTTAAAGTTTTATTTCTGTAAGAAAGCAATATGAGTTTTATGCTTTTGAGGTAAGAAAGTATTTGCTTTCATTTACAAGGTGAGTTGAGTCCCTTAACATTCCATGAATGTAGAATTAGATCACTCATGTTAATGGGGAGATGAGTATGAAAACACAAATAGGAAGTAAGGGACTACTGAAAGGGAGATAGAGGATGTTACAGACTCTGAAGGAGAGGGCTAGCACAGTCAAATGCATGCAGGATATTTAGTTTTGTGGAAATACTTAAATCCTGGGTGAATGTTTCCATTGGGTCTCAGAAGGAAGGGAGGTAGTAAAAAGAATATAGAAAACATATATATAGTTACTAAACAAAACCTATGCATGTTATACTAACACACTATGAAGTCTTTAGGTAATATAGCAAGATACTGTATGAGTTGGTGAAATCGCCAAGACTCTCTTGCTATACTACAGAGCATGTAAATAATAAATAAATCTTGGGAGAAAATTATCTTAAACCCAAGATACAAACTGTGAACAATTATTTCTATCAAGTTATAACTTGACTAGAACTAAAGTGCACGTAATAATTTCCTAGGGGGAAACCATGAACATCTTACCATATATGAAAAGGGGATTACAGAAAGTATATGCAATCCCAGACATAATAATACATCTTGAACCTAAGTTAGACTGGAAAAAAGATCTGAACTGAAACACTATTACGGCAATACAAACAGTATGCCATCATGGTTGGCTAAGTCCTAAAATTATAAGAGCAGCTGTACTTGTGCCATCTACTATGTACTTACTCACATAATCATAATGCTTAGACACGGAAGCATGTTTATGTAGGAGGGGTGTCAGGTAAAATGAGCGAGTAGGGTTCAAATAGTATAAGGATTTATGGGGTGTAGAGGCATTACAAGATCCATATTGTATGGGGAGGGGTATCTAGTGAGAGTCTTGTATTGAACAGAAATACGTAGTGATTCTGGCAATATGACATTTATGAGTTGAGGGGTTCATTCTTCGAGGTACTGCATATTATTGATAAGTACTAGGTATTTAATAGTAGCACAGACCCAAAAATCACCCCTAGGGAAGGAGTTGCTTTAACATAGTGAAATTTCAAGACCTGGAGAGGGTCGCGAGAGCTCAGCTATAAGATTACAACACAGGCTTAAAAAGTCATATCATAGGGGCTTCGAGTCAGACTGTGCTATCTATTATTGATTACAGCAAACTGAGTAAAATAATAAAGATGACACACCTCGAAAATAGCCTGCAACACCTAATTGTAGGGTAAAACTGAAGACTAAGTGATAGATAAATAAAACAGTACAAGAAGTTGGTATACTGTGGTTAAAAAAAGGGATTTAAAAGTTAGGTAAAGGTGGGTTGGAGTAGGAAGGAGACTAGAAAAATATTAAAGTGTTAAATGTTAGTCTGGGATGTAGTAGTGGACTAAGGGAATAACTAGTTGAGGACCTCATTAATATAAGCCCAAGATAGTGTAAATTTATAATGTTTATATATGGTAACAAATGTGTGGGAGATGTTGAATCACAAATTAGTTAAACAGGCAACCTCCTTAATGGTTATGTGAGAAGGACATACTGATAAAAAGATGGTAGACACCTCTAAATGAATATAGAAAATCATTGAGCATATATGAATTAGTCTAACATTATATAAGAACTGTCCCTTTAAAAGAAGAACATAGCCCAACATTAGGGATACTCAAAACTGACATTATGAGTAATATATGCAGAAATAACTGGATGTATGATGTAGCAGACATTACACTGAGATAGAAAACTCCAAGACTGTCACAATGAGATGCCTAAATAATATGACATGCTATTAAACCAAAAGCCTGTAACCGCGATGTACAGCTTATCGCTTTCCAAACCAGCTGGGTGCGATAGTATGCACACACGAGAAATGCGATGCATGGTTGCAGGACAGAAAAATTTCTGATAGTGATCAGAGAGCCGAGGTTAATTAGACACTAACCTCGAGAGGTACTAATATATACACATGCCCAGGCATCATTTATAGGTTGATTTGTTTTTGAGCTTCCACTTCCGTTTCTTTTTAGGAGGCTCTGCCAATTTGAAAGGGGAGCTGGTCACCAATTCTGCCAAAGAGGAATCGGGAGACCTGCTGCCCTGTAAAGCATCTCCAAGGTCATTGCCAACAGGATCCACCGCTGATTCCGGGAGGTCTTCCTGAGACGAGTTTAAGCCCTCTTGTAGTAAAGAAAACTTACTGGAGAGGGTTAGGGGTGTAGTGAAGCCAACATGTCGCTCGTGCTGAGAGGTAGGCCTAGAAGGAGTAGCATCTGCACAACAGGCATGTTTAGAAGAAGGTGGGTCCAAGTTCTTTTCGTCTAGCAAGCAGGCTGAGATTCGGACAGGAGGTGCTGCATCAGCCTGGAGAGATACGGGTTTCTCAGTACGTTCATGATTTGAAGCCATAATGTGGGTGTGCCAGTCTGATTGGGAAGTTGCAGAGGCAGTGGGAGAAGGGGTCAAATCAGTATTTCCAAACGGAGCAGTTGGAGGCTGGGACTCACCAAGAAATGCAGCCAAGGCTTCAGGAGTGTTAAAATCTTTGGTTGAGTCACCCAGAAAGAGGCTCATGACCGCAGGATAGCGCAGAGCAAATTTGATCCTCGTTGGTGTAGGTAGTTTTAATAGGATTGAAAGCTCATGCTTATTAGAGAGTTCCTTAGAGAAGTCTCTAAAACTAGAAATTCTATGATCTTGCCAAGTAAGTGCTCACACTTGTTTTGCTCTGTTGATAATCAGTTCAGTGTGGGCATAGTTTAAGAATCTTGCAATGATAGGCCTAGGTTTCTGATCTGGACCAGGCCTCCGGCTTAAAGTACAGTGTGATCTCTCAATAGTAAGATCTTGACCAGGTGAGAGATTGAGCAGGGCTGGCAGCACATGTAATAGAAACGCACTAGTGTCTCCGAGTTCTGCACCTTCAGGAAACCCCAAAAATCTCAGGTTATTGTGTCTGTTTCTGTTTTCAATGTCATCGATTTTATCTTGTAGGCTTCTGAAAGCTCTGTCTTGCTCTCTGATGGTGGCTTGCAGGATGTTAATAGAACTTTCATTTTGAGCAACTTTAACTCCAGCATCATTGATTTTTTGGTCTGACACTTGCATGTTAGTGATGTTTTGTTGAGATGTTATTTTTATGTCAGCATTTCACAGATGAGCTGTTGAAACATAGTTTCCACTCTGCTGAGGGAGCTGTTTGGCAAGAGTTGCTCAGCCATTGTAGTAGGCCTTCCAAGAGAAGCAGTATAAATGCGGAAAAATGATAGCTATAGAGTTATGATATAGAGAAAATAATTTACCAGAGTCAAGCTATGATGTTAGTAAAATTATATTTCACTTGCTGGTAAACGCTGACATTCTGGGATCAGGAGGATGGACGATGATAAACGGGAGTCCCAGAGAGAGGCAGAATTAATCAGCCATCTTCAGCACAGCCAGGCCATGCCTCTGAATCTCCTTTTTATAGTTAAAGCCTTTTGCCACGGTTTGGTCCTTCCAGAACTCAGTTTGCACCGTGAAACCAGGACTCAACGACCCCTCAGACACCTGAACAGTCAACTCGATATGCTGCCACCACCCAGCTTGAATCTCACTTGGGGTATCTTCCAGTCAGAATAATACCACCGCCACTGTTCATGCAGCACAGTGACCTTTCTCAAAGGACAAATTACCCCCTTTGTCATGTCTGGGAGTACTCTTTCACCTACTCTGCTAGGTGCAGGTATGCTTTGGACAGTTTAGTAGCCAATCTCTTCAGAAACAGATCCTGTACTTGTCAATTACCCCAGGTTATTTATATTTTAAGAACACAGTCACAGAGAGCATGAAGTATAGTAAAATGGTATTTAATACTCCACAATATTTACTTATGGTACCAGGGTATGCTAACTAAGGACTATGGGGAATACAGTACTGTACACTACAGAAATGGAAAATAAAACATTTGAACAGATAAAATGCACAGAGGCTAACACTTAAGAAATAATGACAGAGAAGTCGGTCATTTCCAAGGCATTAACGATCAGCTGAGGGGATGGGTTGCTTGAGGTTGCCTCTTGGACCATCTCCCTCCAGTTGGTCATTAATTGATTTTTATTTAATTAAAAATTTTTTGGTAACAGGGAAAGACACACTGAGCTGGAGCTCGTTTCCAGGTGAGACCTGAGGAGTGTGGGAGGTGGGAGGGGGGGAGGTGGAGAAAATACAATAAGAAAACATAGGAGATTGTACAGCACAGGTACAATAAAACACATGGTGATTATACAAACGATATACATTAAGGTACAAGAATAGTGCAGGTATATGCTATGGGCTGGATATTCAAACTGTGCTATTCTGTAGGCGCAAGCCCTTTGCCTGGCACAAAATAGTTGGTGTGAGAGTGGCAGGGCGATATTCAACGGAGTTATGCTATTGAGCAACCTTTGAATATCACCCCCGCCACAGCCACTGTGCAAGGTGCAGTGGAACTTGCGCCACCGCAAGTGGTCAGAGGAGCATTCAAGTTGCGGTGGCGCTAGTACCTTTGCGCCATGCGCAAATTTCCCATATTCAAAAGGTGACATGCAAATGGGGCCATAATTCATGCAAGGCGCGGGGGGGGGCCATTTGTATCTATTTATGGCCCTATTTGCATGCCATTAACATGCAGGTGCGCCGATCCCCGAGGACTTGCGCCTGGTGCCCTGCCAGGCAGCAGCAGTCGGGGATGGACACCCCCTGCAGACCGATCGCGGGCATAAGTGTAAAAATCCCCTCCCCCGACTGGCCCGATCTCGGGCATGGGTTACATAAAGCCCCACCAGCCGATCGTGGAAAGTGTAAATTCAAACCCCTCCACCAGCTCAATAGCAGGCAAAAGTGTAATTTAAACCTCACACCAGCCTCAATCTGAGAAGAGGTAAATTCAAACACCTCCACCAGCCCGATCGCTGGCTGCAAAATGTCTAACCCCCAAGAACATATCCCTGGTGGTCCAGTGATTTTTATGCCTTATCACGGCTGCAAGTGCTCACAATGATTTCTGCTATCTTGGTGTCCAGTGACAGCTCGGGATCGCTGGCTGCAAAGTGTTCACTTTCAAGCCCATATCCCTGGCTCACATCACTTCACTTCCACGAAAGCCCCACCACCGCCCCCCCGTCAGTCGGGTGCAGCATCCCACCAGTCCGCTGCCTGCCGCCGCCGATGACTGCCCGGTAGGAGTTGTGACAGTAGCTAAGAGCCACGGTGCAGTAGCCCATACAGTATAAGCTAGTCCAGATAAGTGTGAATGACTTATTCGATAATCTGACTGCCTCTGGCGGTATGGACTGCATGCCCATTGGCTCTTGCTCTGCACCAATGGGTGCAGCCCTACTGGCAGTCAGTCGGAGGGCTGCAGGCGGTGGATGCTGCCACCACCGCTGATGGGGAGCGGGTGGTGGGCTTCGTGGGTGGGTGGGGGGTCATCAGATCACCAGGGATATGTTCTGGGGGCTTGAACACTTTGCAGCCCGCGATCGGGCTTCGAGGTCCACTGACCACCAGGGATATGTTCTTGGGGTTTGAACACTTTGCAGCCCCGATCGGGCTGGTGGGGGTTTGAATTGATACTTTTGCCCGTGATCGGGCTGGTGAGGGGTTGATTTATACTTTTGCCCGTGATCGGGCTGGTGAGGGGTTGATTTATACTTTTGCCCGATCGGGCTGGTGAGGGGTTGATTTACACTTTTGCCCATGATCGGGCTGGTGGGGGTTTGAATTTACACTTTGCCCATGATCGGGCTGGTGGGGGTTTGAATTGATACTTTGCCCGTGATCGGGCTAGTGGGGGGTGGGGGTTTATGTAAACTTATGCCTGCGATTGGGCCAGTCAGGGGGAGGAGGGATTTTTACACTTTTGCCCGCGATCGGGCCAATTGGGAGGGGGTTGCTATATGCCCACGATTGGGATGCAGAGGGTGCACAGGGAGTACATTGAAGGCCACCCACAGGTGGCAGCTGCTGTGTTGCGCCCTGCAATGCGGCAGCTCACCTATGGGTGGCCCTCGACTAACTCCTTTTTTTTTTGATGAAAGTTGTGCAGGCACAGGTTGGGAGTTGCGCCTGCACAACTCTCCACAGCCCGCTGAATATCGAGCTGTGCAGTTTATGCATGGTTCCTCCCCCTCCTGTTCAGCATGCCTTCATTTGCATTTCGCTGTTGCTCAGCTTGACTTGGGGGTGCAACTGCCTCCTGCTGAATATGGCAGAATGGCGCAATTTCGGACTTACTTTGAGCAGAACCCTATTGTGCATGGCGCAACCCTTTGAATATCCAGCCCCATATATTTAATAAATACAAGCGAGTATGTACATAGGTGAATACCTAGCACTAGTACATAGGTGATCGCATAGCACTAGAGACAATCAAATGAAGAGATTTACAATTATATACAATGAGGTACCAGAATACAGCAGATGTAAAGTAAAGTAAAGAAATGACTGGCCTTGAGGCATCTAATCCCAATAACAACTTTCATTTTCACCATTTATTTTACTTACGTTCAGGTTTTCAGCAGAGTGGCGCTAGCCATGTATGCCGAACAGCATCAACTGGCAGCTGGATCGGACATTTCTAAGACATGCATGACTGATCCAGTAGCCAATCAGGAGCCTCACTAGACTCATGAATATTTTATTAGATTTATAATCCCTTAGTCTAGCTAGATCCACTGGGATCTTCTGAGGCACAGCAGGCTGACCAAAGGTGATGCTGGTTACAAAAAACAAAGAGAGAGTTCATAATTACAATGACCCACTCCAGGGTGTGTGTAATGCAACACAGTGCCCTTCCCAGAGGTGTGAAGGTACCTGGGGTAATTCCCTTGTGTTTCATCACGCCTTGGATGGGCATCAGTTTAGCATTACTGCACACCCTGTCCTGGGTTATTGCTTATATCTCTGCTATGCTTCCACCCTTCACCAGTAAGGGAGGTGGAAGCTCAACGTTTTATAGCTATTCTTGAGCCCGTGTCTTCCATCTCTCAGTATCCTACTCCATGCCTTTCATCTGTTCCTTGCTGTCTACCAGTGCTCCCTCCCTTCCCCCTCTCAGAATCCCACTCCAGGCCTGCTCATCTCTTTCTTGCTGCCCCCCCCCCCAGTGCTCCCTCTACTCCACCTCCAAGCAACCCATTCCTCACCTTTCATTGGTTCCTCGTTGCTGACCAGTGTTGCCTTCTTCTCT
Source organism: Neoceratodus forsteri (assembly GCA_016271365.2). Lineage (NCBI taxonomy): Eukaryota > Metazoa > Chordata > Ceratodontiformes > Ceratodontidae > Neoceratodus > Neoceratodus forsteri. The sequence goes on along the minus strand of CM057451.1, from coordinate 1,173,739,408 downwards.
CAGCATTCCCTGTACCTGTTCCTTACTGCCCACCAGTTCTCCATGCCCTCCACCTTAGCATCCCACTTCAGGCCTTCTCTCCATCCCGCAATGTCCACCAGTGCTCCGCCCCTTCCCTCAGAATCCCACTCCTGCCTCTCATCTGATCCTCGCTTCCCATCACTCTCCCCTTCCCCGATCAGTATCCCATTTGATGCCTGCTCATTTGTTCCCCACTGCTCACAAGTGCTCCCTCCCCCTCTCAATATCCTACTTTCAGCCTCTCATTTGTTTTCCACTGCCCACCAATGCGCCCTCCCCTTCCCTATCAGAATCTCATTCCAGGCCTGGTTATGTGTTCCTTGCTACCCGCAAGTGCTTCCCTCTCTGCATCCAACTCCCTACCTCTCATCTGTTCCTCACTTCCCACCAGTGCTCCCTCCTCCCTATCAGCATCCCACTACTGGCTTGCTCATCTGGTTTTCACTGCTTACCAGAGCTCTGTCCTCTCTCAGTATCCCACCTCTGCCTCTCATCTGTTCCTTGCTGCCCATCAAACCTCCCCCACCCCGTCAACATCCCACCCAGGCCATAATCTGTTCCTCACTACCCACCAGTGCTTCCGCTCCTCTCTCTGTCCCCATCCAATTCCAGCTCTGCTCATCTGTCTCTCACTGCCCACCAGTGCTCACTCCCCACCCCCTCTCAGCATCCCATTCCCAGCCTCTCACCTGTTCCTTGCTTCCCACTAGCGCTCGGCGCTTCCACCACCCCAGGAGTGATGTTATTACACAATAACACACATTCTGGAGTGCCTTATTGCTATTATACAATGGCTCATTTTGTTTTTAGAAGAAGAGATGGGAAAATATGTTTAAAAAGCTTTTTTTGTTTACTTTTGGTTGTAGCAGGTACACCAATTGAAAAAAAAGTCCATAGTTTCTATTTTGTCCTGCAGGTGGCGCTGCCACTACATGGTTGCCTGTATTCTCTTGTAGATGTCTCTTTGTGGCTTGTTTCTGACCCCCTGTGCCCCCTTGTTCTGTTACTACCCCCCTTCCTGTTACACAGACACAGTGTACAGATGGTATCTGTGTTTCATATTGTGCTTGCTCATTTGTTTTGTTTTTTTTCCTTCAGTGCAGTGACGACCAGAGTAGAACAATGCAGTCAGATCGGGTGACACTGGAGTGGGGACTGGGAGAAAAGGAGTCTGTCTGTAGGGTTATTTCTGTTAACTGTTGACATAGGAGTGGAGTAGAAGGTGAGGGCTATGAGAAGAATCCTGGTAAATGGAGAGCCGCAGTATTTTCTGCCACTTTTGACAGCATGACTAATTTTGACTGAATAGGGCTTCCATTTCTCATCGCTTGTGCGAGTGCTGTTTTTATCTGTGCATGCGCTTGCCAGGATCACGGCACTGACTGTGCACTGTGGAGCTGATCAGTGCGTCAGTTTCATTTTACTTTTTCGTTTAAACACTAAAGAAATTGGGAAAAATGAAGTGTGGACACTGAATTCTGGGCAGAAAACTAACAGGGAACTGACAGGAAGTGTGATTGAAAGACTGAACTGACTGTTATGTCTGTGAGTAAAGATGGCTTCATGGCTTCAGAGTGGCTTGAGTATGGAGTGATTTTTGTTGGCTATACAGTCGTTCGACTGCCGTTTTAGATACAGTGATGTTATTGTGAAATAACATCACTGTGTCTAGGCTCATCAGCCAATCTGCTGCTTTGAATTTTTCTTGCCTATTGTATAATATTCCATTTATGCCATACCTCCAAAAAGTGAAAAGAAAAATTTAATTTCTTGCCATTTTGGCTGATTATAAAAAATCTAAAAGGTCTCTATAAATGAAATGCCACTTATTTTGTAGATATTTTGTGCTGAACAACTTTTGTGCTCAAGTACCATGCTATCATTTTTCGCTTTAAAGTTATTTCCATTTGTTTGTTGCAAAAGTGAAAAAAATAATTGCCTGCTGTTTTTGTTACAAAAACAGACTGAAGTATTCTATAAATGAAACACCACTGTTTTTGTAGATACGTTGTGCCAAACAAATTTTGGGGTCACAGTACCATGCTATCATTTTCTGTTTTGAAATTATTTGCAATTATTTGTTGAAAAAATATGGAATTTTCTGTTGGGTTTTGCTATTTATAAAAACTAAAGGTAGCTATAAATGAAACACCACTCATTATGTTTGCTTGCGCATGTGCAAAAACATAGTGCTATCATCATCCGAGATTTCGGAGGTGTGTACCTCCTCCTCCAATTCAATCAGTGTGTTGGCAGGCTGCCCCTGTAAGCCATCGCATGCTGGAGCTGTCTATGACAAGCTCCAAAATGCAGTGGCACAGTTGAAAGGGGAGCTACGCTGAGTGAGCAGCGATAAGATATCGCCTGCCCATGCGCCAGCTCCCACACACACACACACACACACACACACACACACACACACAGGCGCCGCGCCTGTGTGCACTGCGCACACACCTCTAGCCGGCAGGGGTGCCCAATCCCCGTCGGCCGTGCTGCGCCTCCTCCCAAAAGCTCTCCCAAATGCCATGCTGGGTGCCCACCCCAGCGTGGCAACTGATGGAATAGCCGGCGGGGTGCCCAATCCCCTGTCGGCTTCACTCTCTCTCCCCCATGCTATGCCAGCGGGGGTGCCCAATCCCCATCAGCTTCACTCCCCATACAAGGAGCCCGCTGGGGCCCACCCCAGCGTGGCAAGTGACCCTTGGCCAACGGGTGCCCAATCTCCGTCGGCTGAACACTCAACGGTGCTTTGTGCCACGCTGGGAGCCCACCCAGCGTGGCAAACGCCCCGCATCATCATTAGAAAAAAACCTGTAAAGAAAAACGGTCCCACGTGGTCTCCCAGCCCCCCACAACCCGCACCCACCCACTGCGCACCCTGCCTCCCCACACCCCCATACCCCATACTTACCTCCGGAGCTCGCACGACAATCTTCGTGGACCGGAACACGCCTGCACTCTTCAAAGCCAACCGTGAACTGAGGAAATGCCGTAAGCTGTATAATGGCCTAGATAGGGTTTTCAACTGTATTGCATATCTCAGGCATTTTTGGAATTTTGCACCAAATTTCAACATGGGGTTTTGGGAACCCTTCTCATGAGATGTCACTGTCATGGCGTTATTCGGGGCAAGGTGATTTCGCACAGTGACTGCACAGTGACTACGAAATCACCCTTTGGGCCTGAATAACGCCATGACAGTGACATCATTCATGATAAGGGGTCACAAAAACCCCACATTGAAAATCTGGTGCAAAAATTCCAAAAAATGACTGTTTTACGAGCGTGCGTTGCGCAGTTCCTACGCAGGCTCGTAAGTTTGCGAATTTTCAATATTTTCACTCCAGATTTTCAATATTGCCATTTTAATACACCTTCTTAAGAGTAGTACAGCTGTCATTTTTCACATCTCACCCAAAACGTGTTTCCGCCCATGTAGCGCACAATGGCGCAGTTGGTGTGCGAAATCAATGTACGGGACAAATTAAGAAAATCACAGTGACACTGTTAATGAGCAGAGGTCTTAAAATGGCTATGTTGAAAATTTGGTGAAAAAATTCCTAAAATGACTGTTTCTGACGATGCGTTGCGCATTTCTATGCATGCTCGTAAGTTTCTCGAATTTAATATTTCACTCCAGATTTTCAACATTGACATTTTATTACACTTCCTTATGAACAGTACAGCTGCAATTTTCATATGTTGCCCAAAATGTGTTTTTCGCATATGTAGCATAATGGTGCTCTTGGTGTGAAAGCAATGTTTAGGACAGATTAAGAAAATCACAGTTACACTGTTCATGAGCAGAGGTCTTAAATGGCGATGTTGAAAATTTGGTGACAAAAGTCCATAAAATGACTGTGTTAATGAGTGAGCATTGCGCAGTTTCCACGACACTCGTAAGTTCATGACAACTTTGTAATATTTTCAGTCCAGATTTTCACCAGTGGCATTCTTCCACACTTCCTTATGAACAGTACAGCTGTCATTTTTCACAACATGGCTGAAGTGTGTTTTCACACTTTCAGCACAGAGATGCGTGGTCGCTGTGGAAATCATTGTTCGCACAGATAAAGAAAACACAGTGACACTGTTCATGATCTGAGGCACCAAAATGCCTGAGTTGACAATCTGCTGTAAAAATCCCAACCTAATTATATTACGGTGTGCTGCACAGTCTCTATGTGTGCTCGTGACTTCACCATTTTTTTAAATATTTTTACTGCAGATTTGCAACATTGCCATTTTTTACACCTCCCCATGAACAGTACAGCTGTCATTTTTTACATCCTGTTCGGAATGTTTTTGCACCTGTGGTGCTAAATGCCGTAGTCACTGTGCATAAGCAGCTTTCGGCTAACAAACTGATATTCCCCCTGTTCATGAGGTGGGGTCACAAAAAAAAACATGTTGAAAATTTGGAGTGAAAATACCAACGAATGCCTGCGGTATTAGGGTTTCCAACCATAATGCCCAACCCTGTAGAGAATGACAGGCATCAGGGGTGTGACTTGGGATTCTTGCCTGTGATGCTCATACCATTACACACCCTGCAGCCAGTGAGAGGCATCGAGGTATGCCTTGGACTCTTACCTTTAAAGTTCATTATTCTCCTATATGCTTTATCTCACCGTATTTCTAATGAAATGGGTGTGCATAAGGCCAAAGACCCTAAGGAACACCGTGACACTTGTCAGTGTCTGCAGGGTGGAGTGGTGAAATGGCGTGGGTCTATGCCTGATGACCCAAATGCATACCCCAATGCCTGTCACTCTCTGCAGGGTGGTGGTGGGGTGGGCTTCAGTTCATACTTCCTGCCATTCCTATTCAGGCTCTGTAACTTCTACACTACCACTGCCAATGCCAGCAAGGAAACATTCGGCATTGACAAATGCTTGTTTTGTAGATATTTTTGTGCTGAACACCTTTCGTGCTCACAGTACCATGTTATCATTTTTGTTCTACAGTTATTCGTGACGAATCCAGTTAGTACTGCTAGTATACATCTGTAAAACAAAGGTTTAGGTGTCCTGTAAAGTAATATGTGTGTGTGTGTGTGTGTGTGTGTGTGTGTGTGTGTGTGTGTCTCCCCAGCATGGAGTCAGTGAACAGCTCAGGGCTGTTCCTGGGTATCTGAAATTCCTAGGCCTCACGAAAGATCCGCTGTGTCTGCTGGCCTGTGTACATCAAAGGAAAGAGCTGATCCGTCTCAGCCCAGCAAGCCAAAACTGTGTCATGCTCACCCTGCCTGATGATTGGTCGTGCCCCTTTAGGACTGCTCTGCATTGGAGGACATTGTCACACCTCTCAAAACCCAATTATCATAACAAAATGTTCGCTGCACGCACACTGCATGGCGAACACAAAAGGAACGGAAAAAATATGACTCATAAATACATATAAATCACAACAATCAGCGCTAAGCATGATGGTTTATTATATTATAGTAGCTCAGACTTGTTCAAACTGCTGTACTCGGACAGGTGTCTCCATAGGTCCCTCAAAGGGTCTCAGGAAGACTTCAAGCTTCTTTATCAGAAATATCAAATAGTCCATTTTCAGTTCTGTAAGAGGGTCCAACTGGGTAAATACTTTTTCTGTAAAGAAAAGGGGCAGTGTCGAACCATTATGCCAGCAAAACAATCAAATAATACAACCACTCTGCCCTCATGCCATTTCCTCACCCCTGACAAGTTTCCCAAACCAACACCTCATAATGTGAGTTGAGGGAAAAAGGGCTTCTTCTGTCGAGCAGCCACCAAAAAACAGAATCCAGCACTAAAAGAGCCATTGAAAAATAATTGTGCAGAGTTTCAATTATTTCCCCACAACTGGTTCTGACACAATGCGACAGACTGGTCCTTCTCAGACTCAGCCTCCATCACAAGTTCCAGCTTTCTCAGTACTCTGGTAGCTGCCATCCCTCAGCTTAGACACTCTTTTGGGGAGTCTCCAGGTTCATGTCCCTCCAGAGCCACTGCACACACAGTACAGTGCTCCTTGCTCAGGGTCACATGACCCAGTCCTCTGTCACAGCTGAGAACACCTTACTTTGGAAATAATATCTGATAACGGTAGCTTTCTTCTCAGTGGTGGAAAAACAGTTCTTGTCAGTTATAAATTGGTTAGCTGTACCTCAAAGGATTCAGTCACAGACCGTGAAATATAAAAATAATATTTTTAATATTTCAAGATGACTACATAGATTCTATAACATATTACAACAAACTATAGGGAACAGGAATATCTACAGAAAAGGAAAGGAACCTTGTTTTCATCCAGAATTAACGTAGAAAAACTCTACCTCTCTCCCTCTCCCTTGCCAGGGTTTAGCTTACCAGTTTTGTGTGTGACCTCTGTGTGACTGCCCTCAGAGCTCAGATCAGAGATAAAAAAAACCTCCCCCAGATGCATCATCTAATATGTCACCCTGACATCACAGATTCAAAACTCTTTGTCTCCTAGCATCCGTTAGGGAAACCAGTCTTGCCTAGGTTTAAGATGTCCGTTACTGTGGTATGTTTTTCTTAGCTGAGGTCTGGATGACATCAAACGCCATAAGTGAAATTTACAACCAGGCCCCTGCTAGTTCGAACAGCAGAATCTCTCTCAAACTTCCAAATGACAACCCATTTTTTTTTTGGTGCAGTATTAGCCACTGTTAAGCAATTTTAAATATCAAATTGTAGTGACCATCTGCAAACTTTTATGCACATGGTTATCTTTGACATTTTATTTATTTATTTATTGCAGTTTGGGATTAATACCTTTGAGTCCTGGGACTCATTTACAAAGGTTCCAGGTCATACACAAAACAATTATTCAAACATACAGGTTACAGAGATTACAAAAAAAGTTAGACAAAGCATATCGGTTGGATACGGGTTAGAATACATTGAAGGAACAGTTTGTTTCAGTCAGGTTACAAATAATATACTGTAGGAGGAACGTGGTTTCAAGGGGATAAAGCATTTCAGTGAGGGAACATTCTGCATACAGCTCAAACAAGGGAAACAGTTTCAAAGGAAGTGCTTTAGTCTGTCAATTTTGGGTCATCAGGGACGTGTAACCTAGAATGGCAGTTTAACCAAAGCGCGTCCCACATTTTACTGGGGACTCTTAGCTCTGTAACTTGACATAATAAGCAAGACTCCATGGAAAGGGACACCCAACGAAAACCTGTTGAACTGACAAATGGTTAGCCCAAATGTTTGAATACACTGATCTCCTTGACCTCTGCCTGATCTGCTCACAGCTTATGCTCCATGTCCTAAGTTTGAGAGACATCTCACAAATGTATTTCGATATTACAGCTGTGTTCCTAATGACACCCAGTCGCCCTGCCTCCGTTGTCCCCATAGCTTGTAAACAAATAACCTTGACCCAACTGGACAATGGTTTATGTGCAGGAGGGTGCAGTTACCTTGAATAAAATACTATAAGAGAAGGCAACAGGATTCCCCGTGGACAGGCCCACTCTTTGGTGGTCAGGTAAGCTATTTAATTTCATTTTTTATACTGGAAAACAATATGAGGTACCTAACCCTTTTTCACAAGCGACTAGTTGTGAAGAAAGGTACAGAATACACGTCACATCCCACACAGTGGAGGATCCTCCATGTGTACCAGTCGCAGGGGGTACAAAGGGATTTCCTGCAGGAAATTACGGACTTCATCACCAAGAAGGTGTTGGAGTTACCTAGATGGTTGTTTCAAGGTGACTTTCATGCCTGGGCAGATGATGAAATCTCCCTGTTTGGTCAGGATTTCCTTCATCTGATGGAGTCACTGGGCCTAGCACAAGCGGCTACCTCTGCGACTCATCAACATGGACATGCCTTGGACCTTTTTTCTGTCTTTTTTGTATCTTAGTTTTTATTGAAATATCATAAAGGCAAGTACATATAACAATTGATTTCAAACATAAAAATACAAATGAATACAAATCAAGATTCCGTAAGTTGATAGCATAACCTATAACATTTCTAGGAATGTTGATAAAATGACTATCCCAGATACGCAGCCGCGTTGTTTGGGACCACCATATGGCCTCCCCCCTCATTCTATCTCCAGGCCTCCATGCGCATCAGTCCCTTACTGGGTTCTCTACTCCCAGAGGGGCTAGCTACAGGCCATCCTGACCCTCCCTGTCCACTTCCCTCATCCCCATTTTTCTCCCCTGACTCCTTGCTTCTCAGCCCTTAAATAGGCATTAGTTCACTCATACCTGAAAATTGCATTTCCAGCCTAATCTGGGCAAAGCATATTACTGTATGTTTAAATTGTCAGTCAGATAAAATACTGATTCTGTAAATCCAATCTTCAATTGTATAATGTATGTGTCAATAGTATAATTGTATAATGTATGTGCCAATTGCATAATGCATATGTCATTTTACATACCATTGTACATGATTTTCCACAATACTAGTTTAAGTTAATTTATGTATGTCAAACTTCCTCATCCTACTGTACCACCCCCACCCCCGGTCGCACTGGAGACGAGCAACTTGTTGCTCAGCGTGCCTTCCTGGTGAAACATTTCAATAAATAAAGACATGCTGGAATGAGAACAAAAAAAGCGGTATACATACTGAGCTAGAGTTTTGATATTAGGCATTCAGATATATTTCGATCTTGATTAACCTACAGATGCAGATACAGAAACCATTGAAGAGATCAAGACTAGATTAACAAGCATGACATTGATCTGGTCACTTGGTCGGATCATTGCACAATGAAGTTCTTGTTTGGTGCCCCCCCCCCTTCTAGTCCATCTGCTGTGGAGATGGTCCACTATTGCTCCTAGAGGGTTTCTTCCCAGAAGGACTCCAGGCGGTAATGATCTCTTGGTATGAAGACAAATAAGATGGGCTCGGAGGAGGCGATGGTGGCCTATAATAAGGCCTTTGCCTTAGCCTATGATTTTGTAGCACTGGTACATATACGATCCCAGTTTTTCTGCCAGAGATCCCCCTGTTTTGATGGGGAGCTCAGGGAAGTCCAAGTATCAGAGGTTAAAGCATTGTTGGAGGAGGTCCAGGATTGAGGAGGACAAACTGGCTTTGAGTACTCACTACTGCGAGTACCAAAGGGAAATTGCCTGTAAGCAGGCAGCATTTCTGTCCAGGGAGATTACTGCTATAAGGAACTGACCAGTTCAGCTGTGTTTCAGACTGTGGACAGGCTACTCCATCGTACCTGTCTACAGTCGATGAGAGCAAGTTCATTCACTAAGTGTCAAGTGTTTGCTTTGTTCTTCTCGGCCAGGGTGTCCTCTACTTGAGCTGGGATTGCCCCAACTGGGCTGTCACGACCTGGCAGGGTCAAGCTGGTATTGAACAAACACAATCCTCTGGCCTGGGGGAGTTTAGGCTGGTTATGGTGGAAGAGGTGTGGTGTTCTTGAGCTGTAGATTGTCACAAACCCACTCAGCAGGTCAGCCTCTACTCCCAAAGTGCCAACCTCTGAGCGCAGTCTTAGAACAGTTAACAAAAAGGGTAACCCTATTGTCTGTTTTTGTGGGTTTGAATCAACCTTTGGTCTCAAGTCTTAGAGGGATTCAAGCTGTGAACCTCTTGCTAGCGTACCCAATGCACAGGCGCAGATAATTCTGTCTTCAGGGGGCCAGATATCTTTGCCTACAGCACCTAACCAGGTGTACAGAAATGAACCCTTAAAAACTCTAATAAAAGACCTCAGATTTAACTCTAAATTTTTTCAGTTTGGTATCACCATTCAAGCTTATGCACAGTGTCTGCTTTAACCATATATACTTTACTTGTTAAAGAAAGAAGATCAAAGACAGACCAAGTAGGCTCTAAAAATAGAGTTTTACTAAACTAGATAAAAATATGTAACGTAAATACAGAACCATATATCACAAACATACAATTCACTTAAAAGAATAAGGTTTTAAAAGTGCAGATTCCTACCACTAGTACACTTAGAATTGTCTGTTCTAAGGTATTTTTATCTCACAGTGCTGTAGATGTTGTAGCTTTCAGAGTCCAAACATTTGTGTGTAAATGGAAAACAGAGTACTGTTTAAAAGCTGGCTTTGCCCACCTCTTTGCATGAGGTCACCTAGCTCCTCCTGTCAGAATATATAAAAATATATATCTATATAAAAACAGGATGTCTTTTCCAAGTATTAAATTCTGTAACCTCAGCATAACTCATTTCTTTTTCAAATGACATTTCTTTGACCTTATGATCAGCTACCCTTTCCAGGACATCAAAGCATCTTTTATGACTTCGCACTAAAACGCCACAACCTGCTCTTCTTCCTCTAAGCGTTATAAAAGTTGATGATCTATCTTGGCAGTTAGATATCTTCTAGCCTGTAATTAGCTTCTGACCTTCCAGGTAACACCTTGTATCTAAAACCTGTGTGTGTGTGTGTGTGTGTGTGTGTGTGATCTCACATGCTGTCTCAGCATCTCTCAGGAGAGACAGTCCATAACACATTTTTATATTACAAAAATGATACAGTGATCAGAACCAGATGTCCAAGTGTCACAATTCCTCCCCACCTAGACTGAATTTGGGGGCTCTATCCCCTGCATTGGATGAGCTTTCCAAATCAGTTCACTCCTCATGAACCCTAGACAGCCCATCTGAGTTCTGATTTTTGGCTCCAGCCCTATGTAATATTGTCATATCATACCCTTGCAAAGCAAGACTCCATCTTAGCAATCTACCATTGTTCTTTCCCATCTGCATCAGCCAAACCAGGAGGTTGTGGTCAGTCTGCACCACAAAATGCTGCCCATACAAGTATGGCTCCAACTTCTTTAGGGCCCACACTATGGCAAGACACTCCTTTTCCACCATGGAGTATGCCTGCTCCCTGGGAAGTAACTTTTTACTCAGGTATGCTATTGGGTGATCCCTCCCTTGGCTGGATGTCTGACTCAGTACTGCCCCAATACCCACATCTGAGGCATCAGTCTGAACTATAAAGGGTAGGTCTATGTGATAACGGCGAATGCCTAAAGGCGATCACAGTTATCGCTCAGTCAGAGTGCTGAACACATTTTGCACTCTGAGAACCTCGTGCACCAGCACAATGGCGCCAGTATGTATTTTTACTGCTTTGGGGCTGTGCTCCTCATCCCTCTTCACCTTCCACACACCCTACTTAGGATTCTCAACTCCAGGGGTGCATGTTGGGGGTAGCTAGAAAAATAAAAGGTCGGCTGGCGAATAAAATCGCACCAGTGCCCGACTCAACCCGAACCCAGCACCTCAGCCACTCCAGCCACTAGCCAGTCCCCAACACCATGAAGCAGCTTGACCGGCAACTGCAGCACCCCTCCCTACAGCCTCTCCAACCCCTCCCAGCCCACGCTAGTCGTGCTCACTCCCACCCCTCCGCACGCGTATGTATAGCGACATCGTGTCGTCTAGTTCACCCAACCCCTCATCTGGTCACCCTACCTGTCCATTGCCATGAGTGGATTGTGCGGGGAAGGTGTCGCCGTAATGGATGGCGCCCTTCCTCATGCGCCCACTTCACGGGTTACCATAAAGGGTCTGCTATAGTCAGGATTTGTCAAAACAGGAACACTGCACAGTGTCTCCTTTAATCTGGTAAAGGCTTCCTCACAGGCTGGGTCCCAGGTAATTTTCTTTGGCATCCTTTCTTTGTCAGGTCAGATAGGGGAGCAGCTAGGGCACTGTAATTGGGTACAAATTTCCTGTAGTACCCTGCTGTCCCTAGAAAACTCCTGACCTGCTTCTGTGTTTCTGGTCTGGGCCACTCCTGGATTACCTCTATTTTTATTTGGCTAGGATGGAGCTGTCCCTGGCCTACCACATGCCCGAGGTATGCCACTTCTCCCATGGCCACCTGGCACTTACCAGCTTTGACAGTGAGCCAAGCCCTCTGTATCCTGCCCAGCACTTCCCTAAGGTGGGATAGGTGTTCCTCCCAGCTGGTACTAAAGATGAAAATGTCATCCAGGTACGCCACAGCGTGCTCCTCAGCACCATTTAACACCTGGTTCACCAACCTCTGGAAAGTGGCCGGGGCATTCCTCATTTCGAAAGGCATTACTTTAAACTCAAATAAGCCGATCGGAGTGATGAAGGACGACCTCTCCCTAGCTCTGTCTGTCAACTCTATCTGCCAATACCCCTTTGTCAGGTCAATGGTCGTAGGTAGGTCCGCCTCCCAACTTGTCCAGGAGTTCATCCGTCCGGGCATCGTGGGCGCCTGACTTCATGACTGCATTCAGTCCATGATAGTCCACACAGAAACGAGTAGAGCCATCTGGCTTAGGCACAAGGACCACAGGTGAGGCCCAGGGTCTGTGGGATCTCTGGATTACCCCTAAATCCAGCATCTCCTCCACTTCCCTCCTAATGTCCTTTTGGACAGCCTCTGACACCCGATAGGCTGTCCACCATATGGGCGTCTGTGTCCCTGTCTCCACATCGTGTGTCGCTAAGGGGGTTAGTCCAGGCTTGGCACTAAACAATGGGGCAAAGTCTACTAAAACCTCCCTTACTTTCTGGATCTGGTCCGGGGTCAGCTGGGGAGACAATTTAACTGCCTCCATAGAGGAATCCCACTTGCTTTCTTCCAGCAAGTCCAGAAGGGGGTCTCCTTCATCCGTCCCCTCCCCAGGACTACACACTGCAAACACCATATCAGCCCTATTTGCATATGGCTCCATCATGTTGACATGGTACATCCTTTCTGTCTGTCTTTGGTCAGGTAACTCTACAATGCAGTTCACGTCATTTACCTTCCTAACCACTTTGTATGGTCCTGCCCACTCAGCCTGCAGCTTGTCTTTCCAGACCGGAATAAGGACCATGACTTCCTGACCCACAATGTACAAGCGAGCTCTGGCTCTGCGGTCGTACCACACTTTTTGTTTCTCTTAGGCAGCTGCTAGGTTGCTCTGGGCTGTCCCCATAAGCTCCTTCAGCCTTTCCCTAAACCTAAGGACGTAATCCACAATGTGAGTTCCCTGGGTTGCGTGCTTGCCTTCCCAGTCCTCCTGGATCAAGTCTAGGGGCCCAAGTACCCAGCGTCCATGTAAGAGTTTGAAGGGGGAAAATCCTGTCTACTCTTGGGGCACCTCCCTGTATACAAACAACAGGTGAGGAAGGTATTTCTCCCAGTCCCTCCCATGCTGTTCAGCAAACGGCCGGAGCATTGACTTTAGGGTACCATTGAATCTTTCCACAAGCCCATTGGCTTGTGGGTGATCTGATGTTGTGCATCTCTGCACCACCCACACTTCTCCATAAACATTTCATCAGGTCTGACATGAAGGAACCCCTCGATCGGTGATAACCTCCTGGAAACCCAACATTGGAGAAAATCCCAAGTAAAGCATCTGCCACTTTGTCTGTCCTCAGTGAGGATAGGATGACTGCTTCTGGGTACCGGGTGGCATAATCCACCACAGTTAGGATGAATCTCTTCCCTGAGGAGCTGGGGGTATTTAAAGGCCCCACAAAATTCATTCCCACCCTCTGGAATGGCTCCTCCATTATGGGAAATGGAATCAGGGTGGCTTGGGTTTTCTTGCCCGCCTTCCCTATTTCTTGGCACTGGTGACAAGACCTGTCATCCCTTCACCTGCTGGGCGAGGTTAGGCCAGTAGAATTCTGGGCCAACTGCTGCATCATGCATGCGATTCCCAGGTGACCAGACAAGCGAATATCATGTGCAGTCTTGAGCAACTGCTCATGATACTCCTGTGGAACGACAAGCTGCCTGCCTAGCATCCCTCCCTCTGTCTGCACTGCCTGAGTATACAGAAGTCCATTTTCCCAATAAACCTTATGTCTGCCATCATCTCCCTGTGCGCCATCTGAGTCTGCCCAAGCCCTCGGCTTCTCTAAACCAGGGTCACTTCTCTGAGCAGCTGCAAACCCCTCACACATTCCCAAGGCATGGGACAGGTCCTCTTCAGTCACTAAACAAGGGTCCCTAGCACTAGCGTCAGGGCACTCAAGATCACTGTCAATCCCAACCCTCTGACAATGAGTCACCCCTACATCTTCAGAGTAACCCTCTGTAGCTGTGTGGTTGCTTGCTACTGGGGACATTTCTACCCCCTTTTCATTAGTCTCCCCATCTGGAGACACAGGCTGGGGAACCAGCCTCTCAGCGGTTTCCACAATGGCTTCTGTGGGGTTCAGGAAACTACAATTTTCCCTTGCCATTTGGCTACAGGTAACTGCACATACCATCCCCTGTTTTAGATTGCTGCCCAGGATCACATCCACTGCTAAGGTTTTGGCAACAGCCACCTGTTGCACAATTCCCCCTGTTTCACCCCAGTCTAGGAGAACACTAGCGAGGGGCAATGTTTTTGCCTCACCAGTGAAGTCCTGTACAGTGACGTATTTATTGGGTATAAGCTGACCAGGCTCTACCAGATCCCCCTTTACCAAGGTCAAGGATGCCCTTGTGTTCCTTAATCCTTGCATCTGTACACCATTCACCATGACTGGGCGATGTTCCCTCATGTTCACAGGCATGCTTCCAGGGACACACAACAACCCACTTCTTTTCTAGCACCACCTTGAATATTATTGCTCGCCTTTTTGGGACACTGCCTGGCAATATGCTCAGTTTCTTTACATAACCACATTCACTTCTCTTTTCAGAGAAATCTTTTCTCTGAAACCTGGGGCTAACTGGTTTCGGTGGACGCAGTGAGGGTTTTAGCTGCCCTGAAGGCGCACTTTTCCCTTTCTGCGCTGCCACGCCCACCCCATTTGCTCCTCAGAGCAGGTCTGCTCTTGGCATAGTGGTCCAAGAGTTCAGCAGCCTCTTGCATTGTTTTGGGATCTGGGTCCTCTAGCCAGGTTTTAGCTCTGCTGGCATGCCCAATAAAACTGTTCTAACAAAATCACATTTTCAATTCTATCCACAGAGTTTGCCTCAATTCCTTCCCACCAACGTTTTAAAAACTGATGTTGTTTCGTGGCTAGCTCCTCATAGCTCATATCAGGGCTTCTCCTGAGCTTACGGGAATTTAGCTCTGTATGATTCAGCAATTAATTCAAATTTCTTTAACAGTGCAGCTTTAAGTTTGCTGTAATCATCACTGTCCTCATTGTCCATTTGACCCAATGCATCCCGAGCTTTCCCGGTAAGTAGCGGGGATAGCTGGACGCTCCAGGACTCTTCCCTCTTTAAATTCGGCTATTAATCTGGAATTCAATTTGTAACTTAGTCGTGTAGTCCCAGTTAAACCCAAGCCACTTACCTGCTCTGGTGCCGCTGGTTGGAGTCGTATTTTCTCCAGTTCATGTTGCCTCTGGTGCTCCTGCTCCTCATGGTCAGTGTCTCTGTGTTCTCGCTCTGCCTCTCAGCATTCTCATTCTGCCTCATGGCGTTCTTGCTCTCTCTTCTCCTCTGCAGCTCACTGGCGCTCATGCTCCTCATGGTCTGCCTCCTGCTGTTCCCTCTCTGCCTCTCGCCTCTCTGCTTTCTTCTTCTGGAACTCCAGCTCCATCCTGCGCAACTGAATTTGCAGCCTGAGTACTTCTGGATCCAGGATACTGGTGACCTTCCCTGCTGCTGTGGCCTTTCGCTGACAGTGGCCCTGTTGCCTTCCTCATAGGATCTGGACATTGCACTGGCCGCCAGCCCTGCCACACTCGAGGTCTGGTCCTTTCAGTCACAGTTCGTGACTCGCTGCTCTGGGTATCTGCTACCATCAGGGCATCTATGAGGTTCTGCTTAGCTCTTCATCTTGAGCGGGACTCCTCTGTCCTCGCACAACTGCCTTAAGTAGTCTACAGTGTGCCTGCTGTAGTTGGAAGTCATCTTCCTAACTAGTTCCTAACACAGTTAAGAAGGGGATAAACCTTTTATAGGTACATCAGGGAGCAAAGGAAGACCAAGGGAGGGATAGTGAGGCTTAATAAAGGGAGGAGGGTGGGCAGAGGAGACTGTGAAAAGGCAGAGATACTAAACAAATATTTTGCTCAGTATTTACAAATGAAGAGGGGAGGTACATAAAACAAACAGTAGTAACACTCTGGATACAGAAGTTGATACCAGCCCATTTACAGAAGAAAGGGTTCTGAAAGAACTCTTAAACTGAAGGTGGACAAAGCAATGGGGCCTGATGGGATTCATCCCAGAATTCTAAAAGAGCTAAGGGTAGAACTAGTGACACCACTGACTACCCTTTTCAACAAATCATGGGAGGATGGGTGGTACCTGAGGACTGGAGGAGGGCAGATGTGATTCCTCTTCACAAAAGTGGGAGCAAGGCAGAAGCAGGAAACTACAGACCTGTTAGTTTAACCTCAGTGATAGGGAAAATGATGGAATCACTTCTGAAGGAAAGAATTGTCGAGTATCTAGAGGCCAGAGGGGCACAGGACCCTAGACAGCATGGATTCACAGCGGGAAGGTCATGCCAGACAAATCTGATAGATTTCTTTGACTGGGTGACCAAAGTAGTAGATCAGAGAGGGCTGTGGACATGGCCTACCTAGACTTTAGCAAGGCATTTGACACAGTCTCACACAAAGATTAATATACAAGTTAGCCAGCCTGGGAGTGGGTCCCAAGATGACAGCCTGGGTAAAGAATTGGCTGGAGAATAGGACACAGAGAGTAATAGTAAATGGAGTCCACTCAGAAGAAAGGAGGGTTACTAGTGGGTACCGCAGGGTTCAGTATTAGAACGGTCCTCTTCAATGTCTTTATAAGTGACATTGCGGAAGGACTGGAAGGAAAAGTATGTCTCTTTGCAGATGACACTAAGATCTGCAACAGAGTTGATGCACAGGTGGGGTGGAAAGGATGAGAAGGGACTTGGCAAGGTTAGAGGAATGGTCAAATGTATGGCAGTTTAGATTCAATGCTAAGAAGTGCAAGGTAATGCACCTGGGAAACAGAAACCCAGGGGAAGAGTACACAATGGGGGGTGAGATACTAACAACAGCAAAAATAGAAAGGGACCTGGGGGTAGTCATATCAGATGACCTAAAGGTGGGCAAGCAATGTGAGAGGGCAACAAGGAGGGCTGGGGGGATACTGGGATGCATAGGGTGAGGCATCACTAGTAGATAACAGGAAGTTATTATCCCTCTGTACAGACAGCTGGTGAGACCCCATCTGAGTACTATGTGTGCAGTTCCGAGACCTAATCTCCACAAAGACATAGACAGGATGGAAGCTGTCCAGAGGAGGGCAACTAAATGGTGCAGGGTCTGCACTGGAAGACATATGAAGAGAGACTTAAGGAGCTTATATGTATAGCCTCGAGGAAAGGAGGAGAGGGAGACATGATAGAAACTTTCAAGTACCTCAAGGGAATCAACAAAGTCCAAGAGGGTAGCATCTTTCAAAAAGAGTGTGCAAGAACAAGAAGGCACAATTTGAAGATAGAGGGCGGCTCGAGGTAATTTAAGGAAGTATTTTTCACAGAGGGTTGTGGATGCATGGAGCGGCCTTCCGGAGGAGGTTGTGGAGTCAAAATCAGTGGTGGAATTCAAGCATGCATGGGACAGTCATAAGGCAATTCTGGGGGTTAGAAGAAGTAGGCTGCTGGTTAACTAGGATCTGCAGCTTATCCAGTAGGTAGGGAAATCGGCAGACTGGGTGGGCCAAGTGGTCCTTATCTGCCGTCAAATTCTATGTTTCTATGTTTAACTACTGCTACTCTGACTTGCACTTTAGGAAAAAAAAATTAAATGGGTAGGAACTTGACTGTACGCCAAGTGATATAGTTCTGTTTCCTTTTTTTTTTAAACTCTGCCTTTTTATTTCTTTGCAAGTGCTGACGGTCTCAAGCTGACACACTGAACAATAAAAGCTTGTAATACCAAAATTATCCGCACTGCTGCCAACCAATCTGTCATGTCATAAACCCACTCAGCAGGTCAGCCCTCTACTCCCAAAGTGCCAACCTCTGAGCGCAGTCTTGTGAACAGTTAACAGAAACAGGGTAACTCTCCTGTCTGTTTTTGTGGGTTTGAATCAACCTTTGGTCTCAAGTCTTGAAGGGATTCAAACTATGAACCTCTTGCTAGTGTACCCAATGCACAGGCACAGATAATTCTGTCTTCGAGGGGCCAGATATCGTTGCCTATGGGCATCTAACCAGGTGTACAGAAATGAACCCTTAAAAACTCTAATAAAATACCTCAGATTGAACTCTACCTTTTTCCAGTTTGGTATCACCATTCAAGCTTATGCACAGTGTCTGCTTTAACCATATATACTTTACTTGTTAAAGAAAGAAAATTAAAGACAGACCAAGTAGGCTCTAAAAATAGAGTTTTACTAAACTAGATAAAATATGTAATGTAAATACAGAACCATATATCACAAAACATACAAATCATTTAAAAGCATAAGGTTTTAAAAAGTGCAGATTCCTACCACTAGTACACTTAGAATTGTCTGTTCTAAGGTATTCTTATCTCACAGTGCTGTAGATGTTGTAGCCAGAGTCCAAACATTTGTGTGTAAATGGAAAACAGAATACTGTTTAAACGCTGGCTTTGCCCACCTCTTTGCATGAGTCACCTAGCTCCTCCCTGTCAGAATATATAAAAATATATATCTATATAAACAGGATGTCTTTTCAAGTATTAAATTCTGTAACCTCAGCATAACTCATTTTCTTTTTCAAATGACATTTCTTTGATCTTATGTTCAGCTTCCCCTTTCCAGGACATCAAAACATCTTTTATGACTTCGCACTAAAACATCACAGCCTGCTCTTCTTCCTCTAAGCGTTATAAAAGTTTATGATCCATCTTGGCAGTTAGGTCTCTTCTAGCCTGTAATTGGCTTCTGACCTTCCAGGTAACACCTTGTATCTAAAACCTGTGTGTGTGTGTGTGTGTGTGTGATCTCACATGCTGTCTCAGCATCTCTCAGAAGAGACAGTCCATAACACATTTTTATATTACAAAATTGATACAGTGATCAGAACCAACTGTCCAAGTGTCACATAGACCACCTCTGTGAACTGGGCCCAGGCCTGGCACCTCTTCTAGTAAGTTCTGTGTGGCTTCTGGATCAAGTGTTTGCCAAAATTGTCAGGCAGTGGCGGAGCCAGGTTTGGGAGTGTTTGGGAGCCGGGGGGGACAATTTAGTCAATCACAGGCTCCACAGTGGGCACTAAACAGTGAATAAAGATGGTGGCGGGGCACCACTACTCACACTGGGGCAGCCAGGAGGGGCGACCACCCCCCCAGCCCCCCCCTCTAGCTCCACCACTGTTGTTAGGTGTTCCCTCTCAGAGGGGACCTTTTCAAGCTCATTGAAAGATGCACTGGTGAGGCCCCTTCTGAATAAATATACCTTGGATTGCATAGTGTCATGACCTTTGACATCTCTGAGCTCTCCAGTCTGGATTTTGGTTTGGACACAGTACTGAGCATCAGTCAGGGAGCACAAGGATCTTGTCAGGGTGAATGATTGAAAAGAATGGCCAATACTCATTCTCCTCTGTCTCTCCTCAGAGTTTGATACTGTGGACGATGGGTTGTTGCTGGATAGGTTGAGGGAGTACGGTGGATTCACAGAATCATAGAAACCTGGTGGCAGAAAAGGACCCACCGGCCCATCTGTTCTGCCCCTTGCCTTCCTTTACATGTCCCTCCCCCCTTTGGAGCCCCCTCCCCCTACTATTCAGCCCCATGTGACTGTCCCATGCTCTTTGAATCACTCCACAGTTACAGCCCCCACCACCTCCTTTGGGAGCCTGTTCCATGGCCCCACCACCCTCTCCGTAAAGAATCTTCCTCCCTGAAGTCTTAGGCTATGCCCTTAGTCACAGCCCCTTCCTTCCTTTTGAGTAAACACCCTTCCTTTACTTTGTTGATCCCCTTGACATATTTAAAAGTTTCAATCATGTCCCCTCTCTCCCTTCTCGTCTCCAATGTGTACGGATCCAATTTCTTACATCCCTGCTCATATGTCTTCCCTTGCATACCCTGCACCATCTTAGTTGCCCTTGTCTGAACTGTCTTAATCCCGTCTATGTCTTTTCATAGATGTGGCCTCCAGAATTAGACTCCGTACTCCAGGTGTGGCCTTACTGTGGCTTTGTAGAGGGGCATCAATACCTCCCCCCTCTGCTAGTGATGCCCCTGCCAATGCATGCCAACATCCCATTTGACTTCCCCACCGCCCTGCTACATTGGTTTCCCACCTTATGTTTACATGATACTATAACCCCCAGATCCATCTCCTGCTCCATGTCTTTGATGTCCTCCCCCCCAACGGTGTATCTTGTTTTCGTGTTCCTGCACTCTAGGTGCATCACAGCACACTTCTTGGCACTGAATTTCAGTTACCAAGTCTCTGCCCATTCTCCCAGAGACTTCATGTCCTGTCTCATGTCCTCCACCCCCCTACAGTGTCCACTCTGTTGCAGATTTTTGTATCATCAGCAAACAGGCACACCTTCCCCCTGAGCGCCTCCGCTATATCGCTGCTGTAGATGTTAAAAAGGAGGGGTCCCAGCATTGACCCCTGGGGCAACCTAATCATCACCCCCCCATCCCAGAGTATACCCCATTTACCACCACTCTCTGGCTTCTGCCCACCAACCAATTCTCCACTCACCTGGTTATTTTTCCCCACTACTCCTACACTTTCAACCTGCTCACCAACCTTCTGTGGGGGATGGTGCTGAAGGCCTTACTGAAGTCCAGATAGGCTACGTCCACCCCCCCACTGGTCAACCACCTGCGTCACCCAATCAAAAAACTCAATAAAATTTGTCTGGCATGACTTCTCTTTTGTCAAGCCATGCTGCCTGTTGTCCTGCAAGTCACTGTCCTCCAGGTAGTCCACCACCCTCTCCTTTATGAGTGCCTCCTTGACCTTCCCCACCACTGAGGTGAGGCTGACTAGGTGATAGTTCCCCACCACCTCCCTACTACCCCCTTTGTGTAGTGGCACCACGTGTGCCCTCTTCCAGTCCTCTGGTACCCTCCCCAAATCCAGAGGCAAGCTGAATAGCCTCAGTCAGTGGGGCCAACCTCCCGACTGGACACTGTTATCAGCTGGTTTGAGTCCTTTCTCAGGAAGAATGCTGAGGGTAGTAATGGGAAAATTCTCCTTGCTCCTGAAGCCCTGGCTGTGTGTGTATCCTCTCTCCCATGTTGTTAGCAACGTCATGCTGCATCTGGGAGGGATCATTAGAGGTACAGGCTGTTTTTCAGGTTTTATGTGATGTGGGCGACCACCGGAAGGGCGACCCAGGAGTGCAATGTCAGGCGGGGAAAACAATTTAACCACCCTGACAACCTCAGCGCGACGGAACGGTGCCGGAGATTAAAATATACTTGCACCCCCACCTCTTCAGGCTTGGGGGCCACCCCACCCCCCAATTAAGGATTCTCACCCAGGGGTGCATGTCGAGGGTGGGAAAGTAAAAAAAACAAGATTTTGGGCCGGGTGCAAGAAAAGCATAGTAGCGCCTGGACCCAGACCAGAACCCAGAACCCCAGCACTGCAAGCTGAGGCCAACCCCTGATGCCACGGCGCAGCTCGGCAGCCGACCGCAGTGCCACCCCCTACATCCCCTTCGCCCTCTTCCAGGCCACGCTCCCCCCCCCCGCGCGCGTGTACACATAGCTACATCCTGTTGCTAGGGTCGCCCACCCTACCACATCCGGCCGCCTCCCTGCCCTTGCCTTTTGCTTTGCCCATATCACACGCCGCTTTGGACGGCACTGTGATTCAGGCACCCACCTCACATGCTACCATTTTTCACTGCTTTGCTGATGATACCCAGCTGTATCTGTTATTTCCACCTAAGACATCTGATGTGGCTGAAGTACTTAGTTTCATGTTTGGGTGAGATCCAGGACTAGATGACATTCAGCTGGCTGAGAATTAACCAGACAAGATGGAGGTATTGGTGACTCAGCCAGGTTGAAGAACGGGTGGCGAGGCTTAACAAATGAGGTGACTTGAATTTGTGCTCGGGCCTCAAGGCCAGTGGCCTCGCTATGGTAAAAATTTGGGGTCATTCTGTACAAGAGGTTGACATTTGACGCTCAGGTGTCACCAGTAGTTGGAATGGCTTTCACCATCTCAGGGATATCGGTCAGATTGAATCATTGGTCCCTCCACCACCAGAAGACCTTCCATCACTAGTACAGACGTTTATAACATCCAGGCTTGATTACTGCAGTGCCTTTACCTCTGGGTTAATGAAAGTATCCTACGGTGCCTGCAGCTGGTGCAGAACACAGCGCCCAGGTTACTGACAGCCTTCCCAGGTCCTGTTATGACTTCCACTCCTGCATGATCTGCACTGGCTGCCAGTAAAGTAGTGTATTACCATCATGATAGTTTTCTTTTTTTCTATATAGATTTTATCACCTGATCCACCCCGGCTGCCCCCTTCTAACTGACCCTCCAGCCCTGTCACCCGGTTTCCCGGACTTACCTTCCACCTATGCCTTCTTCCACGGGGCCACAGTGTTGTGTGGCCACTGGGTGCGGATCCTCGTGGGGTCAGTCATCATCCGCAGCCTGGGGTGTTTTCCTCCTTCTCTTCCTGTTGCTGGGGTGACACATCAACGTGTGTCCGTGGTGGCATGCACACACTGCAGAAGTCCTGCAGCACCCGCTCCCTCGTTGGCACCCAACAATCCCGCACTACATTCGGGCCTCTACCTGGGGGCAATCGTTCAGTGGAAACACCAGTTCTCCCTCCCCGGGAGAGGAGAGCAGTCCTTCAGACACTCGATCCTCTCCCTCCCCTTCTGACACCCTGTGGCCCGCTTGCACCGCAAACGTGGGTTGCTAGCATGGCAGGAGGCAATATATTTATTTATTTAATTATTTAACATTCTTGAGTGGGTAAGTACACTGGCAGTAGAAGCCTTTTTCAGGCATGAACCGGGTGCAAAAGCACAGATAAAATATTTTATTTATTTATTTGAAAGTTTTCCAGGAAGGCATGTTGAGCAGACTACTGTTTGATTCCAGATGTGTCCTTGGAGCGAGGGATGAGGAAATACAATTGAAAGGTGCACAATAAAGAAATTTCAGCAATACAAAAATAGTTCATACAATAACTAGTACACTAGTAGTGTTAATATACAGTAGTAATATACAGACAACATGTTACATAAGCAGCAAGTGAAAACAATATGTACAGAAAAATATTTACAGAATTACAAGTCATCGCGTATAACAGGAAAGAGATAACAAAATATGGGAGCAGTATTTACATGGTAACATACTAAAAAGCCAGCAGAGTAGGCCTAAAGGCCTATTGAGTCTGCTCAAAAATCATCACCTGGTTAAGACAGCGTTGCTGCCCCCCGGTCTACCCCATAAATCCCCTCAACCTCATCCCCCATCATAAATACACCTCCAGATTCTGCCCTCCTCAACTTCACCTTAATGATTTCGATTGCAGAAAGTGCATGAGAGAGGGACAATACGTCTGAAAACAATAACATAATTAGGAGGAAATTGAAGAGGTGGAGCAGGTGGTACTAGGTAAAAAGGGGTGGAGTGGCATGGAAAATGGGAGGGGGTTAGTGGAAACATTGATATGCAACAGAGGAAGAGTAGTGGAATTTCAGGAGATTTGTGAAGGAGGGGGTAGAGGTAGTTTATCTTATGGAGGGGGGGTATTGTGTCCCATATGTAGGCAGCGCGATAGGAAAAGGAGCCCAGACCCATGCTGGTGCGAGACAGAGGGATGTTAATTTTATTGTGGGAGGAAGATCGGGAGGTGGGAAGATTAACGTGAGGGATCTGCCTAGCTAGGTAAGGTAGGTTGCCAGTGTGCAAAGGTTTGTTCATAAGGAAGGGAAGAGCAAGATTAGCTCTGAGTTCGAGAAGTAGTTATTTGAGGTTGTTGATCACTGTACAGTGGTGGGTACTGCGGCTGCAGCCAGAAACAGAATTTGGCTATGTTATAATAGGAGTATGCTTTTTGTAAAGCAGATTTACCGACAGTATTGATAACGCGCGAACCATATTCAAGCATGGGAAGGTTTGCCTGAGTGATTTTAACCTTGGTGTCAGGTGTCAAGAATGGCGGACTCTATAGAGAGATCCCATTTTTTGTGGACTGTGGAAACAGTGTACTGTAGATGGGTTTCGAAGGGAGAGGGATCGAGGTAAACTCAAGATACTTAAAGGAGAGGAGTCTTTTCAGGGGAGCTGTTTCCAGTGTTGATACTAAAGAGAAAGGATAACTTAGAATATTTTTCTTGGACCCAAACAGCATGGATTGTGTTTTAGGTAAATTTAGGACCATTTTTCCTTGGTAGAGCCAGGTTTGCAGCCTTGTGAAGGAACTGCCAAGAAAGTTGTTGATGGAGGTAATGTTATCGTTACGAGTGTAGAGGACTGCATCATCAGAGTAAAGAAGTGTTTGTACTGGTTCACAGACGGTAGGGAGGTCATTAATGAAAACTGAGAACAAGAGGCACCCTAGATTGGAGCCTTGGGGGACTTTGCTGGAGATGAGGTTCACACCAGGAATACTGTTCCCGATTCTGACAGCTTGCTGACAGTGGTGGAAATAATGTTTGAACCATGCTATGGTGGGGGTCCTGAGGCCAGAGTTTTGAGATGAGTAAATTATGGTCGACAAGATTGAAGGCTTTTGTCAGGTCAATGAACACGGCACCTGTGACATGACCTGTATCCCTAGCCTGGTAAACGGCATCAGTGAAAGTAATGAGGGCAGTGTCTGTACTGTGACCTTTTCGGAAGCCATGCTGTTCTGGCCAGGCGAGGCCATGTAGCTGCAGGTATTCGGTGAGTTGGTGGAGGACGATTTTCTCTTGTAGTTTGGCTAGGGCTGAGAGAATTGAAACAGATGCCTCAGTGCTCCATGCCACTGGGTCTGTTCACGGATGGATTTCTGACCAATAAGGCTCTATATGGACTGGGTTCTAGTTACCTAAGAGAACTCCTGACTCCTTACCACCCTTCCTGTCCCTCTGCTCCTCTGAGGTGGTCTTTCTGAGACTTCGCAGGGCTAGGCTCAAATCATAAGGGGACTGAGTGTTTGAGGTTGCCTGTCCAGCCCTATGGAACTCACTAACTAGATCTTTAAAGGAGGCCCCCTCGATGGAGTCTTTTAAGAGGTGCAGAAAGACCTTTTTTTATTTGGTGTGCTTTTTGTCCGCAGCCAGGATTGGAACCATCTACCTGGTCACGGACCTCACTGCCCCCTCCTCACATGGCCCGCAACTCCCCGTGCCTGGCTTGCCCCCAGTGAGGGCTGCGGCACCAGCCAAGTTTCATGAACGTTGGTTCGGGTCGAGAGCCGACCTGGGAGCTGATTAGAGGCAGCCAGGCGGACGTCATCTAGGCACTGGTTGCAGCGTTTTTTTGTTCCCTAGAGGATGTTTCATGGGGGCGGACGTGCCATGATGTCCCATCTGCTCCACCCTGGACATCCAGATGCGGCTGCTGTGGTACCTCGGCCTCCCAGGGGTCCGTCGTGCACCGGACAGTCTCCCCACCTCCCCCAGAGAAGGAGAGCAGTCCATGGACGCTCCGTCCTTCTCCCCTGGTCAGCCCTCTGACAACCCAGGTCCATTCTCGAACACGGGTCATCGGTGTCGCAGCAGAAATCCAACCGCTGCACTGATGGGCGCGCTTAAAGACCTTTTATTCAATGAGACTTTTGGTTCTATTTAGCCTTGTTGTCTCTGATACCACTTGTTCTTTATCAGTCTTTATTCATTCAATGTTGTTTTAAAAATGGGATTATTTTAATCGTTTTATCTGTATTGTTTGTGTACCTCTGTGTAAGGCATTCTGAGCCCCTGGGAAAGGGACTAATACACAAACAGACTACTACTAATACAGCTGCTACTTTATTTTATGGGAGGTAATCTGCTGCCCATAAAACTTGGAAAAAGGCTGTGCACTGGGCCTGCTACTGAACCTGGGGGTGGAAAGATGTGACTGATATGAGGAAAGACAGATATTAATAGAGGAAGAGTACTGTTGGTGAGTTTCCGGTGTCATGGCCAACAATCCCTTTGTCAATAAAACAGGTCCATGAACCCCCCCCACACCCCCAGAGGTGGAAACGAACAATCACAAGTCAGTGTACCTTTCCTAGAATTGATGGTCAAATATATCAATATGTTTGCGCATTTGGCTTGATCTTGAGGAAAAAATAACACGCTGTTTTTGTGATTGTTTGAGCACACTGTGGCTCCTTGTGGGACAACTGCACCCCAATTAACTGAGTATGGTGCAGAGAGTAGCAGCAGCTGACACAGTGGTAGCGATAGTGCCCACATTACTGGCGAACTGGTTTTAGGAATGAGTTCCGGTCATGGGGGGGCCGGCAGGGGGGAGGGCGATTGAGTGCCCCAGAGGAGGCTGTCCTCCTCCAGGGTGGGAAGGTGCCTTCTTCTGCCGCAGTACTGCCACCTGGGTGACCACAGGTGGTAGTGTGGACAGAAGGGCAGTGGGAGGGAGGAGACATTGCTGAAGCCGGCATCCAGACACACACATTGCATGGACAGGGCCACCTTGCCATCCTTGCATGTGACATCTCTGTGGGAGGGAGAAAAGGAAACTGGCCCCATCACCTCCATGACGACAGCCTGTGGAAGCTCCCCAGGCCTCCATCTCTCTCTCCGGATTGCAGCACTGGCCTGACAAAAAGTATAAGTTTGGGGAACCCCCTTACCCTGACCCCACCTGGGGGGGGCGAAGTCAGAGCTCCATGGGGGTAGCTGACTGCCAGCGGGGAGACTCAGAGGATTGCTCTCAGGCCTGAAGGACTCAGGAGGTGCCAGAGAGACAGGGGCAAATAGAAATTGCGAAAAAAAAAAAAAAAGAGTAGAGGCAACAAAGCTTCCGACCATCTAAAAGTGCCACCAATTCAGTCAAATGCTCAATTCTCGTGTAAAGCAAAATTTTATTTGAGCCAGCCTGCTTGTGCTGTAGCAGGGCTGTCACTTGTGATGCCGGTGACCTGGGTTTAAGAACAAGCCTGGAATGTCGGCGGACTGACCAAGGGAGGAGGATTAAATGTCCAAGAAGATACTGTCCTCCCTGGGGGGGTGCTGTAGACTGCCTGGCCCCCTGCCTACTGGGTCAGTTTGCCATATAGAGAATGGCGCACGCTAAAACTGCGCGTCAGAGACAGCGCAGGTGGGAATAGCGACAGGGTGCAAAACCGCTGAAGGATCTATGCATGGTTGTGCACCTTGTCTCTTTTCCCTTGCAGAGGATAAGTTCTCTGCTTGCAGGAGGGTCTACCGAGCAGCTGCTGTAGCTCGATGGGATGAGCCATTGTGCAGCAATGAAGGCGGTACGTCTGCAGACCGGGTGTCGAGTCTTGGTCCCAGACGCACATAATTTTTCTTTTATTAGCACTTTGTGCAAATTAAGTGTCCAACACTCTCCCCAGAGTTAATTATCTTAGTTGAGAGGGTGCAGTGCGAGGGAGGCCCCATAAAAAACCTAGACATATGCTGCTGGCATTATATATATTGCTCTGTATTGGCAGCGTGGTATATATCGCTCTGTATTGGCAGTGCGGTATATATTGCTCTGTATTGGCAGCGTGGTATATGTTGCTCTGTATTGGCAGCGTGGTATATATTGCTCTGTATTGGCAGCACGGTATATATTGCTCTGTATTGGCAGAGCAGTATATATTGCTCTGTATTGGCAGTGTGGTATATATTGCTCTGTATTGGCAGCGTGGTATATATTGCTCTGTATTGGCAGCGTGGTATATATTGCTCTGTATTGGCATCGCGGTATATATTGCTCTGTATTGAGCGTAGTATATATTGCTCTGTATTGGCAGCACGGTATATATTGCTCTGTATTGGCAGAGCAGTATATATTGCTCTGTATTGGCAGCGTGGTATATATTGCTCTGTATTGGCAGTGTGGTAAATATTGCTCTGTATTGGCAGCATAGTATATATTGCTCTGTATTGGCAGTGCAGTATATTGCTTTGGCATAATGTCTTGTGACCTTATGACCCCGTGCCACTCCCTATGCTCCCGCCACCTGGGTAACCATGGGTGGCAGTGTGGCTGAAGCTAGTGGTGGGAGGGTGGACCCCAACTGGCTCCAACACACGCTGACACATATCTGCATGCATGTGCGCCTGAGCCTTCGCCATCTACGTCGCATATGGATTGGGAGTAACAAGAAAAAAACCAAAAGGAACAGGGGTTGAAGCAGCCACTCTCTGGTCTCAGCAAACCAACCAGGAATTGCACTGCACAGTGGGGAGCCCTCTGTGCTCCTCATGGACCCCCCAAAAGAAGCATGCACAGTGCAAAGGAGGTGGGTAATCAGCTGGGAAAAGGAGGCTGGGACTGGAGGTCACCTAGCTGTCAGGGGGGGCTGTAGTAAGTAAGGAGCAGAAATAGAAAGTTAAAAACAAAGTTTCATTGTGGGTCTCAAAGTCTGACCTGTTGAATTTGCACTTACATCCCACTCCTGAAAAAGGTTTCTACATATTAGAAGGTTCCATACCTGAAAACTGGAGTGGAACATGTGACAGTGCTGGCAGAGGCTGGAGGTAAAGGGCACGTCATGCTCTTCCAGTTCTGAAATACATTGGTCTACCTTAAATAGGCAGCCACAGCAGGACGGGGGTAGTGTTAGTGATTACTATCAGTTTGATATGTGACCAGACACACATAAACCAATAAACAGCTCCATCCTTAACAAGAGGCACACTGCCTGGGAAAGTCAAAGGCTGTGTTCCAAGATTGTAGAAGGCAGCTGTAAGAGAGCCCAGTACTGTTATTCCATTTCCTGAAAGTCAGACCAGAAGAAGATTTGTCCAGTGCCAAAGGAGGAACAGAGCTGCTCTCATCTGATGAAGTGCCTTTCCCCATTATAAAGCAGATTCATGCAGGTTCACGTGAAGGAAAGCAACAATGTAATTCCCTGAGTTGTGATGACCGCTCACTCCAGTAATAAAAGTGAATGTTTGGTTCAGCTGAAATAATAACATGAAATCGAATTAGGATTTTCCCCATTCAGTGCAAGAGCCACATCAGCTACACATCCACTGGACCAACGTGATGGGAGCCTGTATTAATTTATGTCAGACACCATGTCTTCTGTCTCCTTTGCTTACAGGTGCTGATTCTCTCTCTCTCTCTCTCTCTCTCTCTCTCCTCCTCCTCCTAGGGGACCAATACATGCTGAGCTGTGTATGATAGCAGTTCGGCTATGTTGGTCTTCACTTCTAACTAAAGGTCCACTGCAATCAGTGGTGGTAGCGCATATTCAAGTATCATACGTCAGTTGAACTGCTGTCATGCACAGCTCGGCTATCCCTCCTGCTTCCTCCCTCTGCTAATGTCCTTCCCCTCCCTTCTTTTGTCCCCGGCCCCCACCTTGTGTGCAAGGGGGCTGCCCAATCCCCCTCGGCTCATGAACCCCCCAGCACACTGTGTGGCAGACGGGGGTGCCCAATCCCCCGTTGGCTACAGGCCCCCACAAAAAAAAATTGGTACGCTGGAAGCCCACCCCAGTGCACTCATGCTCCCCTCCCAGCACACACACACTGTATGGCTGGTGGGGGTGCCCAATCCCTGCCGGCTCCACTCCTCCCCCAACAAACAAACAGGTCAGTGGCACGCTGAGAGCCCACCCCAGCATACCAAAAATGTCCTGTCTTTTAAAAAATCCTGTGAAAGAAGAAAACGGTCCCTTGGAGAGTCCCTTCCCCCTCCGCCAACCCACGCCCACCCTCTGCGCACCCACCTCCCCACCTCCCCACACCCCCCTCACCACATACTTACCTCTGGAGCCTGGCATGAAGATCTTCAGTGGACCGGGAACATGTCTGCACTCTTCAAAGCCGATCGCGAACTGAGGAAATGCCGGTAAGCTGTATAATGGTATAAATAGGGTTTTTCCAACTTAGGTGGATATCTCGGCCATTTTATTGACTTTTGACACCAAATTTTCAACATGGGGTTCTTGACACCCCTTCTCATGAACTCAGTCACTGTCATGGCATTATTTGGTCCCGAAAGGTGATTTTGCGTTCACTGCGCAGAATCACCTTTCTGGACTGAGTAATGAAACGGCAGTGTCAGTGTTCATGAGGTGGGCTCTCAAAAAGCCTATGTTGCAAATGTCCATAAAATGACTGTATTACGAGCGTGCGTTGTGCAATTCCTACGCACACTCATAAGTTCATGAATTTGTAATATTTACACTCCAGATTTTCAAAATTGCCATTTTTCCACATCTCCTTATGACCAGTACAGCTGTCATTTTTCACATCCTGGCCAAAATGTGTTATTGCACTTGCGGCGTGCAATAGCGCGGCAGCTGTGGAAAATCATGTTGGGTTCAGAGTAAGAAAATCACAGTGATGCTGTTCATGAGGAGACATCCTAAAATGACAATGTTGAAAATTTGTCCAAAATGACTTTTTCTGAGCGTGCGTTGCGCAGTTTCCACGCGCACTCGTAACTTCACGAATTTGTCAAATTTTCATTCCAGATTTTCAAACTTTTGCATTTTCCCATGCCTCCTTATGAAAAAAATACAGCTGTCATTTTCACATCCTTGCCGAAATCTGTTTTCACACTCCGCTACAGAAAAGCACAGTCACTATGGAAAATCAGGGTTCAGTACACAGTTAAGAAAATCATAGTGGCACTGTTCATGACCAGAGGTGACAAAATGCCTATGTTGAAAATTTGGTGAAATAAATTCCACTGAATGACTGTGTTACAAGCCGGTCATATCTGACTGCCCTGTATGGTATGGACTGCATGCCCATTGGCTCTGCCTGCACCACTGGGTGTGCAGCCCTACCGGCAGCTGAGTCGGAGGGCAGGCTGGTGGTGATGCTGCCACCGCCGCTGATGGGGGGAGCGGGTGGTGGGGTGGGTGGGTGTGTGGGGCCACCAGATCACCAGGGATATGTTCTTGGGGGCTTGAATACTTGCAGCCCGCGATCGGGCTTCGAGGTCCACTGGACCACCAGGGATATGTTCTTGGGGTTTGAATACTTTATGGTGCCCGTGATCGGGCTGTGGGGGTTTGAATTGACACTTTGCCCGTGATCGGGCTGGTGGGGGTTTGAATTGACACTTTGCCCGTGATCGGGCCAGTGGGGGTGGGGTTTATGTAAACTTATGCCTGCGATTGGGCCAGTCAGGGGAGGAGGGATTTTTCACTTTGCCCGCGATCGGGCCAATTGGGAGGGGTTGCTATATGCCCACGATTGGGATGCAGAGGGTGCACAGGGAGTACATTGAAGGCCACCCACAGGTGGCAGCTGCTGTGTTGCGCCTGCAATGCGGCAGCTCACCTATGGGTGGCCCTCAACTAACCTCTTTTTTGATGAAAGTTGTGCAGGCACAGGTTGGGAGTTGCGCCTGCAAACTCTCCACAGCCCGCTGAATATCGAGCTGTGCAGTTTATGCATGGTTCCTCCCCCTCCTGTTCAGCATGCCTTCATTTGCATTTCGCTGTTGCTCAGCTTGACTTGGGGGTGCAACTGCCTCCTGCTGAATATGGCAGAATGGCGCAATTTCGGACTTGCGCAGGCAGAACCCTATTGTGCATGGCGCAACCCTTTTGAATATCCAGCCCCATATATTTAATAAATACAAGCGAGTATGTACATAGGTGAATACCTAGCACTAGTACATAGGTGATCGCATAGCACTAGAGACAATCAAATGAAGAGATTTACAATTATATACAATGAGGTACCAGAATACAGCAGATGTAAAGTAAAGTAAAGAAATGACTGGCCTTGAGGCATCTAATCCCAATAACAACTTTCATTTTCACCATTTATTTTACTTATGCTCAGGTTTTCAGCAGAGTGGCGCTAGCCATGTATGCCGAACAGCATCAACTGGCAGCTGGATCGACATTTCTAAGACATGCATGACTGATCCAGTAGCCAATCAGGAGCCTCACTAGACTCATGAATATTTTATTAGATTTATAATCCCTTAGTCTAGCTAGATCCACTGGGATCTTCTGAGGCACAGCAGGCTGACCAAAGGTGATGCTGGTTACAAAAAACAAAGAGAGAGTTCATAATTACAATGACCCACTCCAGGGTGTGTGGTAATGCTAACACAGTGCCCTTCCCAGAGGTGTGAAGGTACCTGGGGTAATTCCCTTGTGTTTCATCACGCCTTGGATGGGCATCAGTTTAGCATTACTGCACACCCTGTCCTGGGTTATTGCTTATATCTCTGCTATGCTTCCACCCTTCACCAGTAAGGGAGGTGGAAGCTCAACGTTTTATAGCTATTCTTGAGCCCGTGTCTTCCATCTCTCAGTATCCTACTCCATGCCTTTCATCTGTTCCTGCTGTCTACCAGTGCTCCCTCCCTTCCCCTCTCAGAATCCCACCCAGGCCTGCTCATCTCTTTCTTGCTGCCCCCCCCCCAGTGCTCCCTCTACTCCACCTCCAAGCAACCCATTCCTCACCTTTCATTGGTTCCTCGTTGCTGACCAGTGTTGCCTTCTTCTCTCAGCATTCCCCTGTACCTGTTCCTTACTGCCCACCAGTTCTCCATGCCCTCCACCTTAGCATCCCACTTCAGGCCTTCTCCTCCATCCCGCAATGTCCACCAGTGCTCCGTCCCCTTCCCCCTCAGAATCCCACTTCCTGCCTCTCATCTGATCCTCGCTTCCCATCACTCTCCCCTTCCCCGATCAGTATCCCATTTGATGCCTGCTCATTTGTTCCCCACTGCTCACAAGTGCTCCCTCCCCCTCTCAATATCCTACTTTCAGCCTCTCATTTGTTTTCCACTGCCCACCAATGCGCCCTCCCCTCCCCTATCAGAATCTCATTCCAGGCCTGGTTATGTGTTCCTTGCTACCCGCAAGTGCTTCCCTCTCTGCATCCAACTCCCTACCTCTCATCTGTTCCTCACTTCCCACCAGTGCTCCCTCCCCTTCCCCTATCAGCATCCCACTACTGGCTTGCTCATCTGGTTTTCACTGCTTACCAGAGCTCTGTCCCTCTCTCAGTATCCCACTCTCTGCCTCTCATCTGTTCCTTGCTGCCCATCAAACCCTTCCCCACCCCCGTCAACATCCCACTCCAGGCCATAATCTGTTCCTCACTACCCACCAGTGCTTCCGCTCCCCTCTCTGTCCCCATCCAATTCCAGCTCTGCTCATCTGTCTCTCACTGCCCACCAGTGCTCACTCCCCACCCCCTCTCAGCATCCCATTCCCAGCCTCTCACCTGTTCCTTGCTTCCCACTAGCGCTTGGCGCTTCCACCACCCCAGGAGTGATGTTATTACACAATAACACACATTCTGGAGTGCCTTATTGCTATTATACAATGGCTCATTTTGTTTTTAGAAGAAGAGATGGGAAAATATGTTTAAAAAGCTTTTTTTGTTTACTTTTTGGTTGTAGCAGGTACACCAATTGAAAAAAAAGTCCATAGTTTCTATTTTGTCCTGCAGGTGGCGCTGCCACTACATGGTTGCCTGTATTCTCTTGTAGATGTCTCTTTGTGGCTTGTTTCTGACCCCCTGTGCCCCCTTGTTCTGTTACTACCCCCCTTCCTGTTACACAGACACAGTGTACAGATGGTATCTGTGTTTCATATTGTGCTTGCTCATTTGTTTTGTTTTTTTTCCTTCAGTGCAGTGACGACCAGAGTAGAACAATGCAGTCAGATCGGGTGACACTGGAGTGGGGACTGGGAGAAAAGGAGTCTGTCTGTAGGGTTATTTCTGTTAACTGTTGACATAGGAGTGGAGTAGAAGGTGAGGGCTATGAGAAGAATCCTGGTAAATGGAGAGCCGCAGTATTTTCTGCCACTTTTGACAGCATGACTAATTTTGACTGAATAGGGCTTCCATTTCTCATCGCTTGTGCGAGTGCTGTTTTTATCTGTGCATGCGCTTGCCAGGATCACGGCACTGACTGTGCACTGTGGAGCTGATCAGTGCGTCAGTTTCATTTTACTTTTTCGTTTAAACACTAAAGAAATTGGGAAAAATGAAGTGTGGACACTGAATTCTGGGCAGAAAACTAACAGGGAAACTGACAGGAAGTGTGATTGAAAGACTGAACTGACTGTTATGTCTGTGAGTAAAGATGGCTTCATGGCTTCAGAGTGGCTTGAGTATGGAGTGATTTTTGTTGGCTATACAGTCGTTCCACTGCCTGCCCTAGATACAGTGATGTTATTGTGAAATAACATCACTGTGTCTAGGGCTCATCAGCCAATCTGCTGCTTTGAATTTTTTTCTTGCCATTGTATAATATTCCATTTATGCCATACCTCCAAAAAAGTGAAAAGAAAAATTTAATTTCTTGCCATTTTTGGCTGATTATAAAAAATCTAAAAGGTCTCTATAAATGAAATGCCACTTATTTTGTAGATATTTTTGTGCTGAACAACTTTTGTGCTCGAAGTACCATGCTATCATTTTTCGTTTTAAAGTTATTTCCATTTGTTTGTTGCAAAAAGTGAAAAAAAAATAATTGCCTGCTGTTTTTTGCTAATTACAAAAAAACAGACTGGAAGTATCTATAAATGAAACACCACTGCTTTTGTAGATACGTTTGTGCCAAACAAATTTTGGGGTCACAGTACCATGCTATCATTT
The DNA here is from genome assembly GCA_016271365.2 of Neoceratodus forsteri. Classification (NCBI taxonomy): domain Eukaryota; kingdom Metazoa; phylum Chordata; order Ceratodontiformes; family Ceratodontidae; genus Neoceratodus; species Neoceratodus forsteri. The sequence goes on along the minus strand of CM057451.1, from coordinate 1,173,704,812 downwards.
TCTGTTTTGAAATTATTTGCAATTATTTGTTGAAAAAAAATATGGAATTTTCTGTTGGGTTTTTTGCTATTTATAAAAAAACTAAAAGGTAGCTATAAATGAAACACCACTCATTATGTTTGCTTGCACGCATGTGCAAGAAACATAGTGCCATCATCCGAGATTTCGGAGGTGTGTCACCTCCTCCTCCAATTCAATCAGTGTGTTGGCAGGCTGCCTCTGTAAGCCATCGCATGCTGGAGCTGTCTATGACAAGCTCCAAATGCAGTGGCACAGTTGAAAGGGGAGCTACGCTGAGTGAGCAGCGATAAGATATCGCCTGCCCATGCGCAGCTCCCACACACACACACACACACACACACACACACACACACACACACACAGGTTCAAGACGATACCGCGTGCTGCCCCCACGCACACACACCTCTAGCCGACGGGGTGCCCAATCCCGCCGGCCGTGCTGCGCCTCCTCCCCAAAAGCTCTCCCAAATGCCATGCTGGGTGCCCACCCCAGCGTGGCAACTCGATGGAATAGCCGGCGGGGTGCCCAATCCCCTGTCGGCTTCACGCTCTCCCTCCCCCATGCTATGCCAGCGGGGGTGCCCAATCCCCATCAGCTTCACTCCCCCATACAAGGAGCCACGGCTGGGGCCCACCCCAGCGTGGCAAGTGATCCCTTGGCCTAGCGGGTGCCCAATCGCCCGTCGGCTGAACCACGCCCCCAACGGTAGTTGTGCCACGCTGGGAGCCCACCCAGCGTGGCAAACGTCCCCGCATCATCATTAGAAAAAACCTGTAAAGAAAAACGGTCCAATGAGTCCCCAGCCCCCCACAACCCGCACCCACCCACTGCGCACCCTGCCTCCCCACACCCCCATACCCCATACTTACCTCCGGAGCTCGCGCGACAATCTTGTGGACCGGAACACGCCTGCACTCTTCAAAGCCAACCGTGAACTGAGGAAATGCCGTGAAGCTGTATAATGGCCTAGATAGGGGTTTTCAACTGTATTGCATATCTCAGGCATTTTTGGAGATTTTGCACCAAATTTTCAACACTGGGGTTTTGGGACCCCTTCTCATGAATAGTGTCACTGTCATAGGCGTTACCGGGGCGAAGGTGATTTCGCACGAGTGACTGCACAGTGACTACGAAATCACCCTTTGGGCCTGAATAGCACGCATGACAGTGACATCATTCATGATAAGGGGTCACAAAACCCCACATTGAAAATCTGGTGCAAAATTCCAAAATGACTGTTTTATTTAGCGTGCTAGTTCCTACGTGAGGCTCGTAAGTTTTATGTAATTTTCAATATTTCACTCCAGTTTTCAATATTGCCATTTTAATACACCTTCTTAAGAGTAGTACAGCTGTCATTTTCGCATCTCACCCAAACGTGTTTCTCACCATGTAGCACAATGAGCGCAGTTGGTGTGCGAAATCAATGTATGGGACAAATTAAGAAAATCACAGTGACACTGTTAATGAGCAGAGGTCTTAAATGGCTATGTTGAAAATTTGGTGAAAAATTCCTAAAATGACTGTTTCTGCGATGCGTTGCGCATTTTCTATGCATGCTCGTAAGTTTGCGAATTTAATATTTTCACTCCAGATTTTCAACATTGACATTTTATTACACTTCCTTATGAACAGTACAGCTGCAATTTTCATATGTTGCCCAAATGTGTTTTTCGCATATGTAGCGTATAATGGTGCTCTTGGTGTGTGAAAGCAATGTTTAGGACAGATTAAGAAAATCACAGTTACACTGTTCATGAGCAGAGGTCTTAAAATGGCGATGTTGAAAATTTGGTGACAAAAGTCCATAAAATGACTGTGTTACGAGTGAGCATTGCGCAGTTTCCACGCACCCCCTCGTAAGTTCATGACAACTTTGTAATATTTTCAGTCCAGATTTTCACCAGTGGCATTCTTCCACACTTCCTTATGAACAGTACAGCTGTCATTTTTCACAACATGGCTGAAGTGTGTTTTCACACTTTCAGCACAGAGATGCGTGGTCGCTGTGGGAAATCATTGTTCGGCACAGATAAAGAAAAACACAGTGACACTGTTCATGATCTGAGGCACCAAAATGCCTGAGTTGACAATCTGCTGTAAAAAATCCCCAACCTAATTATATTACGGGTGTGCGTTGCACAGTCTCTATGTGTGCTCGTGACTTCACCATTTTTTTAAATATTTTTACTGCAGATTTGCAACATTGCCATTTTTTACACCTCCCCATGAACAGTACAGCTGTCATTTTTTACATCCTGTTCGGAATGTTTTTGCACCTGTGGTGCTAAATGCCGTAGTCGCTGTGCATAAGCAGCTTTCGGCTAACAAACTGATATTCCCCCTGTTCATGAGGTGGGGTCACAAAAAAAACATGTTGAAAATTTGGAGTGAAAATACCAACGAATGCCTGAGGTATTAGGGTTTCCAACCATAACGCCCAACCCTGTAGAGAATGACAGGCATCAGGGGTGTGACTTGGGATTCTTGCCTGTGATGCTCATACCATTACACACCCTGCAGCCAGTGAGAGGCATCGAGGTACTGGACTCTTCGCCCCAAAGTTCACCCCATTCTCCTATATCGCACCCATCTCACCGTATTTCCTAATGAAATGGGGTGTGCATAAGGGCCAAAGACCCCAAGGAACACCGTGACACTTGTCAGTGTCTGCAGGGTGGAGTGTGGTGAAATGGCGTGGCCGTTATGCCTGATGACCCAAATGCATACCCCAATGCCTGTCACTCTCTGCAGGGTGGTGGTGGGGTGGGCTTCAGTTCAGTACTTCACTGCCATTCCTATTACGCAGCTCTGTAACTTCTACACTACCACTGCCAATGCCAGCAAGGAAACATTCGGCATTGACAAATGCTTGTTTTGTAGATATTTTTGTGCTGAACACCTTTCGTGCTCACAGTACCATGCTATCATTTTTTGTTCTACAGTTATTCGCATTTGAATCCAGTTAGTACTGCTAGTATACATCTGTAAAACAAAGGTTTAGGTGTCCTGTAAAGTAATATGTGTGTGTGTGCGTGTGTGTGTGTGTGTGTGTGTGTGTGTGTGTGTGTGTATCTCCCTCCCAGCATGGAGTCAGTGAACAGCTCAGGGCTGTTCCTGGGTATCTGAAATTCCTAGGCCTCACGAAAGATCCGCTGTGTCTGCTGGCCTGTGTACATCAAAGGAAAGAGCTGATCCGTCTCAGCCCAGCAAGCCAAAACTGTGTCATGCTCACCCTGCCTGATGATTGGTCGTGCCCCTTTAGGACTGCTCTGCATTGGAGGACATTGTCACACCTCTCAAAACCCAATTATCATAACAAAATGTTCGCTGCACGCACACGTGCATGGCGAACACAAAAAAGGAACGGAAAAAATATGACTCATAAATACATATAAATCACAACAATCAGCGCTAAGCATGATGGTTTATTATATTATAGTAGCTCAGACTTGTTCAAACTGCTGTACCCCGGACAGGTGTCTCCATAGGTCCCTCAAAAGGGTCTCAGGAAGACTTCAAGCTTCTTTATCAGAAATATCAAATAGTCCATTTTCAGTTCTGTAAGAGGGGTCCAACTGGGTAAATACTTTTTCTGTAAAGAAAAGGGGCAGTGTGCGAACCATTATGCCAGCAAAAACAATCAAATAATACAACCACTCTGCCCTCATGCCATTTCCCTCACCCCTGACAAGTTTCCCCAAACCAACACCTCATAATGTGAGTTGAGGGAAAAAAGGGCTTCTTCTGTCGAGCAGCCACCAAAAAACAGAATCCAGCACTAAAAGAGCCATTGAAAAATAATTGTGCAGAGTTTCAATTATTTCCCCACAACTGGTTCTGACACAATGCGACAGACTGGTCCTTCTCAGACTCAGCCTCCATCACAAGTTCCAGCTTTCTCAGTACTCTGGTAGCTGCCATCCCTCAGCTTAGACACTCTTTGGGAGTCTCCAGGTTCATGTCCTCCAGAGCCACTGCACACAGTACAGTGCTCCTTGCTCAGGGTCACATGACCCAGTCCTCTGTCACAGCTGAGAACACCTTACTTTGGAAATAATATCTGATAACGGTAGCTTTCTTCTCAGTGGTGGAAAACAGTTCTTGTCAGTTATAAATTGGTTAGCTGTACCTCAAAGGATTCAGTCACAGACCGTGAAATATAAAAATAATATTTTAATATTTCAAGATGACTACATAGATTCTATAACATATTACAACAAACTATAGGGAACAGGAATATCTACAGAAAAGGAAAGGAACCTTGTTTTCATCCAGAATTAACGTGAAAAACTCTACCTCTCCCTCTCCCTTGCCAGGGTTTAGCTTACCAGTTTTGTGTGTGACCTCTGTGTGACTGCCCTCAGAGCTCAGATCAGAGATAAAAAAAACCTCCCCCAGATGCATCATCTAATATGTCACCCTGACATCACAGATTCAAAACTCTTTGTCTCCTAGCATCCGTTAGGGAAACCAGTCTTGCCTAGGTTTAAGATGTCCGTTACTGTGGTATGTTTTTCTTAGCTGAGGTCTGGATGACATCAAACGCCATAAGTGAAATTTACAACCAGGCCCCTGCTAGTTCGAACAGCAGAATCTCTCTCAAACTTCCAAATGACAACCCATTTTTTTTGGTGCAGTATTAGCCACTGTTAAGCAATTTTAAATATCAATTGTAGTGACCATCTGCAAACTTTTATGCACATGGTTATCTTTGACATTTTATTTATTTATTTATTGCAGTTTGGGATTAATACCTTTGAGTCCTGGGACTCATTTACAAAGGTTCCAGGTCATACACAAAACAATTATTCAAACATACAGGTTACAGAGATTACAAAAAAAGTTAGACAAAGCATATCGTTGGATACGGGTTAGAATACATTGAAGGAACAGTTTGTTTCAGTCAGGTTACAAATAATATACTGTAGGAGGAACGTGGTTTCAAGGGATAAAGCATTTCAGTGAGGGAACATTCTGCATACAGCTCAAACAAGGGAAACAGTTTCAAAGGAAGTGCTTTAGTCTGTCAATTTTGGGTCATCAGGGACGTGTAACCTAGAATGGCAGTTTAACCAAAGCGCGCCCCACATTTTACTGGGGACTCTTAGCTCTGTAACTTGACATAATAAGCAAGACTCCATGGAAAGGGACACCCAACGAAAACCTGTTGAACTGACAAATGGTTAGCCCAAATGTTTGAATACACTGATCTCCTTGACCTCTGCCTGATCTGCTCACAGCTTATGCTCCATGTCCTAAGTTTGAGAGACATCTCACAAATGTATTTCGATATTACAGCTGTGTTCCTAATGACACCCAGTCGTCCTGCCTCCCGTTGTCCCCATAGCTGTAAACAAATAACCTTGACCCAACTGGACAATGGTTTATGTGCAGGAGGGTGTGCAGTTACCTTGAATAAAATACTATAAGAGAAGGCAACAGGATTCCCCGTGGACAGGCCCACTCTTTGGTGGTCAGGTAAGCTATTTAATTTCATTTTTTATACTGGAAAACAATATGAGGTACCTAACCCTTTTTCACAAGCGACTAGTTGTGAAGAAAGGTACAGAATACACGCCACATCCCACACAGTGGAGGATCCTCCATGTGTACCAGTCGCAGGGTACAAAGGGATTTCTCCAGGAAATTCGGACTTCATCACCAAGAAGGTGTTGGAGTTACCTAGATGGTTGTTTCAAGGTGACTTTCATGCCTGGGCAGATGATGAAATCTCCCTGTTTGGTCAGGATTTCCTTCATCTGATGGAGTCACTGGGCCTAGCACAAGCGGCTACCTCTGCGACTCATCAACATGGACATGCCTTGGACCTTTTTTCTGTCTTTTTTGTATCTTAGTTTTTATTGAAATATCATAAAGGCAAGTACATATAACAATTGATTTCAAACATAAAAATACAAATGAATACAAATCAAGATTCCGTAAGTTGATAGCATAACCTATAACATTTCTAGGAATGTTGATAAAATGACTATCCCAGTACGCAGCACGTTGTTTTGGGACCACCATATGGCCTCCCCCCTCATTCTATCTCCAGGCCTCCATGCGCATCAGTCCCTTACTGGGTTCTCTACTCCCAGAGGGGCTAGCTACAGGCCATCCTGACCCTCCCTGTCCACTTCCCTCATCCCCATTTTTCTCCCCTGACTCCTTGCTTCTCAGCCCTTAAATAGGCATTAGTTCACTCATACCTGAAAATTGCATTTCCAGCCTAATCTGGGCAAAGCATATTACTGTATGTTTAAATTGTCAGTCAGATAAAATACTGATTCTGTAAATCCAATCTTCAATTGTATAATGTATGTGTCAATAGTATAATTGTATAATGTATGTGCCAATTGCATAATGCATATGTCATTTTACATACCATTGTACATGATTTTCCACAATACTAGTTTAAGTTAATTTATGTATGTCAAACTTCCTCATCCTACTGTACCACCCCCCCCACCCCCGGTCGCACCGGGAGACGAGCAACTTGTTGCTCAGCGTGCCTTCCTGGTGAAACATTTCAATAAATAAAGACATGCTGGAATGAGAACAAAAAAAGCGGTATACATACTGAGCTAGAGTTTTGATATTAGGCATTCAGATATATTTCGATCTTGATTAACCTACAGATGCAGATACAGAAACCATTGAAGAGATCAAGACTAGATTAACAAGCATGACATTGATCTGGTCACTTGGTCGGATCATTGCACAATGAAGTTCTTGTTTGGTGCCCCCCCCCTTCTAGTCCATCTGCTGTGGAGATGGTCCACTATTGCTCCTAGAGGGTTTCTTCCCCAGAAGGACTCCAGGCGGTAATGATCTCTTGGGTATGAAGACAAATAAGATGGGCTCGGAGGAGGCGATGGTGGCCTATAATAAGGCCTTTGCCTTAGCCTATGATTTTGTAGCACTGGTACATATACGATCCCAGTTTTTCTGCCAGAGTCCCCTGTTTTGATGGGGAGCTCAGGAAGTCCAAGTATCAGAGGTTAAAGCATTGTTGGAGGAGGTCCAGGATTGAGGAGGACAAACTGGCTTTGAGTACTCACTATCAGTACCAAGGGAAATTGCCTGTAAGCAGGCAGCATTTCTGTCCAGGGAGATTACTGCTATAAGGAACTGACCAGTTCAGCTGTGTTTCAGACTGTGGACAGGCTACTCCATCGTACCTGTCTACAGTCGATGAGAGCAAGTTCATTCACTAAGTGTCAAGTGTTTGCTTTGTTCTTCTCGGCCAGGGTGTCCTCTACTTGAGCTGGGATTGCCCCAACTGGGCTGTCACGACCTGGCAGGGTCAAGCTGGTATTGAACAAACACAATCCTCTGGCCTGGGGGGAGTTTAGGCTGGTTATGGTGGAAGAGGTTTGTGTGGTGTTCTTGGAGCTGTAGATTGTCACAAACCCACTCAGCAGGTCAGCCCTCTACTCCCAAAGTGCCAACCTCTGAGCGCAGTCTTGTGAACAGTTAACAAAAACAGGGTAACCCTATTGTCTGTTTTTGTGGGTTTGAATCAACCTTTGGTCTCAAGTCTTAGAGGGATTCAAGCTGTGAACCTCTTGCTAGCGTACCCAATGCACAGGCGCAGATAATCTGTCTTCAGGGGGCCAGATATCTTTGCCTACAGCACCTAACCAGGTGTACAGAAATGAACCCTTAAAAACTCTAATAAAAGACCTCAGATTTAACTCTAAATTTTTTCAGTTTGGTATCACCATTCAAGCTTATGCACAGTGTCTGCTTTAACCATATATACTTTACTTGTTAAAGAAAGAAGATCAAAGACAGACCAAGTAGGCTCTAAAAATAGAGTTTTACTAAACTAGATAAAAATATGTAACGTAAATACAGAACCATATATCACAAAACATACAATTCACTTAAAAGAATAAGGTTTTAAAAAGTGCAGATTCCTACCACTAGTACACTTAGAATTGTCTGTTCTAAGGTATTTTTATCTCACAGTGCTGTAGATGTTGTAGCTTTCAGAGTCCAAACATTTGTGTGTAAATGGAAAACAGAGTACTGTTTAAAAGCTGGCTTTGCCCACCTCTTTGCATGAGGTCACCTAGCTCCTCCCTGTCAGAATATATAAAAAATATATATCTATATAAAAACAGGATGTCTTTTCCAAGTATTAAATTCTGTAACCTCAGCATAACTCATTTTCTTTTTCAAATGACATTTCTTTGACCTTATGATCAGCTACCCCTTTCCAGGACATCAAAGCATCTTTTATGACTTCGCACTAAAACGTCACAACCTGCTCTTCTTCCTCTAAGCGTTATAAAAGTTGATGATCTATCTTGGCAGTTAGATATCTTCTAGCCTGTAATTAGCTTCTGACCTTCCAGGTAACACCTTGTATCTAAAACCTGTGTGTGTGTGTGTGTGTGTGTGTGTGTGTGTGTGTGTGTGTGTGTGTGTGGATCTCACATGCTGTCTCAGCATCTCCAGGAGAGACAGTCCATAACACATTTTATATTAAATGATACAGTGATCAGAACCAGATGTCCAAGTGTCACAATTCCTCCCCACCTAGACTGAATTTGGGGGCTCTATCCCCTGCATTGGATGAGCTTTCCAAATCAGTTCACTCCTCATGAACCCTAGACAGCCCATCTGAGTTCTGATTTTTGGCTCCAGCCCTATGTAATATTGTCATATCATACCCTTGCAAAGCAAGACTCCATCTTAGCAATCTACCATTGTTCTTTCTCATCTGCATCAGCCAAACCAGGAGGTTGTGGTCAGTCTGCACCACAAAATGCTGCCCATACAAGTATGGCTCCAACTTCTTTAGGGCCCACACTATGGCAAGACACTCCTTTTCCACCATGGAGTATGCCTGCTCCCTGGGAAGTAACTTTTTACTCAGGTATGCTATTGGGTGATCCCTCCCTTGGCTGGATGTCTGACTCAGTACTGCCCCAATACCCACATCTGAGGCATCAGTCTGAACTATAAAGGGTAGGTCTATGTGATAACGGCAAATGCCTAAAGGCGATCACAGTTATCGCTCAGTCAGAGTGCTGAACACATTTTCGGCACTCTGAGAACCTCGGTGCACCAGCACAATGGCGCCAGTATGTATTTTTACTGCTTTCTTTGGGGGGGCTGTGCTCCCCTCATCCCTCTTCACCTTCCACACACCCCTACTTAAGGATTCTCAACTCCAGGGGGGTGCATGTTGGGGGGGTGAAAGCAGTAAATAAAAGGTTCGGGCTGGGCGCAATAAAAATCGCACCAGTGCCCGGACCCGAACCCGAACCCAGTACCTCAGCCACTCCAGCCACTAGCCAGTCCCCAACACCATGAAGCAGCTTGACCGGCAACTGCAGCACCCCTCCCTACAGCCTCTCCAACCCCTCCCAGCCCACGCTAGTCGTGCTCACTCCCACCCCTCTGCACGCGTATGTATAGCGACATCCTGTCGTCTAGTTCACCCAACCCCTCATCTGGTCACCCTACCTGTCCATTGCCATGAGTGGATTGTGCGGGGAAGGTGTCGCCGTAATGGATGGCGCCCTTCCTCATGCGCCCACTTCACGGGTTACCATAAAGGGTCTGCTATAGTCAGGATTTGTCAAAACAGGAACACTGCACAGTGTCTCCTTTAATCTGGTAAAGGCTTCCTCACAGGCTGGGTCCCAGGTAATTTTCTTTGGCATCCTTTTCTTTGTCAGGTCAGATAGGGGAGCAGCCAGGGCACTGTAATTGGGTACAAATTTCCTGTAGTACCCTGCTGTCCCTAGAAAACTCCTGACCTGCTTCTGTGTTTCTGGTCTGGGCCACTCCTGGATTACCTCTATTTTTATTTGGCTAGGATGGAGCTGTCCCTGGCCTACCACATGCCCGAGGTATGCCACTTCTCCCATGGCCACCTGGCACTTACCAGCTTTGACAGTGAGCCAAGCCCTCTGTATCCTGCCCAGCACTTCCCTAAGGTGGGATAGGTGTTCCTCCCAGCTGGTACTAAAGATGAAAATGTCATCCAGGTACGCCACAGCTGCTCCTCAGCACCATTTAACACCTGGTTCACCAACCTCTGGAAAGTGGCCGGGCATTCCTCATTTCGAAAGGCATTACTTTAAACTCAAATAAGCCGATCGGAGTGATGAAGGACGACCTCTCCCTAGCTCTGTCTGTCAACTCTATCTGCCAATACCCCTTTGTCAGGTCAATGGTCGTAAGGTAGGTCGCCCCTCCCAACTTGTCCAGGAGTTCATCCGTCCGGGGCATCGGTGGGCGTCTGACTTCATGACTGCATTCAGTCCATGATAGTCCACACAGAAACGAGTAGAGCCATCTGGCTTAGGCACAAGGACCACAGGTGAGGCCCAGGGTCTGTGGGATCTCTGGATTACCCCTAAATCCAGCATCTCCTCCACTTCCCTCCTAATGTCCTTTTGGACAGCCTCTGACACCCGATAGGCTGTCCACCATATGGGCGTCTGTGTCCCTGTCTCCACATCGTGTGTCGCTAAGGGGGTTAGTCCAGGCTTGGCACTAAACAATGGGGCAAAGTCTACTAAAACCTCCCTTACTTTCTGGATCTGGTCCGGGGTCAGCTGGGGAGACAATTTAACTGCCTCCATAGAGGAATCCCACTTGCTTTCTTCCAGCAAGTCCAGAAGGGGGTCTCCTTCATCCGTCCCCTCCCCAGGACTACACACTGCAAACACCATATCAGCCCTATTTGCATATGGCTCCATCATGTTGACATGGTACATCCTTTCTGTCTGTCTTTGGTCAGGTAACTCTACAATGCAGTTCACGTCATTTACCTTCCTAACCACTTTGTATGGTCCTGCCCACTCAGCCTGCAGCTTGTCTTTCCAGACCGGAATAAGGACCATGACTTCCTGACCCACAATGTACGAGCGAGCTCTGGCTCTGCGGTCGTACCACACTTTTGTTTCTCTAGGCAGCTGCTAGGTTGCTCTGGGCTGTCCCCATAAGCTCCTTCAGCCTTTCCCTAAACCCTAGGGCGTAATCCACAATGTGAGTTCCCTGGGTTGCGTGCTTGCCTTCCCAGTCCTCCTGGATCAAGTCTAGGGGCCCAAGTACCCAGCGTCCATGTAAGAGTTTGAAGGGGGAAAATCCTGTCTACTCTTGGGGCACCTCCCTGTATACAAACAACAGGTGAGGAAGGTATTTCTCCCAGTCCCTCCCATGCTGTTCAGCAAACGCCCGGAGCATTGACTTTAGGGTACCATTGAATCTTTCCACAAGCCCATTGGCTTGTGGGTGATACGGTGTTGTGCATCTCTGCACCACCCCACACTTCTCCCATAAACATTTCATCAGGTCTGACATGAAGGAACCCCCTCGATCGGTGATAACCTCCTGCGGAAACCCAACATTGGAGAAAATCCCAAGTAAAGCATCTGCCACTTTGTCTGTCCTCAGTGAGGATAGGATGACTGCTTCTGGGTACCGGGTGGCATAATCCACCACAGTTAGGATGAATCTCTTCCCTGAGGAGCTGGGGGTATTTAAAGGCCCCACAAAATTCATTCCCACCCTCTGGAATGGCTCCTCCATTATGGGAAATGGAATCAGGGTGGCTTGGGTTTTCTTGCCCGCCTTCCCTATTTCTTGGCACTGGTGACAAGACCTGCAATACTCCTTCACCTGCTGGGCGAAGTTAGGCCAGTAGAAATTCTGGGCCAACTGCTGCATCATGCATGCGATTCCCAGGTGACCAGACAAGCGAATATCATGTGCAGTCTTGAGCAACTGCTCATGATACTCCTGTGGAACGACAAGCTGCCTGCCTAGCATCCCTCCCTCTGTCTGCACTGCCTGAGTATACAGAAGTCCATTTTCCCAATAAACCTTATGTCTGCCATCATCTCCCTGAGCCATCTGAGTCTGCCCAAGCCCTCGGCTTCTCTAAACCAGGGTCACTTCTCTGAGCAGCTGCAAACCCCTCACACATTCCCAAGGCATGGGACAGGTCCTCTTCAGTCACTAAACAAGGGTCCCTAGCACTAGCGTCAGGGCACTCAAGATCACTGTCAATCCCAACCCTCTGACAATGAGTCACCCCTACATCTTCAGAGTAACCCTCTGTAGCTGTGTGGTTGCTTGCTACTGGGGACATTTCTACCCCCTTTTCATTAGTCTCCCCATCTGGAGACACAGGCTGGGGAACCAGCCTCTCAGCGGTTTCCACAATGGCTTCTGTGGGGTTCAGGGAACTACAATTTTCCCTTGCCATTTGGCTACAGGTAACTGCACATACCATCCCCTGTTTTAGATTGCTGCCCAGGATCACATCCACTGCTAAGGTTTTGGCAACAGCCACCTGTTGCACAATTCCCCCTGTTTCACCCCAGTCTAGGAGAACACTAGCGAGGGGCAATGTTTTTGCCTCACCAGTGAAGTCCTGTACAGTGACGTATTTATTGGGTATAAGCTGACCAGGCTCTACCAGATCCCCCTTTACCAAGGTCAAGGATGCCCTTGTGTTCCTTAATCCTTGCATCTGTACACCATTCACCATGACTGGGTGCGTATGTTCCCTCATGTTCACAGGCATGCTTCCAGGGACACACAACAACCCACTTCTTTTCTAGCACCACCTTGAATATTATTGCTCGCCTTTTTGGGACACTGCCTGGCAATATGCTCAGTTTCTTTACATAACCAGCATTCACTTCTCTTTTCAGAGAAATCTTTTCTCTGAAACCTGGGGCTAACTGGTTTCGGTGGACGCAGTGAGGGTTTTAGCTGCCCTGAAGGCGCTTTCCTTTCCTGCGCTGCCACGCCCACCCCATTTGCTCCTCAGAGCAGGTCTGCTCTTGGCATAGTGGTCCAAGAGTTCAGCAGCCTCTTGCATTGTTTTGGGATCTGGGTCCTCTAGCCAGGTTTTTAGCTCTGCTGGGCATGCCCAATAAAACTGTTCTAACAAAATCACATTTTCAATTCTATCCACAGAGTTTGCCTCAATTCCTTCCCACCAACGTTTTAAAAACTGATGTTGTTTCGTGGCTAGCTCCTCATAGCTCATATCAGGGCTTCTCCTGAGCTTACGGGAATTTAGCTCTGTATGATTCAGCAATTAATTCAAATTTCTTTAACAGTGCAGCTTTAAGTTTGCTGTAATCATCACTGTCCTCATTGTCCATTTGACCCAATGCATCCCGAGCTTTCCGGTAAGTAGCGGGATAGCTGGACGCTCAGGACTCTTCCCTCTTTAAATTCGGCTATTAATCTGGAATTCAATTTGTAACTTAGTCGTAGTCCCAGTTAAACCTAAGCCACTTACCTGCTCTGGTGCCGCTGGTTGGAGTCGTTTTTCTCCAGTTCATGTTGCCTCTGGTGCTCCTGCTCCTCATGGTCAGTGTCTCTGTGTTCTCGCTCTGCCTCTCAGCATTCTCATTCTGCCTCATGGCGTTCTTGCTCTCTCTTCTCCTCTGCAGCTCACTGGCGCTCATGCTCCTCATGGTCTGCCTCCTGCTGTTCCCTCTCTGCCTCTCGTCTCTCTCGTTCTCTCTTCTTCTGGAACTCCAGCTCCATCCTGCGCAACTGAATTTGCAGCCTGAGTACTTCTGGATCCAGGATACTGGTGACCTTCCCCTGCTGCTGTGGCCTTTCGCTGACAGTGGCCCTGTTGCCTTCCTCATAGGATCTGGACATTGCACTGGCCGCTAGCCCTGCCACACTCGAGGTCTGGTCCTTTTCAGTCACAGTTCGTGACTCGCTGCTCTGGGTATCTGCTACCATCAGGGCATCTATGAGGTTCTGCTTGCTAGCTTTCATCTTGAACGGGACTCCTCTGTCCTCGCACAACTGCCTTAAGTAGTCTACAGTGTGCCTGCTGTAGTTGGAAGTCATCTTCCCTAACTAGTTCCCTAACACAGTTAAGAAGGGGGATAAAACCTTTTATAGGTACATCAGGGGCAAAGGAAGACCAAGGGAGGGATAGTGAGGCTTAATAAAGGGAGGAGGGTGGGCAGAGGAGACTGTGAAAAGGCAGAGATACTAAACAAATATTTTTGCTCAGTATTTACAAATGAAGAGGGGAGGTACATAAAACAAACAGTAGTAACACTCTGGATACAGAAGTTGATACCAGCCCATTTACAGAAGAAAGGGTTCTGAAAGAACTCTTAAAACTGAAGGTGGACAAAGCAATGGGGCCTGATGGGATTCATCCCAGAATTCTAAAAAGAGCTAAGGGTAGAACTAGTGACACCACTGACTACCCTTTTTAACAAATCATGGGAGGATGGGGTGGTACCTGAGGACTGGAGGAGGGCAGATGTGATTCCCCTTCACAAAAGTGGGAGCAAGGCAGAAGCAGGAAACTACAGACCTGTTAGTTTAACCTCAGTGATAGGGAAAATGATGGAATCACTTCTGAAGGAAAGAATTGTCGAGTATCTAGAGGCCAGAGGGGCACAGGACCCTAGACAGCATGGATTCACAGCGGAAGGTCATGCCAGACAAATCTGATAGATTTCTTTGACTGGGTGACCAAAGTAGTAGATCAGAGAGGAGCTGTGGACATGGCCTACCTAGACTTTAGCAAGGCATTTGACACAGTCTCACACAAAAGATTAATATACAAGTTAGCCAGCCTGGGAGTGGGTCCCAAGATGACAGCCTGGGTAAAGAATTGGCTGGAGAATAGGACACAGAGAGTAATAGTAAATGGAGTCCACTCAGAAGAAAGGAGGGTTACTAGTGGGTACCGAGGGTTCAGTATTAGAACGGTCCTCTTCAATGTCTTTATAAGTGACATTGCGGAAGGACTGGAAGGAAAAGTATGTCTCTTTGCAGATGACACTAAGATCTGCAACAGAGTTGATGCACAGGTGGGGTGGAAAGGATGAGAAGGGACTTGGCAAGGTTAGAGGAATGGTCAAATATGGCAGTTTAGATTCAATGCTAAGAAGTGCAAGGTAATGCACCTGGGAAACAGAAACCCAGGGAAGAGTACACAATGGGGGTGAGATACTAACAACAGCAAAATAGAAAGGGACCTGGGGTAGTCATATCAGATGACCTAAAGGTGGGCAAGCAATGTGAGAGGGCAACAAGGAGGGCTGGGGGGATACTGGGATGCATAGGGTGAGGCATCACTAGTAGATAACAGGAAGTTATTATCCCTCTGTACAGACAGCTGGTGAGACCCCATCTGGAGTACTGTGTGCAGTTCCGGAGACCTAATCTCCACAAAGACATAGACAGGATGGAAGCTGTCCAGAGGAGGGCAACTAAAATGGTGCAGGGTCTGCACTGGAAGACATATGAAGAGAGACTTAAGGAGCTTAATATGTATAGCCTCGAGGAAAGGAGGGAGAGGGGAGACATGATAGAAACTTTCAAGTACCTCAAGGAATCAACAAAGTCCAAGAGGGTAGCATCTTTCAAAAAAGAGGTGTGCAAGAACAAGAAGGCACAATTTGAAGATAGAGGGGCGGCTCAGGGTAATTTAAGGAAGTATTTTTCACGAGAGGGTTGTGGATGCATGGAACGGCCTTCCTGAGGGAGGTTGTGGAGTCAAAATCAGTGGTGGAATTCAAGCATGCATGGACAGTCATATGTAACCCCTGCAAATGGGGGTTCCCAAAGACTTGCAGGAGCTTGCTTGAATGCTCCAAGCCTGAATGGTGTTTCATGCTTAGTCCATTTATCAGTGAGTGCTTTTAGAACCTCTGGCACTGTCTTCTTTAAGAGTCTGTCTGCTTGCAGACATAATTAGTTTGTATGGGGGGACTGTGTGTTTCTGTTTGAGTACCACTCGAACTGCTGCCAATTTACTTCATTTTGCAGTCACTAGGAGTGCAAAGGGAACCTATCTGAAAGATGTAAACTGTTTGCCAGAAATTATTTAGAGTAATAATGAAATTACAGTTTGTCTAACTCTGCTTTCTTTGTAGTCAGAACTGTGTCTGCTAGTTCCCCATTCTCTAGTTTTGAACTGCTGAACTGGACCAATCAGTGTGGGGTAAGTTAGCTCTAAAATGGTGCCTTGACGAATCAGAACTTGACTCATGATCTGAGCCAGCCACAAGAGGATTGTATGGGCAGTGACTTGGGAGATGTAGTTTAGACTTCAGTGCCTTTTGGACCAACAGCAGCAGTCTATTGTGAGTGACAGCTAATCCAGTCAGGAACTGGAGGAACTCTAATGGAAGTGCCCAGTTTTGTCGGTTGGAGCTTCAGTTGAGCTTTGCAGTGAAGAAGGAAGGAGCCCTGTGCTTTTTCAGTGTGCAGTTTTAGTCAAAAACGTGTAAGGCCCAAGTTCCGAGGTCTGCAGCTTGTGTAACAGCTTGTTAGGACTGAATCTGTCCTGTGAAAAGAATCAAAGGATCTCTGAAGAGTAGAAACCAGGCTCACCCTGTAGAAGACTGGAAGAATTGCTGAAATTGTACTCGGTCTGTCAGGAACTGAATCTGCTGTGTGTTCTCCCGGTATTGTGCAGTAATTGCGATCGATACAGATGCAGCCTGCCTGGTATAGTACTTTCTTTATATGGATGTGTGAAGAGGTTTGTTACCTCAAGTGAGCCCTGCTGACATTGAAGGACCCTATCTTATTTGGAGGTCGTGAGTACTAATTCAGGGTTGCTCCTTGTTGAATTGCCACATTAAATCCAAATGGAATTACTGTACTGCTGACTGTTTAATTCTCCTTTCTCTGTGTGAAAGGGCCCCACCAGCTGCCACGGTTTGACTAGCCACTAGGGCTTGCGACCCAGGACAGTAATCTGATAGGGATAGGCCTGTGCACAGAGCCACAGGTAGATTATTAGAGTGATAAGCCACTTAACCTGATTTTCCTCGTCCTTGTTATATCCCCCAATCAATCTGGAGCTGCTTGTTCTCAGCAAAGTTATACTGCCTGAGGTATTTGTCTATGTTAGCATACTGTACTGTGATTGTTGCACTGTCTCATTCTCACAGGAGGTCCCAGTGCCGGAACCAGACCTGGGGTAAGTGTATACTGTGAAGGTAATTCTGATATATTGTGTGGGCCACTAGTGGGAAGATAGGGGTTGCAGTGTCCCAGAGGGCTGTGACCAGTTAGTTTAACTATTGCAAACCCTGACCTCTGGGTGGAGGCACCCGCCATTGGATCCAGGCCCTCAACCTGTTAGTGGTAAATCAGGCAGGGGTAGTAGCCCTGGGATAGCGCCATCTAGGGTTACATCTTGGAGGCTCACCGCTGATTGTGTGTCCTCTAGTGGCCATATTTACTAAATCCACTGTTAAGAAAAAAATGGCACCGACAGAAGGTGCAAATCGACAGGAGGTGTACTGGGAGGAGATCACCTGCAAATGTTATGCTTATCCTGACATCCCCTGGGTATCAATACGACACTGTGCAGGGAGTACTTCAAGGTGGAAGGTTTGACAAACCCTGTGGTGGTGGGTCGGCATGCTAATCTGCTCACCACACTTCCTGGCCCTAGTAGAGCTGAAGGATCCCATAGATAGCTCCAAGTGCCACAGACCATTACCCCCAGAGGGAGCCCCTACTGCTTGGAGAGTGATAACTATGGACAGTAAAGACCTGGGGGAATCAGCCCCACCACTATCTGAAACTTTTGAGGAGAAATTTGCTGAATGGTTGCTGGGAGAGGGAAAACTGTGGAGGACTTGAAGAAATTATTCTGCCACTCTGGGGTGTTCTCCCCAACACCCTCTCCTGCTCCAGTGCCCGTAATGGTGTCTGAACCAATGCAGACTCCTATTTCTGCACCTGCCATTAGTCACGACTCTACTGAAGGTTGAGGATCTTCTCTGGCACCCTCCCCACCTCCCCCAAGGAGGATGACTGGGAGACTGGATAATCTATGTTGCCCCTCAAGTGCTAGAATGGCAATGCTCGGAAGGTGAAAAGCGAAAAGAGGGTTAGTGAGAGCCTCCCGAGGTCCTGGCCCTGGCTACCATCCGTTCTAAACGGGCCAGTAACCCTGAAGCGACTGCACAGGCCTCATCTTGAGGCCTTGGAGAATGTGTGATGGGAGCCCAGACTTGATGAGGACCCATGGTGGAGTAAGAGATGGCCACAGTACCAAGGGGAGTTGTTGTCTGTGTATGTATCTCTGCTGGAAAAATTGTTGCAAGAATGCCTCAGAAAAGGTAGTTTGCCAGCGACTGAACTGGATCGAACCAGGCTGGACAGGATCCTTAAGTCTGCCCCTTCAGAACTGCTGTTGCTTCAGTTACACCTGGCAGATCGACTGAATCCCCACCTCCCATGATGAGTTAATGAGAGAAATTGAGGAGTTGGAGAAAGACGACCTCGAGAGGGACCTGCACCAATAGCTGCGGCCACGACCGAGTGACTGAGGGTGACCCATCAAGTGAAGTTCAGGGCAGAGGTTGGCAGTCAATGAGTGCTTTGACAAGGAAAAAGATATGTCACAATGGGGCGAACTGTTGAGAGAGTCCGGGAATTCAAAAACAGTCCCTTTATGAAGGCCACGCTTGCAAGTAGGGCCCTGACCTATATCCGACTGTATCTGCTATGGGGTGGGGGTACCCATCCATGTATCTCCTGCTTGATAACAGCTCCCAACTCGATTCCTTGACCATGGAAGTGGAGAAACTGACTAGATGTCTCCAATGCTTATCACGCGCCAGACAGAGATGGCACCATACTCCAGTTAGTAATACCCCCGCCCTGGCTCCCAGTGTGGCGCCGGCCAGCTCAAACTCCAGAAAGTATGTTTTGCTATAACTGGTGTGATGGCATATGAAAATGAAAGGGAATGCCAATGTCCCCAAAAGACACTGACAAAGTTGCATAGAAGGCAAGGAGAGCTTCGGAGAAGAAATCTGTGGTTAAGAGGTGCACGCATGATCCCAGTGAGGGCACCAAAAATGCTAATTCACGCCCTTGTGGTAAGGTCATTGCCCAGGCCCTACTACCGCCTCTCCAGACTGGTCCAGAATAGTGGGTCCTCCATGGAGACCACTGTAAAGGTGAACGGAGTGTCTACAAGAGCTATATTAGACAGTGGTCCTCTGTGACAATTATGTTCCAAGATTGTATCAGAAGCATTTGTCAGACGACTTTTCACAACCATTAGAAGGACTGCATGTATGGGGGTTAAGTGAGAAGGCCTACCCCTATTCCGTAGTATCCGACTTGGTTGTCTTTTCCCCACCTCCGTGGCTGGAGGGCCGAACAAGTAGAGACCCTAGCCTTTAGTGTGTCCCCACTGACTGTGATGGTGTCCTTTGTTGATTGGAACAAATGCTCATATGTTCGGAAGGCTGCGTTGAAGTTAAACAGAAAATAGGGGTCAAAGACTAGTAGAGCTTTAAGAGTTCCGGCTTTAATTAAGAAGGCCTATGAGGCACAGAGAGATGCTGAAAACAGAACCAGAGGAACCGGTCGGAATTGTATGGAAGAAGGATCCTGAGTCTCTGATCCTGGCGCCAATGCCCAGTGTACCTTACAGGGAGAGGTCCGTGAATAGAAAGGATGTTAAGAATAAAATATTAATGTTGGATGCACCAGGCGATGGAAAAATTGCCAGAGGGACTGCTATTTGCTTCTAGTATTTTGCCCGCTAGAGCCCATGCTTATGCCAGAAGGGTAATGGTCCAAGTTCATAATGTGTCTGAAAGAGACATTCGAAAGTAAACAGAGGTTGCATCCTGGCTAATGCATTGTGCAGACACTGCAGTGCTACCCAGCAGCAAGAGTTCAAGGAAGAATGACAGAGTAACGCCTGACTTGTTTTATTTCGGCGACTCCCCGCTGCCAGCTGAATGGAAAGTGGGTGGAAGATCAGTGAGAAGCTTGCCCAGAGAGACCAGGTGTTTTCTTTTTTTGAAGGAATGGGATGTAGGAGTGCAAGGAGCTGAGCACAATATCCGCTGCATGACTAAAGACCATTTCGTGAGAGGTCTCGACGCCCGCACCTGCTGGACATAGATGATGTGAGACGGCATCTGCAAGAGATGTTATGCTGGTGTAATACAAGAATCCAGAAGCCCTTATGCTTCCCCATTGTGGTAGTGAGGAAAAAGAATGGAACAGTAAGGATGTGTGTGGATTATCGCATCTTAAACCGGCGGACTATCCCTGATCAGTACACAATGCCCCGCATTCAGGATGCTTTGACTGCCTAAACGGGAGCAGTCCTTCTGTGCTGATCTCCGCAGTGGGTACTACCAGATCCTCGGCGGCTCCCCAGAGGACCGTGAGAAGACGGCCTTTATCTGTCTGGGCTTGGCTTCTATGAATTCATGAGGATGCCTCAAGGGATTTCAGGTGCCCCAGCCACTTTTCAACGATTGATGGAGCTGCAGTGGGGGACATGAACTTACTAGAGTGCCTGGTATACCTAGATGATGTTATTGTGTTTGGCAGCTCACTGAGGAACATGAGAGCAGATTATTTAAGGTATTGGACCGACTGAGGATTCTTGGCCTTAAACTGTCCATTGATAAGTGTCAATTCTTTCAAACATCAGGAAGTATAGGACACATAGTATCCACCGAGGAATAGAGACCGACCTGGGTAAAGTTGAGGCTTTGACCACCTGGCCACAGCCCAAAATCTAAAAAGAACTGCAAAGATTCCTGGATTCTGTTTATTATCGGCGCTCATCAAGACTATTCAAGAGTGATCCGCCTTTACTTAATCTTACTCAAGGGTATCCCAACCCACAAAAATACCAAAAGCCCCTCAAGACTGGAAAGAGTGTATTTTCATCCGAGGAAGTATTTGGGGGCCCGGCTGACCTCTTGATTGTGAGACTGCTTTCATGAGATCATATATCAACTTACCCATGCTCCAGTGCTGGCCTATGCCGATCCAAGAAAACCTTACGCCCTGCACACTGATGCTAGCTTGCAAGGGTTGGGGCTGTGTTGTACCAAGAGCACTAGAATGGCCTGAGACCAGTGGCCTTTGCCAGTAGAAGCCTGACCCCATCCGAAAAGAACTATCCTGTACATAAGTTAGAGTTCTTTGCTTTGAAGTGGGCTATTGTTGACCAATTCCATGAGTACTTGTAAGGGGCTAAAATACTAGTAAAACTGACAATAATCCTTTGACCTATGCAGACCTCAGCTGTTGGATGCCACTGGCCATAGGTGGCTTTCTGCATTATCTACATATGACTATGCTCTCGAATACTGAGCAGGTCTGAACCACATAGATGCTGATGCTCTCTCCGGAGGCCTGTTCCCCAGAATGATTGGGTCCGATTGGCAGAACCTGACATTCGGCACCTGTCGGAAGTTTGCAGGGAGGAACAATGTCCACGGACGCAGTGGACTGTATGGTAGGATTGCTTGGGAGCCTCTGGAGAATTGCATACCTGTTGCTTATTGCCACTTTTCTGCAATAGACATTGGTGCACTGCCTCAGCTGGACAATGACAGTATTCGCGGCTCAACTCGCTGATCCCATGATCAAAGCAGCTTTAGAAGCCCTCATGCAGGAAAAGATGTCCAAATTACGCCCACTGATTTGAGAACTGCACTGTTATACAAAGAAGGTCCTAAGTTGAAACTGATCAATAAACTGTTATACAGAGAAACAGTAGACAGAGGGGGACAAGTGACAAACAACAACTAGTGCTGCCCACTGCCTTTCGAGACTCAGTACTGAGGTCCTTGCACAAACCACATGGGGCACCTTGGTATAGACAGAACACTTGACTTGGTGAGATCCAGATTCTATTGGCCTAAGATGGGGGCTGATGGAGCAACACATCTGAATCTTGTAGTCGTTGCTTACAGAGGAAAGCTTTGCTCCCAGAGGGCTGCCCCCTTGTTAACATCACCACCAGTGCACCCATGGAGCTGGTCTGTATTGATTTTCTAAGTTTGGAGTCAGATCAAAGAAATATCAGTAATGTGCTGGTGGTCACTGACCATTTCACGAGATATGCCCAAGCTTTCCCACCAAAGACCAGAAAGCATCCACTGTGGCCAAAGTACTTGTAGAAAACTTTTGTTCACTATGGGGCTCCACAAAGAATCCATTCTGATCAAGGGAGAGACTTTGAGAGTCGCCTGATCAAAGAGATGCTTTCTCTGTGGGGAGTGCAAAGTCCAGAACCACTCCTTACCACCCTCTGAGGGGACCCACAGCCTGAACGCTTCAACCGCACTTTGCTAGATATGCTAGGCACCCTGCACCCAAAGGACAAGCCTAGATGGAGCCAACAAATTAGCACCCTGGTACATGCTTATAACTGCACCAAAGTGATGCCACTGGATTCTCCCTACCGCCTGATGTTTGGAAGAGGCTCGACCACCAGTAGATGTGTGTTTGAGTCTCTCCTGATGGGGTTCAGGCTGACAACTATTTACAGTATGTGCAAAGTTAAAGGCCCAGCTAACTCATGCGTACTCAACTGGCTCAAACCATGGCTGCCAAAAGAAATCTGGCCAACAAAGAAAGGTATGATAAAAGGTGAAAGCACAGGAACTCCAGGAGGGAGATCGGGTATTGCTAAGAAATCTGGGATTGCATGGCAAGCACAAGATTGCTGACAGATGGCACCATCTCCCTCACATTGTAGTGGGCAAACTAGATGATCTGCCAGTGTACAAAGTAAGGCCTGAGAATAATTCAAAAGATGTAAAACAATGCATAGAAATCATTTACTGCCCATTGGACAAATCTTAATTGAGTCTGAGCTCCTAGAGTGCCCCTCTGCACCAGTGACTAGAGCTGCTGCTAAAGAAAGATCAAGAAAGTCTGCACCTACAGAAGCAAAGTTAAAGTGTTCCCTCCACAAGTCCCAGTTGAGCATGACTGTCCAGTCCATATCGGAAGAAAGTGAGAGTGATCTTTGAATACTATCCTTCTTACTGAACTGAGTCAATTGTTCTGGGCAATCCCCTAGTCAATACTGGAGACAAAGCTGGGCCTTCTGACTGTCTAGCTTCCCAGCTTTCTCATCCCTGGAGCCAATGCTCCTGAAAGTGAAGTGCAAAGCATCAGATCAGATGAAATGGAATCATTGTGCATGGTTGAACTGTTTGAGCTTTAGGGAGGAAATGATAGATTGGGGCAGACTGGTGATACACCCGAACAAGAAGAGTATTTGAGTGCCCTGACAGTCCACTGCCAGAGTCCTAAAGCTCTCCATGCGAGCCAAATGTTGTGGACTCAGAAACTGTAACTCCTGGAGCTGAAAGTGCCCTGCTCCCAGCCTCTACCCCCATGGAGACTCCTGACAAGTGAGGACAATGCTGAAATGAGGCTCAGAGTGCAGAGACTATACAGTTCCCCTAGAAAGACTGGTCGAGCTGTAAAGCCTGTGGTGCACCTCAGTTATGATTCACTTGGGAGGCCTGTGGACTGCTCTCTCAATGTTGTCCATAAAGGAGTGTATGTGTCCCCGAGCTCATTGCCCAAACTGGAGCACTGTGCTAACTCCAAGTTACTTGTGTTGCTCCTTCTATGCATGGTGCCCTTGCCCCATCCAGCCCTCAAGGTAACTGATAGGGAAGGGCCCCCTCTTCAGGTTTCATGTACAAGAGGTAATAACTTGAGTTATGGTACAATGTGTATGTAATACTGTGTCAAAGAGGACGTATCTGCAAATGTTTCCGAAATGTGTTCTTGGTAAAATGATATATTGACTGATGATTACATGTGCGAGCCTAATGCAAATGTATATGGTTGCAGTTGAAACTATGGGGGTACTCTGCTTTTGACGCGACGCCAAGCTTCCCAGGCCAGGAAGGGTAACCCCTGCAAATGGGGGGTTCCCAAAGACTTCCAGGAGCTTGCTTGAATGCTCCAAGCCTGAATGGTGTTTGGCGTTGGGGTTATATCAGTGAGTGTTTTAGAACCTCTGGCACTGTCTCTTTAAGAGCTGTCTGCTTGCAGACATAATTAGGTTTGTATGGGGGGACTGTGTGCTTCTCTGTTTGAGTACCACTCGAACTGCTGCCAATTTACTTCATTTTTGCAGTCACTAGGAGTCAAAGGGAACCTATCTGAAAGATGTAACTGTTTGCCAGAAATTATTTAGAGTAATAATGAAATTACAGTTTGTCTAACCTGCTTTCTTTGCAGTCAGAACTGTGTTCTAGTTCCCCATTCTAGTTTTGAACTGCTGAACTGGACCAATCAGTGTAAGCTAGCTCTAAAATGGTGCCTGGACCAATCAGAACTTGGACTCAAGGATCTGAGCCAGCCACAAGAGGATTGTATGGGCAGTGACTTGGGAGATGTAGTTTAGACTTCAGTGCCTTTTGGACCAACAGCAGCAGTCTATTGTGAGTGACAGCCAATCCAGTCAGGAACTGGGAGGAACTCAAAGGAAGTGCCCAGTTTTGTCGGTTGGAGCTTCAGTTGAGCTTTGGCAGTGAAGAAGGAAGGAGCCCTGTGCTTTTCAGTGTGCAGTTTTAGTCAAAACGTGTGTGTAAGGCCCAGAGTTCCGGGTTCGCAGCTTGTGTAATAGCGCTTGTTAGGACTGAACCGTCCTGTGAAAAGAATCAAAGGATCTCTGAAGATAGAAACCAGGCTCACCCTGTAGAAGACTGGAAGAATTGCTGAAAATTGCACTCGGTCTGTCGTGAACTGAATCTGCTGTGTGTTCTCCCGGTATTGCAGTAATTACATCGATACAGAGATGCAGCCTGCCTGGTATAGTGTACTTTCTCTTTATATGGATGTGTGAAGAGGTTTGTGTACCCCAAGTGAGCCCTGCTGGACATTGAAGGACCCTATCTTATTTGGAGGTCGTGAGTACTAATTCAGGGTTGCTCCTGTTGAATTGCCACATTAAATCCAAAATGGAATTACTGTACTGCTGACTGTTTAATTCTCCTTTCTGTGTGGTGCGGGGCCCCTACCAGCTGCCACGGTTGACTTAGCCACTAGGGCTTGGGTACCTAGGACAGTAATCGATAGGGATAGGCTCGTGCACAGAGCCATAGGTAGATTATTAGAGTGATAAGCTAATTAACCTGATTTCCTCGTCCTTGTTATATCCCCTAAATAAATCAGAGCTGCTTGTTTCAGCAAAGTTATACGCCTGAGGTATTTGTCTATGTTAAAGTACTGTACTGTGATTGTTGCACTGTATCTCATTTCTCACAGGAGGTCCCAGTGCCGGAACCAGACCTGGGGTAAGTGTATACTGTGAAGGTAATTCTGATATATTGTGTGGGCCACTAGTGGAAGAAAGGGTTGCAGTGTCCCAGAGGGCTGTGACCAAGTTAGTTTAACTATTGCAAACCCTGACCTCTGGGTGGAGGCACCCACGGTTGGATCCAGGCCCTCAACCTGTTATTAGTGCAAATCAGGCAGGTAGTAGCCCCTGGGATAGCGCCATCTAGGGGTTACACATAAGGCAATTCTGTGTTAAGAAGAAGTAGGCTGCTGGTTAACTAGGGATCTGCAGCTTATCCAGTAGGTAAACGGCAGACTGGGTGGGCCAAGTGGTCCTTATCTGTCACCAAATTCTATGTTTCTATGTTTAACTACTGCTACTCTGACTTGCACTTTAGGAAAAAAAAATTAAATGGGTAGGAACTTGACTGTACGCCAAGTGATATAGTTCTGTTTCCTTTTTTAAACTCTGCCTTTTATTTCTTTTGCAAGTGCTGACGGTCTCAAGCTGACACACTGAACAATAAAAGCTTGTAATACCAAAATTATCCGTGACTGCTGCCAACCAATCTGTCATGTCACAAACCCACCAGCAGGTCAGCCTCTACTCCCAAAGTGCCAACCTCTGAGCGCAGTCTTGTGAACAGTTAACAGAAACAGGGTAACTCTCCTGTCTGTTTTGTGGGTTTGAATCAACCTTTGGTCTCAAGTCTTGAAGGATTCAAACTATGAACCTCTTGCTAGTGTACCCAATGCACAGGCACAGATAATTCTGTCTTCGAGGGGCCAGATATCGTTGCCTATGGGCATCTAACCAGGTGTACAGAAATGAACCCTTAAAAACTCTAATAAAATACCTCAGATTGAACTCTACCTTTTTCCAGTTTGGTATCACCATTCAAGCTTATGCACAGTGTCTGCTTTAACCATATATACTTTACTTGTTAAAGAAAGAAAATTAAAGACAGACCAAGTAGGCTCTAAAAATAGAGTTTTACTAAACTAGATAAAATATGTAATGTAAATACAGAACCATATATCACAAAACATACAAATCATTTAAAAGCATAAGGTTTTAAAAAGTGCAGATTCCTACCACTAGTACACTTAGAATTGTCTGTTCTAAGGTATTCTTATCTCACAGTGCTGTAGATGTTGTAGCTTTCAGAGTCCAAACATTTGTGTGTAAATGGAAAACAGAATACTGTTTAAACGCTGGCTTTGCCCACCTCTTTGCATGAGCTCACCTAGCTCCTCCCTGTCAGAATATATAAAAAATATATATCTATATGAAAACAGGATGTCTTTTCCAAGTATTAAATTCTGTAACCTCAGCATAACTCATTTTCTTTTTCAAATGACATTTCTTTGATCTTATGTTCAGCTTCCCCTTTCCAGGACATCAAAACATCTTTTATGACTTCGCACTAAAACATCACAGCCTGCTCTTCTTCCTCTAAGCGTTATAAAAGTTTATGATCCATCTTGGCAGTTAGGTCTCTTCTAGCCTGTAATTGGCTTCTGACCTTCAGGTAACACCTTGTATCTAAAACCTGTGTGTGTGTGTGTGTGTGTGATCTCACATGCTGTCTCAGCATCTCTCAGAAGAGACAGTCCATAACACATTTTTATATTACAAATTGATACAGTGATCAGAACCAACTGTCCAAGTGTCACATAGACCACCTCTGTGAACTGGGCCCAGGCCTGGCACCTCTTCTAGTAAGTTCTGTGTGGCTTCTGATCAAGTGTTTGCCAAAATTGTCAGGCAGTGGCGGAGCCAGGTTTGGGAGTGTTTGGGGCGGGGGGACAATTTAGTCAATCACAGGCTCACAGTGGGCACTAAACAGTGAATAAAGATGGTGGCGGGCACCACTACTCTCACACTGGGGCAGCCAGGAGGGCGACCACCCCCAGCCCCCTCTAGCTCCACCACTGTTGTTAGGTGTTCCCTCTCAGAGGGACCTTTCAAGCTCATTGAAAGATGCACTGGTGAGGCCCCTCTGAATAAATATACCTTGATTGCATAGTGTCATGACCTTTGACATCTCTGAGCTCTCCAGTCTGGATTTTGGTTTGGACACAGTACTGAGCATCAGTCAGGGAGCACAAGGATCTTGTCAGGGTGAATGATTGAAAAGAATGGCCAATACTCATTCTCCTCTGTCTCTCCTCAGAGTTTGATACTGTGGACGATGGGTTGTTGCTGGATAGGTTGAGGGAGTACGGTGGATTCACAGAATCATAGAAACTGGGGCAGAAAAGGACCCACCGGCCCATCTGTTCTGCCCTGCCTTCCTTTACATGTCCCTCCCCTTTGGAGCCCCCTCCCCTACTATTCAGCCCCATGTGACTGTCCCATGCTCTTTGAATCACTCCACAGTTACAGCCCCACCACCTCCTTTGGGAGCCTGTTCCATGGCCCCACCACCCTCTCCGTAAAGAATCTTCCTCCTGAAGTCTTAGGCTATGCCCTTAGTCACAGCCCCTTCCTTCCTTTTGAGTAAACACCTTCCTTTACTTTGTTGATCCCCTGACATATTTAAAGTTTCAATCATGTCCCTCTCTCCCTTCTGGTCTCCAATGTGTACGGATCCAATTTCTTACATCCCTGCTCATATGTCTTCCTTGCATACCCTGCACCATCTTAGTTGCCCTTGTCTGAACTGTCTTAATCCCGTCTATGTTCTTTTCATAGATGTGGCCTCCAGAATTAGACCTCGTACTCCAGGTGGCTACTGTGGCTTTTGTAGAGGGGCATCAATACCTCCCCCCTCTGCTAGTGATGCCCCTGCCAATGCATGCCAACATCCCATTTGACTTCCCCACCGCCCTGCTACATTGGTTTCCCACCTTATGTTTACATGATACTATAACCCCCAGATCCATCTCCTGCTCCATGTCTTTGATGTCCTCCCCCCCAAGGGTGTATCTTGTTTTCGTGTTCCTGCACTCTAGGTGCATCACAGCACACTTCTTGGCACTGAATTTCAGTTACCAAGTCTCTGCCCATTCTCCCAGAGACTTCATGTCCTGTCTCATGTCCTCCACCCCCCTACAGTGTCCACTCTGTTGCAGATTTTTGTATCATCAGCAAACAGGCACACCTTCCCCTGAGCGCCTCCGCTATATCGCTGCTGTAGATGTTAAAAAGGAGGGGTCCCAGCATTGACCCCTGGGGCAACCTAATCATCACCCCCATCCCAGAGTATACCCCATTTACCACCACTCTCTGGCTTCTGCCCACCAACCAATTCTCCACTCACCTGGTTATTTTTCCCCACTACTCCTACACTTTCCAGCCTGCTCACCAACCTTCTGTGGGGGATGGTGCTGAAGGCCTTACTGAAGTCCAGATAGGCTACGTCCACCCCCCCACTGGTCAACCACCGCGCCACCCAATCAAAAACTCAATAAATTTGTCTGGCATGACTTCTCTTTTGTCAAGCCATGCTGCCTGTTGTCCTGCAAGTCACTGTCCTCCAGGTAGTCCACCACCCTCTCCTTTATGAGTGCCTCCTTGACCTTCCCCACCACTGAGGTGAGGCTGACTAGGTGATAGTTCCCCACCACCTCCCTACTACCCCCTTTGTGTAGTGGCACCACGTGTGCCCTCTTCCAGTCCTCTGGTACCCTCCCCAAATCCAGAGGCAAGCTGAATAGCCTCGTCAGTGGGGCGGCCAACTCCTCCCCGACTGACACTGTTATCAGCTGGTTTGAGTCCTTTCTCAGGGAAGAATGCTGAGGGTAGTAATGGGAAAATTCTCCTTGCTCCTGAAGCCCTGGCTGTGTGGTGTATCCTCTCTCCCATGTTGTTAGCAACGTACATGCTGCATCTGGGAGGGATCATTAGAGGGTACAGGCTGTTTTTTCAGGTTTTATGTGATGTGGGCGACCACGGAAGGGCGACCCGCAGAAGTGCAATGTCAGGGCGGGGAAAACAATTTCACCACCCTGACAACCTCAGCGCGTGGAAAACGGTGCGGATTAAACGCTACTTGCACCCCCACCTCTTCAGGCTTGGGGGCCACCCCACCCCCCAATTAAGGATTCTCACCCAGGGGTGCATGTCGAGGGTGGGAAAGTAAAAAAAAAACAAGATTTTGGGCCGGGTGCAAGAAAAGCATAGTAGCGCCTGGACCCAGACCAGAACCCAGAACCCCAGCACTGCAAGCTGAGGCCAACCCCTGATGCCACGGCGCAGCTCGGCAGCCGACCGCAGTGCCACCCCCTACATCCCCTTCGCCCTCTTCCAGGCCACGCCCCCGCGCGCGTGTACACATAGCTACATCCTGCTGCTAGGGTCGCCCACCCTACCACATCCGGCCGCCTCCCTGCCCTTGCCTTTTGGCTTTTGCCCATATCACATCGCCGTTTTGGACGGCACTGTGATTCAGGCACCCACCTCACATGCTACCATTTTTCACTGCTTTGCTGATGATACCCAGCTGTATCTGTTATTTCCACCTAAGACATCTGATGTGGCTGAAGTACTTAGTTTCATGTTTGGGTGAGATCCAGGACTAGATGACATTCAGCTGGCTGAGAATTAACCCAGACAAGATGGAGGTATTGGTGACTCAGCCAGGTTGAAGAACGGGTGGCGAGGCGAACAATGAGGTGACGGAATTTGTGCTCGGGCCCTCAAGGCCAGTGGCCTTCGCTATGGTAAAAATTTGGGGTCATTCTGTACAAGAGGTTGACATTTGACGCTCAGGTGTCACCAGTAGTTCGGAATGGCTTTCACCATCTCAGGGATATCGGTCAGATTGAATCATTGGTCCCTCCCACCACCAGAAGACCTTCCATCACTAGTACAGACGTTTATAACATCCAGGCTTGATTACTGCAGTGCCCTTTACCTCTGGGTTAATGAAAGTATCCTACGGTGCCTGCAGCTGGTGCAGAACACAGCGGCCAGGTTACTGACAGCCTTCCCAGGTCCTGTTATGTGACTTCCACTCCTGCATGATCTGCACTGGCTGCCAGTAAAGTAGTGTATTACCATCAAGGATAGTTTTCTTTTTTTTTTCTATATAGATTTTATCACCTGATCCACCCCCGGCTGCCCCCTTCTAACTGACCCCCTCCAGCCCTGTCACCCCGGTTTCCCCGGGACTTACCTTCACCTATGCCTTCTTCCACGGGGCTACAGTGTTGTGTGGCCACTGGGTGCGGATCCTGCGTGGGGTCAGTCATCATCCGCAGCCTGGGGTGTTTTTCCTCCCTTCTCTTCCCTGTTGCTGGGGTGCACACATCAACGTGTGTCCGTGGTGGCATGCACACACTGCAGAAGTCCTGCAGCACCCGCTCCCTCGTTGGCACCCAACAATCCCGCACTACATTCGGGCCTCTACCTGGGGGCAATCGTTCAGTGGAAACACCAGTTCTCCTCCCGGAGAGGAGAGGCAGTCCTTCAGACACTCGATCCTCCCTCCTTCTGACACCCTGTGGCCGCTTGCACCGCAAAGCGTGGAGTTGCTAGCATGGCAGGAGGCAATATATTTATTTATTTAATTATTTAACATTCTTGAGTGGGTAAGTACACTGGCAGTAGAAGCCTTTTCAGGCATGAACCGGTGAAAAGCACAGATAAAATATTTTATTTATTTATTTGAAAGTTTTCCAGGAAGGCATGTTGAGCAGACTACTGTTTGATTCCAGATGTGTCCTTGGAGCGAGGGATGAGGAAATACAATTGAAAGGTGCACAATAAAGAAATTTCAGCAATACAAAATAGTTCATACAATAACTAGTACACTAGTAGTGTTAATATACAGTAGTAATATACAGACAACATGTTACATAAGCAGCAAGTGAAAACAATATGTACAGAAAAATATTTACAGAATTACAAGTCATCACAGATAACAGGAAAGAGATAACAAAATATGGGAGCAGTATTTACATGGTAACATACTAAAAAGTTAGCAGAGTAGGCCTAAAGGCCTATTGAGTCTGCTCAAAATCATCACCTGTTAAGACAGCGTTGTTGCTCTCTGCTTCCACCCCATAAATCCCCTCAACCTCATCCCCATCATAAATACACCTCCAGATTCTGCCCTCAACTTCACCTTAATGATTTCGATTGCAGAAAGTGCATGAGAGGGACAATACGCCTGAAAACAATAACATAATTAGGAGGAAATTGAAGAGGTGGAGCAGGTGGTACTAGGTAAAAAGGGGTGGAGTGGCATGGAAAATGGGAGGGGTTAGTGGAAACATTGATATGCAACAGAGGAAGAGTAGTGGAATTTCAGGAGATTTGTGAAGGAGGGGTAGAGGTAGTTTATCTTATGGAGGGGTATTGTGTCCCATATGTAGGCAGCGGATAGGAAAAAGGAGCCCACCTATGCTGGTGTGAGACAGAGGGATGTTAATTTTATTGTGGGAGGAAGATGGGAGGTGGAAGATTAACGTGGAGGGATCTGCCTAGCTAGGTAAGGTAGGTTGCCAGTGTGCAAAGGTTTGTTCATAAGGAAGGGAAGAGCAAGATTAGCTCTGAGTTCGAGAAGTAGTTATTTGAGGTTGTTGATCACTGTACAGTGGTGGGTACTGCGGCTGCAACCAGAGGCAAATTTGGCTATGTTATAATAGGGAGTATGCTTTTTTTGTAAAGCAGATTTACCGACAGTATTGATAACGGCCGAACCATATTCAAGCATGGGAAGGTTTGCCTGAGTGATTTTAACCTTGGTGTCAGGTGTCAAGAAGTGGCGGACTCTATAGAGAGATCCCATTTTTTTGTGGACTGTGGAAACAGTGTACTGTAGATGGGTTTCGAAGGAGAGGGAGGGATCGAGGTAAACTCCAAGATACTTAAAGGAGAGAGTCTTTTCGAGGGGGGGAGCTGTTTCCAGTGTTGATACTAAAGAGAAAGGATAACTTAGAATATTTTTCTTGGACCCAAACAGCATGGATTGTGTTTTAGGTAAATTTAGGACCATTTTTCCTTGGTAGAGCCAGGTTTGCAGCCTTGTGAAGGAACTGCCAAGAAAGTTGTTGATGGAGGTAATGTTATCGTTACGAGTGTAGAGGACTGCATCATCAGAGTAAAGAAGTGTTTGTACTGGTTCACAGACGGTAGGGAGGTCCTTAATGAAAACTGAGAACAAGAGGCACCCTAGATTGGAGCCTTGGGGGACTTTGCTGGAGATGAGGTTCACACCAGGAATACTGTTCCCGATTCTGACAGCTTGCTGACAGTGGTGGAAATAATGTTTGAACCATGCTATGGTGGGGGTCCTGAGGCCAGAGTTTTGAGATGAGTAAATTATGGTCGACAAGATTGAAGGCTTTTGTCAGGTCAATGAACACGGCACCCTGTGACATGACCTGTATCCCTAGCCTGGTAAACGGCATCAGTGAAAGTAATGAGGGCAGTGTCTGTACTGTGACCTTTTCGAAGCCATGCTGTTCTGGCCAGGCTGGAGGCCATGTAGCTGCAGGTATTCGGTGAGTTGGTGGAGGACGATTTTCTTGTAGTTTGGCTAGGGCTGAGAGAATTGAAACAGATGCCTCAGTGCTCCATGCCACTGGGTCTGTTCACGGATGGATTTCTGATAAGGCTCTATATGGACTGGGTTCTAGTTACCTAAGAGAACTCCTGACTCCTTACCACCCTTCCTGTCCCTCTGCTCCTCTGAGGTGGTCTTTCTGAGACTTCGCAGGGCTAGGCTCAAATCATAAGGGGACTGAGTGTTTGAGGTTGCCTGTCCAGCCCTATGGAACTCACTAACTAGATCTTTAAAGGAGGCCCCCTCGATGGAGTCTTTTAAGAGGTGCAGAAAGACCTTTTTTTTTATTTGGTGTGCTTTTTGTCCCGCAGCCAGGATTGGAACCATCTACCTGGTCACGGACCTCACTGCCCCCCCTCACATGGCCCGCAACTCCCCGTGCCTGGCTTGCCCCCAGTGAGGGCTGCGGCACCAGCCAAGTTTCATGAGCGTTGGTTTCGGGTCGAGAGCCGACCTGGGAGCTGATTAGAGGCAGCGGTAGGGCGTCATCTAGGCACTGGTTGCAGCGTTTTTTGTTCCCTAGAGGATGTTTCATGGGGGCGGGGCCGTGCCATGATGTCCCACATCTGCTCCACCCTGGACATCCAGATGCCGGCTGCTGTGGTACCTACGGCCTCCTCCAGGGGTCCGGCGTGCACCGGACAGTCTCCCCACCTCCCCCAGAGAAGGAGAGTATCGGACGCTCCGTCCTTCTCCCCTGGTCAGCCCTCTGACAACCCAGGTCCATTCCCGAACACGGGTCATCGGTGTCGCAAGCAGAAATCCAACCGCTGCACTGATGGGCCGGTGCTTAAAGACCTTTTTATTCAATGAGACTTTTGGTTCTATTTAGCCTTTGTTGTCTCTGATACCACTTGTTCTTTATCAGTCTTTATTCATTCAATGTTGTTTTAAAAAATGGGATTATTTTAATCGTTTTATCTGTATTGTTTGTGTACCTCTGTGTAAGGCATTCTGAGCCCCTGGGAAAGGGACTAATACACAAACAGACTACTACTAATACAGCTGCTACTTTATTTTATGGGGAGGTAATCTGCTGCCCCATAAAACTTGGAAAAAAGGCTGTGCACTGGGCCTGCTACTGAACCTGGGGGTGGAAAGATGTGACTGATATGAGGAAAGACAGATATTAATAGAGGAAGAGTACTGTTGGTGAGTTTCCCCGGTGTCATGGCCAACAATCCCTTTGTCAATAAAACAGGTCCATGAACCCCCCCCCACCCCCAGAGGTGGAAACGAACAATCACAAGTCAGTGTACCTTTCCTAGAATTGATGGTCAAAATATATCAATATGTTTGCCGCATTTGGCTGATCTTGAGGAAAAAATAACCGCTGTTTTTGTGATTGTTTTGAGCACACTGTGGCTCCTTGAGGGACAACTGCACCCCCATTAACTGAGTATGGTGCAGAGAGTAGCGGCAGCTGACACAGTGGTAGCGATAGTGCCCACATTACTGGCGAACTGGTTTTAGGAATGAGTTCCGGTCATGGGGGGGCCGGCAGGGGGGAAGGCGATTGAGTGCCCCAGAGGAGCTGTCCTCCTCCAGGGTGGGAAGGTGCCTTCTTCTGCCGCAGTACTGCCACCTGGGTGACCACAGGTGGTAGTGTGGACAGAAGGGCAGTGGGAGGGAGGAGACATTGCTGAAGCCGGCATCCAGACACACACATTGCATGGACAGGGCCACCTTGCCATCCTTGCATGTGACATCTCTGTGGGGAGGGAGAAAAAGGAAACTGGCCCCATCACCTCCATGACGACAGCCTGTGGAAGCTCCCCAGGCCTCCATCTCTCTCTCCGGATTGCAGCACTGGCCTGACAAAAAGTATAAGTTTGGGGAACCCCCTTACCCTGACCCCACCTGGGGGGGGCGAAGTCAGAGCTCCATGGGGGTAGCTGACTGCCAGCGGGGAGACTCAGAGGATTGCTCTCAGGCCTGAAGGACTCCAGGAGGTGCCAGAGAGACAGGGCAAATAGAAATTGAGAAAAAAAAAAAAAAAAGAGTAGAGGCAACAAAGCTCCGACCATCTAAAAGTGCCACCAATTCAGTCAAATGCTCCAATTCTCGTGTAAAGCAAAATTTTATTTGAGCCAGCCTGCTTGTGCTGTAGCAGGGCTGTCACTTGTGATACCCGGTGACCTGGGTTTAAGAACAAGCCTGGAATGTCGGCGGACTGACCAAGGAGGAGGATTAAATGTCCAAGAAGATACTGTCCTCCCTGAGAAGTGCTGTAGACTGCCTGGCCCCCTGCCTACTGGGTCAGTTTGCCATATAGAGAATGGCGACGCTAAAACTACGCGCCAGAGACAGCGTCAGGTGGGAATAGCGACAGGGTGCAAAACCGCTGAAGGATCTATGCATGGTTTTGCACCTTGTCTCTTTTCACTGCAGAGGATAAGTTCTCTGCTTGCAGGAGGGTCTACCGAGCAGCTGCTGTAGCTCGATGGGATGAGCCATTGTGCAGCAATGAGGCGATGCGTCTGCAGACGGTGTCGGTCTTGGTCCCAGGCGCATAATTTTTCTTTTATTAGCACTTTGTGCAAATTAAGTGTCCAACACTCTCCCCAGAGTTAATTATCTTAGTTGAGAGGGTGCAGTGCGAGGGAGGCCCCATAAAAAACCTGAACATATGCTACTGGCATTATATATATTGCTCTGTATTGTGGCGTGGTATATCGCTCTGTATTGGCAGTGCGGTATATATTGCTCTGTATTGGCAGCGTGGTATATGTTGCTCTGTATTGGCAGCGTGGTATATATTGCTCTGTATTGGCAGACGTATATATTGCTCTGTATTGGCAGAGCAGTATATATTGCTCTTGTATTGCAGTGTGGTATATATTGCTCTGTATTGGCGAGCGTGGTATATATTGCTCTGTATTGGCAGCGTGGTATATATTGCTCTGTATTGGCAGCGGTATATATTGCTCTGTATTGTGAGCGTAGTATATATATTGCTCTGTATTGGCAGCAGCAGTATATATTGCTCTTGTATTGGCAGCGCAGTATATATTGCTCTGTATTGGCAGCGTAGTATATATTGCTCTGTGGCAGCATAGTATATATTGCTCTTGTATTGGCAGTGCAGTATATTGTGGCATAATGTCTTGTGACCTTATGACCCCGTGCCACTCCCTATGCTCCCGCCACCTGGGTAACCATGGGTGGCAGTGTGGCTGAAGCTAGTGGTGGGAGGGTGGACCCCAACTGGCTCCAACACACGCTGACACATATCTGCATGCATGTGCGCCCTTGAGCCTTCGCCATCTACGTCGCATATGGATTGGGAGTAACAAGAAAAAAACCAAAAGGAACAGGGGTTGAAGCAGCCACTCTCTGGTCTCAGCAAACCAACCAGGAATTGCACTGCACAGTGGGGAGCCCTCTGCTCCTCATGGACCCCCCAAAAGAAGCATGCACAGTGCAAAGGAGGTGGGTAATCAGCAGGGAAAAGGAGGCTGGGACTGGAGGTCACCTAGCTGTCAGGGGGGGCTGTAGTAAGTAAGGAGCAGAAATAGAAAGTTAAAAACAAAGTTTCATTGTGGGTCTCAAAGTCTGACCTGTTGAATTTGCACTTACATCCCACTCCTGAAAAAAGGTTTCTACATAATATTAGAAGGTTCCATACCTGAAAACTGGAGTGGAACATGTGACAGTGCTGGCAGAGGCTGGGAGGTAAAAGGGCACGTCATGCTCTTCCAGTTCTGAAATACATTGGTCTACCTTAAATAGGCAGCCACAGCAGGACGGGGGGGGGTAGTGTTAGTGATTACTATCAGTTTGATATGTGACCAGACACACATAAACCAATAAACAGCTCCATCCTTAACAAGAGGCACACTGCCTGGGAAAGTCAAAGGCTGTGTTCCAAGATTGTAGAAGGCAGCTGTAAGAGAGCCCAGTACTGTTATTCCATTTCCTGAAAGTCAGACCCAGAGAAGATTTGTCCAGTGCCAAAGGAGGAACAGAGCTGCTCTCATCTGATGAAGTGCCTTTCCCCATTATAAAGCAGATTCATGCAGGTTCACGTGAAGGAAAGCAACAATGTAATTCCCTGAGTTGTGATGACCGCTCACTCCAGTAATAAAAGTGAATGTTTGGTTCAGCTGAAATAATAACATGAAATCGAATTAGGATTTTCCCCATTCAGTGCAAGAGCCACATCAGCTACACATCCACTGGACCAACGTGATGGGAGCCTGTATTAATTTATGTCAGACACCATGTCTTCTGTCTCCTTTGCTTACAGGTGCTGATTTCTCTCTCTCTCTCTCTCTCTCTCTCTCCTCCTCCTCCTAGGGGACCAATACATGCTGAGCTGTGTATGATAGCAGTTCGCTATGTTGGTCTTCACTTCTAACTAAAGGTCCACTGCAATCAGTGGTGGTAGCGCATATTCAAGTATCATACGTCAGTTGAACTGCTGTCATGCACAGCTCGGCTATCCCTCCTGCTTCCTCCCTCTGCTAATGTCCTTCCCTCCCTTCTTTTGTCCCCGGCCCCACCTTGTGTGCAAGGGGCTGCCCAATCCCCGGCTCATGAACCCCCAGCACACTGTGTGGCAGACAGGGTGCCCAATCCCCTGGCTACAGGCCCCACAAAAAAAATTGCACGCTGGAAGCCCACCCCAGTGCACTCATGCTCCCTCCCAGCACACACACTGTATGGCTGGTGGGGTGCCCAATCCCTGCCGGCTCCACTCCTCCCCAACAAACAAACAGGTCAGTGGCACGCTGAGAGCCCACCCCAGCATACCAAAATGTCCTGTCTTTTAAAAACTCCTGGAAAGAAGAAAACGGTCCCTTGAGAGTCCTTCCTCCGCCAACCCACGCCACCTCTCGCACCCACCTCCCCACCTCCCCACACCCCTCACCACATACTTACCTCTGGAGCCTGGCATGAAGATCTTCAGTGGACTGGAACATGTCTGCACTCTTCAAAGCCGATCGCGAACTGAGGAAATGCCGTAAGCTGTATAATGGTATAAATAGGGTTTTTCCAACTTAGGTGGATATCTCGCCATTTTATTGACTTTTGACACCAAATTTTCAACATGGGGTTCTTGACACCCTTCTCATGAACTCAGTCACTGTCATGGCATTATTTGGTCCCGAAAGGTGATTTTGCGTTCACTCACGAAATCACCTTTCTGGACAGTAATGAAACGGCAGTGTCAGTGTTCGTGAGGTGGGCTCTCAAAAAGCCTATGTTGCAAATGTCCATAAAATGACTGTATTACGAGCGTGCGTTGTGCAATTCCTACGCACACTCATAAGTTCATGAATTTGTAATATTTACACTCCAGATTTTCAAAATTGCCATTTTTCCACATCTCCTTATGACCAGTATAGCTGTCATTTTCACATCCTGGCCAAAATGTGTTATTGCACTTGCGGCGTGCCATAGCGCGGCAGCTGTGGAAAATCATGTTGGGTTCAGAGTAAGAAAATCACAGTGATGCTGTTCATGAGGAGACATCCTAAAATGACAATGTTGAAAATTTGGTCCAAAAATGACTGTTTTACGAGCGTGCGTTGCGCAGTTTCCACGCGCACTCGTAACTTCACGAATTTGTCAAATTTTCATTCCAGATTTTCAACTTTTGCATTTTCCCATGCCTCCTTATGAAAAATACAGCTGTCATTTTTCACATCCTTGCCGAAATCTGTTTTCACACTTCCGTTACAGAAAAGCACAGTCACTATGGAAAATCAGGGTTCAGTACACAGTTAAGAAAATCATAGTGGCACTGTTCATGACCAGAGGTGACAAAATGCCTATGTTGAAAATTTGGTGAAATAAATTCCACTGAATGACTGTGTTACAAGCGCGGGTTGCGCAGTTTCCACACAGGCTCGTTCCCTTGAGCACGCCCAGTGAGTTAGGGCTCCTAAGACAGACACTTAAGAAGTATGAGGGTGAAATGTTACTCAGATGCAAGAGGAGTTGCAGAGAGGTACTCTGTTGGAATATGGATGCTGAAGGGACATGGATACAATGGGGGGGGGGGCCTGCATAAATGCCAAACGCCAATGTAAATACCAGCAAGCAAACGTTCGGCATTGACAAAGGCTTGTTAAATTAGTGTTTGTATATAAAGAGAATGTCTGATAGGAAAGTGCCAAATACATAGAGAATAGTGCATATGTAGGTGTGGGATATGTGGTGTTTTTACACACCCAAGGAGTGTGATAATATACAAACCTTGAGACCGAGGGTGTGTTAAAAAACTGCAGATCACACACCTTCATATGTATTATTTTTTATAATCACTGGTGCTGGGGAGTGTTTTCAGAGGCTAGCATGGTAACTACAACCCAGCGTGAGACTGTGAAAACTGTATCAACTCGTGGGTTGATACGACTTTGCCATATTAACTCACGGTTTGATATGACATTTTACAGGTCTCAAAAACAGGTTGATATCAGTGGTCAGGGTTGATATCAGGGGTCAGGAGTTATTATAAGATAATATCACCATTGAGGGGGGCTAATTAGCTCAATAACCCACAAGCCCAAAAGGAGATCGAAATTATGAGCTAATTATCCCCCTCCGCATCACCGTTTACACCTGCGCCGAGCCCACAGCCTGCTATATACAGAGATAGTGTGCTGGTGCTACGCCGACTGAATATAGGGTGGATGGTGCATAGCATGCAGTGCAAATGTGTGTAGCACACGCAGTGCAATGCATTCGCACTGCATGTAGCACAAAGGACAACACAGCCCACAAAGGTGGCGCGCAAAGGACAGCCCTGTTCGTGGCATCGGGTGTGAGGCTGCACACTGAGGGTAGCTGTGGGTGGGCAGAGATGCCAGTCAAGGACAGACACACAACACAGCTGCAGCTGAATCAAACCGCTTCAGAATCAAAAATAACTTTATTAATATCAGATGGCAACAGGTCAGTAAAACAAAGGGTAGAGGGGTGGGTAAAAAGGGGGTAGGGTAGCAAGATGGAGTAGGGTGAGTCCATCAGGGGGCATTGCAGAAGGTGGCTGCCTTCAAGGTAGCCTCATGGTACTGGTAGGGGTGGTGCAGGATGCACTGCCAGGTTCAAGTGCCTGGCTATCATTGCCACTGCCTGGACTGCCTCACTTATCTCCTCCAACCTGTATAAGATTGCTCGCAGGGTGAGACAAATCAGGTAGCTAGGTGGCCAATGGCTACTTAAAAAATTGGTTTGGCTACCAGATTTTGCAAGTTTCTTGGCCAACTTGGCTATCTGCCTACAAAGTGATTTTTGAGCCCTTAAAAAGGGCCACTACAAATAATGGTTTGGCTATCAGATTTTGAAAGCTGGTTGCCAAACTGACCAGCAGCTCACAAACTGATTTGTCCCACTCTGATTGCATGTTGCTGCCTCACCAGCTGCTTGAGGAGGTTGTCCTGACCTTTGAATGTTTTGGGCTGCCTGAGCTGATCAAGACGCCACCATACACCTATGGACATAAATAGTAAGAAATCAGCCAGCTGTGCGCACGGGGTGGGGAATGCAAGTCCTATTCATTGCCTGATGAAGCCCTACTGGGATGAAGCACTGAGATGCCTTTTGCTTTGGGTGACCTGATTTCTTTGAACTGCACATTAAAGTGTTTATTCTTCATTTTTGAGTCCTCAAGTTCATGTGTGGAGTGCTTTGTCTTTTTGAATTGCCTATTGTACACTGCCACTGTAAATCTATCTAGCACATGTGCCATGATGCAACCCAGGGAGGATGACTGACCAACACTCTCAAAGGGCTGAACATGGCGCACCATGAACAGCAGTGTGAACCCCTACACTGGAGGGATGCAAGGCCATGGCCACGCCATGTAGCACATGTGGTAGCCCAGCCATCTTTTACAGACACACACACACCCTCAGCAGGCATGGCAGAGGTATGCCAGCGGCACAGGCATTGGCAGCACCGTGCCAAGGTTTGTGGGACTGTGTCAAGTTCTGGTGGCATGGAGGGGCACCCACACCCCCCCCGTGGCTGCTGACCAGGCATCCTGTGCTGTGGCAAACCCTGGCGCGCTGGACACGGAAATCCGTGATCCTCTCAGGTTGCAGCTGGGACTGGGCAGAGGCACACACACACGGGGACAAAACTCAGCTGCACAAGGTTGGGAACAGCAGGTGGCACTGTATTTGGTCCCATGGTGTAAGATACTGCCGTGGTGGCGTACCTGGGAGGACACAGGAACACCATGCACCTGTCAGCACAATATTGGTATATGATGCTTTGCATTTTGATGTGACTGACATCTCTGTCATCACTGAATCAGCCTAGGTAGTGTGTGGCCAGAGTGAAGATAGCCACTGACATACCCAGATATGTCCACCCGGACCCCCTATTAGTTACATGGTGACACTATATACCATTGCAGTTGCTGCATGTAGCAGCCAAACCTTACCTGACCAATGCTGATAGGTCACTATAGCCACTGTAATGGTGCCCACACAGCGCCACAGTAGCCCAGTAATGCTGTTCACAGGTAAAGCCATGTTTCCCCATCACTAGCCCATTGATTGGCCCCATGGACCCCATGAGACACTGCCCAGGTGTGCCACCCACACAGTTCCAACCATGGGTACAGTATGTCCACCACTACAGAGCCTGTGCAGGACACTGGTTACACAGCCCTGCCATAGCCAACATATGGCCATTGTTCCTGTATGCATTGTGGTCACTGTAGCTGAGTCGGTACTGTATCCCGTGGTCTCCACCGCTGTTGTGCCTGATGTATGCATGCATCGTCCTTGACGCCCACCTGAGACCCCACTGTCTGCCACTCTATGCCAGTACTATGGCCCATCAGTCTGCTTCTGGGGCATGCCACACACCAAACTTGGCATTGGATAGTGTGGCAGTGCAGGAGGACAACCATATTGGGCATTTAGGGCACATGGCTGGCCATGGCAGTGTACAGAGCAGACACAGACCAAATCCTGCCACCACTGCAACCTGTGTTCACCATCCTGGCCGAAGGAAAGGTAGAGGTTTACCACTCTGTAGGAGGCCCCACTGTGGCCAGTGTACACTATCACCATCCCCTGTGGTAGCTGTTCAGAGGCACATGGTACTTGCAACAGCATGATGGGGGCTATCGCATGGCATGGGGTAGAGGCATGGACAGTATGCCTGCAGCATGGATGTGCATTGCCATGCAGTGCCTTTGTGCATGGTGTGTGTCCACCATCAAAATCCCTGAGGTGATACCCCCACAGGGTCACACCCAGAGTGACAGCAGACACAGAGACACACATGCGCTGGACACCGGCATAGGCAATGTAGTGTTCATGTGTGGTTGACAGGATGGGTGCCCATTGTACAATGCCCCAACAAGACCTGGCAATGGGCTCCTGTGGCTGCATGCTCAGGGCACCACTGTCCCTTGGTCTGCTAGATCCTGTACCACCACACACACACACAAACACACACACATGGTGTGCTGCCAAACTCTCTGGTCAGCCTGTGTGGCATTGACAAGGTACAACTCTCCATAGTCCCATATAGCCCAGGGTGCAGTGTGGAGGGCTAGGACCAACACCCATGATAGTGGTAGGGCCATGGCCATCACTGTGCAACCTGTGCCGGCACCCACACATGTACACATGTAACCCAGGGTGCTGAAAACACAGCAGCCTGCTCACCAGTTGCCTCCATTCTGTGACACTGCCTTGGATCCCTTCACAGCCCACTGACTCATCCCGGGACACTCTCCTGTGCTGCTGGGCCTGTGCCCCCTCCTCCTGTCCTTGTGTGGGTAGAGTGTTGAGATCTGTGGGGGAATACAAGACAGGTGTGAGCCAACTCAGTTAAGAAGGGGGATAAAACCTTTTATAGATGCATTAGGGAGCGTAGAAAGACAAAGGGAGGGATAGTGAGGCTGAATAAAGGTGACGGTGGTTGGGCAGAGAGGGACAGTGAAAATGCAGGAATACTGAACGAATACATCTGCTCAGTATTCACAAAAGAAGAGGAGGGGGAGGTCCCTAATCCAATTAATAGAAGCACTCTGGATAGGGGGTCGATTCCAGTCTTTTCACAGAAGAAAGGGTTCTGAAAGAACTCCTAAAACTGAAGGTGAACAAAGCAATGGGGCCTGACAAGATTCACCCCCAGAATTCTAAAAGAATAAAGGGGAGAACTAATGATACCAATGACTAGCCTTTTTAACAAATCGTGGGAGGATGGTGTGGTACCTGAGGACTGTAGGAAGGTGGATGTGATTCCCCTTCACAAAAGTAGGAGCAAGACAGAGGCAAGAAACTACAAACCTATCAGTTTGACCTCAGTGGTAGGGAAAAAGATTAAATCATTCCTGAAGGAAAGAACTGTTGAGTACCTAGAGGCCAGTAGGGCACAGGACCCAAGGCAGCATGGATTCACAATGGGAAGGTCATGTCAGATGAATCTAATCGATTTATTTGGCTAGGTGACCAAAGTAATAGACCAGGGAGGGGGCTGTGGACATGGCCTACCTACACGTTAGCAAGGCATTTGACACTGTCCCACACAAAAGATTAAGAAACAAATTAGCCAGCCTGGGAGTAGGTCCCAGGGTAATAGCATAAGTAAAACATTGGCTAGACTACAGGATGCAGAAGGTAATAGTAAACGGAGTCCACAGTGAAAAAAGGGGGGTTACTAGTGGGGTACCGTAGGGTTCAGTACTGGGGCCAGTCCTTTTTTAATGTCTTTATAAGTGACGCTGCAGAGGGACTGGAAGCAAAAGTATGTCTCTTTGCAGATGACACAACAATCTGCAACAGGGTTGGTACACAAGGTGGGGTGGAAAGGATGAGAAGGGACTTGGCAAGGTTGGAGGAATTTTCAAATGTATGGCAGCTTAGATTCAATGCAAAGATGTGAAAAGTAATGCACCTGGGAAACAAAATCCCAGGAGAAAGAGTAAACAGTGGGGGGTGAGATACTGACAACAACAAAAATAGAAAGGGACCT
Source organism: Neoceratodus forsteri (assembly GCA_016271365.2). NCBI lineage: Eukaryota > Metazoa > Chordata > Ceratodontiformes > Ceratodontidae > Neoceratodus > Neoceratodus forsteri. Next base: position 1,173,661,246 of record CM057451.1, on the reverse strand, counting down.
TTGGGTAGTTATATCAGATGACCTAAAGGTGGGCAACCAATGTGATATGACAGTAAGGAGGGCTGGGGGGATACTGGGATGCGTAGGAAGAGACATGACCAGTAGAAAACAGGAAGTTGTGATCCCTTTGTGCAGACAGTTGATGAGACCCCATCTGGAGTACTGCATACAGTTCTGGAGACCCAGTCTCCACAATGACATAGACAGTGTGGAGGCTGACCAGAGGAGGGCAATCAAAATGGTGCAAGCTCTGCACCAGAAGAGATATGAAGACAGACTAAAAGAGCTTAATATGTATACCCTCGAGGCAAGGAGGGAGAGGGGGGGCATGATAGAAACTTTCAAGTACCTCAAGGGAATCAACAAAGTCCAAGAGGGCAGCATCTTTCAGAAAAAGAGATGTGCAAGAACAACGGGGCACAATTTGAAGACAGAGAGGGGAGGGCTCAGAGGGAATGTGAGGAAGTATGCAGAGAGAGAGAGAGAGAGAGAGAGAGAGATAGAAAGCAGTCAACGGTTCCTTAAATCAAGGAGGTTATTTAATAAACTATACTGAATTGAATTATTACTTTTTGGACCTGTGTAAGTAACTAGTATTGATTCTCAGTTTTTCAGGTTGACTTTTCTTAGTTTAACTTTTATTTGCCATGGAGTAACCGTAGCTGGGAGATATTTGCAGTCATTTGTGACTAGACCTGTTACTTAACCTCTGTGATATAGGTGTCTGAAAGGAAGGAAGGCACTCCCCGTGATGGAGGGTCAGAGTTGTAGTTGATTGTTTCTGGAGGGCACAGGTTTACTCCTACCCACCCTGCCCCTCACCGTACCCACCCAAAGCGCATAACTTCCTTTATAGCAGGGGTTCTGACATCACTTCCCCAAAACTAACAACATACATCTGTTCATATCCTTAAAGGCACAGCTCACTGAATCGGGGTAGAGACACTCACAGGCTTGCACACACTAAAACAAGAACAAAAAAAAGAGAAAAGCATCTGTAACAGGAAGGGACACAGACATGTGGGGAGTGGTGCAATGCACTGGTTGTGAAGCAGCAGTCTTCCGGGAAACATTCTGGAGACTGCATTGCTGCCCTATTTGCAGGCACCTCTCTGGTCTGAGGGAGGAGGAGGTTGTTCATCTCCATGCTGACCTTGCAAGGATTCAGGAAACCTTCTCCCCCACCCAGGGACCACCCAGGCCACCGCCACTACCTCAGAGGTTGCCAAGAAAGAGGAGTGGTTGGACCACAGTGGGCTCAGGGAGGGTGAGGGTGGTGGAACAGAGGCACATCCCTCCAGTTGTGCCTCTCCACAGTTCATTCACCACTCTGGCACAGCATGGTTCCTCTATGGAGGCACCCACAGTGGAGACAAGGATGATGCTGGGAACCTCCACAATGAAGACCCACAGGAGGGGGACACAGGACCCCACAGGGTAAGGAAACAACTGCTGGTGGGGGACTCAACTGTTAGGGGGGTAGAACTTGGGGAGGGAGGGGAAAGGGCGGTATGGTGTCTGCCCAGCGCCATGGCTTGGAGAGACAAGAAATGAATCCTCAGGATCATGGGAGCAGCTGCATGGGGGAGGGAGCTGGATGTCATTGTCCACCCAGGAACAAATGACCTGGCTGAGAATGGTATCAGAGCAGTGCAACAGTAGTTTGTGGAGTTGGGGAGGGGCCTTAGGTAGCACACACGGTAACTTTCTCAGAACTGCTACCTGTCTATGGCATGGATGAGGCTAGGGTACTCCACACCATGGGATTTAATGACTGGTTGAAAAACTGGTGCAGAGCTCAGGGATTTGGCTGCATTGGGGACTGGGTTCCACCTGGAGGGATGCAGGCCTATACTGGCGTGATGGTCTGCATCTATCCAGGAGGGGAACCAGGATCCTAGGTGATAAGTTTAAATGCTTAATTGGCAAGCATTTAAACTAGCCAAAGGGGGAGGCACTGAAAAGGAGAAGGGAAATCCTAGCCCCCACCCCCAAAAATCAGGGTAGGTAGTGAGGTAAACACCAAGCTAGAGCAATCGATGCATAGAAGAGCAGGGGTAAATGGAGAAAAAGACAAAAGCAGTAAGGACAGGGATGGGGCAAAAAGAAATAACGCCATAAAAAAATGGAGGGTAATGAGTACCAACGCCCGTAGTCTAGGTAAAAAGCTCCCCGAAATGGTGGTCTTGATGAAGAGGGATGCCTGGATATTGTGGCAGTCACCAAAACATGGTACACAGAGAACCATGACTGGGATGCCAACATACCAGGGTACACAGTCTACAGGAGGGACAGGGAGGGAAGAAGAGGAGGAGGAGTAGTTCTTTATGTAAAGGAAGGGACCAAAGCAACAGAACTAAAGGGTAGACAAGGAGAAGAGGAGGCACTGTGGGTCACCCTGGAGACTGGAAATGGCACCACAATCTGCACAGGGGTTGTATACAGACCCTTGCCTCAGGGGGAGAAAATGGACAAGGAAATGACAGAAGGCATCCTTAGGATGGCAGAGAAAGGGGAGATATTGCTGATGGGGGACCTGAATATGCCAGATGTTAACTGGAGCACCTTTGCTGCAGCCACATGCAAGAGTAGGGCCATTCTTGATGCCCTACAGGGGGCATGCCTCAGACAGCTAGTCTCTTGCTAGCCTTGCTTGTAGAGCAGAAAGCAGCTAACTAAAAAAGCTACATTTTCTTATTAATTTAAAACTTATATCTCAGCAGGAGTCAGTGTCTGTTGAGATTAAGTAGACAGATACTTTATTAGAAGTAGAAGGGGTCTTATTTAGGGTTAAAAAAAGAAAGAAAAGAAAGAATGTCAGTGTGTGTTCTGTGCTGGGAAGGGTATTGTATCAGCTGACTTTGCTAAACCAGTAGGAGGAGAGAGCTTAATTGGGGTGTGGCTTAGACACTATAAAGCAGGTGACTCAAATTACAACTTCCTGTTGCTAGCCTCTTGTAGAGCAAAAAGCAGCTAACTAAAAAGCTACATTTTCTTATTAATTTAAAACTTATATCTCAGCAGGAGTCAGTGTCTGTTGAGATTAAGTAGACAGATACTTTTTAGAAGTAGAAGGGGTCTTATTTAGGGTTAAAAAAAAAGAAAGTCAGTGTGTGTTCTGTGCTGGGAAGGGTATTGTATCAGCTGACTTTGCTAAACCAGTAGGAGGAGAGGGAGCTTAATTGGGGGTGTGGCTTAGACACTATAAAAGTAGGTGACTCAAATTACAACTTCCTGTTGCTAGCCTTTTTTCTTACTAATTGCCCTCCATCCCACCCACCCTAAGCCAGTTCTACTTTTATAGCCACTGGATCTGACTGTCAACAGGAACTTCCTGTTTGGCAGTAGGAAGGGAAGGATCATAGAGAAACATTGGTTTTGTCAACCGTAAAGGAAAAATGTAGCTCACTCTCCTCCCCAGCTGCTAGTGGTCTGACATTGAGCAAGAAAGAAGGAGGCTACCAAAGAAGATAGGAAGTTGCTGTCCCAGAACAGAAAGGGTGAGAGTTGTAAGGAGAGGAGAGAGTAAGCGTACAGAGAAACAGGAGAGGGGACACAAAATAAGACATGATAGGAGTGGTGCAGTGCAGTGCAATGACTGTGGGGCGGCAGTGTTCCGGAAAATATTCTGGAGGCTGCGATGCTGCCCCATTTGCAGGCACCTCTCTGGTCTGAGAGAGGAGGTTGCCCATCTCCAGGCTGACCTGGCTAGGATTCGTGAAACCTCCTCCCCACCCAGGGACCACCAGGGCCAATGCCACTACCTCAGAGGTTGCCAAGAAAGAGGAGAGGCTGGACCAGGGTGGGCTCAGGAGGAGAGAGGTGGTGGAACAGAGTTGCATCCCTCCAGCTGTACCCTCCACAGTTCATTCGCTCTTCTGGTGGATAGTGGTTCCTCTATGGAGGCACCTGTAGTGGAGACCAAGGAGGATGCTGGGAACCTTCACAAAGGAGACCCACAGGAGGGTGGCATGGGACCCCACAGGGAAAGGAAACAACTTCTGGTGGGGGACTCAATCATTAGGGGGGTAAAAATGTGGGAGGAAGGGGAAAGGGAGGTAAGGTGCCCTCCTGGCACCATGGCTTGGAGGGACAGGAAGCGAATCCTCAGGATCGTGGGAGGAGCTGCATGAGGGAGGGAGCTGGATGTCATTGTCCACCTAGGGAAAAATGATCTGGCTAGGAATGGGATCAGAGCAGTGCAAGAGGAGTTTGTAGAGTTGGGGAGGGGCCTTAGACAAGTAGCACATACGGTAACCTTCTCGGAGGTGCTGCCTGTCTATGGCAAAGGTGATGCTAGGGCACTCCTCACCAGGGAATTCAATGAGTGGTTGAAAAACTGGTGTGGAGCTCAGGGTTTTGGCTTCATTAGGGACTGGGGAGCCACCTGGAGGGATGCAGACCTATACTGGTGCGATGGTCTGCATCTGTCCGGGGGGGGGGGACCAGGAATCTTGGTGAGAGGTTTAAATGCTTCATTGGCAAGCATTTGAACTAGCCAAGGGGGGGTGGCACTGAAAAGGAGCAGGGAAATCCCAGCCTCCCCCCACAAAACATGGTAATTAGTGAGGTAAACACCAAGGTAGATAAGTTATTAGGGAGCAAGACAGAGGTAAATGTAAAAAAAGGCAAAGGCAGTAAGGACAGGAATGGGGCTAAAAGGGGTAAGGCTATCAAAAAGTGGAGGGTGATGAGTACCAATGCCCATAGTCTGTGTAACAAGCTCCCTGAACTAGTGGCCTTGATGGAAGAGGGTTGCCTGGATATTGTGGCAGTCACAGAAACATGGTACACAGAGAACCATGACTGGGATGTCAACATACCAGGATTCACAATCTTCAGGAGGGACAGGGAGGATAAAAGAGGAGGAGGAGGAGTAGCTCTCTATGTATAGGAAGGGATCAAAGCAACAGAATTAAAGAGTAAACAGGGAGCAGATGAAGCACTCTGGGTCACCCTGGAGACAGAAAATGGCATCACAATCCACACGGGGGTTGTATACAGACCCCCATCTCAGGGGGAGGGAATGGAAAAGGAAATGATAGAAGGCTTCCTTAGAATGACAGAAAAAGGGGAGATATTGTTGATGGGGGACCTGAATATGCCAGATGTTAACTGGAGCACCTTTGCTGCAGGCACATCCAAGAGCAGGGTCATTCTTGATGCCCTACAGGGGGCATGCCTCAAATAGCTAGTATTGGAACCCACTCATGAGGGAGCAATCTTAGACCTGGTACTCTTAAATAGGGACAGAGAAAGAATCTCAGATTTAGAGGTGGGTAGCCATCTGGGAACAAGCGACCACCAAACAGTGTGGTTCACGATAAACACAGCCATACAGTCAAGCCATACAAAAGCAAGAGTATTGGACTTTAGGAGGGCTGACTTTGGGAAAATGAGAGAGTGCCTTAGAAAAGCAGTAGCAAACAGGCAAGAAGGAGGGGTGGAGGAACAATGGGGAATAATCAAAATAGCCATCACAGAGGCAACAAGCCTTTTTGTAAAGCAAATCAATAAAACACAACAAAGGAAAAAACGCTATGGTTCCAAAAGAGGTGGCAGGGAAGGTTAAGGAGAAAAGGATAGCATTCAGGAAATATAAGGAAACACAGAAGGAGCAGGACAGAGAACTTTGTCAGTTAAAGCAGAAAGAGGCTGGGAAGGCAGTCAGAATAGCAAATGCCCAAACCAAGGAAAGGATAGCCAATTCTGTTAAGAAGGGGATAAGACCTTTTATAGGTACATTAGGGAGCGAAGAAAGACCAAAGGAGGGATACTGAGGCGTAATAAAGGGGAAGGAATGTGGGTAGAGGGGGACAGTAAAAAAGCAGGGATACTGAGCGAATATTTCTGCTCAGTATTCACAAAGGAAGAGGAGGGCGAGGTACCTAAGCCAAACAAGAGAAACACTCTGAAGATGGGTGTCGATACCAGTCCATTTACAGAAGAAAGGGTTCTGAAAGAACTAATAAAATTAAAGGTGGATAAAGCAATGGGGCCTGATGGGATTCACCCAAGAATTCTAAAAGAACTAAGGGTAGAACTAGTGACACCGATGACTACTCTCTTTAACAAATCATGGGAGGATGGGGTGGTACCTGAGGACTGGAGGAGGGCAGATGTGATTCTTCTTCACAAAAGTGGGAGCAGGACAGTGGCAGGAAACTACAGACCAGTTAGTTTGACCTCAGTGGTAGGGAAAATGATGGAATCACTTCTGAAGGAAAGAATTGTTGAGTACCCAGAGGCCAGTGGGGCACAGGATCCAAGGCAGCATGGATTCACGATGGGAAGATGTGTCAGATGAATCTAATAGATTTCTTTGACTGGGTGACCAAAGTAGTAGACCAGGGAGGAGCTGTGGACATGGCCTACCTAGATTTTAGCAAGGCATTTGATACAGTCCCACACAAAAAATTAATACACAAGTTAGCCAGCCTTGGAGTGGGCCCCAAGGTGGTAGTCCGGATAAAAAATTGGCTAGACAACAGGATGCAAAGGGTAGTAGTAAATGGAGTACACAGTGAAGAAAGGAGGGTTATTAGCGGGGTACCGCAGGGTTCAGTACTGGGACCGGTCCTTTTTAATGTCTTTATAAGTGACATTGCAGAGGAACTGGAAGGAAAAGTATGTCTCTTTGCAGACGACACAAAGATCTGCAACAGGGTTGATACACAAGATGGAGTGGAAAGGATGAGAAGGGACTTGGCAAGGTTGGAGGAATGGTCAAATGTATGGCAGCTCAGATTCAGTACAAAAGTGCAAGAGTAATGCACATAGAAACAAAAAGCAGGAAAGTACACAATAGGATGAATACTGACAACAGTAAAATGGAAGCGACCGAGGGTAATTATATCAGATGACCTAAAGGTGGGCAAGCAATGTGAGAAGGCAGTAAGGAAGGCTGGGGGGATACTGGGATGAATAGGAAGAGGCACCAATAACAGAAAACAGGAAGTTGTTATCCCTCTGTACAGACAGTTGGTGAGACCCCATCTGGAGTACTGTGTGCAGTTCTGGAGACCCCATCTCCGCAAAGACATAGACAGAGTGGAGGCTGTCCAGAGGAGGGCAACCAAAATGGTGCAGGGTCTGCACCAAGACATATGAGAAAGACTAAAGGAGCTTAATATGTATACCCTTGAGGAAAGAAGGGAGAGAGGGGACATGATAGAAACTTTCAAGTACCTCAAGGGAATCAACGAAGTCCAAGAGGGTAGCATTTTTCAGAAAAAGAGATGTGCAAGAACAAGGGGGCACAATTTGAAGATAGAGAGGGGACGGCTCAGAGGTAATGTGAGGAAGTATTTTTTCATGGAGAGGGTTGTGGATGCATGGAACAGCCTCACTGAGAAGTGTGTGGAGTCAAGAACAGTGGGGGAATTCAAGAATGCATGGGACAGACATAAGGCAGTCCTAGTGAGGGGTAGGAGGAAGTAAGCTGTTGGTTAACTAGGATCTGCAGCTTATCTGTTAGGTAGGAAAATGGGCAGACTAGGTGGGCCAAGCAGTCCTTATCTGCCATCAAATTCTATGTTTCTATGTTTTAGAAACCCAGAAACCACTCAGGAGGGAGCAATCTTAGATCTGGTACTCTCAAATGGGGATGGAGAGAGGATCTCTGATCTTGAAGTGGGTAGCCATCTGGGAACAAGCGACCACCGAACAGTGTGGTTCACGATAAACTTAGCTGTAGAGTCAAGCCATACAAAAGTGAAGGTACTGGACTTCAAGAGGGCTGGTTTTATCAAAATGGGAGAGTGCTTCAGAAAAGCACTAGTAAATAGGCAAGAAGGTGGGGTGGAGTAACAATGGGGAAACATCAAAACCGTCATCACAGAGGCAAAAAGCCTTTGTATGAAGCAAATAAACAAATCAAAACAAAATAAAAAATACTATGGTTCTCAAAAGAAGTGGTGGAGAAGGTTAGGGAGAAAAAGATAGATAGCATTCAGGAAGTATAAGGAAACATAGAAGGAGCAGGACAGAGAACTGTACCAGTTAAAGGAGAAGGAAGTGGGGAAGGCAGTCAGAATAGCAAAGGCCCAAACCTAGGAAAAGATAGCCAACTCGGTTAAGAAGGGGATAAAACCTTTTATAGGTACATTAGTGAGCAAAGAAAGACCAAGGCAGGGATACTGAGGCTGAATAAAGAGGAAGGTGGTTGGGCAGAGAGCGCCAGTGAAAAAGCAGGGACACTGAACAAATATTTCTGCTCAGTATTCACAATGGAAGAGCAGGGGGAGATACCTAATCCAGTCAATAGAAGCACTCTGGATAGGGGGGTTGATATTAGTCCTTTCACTGAAGAAAGGGTTCTGAAAGAACTCTTTAAACTGAAGGTGGATGAAGCAATGGGGCCTGATGGGATTCACCCCAGAATTCTAAAAGAAATAAGGGAAGAACTAGTAACACCACTGACTACCCTTTTTAATAAATCATGAGAGGATGGTGTGGTACCTGAGGACTGAAGGAGGGCGATGTGATTCCCCTTCAGAAAAGTGGGAGTAAGACAGAGGCGGGAAACTACAGACCTGTCAGTTTGACCTCAGTGTTAGGGAAAATGATGGAATCACTTCTGAAGGAAAGAATTGTTGTGTACCTAGAGGTTAGTGGGGCACAGAACCCAAGGAAGCATGGATTCACAGCAGGAAAGTCATGTTAGACAAATCTAATCGATTTCTTTGACTGGGTGACCAAAGTAGTAGACATGGGAGGGGCTGTGGACATGGCCTACCTAGACTTCAGCAAGGCATTTGACACAGTCCCGCACAAAAGATTAATAAACAAATTAGCCAGCCTGGGAGTGGGTCCCAGGGTGGTAGACTGGGTAAAACACTGGCTGGACAACACAACACAGTGTGTAATAGTAAACGGAGTCCACAGTGAAGAAAGGTTTTTTTTTAGTGGGGTACCACAAGGTTCAGTACTTGGGTCGGTCCTTTTTAATGTCTTTATAAGTGACATTGCAGAGAGACTGGAAAGAAAAGTATGTCTCTTTGCAGATCACTCAAAGATCTGCAACACAGTTGATATGCAAGGTGGGGTGGAAAGGATGAGAAGGGACTTGGCAAGGTTGGAGGAATGGTCAAATGTATGACAGCTTAGATTCAATGCAAAGAAGTGCAAAGTAATGCACCTGGGAGACAAAAACCCAGGGGAAGAGTACACAGTGAGGGGTGAGATACTGACAAAAATGGAAAAGGACCTGGGGGTAGTCATATCAGATGACCTAAAGGTGGGCTAGCAATGTGAGAAGGCAGTATGGAGGGCTGGGGGATACTGGGATGCATAGAGAGAAGCATCACCAGTAGAAAACAGGAAGTTGTTGGCCATCTGTACAGACAGTTGGTAATACCACATCTGGAGTACTGTGTACAGTTCTGGAGACCCCATCTCCGCAAAGACATAGACAAGGTGGAGGCTGCCGAGATAAGGGCAACCAAATGGTGCAGGGTCTGCTCCAGGAGACATATGAAGAAAGACTAAAGGAGTTTAAGATGTATAGCCTTGAGGAAAGGAGGGAGAGGGGGGACATGATAGAAACTTTCAAATACCTCAAGGGAATCAACAAAGTCCAAGAGGGTAGCATCTTTCAGAAAAAGAGATGTGCAAGAACAAGGGGGCACAATTTGAAGATAAAGGGGGACAGCTCAGAGGTAATGTGAGGAAATGTTTCTTCACAGAGAGTGTTGTAGATGCATGGAACAGCCTTCCTGAGGAGGTCGTAGAGTCAAAAACAGTGGGGGAATTCAAGAATGCATGGGACAGACATAAGACAATTCTAGTGGGGTGTAGGAGGAAGTAGGCTGTTGGTTAACTAGGATCTGCAGCTTATATGTTAGGTAGGGAAATGGGCAGACTAGGTGGGTCAAGCTGTCCTTATCTGCCATCAGATTCTATGTTTCTTACTTGCGGTCTGTACTTTTGGCAGGCTAGTAGGTGAAGTCTGGCAGGGGTCAGTAACAAAAGGGAACGGCTCCAGGTGAGGTGCTGCAAGAAGAGCATCTTTTTGACTGTGGATCTTCTTGAGACTCGAACTTTGGGCAAGTTTGGGGATTTAACTGTGAGGAGTTGTGGGAGTGAGAGTGTCCAGCTCTACCCATGCTTCAGGAGAAATTCATCTGGATTTACTACATGGAGTGCGGGCAGCCTGGCTGTAACATCTCTGGCGGCTAAACTGGTACTGTATGCATGTTTTATTTAATTTGAGAGGCAGTGAGAGGGCCTTTCTATCTGCTAATTACACCTTCATTGCTTAAAAACTGTTAAACTGTGAAGATGAGAGTGCTACAGATAAAGAACAGCCGTTGAGGAGGGTGATGGTGAGAGCTCTCCCTCCTACCTCTTAAGACCATTTTGGAGTTTTGACATGCTCCTTTTTACAGAGGGTATAAGACTAAATTCACCTCACGGTGACTACATTTGGCAGTGAGATTTTTTTTTTGGAACAGTGAACTGTGGTTAAATAGTGACTTTCTGAACTCAATTTCAGTGTGCAGTTGTTTTTGTAGTTTTCTTGCTTGTATTTGTGCTGTATTATTTGGGTTCATCTTAAGTAATGTTGTGGGGTGGGATTTTGTCTGTGGGGTATTTAAAACTCTGAGTGGAAGTGCATGGGTGGAAGAGTGGTTGTGTGTGAGTTTAATATTTTGGGGTCTGCTGCTGTAGGGTTCGTTAGGCAGCAGGATGTGTTGACAGAGGGCTTCGGCAGTTGGGTACGACTCCGCCACTGAGCTCAGAGCCTTGTGCCAGTTTGATTATCCTCCATTGCCAGCGGAGGTTTATAGGCATTGCCGCACCTTGGGAATAGCCAAGTGTCAGTGTCAGTGGCTCAGTAGGTAGCACACTCGCCTCTGAGGCCGGGAGATCAGAGGGCTGTGGGTTCAGTTCCCACATCTGGCACTTGGGTTAATATCCCAGTACTGACACTGTAATGCAGCATGAGAGGGGTGCTGCATTTCTGAGGTGCCGTCTTTCGGATGAGACGTTAAACCGAGGTCCCATCTGCCTGGATTGGTGGTAGTTCAGGTGGATGTTAAAGATCCCATGGCACCTATTGAAAAGAGTAGGGGAATTTCCCCGGTGTCCTGGCCAAATTTCCCTCATTCACTATAAATACCACCAACAGCTTAATCTGGTTCAAGGTCAGTTGGCATTCATCTGTATCCCCTTCCCCCGGGTCATGCCTGAAAATAGGCAGGATTTGTCTAGTGCACTTACCCGGTCAACAAAAGCTAAATAAATAAATAGGGAGGGGGCATAGGAGGGGCGTGGGGTCCAGGAGTGGTGGGGGAGGGGAGCAGTGTGGATGGATTGGGGTTGTGAGGTCAAGGAGATGCCCTGGGGCAAAATGGGTCCAGGAGAGGGGTCCTCCCTGCCTGGTGCCCATACCCAAGAGCTCCAATTTTTGTTGGCAGATAGCATGGTCAGTCTTGACTACCCACTCCACTCAGGCGGTGTTATGTAATGCCAGGTCGAGTAAGAACAAGACAGCAGTATTTGCTGGTCTTGTTGGAACATCTGACCTGACATGCATCACCGAAACCTGGCTGGATGGGAATGCTGGTCCTATATTGGAGTCAGCCGTGCCAGACAGGTAGTCTGTGATACACCGCCAGAGGTTGGATCATAGGGGTGGGGATGTAGCCATTTGTTTTAAGACAGAACTAAGCCTTGTTGATGCACCAGTTGGGGTCACTAGATCCTTCGAGTGTATCATGGGTACAGGTGTGGGCTGCAGGATGCTTCTCGTCTACTGTCCACCCAGGGAAGAGAAAGATTTCCTATAGGAAGTTGCAGACTTCATTGTCTACATGGTGCTGGAATCCCCCAGATGGTTGGTGCTGGGGGACTTCAATACCTGGGTCGATGATGAACTCTTGCAGTTTGGTCAAGACTTCCTCCAACTGATGATTTCTCTGAGCTTTACACAGGTGATTATCTCTGCAACCTACAGGCAAGGTTGTGCATTGGACCTAGTGTTCCTACTGGGGATGGAGGTCTCCAACATGGTGGTGGAACCCATCAGATGGTTGGATCACCACACTATAGGGTTCAGTTTTGAGCCTCCCCCAATAGACCTGCCCTTGTGGAGATGGTCTGGTACCGCGCTTTGCGGGGTGTAACCCCTGATGGTCTTATGGTGGTGCTGGACCTATGGGGCAGTTTGATGGAAAGCTTGGATCCAGGAAAACTGCTGCTGGCCTATAACAAGGTGGTGATGGATGCCCTGGATTCCATAGCTCCTGTCTATGTTTGCCCCCTCACCTGTTGGTTTATTGGGACTTTGAGGGAGCTAAGGAGAGTGCAAAGAAGGTTGGAGCAATGCTGGTGCAGGGATTTATTTAACTCTAAAAATTGATTAGCGTTTTGCTCATAAAAGTGTTAAATCTTTGTGAAAATGCATAGCTCTTGCCTCACTGTGATTAACAATCACAGCACTTCTAGAAAATCTATATAAATACTTTCTGTACAGTTAGTATAGTCCCAAGAAAAAAACTGCTAATCAATTATTTAAAACCCTGTGGTGGAAGTCCGGTTTGGCTCATGACAACCATAGGTTGATGTCCTATTATAAGGACTATTAATCGTCTGTCTCCCTTAAGAAGGCAGAGTTCCTGTCGAGGAAGACTGCTGCTGTGAGAAATCGACTGGCTCAGCTCTTCAGTACTGTGGACAGACTGTGCGGTCCTGCCTGTCTCCAGAATCAGGGAGCCTCTTCACAAAATAAATGTGAGGAGTTTGCTCAATTTTTCACAGATAAGGTTGCCGCCATCAGATCGGAGATCAGTGCAGCTCGCTCAAATGGACAGTGCAGTGATCAGTGTGAGGTTACAGGCACCCAGTTTGTCTGGACTGACTTTGACCAGTTGGCAATCACGAATGTCATGAAGATCATCCAGGGTTTGTGATCGACTTACTGTAGTTTGAACCCTGGTCCAATGCACCTCCTTATGGGGTGCGTGGAGGTCATTGAACCGGTCCTAGCTGAGACAGTTAGGTGCTCGTTGGAGACAGGGGTGTTCCCAGACACCCTGAAGGAGGCAGTGGTGTGCCCCCTTATAAAGAAATCTTCTCTCGACCCTGACCGTCTTGCTAACTACAGGCCTGTCCCTCTAACCTGCCTTTTGTGGGCAAGGTTATTGAGAAGGCAGTAGCGTCGCAACTGGACGATCATCTTACCAACTACGATATCAATGATCCTCTCTAGTTCAGTTTCAGGAAGAGGCATAGTACCAAGACAATGCTGGTTTGGGTTCTTAATGACCTCCTAATGGTGAGAGATCAGAAGATCCAGTCAATCCTGGTCCTCCTTGAGCTCTCTGCAGCATTTGACTCCATGGACCATGGTGTGTTGGTTGAGCACCTGTGGCTGATCTTTGGTCTGTCTCAGATAGTCCTCAGGTGGTTTCATTCTTTCCTCATCGGCCCATCTCCCTGTGTCATGTGGGGTGCCACAGGGCTCTGTGCTTTCACCCAAGTTGTTTGTGGTGTACAAGCAGCCATTAGGAGACATTATAAAGTGGTACGGGCTGAGTTTTGATCGCTATGCAGATGATACTCAGCTGTACATGTCCTTTGTGCCTGAACAGGGTGATGCTGTCTTGGTCTTTAGCAACTGCCTTGCTGAGATTCAGGATTGGATGAGTGCCAACTGGCTGAGGTTGAATCCGGATAAGACTGTGGTGTTGGTTGTGAACTCAGGTCGTTGGGCAGAGGGGATGTTGGCTGGGCAACTATCCAGGCTAAAGCTGGGGGAGCAGCCAGCTGATGACGTCTGATCAGGTGCAAAATCTGGGCAGTTTGCTTGATGACAGGCTGACATTAAAGTCTCAGGCGTCGGCCATCGTCAAGACCTCTTTTTATCATCTAAGGAATATCGCCCAGATAAAGCACCTGGTCATACCTGACAATCTCCCAACGTTGGTCCACACCTTTGTGACCACCCGCCTTGATTACTGCAATGCCCTATACCTAGGGCTGTCAGGGGTGGACCTTCATCACCTGCAGTTGGTGCAGAATGCAGCTGCCAGGTTGACAAGCTTACTGAGATATTGCCGTATCACACATGCTTCACGGACTGCATTGGCCGCCCGTTAGGTGGAATATCACCTTCAAGATCAGGTTATTGATCTATAAGGCCCTATAGAGACAGAGACCATGGTACTTGAAAGACCTCCTTTGCCCTTACCCCCTGTCATCAAGGCACAGGTCAGGAAGCATAGGAAAAACCAGGAGCAGTTGTAGAATTTGCAAAAAGTGTTTATTAGTATTAGTAGTAACATAAAAAAATATTCAGAATAACTATATACAAAGGCAGAATAAACAGAGAAGATACATCTGAGTTTTACTTCAATCTCTGTGTCTCCCAAAACATTGCAGCTCTCTCTCTCTTATACGTCTTTGCAACCCCCCACTTAACAAGCATCCTGTTTTTTTCTAAAATGTTCCTGTAACTTTCAGGCAGGTGCAGCAAGAAAACAATGTCCCAGAACTGAGGTCCCTTTTCCACAGCTTCTGAAAAAAGGCTTAAAAACTGCTCTCAGATTAACCCCTTGAGTTCCCAATAGCTTTTTGCAATCGTCTCAAACTATAATTATATACATTTCAACAGTAACATTATATAATTTCTAAACAAAGGGATCTTGATATCAGTTACATTTCCACATAATGATTTGCATATATTTTTAAACCAGCAGCTTTGCAGGGGAGGAAAAGATGGAAATAGCAAGTGAGGGTAGAGAGATAGTGAGAGACAGAGAATTGTGAGACTGTCAGGGTGATCAAGTCCTAGGTCTCATGAGAAAATATGGTTGCACAACCAGACAGACAAGAGACAGGAAAGGAAAGGAAAGGAAAGAACAGAACAGATCCCTGCAGTCAAACTCTCAATAACAACTGGGACAGGGTCCTATTCAACCCTATCACATACACCCCCTCCTTAAGAGGGAACCTCTTTTATCAAACAGGTTTCCAAAACTTTCTATTAATTCTCTACTAACATTAGCTTCTAACTTTCAGAAATTAAGCCCATGTGCAGTATCTTTTTTTCTATAACAGTATAGCAAACAGTAATGTTTAAACTCGTACATTTGTTTTTCACCTTTAGCACTCTCAATTCCTGATCCATATCTTGACAAAAAAATCAGCATTGCTATTTTCTTTACTAGATTTGTGTATCACCTTGAATTTAAATATCTGTAGTGCCAGGTACCACCTTGTGATTCTGGAATTTGTATCTTTCATTTGGTTAAGCCAACAGAGAGGACTGTGATCTGTTATAAGTACAAAGTCAGTTCCTAGCAAATAAAACTTAAGGGACTCCATGGTCCACTTTGCTGCTAAACATTCCTCTTCAATGGTGGAGTACCTTTTCTCTCTGTCATGCAGCTTCCAACTTATGTACAGAACAGGATGTTCCATCCCATCTATATTTTGACTCGGGACTGCACCTAGGCCTACCACTGATGCATCTGTTTGTAACAAAAATGGTTTCTCAAAGTCTGGGCTCCTTAAGTCAGGTGCTGAACATAATGCAGCCTTAATAGCTTAAAAAGCTTCATCACACTCTGGAGTCCATTTCACATTATTTGGGTACAGTTTGTACATGAGTTCAGTGAGCGGAGTAGCTAACTCAGCAAAGTTGGGAACAAATCTCCGATAATAACCAGCCAGCCCTAAAAATTATCTGACGTGTTTCTTTGTTTTAGGGACAGGGCTGTTAGCTACAGCTTCTATTTTAGAAATTGCTGGCTTAACTTCTCAATTTCCCAGCACTTAGCCCAAATATCTGATTTCCTGCATGCCAATGCACATTTGGTAGGATTAATAGTCAGACTTGCATTTTTGATAGCTTGGATAACTGCTCATAGGTGTTCCAGGTGGCTTTTCCAGTCTGAACTATACACCACAACATTATCAAGGTATACAGCACAATACCCAATGTGAAGAGATAAAATTAAATCCATGTGCCACTGGAATGTAGTTGGTGCACCATGTAAACCAAATGGCATGGTGGTGAACTGATAGAATCCAACAGGAGTAGCACATGCAGTTTCATCTCTGGATTCTTTAGCTAAAGGGATTTGCTAGTAATCCTTGGTGAGATTGAGGGTACTGATATACTTTGCACTCCCCAGTCTGTCCACTGAATCATCTATTCTGGGCATAGGATAACTGTCAAACTCTGACACTTGATTAAGTTTCCTAAAATCAAGGCAGACTCTAGCATCCCCTTCTTTTTTGTTTACAGTTACCTTTGAAGATGACCAAGCACTCCTCGACTCTTCTATGATACCCAGTTCTTTCATTTTGTGTATTTCCTTAACCATGTCAGCTCTTAAGCGCTCAGGTAACTTGCATGTCTTTTGCCTAATAGGGTGAGCATTCCTTGTTACTATTACATGCTCAACCCCTTTTGCTTGGCCTGGTACTGTGGTGAAAGTACTGTTACATGTCTTTAGCAAGTTATGAATTTCTGCGGTTTGTTCGGGGAGAGTTAAGGAAACATTCACCTTTACTGCATCAGCAGTTACAGTTTTGTTGTGTTTGGTGGCTGAAATAAGTACCTTAAACATACAAGGGTCTTGGTAGTAAGAAAACCACACCACACTGAAATCTAGGCCTTCTTTTTTTACTTCCATTCAGCAGCACATACAACAGGAGACTGGCTCAAACACAGGCACACTTACAAGATGTGCACATTCTCTTAAAGCTGTACTGTCTCTAACATTTCTCAAAGCTATACTACACATAACAATCCCTCCTGACTTAGCTAGGAAATACTTAAATCAATAATTCATAAGTAATATGAAACTATTAAAATTATTACTGCAATGTCTCTTTTAGTTAGCCTGTGTCATTAGGCTATATCTTTACAAGTCCATTCTCTTTGGTGAATGTCTTATATGTCCTGACCAAAGTAGTAGGACTCAAGGCTGTTGCACTGGAATCTGATTAGCATCAGCCACATCTTGTCTCAAATGCTGTGGTTCCACTATCTCTTCCTGTTCTTGTTCTGGATCAAATAATGCTGGATGACTACCCCAACTCTGGGTATCCCTGTTTTGGTCTGTCACAATTTTAATACATAATTGGTCCACATGTTTTTTCACTTTCCTCTGGTTAGTCAGTTGAACATTATAGACAACATTCCTGAACTTTTTTCCATCACGTCTACTATCCATCTCTTCAGGCCTGCATACATCCTGACCCACACAAGATCATTGAGTTTGAAGGATCTGGTCTTAGAAAGCATTTCTGTTACTGACTTATAGCCTAGACAGTGAAGAAGATCCAAATTGAGTTAGAATCTGATGTCCAGACAACAATTCTGCAGGGGGTATTCCCGTGACACAATGTGGTGTTGTTCGAGACATTGCAAGAAAGTCCAAAAGGGCTATTTGCATAGCCGTCGGTGTAGTAGGATTAGCTTTGTCCATACTCTTTTTAAAAGTCTGAACCAGGTGTTTAGCATTGCCATTTGAACGTGGATGGTAGGGAGGTGATATAATATGGTGGATACCACGTTTCTGGCAAAATGCTTGGAATTCAACAGCCGTGACTTGTGGTCCATTATCTGAGACAATCACTTTCAGGAAACCATGGGTAACAAAGATAGAGTTCAACACTTTGATGGTACTCTCAGTAGTTGTCGAAGACATTTGATGAATTTCAGACCATTTATTATAAGCATCAATTAAGAGTGACGATGGAATTTAGATAGGGTACCGCAAAATCAATATGCAACCTTTGTCAGGCTTTTTCAGGTCATTCTCAGTGGTGAACTGGAGCTCTTGCTAGGTTTCCTATTGATATAGCACAACCTTCGCATCTTTGCACAACCTGGTATATGTCTCTGTTAATGGAAAGCTACCATACATGAAGTCTGGCCAGAGATTTCATTTTAGCAATGCCTGGATGGCCCGTAAGCAAAAGAGTCAACACCTTTGAGTGATAACATTGGGGTACTATGACATGCAATCCCCATAGAAGACACACCTCAGCAATGGATAACTGCTATCTCTTTGTATAGTAGGGGTTGTAGTGCGGCCGAACAAGTAGTGCCTTAAAGCCAACCCTCAAGCATATACTGATACTTGTTTCAAAATTACATCTTGACTAGTCACTTTTGCAATGTCCTTGGCTAGTACTGGAAGCTGTTCTAACTGTTGTAGCTTCATTGCACGCAGAACAGTAGAGTCCTCCATATCTTTGAATTGCACTGGAAAACTATCTAGCCCCATCTGGCATACTAATGGCTCCTGTAAGTCCCACATCGAACTCTATTTCTCTGTATATTGATAACTGCGACAAGGCATCCGCATTTCCATGCTGGTCCGTTGGTTGATATGTACCCTCAAAATTATAAGCAGACAAAAAATAATGTCCATCGTTGAAATCTGCTAGTATCTGTCTCTGGAATTCCTTTTTCTGGACTGAAAATTGTCACTAGTGGCTTGTGATCAGTCTTCAGGTGAAACTTGCGACCTAGCAAGTATTGACAAAATTTCTGGACTCTGAACACAATCGCTAATGCCTCTCTTTGAATCAGGGCATAATTCATTTCAGCTGCAGTGAGTTTGCGTGAAGCATGGGCTATCAGCTTCTCTACTCCTTCTGGATCTGTTTGGAAAAGGACAGCTGCTATACCCACAGGACTAGCATCACAGGTCAATGTGATAGATCAGTTAGGGTCATAATGAGTTAAATTATTCACATCAGTTAGAGAGAGAGCTTGCACTTGGTCCACTTCCACGGAGTACCCTTATGTAACAGTTAATTTAGGATAGCACATTTAGTGGCTAAACCAGGTATGAAACAGTCATAGTAGCGCACCATACCCAAGAATGAGTGCAACTCTGAAACATTCTGTGGTTCAGGCATGTGCACAATGGCTTCCACCTTTTCATCATTTGGACACATTCTGTCTTTGTCAAGAGTGTGACTTAAGTACATGTCACTTGGTTGTCAAAATTGGCATTTTTCTCTCCTAAGTCTGACTCTACTCTGTTGCAATCTCTATAGTCTTTTGTAGGTTAAGAGAATGTTCTGCTTCTGTCTTGCCATGACAATGAAGTCAACCAAATAGCAAGCATCACCTGCTACATCGCCCACCGTTTGCTCAGTCACTTTTTGAAAAATAGCAGGTGTGGAACTAAGGCCAAAACATAACTGTTTGTACTTGTACAGTCCTTGGTGTGTATTAATCACCACCAATTTCTGAAAGTCTGTATCCAACTCCACTTGAAGGTGTGCATCAGCGAGGTCCAGTTTAGAGAATCCCACACCACCACCATTCAGTCTATGAAAAGGTTCCTCTGGTAAGGGTAAAGGAAATACATCTATGCTAAGTACTGGACTAAGTGTCACCTTAAAATCTCCACATATTCGAACCTTACCACCTGGTTCAGATACCATCATAACAGGAGTGACCCAATCTGAACTTGAAACCTTTTCCAGCACACCCACTTTTTCCAGTCTGTCTAATTCTGCCCCAACAACTGGTTTATAGGCAAAAAGGAGTTTCCACGGTTTACAAAACTTAGGAACTGCATTAGGCTTTTTAACTAGCTTGGCTTTAGCTGTTGTGCAGCATCCCAGGCATTTCCACAATTCTGGATACATGTGTAAAATCTCCCCAATCTTGGGTGGATTACTGCTTTACAGTGTATAGTGGAGAGTTGTTCTGTATAGAATTCCATCCATTTCAAAATGCTGTTCTACCACAGTTCCTAGGTCATGGAATGCTGTTCTACTCTACTGTGGTAGAACAGCATTCTAGAACTTCTAGAGACTGCATGAGTCAGTTTCATTTTGAAAGCAAAATAACTCACAAAACACATTTTCACACAGTACTATACACTATAAAAAATACAGGATGAGCAACTCTATGCACAACCAGTGTGTTTTGCCACCTTGAGGTTCTGATTCCCATGGACCTCTCGAGCTTCGCTCTTGAGGTCAGAGGGAATCAGAATCCCTCTGTGGCAGAACACACTGGTTCTGCATAGTTGCCCATCCAGTTTTCTCTATGTGGTACCGGGACAGCAGCAAGTAGCCAAAATCTGCTGGATCAACATGAATGTTTAGAGGAACCTGGGCATCTCTGCCCAAAATGTTGACACCCTTTTTTGAAACCAGAAAAGTTAAAGGTGTACCAGTCTTGGGAAACTCAGTCCTGTGTACCAATGTGGTAAACAAGCCCAGTGGCCGAATTGGTTAACCTTCAAATGCATGCAGTAACTTATTAAAAAGGAGACAATGGTGACTTATCCAGATCAGACCATATTTGATGGTTAATAAAAGTAACTGGGGAAGCAGAGTCTACCATTAAACACAACTGATGCCTCAATTGTAGCATCTGAAGTAACACATAGAAAGGAGGAACATCTTTAGTCTGCATTTATAGTGCAACAGAAACCACCGCACTGTCTCGGCTCTCCGAACCAACTACCGCGGTTCTCCTGCTTCCTGCTCCTGCAAACCATAGTAATATGCTCTTGACGTTTACATGCATGACACTGAACTTCTCTGAATTTGCACTGGTCCCTGCTATGCTGAGACGACCCACATGATGAACATTTGTACTGGCCATGCAGTTTGGGTGGAGTGGTTGAATTTTTCTTTTAAAACAGTGGCTTAGACTTAGGTTTCAGCTGTTTCGATTTGGGGTTTGCTGCAGCTACTTGTACCTCATTTTTAGTGTCCATTTTAGCATGTGCTACATTTTCTGCAACCTCATACATTTGTGCCAACTGTAAAAGTTTCTCATTAGATTTCTTGACACTTACAAAAAGTAATTGCTGAATATGATGTTCATTATTCAACCCCATAACAAACTTATCAGCTAGGTGAGATTCAAGATGCTTCCTGCTCTGCTTACACATAAGAGCTAAGCATTTGATCTCTTCCAAATACAATTGTAATGACTGACCTGGTTTCTGGAGGTAACTATAGAATTTATAACGTTCTGCCCATGGAAAAGTTGTTAAACTGTATTGTGCATTTAATTTAGCCTTTAGCTCTTGATATGACAAATCCTCCGGCCGGTCTGGTGCACACAGACTGCATAAAGCTGCAAAAAGTTTAAAGGTTTTATTCCCCAAGAAAGTACAAAAAGCAACTAAAACAAGCTTATCCTGCTGCTCATTATTAGCAGCTTGTATGGCAGGATTAAGTAATCACCACTGATCAAACCGTCGGGACTATGTATCCCAGTCCGTTCCTGTAAAAATTTCAAAGCTGGCTGAAGTTGACATGATATTGCGCAGTTCCAAATTGCTTGTTTGCCTTCAATGCAGCAAATCACAAAATAGCATAATTCAGTAAGCTGGAGCTATGAAAATGTCCACCATCCGTAGTCGCCAGTTTGTTGTGTTTTGTGGCTGAAATAAGTACCTTAAACACACAAGGGTTTCGGTAGTAAGAAAACTATGCCGCCCTGAAACCTAGGCCTTCTCTTTTACTTCCATTCAGTAGCACATACAACAGGAGACTGGCTCAAACACAGGCATACTTACAGGAAGTGCACATTCTCTTCAAAATCAAAATCAAATCAAATATATTTATATTGCGCTTTTCAATAATCAAAGCGCACATACATAGTAAAACAATCAGCAATAAAAACATAGATATAAATCCTAAAAACAATAAAAAACAAAATTATCTATCCAATAAAAGCTTGTTCAAACAAATAGGTTTTCAACGCTGCCTTAAAGGACTCTGTGGACAGGCACTCTCAAATCCGACGAGGTAGAGAGTTCCACAGGGTCAGGGTCATAAAGCAAATGCTCTGACCCCAGATGACTGAAGACAGACCCTGGGAATCTCTAGCAATCCCTCGTCAGTGGTGCGAAGTGAGCGGAGAGGGCGGAAGGGTTGAAGGAGATCTTGCAAGTAGCCCGGCCCCTGACCATGTAGGGTCTTATAGGTCAGCAATGTGACCTTGAAGGTGATTCTCCACCGCACCGGCATCCAGTGCAGCTCGCGCAGCACAGGAGTGATGTGGCACGATCTTCCCACTCCAGTCAGCAACCTGGCTGCTGTGTTCTGCACTAGCTGCAGGCAGCGGAGATCTACCCCCCCGGCAACCATAGATATAGAGCATTACAGTAATCAAGACACGAAGAAACAAAGGCGTGAACCAATACTGGAAGGTCATTGTGCAGAACTAGGTGTTTTATCCGGGCTATATTCTTCAGATGGTAAAAGAAAGACCTGACAACAGCTGATACCTGTGCCTTCAGCGTCAGCTCACTGTCAAGAATTACACCCAGATTCCACACCTGTTCAGAAGGTCTCAACTGGCTTCCCCCAGCACAAGGCCAGAGGAAAGCCCAGGAGTCAACTTCTCTACACGGTGACCCAGGTCTGCTACCAACACCTAAGTCTTGACTGGGTTTAGTCTTAACCAGTTAGCTCTCATTCAGTCCTGAATCTCAGCGAGGCAGCTGTTAAAGACCGATAGTGCGTCATTCTGTTTGGGTAAGAAGGACATACAGAGCTGAGTATCATCTGCATAGCAGTGAAAACTCAGCCCACGATGCCTTATGATGTCTTCTAACGGCAGCATATACACCGTGTACAACATGGGAGAAAGCACAGAGTCCTGCAGTACCCCACAGGGCAGAACAAAGGGAGCAGAGGAAAAAATTCCTGATACTACCCTCTGAGTTCTGCCCGTAAGACAAGAATGGAACCATCTGAGGACTGTTCTTGACAGTCCACAGAGTACCCGCAGGCGATCTAGCAACATTCCACAGTCCACAGTGTCGAATGCTGCAGACAGATCAAGTAGGACCAAGATCAAACGACTCCTCTGATCCCTCGATATTAGGAGATCATTCACTACCCAAATTAACGCCATCTCGGTACTATGCCTCTTCCTGAAACTGGACTGGAGAGGATCATAGACTTCATGGGTGGTAAGAAAGTCATCGAGCTGTAACGCAACTACTTTTTCAATAACCTTGCCCAAAAAGGGCAGGTTAGAGATCGGTCTGTAGTTAGCGAGACAGTCTGGGTCAAGGGAAGATTTCTTCAAAAGGGGCATTACGATAGCCTCTTTCAGAGACTCCGGCAACACCCTTGTTCCAAAGAGCACCAGACAATCTCAGCAAGGGCTGGTCCAATCACATCCATACACCTCACAAGGAGGCACGTGGGACCAGGATCCAAACTACAGCAAGTCAGTCACAAGCCCTGGACAATCTTCATGATGTCCGTGATCGCTGGCTGGTCAAAGTCTGTCCAGACAAACTGAGGGCCTATGACCTTGTATCGATCACCGCCATGCTCATTTGAATGCATACTGCAGATCTCTGACCTGATCAAGGACACCTTATCATCAAAAAAACGAGCAAACTCATCACACTCTATTTGTGAAAAGGCTCTCCAACCCCACAGGCAGGCTGGATTGCACAGTCTGTCCACGGTTTGAAAGAGCTGAACCGGTCGATTTCTTGATGCAGCTATCTCCCTGGACAAGAACTCTGCCTTCTTACAGGAGATTTCTGATTGATAGTACACATAATGGGCCATCAATCTAAGCCTGTCCTCCTCCAGGCCTGATTTCCTCCAGCAGCGTTCCAACCTTTGTCCCACTCTCCTCGACTCCCTCAAAGTCCCATCAAACCATGGGGACTGAGGGCGAAGGGAGAGAGGGTGAATATGGACAGGTGCAATAGAATACAGAGCCCCCAGTACCGCACTATTATAGTGCACCACTAAGGCATCTGGTTTCATGCATTACACAGGCCAACTCGATAGGTCCAGCACCGCCATCAGACCCTCTGGGGTAACCCCCCTCAAAGGGCGATACCAGACCATCTCCAAAGGGAGTGGTCTCATGGGGGGGTTGCAAAATTGAACCTAATGGAGTGATGGTCAGACCACCTCTTAATGCTGTACTGTCTCTACCATTTCTTAAAGCTATACTACACATAAAAAGTTTGTTCCAGTCTATCACAAGCTACATCAATATCTTCTTTATCAGTTTCTGGTAAAACCACATAACAGCTTTTGGTGCTTTTTCAACCCATTTCTTGAGGATGTTAGCAGTGTATGCCTTAGTAGGATTTTTCCTGTCAGGGGTCTCAGTCTCGTAGTTACTGGTGCCAGTACGTCTAAGCACCCTATAAGGCCCTTCCCACTTCATTAACAAGTTTATTTTCTGTTGTGGGTAACCGTAGCAAAACCTTTTCATCCGTCTCAAAAACCTTTTCTTTTACCTCATGGTCATAATACCTTCTGCTGGTTTTGGACCACTTCCTGATTACTATGGGCAATTTCAACATATTTTGCCAGCTTCTTTCTTAGGGCACACATAAGAGATGTTCTAGATTGTTTCTGAATGGGGGTGTCTTCCCACATTTCTTTTATCACATCCAGTGGCCCTCTTGGCTGCTTACAATACAATACAGCATTTCAAATGGTGAAAAGGTGTGCTTTGGAATCTTCAGCCCCAAAGTTCACCCCATTCTCCCATACTACATCCATCTCAACATATTTCCTTATGGAATGGGGTAAGCATAAGGCCCAACAACCCCAATGCACAACATGACACTTGTTAGAGTCTGCAGGGTAGGGTGAGGTGAAATGGCATGAGCATTATGGCCGACGACCCAAAGGCACAACTCAGTGCCTGTCAGTCTCTGCAGGGTGGGGTGGGGTTGGCGTCAGTCAGTTCCATACTTCACTGCCATTCCTATTATGTATCTCTCTAACTCCTGCACTACCAATGCCAGCTAGAAAATATTCAGCATTGACACATGCTTGTTTAAGCATTGGTTCACCCTGTTTTGGTTTCACCCCAACTGCTCTTAAAATAACCCTAGACAGAAACAGCGTTAGCTTGCTCAGAAACAAAATCACAATCAGTTATCAGTTAGCTTCAGCATTTTCATATTTTAACCTTTTATGTCCATCAGTATTTTGTTGCCACTGTTGTTTCAGATGTCTTCTTTCTTTCCTGGACTTCTGGATCTTGGAGCTGTGCTCAAACAAGTCCGAATCAAAGTCACTGAAAGGAAAAGTGTCCCCACCAATTGACATTTTCTTTGCCTGAGCTCTTGTTATCACTGCTACTAAAATTGCAGGGTTCAGTTCCTCTGAGATTAACTCAATAAATCCTGGACAGTCACTTCCAATAATCATGGGTACAGGTAACTTGGGTACTATCCTCACTTTCATTTGATGCGACACACCCTTAATGGTCAGTCACTTGAATGGTGGAATAGTATCGAATGTCCCCGTGGATGCAGTTGACACCAGTACCTGGTCCTTTTGCACAGTGCTTTCCCAGCACTTCAAAATGCACTAGGGTGAGCCGGCTCGGTGGCACCGAGGGCTGAGGTGCTGGACACCGTACCTCATGCTACGCTAGCGACCCATGTTTGGGAATGAGCATGGGCTGCTGGGGGTTGGCAGGGTTGGAGAAGGATTGAACATCCATAGGACTGCTCTCCTTCTCCAGGGAGAGGGAACGACAGTGGTCAGCGCTACACTGACCCCCAGTAGAGACTGGGGGGGTAGTGCACCAACACTGTAAATGAGGGGCGGAGATGGGGTAGACACCTGGAAGAAGCACGTGCGGACGCGTTTGCACTCCCTCCATTGGCATCACTGCATGCCCCTTCCCACAGGGGAAGAAACCTAGGAAATACCTTGAAAGCATGTGGCTGCCCCATGCCCCGACAGTGCTGCCACAGACGTGTCCAAGATGTCTCCCTCCTGGGCCCGCCCTCCAGGTCTCTGCAGTGGTGGGGTAAGTACCCGCTGTGATGCGGTCTGGGAGGTCTGAGCTCTGGCTGCGTCCAGGGCAACAGCTGTGAAGGCTGGCTGAAGGAGGGGGAGGGGAAACCAAAGGCACACCCCCCGACGAGAAAATAAATAAATAGAGAAAAAAAAAAGTAAAAATAAAAAATGCATTAGAGTCTGTCTGCTTCCCAAATCAATGAGTCCCTTTACAGTCTTATCCCCCACCTTCACATCTGTTAAGTAATTGCCCCAATTTGCCAAGGACAAATCTGCTCCAGCGCCACTCTCCTTACTATGGCAGTTGCTTGCAATATGACCTGGCTTGTTACAATTATAACAAAATAAAGTCTTTGGGGGCAGATCTGTTACCCATACCAGAGTTCTTATCAGACTTTGAGTTTAAATGGGAATATAATGTCTTACCAGTGTTTGGCTGTTACCTCCCTGCTGTGGCATCTGTCTGGCAATCTGATAGTCCTCGGCCAAAGAAACAGCCTTTCACCCACTTTCTGGTCAAAGTTCTTTCACCCAAAGCTGCACATCTGTAGGCAGGATGTTGCTGAATTGCTCTGTTGCAAATGTATCGATGATCTTTGGGATTGTTTTGCCCTCTGGTTGGAGCCATTTAATAAAGAGCTGTCTGAGTCGGGTGAAGGTTTCTCAAGGATTGTCGAATGCGTTGTGCTTCAGGGACCGGAATCTTTGCCTGTAGGTCTCTCCTGAGAGGTTGTATCTGTTCAGGATTTCTTTTTTCACAAAGCAGTAGTTTTCTGACTGTGCAGTGTTCATACTGCTGTAGGCAAGTTGGGCTTTCCCTGTCAGGTAGGGTACCAGTCTGATTGTCCATTGCTGCTTTGGCCATTGGCAGGCTGTGACAACTCTTTCAAATGTTGTCAGGTATGCCTTGCTATCATCTGAGGGACACAACTTTGTAAGTTTAGTGTCTTTTAAGTAGCTTGTACCTTGTTGCTCTGCTGGACCAGTGCCATTTCCTTCTGCTTTGATAGCTTGCAAGGCAGCCAACCAGCACTGGTCCCGTCACTACATCTCTTCTTTTCTTGCTTCTCTGTCTCTTTTTGTTGTATAGCCCACCATTTGAAAAAGTTCATCAGACTTTCAGGTTTTGTCACTGCCTGTTCTCTTTCCATAACTTGTGCTGGCTGTATGGTCTCAGCTTTGACTTATGTATCTGCTAGTTTGGCTGCCATTCCCCTGGTAACCACTCCTGGACTTGCTGCTGCAGAATCCAAACCTTCCTCTGTGATTCCCTGGTACTAGGTCCAGTACCCATGCACAAAACTCCTGGCTTTGGGTATGCATGGCATAAATCCCACTTAGTCTGACACCATCTGTCATTGAAGCACAGGTCAGGAAGCATAGGAAAAACCAGGAGCAGTTGTAGAATTCGAAAAAAGTGTTTTCCTTCAATCTCTGTAGCTCCCAAAACATTGCAGCTCTTTCTCTTATAAGTTGTTGCAACCCCTCTACTTAACAAGCATTGTTTTTTTTCTAAAATAGTCTTATAACTTTCAGGCAGGTGCAGCAAGAACACAATGTCCCAGACCGGAGGCCCCTTCTCCACAGCTTCTGAAAAGGGGGTTAAAAACTGCTCTCAGGTAAACCCCTTGAGTTCCCAATAGCTTTTTGCAATCATGTCAAACTATATATACAGTTCAACAGTACCACTATATAATTTCTAAACAAAGGGATCCCAATATCAGTTACATTTCCACATAATGATTTGCATAGATTTTTATACCAGCAGATATGCAAGGGAAGAAAAGACAGAAACAGCAAGTGAGGGTAGAGAAATAGCGAGAGGCAAAGAATTGCAAGACTGTCGGGGTGATCAAGTCCTAGGTCTCATGAGAAAATCTGGATGCGCAACCATACAGACAAGAGACAGGAAAGGAAAGAACAAAACAGATCCCTGCATTCAAACTCTCCATGACAACTGGGACAGGATCCTATTCAGCCCTGTCACACTCCCCCTCTGTTCTCTCCACTCCACCAACAAGGGATTGCTAGAGGTTCCTAGGATCTGTCTAAAAACTTCTGGAGCGAGATCACACGCATTTGCTGTGCTGGCCCTATGAAACTCTCTACCTCGCTAGATTTGAGAGTGCTCAACCATCGAGGCCTTCAAATCCGCCTTGAAAACTTATTTATTTAGCCTGGCATTTATTTGATTTATGAAGTTGTCTGCTTATAATTAGAGTGGAACTGTTTTATTGATTATATTGTTTTTAAAGTTTTATGTACAATGCTATGATCACTTGTGGAATAGCATTTAACAAAGTTTGCTTTGCTTTAGTGCTGTTGCCATGCCTGGGAGGGGATACAAGGATGCTGCCCAGCTCTGTCCCTGGCACTGTCAATGCTGTGCCACCGCAGGACCCCGCCACCATCATGACTACTGTCCTACTACCCCCTGCTGACACCACAGGCTCAACCACCACTGCACCTAGCTATGGTGCCTCAAGAGGCCTGTCAATGGCCCTCTCACCCTGAGCCCATGGCAATAGGTCAGACACAGCTAGCCCACTGCTGCCTGACCCCATCCCACTGGACAGTTCCCAGTGACAGTGGGATGTAGCCAGAACAGGCAGCTGCTGAGGTCCCCCTGGAAGCACAGAGTGCAGCGCAGCAGGAGCTGATACATCTTTGCCACATGCTGCATGAGGACATGCCAAACAGTGGGTAGAGGCACAACACTCTGAGCTTGTGGCAGTCCTACAGGACCTGTGTGGCACTCTGTGGGAGGTTGCCGCCATGGTGGCAGGCACTGTGAGGGCTGGCCATAGCCCCAGCCTGTTTTGTATGTGTAGCACCACCCCACAGCAGACACCTAGGTGCATGACAATGCAACACAGTGTCAGGACAAGAACGTCCAGTATGCCTGGAACTCCCAGGCCACCGAGGACACCACGCACACCAGGTCATGACCTGACCCTGCCTGGGGGCAGTATAGAATAGCTTAGATGCAATATCTCATTTGCAATGGGGTCCTGCTTTTGCATATTTTTCGACTGCACTTACTCAGGATAGCACATTGTAGAAGTAAGATCTCATTTTCAGTCAGGGTCCTGCTTTTACGATGTATTTTTTCCCAGGATGGACCCGCAGAGATGCACATTTTCTAGTGTAAACTTAAAATTCTAGTGTAAATTTCATTTTATTGATATAGTTTGGCAATTTGTGTGTGCCATTTTGTGGAGTTGTCCTTGTAACTAGGATTTGCTGGCTTGTTGCTGTGTCAGGGGTACCTGGATAACAGAGAAAAATCCTGGTACTATCTGTAACCTGTGTGGTATTTACTGCAGTGTCTTGGTAAGCTACCAAGTGAATAAAATGTGTGATTCTTTGCAAGAAATGGCATTTCCTGTTAACTCTGAAACTTTGCTGGAGGTTATACTTCTGGCTCTGGAGTGTTAATGACCATTTCTGTCTATTGTTGCTGCGGTTGCCTGTGGTTGTGTTGTACTGTTATTTTGCTTATCACTGCTTGGTTGGGTTTCTGGACTGCTGATTTCTGCACCCGGAGACCAGGTGACACTATCACCACAGACATCCCCAATACCATGGCTGGGGTCCCCCCCACCATAGAGGGAGTAGAATGACCCCAGTACCCACGCTGTACCCCTGGGACACCTTCAGTGCCCTGTGTTGAGGCCCAGGGTGTCCAACCCTGGCATGGAAGACTTGGCATACAGTCCCCATCCTGCCTCGCTGGTGGGTATCCCTATAGAACTCCCTGATACCTCCTCCCTCATGGCCTAAGTTTTTGTGTCCCCATGTGCTACCCCCATGCATGGCAGACTTCTTTTATCATGCACCCCACTTCCCCCCCTTAGCCTGGATGGCATCTATCTCTGTTGGCACCACTTAGAACCACCTGCGACCATGAATGTCCAAAGGTGTTTACCCTATTTGCATCCCCCTTGCCTGTTAGCATAGCATTTTTGTTACACCCGCCATGTTACCCCTTGCCTAACATACTGCACAGCTTGCATTGTTGATGTCATTGTTGGCAGTGCCCTTTCTGTGTCATAATACATTACTGAACCATCTTACAGTGCCTTGTGTGGTCTGTACTCATCTGCCATGTCTGTAGATGTCACGTATGATGTGGGCTGTGTAGTCCTGGGCCCTCCTGGCCATTCTGGGATCACTCCAGTTGTGCTGCTTTGGTATGCCCCAATCCTCTGACTCCATATTCAAAGCAGACTTTACCTTTGTGGCCAGCATGCATATGTCATGGTTTACTGCCTTGTTGTGCAGTATACAACAGGTAGGGAATATGGCACAGGCCTTGTGAGGGGTATACTGTAGGGCACCACTGGAATGGTCAAGGTACCGGAACTACATCTTGAGCATTCCAAAGACATGTTCAATGATGTCATGTGAGTTAGTGTGTACTGCATTGTACCAGTCCTCTGCAATGGATGTGGGGTGGAGGACAGATGTGAGAGCCAGGGTCACAAGGGCACTGTCCCCTGTAAAGGAGAAGGCACTTTTTTTTTTTGTTGTTATACTTTTTACTCCTCCTCTGTGGCTGGGGGGTGTTACCTATGGTCCCCTCCAGTCCGGCCCAACCTTCAGCCCCTGCTCTGCCCCCCCAATCTCCAAGCTCTACCTCTTACCTCCACCTACACAGCGATCAGCCATGGTGGGCATGCGACCACTGCCACGGGATCCGGGGGTTTCAGCAAGGAGGAGCATCCAGGGACCAGAAGCCAATGATGCTGTCTGTCCGGCCCTCATGTAGCCCGCAAGGTTTTTCCACTTTTTTCTCCCCATACATCTGAGGCATGCAGTGACGCCAAAGGATCAGAGCACGCACACTACCGTACGTGCCCCATCCCAGCGTCCGCCTCAGTATGTCCCTCTAATTCTGCCCATAGCCTGCCAGGCCTACCCAGCCACCGCTAGGAGCTGCCGACCACCAAGGCAACACACCCCTCTCCCCGGAGAAGGAGAGCAGTCTTACAGATGCTCGATCCTTCTCCTCCCCTGCCGACCCCCGACGACCCAGGCTCATTCCTGAACCCGGGTCGCCGGCATAGCGCGAGATGTGGCGTCCCAAGCCTCAACCCTCAGCGCCACCGGGCCAGCTGAAGGCACAGGTTAATATCACATAATGGCACAGACACATGAGCAATGACAACAGGCAACAAGCACTGGTCCATCCAGTCCACCCGACAACCCTAGCATACCCGGGACCTATTGTCCATACATGGTTCAACACCATCATGTCCCATATGGTGCTGGGGGGGGCTACTCGGTATACTTACTGATGAGGTGGCCACATACGGATATCCCCATGTTCAAACCTCTGACTCAAGATGGAGTTGTGCCATATGAAGGCATCGTGGGTGCTGCCGTGGTACTATGCCAGGACACTGCTGAAGTGCCCTGTTGTGTCACACACCACCTGGCAATTGATAGAGTGGTACCATTTCCTAGTGAGATAGGCATCCACTCCATCGCTGGTGGGTGCCTGGGTGGCAGCAAGGGTGCAATCAATGGCACCGAGTAAAGCTAGTAGGTGCACACTGCAATGGAACTGCTGCATATTTGCTGTGCACTCCACTGGGGTGCTGGGGAATAGAATGAACTCACCGGTATGTTCCAGCACAGCGTCCAGGAACTGTCCCAACAGGAGTGATGTGGCTGTCTGCAAGATGTCGATGGTGTCCACCAACAGTGTCTGAAATATTTATGTGGCCAGAAAACACACTACAGCCATCACCTTGCGCTCAACGGACAAAGCATGGCTACTCTGGGGCTCAGTCCTGAACTGATCATGCAGGAGGTCACACATCTGCCTGAGCATGGGTCTGTTGAGCCGGTACCAGCCCATGAGCTGGTTGTCACTAAGGATTTTGTATGAGACTCATGTCTGGTACTGTCAGTGTGCAGCATAGCACCTCCCCAGCCTATGTATGGGCCCAGGGTGGGTATCTGCTCTCTCCTTTTCCTCCTGCACAGCCTGCTGCAACGTGTACACAATGTGTGGTCCCTCGAATGCCATCTTGCAGTGTTGCCTGCAGTGTCTCTGCCCACCTCTGGGGTTTGCCCACTTTTACATCGGTCTTTTTATAGGCAATAATTGCTTGGGGCTAAGTGGTCTGCGCCAACCCTACTGCACAGCATTAACAAGCTGAATATCATTCTGCACTGGTATGCATGGTCCCGCCCCTGCTTTTGCATGCTGTATACATTTTCTATGTGAGCATGTGCAAACAGGTTTAGTGTGAGCTGCGCACCCCTTTGAATGTGAGATTTTGGCGCAATCCCCATGCAGAGCAGGCACACTCACTTTGTGCAGCACGCTAAGCTTTGGAATATCTGGCCCCAGATGTTTTATATATTGCATAAGTTGGTCTTTTTTTGGTAACACTTTAAGTTCCCTTAACTGCATTTTAATTACAATTCAGTTTCATACAACAAACATGGAACTACAGTGCAACTACCCCTGTTGCATGTAATTAATGATTATCTATACTGCAATTACATTGCAACTGACACTTAAAATAAAGTATGCCCCTTTTATTTTTAAAGTATGTTTACTGAATTTTTAAAGACAAAACATACCATACAGTATATGAATATGAGTTATAAAATGGCAGGCTAAAAATCATGTAATCTGATTGGCTTTTATTTATGTTTATAAAGTGGCAAGACCAATATAGAAATCTCACTGGCCAAGAGAAATCAGCTGACTGTACATTAAATCGCTATATATGCACAGTCATCCTGGCCCTAAACCACATCACACAATGAGCAAATCAGTCCTCCTACAATCAGAACTATCTTCCATCAGTCCCCTTGCAACCTGGTCTTCCATCACAAACATGGCTGCTACTTTTACACTGTAAAAACCTTCAACTGGGCCCTAAAAATAAAACTACCTTAAATAAAAAAATAAAAAAAATTAAACATTGTTTCCCTGATCATCACACTCTTCTTACATATATAAACACATTAGAAACTTTAAGTATTGTTTATAATTTTCATTACAACTGTTTCTTTACTAACAGTGAAAAATCCCCTTCTGTCTTTACTTGCTCATCAGGGAAATCTCTTCTGCTTGCCCTGACAGTGAGATAATTGAGTCTCTGGCTCTAAAACAGGCCTTTGTTGTGTGTGTGTGTGTGTGTGTGTACAATATGTTAGATAAGGAACATTCTGCCAGTGGAACTGAGCAGAATTTGTAATCCCTGTATTCCATGGTAAACATTCTATGCCTTGAATGTGGAGAAAAAACAGGAAAAAAAACAGGATGAAGAAATTAGGCAATACAGTAATATTTTATAAACAAAGATAAAAGGTGGGGAAACACAATTACATTGGCAGATATATTCCTGATATTTATAAAAGTACTTACATTTGAATCATATATAGTTGTTTTCAGGTGAAATCTACCCCCCGTCCCCACCAAAAAAGGCAACCTGGCAGGTTTAAAGTGTTTTTTCTTACTAACCTTTCACCTCACTCCTATAGCAGTTTTCCTTTTATGTACTAGACCACAACACACAAGTGAAAAACAAAAATAAAGAGAATGAACATTAAGTTTTAAACACTGCTTATTTTTACAAATTTATAGATGTTACAGTGCCTTTATATGATAATTTACATGGTACACAGAAAATATTTATTTTCGACCAACTCTTCTAATAAATACTTTTTACTGAAAAGTCCTGTACTAGTAACCTGTTGCTGAAATATGCTATTTTATGCATTAATGGAGATTACTTTTTTCAGTTTTTAGACATTTTAGAAGTAATGTATTGTACACTCTTTTGAAAATAGTAAATAAGTTTCAATCCCTATCAGAGTAAATCAAACTAATTATTTTTTGATGGTGGCCCATTTTATAAGTGTGATAAGTCAAGGTTCCTGCATTGGTTGTGCAGTAAAGGATTTTAATGCACTTCCCAGGGGTTCAAGGACACTCGGCCTTCGGCCTCATGCCTTAGCATGCCCAAAGGGCGTGCGTTAAAATCCTGTAATGCACACCCTGTCATGTTTTATTACTTACATAAAGTGTGGTTTACACAGAGTTAAAAAAAGGACTGCTCAGCAGTGAAGAGTCTGGAACCCAGATCACTGGGCATTTGGAACACAGGCATTTCAGTTAGCCCCCTACAGCCAGAACTGATTTTCCACCACAAACATGGTTGTTGCCTTTACACTGTAGTAGTAATAGTAGTAGTAGTAGTAATGTTTTACTGATCTTCCAAAACTTTTAAAGTTGGCCAATACAATATTACAATTAAATTTTCAAATAAAAAGGTCCCAGTGCAGATTACATACAAAGTTCATGCATAAGTGCAAAACTGCTAGTCAAGTGTGCAAAATGTCTGAAAAGCTACAGTAGTAAAAGTAATACTGTAACAATCGGGACACAGCAAAGTGATTTCTTTTAGTATTTATCGCAGACTTAAGGAATTTGGAAATAAGCTCAGAGTCTTCTTTATTCATGGGGTGTAAAAGGATGAATAAGGATCATAGTCCATGTCAGTGTATTTTATGAGGGTGTTTTTAATAGTTCAGTCTAGGGGAAAAATTATAAAGAGGACATTGAATTATGATGTGATAGAGAGTTTCTTGAAAACCCCTATCACATCTGCAAAAATTTTGATTATGCGTGTCATGCTGTGATTTATTGAAATAAGCATATTTGGAGGACAGAACACCCAGTCTGGCCCAGGTAACAGCTTTCTTATCACTCAGGGCCAGTGGGAGATTTAGATAATCTTCCAGGGAGGAGTCAGGTTTATTTGTGCTATACCAGGAGGGGCTTGTTTCTGGAGTCTAACTTGCTCCATTTGTTTGGACTGAGCGAATACAAATAATTTTTGTTTTAGAGTGGTTTTAAATAGAGAAGAATTTGCACAATGTTCTTCTGAAAATCTGCCCAAAGATGATTTAAAGAAAGGGAACATTGTTCAACCAGGAGTAGAACACTAAACTGAAGCTTGTTTCCAGATGCGACCTTGGAGCACAAGGATGTTAAGTGACTTGCTCAGGATCACACAGTTTGCACCTAGGAATCTGTGGGATTCAAACACAAGTCTCCAGATCTGCAACTCAGAGCCTTGACCCACTGTGTTTTACTGCATCCTTAAAGGCTTTAGATAGGACAGACCTGAGGGTGTTTAACCAAGGGGATGAAAAATCTTGTTCTATCCAGCTCATTTTCTCCTGTAGACAGTTTAGGGATGGGACTAAATGGGTTGTTAATAATTTTAAGCCAATAGGTAGCCACATGAAGTTCAACCAAAGTGGCAAGGGAGAGTTTACCTAGCTCGACCCTTACCAGGGCATTCGCAGTACACAAAGGGACCTGGAGTAAGGATTTACAGAAAAAAGATAATGGAAATTCCAATGTGGGAACTGGTTTGGTTCCTCATACTTCAGCCCCATAAAGTAAAATGGGATTCATTTTTGCTTCTCCAGCAATAAGTGCCGGCACTACAGTGTGCCCACTGTACTTAAAACTGAAGCTTAGTGCCAGCCCGGTGGCACTGAGGGTTGAGGCACTGGACACCACATCTGGCTCCAAGCTGGCGACCCAGGTTCTGGAGTGGACTCGGGTCACTGGAGGGTCAGCCGGGGGGAGATAGGCTTGAGCATCCAATGACAGCTCGCCTTCTCCGGAGAGGTATGTGGCCACAGCCCGCACACTTGCCTAACTCCGAGATGAGGCTCGGAGTACCGCAAGCCCCAATCACAGGGGAGTGGACAGCCGCCTCATGGTGTGGACGTCGGCGCTTGGTGCCTTGACATCAGAGGTTGCACACTGCAGGGGAGGGAAGAGAAGAAAAGAGGAAAAAAACACACCTGCTGGCTCTGGAAAGACAGATATCCTGGAGCGTGCCACCGATGTGCCCCGCTCACCAGGACCACCACCTCGGCCTGAAGAGATGAAGGATTATGAAGAGAATGGCCCTGCCTTGTCCCCACTCAGGGGTGGGGACCGAGGCTCCACGGAGGCGTGAGGGGTGAGTCTGGGTGGGTGTGTGGCAGGAGGATGTCTCCTTGGATGTCCTGAAGGGTTGGAGCCAGCAGGCAGTAGGGAGGGATAAACAGAAGGTGAAAAAAAAATTGAAGCTCAATAAGGCTTTAGCAGTTAATTTAACCTTGGGTTATCTGATCACTGCAATGAGAAGTCCAAAGACCATTTGAAGCAAATTTGGCTCCTAGATTAGTACATGAAAAAACAATGTTGATCCTATCGCTGCCCAAATAAAGCGTAAGCGGAGCAGACCATGAGTTTTGTGAGCCAAAATACGTAATTTTTGTCTTGTTAAGGTTAATTTTAAACTCTAGTTGATCACACTTTGCCTTGAGTCGGTTTATTTTATGCTGGAGACCAGAAATAGAAAGTGAAAAAAGAATCAAATCGTCAGCGTACGCCAATATGTGAATGTCATGATTCTTAACTCTTGGGGAATCTAAACATGAGGAAGGGTCAAAATAAGAGTGAGTCAATATAAATACTGAAGAACAGGGGGGCCAAAAGGCATCCCTGCTTTACCCCCGGGATGTGTTAAATTATTCAGAAAGGTTACCACTGTTATCGAACCTTATAGCAGTAGTGGTGTTTGTATATAACAGAGACAGTGGGAGCAGGATTTTTTTTTTATTTATTTTTATTGAAAAGTTTCACCAGGAAAGTTAAAAGGAAGTCCTCTATTAAGTAAGATGTCCCAATGTTTTTCCCTAACTACCAAGTTGAATACTGCAGAGAAATCCACAAAGACGACATACAACTTGTTTTTTCTGAATAATTTGTACTTTTCAACAAGATGAGCCAATATGAATATGTTATCAATGGTCGGAAAATCATGACGAAAACTGGCTTGAAACATTGACAGACGAGAATTAATATCTAACCAATTCTGCAGTTTATTGAGTAAAATCCTGGCAAATATTTTACCGCCAATATCAATGAGGCTATTCGGCCAGTAGTTAGAGGGAAGCCGGTATGAACCCTTTATGTGGATTTGGGTAATTAAGTTTTTGGTCCACAATGGTGGGACGAATATTTCCTTAAGACATGTACTAAAGAAATTAGTAAAAAAAAAAAAGGAACTCAATAATTCAGGTGTTTTTTGTAAATTTCACTGGGACTGGAATCTGGGCCGGGCACTTTATTGTTTCTTAGTGAGTTATAGGTTGCTGTATGACATCCAGGGAGAAGCCAAGAGGGTAAAAGCTTGTAACTTAAAACCAAACAGGAACTATGTTATTTAGAACAGAAGGGGACTCATAGAAACATTGACTATGACGGCAGATAAGGAACGCTTGGCCCACCTAGTCTGCCCATTTCCCTACCACAGGATGAGCCATGGTCCTAGTTAACCAACAGCCTATTTCTTCCTACCCCTCACAAAAATTGCCTTATGTCTGTCCCGTGCATTCTTGAATTCTCCCACAGTTTTAGACCCCACAACCTCCTCAGAAAGGCTGTTCCATGCATCCACTACTCTCTCTGTGAAAAAATACTTCCTCACATTGCCCCTGAACTGCCCCCTCATCTTTAAATTGTGTCCCCTTGTTCTTGCATGTCTCTTTTTCTGAAAGATGCTACCCTCTTGGACTTTGTTGATTTCACTGAGGTACTTAAAAGTTTCTATCATGTCCCCCCTCTCCCTTCTTTCCTCAAGGGTATACATATTAAGCTCCTTTAGTCTCTTTAGTGTGCTATACCTGGTTAAACAACTAAATAAATAAAAAAAACAAACATTAGGGAAACTAAAAAGAAGTACGAAAAATAATCTGTCTAAAGTTAAATTTCTACAAATAAATAAAGCACGCAAAGTATATAAAAAGTTTTGGCACTAAAAAAACTTGATTTTATTTCAAGGCACTGCCTCCTTTCACTTTTCTAACTTACATTGGGCATCAAAGCAAGAAGTAATGTGAATCACTGATGCTAGGAGAATATATTTTTTGTCTGAGTTGCTTGTAACAAATATCTAGTTGATTATTGCCAGCTGCTGGAGGTAACGAGGAGTTAAGAAACCTTGGCATCATCATCTCACAGGATCTGAAGGTGGCAGGGCAGTGCGGAAGGGCAGTGGCAAGAGCTGGCGGGATGTTGGGTTGTATAGGGAGGGGGATCACCAGCAGGAGGAAAGAGGTCCTGGTTCCCTTGTACACCCCGCTGGTCAGGCCACAACTGGAATATGGGGTCCAGTTTTGGAAGCCTTACCTAAAGAAGGACATGGAGAGGGTGGAGCAAATTCAGAGGAGGGCAACCAAGATGGTGAGGGGGCTTGACCACTTGCTACATGAGGAGAGGCGGCGAGACCTAAACATGTACTCGCTGGAGCAGAGGAGAGAGAGAGGGGATGTGATAGAGACTTTAAAGTATCAATAAAGTGCCAACAGCAAACCTCCTCCAGTTAAAAGAGCATCCCAGGAAAAGGGGTCATGATCTCCAAATTGAGGGGTTAAAGTTTAGGGGAAACATTAGGAAGTACTTGTTTACTGAGAGGGTGGTGGACACCTAAAATAGGCTACCTAAGGAGGTGGTGGGGAGAAGACAGTGGAGGGGGGGTCAAGAAAGCTTGGGACAAGCATAGAGAGCTGTTGGCAAGGAGGGGAGGGAAATCAGAGCAGGCCTAGAGGATGCTAGGCAAAATGGGCAGACTAGGTGAGCCTGGTGGTCCTTATCTGCCATCACTTTCCTATGTTCCTATTTGTACAGCATCTTCATTGTTATAAGCCAAGGGAAAAAAAGATGAGAAAGATAAAGCATAAATTAGATTGGTGACACTTCCCTTGGCTTTAGAATTGTAAATCAGTTTAGACTTACCAGTTAGGGCACATAGCTAAGGTTTCTTGTGAGTTAATAGAGGATGGCATCGAGCTGTTTGAATAATATGAAAGAAGAAAAGCAGCGTGATCACTTTTGGGTCTCATCGAGGCCAACAGTTTTTTAAAATCATCATTGCTATGGGGTGAGCACAACACAAAATCAATAAGACTGTGCCCGAGAGGGGAGAAAAAAGTGCAAGCACCTTCTGGGTCACCATCCCCCCGACTGTTCAATATCAATAGATTATTCTTTGTGATAAATTCCTGAAAACGCTTTCCTGCTTCATTCAGCACCTTATCAGAGGAATTTCTGATATGTAAATTCCCCTTATGGAAATGCTCCTGTAATATTGGAAGATTGTCAAACTGCCCTATTTGAGAATTGAGATCCACTGCTACCAAAACAGTGTCAACATTGTGTTGTAAAGACAAGGTGTCAGTTTCAACCATTAATTTATCTCAAGGGTCATATGTTGGGCATGAATGAAAGTGGGGAGAGATATATATACCCCGTCACCCTCTCACCTCTTCTTCTTCTCTTAAGTAACCCTAAATGATGCCCTAAGCGCCCTCCTCACCATTAACCCCTCTAAAGGTGCCTCCCTGGATGGTCTCGATCTAAAACTCCTCTCACTCTCCACTCCGGCCACTGTCTATCCCCTCTCAGTTATCCTAAATCTCTCATTCTTGACTACCTCTGCCCCCTCTCCTTGGAAACATGCAGTGGTCCTCCCTCTACCCAAAGGGGGTGATCCCTCTTCCCCTGGCAACTATTGCCCCCATCTCTCTCTCTCCTCCCTACCCTTGCCAGGCTACAAGAACATATTGTCCTCTTCCAGCTCACCGCCTCCCTATCCGACACCTCATTTTTCACCCCTTTCTAATCTGGATTCAAGAAAAATCACTCAACCACTACCTCTGTCCTACGACTCACTGACTCC
This sequence comes from Neoceratodus forsteri, assembly GCA_016271365.2. Lineage (NCBI taxonomy): Eukaryota > Metazoa > Chordata > Ceratodontiformes > Ceratodontidae > Neoceratodus > Neoceratodus forsteri. Next base: position 1,173,621,710 of record CM057451.1, on the reverse strand, counting down.
TTCCTAGCTGGGATAGACAATGGCCAAATCACCTCTGCCATTTTTGTTGACCTGGCCAGAGCCTTCAACACAGTCTCCCACTCCCTTCTCATTGACTCCCTTCTGGCAGCTGGTCTGTCTCCCTCTGCCACTAACTGGTTCAAGGCCTACCTTACTGGCCGTACCCAATCAGTTAAGATCTCGAACGTCATTTCCCCTCCTCTCCCAATTAGCACTGGTGCTCTCCAGGGCGTTGTATTTTGGCCTCTCCTATTCTCCATCTTCTTAAATGACCTTACCTCTGTTTGCTCCCCTTCCTCCGATATCCACATGTATACTGATGATACGGTCCTGTATGCATCTGGCCCTTGTTCTGCTGAGGTTACAATCAGATTGCAGCAAGACTTCAACAAAGTTCAGCTCTGGTTTGCCAACCATCAACTTTTCCTCAACGCCAAGACGACTGTTTCCATGACCTTTGGTACAAGGCAGAGACTCACTAGGCTTTCCTCCCAGCCTACTTTCCACAGCCTCGATGGGACTTTACTGGAGGTCACATCCTCCTTTAGGTACCTAGGTGTTTGGTTGGACCAACACCTAAACTCCTCTGGACATATTGATGCCATCCAGAAAAAGTTGCACCTCAAGCTTGGTGCTCTGTTCAGGAACTGTAGTTGCATCCCTCTTACCGCTAGATGTGAACTTGTTCAGAAGATGATCCTGCCCATTTTTGACTACTGTAACATCGTCTGTAGTGCTGTTCCCAAGTCCTCCCTGGCCAGATTGGACGCCCTCTTCAATTCCTTCTGTCGCTTTGCCCTGGATGCTCCCCCTTGCACCCACCACTGCCATCTTTATCGTGCCCTATCCTTCCCCTCGCTTACAAATAGGCGACCCTTCCACTGCGCTAAATTCACCTCCAAGCACTGGCTGGGTGAGCTCCCTTCCTACCTCTCCCTCCTCATTTATAACATCCTCCCCGCCCTCCCTCCTCTAAGATCTCCTGACTCCCGTACCCTGGCAGCCCCCCTAGATCCACCCTTATTGGCCAGTCTGGTTACTCTTACTGTCTCCCAAAATTCTGGAATTCCCTCCACCCTCAAATCCGTCAGTCATCCTCCTCCTCCTACTCAATCAGCTCTGCCCTGAATAACTACCTTGCACCTAACTGTACCTGCCATAACCCTCCCTAATTCTCCCCTATAAGCACTAGACAAACCCTACCTCCTGGAAGTACCTTCACTCTGTTCCCTGATGCACCACTTACCCTCTACCCCCAAATCCCAGCTCACTTGCCCTTCCGCCAACCCCCCCCACTAGCCTCCCTTGCACTCTTACTGTGTTCATCTTCTACAAAGAGATATTTCAAGAGCTTGCCCCCTCTCCATCTTCCCCCCTGCCTCCCAAAGTCCCTCATCCCTGTCCCTTGCAGGGTTTCTCTGCACCTGGAAAGGGCTCCTACTGGTTCTTGGCCTCTCTCTCTCTCACTTACCTCTCTTCTGGTCCTCCTCGAACCCAGTCGGGCTCCCTACATCCCGAAGTATACTTTAATAGCCTGTCTCCCTCCTACCGTGCTCTACCTCTGCCTTGTGCAGGCAGGGTTTCTCAGCATACTGGACTGGTCAGACCCCTGGCGGACCGCTCTCCTCCTCCCTCCTCTCCCTTCCCCCCCCTCCTCCAATGCCAATCCCCTGAGGGAGTTCTCAGCTCCCCTAGGGTCTTAGCTCTTGTTAAGGTCTTACTTCTTCTCCCCCTTTCTCTATTTTTCCCTCTCCCCCACTCTCTTACTTCCTCCCCATTTTTGACCTAATGCTTGCCCTACACTATTCCCCTAGCAGGGTTCTCAACAACTGAAACTGGTCAGACCAGGTTAAGTCCTCTGTCTCTTCCTCTACTTAGCACCCACCCTTGCTCTAAATCAACCTCTGGCTAGGTTCTTACTATCCTGTAAGTTATGTTTCTTAAATGCTCCCTCACCTCCCTTCCCTCTGCACCCCCTCCATTTCTTAACCTTAGTTCTGGCTAACCTAATCTTTGCTTCTAGACAAATTAGCACTTTATTGTACCTAGCTAACTTGTACTGTCTGTGTGCTCCCTGACTAGCTACCCCTAGTTCAACTACTTACACTCCACTCAGCCATAAGCTAGTTACTCATTTATGTGTCATGTAGAATATACCAATAAATGTCATTTTGTGCTATTGTTTATACCAAGTTCTAAACTGTTATCATCGTTACCTATCTAGTTCTTAACTGTTAGTACCCTGCTATTTCATTGCATCATTACAGTTTACTCACTGCTATTTTAATTGAATGTAATCATATGTAAATCTTTGTTAGTGCTTCAAAACTGTGTATTCTATCCTCAAGTTCCCCTTCCCCCAGGGCACACCAGGAGACGAGCAACCTGTTGCTCAGTGTGCCTTCCCGGTGAAACATTTCAATAAATAAATAAAAAATATACATTAACAATCAAAATAACAATGGAGTCCCACCTCACAACAGTGAGAAGGAATTCTGAAGTTGGAGACAGACTATTTAAAACCATTAAATCCTCCCTTATTTTTACAAATGTAACTGGGTCCCGCTTAGGTCTGCCACAATGGTTTATCTTAGCAGCTGGTATAAAATAAGATTCATATCCGTTGATATGGGGCTGCTGAAGTGCTCATGTATCTTGAAAGACGAGGATCACAAAGTCTGAACAAAACTAAGCCACTGTGTATCTGATCATTTATTCCCTATTTCAGCAATGTTCCAGATGAATGTATTGGCCTCACCTGGGTAAAATATCCCACTGTGGCTTTCTATAACAGGGACAGGTAATGTAGTGACATGGGGGGTCAGGGGTCAATCCAAATGCATGGACCAGATGTCACTGGGGTTGACACCAAACCTGACATGGAACCACAGTGGCACCTGCAGGGAAAGGTAAACTGTTACACCCTAATATCTGTATTGTCTTGGAATCATTAACCCTAGCCCAGAGAAAAAATAAGGTGAGTGTGTCCTAAAATGACCCTCAATGTATTTATCAAATACACATTTGGAATTTAGAGCAACTGAGAAAAAGGTTAGCTGGAAGTCAGATCACCTGTCCAGCTGACATATACTAGAAGACCAGAAGTATATGTGTAAGCATGGAAACATCTCTAAAACCAGACCTGAGTGTGTGGAAAGTTTGCCTTGTCACATACTGAAAAGAAAATTCTAATTTTAAGTCAGAATTTTGGAAAACCAAGACTTTTTCACCAAGGAGCAACTGAAGACTTTTAAAAGGACATCCAGAGACTTGTATCAAGGACTTGCTACAAATTCTATTGCTGAATGAACTGTAATCTCTACAAGGACATTTTAAAATCTTGTCTGAACTCTAACATCAAAGCAAGGTATAGTTTAGAACACAGTATTTAGTGTTTTCTATGAACCATCCAGTTTTACTTTTGTTATTGTCTGCATTTCAAATTTCTTCCAAACTGTGGAAGTTTTTGTATTGCTTTTATTTTTAAGTAAACTTCTATGATTTTCAGCTCTGCCTGGGGTCTGGTTGTGTGATTTAACATTTTAACAGAAGGATTTTGAAAAGACTGTGTGCCTTGACAAGATAGAACTGCTCGGCTATCGTATAAAACTACCTAGGCAAGATGTAGCCAGTAGCTGTGGTGGGATTCAAATACTGAACGCAGTGCAGAGTCAGGGGAACTCAAAACTACAGAATCCACCCTTCCACTGGGAAAAGGAAGGCTGGTAAGTCTTCCAGAAACCCTTACTCCTGCTCACGAGTTCTTGAAAAGGGGGATCCTCTCTGCAAACAGGAGGTCCTGCTGGGCTGCCCAAGGTTTTGGGGGCCAGGGGCGCGTGATGGGACCATTGAGTAAAACTCATTTAAAATGGTGACCCATAGCATTACATAGTAAATACAATAACAAGACAACACCCATCTACATAAAAAACAATGACAACAACAACCACCTTACATAAATGATATATCAGTACTATACATATTAAAATGAACTTCCATATTGGGGAAGTTACTAGAAATCATTGTGAAGGAACATGTAATGGACTTCCTGGAGGCACATGGATCATCTCAGATTTAATGGGGTCCCGTGGGGGCATTCTGTCTCATTTCTGCTACCCAGAGAACGTGGGCATGCTTGGAGAGGGGAGCCAATGTGCATGCATGCATGCATATGCTCTGTGGGCCTTATACACAATTGTGTGGAGTGGCTATGCACCACGGATCTATGGCGCGTAACCACTCCACACACCATTGCACCCCCCCGCATGGGATGCATGAACTGGGGTGCACAGCTCCTATGCAAGGGTGACAGGGGGCATGCCAGCACTACACATCATGCACCAAGGTGAGTAGTGCTGCACACCTGGGAGTGTAGCAGGGCACCCATTTTGCCAGGGGGAACCCTGCCGTAAGTGCCCTACGTGCCCTGCCCCATGCACACAGCCAACCTGGTGCTGTTACCCTATGTGACCCTGACTCAAACACAATGCAGCCCCATCCCTGACAACGTGTAGGCACCTCCCACACAATGCAGCCCCATCCCTGACAACATGTAGGCACCTCCCACACAATGCAGCCCCATCCCCGACTAGCCATCAGCACCCCCTGCTGCACCACAGTGCAACCCCGTCCCCAAATGTATGAACACATACACACACACACACAAAACTGCCTGCAAACACCTGCTCCATTGCCCCATCCCCAAGCAGAGATATCACCCCCCTGCCCCATCACAGGTCAGCCCTGACCCCAGTACTGCAGGCCACTGGCTCCCCACCACACTGGCACACACCCAGGCCACCAACTGGACTCCATGATCCTGGTGCCCACCCACCCGTGGCACCGACAACCCCACTACACTATCCCATACCTGTATGATGGTGCTGCAGCTTGAGGTGGCTAGCGGCACAACCTCCCACCTCCTTGGCTGCCAGTGATCCAAGTGCTGCCAGGAGTGCACCGCCTATACTGTAGCACGATGCTCCTAGCAGCACTTGGATGGCTGACAGCCGAGGAGATGTGAGGAGGGTTGTGCCGCTGGCCATCGGGGCTGTGGCACCAACTATACAGGTATGCATGGGGGGGGAGCCTTGGAGGGCTCACTGAACACCAATGCAGGTCAGGTGTATCAGGACTGGGGGGGGTCGGGAACTGTAGGACTGTAAAGGGCCAGGCTTGTCAGGGCAGTAGTGTTTGTGTGTGTGTGTGTGTGTGTAGGGGGGTAATGCCCACCAGTGCAGGGTCAGGGGAACTGGGTTCAGAGATGTAGGGGTGGTCTGATGTTGCAGTGCTGGGACTCTGGCACATACTGGGATGCTGTGGTGGGGAGAAGGGGGGCCCTGCTGTGTACTGTGGGGTGGGGTGGGCAGCCATCTTGGACTGGGGCGAGGGTCCAACAGCAGTGGGCCATCCGTGCACTGGGAGGGTGCTCTGCACCATGGGCACAGCTTGGGAGGCTACTGGGCAGCAGGGTCTGGCAGCACCGGTCTGGGTGCCTGCGGATGGTATTCACGCACCCAGACCTGTGCCTTTCCGCATGAGGGATCCACTGTGGGACCCAGGGCAGGCATCCCATTGGTTGCCCACCTGGGTCCGCCACTCTGCCCCTGACCACCCTGTGTGGTCCTGTGCACCGGGGAGCAGGGCCACAGACAGGCACGCTATGGGTGCATGCAATAGTGCATACTGTGCACCCTAGACCTGTCTGGGGTCACAGAGCTACGCGGGCGGGATACGTGCCTCTGGCACATATTTTCTACTCGTTCATGCATAGGGGCCTGTGTGCTCAGCATGGGTCCCCAGCCTACATCCTCCCTTCCCACTTAGGGATCTAAAACTGCACTGCTACTTGTGGTCACCCAGGTGGCAGTATCACAGCAAGGACTGCATTCCTCCCTCCCTGGAGGAGGACAGCGTCCAATAGGACACTCAATCCTCATCCTCCCAGCCGGCCCCCGATGACCCAAGATCATTCCTGAACCCGTCTATATCATGAGTGGCTCTGCCGACTGGCCAGCCCAAATTAAAACTGACGTAATAGAAACATTCATCAACACTAAACACATAAGGCCCACTTAAACTTATTTTTCTTTAAAATCAGAAAGTGCTACACATTCTGGCCATTTGCTCCTGATCTTGAAGGACAGTACTAGGCATTTCAGTGCTGAGAGTTTGAGAGGAAACTCTCAGGAGGAAGGAGGAAGCCCGCAGCACACATGAAACCAGGAAGCTACACTCCCCTCTAGTGGTCCAAATCTTTTACTACAGATTTAGATACAGACTTTTAGAAATCCAAGCATGTATATGTTATCATGTTGACATGAAGCCTGGCTGATGTCCTACCTCTGGACGTGTACCCATTGCACTGCCACACAGGGTCAGGCAGGTGGCACTATTACAGTGATGAATGCAGCCCTCCCTCCCTCCTTGAAGGAGTAGAAGGTCCTGTGGATGCTTGGTCCTACTTCCCCATCCCACAACCTGCTGGCCCTCCAGAATCTTGGACTCTTTCCCAAACTCAGTTTGCTGGCGCTGTGAGCAGTAGCCATCATGGGGCTTGGTGTATGACTGGATTTTCAAAGGCTGTGACTTTACCACCTATTTTAAATCTTATGGAATGCTGCTGTTGCAAAACTGGCATTCTCTTTTAGTCATCCAATGATAGGTATCTGACTAGCACTTCTCACCAGTATGGAAGTTATAAACGCTTACCTCTTTTAATAAATGGCCAGAAGAGATTAACCACTAACAGACTGTGAACCAGTATTTGAAAAAACACTGACAGAAAACGCAGATTTGCCAGTTAGACGCAGTTCTCCTGGATCCTCCCGGTGGCCCTATGGATAATACATCATGCACCCCCACTGGTGACCGAGAGTGGCAGCAGACTCTGGCAGTGTTTTATTTTATTTATTTTCTTGGAATTACAGATACCTTTGAGGCAGAGACTCATTTACAGAGGTTCCACGTCTGATCATACAATTGGTTAGAATACAGAGTACAATAAAATAGTGCAGACAATGGGACATTGAATCACAAGGTAGAATTATGTGGTAAATGAATGTATACACATTTGGGTAACAGTTGTCATTGTGTACATTTGTGAATACAGTGGGTGCAGATGACAATGGAGAGCACAGACAATGAGAACATTAGGTGACACTTGAGCCATCGGTGAGGAGACATTGTCAAAAGAGCACGGGGTTCCAATCCCAGTGCAAGCTGATAAATAATGAGGAAAGGTAACAGCATGAACATGTACAGGGAAACAGGTAAGGGGGCTTATAGCTAGAAAATACAAGTTTACAATACAAAGTACAGGTTGGTACACCAACAGTGAGTTTGAATTGTACATTATGAGGTTTGGGAGCTAAGGGGACCCATAAGGACCCTATCTTTAAATTGAACCACCCCTTCCCATTATAAGTTAATGGCAGTGATGCATAAGCTACCTGGGCTCACTTCAGAGCTGGGGGCTGAGCCCTGGCAAGCCCCCCTGTAAATCCAATAGTGGACCAGGGAAGCCAGCTGGGTGGTCCCAAAGAGCTGGAGAGACACTGTGGCGTTGCAGCTCTCCTGCTTAGATAGGGAAGGCACCAGGTCCTGCTGCATTAGTGACCCCTGCAGTGGGCACTGGAGTTCGCCTCCTCCCTAAGGGCTTATTACGTGCTGCCATGGTCTGATGAGGCAATGCAGTGTGTGGTCTGATGAGGCAATGCTGGGTGGGTGACTGGGTGGGCCCAGCGGTCCTTATCTGCTGTCAAAATCTATGTTTCTATGTTAATGCAGTGCGTGGTCTGATGAAGCAATGCAGTGCTCATTTAACTCTTCCACTATATCACTCATCAGTAAATTTTATTTTAGACACTCTAAGCCAAGGCTTGTTTCCAGGTGTATCCTAAGTGGACAGGTAAGTTAAGTGACTTGCTCAGGGTCACACAGGAAGTGGTGGCAGTGGGATTCAAACCCAGTTCTCCAGGTTTGCAGCTCAGTGCTCTTTTTTAATTTAGTATACTTTATTGAATGTTATAAAAATAACAATCCAACCATCCAAACAATGTACTGACATAAGTAAACTAAAGACAGGAAAATACCAGTCGATAGAAGACATGCATATGAACTAACATCTGTCATATACTGCAGAAGTTTTGACATGTATAAAACACCCACCCCCTCCCCACCTACCCCTCCCCAATTATCCCCACCCTGTCTGCGATCCACTCTCCAGAAAACACATTAATGGGCTAGGTGCAGGTCCTCATCATTGAGAGATGGGGTGACAAGCCATCGGAAAAGCAGGATTTTATAAGGAGCGAGGAACCTCCATGAGGAAAACAATGTGTAAAGCGGCTCACACATAGTACAGTAGATCTAAGACCTTTTACGCATGGTGGCTATGTGTTTTTCCAGCTGGAGGGTGAGTAGGATCTCTCGATGCCACTCCAAAAATTGGGTGGGATAGTATCTTTGCAACATCAGAGAATGATTAGTTTGGCAACCGCCGCAACTATAGAGAGGTGAGCCTTCCGGATTCATGGACTACCAGGAGGGAAAATACCTAAGAGATAACTCACAGGGGTGAAAAGATCATCCAACCCCAGCAGGGGGTCTAATACCTGCTTAAAGAGAGTCCAAAAGGGCTGAATTTTAGGACAATCCCAGAGGAGGTGAACAAGGGATCCCAGGGTTTCCTGACATCTATTACATTCAGGAGAGGAGAGTCTGCCTACTCTATAAAGTTTTGCAGAGGTATAATATAAATTGTGCATTATATTAAACTGCATTAAGCGCAAACAATCCTGTTTAATATACTTATGAAGACTAATCTAGCCCAGTCTCTAAAAAGCTTTGTCAACTGGTAGGTGCAACATTTGGACTCAATAATAACATATTCCGGTGGCTAGGTGGGGACATTGCTTGAAAGTGTTTATAAAGCACAGAGGTCACACGGGGCTGCCAAGTTAGACTCAGGAGAGGTTCAACCCCACCAGCCTGTGGTAGGTGTCAGGATCGCGGGCCAAGGAAATCAGTTGATGCACTTTTAAGTTGAAAAAATTTGAAAAAGTCAGGGCACCTTACTTGGTATTGGGACTGGAGAAAGGAAAAGGGGATAAACTCTTCCTCCTGAAGCAAATCGGTCAAGGTACAATTGCTCAATTGGGGGCACAGCTCAATGCTCTAAAGTTCTTAACCACTGTGCTATACTGTCTCAAAAGGACCTAAATGTGAAGGACCTCAACATCAGATCTTATGGTCCACTTTACAGAGCTAGAAGCACCATGAGCAGCAGATAAAAACATTATTCATTTGTAATCCCCTACAAATGGGGGTTCCCAAAAAGTCTTCCTTGAGCTTGCCTAAATGCTCACAGCCAGGCTGGTGTTCTGTGTTTTAGCAATTTAAATGTATTGCCAGAGAGTGCCTGTATAGCCTCTGTGTACTGTTTCTTTAAGAGCTGTCTGGATTGCACCCATAATTAATCTGAGAGGGAGCTCTGTTAGGAGATATACTTGTTTGCTGATCATTTGTTAGAGTAGTAATAATATTGCAGTTTGTTCTAACTTACCTTCTTTGCAGCATGGACAGTTCTGTTTGTTTCCATCATCCTGGTCCTGGACTGCTGAAATGGGCCAATCAGTACCTTTAGGGACTCTAAATGGAGCCTGCCTACAGGGGCTTTGTGGGAGCAAAATTCTGTAGGAATTGTAATTTTTGCATTTTGGCGCCAAGACAGACCTGGAGGGGGAGCCCTTGTTGTGACTGACAGAAGAATCAGTCAACCGAACCTTTTGGATCCTGGAGAAATTCCCAGGCTGCTTGCAGCTAGTTTCAGTTTGAGTTGGGAATTGAAAGAGGTAACAGCTCGAGATAGTTGAGCAGCAATCCTATGCGGATTCGCAAGGGAGAACTGTGAAAGGGCTGAGTTTTGGCCTGCTTGTCTGCCTGCTGTCTCTGAAAGGGAGAAGGGAGTTTATTCAGACGGAATCCAAATTGTGAGGACAATTTAAGCCGCAGAACTGTGACCAGGCTTTAATCTGGAGAAGACTGAAGATTTTCTGATGCGATCGGCCTGTCAGGATTTCTAGCCACCTTTGTGTAACCCCCCTGCAAATGGGGGTTCCCAAAAGACTTCCAGGAGCTTGCTTGAATGCTCCAAGCCTGAATGGTGTTTCGCTTAAGCCATTTATCAGTGAGTGTTTTAGAACCTCTGGTACTGTCTCTTTAAGAGCTGTCTGCTTGCAGACATAATTAGTTGTATGGGGGACTGTGTTTCTTTGATTGAGTACCACTCAAGCTGCTGCCAATTCACCCCATTTTTGCAGTCACTAGAGTGCAAAGGGAACCTGTCTGAAAGATGTAACTGATTGCCAGAAATCATTTACAGTAATAATAAAATTACAGTTTGTCTAACCTGCTTTCTTTGCAGTCAGAACTGTCTGCCTAGTTCCCCATTCTGGTTTTGAACTGCTGAACTGGACCAATCAGTGTGGGTAAACTAGCTCTAAAATGATGCCTTGGACGAATCAGAACTTGGGACTCATAATCTGAGCCAGCCACAAGAGGATTGTAGGGCAGTGACTCTGGGAGATGTAGTTTAGACTTCGGTGCCTTTTGGACCAACAGCAGCAGTCTATTGTGAGTGACAGCCAATCCAGTCAAGAACTGGGAGGAACTCAAAGGAAGTGCCCGGTTTTGTCTGTTGGGAGTTTCAGTTTGAGATCTGAAGTGAAGGAAAGAAACCCTGTGCTCCTTCAGTGCACAGTTTCAGTCAAAAAACATACAAGGCCCAGAGTTCCGGTCTACAACTTGTGTAACTGCTTGTTAGGACTGAATCCGTCCTGTGAAAAGAATCAAAGGATCTCTGAAGAGTAGAAACCAGGCTCACCCTGTAGAAGACTGAAGAAATTGTTGAATTACACTCGGTCTGTCAGGAACTGAATCTGCTGTGTGTTCTCCTGGTTATTGTGCAGTAATTACATTGGGATACAGATGCAGCCTGCCTGGTATAGTGCTTTCTTTTTTACCATATAAATGTGTGAGAGTCTCTGGAGATCAAAAGTAGCCCTGCTGACATTGAAGGACCATATCTTCTTTGGAGGTCGTGGAGTACTAATTCGGGTCGCTCCTGTTGAATTGCCACATTAAATCCAAATGGAATTACTGTACTGCTGACTGTTTAATTTTCCTTTTCTCTGTGTGAAAGGGCCCTACCAGCTGCCACGTTTGGACTAGCCACTAGGGCCTGGGTACCCAGGGACAGTAACTGGTAGGGATAGGCCTGCACAGAGCCATAGGTGAATAGTAAAGTGATAAGCTAATTAACCTGATTTCCCTGTCCTGTTATATCCCCTAAATAAATCAGAGCTGTTTGTTTCAACAAAGTTATACTGCCTGAGGTATTTGTCTGTTAAAGTACTGTACTGTGATTGTTGCACTGTATCTTATTTTACAGGATGTCCCGGTGCCTGAACCAGCCTTTGGGGGTAAGTGTATACTGTGAAGGTAATTCTGCTATATTGTGTGGGCCACTAGTGGGAAGAAAGGGGGTTGCAGTGTCCCAGAGGGCTGTGACCAAGTAAGTTTAACTATTGCAACCCTGACCTCTGGGTGGAGGCACCCGCCATTGATCCAGGCCCCTCAACCTGTTAGTGGCAAATCAGGCAGGGGTAGTAGCCCCTGGGACAGCGCCATCTAGGGTTACATTTTGGAGGCTCACCGCTGGGATTGTGTGTCCTCTAGTGGCCATATTTACAAACCACTGTTAAGGAAAAAAAATAAATAAATAAATAAATGGGTACCCGACAGAAGTGCTGTGCACTGGCTGGTGAGTGGTGTACTGGGAGGAGATCACCCCCAAAATGCTATGCTTATCCTGGACATCCCTGGGTATCAATACGGACACTGTGCAGGGAGTACTTTCCAAGGTGGAAGGTTTACAAAATCCTGTGGTGGTGGGCGGCACGCTAATCTGCTCACCCACACTTTCCTGGCCCTAGTAGAGTTTAAGGATCCATAGATAGCTCCAAAGTACCACAGACCATTACCCCAGAGGAGCCCTCACTGCTTGGAGAGTGATAACTAAGGACAGTAAAGACCCGGGGAATGAGCCCCCACCATCATCTGAAACTTCTGAGGAGAAATTTGCTAAATGGTTGCTGGGAGAAGGGAAACTGTGGAGGACTTGAAGAAACTATTCTGCCACCTGGGGTGTTCCTCCCCAACACCCTCCTGCTCCAGTGCACCGTAATGGTGGCTGGAACCAATGCAGACCCTATTTCTGCACCTGCCATTAGTCACTGACTCTTACGAGAAGGTTGAGGATCTTCTCTGGCACCCTCCCCACCCCAAAGGGAGGATGACTGGGAGACCTGGATAGACTATGTTGCCCCCAAGTGCTAGAATGGCAATGCTCGGGCCGAAAGCGTAAAGAGGGTAGTGAGAGCCTCCGAGGTCCTGCCCTGGCTACCATCCCGTGCAAACGGCCAGTAACCCTGAAGCGACTGCACAAGCCTATCTTGAGGCCTTGGAGAATGTGTATGGGAGCCCAGATTCTGATGAGGACCTATGGTGGAGAGTAAGAAATGCACAACAGTACCAAGGGAGGAGTTGTCTGTGTATGTCTCTCGGCTGGAAAAATTGTTGCAAGAATGCCTCAGAAAGGGTAGTTTGCCAGCGATTGAACTGGACCCAGACCAGACTGGACAGAATCATAAGTCTCCCCCTTCTCAGAACTGCTGTTGCTTCAATTCGCCTGGCAAATCGACTGGAATCCCACCCTCCATGATGAGTTAATGAGAGAAATTCGAGGAGTTGAGAAAAGGCGACCTCGGAGGACCTGCACCAATAGCTGTGGCTATGGCCCGAGTGACTGAGGGTGGCCCATCAAGTGAAGTTCAGGGCAGAGGTTGGCAGTCAATGAGTGCTCTGATAAGGAAAAAGATATGCCACAATGGGGCGAACTGTTGAGAGAGATCCGGAATTCAAAACAGTCCTTTATGAAGGCCACGCCTGCAAGTACGGGCCCGACCTATATCCGACTGCATCTGCTATGGGGTGGGATACCACCCATGTATCTCCTGCTGATAACAGCTCGAACTCGATTCCTTGACCATGGAAGTGGAGAAACTGACAGATGTCTCCAAATGTTATCACGCGCAGACAGAGATGGCACCAAGGTTTCCAGTTAGTAATACCCCGCCCCTGGCTCCCAGTGTGGCACCTCGGCCAGCAAACTCCAAAAGTATGTTTTGCTATAATTGTGGGAAGATGGGCACATGAAAAGGAATGCCAATCCCCAAAAGACACTGACAAAGTTGCATATAGGCTACAAGAGAGCTTGGAGAACAAATCAGTGGTTAAGAGGTGCACGAAATGATCCCAGTGAGGGCACCAAAATGCTAATTCACGTCCTTTTGTGGCAAGGTCAGTTGCCCAGGCCCCTACTACCGCCTCTCCAGACTGGTCCAGAATAGTGGGTCCCTCCATGGAGACCACTGTAAGGTAAATGGAGTGTCTACAAGAGCTGTATTAGACAGTGGCTCCCAAGTGACAATTATGTTTCAAGATTGGTATCAGAAGCATTTGTCAGACGTACCTTACAACCATTAGAAGGACTGCATGTATGGGGGTTAAGGAGAAGGCCTACCCCTATTCTGGGTATATCGAATTTGGCTGTCTTTCCCCACCTCCGTGGCTGGAGTGGCCGAACAAGTAGAGACCCTAGCCTTAGTGTGTCCCCCACTGGACTGTATGATGGTGTCCCTTTGTTGATTAGACAAATGCTCATATGTTCAGAAGGCTGGCACATTTGTGTTATGAAAACAGGGTCAAAGACTAGTAGAGCTTTAAGAGTTCAGCTTTAATTAAGAAGGCCTATGAGGCACAGAGAGATGCTGAAAATATAGAACCAGAGGAACGGTCGAATTGTATGGAAGAAAGGATCCTGAGTCTCTGATCCTGCACCAAATGCCCAGTGTACCTTACAGGGAGAGGTCCGTATCAGAAAGGATGTTAAGAATAAAATATTAATGTTGGATGCACCAGGCGATGGAAATTGCCAGAGGACTGCTGGTCAAGCCTAGTATTTTGCCCGCTAGAGCCCATGCTTATGCCAGAAGGGTAATGGTCCAAGTTCATAATGTGTCTGAAAGAGACATTCAGTAAATAGAGGTTGCATCCTGGCTAATGTGCATTGTGCAGACACTGCAGTGCTACCCAGCAGCAAGAGTTCAAGGAAGAATGACAGAGTAACGCTTGACTTGTTTGATTTCGCAACTCCCGCTGCCAGCTGAATGGAAAGTGAGGATCAGTGAGAAGCTTGCCCAGAGAGACCAGGTGTTTTCTTTAAAGGAATGGGACGTAGGATGCGTGCAGGAGCTGAGCACAATATCCGCTGCATGACGAAAGACCATTTCTGTGAGAGGTCTCGACGCCTGGCACCTGCTGATATAGATGATGTGAGACGGCATCTGCAAGAGATGTTGCAGCTGGTGTAATACAAGAATCCAAAGCCCTTATGCTTCCCCATTGTGGTAGTGAGGAAAAAGAATGGGACAGTAAGGATATGCGTGGATTATCGCACCTTAAACCGGGCGGACTATCCCTGATCAGTACACAATGCCCCGCATTCAGGATGCTTTGGACTGCCTAAACGGGAGCAAGTGGTTCTCTGTGCTGGATCTCCATGATGGGTACTCAGAATCCCGATGGCCCCAGAGGACCGTGAGAGACAGCCTTTATCTGTCCGCTTGGCTTCTATAGATTCATGAGGATGCCTCAAGAGGATTTCAGGTGCCCCAGCCACTTTTCAACGATTGATGGAGCGTGCAGTGGGGACATGAACTTACTAGAGTGCCTGGTATACCTAGATGATGTTATTGTGTTTGGCAGCTCACTGAGGAACATGAGAGCAGATTATTTAAGGTATTGGATCGACTGGAGGACTTTGGCCTTAAACTGTCCATTGATAAGTGTCAATTCTTTCAAACATCAGTAAAGTATGGGCACATAGTATCCACGAGGAATAGAGACCGACCAAGTAAAGTTGAGGCCTTGACCACCTGGCCACAGCCAAAAATCTAAAAGAACTGCAAAGATTCCTGGGATTCTGTGGGTTTATCGGCATTTCATCAAGGACTATTCAAGAGTGATCCGCCTTTACTTAACCTTACTCAGGGTATCCCAACCCACAAAAAATACCAAAAAGTCAGCGTCCTCAAGACTGAAAGAGTGTATTTTCATCCGAGTGAAGTATTTGGGGCCCTGGACTCCTGATTGTGAGACTGCTTCATGAGATCATATATCAACTTACCCATGCTCCAGTGCTGGCCTATGCCGATCCAAGAAAACCTTACGTCCTGCACACTGATGCTAGCTTGCAAGGGTTGGGGCTGTGTTGTACCAAAGAGCACGAGAATGGCCTGAGACCAGTGGCCTTTGCCAGTAGAAGCCTGACCCCATCCGAAAAGAACTATCCTGTACATAAGTTAGAGTTCCTAGCTTTGAAGTGGGCTATTGTTGACCAATTCCATGAGTACTTGTATGGGGCTAAAATACTAGTAAAAACTGACAATAATCCTTTGACCTATGTGCAGACCTCAGCTAAGTTGGATGCCACTGGCCACAGGTGGCTTTCTGCATTATCTACATATGACTATGCTCTCGAATACCGAGCAGGTCTGAACCACATAGATGCTGATGCTCTCTCCCGGAGGCCTGTTCCCCAGAATGATTGGGTCCGATTGGCAGAACCTGACATTCGGGCACTCTGCCGGAAGTTTGACAGGGAGGAACAAATGTCCACGGACGCAGTGGACTGCATGGTGGATTGCTTGGACCCTCTGAGAATTGCATACCTGCTGCTTATTGCCACTTTTCTGCAATAGACATTGGTGCACTGCCTCAGCTGGACAATGACAGTATTCGGCGGGCTCAATCCCGCGATCCTATGATCAAATCAGCTTTAGAAGCCCTCTATGCAGGAAAAGATGTGTCAAATTACGCTCCACTGATTTGAGAACTGCACTGTTATACAAAGAAGGTCCTAAGTTGAAACTGATCAATAAACTGTTATATAGAGAAACAGTAGACAGAGGGGACAAGTAGACAAACAACAACTGGTGCTGCCCTGCCTTCGAGACTCAGTATTGAGGTCCTTGCACAACCACATGGGGCACCTTGGTATAGACAGAACACTTGACTTGGTGAGATCCAGATTCTATTGGCCTAAGATGGGGGCTGATGTGGAACACATACGAACTTGTAGTCGCTGCTTACAGAGGAAAGCTTTGCCTAGAGGGCTGCCCCCTTGTTAACATAACCACCAGTGCACCCATGGAGCTGGTCTGTATTGATTTTCTGAGTTTGGAGTCAGATCAAAGAAATATCAGTAATGTGCTGGTGGTCACTGACCATTTCACGAGATATGCCCAAGCTTTCCCCACCAAAGACCAGAAAGCATCCACTGTAGCCAAAGTACTAGTAGAAAACTTTTTGTTCACTATGGGGCTCCACAAAGAATCCATTCTGATCAAGGGAGAGACTTTGAGAGTCGTCTGATCAAAGAGATGCTTTCTCTGTGGGGAGTGCGAAAGTCCAGAACCACTCCTTACCACCCCCAGGAGGACCCACAGCCTGAACGTTTCAACCGCACTTTGCTAGATATGCTAGGCACCCTGCACCCAAAGGACAAGCCTAGATGGAGCCAACAAATTAGCACCCTGGTACATGCTTATAACTGCACCAAAAGTGATGCCACTGGGTTCTCCCCCTACCGCCTGATGTTTGGAAGAGAAGCTCGACTACCGGTAGATGTGTGTTTTGGGGTCTCTCTCGATGGGGTTCAAGCTGACAACTATTTACAGTATGTGCAAAAGTTAAAGGCCCAGCTAACCCATGCGTACCAACTGGCTCAAACCATGGCTGCCAAAAGAAATCTGGCCAACAAAGAAAGGTATGATAAAAGGTGAAAGCACAGGAACTCCAGGGAGATCGGGATATAGCTAAGAAATCTGGGACTCATGGCAAACACAAGATTGCTGACAGATGGCACCATCTCCCTCACATTGTAGTGGGCAAACTAGATGATCTGCCAGTTAACAAAGTAAGGCCTGAGAACAATTCAAAAGATGTAAAACAATGCATAGAAATCATTTACTACCCATTGGACAAATCCTGATTGAGTCTGAGCCCCAGAAGATGCCCCTCTGGACCAGTGATCTAGAGCTGCTGCTAAGAAAGATCAGAAGTCTGCACCTACAGAAGCAGAGTTAAAGTGTTCCCCTGCACAAGTCCCAGTTGAGCATGACTGTCAGTCCATATCAGAAGAAAGTGAGAGTGACTTTGAATACTATCCTTCTTACGAACTGAGTCAATTGTTTCGGGGCAATCCCCTAGTCAATACTGGAGACAAAGCTGGGCCTTCTGGACTGTCTATGCCCCCAGCTTCATCCCTGGAGCCAATGCTCCCAGAAAGTGAAGTGCAAAGCATCAGATCAGATGAAATGGAATCATTGTGCATGGTTGAACTGTTTGAGCTTTCAGGGAGGAAAATGATAGATTAGGGCAGACTGGTGATACACCAGAACAAGAAGAGTATTTTGAGTGCCCTGACGAGTCCACTGCCAGTGTCCGAAAGCTCCATGCGAGCCAAATGTTGTGGACTCAGAAACTGTAACTCCTGGAGCTGAAAGTGCCCCAAGTTCTAGCCTCTCTACCCCCATGGAGACTCCCCTGACAAGTGTGGACAATGCTGAAAATGAGGCTCAGAGTGCAGAGACTGTAACAGTTCCCCCTAGAAAGACTGGTCGAGCTGTAAAGCCTGTGGTGCACCTCAGTTATGATTCACTTGGGAGGCCTGTGGACTTGCCTCTCAATGTTGTCCATAAGGAGTGTATGTGTCCCCGAGCTCACTGCCCAAACTGAGCATCAGTGCTAACTCCAAGTTACTTGTGTTGCCCTCTAAGTATGGTGCCCTTGCCCCATCCAGCCCCAAGGTAACTGATAGGGAAGGGTCCCCTCTCTTCAGGTTTCATGTACAAGAGGTAATAACTTGAGTTATGGTACAATGTGTGTGTTATACTGTGTAAAGAGTGACGTACTGCAATGTTTCAGAAATGGTTCTTGGTAAAATGATGTATTGACTGATGATTACATGTGTGAGCCTAATGCAAATGTATATGGTTGCAGTTGAAACTTATGGGGGTACTTGCTTGACGCGGACGTCAAGCTTTTCCCAGGCCAGGAAGGGTGTAACCCCCCTGCAAATGGGGGTTCCCAAAAGACTTCCAGGAGCTTGCTTGAATGCTCCAAGCCTGAATGGTGTTGGCGTTTAAGCCATTTATCAGTAGTGTTTTTAGAACCTCTGGTACTGTCTCTTTAAGAGCTGTCTGCTTGCAGACATAATGATTTGTATGGGGACTGTGTGTTTCTTTGATTGAGTACCACTCAAGCTGCTGCCAATTCACCCCATTTTGCAGTCACTAGGAGTGCAAAGGAACCTATCTGAAAGATGTAACTGATTGCCAGAAATCATTTACAGTAATAATAAATTACAGTTTGTCTAACCTGCTTTCTTTGCAGTCAGAACTGTCTGCCTAGTTCCCCATTCTGGTTTGAACTGCTGAACTGGACCAATCAGTGTGGGGTAAACTAGCTCTAAAATGATGCCTTGGACGAATCAGAACTTGGGACTCTAATCTGGAGCCAGCCACAAGAGGATTGTATGGGCAGTGACTCTGGGAGATGTAGTTTAGACTTGAGTGCCTTTTGGACCAACAGCAGCAGTCTATTGTGGTGACAGCCAATCCAGTCAAGAACTGGGAGGAACTCAAAGGAAGTGCCGTTTTTGTCTGTTGGGAGTTTCAGTTTGAGATCTGAAAGTGAAGGGAAAGAAACCCTGTGCTCCTTCAGTGCACAGTTTCAGTCAAAAACGTGTGCAAGGCCCAGAGTTCAGGTCTACAACTTGTGTAACTGCTTGTTAGGACTGAATCCGTCCTGTGAAAGAATCAAAGGATCTCTGAAGAGTAGAAACCAGGCTCACCCTGTAGAAGACTGAAGAAATTGTTGAATTACACTCGGTCTGTCAGGAACTGAATCTGCTGTGTGTTCTCCTGGTTATTGTGCAGTAATTCGATTGGGATACAGATGCAGCCTGCCTGGTATAGTGCTTTCTTTTTTTACCATATAAATGTGTGAGAGTCTCTTGGAGATCAAAGTAGCCCTGCTGACATTGAAGGACCATATCTTGTTTGGAGGTCGTGAGTACTAATTCAGGGTCGCTCCCTGTTGAATTGCCACATTAAATCCAAATGGAATTACTGTACTGCTGACTGTTTAACTAATTTCCTTTTCTCTGTGTGAAAGGGCCCCTACCAGCTGCCACGGTTTGGACTAGCCACTAAGGCTTGGGTACCAGGGACAGTAACTGGTAGGGATAGGCCTTGCACAGAGCCATAGGTAGATAGTAAAGTGATAAGCTAATTAACCTGATTCCCCCTGTCCTTGTTATATCCCCTAAATAAATCAGAGCTGCTTGTTTCAGCAAAGTTATACTGCCTGAGGTATTTGTCTATGTTAAAGTATTGTACTGTGATTGTTGCACTGTATCTTATTTTACAGGAGGTCCCAGTGCCTGAACCAGTCCTGGGGTAAGTGTATACTGTGAAGGTAATTCTGATATATTGTGTGGGCCACTAGTGGGAAGAAAGGGGGGTTGCAGTGTCCCAGAGGGCTGTGACCAAGTTAGTTTAACTATTGCAAACCCTGACCTCTGGGTGGAGGCACCCGCCATTGGATCCAGGCCCCTCAACCTGTTAGTGGCAAATCAGGCAGGGGTAGTAGCCCCTGGGATAGCGCCATCTAGGGGATTTGAATCCGGTTTGCAGAGACTCTGTAATTGAACGGAAGCAATCTGCCTGGTACAGTAGAATTTCCTACATGTAAATGTGCTGTATGCTGTTAGTGGGTCGTGATTTGGTTCCCCACTGTGTGTCTGAACTGTGTTTTGCTTGCTGGAAGCTGTATCCAGCTCCACGGACTGAATCCATATCCATTTCCATTTGTCTGGTCCCTGCTCGCTGGCTCAGCCAGAATTCCTGCTACACAGAAAGTCATTGATGAGAGACCAGCCTGGGATCAGCCCCTGCTCAATGCCTTGAACAGGAACGGCCTCAGCTGATTAGGTGAGGCCCTGCTTCTCTGGGCACTCCAGCTCAACAACCTGCAGCCTTAATTTCATCCTGCCTGTATCCAGTATTGGGTATCGTGAGTAAACATCAGGGTAGCTCCTGCAACAACAGCTAAATCTAAAGTGTTGTCATCTGATTGCTTTGTTGGCTTTTCTTCACAACTGAGCCCTCAGCTCGGTTACAAATAGTGTGTGTGTGCATGTTGTTTCTTCCATCACAGGGCCCCAACCAGCTGCGAGCAGCCTACCCGGGCAATGTTCTGGCTAGCCCACCGTCTTCCTACCTGGGTACCCAGAGTGTATGACTGTGTAGGGACTCTGAAGTGCATGCATAACTGTCTGATTGATATAGCCTTAAAGCAAATCAACCTGATTACACCCCTGCCTTGTTCAAGTCCCATGAATAAATCAGATCTAACTCTTTCTGCATTTAACCTGACTGTGGTTCCAGTTTGTACCAAGAGTACTGTACTGTTGCTATTTGCTGTGCATAACCTTGTTTTACAGGGGTCCCCAGGGTCAAGCTAGAGGAACCAGCCCAGGTGGTAAGTGCAAACAGTGTGGGTAATTGCATGGTGAATAAGGGTCTTGTGAAAGTAATTATTGTATATTGTTCAGGCCACTAGAAGGGAAAGAAGGGGGTTACAGTGTCCCGGAGGGCTGTGCCCAGGTTAGCTTGACCACTAACAACGCTGACCTCCGAAAGGAGGCACCCATTTCAGTACCCAGGCCCCTTAACCTGCTACTAGCCAAGCAGGCAGGGGTAGTATGTGTCTTCTAGTGGCCGAAATGACGAATTATTGTCAAACATAAATGGCTACCCCAACAGAAGTGGCTGTGCCCCAGTTGGTAGGGTGGTGTACTTGGCAAAAGATTGACCCCCCATAATGCTGTGCTAACACTGGATATACCTATGGGCATTAGTAAGGACACTGTTGAAGGGGCACTTTCCAAAGCTGAATGTTTGAAAAAAGCTGTAGTGGTGGGTCGACAGGCTGATTTAACTGCCCAAACTCTCATGGCCTTGGTGGAATGTAGTGACCCCCTGGACAGTTCAAAGGTGCCCCAGACTATCACTCCAGAAAGGTTCCCAGCTGCCTGGAGGGTGATAACCAAAGATAGCAAGGATCCCTTAGAGGATGAGTCCCTACCTTTATCTGAGTCTTTTGAGGAGAAGTTTGCCAAGTTGTTACTGGAGGAGGGCAAATTGTGGAGAAGTTAAAAAAATTATTCCTGCCACCTGTGAGTGTCACCTCCCCACTGTCCACACCTGCCCCTGCACCTGTTCTTTCACCAACTTCTGTACCTGCCTCTGAGCCAGCAAGTAGTCATGGCCCTTACCGCAAGCTCAAGGTATTCTCTGGTGTCCACCCTACTCCTAATGGGGAAGTCGACCTGGAGACCTGGATAGACTCTGCTACTCTTGCAGTACAAGACTGGCAATGCTCAGAGGCCAAAAAAAGGGCCCACCTGGGGGAAAGCCTCCAGGGGCCCGCCTTACGTACTTTTCGCTCCCTGAGGTCCTCTGACCCTAACGCCAAAGCCCAAGAGTACATAGTTACCCTTGAAAATGTGTTTAGGGGCACCACTAGTGTTAAGGCCTTGAAATGGAAACTTAAAGATGTTAGACAACAGCCGGAGGAATTGTTATCTGCCTACATGGATCGATTAGAGGGCTTCCTACAAACCATTTTTCGGAAAGGAGGCTGGACCTCTACTGAAGTGGACCGGGTAAGACTGGATCAAATACTGTGCTCTACCCAGCACTCCAGCTGGGTGTTGCTCAAATTACAATTGCATCAAAGGAAATCTGGTCCCTTGCCCTTCCACGTGTTGATGAAGGAGGTACAGGAAGTTGAGGAGGAGGAAGGCTTTTCGGAGCCCTGCTCAATTGTAGCTGCTGCAACCCCTGCTACAGGCGCGGAGTCGGTCGCTGATGGCCTGGAATCACAGCAATCACATGACAGAATCCAAGAACTCAATGTCAACCCCAGGGGGGCCCAGCCAGAGAGGGACTGCTACGGATGCTCCGCCATGGGATGAACTACTGAGGGAGTTCAGAAAAACAATAAACAGTCTCTTTATGAAGGTCATTCCTGCGAGTACAGGCCCCGATCCTTATCTGACTACATCTGCTATGGGGGTGGGGGTGCACACCCAGGCATCTCCTGATGACAGCGGCTTAAAAATTGATGTCTTGACTATGGAAGTGAGAGAATTGATGAGATGTCTCCAAATGCTCGCCACACTGCAGACAGAGGTGGAACCAAGGTTTTCTGTCGGTAGTATCCCTGCCTCAGCTCCCAATGTGATGTCTCGGCCACACCAGACCCCAGAAAGCTTATTTTTACATAATTGTGGGAAGGATGGGCACATGAAGAGAGAATGCCGGTCCCCAAAAAGACCTAGATAAGTTGTATACAGACTTCAGAGGGAGCTTTGGAAAGCGAGACCATGGCCAAGGAGCACCAGAAATGACCGCAGTGCAGGATTGAGAAATCCTTACTCAAATTTCTTTGTGGCTAAATCATCTGTCCAGGCCCTGCTACCGCTTCTCCAGACTGGTCTAGAATAGTGGGCCCTTTGATGGAGACTTCTGTGACTGTCAATGGTATCCATGCTCGGGCTCTGCTCAATAGCGGGTCGCAAGTGACCAATGTATTCCAGGATTGGTATGACAAACACTTATCTGATGTGCCACTACAATCTCTGGAAGGTTTGCATGTGTGGAGCCTGAGCGACAAGTCTTATCCTTACCTAAGATATATCCGGCTCTGGTTGTCTATCCCCGCGACTGTAACTGGTGTAGATGAACAAGTAGAGATACTAGCTCTGGTGTGCCCTCCTATGGGATTGTATGATAGGATTCCCTTAGTTGCTGGAACCAATGCCCACATGTTTGGAAGATAAGCACAGTTGTGTCACGAAAAACAAGGGAAACGGATTGGGTGGGTACTGAGAATCCCAGCCCTGATAAAGAGAGCCTATGATCTGCAAAAACGGACTACTGAAGCTGACGGAGATAAGCCGGTGGGGATCGTGTGGAAGAAAGATCCTGAGCCTCTGGTACTCCCTCCCAATGCTCAGTACACCATTCAGGGAGAGGGTCACATTAGAAAGGAAGTGAAAAATTAAATATTTATGTTGGATGCACCCTGTGATGGAAAGCTGCCAGAGGGATTATTGGTTAAACCCAGCATTTTGTCTGTCCATGCCCATGTCTATGCAAGACAAGTGATGGTCCAGATTCGGAATGTCTCAGATTGGGAGGTCCAGTTGAACAGAGGGTGCACCATAGCTACAGTACACTATGCAGACACTGCTGTATTGCCCAGTAAGAAGTACTCTGGTGAAAAGGAAATAGTGACCCTGGAGTTATTCGACCCTAGTGATTCCCTGTTGCCAGCTGAATGGTAGGCTAGAATTAGAAAGAAACTCACCCAGAGAGACCAAGTGTTTTTGTTAAAAGAATGGGACGTGGGGTGTGTCCAGGGTGCAGAGCATCACATACACCTGCATGATGACCGGCAATTTCGAGAGAGATCCAGATGCCTCACCCCAGCGGACATAGATGATGTTAGGAGACAACTGCAGGCAATGCTCGCTGCTGGCATTATACAAGAATCCAGGAGCCCATATGCCTCTCCCGCTGTGGTTGTGCATAAGAAAAATGGGTCCATGAGAATGTGTGTTAATTATCGAACCCTGAACTGGTGGACCATCCTAGATCAGTACACCATTCTCGTATACAAGATGCCCTGGATTGCTTGAATGGGAGCAAATGGTTCTCGATATTGGATCTTCGTAGCGGAAATTACCAGATTCCGATGGTCCCGGAGGACCTTGAGAAAACAGCCTTCATCTGTCCTTTGGGGTTCCACGAATTCCTGAGAATGCCACAGGGGATTTCAGGCGCCCCAGCCACCTTTCAATGACTGATGGAACGTGTGGTAGGAGATATGAACTTGCTGGAATGTCTAGTGTACCTAGATGATGTCATTGTGTTCAGACACACATTAGAGGAGCATGAGACCCGAGTGTTTAAAGTGCTGGACTGATTGGAAGACTTTGGCCTCAAGCTTTCCATCGACAAGTGCCAGTTTTTTCAAACCTCTGTGAAGTATGTGGGGCACATAGTATCTGCAGAAGGAATAGAGGCCGATCCCAGTAAGGTTGAGTCACTGACTACTTGGCCCCAGCCCCATAATTTGAAAGAACTACAATGTTTTCTGGGGTTCTGTGGCTACTACTGCAGGTTCATAAAAGACTATTCAAAGGTAATTCACCTTCTCCTGAATCTTACCCAGGGTTACCCCCCCCCCACACCACCAACCGTAAATACAAGAAAAGGGCTGTCAAAGAACCAGAGAAAGTGTACTTCCACACAGGTGAACCTTTTGGGCCCCACTGGACACCTGAATGTGAAGCAGCCTTCCACGAAGTCATATACCGGCTCACCCATGCCCCCATCCTCGCCTATGCTGACCCTACCAAGCCCTATGTGCTGCATATGGATGCTAGTCTGCAGGACCTAGGAGCTGTGCTGTATCAAGACCATGAGGATGGTTTGAGACCAGTCACTTTTACCAGCAACCCATCGGAGCAAAACTATCCTGTGCACACGCTGGAGTTCCTTGCCCTAAACTGGGCCATCGTTGATCAGTTTCATGAGTACCTCTATAGGGCAAAGATATTGGTGAAGACTGACAATAAGCTGTTGACCTATGTACAGGCTTCAGCTAAGTTAGATGCCACTGGGCACCGGTGGCTCTCTGCCTTATCAACTTATGATTATGCTGACGAACATAGACCGGGACTGAACCATATTGATGCTGACACCCTGTCACGAAGGCCTGCTTCCAAGAGTGATTGGGTCAGGCTGTCTGAACCAGACATCCGAGCATTGTGCTAAAAGTTTGATAGAGATGAACAAATGTCTGCAGACAAAGGGGACTGTCTAGTAGATTGCTTGGGCCCTCCTGATACCTGCATACCGGCTGCCTTTTGCCATTTCTCTGCTCTGGATATTAGTGCACTACCTCAACTTGACAATGACAGTATTCAGTGGGCTCAATCCCAAGATCCTATGATTCAACCCACACTTCATGCCCTGCATGCAGGGAAAGATGTGTCTGAGTTGCGTTCCCCTGACTTGCGAACTGCCCTATTGTTTAAAGAAGACCCCAGGTTGAAGTTACTCAGTTGTTATACAGAGAGACAGTGGACCGTAGTGGTCAAGTAGACAAGCAACAACTGGTCCTGCCCACGACCTTTAAACACTTTGTAATGAGGTTCCTCCACATGGGGCACCTCGGTATTTACAGGACTCTCGACCTAGTACGATCTCGATTCTACTAGCCCAAGATGGGGGCCGATGTTGAGCACCATGTAAAGACCTGTAGTCATTGCCTCCAAAGAAAAGCCCTGCCTCATTGGGATGCCCCCCTTCTCCATATCACTACCAGTGCCCCCATGGAACCGGTCTGCATGGATTTTTTGTGTTTAGAACCTGATCAATGGAATATTGGCAATGTGTTAGTGGTTACGGATCATTTCACACAGTATGCACAAGCTTTTCCAACTAAAGATCAAAAAGGCTCTACTGTGGCCAAGGTACTAGTGGAAAAAGTATTTGTCCACTATGGTACCCTCCAGCGGATCCACTCTGACCAAGGCAGAGACTTTGAAAATAGGCTAATCAAAGAAATGCCCTCTGTGAGGAGTTGTGGAAGTCAAGAACCACTCCTTATCACCCGCAAGGGGACCCTCAACCAAAACGTTTTAACCGCACCCTTCTAGATATTCTGGGCACCCTCCATCCAAAAGATAAGCATAAGTGGAGCCAGCAGATTAGCACCTTGGTACATGCATACAATTGCACCGAAAATGATGCTACTGGGTTCTCCCCCTACTGCCTCATGTTTGGGAGGGAGGCCCGACTGCCAGTTGATGTCTGCTTTGGGGTCTCTCCAGATGGGGTCCGAGTCAAAAACTTCTTGCAGTATGTACAGAAACTGAAAGCTCAATTGAACCATGCATATCAACTGGCCCAGACAATGGCCGCCAAGAGAAATCTTTCCAACAAAGAGAGGCACAATAAGAAAGTAAAGGCTCAAGAGCTATAGCCCGGAGACCATGTTGTTATGCAATTTGGGACTACATGGTAAGCACATAATTGCTGATAGGGGGCACCATCTTCTTCATGTAGTAGTTGGAAAGTTGGATGATCTACCACTGTACAAAGTACGCCCAGAGAATAACTCCAAAACTGTCAAGACCATGCACCGTAACCACTTACTACCCATCAGTCAAGTTATTGAAGCGGAACCAGCAGACATTGCCTCCCCTGGGCCGGTGACTCATGCTGCTGCAAAAAAGAGACAGAGTCAACTTACCCCAGTAGTTATAGATTTAAGGTTTCCCCCACAGCAGGCCCAGAATGATAGTGACTGTCAGTCCACCTCTGACGATAGTGAGTGTGACTATGCCTATTACCCCTCCTATGAATTGAGTCAGTTGTTTCAAGGTAACCCCATGATTAATTGCGGGGATGAAGCTGGGCCTTCTGGACTGCCTAACCCCCCAGCTTCGTCCTTGGAGCCTATGCTCCCTGAAAGTGAAGTGCAAAGTATCACGTCTGAGGCTGCGGACTCCCTGTGTTTAGTGGAACTGTGTGACTTGCCTGAAGAAGGGGCTGATGGTCTGAGTCTCTCTGGTGACACACCAGAACTTGAACAACAACATGAGAGTGCCGACAGCCCCCTTCAGTGCTACAAAGCCTAACTATGTCAGAACCTTCTCTAAATGAGCCAAGTGTTGTGGAAACAGAGCCTACAGAGCAAGGAGCTGACAGTGCTCCCAGTTTGGACATTCCCATCCATGCAGAGGCACCCCTCACGACAGACGAAAGTTCCAAAGTTAGTGCTGAAAGTACAGAGACTGTGACTGTTCCCCCCAGAAAGACTGGCCGAGCTGTCAAGCCAGTATTGCTCTTCTGTTATGATTCTCTCGGAAGGCCAGTGGATTTGCATCTCAATGTGGTTCACAAAGGTGTTTATATTTCTCAGAGCTCACTACCCAAACTGAGCTTAATGGCCAATTCCAGGTTGATTGTTCTTCCTTCTCAGTGTGGTGCCCCTGCCCAATCCAGACCCAAGTTAGCTGATAGGGAAGGGCCCCTCCTACATTGTTTAATGTACAGGAAGTTATAACATGAATCATTTCCATTGTTAGGAAGGTAGAACTGGGGGAGGAAGGGGAGAGGGAGGTAAGGTGCCTGCCTGGCGCCACGGCTTGGAGGGACAGGGAGCGAATCCTCAGGATTCCTGAGGGAGATGGTGGATTTCATCACCGAGAGGGTTTTGGAATTCCTCCGATGGATAATTCTGGGGGATTTCAATGCCTGGGTCGACGATGAACTCACGCTTTTTGGACAAAATCTCCTCCAATTGACTGATTCATTGGGCCTGACACAGGTTATTACCACTGCAACCCACCAGGGGGGACATTCATTGGACTTGATATTCCATCTGGGGATGGAAATCTATGATGTGGAGGTGGAGCCCATCAGCTGGTCTGACCATCATGCCCTGAGGTTCAGTTTCATGGCTCCCCGAAAGAGGCCTACCCCTAAGGAAATAGTACAGTTCTGTCCTTTGAGAGGAGTTACCTCAGAAGACCTAATGACGGAGCTGGACTTCTCGGGCCTTCCAATGGATAGCATGGATCCAGGGTCTTTAGTGCTGCTGGCCTATAATAGGGCAGTTGTGGGGCCCTGGATGTCATTGCTCCTTTCCGAGTTAAGCCCCTGTACTCTTCACCCCAAGTCCCGTGGTTTACGTGGAGATTCGTGGATTGAAGAGACAGGGCCGAAGATGGAGAAGGCAGCTGGCGGAAGACTCACCTGGAAGCTGACACAGGCTTAGACTGCTAGATCACTATAAAATCTACCAGTTAGCAATCTCCCATAAGAAGGCAGAGTTTCTGTCCAGGAGATTGCTACAGCAAGGAATAGACCGGCCAGCTCTTCGGACTGTGGACAGACTTTGCAATCCAGTCTGTCTTCATGCCGGTCGAGCATTATCACAGTTACAGTGTGAGGAGTTTGCGACTTTTTTTGCTGATAAGGTGTCTGCTATCAGAGATGAGATCAGCCAGGGCCTCCCCATTGAGTCTTGCAGTAACCAATCGAGGGACACAAGTACCCATTTGACCTGGTCCACGTTCAGTCAACTGGTAGTTATGGATATAGTGAGAATCGTCCAGACTCTGCACCCAACCTTCTGTGGGCTGGATCCGGGCCCTACACACCTACTCGTGGGATGTGTAGAGGTTATCGGCCCGATCCTCACTGGGATAGTAGTGGCATCGTTGGAGAGAGGGATCTTTCCTGATCCTTTGAAGGAGGCAATAGTACGTCCCCTTCTGAAAAAGCCCTCCCTTGATCCCGACTGCCCAGGAAACTACAGACCAATCTTGAATCTTCCCTTTTTGGGAAGGATTATTGAGAAGGTGGTCGCTTTGCAGCTGGAAGATTATTTAAACATCCACAATATCTATGACCCTCTCCAGTCTGGCTTCAGGAAACAGCACAGTACTGAGACGGCTCTTGTTCTGGTATTGAATGATCTCCTGATGGCAAGAGATGGGAGAACTTGTTCTATCTTGGTTCTCCTTGATCTTTCAGCTGCATTTGACACTGTGGATCATGGTGTGCTGCTTGAACGCCTGTGGTCTCTCTGTGGACTAAGGGAGGTGGTCCACAGTTGGTTTAAATCTTTTCTGCAGGGGTAGGACTCCAGAGAGTAGTGTACGGGATTTTATTCTCGACCTCACAGCTGCCTACACTCGTGGAGTGCCACAGGGTTGGTGCTGTCCCCATGTTATTTGTGTATATGCTTCCATTAGGGGACATTATAAGACATTTTGGTTTGAGTTTTCATTGCTATGCCGATGATTCTCAACTCTATATGTCTTTTGTGCCCGAGCAGAAGTCTAAGTCAAGTACATTGTTTAACAACTGCCTCCAGGAGATACAGAACTGGATGAGTGCTAATTGGCTGAGAGTTGAACCGGGAAAACAGAGGTTGGTGGTGGAACCAGGGGTAGGATATCAAGTCCATGAGTGGAAAACTCTCAGGTTTATTTCTGGGAGGAACCCGCTTATGGCATCTGGTCAGGTGCATAACCTTGGTGTTATATTTGACGAGGGCTTGACCCTGAGGGCACAGGTGTCAGCCGTAGTCAAATCATCCTTTTTTCATCTAAGAAATATAGCATGGGTGAAACACTTGATTCCATCAGAGGATCTTCCTACCCTGGTCCACGCCTTTGTGTCCAATCGTCTTGATTACTGCAACGCCCTTTATCTAGGGCTGCCGGGAGTGGATATCCATCGCTTACAGTTGGTGCAAAATGCAGCAGCTAGGTTGTTGACTGGAAGCCCGAGGTCCAACCATATAACACCTGTGCTTCGCGAATTGCACTGGCTGCCTGTACAGTGGCGGATCACTTTCAAGGTCATGTTGATGACCTATAAAGCCCTACACGGTTTGGGACCTCGCTACTTGAAAGAACTCCTGACTTCTTACTGTCCCTCCCGCTCCATCTGATCCTCTGGTGAGGGATTGCTGGAGATTCCCAGGGTAACCTTAAAAACATCTGGTGGAAGAACATTTGCCTTTATGGCCCCTACCTTGTGGAATTCTCTACCTTGCCAGATATGCAATTGCCTGACTGTGGAGAGCTTTAAAAAACTTTAAAGACCTTCCTTTTTAACCAAGTATTTTTTTAGTGATTTAAATTATACTGGATTGTTTCTGAATTTGATGTTGTTTACAGTGTGGTTTCGATTTGTATGATTGATATTGTAAAGGCCCCCTGAGCTTTGGAAGGGCGCCTTAAAGAAATAAAAATTTACTTACTTACTTACTAGGATTGCTGGAGCAGCTGCACAGGGGAGGGAGCTGGATGTCATGCCCAGCCTCCCCCCACAAAACATGGTGATTAGTGAGGTAAACACCAAGGTAGAGAAGTTATTAGGGAGCAGGACAGAGGTAAATGTAAAAAAATGCAAAGGCAGTAAGGACAGGAATGGGGCTAAAAGGAGTAAGGCTATCAAAAAGTGGAGGGTGATGAGTACCAATGCCCATAATCTGTGTAACAAGCTCCCTGAACTAGTGACCTTGATGAAAGGTGGCTGCCTGGATATTGTGGCAGTCACAAAAACATGGTACACAGAGAACCATGACTGGGATGTCAGCATACCAGGATACACAATCTACAGGAGGGACAGGAAGGGTAACAGAGGAGGAGGAGTAGCTCTTTATGTAAAGGAAGGGATCAAAGCAACAGAACTAAAGAGTAAACAGGGAGCAGATGAGGTACTCTGGGTCACCCTGGAGACAGGAAATGGCACCACAATCCGCATGGGGGTTGTATACAGACCCCCATCTCAGGGAGAGGGAATGGACAAGAAAATTATATAAGGCTTTCTTAGAATGGCAGAAAAAGGGGAGATATTGTTGATGGGGGACCTGAATATGCCAGATGTTAACTGGAGCACCTTTGCTGCACGCACATCCAAGAGCAGGGTTATTCTTGATGCCCTACAGGGGGCATGCCTCAGACAGCTAGTATTGGAGCCCACTCAGGAGGGAGCAATCTTAGACCTGGTACTCTCAAATGGGGATGGAGAAAGAATCTCAGATTTAGAAGTGGGTAGCCATCTGGGAACAAGTGGTCACCAAACAGTGTGGTTCACAATAAACACAGCCATACAATCAAGCCATACAAAAGCAAGAGTATTGGACTTTAGGAGGGCTGATTTCAGGAAAATGAGAGAGTGCCTCAGAAAAGCACTAGCAAACAGGCAAGAAGGAGTGTTGGAGGAACAATGGGGAGTGATCAAAACAGCCATCACAGAGACAATAAGCCTTTGTGTAAAGCAAATCAATAAAACACAACGAAGGAAAAAACGCTATGGTTCTCAAAAGAGGTGGCAGGGATGGTTAAGGAGAAAAGGATAGCATTCAGGAAATATAAGGAAACACAGAAGGAGCAGGATAGAGAACTTTATCAGTTAAAGCAGAAAGAGGCTGGGAAGGCAGTCAGAATAGCAAAGGCCCAAACTGAGGAAAGGATAGCCAATTCTGTTAAGAAGGGGGGATAAGACCTTTTATATGTACATTAGGGAGTGAAGAAAGACCAAAAGAGGGATACTGAAACTTAATAAAGGGGAAGGAATGTAGGTAAAGGGTGACAGTGAAAAAGCAGGGATACTGAACGAATATTTCTGCTCAGTATTCACAAAGGAAGAGGAGGGGAGGTACCTAAACCAAACAAGAGAAACACTCTAAAGACGGGGGTCGATACCAGTCCATTTACAGAAGAAAGAGTTCTGAAAGAACTAATAAAATTGAAGGTGGACAAAGCAAAGACATAGACAGAGTGGAGGCTGTCCAGAGGAGGACAACCAAAATGGTGCAGGGTCTTCATCAGAAGACATATGAAGAAAGACTAAAGGAGCTTAATATGTATACCCTTGAGGAAAGAAGGGGAGAGAGGGGACATGATGGAAACTTTCAAGTACCTCAAGGGAATCAACAAAGTCCAAGAGGGTAGCATCTTTCAGAAAAAGAGATGTGCAAGAACAAGGGGGCACAATTTGAAGATAGAGGGGGGACGGCTCAGACCTAATGTGAGGAAGCATTTTTTTCACAGAGAGGGTTGTGGATGCATGGAACAGCCTTCCTCAGGAGGTCGTGGAGTCAAGAACAGTGGGGGAATTCAAGATTGCATGGGACAGCCATAAAGCGATCCCTAGTGGGGAATGAGAGAGTAAGCTGTTAACTAGGATCTGCAGTTTATCTGTTAGGTAGGAAAATGGGCAGACTAGGTGGGCCAAGCGGTTCTTATCTGCCGTCAAAGTCTATGTTTCTATGTCATTGTCCACCTAGGGACAAATGACCTGGCTACAAAAGGGATTAGAGCAGTTCAGGAAGAGTTTGTGGAATTGGGGAGGGGCCTTAGACAAGTGGCACGTATGGTGACCTTCTCGGAGGTGCTGCTTGTCTATGGTGTAGGAGAAGCTAGGGTGCTGCACACCATGGGATTCAATCAGTGGTTGAAAAACTGGTGCAGAGCTCAGGCATTTTGCTTCATTGGGAACTGGGGGTCCACCTGGAGTGATGCAAGCCTATACTGGTATGATGGGCTGCATCTGTCCAGCAGGGGAACCAGGATCCTAGGTGATAGGGCATTCATTGGCAAGCATTTAAACTAGCCAAGGAGGGAGGCACTGGAAAGGAGCAGGGAAATCCTAGCCCCCCAAAAAAGTCACGGTAGTAAGTGCGGTAAACACCAGTGTAGAGGTGTCGATAGGGAAAAGGGCAGGGGTAAACAGAGAAAGTGACAAAGGCAAGAAGGACAGGGATGAGGCAAAAAAAGGAGTAAGGCCATCAAGAAATGGAGGGTAATGAGTACCAATGCCCGTAGTTTGGGCAACAAGCTCCCTGAACTGGTGGCCTTGATGGAAGAGGGATGACTGGATATCGTAGCAGTCACAGAAACATGGTACACAGAGAACCATGACTGGGATGTTAACATACCAGGGTGCATACCACAGGAGAGACAGGCAGGAGAAAGGGGAGGAGTAGCTCTCATGTAAAGAAAGGATAAAAAGCAACTAAACAAAAGAGTAAACAGGAGGAGAGGAGGCACTGTGGGTCACCTTGAAGACTGGAAATGGCACCACAATCCACACAGGGGTTGTGTACAGACCCCATGTCAGGGGGAAGGAATGGACAAGGATATGATAGAAGGCATTCTTAGGATGGCAGAGAAAGAGGAGATACTGTTGATGGGAGACCTGAATATGCCAGATGTTAACTGGAGCACATTTGCTGCAGCCACATCCAAGAGCAGGGCCATTCTCAATGCCCTACAGGTGGCAGACCTCAGACAGTTAGTTTCAGAATCCACTCGTACTCTCAAATGGGGACAGTGAGTGGATCTCAGATCTAGAAGTGGGTTGCCATCTGGGAACAAGTGACCATCAAACAGAGTGGTTCACGTTAAACTCAACTACAGAGTCAAGCCATACAAAAGTGAGGGTACTGGACTTCAGGAGGGATGACTATGGCAAGATGGGAGAATGCCTCAGAAAAGCTCAAGCAAACAGGCTAGAAGGAGGGGTGGAGCAACAATGAGGAATCATCAAAACTGCCATCACAGAGGCAGCAAGCCTTTGTGTGAAGCAAATAAACAAATCAAAATGAAAGAAAAAGCCACTATGGTTCTCAGAAGAGGTAGCGGGGAAAGTCAGGGAGAAAAAGATAGCATTCCGGAAGTAAAAGGAAACACAGAAGGAGCAGGACAGAGAGCTGTACCAGTTAAGGCAGAAGGAAGCAGGGAGGGAAGTCAGAATAGCAAAGGTCCAAACTGAGGAAAAGATAGCTAACTTGGTTAAGAAGGGGGATAAAACCTTTTATAGGTACATCAGAGAGCATAAAAAGACAAAAGGAGGGATAGTGAGGCTGAATAGTATGAACGGTGGGTGGGCAGAGGGGGACAGTGTGAGGGTTTTTATTTTTAAAAGAATATGAAAATGCTTAGTCTCACATGATTTAACTAAGTAGCTAAAATAAATGTGCATGTCCAGGCTTGCTGAAGCAGGGTTACTTTAGGTGAAAAATATAGCTGTGTAGCTGAATAAAACTAGTTAGAACTGGCAGTTGCTGTCTGATAAGAAAGAACTGAATAAGGTAGAAAACAACTCCATATAAGGAAAAATGCTGATAATAGAGTTCTGTGCATCTGTTGTAAGCAGAAAAATCAAGTGAAGCCATGCCAATAATGTATAAAAACTGCTGTAAATTGTAATCGGGGAGCTTCTCCTTTGCAGAACTCCCGCATGCATGTGAAAGATTTGATCAAATAAAGTGACGTTAAGACAAAACCCAGTGGTGTGGTTTTTGCCCCGTGACGATGGGAGCGGTTGCTCAGGTAATACTTACAGTGAGAGAATTTGCGATCACAGTTTTGGTGTAGTCGGCAGGATGAGTTCTTCGGTCCGTGTCACCTCGTGATAGGGTTGCTTCCCTTGGACAAAAAGAAGGATATTTTTGTGGAACCCCATCAGGACGTGACGTCCTAGGGGCCGGCGACACTCATCATCACTGTAAGTACAAGAATACCTTGGAGCGAGTGTACACTATAAAGAACAGGCCTAGATAGAATGGGAAACAAGGAAAAAAAAAAATAAGCTGGGTCCGGAGTTAGTATTGTCCGGACCGGCAAAATGTATGTTTGACAAGTTTGGCCAAACAAATTACAAGGGCAACTGCACTGCCCTTTGCCCTTGTAATTTGTGCTTGCTGCAAGTATATACTGTTAGAGCCAATGATGGCTTTCACAGTTCAGGCTGCTTTTAAGAGGAAAAGCAGCGGCTGATTAAGTAACGTTAGATAAGCAACATTTAGAGAAAGAAAATAAACTACTGTGGATGTACGCACAGTAGGTGACTACGGACAGGATGATTTGAAAATCCTCCCCCACATGTTGCCTATCTGTGTAGTTTCAAGTTTTTTCTGTATCAATTTCAAGTCCTCTTGCCTCCTACAGAGGTTGAAACATTTGATCCCAAACCCAGGTACTGGGGACCTCCACCAGATAGATCTCAACCTAGTACCTAGTACTGTTACAGATTTTTTTTGTTTTGTTTTTAAACTGCAACCCAGAGCTCTGGGAAAAGACTTGATTTGGCAGTTTTCTAATAATGGCCAAAAGACAACCTTTAAAAGGGTTAATAGCAGCAGTATTTGGTAATGATCATGAAGGTCCCGCAATCAGTTTTCTCACTCAGACCAGTGTATCAGAAAAGAAGAAGGAAAATACCTTGGCACCGAGTAAGTCTGAATTTTGTTATTTAAAATAGTTTTATGTCTGTCTGTTTTATTTCTGTGATACATATACTAGACAAGGTAATGCTCCGTCTCTCTCGTGCATATTTTCTAGCGTATATCTGTGTTCTGTAATTATGTTCTGTTGTCAAAATAGCATTGACTGCCTTTGGTGCACGACATGTCACAGTAAAAAAAAAAAGAGAAGAAGCTTCTTTGCCTCATAGCTGACTGTTTTAATTGGTTTTATTTTTAATGGAACATTTGTGCTGCCTAGATAGGGTCAGTGAAGAACTTTTGTATGTAGTTGTTGGTTGGAGCAGGTAGTGTTGATGGTGAAGAGTTATGACGTCATATATTGCAATGTGCAAAAAGATTTGTAGTTTGCAAGCAACATGCCAAACCACTGCTAGGTAAAAATGTAATGTGTTAACAGCTATGAATGGCTTTATCATACTTTTAGTTATAACCAGAAACTTTTTGCAAAATGGCAGAGTGCCATATTTTGGCTATGCCCCAGAAGGTGTAACCATGTTATACTAGATGTGTTCACTTACAGATGGTATGTTGTGCTGTATTTTAAAGGTGTTGGAAGGTGTTTAAAAAGAGGTTTTTTCTGAAAAGATTTGGCATGGAGATATGTATAAATCTGTTGGTTTAAAAGAGAAAAAAAATATTGTCAGTGTTACAAGACAGGGGGAGGCAGCACGTATATCTAAAACACATACAGTTTTCTAATAAAACTATGGGCATTACCTCAGCAAATTGGTGTCAAATAATGTCAGTCTTATTTTCTGTTAAGCATTTCTTTTTGTGTATGTGTACTGTCTTGGCCAGCAGTTTTATTGTATGCTCTATTATTATTTAATGATATTTACTATCAGTAGTGTTCAAGGACACTAAAAAAAAAAATAACTGGGTTTGAACGACCCTTGCATGCACACTGTGACCTTTTGCACGTTATTTGACCTTCTTGTGTTTCAACATTTTATGTTACTACCAGTTCAAACTTGATGTGTATTCCATACCTAAAGCACAACTTTCACACAAAATGTATGTTTTCATGAAAGCACACCAAGAGTGAACCATGTAATTTGATTTTATTGCAAAACTAGTATTCTAAGTAAAAGGAACAAACTTTTTCTCTTCTCGTTTCTTCTGACTTGCAGCCAACACAGGCAATACTCCAGCTGGAGGAGGAGAATTATTCATCATCTCCCATATTTTTATTATATTACTTTTTATATTTATGCAGTACACTTTTGGAAAAAGGACTATTACAGCTGTTTTTGAGAGTTTACCATCTACAGTTAAAAACAATGGCATTTGTTTTTATGTGTGACCATGGTGTAATCATTTTTTTCTTTTTAAGATGCATTCTAAGAGATACATACGTACAGTATTACCATTAATCCGGATCCTTTATAAACTCAGCTGACATTTTGTCATGCTTAGGATAAGGGAACCCAGGGACGCTTGGCTTCTTTTATCCTATGGAAATAATCTTGTTTTATTTTTAAACTTGTGTAGGTTTAGTATTTTGTTGTTTGTCTGTGTTTCTTCTCTTTCTTCTAGAGAAAAATAAGTTCCCCATCTTTATAGTAAGGTATGAAACTTACTAAACTAATTGTAATATTATCTTGTTATAATTTAAAGTGTAGTAGGTGGGGATCATGTCACCATCCACAGCTAACCTTTTTATTGCTACGGTATTCGAGCTGTCTCTTCCACCAGTAGGAGCTCAGGGGGAGGGGGTTAGCTACCCTTCCTCCCTTCCAGTGTAATACCTACAAAGGTTGCAAGGTATATCACTGTCCCCCCAAAGGGGTAAATAAAGAAAATGTGTATTTGCCAATAATTGTTTCTTATTTACAGGTTTTAAAAAAGACCCAAGGTATTTTAACAGCATAACCCAGCCCAAGCCCTTCTGTTTTTCTAGTGCAAACAGTTAAATCTCACGCCTATTATTGGTACAAGGGCTTCTGCCCTCAGCAAGTAATCAGTTACGCTGGAGGGTGAAGTTGTGTATGTATGTCCACACATATTCATTCTTTTGATTGTCTTTTCAGCTTTCTTATCCTGTCAAAACAAATGTAAAACTTTTGTCATAGCCGTACAGCAATGATTGCATTTTTTTTTCTCAACCAGTAAATTCACAATACTCTAACATTTCTGGACTCTAAGCTAAGTTTACAGTCTATATGTGTTGTTTTAAATGTATTTTATGCATTATGCTCAATACTGAAATTGTTCTATTACAAACATGCTTATGTTTCACGTTTATGTTATAATGTTTTGATATACATCTTGCTACACTGTATCATGTATGTATTCAGAAAAGTGCTCCACATGTATAACATTTTTAATGCTCATAACCAAACCTAAATACTGGGGCCAGCATTGCTGACCCACCCCTACAATATGTTCCAAAGCAAAACCAAAAGTCAAATTAATGCTCCGTTTGTCTTATTACTCACAAGTACCCCTGAAGAATGAGTGCACTCTATGCAGGTTTTGTCATTTTTAATTTTAACAATTATAATATGCAGAATTTAGATTGTACTCCAAACCTATGCTTCAAGCCTTACCCTACTCAGTACTTTGGAGTATTTCACTATACAGGGTAAAGAAGGTAGACCTTTTCACTTGTCACAGGTGCAATAGGCACTGTTATTAAATTGGCATAGGCCAACAACATATGTATTTGTCCCACTAATTGCATTGTGTAACAGGCATATTGCTATGAACTATATGTTTGAAGCGTGTTATTGTAACATTACAAGATTTTATAACACAGGTCTCAGTCAGGCCTGCTTGCAACAGACAGGGAAATAATGTTCATCACTGTCATAACTGCTTCTGTGATTTAAAAGCAGGAGGTAACCATAACATTGTCATGATTTACAGATGGTCAAATGGTATAATTGAACCTCAGCCTGCACCCCCAGGTGTGCGGTTGATGTCCCATTTTTTATGTTCTCTTTCTAATTGCCAGAATTTAGGCTCTGTCACACCACTCTTTACAAAACAAAAAGTCAATGGTTTAAAAGATTGTTATTTATGTGTTTTTAACTCAGTGTCTAACACACTTTGCAAGTTTGCAGGTTTCCACGGTGTGGCACACATAAGATCTCCACCTTCAACAGCAGTAATACTTTCATCTAAGTTGCCAAGACCTTCATCTTTTTCCTTAAAAAAGAAAAACAACTGCCACAGTTTTGATGTTATCACCATCTTTGTGCCTGACTGGTTCCTTATAAGGACTATTGCATGAATCCAGTTATTATTACCTCTGCAAGTGTAATGTTTTCAGCAAAATTACACCTATTTGTAGAACTTTAAATTAACTGAAGAAGGTCCAGTCAGTTCAGACTCTGCAATCAAGCTTGTTGTTTCTGCTTACTATGAAGTTAAGTCTGGGGTAGGGGCAATTCCCCTAACTTCAGCAAGAAGATTCTTCTTCAATTGACCTTCAAGCAATACATCCATTTTCTTCACTGCTGCTTGTTCCAAACATGGCTGGTACTTTCTACAGCCCTATTGCTCTGTTATAGACTGTGTTCTTAATGGTTTATTGTCAATTGTTACCTTTTTATGGACTGTTAATCTTTAAGCTGGGGTGTAATCAACTACCACAACACAAATGCCATGCCAGTGTGTGTGTGTGTGTGGCTACTCCATTAAAGGACTCAATGCACCCCTGGCCAGTGTGTTGCTAATCAGCCATCCAGCAGCCAGCAAAATGAACACTGACTTTTCTACTATGCTGGTGTTTTGTTTTTAAATTACTGTCTGCATTGCCCCATATGCCTTTTGGGGTTACCACCATTGAATTTGCAATCACAACAGTGAAAAAGCAGGGATACTGAATGAATATTTCTGCTCAGTATTCACAAAAGAGATGGGGAGGTGCCTAATCCAATTAACAGAAGCACTCTTGGTAGGGGGGTTAATCCCAGTCATTTCACAGAAGAAAGGGTTCTGAAAGAACTCCTAAAACTGAAGGTGGACAAAGCAATGGGGCCTAATGGAATTCACTCCAGAATTCTAAAAGAATTAAGGGGAGAACTAGTGAAATCACTGACTACCCTTTTTAACAAATCATGGGAGGATGGGGTGGGACCCGAGGACTGGAGGAAGGTGGATGTGATTCCCCTTCACAAAAGTGGGAGCAGGACAGAGTCAGGAAACTACAGACCAGTTAGTTTGACCTCAGTGGTAGGGAAAATGATGGAATTACTTCTGAAGGAAATAACTGTTGAGTACCTAGAGGCCAGTTGGGCACAGGACCCAAGGCAGCATGGGTTCACATAGAAAGGTCGTCTCAGGCAGATCTAATAGATTTCTTTGACTGGGTGACCAAAGTAGTAGACCAGGGAGGGCTGTGGACATGGTCTTACCTTTATTTTAACAAGGCATTTGATACAGTCCCACAAAGATTAAATACACAAGTTAGCCAGCCTTGAGTGGGTCCCAGGGTGGTAGCCTGGATAAAAAATTGGCTAGACAACAGGACGCAAAGAGTAGTAGTAAATGGAGTACACAGTGAAGAAAGGAGGGTTACTAGCAGGGTACTGCAGGGTTCAGTACTGGGACGGTCCTTTTGTCTTTATAAGTGACATTGCAGAGGAACTGGAAGAAAAGTATGTCTTTTGCAGACGACACAAAGATCTGCAACAGGGTTGATACACAGGATGGAGTGGAAAGGATGAGAAGGATTTGGCAAGGTTGGAGAAATGGTCAAATGTGTGGCAGCTCAGATTCAATGCAAAGAAGTGCAAGGTAATGCACATGGGAAACAAAAACCCAGAGGAAGCATACACAATGGGGGGTGAGATACTGACAACAGTAAAAATGGAAAGGGACCTGGGGGTAATTATATCAGATGACCTAAAGGTGGACAAGCAAATGTGAAGGTAGTAAGGAAGGCTGGGGGGATACTGGGATGCACAGGAAGAGGCATCAATAGTAGAAAACAGGAAGTTGTTATCCCTATGTACAGAGAGTTGGCGAGACCCCATCTGGAGTACTGTGTGCAGTTCTGGAGACCCCATCTCCGCAAGGACATAGATAGGATAGAAGCAGTCCAGAGGAGGGCAACTAAAATGGTGCAGGGTCTGCAAGAGAAGCCATATGAGGAGAGACTAAATGTGCTTAATATGTATACCCTTGAGGAAAGGAGGGAGAGGGGGACATGATAGAAAATTTTAAGTACCTCAGTGGAATCAACAAAGTCCAAAAGGGTAGCATCTTTCAGAAAAGAGACACATAAGAACACAATTTAAAAAGATAATGGGGGAGTTCACGGGCAATGTGAGGAAGTATTTTTCACAGAGAGGTAGTGGATGCATGGAACAGCCTTCCTGGAGGTTGTGGGGTCTAAAACAGGAGAATTCAAGAATGCATGGGACAGACATAAGGCAATTCTTGTGGGGGGTAGGAAGAAATAGGCTGTTGGTTAACTAGGATCTGCAGCTTATCCTGTAGGTAGGGAAATGGGCAGACTAGGTGGGCCAAGCGGTCCTTATCTGCCATCAAAGTCTATGTTTCTATGTTTCTATCAGTACTGTGATGCTACAAGTATGTTAATCATAGTGGAATCAGTATCACATGTATGAAATGTGCATAAGCATTGTCATTATAGATATAGTATAGCGAAGTGTAGTGAATATGTATAGTTGTAACCCCCCTACAAATGGGAGTTCCTGAAAAGTCTTCCTTGAGCTTGCCTAAATACTCACTGCCAGGATGGTGTCCTGCATTTTAGCAGTTTAAATGTGATAACCAGAGACTGTATAGCCTCTGTGTACTGTCTCTTTAAGAGCTGCCTGGATTGCAGTTATATGTAATCTGAGAGGGAGTTCTGTTGAAAGATGTAACTATTTGCTGAAAATCATTTAGAGTGATAATGATAATGTAGTTTGTCTAACCTGCCTTCTTTGCAGCAAGGACTGTTTTGTTTATCTCCACTATCTTGATCCTGGACTGCGAATTGGACCAATCAGTACTGGTGGGACCTAAAATGGAGCCGGACTACAGGAGCTGTTTGGAGTCAAAATCTGTAGGAATTGTAGTTCTGGGCTTTTTGCGCCTTTTTGCACCTGAAGGAGGAGCCTTTGTTGTGATGGACAGGATGATCAGCCAACCGAACCTTTCTGATCTTGGGGAATTTCCCAGGCTGCTGCAGCTAGTTTCAGTTTTTGAGCTGAGAAGTGAAGAAGTAACAGCTTAAGTGATTTTGAGCAACAGTTCTGTGTAGTCTTGCATGGGAAAACTGTGAAAGGGCTGAGTTTTGGCCTGCCTGTCCACCTTCTGTCCCTGAGAGGGAAAGCAGAGTTTATTCAGACTGAATTCAAGTTGTGAGGACTATATAACCGACTGAACTGTGACCAGGCTTTAACCTGAAGAAGACCTAAGATTTGCCGAATGTGATCGGCCTGTCAGGATTTCTAGCTGCTTTTGAATCCCCAGTTTGTGCAGAGACTTTGCGATCGTGACCGGAGAGCGATTTGCCTAGTACAGTAGAATTTCCTTACATGTAAATGTACTGTGTATTGAAAGTGGGTCATGATTTGGTTCCCCACTGTGTGAACTGTGTTCTGCTTGCTGGAAGCTTTATCCAGCCTAATTGGACTGAATCCGCGTTCATCTCCAGTCGGCCTGGGCCATGCCTCACTCGCCCTGCAGACTACCCCACTGCACAGAGAAAGCCACTGATGAGAGACCTGCCTGGGGATCAGCCCCCTGCTTCACGCTTGAACAGGAACGATGCCTTGGCAAATCGTGTGGGCCCTGCTTCTCCTGGCACTCCAGATTAACCACCTGCTGTCTCTATTTTCATCCAGCCTGTGTCCAGTCTTGAGTATCGTGAGTAATCATCAGGGTAGCTCACTGCAATAACAGCCTAATCTAAAAGTGTGTCATCTGATTGCCTTGTTTGCACGAACTGAGCCCTCTGGCTCTGGATTACAAGTAATGTGTGTTATGCATGTTGTTTTCTTCCATCACAGGGCCCCAACCAGCTACAACGTTCCTGGCTAGCCCACCATTCTCCATCTGGGTACCCAGAGTGTGTGACTGTTTATGGACCCTGAAGTGCATGCATAACTGTTTGATTGATAGAGCCTTTAAGCAAATTAACCTGCTCCCTAGGGCAGCTCTCCTCCTTCTGCTCCTGTCTGGCAATATCCATCCAAACCCAGGGCCTGTCTTCAATGGTTCCCCTCTGAAACCCACTGGACTTCGTATAGCATCCATGAATGTATGCAGCCTCCTCAAAAAACTGGACTCCCTACAATGCTGGGTGACTGTTCAGAGACCAGACGTGATAGCCTTGGTTGAAACTTGGCTGACTAAGTCCACCACCAATGCCCAGGTCTCCCTCCCAGGCTACTCCCTACACCGGCTGGACCGGTTCGGTAGGAGGGGTGGGGGATGTGCCATCTATGTTAAAGACACCATCACTGGATTAACCCTTCCTCCCCCTATCCTTGACCATAACGCCCAGGCCCTAACTCTAAAATTATCACCTGACCGCACCAAGGGTCCAATCTACCTGACTGCCGCCTACATACCCCCAAAAAACCAAACGCTGGCACTGGGCCCTCTAATTGACTATCTCTCCTCCCTACCCTGCTCATCTGATCGAATTCTGGTAGGTGATCTGAACGTCAACTGGCTTAGCCCTACATCCTCCGCCTCCCGTGAGGCTTTTGCTGCTATTGATCTTACCCAACTAGTCTCTCAGCTACTAGAATAAATCCTAGTAGTG
The DNA here is from genome assembly GCA_016271365.2 of Neoceratodus forsteri. Lineage (NCBI taxonomy): Eukaryota > Metazoa > Chordata > Ceratodontiformes > Ceratodontidae > Neoceratodus > Neoceratodus forsteri. Next base: position 1,173,578,854 of record CM057451.1, on the reverse strand, counting down.
GAACCAGCACTCTTCTGGATGTGGTCCTCATCAACAGGCCATCCGCGTCCACAACCTTCAAATCCTCCCAGACTGCCTTAGTGACCACTCCCCGGTTCTCTTCAACTGGACAACCTCCCTGCCTAAGTCCGCTGTTCATACCACTCGTCGTCGACGTCTAAGACCTGGTGGGCTGAAAGACCTAAAACTTTACCTAGGCTGCACTGATTAGTCCCCGCTATTAAACTCCCCGACATTGACAAGGCTCTTGCCTTCTTTGTCGAACCTTTAACTCTGCCTGTGACATCTTTGCACCCTTAACCTCGCTGAGATCCAAAGTAAGACACACCTTGGGTCACCCCTGCATTATGTACTCTTCTTAGGCAGCGGGATAACTTATGGCACATTGCTGTTGAAACTGGCACGCCCTGCAGAAAGACAGGCCCACGAGCTGCCCGGAATAAGTGTACTTGGGCCATCTGCAAAGCCAAGGCCAGTTATTACCAAGCCTCCCTTACCTCCTCATGGGGAATCCCAGGTCCTTCTGGGACAATGTTAAGCAGCTAAATGGTGGTGCACACCTCCACCATCGCTCCTTGACATCAATGGGACTATCTCCTCGGACCCTGCCCTCATTGCTACCCACCTCAATAATTCCTTTACAGACCTTAGTTCAGTGCTCCCAGGCAATTTCTTCAATCCCCCTCCTCCCATGCCTGCCCCTCCCATCTCTTGCCCTCCTTTTCACCTTCGCCTGTGTCACCACTCAGAAGTCAGGTCTTACCTGCTTATAGCTCTAAAGTGCAATACTATTGGTAATGACTCCTTGATCCCTGTCTCCTCACGTCCAGGTCCTGGATCAGGTCATCTCGCCTATCACCTGCCTCTTTAATAAGTCCCTCTGCCTAGGGCAATTCCCCTCTGTCTGGAGGTCGCCACTGTTACCCCTATTCACAAGGGTGGTGACAGGACGCTTGCAGCAACTTCTGGCCTATTTCTATCCTCTCCCCTCTCTAAGGCCTTAGAGAAAATTGTAGCTGTCCAAATCTCAGATTACCTCTAAGTATGATGTCCTTTGTCCTGAGCAGCATGGGTTCAGAGCCGGTCATAGCACCAATACTGCACTCCTGGAATTTGCTAACTTCCTTCACACCGCACTGGATGCGGGCTCCCTCACAGGTGCAGTATTTATCGACTTATCAAAAGCCTTTGATACTGTCTCGCATCCTCTCCTGTTAGCTACCCTTGCCGTTGTGGGCTTTGCCCCTGGTCCAGTCTCCTGGTGCACCAGCTACTTGTCCAACCGCTCCCAACGTGTGAAGGTGGGTGCCGCCCTCTCCAGCACCTGCCCTATCTGCTCGGGAGTCCCCCAGAGCTCCATCCTCGAGTCCTTTACTCTTCTCCCTCTATCTCAATCTCTGCCCAACATGTGTGCAGGAAATGTCCTACTCTCGCCGATGACGCAGTACTGTTTGCCTCTGACAGTAACCCTGTTGCACTCAAGAACTCCCTTCAAATTGCCTTCAACTCTGTGGAAACATGGTTCTCTGAGCACCGTCTCAGTCATCAACCTTAAAAACCAAATCCATGCTCTTTACTCACCCCAAAATAAGTCTAGCAACTTTCCTCTCACTGTCCACTCCACCCATAATCTCCTGTAGAACTTGCACTCCTATAAATACCTTGGTATAATCTTTGACTCTGCCCTTACCTTTCATGACCATATCTCTGCCTGACCACTGCCTCCAGTCGTGGTTGGGTATCCTCTACACACACAAAACTGCCTCCCCACTGACACTCTTAGCCTGGCAGTCACTTCCCTAGTTCTATCCATAATTGACTATGGCCTTCTGGTCTATGGCGCAGCAGACCCAACTGCCCTCCGCAAGGTACGCCTTACGCTCAACAAAGCATGCCGACTTATCACCAGTGCCCATCGCCTCACCCACACCTGTCTACTGTACTCCATGGCCACCATACTCAACCTCTATGAACGCCTCATGTTCCAAACCTGCCAACTTACCTTCAAAGCCCTCCATGGTCTCTCCCCCCTGGCCTAGCTAACTCTGTTCACCGAACTAATCCCATGGTGTGCACACGCAGCTCCGGCAAAACTGCACTGTTCATTCCAAGGGCTAGGACCTCCCAGGGCCAAAGGGCCTTCCTCTATAGAGCTCCCACTGGGTACAACTCCCTCCCTGCCAGCATCACTGAGGCTCCCTCATTAGCTTGTTTTAAATACAGCCTCAGAAGTCACTTGCTCAACTCACACTCCTGCCGCTGCACCTGACCTCCCCTTCCCTACCTACTGACAAAGCTCTCTGAGCTGCACCCCCCATCTTCAGCCCTCTCTCCCCCGCAGGACCTCTATTCAGCTCAACTACCCTTAGCTGCCTATTCTGAATTTGATTATCTGAATTTGCTGTTTAACTCACTGTAATGTCTTGAACTCAATTATCTGAATTTGCTGTTAATTCAATGTTATATCCCTCTATACCTGTAATCTGACTGTACTGTATTGTTGAACTGTACTGCTCACCTGCAACTTGTCTCGTGTATGTATTTTCTTTGCCCATTCTTACGACGAGGTACGTTTGCAAATGAGCCCCTGGCTCAAAGGTTGTTAAACTGATGTTAAATAAATAAATAAATGAACAAGGGAGTGGCTTAATCAGGTTATTTAAGTTCCTTAAATAAATCAGATCTAACTCTTTTTTGCATTTACCCTGACTGTGGTTTCAGTTTGTGCAAGAGTACTGTACTGCTGTTATTTGCTGTATAACCTTGTTTTACAGGGGGTCCCCAGGGCCGGGCCAGAGGAAAGCCCTGGTGGTAAGTGCAAACAGTGTGGGTACTTGTGTGGTGTATCGGGGTATTGTGAAAGTGATTATTGTGTATTGTTCTGGCCACTAATAAGGAAAGAGGGGGGTTACAGTGTCCCGGGGGGGGCTGTACCCTGGTTAGGTTGACCACTACCAACCCTGACCTCCGGGTGGAGGCACCCATTTCAGAACGCAGGCCCCTTAACCTGCTACTAGCCAAGCAGTCAGGGGTAGTAGCCCTTGGGATAGTGCCTCCTAGGGGTTACATAGTAAAGTAATAAGTTTACGTTAACTGATGCATGATGGTACAGACTTGACGCGGACGCCAAGTTTTCCCCAGGAAGGGAAGGGTGTAACCCCCCTACAAATGGGGGTTCCCGAAAAGTCTTCCTTGAGCTTGCTTAAATACTCACTGCTAAGCTGATGTCCTGTGTTTTAGCAGTTTAAATGTATTGCCAGAGAATACAAAATCACACATGCCCCCACAATGCAAAGCATCATGGGCTACATATGCAAATCACCACAGAATGTTATGCTGGTCCAACTTTAAGCAGAATTGCATGGTGCCAAAAGACCTCTCACACAGTTTGCAAAGGGTGCTAACTGAAAATATAGACATGTGTTCGATCCTACCAGGACTCTTCAGTATGCCTCGTCTGTTTGACACCCCAGTGGAATGGACCAGCTACCTTTAAGACAGTGTGCCTTGGATATGTTGTGGTGAACCCATTAAAATAAAAAACTATTTAAAAGACAAAGAACCTCTGTGCGCAAACACTGAGGCAAGGGTTACCCAACTGAAGAGTCCTGGTAGGACCGAAACACGTGTCTATGTCTTCTGTTAGCACCCTTTGCAAACTGTGTGAGAGGCCTTACGGCTCCATGCAATTCTGCTAAAGCTGGACCAGCATAACATTCTGTGGTGATTTGCATATGCAGCCCATGATGCTTTGCATTGTGGGGCATGTGTGATTTGCATTTTCTGAAACTTGGCTTCCCAGCCAAATGCCCTTTGGGTAACCCCTTGCCTCAGTGTTTACGCACAGAGGTTCCTTGTCTTTAAATAGTTTTTTATTTTAATGGGTTCACCACAACATATCAAAGCACACTGTCTTAAGGGTAGCTGGTCCATTGCACTGGGGTGTCAAACAGACGAGGCATATTGAAGAGTCCTGGTTGGATGAAACATGTGTCTATGTCTTCTGTTAGCACCCTTTGCAAACTGTGTGAGAGGCCTTTCGGCACCATGCAATTATGCTTAAAGTTGGACCAGCATAACATTCTGTGGTGATTTGTATGTGCAGCCCATGATGCTTTGCATTGTGGGGCATGTGTGATTTTGTATTTCATGAAACTTGGCTTCCCAGCCAAATGCCCTTTGGGGTAACCCTTGCCTCAGTGTTTGTGCACAGAGGTTCTTTGCCAGAGAATACCTGTATAGCCTCTGTATACTGTCTCTTTAAGAGCTGCCTGGATTGCAGTCATAATTAATCTGAGAGGGAGCTCTGTTTGAAGATGTACTTGTTTGCTGATCATTTGTTAGAGTAGTAATAATATTGCAGTTTGTTCTAACCTGCCTTCTTTGCAGCATGGACAGTTCTGTTTGTTTCCATCATCTTGGTCCTGGACTGCTGAAATGGGCCAATCAGTACCTTTGGGGACTCTAAATTAGAGCCTGTCCCCAGGGGCTTTGTGGGAGCAAAATTCTGCAGGAATTGTAGTTTTTGCATTTTGGCACCAAGATAGACCTGGAGGGGGAGTCCTTGTTGTGACTGACAGAAGAATCGGCCAACTGAACCTTTTGGATCCTGGGGAAATTCCCAGGCTGCTTGCAGCTAGTTTCAGTTTGAGCTGGGAAGTGAAAGAGGTAACAGCTCAAGATAGTCGAGCAGCAATCCTATGTGGATTCGCACGGGAGAACTTGAAAGGGCTGAGTTTTGGTCTGCCTGCTGTCCCTGAAAGAGAGAAATGAGTTTATTTGGACTGAATCTGAATTGTGAGGACGATTTAAGCCACAGAACTGTGACCAGGCTTTAACCTGAAGAAGCCCGAAGACTTGCCGAATACTATTGGCCTGTCAGGATTTCCAGCCACCTTTGAACTCCTGGTTTGTGCAGAGACTCTGTAATTGTGACTGGATAGCAATCTGCCTGGTACAATAGAATTTCTCACATGTAAATGTGCTGTTAGTGGGTTGTGACTGGTTCCCCCACTGTGTGCTGAACTGTGTTCTGCTTACTGGAGGCTGCATCCATCTTCAATGGACTAAATCGCCACACTGGCCCAGCCAGACTACCCACTACACAGAGAACGCCATCAACGAAAGACCTGCCTGGGGATCAGCCCCCTGCTCAATGCCTTGAACAGGAACGACACCTCGGTGGTTCGTGTGGGCCCTGCTTCTTCTGGCACTCCAGTTCAACAACCTGCTGTCTCGATTTCATCCTGCCAGTGTCCAGTCTTGGGTATCGTGAGCAATCATCCGGGTAGCTCCCTGCAACAACAGCTAAATCTAAAGTGTTGCCATCTGAGTGCTTTGTGGGCTTTTCCTTCATGAACTGAGTCTTCTGGCTATGGATTACAAGTAGTATGTGTTGTGCATGTTGCTTTCTTCCGTCATAGGGCCCCAACCTGCTGCACGCTGGCCTACCCCATGCAATGCTCCTGGCTAGCCCACCTTCTCCCTTCCTGGGTACCCAGAGTGTATGACTGTGTAGGGACTCTGAACTGCATGCATAGCTGTATAATTAATATAGCTTTCAAGCAAATCAACCTGATTACACCCCTCCCTTGTTTTAGTCCCCTGAATAAATCAGATCTAACTCTTTTTGCATTTAACTTGACTATGGTTCCAGTTTGTGTTAAGAGTACTGTACTGTTACTATTTGCTGTGCATAACCTTGTTTTACAGGAGGTCCCCAGGGTCAAGCTAGAGGACCCAGCCCTGGTGGCAAGTGCAAACAGTGTGGGTAATTGCCTGGTGAATAAGGGTCACTGTGAAAGTAATTATTGTGTATTGTTCAGGCCACTAGAAGGGAAAGGGGGGGTTACAGTGTCCCGGAGGGCTGGGCCCAGGATAGCTTGATCACTAACAACCCTGACCTCCAGGTGGAGGCACCGGTTTCAGTTTCCAGGCCTCTTAACCTGCTACCAGCCAAGCAGGCAGGGGTAGTAGCCCTTGGGATAATGCCACCTAGGGTTACACATTTTTAAAAGTAGATGTTTGTGTTTTTTCTTTTCTTCTGAAGTAGTTTTCCTTTTCCTTTCCTGTAATCAAGTTTTCTACTTGATTGTATTAGGTGTGGCAAAAAGGACAGCTTGCTCAATGGAGGCTGTCTTACCTAGTTGTAACCCTCTCCCTAAGAGGGGTCACCTTTGGCTGCCCTCCGGAGCACTGCTGCTGCCTCTCACCGAGCTTCTCCTTCTCATCCAGTCTTTTTCCAGATCACCACTGCAGGACCTGGGAGTTGTGCGGGACAACCACCACCCTACCTCAGCGCAGGGAACACCTCTTTTCCTTTTGACCAGTGAGCCACACATAGTTCTTTACTTTATTTAGGCTATGGAATGTGGTTCCGGGGAGCCAAATCAGCTGTGCCATTGGACTTCTGCATCCCACACCACATCGGGGTACTGCTCACCCAACCCCAAGACTGGTAAACGGGGTCAGGAAGCTAGCACACAGAGCACATGACAATTCTTTAGTGCCTCTCAAAGCTGCACAGTGGATGAAACTCGGCCATAACAAAATTGCTTTAATGGAGCACCCAACAGTGCTCCTATCGAATACCCCCCATTTCACTGGATGGCAGTAGCAACGGGGTGCTGATTCTGATGGAAAGAACCCATACGAAGGAAGGAAATAACTTTTAAACATGAAGTAAACAAAGACAATGTGTGAGTTGTCATGTTTTGTTCTTCTGTCCCTGGACTGCTCAGTAGGCATCAGAGAATTGCTGTCCTGGAGAAATAGCCAGTCCTAAATTGGCAGTTATTAGCTCCATTATCCCCACAATAGACTATGGCCTCATGGATTATGGGTCTGCCTCTGATTTGGTAATAAACAGGGTCAGGTTAGTCTTGAACAGAGCCTGTTGCTTTATCACTGGGCAGACATAACCACCCACACTTGTGTACTCTGTGCCCAAGCAAAATGCCGTCCCCCCACATAACGGAATCAAGTACCAGACCTGCATACTAGATAAGAAAGCCCTAATGGGCCTCTCCCCCTTCTCCTTAGCCCCGCACTTAGTCCCTACCCTACCAGGAGCATGGCCTTTGTGGTACACTAACTATGCCATACTGCAGAACAAGTTTGGCCAAGTGCTCATTTGTGGTCAGAGCCCTACAATGGCTGAATGAATTGCCATTGTTGGTGATGGAACTTACTAAAATTGGCCATTTCAAAAGGGAGCTACAGAAGGCACTCCTACCCAACGACTACTGTTGCTGCTTCAACCAGCCCCCTCCCCCCACACTTGGCACTGGCACAACTGCTCACCTCATTAGAAGCACCACCTTGCCAAACTACAGATGCTTAATGCCAAGTTTTTACAGTCTCCTTTTGCTGTCTCTGTGTATATTGTATGCTTATTATACGCTTTGGCTCATATAGTTGAACGTATTTCCCCTGACAATGCCCATATGGCTGCTACTTCTGTTTATCACTATTTAACTGTGAATAATTATGTTCTTGTGTTGTAAACTATGTTGTGTGTTACATATGTAACCTTCCCCCATCAGGGGCTTACCTGTGAGCTCCTGAAAAATACTTGTTTCTTCATGGGTTTTGGTCCACCCCCCATCTTTTTTGTCCAGGTCCTGGCTTGCCCCTCCATGTTTCTGCTCTCTCCTGCTGGCCCCCAGTAGTTTTTGCAGATAGAGAGGGCCTGGAGGAGCAAATTCCTGTGAGTTTACCAAGGTTTTGGAATGGCACTGTGCTAGCGGTGCCTGTGCATGCACACACACATGCATTTTGTACAGCCATTTCAGTGGCCTTTCAGTGTGCCTCTCTGGTGGTCCCAGTCCTGTTGGGAAATAAGAGAGGACCGGAGATGCAAAGTGGGACGGAGGTGGCGAGAAGCAGAAGGAGCCACTTTTATAGCGCCAGTCATACTCAGGCATTTGGAGCCACCTCATTAATATTCATGAGGCGGCGTCCCTCTGAAGTAGCGGGAGCCTGTCTAGCACTGGGACACAATGGTAGCACTAGCTGACAGGCTGGGAAAGAAAAATAAATGAAATAAAAGAGAGGTGTGCAAGTGAAAGGGAAGGCTGGCAATCCATGGGGGAGATAAATAAATACATTCACGGACTGCAGCCAGAGAGCAGGGCTATATGTGGGAGTTGCCTAGGGGCAATAGAGAAGGGCAGCAGCAACTAAGCCAGGGATGAGCTGAAATGTAAATGAATGCAGTTGCTTTGCAGGGCACAGTGGTGGCCATACCTCTCAACCTCCTACCACTTAAATCAGGGACAAGGCTTAAAAAAATCAGAGACAAAGGACCAAAATCAGACACATCTTCAAAATTGGTGATATCCTCTCAGGAAGCTGGTAGAATAAGATGCTTAGTGTAAAATGTGTTCCTTAAGAAAGAACACAACTGTAACTTTAATGTTTGATGTTATTTTTTGCTTACAACCCATACTGTTTGGTCATGGAAGCTCAATTTTTAGGAGGGACAGAGTAAAATTTTGAGGCAAAATCAGGGATGTCCCTGAAAATCAGGGACAGTTGAGAGGTATGGTGGTGGTTACCAAATAGTGGGAAAAATGTGTGATAAAAGTAATTGGTTTTGTTGCAGGAACACATAAAATCTGGCAACCCTGTATAGACTGTAGACACTTTTTACAACGGCCACCATGTTTTGCAGCCATGTAACACCAGCCAGCCAACCAGCGAGCCAGGATTCTTGCCAGAGACTCTGAGACTAAGTGAAAGGACTTTGGGGTAAAATACCAGGAAAGTTTAGGCGCCTCTTTCTGCACCGCGAGGCATCGAGGAGCCTCATACATATTAATTTTGCCAAAGGACAGTGGCTGCAGCCAATGGGGAGTGAGGGAAGGCTCCCAATAAAGCTGGGACAGTTGGGCTTGGAGTCAGTTTGGTGGGAGCTCCTCCAGAGGGAGGGGTGCTCCTGCCCCAGCAGAGATTAGGGCTACGACATGGGCTTTCCTGGGGGATGCCAGCAATTTGCCCCCCCAAGGCAGGGAGGGCCTGCCCCATTGGGAAAAGGAAGAAGCAGCTTGGCAGAGAGAACAAGCATTTGTCAATGCTGAATGTTTGCTTACTGACATTAGCAGTGGAAGTGCAAGAGTTAGACAGATGCAGTACGGAAAAGGCAGTGATGTACTGAACTGACTCCACCCCCACCATGCAGAGATGGATAGGCAATGAGCTGTGCCTTTGGGTCATCGCCCATAAGGGTCACAACATTTCACCTCACCCTACCCTGCAGACACTGACAAGTGTCAAGGTGTGCCTTGGGGTGTTCGGGCTTTACACTTGCCTCATTCCCTAAGGAAATACATTGAAATGGGTATAGGAGAATGGTGTGAACTCTGGGGCCAAAGAGTCCAAGGCGCACCTCGGTGCCTATCACTGGCTACAGGGTGGAGTTGAGGCTGGGGGTGGAATGGTGTGAGCGTCAATTCTTACGGGGATTTTTTGTACCAGATTTTCAACATAGGCATTTTGGGACCTCCGCTCATGAACAGTGACCCAAACAATGATTTCCCACAGTGGTGGTATTCTCGCCAGAGTGCGAAAACTGTTTGGCCAGGATGTGAAAATGACAGCTGTGGTGTTCATAAGGATGTGTGGAAAAATGCCACTGTTGAAAATCTGGAGTGAAAATAGTGCAAATTTGTGAAGTTACGAGGGTGTGTAGAAACTGCGCAATGCACTCTCATAACACAGTCATTTTATGGACTTTTGCCACCAAATTTTCAACATAGGCATTTTAGGACCTCTACTCATGAATAGTGTCACTGTGATTTCATAATCTGTCCCGAACACTGATTTCCTACAGCAAACGAGCTATTCTGTGCTGAAAATGTGAAAACACATTTCGGCCAGGGTATGAAAAATGACAGCTGTACTTTTCATAAGGAGGTGTGAAAAATGCCAATGTTGAAAATCTGGGTGAAAATATTACAAATTCGTGAAGTTGCAAGGGAAACCGCTTAATGCATATTTTGTAATAGTCAGTTTGAGAATTTTTCACCAAATTTGCAACATAGTTTTTTGAGAGTCCACCTCATGAACCGTGACACTGTCATTTCATTAATTGTTCCTGAAAGGTGATTCCGCAGTGACTGTCAAATCACCTTCGAGACTGAATAACCAAATGACAGTGACTGAATTTCATGAGATGGGGTCTCAAGAACAACATGTTAAAATTTGGTGCAAAATTCAAAACAAATGACTGAGATATGAACAAAATTGAAAAAACTTTTTATGCTATTATGCAGCTTACTGGCATTTCTTCAGTTTGCGGTCGGGTTTGAAAAGTGCAGATGTGTTCTCAGTCCATCAAGATTGTTGTGCCAGGCTCCGAGGTAAGTATGGAGTGAGGGGTGGGGAGGTGAGGTGCTTAGAGGGTGGGTGCAGGTTGGGGAGGGGGCACGAGAAACAGCGAGGGACCATTTTCTTTTTTTCACAGATTTATTTTTTAAAAAGGTGACGCGGGACTTTTGCCAGCGTGGCACCTGGAAGTTTGGGGGGACAGTGGAGCCATCAGGGGATTGGGCACCCCCTGTTGGCCACACAGTGTGTGGGAGCACATAACGACTTGGGACTTTTGCCTCGCTGGGTGGGCTCCCAGTGTGGCAGAGTGAAGTTTGTTTTTTGGAGGGTGCACTGGAGCCGATGGGATTGGGCACCCCATCGGACATACAGTGTGCTTGGGGGGGTGCATGTGCCGAGGGGAATTGGGCACCACCTTAGTAGACAACAAATGGGGGCATGCATCATACAGATGCCGTAGTGTACAGTTCGAGCTGCTAAGGTGGTGATGTGGAGGCAATTTGCATACTGCTGATGGCAGGGCAGTACAAAGTACCCTGCCTACTACCCCGCTGATTAGTAGCGTCATTTGCTTTCAACTGTATGCCACTGCTTCTGAACTGCTGTCATAGACAGCTGGGACAGTCATTGGTGCAGTGGGGCCACACCTGCAAAAAGGAGCAGGGCATTGGAAGCGGGGTGCCACACCTACAAAAACTCGTATGGTGGCACTATGTTTCTTGCACATGCGTGCAAGCAGACATAAAAAGGGAAAGCTGCAGGATGCTGGAAGTTCTGCATTGTTCTGAAATAGCGCCACAGAGGTGAGAGAAGCACAGCTAGAATGGAAAAGGGAAAGCTGCAGATTGCAAGAGAAAGGTTGTGTCCTGATCCTGAATAAAAGGACAAAGGTTATGTATAAGCCTGGAAAAAGATGCAATACAGAGGATGAGGAACAAGAGAATATAAATGTGCTAAGAAAAGGAAAAGGGAAGAGTAAACCTCTTCAATCTGGAGAAGTGCTATGTACCTGCATGGTGAGAAAAGGGACTGTGAGTGCAGGTGATCTATGTGAGCCAGAGTGAGAATGTGGCTGTGTTTGGGTTGAGAGACTGTGAAAGCAGAAGGATGGACAGGTGTTTTCAGAGATTCAAGTACCTGTTGTCTGCTCCTGAGATACAAGCAAGGAAAGAGAGAAATGGATTGCTGTGGCTAAACACCATAGCAGATAAGGGAAAGAAAGAGAAGCAGAAGAGAATGTGCCGAAATGTGTTTCTGCTGACACCCAGGGCCAATGGGGAACTCACTAACCCCATTTAGTGGGGTTGCCATTGCGGGGGTCACAGATCTTGCACCCAAATTGCTAGGATGCTCTGATTGGAGGGAGCTGGGCTGTGGGGCCCCTCTGATCTGGGTCCTCTGCTTGGTTGGCAGGCTTTGTGCACATGCACTCACTGTGCGAAGGGACAAGCTGCAGGATCTACTAGCAAGAGAAAGCGAGAGCAAGCTGCAGCCGCTGTACCCCCAGTTCAAGCTTTGGAGCCCGGTTCTGCTGTGTTGCCATCCATCCCCAGGACATCAGGAACTATGACATCCCTGTATCCTGCAGAACCATGAGTAAAAAGCAGGGATTGCCCTGCACCTGGGGACTGTAAATAATGCTTGCCCACTAGGGAGGAGGTGGAGCTAAGGACTTGAGGGAAAAGGTAAAGGTTTAGCTCTAACTGAAAGGGGATGTAAAAAGTCAAAGATACTTAATTCAAGTAAGTGTGCTGTGCCACCAGGCCTGCAACGTAAGTCCTGGATAACCAGTGAAGGACTTAGGGTTTTGAATGAACTAGGACCTACGAGTCTGGGTTTTGGGTACTTCTACAGCAGTTAGCTAGTTAAACAGAGCAGGTGGCTGCAGTGATTGAGACTTGGGTTTGAATCAAAGGGAAATGTGAATTTGGGGAAATGCAGACCCAAAATGCTTACTTGAACTCTATTTCATGTACCCCATCCTGAACCATCTCCCCTGTAAATAAACCATGGAGTTATTGTTTTGCAGCAGAGATGAATCCAGAGCTTAATTTTAGTGAGCCAGTTTATTGGATGGATTGGAAAAGGTAAATGTTGTAACTGAATGTGGGGAGGTTTGAACTTGGTAAGTCCATGTCTGGGGTAACTGTTGGGGAGGCGGGTTGGTATGACATCCCAAGGGGGTTGTACTGCTGGTAGTCAGACCCACTGAAAATGTACTCTGGGTGGAGGCACCGCCATTTGACTTTATAGTTTGGGAAAGGACCCCCGTAGGTCAGCTGTGGGAACCTAGGCCCCTTGTCCTTGGTCTGGCCAGCAAGGCAGGGGCTCTGGCCCTCTCCAGGACTGCGCTGGAGGGGCCATACATACTGATATGGAACTTTGTAAATGAACATGTCGCACAAAGGTGTATATCTGATTACCTAAATAAATTAATAAACTCAGTTCTGAGGAGCTGGTTTAGGATTCAGAGAATTTTGGTGCATGTTTACCCCATGAAACTGTCAATCACTGAAAATGGGGGTAGCATAATAAATTATGTATGAGAAGCCAGCTAATGAGAATTGATCCCAGATGGGAGAGCACAGATATGAGAAAGTTTCATTTTTTCTGGGAGAGAGAAAGAAGAGAGACATGTCTGAATTGCTTTTAAAGCAACCTTAAAACTATCGGCGGTTGGGCATTCTCTCAACCAATGAGGTAGAGAATTCCACAGGGTTGGTGCTGAAAAAGCAAAAGCACAAGATCCTGATGTCTTTAATGGAACCCTGGGAATCTCTAGCAATCCCTCGTTGGCAGAACGGAGAGGACGGAGTGGGCAGTAGGGAATCAGGAGATCTTTCAGGTAACCGGGTCCCTTATCATGTAGGGCTTTGAAGGTTAGTAAACCAACCTTAAAGGTGATCCGTCACTAAACAGGCAGCCAGTGCAGTTCGCGAGCACAGGCGCAATATGACCGGTTCTAGAAGTCCCAGTCAAAAGCCTGGCCGCCGCTGCTCTGCACCAGCTGGAGGTGGCAGATATCAACCTCTGGCAGCCCTAGGTAGAGGAATTGCAGTAGTCCAGGCAGGGTAGTGACAAGGCATGGACCAATGTTGGAAGATCCCGGAGAACCAGATATTTCACCGGGCGATATTCCTCAGATGGTAAAAGAGGATTTGCGACAGCTGACACCTGGGATTTTAGGGTCAGACCATCATCAAAATAACACCCAGATTTGCACCTGATCAGAGGTGAGAGTGGTATACCACCAAGTAGCAAAGCTGATGGTTGTCCAGCTCCCAAACCCGCCCCGGATGACCTGGGTCCACTACCAATACCTCAGTCTTATCTGGATTGAGTCTCAACCAGCTGGAACTCATCCAAAATCTGATCTCCGTAAGGCAGTTATTCAGTACAGAGAGTGCATCACCCTGACCGGGGAGAAAGGACAGATACAGCTGAGTATCATAGACAAGATGTAAGTGGAGAGCAGAAGGGTTACAATCAATAGGGTATTATAGGATCAGAAATAGCAACCATGTACAAAATACATGCCAGGGCAGGCTATGGCAAGGCATTCGGTAAACTGCAAAAAGTGGTAAATGTGGTAATATGAACAATGTTCAGTAATGGAGAGGTGAAGATAAGAGAAAAGTGTGCAAGGAAAGAAAGAAGAGAGAAAAAAGCAAGGAAGAAGGGAAGAAGAGAGGGAGAAAACATGGAAGAAGGGAAAAAAAGAGGAGAAATCTGTGCACAAAAGTTTCGAGAAAACCTAATCTAAGAGCAAAATAAGAAGGAGGGCTAAATATCCCTAAGAATTAGGGTCTAGAAGAACTAGGTTCGATGTACTTGAAGTAATCCTGCCAACATCTGTCATATACAGTGAGTGGGTTATAGTGTAAGTAACATGAGATAATCGGTCTAGAGGCATACTGAGAGGCTTTGAAGAACATGTGAAAGAGAAGGCACCAGAGTTGATTTCCATTTCATAAGAATCAGATGTTTGACCAGAAGAGAAAGTATGTTTAGCCATCCAAAATGTGCATGTGAGAGGAGAGGAGCAAGCTATTGGGGGTAAGGATGCCTAGAAGGAATAGCTTGGGGTCAAAAGGTAGTTTTTGTCCTGTTACTCAGGAGGCAAGTAAACAAACTTTATGCCAGAGCTTTTTAATTGGAGCGCAGGACCACAAGATATGAAGTAGATCCCTGTTGGCCAAATTGCAGCGCCAGCAATTATTATTTAATAGGCCCATTCGCTGAAGCACAGAGGGGGTTCTATACTAAAGATGTAGGATTTTAGTTTGTATTAAAGAACTATTGGCATCTTTAAAGGTATAATGTGCAATATGTCAACAATTACTCCATTGTTCATCTGAAATATTGTAGTTAAGAAGAGTACTCCATTTATTTTTGGCCTGTATAGAGTGATCAGGTAGATTATCAATAATGTCTTTGTAAATGGAGCTATTTAATTTTACTGATAAATTAGTCCAGTGCGAGATGTATGGGTTTAGAAGAGCATGCCTATACACTAAACTAGAGAGAGTTATAAGTGCTCCGAATTTGTAAAAACTTCCAGAAGTCCTGTTTAGAAGTTTCCATGTGATCTGCAAGTCTGAGAATGGTCTAAGAGTGAGTGAATTCTGGTCCAAGATATCTCCGAGAAATAAAATGCCTTTGTTCCTCCATGTACGACAGAAAATTGGGTGATCTTCTAGAGTGAGCAGTGGATTGCACCATAAGGGGGCATAAAACCAGGGTGTTGGACTGGATTTCAGGAATTTGTGGGTTAGTTTCCAATAAAGGACAGAGGATGATATAGTTGCATGAGATTTTAGTTTAGAGGAAATGGGATTAAAATGGGAACTGCTCCCGGGCACAATGCGGATTCCATTGCAATCCACAGTGGTGAGTGAGGGGAGGGTTTCTGAAACCATTTAATGGCTTGGGCCATTCGGAAAGCCCAGAGGTAGCCTTTGAACCAGGGGAGTCAAATCCCCCTTTTTTCCAATGTGATTGAAGTTTGTTGTGGTTAAATCTTCGTGGTTTCCCATCCCAGATAAAGTTACCTATTAATTTATCAATTTTAGCAAAAAGGAGGATGGTAAGACTAAAGGAATATTGGTAAAAGATAAAGAATCTTGGGAGAAATGGACATCTTAATGGCTGCAAATTTCCCCATGAAAGAGAGATTAAGAAGCTTCCATCTGTCCAGAATTGTTTGATGTTATCAAATAAGGGATAAAGTTAATGTCCCATATCTTCCCTAAGTTACTAGTAATTTTGATTCCTAGATATGTTATACCCTGTGGTGACCAGCGGAATCCAGAGGTATGTTCATAAAGGCTTTACAGTGGCCGTTAGGGGCATAATTTGTGATTTGCCATAATTCAAAGCAAGGCCAGAAATTTTAGTAAAATTATTAAGCAAATCAACCAACAGGGGCCCAGCCTCATTCAGGTTTTCGAGCAAGATTCAGAGGTCATCTGCACAGGAGAGAGAAACATATCTTGAATTGCTCACAGGTATACCCATAATGCCAGATGATTGTCATAAACAAGCAGTCAGGGTTTCCATCGCTAAAATAAACAGGGAAGTTGACAGGGGACAGCCTTATCTAGTTCCTCTTGCTAGATGAAAGTAAGAGTCAAGGGTGGAATTAGTAAGTACTTTAGCAACAGGGGAGTTATATAATAGCTTGATCCAGGAGCAAAAGGTATGAGAAAGACCGAGATAAGATAAAACTTAATGAAACTTGGGCTGATAGTATAGCCTAGAGGTTAGAGGAACAAGGTGTGAACAAGCTTGGTACATCTAGCAGACCATTCCGGAGTTTGATTCTCACAACCTTCACTTGCATACTGTGTGACTCTGAGCAAGTCACTTAACCACCCAGTGCTCCCAGGTCGCCCCTGAAAACAGGCACTTGTGCCTAGTGGGCTTTACCCAGTTGCCAAAGACTAAAAAAAAAAAAAAAAAGAAAGCGGTAGTCCCAGTTTAAGGAATCAAAGGCCTTCTCTAAATCAATAGCTATGGCTGCAGCTGGTGTCTTGAGGGATTTCGCTTTGTGAATTAAATTAAATAAAGAATGTAGGTGATCAGAACCAGATCTATGTTTAATAAAACCAAGCTTATGAACAATGACTTAGTTTGGGAATTAAGGTTCAAGTCGAGATGTTAGTAGTTTGTAAATATCTTCCCATTCATGTTTAATAAAGAGATGGGCCTGTAACTTGCGGGGTCAGTAGGTCTTTTTCTTTCTTAGGGATTAGGGTTATGATTGCTTGGAGCAAGATGGGGAGCCAATAAACATAGAAACATAGAATTTGACGGCAGATAAGGACCGCTTGGCCCACCCAGTCTGCCCATTTTCCTACCTACTGGATAAGCTGCAGATCCTAGTCAACCACCAGCCTACTTCTTCTTACCCCCACCCCCCAGAATTGCCTTATGACTGTCCCATGCATGCTTGAATTCCACCACTGATTTTGACCAAATATTTTTAAGATTGCCTTGCAGTGGGTAAACTGCACTGAAAGGTAGAAAGTGGAAGTTATTTGAGTCTTTAAGACCAGATTTGAAAGCTTTTAAACTAGGAGAAATTTTTTGGGTAAGAAGTTGTAAAAATTAGGCAACTGATACAACAGAGTATCTGCCTAAAGTAGTTTTAACAGCTGTTACATTAAAGTCAGTAGACAGATGAGCTCTTGAATGTGACAAGGAGGTCTTTGGCTGAAAACAGTAATGGCAGATTTCCAGTATTTTCTTCAGTACTGCTTTTCTGGCAGTAGTACCAAGATGAAGCCCAAACCCATGGTTTAATGTAGGCCACTGTACAGGATGTAATTATAAGCAGTGATGTGTTTGAACTTTCGGGCTAGAAAATGTTTTCTTTAAATGAAAGCTCTGAGTCCAGCTGTTAAGAATGAGTTCTGTCAATATTTATTTGTGTAGATACGATAAATTAGATGACATACTCTTCCCCCACGTGTCACTTCCCATACATAAGAGGCTAATGCTGCTTTAAACTGGGGTGGAGGGAGACAGAACAGGTCCATCAGTTTGGGAGTTTGCAGGGTACCCTAACTGCTATGTGCATGCACCATTCAGATTATTCCACAGCATTTGGGATCCAGCTCCGCTGCAACACTTCCTACTAAATCCAAAATCCCAGGGTTGTGGAGATGCTCTAAGTCCTTAGTGGGACCCCTGTGCTGCCACAGTCACAGAGCATGCCCAAGAGTTTCAAATGTGTCATTATCATCAGCTGTCACAGTAGACCTGTTGTAACATAGTATTAATTTCCACTTTTTCTGAATCTCTCTATTGCTATGTTTCTCAACTGATAAAGTCAGAGTATCAGCAATAGCGACCTCAAGCCTTATAATAGACAGTCACTGAAATGTGGGTTTCATGTAACATGCAAAGAGATGGGACAAGTTTCACTGCTGTTTCTACACATAAAAGTCCATCTGCTTGAAAGGCCACCATCCTAAATGACTATTTTGCTCAGTTTTCACTACAGAGACAGCAGGTCCATGCCAGAGAGTGCGTCAAAGCTGCCTCAAAGGGAATCCTGCAAATGAGATATTTTTTACTAGTGAAAGGGTTCTGAAAGGGCTGGCTGCCCTAAGATAGATAAGACCTCTGGACCAGATAGGTTGCATCTGAGGATACTCAGGGAATTAGCAGCAGAGCTGGCTGAACCACTGGTATGTCTGTTCAACAGCTCACTAGGTCTGGGAAGTTCCAAAGGATTGGGAAGGTGGCAGATGTTGAACCGCTTCATAAGGTGGGGATAAGAGCAACCAGGAACTACAAGCCTGTCAGTCTAGCCTCTTTAGTAGGAAAGCTGATGGAGTCACTGATCAAAGACTACCTGGAGAGCAGCAGGCTCCAGGATAGTAAACAGCATGGATATGTGGCAGGAAGATCTTGTCAGACTAACTTGATAGTTTTCTTTGACTGCTTGACAAAGGAATCAGACAAGGGCCACACTGTGGATCTGCCCTGCTTTGACTTCAGCAAGGCTTTTGACTTGGTACCTCACAAATAATTGCTCAAGAAGATGGAAGACCTGGGCAGCTAAACCTGTAGTGAACTGGGTGGATAACTGGCTTGAGGGGAGGCAGCAGAGGTGTGGGGTCAATGGGGTTAAATCAGAGGAGAGGGCGGTTATGAGTGGGGTTCCACAGGGATCAGTCCTGGGTCTGGTCCTTTTCAACATGTTCGTAGTGACATTGGAGAAGGAATGCAGGGCAGGTTGTGTGTCTTCACAGACGACACAAAGATATGCGGGAGGGTGGATAGTGACAAGGGAGTAAGGGAAATACAGAGAGACCTACAAAAGCTAGAGGGTGATCAAAGGTCTGGCAGTTAAAATTAATGCTTGAAGTGCAAAGTAGTGCACTCTAGGAAAATAACCCCAGACAGAGTACTGGATGGAAGGAGAAAACTTATCACTACAGCTGAGCAAGGGATCTGGGAGTTATCATTAGCAACTCACTTAAGCAATCGAGTAAGTGCAACAAGGCCTATAGCACAGCTAATAGGATACTGGGATGTATCAGGAGGAGTATTGATAGCAGAAGAAAGGAGGTACTTCTTCTCTACAGATTCCTGGTGAAGCCTCACCTAGAGTGCTGCACCCAGTTCTGAGTCTTGACCTCAGAAAGGATAAAGATAGATTGGAGACAGTGCAGTGTACAGTAACAAAAATGATTCAGGGCTAGCTAGGGCAGATCTTATGAGGAGCACCTCAAGGCACTTCATATGTACTCAATGGAGACCAGAAGGGAGAGGGGAGATATTTATTTATTTATTTATTAGCTTTTGGTAACCGGGTAAGTGTTCTAGGCAACAGATCTGCCTATTTTCAGTCACAACCCGGGAGAGCACAGGACATTGGTTACAATATGCAGAAATGCACAGACATAATATAGGTGTACAGGAGCAAAACAAGATATGACAGAGACCTTCAAGTTCCTTAAAGGAATTAGCAAAGTGAAAGCGGGTGACCATTTAGCCTGAATACTAACTCATGGGTCATGTGGACACAAATGGAAATTAACAGGAGGTAGGTTCAGGAGAGATGTGAGGAAGTTCTACTTTACAGAAAGGGTGGTGGAACCTTGGAACAGTCTGTCAGCTGAAGTAGTGGGTACGAAAACAGTCAGGAGATTCAGGCAGGGTGGGACATAATGAAGGGAATAGTGGTTACCGGGGGTGACAGGACCAGGGAGGAGAATAGAGAGAGGACAGGGAAGGTTAGTACCCTGGAGGAACAGTAGGATCCAGGGATTATAGGGAACTTGGGCAGACTGGATGGACCTCTGGTCATTTTCTGCCATCATTGATTATGTTTCTGTGCGATATAGAGAAAGGTGCTGGCTCACCTCTAGGTACTGCAGGAGGCAGGCAGTTTGTATCTTTCTTGCAAGAATCACATGTAATAAATAGGGACATGTGATGTGCTGCAGAGTTTAATAATCACATTTTATGATGGAGGTGAGACACAACTGTACAGATAAATGAAATATTTACACGGCAGTAGGGCCTGGAGTGATGATAAATCGTTTATCATCACTAGAGGTGTAATCACCATTTATCATCACTTGAGGCTGGTCACAAATGAGCTCTTAACCAATGGGACAGCAGCTTCCACAATGTCAGATGACATCACAATGACCTCCTCTGCACTCAAAACAGAGCAGTGAAATCAAACGGATACATTTTCTTCTTCATTAAAAGAACTCATCTGAAAGCTTTGCAATTTAAAATACATTATATAAATTGCATACATGTGTTATGTCCAACTTGCTTAAGAGGGAGATTTGGATCAATCAATCAATCAATCAAAATCTTTATTTATCCAGGCGGGCACCATTGAGCAGGGCTCATTTGCAAGATGGACCTAGTAAAATTAGTAGGGAAATTGGCCTGCTAGTAAGGAGATGCCATAACATCATGAGTTTGTCCTTAAATGGCGTCAAAAAACAAGAAAAAAGCATTTAAAGCATTTAATATATTTAATTTTATCAAGAATAAGCACTAAAAAGAATCAACAATTAGTTGTACAAAGTTATCACTTACATTGTTCCTCACCAATTCACTTTTTATGTGTCTTTATCTGCCAAAAAAACATGAATGGATATTTTGGACAGAATTTTACTTAAGCAGGAGATTTTGTTTCCCAGGAGGGAAGGAGTTCAGTCAAAAAAAACAGGAGTCTCCTGCGGAAAGAGGGAGATATCACATGTATGAAATTGGACACACACTTGACTCGCTCAGAACATGACACTTATCATCACTTGTGAGAGAGCAGGACTTTCATAACTCGCTCAAGACACTGCCACTCGTGAGTTACGATCCTGCCCCCATCAATCATGATGATGAATGGCATATTCTGAATGTGGCCATTGTCTGTCTCTGTTATTGCCACATGTAAGGATAAAATCCATAACACTCAAGTAGCAAACCCATGCTAATTGAGATTGGCTGTATAGCTTAGAGGTTAAAGAGACATGAATGAGCTTGGTACAGCCAGCAGACCTGGGTTTGAGTCCCACAACCTCCACTTGCATATGGAGTGATCCTGAGTGAGTCATTGCACCTCCCCAGTGCTCCTAGTCACGCCCTGAAAACAAGCACTTGGACCTAGTGGGCCTTACCTGGTTACCACAAAGAACACACGTGACATGAAGGTCTTGCCTCTACTTGTGCAGATAAATGTGATTATTTTAGTGCATGTTGTTGTGTATACAATTTGTTCAGCATCATTTTAAAAGGCCTGAAGGAGATTTTGAGGAGCAACTGCAAAAACATGTTTTGGGGGATTTGAAAAAAAATGTCACCTACCTTGTTCATAAGATGGGTCCCAAAAAGGCTACAGGTATGTTGAACATTTGGGGTGGGATATTCAGAAGGGTTTCGCATGGTGCAACACGTTTGCACCATGCACAACCTACTGACTGCTGTGGCCAATATTCAAAAGGGAATGGCGTAGCACAAATCCTATGCGCTGGGCGCATCAGTAATGTCGCGGCGCAAGTGGGGAGGGCATGTCCACGCATACGCCGCACATCCTGATATTCAGCCCGGGATGTGCTGAGCAGATGCAGGCGCAACCCATACCTGCGCCGCACACAGTTGAGCAAAAAATTAAAAGAGCAACAGCTGGCCACTCACAAGTGAGCTGCCATATTGCAGGGCGCAACACAGCAGCTGCCAGCTGTGGGAGGCCATCCGAGCACCGGCGGCACCTTCGTGGTAGCGCCTCCCCATGCCCGATCATGGGCATTAGTATTATATTAAAGGTCCAATATCCCTGGTGGTCCAGTGGACTGCTCGCAGCCCGATCACGGGCAGAAGTATAATGAAAAAACCTCATATATCCCTGTTGGTCCAGTGGACTGCGTCCAGCCCAATCGTGGGCATCTGTCATAAATTATTAAAAAACAATCCATCCCTGGTGGTCCAGTGGTACCCCCTCCGCACCCGCCCACTGAATCCCATCACCCCGCTCCCCCCGGTCAGTGGCGGGTGGCAGCTCCCCACCCGCATGCCGCCCCACCGCCCCACCGCCCGCCAACTGACTGTGTACAGTAGGGCTGTATGCCCTTTGGTCCACAGCATGGACACAAGATGTAAGTTGTATCAGACTACACAGTCCAGAAATGTACATTTCTGGACTGTGTAGCACGGTACAGGTTGCACGCTCATTGGCTCCACGCCAGACCAATGGATGTAGAGCCCTCACTGTACGCAGTCAGTCAGGGGGTGGTGGGGTGGCACGCGGGTGGAGCTGCCCCGCCACTGACCGGGGAGGAGCGGGTGGTGGGGCTCAGTGGGCAGGTGGGGAAGGGGGTACTGCAGGACCACCAGGGATGGATTGGTTTTTAATAATTTATAACAGATGCCTGCGATCAGGCTGGACGCGGTCCACTGGACCAACAGGGATATGGAAGTTTTTTTCATTATACATCTGCCCGCAATCGGGCTATGAGTAGTCCACTGGACCACCAGGGATATTGGACCTTTAATGTGATACTAATGCCCGTGATCGGGCTGTGAGCGGTCCACTGGACCACCAGGGATATAGGATAATTTTTTTTCATACTTATGCCCGAGAATGGGCAGTGGGGCACTTTGCCGCCTGTGCAGGGGGTGTCAGTCCCCAACGGCTGCGGCCTGGCAGGGCGCCAGGTTCAAGTCACTGGAGATGGTGCCAGCATGCAAATGGGGCTATAATGACATGCAATGGCCCCATTTGCGCCTTGCATGCATTATGGCCCCATTTACATGTGCACTTTTGAATATCGCGGGTGATGCACCTTGCGCAACGGCACTTGAGCTAGTGCATCCCCCTGCCTCTCTCTGGCCACTTGTGCTGGTACAGTGCCACTGTGCCATGCACAATGCAGGTGGCTACAGAGCGATATTCAGTGGTGCTGTGCCATGGTGCAGCACCATTGAATATCACCTTGTCAATGCCCTGGCACGTCCCAGTTGCGCAGCGCCCAGGCTTGCGCCACAGCCTGGCGCAGTCTGAATATCCCACCGTTGGTGTAAAATTAAAAAAATAAAATTATAAGTAAAAGTGCAAAACTCATTAAAAAGCCATTAAACAATGTTACCTTGTTTCAGTCAATTCCTGGTTGCCACTGGAAGCAGCAGGATGTGCCCGTCCTGTCACAACCAACCCTCCCATACCCTCTCCGCCTAGGGCAAACTAATCATTCTCCTTCCTTGCCCTCACTCCACGGCAGGCCAGTCCACTTTCTCTTCCGCCTACCCTCTCTGTGGAACCAACTCACACCTTCCCTCCAACTAGCCATCTCTCTCCCTGTTTTCAAGTGCCTGCTCCAAAGTGAGCCAGCAGCCACTTGCCACTGCCCCTAGCCTCCCCCATTTTTCTCTCACTAATCAGGCGCCTAGACCTCTTTTTCAATTTTTCTGCTCTAGTCTACAAACTTGCATTCTTGCTCAGTTATATTTATGAACTGCACAGCTGGATTTATGAATTGCTTTCCTGAATATGTCACTCTGGCTGTAATTGTATTCTGTTCGTTAACAGTGCAATTTGTTTTCTCTGTTATTGCAATACTTTGTTCCTATGAACTGCTTTCCTGAATATGGACACTGAATGTATTAATAAATGTTTGCTTATTTATGTTACATATGTCGAGCCCCAGCTCAGTGTGCCTTTCTGGGTCACCAATATTTAAATAAATAAATAAAATAAATCAGAAAATGACCTGGTAGATGAGTGAGGGTGCTGAAGGTATGTGGTGGTGGGTGCTGAGAGGGGGATCAGGGTGAGTAGTGGGGGCTGGGGTCAGAAGGAGCAGAAAACATCAGGGTCTTTTTTTGTTATAGGAAAATTAAAAGGACGGAGACGGCGAGGATGCTTCCTTTTTCAGGTACAGTCCTTGATTGGCAGCACCTGGGATTGGCACCTCTGGTGTAGCATTCTGGTTTTTTTGGGAGGGTTAGCCAGCACCAGGGTGGGTAACCTGGTGTTGGACTGTGAGGGGAGGCTGAGTCGGGTGAGAGGAGGATAGATATCAGCAGCAGGGTTGGGCACTATGTGCCAGTGATATTTAAAGAGTAGGGAAGGGGATACTGGCAGTGGAGTTAATTGCACACCCGCCACCAGTAATGCTTTAAAAGTGTGATTGGGCGTAAGGGGGGAATACGGTGGTGGCTGGATTAAATGAGCACCTGCCCCCGGTGATATTTTAAAAGTTGAATCAAGAGGGGCAGCGGCAGATCCAGCAGTGGGAGGCAGGTCATAATGTAGGGGGAATACTGGCGAAGATCACTCTCCGTTGGCATGCTAATAGGTGAAAACTTCTTATGATAGGAGTGACTCCATCCTTTCATATGTAAGAAGTTTCTGCCCATCAGCAAGCAGAACAGCGTCATCACCAGCCTGCTGCCAACACGCTGCTCACAACCCAGCCTCTGCAAAGCTCAAGTCTATTCCATACAACATGGTCATACCTGCAGAAGCCATACAATGCCGCATGCTGACAATATGTTTGCTTTGCTATGTGTGCAAGTAAACATAACAAGCATTTGTCAATGCCGAATGTTGCTTGCTTCTATGTGCTGTTTAGGTATTTGGAAGTCATTGGAGTGCAAATATTGAAAATTTGCGAACTTACGAGCGTGCGTAGGAACTGCGCAACGCATGCTCGTAAAACAGTCATTGTTAGGAAATTTTTCACGAAATGTTCAACATAGCCATTTAAGACCTCTGCTCATGAACAGTGTCAGTGTGATTTTGTTAATTGTCCCATACATTGAGTTTGCACACCGACTGCGCCGTTGTCGCTACATGGCGGAAGCTGCGTTTTGGGCAGGATGAAAAATGACATGTACTGCTCATAAGGAGGTGTGGTAAATGGCAATGTTGAAAATCTGGAGTGGAAATATTGAAAATTCGCAAACCTACGAGCATGCGTGGGGAACTGTGCAGCACCTCCTAAAACAGTCATTTTGGGAATTCTTTTCACCAAATTTTCAACATTGCCATTTAAGATCTCTGCTCATGAACAGTGACACTGTGATTTTCTTATGTGTCCCATACACTGAGTTACAGCACCGACTCTAGCCATTATCAGCTTCATGAGGCGGAAGCATGTTTAGGGCAGGATGTGAAAAATGACAGCTGTACTGCTCATGAGGAGGTGTGGTAAAATGGCAATGTTGAAAATCTGGAGTGAAAATATTGAAATTTATGAACTACGAGCCTGCGTAGGAACTGCATAGCCTGCGCTCGTGAAACAGTCATTTGAGGAATTTTTTCACCAAATTTTCAACATAGCCATTTAAGATCTCTGCTCATGAACAGTGTCACTGTGATTTTTTAATTTGTCCCGTGACATTGATTTAGCACACTGATGCGCCATTCTGTGCTACAAGGGCGGAAACACATTTTGGGTGAGATGTGAAAATGACAGCTATACTGCTCATAAAAGAGGTGTGGTAAAATGGCAATGGTGAAAATCTGGGTAATATTGAGTACTAGCGAACTTATGAGCCTGCGTAGGAACTGCATAGCGCATCGTAAAACAGTCATTTTTGGAATTTTTGGACCAAATTTTCAACATGGGGTTTTTGGACCCCTTCTCATGAATGATGTCACTGTCATGGTGGTATTCAGGCCTGAAGGGTGATTTCACAGTCACTGCGCCAATCACTCGAAATCACCCGCCGGGCCAGAATAGCGCCATGACAGTGACATCATCATGAAAGAGAACTAAACTTCGTGTTAGAGCTGCCTTCCAAAATACCTGTGATATGCAATAAAGTTGAACCCTCCCTATCTAGCCCATTATACAGCTTACGGCATTTCCTCAGTTCGCGGTCGGCTTTGAAAAGTGCAGGCGTGTTCCGGTCCACCGAAGATCGTCGCGCCGGAGTCCGGAGAGTAAGTATAGGGTGGGGGGTGTGGGGAGCTGAGTGCACAGTGGTGGAGTGCGGGTTGTGGGAGGGTTTGGGAGCACTGCGACACGTTTTTGTTTTATAGGTTTAAAAAAAAGAGCGCCTGGAGCGTTTGCCACGCTGGGTGGGCTCAGCGTGGCACAGAACGGGAGGGGCCATTCAGCCGGCGAGAGTTGGGCACCTGTCGGCCAAGACTGATTGCCATGCTGGGGTGGGCTCTCAGCATGGCACCAGCTTCTGAGGAGGGGCGGCGCAGCTCAGCCCGGCGGGATTGGGCACCCCCCATCGGCTACACGATGCGTGCGGAGCGCGCCGCGCTGCGTGTGGGGGCTATGCTTCTTATCGGTGCTCACTGACCGAGGCTCCCCTTTCAACTGTATGCCACTGCATTTTGAAGCGTGTCAAGACAGCTCCAAAATGTATTGGCTACAGGACACGCCTGCCAGCTCACTGACTGAATTGGAGGAGGAGGTGACACACTCGAAATCTCCGATGATGGCACTATGTTTCTTGCACATGCGTGCAAGCAACATAAAAATGAGTTAAGTTCTCTCTAACTAGAAAGCAGAGATGCTGATTCAGTCAAGCAGTTTATAATGATCCGGCTGTTGTTATCAGAGCTTCCAGTTCAATAGTCCTCACATGTTAGAAAGCTTCAGATTTTGACCACTAAAACCAGTGGGTTTTCACAGGGCGCTGATTTATGTGTCTGACTGAGAATGAGATGTTGAAAAAGCAACGCCAGACCCATTCAGTGGACAACAGGACCAGTTCATTCTTTGCAAGCTAGGGTGTTAGCTGCACACTCGAGCAGACTTAGAAGGACCGGGTGGTCTGTTTCTGCTGGCACATTAGTATGTTAAGTATGATTCAGATAATTTTTATGTTGCTTGCATGTGCAAGAAACATAGTGCCATCATCGGAGATTTCGGGTGTGTCACCTCCTCCTCAATTCAGTCAGTGAGCTGGAGGCGCAGCCTGTAAGCCAATGCATTTTAGGCTGTCTGTGACACGCTCCAAAATGCAGTAACCAGATTGAAAGTAGAACTACGCTTCCAGTGAGCACCGATAAACATAGCCCCCTCCAAGCCAAAATTTTTGTGAAACAGCAAATAAATGTCACAGTAGAGGAGTGTATATGAGGCTATCAGAGCTCTAGGTCAGGCGGAACCAGGGTCCCCATGTGAAGGAAATTATGTTAAAGGAACACTGCAAGAATCTGGTGACAATTTTGACTGATACTTTTTTTATGCTATTTTAGATTGCAACTTATCTCCTCACTTGTATGATACCCCTCTGTCCACAAATTGAGTCTGCTTTAGTACTTTTTTCATGTTTAAAATAATAAAAGGAACACTTCTTTTATTATGGGCTCAGACCAGGTCTTCATCAGAATTCTCAGCTGTTTTTGTCCATCAGGTATTTAAATATCAGTTCTGTTGTGACTAAAATGAATCATCATGCAGCAGGTGGCGCTGCCTGACCTTGTGGAAGAACAGGTGTTCAAAAACCGGTGCAAATACTGATGGAAGCGCCCCTTCTATTATTTCACACATGACAAAAAGTACTAAAGTAGACTCCCACTGTGGAAGGAAGGAAATCATACAAGTCTAATCTAAAATAGCAGAAAAAAGTATAGCTCATAATTTTCACCAGATTCTTGCTGCTTTAAGTTCCACTTGTTAACAAGCATTTGTCAATGTTGAATGTTTGCTTGCTGGCATTGGCAGTGGTAGTGTAGAAGTTACAGAGCTGCGTAATAGGAATGGCAGTGAAGTATTGAACTTAAGCCAACCCCACCACCACCCTGCAGAGAGTGACAGGCATTGGGGTGTGCCTTTGGGTCATCAAGCATAACGGCCACGCCATTTCACCACACCCCACCCTGCAGACACTAATAAGTGTCATGGTGTGCCTTGGGGTCTTTGGCCCTTATTCGCACCCCATTCCATCAGGAAATACGGTGAGATGGGTGCGGTATAGGAGAATGGGGTGAACTTTGGGGCCAAAGAGTCCAAGGCACACCTCAATGCCTCTCACTGGCTGCAGGGTGTGGAATGGTGTGAGAATTGCAAGCAAGAATCCCAAGTCACATCCCTGATGCCTGTCATTCTCTATGAGGTTAGGCGTTATGGTTGGAAACCGTAATACCTCAGGCATTCGTCGGTATTTTCACTCTAAATTTTCAACATGTTTTTTTTGTTACCCCACCTCATGAACAGTGGCAATATCAGTTTGTTAGCCAAAAGCTGCTTATGCACTGCGACTACGGCATTTAGCACCACAGCTGCAAACACATTCCGAACAGGATGTAAAAAATGACAGCTGTACGGTTCATGGGGAGGTGTAAAAAATGGCAGTGTTGCAAATCTGTAGTAAAAATATAAAAAAAAAACTGGTGAAGTCACGAGCGTGCATAGAAACTGTGCAACGCACACCCATAATGTAATTAGTTTGGGGATTTTTTACAGCAGATTGTCAACAGAGGCATTTTGGGACCTCAGATCATGAACAGTGTTACTGGTATTTTCTTTATCTGTCCCAATGATTTCCCACAGTGACCACGCATCTCTGTGCTGAAAGTGTGAAAACACATTTTGGCCATGTTGTGAAAAATGACAGCTGTACTGTTAATAAGAAAGTGTAGAAAAATGCCACTGGTGAAAATCTGGACTGAAAATATTACAAAGTCATGAACTTACGAGGGTGCGTGGAAGCTGCGCAATGCTCACTTGTAACACAGTCATTTTATGGACTTTTCTCAACAAATTTTCAACATAGCCATTTTAAGACCTCTGTTCATGAACAGGTTAACTGTGATTTTCTTAATCTGTCCCAAACATTGCTTTCGCACACCGACTGCACCATTGTGCGCTACATGTGCGAAAACACATTTTGGGCGACGTGAAAAATGGCAGCTGTACTGTTCATAAGAAAGTGTTATAAAATGGCAATGTTGAAAATCTGGAGTGAAAATATTGAAAATTCGCAACGCATCTGAATGCAGCGTGAGGAACCACGCGACGCACGTCCAGAAACAGTCATTTTAGGAATTTTTTCACCAAATTTTCAACATAGCCATTTTAAGACCTCTGCTCATGAACAGTGTCACTGTGATTTTCTGAATGTGTCCCATACATTGATTTCGCACACCGACTGCGCCATTGTGCGCTACATGGGCGGAAACATGTTTTGGGCAAGATGTGAAAAATGACAGCTGTACTGCTCATAAGGAGGCCTAATAAAATGGTAATGTTGAAAATCTGGACTGAAAATATTGAAAATTCGTGAACTTGCGAGCGCAAGTAGGAACTGCACAATGCACGCTCGTAAAGCAGTCATTTTAGATTTTTTTCATTAAATTTCAACATAGCCATTTTAAGACCCTGCTCATGAACAGTGTCACTGTGATTTTCTTAATGTGTCCCATATATTGATTTCGCACACCGACTGCGCCATTGTGCGCTACATGGGCGGAAACACATTTTGAGCAAGATGTGAAAAATGACAGCTATACTGCTCATAAGGAGGTGTGGTAAAATGGCAATGTTGAAAATCTGGAGTAAAAATATTGAAAATTCGCGAACTTACGAGCGTACGTAGGAACTGCACAATGCACGCTCGTAAAACAGTCATTTTTAGGGATTTTTTCACCAAATTTTCAACATAGCCATTTTAAGACCTCTGCTCATGAACAGTATCACTGTGATTTTCTTAATTTGTTCCGTACATTGATTTTGCACACCGACTGCGCCAATGTGTGGTACATGGGCGGAAACATGTTTTGGGTGAGATGTGAAAAATGACAGTTGTACTACTCATAAGACGGTGTGGTAAAAGGGCAGTGTTGAAAATCTGGAGTGAAAATATTGAAAATTTGCAAACTTACGAGCCTGCACAGCAACTGCGCAATGCACACTTGTAAAACAGTCATTTTTTGGAATTTTTCCACCAAATTTTCAAAATAGGCTTCTTGAGAGGCCACCTTATGAACACTGGCAGTGTCGTTTCGTTAATCAGTCCCAAAAGGTGAATTCGACAGTGATTGCGAATCATCTTCGGCCTGAATAACGCCATGACAGTGACATCATTCATGAGAAGGGGTCCCAAAACCCATGTTGAAAATTTGGTGCAAAATTCCAAAATGCCTGAGATATGCAACAAAGTTGAAAAACCCTGTCTTTCCCATTATACAGCTTAACGGCATTTCCTCAGTTTGCGTCGGCTTTGAAGAGTGCAGAGCGTGTTCCCAGTCCACGGATGATCGCCGCCAAGCTCCGGAGGTAAGTATGGGGTGAGGGGGTGTGGGAGGCAGGGTGCGAGAGGGAGGGTGCGGGTTGTGGGGGGCAGGGAGAAGCGCCGAGGACAGTTTTTATTTACAGGGTGTCTTTTTAAATGACGATGCGGGATTTGCCACGCCAGGTGGGCTCCTAGCGTGGTACAAGGGATGGCTGGATTGGGTGGTGTGGACAGTGGGATTGGGCACCCCTACACATAGATCAGTTGCCACGCTGGGGGTGGCCAGCGTGGCACCCAGTACTCGGGACAGTGGAGCCGACGGGATTGGGCACCGCGGCTTACCATGACTTGCCAGCTGGGGTGGGCACAGCGTGGCATATGGAAGGCTTTTGGGGAGCACAGCACAGCCGACGGGGATTGGGCACCCTTGCTGGCTATACAGTGTGAGAGGCGGGGCAGCACAGTATGCGTGCGTGGTGTTTGGTGTGTAGGGGAGTTGCACATGAGCAGGCGATATCTTATCGCTGCTCACTGAAGCATAGCTCCCTTTCAACTGTACGCCACTGCATTTTGGAGCTTGTCATAGACAGCTCCAGCATGCATTGGAGGACTGGGGCTGCGCCTGCCAACACACTGACTGAACTTGAAGAGGGGGTGACACACCTCCGAAAACTCGGATGATGGCACTATGTTTGTTGCACATGCGTGCAAGCAAACATAAAAATTACAACAGAAAAAATGCTAGCATCTCCTATGGCTACCTCAGGTCCCACCTTTGAAATCTCTTTGCCATTCCCCCCATCCTCTCGGCAGTTCATCATGCAATCTGTTCTGTCGGACCATGCAAGCCCAACGGTCCTTCAGGTTTCATGCTCCTAACTGGGTAAATAAGCTCCCCATCGACATCCTAGAAGAAGTTAAACTGGGCCCATTCAAACAGAAACTTAGACAACACTTCACTGTTATTAGCAGCCGTGATTGCCACACTTAGGCCCTTTTCAGCCTCACATGTTGCCTTCTCCCTGCACCTCACCATCCCGACCTCCTCCCGTCCATTGTCCCAACCCTTCTGCCCCTCTCCGTTTCCCCATTCCTGCTACTTGTCCCACCTCCCCCTCCCTGACTCTGTCTTCCCTTCTCCCTTGTGTGGCCCTCCTCTCCTTGTACTTCCACTCCAAACACTGCTCACAGACCCATGTCTGCCTTTCTTCTCTACCCCCATTGTCCTACTCCCACCCGTCTCCCCTCCCATCACCCACTACACTCCCTCCCAACCCCTAGTCCTCCCTCTCATCTCCCAATTCTCTGCTTGACAATGTCAAATCCTGACAGCATCCTTCCCTTCTCTCTGCCCTCCTAAGACAATGTCAGAATCCTGATAGCCATACCTCTCAACTGTCACACATTATGAGGTACGTCACTCATTTTAAGCCTCAGAAATCCTTTGTCCCACATCAAGGTAGTGATATTCCACATTTCTCACAGAGGTTTTAAAGCAGAAATTCATAATTATCTATTGTGCTCAATTATCAGCAAACATTATTAACATTAGTGCACTGACAGCAATAGTGTTCTGAGCTTGCAGTGCCGTGTTTGATGATATGTCACACATTTTGGTTATTTGTCACACATCTTGTCACACATTTTGGTGAAGAAAGGTTGAGAGGTATGCTGATAGCATCCCTCTCCGCCTTTCCCCGTGTACCTCCTTTAGTCCCGAAACCTGTGGCACTTCTTACTGAAACTTGAATGTAAAAGTTTAACCAGATTGTAACTCTTGCTGTAACCTGAATTGTTAACTCTTTACCCGTCTGTAACTTTTATGAATGATTGTACCCAACTCCATGTAGTCCACTTGTCTTGTATTTAGTTCTTTGTTGTGTTGTCTTTACTCTGACATGGAACCTTTGTAAAATAGTCTTTGACTCAAAGGCACTTTAATCCAAGGCTTGAATAAATAAAAAAATCCCTTGCTACTTGTTCACAGTTACAGCCTCATCAATGGTGATTAAGAATTGAAGCAGAGAGACTCTGAGCAGTAGCCGTGACCTCAGGACACAGGATCTATTCTTAGCACTGCTTGTTTATTTACCTTCCTGGAACGTGTGAATGAAGTGTTAATAACGGAAGCACTGCCTTCTAAAGGTTCCATTTCCTATAATGCAGAAATGCTGAGCAACAGTCTGAACACTGTGCCCTCTGGTGGATGGACTGTGAACTGCTTTTGGACTGCAAAGAGAATACTAGCTGGGCTGGTTCCCACGTTTGACAGTTACCACCATCAGACCAAGGTACTGTAGTAGATCGATGCTCTGTACTTACGACCAGTTTAATGCCATAGAACCAGTTCTCAATGAAAGCACCACTTGCTGTGTTGCAGGATAGAGCCTCAGTTATTGTAAAAACTGCAGAAAGCCCTGACACTGCCCCACCAAGGGTCAAATGTTTTCGTACCTCTCAAGTGCTTTCTCAAGACTTGCATGACTCCCAGAAGTCCACATTAATAAATCCAGCATTTAGAGAGACAGTACAAATTACACTCCACAGTGCATCCGTTATGTACAACAAGCAAGTAACAAATGCTACTGGTACAATATTTAAGTGCAAAACTCAAGAGTACACATCCAGTTCAAAGTGACTCAGTTCAAAAATTAAACAGACATGAAGCGATAGGAAAAAACAAGGGTAGAAATGAACATTTTTAACTGTCACTGTTTTTGTAGTAAGTGGGGATAGTGACCTCCATGTAACTGAGTCCCAGTTTTAGCAATCAGCTGAACGTGTGCTAAAGTTCTGATAGTAAAAGTGGTTTAGAATGAAATTCTTA
Source organism: Neoceratodus forsteri (assembly GCA_016271365.2). Lineage (NCBI taxonomy): Eukaryota > Metazoa > Chordata > Ceratodontiformes > Ceratodontidae > Neoceratodus > Neoceratodus forsteri. Next base: position 1,173,546,027 of record CM057451.1, on the reverse strand, counting down.
TCTCTTTTATAGCATGTGGAAATAGGGATATAGAAACATAGAAAAATAGAATTTGATGGCAGATAAGGACTGCTTGGCCCACCCAGTCTGCCCATTTCCCTACCCACTGGATAAACTGCAGATCCTAGCTAACCAACAGCCTACTACTTCCTACCCCCACCCCTTAGAATTGCTTTATGACTGTCCCATGCATTCTTGAATTCCACCCCTGTCTTTGACTCCACAACCTCCTCTGGAAGGCTGTTCCATGCACCCACTACCCTCTCTGAGAAAAAATACTTCCTTACATTACCTCTGAGCCATCCCCCTTCCCCCCATCTTCAAATTGTGCTCCCTTGTTCTTGCACACCTCTTTTCTGAAAGATGCTACCCTCTTGGACTTTGTGTTGATTCCCTTGAGGTACTTGAAAGTTTCTATCATGCCCCCCCCCTTCCTCGAGGCTATACATATTAAGCTCCTTAAGTCTCTCTTCATATGTCTTCTGGTGCAGACCCTGCACCATTTTAGTTGTCTCCTCTGGACTGCCTTCATCCTGTTTCTGTCTTTGCGGAGACTGGGTCTCCAGAACTGCACGCATTACTCCAAATGGGGTCTTACCAGCTGTCTGTACAGAGGGATAACTACTTCCTGTTTTCACGGTGATGCCTCTCCTGTGCATTCCAGTATCCCCAGCCCTCCTTGCTGCCCTCTCACATTGCTGGCCCACCTTTAGGTCGTCTGATATGACTACCCCAGGTCCCTTTCCATTTTTGTTGTTATTAGTATCTCACCCCCCATTGTGTACTCTTCCCCTGGGTTTTTGTTTCCCAGGTGCATTACCTTGCACTTCTTAGCATTGAATCTAAGCTACCATACATTTGACCATTCCTCTAACCTTGCCAAGTCCCTTCTCATCCTTTCCACTCCACCTTGTCCATCAACTCTGTTGCAGATCTTTATGTCATCTGCAAAGAGACATACTTTTCCTTCCAGTCCCTCTGCAATGTCACTTATAAAGACATCAAAGAGAACCGTCCTAATACTGAACTCTCGGTACCCCACTAGTAACCCACTTTCTTCAGAGTGGACTCCGTTTACTGTTACCCTCTGCATCCTGTTCTCCAGCCATTCCTTTACCGGCTACCATCTTGGGACCCATTCCCAGGCTGGCTAACTTGTATATTAATCTTTTGTGTGGGACTGTGTCAAATGCCTTGCTAAAGTCTAGGTAGGCCATGTCCACAGCCCCTCTGTGATCTACTACTTTGGTCACCCAGTCAAAGAAATCTATTAGATTCATCTGACATGACCTTCCTGCTGAGTATCCATGCTGCCTTGGGCAGGGCCGGCTTTAGGGTTTTGGGGGCCCTCAGCAGAATTAGTGAAGTCATGGGGCCTCTCTGCTTGGCCCACCTTTAGCCCATGTGTTTTACTGTAGCCCATCAGTGCAAGATTTTATTTGTGGTGATACTATAGGCAGTGAAAAATGGACAGACTTGGTGGGCCAAGCAGTAGTTATCTGCCGGCAAATTTTATATTCTTTGTTTCTATATATAGCTTTAGTTTAATATAACCAGTAGTATTTAAAAAAAATTTTAGGAGGACACAGCAGTGTCAGTTCTTGGGGCTGTTCTTCCTATCTCATCCCATCCATTGCTGCCTAACCACCTCATATTGACTGAATCATAGCTTGTTGAGGTATTTCGTGAGATAACCAGAAGGATCTACAAAGTCCTTTACTGGTGTCTTAAAAATATATTAAGATAAAAAAAAAGTTTTAAAATGAATAGGGTAAACTTCTCTGGTTGGGGCCCCCATGAGCAGGGGCTCCCAGCAACCGCAGGGTTTGCTGGTGCCTAAAACCGGCTATGGCCTTGGGTCATGTGCCCTTCTGGCCTCTAGGTACTCAACAATTCTTTCCTGCAAAAGTGATTCCATCATTTTCCCTATCACTGAGGTTAAACTAACAGGTCTGTAGTTTCACGCTTCTCCCTGCTTCCACCTTTCTGAAGTGGTATAACATCTGCCCTTCTCCAGTCGTCAGGTACCACCCCATCCTCACATGATTTGTTAAAGAGGATAGTCAGTGGTGTCACTAGTTCTACCCTTAGTCCTTTTAGAATTCTGGGATGAATCCCATCAGGCCCCATTGCTTTGTCCAACTTCAGTTTTAAGAGTTCTTTCAGAACTCTTTCTTCTGTGAATGGGCTGGTATCAACTCCTGTATCCAGAGTGTTTCTAGTGTTTGCTTTAGGTACCTCCCCCTCTTCATTTGTGAATACTGAGCAAAAATATTTGTTTAGTATCGCTGCCTTTTCATAGTCACCCTCTGGCCACTCCCTCCCCTTTATTAAGCCTCATTATCCCTCCCTTGGTCTTCCTTCACTCCCTGATGTACCTATAAAAGGTTTTATCCCCCCTCTTAACTGAGTTGGCTATCTGTTCCTCGGTTTGGGCCTTTGCTGTCCTAACTGCCTTCCCAGCTTCCTTTGCTTTAACTGATACAATTCTCTGTTCTGCTCCTTCTGTGATTCCTTGTACTTCCTGAATGCTTTCTTTTTCTCTCGAACCTTCCCTGCCACCTCCTTTGAGAACCATAGTGGTTTCTTACATCATTTTGTTTTGTTTATTTGCTTCACACAAAGGCTTGTTACCTCTGTGATGGCAGTTTTTTATTATTCCCCATTGTTCTTCCACCTCCTTCCTGCCCATTTGCTAGTGTATTCCTTAGGCACTCACCATTTTGGCAAAGTCAGCCTCCTAAGTCCAGTACCTTTGCCTTTGTATGGCTTGACTTACTGCTGTGTTTATCGAACCATACTGTTCGATGGTCACTATTTCCAGATGGCTACTCACTTCTACATCTGTGATCTCTCTCCATCTCCATTTGAGAGTACCAGGTCTAAGATTGCTCCCTCTCAAGTGGGTTCCAACACTAGTTTTTTAATTTATTTATTTATTTTTTATTTTATTTTTTTATTATAGTCTTTGGTAACTGGGTAAGGCCCACTAGACAGAAGTGCCCATTTTCAGAGGCAACCTGGAAGCACTAGGCGGTCAAGTGACTTGCTCAGAGTCACACAGCATGCAAGTGGAGGTTGTGAGAATCAAACCAAGGTCTGGTCACTAGGGATCTGAGGTTTGAGCAGACTCGATAGACCGTAAGGCCTAATCTGCTGGCAATTAGTATGTTAGTATGGTCTGCTGGATGTACCAAGCTTGTTCACAGCTCGTTACTCTAACCTCTAGGCTACACTGCCAGTTGTTTAAGGCATGCCCCCTGTAGGGCATCTAGAATAACCACACTCTTAGAAGTGGCTGCTACAGCTGCACTCCATACGAACATACGAAATTTGCCAGCAGATAAAGGCCTAGAGGTCTATCAAGTCTGCTCGAATGTGCAGCTAGCACCCCCTATTCTGCAGCTGCCCCTCCCTTCCACCCTTCCCCTTCATTAACCCTCCCTTGTCCTGTCCCATCCTTGTTTGAAGCAGTCCACTGTTCTACTACATACCACTTCAGCAGGTAACACATTCCACCCAGCCACTACCCTCTCTGTAAAAGTTTCTCCTCATCTCCTCCTGAACCTTCCTCGCTCCAGTCTCATATCATGGCCCTGGTGTCCCTCCCTCTCTTACTTTGAACAGCTCCTCTGTACCTGTCTTGTTTATTCCTTTCATGTATTTAAAGGTTTAAGATGTCACCCATCTCTCCTCTCCTCCAGTGAGTACATGTTCAACTCCTTCAGCCTTCTCTCGTATGATAAGTCCCCCAGCCCCTTGATCATCTTTGTCACTCTGTGCTGCACCCCCTCCAGTAACTTAATGTCTCTCTTCAGATATGGACGCCAGTACTGCATGAAGTACTCCAGGTGTGGTCTAACTAATGACCTATACAGTAGCAGAATCACCTCCTCCCTCCTCGAGGATATACCCCTTGCAATACAACCCAGCATTTTGTTGGCCTTTGCAGCTGCCTTCCTACATTGTGCTGAGTTGTTCATTGACCCTGTAATGAGCACACCCAGGTCCTTCTCCTCCTCTGTCTGGGCTAGCTGCACTCCCCTAGCTGGTAACTCCTCCTGGGTTCTTCATCCCAAAATGCAGCACCTCGCACTTTTGGCATTAAAGCCCAGTTGCCAGGTGTCTGACCAGGTTTCAAGCTTTGCCAGATCATCCTGCAGCCCCATCCCCCCTAGGTCATCCACCACCAGCCTACCTTGGTATCATCAGCAAACAGACTGATCTTGCTCTTGATGTCCCATGATATGTCTGCAATGAATATCCCAAACAGCACTGGTCCCAACACTGAGCCCTATGGAACACCGCCGTCACTGCCTCCTTAGTGTGAGAGCTCCCCACTCATCACCACCCTCTGTTGCCTTCCTGCAGCCAGTTTCCTACCCATCTCACCAGCTTTGCACCCGCCCCTGTGCCTACTAACTTCCTTCCCAGCCTTCCATGTGGCACTGAGTCGAATGCCTTACTGAAATCCAGAACAGGACATCCACTGCATGTGGCCCCTGTCCAGCTGCTCTAGTTACCCAGTCATAGAACTCGACCAGGCTGGTTTGGCCGGATCTGCCATGTATGAAGCCATGCTGTCTGCTGTCCTGTAGTCCTTTGGCCTCTAGGAGCCACCAGCCTCCTTCAGGATAGTCTCCATTAGCTTACCCACGATGGATGTGAGGCTCACTGGTCTGTAGTTTCCGGTTCATCCTTGGGGCCACTCTTGTGGAGGGGCACCATGAGCCATCCTCCAGTCCTGAGGTACATACCCGAATGTAGTGAGGCATTAAATAGGTTCTGCAAAGGTTCTGCAAGGACCTCTGCCAGCTCTTTTCAGTACCCTGGGGTGGATGCCATCTGGGCCTGGTGCCTTGTCCAACCTCAGTGCCTTCAAACCCTCTCGAACTCTGCTCTCCATGATTTCCCCATCTGTCACCTCTTCCTGCTTCTGCCATTTCTCCCACCTTGGGTGTCACCCCCCTCTTCTCTTTAGCAAATACTGAGCAAAAGTACTCATTTAGTGCTTCCGCCTTATCGCACCCTGCTTCCACCCAACCCCCCTCCTTCCTAATCCTTACTATGTGTTCCTTACAGCTCCTTTTCTCCCTGATGTACTTAAAGAAGTCTTTCTCCCCATTCTTAATGCCTTGTGCCAGCCTGAGTTCCGTAGATGCTTTGGCTCCCCTTACTGCCCTTGTCACCTCCTTCAATTCTGTCAAGTACTCTTCCCTGTCCTACCCCCTCCCTGTTTTCTTGCACTTCCTAAAGGCAGCTCTTTTCCTCCTTACCTTTTCCATGACCTCCTTACTCAACCAGATCGGTTTCTTAGCCCTAGCCTTCTTGCTCTGGGCTTTGCAGCAGGTTTTGGTTGCCTCCACTATCCCCAGCTTTATGAGCTCCCACCTCTGGTTAGTGTCCATACTGGGCTGAATTCTGGCAAGGTACCCTTTACCACTTCCCCCATCCTCCCAAAGTCGCCCTCCAGTCCAGCACTATTGTGCCAGATTCCACCTTCCTTGCCCATATCCAATGTGAGCCATACTGAGTGGTGGTCACTCCCTGACAGCGGTTCCTCCACTGTAAGTCTCTTTTACAAAGTCCCCATTTTCCAGCACAAGGTCAAGGGTATTCCTAACCTGGTTAGTTCACTGACCATTTGCAGCAGAAAGCTGTCCTGAAGGCATCCAGCAGTACCTGCTCCCTTCTGTTCCTGGTTGTTGGGGTGCTCCAGTCCACTCCTGGCATGTTGAAGTCCCCCACAATCACCACACTACCCTTCTCGCAGGTCCTCCTGATCTGTCCCGCTAGTTCCCTGTCTAACTCCTCCATCTGAGATGGTGGCCTGTACACCACTCCCATTCTAAGAATCCTATTCTTGGAATCCTGGATTTGCATCCAAAGTGACTCTGTACTACCCTCCTCCCTTACACACTTCAGTCCTTCCTTCACATATAGTGCCACCCCTCCTTTCCCAATCACCCTGTCCCTACGAAATAACCTGTACCCTGGTACAGACAGGTCCCAGTCATTGTATTGGGTGGCCCATGTTTCCGTGATGGCTGCAATGTCTACCTCTCCCTCTGCCATGAGAACCTGTAACTCTGCAGTTTTCCTCCCAAGGCTCTAGCATTAAGGGTAACCACCTTCCCTCCCCCCCATCCTGCCCCCTTCCTAGCATCACCAACAGTACTTGCCATTTGTCCTTTGTCACTGTTATGGGGTAAGCTCATATGGTTTCCCAACCTGTGGTCTCTGCATATCTCTTCCCAACTGCCACCCCCACTCCTAGTTTAAATTCCCAACTTCCTCTATGTACTGCTCCATCCTCTGTTTCAACACTTTCTTTCTTTCCTCACTCAAGTGTAGTCCTTGGCATAGAGACTACTGTCCTCCCAGGTCCCCCCAACAGCCCATATCCTTTGGCACAACACCAGGTTCTTAGCCATCCATTAAATTCCTCTATTCTCAGCTTTCTTGTTGTGCTTGCCTTTGGCAACGGAAGTATCTCAGAAAAGTTACTGATCTTTCTGCCTCACATAATTGTGCTAGTTCCTCAAACCTCCTCTGGACTATATCTACTGTCTTGTCAGCCAGGTCATTTGTCCCAAGATGTATAATTAAATGAGGCTTGTCCTACCCTTCTAGCATATTTCAGAACAGACTGTCCCACCCTTTCCGCTGTCATTCCTGGCATGGCCTCCACCCAAATGCGACTATGTCTCTCCCTTGCTACCCCACCTAACTCCTCTTAGTATTGAGTCCCCAGCACTAAGATTCCACCCCTCTTACTCCCTGCTTGCTTCCATTCATCTCCCTCTCTCATTTCCAGCTCCTCTTCTTCCTCCTGCACGTTATTTCACCCTTTCACCCCTGTTGCAATTCTCCCAGCAGAACTTCCCCCCCCGCTCCAGTTTGGTCCAGGCATTTATCAATTACTCCTCTAATTTCATCATTTCCCTCCTCCACCTTCTTCCTCTCTAGCAGTGCACGGCTGTTTTCTGAAGGCCCTTCACAAATGCCCGCTCCCTCTCTCTGCATAGTAACCTGTTCTCTCCTTTCCACTCCATGACTTTTGCCACTTCTTCACCTCCCTCACAAGTCCCCATCTCCTCCTTCCATTTGTCTTTTGTCTCCTGACCTGGTTTCCCGGCAATTGTTCTTCCTGGCCTGGTCCTTTGTCTCTGCTTCCTTCTTCTGACCCTCTCCTCACCACTGTTGGCTTAAATCGCCCTCCTCATCTCCCTTCTTCCTCCCTCCAGTATTGGGCTAAACCCACCCCAATCTACCTTGCCTGTCTTAGTTCCTCCTGCAGACCCTCAATCTCCTTTCTAAGTTTTTCTATGTGGTTGCACACTAAACATCCTCCACACTCCAGGCAATGTTTAGAAAGATTGGTGCACCGCAGTTGTTGCAGCCTACCACCTCTACCCATTGCTGTCGTTGCCCACCAGCGACCCCCCACCCTTCCAGATGCAGGATGCCAAACACTCCCCAAGTCTCCTCTCTCCCTCTATCAGTGCAAATCATTTTATTTCCTTACTCCTTTGTTGCACACATTTAGATATATTGAGCAACTGCTTTTATATTCTATCCTTCCTATCCACACTCAAAAGAGACTTTAAGTAACCATTGCACAACCTTCTTCAAACTCCTACTCCTCCTTTCCACAATGCAATAACAATGCGAAGAAGTAATAATGAAAGCTCCTAAATTTGCATTTACTTCCCTTCCACTGAGAGAGCAGTCACCTCTTCGTTTGCTGCTGTTCCTTTCCTGGTATGCCCCTCCTACTCCACACCCCCTGCTATACCAAGTGTTTAGCTCCTGTCAATCAGATTTAACAGGGCATATAATCAAGAGTTGGGGAAGGAGGGGCAAAAATTTGCAACAACCAAAGACAGCAAAGAATACACCACCACTACGTTTTAAATCCTCAATAGCCCAAAAACAATTCTAAGTAAAGACAACAAAGAAAGTACAGTGTCACCAAAGCCCACAATCCAAGTCTAAAAGAAAAAAAGCAATTACCAGTTACTGTAAAGCACTGAATTGAATATGCTTCCTTCCCCTTCTGGCTTCTATAACATTCAAACATCCAGTTAACATCTGGCATATTCAGATCCCCTATCAGCAATATCTCCCCTTTTTCTGCCATTCTAAGGATACTTTGTATAATTTTCTTGTCCATTTCCTCCCCCGGAGATGAGGGTCTGTATACAACCCCTGTGCGGATTGTGGTGCCATTGCCTGTTTCCAAATTGACCCACAGTGCTTCCTCTCTTCCCTGTTTACCCTTTTGTTCTGCTGCTTTGATTCCTTCCCTTGTGTAGAGAGCTACTCCTCCTCCTCCTCTCTTTACCCTCCCTGTCCCTCTGTGTAATTGAGTCCACTTTTAGCAACCAGCTGAATATATATTGAAGTTTCTAAGGCAGAAATGGATCAGAATGCAACATCTGTTTTTGTGGACTATTCATATGTGTATCATCCGAAGCATTTGTTTTATCCGCCCCTTTTCTGTCCTTTCCTATTCCCCCATCCCTACCCTTTTCTCCCCCATCCTACCCTTTTCCTTTCCTATCCTATCACTTCTTATGTTTTTAGCATTTGTATTGAGTCACTTTGGACTAGGTATTAATGTACTACCACATTTTCCACTTAAGTATTGCATCACCAACATTAGTTACATAATTTTTGCGCAGACTGATGTGCCATGGGATGTAATTTGTACTGTCTCTCTAAATGCTGGATTTATTAATGTAGATTTCTGGGGGTCACGTAGGTCTTGAGAAAACACTTGAGTGGTGCAAAAATGTTTGACTTGTTGGTAGGGCGCGTCAGAGCCTTCTGCAACTTTTTCACAATAAATGAAGCCATATTGTGCAACACAACAAATCGTGTTTTCTCTAAGGTCTGGGGCTGTGGAGCCGAACTAGTCATGAGTAGTTTGCAATTTACAAATTGTTTGAGCCACAGTGATACTGACCTTAGCCATCTCCGTTGTGTGACTTAGCTAGATACTCTGTAATATGACTTTTATTATCTTCTGTGAATTTCATAAAAAAATAAAAATAAAAATAGAAACCTAGAACAACTGATGGCAGAAGAAGGTCTTGCAGTCTATCTAGCTCCAGTTTCCTGCCTTGAGTTAAGACCCGTGGAACTTACTGGTCTTCGGCCATCACTCCCCCGATCTCCTCTTCCTTCCTCATGTTCCTTACCAAGCCCACGTGTCTATCCCACGCTTGCTTGAAGACCAACACTGTTTCTGCATTGACTGCCTTATTGGATGGTTTGTTCCACTTGTCTACCACCCAGTGTGTGAAATAATACTTCCTGACATCCCTTTTAAACCAACCTCCTCTGTGTCTAGGGGTGAAGTTTTCTGCTGACACTGCTAGACTTTTCCATCATAATTATCAGTGCCTATTTAGCACTCTGAAGGCTGATTTTGCCGGCTGGAAATTGTTACCCCTCACATTCCATGGTGGAGTATATGTCATTAGAGGGACTCTTTTGCCCCATAATTTATTTTTTTCCAGATTTTGCTCATTCCAGTTCCAAACTCTTTTCAAAATGATTTTCTGAAGGAAGTCTTGTCCTTTCTCTGGTTGGCAAAACAACCTTGGACAGCACAAGTAATTCTACAATCACCCAAGAAACGGGGGTCCTAGGACTCCCTTCATTCAAAACCTAATATTTGGCTGCATCAGCTGCCTGTTTGTGTACCTGGGCAAAACAAAGATTAGCTTTGGGTGGTATAACATTAAAGCGGACATGTCGCCGGCTCTACCTCTTTGGACAATTCCAACAGCAGTTCTTCCTGCAGGATTGGGATATAACATACAAAACCAGTAGTCAAAGCATTCTATAAGGATCTTGTTAAAAATACAGAAGTTTATCAGTGCACCCAATTCTCTGGGACCACCGTCCATGATCTGACACCATGACACCCCCCACCCAGCTAGACACTGCATGTATTCTGGGTTTTGGGAAATAAGATGTCTTAACAAGATTTTGGCAGTGTGTGATAGTCACTTAACTTCCTTGTGCTCTCGGGCTGCACCTGTAAAAAAGCTTTCAGATTAGTGTGTCTCTCCTGGTAAACTAAATCAATAAATAAATCATGGGTGTCTCTCTTTTCAAGCACTAAAGGAGAGATACCAGCTCAGTCAAGAGGATTTCTACAGGTTCTTACAGATCCAATACTTTCTCCTAAACCAGGACAACCTACCCAAGGTAACCAAACAGAACTCAGACCCTGAGCATTTTTTTATTGGGTTATAGTATAAAAGCAAAGGTGAGACATGTATCAGAACTGTATGTGTTGCTCAATAAGCCTTAACCAACCCCACCCCACCACCACCACTGTTAAAGAGCTGATGGAGTCAAAACAGGCAGACAGAAAAATACTACACATTTTAGGAAGTAGTCAGTAGTCAGTTGTAACTTTTTGTTTCTAAAGTATTTTCCTTTTTCCTTTTGCTCATTACAAAGCCTTCTATGTGATTATATTGTGCTGGATGTGTGGAACAGCTCTTAGCCTGGAAGCTGACACATCTATCTCAATCCTGCCCTTCACCACCCCACTACCTCATCTGCATTGTGATATCACTGTCAGTGACATCACAGGTTACTGACCTGGCAGCCACTGAATGGCTGCCCCTAAGAAGCAGAGATGTCAAAGTCAGTGAGGTCATAATTTCATTTTTCAGTTTAATTTTAATTTTTTATACTGGATAGCAAGATGAGCAAAATGCCCGTTTTCATAAGCGACAAGCTAACATAAAAACCTATTAACATACAGGACTTACTTAATAAAACAGCATACGTAGTATAAATACATATAAATTTATATATAATAATCAATTACTATTGCGAGCAGGTGCAGTCTGTAAAGGAATCAAATCAGTGGGCAAGCTTATATTTGAAGGACCTAACAGTTCTACAATTAGTGACTACACAATGGATACTATTAAAAAATATTTATGTTATTTATTTATTTAGCTTTTGTTAACCAGGTAGGTACACTAGACAAGACAATTGCCTATTTTCAGGTATGACCCGGGAGAGTACAGGAATAATAGATTTAGGTACATACAACGACATTGTACAAATTAGACATGTTACAGTTCATGTGAGGATACAGATTCAACACAGCATGCGAAACATGGTAAGACATAGATTATACAGTATTAACATAACAAAAATAAACACCTTGTGGGAGATAAGAGCGGTAATGTTACAGATTCAACACAGCGTACGAGCGTATTGTAGCCCTTTAAACAACAGATCTTTGACCTATGGTTTTCTTGAACAAGCATTTGTCAATGGCGAACATTCCTTTGCTGGTATTTACAGTGGTGTTTGGTACTAGTCCTGGCTTCAGAGGAGCAATGAGGCAGCAGTGAATTTTGCAGGTGCCGCTTGGCGGAAGCTGCACCATACATGGAGGAAGGCGGTGAAGAGGACTGGTCCCAGGAGTGATCCCAGAGGTACCTCGCTGGTCACTCCCGTCTCCCAAGATTTGATCCCATTTACCACCTACATCTGCCTTGCTTGCTCCTGCCACCTCTTATGGCACACTTTTATATATGACCACCGCCCTCTCTATGAAGAAAACTATTCTCACATTGCCCATCTGGAATACTGTGTGCAATTCTGGAGACCCCATCTTTGCAAGGACATAGACATGATGGAGGCAGTCCAGAGGAGTGCAACTAAAATGGTGCAGAGAGACTTAAGAAACATACCCTTGAGGAAAAGAGGGAGAAGGGGACATGATAGAAACTTTCAAGTACCTCAAGGGAATCAACAAAGTCCAAGAGGGCACCCCTGAATAAACCATATGCAAAGTAATACCAATTGCTTACACGTCATGATGATAACCATGCCTGTACCCATGCCTGCATCCACTGCTTTTCTTTTATCATGCCTGTATCCACTATTTTTCTTTACTGTAACCACCTCATGATGTAACTCACAATGCCTCAAATGTTCCTTATGTCCTTGTTCATTCTTATAACTTGTATTGTTATCCCGGGTCGCCCCTGAAAAAGGGACCTTCGGGGCTCAGTGGGCCTACCCGGTCACCAAAATTTAATAAGTAAATAAATCTTTCAGAAAAAGAGATGTGCAAGAACAAGGGGACACTATTTGAAGATGGGGTTGGGGACAGCTCAGGGGCAATGTGAAGAAGTATTTTTTCACAGAGAGGGTGATGGATGCATGGAACAGCCTTCGTAAGGAGATTGTGGGGTCAAAAACAGTGGAGGAATTCAAGCATGCATGGGACAGACATAAGGCAGTTCTAGGGGGTGGGGGTAGAAAGAAGTAGGCTGCTGGTTAACTAGGATCTGCAGCTTATCCAACAGGTAGGGAAATGAGCAGACTGGGTGGGCCTTATCTGCCATCAAAGTCTATGTTTCTATGTTTCCTTTTAATCTACCTCTATCCAGTTTCATATCATGCCCCCTTATTCTTGTTCTCCTTTACACTGAAAGATGTCTGCTCCTGCACCTTGTTTATGCCTTGAGGTACTTGAACATGTCTTTCATGTCTCCTTAATCTCTCCTAATATAGTCTGTGTTGCAAGCCATGTACCATCTTGGTTGCCCTTCTGTGGACCACCTCCACCCTGTCAATGCCCTTGCGGAGTTGCAGCCTGTAAAGCCCAAGTATCAGAACAACGCAAGGTAGAGTTCTCTAGAGATGCCTCCATGTATAAATATTTGAAATACCCCGTTTGTATGCATATAGGTAAACTACAGAGGTACCTGGAAATATTTGGAGCCCTTTCTATTAATGGTCCGTTTCGTCCGTTTACTTTAGGACAAACAAAGTGTCGGAGGGAAGAGGACACATCGCAAACAAAAAGTAACCATTCAAAAAAAAAAGTAAACCTCGCTGTTGAGCTAAATTTATAAGTAAATAAATGTCTGGAATGCCTTTAAGACCATCGTTGCCTAAGCTAGCTGTAATTTCCTTCACAGTATGCTTCAATAATGAAGAGTATTTTATCATATTTCCTTCTGTGGGTGAAATTTCCTGTTCAAAAGAGGTGAACTACAGGCGTCATACCTTCCGACAGCATTTTATAGTCGACTCCAGTCCGTTTTGGGTTTTTTGTAAAAACGTAGGATTGGCTGCATGTAAACGTGGATGTGTCCTACTTCTTCTTGCAGCTCTACCTAGGAGCCGGCCGGCCATTCATTGAATGTATTTATTAGGTCAGAAAGAGGAGGTGCTTCTCAAAGAATTGATTTAATGTTAAAAACTATTGTAGCTCCAGAAAATTCATTTAAAGTAGTATACAGATGATTTAATTCATTTAAAGGTGTAGCACTTTTATTTACAAAAGAAAATATGTTGTATTTAACAAGGAAAGGTTAGAAATGAGATACAGGGGTGGAGTTTGATAGTCACCTGACCCCTATCCGATATATATTGTGCAAAGTTAACCTAGAGAATCAGATAGTCTGGGAGGTTCAGACCTGTGCTGACCTCCAAGAGTGAACTTCACTAGCACTTTCTAGTGTTGTGATTTTGTTGCTTTTGGATTTTGTTATTTTTCGCTGTCAAGTTCGATTGTATCATTTAAGTTGATTAATAAATTTGATCCCTGGATCATCTTCAACATTGAGCAAGCGTCCTCCTTATATCTGAACCCTCACACAGCCCCCTCCAGAATTGCACACAGTTCTGTAGTTGAGGCTTTACTAGTGCAATATACAATGGCATTCCACCTCACGCCTTCTGCTAGTGATACCTCCGCCTATGCACCCCAGCATGCCACTGGCCCTCCATGCAACATTTGTGCTCTGTTTTGACACCTTTAGGTCATCAGAACTGTTAACTCCAAGGTCCCCTTCTTCCTTGCTGATCGTTAGCACCTCCCCCCACCATGTTGTACCTCTCCTCAAGGTTCCCTCTTCCCAGGTGCATTATTTTGCGTTTCTTTGTATTGAACCTCAGTTGCCACTAATCAGACCATTTTTCAAGCCCTTCCAAGTCCCTGCTCATTTTCTCCACCCCTTATGGAGTATTCACTCTGTTACAGATGTTGGTGTCATCTGCAAACAGGCAGACCTTTCTTTCTAGCTCTTCCACAATGTCTGTAATGAAGACATGGAACAGGACTGGTCCCAGGACAATAGTAGTAGTAGTAAAAACTTTATTCTGATATTCAGAAAAGGAGAATTCAATTGATCTGAGGCTCATTTATGGGGTCCTGAAGCATAAAATAACAAAACAAGTTACACATATGGGGGCTAGATATTCAAAGGAGTTGTGCCTGGTGCAACTGAGGTGCACCGGCACAACTCTAGAAATGTACCCCAGGGCTATGGCCCAGGAAGGCATAAAATACCCTACTGTAGCTTCCCATGACAGGAAGAGGTCAGGGGATGTCATAGGGATCAGGGGTTAAGAATTGTTGAGTGTCTACAGGCCAGAGGGGCTCAGGACCCAAGGCAGCATGGATTCACAGCGGAAAGGTCATACCAGACAAATCTGATAGCTTTCTTTCACTGGGTGACCAAAGTAGTACATCAGGGAGGGGCTGTGGACATGGCCTACCTAGACTTTAGCAAGGCATTTGACACAGTCCCACACAAAAGATTAATATACAAGTTAGCCAGCCTGGGAGTGGGTCCCAAGATGACAGCCTGGGTAAAGAATTGGCTGGAGAATAGGACACAGAGAGTAATAGTAAATGGAGTCCACTCTGAAGAAAGTGGGTTACTAGTGAGGTAGCGCAGGGTTCATATTAGGACCGGTCCTCTTCAATGTCTTTATAAGCGATATTGCAGAGGGACTAGAAGGAAAAGTATGTCTCTTTGCAGATGACACAAAGATCTGCAACAGAGTTGATGCACAAGGTGGGGTGGAAAGGATGAGAAGGGACTTGGCAAGGTTAGAGGAATGGTCAAATGTATGGCAGCTTAGATTCAATGCTAAGAAGTGCAAGGTAATGCACCTGGGAAACAAAAACCCAGGGGAAGAGTACACAATGGGGGGTGAGATACTAACAACAACAAAAATGGAAAGGGACCTGGGGGTAGTCATATCAGATGACCTAAAGGTGGGCAAGCAATGTGAGAGGGCAGCAAGGAGGGCTGGGGGGATACTGGGATGCATAGGGAGAGGCATCACCAGCAGAAAACAGGAAGTCATTATCCCTCTGTACAGACAGTTGGTGAGACCCCATCTAGAGTACTGCGTGCAGTTCTGGAGACCCAGTCTCCGCAAGGACATAGACAGGATGGAGGCTGTCCAGAGGAGGGCAACTAAAATGGTGCAGGGTCTGCACCGGAAGACATATGAAGAGAGACTTAAGGAGCTGAATATGTATAGCCTCGAGGAAAGGAGAGAGAGGGGGGACATGAGAGAAACTTTCAAGTATCTCAAGGGAATCAGCAAAGTCCAAGAGGGTAGCATCTTTCAAAAAAAGAGGTGTGCAAGAACAAGGGGGCACAATTTGAAGATAGAAGGGAGGCGGCTCAGAGGTAATTTAAGGAAGTATTTTTTCACAGAGAGGGTTGTGGATGCATCGAATGGCTTTCCGGAGGAGGTTGTGGAGTCAAAAACAGTGGTGGAATTCAAGCATGCATGGGACAGTCATAAAGCAATTCTAGGGGTTGGGGGTAGGAAGAAGTAGGCTGCTGGTTAACTAGGATCTGCAGCTTATCCAATAGGTTGAGGAAATGGGCAGACTGGGTGGGCCAAGCGGTCCTTATCTGCGATCAAAATCTATGTTTCTAAGTTGTCACAAGCATGGATCAGATGTTACTGGGGGTAACATGAAACCTGTCATGGAACCACAGTGACACCTGCAGGAAAAGGCAAACTGTTGCAACCTAATATTTGTATTGTATTGGAACCATTAACCCACACCAGAGGGAAAACGTGAATGTGTCCTAAAAACAACCATCATGTATATTATTAGACACACATTTTTTAATGCAGAGCAGTTGTTGAAACAGTTTAACTGGGAGTTAGATAGCCTGACCAGCTTGTATATAGTTGAAAACCAGAAGTATATGTGTAGGCCTGGAAAAATCTCTAAAACCAGACCTGAGTGTGTAGAAATCTGACTTTTCACATACTGAACAGAAAATTCTGATTTTAAGTCAGAATTTTGGAACCCAAGACTTTGTACCAAGGAAGCGCCTGGAAACTTTTTAAAATGACTTTCAGAGAACTGACTTGGAATACAAACTTACTACAAAACTGTTACTTAAGGACTCAACTCTACAAGGACATTTAAAATTTGTCTGGACTTTAACATCAAAACATGGTATAGTTTGAATAATAGTATCTGGTGTTTTCTGTAAACCATCCAGTTTTATTTTTGGTATTGTCTGCATTTCAAAGTTCTTCCAAACTGTAGAATTTTCTGTATTGCTTTTATTTTAAGTAAACGTTTATGATTTTCTTATCAACTCTGCCTGGGGTCTGATTGTGTGACCTAACATTTTAACAGAAGGTTTTTGAAAGACTGTGTGCCTTGAAAGATAGTACCACTCGGCTATCTTACCAAACTACTTAGGTAAGAAGTACCCAGTGGCCGTGGTGGGCTTCAAACACTGAATGTAGTGCAGAGTCAAGGGAACTTGAAACTACAGTTTCCACCCCCCCCCCACTGGGAAAAGGAAGGTTGCTGATTCTTCCTGAACTGTACCCTGCTTACGAGTTCTGGGGAAAAAGAGAGAATTCTCTCTGCAAACAGAAGAACCTGGATAGGCTCATGACAAACCACCCCCACAGGATCCCCATCCCACCCCACCCAGGTCATCAGTGGGCAGTAAACCCACCTGCTCACCTCCGCAGCTGCCCACCAAATGTCAGCTTACAGTAACACCTGCAAGACATTTGGTCCACACTGTCAACCAATGGGCTTGCAGTGTGCTGTAATAGTCATTCACAGCTTTGGTGGGGCCATAATATACAAACTGTACAAAATATACAAACAGTGCACGTTGAAACCAAATACAGATTTAAAAGAAGTATAAACCAAGTTACTCACAGCAAACCTGGGGCAAGGCATATTTTTGTCAGCCAGTTCTTTATAGAATTCCAATAAAGGACATTTTTCTGTAGCCGTAAGTGGCATGGTAAGTTATTCCATAATTTAGGAGTTAGATGGATAAAGGTTGAGTCCTCTTCCACTGTTTTCATAACTGGCACATCAAATTCAATCAATTCAGCTGGGCATAATCCACTCTTTACATTTCTCAGCTTCACTGTACCAAATAAGTAGATAGGTACTTTGTGGAGATAACATTTGAAGACCAGATGGATCATGTGAATAGTTTGACGTTCAGACAGACTAGTCCAATTTAAGGTTTTATAAAGGGATCAGTGATGAGTATTCCATGGTACATCTATAATATATAGAGCAAATCTATTATAGGTCACATCCAATTTATGAAGCAGTAGCCTAGATGCCAACTCTGACATGGTGTCTTCAGAATCGAACAGGTGAATAACCATTGAGTTGACTATTTTAATGTTGTATCTCGGGATGTACCCTCTGAATTTATATAAACACTCCAACCTTCTGTTTAATTTACCTATTAAAGAATCTATATGGGTATCAATTTACGTTGAGAGTCAACCCAGACTCCCAAGTATTTATAAGAATTAACTATATCAAGTGTGCAATTATCTAAGGCATTTATTTTCATAACCTTTTGTTAGCCTCTGGTCTATTACAAAATAATATTAACTGGGATTTGTAGAATTTAACACCATGCCATGTCCACAAAAGTAACCTTGTAACCTATCAAAATCACTCTGGAGTTTCTCCTGTATTTGATCAATAGAACAGCCCTCAACATAAAGAACTGTGTCATCTGTATACAAATGATGACAGATACCACATAATAGGTGTCCAACATCATTTGTATACAGATTAAACAAAGGCCCCATAACCGATCCCTGAGGCACCCCTATTTTAATAGTTAAGTACTCAGATCTAAAGGTATTATTCAGCGTTACCATTGCTGTCTTTCAGACAGACAGCCATGGAGCCATTTCAGATTGCATCTTATTAATTAAAACATCATGTTTCGAGTGTCGAAAGCTTTTGATAAATCTATAAATATGGTCCCAACCATGAGACCCCATATGGCTACCTGTATGTCCTACACAACTTTAACTAATGCAGTAGAGGTACTATGGAGAGCTCTAAATCCTGATTGGTAGGTATTGTACAATGTGTCGTCCTCTAGATACTGATTTAATTGATAAACTAATAGTTTTTCAAAACTTTTGGAGGTAACAAAGTAGTGATATGGGCCTGTAGTTACTCATAATATTTTTCTGACAACCTTTATAAATGGGAACTATGTTTGCCTGTTTCCAGGCTTGGGGAAAATCCCCAGTTTGCAAAGAGAGATTAAAAATAGCCATTAGATAAGGAGCTATCACTGGAGGACAGATCCCTGAGGTACCCCACTGGTTACCCCATTCCCAGGATTGGATCCCATTACCACCACCCTCTGCCTCCTGTCCGTCAGCAAGTTTCTAACCTGGTTTATCAGCTTGTGCCCTTTGGCCAGACTACCCATCTTGTTAATCAGCCTTCTATGTTGGACGGTCTTGAAGGCCTTGCTGAAATCAAGGTAGGGGACGTCCATTGCCCTCCATGATTTAGTAGTTCTTAATGAGGCATTGGGGTTTCCTAACCACCAGCAGAGACTGACAGGCATTGGGGTGCTGGTCATTGGCCATAATGCTCACACTATTTCACCCTCACCCTCAGACACTGACAGACATCACAATGTGCCTTGGGGTCTTTGGCCTAACGCTCACCCCATTCCATAAGAAAATAATCTGAAATGGGTGCAATATAGGAGAATGTGTTGAACATTAGGGCCAAAGACCCCAAGGCACACCCTGACACCTGTCACTGTCTGTAGGGTGGGGGTAGGAGTTGTGCAGCCTGAGCATTAAGGCTGATGACCCCAAGGCACACCCCAACACCTGTCAGTCTCTGCAGGGTGGGGGTGAGGTGTTATGGTTGGAAACCCTAATGCCACAGGCATTTGTTGGTATTTTCACTCCAAATTTTCAGCATGGGCTTTTTGGGACCCCACCTCATGAACAATGGCACTATAATTTCGTTACTCAATCCCAAATGTGATTTTGTGTAGCGACTATGCCATTCTGCACCACAAGTGCAAAACAAATTTCAGGCAGGATGTGAAAATAACAGCTGTGCTGTTCATGAGGTGGTGGAAAATGGGTATGTTGAAAATCTGGAGTGATGCTATTGAGATTACCAAAGTTACGTCAGTGTGTAGGAAAATTCCAATTAACCTCATGAACAATTTTCATTTTAGGAATTTTTTCCACCAAATTTTTAACATGGGCTTTTGGTACCCACTTCATGAACACTGGCACTGTCATTTCCTTAATTGGCCCTGAAAAGTGATTTCGTACAGTGACTGTGCAATCCTGCGCCAGAGGTGCGAAAACACATTTTGGGCAGGATGTAAAAATGACAGCTGTACTGTTCATGAGGTGGTGTGATAAAATGTGTATGCTGAAAATTGGGAGTGAAAATATAAAATTGGCAAAACTATGTGCCCGCGTGAGAAACTGAGCAACGTGCACACGATTCAGCCATTTTTTGAATTTTAAACCAATATTGACTTAATCAAGCATTTGACACAGTAAACCATGCACTACTGGTTAAACAGCTCACAGACATTGGTCTCTCCGCTGATACAACAGCCTGGTTTCAAAGTTACCTGTTGAACCGTCGCAACAAGTTAAGATAACTAATATTCTGTCCGACAGCCGATCAGTCCGTTCAGAAGTTCTGCAAGGGTCCATTCTGGGTCTGCTTTATTTAGCATTTTCCTAAACCAGCTCCCAAATGCCTGCCACTGTCAGTTACCACTATACGTGGATGATGCTGTACTATTGATTAATGACTCAGACCCTAACACACTTCAACACAACCTGCAGAGTAACTTTTCGGATGTCAAACGATGGTTTAACTCATTCAGGCCTAGAGACATAGCCACTCAGGACAATAACGCCTGTAGACGTACTCAACTGACTTTCACTCAGGCCTAGAAACGTCTGAGGAAGTCAGCAGTTTTTACCTAATTATTAAACAAACCGAATTGCTTAGAATTGAATGCATAGCACCATTAGAAAGGTAATTTTGCTCTGAACAATTTTGCTGCAGATACTTTGTGTCTGTCATGTATACTTTAGGAGTTATTCATATTTGTTTAAGGTATGGTGTGCATGGCTAACATTTGTCTCTCAAGCCTCACCTAAGCACCTTGAATAAATCTGAAAAAAAAAACAGTTGTTTGGTATTTCAGCTACTATAAAATAAAAACTAAATGGATTACAATTGATTGCATAGCACCATAAGAAGGTTATTTTATGCTGAACAATTTTGCCACTGATACTTTGTATCTACCACATAAACTTTAGGAATTATTTGCATTTGTTTAAGGTATGGTGTGCATGGCTGACATTTGTCACTCATGCGTCACCTAAGCACCTTGAAAAAAATCAGTTGTTTAGTGTTTTAGCTAGTATAAAATAAAAACTAAATTGATTATAACTGATTGCATAGCACCATTGGAAAGGTAACGTTGTGCTGAACAACTTTACCACTCATATTTTGTGTGTAGCATTTACGGTTCAAGAGGTAGTTACATTTGTTTGTGGCATGCTGTTTATGGCTTGATTTTGCTTAGAAAGGCCCAGGATTTAGTGCTAAGAGTATACAGGGCACAAGTGGTGAAGTCTCAAAGAGCGCTTGTGGTGTGAATGAGTTAAAGAACACAGACTGGTGATGAACTACAAAAGACTAAAATGATGGTGTTCTCCTCTGCCCACAACCAGCACAAATCTTACCCCTTCTTATCACCAGTGATGTAGGCTCTCCATGGAACTTGTGCAACACTTTAAATACTTAAGGATCTTGGTCAACAGCACATTGTCCTTCACACAGCATGTAGACAATGTTACTAAAGCTGTCAACATGAGCATCGCCCTTTTGCACAGGCACAAGCACAGTATGACCCCTGAGGCACTCAGTCTAGCTGTCCACAGCTCGCTAGTCTCACTCATTGATTATGGGTTGGTAATTTACGGGTCAGCCACAGATACCGCCCTCCATCACTTAAAAGTAACTCCTTAACAAAGTCTGTCGACTTGTTACCGGAGCCCCACGACTGACGACACCTGCGATCTTTATACACAGGTTAACTGACACAGTTCTCTGACAGACTTGTGTTCCAATTCTGTCTCCTGGCACAAAAGATTAGCCTAGGCTTATTGTCCCGGGGTACAAAAATCTCCTCATGCCTTATGACAATACAAGGTGCACCCACAACTTGGTTTCAAAATCCTTCATTGTAGGACTTCACAGGG
The DNA here is from genome assembly GCA_016271365.2 of Neoceratodus forsteri. Classification (NCBI taxonomy): domain Eukaryota; kingdom Metazoa; phylum Chordata; order Ceratodontiformes; family Ceratodontidae; genus Neoceratodus; species Neoceratodus forsteri. The sequence goes on along the minus strand of CM057451.1, from coordinate 1,173,524,634 downwards.
CCTAACATCATTCATGCATTGTGCACCTCGCTGGCTGAACTCTTTTACCCTGACATCTCCTGGGTTACCTCACTAGGTTCTTTTAAAACAAAACTGCAACAGCAATTAGCTATGAATTCCAGCTGTGACTGCTACCCTTAATTCCCAGTTCGAACTGTCTCAATGCCTTTTAATTTCCCTCCTGTGTACACTTATTTAAATACTTTCGTATGCACTTAACTCTGACGGCCCCTCCTTCCCTCACCCATTCCCTTTCCCCACTTCCCACTACAACCCTTCCCACACTTTGACTTCTCTGCCTGGGCCAATGCCACCCCTCCACTTGCTTGTGTGATGAAACCTTTTGGTTAATTACTTCCTGACCCTGTAATGTCCATTCATCCCTCCTGTCTCTTTTGTACACTGCAGCAGTAGACTCACGATGATCCTTCTGCAATTTCTTTGGCCAAGGCCACATCATTTTTTAACATCACCACTGCTATTTTTTGGACTCTCAAATGTATTAGTTTTTCATTGTTGTCCACAGTTAATCTCATTGTATCACATGTTGCATAACTTTTAACGTGGAAATTATGTAATGAACTTGTTCTCAAAAGTACTAATTCTAGATTTCAATAAATAAGTATAATAAATACATTTTCAACATGGCCTTTTTGGGATGCACCTCATGAACAGTGGCACTGTGATTTTGTTAATCCATCCTGAAAGTTGATTTCGAACAGCAATCGCGCCATTCTGCGCCACAGGTGCAAAAACATATTTCAGGCAGGATGTGAAAATGACAGCTATACTGTTCATGAGGTGATGTGAAATGGCAAAATTGAAAACCGGAGTGAAAATATTAAAAATTGGCTGGGTTACGAGCGTGCGTAGAAACTGCACAATGCACACTTGTAACACAATCATTGTGGGGATTATTTACACCAAATTTTTAACATGGGCTTTTTATTTATTTATTTATTGAAATGTTTCACCAGGAAGGCACACTGAGTGACAAGTTGCTCATCTCCTGGTGCAACCTGGGGGGAAGGGGTACAATTGGAATGAGTCATTAAACATTCAAGTTTCAAAATCAACATTAACATACAGTTGTAAGGCAGGTGTCACAGACAGTGTTACAGCAGTGTTGCGCATAATAGGTAGAAAGAGTGGACAATAATAAGTGCGGGTTAATAAGTAAACAAGTGTTTATGTGAAAGAAAAGGGTGAAGGAGAGGGAGGAGGAAGAGTTGTGTCCCTGGAGACCCCTTCATGATGCGAGGAACCCTGCAAGTGGACTGGGGGGACCAGAGAGAAGGGGATAAGGCAGTGTCCCAGAGAGACCTTTTTAGGATGTGGGGAACCCTGCAAGGAGGCCGTGGGGCTAGATAGAAAGAGGGGTGAGGCTGTGGGGATGTAAAGAGGGAGGAGAGAGAAGGAGATGTGACTTAATGCTAGGAGGAAGAATAGGACCTAACCCAAGAGAGGAACCTTCAGGGTGCGGGGTACCATGCAAGGGGATTGGGAAGGTCAATAGATAGGTATTAAGAGAGAGATAGGAAAGGAAGGGAATAGGATCTCCCCTCATGAACACTGGCACTGTTATTTTGTTAATTGGTCCTGAAAGATGATTCCATGCAGCGACCGCAAAATCACCTTTCTGGACTGAGTAAAGAAATGACAGTGCCAGTGTTCACGAGGTGGGGTCCCAAGAACCCCATGTTAAAAATTTGGGGTCAAAATTCCTAAAAAATGGCTGAGATATCAACATAAGTTGAAAACCCCCAGTGACAACCATTATACAGAGATTACCTTGATTCCTAAATTCCCAGTTCAGCTGTGAAGAGTGCAGACCTGTCCAGGTCCCACCAACCTGCAGAGGTAAGTATGGGGTAAGGGAGGTAAGGGGTGGTGGATGCACAGAGGGAGGGTCGGGATGTAGGGACAGGGGAGATGACAACGGATTGTTGTTTTTTTCAGATTAAAAAAAGACATTGGGGACTGTTTTCTTTTACAGCAGGTACATTTGCAATGATTTTGGGGACACTGGGAGGGCTCCCAGTGTCCCGGATTGTTGGGGGGGATAGAGCTATGGGGACACTGGGAGTGGGCTCCCTGGTGTTCCAGACTATTGGGGGGGTACAGATATGGGGACACTAGGAGTGTTCTCCCCATTGTCCCTCAGTGGTGGCACGGGGGGTGTATTGCCAACATGGGAACTGGGCACCCCAATGTCGACTTTAAGAGAAAGCCGCACCACACCTAATGTTGAATTGGGGGGAGCAGACAGAGGAGTGAGAGTGGGGAGAGAAAGCTGTACTGCAGCTAATGTTGAAGCCTTTGGGAGGGGGTCAGAGGAGCAAGAACAGGGAGAGAAAGAGAGTACAGAGGCCGTAACTCCAGCCATGCACATTAGTGTGAACTGTAATGTGCATGGCTGGAGTTCAACGTCTACAGAAAGAAATGAAGCTCTCCCACTGGAGCAGTTCATTTCTTTAAACTAGAGAATGTGCCACGTCAGCGAAGCTGAACTTGCATCATGAGCAGAGTGCCTGGTCATTGGTGTACACTGCTAAGCCCATTACGGTTTCAGCTGTAATTGGCTCGACAGTGACACATCTCTCAAATGCCATAGTGTCCCAAGACGTTCCTTGTGCAAGTGAACACAAAAAAGACCTCGAATCTGTGACCTTGTTGCCTGGGTGTTTTGCAATCTAATGAAAAAAGACTGCATAGAGGAAGGAAGGAGACCCTTAATATCTTTAAAAACAAAGGTAGCTATCTTGGTGTTAATCCTGTCTGTTAAAAGACAGACAGTTAGCTTCTTTCAGTGGTTTACAGTGATGGGTTCTCAGGGGAAGACTAGCCATAAATTGCAAAATACTATAATAAGTTACTTGGAGCTTGTGTAACATTTGTTTACTCATACCAGAGTAAACCACTAGTCCATAATCAAATGCACAAAGCAGGAAACTGTGTGCTAATAATCTGCGAGATTCAGGAATAAGATAAGATCTGATTCTAATAACATTCCCAGCCTCTGATGAATTCTTTTTAACTATTTTACTGACATGGAGTTCAAATGAGAGGTGTGAATCAAGAGTCACCCCAAGATTACTGAAATGATCTACAAATTCTATCATGTCCTCCTTAAGGTCCACAATTGGAACATTAATGTCCCTAACTGTCCTTGGGCCTGTGAATACCATCACTTTTGTTTTCTCTAAATTTAAAAACCAATTCACGTGAAAGCAGCCACCTTTGAAAAGAATCAAAATCCTGTTGAACAAGAGTTAATGCTTGTTCTGGGTTAGCTCCGGATGTAAAAATAGCTGCATCATCTGCATACAAAATCATGTTGGAGTTCAAACAGGATAAGGGGGCTGCGTTCATAAACAGGGAAAACAAAAGTGGGCCCAGCATTGAGCCCTGCGGTACTCCACAGGAGATTAAATGGATGTCTGAACATTTCTGGGCAATTACAGTTCCATGCTCCCTGTTGGATAGGTACCCATCTAGTTAGGATACAACTGCCCCTGAAAAATTAACATCTCTTAGAGATTCCAAAAGTACACAATGATTAACCAAATCAAATGCTGATGATGTAGTGTGTGTGTGTGTGTGTGTGTGTGTGTGTGTGATTACTATGCAATCCCTAAATTTAGTATGCCAACGCTCAGCATACCGAGTCAATTGCCCAAATGCACAACCCTGAATGGATTGTATGCCCAACAGCAATATTTCAGGGATTATGACCGAAACTAATTGTAAAATGCGGGGGGCATCACCTCCGCACCTCCCATGGGGTTCTACCCCCACACCGCTGTAACTAAAATAACTAACTCCGAGGGGAGCAGACCAGGGTAAAAAAAACTGCTACCGGGGTGGGGGGGGATGTTCCCAAAAGGATATGCCAGTCCAGAACCCGGGTCTGAGGGAGCGCGCTGGCAGAGCTGCTGGTGGTGTAGCCCTGTACACCACTGGAGCAGCTGGGCCAACTCCCCAAATCAACTGTCCTTTGACATGCATGAGCAGGGGTAAGGCAGCAACTTGTCACATCTGCTACCTTACCCCTGTAAAAATCCGTCGGAGAATCCATCGCCAGGATGCTCACTGTCAGGACACTACACTTGTTGGGCAACAGTGCCCCGGCAGGTGTGTGTCGGGATAGTGAGCTATGGGATTTCATAAGGGTAGCTGTGTATGTTGGGGAGAGGAGGTGACATGTCAACTGCCAGGAAGAGTGCTGTCCCACAAATAACACCTATTAACAACAGATAAACAATCTTCTAATTAACCAACAGGTCAAGAAAAAGTACCTCAGATATAAATGGTAATGGTTGACTGCTTTTAAAACTAACAGTAGCTTTAGGCAGTACACTAAGGCCCAGATATTCAAACTGCGCCCAAAAAGTGTGCAATAGCAGGAGCAAGTGCAAGTCCATTGCGCCCATGCGCAAGAGGCGCGATATTCAAAAAGTGAGCCGGCCAAACTGCACCTACAGCCGACGACTGAATATCGCACAACCTGCGCCATAGCTCAACTAGAGAGGGGAAGCTGAGCAGATCTGATGCGCCTTAGCGCAACAAGGGATGTGCAGCCGAGCAGTCCAGAGGCGCCATAGCGCAACCAGGAACACCCCCCAGCAGCAGAGCAATGCAACTGCACAACCAGGGAGGAAGGGGCCCAACACCCATGCCACAGATGGGCACAGGAACACACAGCAGAACAGACATCATCCCCCCACACCCCATGCACTGCACAACTGGGAGAGGGCTGGAATAACCACCAGCAGCTGGGCCATGGTGCCCCATCACAGCCCCCCCAGCAAGCTGTGACTGGCACACAAGGAGGGCTGACCACCCCGTGCCACACCATTCCCCCCAATGCAGAGCACACCCGGCACCATGACTCCTAGACACCCTGCCCAGGAGCAGCGACCACCACTGCAGGAAACCCCATGCATGCCACCACCCCCACTGTGACACTGCAACCCTGTGCACCACAGAACCATGCAAGGCAGCCCCACCACGAGCTCCCATCAGCGGGTGGCAGCACACAACGATGCAACAACAGCATATAGTGCCACCATGCACAGTCCCCCCAAGGTACTGCTGAGAGACCAACCATGCATCGGCACATGAGGTACCCCACACGGGACAGGGCTTGCCCCGGACACCACCACCAGTGGTACAGCACCCTGCACACCTCCCAAGGACATACCCACCCAGCACTGGCCACAACACAGACACCCACAGTGGTGTGTGGAAGCATGCACCACACTGGAAGCCACACAGTGCATGGACAGACACCCACCCATACCCAAGGGCACAACAACACAGGGACGCAGTGGCGGGGCAACCAAGCCCCCAGCTTGGGCCCATGTAAACTGTGTACACACAACCTGCAGTCCTCCATGACACTGGAGTGCCAGCCACCCTGCGCAGGTACTGTGGACCTGTACACCACCAGCATTTTCCCAGAGCACAAGTCACAGACAGTGGTGCACATCCTCTGCAACACACACAAGGCACAGTGTCACCCGAGGCAGACATGCACCACACCAGTGACAGGAGGCAACCCAGCAGTGTGACGGGTACAGTGGCTGCCCTGCAGGGACTGCCACCACTGACATGCCAGCAGACCGTGCAGGTCACAGACATGCATAGGTGTCAGCTGCACAGGCCATGGACGGGCTGATAGGGGTGCCATGGACGCAGAGCATGCACCATGGACCACTGCACACAGTCATCCAGTGCACAGGGCACAACACACACACCACAGACACTGACTGATATCTACCTCCACACCATAGTCACCTCCACACGGACACACACATACCCATGACCGCACCACCCCTGTGGCGCCATGAACACCACTGCAGCTGAGCACCTATAGCCCGCTGCAAATCAGAGATCACCACAGTAGGCATATCAAAATAGCTGTATTGAAACAACATATAAAAGTTAACTATTTACAAAATATATACAAGGTGGGGGAGGGCCACAAACAAGGTGGGGGGTGGGTAAGGGGAGGGGTGGACAAATGGGACAGGAAAGGAGGGGTGTGAGGGTGGGTCCAGGGGGTTTGGGGATATCAGGGGCAGAGGGACTTCTAGCAGGAGCGCCGCTCCCTGCTCCGGCTCCGTCACTGTCTGTGCCTCTGCAGAACCCCGGTGTCATCGATCCTGCAGAGGATGTCGAGTGACGCTCTCATCACCTGCAGGATCTCCGGAAGTGCCTCCCTTATCTCTCGGAGCTGGCGTGTACCTAGGACAAGGGAGCAGAGTCCATAGGTGTGAATGCACAGCCCCATACAACCCACCCACTGTACATGGCATACGGCCATAGGACATGCCTCTGTGATGGTGTGTGACCACCCACAGTGATCACGTCCACATGACCTGCCCACCCAGGTGCATACAGCCATGAGGAACACTGCACACACCCACCGCCAAGTCACGACAGCACCACCACGGCTATTTAGTGACATGGCTATGTGGTGCGGGGCAGTGGCACAGCCATGTACACGGGTGCACGCATGGACCACCATCAACGCACTCCCAGACATGCATTGCCACTGGACAGTGTTGACTGTAACAAGTTGTGTGCATGGCAGTGGTGTCAATGGACGGTGGCCATGCCCCGCTGCCCACCCTGTTACACAGCATGCAATAGTAATCATGGAGGTATGGCACTCACCATCATCAGGACGGTCCCTTGGGCGCTGTGGACCCTCGCCCCGCCTGGCTTCCCTCTCTTTTTCATTTCACCGCAGCGCAGGGGCCAGGCACCGTTCCTCCGGGCCTGTGGTGCAAACATGGAGAGAGGAACATCAGTACAATCCTCAAACAAAGCCCCCTGCCCCCAGGTGTGCCTCCCACCCAGCCAGACCCACCAACCCCACACCCTGATAACACCACCAGAGCCAACCCCGGATAGCCCTTCCCCCATGTGCTGGACACCTACAACTGTGAAACCCATATGGAAGATAAAAATGTGTTGACGTAACACCTATCTGGATGTGGCACCGTGCCCCTCCTGGCACATGCCCGCAGGCGGGCTAGCAGCTCCAGCTCCCTCTGCCGCAGGTCCCCATACCTATGGCGGCACTGCTCTGTGCTTCTCCCCCGTCCAGTGGCCTCCTCGAATGCAGTGGCCACCTCCTCCCACACCTGGCTCCTGGACCTGTCCAGGGGTGCCTCCCCGAACAGTGGCCCATGGTGTGGCTCCACTATGGCCACTAGGTTGGCCAGCTCTATCTGAGACGACTGAGCAGCCCTCCTGTGCACCATGCTCTCTGCTCGATCTGCAAATATTGCACTCTGCAGCGCGGCTCCCCACGTGCAGATGCTGCACGGTACAGCACTGCCATTCCCTATCGCGCTGTCACCGAACAGTGCAATAGTGGTGCACCCATGCCTGATGCATGGCACCTAGGGGGCAAAGGTCGGGCACAGGGTCAGGTATCTCTGGCGCACAGACACGCACAGCAGCACTGGAACCCAATGTTTGTAGCGCAATTGGCTGCATGTGTTCTACCGCCAGTAGCGGCCTACCGTGCTGTTGCCCCAGTGCGCCTATGATGCGCCCAGTGCCACAGCGCCATGTAGGTGACCATCGCTATAGCGCCACTGGCACAATGGTGGCCATGCCCTGCATTGTTTCTCATGCACAGCACATCAGCAGCGCGGCAGATGCCTGCGTCAGCAACCTGGGCATGCGCAGTGAGGTGTGTACTACGCATGTCACAGAACTGCACCATTGGCTCAGCACATTCAACACAATTGCACAAAGCGCAAAAGTGCAATATTCAGCCGTCATATGCAAATCATCTAATCAGCCATTCAATGGCGCAGCACTGCAATTTGCACCCACCTTAAGTTGCGCCTCGCCTCATTTGCATGGGTTGCGCTATAAAAGTGTGACATTGGGCTGCACTGGCCATAGTCGGTTACTGCAGTCTATTGGTGAGTTGCATGCTGTTTGGGAGTGTGGACTGTGGACTTAGGGACATGCATGGAACTGCACAGTCACAGGTAACAACTGCCATTCTTACAGGCTAAATAATGACCGAGCAAGTTACGGGAGAGGAGGAACACAGTGGTGGGAGGAGGAGGAGGCCTAATTTTACCAAGGCCGAGACCGAAGCCCTGTTTGATGCCTACCTGGATCAGGAGCCACTTCTCTGCGGACAGCAGAGAACACCTCAAGCCCGTGCTGCTGCATGGGAGGAGGTGGCACGTGCTGTGAACCTGCATGGCAGCCACCAGTGCTCCGTGCAGGAGTGCAAGAAAAAGATGGGCACAGACAGGAGGAGGATAAAGGAGAAGGTGGCTGCCATCAGGGCAGCATGAGCTGCAACAGGTGGGGGACAGCCGGAGATGGTACACCTGACCCCACAGGAGGAGAGGGTTGCTGGAAGCATGCAGCATAGTGCCATTGAGGGTGTTCCGGGTGGTGGCTTCCAGACGGGTGGTGGCCCATCACTGCATGGTAAGTCATGGTCTGTCTATGGGGGGGCAGGGTAGGTCACATGCAGTAACGCGACTTTGCTTTCCCTTACAGATCCTGAGCGTCTGCATGGGTCAGCGGTGGTGGGCATGTCCACTGAGGACAGTCAGCTGGAGATGGAGGAGGGCCCATCCACCTCCACAGGTATACGTGGCTCAGTGTGCGACAGTGGGGCCGGCTGTCCACACTGATGTTGTTGTAACAGGTGCGGAGGAAGCCCTGCCTGTGTCCCAGCGTGCCAGCGTCCACGGATGCCAGCATGCTGTGACTGGGGCCGGTGCCGAGTCCGTCACCGATGATGGTGTCGCTAACGGCATGGGCAGTGACACGTGTGTGCCACGGGATGGCCACACAGCAGGACACATCACGGCCATGTCTGTGGGTGGTGCTGCCATGGAGGCCTGCGTGTCAGCACAGTCCCAGCCTGTGCCTGTCAGCACCAGCGGGGCAGCACTGGTGTTTGTTCAGGACAGTGGGACTGTAACGACCACTGCGGCGGCACCACTGAGTCCTGGGGAGTGGCAGCTGAAGGGGCAAAATCAGCAGTCGGCCAATGGGCTTGGGGGTACAGGGTCCAGCGGTGGCATCTGTGCACTGCCTGTGGACATGCCCAGACCTGGTCCTGGTGCACAGCGCACACCCTCAAGGGGTGCTGAGCATCAGGGCTGCGCACACCCTGAGGGACAGGATGCCGAGGAGGCAGATGACCTCTTGGATGAGCACACCCGCCTACTGCAAGCATCAGTCCAGCAGCAGATGCAGCTTGCGATGTTGGTGGATGCACTGCATGCGGCTCTGGAGTAGGCAGAGGAGCGCTGCAGCAGGGACACCGTTCTGATCCTGGCAGGGATGGACCGGTTGTGGAAGGATGTGACCACTGCCATTGACAGGCATGCACAGGCATTTACTGCTGTCATGGCCACAATGGGCACACAGTCATGTGCCCATGCGTCACGGACACCAGGCAGTGCACTGTCCACCCCTGTTCCCAGTGTCGCGGCGACACCTCCCTGTTGACACCGGTTCAGCTGTGGGCATCCCAGCACGCCTGGTGCAGGCATGTTCGGTGTGCTGCAGACCCCTGCACGAGCACGGTCGCATTCACGCAGTGGAACCCCTGGAGGACCATCGGTGCCACCCCATGAGGCCAGTGGTCAGCCTGTCAGTGCTGGCAGGTCTCGGCGGGGCCGCCCACGCATCCATGACAGCTGGGGCACTGTGTTGTGTGACTGACCTGTCTCCCAATGTGGCTACTGTCTGGTGCTGCCCTGTGCATTGTGTCTTTCAGTGGGCAGTGCACGGGTGGGTACCAGCCCTGCACGCTGACACAGTCCATCTGCACACCTCCTGGCTGCTGTCTGCAGTCCGTGCATGATGATGTCTGCATTGGCGCTGTACACCACTGTGCAATGGTGCTAGTATCTGACACACACACATGGACAGGCAGTGGGCGGTGGTCTGTGGACGTGTGTGGCTAGGGTGGTATTCTGGTTGGTGTGCCTCATGCCCTTTGTGCAAGTTTGGTGCATGTGTGTGTGTGTGTGTGCGCAGCGTGTGTGTGTGTCCATCCAAGTGGCATGTTAGTCCTCACCATCCCTGGTTGTGTGTGTGTTCCATGTCCTGCCACTTCCCTTGATGGCATGCACCCCTGGTGTGTGTCCATGCATGTTTGTGGGTTGTGCCTTAGCCACTGTTGGCTGCACATGGCCCCATGACTTACCTGGGTTGGCTGAAGTGCTTCTCTGTGATGGTGTCCCAGTGCAGCTGTACCAGCCGGAGCAGTCGGGGGTCCCATTGTCCAAGGGGGGCTCCCCATCACCATCATCACCGGCATCCTCATATCCCCATCGCTGTCCCCCTCTTCGACCTGTATGGCTATCCCACATTTATTGGCCATGTTGTGCAGCATGAAACAGGCCAGGAATAGCCCGCAGGCCTTTGAGGGTCTGTGCTGTAGGGCACCGCCGGAGGTATCCAGGCAATGGAAACGTGCCTTCAGCATCCCAAACACCCGCTTGATGACATCACATGTGGTGGCATGTGCCTCATTGTAGCGTTGCTGCAATGGGATCGCGGGCCGCCGGTAGGGTGTGAGCAGCCAGGGATGGAGTGGGTATCCACTGTAACCTGTGTGTAGAGGGTGGAGGTTAGTTTGGTGATCAGCATCGCCCTGCCCCAGGCCATGTAGGTCACTACGCATATCACCTCTGGCCATGACTCCCCAGGCCCTACGATTGTCCATGTGGTTTGCATACTCACCCACTAGGTGGCCAGTGGGGATCTCTCCACTCTCGAAAATGTGGCACAGTGCCGACTGGTGCCAGATGAAGACATCGTGTGCTCCCCCAGGGTGCGTGGCACAGACATTGATTATGCGCCCCCTGGTATCGCTCACCACCTGGCAGTTGATGCTGGCAGAGCCCTTGCAATTGATGTATGTGGCCCCCTTGGGTCCAGGTGGTGTGTGTGTATGGCCACATGGGTGCAGTCTACTGCCCCTAGCACACCAGGCATACATACTACCCGTGGAACTCCTGTATGTTTGCTGTGCATTCCGCGGTGTGCTGGGGAAATGGATGTACTCCGCAGCATGTGGGCAGCAGTGCACTGAGGAATTGGTGAGTGGCGTGATGCAGTCGACTGGGTTATGCCTGTGGTGTCCCCAGTCGGTCTCTGGAAGGTACCCGTGTGCATGCACATACAAGCTGTCACTTTGGTCTCCACTGCCTGTTGGGGGCGTACCGCTGACGGGCCCTTCCACGGTCACACCCCCTTGCTGCCTGCCTTCTCACACCCTCATAACGGCCTCCATCTGGATGGTAGCACTGGCCATATCCCTGGCTTGTGTTCACCCCTCCGGCAGCTGTTACTGTGTTCCTCCCCCGCTGTCCTCACTGCTACTTCCCTTGCAGCAGGAACACCTGCCTGTGGTGGCCTCTGTGCTGTGTAGCACTTTCCCCTTGTGCACTGGCTGTGGCTCCCCACACCTTCCCTGTGCCTCTGTGTTCAGGATGCCCTTTCCCTGGCCTGCTCTGTGTGTCCCTCCTGCCCTGTCTGTGTGGCTAGAGTTCAGCCTCATGTGCCTTCCCTGTAGCGTTCTTGCACCTCTCCCTTGTTCCCTTTTATTTTGGCTCATTTCCGCTATGGCGCAACTTCCGCTTGCTCCCCTATTGCGCATGGTGCAGGTTGTTGAATATCGTACTGCGCCATTTATGCATGGTTCCTCCCCCTTCAGTTGTGCATGCTTTCATTATCATTGCGCTGTTGCTCAGCGTGATTTAGGGTCGTAACTGCCTCCTGCTGAATATCGCAGAATGGCACAATTTCGACTTGTGCAGGTGCAACCCTATTATGCATGGCTCAACTCTTTGAATATCTGGGCCTAGCTTCTTAAATCATGACAGACTGAAACGGAAACAGAAAGTGGGGAGCAATGCCAACCTAGGGACACTATATATCTTTTTTATTTTGTTTAATTTGTATTGATTTTCAATAAAACATGCCGCATCATGATACTCTTGTATAAATACATCACATTATGAATTACAGTAATCTGCAAATAAACACTCTCATTTTATCGAGAAAGGCAGCAGACTGTCTCAGTCATACCCAAACCAAGACTGGTAATTTCTGGACTCTGCACCCAATGTGATCACGACTCAATACTTCATAACTTGTTTTAATACAGCTTATGACATATTTGCCCCCTTAAAAAACCAGAGGACTAAAGCAGTGAATAACCCCTGGATCTCTCCCTCTCTCATATCCCTCATGGTCTTTGGGGACCAGCTCTGGCACAAAACCCATGCCACTGGTGATCAAACCCACTGGCAACAGTACAGAATGGCCAGAAACTCCTGCACCCATGCCATCAGGCAGGCCAAAATGGATCATTACAAGAAAGCGCTCTCTAATTCCTGGGGTAACAGTAGGAAGTTCTGGGAAAACCTGAAAAAAGTCACCGGTAAGCCCAGCAACATCCCCCCCCGCCATGCTCAATGTTGAAGGTTCAATCATCCAGGACCCAGTGCAGATAACCAACACCTTCTATACCGCATTTACAGATCTTAGTGGCGTTCTCCCCACTGACTTCTTTGACCCTCCCCAACTGACATCAAGGGCACTGGCCCATCATCAACCAATGCACCCTTTTATTTCAAAACTGTCTCCCTGAGTGCTGCCAAAAATTATCTGCTCAAGGTCCTCAGCAAATCCCACTTTAGCAGTGACTCACTAGACCTGAAACTGCTACACCTGGCGTTGGATGCGGTCCTAATACCAATCACAAAAGTATTCAACCTGTCTCTTTGTCTCGGATAATTCCCCTCTCGGTGGAAAGCCGCAGTTGTGACTCGTATCCACAAGAGTGGAGACAGAGCCCTCTACTCTACCACCTGATCTCCATCCTCCCTCCCTCCCCTATCGAAAGCCCTGGAATGGATAGTTGCCGACCAGCTCATGGAGTACCTGTACAAATATAACATACAGTGCCCAGAGTAGCATGGCTTTAGGAAAAGACACAGTACCACCTCTGCTCTACTAAAATATACAAACTTTATCCACAAAGCACTGGCCTATGGTCACTTAGTGGGGTCAGCGTACATTGAGTTCACTAAGGCCTTTCACGTGGTAAATCACTCACTCCTTTTTGATTCCATTCGCAACCTTAGGGTCTCCCATGGTACTGTGGGCTGGTTCAAAACTACCTGGAAGATAGATCCCAAAAAGTAAAAACCAGTAACGCTCTATCCGCTAGTCAACCAGTCAGCTCAGGAGTTCCCAAGGCTCCATTGTGGGCCCCTATTATTCAGCCTCTTTCTGAACTCCCTCCCACAAGCCTGCTCGGGATCTTCTCCTATATGTGGATGACGTACTATTCTCCAGTCACTCTGACCCACTGTCCCTGACAAGTAGCCTTCAGGACAACTTCACAGCTGTAGAGCAATGTTCACACAATACAAGCTTATCTTGAACTATAAAAATGAAATCCATACTTTCGTAAACCCTGCAACAGACTAAAATCTGCCCCACTTAGCACACTCAACAACCTCAGTGTCCCTACTGAACAAGTTCACACATTTAGATACCTCAAGCATTTCTAGGCAGCACTTGTCCTTCACTGAACACGTCAATGTTGTATCCAAGGCGGTTAACTGTAGATTAGGGATCCTTATAAACACAGAAAAAGTCTGACCCAATAAGCAATCCCAACTGTGGTTACCAGCTCCAGACTCTGAATTGTGGACTGTGGTCTAATCATTTGTGGCGCTGCCATGGATACCACCCTTAGAAGAGTTAGCACGACCTTTAACAAATCCTGCCGGCTGGTCGCATGTGCTCACAAGTGCACACATACTTGCGACTTGTACTCCAGTACTGGATGGTTAAACCTCAGGGAGAGAATTAATTATCACACTTGCTTATACGCGAAGAAAATCAGCTCGGGCCTAGCTCCTCCGAACTCCCAGTACCTCCTCTCGCACACCCCCTACACACATTGCACAAGGAGTACATCTAGATATGCTTTCCAAGTCCCCTTCTTCAGGACCACACTTGCCCAAGGTGCCTTTAGCTACCAGGCACCCAGTTGGCTAAATGGTCACCCAATAGATATCCTAGATGCACCCAAACTTGGCTCTTTCAAATTCCTCTTTCAAAAACATCTGATAGCGGGAAGCCGCTGTGACTGTCCTGTATAAGTCCTCCTTTCTAACCTTCCCTGTCCTCCCGTTTTACACCTCCCCACCTTATCTCCCCTTTCTAACCTACTTCTGGCTCCTTTTTTCCCTCTTCCTACCCATCCCCTTCCTAACCTACTTCCATAGCTCCTCCGCTTTGGTTTTTTACTCTTTCTTCGATTCTCTCTGAGTCCCCTAAATCCTTTCCATCAGTCTTGATCTTCCTATGCTTTGTGGTGACCAGAAGGGGGGCACCCTATATCTTGGACCGGTCGAGGACAATTTTCCTTGTCTGTCCCAGCCTGTACGCCCATCCTTGTACTTGCTGCTGCTTTTGCCCCCCAAATGACTGCCCCCTTCCATGTCACCAAGGACTTCTTCTTTCCCACCGTAGCCAACTTCTGGTCAATCCTCATAGCCGACAATGCCTTTCTGTGGCTGCTTGTCCCCACCCTGCTGTTCCTCATAAATACCTTGGGACTCCAGCTGGCTTTTATTATATTATACCTACCTCATTTTCTTGTTAAAAGCTGTATAATGCCTCCTGCGATATGTTTCTTGTGCGTTTTATTTGCAATGTTACTTTTATCTCCTTACTTCTCTTTAATGTATTGTTTTGTACAAGGTTGACGTGGAACCTATGTAAAAGAGTCTCTGATTCACAGATATTAAAGATTAATATTCAGGTTAGCCAGCCTGGGAGTGGGTCCCAAGATGACAGCCTGGGTAAAGAATTGGCTGGAGAATAGGACACAGAGAGTAATAGTAAATGGAGTCCACTCAGAAGAAAGGAGGGTTACTAGTGGGGTACCGCAGGGTTCAGTATTAGGACCGGTCCTCTTCACTGTCTTTATAAGTGATATTGCAGAGGGACTGGAAGGAAAGTATGTCTCTTTGCAGATGACACAAAGATCTGCAACAGAGTTGATGCACAAGGTGGGGTGGAAAGGATGAGAAGGGACTTGGCAAGGTTAGAGGAATGGTCAAATGTATGGCAGCTTAGATTAATGCTAGAAGTGCAAGGTAATGCACCTGGGAAACAAAACCCAGGGAAGAGTACACAATGGGGGGTGAGATACTAACAACAACAAAAGTGGAAAGGGACCTGGGGGTAGTCATATCAGATGACCTAAATGTGGGCAAGCAATGTGAGAGGGCAGCAAGGAGGGCTGGGGGATACTGGGATGCATAGGGAGAGGCATCACCAGTAGAAAACAGGAAGTTATAATCCCTCTGTACAGACAGCTGGTGAGACCCCATCTGGAGTACTGTGTGCAGTTCTGGAGACCCAATCTCCGCAAAGACATAGACAGGATGGAAGCTGTCCAGAGGAGGGCAACTAAAATGGTGCAATGTCTGCACCAGAAGACATATGAAGAGAGACGAAAGGAGCTTAATATGTACAGCCTCGTGGAAAGGAGGGAGAGGGGGGACATGATAGAAACGTTCAAGTACCTCAAGGGAATCAACAAAGTCCAAGAGGGTAGCATCTTCCAAAAAAAGAGGTGTGCAAGAACAAGAGGGCACAATTTGAAGATAGAGGGAGGGCGGCTCAGAGGTAATTTAAGAAAGTATTTTTTCACAGAGAGGGTTGTGGATGCATGGAGCGGCCTTCCGGAGGAGGTTGTGGAGTCAAAATCAGTGGTGGAATTCAAGTATGCATGGGACAGTCATAAGGCCATTCTAGGGGGTGGGGTAGGAAGTAGGCTGCTGGTTAACTAGGATCTGCAGCTTATCAGTAGGTAGGGAAATGGGCAGACTGGGTGGGCCAAGCGGTCCTTATCTGCCATCAAATTCTATGTTTCTATGTTTCTATTGTAATCTGAGAACTCAGTGCTGCACTTTTCACCCTCTCCCCACCCTGACTACATTCCTTCTCCCCCCTCCCCTCTTCCCTCTTCCCATAACTCTGGCAATTCTTATCTGTTGTCTGTTTTCTCTGACAAATGCCGCTGGCTGCCTTGTTACAATGCTACCACTGAATTGCATTAATCTGTACTCTGTTTGCAATGTCCACATTGTTGTAATGTCTGTCCTGATGTTTCCCATAATTTGTATTTCTCCGACGTGGAACCTTTGTAAAAGAGTCAAGGCTCAAAGGTATTTGTAATCCTAGACTTGATAAATAAATAAATAAATCAGCAAGAACTCCGGTTTTAGAGAGTTGATCCAACATATGGATAAATAGGAAGTGTACACAAAGCCTATGACCAGAGCACTGGGTTAGGTGACATCAGGTAATGAAGAATTTCTTGACGTGACTCGTGCACTTTGGGCACCGAGTATCATTATAAAATTACACCATCGCAAATGTTTGATTACACAGTGAATCCAAAAATCATAAATGTAAAACTTACAGAATGTATCTATAATACCAACATGTAGCAACCCCCCCACACACACACACACTCATGACCAGTGGCAGTGTATTGCGCTACAATTGGGCAACTTGGGTTCAGGAATAGTGCTAGGATACAATCCTATGAGGTGGAGACCATCGGATACCATCATTTTGACTGGATTTCGGATGGCCTTGAATAGCATAGACATCTGAGCAAGGATCCAACCTCCTAGGATAAACAGCAAGTAACCAACGGATCTGAGGATCTAATCAGGATCTGATGGATCTGACCATCAGATCCAGGGTTCCGAACATCAGATCCTTCTAACCAAGGTTGCATCCTCAGATACCTAGATCCGACCCCAAATTCACAATTATCCGACTATGAATATGAAACTGACTTTGGTCAGATTTGGAGGCGGATACCAGTACTATCTGATGGAGGGTAGCTGGATCTACAAAAGCACTAGCTGAGCCCCACTGTTCAGGAGCAGACCCAGGGACCATGTTAAGAAGAGGCCATTGGCTGGAGCAGCAGCTATGTGGCAGTGGGCTCTGCCCGGGGAAGGCTGGTGACAGGTTTTGTCTCCACAGCGCCACCTGTGGGAGGCCCAGGGAGCTTGGTTCCCACAGAGTGCACTGTAGTCGCATGGTGCCAAAAGTGGCTACTGCCCACGCCATGGGGCGGAGGGAGGACGGGAAAGAAACATGGGATAAAAACAGCTAGTCACTGTCAGAATAATGGTTTCAGCCTGATACAAGATACACTCAATTCCTGATATATGCACGTGCATGGGATATCCCATTTTTTTGCATACAACCGAAATGGCATACAACTGAAATTGTATTGAAATCAATGGAGCCACGAAGTAACACAATTTCTCACATACAACTCACTTTTCTTTTATTGAATGTTTCAAACTTGTTGCATACTCAGAGCTGTTTGTTTTCTCCATGGTTACTTGCTCTGACAGACAGGTAGGCTGAACTGACTAAAATTCACATGTATTTAACCACTGGCAGCACAGTTAGCAACTGTTTAACTGGTGTTATTGACGCTATTAATGTCTGTGAAGACTGTCTGGAGCAAAAGTGTGCATGTCTAAGCCCCTAATTGGGTTTACCTGGAAGGCTATGGTCCTCTGCTCCCTCGCCAGTGTCCCCATAAGTGATCCCTGGTGGGACTTGAGCCTGTTGATCCCACTGGTACTTTGCGGCTGTGGCCACACATATTCCATTGCTTAGCCCCATCCACCAAAAGGGGCTGAGCTCTGTTTGATGTTTTTGAATCTCTGGGTGCCCAAGGGATCTTCTGGACGGTTTGGGAAGCCGAGTGCCAGACTGGCCGAAATGTAAACAATAAAGACGATGGTTGTGGTCATACTGTGCATACGCAGCTGCTGTGAGCTTAAACATTTTAAGAAACCATGGCTCCATTAAGGAGAGCACCTATAGTGTGCGAAAGGAGAGAATATGATTGGGATCCCTATAGGGAGAAAGGGGCTCCCATAGATAAAATGTAAGCCCCTCCTTGCAAGGTAGACTTACTATCCTTGTTTTGAGTTAATGCCTTCCTCTCTGTAGGGCCCCCTCTCAAGTAGATTTCAGCACTCTAGCTTACTGCCCCGAGGGGCAATGTTTCGCCTCTGTTTAAGCCCTGGTATCCCCCAGGGTGGGAGAGATGGGGAGGCAGCGGTATTGAGGAGGGCAACATGGCTGGGAGGCACCTCCCCTCTGGCCCAAAAAAGTTTTCTGGCCACGTCAGTGTGACGTATGGAGATCTCCAAGGGAGGGCTGATAGGAGTTTGGTGGCTGTGGGGCCTGGGTAAAAGATCCATCATCTGTTGGATGAAGAGGAAGGCTGGAGGTAGGAGGACAGAGGAAGAAGGGTGGGAACCCCTCCATGGCACAGAGGTCCCAGTACCCAATTCATGTATGAGATATCCTGGCAGTGGGGCTGTTGCAGTGGTGGCAGGACTGTAGCAGGGTCCGCCGGAGGTGGCAGCTCTAGGCTTTCCCGGTGGTACACTGCCAGGAAGGTATGGCCTAAAAGGAGCTGCATCCTGGGATTTCGCTTTGGGGCCTGCTGTGCCCAAGTCTGGGGCAGGCCTTTCAGACCCATTTAAGGGACATTGTTCTTGAACTGGTATTTGGAAGGAGGGAGCCATTGCTGCAGGTTCTTGTTCAGTTCTGAGCGGCTCGGAGGGAAAAGTAAGACTCGACACCGTATTGGCTCAGTGTATGAGTGCTGCACAGGCTTAGGAGCAGCCACAGAGGCTTCAGGCTACGCTTCACCCCGTATTCCAAATTTTGGCTCGTCCGGCATGGGAGGAGTAAGGCATTCCTCTGTTAGGAGGATCAAAAGGTACATTGGAAGGAAAAGCATGTTCAAGGGGTAGACAAAATCTCTGCCAAGGGAAGGGTTAATGTGGCACCAGATTGGTCTATTTTCTAGGCCTTAAAAAAAATCTTGGTTGCTATGGCCATTTTCCTCATTGCTCTTTAAATGCTATCCGTGCTCAATTTCCCAGTCTCTCAGCCCCAAGGAGCAGCTCCTGTTTAAAAATGTTTTTTTTTTGATGCAATAATTTCCCATCCAAAAATAAAGAGTTTCCTGGTTCTTGTGTTTTTGCCTGTGTTGTGTGGTCTATGCAATGAATGAACCTATCTGCACAATCTCTAGTCTTGCTTTTGAGTAAAGTATCAAACCTCCTCCCTGGATCAGGATGCCATCAGCTGTGAGATCTGCCTCATTTGGGTACGAGAAGGATAAGGCCTGTTATGTGAAGACATCTGCAGGTACAGGCTTCTTTATATTTATTTATTGAATTTTGTTGACCGGGTAGGCCCACTGGGCCCCAGAGGTCCCTTTTTCAGGGGTGACCCGGGGTTAAAAAATAACATACAGGTAAGCAGAAAGTACATACAGGTAAGCAGAGCAGTACAAATTGGGTAAATTCCATTTTGTTTAACAGTAAAAGACACACATTAGGCAAATTCCATACTGTTTAACAGTGAAAGACTTAATGGAGTTAACAATCTGACAGGTGGTTTCTACCTCTAGTATGCTGAGAGTGACAGGAATGTTTCAGGTCTATGCCCCCCCTCCCCCGCGCTGTAACATCAGGCGCCTAGACAGAAGTGGAGGACCAAGGGTGGGCTACAAAAAATGCAAGGTGTCCTGGCTCAGGGTGGCCGGTCGGAGCCAGGACCAGTAGCTATCAGCCCATGAAAGGGCTTGTTTGATCATTTTTGGGGCTAAGTGTGCTGGGTCTGAATGTAAACAAAGATGGCAGCCCCCATGGGACTACAAAATCAGGGGGGCTGCTGGGTAAAGTTGAAAGGGCATTGGATTTTCCTGGGACTATTACAGCCAGAAAAGAGTTGTAAAACAAGCATAAATAGGACTGGCAGCCCCCCAAAATGAAAGATCAGCCTGAGTGGGAGTGCAGAAAAGACTGCTGTGGGCTTCCTAGCTCTTTACCAACATTCAGGCCTATCTGGCGCAGAGATACTTGAAAAGTCAGACAAAGAAACACTTTGACTTTTGCAGCAGAAGCAAGAGAAAGGTTCTGGAGTTTGCTGCAGACTACCAGGAGCCAGAGTTTTTCAGCCAAAGAGAGAGAGAGAGAATGAGAGAGCTGAAAGCTGGAGTGAGAGCTGGGAGACTGTGTGTGTGCTGCCTGATTTTCCAAGCACTGCAACCCTTTCGCAAAGACTGAGCTACTGTGTTCCCCCTCAGAGGGGTAATTGTGGTGAGTGCAAATTTCAGCAAGGGGAGAACTTAGGCCGCCTGTCGCGCAGTGGTGGGATTTCCGCTCGACGCCGGCGACCCGGGTCTGGAACGACCTGGATCGCTAGGCTGGTTCCGGGAGAAGGATGGAGCGTCCAATGGATGGCTCTCCTTCTCCAGGGGAGGGTGTGGGCAACAATCGGAGCACTGAGGACTCCTGGCGGAGGCTGGGAGATCTCACGCTGCCGACGTTCAGCATGGGGGGGGGAGGCGAGGCGGACGCTGGCGTCATTGCACGTCCCCGCCTCCTCTGGGGAGAAAACAGGAAAATGGAAGGCGAGTAGGACCACCGAAGAATGAAGCCCTCCCCGGAGGACCTCACTTCACTGCCGCCGCTGTAGGACCCAACCAGTCACGTTCCTGGGCCACGAGGTGCCACGCCCCAGCCCGGGGTAAGCTGGGGGTGACCGAGGGTCTCGCAGCTATATGTGGCGGTGGAGGTCTCCCGGGGCCGTGACTAGGGCAGAGATAGTCGATGGTCCAGCCAAGAGAAAGGAGAATATTAAAAAAAAAGCAAGGGAGAACCTGAGAGTGCTGTGGTTAGAGACTGTGCAAGGGCTCAGCACCATGTATACAGAAACCAAAAGAGAGTGTTGGGTAAGCGACTGTGCAAAAGCCCAGCTGTTAAGTGTCTGACCAGAGTGTGCAACAGAAGGGTCTACGGACTAAGCCTACCCAATCCCTAGACTGAAGAAGAGGAAGAAGACCAGAGGCGAAGATGTCGAGGCCTGCCTAGTGAAAACATTCTATAAAGATCTCTGAGGTATGGCTAGGCAGGTGAGGACAGCGTCCTTCACTTCTGAAATCCTTCTGCAGTTGGCAGCTTGCATCGTATGCACCACCAGCAATTTCAGACACCTTACGGTACCATACCCAATCCAGTCGTCTGAAATCCCCTATGACTGCTGAACTGCAAGTACCCCAGTTGTGGTTTGGGGGAGTTTGATTAGCTAGTTAGCTAGGAAAATCAAGGGGTCATTTACCTGGGATGGACTGATGACCAAAAGCCAAGCCCCAGGTTCACTGTTAAGTGTTGCTGCTGCAAATAAAGCTACTTGGGCCCTGACGAAAGACACCCCCAGGCCTGCAGCACTGCTATAGTGTGGTACCCACTGCATCAAGAATGCACCCTAATGTGGGAGACAGGGGTTATTGTGTGGGGTACGAAGTGGCTAAAATTGTTGTGTTGTCCAGCCTTTCCCTTTTTTCCCCTTCCCCAAGTAAATATAACAATTGTTTACAAGTTAACTCTTGTCGCTGTGACTTTTTTGGTTTAGAGTTAATATGTGTTGAGGGATTGTTGCTGCATGGGAAGGAACTTAAAGGCAGTGATTGTTATTTCCTGGGGTTAGTAACTGCAGTTTCCTCACAGGTTTTCCCAGCCGCATCCTCAGATGGAGGCACCGTGTCGGACCCTTTATACAAAACCCAGGCTGGTCTCCTCGGGTGTGTGTGTGGTGGACCCCGGGACCCGGAGCAACCAAGGTGAGTCAAAGGGCTGTTACACATACAACTGAAATTTGGTGTGCGTACAAGCACATTTTGTATCACTGAGTACATAGGACTGGGAATGGGACATGCCATTTTGTGCATATAATCAGAATGTGCATACTTCCAATCTGCATACAAGTGGGATGGATGCACTGTATATCTCTATAAAGCAGGCGGCTGGTGAGGTACAAAACTCTAAGTGGCAAAAACGGTGCTCGTGATTAGCTATTATGTGTTTTTTCATACAACGTTTGGCCTCTGAGCTGCCACCTTTTCCTACTTGCTGGACTTTGATGCTGGCAACCTTCTAGCCATTTCCGTCACTCCCCCTATTCATTGTCACTGATGGAGTTCTACGTGGGACAGGGCTCGAGACTGTCGACAACCGCCGCTCAAACAGCTTGACACGTATGACTTCTTTCCCCATTTGTTCTCCACTCTCCCACCACCCTTCACAGCATGGGCAGAGTGCCTCTGGCCATATCGTGTTACATGCCATCCTTCTGTGGAGTAGCTCTTTTTTTTTTTTTAGTTGTTTAACCAGGAGTAGCACACTAGCTGAAAGCTTTTTACAGGAGCGACCTGGGAGCACAGGGAAGTTAAGTGACTTGCTCAAGGTCACACAGTATGCAAGTGGAAGCTGTGGGATTCAAACCCAGGTCTGGTCTGCTGGATGTCACCAGATTTGTAGCACAGAGCTTTAAACCACTGCGCTATACTACCCCACAGCAGGGATCACTGTACTGGTGGAACTTCATGTGGTTCCTACCTGACCTGGAAGCACTGTTATGTGGTAGATACCACCCCAGCCACCTTTTGCACCTGTAACCCCCCTACTAATGGGGTTCCTAGAAGCCTTTCCTGGAGCTTGCCTAAATGCTCCATGCCTGATTGGTGTTCGGTGTAAGGCCATTAAATGGGGCGTTGTGAGTGCTTTAAAAGCCTCCAGTTCTGCCTCTGTAAGAGCTGCCTGCTCGCAGGCTGTAGTGGTACAAATAGGGGGACTAGGGTTTCCCTGCTCGAATCCCACCCTGGGCTGCTGTTTGATCACTCCGTTTCTGCAGTTGCTAGGAGCGCTGGGAGAGCCGATCTGAAAGATGTAGTTGTTCCCTTGGGAACATGTATAGTGTTGGTATAATTGCAGTTTGTTTAACTTTTTTCCATTGCAGCTGGGACTTTATGCTGTGACCCTCCAGTTTGGACCTGGACTGTGCTAAAGGGGTCCAATAGGAGTAGGGGTACTCCAGAAGGAGTGGCTGGCGACCAACTGAAAGCAGAACCCCCTCTGGGAGTCGACTGACCAATGGGGACACAGCTTGTATTGCTGGGAAGTGGCATTATGGGCTATGGCACTTTTTTGTACCACTGAGAGCAAAAATAAGTGACTGGCACTTGAGGTCAGCCAACGGGATCGGGTGGTGCCTGAGTTAGAGAGCTGCACCACACTTCAGAGGAGGCAGAAGCATTGTGACTGTGCAGGAGAAAGGGAGCTCTGAGCTCCTGCAGCGTTAAGTGTTCGTGCAGGAAGCGCGTGAAGGCCTGAGGTGGTCGTTTGCATTGCCAGCGTTCCACGGACAAAATCTGCAGGCTTTCGGTCAGAGGAGGCTGTGTACAAGCACAGCTACCTACCAGGCTATGCCTGAAGAGGACTGGAGAATCTGCTGAATCGCGCTCGGTCTGTCAGGACAGTGAAGCTGCAGTGAAACGCCCGTATAGCTGTGAGTTCGGTCGGGTCCTTGAAGCAGCTGCCTGGTATGGTACCCCTCTGTTGTTTCCATATAAATGTGTGAGGAGACCTTGAAGCTCAGGCTCAGCCCTGCGAGTGGTGAAGGAGTGGTTCTCTGCTGGAGTTGTGAGTACTGAATCAGGGTAGCTCCCTGTTAAAAGGTTACAGATAAAGGCAAAATCGTTTGTTGTATTGCTGACTGCACTAATTGAGCTTTCTGGCTCACCTGATCTCTCAGGGATTAACTGCTCGTTTGTGTCAGGCCCCAACCAGCTGCATCGAGGAACTAGCCATTAGGGCTTGGGTACCCATAGACAGTAATTAATAGGTTAGGCCTGTGCATAGAGCCATAGGTAGATTGCTATATACAGTAGTGGTAAACCAATCAACCTGATTCTCCCCGGCCCTTGTTATCTCCCCTCAAATAAATCAGATTGCTTGTTTTGCAAAAGTACACTGGCTAGTTTGTGTATTAGTGGTGAAATACTGCACAGTGAATGTGGTGAAACTGTACCTTACTTTCAAGGGGGTCCCTGGAGTGAGCTGACTGGTTCGAGCCGGGGGGTAAGTGTATATGGTAGAGATATGGAAAGTGAACTGCGTGGGCCACTAGTGGGAAGAAGAGGGGCTGCAGCAACCCAGAGGGCTGTGACTGAGTCGACCACGACTGTTTCAACCTCGGCCTCTGGGTGGAGGCACCCACCAATGGATCTGGGCCCCTCACCCTGTCACAGTTAGGGCAGGCAGGGGTAGTAGTCCTTAGGATAGCGCCCTGGGGTTACACCCATGCTAACACCCAGGTCCTCTCTCAACCCTAGGTTGACATGGCAGCGTGGCATACTACTCACTGAGCCGAGTAGCCCTGATTAGCTGGTATGTAAACGTGAGTCTGATTATGTTGGCTGATATATTAAAGGCCCCCAAATTGGGCTTACCTGGTAGGTCTATGGCCTCCTCTCTCCTGCTGGCATTTACAAGTGGCCCTGGTGGGATCGGGCAAGCCAGCCCCAGTGAGCTCCTGTGGCTGTGGCCAACAATATCTTGTTGTTCGCCCCATCCACTGAAAGGGGCCAAGCTCCTTTAGTGTTTTTGCGCCTTTGGGCACTTGAGGAGCATCTTGTCCAGTCCAAGCTGTCATCATGGGGCAGACTGATGAAAATGTAAATGAACAAAACATCTGTGTGGTGCCGTCTGCACATGCGTGGCCAAAGGAGCTGTAAATTTAAAGGAGCCATGGCTCCAATTTAAGGGCGCCAGTAAAAGGGAGCAAAAAGGGGAGCACCAACAAGAGAAAGGCCTTCTCATATGGCAAGAGGAGTCAGGACACATTACGAGCAGCCCCTGGATGGGTTTAACTAAATTTTGCCTTGGTGGCCATTTTGTATCATGGTTAAGCAATGGAAAGTTTGGACTTCAAAAAGCGCTCCAGGTAGTAAAGAGTTAAGTAATAATGTATGGGGTTCTGGTGTGCTGGGACTGAATGTAAATAAAGACAGCAGCCCCCATAGGACTACAGAAATGAGGGGGCTGCTGAGAAAAGTGTACGGTCAGGAAATTTGCATAGAACACTGCAGCCAATCAGTAGAGGCTGCTAGAAGTATATAAATAGGAATGGCTTGCGCCCAAAGGAGGAAAGTCATTGAGAGAGTGCATGTGTGTGTGTAGAGAGAGAAAGACTGCTGTGGGCTCTTCAGCCCAAGTCCTGCACCCATGGTCCCACTGGCTTTGATTACAGACTTCTCTAGGAATTGACAACCTGTGCTGCAGGAGGAAGAGAGACTGGGCTGTGCTGCAGAAAATTGAGGGTTTTGCTCCCTGTTGGACCAACTAGTAAACTCCAAGAAACAGATTGAGCTGCTGTGCCCCCCTCGGAGAGGTTATTGTTGGTGAGTGCAGATTTCAGCAAGGGGAGAGCCTGAGAGTGCTATGGCAAGTGACTGCGAGAGGGTCCAGTATGGCTGTGACTAGAGACACCCCTAGGGAGAGTGCTGGGCTTAAGAGACTGTGCAAAAGCCCAGCTGTAATCATGTGACCAGGGTGTACAACGGAGGGGTCTAGGGGACAACATTCGTCATCCCCTAGACCAAAGAAGAGGAAGAATACCAGTGGCAGAATGCAGAAGACATCAACAGACTTGCCTGGTGAAACCTGTCTACAAAGGCCCCTGTGCGAAGTTGGCGAGGCCAGACAGGTGAAGACCAGTGCTCTTCATTTTCTCCAGTCATACAGATCTGCCGCCTAGTGGTGCACCACCATTGGGATACCGCCATGATACCGTATAACAGCCAGTTTCACTGCATCTCAGCCAGGTGAACCCCCGTGGACTGCCAAACTTTAAGTACCCCAGAGGCTGCGGCTTTGGGGAGTCTTTATTAGCTAGCTAGCTAGCTAGGTTACAGGAAGTAAGTTCTGGGCTGGACTGCGTCAAGCTGTGCCCAGGCATAAGGTTCAAGGTTGAAATTGGTTAAAAGTTATTTGGGCCCTGATGAAAGACCCCAGGCCTGCATCACCACCCTGGTGAGGTACCCATTGCATCAAGGGACATTTTAGGTGCACCCTACAGTGGGAGGCGTGGTTCACATTGTGGGGTATCAGTGATTTGCAAAACTGTTGTGCTTCTTGACATTCTCTCTTTTCCCCCTCCCCAAATAAACACTTTCAATGTTTACATGTTGACTATTGTGGCTGCGACTTATTGTGATAGAGTTACTGGGGCTGGGGGATTGTTACTGTGTGGGGAAAGTGTCTTGGGGACAGCCCATTGTATTTTCCTGGGGGGTGGTAATCTGTTATCTGTCCACAGGTATCCCTGCCAATTCCCGGGTGGAAGCACCATGGTCAATTGTCTGTCCACTCATGAAATCCAGGTTGGCCCTCCCTCGGAGGTGTTGTACTGTGGACCCCGAGGGCCCCGGCAGCTAAGCTGAGTCAAAGGGCTGTTACAATTATTTTATGTTAAGTCAACAAGTTTGCTTTTGCAAAGTCAGGGCTGATCTCTCCATAACTGATGATCATAAAACAGGTGCTACGTGTCAGAAAGTTGGAAAGATTTGTGAAGCTATGCATGCCTTGAAGACATTTTAGAGGCTGTAAAATGGTCACGTTAGTTCATCAAAATGTTCCCTTTAGCCAAAGGTGTTTGGTAACTTTTTGCAACTTGTCCTTTTGTGTGCTGATAAGAAACAGCAGTGTGTCTGTGACAGAGAGATAACTGAGACAGCTGTGGTAAATGAAGATACAGTTCTCTCTCTGTACGTAGTTCTGTTGACTTCTATAAATAATTGTTTACTGAGAACGGACTGCAGCTTGTCTGGTCACAACAACATGAGCCAACATGCAATTAATTTTCTTCAGATGCTGTCAAGTTAAAACATGTCGATGCATTTTATATGCAGTACTTTGGGAAGCTTTTTGACATGTTTCAGAATGTGTCAACTGAGGCCTGATCAACTGCATAAAAACCATACACAAATGTATTATTCCATAATGTGCTAGTACATGTATAAAGATTTGGCTCGCAGTCATCTGTTCTTAGTCACATTGTAGTGTGAGAGCTGTTACTTAACTGAACTGTGTGAGCTGCTGCTTTAAGGTACTGGGGTTCATTTGGATTTACTGTTGTAGCAAACCTTGTTGCTTGCTCATTCAGTCTTTTCTTTTGGGCTAGTCGCTCATGTGCATTGCGACCTAGCCAAAGCCCTTTGTTCCGTTGCCCGCCCTTTACCTTGTATTTTGTTCCCCTCAGGCTCTGCGCTGGTAACCCACCCCATTCTTGCTCCATGCAACACTCAGGAGCAGAGCTGCCTCAGGAGCCACACCACAGGTACGGAGGTCACAAGAAACCATACAGCATACTCTCCTGCTTTCTGGCTGTTTGTTACGGGTGTTAACCTGTCTACGCTTGTGCATCGACTGCACCATCCTTCCCAACCACCCCCCACCCAGGGATGTCCTAGCTTTATTGGCAAGAGGCTGTCATGACCCCTGCAATTTGACAAAGACTGCATTTCTCCATTTGCAGGTTTTACAACTTGACCACTAGGGGTCAGTCTTCAACTTCTTAATTCCCCCTCTCACACTGTCCATTCTGTGCAAATTCTGTCCTGGTCTGCTTATTTCCCCCTGCCTCTCTTGCTTCAATTTTACCCTCCCTCCCTTTCCTCCTGCCCTGGGGATCAAACCCTCAAGCCTCTACACTACAGGCAGCAACCCTACCACTGTGCTATCATGTGTATCACTCTTCAGCTTGTCCTCTTGGCACACTTGAACTCCCTATTATGTGTCCTAGCTATACTCCAAGGCCTCACCCCCCCCCCCAATCCCACATGCTCTGCTGTTATGGAGCTTCTGTCCAGGTTAGTCTCCTTCATTCTGTTTTATATTCTAGCCACCCACCCTCCCATTCCCCTCCCTTCACCACCCCTTGCTCACCAGCCTGGCATCAACCCTCAGGAACTGCCTGGTGCCACTACTAGCATGTCTTCACACCATGCGTTTTTATTTCACAGCATGCTATGTGGACCTACTTCTCCTCCTGTTTCCCCTCTTGTCGCCTACTGTCTCAGATCCTCTTCCTACCAATACCCTGAAAAAGCTACCAAGCCTTCGAACAGTAGGCCTGTACCTAACTCAGAAGTGCTAAAACAAGTGCTTTATAGACTGCCACTCTTTCTCCTCCTCCTCTCTGGCAACGTGCGCCCTAATCATGGCCCTGTTCACCTGACAAACCCCTCTAGTCATCACGTTGGTGGTCTCATGCTAGCCTCAGTAAATATCTGCAGTCTTCTGCAGAAACTTGATCTACTTCAAGTTTGGACCACCCAGCACAAAACAGACTTCCTGGCAGTGGTTGAAACTTGGCTCACTCCCAAAATCCCTGAGTCTGCCGTCGCCTTAAATGATTATGTGCTGTTTAGACAAGATAGGTTGGGGAAGAGGGGTGAGGGATGTGCCATCTATCTTCGAGATTCCCTCCAAGGGTAAGCCCTTACTTTCACCATCATGGATAATAATGCACAGATCCTAGCCATTAAAATATCCGTAGATAACCAGGGCAAGTCCCTCACAGTCCTGTCCACTTACATATCTCCCTGTAACCCAAAATTCGTCTTTCAATCAATTCTTGACTACGTATCTCAGGTGCCTAATAATGCTGAGGTCATCATCCTGGGAGACTTTAATATAAACTGGTCTGCCCCTTCTGCTGCCATTCACAGAGACACCGTAGCTGCCCTAAACATAGTCCAGGTCGTGTCCTCCCACTAGGACCCACTACCGATTTGACATCAGTACCGGATCGACCTCATTTTTCTAACCCACCGGAGTGACTTACAAATGTCATGGTTCTACCAGACGCTCTCAGTGACCATTCTCCAGTTCTCTGCAGATGATCTAACTGGACCCTGAACCCTGTTCCAAGACATCTTACCATTGATCTGTTCAAAAGGCCACTTGAGGCATTTCAGGGACTTCCTCTTAAATTGTGACTGGTCCGCCATAGACTCTGCCATCAGTGTTGATAGTACCTTAACATATTGTTTTCTATCTTGACTCCTAATGTACCTTTATAGGTACATTGAGGGCCGAAAAAATCCAAGGAGGGATACTGAGGCTTAATAAAGGGAGGGAATGAGTGGGTGACAGTGAAAAGCAGGGATACTGAATGAATATTTCTGCTCAGTATTCACAAAAGAAGAGGAGGGGAGATACCTAATCCAGTCAATAGAAGCACTCTAGACAGGGGGTTGATGCCAGTCTATTCACAGAAGAAAGGATTCTGAAAGAACTCTTAAAACTGAAGGTGGACAAAGCAATGGGGCCTGACGGGATTCACTCCAGAATTCCAAAAGAACTACGGAAAGAACTAGTGACACCACTGACTACCCTCTTTAACAAATCATGGGAGGATAGGGTGGTACCTGAGAACTGGAGGAGGGTGGATGTGATTCCACATCACAAAAGTGGGGGCAAGGCAGTGTCAGGAAACTACAGACCAGTTAGTTTGAGCTCAGTGGTGGGGAAAATGATGGACTCACTTTTGAAGGAAAGAACTGTTGAGCACTTAGAGGCTAGCGGGGCACAAGACCCAAGGCAGCATAGATTTGCAGTGGGAAAGTCATGTCAGATGAATCTAATAGATTTATTTGACTAGGTGACCAAAGTAGTAGACCAGGGAGGGGCTGTGGACATGGCCTACCTAGCCTTTATCAAGGCATTTGACACAATCCCACACAAAAGATTAATAAACAGGTTAGCCAGCCTTGGAGTGGATCCCAAGGCAGTAGCCTGGATAAAAAAAACTGGCTGGGCAATAGGACATAGAAGGTAATAGTAAATGGACTCCACTCTGAAGAAAGGGAGTTACTAGTGGGGTACAGCAAGGTTCAGTACTGGGACCGGTCCTCTTTAATGTCTTTATAAGTGACATTGTGGAAGGACTGGAAGGAAAAGTATGTCTCTTTGCAGATGACACAAAGATCTGAAATAGGGTTGATACACAAGGTGGGATGGAAAGGATGAAAAGGACTTGGCAAGGTTGGAGAAATGGTCAAATGTATGGCAGCTTAGATTCAACACAAAGAAGTGCAAAGTAATGCACCTGGGAAACAGAAACCCAGGGAAAAGTACACAATGGGGGTGAGATACTAACAACAAAATGGAAAGAGACCGAGGTGGTCATATCAGATGACTTTAAGGTGCAGCAATGTGAGAAGGCAGTAAGGAGGCTGGGGATACTGGGATGCATAGGGAGAGGTTGGGATGCGAGGAGAGGTATCACCAGTAGAAAACAGGAAGTTGTTATCCCTCTGTATAGACAGTTGATGAGACCCCATCTGGAGTACTGCATGCAGTTCAAGAGACCCCATCTCTGCAAGGACATAGACAGGATGGAGGCTGTCCAGAGGAGGGCAACTAAAATAGTACAGGGTCTGCACCATAAGCCATATGAAGAGAGACTAAAGGAGCTTAATATGTATACCCTCGAGGAAAGGAGGGAGAGGGAGGGACATGATAGAAATATCCAAGTACCTCAAGGAAATCAACAAAGTCCAAGAGGGTAGCATCTTTCAGAAAAAGAGATGTACAAGATCAAGGGGGCACAGTTTGAAGATAGAGGGGGAACGGCTCAGAGGTAATGTGAGGAAGTATTTTTTTCATGGAGAGGGTTGTGGATGAATGGAATGGCCTTCTTGAGGAGGTTGTGGAGTAAAAAACAGTAGGGGAATTCAAGAATGCATGGGACAGACATAAGGCAATTCCAGTTGAGGGTAGGAGGAAGTAGGCTGTTGGTTAACTAAGATCTGCAGTTTATCCATCAGGTAGGAAAATGGGCAGACTAGGTGGGCCAAGCGGTCCTTATCTGCCATCAGATTCTCTGTTTCTATGTTTCTGCTTATACCAAGAGCATTATCAAATGCCTGGTCACTCCCTGATTTCCCAGCACTCGTGGAACTTATGTCCTATTGAGACAACCTGTGGCATAAGGCACTGGCATCTGGCCTCCTGCTGATAGCCATGATAAACTCTGGGCTAAGGCTAGAAAATCAAAAGCCCAGCTGACTGGCAAGCATTCAGAGCAGCTAGAAACACCTGCGTTAAACAAGTCCACGCAAGCAAAGCCAACTATATGTCTCCACCCTTGAACAGGCAAAAGGGAATTCCCAAAAAATCAGGAAGACACTCAAGTCCATCGAAGATTGGCCTGTAGCCCCACTCCATCTCTCTGATGATCCTCAGCAATGGTAGGGCTGTGGAAAACAGCTGCCTAATCCTCGAGGAAATCAACAAACACTTTGTAACTGCTGGCCTAGCTTTCGACTCCTCGCCTTATGCAGCCTGTGGTAGCAAACAAGATTGTAATAACATTCACTCGCAAACTTCGACCTGCCTGCTCCAGTTGTGCCCGCTTAGCTATAAAGAAGTCGAAGATTCACTTCTTAACACAGACATTCGAAAAAGTATAGAAGACGATGGCCTAGATCCTTTTTTTCTTAAACTAGGCTATCTTGACCTCACCACTCTATCCTCCACATATTCAATCTTTCCATTTCCACTGCCACTGTTTCCTCCTGCTAGAAATCTACCCACGTCCTCCCATTATTCAAGTCAGGGGACCCATGCGACCTAAAAGTTTACTCCCAAATGAAACTCCATATTAAATCATCTTCAGTCCTCAATCCTGTGCAATCTGGCTTCCGGCCCACCATAGTACAGTCACTGCTCTAGCCAAAGTTACCAATGAATGGATCACAGCCATGGACTCCAAGAAAGTTACTGGTGCACAGGGACACTGGTTTACCGGGATTGAGAAAGGGCAAATTCAATTTTGCACATTGTAAAAAGCGGTACTGTTAAGCCAAAATCCAGTTTTACTGGTGTTTGGTTTTGTGTACTTTATTTAACAATTTTTAACTCTGCTAACATTCATTTTAGCAGTTTTGACCTCCACTATTGCACTTCCTTCCATCCTTGTACCAATTTAAAGTTATTTTAGGTACAAGATGTGATGGCAGCAACAGCACTACAGCCCCCATCCCTGAGGTGTGATGGAAGCAGCACTGCGGCCCCCATCCCTCAGGTGCCATGACAGCACTAACAGCACAAAAGACCCATCCCTCTGGTGTGATGGCAGCAGCAACAGCACTGTGTCCCTCCTCAGGTGTGATGGAAGCAGCAGCACTGTGGCCCCTATCCATTAGGTGTGATGGCAGCAGTACCACGCCCGCATTCCTCAGGTGTGATGGCAGTATCAGCACTATGGCCCTCATCCCTCAGGTGGGATGGCAGTAGTACAACATTCCCCATCCACCAGTGGTTATGGAAGAAGCCCTACAGCCCCATCTCTCAGGTGTGATGACAGTAGCAATAATGCAGTCTGCATCCCTCAAGGGTGATGGCAGTAGGATGGCACTATGATCCCCTTTCTTCAACACCTACACCCCACATGCACAAGTTACAAACTACTTAGTCTCTCTGCTTGTTAGAACTTAGCTATGAATTAATCTGAACCACCACTACTAAGGTGGACCACCTTTGTTATTTCTTATCATTTAACTGCCTGAACTGAATTTCTGCCTGTGACACAACTGACCAGGGTTTGGGAACAGATTTGGGTGTTGGATGACTGTCCGGGGTGGGTGGGGAAGGTTTGAGTGTCTAACGACCACTCAGCTTCTCCTGGGAGGAGAGTGTATTCACAGCTCAGCATTTGCTGGCCCCAGGTGGAGGCTGGAGGCACGGCAACAATTGGCCCTCATCATGGAGGGAGCGTGATGGATGTCAGCTTGTGCCTTGACATAATGTGGCCTGTCACACTCCTCATGAAAATGGGAAGACATCTGCTGGCCATCTGGTGGATGGCTGCTGGTCCCTCCATAAGCATGAAGCCCCAGACACATGCGTCTGTTCTCACCTCTGCTATGCCTGAGATATACAGGAAGCTCTTTAGGGTGATTGTCCTCCCTGTTAGCCTCCCAGGGTAGGGCCACCCAATGAAGGTTACTTTGGGTTACCTGATAGCATGGCCATAAGGGGCAGTGGATGGTGGTTGGGACTCAGCAGCGGTGGTAGGGGGACTTGGCAGGCCTGAAGGAGTGGATGGACAGGGGTAGGAGGAGGAGCAAAAAAAAAAACTGCCTGAATTTGCTTCTTTGAAATAAAGTGTCTTCACCTAAAAAAATTCACAAGTGACTAGTAGAGGACCTTCTAATGGAAAATCATGCATCTCACAAACATGTGGATGTCTTTTTTTCTATTGGTCTCCATGAAAAGGGCGTCTCTCAGTTTTCATGTCTGAGCTCAGATGTGAATTGAACACCACTCTGCCCACTAGCATCATACATCCCCTGGGGTCTTACCTTCTGTGTGTCACTGAATGTGCTTTCAAATCCAATGGCCAAACGTAAGTACACTTCTTTCTCATTCCTACACTACCAATGCCAGTGCCAGCAAGCAAACATTCAGCATTGACAAATGCTTATTATTAAAGCAGTATGTCAGAAATCTTTTTGTTGTCACAGAGACTGAAACAGCAGGTGGGAGAGAAGGTGCAAATGATCCCATTCACCTAAATGGGGTGCTAACTGTGAAGTATTTTTTGTAAGTAGTAAGGCAGTTTCTGCCTTGTGAACATACTTTCATTCAGACTAGTTTTCATTCAAACAGCTGAGGATTTTGGATGGCCCTGCTGATTATAAACTCGAATAAGCTAGTTGGTAACAGTGATCCTGTGCTTAGCAATCTCCAACCTAGATGTTCACATTCAAAGAATACAATAAAAACCTGCCTAAAGTCTAAAATGACCTTATAAAACAATAAAATTTATCTGAACATTTATATTTACCTATACAAAATCATTGCAGCCCAGTAAAGCTCAGGTAAATTGCATGGTTTTCGACTACTGTATGATATAGTAAACATATATTGGTATTTTTTTTATATTTTTTGTAAACCAGGTAAGTCCACTAGGCAGAGCTGCCTGTTTTCAGAGGTGATCCAGGAACACTGTGAAGGTTAAGTGACTTGTTCGGAGTCACACAGTATGCAAGTGGAGGTTGTGGGAATCAAACTGAAGTCTTCTAGATGGACTTAGTTTAATCACTGTTACTCTAACCACTAGGCTATACTGCCAGCCATAACACCCATATATAATGTTTTAATATATGATTTCAATAATAGTGCACAGTACCTACAGTGCAAATTATGAATATTAAACACTTTACATTTTACTAAAACTGAATTATTTGCCTCTCCATCTGCTTATGTTTTCTTACACCTAAGTGGGTGTATAATTAACAGAGCACTGTAAATAGCCTGTGGTAGCACTACTGCTTGCAATGCCAGGAACTCAGGGTCGAAAGTGAATTCGAGTTGCTGGAGGTCTGACCAGGGGAGTAAGATCGAGCACCTCAGCGGCTGCTCTCCTCCTCCTCTGGGAACGGTGGCCTACAGGTCCTGCTGCTTTACTGCCACCTGGGTGACCATGGGTGGTGGTGCAATGGGGCTGCAGAGCAATCAGGAAGAGAGGGAGCTAGCCAAGATCTGGAGCAACGGCATGTCTCTATGTGCCCTACCTCCTTGGATCCCCTCAAGTGCTGGTGCCCTCAGGGACAGAGACCAGAAAACCAGTAACAATCACCCCACATTGGCTGCTGGCAGAAGGGACCCAGCTGCCCCTGACTTCATAACTAGGTTCCATGAGGGACCCACTGGGCTGCCTGACACACATTAAAGGACTGTGGAGGGGTGATCTGGGGTCTGCTCCCTTCCCACCTGGGGGGTACAACTCAGGCAGGATGGAGGAAGGCTCACAGGAGCTCCCGAGCATTACCTGGGGTGAAGCTAGGGGATACCCAGCCTAAGGATCTCTGAAAAGTGGAGACTGATGCTGTGAGAAGGGGGCATAGAAAGAGAAAATAAAAACATTTTAAAAAGATGCTGAAATAGCCGGCCCAGTGGAGCTGAGGGTTGAGGCGCTGGACGCCACACTCATACCACACCAGCGACCCTGGTTCAGGAGCTGACTCACCGACGGGGTCAGCCGATGGAGAAGGATCGAGCGCCAATGGCTGCTCTCTCCTCTGGGTGGGGAATTGCGCCTCCGCTGTGAAACCGCCACCTATTGGGGAACTCAGGTGGTCGGTGCAGCTGAGGACACCTTGACGTAAGGGAAGACGTTGGCAGAGGACTGGCGTTGACGGCGCTCCGCACATTGCTGGCAGCCTTGGGAGCCATACAACTAGGAGGAAATTGTCCTCCAGCCACCTAGATGACGCCCTCCAGAACCAGTTCTCCACCCGCTGACAGAACAGGGCAGACCCACTGTGCAGCTCACCCCAGGGAAGAAGAGAGAGGTAATGGGGGATCTCTCCTTGCACCACCTAGAAGGGTAATCCTAGGCCATCAAGGGCCCGGTAGTAGTAGTGTGGCACTCTAGGGCAGACTCTGAGGTCGGTAGGATCGGGAGGGTGGCACCCTTGGAGGCCTGAATGAGTGGAGGTTGGGGACAGTAGGTGCAGAAAATAATAAGTAAAAAAGAAAAGATGTTGAAATCATAGGGATTCTGTGCAGTGACATGCAATTTCCGTGAGGCACTGGTACAAGAATTCAAAACTGCAAACCAAGAGGATTCTGTGATTTTTACCAGTGTTACCGGGTAAAATGGAAACCAGGGTCCCTGCTGGTGCAGTATTTTTAGATCTCAGCAAAGCATCGATACTGTTGACCACAACTGTTAGTCTCAAGCCCACAAAGTAGGCGCCACCCCCTGCTGCAAAGTGGTTTACCAGCTACCATCTGGAAGGACCCAGAAAGTAAAAGCTGGTGGCCTCTTTTCTGCATCCCTCCCAGTTTTCAGGGGAGTCCTGCAAGGCTCCATGTTAGGTCCCATCCTCTTCTCCCTGTACATCAATAACCTTGACACACATACATCACGTCCTACACTGGCTGAAGTGAGGGATGTACTCCAAGCCAACTTTGCACAACTAGAAATCAACCTAATCAATGCCAAACTACTCCTCAATGCCAAGAAAACTAAGGCCATTATCTTTGCCCCAAACACCACTTCCACCTCCCTTGCAAACACGCACAAATAATTTATCACTACCTCCCTAGGTGAACCCCTTGAAATTACCTCCAAATTCAAATATCTTGGTATGTGGCCAAACAACAAGCTTTCCTTTCACGACCACCTCGACGATCTGGCAAAGAGGCTTAAAATTAGGCTAGGTTTCTTCTTCCATAACAAGTTCCTCTTTCCATTGGATACCAGAACTATTTATTTATTTATTTGTTAGTTTTGGAAATACCTTTGAGCCAGAGACTCGCTTACAAAGGTTCCACCTCATGAAACAATGTACAGAACATAAGAAATAGTACATTCAACAACTAGTACATGAGACAATTTTCTAATTAAACAGAAATATTTACAGGTCTAGTACATTTGAGATTAAGGAGTTACATTTTCCTGGAAGACAAAAAAATAAAACAAAAGGGAGGGGTGGGAGACAGTTATGACAGTAGGAGGACACAGCGAGGCATGTAAGGGTAAGAATAGTTCCAGGTGACCTACGGAAGGTTAGGGACCAGAATCTGATGGGAGATGCAGTTGCATCGGACTAGAGCAGGACAGAAAGTGAGAAAGTAGGAGAGAGGGGAACATGGTATTAGGCAGAGAAGGGTGAAGCAGTGGAGGGGGGTGGTGACAGTACAAGGGTAGAGGGGAGGAGAGGGAGAATAAGGCAGAGGGTAGTCAGGGTAGGCAAGGAGGGATGGTAACTGAGACTAGAGGAGGGAACAGGAGGGAGGAGGGAGGGACAGGGGGAGGAGGGCATAGGAGAGGTGGGCAGGAGGAGGGAAATAGGGGGGCATACCAGCAGGTGGCGGTATCAAAGGGGAGGGTGGAAGGGAGTAAAACTGGTGGAAAGAGAGGGATAATAGAGGGGTTGATTAAGGGAGTGGACAAGAGAGTGCGGGAGGTGGAGTGGCAGCTGAGAGGGAAGGGGTGGTGAGCATGGGGTGAGAGGGGAGGAAGGTGCTAGGGTCAGGAATCTCAACCACTAGGAAGAAAGGTGAGAGCCTAGATCCAACAGTCACATCCACTAGTGGATGCGAGTAGTGTGCGAAGTTTAGCCTTAAACTGACTAAGCCTAGTTTCCTTTTGTAGGTCTACACTAAGAGAGTTTGTCCAGGAAGGTGCCCGGTATTCAAAAAGACGTTGGCCTTGCACCGTATGGCGGAAGGGGACTTTGAGGGAGTGGTTATGTGTGTTACTGCTGCTTCTGGTGGAGTCAGGGAGGCTAAGGAGGTTCCTGATACCCAACAGGGAAATTCTGAGGTAGCTTTTTGCCAGCATCTGATACTGTATCCTGCAATCCAGGTTAAGCCAATCAGTCTGAGCATAAAGACTGCAAGTGTGGGTCCTCTGGGTAGCTCCAAGATAAGCCTACAGGCCTTATTTAGGGAAGTTTTACCCACTTGAGGGTCAGAGGTTGCTGATCCATAAACTACAAGTCCATAGTCAATGACCGATAGAACTGTGCTAGTGACTGCCAGTTTGAGGGCTTCACAGGTTAAGCAGTGTTTGTTTCTATAGAGAAGCCATAGCCTTGAGTTTGCAGTCTTAGCAACTAGGTCGATATGTTGTGAGTAGGAAAGAGCGCTGTCCAGAGTTACAACCAGATATTTAAAGCAGTTTACTGTCTCCAGCAGGGAGGCGCGTTTGTTGTACATTTGTAATTTGAAGGATTTATGCTTACTGTTGCTGGGTGCAAATATCATGGTTTTTGTCTTATTGTAGTTTAACAATAGTCTCATGAACGATATGGTGTGGTGGTAGAGGCTGGTCCAGACCACTTTCTTGCCACTACTCAACTATAGAGATCTAATCTATTCCTCCGCAGCCACCTCAGAACTCAACAAACTAGATGTCCTCTACTACCGCGCCATACAGTTCATGACAAACCTACCCTATCGAACCCACCATTGTGATTTGTACCTAGCCGCTGGCTGGATGGAAATCACTCTTAACTAGACGCACGCTTCATGCTGGTATCTGGACTCTTAAGTTAGTTCTGAACAAGCTCCTGAGCTGTCTCACAACCCTTTTCCATATTTCCCATTGCGCCTACTCTCTTAGGCAAAATGACCTCCTCCTTCTCCTCCTCCTCGATGTACCGAGAACTCTCACTTCACTTGGCAAACGGACCATATCGAGCATACTCCCAAGTATCTGGAACCAGCTCCAAGCACTTGAAGCTTCCCGGTACTGTCCCTGTCAGCCTATTTAAAAGGTTGGCTACAGCAAAAGTAAAGATAGTGCAGCTGTTTCTAAATCCTAGCTCACTGCTCGAACCCTAGCGCACTGCTTCCTCTTACTTACCCAGAAATTAGCTGCCTTGATACCCCGAAACAAGCACGTAGTACCTTCTTTTCTGTACTTGTATTTTTCTATGTC
The DNA here is from genome assembly GCA_016271365.2 of Neoceratodus forsteri. Classification (NCBI taxonomy): domain Eukaryota; kingdom Metazoa; phylum Chordata; order Ceratodontiformes; family Ceratodontidae; genus Neoceratodus; species Neoceratodus forsteri. Next base: position 1,173,486,159 of record CM057451.1, on the reverse strand, counting down.
ATTGTCAATTTTATGTAACATGTTAATGCTTGCCCATAATTCTGTACTTGAATTTGTACTGTTTTTTTCAATTTATGCAATCTGTAACAACCTCTCTGTGTCAAAGGACCTCCTTGTGAATGAGCTTGCTCAACTGAGTTTTCCTACAATAAACTTGAACTTCACAGGCAGGAGTATAGGGCTGCCAGAAATGTTTGCACCCGGGAAAGCTGCCATGCAGAAGCAGCCCACTTCCAAAATTGCCTCTCTTCCACCTGAGGACAAGGGAGAACATTTTGGAACAACATTAAGGATCTCATGGGTACACCCAACTCCCCCCTCCTTCTTTACTTAATAGCAACTGTGTGTCCATCCAGGATCCTCAGCTGATCGCTGATAGTTTTAATGCTGCATTCTCTGACCTCGGTAGTGTCCTCCCCCGTGACTTTTCAATACAACCTGTAGTCCCCCAGGCATTCCTCCTTTTCATTTCAGGACTGTCTTTCTTCATGAAGCAAAAAAGTACCTAACTCAAATCCTGGGTAAATTCAGATTCAGTGGAGTATTCCTTGACTTAAAACTTCTGCACCTAGCCCTTGATGTAGTCCTCGCCCCTCTCACCAAACTCATTAACCTATCCCTTTGTCTGGGTCAGTTCTCCTCACAGTGGAAGATGGCTGTGGTTACCCCTATTCTCAAGGGTGGTGACAGAACCTTACCCAGTAATTACCACCCCATCTCTATCCTCCTCCCTAACTCTAAAGCCCTTAAAAGGGATAGTCTCTGACCAACTCTCCAACTATCTCTCAAAACACAACATACAATGTCAACAACAGCACCGGTTTCCAGAAAAGTCACAGCACCACCACTGCCCTTCTGGAACATACTGATTACATACATAATGCCGTCGACCATCTTGTTAGGTCTGTGCACATAGACCTAGCAAAAGCATTTGACACTGTAAACCACACTATCCTAATAGACTCCTTCCATATTTAGGCCTGTCCCATAAAGCCACCTTCTGGATCGCTAACTACCTTTGTGGTAGATCCCAATGGGTTAAGAGTCAAGACACCCTCTCCTCCACCCTACTGGTTTGTTCTGCAGTACCACAAGGCTCAATCCTGGGCCCCTTCCTTTTCAGTCTGTTCTAACACCTTCCCTTGCCTGCTCTGGTCAGCTATTACTCTATGCAGATGATGCAGTTATCTTTTCCAGCCACCCTGACCCTTCCCCCCTTGAATGCAATCTCCAACGGTTCTTTTCCAAGATCAAATCATATTTCACAAGACACAAACTCATACTAAATTATAAGAAAACCAAAGTCATGCTGTTTGCCAGTACTCACAACAAATATAAAGGTCAGCCCCTGCACATTCTGAATAATCAGCAACAACCTCTAGAGCAAGCATGCAGCTTCAAATATCTTGGCATCACCCTCGACTCCACCCTCTCTTTTCATGACCACATCAGTCTGGTTTGTAAGGTGATAAATACCAGGATTGGCCTTCTCTACCCCATCGGAATTGCATAACACCCAACCGCCTAGCTGTTACAAGCTCAGTCCTGTCCATGGTTGACTATGGCATAGTAATCTATGGCTCTGCAGTGGACACTGCTCTAACACGCATCGAAGTTGCCCTGAACAAAGCCAACCACTTTGTGGTTGGCGGTGACAGGTTCACTCGCACATATAATTTATATGAACAAGTAAACTGATTAAACTTTGTGGGTAGACTTACTTACTTACCAGACCTGCCTTCTAGCCAAAATGATAGCCTCCAGCCTCTCCCTTCCCACCACCCTCCAACTTTTAAAGCCGTCTCCCTCCTCCTCCAAGCTACCAGAAGCTCCTCAAAAGATGCTTTCCAGGTCCCTTTCTGCAGGACTTCCATGGGGCAAAGGGCCTTCATGTACAGGACTCCTAATTGGCTAAATAGCCTGCCCTTTGAAGTCTCCTGGCTAGGGGCCACTGTGACTGTGCCTAGCTTCTTCCTCTCTCATTTACTCTGGATGTTCACTCATCCCACCAGTGCTCAACCTAGCCAAGACAAGGTCGTTACTGACTTCTTCTCGTTCGTCCCCTCCATCTCTTATGTCCTTACCCTTCCTTTAATCATGACAAGGTCTTCCTGGACTGTGCCTCCGCTTACCCCCCTTCCCCAATAATCCTTTGGCGGCCTTTCCCTGAGTGGAGGGCCCTCCTCTTCATCATTGTTACTGTATGTTGCTAGTGACTGCCACTGCACCTTGTACTTTGCATTTCTGTAATTTGCACTCCTTGTATCTTGTTTCTTTGCATTCTTGTACCTTTTTTTATCGTGCAGTCCTTTGTATTATATTCTTATGTATAATTTGCATATTTGTATCCTTTGTATATTGCTATGACTCTAATGTGGAACCTTTGTAAAGGAGTCGCTGACTCAAAGGTTTGTAATTCTAAAAGTTCAATAAATAAAAATAAATAAATAAACATTGTTTTTAAGAATTGCTGGACAAATATCTGTATGAATTTTTAATTTGCAAAACTTAATCAAGTTTAAGTGTCAAAAAAAGAAATGTTTAAACAGGTTCGAAAATGTGTTTTTGGATATGAAACAGTAACTCTCGGACATCAGAAATGTCACATCATATCTATGTGACCCTGGGTTGCTGGTCCAGGTTTACACCCTTGCCTGATGACTGAGCAGGGCCCACCTGATTGAGGGGCTAAGTTTGTTCTTTCTCCTGCAGTAGAGAGTTCATTCCAGAACAAGCATTTGTCAATGCCGGATGGTTGCCATGGTGTGTGTGTTATAGTGCGCCAAGGCGCCTGCATGTGTGTGTGTACTGGGAGGGTGGTCCTGGCTGTCCATTCCTGTACTGTCAACTGTGTGACCACATGTGGATGTTCATGGACAGTGTCAAAAGTGGCACCAGTCCACTAATAAAATGCTGTTAGATTTTCTTTTGGGATAGTCAAAAATCTTTTAAGTAGCCAGGAAGGCTTGTACTGGAAAAGGTAATATTTCAATAAGTAGATCAGCTGGGCCAGTAGAAAAGTCTGTGGGGCTAGTGGATTTTGCAAGTCACTACCCTGCTGGCTAGTAGCTACAAAACTTAATCAGACCCCTGCATGGATCTGCCTGAGATAGGATTTTTTTTTTTATTCTATTTATTCTCCCTTAGCTGGCTAAATGTAAGGACCCAGTCTAAAACGGAATGCTTGCCAGATGTAATCTTGAGCCTGCTGGGTTCAGTTATTAATTGAGATAGGTGGGCTTCAGATATGGAGGTGTGAGTGGAACTAGCTCCTGATCCCCGCACAAATCCACTCTGGGGGTCAGGCCCTCTGCTCCCACAGTGCCAAACCTCAAAGTGCGATTCGTGATCAAAGGACAATCGGGGACACCTTTTTGACATTCTTTTCTTTAGCAGGCCAGATAGTGGAGCTGCCAGGGCACTGTAGTTTGGTATGAACTTTTGATAGTACCCTGTGGTCCCTAGAAAACTCCCGAAGCTGCTTCTGTGTTTCAGGTCTGGGCCACACCTCTATTGTCTCAACCTTGGCTTGATTAGGACGGAGCTGTCCCCACCCTACTGCATGCCCTAGGTATGCCACCTCTGCCATGGCCACCTGGCACTTTTCAGCTTTGACAGTGAGCCCAGTCCTCTGTATCCTGCCCAACACTTCCTTAAGGTGGGCCAGGTGTTCCTTCCAGCTGGCACTGAAGATGGCAATATCATCCAGGTGTACCACTGCATACTCTTCAGTACCATGTAACACCTGGTTCACCAACCTTTGGAAGGTGGCAGGGGCATTCTTCATCCCGAAAGGCATTGCCTTGAACTCAAATAACCCTATTGGAGTGATGAAGGCCGACCTCTCTGTAGCTCTGGCAGTTAACTCCACCTGCCAATACCCTTTCATCAAGTCAATGGTGGTAAGGAAGGTCGCCCCTCCCTAACTTGTCCAGTAATTTGTCCATCTATGGCATTGGATGGGCATCCCATTTTGTGACTGCGTTAAGTCCACGATAGTCCACACAAAAATTAGTATAGCCATCCGGCTTGGGAACGAGGACTATGGGTGAGGCCCAGGGGCTGTGGGATTTCTGGATTACCCCTAAATCCAGCATTTCCTCCACCTCCCTCCTAATGTCCTTTAGGACAGCCTCTGACTTCCGGTATGCTGTCCATCGTATGGGCGCTTGTGTCTCCGTGTCTGGGTGGGGAGGTAGTAACAACAACAAAAAAGGAAAGGGACCTGGGGGTAATCATATCAGATGACCTTAAGGTTAGCAAGCAATGTGAGAAGGCAGTAGGGAGGGCTGGGGGTATACTGGGATGTATAGGGAGAGGCATCATCAGCAGAAAACAGGAAGTTGTTATCCCTCTGTACAGACAGTTGGTGAGACCCCATCTGGAGTACTGTGTCCAGTTCTGGAGACCCCATCTCCGCAAGGACATAGACAGGATAGAGGCAGTCCAGAGGAGGGCAACTGAAATGGTGTAGGGTCTGCAAGAGAAGCCGTATGAGGAGAGACTAAAGGAGCTTAATGTGCATACCCTTGAGGAAAGAAGGGAGAGGGGGACATGATAGAAACTTTTAAGTACCTCAGTGGAATCAACAAAGTCCAAGAGGGTAGCATCTTTCAGAAAAAGAGACTTGCAAGCACAAGGGGACACAATTTAAAGATAGAAGGAGGGCGGTTCAGGGGCAATGTGAGGAAGTATTATTTCACAGAGAGGGTAGTGGATGCATGGAACAGCCTTCCTGAGGAGGTTGTGGGGTCTAAAACTGTGGGAGAATTCAAGAATGCATGGGACAGACATAAGGCATTCCTGTGGGGGTAGGAAGAAATAGGCTGTTGGTTAACTAGGATATGCGGCTATCCTGTAGGTAGGGAAATAGGCAGACTAGATGGGCCTAGCGGTCCTTATCTGCACAAAGTCTATGTTTCTATCATGCGTTGCTAAGGGTATTAGTCCAGGCTTGGCATTAAACAAAGGGACAAAGTCTGCTAAAACCTCCCTTACTTCCTGGGTCTGTTCTGGGGTCAACTGGGGCGACAGTTTGATTGCCTCCATAGTGGGCTCCCATTTGTTTTCCTCAAACAAGTTCAGAAGGGGATGCCTTCTTCATCCGTCCCCTTCCCAGGACCACACACTTCGAATACCATGTCAGCCCTATTTGCATATGGCGTCATCATGTTGACATGGTACATCCTATGGGTATGTCTCCTGTCAGGCAATTCTACAATGTAGTTTACGTCATTCACCTGTCTATCTTGTATGGTCCTGCCCACTTGGCCTGTAGCTTATCTTTCCAGACCGGGATTAGGACCGTGACTTCCTGACCCACAGTGTATGAGCGAGCTCTAGCTCTGCGGTCATGCCATACCTTTTGCTTTTGCTGGGTGGCAGCTAAGTTGCTCTGGGCTGTTCCCGTAAGCTCCTTCAGCTTTTCCCTAAACTTAAGGACCTAATCCACTATGGAAGTTCCCTGGGTGGCATGCTTGCCTTCCCAGTCCTCCTGGATCAAGTCTAGGGGCTCATGCACCCTGCAACCATATAAGAGTTTGAAGGGGCAAAGCCCTGTCGATTCTTGGGGCACCTCCCTGTATGTGAACAACAGGTAGGGAAAGTATTTCTCTCAGTCCCTTCCATGCTGTTCAGCAAGTGCTTGGAGCATCGATTTAAGGGTACCATTAAACTCTTCCACAAGCCCACTGGCTTGCGGGTGGTAAGGTGTCATGCATCTCTGCACTACCCCACACTTCTCCCACAAACACTTCATCAGGTCCAACATGAAGGTACCCTCTTGATCAGTGATAGCCTCCTGTGGGTACCCAACATGGAAGAAAATCCTTAGCAAAGCGTCTGCCACTTTGTCTGTCCTGAGTGAGGAAAGGGCAACTGCCTCTGGGTACCGGGTGGTGTAATCAACCACTGTCAGGATAAACCTCTTCCCGGAGGAGCTTGGGGTACTCAAAGGTCCCACAATATCCATTCCTACACTCTGGAATGGCTCCTCCACTAGGGGAAAGGGAATTAGGGCAGCTTTGCTTTTACTGCCTGCTTTCCCTTTTTCTTGGCACCAGTGACAAGACTTGTAATACATAGATACATAGATACATAGACAGTGTTGGCAGATAAGGGCCTATGGCCCACCCAGTCTGCCCATTTGAGCTTGTAAGTTCAGTTTGTTTTCCTAGAAGTCTGTTGCCCCTTACCCCTGACCTCTAGAATTCCTTTATGTCTATCCCATGCATTCTTAAATCCCGTGATTGTTTCCAGCCCCCACCACTTCCTCTGGCAGGGTGTTCCACTTGTCCACCACCTGTTCTGTGAAGAAATTCTTCTCATGTTTCCTCTGAATCATCCTCCCTCCAACTTCATCCCATGCCCTAGTCCTGGAACATCTTTTTCGCTTAAAATAGTGTTTTCCTGCACCCTGTTCCTCCCTGTAAGATACTTGTATGTCTCTATCATATCCCTCTCTCCTCCTCTCCTCCAGGGAGTACATGTTCAGTTCCTTCAACCTGTCTTCATAGGACTTGTGATGCAATCCATACACCATCTTAGTTGCTCTCCTCTGAACCTTCTTTACCCTGTCTATGTCCTTATGTAGGTATGGTCTCCAGAACTGTACACTGTACTCAGGTGGGGCCTCACTAGTGTCTTGTATAGCGAATTATGACCTCCTTTTCCTGATGGTGATGCCCCTGCCTATACATCCCAGCATCCTATTTGCTTTACCTGCTGCCTTGTCACACTGTTTCCCTACCTTGAGGTCATCAGAGATGACAACCCCACGATCTCTTTCCTGCTTGGTGCATGCTATATCCTCACCCCCCAACTGATATATTGTGCCAGGGTTTTTGTGCCCCATATGCATTATCTTGCACTTCTTTGCATTGAATTTCAACTGCCAAACCCCTGACCATTCTTCAAGTTTCTGCAGGTCGCTTCTCATTCGTCTACACCCTCTGGTGTGTCTACTCGTTACAGAGCTTTGTGTCATCAGCGAACAGTGAAATTCTGCCTTCTAGATCCTGTGCAATGTCACTGATGAAGATGTTGAATAGGACCGTCCCAGTGGTACCCACTGGTCACTCTTCCCTCTGTGGAGTGACAGCCATTTACCATCACCCTCTGTGTCCTGCCACCCAGCCAGTTACCTACCCACCACACTACTGTCCTGCCCACACCCATATTCCCCAGTTTGTGTAATAGTCTTTATGTGGCACAGTGTCAAAGGCCTTGCTGAAGTCCAGATAGGCCATGTCCACTGCCCTCCTGATCCACCTCCTAGTCACCCAGTCAAAAATTCAACGAGGTTGGTCTGACATGACCTCCCCTGGTGAAACCATGCTGCCTTGGGTCCTGTAGTCCATTGATAACCAGATGTTCCACCAATCTCTCTTCAGTAGTGCTTCCATGATCTTCCACTACCGAGGTGAGGCTGACTGGTCTGTAGTTCCCTGCTTCCTCTTTGTTCCCACTTTTGTATAAGGGGACTACATCTGCTGTCCTCCAGTCTTTGGGTACCTTCCTGTTTCCAGTGATCGGCTAAACAGGACAGCCAGAGGTTCAGCCACCCTCTTAGTTCTTTAAGGGCCCTGGGGTGCACCCTGCCTGGCCCCATTGCTTTATTATGTTCCTTCACCTGCTGGGTGAAGTTAACAATAGAAATTCTGGGCCAATCACTGCATAGTGCGCTTGATTCCCAGATGTTCAGACATGGAAATATCATAAGCAATCTTGAGCAACCACTCCACGAAATCCCTGGGGAATGGCAAGCTGCCTGCCTATCACCCCTCCCTCTGTTCTTACGTCCTGAGTATATAACAGCTGTTGTCCCAATACACTCTGTCTCACGTCATCTCCCTGTGTCCCATCAGATTCTGCAGAAGCCCTCAGCCTCTAAACTAGGATCAGTCCTCTGAGCAGCTGCAAAATCTGCACATTTTCCCAAGGCATGGGACGTGCCCTTCAGTCGCTAAACTGAGGTCCATAGCTCTAGAATCAGGGCATTCAGGGTCACTGCCATCCCTAGCCCTCTGATCATTGGCTACCCTCCCTCCTCAAAGTAACCTTCTGTAGCTGTTTTGTGAACTGTTACCTGGGGATGTTCTACTCCCTTTCACCACTCTCCGCTTTTAGGAGACAGGCTGGGAACCAGCCTCCCAGTGTTTTCCACAGGGGCTTCTACGAGGTTCAAGGAACTACAATCGGCCTTTGCCATCTGACTGGGGGTAACCACACACACCACCCTCTCTAGTAAATTATTCCCTATAATCACATCCAGGGCAAGTTTGTCTGCCACAGCCACTTTCTGCACCCGCTTCTCCTGTCTCACTCCAGTCCAGGAGAACACTTGCTAAGGGCAGAGATTTTCCTCCCCAGTAAATCCCTTACAGTTTTGAACTGATTAGGTATAAGCTGCATGGGCTCAACCAAATCCCTTTACCAAAGTAAGAGATGGCCCCTGTGTCCCTTAAACCATGGGTCTGCACCCCATTCACAGTAACTGGTTGTATGTGCTCCCTCATGTTTACTGGCATGCTTTCAAGGATACACAAAAACACACCTCTTTCCCAGCACCGCTTTGTGCACTCTCTGCCTTTTTAGGACACTGTCTAGCAAGATGCCCAGGTTGTTTGCAAAACCAACAATCATCATTTCTTTTATCAGCCAAATCCTTTTCTTCGTACCTTTGGGCTGCCTGCTTTCTGGGTAGGCAGTGAGGGTTTAGCTGCCCTGAAGGTGCGCTTTTTCCTTTCTATGCTGCCACACCCGCCTAATTTCTTCAGAGCAGGCCTGTTCCTGATATAGCAGCCCAAGAGCTTGGCAGCCTCCTGCACTGTTTTTGGATCTCGGTCCTCCAGCCAAGTTTTCAGTTCTGCTGGGCAAGCCCAAAAGAATTGCTCTAAAGTACCACAGCCTCTATTTTCTATAGAGTCTGCTTTATCCCCTTCCCACCAACATTTTAAAACTGACGTTGCTTTGTGGCTAGTTCCTCAGAGCTTCTGAGCTATCGAACTTAACTCTGCACGCTCAGGTAATTCATACTTTAGCAATGTGGCAGTGCAACCCCGCCAATTGCAGGGAGATTACTTTTATTGCCCTTTAAGACATTGGGAGCATGCGCGCCCTCGGGTGCATGGCATGCGGAGTTTTTTCATACCTGTCAGGTGCGAGGGGTTTCATTGCGAGAGGGACAACATCGAGAGGAGGTGCACGAAGGAGCTGCACGGTGGTTTGTGGCGGCAGGCGACCCAGCATGTGAAGGCCCACGAGGCCTGTTATAAAGGGGGGGCTGTCAGCCCCTCTACATGAAGTATGGCAGAGCAGAGCATCCACCCACCCACTGTGGGGCAGTGATTGATCTGGGAGTAGCAGCAGAGTGTAGTACTGAGGAGAAAGGGAGTCTCCCTACTGAATGGGGAGAAGCAGGTAGGTTGCCATGGGGGCCCAAGCGTGTCATGTGGCAGATGGATCGCCTGGAAGGGTATGAGGTGGCAGTTCTTGTCCTTTTCATTTCCTGTGTCCACCAGGTAAAGCTGCTAATTTTGTTAGGTCAATCCTGCTAAGTGCTTTAGGAAGACAGGCCCCCTCTGCATTCCTCTTTTCTGGTCCGGAGGCAGGAAAAGCCATGGTAGCAGGGACATGCTTGGGGCAATCATTAGAACTGGGTTCAGCTAAAACCTCATAGTAAAAGCCACAGAGACATGTCATAAAAAGTAACCCCTCACCAGTGGGGAAAGCAGCTGAGCACCTCAGGAAAGAAGATGTTTGTAGCGGAATCTTTTCATCCTCACTGCAGATAAGGGGAAACGTAGATGAAAGTGTCAGTGATGTTACTGTTGGGCAGTTTGACAAGAGGGCAGTCAAGGACCCCACTTGGGTCAGAAATCTGTACAGCTAAGAGCTCCACTGGCTCAGTATGTCAGCTACAAGGATCATACTTGGGTCAAGAACCTGTAAAGCCAAGAGCCCCACTGGCTCAGTATGTCAACTACAAGGCTGGGGGTTCAGTCCCCCAGTTCCCCTAAAGTGTTGTGCCATGGCTGATGGCCACTGAAAGTGTGGAGGAGTCTGAAAGTGCACTGTAAAAATATGTAAATATTTCCCTTGAAGATAAAGTGGCTTGAGCTTTGTGTTTTAAAACAATAAAAAGGATGCCTGTTGCATTACAAGTTGTCTAGAACTATGGATTATTCAGGAAGAGATTGCCTGCACTGTGCTGTCTCCCTAACCATCTATTTTACAGATAAGTAGCCAAGCCTGGGTCCTGACTCCTGAGGACCTAATTGTTAGATGTCCCTTCTGTGCCGGTGGTCTCCAGCTGCCAAGAAACTGAATCCCTCTGGAATGAAGGTACAGTAACCGCTTTTATGTTGAGCATCTGTTAGACAGTCGACCAGTATGGAACGGACCCCCCCCCTTCCCAGTAGCTTTATGTTTTTCATAATTACTACTGTCCTGATTGTCCCTTTGACCCAATGCGTCATGAGCTTTACCAGTAAGTAACTGGAAAATATGGGATAGCTGGAAGCTTCAGGACTCCCTGAGTATTTTAGCCTGAATACAGACCTTTTCAAACAAATTCAGAAAAGCATATATATCCTCCCCCTCTTTAAATTCAGCTATTAATTTAGAATTTAACTTGTACCCAAGTCCTGGAGGCCCAGGTTCACCCCTGCCACTTACCTCCTCTGGCGCTGGTCTTTGGAGTTTTAGTTTTGCAAGTTCAAATTCCCTCTGTCACTGTTTTTCTCTTTCCTCAGCCTCTTTCCGATGCTGTTTTTTTTCCTGCATCTCCAGCTCCATCTGGAACTTTCTCTGCTCGAATTCCAGCTCCATTCTCCTCAACTCTGTCAGCAGCCTGATCCCTTCTGGCTCTAGCCCTGTGGTGACCCTCCCTGGTGCTGTGGGCTCGGTTCTCACTGGTCTCTCTGCCCTCCTGTCTGGGACTAGACACTGCGAGTAGACTCTGGCACCACCACATCCAAGGTCTGGTCCCTTTGGTCACCGACTGTGACCCGAGGTTCTGGCAGTCGCCTTGTGCATTGGCTGCCACAAGAGCCACCACGGGGTGCTGTTTGTTTCACCACTTGCTCTGGACTCCTCTTTCTGGCACAACTGCCTCAGGTATTCCACAGTGTAATCGCTGTAGGCAGACGCCATCTTCTTCCCTAATCTATGGCTACACGAGCTTGCACCTGAAAAATAAAACAGGTAGGGAACTTTAGACTGTAAACTAAAATTATATATTTTTTTTTTTTTTAAATGCCTTGTTTGTGTGTGGAATGTTAGTTTATCAATCTGACACACTGGACTGTCAACACCCATGCCACCAAATAATTGCATAGTATGCAAACAAATCTTTCAGATCCCAGTGCTGCGCACTAAATCTGTCACAAATCCACTCCGGGGGTCAGGCCCTCTGCTCCCACAGTGCCCAACCTCAAAGTGCGATTCGGGGTCAGAGGACAAACAGGGACACCCCCCTGTTTGTTTTGGCTCTGAGCAAACTACCAGTCTCGAGTTCTGGGGTCAATTATGAACCCTTTTTAGCTGGCACACCCAGGTAATTGGTCCAGATATCACACTCTCTTCAGGGAAAGCAGTGCATTACTTGACCCAGCGGGCATACAGCCAACCTGATTCACAACCCCTGCTGACTCAATTGAGACTCAGATATTTTCTTACCTTGCTGGATCTTTACACAGATCCTTGTTAGCGTGGCTGCATATGGTGACACACTAGCAATTTAACAGTTATGTCAGAACTATTAATAATGTTCCATCATTCACACTCAAAATGAGAAATGTCCCAGCAGGTTTTGAGGAAAACAAAGTTTATTAAGAATTAAAGACAGTAAATAAATACAGTACATAAAACAGAATATATATACATTAAGGTTGCAATCAGAGAAGTAAAAGGAAAATTTCAAATTAAAGCGCCTTGCAATTGATTAGCTAATTCTACCTTAGTGTTCAGTAGGGAAGGTATTCACACTTCAGTTACCAGACTTGGGAGAAGTGGTCTCTCTTGAGTCCAGGAACAAAGTGTCCCTTAGAAGTCCAGAACAAAAAGTGTCAGTCAGTTCGGCCAACTTTACCAATATCAAACAGGCCAGAGTGTCCCTTCCATTCTGTGATGTCACTGTGCTGTGAGCGTGAGATCACACTCAGTTCTACCTACTTAATTTGTAACATGGCCTGGTTTTTGTAACAGTCTCAGGAAGTTTAGCAGATAAGTGTTAGATTTTCTACAAGCCAGCTGTGCCCTTTAGGTCAGCGAGAGGGCAGAACATTTTTTCTTTTTAAAACAAATCCAGTGTCCCATGATGCCTTGTGCTGACTTCCATGTTTCACAAGCAGAAATTCAAAAAAACATATATTTATAGCGGCTATTGCCACAATCCCAACTGATATTGAAATCCCAGTGTAAACCCCTATAATTGGGGGCTCCTGAAAGTCTTCCTTGAGCTTGCCTAAATGCCCACTGCCAGGCTGGTGTTCTATGTCCTAGCGATTTAAAAGTGTTTGCATGTGAGTGCCCTGTTAGCCTCCGTGCCTGTCTCTTTAAGAGCTGCCTATCTTGTGGTGTAAAATTAATCTGGGTAGGGACGTAGTAGTTTCAGGCTCAAGTCCCGCCCAGGCTGCAGTGTTATCGCTCCATTCTGCCATTGCTATTTGCGCAGAGGGAGCCCTGCTAGGAACTGTGACTGTTTACTGTTTCTCTGTTTTAATAATAATAATAATATTGTAGTTTGTCTAACCTGTCTTTCTTTGCAGCATGGACATTTCAGTATTGCCCCACCATCTTGGTTCTGGACTGCCTATTGGGACCAATCAGTACCTTTGGGGACTCTAAAATGGTGTCTGACCCCAGGGGTCTTGTGGGAGCAAATTTCTGTAGGAATTGTAGTTTTTGCACTTTGGCGCCTAAATGGACCTGGAGGGGGAGCCCTTGCTTTGACAGACTGATGGATCAACCAGCCAGAATCTTTTGGACCAAGGAAATTCCCAAGCTGCCTGCTGCAGTGTATGTCAGTCTGGAGTTAGAGTTTGAAGAGTAAACAGCTTAAATGATTCGAGCAACTGCTCCTGCGAATTCGCATGGGAGACTGGTGGAAAGGCTAAGTCTGGCCTGTCTGCCTGCTGTCCTTGAGAGGGAATCTGAATTTATCATGACTGCATCCAAATTTGAGTGTGTTAAAGCCACTGAAGAGTGACCAGATTTAAACCTGAAGAAGATCGAAGCTGAATGCGATCGGCCTGTCAGGACATCCATTTACCACAGAATTCCTGTTTTTTCTCAGAGACACTGATATTGCGGCCGGACTGCTACCCGCATTGTGGTATGGTGAATGCTTTACTATAAATGTGCTGTTGTTGTTAGTGGGTCATGATTTGGTTCCCCACTATACAAATGTGCCACTCTTGCTGGAAGCTGCATCCAGCACTACCGGACTCAAATCTGAACTGTTCAATCCAGCTTGGGCCTTGCCACACTGGCCCAGCCAGCTACTTTGGGCACAAAAACCAGTCATCAACCTGCAGTCTCCATTTCATCCATCCTGTGTCCTGTACTGGGTAGCATGAGTAAACACCAGGGTAGCTCCCTGCAACAACAGCTCAATCAAAGTGTGTCATCTGATTTAATTGTTTTGTTTAATCATCACAAACTGAGCCTCCTGGCTCTGGATTACAAATTGTGTGTGGTTGTGCATGCTTTTTCTTTTCATCACAGGGCTCCAACCAGCTGTGACGCCGGCCTACCCCAGGCAACGATCCAGGCTAACCCTCCTTACTTCCAACTGGGTACCCAGAACGTGTGACTGTGTTGAGGGACTAAAAAGTGCATGCATAATTGCCTGACTAGATCAGTTATAGACTCAATCAACCTGATTACGCCCCTCCCTTGTTCATGTCCCCTGAATAAATCAGATCTAACTCTTTTTGCAACTAATTTGACTGTGGTTCCAGTTTGAACCAGAAGCACTGTACTGCTATTTGCTGTGCCTAACCTTGTTTTTACAGGGGTTCTTCAGGGTCGAACTGGTGGAACCAGCCCTGGTGGTAAGTGCAAACAGTATGGGGATTGTATGCGAATAGGAGCTACTGTGAAAGTGTTTGTTGCATATTGTCTAGACCACTAGAGGGAAGAGGGGGTTACAGTGTCCGGAGGGTTGTACCAGGTTAGCCTTGCTGCTAACAACCCTTCTCTGGATGGAGGCACCTGTTTCAGTACCCAGGCCCCTTAACCTTCTACTAGTCAAGCAGGCAGGGTAGTAGCCCTTGGGATAGCGCCACCTAGGGGTTACACCTACATAACACCAAGTTGGGGTGGCTAGACCAAGAGGAAATAAGGGAGTGGGAGAGACAGATAGGGCATTAGGGGAAGTTAGACACAGCCCATGGTAAGTTTCTTTCCTTGGCCCAGGGTGATGTGAAGTAAACAAACATATGGAGAGAGGCTGAGGTAACTGATCATGTACACCCTGGAGGACAGAAGGGAGGGGGGGAGATGAGGAAACCTTCAAGTACCTTAAGGGCATAAACAAGGTTGGTACAGAGGGCATCTTTAACTTAAGAAAGGAGGGTACAACAAGGGACTTAACCTTCAATTGGTGGGGGTAGATTCGAAGGAAATGAGGCACTTGTCACTGAAAAGGTGGTGAAACAGTGGAATCAGCTATGGGAGGGGTGGTGACAGCAAAGGCGTGGCCAGTTTCAAGAGGGGTGGGATCAATCGATCAATCAATTTTATTTTTAAAAGGTGCTATTCCTGTAGATCATAGCGCCTGTACAATTAAAAAACTACATAAAATACATAACTTATTAAACAAACTCTGGTCAGAGCCAGTATGGCTGTGGAGAGCTTTTAGGAGTGGCAAAAGCAGTGAACAGCCTATGCTGTGATCTCGCTGCACTGGAGTCAGCTGTAATACTGCAGCGATTACGGTACTGCGCATGCATGATACTCGCAAATGTGCAGTTTGCCCTGGAGTCATCCTTACGCAACATGGCGGTACTAACATAACTATGTGTGACAACCCCAGTCCCCTTGGGTTACTAGAATCCCATTAATACTAGCCTTAGGCAGGTAGGAAAAGGCAGCTGGTGGGGAGGTCATTAGGGGCATACTACATAATGACATCATTGTTTACTCAGCTAGCCTGAGAGAAGGATGATTATGTTATTTAGAACTCTCACAGCAGCATAACCATTTTAGACTCAGCTGCTCTTGGGGAGCTTAGAATGTTCATCAATAAGTTCAAGTGTGGCAGCTAGACTGGCAGTAGGTCTGCCACTGGGGCTTTGTCAAAGGGAGCCCTGGTATTTCTCACCCTAGTTTGGTGAAATCTTTAATTTGCCTGCAGGGATCTTTAGTTTTACTCCAGGGGGAGTGAGAGGGAATGCAGTTCTTTTGGATCCAAGGACAATCCTTTGAGTTCCTGAAGTTCACAGTTGCCTTAAGGAAGAACGAGTAGAATCTGACAGCTACCAGAGAAAGAAAGGTGCCTTTTGTTCTTTCCATGACTAGGAGGAAGGAACAACTAATCTGTGAGCACAGAATTTGAGACTGTTCTCTGAGGAGTTGTCTGAGGTGTCTGTGCCCTAGATAAGGCTAGATCACACGGTCAGGACCCTTTCAACACAACTGTGCTGGATTTAAAGTTAAAGTTGGGAGTCTTTAGCAGTTCATTGGGAATGGAGACCCATTTGTGTAACCCTGAAGGAATGGGAGAGCTGTTTGGGGCAAAGGGTGAGGAACTCCATCTGGAGTTTCAGGCAGGGCTAAGTGGTTCGTGGATGGGCACCCATGTTCCCTGGGCAACAACTATGCACCAGGAGGATTTTAAAGTGTGTGGCACATCCCACAGATACACACTTTGGAAGAGAGATAGAGATGTTTTTTTATGGAAGCCAGTACTGCCTTGCAAAGTGTCCTGCAAAAGAGTGTGCCTCTATTGCAATGATAAACATTTGGGGGACCACCCTTGCTTTAAGTAACATCTGTAAATAAAGCCATACTGCAGAATCCCAGTTACTGCTTGGGACATTCTGCTTGTTGCTTCTAGTGTGAACGTTATTGGGCCCCTCAGCAGTTAGGTGTAGCATATGCCTAGCATCCTCTCCCCTGGACTTGGTTGTAAATAAAAACGTCCTTTTAGTATGTACCCCCAACCCCCCCCCATCCTCTAGTTAATGAGCCTGGTATACACTCTAGTGCTAGCGGTAGTACCACAGAAACATAGAAACATAGAAGTTGATGGCAGATAAGGACCGCAAGGCCCATCCAGTCTGCCCATTTCTTTTTCTACCTTATAAATGTGCCATCGGCCTTTGCTCTGTCAATGGCCTATCTATTCATACTCATCTGTATTGCTCCCTTATGCCTATCCCATGCCTGTTTGAAGCCCTGCACTGTATTCATATCTAACACTTCCTGAGGTAGGCTGTTAAATGCATCCACCACCCTTTCTGTGAAAAAGAACTTCCTCACATTACCCCTTAATCAGCCTCCCTCTAATCTCATGTTGTGTCCTTTTGTCCTGCTATTTGACCATGAGTGTAGCTCTGCCAAAGAAAATTGTATACCATGTAGCTGTCAGTAGTTATTTTAATTGGGGTGCCAGCTAGCCAAAGGTGGTGTGGGAGTTACATATATATGCATGCTACTCGTGCATGCACAGTTTAAGTCTGCGCCACCATGTTGCACAAGGCGGCTGTCACGTCTGCACTCCTGGAAAGGAAAAGTAGTGCGCCAGGAAGTGAGTATGTTCATGTGGCCCGCAGAGGGGAAGGGCTGCATATAGCCCAGGTGAAGCACCTGGTACTGCCCGAAGATCTTCCTACCTTGGTCCACGCCTTAGTTACCAGTCATTTTGACTATTGCAATGCCTCTATCTAGGGCTACCAGGGTGGATATCCGCTGCTTGCAGCTAGTTCAGAACGCAGCGCTAGGTTGTTGACTGGGGTCCCTAGATCCAGTCATATAACATCTGTGCTGCGGGATCTCACACTGGCTGCCTGTGCAGTGGCGGATTACTTTAAGGTCACATTGCTGACCTACAAGGCCCTAACGAGTCGGGACCCCACTACCTGAAAGAACTCCTGTCGCCTTACTGACCCTCCCGCTCACTCCGATCCTCTGATGGGGGATTGCTAAAGATTCCCAGGGTAACCCTAACAACATCTGGAGGAAGGTCTTTTGCCTTTATGGCACCTACCTTGTGGAATTCTCTACCCTGTCAGATATGAGATAGCCTGACCGTAGAAAGTTTTAAAAATCCTTAAAACCTTTTGTTTCATCAAGCATTTCAAGATACCTGATGTATGTTATGTATGTTTTATAAGGATTGTGGATTTTAAATTATTGTGATGATTATTGTAAGCTCAGGAGCTCAGGAAGGTGCCTTATATAAATAAATTTTACATTACATTACATTAACAGAATCACTGGAAACTATGCTGGAGCACTAGGACAGAACATCAGACAGGGTCTGGTTACGCATTTCACAGTGCTCTTTACAAATCTGATGATGGCACAACATCTGTGGAGGACTTCCGGTGCAACTCTCCAAGTGAATGGCCGCCTAACTTTTGAGCTCCGCTTCACCACAGCCTAAAACATTGATAAATAGCCATAACTGCTGCCAAATTTAAGAAGAATTGATAGAAACCAGCTATGGCTAACAACAGACCAATGGGAAATAATACGAACAGATTTGAAGCTTTACCGATCGAGGTAAACTCCAATGCCACGATTTCTGACTCAGGAAATTTGGGTACATCGCAGCCCGCCACTCGAGCATCTACAGCTAAATCACTTAAAGGGAAAGAAAAAAAGCTAAGCAAGATGGACACTAAACTCGACTGCATACTTACTGAGCTACAAGACAATAATCCTGAATTCCACCAATTTAAAGTTGAGCAGGAGCAACTCTGCTCCAACATGTCGGAACTCCAAGCCCAAGTGAACACTCTGGGGCAAGAAACAGCGGCCCATACCATAACCACTACACAAACGCAATCCATGTTAACTCAAATGATAGAAATCGCCTGGGCTCTGGGTGAAAGAATGGAGGACACTGAAAATAGAAATTGCCGAGAGAACTTACGGATATACGGGGTTCCGGAGGACAGTGAGGGCTCCAATATTTTAACTTTTGTGGACTCCCTGCTATGCACTACCTTAACCTTGGAGCCAGAAATGCAGCCTGAGGTGGAAAGAGTGCACTGGGCCCTGGGCCCCAAACCCTGCCACCTGGGGGGTTGCCCTCAATCTATAATTATAAGATTCCTTTTCGATAGTCCACAAAGGATCTATTGCTACAGAAGGCATGAGCACAAGGCAAGACTTTCTATAACGGCATCAGAATATTTTTGATAATGATTATCCACACCAATGCAGAGATGCCAAAATACATCACCCTGTTCCTGATTTTGAGGCAGTTGAAGCTTAAATTCCAGACACCCTATCCAGCCTGTCTACAAATGCAATACTCATCAGGGCAACAAACCTACCACACACATAGCAGAGGCAATGGAAGACCTGAAGAAATGGGATATGAACTTCCGACCAGAATGGTGCTCCCCAACATGCACAACTGAACCACATGGGAAGAGAACAGACCAGAGTCCCAGACCCTGCATCTCAGCTGGCATCCCTAGAAGCAATTAAAACTGGTGGTGCAATACACCTTCAAAACTGATGAACTAAATGGGACGCTTTTATACTACACCTTGAGGATGGGATAAGCCCTCCTGAGTTGGGCTGCTCAGGCCTTTCTTCTCCCTCTTGGAATGGCTGAGGTGGGCACAAATGCTGGGGCTGCCTGGGCCTGCCCTGAGGGGGGCCAGCCTCTTTGGGGGTGGGAGGTGCAGAAGATCTGGTGACCTGCCTTATGGCACGAACAGCTCGGCACACTAGGGAGGACAGCTGCTGAGATGGGGGGAGGGTCTCCAGAGTCAACTCTCTGAGGGTTTGCAGGGAGGAGAGGGGGCAGATGATGAAGTGATCTGGGGCTAATTTGAATGACTTCAATACCGAGAATCTCAGTTCATGGCCTGATTCACCTTCACTCTTTAATTAGGGAAAGGAGCAGATCAACCCGAGGCACTGGAGTAAAACCTGACACAAAGGAAATGAGAGAGATGGGTCCAGGCCAGTGATGCAGAGGGACGAAGGTATCTGGGGCCTCCAGCATGAGGTAGGACCACATAACAACACCCACTAATAAAGGTTAAAATGACATGTGCTACTGTGTTTTAATAGCTCAGGCCCATTGAGCATTCAGGTATCATCTGCCGGGCTCCCTTCGGTCCCACTAGTTGAGCTTGACTATCACAACTTATTGATCTCTGAGCTCTCAGGAGCAGAGCGTTATCGAGGTATCACATGGGGTCTCCCAATTTAACTTTGAACTGGGGACACTGGGCAGCTGAACCTGATGCCTTGCAGTACCCTCTGACTGAGGGGTGGTCCCAAGGGAAGTGGGCTCGAGGTAGCTCTAGGTGAAGAGAGGGGAGCTTTAGGCCCCCTTCACACCCCTCTTTTGGTGCCAGACCTTGGGGGGGGGCTTGGAGAAACTGACCGAGGGAGGGACTGCATCCCTGACCAAAGGGAGCCTCAGCTTGATACGAGACAAGACTATTTGGACCCTTTCGGACCTCAGAAACCAGGTGTTAATAAACATATGGACAATTTTAAATTAAAGCAAGAATTATTAGATATCAGGGAGAACATAAAACAACTTGCCTACACAGTGTACTGTTTAGCCCTGAAAGATCATGGAAGGCAGAAGGAAACTAAATTTGGGCCAGTTGAAGAAACATCTCAGCAGTGGGAGAGACTCTAATGATTATTTACCTCCCGTTAAGATATCTTACCCAGCTGGATGGTGGAGCACTGTAGAAAGCGCAAGACCAAAGACAGCACCTTATTTTTCCCCCACCTTTCTTATGTTTTATTATTACTGACTTACCCAATAAGTTTATTACTAGTCGTGACTACCTTGAAAATTACTTTTCTCTCTTATTTAAGGGGGAACTCCCTGCCCCTTGGGGTCCTTTCCCAGCTGGGAAACACATACCCCCAACGACCAAACAGCAAATCTGCTCCGGTTGGCTGGCTTAAGCCCAACCTTGGAAGTCATAGTCACCAATCTGTATATAGTTGAGGGCGGTAGTTATACCACCCAGTTTCTAAAGTTTGTATTACGTAACTATAAAACTTGTTTGTTGTTACAATGTCTGTTGTGTAAGTTTGGTATTCACGTCACGAGAGGTACACGGATGATAATTAGATGGCAAGAGAACCAGGGTCAAAGTACTCCCGTAGATGGCACCATGGAGACAGAGGAGTAGATCAGCCAGGAAGTCCTGGGTGGTGGGGATCAGGCACCCACCACGCAACACGAGAGCTGATGCAATCTAGATCAACTAAGGTGGCATCCCACAATGTTAACAGCCTGACAAATCCAATAAAGAGGCAGAGTTATTTCCCACCTAAAAAAGCATCACCCACAAATGATTTTACTCCAAGAAACCCATATGACACAATTAGAACACCAGATGCTGGTGAAACTGGGGATGACCATGATAGTAGCTAGTACATACTCATCGGACAGGAGAAGAGGGGTGATGGTTTTAATCCTTAAAAGTTCAGGTGGCCCCTTTGCCCGACACCCTGATGGCAAAACAGGAAAAAGACCACTACAGTGACAGTCGCTGTAATGGTCCGTTTCGTGTTCGCTTCCCCAGTGTTCTGCCCTCCCCAGACCAACTCAACCTGGAGTTGAGAATCCTAAAGTCCAAAGGAGGCGCAGCCCCCACAGAAAACACTGGGATTGGGCACAATACCAGGGCCAGTATTGTGCCATCGTCACAGCGGAGGTTGGCAGTTTTACTGTCGCCCTAACTTGGTGCTTCCAAAGTTCTTCACTTCAGATACAGGATTCCTGTCATGATAGAGAAGGATGTCTTGCAATGGCCCAGGGACCCTGGTGGGGGCAGCAATGCATAATAGGGAGCATTTATATTCCACCGGGAGCAGATGCCCGCCCTCAATCCACCAACATCTGTTTGACAAAAGATTGAAGTTCCAACAGGGAATATTGATTCTGGGAGGCAATCTTAATCTTCCTCTGGACTCAGGAATAGATGACACTAATCCACACCCGCCTAGGGTGACAACTGGCCAGCGTCGTGGCCAAACGACTGATCAGAGAAGTAGGATTAATTGATGCGTGGCGGCACCTTCACCCCATGAAGAGACTATGCAGACACTACTCAGGGGCCCACCACTCTTATTCAAGAATAGACTATTTTCTGATAACAGCCGAACACATAGATATAATACAGGCCTCAGACATCTATCCAATATTGCTGTCGAACCACCCCCAATCTCAATCGAGCTACGCACTACAGAAATAAAAATAAAACAGACAATGGCACCTAAATAACACCCTCCTAAGAGACCCTCAGTTAAAAGGTTTGATATAAGAGAGACTGCCACAGATAATCGGAGGCAACACGACACCAGAAATAACCTCAAGTATACTCTGGGACACAGTAAAAGCAATACTTAGAGGAGAACTGATAAATTATGCTCTAACAAGAAAAAAAAAACAAGCATTTGTCAATGCTGAATGTTTGCTTGCTGGCATTGGTAGTGTAGGAGTTACAGAGCTGCATAATAGGAATGGCAGTGAAGTATTGAACTGAAGCCAACCCCACCACCACCCTGCAGACAATGCCAGGCATTGGGGTGTGCTTTTGGGTTGTCAAGCATAACGGCCACACCATTTCATCACACCCTACCCTGCAGACACCAACAAGTGTCACAGTGTGCCTTGGGGTCTTTGGCCCTTATGCGCACCCCATTCCATCAGGAAATAAGGTGAGATGGGTGTGGTATAGAAGAATGGGGTAAACTTTGGGGCCAAAAAGTCCAAGGCACACCTCGATGTCTCTCACTGGCTGCAGGGTGTTGAATGGTATGAGCATTACAGACGAGAATCCCAAGTCAAACCCCTGATGCCTGTCATTCTCTACAGGGTGGGGCGTTATGGTCGGAAACCCTAATGCCTCAGGCATTCGTTGGTATTTTCACTCCAGATTTTCAACATGGCTTTTTTGTGACCCCCACCTCATGAACAGTGGCAATATCAGTTTGTTAGCCGAAAGCTGCTTTTGCACGGCAACTACAGCATTTAGCACCACAGGTGCAAAAACACATTCCGAACAGGATGTGAAAAATGACAGCTGTACTGTTCATGGGGAGGTGTAAAAAATGGCAATGTTGCAAATCTGCAGTAAAAATATTTAAAAAAATGGTGAAGTCACGAGCGTACATAGAAACTGTGCAACGACACCAGTAATGTAATTAGTTTGGGATTTTTTACAGCAGATTGTCAACACAGGCATTTTGGGACCTCTGATCATGAACAGTGTCACTGGGATTTTCCTTATCTGTCCCGAGCAATAATTTCCCACAGCGACCACGCATTTCTGCACTGAAAGCGTGAAAACACATTTTGGCCATGTTGTGAAAAATGACAGCTGTACTGTTCATAAGGAAGTGTGGAAAAGTGCCACTGGTGAAAATCTGGACTGAAAATATTACAAATTCATGAACTTACGAGGGTGCATGGAAACTGCACAATGCTCACTCATAACACAGTCATTTTTCGGATTTTTGTCACCAAATTTTCAACATAGCTATTTTAAGACCTCTGCTCATGAACAGTATAACTGTGATTTTCTTAATCTGTCCCGAACATTGCTTTAGCATACCGACTGCACCATTGTGCGCTACATGTGCGGAAGCACATTTTGGGAGAGATATGAAAAATGGCAGCTGTACTGCTCATAAGGAAGTGTAATAAAATGGCAATGTTGAAAATCTGGCATGCAAGTATTAAAATGCAAACTAAGAAAGCGCGGCGAGAGAACTCATAATGCACCCTAAAATAGTCATTTTAGGAATTTTTCACCAAATTTCAACATAGCCATTTTAAGACCTCTGCTCATGAACAGTGTCACTGTGATTTTCTTAATGTGTCCCATACATTGATTTCGCACACCAACTGCGCCATTGTGCGCTACTTGCACAGAAACACATTTTGGGTGAGATGTGAAAAATGACAGCTGTACTGCTCGTAAGGAGATGTGGTAAAATGGCAATGTTGAAAATCTGGAGTGCAAATATTAAAATTCGCAAACTTATGAGCGTGCGTAGGAACTACGCAACGCACACTCGCAAAATAGTCATTTTTAGGAATTTCTTCACCAAATTTGCAACATAGGTTTTTTGACAGCCCACCTTATGAACACTGGCACTGTTGTTTCGTTAATCTGTCCTGAAAGGTGATTTTGCGCCGTGACTGCGAAATCACCCTTCGGGCCCGATTAACGTCATGACAGTTCAAGAATTCATGAGCAGAGTCCCAAAAAACCCATGTTGAAAATTTGGTACCACAATTCCAAAAAATGCCTGAGATATGCATTAAAGTTGAAAACATAGAAACATAGAAACATAGAATTTGACGGCAGATAAGGACCGCTTGGCCCACCCAGTCTGCCCATTTCCCTACCTGATGGATAAGCTGCAGATCCTAGTTAACCAGCAGCCTACTTCTTCCTACCCCAACCCCCTAGAATTGCCTTATGACTGTCCCATGCATGCTTGAATTCCACCACTGTTTTGACTCCACAACCTCCTCTGGAAGGCTGTTCCATGCATCCACAACCCTCTCTGTGAAAAAAATACTTCCAAAATTACCTCTGAGGCAGCCCCCTTCTATCTTCAAATTGTGCCCTTGTTCTTTCACACCTCTTTTTTTGAAAGATGCTACCCTCTTGGACTTTGTTGATTCCCTTGAGGTACTTGAAAGTTTCTATCATGTCCCCCCTCTCCCTCCTTTCCTCGAGGCTATACATATTAAGCTCCTTAAGTCTCACTTCCTATGTCTTCCGGTGCAGACCCTGCACCATTTTAGTTGCCCTCCTCTGGACAGCTTCCATCCTGTCTATGTCTTTGTGGAGATTGGGTCTCCAGAACTGCATGCAGTACTCCAGATGTGGTCTCACCAGCTGTCTGTACAGAGGGATAATCAGAGGGAAAAAAAACCTATTTATTGCATTATACAGCTTACTAGCATTTCCTCAGTTCACGGTCGGCTTTGAAGAGTGCAGATGTGTTCCTGGTCTACCGAAGATCGTCACGTAAAGCTTCGAAGGTAAGTATGGAGTGAGGGGTGGGGGAGGCAGGGTGCACAGTGGGTGGGCACAGGTGGGCAGGGAGACTGCCAAGGGAACTTTTTTGTTTACAGGTTTTTTGTTTTTTTTCAGGAAGGCGCGGGACATTTTCCATGCTGGGGTGGGCTCCCAGCATGGCAGCTGGAAGAGCTGTTTGGGGGCCCTGGAGCCGATGTGGGATTGGGCACCCCGTCTCCACGGACTTGTGCCATGCTGGGTGGGGCCCCAGCGGCAGCTGGAAGGCTGTTTGGGAGAGGCCTGGAGCCGACGGGGTGCTATAACAATTTTTGTCACGCTTGGTGGGCTCCAGCATGGCACCTGGAAGCTTTTTTGTGGGCGTGGAGCCAATGGGGATTAGGTACCCCGTTGGCCAAACAGTATGTGTGTGGGGAGGGAGCGCATGACCACGCAATATGCATGCGTGCATGCATGTGGAGGGGGGGGCACTGCTCACTGAAGCATAGCTCTCCCTTTCAACTGTACGGCACTGCATTTTCAACTGCTGCCATAGACAGCTGCAGCGTTCATTGGAGAACTAGCGGCCGCTTTCAAACACACTGACTGAATTGGAAGACGGTGCCACACCTCCAAAACTAGGATGATGGCACTATGTTTCTTGCACATGTGTGCTAGCAAACATAATGAGAGAACAGGAACAAAAACCTAGAAATGGAACTAAATTTTCTGCAACAGGCCTACTCCCAAGGAGATCCGCCTCTCCTCCCTCAGATAGAGAGGGTTAAAACAAAACTTCAGAACAGATTAAACTATAAGACAGAGCAAGCGTTGCTTTATGTGAAGCATAGATATTACAAAGGGGTGCTAGGGCCTCTAGAATGTTGGCCTTTTGGTTAAGACTACAACAACATGAATCATTAGTCACTAAATCCAACACCTAAGACTAAGAAACACTAAGTATAACGAAAGAAATACTGGAGGGCTTCCGATACTATTATACACAACTGTATAAACAACAAATTGAACCTGAGGAAGATAAATATCGGAATTTTTTTAATAAAACTCTCTCAACTCACAGAAGAACATAAAGCCAGGTTACTGCAACCAGTATTCACCCCTGAGATAGCCCTAGCAATTAAAAAGGCAACATCTGGTAAAAGTCCTGGCCTGGAAGGCTTTACGCCAGATTTCTATGAAACTTTCCAAGCAGACCTGGTGCCTCTAATGGGTGATCTATATAGGGACCTGCAAGAAGGAGAGACACTACACCCCCAAATTGGCACTACGTCAATATTTCAGCGATATTAAAACCTAGCAAAGACCCTATGAACTGTGAATTATACAGGCCAATCTCGGTCCTGAATCAAGACTACACATATTATGTTTGTATTTTAGCCACTAGATTGGAAAGTGTTCTTCCAAATATTATACATGGAGACCAAGGGGAATTTATAGTACACCAGCAGACCACTGACAACATAAAATGCACTCCCTATATTCTAGGAAAGAATTGGTAAGTCCCTTCCCTTCCTATTATTAAGCATGGATGCACAGAAGGCCTTTGATAGGGTATCTTGGAAGTTTCTAAAATATGCTCTCGAAAAATTTGGTTTCCCCCAGAAATTTGGAAAGATTATTAACTCACTATATGGCTCCCCCCAAGCTACTGTCAAGGTCAATGGTACCTACTCAGACAGTTTTCCATTGACGCGAGGGACCCGCCAGGGATGCCCCCTATCCCCACTGTTATTCACGGTATACGCAGAACCCATTGCGCAAGTAATTCGGGAGAACCCACAGATTACAGGAATAACCATAACAGACACAGAGCATAAAGTATCATATTATGCAGATGATCTCCTGGTCTACTTAACCCACCCAGACTCTTCATTGCCCAAGCTGTTTCAACACATGCAAGAGGTTGAGATATTGTTGGGATACAAATTAAATGCAAATAAGATAGAGGTCTTAAAATACCTCTATAACCCTCCAGACATCTTAGACAGGTTCCCTTCAAACGGAAAAGCTATTCACCAGGTATCTTGAATTATTATTCCAAAGATCTAATTACTCTATATAGTATAAATTATATACTCATAACAGCAGTAATCCAGGAGGATATCAAAAATGGACCCATCTCTCCATATCTCTAATTTAGAGAATTGACACAGTCAGGATGAATATCCCCTGCTTTTGTATCGCTTTCAAAATATCCTATAATGCCAAAGAAACAAGAATTCCAGAAATGGAAAAAAATACTGATGCAATTTATTTGGCAAGGCAAGAGACCCTGAAAAGCACATAAACTTTTATAGAGACCCTGAAAAGCACATAAACATTTATATCTCCCCAAATCAAAAGGTGGATTGGCCCTCCTGGATCTCGAAAAATACTGTCAGGCAGCAATGACAGCACATGCCCTTCACTGGCTAGATGAGCGGACTAGCCCAATACTGGAGCCATAGAAATTCAAAAGAAGAGAAGAAACTGGATGAACTCCTTAATACCAACTCCTCAATAAAGGGAGTAGAATCTGGATTCATACAACAAATTCTAAATACATATAGGAAAGTGCTCCAAATTCCCTTAACTAAGGACTCTGCCTCCATGCTGACAATTCCTGTGGCAGACCCTGGCAGAGAAGGATGGTACCTAACATTCCCAGATCTGCAGTACAAATTTCAACTTAGACAGCGGGATTACTTTAGGTACCTGCAGGTTAGACCTTATTGCGCAGAAAAAAATTATTTAAATTGGGAGTTCGGAATGGGCCATCCCCTGACACAAATAATAATCACAACCACTGAAGGAGCAATTCTGGACTGCATAATATCACAGATTTATAAAGCCCTCCACCACATAGGCACTCCAGACAACACAACATAAGTGGGAACAGGAAATGGGAGCCACCCTCACGGACATGGAATGGAATATCATATATACTAGGATGCATCAGATCATCTTCCTTCTTGTGGATGGAGTTTGCTTGGAAATGTATTACTACATATTTTAGAACACCCCAAATATTGGGAAAATATGATCAGATGCACGGTTCTAGGTGCTGGAGAGATTGTAGGGAGCCCTGCACAACACACAGTCGTGTATTTTGGGATTGTCCCAAGCTTACACCATTTTGGAAGGAAGTAGAGAAGGCTCCATCAGAACTGCTCACAGACGTTACAGACTTGACCGCCAAGCTGGCTATCCTGCATCCCTTCCCGAAGCAGATCAAAGGGAGGTCAACCCAGAAGCTCCTTACAACCCTTTTGGTAGCAGCTAAAAAAGCTATATCATGCAGATGGTTGCAGGTGATTCCCCTTGCAAAGGGAATGGGAAGATATTGTATTACAAATCTATAGACTGGAGAAATTGACAGCAGCTATTAATTTGATATCGGAAAGTTTGTTATTCTGGAACAAATGGTTGATGTAGTTACTGGCACATAGGGATGATGTCATCTTGAACATAATAAATGCATGAGGACACCTTACAACAATTACACTCACCTGTAAAATAGTTAATCTTTATTATGGATTTGGAATTGCGCTCTGTTCATAAGCAGTAAATGGTTCCATATATGTAAGTGTAATAAGAAACTACTATCCGTCTAACCTCAAAAAACTGAATAAACTACAAATCTAAAAAAATAACATCTGTGGAGCTTGGCCCACACAACTGTAAAAATCAGACTCAGGAGGAGACTATTAACAAACTAAAGATCTGGTCTCGGATTAGCTCCTCATCACAGTCATTTTTTCATTCTTTTCTAAGCAGTAATTTCTGGTAAATGTGCCTTAACCATATCAATCTCAGTGATGGTAGACTACTTCTGGTTTTCCCTGATTGTATTATGAGCCGGTAGTCAGTCTTGAAGTGGCTGCTGTCAGTGGTGGCATGCTCTGAAAAAAGTGGTCCCTATGTCGACTGCTCATTTTAGAAATGACCTTGAGTTAAAGGGAACAGGAATTGATTACTTATGCAGCTGTTTGAAATGTTCTATTTTTATAAATTATACTCATACCTCTAAAGCAACAGTTCTCAAACTTTGTCATATTGAGCCTCCCCACGCCATGGAAAAGATCTTGAGCCTCCCCAAAATACTGAAAAGTTTTTGGGCCTCCCATAGAAAAAATAGTATACTTTTCACAGTACTTCAGGAATAAATTGAAACCTCTTTGCATAGCTGCGCCATGTTATTAAGCTTCTTGTAACCCCCTCCCCAAACAGGACAACCTACTTGCTCCAATATTTTGACTCTCGAACCATTGTTACCCCTTACTGCCATGCCTTCATGGGTCAGACTGCTTTTTCTGTTTCCCCTCTATCTGGAATAACTTCCTGCCGACCTCTGCCTCTCCCCCTCTCACCCTGCTCTTAAGCAACTTCTCAGGAAACATTTTGCTCCCTCCTGCTCTTATTCCTAGTACCTACTGTATATGGTTAACTCTTGTATTTGGACAGTTCTGCTGCCAGTCTAATTGATCAATTATTCTCGCATTGTTAGTTCGTTGTTCTTAATTTGTTTGCACTTTTATTCATTTTGTATTGCTTGAATGTTTTGCAGTTACATTTTGAATTGTATTCTCTCACTACCCTTCCTGGGTACACCTGAAATAAGCCATGGCTCAGTGTACAGTACCTTTCCTGATCACAGACTTGTGAATAAATACATACATTCACCTACTATTATCCTCTTTCAGTTTGCCTTATCCCTTCAGACAAAATCTATAAAGTTCAAAACTGAAATATAATACTTTTCAAGACTTGCTTGAGCCTCCCTTGGAACAGGTTGGGGCCTCCCAAGGGAGGCTGGCCTCACCATTTGAGAACCCCTGCTCTAAAGGATCCCTATTTTAACTGTGCCTTAATAAAAGATGAAGCTATCAGTTGTGTTTTGTTTTGGTTTTAGATTTATAGAACTGTTATTTAATACAACAGCAGATTAGGTTCATATGGACACATGTTAATACATGGACATATTAGGATAACAGTATCTCAATTATAAGGGGGTCTGTGTTAGGTTGGGTTTTGAATGTACACATACACTAGTCACTTATCTATTTTTGATTTCTTTTTATTTATCAAACTCTAGGATTACAAGTACCTTTAAGCAGGAGCTGCTCATTTACAAATGTTCCACATCAAAGGATAGGGGAAACATACATACAAAGGTTGGTAGTGGTAAACAGGCATAATACACACATGGTTGACATTATTTTGTGGCTGTAAAACACTTTAGAGATAAAAGATATTACTAGAGAGCAACGTAAAAAGGCAGATAGATGATGTAACAGAGTGAGGGAATTAAGAGGCAAAGGGACTATAGGCCTGATATTGAATAGGAGGGTGTCAGAGAGAAGTAGGCAGGCTAAGGGGCCTTTGTCGTAAAGTGGGAGAGGGATGGAGGGAGGGGATCAGGTACAGGGTGTAAGCGTGTGGGTTCAATAACAGACACCAGTCCTTAAATCAAGTGCATAAAAAATGCTGGGGTAGCATTTATCATTTTATTTTCCAAAAATGGTAAAAATTAACTGTTCAAAAAAATATTTACAGTAAATAAATGGGTGTTTAAACTTTCACACCAAAATAACCACAAATAAAACAAAACAAAACAAAATAATCAGGCTAGTCTTTCCTCAGACTCCCTGCTCGTTTCTGTATACTCAGTATTTCTTCCCACTCTGGTGTGTAGGCACTCACACCTCCTCTCCCTTGCTTGGTCAGAAGAAACTGACCAACACACCTGAATTAGCCTCCTGGTGGGGAGGTTAATATAGCACAAATATCATGACATCATTGACATGTGACTATCAATTATACCAAAAACCTTACTCCTCTACTCTGGAATTTAAGATTAGGCTTCAATTTCTCTAAATCTAAAACTTATGGTGTCTTTTTTCCAACATAATATTAGCAATACTCTATATGTACTCATTTTAACTTAGAGGAACCTTAATTGGTGGTGAAAGCATCATCAAGGACCTTTTTAGCCCCTCCCCTTTTTAATGACATCACCACACCACTTCTATATTAGCAGCCATTTTCTGGGCTACCAGCTCTATAGAAGCCATCTTTGCTACCTGCCACCATTTCAGGTAAAGTAACCAAGAAAAGCAAACTTGTTTATAGAGGACTGTATTTAAACACATTTTTATGTTTTACATTTCCACCCCACCCCATGGCAGCTCTGCCATTTCAGCAGTCAACAAACATTGCACTATTTCACTCCCCATCCTGTACTTCACTCTTGATAGATTTGAACAACACAATAACAAGTCAAACACCCCTTATCATGTCTTTATACACAGGAACAGTCTGCACTAATGCTGCAGTCCTTATTTTAACTTTTTATTTACTTCTTTGTTTTTTTTAGGCAGCAAGTGAGATCTACAGCAAGCAGCTGCAGGAGAATTTACTTTCCCTTGCAACAGCCTGCTTGCTCATCTTCCAGCCTTGCAGAGACTTGCTTTAAAATGGGGCTGTCTGGTAATCTGCTCTGGTGTTGGAAACACTCTTGATTCTTAGGGATTCAAAATCTTCCACAGAATCTACATAGCTGGAGGCTTTAAAGGGATCTGCTTTAACTTCATGTGACAGTTTTGATAGTTAGAATGACAACAGATTAAAGGTACAGCACAGATAGAATAGAATTGTCAGGTTGGCCACCCTGACAAGAAATTAAGGATAGACAGAAAAGTTTAAGAGAATAGGACAGAGTGAAAAGAATAAATGTTTTATTTTAATTTTATGTTGACATTCTCATCCTGCCACACAGGGAAAAGAAAATGAGGTTTGAAGAGTGGAGGAGGAGTGTAGGGGTGAGGAAGGAAGGTGGAAGGAGGGAAGGAAATGGGTCACAAAGAAAGACAGATGTCAGAGAGAGTAATGCCATGAGGGATGCAGGACACAGGTCGAGATCAAAATGGAGCAGACCTTTAGGAGAAGCAGTCACATTGGGTGGTAGAGGTGAGGTAAAGTTTGGAGATTCCATTTAAAGGGTCCATGTGTTGGAGAGAAAGTGCTTCTTTGTTGAGGTATTAAACCAATGAGGAGCCTTATAGGTGAAGGACCACTGACCCATGGAGGTATGACATCTAGGAACCTGGAAGGTTTGGGATTGGGCACTACGCATTGGCTGAGTACCACTGAAGGCAGTGAGGAGCTTACAAACACCAGGGGGCATGAGACCAAGGAGAATCTTTTTGGTTAGCAGGCAGGTCTGGTATTGAATTCTGTTGAGGAGTGGTAGCCAACAAGCCTGTGCGTAAAGGTCACAGGTGTGTGTGTGTCTCAGGCAGCGCCTTAAAAGCCTGCAGGCCTTGTTGAGCAAGACTGAGATTCTGCGGAGGGCAGTTGAAGAAGCAGAGCCATAGATGGCCAGACCATAGTCAATGATAGAGGTGACAAAGCTGTAGATGGCCAGTCTAAGGGCGTCTGCAGTCATACAGTGCTTGAGCTTGTGCAGCAGACCAATTTGCATATTGGCGGCATTGGCAACAGTGTCAATATACCGCGTGTAGGAGAGGGTACTATCCAGTGTGACACCAAGGTATTTGAACTCCAGAATATGTTCAAGTAAGTACCCGGCATTGTTCATGATGTTGAAGGACCGAGATTTGTGCCTGCTCTGTGGATTACAGAAGGTCATTACTTCAGTCTTACTGTAGTTTATGATGAGTTTATGCGTGCTGAACCAATCTTCAACACACTTGAAGTCAAGCTGCAGCTGTGTTTCAAAGAGTTTAGTGTCATGGTGGCTAGAGAATAGCACTGCATCATCCGCATAAAGTAGCATTTTTTGCTGGCAGACACCAGGGAGTCTATTGAGGAAGAGGGAGAAGAGTAGTGGTCCCAGAATGGACCCCGGGGGACTCCGGAGAGGACTGGCTTGACATCGGATGTGACACCTGCTGTCCTGACCCATTGGGTCCGATTCCTGAGGTAGCTAGCAAACCATGGAAGGGCACCATTAGACAGCCCAATGTAGGACAGTTGCCTAAGTAGTAGAGGCTGATAAATGGTGTCAAAAGCCTTCGTCAGGTCTATGAAAACTGCTCCCCCACAGTTTCCTTTGTCGAGCGTGTCGTGAATAAAACTCATAAATTCCAGAAGAGCCATGGTGGTGCTGTGCCCTTTTCTGAAGCCATGCTGTTCTGGGCATTGGACTTCATACTTATCAAGGAATTCTACTAGCTGGTCTGACACTATTCGGCTCTAATGCCTTAGATAACGGGGAGGAGTGAGATAGGTTCTGTAGTTAGAGTGAAGAGATCTGTCTCTACTTTTATGCACCGTGTAACAGTTGCTCTGTTTCCAGCATGAGGGAATTGGCCCAGTCTTAATGAGGGGTTAAAGATCTTTCTCAGGGTTCAACGACTCGTCCAGAACTTGTACCAGTAGTTTGAGGTCAAGGAGTCTCCACTGTATCCGGACTTCTTGGATGGCCTTGCAGATATAGTTACGAGCCACATGTGGTGGAACCTCTTTGAAGAAGAATTGTGGAGCTGTATGAACATTTCGGTGGTCTCGGGGGTATTGGAGGAAGGGTCCTCGAAGAAATTAGGAGGAAGCATATTGTCCAGGTTTGAGAAAGCATTGTTAAAGGTATTGGTAATGGTGCTAAGGTCGAGCGTTGGAGTGCTTGTATGTTGAGCATAGTGGGGATATCTTAGGATCCTTGCCAGTAAGTTCTTTTCAGGTTGTTCCAAAACTTTTCCCCATCACCCCAGGAGTTGGTCAGTGTCTCCTTGTAATATTTGTTTTTAGCATTCCAAATCTAATGAGTGCAGTCATTTCGGGCTGGTTTTTATTTTTGTATGTTTCCTTGCATTGGGGTAGCACAAGCAGAGTGCCAGAGGTGGCCTCTGTGCTTAAGACGTGTTACAAGATCGTAAGTAATCCAGGGGTTCGACTGTCCCTTGACCTTCATCTTTTTTAGTGGCGCATAGATGTTACAGGCTGTGTTGAAGCGGTCAATGAACAAGTCCAAGGCTTTGTTAATATCATTGAGTGTGTCCAACACTGCCCAGTCAAGTCTGTTTAGGTGGGATTTTAGCAGCTGAAGGTGCCCCTGATTAATTACCCTTGTGTAGAGTAGCTTGGGAGGGGGTTTGTGAACTTGTTAGTCCAAGAGCAGATGACAGGTGAGTGATCACTTATTGTATCCGGGA
The DNA here is from genome assembly GCA_016271365.2 of Neoceratodus forsteri. Classification (NCBI taxonomy): domain Eukaryota; kingdom Metazoa; phylum Chordata; order Ceratodontiformes; family Ceratodontidae; genus Neoceratodus; species Neoceratodus forsteri. The sequence goes on along the minus strand of CM057451.1, from coordinate 1,173,452,783 downwards.
GGACTGAGACATTAGAGATTCATTCAGGGTGGTTAGACAGAATCCAGTCTAGTAGTGGAAAGTACCGGTCCTGTAGTTGCATCTGGTTGGGGTGAGGACAAGTTGTCTGAGGTGCTGCACTGTAACTGCATCCTTGAATACAGAGGCCTCGGGAGAGCCAGTTAATATTAAAATCACCTAGAATGATAGTTTCTGTGTTATGATGCAGGCTCCTTATGTATTCCATAATGCTGTTTAAGCCAGTGGCCTGGTCCTTAGGGAGCAGATAAACTGAGACAACAGTGAGTTCTTATTGTGGGCTCCAAGGAGGACTTTGATGGCGAGGACCTGAGCAGAGATGCCCTGGTTAGGAGATGGAATAACATGACCTAAGAGGGTACTCCTGAGGTATATGGCACAGCCTCCACCTCGCTTGGAAATCCTGTCTTGCCTGAATATGGAGTAGCCGGGATTGAAACTGAGGCATCTGGGATCTTAGGGTTTAGCCATGTTTCAACCATGGAGAGAACATCAGGGTTGTGTTGTTGAATCCATGTTTGGAGGAATCTAGCTTGCTGAGGATGCTACAGGCATTAATAGATGCCAGGTGAGAGACCCTTCCTCCTTATCGAATTTTCCGCCCGCGCCCAGAGGGTCCTGGATTGGGGTGAACGCTTCCTGAGAGCAGGAGCAGTATAAGCAGTAGTCGGGAGAAAGGATCTGAGCATGCCGCAGACTTGCTTGTTTGTTATGTTCCTATGCCTTATGGCACCACAGCACTGAAGCTGGCTTGACAAGTTGTAGAGTACATGCAGCCTGTGGGATCATCGGGAGGCTGCACGCATTACATTTGAGAAGGTCCCCTAAGGTGCTGCCAAAGGGGCGGAGGGGCCAGATAATCCGTGTTATGTGTCCCTGTGACCATACCAGGGGTGTAGTGCAGGGCAGAGAGAGGTACCAGCTGCAGGTGATAATGTCAGGAGTTGCACCCAGAGGGTATGGGACCGAGAAGCACAAGCATAACCACAGTAATCAGCTGAGTAAGCATTTTAGGACAGGAGAAAGTTTGAATGCTAGAGAGATCACAGAAGGGAAGGAGAGTACACTAGTGAGGGCAAAAGCGGCAGCAAAGTTGGTGAGAGAGAGAGAGAGAGTGTGTGTGGTTTACAAGAAGGAGTGGTTAGGTCATGAAAAGCCGAACCAATGGATCAGGACAATGCAGAGTAGGAGGGCCAAAAGCGATTTAAAGGAGGCCTGAGGGGCTGGTGAGGGTGGGACAAAATATTCTTGAAAAATCAAACGATATCTGGTGCGAGAGAGGTTTAAGGACAGGCTTCAGTCCAAGAGGAAGGCACACCAATGGCTGTGCTGCCTGATAACGCCAGTTCAATCACAAACCACAGGCAGCGGCAGTAAACCAATCAGCATCCAGCCGCAGAAAACCAGGCTCCTACACTGAGGGATGGACGTACCTTGGCCAGGGATCCGAGGCAGGGAACCTTGTTACACTTGTTACAGAATTGCAGATATATCATGTTTAAGACAGTATACGTTTGACTATTCATGAGCAAGGCCACTGTTTTTCGGTTTTTACCAGAAAATCTGGTAAAATTCTGGAATTAGGGCTGCCTGAAGATCGGTAAAAACAAAGATTTCATGGAATCTGGCATTTTATATCAGATCAGTAAATCTACAAAACTTGTGTTTTTCTTTTAATTCCTTCATGTACTATTTTCAATTTGCTCTATTTAATGCTCTGTATATTAAGCCTTTTTTAATTTTGATTATTTATGCACATACTAAAAGAATGATAGCAGAATCCTGGTAAAATCCAGAAATTAGAGTAACAATCACCGGTGTAATTCTGGAATCTGATGTCTTGAAAATGGAATTTCATTGTTTTAATCACCGTAAATCAGTGGCCTTGTTCATGAGTAATATGGACTTATTGTACACAGAGTTTAAGAAAAATGTATCTGAACAGTACACTGTGTAAAATTTGATTGACACCACTGTGTGAAACAGCTGGTGAGTGCTTAATTTACAGTATGGCAGGTTGTCTTTAACCTATTTTTACTTAACACATATATATATTTTCATATTTATAAGTCTTTAACATTATTTACTATATATTGCTTAAAGAGCTACTGACACCTCAAAGAAAACTTTGAAAAACATAATAATTAGGTAAAATGCTGCTTGCATTCCATATATAGTCTAGATTTCTCCTCCCTATTATTTATTACTGAGAAACTGTGCATGAATGCATGATTTTTATCTCTTGCAGTTACTTTAAAGTTAATCTGCCTCTGTAGCTTACTCCCTACTTCAAGTCATAATACTCTGTTATGATATCACAATCTGTTGCCATGAGAGTAACTGTGATTTCACAAGCAGTGCATTATGACCTCAGGTAGGGAGACAGCAACAGAAATAGATGAAGCCTGTTTTCCTGTAAATGACCTCATCAATAAATAATGGGGAGGAGGAATAAAGAACTTATGTGAAATACAAGCTGAACGTATCTAAATATTATGTTTTGTTATTAAGTTCTCTTGAATATGCAAACTTTCCCTTATGTTTTTACTCATTGTCATTTACTAATGCTAGCACAGACACACACAGAGGGTTTTAAAATGAAGCTTCACTTGGTTTATAGCTTGTGTCAGGGAGTGAACTTTCAAGTCAGTGAAATTTGACCATAGGATAACTTTTGATGGAACTAATCCTGTCTTGGTGAAATAATTTGCAAAGCTGCGGCTGTTTGAAGTACAATGGGAGTCAAGCTAAACAGATGTAAATATCTCTAAAGTATACAACTTACAGATAATAACCCTGCATGAAAGTTGTTCAGGACAACACGCTCTTTCAAATGAGCATTTTCATTAAGCTGCACAAATTATATTTTTTAAACTATGACCATCTGATTACCTTAATTTTCATTTTCCGTAGGAGTTATGTCAAACAAATATAAATATCTCTAAATCATACAAGTTATGCCTAAACCATCATATGAAAGTTGTTCGGACAAAACAGCCTTTAAAATGAGCCTATTTATTTAGCTGCATTAATTATATTTTTAAAGTATGGCCATCTGATTACCTGAATCTTCATTTTCATCACAATTTTCACCTTTGGATGGCTATATTTAAAAAAATCTAATGAATTTAGATTAGTGACTACCCTCATGAGAAATGTATTTTGCCCTGAACAGCTTTCACGCTGGTTGTTTTTGTGCACCTTGAATAGTTTTAAAGATATTTAGATTTGTTTGGAAGGTGTGCACATTTACTCTCAGAGAAAAGCAGCTCGGAGTTATGTGTCCATCATTCTAATTAAACAGAAAGAAGGGAGTATTTCTTTAACTGCCATGGAGATTTGCAGAATGGAAGGATACACTGAAAACACCTAAAAGATGTGTTCCATGGAACACCTTTTTCAAGTGAAAAACAGGATAGCTGTAGGCTCCACCCACAGCCATAAAAATGGCAGACAGAGCATCATTCAAAGTCAGGGAAGGCAAGATTAAATAGATTAATTTTTAATGTAGTTTAAAGCTCTCATAGTCAGCCACTCCTTATCCAATGAAGTAGAGAGTTTCACAAGGTAGGGCCACAGATGCAAAGCCCTAGCCCCAGGCATCTTCAAGCAAACCCTGGGAACCTGTAGCAATGCCTCTCATCGTGGAGTGGTCAGAGGGGCAGTAGGAAGAAGGATTAGGACTGAAGGGCTCTACTGGGAAGGGATTAGAGAGGTAATGGGAAGGTGAGTGATAATTTATTTATTTATTTAAAAGTTTTTACCAGGAAAGGCATACTGAGCAGACTACCGCTTGATACCAGATGCATCCTGAGAGGGTGTTGAGGACGGGAGGATACATATCAAATATGAAATACAGACATTACACAGATATATATGAAAAGATATATACAAGAAAAATACAGTATGTACACAGCAAGCAAACAGAAAATCTGGGTTGGTACTGCAGCAAATTGGTAGAAGGGGCAAATGGCAACTAAATAGGGTCAGAGATAAAACATTTGGAGTAACCACAGTTAGAGCCAGTTGGAGAGCTAGGCCCTATTCTAGTGTGAGTTTAGGCTGCAAGAGCAGTTGGCGGAGAAGTGCCCTTTGAGGAGGGAGTTGAGTTGCCAAGAGGAGGGATCGTGCTGAATGTCCTCAGGCACGGAGTTCCATAGTTTGGGCATGCGAGCTCTGAAGGCCAACTGGCCAGCAGGGGTCACCATGTAAGGGACATGTATAAGCTGAGAGTCGAACTTCCTGAGAAAGTATGCAGGGGTATTTGAGCAGTTAGGGTAGAAGCAGTAAGAGGGTAATGACTGGGTCTAGAATCTGGCTGTGAATCTATTGCAGTGGGACTGGCACCCAATGTGAGGGGGAGGTTAAGGGACCAGTAGAGGTCTCAGTGGTGGGTGGAGGGTGTACAGTCCAAGGTGAAACAACAGAAAGAGTGGAAAAGAGGATCAGGGCCAGGCGGACTTAGGGGTGGCACTGTAAACCACGTACCTGTAATCAAAAATAGGGATGATCATTTTCTGCACAGTCACCTTGTGAGCTGGCAGAGGAATACAGCCACAGTTATGGAATAAAGTGCCCAGTCTGGGGTGCAGTTTTTGTGGCTAGCATTGATATGTGCAGAAAAGTCGAGGTGCTGGTCCAGTCAGACCCTGAGATATGTGAAAGAGGTGCAATCTTCTAAGGGAGTTCCTTCTAGGGTTTTGAAAGTAGGACTGGTGGGGAGTCAGAAGAGCCTCTGCCTCATGCCAAAGGTTAATGAGTCAGTTTTCTTGGCATTGAGAATAAGTTAATTTGAGTGAAACCAGAGCTGAACATCATTGAAGTCTTGCTGGAGTTTGGGTGCCATTTCCAAGGGGGATGGTCCTAAAGTATACAGTACTGTATCATCTGCATACATGTTAATGGATGTGTGTGGGCAGGCTGATGACAGGTCGTTCAGGAAGATGGAGAACAAGATTGGGCCAGGGACAGAGCCTTGGGGTGCAACTGACAGTGATAGGGAGGGAGTAGGAGGATACACCAATTCTGACTGATTGGGACCTATCTGCCAGGTAAGATTTGAACCAGCTGATGGCTGCAGTGAAGAGCCCTGCGCTGGAGAGCTTCTCGACAGAAAAAGGCACGAGAGACAGTGTTGAAAACCTTAGATAGGTCAACAAAAATGGCAGATGTGATGTGACCTTTGTCCATACCTGTAAGGATGGAATCAGTGAGTCTGAGGAGGGAGGTGACAGTGGAGTGGGATTTCCTAAAGCCTGATTGGTAAGGAGTAAAGAAAGAGCAGGAGTCAAGGAAGGAGGAAAGTTGCGAGAGGACTAGATGTTCCTGGATTTTGGCTAAAATGGGTAGGAGGGAAATGGGGTGGAAATTACCAGGGGAGGATGGGTCACCACCTTTAAGGAGGGGAATGACTGTGGCATGCTTCCAATCTGAGGGGATAGCAGTGATAGAGAAGAAGAGGTTGTAGAGGGATGCTAGGGGGATGGCAATGGCTGGGGCCAACAGGTAGAGCATTTTGGCATCCAATCCCAAGGGGCATCTACCCTTAGAGGGATTGAAGGCAAGCAGGGCGTTGAGTACTTCGGACAGAGTAACCACGGAGAAGGAGAAAGCCAGGTAGGGGTTTGGGTGGGTAGGGATGCAGATGCAGGAGGTGTGTTGTAGGTGGTGGTGAGAAAGAGAGAGGTTACACTACTAGTGAAAATGGTGCTGAAAATAGTGGCCACTGCATGTGATTCTGATATTGTGAGCCGCCACCACTAGGACAGGGGTGGGGGCTGGGTGGGAGGGGAAGAGGATTTGATAAACTTCAAAATAAGTTGGGTGATTTAGATTGTTGCGAAGGATGATGTGAAGCAGAGCACTACAGGGAACTGTATCAATTAAAGCAGATAGAAGTGAGGAAGGCAGTCAGAAAAGCAAAGGCCCAAACCGAGGTAAAGATAGCCAACTCAGTTAAGAAGGGGGATAAAACCTTTTATAGGTACATTAGGGAGCATAGAAAGGTTAAGGGAGGGATAGTGAAGATTAATAAAGGAGAGGGGATGTGGGCAGAGGGAGACAGTGAAAAGGCAGAAATACTGAATGAATACTTTTGCTCAGTATCCACAAAAGAAGATGAGGAGTTACCTAAACCAAACAGTAGAAGCACTCTGGATAGTGGGGTTGACGCCAGTCCATTTACAGAAGAAAGAGTACTGAAAGAACTCCTAAAACTCAAGGTGGACAAAGCAATGGGGCTTGACGGGATTCACCCTAGAATCCTAAAAGAGCTAAGGGAGGACCTAGTGACACCACTAACCACACTTTTTAACAAATCATGGGAAGATGGGGTGGTACCTGAGGAGTGGAGGAGGGCAGATGTGATTCCTTCACAAAAGTGGGAGCAAGGTAGAAGCAGGAAACTACAGATCTGTTAGTTTGACCTCAGTGGTGGGGAAATGATGGAATCACTTGAAAGAAAGAACAGTTGAATATCTAGAGGCCAGCGGTGCACAGAACCCAAAGCAGCATGGATTCACAGCATGAAGGTCATGTCAATGAATCTAATCAATTTCTTTGGATGACCAAGTCATTGACCAGGGAGGGGCTGTGGATATGGCCTACTAGACTTTAGCAAGGCATTTGACACAGTCCTGCACAAAAGATTAATAATCAAGTTAGCCAGCCTGGGAGTGGGTCCCAGGGTGGTAGCCTGGTAGCAAACTGGTTGCACAACAGGACACAGAAGGTAATAGTGAATGGAACACATTCTGAAGAAAGGGAGTTACTAGTGGAGTACCTCAGGGCTCAGTACTGGGTCCAGTCCTCTTTAACGTCCTTTATAGGTGACATTGCAGAGGGTCTGGAAGGAAAGGTATGCCTATTTCAGATGACACAAAGATCTGTAACAGAGTTGATACACAAGGGGGTAGAAAGGATGAGAAGGACTTGGCAAGGTTGGAGGAATGGTCAGACATATGGCAACTTAGATTCAATGCAAAGAAGTGCAAAGTAATGCATCTGGGAAATAAAATCCGGAGAAGAGTACACAATAGCAGGGAGGTACTAATGACAACAATAATGGAAGGGACCTGGGTGTAGTCATATCAGATGACCTAAAGGTAGCTAAGCAATGTGAGAAGTCAGTAAGGAGAGCCAGGGGATACTGGGATGCATAGGGAGGGGTATCACAGGTTGAAAAAGGTAAGTGGTTATCCCTCTATACAGACAGTTGGTGAGACCCCATCTGAGTACTGCGGCAGCTTTGGAGACCCTCATCTCCAGCAAGGACATAGACCGGATGGAAGCAGTCCAGAGAAGGGCAACTAAAATGGTGCAGGGTCTACATCAGAAACCATATGAAGAGTGTCTGAGAGAACTTAAATGTATACTTGATGAAAGGAGGGACGTGGGGACATGATAGAAATTTTAAGTACTGCAAGGAATCAACAAAGTCCAAGGAGGGTAGCATCTTTCAGAAAAAGAGATGTAAGAACAAGGGCACAATTTAAAGTTAGGGAGGCAGCTCAGGGTAATGTGGAGGAAATTATTTTCACGGAGAGAGTGGTGGACGATGAACCGCCTTCCTGGAGAGGTTGTGGGGTCTAAAACAGTGGGGAATTCAAACATGCATGGGACAGACATAAGGCAATTATAGTAGGGGCTTGCAGGAAGTAGGCCGTTGGTTAACTAGGATCTGAAGCTTATCCAATAGGTAGGAAAATGGGCAGACTGGTGGGCCAAGTGGTCCTTATCTGTCAAAGTCTATGTTTCTAGCTGCTGGATAAGCCTGCGCAGGCATTTCTAAGCATCTCGGTCGTAGGTGGTCTGCGTGGGTACTTGATGCTTTGTAGGCTTTCCATGCTCAGAGGTGGTCCATAATGTCTGCTGAGATCCAGGGCAGATGAGGTTCCCTTACTTGGGCCTTTCTGAGTGGGGCATAGTGGTCCTAGACAGCAAGAAATCTGGACTTGAAGAAGGCTAGAGCAAGTCAATAGAGGTGGCCTTGGGATGAAAGACCAGTCCGAGTTTGCCAAGTCGCTTAGGAGCCCTTCAAACATAGAAACATAGAATTTGATGGCAGATAAGGACCACTTGGCCCACCTAGTCTGCCCATTTTCCTACCTAACAGATAAGCTGCAGATCCTAGTTAACCAACAGCTTACTTCCTCTTACCCACCTCTAGGACTGCCTTATGCCTGTTCCATGCATTCTTGAAGTCCCCCACTGTTCTTGACTCCACAACCTCCTCAGGGAGGATGTTCCATGCATCCACAACCCTCTCAGTGAAAAAATACTTCTTCCATTACCCTGAGCCATCCTCTCTATCTTCAAATTGTGCCCCTTATTCTTGCACGCTCCTTTTCTGGAAGATGCTACCTCTTGACTTTGTTAATTCAAGATCAAGGAATTTGTATGACCTGATAACCCAGGTGAAGTTGAGGAGAGGGCAGATCCAAGGAAGTAACTGAGCGGTGCACTCAAGCAGACTCAGCGGATCATTATGGCCTTTTTCTGCTGGCAGTTTCATATGTTTGTATGTAAATTCAGCCAATATAGCACTCACCTCGCGGCAGCATAAACACTTTAGTGCTGTCCCAGATAGCATAACGATTGCAGGAGCCGCAATATAAACAAAAAAGAGGTAATGGAAAAGAAGTAAACATGCTGTTAAAGTACACACAGAAGCAAAACCAACAACCACAAAGAGTATGTATAACATGTGATGCAACAAAGTGATGTGCATCTGTCATGTCCTTATGAAATTGCTGTTTCCACAATTTTTTTTACTATGGTCTCAGTCTAATTCCACAAGCTTCTGTTTAGTTATACCCGTTGAGAGTTGAGGAAACATGACTGCCCTGATGGAGGTGGCGAATCATGGTGAACACTGGCTGGCAGGTAGGTGCCATTGTATGTCAGAGCTGTCTAGTAAGGGAGAACTGAGACCCCACCTGGAGTACACTGTACAGTTCTGGAGACCTTACCTAAGTAAGGACATAGACAGGGTAGAGAAGGTTCAGAGGAGGGCAACAAAGATGGTTCATGGATTGCATCACAAGTCCTATGAGGACAGGTTGCAGGAACTGAATATGTACTCCCTGGAGGAGAGGAGGGAGAGAGGAGATATGATAAAGACATACAAGTATCTTACAGGGAGGAACAGGGTGGAGGAATACACTATTTTTAAGCAAAAAGAGGGAGGATGATTCAGAGGAAACGTGAGGAAGAATTTCTTCACAGAACAGGTGGTAGACAAGTGGAACACCCTGCCAGGGGAAGTGGTGGGGGCTGAAACAATCACGGGATTTAAGAATGCATGGGATAGACATAAAGGAATTCTGGAGGTCAGGGGTAAGGGGCAACAGACTTCTAGGAAAACTTAAACTGAACTTACAAGCTCAAATGGGCAGACTGGTGGGCCACAGGCCCATCTGCCAACACTGTCTATGTATCTATGTATCTAATTAAGAAAATTAACAAGAACAAAAAGCAACAAACACATGGTATCATTGTGCCTACCTGATGCACCCTCAACAACAGGTAACAACAAAACATTAACTTGCCATACTGATTCCTGCATCACGACATGTGGTCACCAAGATGATGGCACAGAAATGGAGAGCACAACCAACATGATAGGGATTTGAGTACATTGTTCTCTGTATATATATATATATATATATATATATATATATATATATATATACTCTCACGATGACCTGTCATGATCCCATAAGGGGGCCCACTGTACAGGTTACAGCAGTCTCCCATCAAGTGGTGTGGAGGGCTGATGTATCTGAGGACCAGGTGGCAAAGAAGTGCCAGCTAGGGGAGAATAAATAGAATAAAAAAGAGAAATCCCCTCTCAGGCTGATCCATGCAGGGGCTGAACCTCCATAAATGGATTGAGTTTTCTTCACATCAATGCCTGCAGCCTCCTAAAAAAGTTCTCATCAATACAGGCCTGGGTTGCACACACCCTACCTGACTTTCTGGTTATATCTGAAACATGGCTCAAATCAGCAACAAAAGATAGTGAAATAAACCTTCCCAACTACCAGCTCTTCAGATCTGACCGTCTATCCAGGGGTGGGGTAGCCATCTATGTCAAAGCAAACATCTCTGCATCCTGCCTCAATTCTACATCACAACCAAAGGAATTGAATGCTTGTCAATTAAAATAACCTTCCCAACACATCATCCTTTCAACTGATTGGTTGCTATAGGCCCCTCTGCAGGCCTCAAACTCCTATCCCACCTAGGATCTATACTTAATCTGGGCCCTGAAGACACCATCATCTTAGAGACATGAACTTGAATTGGCTGACTAATGCATCTGCACCCCTGGTAACCTTCTGTGACACCTATGGATTCTCTCAATTAATCAAAGAACCAACAAGGATCAACCAAAGAATATTCTCAACAGCACACTCCTGGATATTATATTGGTAAATAAACCTCATCATTATCCCTGTGCAGGAGTACTATTCAGTGACATAAGTGACCACTGTCCCATAGCTGCCATTAGATCAACAATCAAGCCACCCAATCCTGCAAAATTCCTCCCACGAAGGTCAAAAAGAACTTTAATATTTCAGGATATCTCCATGATCTGTGCCACACCACACGTTGGCAAGAATTCTATCTCACAGCCTCAATAGAGACAGCTCTTCAAATCTTAAATGATATAATCACAAGTGCCCTCAATTCACATGCACCCTCACCAGTGTCAGAACCAAACTCAAATCCTGTCGCTGGTTCTCTGCCGACCTTAACAAGACTGCTTGCCAGAGACAAACTCTGGAAAAGGGCAAGAAAGACAAAGGACCCAAATGACTGGCTTCAATTCAGAAAAGCCAGAAACTCCTGCACAAAACAAGTAAGAAAAGCCAAGGCAGCCTTCTACACAGCTGAACTAGATGCCTCCTATAACAACCCTTCCAGGTTCTGGGGTACCATAAAGGGCATCCTAGGTCAAACTTCTACCCCTGTCTTACCACCCAAAATTCAATTAAATAGTATTGAAATCACCGATAAGCAAAATATCTTGAATGCCTTTAATGATCATTTCACTACACTGGCCTGGCTTTCACTCCTCTCCTGCAAAACCTATTAAGATCATCTCTAAACCTACAATCTACTGAGGGTCAAAAGGTTGCTTCCACATTCTCATTCAAACCTATATTCTTCAAAGAAGTAGAAGACCTTCTACTCCAGATAGATACCACCAAAAGTGCAGGTGCAGACTCCCTGGACCCCTACTTTCTAAAAGTAGCTCTGCATGCCTTAACTGCCCCCCTCACCCACCTCTTCAATCTATCACTTGCCACTGGTTCTATCCCCTCAATATGGAAAACAGCTCAAGTGTTTCCATTACTTAAGGCAGGTGATCCATGGACCTCAATAATTATAGGCCCATCTCCATCTTACCAGTACTATCCAAGATGCTTGAGAAGCTGGTAAACTCTCAGTTAACTGCCTACCTTGATACCAACAATCTCCTAAATCCAGCTCAATCTGGGTTCAGATCTATGCATAGCACCATCTCTGCACTAGCAAAAGTCACAAATGACTGGCAGACTGCCCTGAACAAAAGAATAATACCTGTGCTGTGTTTCTGGATCTAAGCAAAGCCTTTGACACTGTGGATCATGATCTTCTAATCTCCTCTCTGAACTCCATAGGCCTTGACTCACTCTCTCTTAAATGGTTCAGATGCTATCTCTCCGGAAGATTACAACTGGTAAAAAATGAAGGTGATCTATCTACCTCTAAACCACTCCTAAGAGGTGTACCGCAAGGCTTCATCCTGGGTCCCATCCTTTTTGCCATTTATATCAACAATATTGATTCCAATCTCTCCCTTTCTAATATCCACCTTTTTGCAGATGACACTGTACTACATGTGAGCAATCCCTCACCATCAAAAGCCTGTGAGCTCCTACAGTCTGAATTCTCCTCCTTCAGCACAACCTATTAGAAAAGAAATTATTACTAAATGCCAAGAAAACCAAAGCTATGTCTTTGCCACCAAGAACTGTTCTTCCACTATCCCATCATTCACCCTCCCACAACTCTCTACCATCCTTGGTGAAAATCTGGAATATGTTGACAAATTCAAATACCTAGGAGTGTGGATAGACAATAAACTAGACTATACTACCCACGTTGAAGAGCTCCTAAAAAAGCTAAGACAAAGACTTGGTCTATTCTATAGGATCAAACACTACATGACCAAAGATTCCAAACAAAGATTAATCCTAGCATCATTCCTGTCCCTCATTGATTATGCTGACTTCCTCTATGGTCATTGCTCCCTCTCCCATCTAAACAAATTAGACACCCTGTATCATAGAGCTATTAGATTGATTACTGACCTTCCTCTAGCACCCATCATTGCTCTCTCTACAATGCAGTCAGTTGGACATCCCTACAACATAGAAGAAAAAAAATGCTGCTATCTGGATCTACAAAGCTCTGACAAACAAACTCCTTCCTACATCTCAGACTGCTTCAACGGATCACATCCAGGCCCTACACCTTGAGGATCAACAAACTGATCCTGCTGAAGATTCCTATCACCTGCACCCGGTATGGAAGAGCTGCAATCAGTTATTCCTGGCACTTATCTGGAATTCTATCCAAAAGTCATTGAAAATGGATACACTGATTCCTCTTACATCCTTCAAAAAGCTGTATACCAGCCTAATCCCAGATCCGTGCACTTGCTTCCACAAGGCCTAGTCCTCCCACCCCCAACCCTCCCACCCCCTCTCCTCCACCCCTCTTTTAAAGCTCCTTCCTATTCTTCTATCATTCATCTGGTCCTTTCCCATCAAACCTCATACATATATGCCCACCCATGTACCATTATCCATGCCTTATCCCTACTAGACTGTTTGTTTTCTCTCCTTTATTAGGTTTTAGGTTTATTGTCCTTTGCCTTGTATATATATAAATATTTGTACATCTATCTCACTCATAAATGGTTGTATTTGTGCTTATTCAATATCATGTTTTTGTATACAATCTGTAACCTTTTTGTTATGACCACTCAGGTCCATCTTGTAAATGAGCTATGCTCAATGATGTTCTACTGAATAAATAAAGATTTTGATTGATTGATTGATTGATTGAAGTTAAAGAGCTAGTGTACTGTCCAAAACTAATATTAGATTTTAAAGCAACCAGCCATTACTTTTTATATTTGGGGTATTTTCCTTTGTTTAATTTTTTTATTTTTGTTGACCAGGTAAGTGCGCTAGTCAAATCCTTATTTTCAGGCATGACCGGGGAGGGGATACAGATGCAATAAGTGCCATGGGATCTTTAACATCCACCTGAACTACCACCAATCCAAGCAGATGGGACCTTGGTTTAACGTTTCATCCGAAAGACGGCACCTCAGAAGTTCAGCATCCCTCTCATGCTGCACTACAGTGTCAGTACTGGGATATTAGCCCAAGTGCCAGATGTGGGAACTGAACCCACAACCCTCTGCTCTCCCGGCCTCAGATGCGAGTGTGCTACCTACTGAGCCACTGACACTGTCTTAATTAGAAGATTGTTTACCTGATGTTAGTAGGTGTGATCTGTGGAACAGTTCTTGGCCTGGCAGTTGACATATTTAGCTCTGCTGCCCTCCACTGCATCATCATCAACACTGTTGCCGCACTGACTGTGACATCTCTGTTGCTTAGGAACAGCCATTCAGTGACTGCCAGGTTATGCACTTGTGATGTCACGTTCAGTGAGATCACCATGCTGATGACGAGTGAGGGGTGATACAGATAGATAAGTCAGCTGACAGGCTAAGAGCTGTTCCACACTTCCAGCACAATATTATCACACAGGAGACTTTTTAACAAGCAAAAGGAAAAAGAAAAATGCTTCAGAAATGAAAAGTTACAACTGACTATTTCTTAAAATTTGTATCATTTTCCTGTCTGTCTGCTTTGGCTCCACTAGCTCTTTAAGTTTTGCAGCCACTAGCCAGCGGGGCTAGTAACTTGGAAAATTCATTAGCCCCACAGACGTCTCTGCTGGCCAGCTGATGTACTTACTGAAATATTACCATTTCTGGTGTAACCCCCGGACCCCTGCCTTTTGAAAAACGACAGGTGGCATGCTGTTGAAGCTGACAGCAGTACCTGGTGGGGACTGGGTTCAGGGAGGATGAGGTTACTCGGCACAGGGGGCCTAGGTTTGGCTACTCTGCACAGGGGCACCCAAGTAAATCCGAACACAGGAAACAATAACTGTAATGTCCAAAACCAGGAATGGGATTCTACAGTGTGACTTTTATTCACATCCAAACTGAACAAACAAAGCATAGACGGACCCCCACGGGGCTACATTCCTGGTAATGCAGATTAGAGCAACAGAACACTTCTTCACATTTCAGCCCTCAGGTTCTGAACCCACCAGGCACACAGTCTGGACTTGCACGCAGCTTTGGGCACACAGCCCGACTTGTACACTACTTGGGTTTTCCCCATGGCCCGGCTCCACCGCCAGCCACTTGATCCGCAGTCCATATGGGAATGAACCAGTTTTCTGTGGGTGGCTCCTCAAACCACCTTAGAGCCTTCGACTCCTAAAGGGAATTTTTCTTCCATCCCACGACTGGATACTTCCCTCATCACTGGCCAAGTGCTTGAGGCAAAGTAGAAATCCACAGAGCAAATCCGTAGAGGTGGACCTGGTTACTAAAGATGGGGGGTCTCCCACCTCAAGCTCCCACAATCCATACCCGGCCATTTCTCTAGAAACTAAACAACTCTTTTGAGACAATGTAGATTACTGGGTAGACATATGTCACATCTCCTACAAGTCTTGACTTTCCTTTGTGCTGGACTTGAACATACTTTTACTTTTGGCTAAGCCTATTATTCTAGGCCTCCACTACTTCAGCAGTCCAATCCCCACTTTAACACAGTTCAGGATGAAACATGGGCCCTTTAGAAAGAGTAGAACTCACCCTTTGGTTGCAGGTGCCCCACAGGCGAATCAGAAATGTTCTTGTACCCACACATGGACAAAATAAGGCAGCTTCTTTTCCAGCAATAGCCAGGGGTTGCCCCTGGAATAGCAGGCAAACCCTCCTGCCCCATCCCCTGAGGGATGGGGCACAGAGACCCGTATCAGCGGTCTCCACCACTAAAAAAAAAACAGCTTACTGTGTCTCTCTTTAGGCGGAAACACACACCTTTCCCTAAATGTAGCCCTATTTCAGGGCTGAGGCTCCAAGAGCCTGAGCACAGAGTTGCTGTGCTTCTCTCACAACAATCTCCAAACTTCAGCTGCTACCAACTGAACACTGACTGTTCAAACCTCCCAACATTGTACTCTAACTCCCTTCTGTAGATTCCATTGTGGCTCATGCAGCTGTGATAGTTCTATGGTGATGTCATTCCTCAGTCTCAGCTGAGACTGAGAACAAAGTGAGACAGTGTGAAATCCATTTAACTGGAGTTTCACAAGCTGCCTTCCCTGCCTACCACTAGGTCTTACTGGGATTCTAGTAAGCCCGGGTAACAGGGGGGTTACACTGGTACAAGCCCTCAGAGCTACTTAAAATGATTTTTGACTATCCCCCCCAAAAAAAATCTAACAGCATGATATGTTTTATATGCATATGAACAGTCCACTTTAAACCACCACTGTAAAAACAAAACAAAAAGAAACCATTAACTTACTCCAGCACCAGTCAGAGCTGGACAGAGATACTAGATCATCGCAAAACACAAGGCTGGCTGCTTGAAACTTAAACACTCCGCTTCTGGTTTATACTGTAGCAACTATAAATAAAGGGATACTGCATGCTACTAGCTACAACTTAAAGCGCATAAACGCTGTTACACATATAAATATATAGCATGGCTGTTACTGAGGCACGTAAAAACAAACGTTGCAGGGATAATCACCTTTACCAGTGAATAAATACCATTTGCCAACTGAGAGAGAGAGAGAGAGGGAGAGAGAGATAGAGAGAGAGAGGAAGAACGACGCACTTACTCACATTACTTTTAACAGCTGGTGTCTGTAGATGCTTGGGATACTGAAGCCAGTCTGATACGGAGAGGTCAGCACTCTGAGCAGCTACATCAAAGAGACAGCAAACCCACGATTGGTCGGCTTTTTGTTTTGAAGTAGATGCAGTTTCCCACCACCAAGCTAAAACTCTGTCATATTTAGACTGGCTGATAATTGCACTGCTACAGACTTGCCCATTAAACACTGCTCTGCATTGGAGGCAGTATCACCCCTCAGAAGCCACTGTCATACGGAGATGTTTGTTTGCTGCGTGCAAGCGTGCATGGCAAACATAAAAAATAGTACATTGCCTCCACCCAGAGAGAATAGGTGTGCTAGATGTGTGTAGAACCACCCCTGGGATGCAGTACCCACCCATTTCCTTACATTGACTGGACCACCCTCTGGGACCACTAAGATAGCTGTTGCTGTCAGCAATAGACTGTTCAATCAGGTCACACAAAATGGGCACACATATACAGAAGTAAAATTCAACAAATTAAATGTGCTCTTATTGTGTAGTACAGGCCTGAAAACAGGAAATAAAAAGGGGGTTCAACAGCTGAAAATACCATAAGCACTCCTATCCAGTAGCAATTACCCTCTGGAAGCCACTGTACTGTGGATCACTACTATCCTCTCAGACACCACACAATCACTGATGCATCCACCCAAACAAAGGACCGATAGGATGACTTACTCCGCACAGAGTGTGGTATACTTTTGGCTGATACCAGTACTAATACTATATTTGCAAGTGGAAACAGCAACCAATGAATCTGGAGTGCAGGAATTACACTATGCCCTGATGCAGGCCTGGTATCTACCTTCATATCTAAAATTCTGGTTTGGGACTCTCCCATCATACCTTGCTTCTCTCCTCAAATCAGCCACCCTTCCCCGTATAACTCACGGAAAATCATCGCCTGTTCCTTTGCCCTCCCACAAGTCTGCACCTCAGCTGGCAAACTGGCCTTCTCTTATAGGCTTCCTTCCCTCTGGAACATCATCCCCCACCCGAAACAAAGAAACAGACTTTGACAGCAGATAAGGACCGCTTGGCCCACCCAGTCTTCCCATTTCCCTTCCAATTGGTTAAGCAGCAGATCCTAGTTAACCAACAGCCTACTTCTTCCTATCCCCCACCAGAATTGCCTTATGTCTGTCCCATACATTCTTGAATTCCCCCACTGTTTTTGACCCTACGACCTCCTCAGGAAGGTCATTCCATGTGTCCACCACTCTGTCTGTGAAAAAATACTTCCTCATGTTGCCCTTGAGCTGTCCCCCCTCTGTCTTCAGATTGTGCCCCCTTGTTCTTGCACATCTCTTTTTCTGAAAGATGCTACTCTCTTGGACTTTGATGATTCCCTTGAGATACTTGAAAGTTTCTATCATGTCCCATCTCTCCCTCCTTTCCTCTAGGGAACACATATTAAGCTCCTTTGGTCTCTTTTCATATGGCTTCTGTTGCAAACCCTGCACCATTTTGGTTGCCCTCCTCTAGACTGCCTCCATCCTAGGTCCTTGCAGAGTTGGGGTCTCCAGAACTGCACGCAGTACTCCAGATGGGGTCCTGTCTCACCAACTGTCTGTACAGAGGGACACCAACTTCTTGTTCTCTACTGGTGATGCCTCTCCCTATGCATCCCAGTAATCCCCCAGCCCTCCTTGCTGCCCTCTCACATTGCTTGCCCACCTTTAGGTCATCTGATATGACTACCCCCAGCTCACTTTCCATTTTTGTTGTTGTTAGTATCTCACCCCCCATTGTGTACTCTTCCCTTGGGTTTTTGTTTCCCAGGTGCATTACCTTGCACTTCTTAGCATTGAATCTAAGCTGCCATACATTTGACCATTCCTCTAACCTTGCCAAGTCCCTTCTCATCCTTTCCACCCCACCTTGTGCATCAACTCTGTTGCAGATCTTGTGTCATCTGCAAAGACATACTTTTCTTCAGTCCCTCTGCAATGTAACATAAAGACATTGAGACCAGTCTAATACTGAACATGCGGTACCCCACTAGTAACCCCCCTTTCTTCAGAGTGGACTCCATTTACTATTACCCTCTGTGTCCTATTCTCCAGCCAATTCTTTACCCAGGCTGTCATCTTGGGACCCACTCCCAGACTGGCTAACTTGTATATTAATCTTTTGTGTGGGACTGAGTCAAATGCCTTGCTAAAGTCTAGGTAGGCCATGTCTACAGCCCCTCCCTGGTCTACTACTTTGGTCACCCAGTCAAAGAAATCGATCAGATTCATCTGACATGACCTTCCCGCTGTGAAACCCGCCTCACCCCCCTCCTTCCTTGCCCTTAAGCACTTACTGAGAGCAGCCCCTACCACATCCTGCGCCTGTCCCCCTTCCTAATACTAATTCTCTTTCTGCCCACACCTTGCATCTCCCTACTTCATTTCTGAATCAGCTGGCTTTCTATGTTATTTGCTCCACATAGCTGTTATCTACTGTTTATCTATGCAACCTTATAATATGTGTATATACACACACACACACACATATATATATATATATATATATATATATACACACACAGTATATATACATATATATATATACACATATATACACATATATATATATATATATATATATATATATATATATATACACACACACACACACACACACATACACATACATATACATACATACATACAGTGGCATCCCTTCAGGATGAAACCTACATTTAAAGCACTCTGCAGTATGCTGCAGCAGACCTTCTGAATACAGCAATGTAATTTCGATGGCAATTAGTCCCCTTTGTCATGTAGGAAACTGTGGCATTCACTTCATCCTGGCAGTGTCACATTTTCCTGAATGACAACAGGGACTAATTGCCATTGAAATTACATTGCTTTAGTCCGTAAGTTTGCTGCAGCATTCTGCAGAGTACTGCAAAATGCTGCAGAACTGGGTTTCATCCTGGGGACACACTGTATATATAATATATATATATATATATATATATATATGTATACTCTTGTACAATATATGTAATTATCTTATGCAAATAACTATTTTATGTACACTGCATAATTCTGTAACTATATTTTGTTTTCTCACTGCTGCTGCTGTTTGTACCCCCCTTCTCCGGGTCTGTACTGTGAGGCCCAGGCGCATTTAAACAATGCCCACCCTCCCCTCCTCCGTGATCCTTCCTCGGGGTGTGTATCATGGAGTATCCAACTGGCACCGCTGCCTCCAAAATGGGAGCAGCATTCTTGTCCAGCTAGGTCTCCATGATGTAAGCAGGTCTACTGAGGACATCAGGTCCACCATTACAGCAATCTTGTTCTCATTGACCTGGCATTGCATAACACAACCCAAGTAGGATGAGGGGAGACTGCTGGGTCAGCTATCTGCCCACTTGCAACAGTGGAGCCCTTGGGTATGAGGATCAATGATCTATACAAAGGCAGCACCACCTCTCTTCTTTTTTGATGAACCTCTCTCCCATACATCCCTCATCCTACCAGCCTTCCCAACTGCTTTGTAAACATTTGGAAAGTTCAAATGGAAGCGTACTAAGGCTGTTAGGTGGTGTGACAACGGCTGACAGTCAGGGGGTCAAAATGTCGCATGGCAATCACATTGCCACGATTACTGGTTTTTTGTTCTGTGGGAGCTCTGCCCCCACACACCCCCGGTTAGGGTTGCACTGACCCCCCACTAAGGATTCTAACTCGGGGTACAACTTGGAGAGCATAAGGTCCGAAAATGACATAATGCTGTACGCTATTATGATCTGGTACGGGCTGCCAGCCCAAAGTACATCAAGAAAAACAGAAAATACTCATCACTCAGAGACAACACATGTGAGGGCTATTATTGCAAATGAAGTTTTATATGACTGGCTACCAACAGATGTCTCCTACATCCCCAGCGCTTCAACCCCACACAGGTCCTTCCTCAGTGGGGGATTCACTGTGTTTTCTCTGAGTGCTGAGTAGTTCTGCTTTGTCACATTGCCTGGACACCTTTAGGTTATCTGAGATTATTACCCCTGGGTCTCTCTCCCCTGCTTGGTAGTCATCAGTAACACACCATCCATTTTGTACTCTGCCGTTGGGTTTCTGTGCCCCAAATGCATTATTTGACACCTTTTTGCATTAAAACCCGGCTGCCATATTCTTGACCATTCTTCAAGTTTTCTCAGGTCTCTCATCCTTTTCACCCCCGGAATATCCACCCTATTGAAGATTTCAGTGTCATCTGCAAATAAACAGTCCTTCCCCTATAGATCCTCTGCAATGTCACCCATATTTATAAAACTTGCGTTCCTGAAATCCAGGACTCTCACCCTTAGAGGGATCGATTCCATAGCCATCCTTATATTGAACCACACGTACGTAATCTCTGGTCCCTAGGTAGTCTCCCATTTTGACATCCACAGCACTGGACATCCTGTCCTAGAGCCCTGACGGAATACGTCTTGAAATAGTCATGTGACTGTGACAGTACAGGAGGAAGTGCACGGCTGTATTTGACTGATACTGTAATGGTAAAGCCTACCTTTTTGTAACTTAAGTGTATTGAGAAATGGTCAGCAGACAAACAGGATACCATGGCATGCATCGCTTATACAGAAATATGACCTTTCACTTCAATATGATGCATACTGGACCTTCGCCAGAACAATGCAATCCCACCACATCACATATGTGACAGAGAACTGTATGCAAACAGTACAGGAAATTAAAACTCAGAACAGTAACATGCCCAGTTATACTGGATCCCATTGAACAGTACAGCATCTGCTGTGTCCGTGGCATTCTACTATCTGACAAGTCTGAGGGCGTGTGACACATTTATATACAAAACAGAGAAGCTGTCTCTCATTCCCCTGCCCCCAGCAAGGCAAGGCAATTTTATTTATAGGGTACCATTCCAGAGGCTCTGGCGCCTAACAAAACATCAATAAAATAGAACAAACAATTAAAATACAATAACGAAAATCTTACAAAAGTAGTAAAATACAATTTCAAATGCAGCATCTTAAAAGAAAAGTTTCAGGTTTGCCAACTGTATGGACTGGACGAAAAGATATACTCAGCAGTCTGTAAAGGCCAGGATAAAGAGGCGGACCTTCAGCCCCAGCTTAAACACTTCAATCGAGGGACCTCCCGACTGTAGATGGGGAAGTTCACAGGGTCAGGCCACAGACACTAAAAGAGCAGTCTCCTGATGTCCTTACCTGAACCCTGGGAACATCCAGGAAGCCCCTCGAAGAGGAGCGGAAGGAACAAGCAGAGGTCTCCAGTGTCAGGAGCTCTGACATGTAACCAGGACCCAATCTGTACAGGAATCTATAGGTGAGAGGAGCCACCTTGAAAAGGACCCTCTACCTGACAGGCAGCCAGTGCAGTGCACGCAGAACTGGGGTCACATGACTGGACCTCAAAAGATCCATCAGCAACTGGGCTGCTGCGTTCAACTGGGCTGCTGTGAGCAACTCCCATTTCTCATAACACTCCCCCCCCCAACAAGAATCATAGCTGTGAAATATATTCTCCTCCGACAATGGCCTTCCTGCCTGCATACCCCCTTCCCTCTCACCTGCAGTGCTTATTTCTAAGATTGCCCTTGGTTGGTATGTCATGCTACCTAACATTTGGCACATTTTGAATTACTGGAATTTCCTATGCCTCAGCCTCTTACTTCTTTTTATTGTGTAACTATGTATTATTTTGTTGACCTTTGTATGTATGCTATGCCCCCATTCCTTGACGTGGAACCTTTGTAAATGAGCAGTTCTATCAAAGGTATTTGTAATCCTAGATTTCAATAAAATAAAAATAAATAAAAAATATTCAGCACATTTCTGCCTTTTCCCCACACATTTTTCCTGGATAGACAGAGGTCTGCTGTGATTTATTCCATTTGGCTCACCTGTTGTATCCTGGCGTACCATTCCTGTAGGGAAGGTGGCATTCCGACAGCCAGTGGGATGTAAATCCTTTGATTATAGTATGCATAACGCAAAGTGAGGTTGCTTGCCCATGCACTTGCATACTTACTGTACTGTCTGAAAGTTACAGAGACCTTTCTTTGTCTCCTGTTGGATGCTTCAATAGATCTTTTCTTTCCTCCAGCATCAAGCATGACTTTCTCTGCCCTTCAGTGAGAGCGATTAATCACGAGGTGTCTGTGCACAGTAATGATTATTGTTCACATTCAGATTCCTATCTGCCTGCATCTCTCGAGTCAGGCTTGTGCTCCTGCCTTTGAGCCCCCCCATAGAGTCACAGCCGCAGCTCTGAGGACATCTTCCTGACTTCAGTCAGCACATGGTGGGCATTTCTTTCAGTCACAAGAAACACACGACCAAAGAAACAAGCTTTTCTGCCTCCATTTCTGCCCGTGTGCCCCCATCCACTGCTAGCAACAACAGACTGTGAGGTTATTTTCTCCTATCCCGAGTGCTTGGATGGTGGGTTTAAATCTGCCTTAAAAATGCATTTGTTTAGTCTGGCATTTTCTGAAGTTTGATATTATGCTGCCTGTTATTTTCTGTTTTAATTACAATTCTTTTAAATGTTGTTTTATTGATAATGATGTATGTATAAGTGCATTGATACTTGTTGAATTGCACTATACAAATAAATCTTGATTGATTTGATTTGATATGGTTGTGTGAAACCCCCTCACCATAAAGAGACAAATGCAGTCAAACATGGTAGCTCAAATAAACCCTCCGTGAAAGAACAACATGCTGAGCACAAACTCCAAGCGCGACGCGGTTCACGCCTTCACAAAAGACCCGACCAGGCTGCTAAGGCTGTGTGACTGAGCAAGTCACTTAACCTCCCCAGTCCAGTGCTCCTGGGTGGCCCCTGAAAACAGGCACTTGCGCCTAGCAGTCCTTACCGGTTACCAAAGAATAAGAAAAATATATATATATATGTAACCCCAGGTGGCGCTGTCCAAGGGCTACTACCCCTGCCTGATTGACTACTGACAGGTTGAGGGTCCTAGGTTCTATGGTGGGTGCCTCCACCCAGAGGTCAGGGTCTGTATTGGTTAGACTAGCTTGGTCACAGCCCTCTGGGACACTGAGACCCCCTTTTATTCCCTCTAGTGGCTCACACAGTACACAGGAGTTATAGCCCCAATACCCCACGCGTACACACTGTTCACTCATAAAGTACCACTTACCCTCGAGACTGATTCTGCAGCATGTCTCTGAGGACCCCCTGTAAAATAAGGTTAAACAACATACACAGTGAAATGCAATACTGTTTCCATGCGTACCAACACCACAGACAGTATATAGTATAACAACAACAAATCTGATTTATTTATGGGACAGTAACACGGAAGGGGGCAATCAGGTTAATTGGCAGAATTAAATCACAGTACTGTGCACACATACAGGGGCTGAAAAGTCACACTCTGGGTACCCAGGTTGGGGGGGCTAGCCAGGTAGTTGCCAGGGGTTGGCCGGCAGGTGCAGATTGACAGGGCCCTGTAGAAGAAAGTATATGCACAACACCCAATTGTAATCCAGAGCCAGATGGCTCAGTCCATGAAGAAATGAAACAACAATAATTAGATGACACACTTGTAATTGAAAACAGCCTGCAGGGGAATACCCTGATTTGTACTCACAATACCAAGCTGAGAACCGGATGGTGGATGTCCTTCTGGGTTGCCAGAACAACACAACAGGGCATGCAGACAGGGTCCTTGTGACTGGACCCCACTGCAGTAGATAGCAAATTGATTTAGTCTGAGACAAGCTGGGGTTTGATTCCAGCTTCAACACACAGCACACAGCACAGGGGATTGGAAATAGCGATTCCCCACAAGCACTACGCACATTCATATGTAAAAGGAAAGTACTATACCAGGCAGGCTGCTCCTCGATCCCGATCGCAATTACTGCAAAATACCTGGGAGCACACACAGTAGCTTCAGTTCCTGACAGACCGAGCGTGATTCAGCAATTTCTCCAGTCTTCTACAGGGTGAGCCTGGTTTCCACTCTTCAGACTTCATTCTTTCTCTTCACAAATCGGATTCAGTCCAAACTGGCACTTACAAAGGCTGCAGGCTGAACCTCAGGGCCTCACATGCACTTCCCTTGAAACTATACACTTAAGAGCACAAATCCTTCTCTCTTCACTGTCACAACTGATCTGATCTTTCCAGTCACAGAGCAGGGCATTCCTTAGCTCCACACCATTCTTTTGGCTGGTTCAGCTGTCACCACAATGAGACTCCATCTGTTGGTGAAAAAGGCGCCAAGGTCAAAACTACATTTCCCAGAGTCACTGCCCATACAATCCCCAGTGGCTGGTTCAAAATTGAGAGTCCAAGTTCGATTCGTCCACAGGCTCCATTTTAAGGAACCCTCCCATTGATTGGTCCATTTCAGTAGTTCAGTACCAAAATGAAAGAGCTACACTGAAACAGTTCGTGCTGAAATGAAGACAGGTTAGACAAACTACATTTTCTCAGTCACTCCAAATGATTTTGACAAATAGTTATATCTTTCAACAAGGCTCCCTCTGCACGTAGTAGCACGGCAGAAATGGAGCGAATTGACAGCACTCGGTGGGATTCGAGCCTTAAATACACAGTCCCTCATACAAACTAATTAAGTCTGCAAGCAGACAGCTCTTAAAGAGACAGTACGTGGAGGCTCAAATAGCACTCACTTGGAACCACATCTAAACAGCTTAAACACTGAACACCGCTTCAGACTTGGAGCATTCAGGCAAGCTCCTGAAGATTTTTGGGAACCCCCCATTTGTGTTTACATATATATATATATATATATATATATATATATATTAGAGGCAAAAACTCAGTTTAATGCATTAGTTTGGTTGTTCCACAGTGACAAAAGTGAGGAATTCGGTGTTGGGGTTGAAAACCCCTTGAACCCCCCCCAATCGGCATTGGGGTGTGCATTGGGGTCGTCAGCCCTAACTCTCACCCCATCACATGTGTAAAACAGCAGAAGTATAGGAGAATGGGGTGAGAGTTAGGACCGATGACCCCAATTCAATGCAATGTGAAAGTAAAATTGCATTTGCGACACTGTCGAACTTTTTGTTAACTTTTCCCATTGACTTATAATGGGAAATTGTTTTTTGAATAACTTTTGAACCGTTTAATATTTTTTCACCAAATCTTCAAAAGGCACATCGGGGACCCCGGCCACACGTTCCCTGAAGATTTCAGGCAGGTCGCACTAAACCGCATACCTGTGTAGGCAGACCGTAGAATTTCCAGAAAAAGCATAAACGTAAGCGCTACAGATCACGCTTAATAACTCCGCAGCTGTATATTTGACTGGTAACGAAACTTGGCTGATCCCAAGGCCTATGGTTCTTGATCATGTATTCCAAATTTCAGGCAACTCCATCTAAAACGGTTTCAAAGTTATTAAGGTGCAAAATTTTGGGTTTAACATAGAAATGGCTCCTCAACCTAACTATGGTAGTACTACTGTTACCATAATATATATATATATATATATATATATATATAAATGCTAACATCCTAGATTGCACTGCGCAAGGTGCCCATAAATACCGAAGATATGTGGATATAAGTCACTGTGTATGTCAAACAAGTCAGGCCAATACCGCACCATCACATGTGAAGAGGTCTCCCCATCCCAACCCCCAGTTAGATTTCATCTCTGTTTGCAAGGCTGAAAAGCGGGCTAGATTTCAATGGTTGACAAAAGTCCTGGGAGCCTTAGCTTTTTTTTCAGCAGTCTATGGTAAGTTTGGAACCAAAGCTTTTCTTGTGGATGAGTCTCTTTTTCACTAATTCACCACATTCGTGATGGCTCAAGCCACTTCCCAGACAGATTAATCGGCTGAAATGTGACGAAGACACGGTCAAAGGAAACCAAGCATTTGTCAATGCCGAATGTCTTGCTGACATTGGTAGTGCAGGAGTTAAAGAGATGCATAATAGGAATGGCAGTGAAGTATGGGGTGATGCCAACCCACACCACCCTACAGAAACTGATAGGCACTGAGGTGCGCCTTTGGTTAAATCAGCCATAACACTCATGCCACTTCACCTTACCCTATCCTGCAGAGTCTGACAAGTATCGTGATGTGCCTTGGGGTCCTCGGCCTTATACTCATCCCATTCCATAAGGAAATACGTTGAGATGGGTACAGTAGAGAATGGGTGAACTTGGGGCAGAAGAGTCCAAGGTACACCTTGATGCCTGTCGGTGACTGCAGGGTGGAAGTGGGGGTGGAATGGCATGAGTATTACAGTTAACAATCCAAAGTCACGCCCCTGATGCCGGCCAGTCTTACAGTAGGGCGTCATGGTTAGAAACCCTAACGCCTGGTGTTTGTTGGTATTTGCACTCAAATTTTCAACATGGGCTTTCGTGACCCCACCTCATGAAAGCATTTGAGACCTGCTCATGAACAGTGGCACTGTTATTTAGTTAATCTGTCCTGAACATTGCTGTCCCAAAGTGACCATGCTATTCTGTGAAGATATGCGAAAACCACATTTCTGGCAGGATGTGAAAAATGACAGCTGTACTGTTCATAAGGAGGTGTGAAGAAATGACAATGCTGAAAATCTGGAGTGAAAATATTAAAATTTCTTGACGTTACGAGCGTGCGTGGAAATTGCACAATGCACACTCATAACACAGTCACTGTGTGGAATTTTGTCACCAGATTTTCAACATAGGCATTTTGGGACCACTGCTCATGAACAGTGTCACTGTGATTTTCTTAATCTGTCCTGAACGTTGATTTCCCCAGCAGCTGCGCCATTGTGGTGTGAAAACACATTTTAGGCAGGATGTGAAAAATGACAGCTGGACTGTTCGTAAGGAGGTGTGAAAAAATGGCAATGCTGAAAATCTGGAGTGAAAATATTAAAATTCTCAAAGTTACAAGCATGCGTAGAAACTACACAATGCATGCTCGAGTCATTTTTTAGAATTTTGTCACCAAATTTGCAGCATAGACTTTTTGGGAGCTCACCTCATGAACACTGACAGTGTCATTTCGTTAATCAGTCCCAAAAGGTGATTCGGCACAGTGACGGCGAAATCTCCTTTCAGGACCGAATAACAAAATGACAGTGAATGAGTTCATGAAGTGGGGTCCCAAGAACCCCATGTTGAAAATTTAGAGCCAAAAGTCACAAAATTGGCCAAGATATCCATCGAAGTTGAAAACCCCCCATTTATGCCATTATACAGCTTTCCAGCATTTCCTCAGTTCACGGGGGTGCAGATGTGTTCCCGCTCCATCGAAGATCATTGGGCTGGGCTCTGGAGGTAAGTATGGGGTGACGGGGGTGTGGGGAGGTGGGTGTGCAGAGGGTGGGTGCTGGTTGGTGGAGGGGACCAGACGGCGAGGGACCGTTTTCTTTGTTTCAGGTTACTAAAATAAATAAATAAATAAATAATCACCGTGGACCATTTTATTTTTTAACAGGTGTTAGGCACACTGGTGTGGGCTCCCAAGGTGTTCCATTTGTCTGGGAGGTCATGTTAGCCACACTGGGGTGGCTCCCAGTGTGGCACACAACTGGGGCGAGGCAGGAAATGTTGATGCAATGGGGGTTAAACATGCCAACAGGGAGATTGGGCCCCTTCAGCAAGCATGTCTGTGTTTGGGCGGATGATACGAGGAGGATTGGGCACCTTCGGCAGACAAAAACAGTAAAGGGAATTGGGCACCCCTGAAGTTACTTCCTGGTACTTGTGACAGGCGGACAGCAACAGCCGCCACCCACCATGTTTATTGAAATGTTACACCAGGCAAGGCACACCCTGCAATGACAGGTCGCTTCCTCATTGCAGCAGCGAAACTGTTTCAGGTTGGTGGTACGCTTTTCAACTGCTGTCATAGACAGTATGCTATTTCATTTGTGCCACAGATCCCAGCCTGAAAAAGCAGTGGTGCCATTGGCCACAACATGACCGCACCTCCAAAACCTGCTATTCTAAGCTACCACAATATGTTACTTGCTCATGTGCAAGACAACATAAAAACACCTAAAAGTGCTACAGAATCATGGCAAAGTAGTCCCAATCGCAGCACGAGGTTAAACAGAGTCAAAAGGTTCCCGCCATTTCATTACTGGCCAGAAATTATTTATTTCTGCAGCAATACTATAGGCCTAATGAGTAGGTCCTTCAATTGCACCTGGAAATGAGCCTCAGTACAGGGCATTCTACCCAACTAAGAAGTCCAATAAATAAATAAATATCACAGGTGGCAGGACTTGACTTCTAAGTCTCCCTAATTCTAGTGTCTCCCTGATTTTGCTCATTTTGTGACATCTTCTTACTTTTTGTGGTACTATTCTAATTCCAAACAAGCATTTGTCAATGCCGAATGTTGCTTGCTTCTATGTGCTGTTTAGGTATTTGGAAGTCATTAGAGTGCAAATATTGAAAATTTGCGAACTTACGAGCGTGCGTAGGAACTGCGCAACGCACGCTCGTAAAACAGTCATCGTTAGGAAATTTTTCACGAAATGTTCAACATAGCCATTTTAAGACCTCTGCTCTTGAACAGTGTCAGTGTGATTTTGTTAATGTGTCCCATACATTGAGTTTGCACACCAACTGCGCCATTGTGCGCTACATGGCGGAAACACATTTTGGGCAGGATGTGAAAATGACAGCTGTACTGCTCATAAGGAGGTGTGGTAAAATGGCAATGTTGAAAATCTGGAGTGGAAATATTGAAAATTACGCAAACCTCTCGACGTTCGTGGGAACTGTGCAGCCTAACTAGTACCAGTCATTTTAGGAATTCTTTCACCAAATTTTCAACATTGCCATTTTAAGATCTCTGCTCATGAACAGTGACACTGTGATTTTCTTAATGTGTCCCATACACTGAGTTCGCACACCGACTGCGCCATTGTGCGCACATGAGGCGGAAACATGTTTTGGGCAGGATGTGAAAATGACAGCGTACTGCTCATGAGGAGGTGGTAAAATGGCAATGTTGAAAATCTGGAGTGAAAATATTGAAAATTTATGAACTTACGAGCTCATGAGGAACTGTGCAACGACACTGAAAACAGTCATTTTTAGAATTTTTTCACCAAATTTTCAACATAGCCATTTTAAGACCTCTGCTCATAAACAGTGTCACTGTGATTTTCTTAATTTGTCCTGTACATTGATTTGCTATACACTGACTCGTTATTCTGGCGCTACAGGGACGAAACACATTTTGGGTGAGATGTGAAAATGACAGCTGTACTGCTCATAAGAAGGTATGGTAAAATGGCAATGTTGAAAATCTGGAGTGAAAATATTGAAATTTCGCGAACTACGAGCCCGCGAGGAACCGCGCAACGCACGCCAGAACAGTCATTTTTTGAAAGTGATCATCAACATGTAGTGTCTGGGACTTTCATACGATGTCACCGTCATGGTGGCCCGGCCTGAAGGGTGATTTCTCAGCTCACTGCACTAAATCACCTTCGGCCCGGTCAACGCCATGACAGTGACATCATTCATGAGAAGGGGTCCTAAAACCCCATGTTGAAAATTTGCGCAAAATTCCAAAATGCCTGAGATATGCAATAAAGTTGAACCCCCATCTAGCCCATTATACAGCTTACTGGCATTTCTCAGTTCACGGTCGGCTTTGAAGAGTGCAGACGTGTTCCCGGTCCACTGAAGATCGCCGCACGGAGTCCGGAGGTAAGTATGGGGTGAGGGGGTGGGGAGGCTGGATGCGCAGTGGGTGGGTGCGGTTGTGGGAGGGGGGTCGAGACACGCCATGACCGTTTTGTTTTATAGGTTTAAAAAAAAAAGACGTCAGAACGCTTGCCATGCTGGGGTGGGCTCCCAGCATGGCACAAGGACAGGGGGCCCAGCCGACGAGGATTGGGCACCCGGCCGCCAAAGGACTGATTGCCACGCTGGGGTGGGCTCCCAGTGGCACCAACTACTGGGGGAAACGACGCAGCTCAGCCGGGGGGGTTTGGGCACCCGCCGGCTACACAGCACGTGCGGGGCGTGCACGCCTGCGCGGTGGAGGGGGCTATGTTTATCGGTGCTCACTGGAAGCGTAGTTCTCACTTTCAAACTGGTTACTGCATTTTGGAGCGTGTCACAGACAGTCTAAAATGCATTGGCTTACAGGCTGCGCCTACAGCTCACTGACTGAATTGAGGAGGAGGTGACACACTCAAATCTCCGATGATGGCATTATGTTTCTTGCACATGCGTGCAAGCAACATAAAAAATTATCTGAATCATATGAACATACGAATGTGCCAGCAGAAACAGACCACCCGGTCCTTCTAAGTCTGCTCGAGTGTGCAGCTAACACCCTAGCTTGCAAAGAATGAACTGGTCCTGTTGTCCACTGAATGGGTCTGGCTGTTTTTCAACATCTCATTCTCAGTCAGACACATAAATCAGCGCCCTGTGAAAACCCACTTGGTTTTAGTGGTCAAAATCTGAAGCTTTCTAACATGTGAGGACTATTGAACTGGAAGCTCTGATAACAACAGCCGGATCATTATAAACTGCTTGACTGAATCAGCATCTCTGCTTTCTAGTTAGAGAGAACTTAACTCATTTTTATGTTGCTTGCACGCATGTGCAAGAAACATAGTGCCATCATCGGAGATTTCGGTGTGTCACCTCCTCCTCCAATTCAGTCAGTGAGCTGGCAGGCGTTTCGAAGCCAATACATTTTGGAGCTGTCCCATGACACGCTTCAAAATGCAGTGGCATCAGTTGAAAGGGGAGCCATTTCAGTGAGCACCGATAAGAAGCATAGCCCCCACACGCAGCGCGGCGCGCCTCCGCACGCATCTGTGTAGCCGATGGGGGGTGCCCAATCCCTGCCGGGCTGAGCTGCGCCGCCCCCTCCTCAGAAGCTGGTGCCATGCTGAGAGCCCACCCCAGCATGGCAATCAGTCCTTGGCCGACAGGTGCCCAATCCGCCGGCTGAATGGCCCCTCCCGTCCTTGTGCCACGCTGAGGCCCACCCAGCGTGGCAAAGCGTCCAGGCGTCTTTTTTTTAAACCTATAAAACAAAAAGCGGTCCCAGTAGCGTCTCCAAACCCCTCCCACAACCCGCACTCCACCACTGTGCACTCAGCCTCCCCACACCCCCACCCCATACTTACCTCCGGACTCGGGCGCGACGATCTTCGGTGGACCGGAACACGCCTGCACTTTTCAAAGCCGACCGCGAACTGAGGAAATGCCGTAAGCTGTATAATGGGCTAGATAGGGAGGGTTCAACTTTATTGCATATCACAGGTATTTTGGAGACTTGCAATTTCAACATGAGTTTAGATTCTCTTTCATGAATGAGATGTCACTGTCATGGCGCTATTCGGGCCCGAAGGTGATTTCGCAGTAGGATTGGCGCAGTGACTGTGAAATCACCCTTCAGGCCTGAATACCACCATGACAGTGACATCATTCATGAGAAGGGGTCCCAAAACCCCATGTTGAAAATTTGGTCCAAAAATTCCAAAATGACTGTTTTACGCAATGCTATGCAGTTCCTACGCAGGCTCATAAGTTCGCTAGTATCAATATTTTACCCAGATTTTCAACCATTGCCATTTTAACACACCTCTTTTATGAGCAGTATAGCTGTCATTTTCACATCTCACCCAAAATGTGTTTCCGCCTTGTAGCACAGAATGGCGCAGTCAGTGTGCTAAATCAATGTACGGGACAAATTAAAAAATCACAGTGACACTGTTCATGAGCAGAGATCTTAAATGGCTATGTTGAAAATTTGCAGAAAAATTCCTAAATGACTGTTTTCACGAGCGCAGGCTATGCAGTTCCTACGCAGGCTCGTAGTTCATAAATTTCAATATTTTCACTCCAGATTTTCAACATTGCCATTTTACCACACCTCCTCATGAGCAGTCAGCTGTCATTTTCACATCCTGCCCAAACATGCTTCCGCCTGTAGAACGCATGGCTGGAGCGGTAGCTGAACTCAGTGTATGGGACATATTAAGAAAATCACAGTGTCACTGTTCATGAGCAGAGATCTTAAATGGCAATGTTGAAAATTTGGTGAAAGAATTCCCAAAATGACTGTTTTAGAGTGCAGATTGCACAGTTCCCACGCATGCTCGTAGGTTTGCGAATTTTCAATATTTCCACTCCAGATTTTCAACATTGCCATTTTACCACACCTCCTTATGAGCAGTACATGTCATTTTCTCATCCTGCCCAAAACGCAGCTTCCGCCATGTAGCGACAACGGCGCAGTCGGTGTGCAAACTCAATGTATGGGGACATATTAACAAAATCACACTGACACTGTTCATGAGCAGAGGTCTTAAATGGCTATGTTGAAACATTTCGTGAAAAATTTCCTAACAATGACTGTTTTATTTAGCATGGCTATGCAGTTCCTACAGACGTCAGAAGTTCGCAAATTTTCAATATTTGCACTCCAATGACTTCCAAATACCTAAACAGCACATAGAAGCAAGCAACATTCGGCATTGACAAATGCTTGTTATGTTTACTTGCACACATAGCAAAGCAAACATATTGTCAGCATGCGGCATTGTATGGCTTCTGCAGGTATGACCATGTTGTATGGAATAGACTTGAGCTTTGCAGAGGCTGGTTGTGAGCAGCGTGTTGGCAGCAGGCTGGTGATGACGCTGTTCTGCTTGTTGATGGGCAGAAACTTCTTACATATGAAAGGATGGAGTCACTCCTATCATAAGAAGTTTTCACCTATTAGCATGCCAACGGAGAGTGATCTTCGCCAGTATTCCCCCTACATTATGACCTGCCTCCCACTGCTGGATCTGCCGCTGCCCCTCTTGATTCAACTTTTAAAATATCACCGGGGGCAGGTGCTCATTTAATCCAGCCACCACCGTATTCCCCCCTTACGCCCAATCACACTTTTAAAGCATTACTGGTTGGGTGTGCAATTAACTCCACTGCCAGTATCCCTCCTCTACTCTTTTAAATATCACTGGCACATAGTGCCCAACCCTGCTGCTGATATCTATCCTCCTCTCACCCGACTCAGCCTCCCCTCACAGTCCAACACCAGGTTACCCACCCTGGTGCTGGCTAACCCTCCCAAAAAAAACAGAATGCTACACCAGGTGCCAATCCCAGGTGCTGCCAATCAAGAGACTGTACCTGAAAAAGGAAAGCATCCCTCGTGGTCTTCGGCCCTTTTAATTTTCCTTATAACAAAAAAAGACCCTGATGTTTTCTGCTCCTTCTGACCCCAGCCCCCACTACTCACCCTGATCCCCCTCTCAGCACCCACCACCACATACCTTCAGCACCCTCACTCATCTACCAGGTCATTTTCTGATTTATTTTATTTATTTATTTAAATATTGGTGACCCAGAAAGGCACACTGAGCTGGGGCTCGACATATGTAACATAAATAAGCAAACATTTATTAATACATTCAGTGTCCATATTCAGGAAAGCAGTTCATAGGAACAAAGTATTGCAATAACAAGAGAAAACAAATTGCACTGTTAACGAACAGAATACAATTACAGCCAGAGTGACATATTCAGGAAAGCAATTCATAAATCCAGCTGTGCAGTTCATAAATATAACTGAGCAAGAATGCAAGTTTTGTAGACTAGAGCAGAAAAAATTGAAAAAGAGGTCTAGGCGCCTGATTAGTGAGAGAAAAATGGGGAGAGGCTAGGGGCAGTGGCAAGTGGCTGCTGGCTCACTTTGGAGCAGGCACTTGAAAACAGGGAGAGAGATGGCTAGTTGGAGGGAAGGTGTGAGTTGGTTCCACAGAGAGGGTAGACGGAAGGAGAAAGTGGACTGGCCTGCCGTGGAGTGAGGGCAAGGAAGGGAGAATGATTAGTTTGCCCTAGAGCGGAGAGGGTATGGGGAGGGGTTGGTTGTGGACAGGACGGGCACATCCTGCTGCTTCCAGTGGCAACCAGGAATTGACTGAAACAAGGTAACATTGTTTAATGGCTTTAATGAGTTTTGCACTTTACTTATAATTTTATTTTTTAATTTTACACCAACGTGGGATATTCAGACTGCGCCAGGCTGTGGCGAAGCCTGGCGCCATGCAACTGGGACGTGCCAGGGCATTGACAAGGTGATATTCAATGGTGCTGCACCATGGCACAGCACCACTGAATATCGCTCTGTAACCACCTGCATTGTGCATGGCACAGTGGCACTGTACCAGCACAAGTGGCCAGAGAGAGGCAGGGGATGCACTAGCTCAAGTGCCGTTCTTGTAGGGTGCATCACCAGCGATATTCAAAAGTGCACATGTAAATGGGGCCATAATGCATGCAAGGCGCAAATGGGGCCATTGCATGTCATTGTAGCCCCATTTGCATGCAGGTGCCTATCTCCAGTGACTTGAACCTGGCGCTGCCAGGCCGCGCTGCCTTGGGACTGACACCCCCTGCACAGGCGGCAAAGTGCCCCACTGCCCATTCTCGGGCATAAGTATGAAAAAAATTATCCTATATCCCTGGTGGTCCAGTGGACGCTCACAGCCGATCAGGGCATTAGTATCACATTAAGGTCCAATATCCTCGGTGGTCCAGTGGTACTCATAGCCGATTAGCGGGCAGATGTATAATGAAAAACTTCCATTCCTGTTGGTCCAGTGGACCGCGTCCAGCCTGATCGCGGGCATCTGTTACACATTAAAAACCAATCCATCCCTGGTGGTCCTCAGTACCCCCTCCCCACCTGCCCACTGAGCCCCACTCACCCCGCCTCCTCCCCGGTCAGTGGTAGCCCTCACTGATGTTACCCCCACCACCGACGACCGCGCATAGCAGGGTTTCCATCCATTGGTCCACAGCTGCAATAATGGATCGCAGAAGCCTGTATCGATTGATACAGTCCAGAAATGACATTTCTGGACTGTGTAGTATCGGCACAGGCTGCATGCCTGGTTTGTCCGCTGTGGAAGTCATACAGCCCTACTGTACACAGTCAGTTGGCGGGCGGGGCGAAGGCGGCATGCGGGTAGAGCTGCCACCGCCACGACTCGGGGAGCGGGTGATGGGATTCAGTGGCGGTGCGGAGGGGTACCACTGACCACCAGGGATGGATTGTTTTTTAATCTTATGACAGATGCCCACGATTGGCTGGACGCAGTCCACTGGACCAACAGGGATATATGAGGTTTTTCATTATACTTTGCCCGTGATCGGGCTGCGGCAGTCCACTGGACCACCAGGGATATTGGACCTTATATATACTAATGCCCATGATCGGCATGGGGAGAGCGCGCCACGGCTGTGCCGCCGGTGTTCGGATGGCCTCCCACAGCTGGCAGCTGCTGTTCGCGCCTCTGCAACATGGCAGCTCACTTGTGAGTGGCCAGCTGTTGCTCTTTTATTTTTGCTCAACTGTGTGCGGCGCAGGTATGGGGTTGCGCCTGCATCTGCTCAGCACATCCCGGCTGAATATCAGGATGCGCGGGCGTGCGTGGACATGCCTTCCCCACTTGGCGCCAAGACATTACTGATGCGCCCAGCCGCATTGTGATTTGTGCCACGCACATTCCCTTTTGAATATTGAGCCAAGCAATCAGTAGGTTGTGCATGGTGCAAATGTTGCACCATGCGAACCCTTCTTCTGAATATCCCACCCCAAATGTTCAACATACCTGTAGCCTTTTGGGACCCATCTTATGAACAAGGTAGGTGACATTTTTTCAAATCCCCAAAACATGTTTTGCAGTTGCTCCTCAAAATCTCCTTCAGGCCTTTTAAAATGATGCTGAACAAATTGTATACACAACAACATGCACTAAAATAATCACATTTATCTGCACAAGTAGAGGCAAGACCTTCATGTCACGTGTGTTCTTTGTGGTAACCAGGGGCGCCCACTAGGTCCAAGTGCTTATTTTGGGCTGACTAGGGAGCACTGGGGAGGTTAAATGACTCACTCAGGATCACTCCATATGCAAGTGGAGGTTGTGGGACTCAAACCCAGGTCTGCTGGCTGTACCAAGCTCATTCATGTCTCTTTAACCTCTAAGCTATACAGCCAATCTCAATTAGCATGGGTTTGCTACTTGAGTGTTATGGATTTTATCCTTACATGTGGCAATAACAGAGACAGACAATGGCCACATTCAGAATATGCCATTCATCATCCATGATTGATGGGCAGGATCAGTAACTCGAGTGGCAGTGTCTTGAGCGAGTTATGAAAGTCCTGCTCTCTCACAAGTGATGATAAGTGTCATGTTCTGAGCGAGTCAAGTGTGTGTCCAATTTCATACATGTGATATCTCCTCTTTCCGCAGGAGACTCCTGTTTTTTGACTGAACTCCTTCCCTCCTGGGAAACAAAATCTCCTGCTTAAGTAAAATTCTGTCCAAAATATCCATTCATGTTTTTTTGGCAGATAAAGACACATAAAAAGTGAATTGGTGAGGAACAATGTAAGTGATAACTTTGTACAACTAATTGTTGATTCTTTTTAGTGCTTATTCTTGATAAAATTAAATATATTAAATGCTTTAAATGCTTTTTTCTTGTTTTTTGACGCCATTTAAGGACAAACTCATGATGTTATGGCATCTCCTTACTAGCAGGCCAATTTCCCTACTAATTTTACTAGGTCCATCTTGCAAATGAGCCCTGCTCAATGGTGCCCGCCTGGATAAATAAAGATTTTGATTGATTGATTGATTGATCCAAATCTCCCTCTTAAGCAAGTTGGACATAAACATGTATGCAATTTATATAATGTATTTTAAATTGCAAAGCTTTCAGATGAGTTCTTTTAATGAAGAAGAAAATGTATCCGTTTGATTTCACTGCTCTGTTTTGAGTGCAGAGGAGGTCATTGTGATGTCATCTGACATTGTGGAAGCTGCTGTCCCATTGGTTAAGAGCTCATTTGTGACCAGCCTCAAGTGATGATAAATGGTGACGACCCACCTCTAGTGATGATAAACGATTTATCATCACTCCAGGCCCTACTGCCGTGTAAATATTTCATTTATCTGTACAGTTGTGTCTCACCTCCACTGTATAAATGTGATTATTAAACTCTGCAGCACATCACATGTCCCTTATTTATTACATGTGATTCTTGCAAGAAAGATACAAACTGCCTGCCTCCTGCAGTACCTAGAGGTGAGCCAGCACCTTTCTCTATATCGCACAGAAACATAATCAATGATGGCAGAAAATGACCAGAGGTCCATCCAGTCTGCCCAAGTTCCCTATAATCCCTGGATCCTACTGTTCCTCCAGGGTACTAACCTTCCCTGTCCTCTCTCTATTCTCCTCCCTGGTCCTGTCACCCCCGGTAACCACTATTCCCTTCATTATGTCCCACCCTGCCTGAATCTCCTGACTGTTTTCACACTCCACTACTTCAGCTGACAGACTGTTCCAAGGTTCCACCACCCTTTCTGTAAAGTAGAACTTCCTCACATCTCCTGAACCTACCTCCTGTTAATTTCCATTTGTGTCCACATGACCCATGAGGTTAGTATTCAGGCTAAATGGTCACCAACTACTTTGCTAATTCCTTTAAGGAACTTGAAGGTCTCTGTCATATCTTGTTTTGCTCCTGTACACCTATATTATGTCTGTGCATTTCTGCATATTGTAACCAATGTCCTGTGCTCTCCCGGGTTGTGACTGAAAATAGGCAGATCTGTTGCCTAGAACTTACCCGGTTACCAAAGCTAATAAATAAATAAATAAATATCTCCCTCTCCTTCTGGTCTCCATTGAGTACATATGAAGTGCCTTGAGGTGCTCCTCATAAGATCTGCCCTAGCTAGCCCTGAATCATTTTTGTTACTGTACACTGCACTGTCTCCAATCTATCTTTATCCTTTCTGAGGTCAAGACTCCAGAACTGGGTGCAGCACTCTAGGTGAGGCTTCACCAGGAATCTGTAGAGAAGAAGTATACCTCCTTTCTTCTGCTATCAATACTCCTCCTGATACATCCCAGTATCCTATTAGCTGTGCTATAGGCCTTGTTGCACTTACTCGATTGCTAGTGAGTTGCTAATGATAACTCCCAGATCCCGTTGCTCAGCTGTAGTGATAAGTTTTTCTCCTTCCATCCAGTACTCTGTCTGGGGTTATTTTTCCCTAGGTGCACTACTTTGCACTTCCAAGCATTGAATTTTAACTGCCAGACCTTTGATCACCCCTCTAGCTTTTGTAGGTCTCTCTGTATTTCCCTTACTCCCTTGTCACTATCCACCCTCCCGCATATCTTTGTGTCGTCTGTGAAGACACAGCTACCCTGCATTCCTTCTCCAATGTCACTAATGAACATGTTGAAAAGGACCAGACCCAGGACTGATCCCTGTGGAACCCCACTCATAACCGCCCTCTCCTCTGATTTAACCCCATTGACCGCCACCCTCTGCTGCCTCCCCTCAAGCCAGTTATCCACCCAGTTCACTACAGGTTTAGCTGCACCCAGGTCTTCCATCTTCTTGAGCAATTATTTGTGAGGTACCAAGTCAAAAGCCTTGCTGAAGTCAAAGCAGGGCAGATCCACAGTGTGGCCCTTGTCTGATTCCTTTGTCAAGCAGTCAAAGAAAACTATCAAGTTAGTCTGACAAGATCTTCCTGCCACATATCCATGCTGTTTACTATCCTGGAGCCTGCTGCTCTCCAGGTAGTCTTTGATCAGTGACTCCATCAGCTTTCCTACTAAAGAGGCTAGACTGACAGGCTTGTAGTTCCCTGGTTGCTCCTTATCCCCACCTTTATGAAGCGGTTCAACATCTGCCACCTTCCCAATCCTTTGAACTTCCCCAGACCTAAGTGAGCTGTTGAACAGACATACCAGTGGTTCAGCCAGCTCGCTGCTAATTCCCTGAGTATCCTCAGATGCAACCTATCTGGTCCAGAGGTCTTATCTATCTTAAGGGCAGCCAGCCCTTTCAGAACCCTTTCACTAGTAAAAAATATCTCATTTGCAGGATTCCCTTTGAGGCAGCTTTGACTGTACTCTCTGGCATGGACCTGCTGTCCTCTGTAGTGAAGCTGAGCAAAATAGTCATTTAGGATGGTGGCCTTTCAAGCAGATGGACTTTTATGTGAGAAGCAGCGGTGAAACTTGTCCCATCTCTTTGCATGTTACATGAAACCCACATTTTCAGTGACTGGTTCATTATAAGGCTTGAGGTCGCGCTGCTGATACTCTGACTTTATCAGTTGAGAAACATAGCAATAGAGAGATTCAGAAAAAAGTGGAAATTAATACTATGCTTTACAACAGGTCTACTGTGACAGCGTTGATGATAATGACACATTTGAAACTCTTTGGGCATGCTCTGTGACTGTGGCAGCACAGGGGTCCCACTAAGGACTTAGAGCATCTCCACAACCCTGGGGATTTTGGATTTAGTAGGAAGTGTTGCAACGGAGCTGGATCGCTAAATGCTGTGGAATAATCTGGAATGGTGCATGCACATAGCAGTTAGGGTACCCTGCAAACTCCCAAACTGATGGACCTGTTCTGTCTCCCTCCACCCCCAGTTTAAAGCAGCATTAGCCTCTTATGTATGGGAAGTGACACGTGGTGGGGAAGAGTATGTCATCTAATTTATCGTATCTACACAAATAAATATTGACAGAACTCATTCTTAACAGCTGGACTCAGAGCTTTCATTTAAAGAAAACATT
Source organism: Neoceratodus forsteri (assembly GCA_016271365.2). Taxonomy (NCBI): domain Eukaryota; kingdom Metazoa; phylum Chordata; order Ceratodontiformes; family Ceratodontidae; genus Neoceratodus; species Neoceratodus forsteri. The sequence goes on along the minus strand of CM057451.1, from coordinate 1,173,413,090 downwards.
TTCTAGCCCGAAAGTTCAAACACATCACTGCTTATAATTACATCCTGTACAGTGGCCTACATTAAACCATGGGTTTGGGCTTCATCTTGGTACTACTGCCAGAAAGCAGTACTGAAGAAAATACTGGAAATCTGCCATTACTGTTTTCAGCCAAAGACCTCCTTGTCACATTCAAGAGCTCATCTGTCTACTGACTTTAATGTAACAGCTGTTAAAACTACTTTAGGCAGATACCTCTGTTGTATCAGTTGCCTAATTTTACAACTTTACCCAAAAATTTCTCCTAGTTTAAAAGCTTTCAAATCTGGTCTTAAAGACTCAAATAACTTCCACTTTCTACCTTTCAGTGCAGTTTACCCACTGCAAGGCAATCTTAAAAATATTTGGTCAAAATCAGTGGTGGAATTCAAGCATGCATGGGACAGTCATAGAGCAATTCTGGGGGTGGGGGTAAAGGAAGAAGTGGGCTGGTGGTTGACTAGGATCTGCAGCTTATCCAGTAGGTAGGAAAATGGGCAGATTTGGTTAAGCCATGGTCCTTATCTGCCGTCAAATTCTATGTTTCTATGTTTATTGGCTCCCCATCTTGCTCCGAAGCAATCATAACCCTAATCCCTAAGAAAGAAAAAGACCCTACTGACCCCGCAAGTTACAGGCCCATCTCTTTATTAAACATGAATGGGAAGATATTTGCTAAACTACTAACATCTCGACTTGAATCCTTAATTCCCAAACTAAGTCATTGTTCACAAGCTGGTTTTATTAAACATAGATCTGGTTCTGATCACCTACATTCTTTATTTAATTTAATTCTCAAAGCGAAATCCCTCAAGACACCAGCTGCAGCCATAGCTATTGATTTAGAGAAGGCCTTTGATTCCTTAAACTGGGACTACCGTTTTCTTTTTTTTTTAGTCTTTGGCAACTGGGTAAAGCCCACTAGGCACAAGTGCCTGCTTTCAGGGGCCACCTGGGAGCACTGGGTGGTTAAGGACTTGCTCAGAGTCACACATAGCATGCAAGTGAAGGTTGTGAGAATCAAACTCGAATGGTCTGCTAGATGTACCAAGCTTGTTCACACCTTGTTCCTCTAACCTCTAGGCTATACTATCAGCCCAAGTTTCATTAAGTTTTATCTTATCTCGTCTTTCTCATACCTTTTGCTCCTGGATCAAGCTATTATATAACTCCCTGTTGCTAAAGTACTTACTAATTCCACCCTTGACTCTTACTTTCATCTAGCAAGAGGAACTAGATAAGGCTGTCCCTGTCAACTTCCCTGTTTATTTTAGCGATGGAAACCCTGACTGCTTGTTTATGACAATCATCTGGCATTATGGGTATACCTGTGAGCAATTCAAGATATGTTTCTCTCTCCAAGCGGATGACCCTGAATCTTGCTCGAAAACCTGAATGAGGCTGGGCCCCTGTTGGTTGATTTGCTTAATAATTTTACTAAAATTTCTGGCCTTGCTTTGAATTATGGCAAATCACAAATTATGCCCCTTAACGGCCACTGTAAAGCCTTTATGAACATACCTCTTGGATTCCGCTGGTCACCACAGGGTATAACATATCTAGGAATCAAAATTACTAGTAACTTAGGGAAGATATGGGACATTAACTTTATCCCCTTATTTGATAACATCAAAACAATTCTGGACAGATGGAAGCTTCTTAATCTCTCTTTCATGGGGAAATTTGCAGCCATTAAGATGTCCATTTCTCCCAAGATTCTTTATCTTTTTACCAATATTCCTTTAGTCTTACCATCCTCCTTTTTTGCTAAAAATTGATAAATTAATAGGTAACTTTATCTGGGATGGGAAACCACGAAGATTTAACCACAACAAACTTCAATCACATTGGAAAAAAGGGGGATTTGACTCCCCTGGTTCAAAGGCTACCTCTGGGCTTTCCGAATGGCCCAAGCCATTAAATGGTTTCGGCTTCTCCCCTCACTCACCACTGTAGTTGCAATGGAATCCGCATTGACCTCGGAGCAGTTCCCATTTTAATCCCATTTCCTCTAAACTAAAATCTCATGCAACTATATCATCCTCTGTCCTTATTGGAAACTAACCCACAAATTCCTGAAATCCAGTCCAACACCCTGGTTTTATGCCCCCTTATGGTGCAATCCACTGCTCACTCTAGAAGATCACCCAATTTTCTGTCGTACATGGAGGAACAAAGGCATTTTATTTCTCGGAGATATCTTGGACCAGAATTCACTCACTCTTAGACCATTCTCAGACTTGCAGATCACATGGAAACTTCCTAAACAGGACTTCTGGAAGTTTTTACAAATTCGGGCAGCTTATAACTCTCTCTCTAGTTTAGTGTATAGGCATGCTCTTCTAAACCCATACATCTCGCACTGGACTAATTTATCAGTAAAATTAAATAGCTCCATTTACAAAGACATTATTGATAATCTACCTGATCACTCTATACAGGCCAAAAATAAATGGAGTACTCTTCTTAACTACAATATTTCAGATGAACAATGGAGTAATTGTTGACATATTGCACATTATACCTTTAAAGATGCCAATAGTTCTTTAATACAAACTAAAATCCTACATCTTTAGTATAGAACCCCTCTGTGCTTCAGCGAATGGGCCTATTAAATAATAATTGCTGGCGCTGCAATTTGGCCAACAGGGATCTACTTCATATCTTGTGGTCCTGCGCCAATTAAAAGCTCTGGCATAAAGTTTGTTTACTTGCCTCCTGAGTAACAGGACAAAACTACCTTTTGACCCCAAGCTATTCCTTCTAGGCATCCTTACCCCAATAGCTTGCTCCTCTCCTCTCACATGCACATTTTGGATGGCTAAACATACTTTCTCTTCTGGTCAAACATCTGATTCTTATGAAATGGAAATCAACTCTGGTGCCTTCTCTTTCACATGTTCTTCAAAGCCTCTCAGTATGCCTCTAGACCGATTATCTCATGTTACTTACACTATAACCCGACTCACTGTATATGACAGATGTTGGCAGGATTACTTCAAGTACATCGAACCTAGTTCTTCTAGACCCTAATTCTTAGGGATATTTAGCCCTCCTTCTTATTTTGCTCTTAGATTAGGTTTCTCAAAACTTTTGTCTACAGATTTCCTCTTTTTTCCTTCTTCCATGTTTTCTCCTCTCTTCTTCCCTTCTTCCTTGCTTTTTTCTCTTCTTTCTTTCCTTGCACACTTTTCTCTTATCTTCACCTCTCCATTACTGAACATTGTTCATATTACCACATTACCACTTTTTGCAGTTTGCGAATGCCTTGCCATAGCCTGCCCTGGCATGTATTTTGTACATGGTTGCTATTTCTGATCCTATAATACCCTATTGATTGTAACCCTTCTGCTCTCCACTTACATCTTGTCTATGATACTCAGCTGTATCTGTCCTTTCTCCCCGGTCAGGGTGATGCACTCTCTGTACTGAATAACTGCCTTGCGGAGATCAGATTTTGGATGAGTTCCAGCTGGTTGAGACTCAATCCAGATAAGACTGAGGTATTGGTAGTGGACCCAGGTCATCCGGGGGCGGGTTTGGGAGCTGGACAACCATCAGCTTTGCTACTTGGTGGTATACCACTCTCTACCTCTGATCAGGTGCAGAAATCTAGATTATTATTTTTGATGATGGTCTGACCCAAAGTCCAGGTGTCAGCTGTCGTCAAATCCTCTTTTTACCATCTGAGGAATATCGCCCGGGTGAAATATCTGGTTCTCCGGGATCTTCCAACATTGGTCCATGCCTTTGTCACTCACCCGCCTGGACTACTGCAATCCTCTACCTAGGGCTGCCAGAGGTTGATATCTGCCACCTCCAGCTGGTGCAGAGCAGCGGCGGCCAGGCTTTTGACTGGGACTTCTAGAACCGGTCATATTGCGCCTGTGCTCCGCGAACTGCACTGGCTGCCTGTTTGGTGACGGATCACCTTTAAGGTTGGTTTACTAACCTTCAAAGCCCTACATGATAAGGGACCCGGTTACCTGAAAGATCTCCTGATTCCCTACTGCCCACTCCGTCCTCTCCGTTCTGCCAACGAGGGATTGCTAGAGATTCCCAGGGTTCCATTAAAGACATCAGGATCTTGTGCTTTTGCTTTTCAGCACCAACCCTGTGAATTCTCTACCTCATTGGTTGAGAGAATGCCCAACCGCGATAGTTTTAAGGTTGCTTTAAAAGCAATTCCACATGTCTCTCTTCTTTCTCTCTCCCAGAAAAAATGAAACTTTCTCATATCTGTGCTCTCCCCATCTGGGATCAATTCTCATTAGCTGGCTTCTCATGCATAATTTATTATGCTACCCCCATTTTCAGTGATTGACAGTTTCATGGGGTAAACATGCACCAAAATTTTCTGAATCCTAAACCAGCTCCTCAGAACTGAGTTTATTAATTTATTTAGGTAATCAGATATACACCTTTGTGCGACATGTTCATTTACAAAGTTCCATATCAGTATGTGTGGCCCCTCTCAGCGCAGTCCTGGAGAGGCCACGCCTGCCTTGCTGGCCAGACCAAGGACAAGGGGCCTAGGTTCCCACAGCTGACCCACGGGGTCCTTTCCCAAACTATAAAGTCAAATGGCGGTGCCTCCACCCAGAGTACATTTTCAGTGGGTCTGACTACCAGCAGTACAACCCCTTGGGATGTCATACCAACCCGCCTCCCAACAGTTACCCCAGACATGGACTTACCAAGTTCAAACCTCCCACATTCAGTTACAACATTTACCTTTTCCAATCCATCCAATAAACTGGCTCACTAAAATTAAGCTCTGATTCATCTCTGCTGCAAACAATAACTCCATGGTTTATTTACAGGGGAGATGGTTCAGGATGGGGTACATGAAATAGAGTTCAAGTAAGCATTTTGGGTCTGCATTTCCCCAAATTCACATTTCCCTTTGATTCAAACCCAAGTCTCAATCACTGCAGCCACCCGTTCTGTTTAACTAGCTAACTGCTGTAGAAGTACCCAAAACCCAGACTCGCAGGTCCCAGTCCATTCAAACCCTAAGTCCTTCACTGGTTATCCAGACTTACGTTGCAGGCCTGAGGGTACAGCACACTTACTTGAATTAAGTATCTTTGACTTTTTACATCCCCCCCTTTCAGTTAGAGCTAAACCTTTACCTTTTCCCTCAAGTCCTTAGCTCCACCTCCTCCCTAGTGGGCAAGCATTATTTACAGTCCCCAGGTGCAGGGCAATCCCTGCTTTTTACTCATGGTTCTGCAGGATACAGGGATGTCATAGTTCCTGATGTCCTGGGGATGGATGGCAACACAGCAGAACCGGGCTCCAAAGCTTGAACTGGGGGTACAGCGGCTGCAGCTTGCTCTCGCTTTCTCTTGCTAGTAGATCCTGCAGCTTGTCCCCTTCGGCACAGTGCAGGGCATGTGCACAAAGCCTGCCAACTACAGAGGACCCAGACTGGGGAGGGGCCCCACAGCCCAGCTCCCTCCAATCAGAGCATCCTAGCACTTGGGTGCAAGATCTGTGACCCCCTGCAATGGCAAACCCCACTAAATGGGGTTAGTGAGTTCCCATTGGCCCTGGGGTGCTGCAGCAGAAACACATTTCGGCACATTCTCTTCTGCTTCTCTTTCTTTCCTTTATCTGCTATGGTGTTTAGCCACAGCAATCCATTTCTCTCTTCCTTGCTGTATCTCAGGAGCAGACAACAGGTACTTGAATCTCTGAAAACACCTGTCCATCCTTCTGCTTTCACAGTCTCTCAACCTAAACACAGCCACATTCTCACTCTGGCTCACATAGATCACCTGCACTCACAGTCCCTTTTTCTCACCATGCAGGTACATAGCACTTCTCCAGATTGAAGAGGTTTACTCTTCCCTTTTCCTTTTCTTAGCACATTTATATTCTCTTGTTCCTCATCCTCTGTATTGCATCTTTTTCCAGGCTTATACATAACCTTTGTCCTTTTATTCAGGATCAGGACACAACCTTTCTCTTGCAATCTGCAGCTTTCCCTTTTCCATTCTAGCTGTGCTTCTCTCACCTCTGTGGCGCTATTTCAGAACAATGCAGAACTTCCAGCATCCTGCAGCTTTCCCTTTTTATGTCTGCTTGCACGCATGTGCAAGAAACATAGTGCCACCATACGAGTTTTTGTAGGTGTGGCACCTGGCCCAATGCCCTGCTCCTTTTGCAGGTGTGGCCCACTGCACAATGGCTGTCGCTGCTGTTCGGCGGTTCAAACAGGGCGCAGTTCACGCAAATGACCGCCAATCAGCGGGTGGGTAATTTGCATACTAGTTTCTGCTGTTGATCAGCGTAAAGGCAAATTGCCTCCACATCACCACCTTAGCAGTCGAACCAGCACTACGGCATCTGTATGATGGCTGCCCCACTTGTTGGTCCGCTAAGGTGGTGCCCACCCCTCGGCACATGCACCCCCAAGCACACTGTATGTCCGATGGGGTGCCCAATCCCATCGGCTCCAGTGCACCCTCCAAAAAACAAACTTCACTCTGCCACACTGGGAGCCCACCCAGCGAGGCAAAAGTCCCACGTCGTTATGTGCTCCCACACACTGTGTGGCCAACAGGGGGTGCCCAATCCCCTGATGGCTCCACTGTCCCCCCAAACTTCCAGGTGCCACGCTGGCAAAAGTCCCGCGTCACCTTTTTAAAAAATAAATCTGTGAAAAAAAGAAAATGGTCCCTCGCTGTTTCTCGTGCCCCCTCCCCAACCTGCACCCACCCTCTAAGCACCTCACCTCCCCTCCCACACCCCTCACTCCATACTTACCTCGGAGCTGGCACAACAATCTTGATGGACTGAGAACACATCTGCACTTTTCAAACCCGACCGCAAACTGAAGAAATGCCAGTAAGCTGCATAATAGCATAAAAAGTTTTTTTTCAACTTGGGTTCATATCTCAGTCATTTGTTTTGAATTTTTGCACCAAATTTTTAACATGTTGTTCTTGGGACCCCATCTCATGAATTCAGTCACTGTCATTTGGTTATTCAGTCTCGAAAGGTGATTTGACAGTCACTGCGCGGAATCACCTTTCAGGAACAATTAATGAAATGACAGTGTCACGGTTCATGAGGTGGACTCTCAAAAAGCCTATGTTGCAAATTTGGTGAAAAAATTCTCAAAAATGACTGTTACAAGCATGCATTGCGCAGTTTCCACGCACACTTGCAAATTCACGAATTTGTAATATTTTCACCCCAGATTTTCAACATTGGCATTTTTTCACACCTCCTTATGAAAAGTACAGCTGTCATTTTTCATACCCTGGCCGAAATGTGTTTTCACATTTTCAGCACAGAATAGCTCGTTTGCTGTAGGAAATCAGTGTTCGGGACAGATTATGAAATCACAGTGACACTATTCATGAGTAGAGGTCCTAAAATGCCTATGTTGAAAATTTGGTGGCAAAAGTCCATAAATGACTGTAAGTATAGAGTGCATTGCGCAGTTTCTACACACCCTCGTAACTTCACAAATTTGCACTATTTTCACTCCAGATTTTCAACAGTGGCATTTTTCCACACATCCTTATGAACACTACAGCTGTCATTTTTCACATCCTGGCCAAACAGTGTTTTCGCACTTCTGGCGCAGAATACCGCGCTCACTGTGGGAAATCATTGTTTGGGTCACTGTTCATGAGCGGAGGTCCCAAAATGCCTATGTTGAAAATCTGGTACAAAAAATCCCCGTAAGAATTGACGCTCACACCATTCCACCCCAGCCTCAACTCCACCCTAGCCAGTGATAGGCACCGAGGTGCGCCTTGGACTCTTGGCCCCAGAGTTCCACACCATTCTCCTATACCCATTTCAATGTATTTCCTTAGGGAATGAGGCAAGTGTAAAGCCGAACACCCCTGGCACACCTTGACACTTGTCAGTGTCTGCAGGGTAGGGTGAGGTGAAATCAGGACCCTTATGGGCGATGACCCAAAGGCACAGCTCATTGCCTATCCATCTCTGCATGGTGGGGTGGAGTCAGTTCAGTACATCACTGCCTTTTCGCATTGCATCTGTCTAACTCTTTAATTTCCACTGCTAATGTCAGTAAGCAAACATTCAGCATTGACAAATGCTTGTTCTCTCTCTGCCAAGCTGCTTCTTCCTTTTTCCCAATGGGCAGGCCCTCCCTGCCCTGGGGGGGCAAATTGCTGGCATCCCCCAGGAAAGCCCATGTCGTAGCCCTAATCTCTGCTGGGGCAGGAGCACCCCTCCCTCTGGAGGAGCTCCCACCAAACTGACTCCAAGCCCAACTGTCCCAGCTTTATTGGGAGCCCTTCCCTCACTCCCCATTGGCTGCAGCCACTGTCCTTTGGCAAAAATTAATATGTATGAGGCTCCCTCGATGCCTCGTTGGTGCAGAAAAAGGCGCCTAAACTTTCCCTGGTATTTTACCCCCAAAGTCCTTTCACTTAGTCTCAGAGTCTCTGGCAAGAATCCTGGCTCGCTGGTTGGCTGGCTGGTGTTACATGGCTGCAAAACATGGTGGCCGTTGTAAAAAGTGTCTACAGTCTATACAGGGTTGCCAGATTTTATGTGTTCCTGCAACAAAACCAATTACTTTTATCACACATTTTTCCCACTATTTGGTAACCACCACCATACCTCTCAACTGTCCCTGATTTTCAGGGACATCCCTGATTTTGTCAAAATTTACTCTGTCCCTCCTAAAAATTGAGCTTCCATGACCAAACAGTATGGGTTGTAAGCAAAAAATAACATCAAACATTAAAGTTACAGTTGTGTTCTTTCTTAAGGAACACATTTTACACTAAGCATCTTATTCTACCAGCTTCCTGAGAGGATATCACTAATTTTGAAGATGTGTCTGATTTTGGTCCTTTGTCTCTGATTTTTTTAAGCCTTGTCCCTGATTTAAGTGGTAGGAGGTTGAGAGGTATGGCCACCACTGTGCCCTGCAAAGCAACTGCATTCATTTACATTTCAGCTCATCCCTGGCTTAGTTGTTGCTGCCCTTCTCTATTGCCCCCAGGCCAGCTCCCACATATAGCCCTGCTCTCTGGCTGCAGTCCGTGAATGTATTTATTTATCTCCCCATGGATTGCCAGCCTTCCCTTTCACTTGCACACCCTCTTTATTTCATTTATTTTTCTTTCCCAGCCTGTCAGCTAGTGCTACCATTGTGTCCCAGTGCTAGACAGGCTCCCGCTACTTCAGAGGGACGTCGCCTCATGAATATTAATGAGGTGGCTCCCAAATGCCTGAGTATGACTGGCGCTTACAAAAATGGCTCCTTCTGCTTCCCTGCCACCTCCCCGGTCCCACTTGCATCTCCGGTCCCTCTCTTATTTCCCAACAGGACTGGGACCACCAGAGAGGCACACTGAAAGGCCACTGAAATGGCTGTACAAAAATGCATGTGTGTGTGCATGCACAGAGCTCGCTGGCACCGCAGTGCCATTCCAAAAGCCGGTGGCTCCACGAATTTGCTCCTCCGGCCCCACTCTATCTGCAAAAACTACTCGGGGGGCCAGCAGGAGAGAGCAGAAACATGGAGGGGGCAAGCCAGGACCTGGACAAAAAAGATGGGGGGTGGACCAAAACCCATGAAGAAACAAGTATTTTTCAGGAGCTCACAGGTAAGCCCCTGATGGGGGAAGGTTACATATGTAACACACAACATAGTTTACAACACAAGAACATAATTATTCACAGTTAAATAGTGATAAACAGAAGTAGCAGCCATATGGGCATTGTCAGGAAATAGTTTCAACTACTGAGGCCAAAGCGTATAATAAGCATACAATATACACAGAGACAGCAAAAGGAGACTGTAAAACTTGGCATTAAGCATCTGTAGTTTGGCAAGGTGGTGCTTCTAATGAGGTGAGCAGTTGTGCCAGTGCCAAGTGTGGGGGAGGGGCTGGTTGAAGCAGCAACAGTAGTCGTTGGGTAGGAGTGCCTTCTGTAGCTCCCCTTTGAAATGGCCAATTTTAGTAAGTTCCATCACCAACAATGGCAATCATTCAGCCATTGTAGGGCTCTGACCACAAATGAGCACTTGGCCAAACTTGTTCTGCAGTATGGCATAGTTAGTGTACCACAAAGGCCATGCTCTGGTAGGGTAGGGACTAAGTGCGGGGCTAAGGAGAAGGGGGAGAGGCCCATTAGGGCTTTCTTATCTAGTATGCAGGTCTGGTACTTGATTCCGTTATGTGGGGGGACGGCATTTTGCTTGGGCACAGAGTACACAAGTGTGGGTGGTTATGTCTGCCCAGTGATAAAGCAACAGGCTCTGTTCAAGACTAACCTGACCCTGTTTATTACCAAATCAGAGGCAGACCCATAATCCATGAGGCCATAGTCTATTGTGGGGATAATGGAGCTAATAACTGCCAATTTAGGACTGGCTATTTCTCCAGGACAGCAATTCTCTGATGCCTACTGAGCAGTCCAGGGACAGAAGAACAAAACATGACAACTCACACATTGTCTTTTGTTTACTTCATGTTTAAAAGTTATTTCCTTCCCTTCGTATGGGTTCTTTCCATCAGAATCAGCACCCCCGGTTGCTACTGCCATCCAGTGAAATGGGGGGTATTGTCAGACTGTTGTGTGCTCCATTAAAGCAATTTTGTTATGGCCGAGTTTCATTCACTGTGCAGCTTTTGAGAGGCACTAAAGAATTGTCATGTGCTCTGTGTGCTAGCTTCCTGACCCGTTTACCAGTCTTGGGGTTGGGTGAGCAGTACCCGATGTGGTGTGGGATGCAGAGGTCCAATGCACAGCTGTTTGGCTCCCGGAACCACATTCCATAGCCTAAATAAAGTAAAGAACTATGTGTGGCTCACTGGTCAAAAGGAAAGAGGTGTTCCCTGCGCTGAGGGTAGGGTGGTGGTTGTCCCGCACAACTCCCAGGTCCTGCAGTGGTGATCTGGAAAAGACTGGATGAGAAGGAGAAGCTCGGTGAGAGGCAGCAGCAGTGCTCCGGAGGGCAGCCAAAGGTGACCCCTCTTAGGAGAGGGTTACAACTAGGTAAGACAGCCTCCATTGAGCAAGCTGTCCTTTTGCCACACCTAATACAATCAAGTAGAAAACTTGATTACAGGAAAGGAAAAAACTACTTCAGAAGAAAAGAAAAACACAAACATCTACTTTTAAAATGTGTAACCCTAGGTGGCATTATCCCAAGGGCTACTACCCCTGCCTGCTTGGCTGGTAGCAGGTTAAGAGGCCTGGAAACTGAAACCGTGCCTCCACCTGGAGGTCAGGGTTGTTAGTGATCAAGCTATCCTGGGCCCAGCCCTCCGGGACACCGTAACCCCCCCTTTTCCCTTCTAGTGGCCTGAACAATACACAATAATTACTTTCACAGTGACCCTTATTCACCAGGCAATTACCCACACTGTTTGCACTTGCCACCAGGGCTGGGTCCTCTAGCTTGACCCTGGGGACCTCCTGTAAAACAAGGTTATGCACAGCAAATAGTAACAGTACAGTACTCTTAACACAAACTGGAACCATAGTCAAGTTAAATGCAAAAAGAGTTAGATCTGATTTATTCAGGGGACTAAAACAAGGGAGGGGTGTAATCAGGTTGATTTGCTTGAAAGCTATATTAATTATACAGCTATGCATGCAGTTCAGAGTCCTACTACAGTCTAGCACACTCTGGTACCCAGGAAGGGAGAAGGTGGCTAGCCAGAGCATTGCATGGGGTAGGCCAGCGTGCAGCAGGTTGGGGCCCTATGACGGAAGAAAGCAACATGCACAACACATACTACTTGTAATCCATAGCCAGAAGACTCAGTTCATGAAGGAAAAGCCCACAAAGCACTCAGATGGCAACACTTTAGATTTAGCTGTTGTTGCAGGGAGCTACCCGGATGATTGCTCACGATACCCAAGACTGGACACTGGCAGGATGAAATCGAGACAGCAGGTTGTTGAACTGGAGTGCCAGAAGAAGCAGGGCCCACACGAACCACCGAGGTGTCGTTCCTGTTCAAGGCATTGAGCAGGGGGCTGATCCCCAGGCAGGTCTTTCGTTGATGGCGTTCTCTGTGTAGTGGGTAGTCTGGCTGGGCCAGTGTGGCGATTTAGTCCATTGAAGATGGATGCAGCCTCCAGTAAGCAGAACACAGTTCAGCACACAGTGGGGAACCAGTCACAACCCACTAACAGCACATTTACATGTGAGAAATTCTATTGTACCAGGCAGATTGCTATCCAGTCACAATTACAGAGTCTCTGCACAAACCAGGAGTTCAAAGGTGGCTGGAAATCCTGACAGGCCAATAGTATTCGCAAGTCTTCGGGCTTCTTCAGGTTAAAGCCTGGTCACAGTTCTGTGGCTTAAATCGTCCTCACAATTCAGATTCAGTCCAAATAAACTCATTTCTCTTTCAGGGACAGCAGGCAGACCAAAACTCAGCCTTTCAAGTTCTCCGCAGGAATCCACATAGGATTGCTGCTCGACTATCTTGAGCTGTTACCTCTTTCACTTCCCAGCTCAAACTGAAACTAGCTGCAAGCAGCCTGGGAATTTCCCCAGGATCCAAAAGGTTCAGTTGGCCGATTCTTCTGTCAGTCACAACAAGGACTCCCCCTCCAGGTCTATCTTGGTGCCAAAATGCAAAAACTACAATTCCTGCAGAATTTTGCTCCCACAAAGCCCCTGGGGACAGGCTCTAATTTAGAGTCCCCAAAGGTACTGATTGGCCCATTTCAGCAGTCCAGGACCAAGATGATGGAAACAAACAGAACTGTCCATGCTGCAAAGAAGGCAGGTTAGAACAAACTGCAATATTATTACTACTCTAACAAATGATCAGCAAACAAGTACATCTTCAAACAGAGCTCCCTCTCAGATTAATTATGACTGCAATCCAGGCAGCTCTTAAAGAGACAGTATACAGAGGCTATACAGGTATTCTCTGGCAAAGAACCTCTGTGCACAAACACTGAGGCAAGGGTTACCCCAAAGGGCATTTGGCTGGGAAGCCAAGTTTCATGAAAATACAAAATCACACATGCCCCCACAATGCAAAGCATCATGGGCTGCACATACAAATCACCACAGAATGTTATGCTGGTCCAACTTTAAGCATAATTGCATGGTGCCGAAAGGCCTCACACAGTTTGCAAAGGGTGCTAACAGAAGACATAGACACATGTTTCATCCAACCAGGACTCTTCAATATGCCTCGTCTGTTTGACACCCCAGTGCAATGGACCAGCTACCCTTAAGACAGTGTGCTTTGGATATGTTGTGGTGAACCCATTAAAATAAAAAACTATTTAAAAGACAAGGAACCTCTGTGCGTAAACACTGAGGCAAGGGTTACCCCAAAGGGCATTTGGCTGGGAAGCCAAGTTTCAAGAAAATGCAAAATCACACATGCCCCCACAATGCAAAGCATCATGGGCTGCATATGCAAATCACCACAGAATGTTATGCTGGTCCAGCTTTAAGCAGAATTGCATGGTGCCGAAAGGCCTCTCACACAGTTTGCAAAGGGTGCTAACAGAAGACATAGACACGTGTTTCGTCCTACCAGGACTCTTCAGTTGGGGTAACCCTTGCCTCAGTGTTTGCTCACAGAGGTTCTTTGTCTTTTAAATAGTTTTTTATTTTAATGGGTTCACCACAACATATCCAAGGCACACTGTCTTAAAGGTAGCTGGTCCATTCCACTGGGGTGTCAAACAGACGAGGCATACTGAAGAGTCCTGGTAGGATGAAACACATGTCTATATTTTCAGTAGCTAGCACCTTTGCAAACTGTGTGAGAGGTCTTTTGGCACCATGCAATTCTGCTTAAAGTTGGACCAGCATAACATTCTGTGGTGATTTGCATATGTAGCCCATGATGCTTGCATTGTGGGGGGCATGTGGATTTTGTATTCTCTGGCACACACATTAAACTGCTAAAACACAGGACATCAGCTTAGCAGTGAGTATTTAAGCAAGCTCAGTGAAGACTTTTCGAACCCCATTTGTAGGGGGTGCACCCTTCCCTTCCTGGGGAAAACTTGGCGTCCGCGCCAAGTCTGTGTACCATCATGCATCAGTTAACGTGAACTATTACTTTACTATGTAACCCCCTAGGGAGGCACTATCCCAAGGGCTACTACCCCTGACTGCTTGGCTAGTAGCAGGTTAAGGGGCCCATGCTCTGAAATGGGTGCCTCCACCCGGAGGTCAGGGTTGGTAGTGGTCAACCTAACTAGGTACAGCCCCCCGGACACTGTAACCCCCCTCTTTCCTTATTAGTGGCCAGAATAATACACAATAATCACTTTCACAATACCCGATACACCACACAAGTACCCACACTGTTTTTGCACTTACCACCAGGGCTTTCCTCTGGCCCGGCCTGGGGACCCCTGTAAAACAAGGTTATACAGCAAAAACAGCAGTACAGTACCTTTGCACAAACTGAAACCACAGTCAGGGTAAATGCAAAAAAGAGTTAGATCTGATTTATTTAAGGAACTTAAATACCTGATTAAGCCACTCCCTTGTTCATTTATTTATTTATTTAACATCAGTTTAACAACCTTTGAGCCAGGGGCTCATTTGCAGGTAACCCATTCTCGTAAGAATGGGCAAAAGAAAATACATACACGAGACAAGTTGCGTGAGCAGTACAGTTCAATACAGTACAGTCAGATTACAGGTATAGAGGATATAACATTGAATTAACAGCAAATTCAGATAATTGAGTTCAAGACATTACAGTGAGTTAAACAGCAAATTCAGATAATCAAATTCAGAATAGGCAGCTAAGGGTAGTTGAGCTGAATAGAGGTCCTGGGGGAGGGCTGAAGATGGGGGGTGCAGCTCAGAGAGCTTTGTCAGTAGGTAGGGGAGGGAGGTCAGGTGCAGCGGCAGGAGTGTGAGTTGAGCAAGTGACTTCTGAGGCTGTATTTAAAACAAGCTAATGAGGGAGCCCCAGTGATGCTGGCAGGGAGGAGTTGTACCCAGTGGGAGCTCTATGAGAGGAAGGCCCTTTGCCCTGGGAGGTCCTAGCCTTGGAATGAACAGTGCAGTTTTGCCGAGCTGTGTAGCACACTCATGGGATTAGTTCGGTGAACAGAGTTAGCTAGGCCAGGGGGAGAGACCATGGAGGGCTTTGAAGGTAAGTTGGCAGGTTTGGAACATGAGGCGTTCATAGAGGTTGAGTATGGTGGCCATGGAGTACAGTAGACAGGTGTGGGTGAGGCGATGGGCACTGGTGATAAGTCGGCATGCTTTGTTGAGCGTAAGGCGTACCTTGCGGAGGGCAGTTGGGTCTGCTGCGCCATAGACCAGAAGGCCATAGTCAATTATGGATAGAACCAAGGAAGTGACTGCCAGGCGAAGAGTGTCAGTGGGGAGGCAGTTTTTGTGTCGGTAGAGGATACCCAACCACGCACTGGAGGCAGTGGTCAGGCAGAGATATGGTCATGAAAGGTAAGGGCAGAGTCAAAGATTATACCAAGGTATTTATAGGAGTGTACAAGTTCTACAGGGAGATTATGGGTGGAGTGGACAGTGAGAGGAAAGTTGCTAGACTTATTTTGGGGGTGAGTAAAGAGCATGGATTTGGTTTTCTTAAGGTTGATGACGAGACGGTGCTCAGAGAACCATGTTTCCACAGAGTTGAAGGCAATTTGAAGGGAGTTCTTGAGTGCAACAGGGTTACTGTCAGAGGCAAACAGTACTGCGTCATCGGCGTAGAGTAGGACATTTCCTGCACACATGTTGGGCAGAGAGTTGAGATAGAGGGAGAAGAGTAAAGGACCGAGGATGGAGCTCTGGGGGACTCCCGAGCAGATAGGGCAGGTGCTGGAGAGGGCGGCACCCACCTTCACACGTTGGGAGCGGTTGGACAAGTAGCTGGTGCACCAGGAGACTGGACCAGGGGCAAAGCCCACAACGGCAAGGGTAGCTAACAGGAGAGGATGCGAGACAGTATCAAAGGCTTTTGATAAGTCGATAAATACTGCACCTGTGGGAGCCCGATCCAGTGGCGTGTGAAGAAGTTAGCAAATTCCAGGAGTGCAGTATTGGTGCTATGACCGCTCTGAACCCATGCTGCTCAGGACAAAGGACATCATACTTAGAGGTAATCTGAGATTTGGACAGCTACAATTTTTCTCTAAGGCCTTAGAGAGGGGAGAGAGGATAGAAATAGGCCAGAAGTTACCTGCAAGCGTCCTGTCACCACCCTTGTGAATAGGGGTAACAGTGGCGACCCTCCAGACAGAGGGGAATTGCCCTAGGCAGAGGGACTTATTAAAGAGGCAGGTGATAGGCGAGATGACCTGATCCAGGACCTGACGTAGGAGACAGGGATCAAGGGAGTCATTACCAATAGTATTGCACTTTAGAGCTATAAGCAGGTAAGACCTGACTTCTTGAGTGGTGACACAGCGAAGGTGAAAAGGAGGGCAAGAGATGGGAGGGGCAGGCATGGGAGGAGGGGGATTGAAGAAATTGCCTGGGAGCACTGAACTAAGGTCTGTAAAGGAATTATTGAGGTGGGTAGCAATGAGGGCAGGGTCCGAGGAGATAGTCCCATTGATGTCAAGGAGCGATGGTGGAGGGGAGTGTGCACCACCATTTAGCTGCTTAACATTGTCCCAGAAGGACCTGGGATTCCCCCATGAGGAGGTAAGGGAGGCTTGGTAATAACTGGCCTTGGCTTTGCAGATGGCCCAAGTACACTTATTCCGGGCAGCTGCGTAGCCTGTCTTTCTGCAGGGCGGCCAGTTTCAACAGCAATGTGCCATAAGTTATCCCGCTGCCTAAGAAGAGTGCATAATGCAGGGGTGACCCAAGGGGTGTGTCTTACTTTGGATCTCAGCGAGGTTAAGGGTGCAAAGATGTCACAGGCAGAGTTAAAGGTTCGGACAAAGAAGGCAAGAGCCTTGTCAATGTCGGGGAGTTTAATAGCGGGGACTAATCAGTGCAGCCTAGGTAAAGTTTTAGGTCTTTCAGCCCACCAGGTCTTAGACGCTCGATTTACTGAGTGGTATGAACAGCGGACTTAGGCAGGGAGGTTGTCCAGTTGAAGAGAACCGGGGAGTGGTCACTAAGGCAGTCTGGGAGGATTTGAAGGTTGTGGACGCGGGATGGCCTGTTGATGAGGACCACATCCAGAAGAGTGCTGGTTCCACTACTAGGATTTATTCTAGTAGGCTGAGAGACTAGTTGGGTAAGATCAATAGCAGCAAAAGCCTCACGGGAGGCGGAGGATGTAGGGCTAAGCCAGTTGACGTTCAGATCACCTACCAGAATTCGATCAGATGAGCAGGGTAGGGAGGAGAGATAGTCAATTAGAGGGCCCAGTGCCAGCGTTTGGTTTTAGGGTATATGAGGCAGTCGGTCGATTGGACCCCTGGTGCGTCAGGTGATAATTTTAGAGTTAGGGCCTGGGCGTTATGGTCAAGGATAGGGAGGAAGGGTTAATCCAGTGATGGTGTCTTTAACATAGATGGCACATCCCCCACCCCTTCCTCACCAACCGTGTCCAGCCGGTGTAGGGAGTAGCCTGGGAGGAGACCTGGGCATTGGTGGTGGACTTAGTCAGCCAAGTTTCAACCAAGGCTATCACGCCTGGTCTCTGAACAGTCACCCAGCATTGTAGGGAGTCCAGTTTTTGAGGAGGCTGCATACATTCATGGATGCTATAGAAGTCCAGTGGGTTTCAGAGGGGAACCATTGAAGACAGGCCCTGGGTTTGGATGGATATTGCCAGACAGGAGCAGAAGGAGGAGAGCTGCCCTAGGAGCAGGTTAATTTGCTTAAAGGCTCTATCAATCAAACAGTTATGCATGCACTTCAGGGTCCATAAACAGTCACACACTCTGGGTACCCAGATGGAGAATGGTGGGCTAGCCAGGAACGTTGTAGCTGGTTGGGGCCCTGTGATGGAAGAAAACAACATGCATAACACACATTACTTGTAATCCAGAGCCAGAGGGCTCAGTTCGTGCAAACAAGGCAATCAGATGACACACTTTTAGATTAGGCTGTTATTGCAGTGAGCTACCCTGATGATTACTCACGATACTCAAGACTGGACACAGGCTGGATGAAAATAGAGACAGCAGGTGGTTAATCTGGAGTGCCAGGAGAAGCAGGGCCCACCACGGTTGCCAAGGCATCGTTCCTGTTCAAGCGTGAAGCAGGGGCTGATCCCCAGGCAGGTCTCTCATCAGTGGCTTTCTCTGTGCAGTGGGGTAGTCTGCAGGGGCAGTGAGGCATGGCCCAGGCCGACTGGAGATGAACGCGGATTCAGTCCAATTAGGCTGGATAAAGCTTCCAGCAAGCAGAACACAGTTCACACAGTGGGGAACCAAATCATGACCCACTTTCAATACACAGTACATTTACATGTAAGGAAATTCTACTGCTAGGCAAATCGCTCTCCAGTCCGCGATCATAGAATCTCTGCTGAAACTGGGGATTCAAAGCAGCTAGAAATCCTGACAGGCCGATCACATTCGGCAAATCTTAGGTCTTCTTCAGGTTAAAGCCTGGTCACAGTTCAGTCGGTTATATAGTCCTCACAACTTGAATTCAGTCTGAATAAACTCTGCTTTCCCTCTCAGGGACAGAAGGTGGACAGGCAGGCCAAAACTCAGCCCTTTCACAGTTTTCCCATGCAAGACTACACAGAACTGTTGCTCAAAATCACTTAAGCTGTTACTTCTTCACTTCTCAGCTCAAAAACTGAAACTAGCTGCAGCAGCCTGGGAAATTCCCAAGATCAGAAAGGTTCGGTTGGTTGATCATCCTGTCCATCACAACAAAGGCTCCTCCTTCAGGTGCAAAAAGGCGCAAAAAGCCCAGAACTACAATTCCTACAGATTTTGACTCCAAACAGCTCCTGTAGTCCGGCTCCATTTTAGGTCCCACCAGTACTGATTGGTCCAATTCGCAGTCCAGGATCAAGATAGTGGAGATAAACAAAACAGTCCTTGCTGCAAAGAAGGCAGGTTAGACAAACTACATTATCATTATCACTCTAAATGATTTTCAGCAAATAGTTACATCTTTCAACAGAACTCCCTCTCAGATTACATATAACTGCAATCCAGGCAGCTCTTAAAGAGACAGTACACAGAGGCTATACAGTCTCTGGTTATCACATTTAAACTGCTAAAATGCAGGACACCATCCTGGCAGTGAGTATTTAGGCAAGCTCAAGGAAGACTTTTCAGGAACTCCCATTTGTAGGGGTTTTACAACTATACATATTCACTACACTTCGCTTATACTATATCTATAATGACAATGCTTATGCACATTTACATGTGATACTGATTCCACTATGATTAACATACTTGTAGCATCACAGTACTGATAGAAACATAGAAACATAGACTTTGATGGCAGATAAGGACGCTTGGCCCACCTAGTCTGCCCATTTCCTACCTACAGGATAAGCTGCAGATCCTAGTTAACCAACAGCCTATTTCTTCCTACCCCACAAGAATTGCCTTATGTCTGTCCCATGCATTCTTGAATTCTCCTACAGTTTTAGACCCCACAACCTCCTCAGGAAGGCTGTTCCATGCATCCACTACCCTCTCTGTGAAAAAATACTTCCTCACATTGCCCGTGAACTCCCCCCCCCATTATCTTTTTAAATTGTGTTCTTGCGTGTCTCTTTTTCTGAAAGATGCTACCCTTTTGGACTTTGTTGATTCCACTGAGGTACTTAAAATTTTCTATCATGTCCCCCTCTCCCTCCTTTCCTCAAGGGTATACATATTAAGCACATTTAGTCTCTCCTCATATGGCTTCTCTTGCAGACCCTGCACCATTTTAGTTGCCCTCCTCTGGACTGCTTCTATCCTATCTATGTCCTTTCGGAGATGGGGTCTCCAGAACTGCACACAGTACTCCAGATGGGGTCTCGCCAACTCTCTGTACATAGGGATAACTTCCTGTTTTCCATTGATGCCTCTTCCTGTGCATCCCAGTATCCCCCAGCCTTCCTTACTACCTTCACATTGCTTGTCCACCCTTAGGTCATCTGATATAATTACCCCAGGTCCTTTCCATTTTTACTGTTGTCAGTATCTCACCCCCATTGTGTATGCTTCCTCTGGGTTTTGTTTCCCATGTGCATTACCTTGCACTCTTTGCATTGAATCTGAGCTGCCACACATTTGACCATTTCTCCAACCTTGCCAAATCCTTCTCATCCTTTCCACTCCATCCTGTGTATCAACCCTGTTGCAGATCTTGTGTCGTCTGCAAAAGACATACTTTTCCTTCCAGTTCCTCTGCAATGTCACTTATAAAGACATTAAAAGGACCGTCCCAGTACTGAACCCTGCAGTACCCTGCTAGTAACCCTCCTTTCTTCACTGTGTACTCCATTTACTACTACTCTTTGCGTCCTGTTGTCTAGCCAATTTTTTATCCAGGCTACCACCCTGGGACCCACTCCAAGGCTGGCTAACTTGTGTATTTAATCTTTTGTGTGGGACTGTATCAAATGCCTTGCTAAAATAAAGGTAGACCATGTCCACAGCCCCTCCCTGGTCTACTACTTTGGTCACCCAGTCAAAGAAATCTATTAGATTCGTCTGACACGACCTTTCTACTGTGAACCCATGCTGCCTTGGGTCCTGTGCCCAACTGGCCTCTAGGTACTCAACAGTTATTTCCTTCAGAAGTAATTCCATCATTTTCCCTACCACTGAGGTCAAACTAACTGGTCTGTAGTTTCCTGACTCTGTCCTGCTCCCACTTTTGTGAAGGGGAATCACATCCACCTTCCTCCAGTCCTCGGGTCCCACCCCATCCTCCCATGATTTGTTAAAAAGGGTAGTCAGTGATTTCACTAGTTCTCCCCTTAATTCTTTTAGAATTCTGGAGTGAATTCCATTAGGCCCCATTGCTTTGTCCACCTTCAGTTTTAGAGTTCTTTCAGAACCCTTTCTTCTGTGAAATGACTGGGATTAACCCCTACCAAGAGTGCTTCTGTTAATTGGATTAGGCACCTCCCATCTCTTTTGTGAATACTGAGCAGAAATATTCATTCAGTATCCCTGCTTTTTCACTGTTGTGATCGCAAATTCAATGGTGGTAACCCCAAAAGGCATATGGGGCAATGCAGACAGTAATTTAAAAACAAAACACCAGCATAGTAGAAAAGTCAGTGTTCATTTTGCTGGCTGCTGGATGGCTGATTAGCAGACACACTGGCCAGGGGTGCATTGAGTCCTTTTAATGGAGTAGCCACACACACACACACTGGCATGGCATTTGTGTTGTGGTAGTTGATTACACCCCAGCTTAAAGATTAACAGTCCATAAAAAGGTAACAATTGACAATAAACCATTAAGAACACAGTCTATAACAGAGCAATAGGGCTGTAGAAAGTACCAGCCATGTTTGGAACAAGCAGCAGTGAAGAAAATGGATGTATTGCTTGAAGGTCAATTGAAGAAGAATCTTCTTGCTGAAGTTAGGAATTGCCCTACCCCAGACTTAACTTCATAGTAAGCAGAAACAACAAGCTTGATTGCAGAGTCTGAACTGACTGGACCTTCTTCAGTTAATTTAAAGTTCTACAAATAGGTGTAATTATTAAATTGGACACACTCTTGGTACTGCTACGAGCCGCTTCAGAGGAATACTGGAGTACCTGCAGCAGCCTGAATTAAACGGACACAATATTTTATCGTGGTGTGATTATGTTATGCATTTTGTGAAGATGTGTTCTTTTCTTGTGAGAACTGGATTGTGAGGGTGCTCTGAGCAGGTTTTCACCAGAAGAGGCGTTATAGCAAAGGCAATGTACCTTTCACTACAGTGTGTTTATCATGGTTTTCCCCCCATGGTTCATGGAGCTACGGCTGCACTCTTTCTCCAGGAGGGTGACGAGCAGCTGCTATCACCAACGTCTTTGCTTGGAAGGCAGGCAAAGGGTGAGGAAATAATGCTGTCTGTCAGACACGCAGCCCCCCCCCCCATCACTAATGCCACTGCTTGGGCTCTCACCAGAGGGTGAGGGGTGCTGGGCAGCCACGCCCCCTCCCCAGGAGTAAAGTGCCACCCTTCTGTAGCAGGCAGTTCCCCCAGCTACTATCACTGTCTCGTGAATGGTCGACCGCAGAGATGGTGAAGGATGCTGAGCAGTAACCCCCCACAGCCTTCCCTCCTCCCCAGCAGCAGAGATCCTCACCTCTATAACATGCAGGACCCTCAGTTGCCATAATGAATGCTGCTGCTTGGTCTTCTGGCAGAGGGATGCTGGCAGCCCCAACCCACCCTCCCACCCCAGGAGCCAAGGGCCTCACTTCCATGTCACGTAGTCCCACCCCCGCTAGAAACTAATGCTGCTGCTTGCCTCCTGGCAGAGGGATGCTGGCAGCCCAACCCACCCAGGAGCCAAGGGCCTCACTTCCATGTCACGTAGTCCCACCCACCCCCGCTAAAACTACTGCTGCTGCTTGCCCTCCTGGCAGAGGGATGCTGGCAGCCCCAACTCCACCTCCCATCCCAGGAGCCAAGGGCCTCACTTCCATGTCATGTAGCCCCCCACCCACTGCTAGAAACTAATGCTGCTGCTTGGTCTTCTGGCAGAGGGATGCTGGCAGCCCAACCCACCCTCCACCCCAGGGCCAAGGGCCTCACTTCCATGTCACGTAGTCCCCCCGCTAGAAACTAATGCTGCTGCTTGGCCTCCTGGCAGGAGGGGATGCTGGCAGCCCCAACCCACCCTCCACCACAGGAGCCAAGGGCCTCACTTCCATGTCATGAGTCCCCCCACTGCTAGAAAGTAATGCTGCTGCTTGGCATCCTGGCAAAGGAGATGCTGGCAGCCCCCATCTGCCTGCCCTCCCCAGGAGCCGAGGGCCTCACCTCCATGAAATGCACCTTGCAGTTGCTGCGGTCACCCACTAGACCGGCCCCTTCCCTTGCACTGTGATGAAATTGGAATGTTCCAGAACCATAATTTAATAGGTATGCAAACACACTGCTTAACACAACGTCTGGTGGTATTTATGTATATGGAATAAAATACACCTCGTTATCTGAAGGGGTCCTACCACACCAGTCAGTGTCCACGAGGACAGTGCTGGCTGGAACAGTACGAGTTGTAGCTGAAGAGGTAAGGGGTTGCCACAGAGGACTGGTGCGTCAGGGTGAGAGGGAGATGAAGGGAGGAACAGAAGAAAAATCAAAAGACTACATCTTACCAAGACCTTTGGTCTTTTTCTTATCCTGCACCTTCTTCTGATCTTTCTCAACACTATCCGTGCTTACTTTACATTCCTCTACAGTCACTGCACACTTAATTTCTTCCTTTTCTCCGTTCATCTCAGAGCACTCGATTTCCTGTTCCTCATTTCTTGGAGACTCACTGCTACCCTTCTCTACTTCTTCCGACTCAGTTGCTTCTGGCTGCACCCCATCCTCATTTTGTCCCTCCTCACTGTTGGCGGTCAAGCAGTAGGTGTTGAGAATGTCTTCCAGTTTCCTGCTGAGTTCTTCAGACATGTCACACGTTCCCGGCTGAGGAGCAGCTGTCGCTTCTGTACCTGCAGGAAATAGTAATTCAATATTAATGTCAAACTATAAACATTTACTGTGTCTCTGCTCGTATGTACTTACTCGCCATTAAACAATGGGTCTGATTAGTACAGTGCAACCTGTTACATATCCTTTTAACACACATATACTGTACTATATATTAAATATAAATATGTGCCTCTCAACACACCTGAAGCGTGCCTGTATCGGAGCAGAATCACAGCTGGCTGTATGCTATCACTGACATAAATATTCTGTAACACTTTTGAGATTTTTCTACACAATATAAGTGCAACAGGAAATGATGGGGTTGTGGTAATACTGTAATGTCGCATGATCCAGCTGGTTAAAGGTCTACGGTTATTGCAGCCTCATCTCCCACCCTGTAGAGTGAAGCACGAAGCTGAGAATCTGGAGACCCAGCAAACCTGGAATTGAATCCCACAGCCACCACTTGCATACTGTATGACCCTGGGCAGGTCACTTAACCTCCCTGTGCTCCCGGACATCCCCAGAAACAAGCTTTGGCCTAGTGTACCTTTCCCGGAAAAACTATTCTAAATAAAAGCACATACAACATTCTGAAAGATAATTTACTTCCTCTCTGACCTCCCACCCAGCCCACCCTCCAGTCCTTCTGGTAAATGGTTCACTGGTGTCTGATCCCTCCTCTGTTGCTGCTCACTTCAATTAGTTATTCACCTCTTGGTGGTCTCCCTTCCACTCACCCTCCAGCTTTCACCACTCCACCTCACATTCCTTCTCCTCTCCCTTCCAAGTGTTTCCTCTTTCCCAGTTACTACCCAGGAAACCCTGACTGCCCTTTACTCCCTTAACTGCATAAATCCAGCCCTGATCAGCTGGATCCTAAGTTACTCCACATCGCTGCTCCTGCCATAGCATGACCTCTGACTCACCTACTCAGCTGTCTCCTTCTCCCTCAGTGCTATCTGTCCCTCAGTCCTGGAAGCTGGCCAAAGTTCTTCCACTTCACAAGGGGGGGGGGTGCCTTCCTCCCCAGGTAAGTTCTAGCCACTCCCCCTCCTCCCTTGCTAAGCTGCAAAAAAAGCTAGTCTACACCGGACTCTCCACCAATTTCCTCTCCCATTCCAGTCTGGCTTCCGAAGTATCCTCCACCATCTCCTCCCTGTTGCATGTAACCAATTCCATCTTCTCAGGATGGATCAGGGGCATATCACAGCTGCCACTTTCAATGAACTGGCCAAGGCCTTTGACTCTGTGTCCCACCCATCCTCCTGGATAAGCTGAGTTCTGCTGGCTTCTCAGCTCCTGCTGTCAGTGGTTCCATTCTTACCTCTCGGGCAGTCAGTACAGGTTGAGTGGCACCTTATCACCTCCACTTCCCATCAAGGGCAGAATTCCCACAGGTGTCTGCATCCTGGGGACCATCCTGTTCTTCATCTTCCTTAATGACCTCCCCTTGGCTTCTGCCAACTCTTATATACACATCTATGCAGATGACAGTCATCTACACCTCCAGACCCTCTACCACAGCCATGGAAGGTCTGCTCCAGCTTCCACATTGTCCTGTGCCAGTTTCAATCAAACAGATTCCAAGTCAACACAAATACAACTGTGCCTATGGCTGCTGGCACCAGCCAAAAAATAACCAGACTTCCCACTCTGCCGATCTTCTCTAGCTTGGATGATGACCCCTAGGAGTGATTCAATCCTTCAAGTACCTTGGTGTGTGGCTAGACAACAAACTTGACTTCTCTGTCTTACATCAATGCCATTCATGCCTAGCTCACCCATAAACTTGGTGCCCTGTACTGCAATGGAGACTGTCTGCCTCCGCATGTCTGCAAGTGAGCTTGTCACCAAATGGTGCTCCCGGCCTTTGACTATCTGGGACATGGTCTCATGGTATCACTTTCTCAACCTCCTTGGCCAGACTGGACACCCTCTGCAACTCATTCTGCAGCTTTGTTAACAACTCCCCCTCTCGTACTCATCACTGTTCACTTTATTTCACGTTGGCCAGTCTCCCTCTACCCTCACGTCGCCAGAACCACTCTACCTCATTTGTATTCAAATACTGGTTTGGGTCCCTTCCCTCTTGTCATGCCTCTCCCTCATTCCTTACGCTTCCTGTTCCCTCTACCCTAGGGATCCTCACACCTTCGCCAATCCTCATCCCCACTCCTCCGCCGAGCAATCAGCCTTTTCCAAACATCTCCCATCACTCTGGATACAACTACCCTCTTCCCTCCTCTTCATCCCCTCCAGGAACCAACTGAAACTCCTTCCCTCCCTTGATTGTTCCCCTTCCATCTGCCTCCTACTGCGCGTGAAGAGTGGCTGAAAACATCTTATTTTGTTGCTTCTACCTTGATTTGTCATTTGCACAAACTCCTGCAATTAGTGTTCTCGGACTGCTCTTTATTGTAACTGTGAACAGAGTCTGTGCCATGTATTTTGTGTACCCTATTCCTTCCTTGGGTCACACATGGAAATGAGCATCAACCAAGTCTGCCATCGAACACCAATTTTCAAATCAATCAATAACACACCATTATATATATATGATGTGTCATGGGACGCTACAGAATCGCTTTATCTGAACAAGCTGATTTCAGAGCTCAGTGACCTGACGGAGCCACATGAGTGTGATCGCCGAGTTCTGAATTCAACAATTCTAGATAAACACTGTATTCTCAGAGCGTCCGTGACATGTTCAGTGTATGCCATGGGAGTGTGTTTCTCCCCAAATGTTTTCTCGTCCAGTATTTCTCTTGTCTTTTAGAAAGGAACTGTAGTTTGTCTCAGCTGAGCGTTAATTTCTAATGCGCCAAGTGTGACACAGCAATTGCGTGGCTTTCCTGCACCCAAAAGTGGTGCTGCAGTAAATGCAGAGGTTAAAAATGGCAGTAGCCAGTTCCCTTATCAATTTATTACAGTCTATGCTCCACAGATGAAAAAGGCCAGGGTTGAACTTTTTACTAGGATCCGGCCTTATTTACACACTTCCAGACACATTATTTTCGGTGGGGACTTTGTTACCTTGATCGTTGAGACAGCCATGCCCAGACAGATAAACTGTTTACTAATTCCCTAGGTTTACAGACCCTTCTTCGCACTGCCAATTTGGTGGATGTCTATTGAGCTGTTCACCCATCTCATGGATTCACGTATTTTCACTCTGATTTGGCAACTCATGTTGATTTTTCATTTATTTCAGCACATCTCCACACACATGTGGATTTGACCTCTGTTGAATCCTCGGACCACCTCTTGCTTTGTGGTACTTTTCCTGCTTCCCCTGTCCTTT
Source organism: Neoceratodus forsteri (assembly GCA_016271365.2). NCBI lineage: Eukaryota > Metazoa > Chordata > Ceratodontiformes > Ceratodontidae > Neoceratodus > Neoceratodus forsteri. The sequence continues at coordinate 1,173,386,258 of CM057451.1, read as the reverse complement.
TCCCAGGTTGGGGACATTGGCATCTAAACAGAGAACACGGACATACATGCCAAGGTGATGGACCTTCTTTTGCTCACCAAACCTTGGCATGCACGGATGATAACCTGCTTGACTGGTGGCTTGATACCAAGCAAGCTGATTGATCTGGTCCTTTCCTGTACCAGAGATATATATATATATATATATATATAAAACCTGTCCTTTGGATGAAACTTGCATGGGCCCTGTCTCTGTCCCATATGGGTAAGAGAGACTATGGCACAATGATTGCTACCTAAAGGCACGCACGACAGCTCTCCAGTATGATAAGAGTCAATCCTTCCTTTGAGCATATGGCTGGTACCCCAAGGTACCCAGGGTTTAGGTGATCATTTTACTGCCTGTAAGGAAAGGGTACATCATAGACACCTGACACAGACTGTTACCCCTCAAGTCGAAATGGTCACTAATGGGCAAGAGATTTTTCCTAAATGTATTCCCATTTATTTTCATTGTCTGGCATGCCTTCCTCTTCAGGGCTGGCTGCCACATTTTTAGTTACAGTCTCTGTACCCACTATACCCCCTGAGGAACTAGCTAACCTGACTATGCCTATTTCTGTTCCTGAAATTGAACAGGCAATTACCAGTCTTGGTGCTTCAGTTGTGCCTGGGCCGGATGGCCACACTTCAGACTTTTATAGGCATTTCTCTTCTCTGATGTCTGTAATTTTGTTGGAAGTCTTTAATTGGCTCCTATCAGCTGACACTGTCTCTAAGCCTTTTGGCAAGGCCATCCAGGTTTTGCTTTTTATGAAGGGAGATGGTGCCGATTTAAATAACTGGAAACTCCTTAGTATGTTAAATACTGACTTGAAGTTATTAATGAACATACTGATCAAACATTTAGCTTCTGTTTCCATTTTGTTTTTTCCCCTGCCCAGTCCTGCTCAATTCCTGGCCACCACATTACAGACAATCTTCTTGTCCATCGGAGGTGATTGCTTCGGGGATGTCAGGCAGGGATGTGAGTTATGTACTGACGCTAGATCAGGAGAAAGCATTCGATCGCATGTCTCACCCCTACCTCTTTGATGTCCTACGGCATTATGGAATTCCTTAGGGTTTCTGTGCCTGGATACATAAGTTATAGGGAGCAACCTCTGTGCTTCCACTTATTAACAGACATTTGGGCCCAGCGTCTCCAGTTAAGTCTGGTGTTTATCAAGGACGTCCCTCTCAGCACCCTCCTTTATGTGTACTATATTGATCCCATTATCCAGAAACTTCAGTCCCACCCACAAATACATGGTATTCTGGCCCCAAATGGGTTGGACTCTGTTACTGTTACGCGTTTGCAGATGTTACCCTGTTTGTCCGTGCACCGTCTGGCTGTATGGCGTTACATTGTTTCATTAGGTTTACTCCTATTTCTGGCGAATGACTAAATATCCGTTAGTGTCACTGCCTTAAACTGGGAATGGCGGATAGCCCTGCTGGACACTGGTGGTATCCCTGTGGCTATGGAACTGCTTCGGATACTCTGAGTTGCCTTCGGCTGGTGGTGATATGGCCTTCCTTAATTGGGAAACCGAGCCAGCCTCTTGTGCCCCTAGAGTGCAGGTCTGGAAGTCTTGGAAGCAGACCAAGAAGAAAAAGGTTGCCATTTTGAAAAAGTTCTTTCTCCCTTTGTTCACCTATTTAAGTATGGTGTATCCACTCCCTAAATCCTTAGAGGTTCATTTCCTTAGTTTATTTTTTCAAGTTATTGGGGGGGGGGCAGATCGAACCCTTTGAAGAGGGTGGTGGTGTATCTCTCTATAGCTCAGGGTGGCCTGAATATGCTCAACCCTTCGGTTTCCGCGTTCTGTCATTTTCCTAATTGGTTGGTGAAACCCTACCTTTTGGGGATCCCATGGATTTACAGTCCATGGGTCGCTCCTTAGATGGATATTGTCCTGACTGCTTGGAGGGCAGGGTCCCTGTCTCCATACACGGCTCATCAGGCCTCTGCTTATGTCTGCACTTTGGTTGACAAGATCAGGCGCTGAACAGTCGATGTGGCTTTTTTAGTATGCTCAGTACCCAAGGGTCTTTATGCCTCTATTATGGCGGCCCATTTTGCTGTGATATCTCAGTACCCTGACACCCCTACTTTAGTATATTCTGTTACCCATTCTTCTCTGAAGAACGCCATCTACCCTTACGAAGATGTGGGACGTCCTTTGACTGAGTTGCCATGGCCGCCTTAGTGTTAAAGCCAATGCCAAACATAAGAAAGCTAAGAAATGTTTTTGTCCCAAGGCCAATTGCGGCCAACATTTGGAAACCATGGTTCATTTTCTCCTGACCTGCCCCTATGCACATGCTTTTGAGGCACTCTACGCTTTAGTGGGAGACCCAGGATGGTCCTCCTTTCTTACAGTAATATTTTGGAACTTCCTCCAGTGGTAGTTATACGGACCAGGCCATGCACCTGGTTTTACTATGATTAAATATTACTTAGGCATTCCCGCTGTGCCTCACTGTTTCAACAGAAGGTTATTTCTCCGAGGTTCTTATCCAACTTATCATCACTGAACTTGCCATCATGTACTGGGGTGACAACAGGAAGCTGTCTCCTCGGGCCTTGGCGACTAAATGGCATAGCTTTATCCCCCTGATTATTACTGTATGATAAAATACATTGTCTGTTGCTTTTGATTGGGACTGTTGTGGTTTTTCTGATTTTTTGCTTTTGTTTTTATGTCCCAACCGTTAATTTTTCTACTAAGCATTGACTACGTTCCTTTTACAGGACTGACTGGATATGTTCTTTTCTTTTCTGTTGCCCTTCTTTTTTGCTTATATCCTTAGTTCTTTGTCTTTATTTTTTTGTTTCATCCTTCGTTTTTCCATGATGATATAATGGCAGTTTGTTATTCCTTTAGTAAAAATTTCCCCTTCTCTTTTCAAGAAGTGCCATGGGCTCTTTAACGTCCACCTGAACAACCACCAGAATGGGCAGACAGGACCATGGTTTAACGTCTCGGCCAAAGGCCGGCACATTCTAATAGTACACTTCCCCTTAGTACTGCACTCGGGTTGGGGATCAGCGTTTATGGTATGAGCCCAATCCCAGTGAGGGACTAGGACCATACAATACAGAGATGCTGTAACAAGCAATAAGACAGCATTATGATGATATCCTCACATGCCTCAGAAGCACTGTTAGGCACGAGTTGCAGCCAAGTGCCGTTAAATGCACCTGAGGAGCGCGATTATATCACCATAATGCATGGTCTAAAAACTAAGAGTTTGTTAAAAGAATAAATTAACTCTGAAGGCAGGAAGGCGTTTGTTCGTGTCTTCAAGCGCGAGCTAGAGTTGCTGGTCTTATTTATTTGTTTATCCCAGGATGCTCAGGAAGGACAGCTAAATGAATGTGGTACTCTGAGAACAAAAGAGACAAGGTGGCCAGATCAGAAAACAGTAAATAGTCATAAGAAGGCTGTAGAAAGAGGGATCTTTATGCACTCTGAACTCTCTGAGAAGGGGCAGAATGCAAAAGAAGCAGACACCAAGAAGACCTACCCTTCTCAAACAGGTTACCCTAAAGCTGTAAGGTACTACTGTACTTCCTGCTGCTTAGAAAGGGGCTCGTCAATTTTGATACAAGCAAGAAGTTTTACAGCAGCTATGGAGTGGAAAAGACTTCTGTTTATAACTAATGTAAAGCAGCTGCCAAATCAGTTCTTTAAATCTGTTTACCATTCTGAAGCCATCTGACAAAAGGCATTTTTGACTGCTGTGCTCTTAACAAAAATGTCGAAAATTGCGGCCAAAATATTGAAAAACACAGTTCTGAGTAAACATTCAAAATGGGGGACTGCCTCAGAAAGTGCCTCAAAGTGGGGGGATTGCCAAGGAGGGGTGGAGGCACAGTGGGAAAATATACAGGAGGGTATAATTAAAGCAACAAACCTTTGCGTGAAGGACATGAGTAAAAGCAGAAGGAAAAAAAGGGACTGCTGTGGTTCTCCAAGAATGTAGCAAGGGTGGTGAAAGAAAATAGGAGTGGCATTAAGGAGGTATAAGGAAACAGAGGGAGGAAGATAGGGAGGTATACCTAGTTGTGAGTGGGTTGTCCCATTTGTTACACAGAGAGAGTTAAAAGCAAGGAGCTGCTCAGCCCTCTTCTACTTCCGCCACTTCTCTATCTTTACCTGTCTGACTGCGCACTCATATATTTTTCTTGGGGCATCAAGGAACTGGCCACTCACATATCCCACTCCCCATCTTCCTTTCTTCACTTGCTGTTTCTAGTCCTCCCTCCCTCCCTCGCTTCTCTGTGGTCCAAAAAATATGTGGAACTCCTTCTGTGAAACTGGGATCCCTTGGTTTGCAAATCTATACAATAATATTGTTGAAATATTGCATACAGGCCGGCCCTCTGGTGCAAGGGCAAGACGCAGACCTGTGACCCGGGTTTGGGAACGGACCCGGGTTGTCAGGAGGGCCGGGGGGGTAGGATTGAGCATCCGATGACAGCTCTCCTTCTCCAGGGGAGAAGGTGGTGGAGCACTCTGCATTACAGTGACATCTGGCAGAGGCTGGGTGTCCTCACGCCGATGCCAACTCATTGGAGGGGCAGGGCGGACGCTGGCCATCATTGCACATCCCCACCCCTATGGGGGGGACTAGCTGCTGTCTCCTTCTCCATGATGCCAGCCCTCTGCTCCAACTGCTCCTAGGCTGGCTCCCTGACCCAATTCAGAGCTCGCAGTACTACAGGGGCTGGTGCCGTGACCCCCGCCCTGGGGGGGGGGGGATAAGCCAGGGGGAGATGCGGCTAATGTGGGACGTGGAAGCATGAGGGTCCGTGACTGGGCAGAAGTCCAGCGGAGGTGCAGCTAAAAAAAATAAATAAATACTGCATATAGCTATTTGAGTTTATCAGAAAAGATAGCAAGCTGTAACACAGAAAGTTGACCTGGAGAAATCATTGGACCTCCACAAGCGTGTGCACAGAACTATCGACAGGAGACATCTCCAGACTGAATATTCTAGTTTGTTGCACCTGTGGAGCCCATACTGGTCACGAAAAATAAAGTTACAAAGTTTTGTTACATTTTGTGAACATCAAAATGCAAAGTTAAATTTCCAGAAAAACAGATCTTATAAAGAGAGCAATGTTTAAGTTTTCCCATTTTTAGATTTAGAGAGACTCAGAAGGACTTTTGTTTGAACTGCCTATATTGAAAAGCCATCCGGTACAATTATTTTAATTTTCTTGTTACTGATCATAATAAAACACTACTTGAGACTTTTATAACTGCTCCTGGTTTGCCTATTCTTCCCGATCTTTGCCTCTACAACACTAGCAAAGTAGAGGGAAGCAGGCAAGATGGTGAGGGGAACAAAGGTGCGGACAGAGGAAAGAATCACCAAAGGGTCTGGAGGTGGAGACTTTCTACAGATACATAAGTAGAAGAGAAAAAGCAAGGGAGGGATACTGGAGCATTAGAACGTGGTGGTGGTGGTGGTGGGGAACTACACAGAAGAGGATCAAGAAAAAAAAAAAAAAGGTGGACAAGGGTACTAAAGGAACTTGAGGAGATGCTAGCTTCCCCACTTACAGACTTGTTCAACAGTTCACTGGAAATGGGCGTAGTTCCAGAGGATTGGAGAAGTGCTGACATGGTCCCTCTACATGAAAGAACCAAGCAGGGAGATGGCTAGCAACTACAGGCTGGTCAGTCTTACTTCAGTGGTGGAGAAATTAACAGAAACCCTACTGAAATAAAGACTGGTAGAATATCTTGAATCCAATGGGTTACAAGACCACAGGCAGCATGGATTCACGGTGGGGGCGCCATGCAATCAAATTTGATCGATTTCTTTAACTGGGTGACCAGGGAAATGGATCACGGGACGGCAATGGACATGGCCTATCTGGACTTACGCAAGGCCTTTGACACTGCGCCTGCACCACAGAGGAGGCTGATAAAGAAACTGAGAAGTCTAGGGATGGGATCCAAGCGATAAATTGGATTTGAAACTGGTTAACGGATCGAAACAGCAAGGGTAGTGGTAAATGGCACTCACTAGAATGATGGAAGAGTGACTAGTGGCACAGTTCTGGGACTGGTCCACTTTAATGTCTTCATAAGTGATGTTGCTGGGGAACTAGAAGGAAGGTCTGCCTTTCTGCACATACCACCGAAATATGCAGTTGGGTACCCAATCAGGATGGGGATGGAGAGATATTGCAGGAATCTTGGGAAACTCAAGGGTGGCCAAGAGCACGGCAGTAGGGTTCAATGCCGGAAAGTGCAAAACAATGCACCCCGAGCAAGGCGCCCAGTATAGGATGGGGGAGGTACTCAGTCACTAAACTAGAAAGGAGACTTGGGGGTTATCAGGTAGTGACAGCCACTAAACAGGAAAAGACCCTGGGATTATCATATCTGACAATCTCAAAGCACAGCAGTATAACAAGCACTTGGTAGGGGCTAGCGGATGCTGGGGGTACACAGGAAGGTATATCCAGCAGCAGGAGAAAGGTGATGCAGCCACTGTATCACTCGCTGGTGAGACCCCACCTGCAGTACTGTGTCCAGTATTGGAGGCTGCATCTCAGAAAGGACATAAACAGGATGGAGGCAGTCCAGAGGAGGGCAACTAAATGGTACAGGGGTTGTACATAGCTACCTACGAAGAGACTTGGGTATCTCAACATGTACACCTCTGGAAGAGAGAAGAGTGAGAGGTGACATGATACAGACTCCATGTACCTCACAGGGGTGAACAGGGTGCAAGATGGGAGTCTCTTTCAAATGAGAAAGAGCACCAGGATGAAAGGGCATGCAATGAGGCTGTAGAAGGAAGTTTAAGAGGGATGTGAGGAAGTACTACTTCACTAAAAGAATAGTAGATGCCTGGAACAGACTTCCAGGGGAAGTGGTGGAGGTGAAAAAAGTTGGGGGCTTCAAGCATGCATGGAGCAGACATAGGGGAATATTAGTAAACAGACAGGTATGGGAGAAGGTTGCCGGACACCAGTTAGGGTCTGTGGAGACAGATTAGGCAGGAAACACCTGGGAAAGACTGGGAGGGCCAAGCAGTTCTTTTCTGTCGACAACTTCTATGTTTCTATGCTTCTAAAACACAATAAAACATCACTAACCAGATGCGTTTTCCATCAGTTCACAGTCAGGTGTGGTAGGACAGCATCACTGGTGATCACTAAGAATTACATCACGGTACCTAGTAAGGCAAGTGAGGATGGAAGGGTGGGATGCTGAGAGGGAGTCGGGAGGGGGATACAAGACACTGCTGGACGGTTTTTTTTCTTCAGGAGCTTAAAAAAAAGAACAGAAAAGAAACGACAATAGGTGACATCCTTTCTTCAGGGAACCAACACTGGATTGAGCACCCCAGTGTCAGTGTGTTTTGTGGCACTGGGCTTGGGCACCCCAGTGTCAGACCGGGGTGCAAAAGAACAGGTTACTCACCTATAACAGTAGTTCTAGGAGTGTATATGTTGTTCATCCACACTCTCTGGCATGTCCTTTCCCCTTTAAATCTTGCGGAAAGTCTTCAAGCTGACTCCTCCCACCCACCCAAGTGGTAAACACCTCGGCTCTGCCCCATGACGCCAAATCTTACCCTGCTGGAAGCAAGGTGGTGCACCTACAGCCGGGAAGGTCGGGTGGATAAACAACATATACCACTCCTAGAACTACTGTTACAGGTGAGTAACCTGTTCTTCTAGGAGCGTGGATATGTTGTTCATCCACACTATCTGGCAGACTCCAAGCAGTTCTCCAGGAGGAGGGAAGCAAGATGCACAACCCCTACTTGGGAAATACAGACTGGAGAACCGAAGCCCCAAAACCAGCATCCCAGCGTGACTCGAGGTCAGTGTGGTAGTGGGTAATGAAGGTGTTTATTGACTTCAGGTAGCAGCCCGACAGATTTCCTGGATAGGGATGTCCCTGGAAGCAGCCACCGATGCAGCAGTATGTCGGGTAGAATGAGCTCTTATCCTCTGGGAGGCTCCTTGCCCAACTTCATAGCACAGACCTATGCATGATGTATTCCATCTTGCAATGGTCCATTTGGCTGCAGGTCTGCCAGAAGTGGCTACAGTGTAGGTGACAAACAGCTGGCGAACTTCTCCACGAATTTCCACCGGCCTTTCCTTCTAATAGGAGAGAGCAAGTCTGAGGTCCAGAGTATGGAGCCTGTACGCAGCGTCCGAGGTGTAGTTAGGGTAGTATACCGGCAGAGTCAACACATGGTTAAGGTGAAAGTCTGACACCACCTTCGGAAGGAATTTCCTGTGGGGGCGCAAGACAACTTTGTCCCTGTGGAACACCAGAAAAGGAGAGTCCACCGAAAGCGCCTGGAGCTCCGCTGTCCTTCTGGCAGATGTGGCAGCCACCAGGAAGGCAGTCTTCCATGACAAATGTGACAGTTCACAGTTGTGCATGGGTTCGAATGACTTGCCCATGAGCTTTGCCAAAACCAGCAAGAGATCCCATAGAGGTGGAGGTTCATGCACCAGAGAGGATATGTAATCCAGGCCTTTGAAGAAGCGCCCGACCACTGTCTCCTGAGCCAAAGTTGGCTGACCGGACAGCGCCCGGTAAGCAGAAATGGCTGCCAGGTGCACCCTAAGGGTCGATGACCGAAGACCCCCTTTGGAGAGGGACCAAAGGTAGTCTAGAATGTTAGTCACAGAGCAGGATAAGGGGTCCAGACTCTCACCCTGACACCAAATGGAAAACCTCTGCCATTTGAAGGAATAAGACGTCCTGGTCGATTCCTTATGAGATGCCTCCACCACAGTGTAGACATCCTTGGAAAGACCCAGAGCCTGGAACTCTAGCTGCTCAGAAATCAGGCTGTGAGGTGCAGGGATTGAAGGTCTGGATGGAATACCTTGCCCTGATTCAATAATATCAGGTCCGAGTGTACAAAGCTCAGTCGGGGCCCTGAGGCTGAGAAGATCTGGATACCAGAACTAGTAGGGCCAACCTGTGGCTACCAGGATCACCTTCGCCTTATACCTCCTCACCTTGAGTAACACCTTGTGGATCAAGGGAAATGGATGGAAGACATAGAGGAGGCCTGGGGTCCACGGCCTCGAGAAGGCATCCCCCTGCAGCGAGCCCTGCTGAGGGAGGCGGGCATGGTACAGACTCAGCTTAGTGTTTTCCCTGGAGGCAAACAGGTCCACCAACCGCTTGCCCCAACGGAAGAACAGATTGTAAGTTACCTCTGGATGGAGAGACCACTCGTGGGATGTCTGGCCTAAGCGGCTGAGAGCATCCGCCAGTTGGTTTGAGACTACTGCCACATGGATTGCAAGGAGATCTGCCTCCAACCGGGTGACAAGGGCCCAGATTCAGAGCGCCTCCCTGCATAGCAGACAGGAGTGCGTGCCGGCCTGTTTGTTGAAATAGTACATGGTCATGGTATTGTCCATCTGGACTTGAACCACTTGACCCCAGAGCTGAGGAGCGAAAGCTGACAGTGCCAGTCTGACTGCTCTGAGCTCCAACAGGTTGATGTGGCATCGGGACTCCAAGGGGGTCCAAAACCAGTGGACCTTGTGGTCCCCCATGTGGGCTCCCCAGCCCATGAGAGGGGCACTGGTCATAAGGACGACAGTCGGCTCTGGGCAGACAAATGGGATTCCTTCCTGCAACCATTCTAGGGCGGTCCACCACTGGAAAGCGTCCCACATCTTCTGGGTTCCAGTGATCAGTGGGTCAAATTGACCCTGGCGCTGAGTGCACTGGCCGGCCAGCTCCCACTGGAGGGGGCGCATGTGCTACCTGGCCCAATGGACCATGGAGGTGCAGGCTGCCATGTAACCCAGAAGGCGCAGAAAGTCCCGGGCAGGGTGCAAGTGCCCAACCAGAAATCGGGCAAAGGAGGAAAGAACCTCCGCCCTGTCCGCCGGGAGCTGAGCTCTGGCTTGACAAGAGTCGAGCTCTGCCCCAATGAAGCCAATTACCGGAGAGGGCACAAGTTCCGACCTGGCTTCGTTGATAAGGAGGCCGAGTTGGGAGCAGGTTCGGAGGGCCAGATCCCTGGACCTCTCCACCTCCTGAAGGGAGGAACCTGCCAGGAGCCAGTCGTCGAGATAAGGGTAAATCCGAACTCCTCAACGCCGAAGATGGGCTGCCACCACTGCAATGCACTTGGTGAAGACCTGTGGGGCTGATGACAGGCCGAACGGCATGGTTCGGAACTCGTACAGGGTCTCTTCCACCCTGATGCGGAGGAACCGCTGGTGAGATGGACAGATTGGGACATGAGAGAACGGGTCCTGTAGGTCCAGTGAACAGAACAACATGTTTCGCTCCAGAGATGGTATGATCTGGTTCAGAGTGACCATCCAGAAGGTGCAAGACCTGAGATATTGATTCAGGCTGTGGCGATCTAGAATGGGGTGCCAACCCTCCGTCCACTTGGGCACAAGGAAGTACCTGGACACGAAGCCTGGGTCTGTAGGAGGATCCGGCACTGGAGCTACCGCCTCCTTGAGGAGCAGCTGAGCAATGTCGTCCCGAAGGGCCACCTGAGTGCAAGCAGAGACCCTTTCCTCCCGAGGGGCGCGGGCTCGGCTGGGAGGGCACTGCTCGAATTCCAGAGGTAGTCCCTGACCGACCATTTCGAGAACCCACCTGTCCAAAGTGATATTGGACCAAGCGGAAAGGAAGTGGTGGAGCCGACCCCCCATGGGGGACCCAGAGCTGGCGTGATGGGTGTAGGGGTCGCAACCCCAACCAGTCACTGAGCAGGCTTAGAGGAGGAGGAGGCTCCTGGACCAGCACTCGGCCTCCTTTACAGGGCTGTTGGGGACCCTGCTTGGCCTGGGCGCTAGCTCGAGCCTGCTGCTGCTGCTGGCCTCCTTGAAAGGAGGGCTGCCTAACCGCAGGGAAGAGTGCCGAAAAGGCTTCTTCTTGCGCTTCTGCTGGTTCTTGTCCGAAGAAACCTTCGCAGAGGTAGCATCCAAGGCAGCACTGGACTGCTCTATGCGCTGGAGGTGACCAGACACTCCCCGACCGAAGAGATAGGTGCCTAGGAAGGGCACTTCAGCCAACTTGTGCTGAGTATCCACCGGAAAGGAGGATAACCTCAGCCAGGCCCTCCGGCGAGTGGCCACTGCGGCTGCTAAGGAGCGGGCACAGGAATCTCCAATGTCCAGGGCCATCTGGAGCTGCTGTTTCGCAACAGCATGGCCCTGGTTAAGGACTTGCTTCACCATGGTCTGCATGTCTGCTGGGAAATGAGAGAGGACTTCATCTAATGACCCTAAGAGAGCATGAGAGAAGTGTGCCATGATCACAGCCGAGCTGGCCTGGCGAAGGCCTAAGAATGAGGCCGCATAGACCTTCCGGGCAGAGTGGCCCATATTCTTGGACTTCTTGTCCAGAGGGCAGTCTGTGTTGGCTGAGCTACCACTGCATCTGAACACAGAAGCAGTCACAAGGCTTTCGGCCGAGGGATGCTCTGTGAACCCTGCCAGGGACCCCGTGGGCACTATGTACTTGCGGGCCATGCGGGCAGACGGAGTTGGACAGGAGGCAGAGCGCTGCCAGAGCTCAAGGGCCGGGCCAACAATGGCTTCGGCCACTGGAAAGGCCTCTGTCGGGGTATCCCCGCTCTTGAGGATATCCGTAAGGGGGTATTCCACCTTCTTTTGGATAGGCTCCAAGGGCATTCTGGTAGACTCGGAAATCAGGCGGAGGATGCCCTGAAAGCAGGTAGGACCTTCCTCCAAACCTGCCACTGATGACTCGTCATCCCCCGGATGCAAGTGCAAACCAGTGGCATCCAAGTCCGAAGAGTCGGGATATAGTGGTCTCCTGCCTATGTCTCCCTCGATGTGCCTGGGGCGATCGGGGACAACAGTGATGGACAGACGACAGGGCTGTCCAGTCCTCTTTCGAGGGAGCCCTCCTGAGGCTGCTTAGGCAGTGGTTCCACCAAAATAGGTGGGGAGACCAAAATAGGCCAAGCTGGAATGCGTGCCTGCCCCACAGATGGGGGAACTGAAGCCTTCGGTTCTGGAGGGGTCGGCATGAGAGGCGGGGGCCAAGTAATGGCTGGTGCTGCTGGCAGAGCTGGCTTTTGACCGGTCAGAATCAGCTGTTGCCACGAGATCCTCATTACGTCGATGGAGTTTCCGTCGAAGTCTCTCCTCGTCCGAGGAGGATGAGGACTGATGGCGACGCCTCTTTCTGGAGTGCTTGTGACCTTTTTTCTGTTTTTCGACTGAAGGGGTCCTGGTCCTCGATTGAGACAGACGTGGTCGGCTTGTTCGATCGGGAGATGCTGGAGTCAGAGAGAACCGAGGTTCCAGCACCTTTCCCTCGATCGGGACACCCAAGGGCAGGGTCTCCTCATCGGGGAAGGAAAGGAGAGGTGTCCTTTCTAAGGAGTCATCGACCGGAGTTGGCGACAAAGGCTCGACTGGGTTGAGAGTGATCTCGGTCGGTTCGACCATTTCCTTGGTCTCGGTGCCTTGGCCTGACGGAAGGTCCGAAAAGCTGGCGGCCGAGGAAGCGATCTCGACTGAGGTCGAGACCGCAAGTTCCTTTAAGTCGGACCTCTCTCAGTCCCAGGAACGTCTCCTTCTGGAGGAAGACGACTTGGTGTCCTTGTCCCTCTTCCAAGTGCAGGAGGAGTGCAAGCCTGAGGGCGCCTCTCCCCTAGTGTGGAGAGACTGGCACAACTCCCGAAAGGACCCAGTAAAGGTAGAGCCAAGGTTGAGAGGCACGAAGAAACTTCGGCTGGCTGAAGCTTGAGCAGCTTCCTCTTTGAAAGCCACCATCTGATCGAGCTGTTAGGCGGATTCTGCGGTAGCGGAAACCGCTCACCTTGCCTCCTTTGATTTTACCAGTGGACTCGCAGCTTCAGTCTCCCTTTAGGGCGACCTTGATGTCATCCAGGATGTTGGGATGGAAGGCCAGGAGATGGTGTAAGAGGTGGTGTCATGAAGACACCTAAGCAATAGACACACGAGAGGTGGGGATCGGTGCGCGACATCTTCTGGCTGCAAGGACACCGGTGAAATCCAGGGGATGATTTGTCCTCCATGTCCGATGCACTAGAACTGGAATCGTAAACTCTAATGAGTTTTAGAGAAAGTGTTTGCGGTGAAAACAGACGTTGAGAATCCAGGGCCTACGAACTGCTGAGGTAGCACGAGGGAACCTGAATCTCCAGCGGAAAGGAAGATTTGGCGTCATGGGGTGGAGTCGAGGTATATACCACCTGGGTGGGGGGGAGGAGCCAGCTTGAAGACTTTCCGGTGAGATTTAAAGGGGAAAGGGACATGCCAGAGAGTGTGGTAATGAACAACATATCCACACTCCTAGAAATAACTGCCACAGCTGCAGAGACAGAGACTGCTGTGATTTGTTGCAGGAGGAGGGAACAGAAAGAAGAAAGGAAGAGCTACCGAGTGGCTTCAGAATACAGCTGTACTTCAGCTAGTTGATAATTAGAGGTGGGCCTGAGTCACATTTCCTTTTTTTTTCTGTTTATTTTCTTCTTTATTCCCCCTCAGCTCTGGTCTTCCTCAGGAGCACCAAAGAGTCATCCCCCTGCGGTCCTCTCCTACCTGGGCTGTCCTCTGTCACCCAAGTAGCCTGGGATTACCCCCCGGGTGGGGCCAAGGTGGGCCCCAACACCCCGACAATTCAGTAGCTTCGGGAGGGAGAGAGGGTGCCAGGAGGGTGGCCGCAAATCAGGGGCAAGCTCCGGTGCTCTGTCTCCACTGGAGCCGAGAGGCATTTACCCTTTTTCTGGGAAGTGGCTGGCGCCTTGACGTTAAGGCGTCTATTCCGACGTCTGCTACTCCTCTACTCTTCCTTAGCGCTTGCTGTGTCTCCAGCCTCCACCAGAGCGCCGCACAGGGATCCCTGTCCCTCCCGGGAGAGGGAGCTGTCCTCAGATGCTCAATTTTCCTCCTGCCGACTCCCAGCTGCCTGCTCCTAAACCCGGTCGCTGCATGGCACGAGGTGTGGGCGGCCCAGCATCTCAACCCTCAGCACCACCAGGGCGGCCCCAAGTCACATTTCTGACAGACTGGTTGTGGCAGGGTGGCCTAGAAGCCAGAGGACCAATGCAGGACTCGGTAGTCCAACAGAAAGTATCACCTTAAGGGGCTACACAGAAAGGATAAAAGGCAGCCACCCCTAACACGTCCCCCAACACATTTGTATACCAGTGAGTGAGTGGAATAGTGTAGGAGTGAAACAGGTGTAAGACTGCCATCGTAGACGTTGACAGGTGTCTGCAGGAGGAAGCTGGAAAGCAGGGGACCCTGCCAGTTGACTAAGGTAAGGCACCTGTTCACTCCTGGTAATGCATTCACTGCTGGGAAGAGTGGAAGGTAAAAAGTAGGCCTAAACTGCGAACAGAAGCAACACCCTATCTAATGTAACAGTATAAGGAGAATGACATCTGCTACAGAAGAACACAAGGAGCAAAACAAGGGAAAGCTAGGAAGGGTGGAACGTAAAATTTAGGCCTAAAACTGGGAAAATGAGATGCACTCTATCTAGAGTAACAGTATAAGGGGATTTACAACAAGTATGGGGGAACACAAGTAGCAACAAACAAAAAAAAGGGAAAGCTAAGAACACCGTATCAGGTGTAAGGGTACATAAGTATTTCCAGGTAACACAGGAGTACAGAAGTTGGGAATGCTAGGAGTGGTACAGTGCAGTGGCTGTGGGGGCAGCAATTTTCAGAGACCCCTTCTGGACTGCAGTGCTGCCCCATCTGCACGCACCTGTCTGGGTTGAGGGAGGAGGCTGGCAGACTCCAGGACAAGTTGGCTTGGATTCTGGGGACCTCTTCCCCCAACCCAGGGGCCATCAAGTCTGACACACTTACCCCCACAGGATGCCAGGGAGGAGGAATGGGTGGACTCTGAAAAGGTGAAGGTGATGGGGTAGAGGCACATTCCTCAACCAGTACCACTACGCAAACTGTATGCCACTCTGCTGAAGCAGAGGCACCCATGATAATGGCCAGGGAGGATTTAGGGGTTCTCAAGAGAGGAGACTCCAAGAAGGGTGGAGGAGGACAGCAGAAGAAAAGAAAGCAACTTTTGTTGGGGGACTTGATTGTGAGGGGGGACAGATCTGAGAACAGCACAGGAGGAGAGGGAGGTTAGGACCGGCATGGTCCCGGAGGACTGGAGAAGAGCAGACGTAATCCCACTTCACAGAAGTGGTAGCAAGAAGGAGGTGGCAATTATAGGCCTGTCAACCTAACTTCGGAGGTAGGGGAAATTAATGGAAACACTATTAAAGGGAAGGATTATGGAATACCTGGAATCCAATGGACTGCAGGATCCAAGGTAGCATGGTTTCACAGAGGCAAGTCGTGACAAACAAATCTGACAGATTTTATTGACTGGGTAACCAAAGTGTTGGATCAGGGAAGGGCGGTGAACGTGGCCTACCTAGACCTCAACAAGGCCTTCGACACCATCCCACACAGGAGACTGGTAAACAAGTTGGGTAGTATGGGAGTGAGCAATAAGGTGGTAACCTTGGTAAGAAACGGTTTTAGGGACTAGGAGGTAGAGTGTTGTGGTAAATGGCATTCACTCTGAGCAGGGGAGAGTGACCAGCGGGGTACTTCAGGGGTTGGTGCTGAGGTGGGTCCTCTTTAATGTCTTCATTAGTGACATAATGGAGGAGCTGGAAGGGAAGGTCTACCTCTTTGCAGACAAGATCAAGATCTGCAACAGAGTGGATACTTGTTTGGGGGGGGGTTAAAAGTATGGTAAGAGATTTAAAACGGCTGGAAAAGTGGTCAACAGTTTAGCTGCTATGGTTTAATACAAAAAAAAGTGCAGAATAATGCACTTGGGCCACAGAAACCTGGGGATGGGGCACAAAATGGGGGGAAAAACAACCAAGCAGTCAAGGGACCTAGGGGTAATCATACTGGATGATCTAAAGGTGGCCAGGCAATGTGATAAGGCGATCAGTAGAGTTAACAGGATGCTGGATATACAAGTAGGGGTATCGCCATCAGGAAGAGGGAAATGGTGTTGCCCTATATCGGTCATTGGTAAGACGCCACCTGGAGTACTGTATCCAGTTCTGGAGATCAAATCTCAGAAAAGTTAAACATAATAGAAGCGGTCCAGAGGAGGGCTATCAAGATGGTGCAATGTCTGTATCAAAAGTCCTACGAGGAGAGGCTAAAGGAGCTCAATATGCACACCATGGAGGAGAAGAGGGAGCGGGGTATATGATCGAGACCTTTAAATAAGGCCTAATCTGCTGGCAATTAGAATGTTAGTATGAATACAAGAGGGGGGAGGGCCTCGGCACCCAACTAGGGATCTGAGGTCCGAGCAGACTCGATAGACCGAAAGGCCTAATCTGCTGGCAATTAGTATGTAAATACCTCACAGGGTGAATAAGGTACAGGTGGGAGGTATATTTTCAGAGAAAAGGGTGCTCTAGAACAAGGGATTATGGTATGAAGCTGGAGGGGGGTAGGTTCAGGGAAGATATGAGGAAATACTTCTTCACAGAAAGTGTGGTGGGTGCCTGGAACAACCTTTCAGCAGAGGCAGTGAGGGCAGAAAAAGTGGTGGGATTCAAAAAAGCCTGAGATAGGCACAAGGCAATTATAAAGGAAAAAAAGAGGGTGGAAGAGACAGTGCCACAGAACAAGGAGGGTTTGCAGCAAGAGCAGTCACAATGAAAACAGGCAGACTGAATGGGCCATGCAGCCCTTATCTGCCGTCCATTTCTATGTTAGATGCCTACGTAGCACCACGGCCCAGAGGGATAGGAAGCAGATCCACAGGATCCCTAGGGCAGCAGGACATCATTGTCCACCTCGCGACTAATGACCTGGCTGGGATAGTGTAGGTGGAGTTTAAGGAGTTGGGGAGAGGTCTTAGGTAGTGCACTCAGTGGCTTTTGCTGAGGTGCTGCCTGTCTATGAGAGATGGGAGGAGAGGTATCCCCGCACCAAGACCTTCAACACATGGTCGAAGGAATGGTGCAGAGGAGGGGTTCGGCAACACTGAGGATCCACCTGGAGAGATAAGGGTATTTACAGGGAAAACTGCCTGCATCCATCTGGGAGCAGAACTGCAGTCCTCAATGGATGGGTTTGATGAACATTTAAACTAGCCGAGGTGGATGGTGGAAGAAATCGTGGTGGCAGGAACTGTCCCCACCCCACAGGCTAAAGTAGAAAGCAGGGAGAACCTAAGGGGAAATGGAATCCTCTAGTGTGGAAATTAATAAATGAAGTACAGTGGTAGAAATTAAGGGGGATGAGAGCGGAGCTATTAAAAACAAGAGCGAGAAAAGGGCAAAAAGTAAAGAAAGCGATACCAAGTAGAGTGGTAACAAAATCTGGAAGGCCACGTGTGTAAATGCTAGAAGTCTAGGAAATAAGATTTAGGACCCAGAGGCCATAATCAATGGCAGAGGCCAGCCTGGATACTGTGGCCTTCACAGGTCATAGGTCATGTTGCACTGAAAACCACGACTGGGACCGTATGCCAGCTATACTCTGTTCAGGAGGACAGGGTGGGAAGGAAAGGAGGTGTGTGGTGCTTTTGTGAGGGAAGGTATAAAAGCAACGAGATTCAAGGAATACAGGGGAGCAGAGGCACTGTGTCACCATAGAGATGGCAAATGAAGCCTCTCTGCACAATGGCATGATCTACAGACCTCCAGCAAAGGGGGAGGAGTTAGATAAGGTACTGGTGGAAGCCACTGGAAAGATGGCAGAAAAGGGGGAGGTGGTGCTGCTGGTGGGGGACTGCAGGATGTAGACTGGGATTTCCCAGTTGCAGCTTCAGTTAAAAACAGGGACGTCCTGGACTCCCTGCAGGGGGCGTTCCTCAGGCAACTAGACAGTGAACCCATTCGTGATGAGGCAACACTGGACCTGGTACTCACTAACAGGGACAATGTTGCAGATGTCAATGTAGGAGGCCGCCTGGGGAACAGCGATCATCGTACAGTATGGTTCAATAAAAGGACAGCTGCAGGTCTGAACCACACAAGGGCAAGGGTCTTTGACTTCAAGAGGGCAGATTTTTTTTTTTTTTTAATATCACGACAGTATTTTTACCACCTCCGCGGACCCAGCAAGGGCTACGGCCCCCACCTCGGAGGGGTATGTCCTCCGGCCCATCGGGACCATCATGGGTCCTGCCGGGTGCTGATATTTTTCCTCTGGTTTTCTCCCGCACCTAAGCAATGGGCGCAGCAGCTGTCTCCACCTTTGCAGAGGCAGCCAAGCACCCTCGGAGCGGGATGAACCCCTCTTGTTGTGCTGATGTATGCAGCACAAACCCCCCTTCCCAAGGAAGGAGAGTAGTCTTCCAGAAGCTCAATCCTTACCTCCCCAGCTGAGCCCCAAGCAACCAGAGTCCGTTCCTGAACCCGGGTCGCCGGCACGGCACGAGGTGTGGCATCCAGTGCCTCAACCCTCAGCACCACCAGGTCTCCAAGAGGGCAGATTTTAAAAAGATGGTGGCCCAGTCGTGCTGGAGGTTGAGGCTCTGGTAGCTACACCTCGCGCCACACTGGCAACTCGGGTTCAGGAATGAGCCTGGGCAGCTGGGGTTGGCAGGGGGAAAAAGAAAGAGGATAGAGCATTCAGAGGACTGCTCTCCTCTCTCAGGAAGGGAGCGTTTGCTATCCCGCTCATCGATCACCCTCTGGCGTCAGCCGGGAGGGACGTCGCCAACATACTTAGTCGGGGGGGCAGGCAGGAGGAAAACTGGAGGAAAAAGGAGCTGGCAGGCTCCATCATGGCCGCACCAGCACCTCGTTCTGGCCCCTGATGTCGGGATTTCACTCCGGAATGGGGGAAAGTGGGATTTAGGGGGTGTCAGATGGGAGAACAGTGCGGCCGGAGACAAAGTTCCCTCCAAGGGAGGACCGGAGCCGCCTGCCAAGCTCCACAGGAGGATTAAAAAATAATAGAAAAAAAAAAAGATGGCCATGTGCCTTAGGGATGACCTGGGGGGAATGACCTGGGTGGGAGGAGGAACAGTGGGTGAAGCTAAAAGGCCATAGGAAACAAACCTCTGTGTCAATCAAGTGAGCAAAAGCAAGAGGAAAATGAGACTGACATGGATCTCAAAGAAGTGAAGAAAAAGAGTAAGCTAAAGGGTAGCACTCAAGAATGTATAAGGAGAAGCAGAGGAGAAGGATAGGGAGATTGTATCAGGAAACAGAGGAAGCAGGGAGAGAAGTAAGGAGCGCAAAGGTGCAAACTAAAGTGAGAATAGCCCAGGCAGTGATGAAGGAGTACAACGCATTTTTTAGGTATGCAAGTGAAAGGAGAAAGACCAGAGATGGAACTGTAAGGTTAAAAAGGGAAGGTGGGACTGTGCAGTGGGGGACCAGGAAAAGGCAAACACCCTGAACAAATGCTTTTGTTCAGTGTTCAGAGGAAGGAGAAGGGGAGGGGACACAAAAAAGAAACAGGAGTACTGGAAGGAGGGAGGGGGGATACTAGTCCATTTTTAGAGGAGTGTGTGCTGAAGGGACTCACTAATTTGAAAGTGAACAAAGCAATGGGACCAGATGGGGTGCATCCAAGGGTACTGAGGGAGCACAGGGAGGTACTGGCTACACCTCTGACAGTCCTATTTAACAAAAGCATTGGAAACAAGAGTGGTTCCGGAGGACTGGAGGACGGTAGATGTTGTCCCACTACACACATGTGGTAGCAGGGTACAGGAGGGCAATGACAGGCCAGTCAGCGGAGATGGGAAGGGGTAATGGAGTCACTGCTGAAGATGACTGGAATATCTTGAATCCAATGGCTTACAAGACCCAAGGAAGAAGGAAGCATGGATTCATATTGAGAGAGGGTCATGTCAAGCGAATCTGAGAGGTTTCTTGACATCTTCCGCCATTAGAGCACCGGCACTAGTGCACCAGCACATCAGGGTGCCAATTTCGGGATCTGCACCCTCTCCCCAAGGTCCACCCCTCCTCGGAGTTAGAATCTTAAGGAAGGGGGGTTGGGGCAAAGCCCCCTGCAAATCAGGGGTCGGCAAAATCCCGACTTGGCACCCTGATGACTGGGCGCACCAACGCAGGCGCTCTCAATGGGTGGAACCTTCTTTGACTGGGTGACCAAGGAATTAGATCAGGATGGAGTGGTGGATGTGGCCAACCTAGATTTCAGTAAGGCTTCTGATATCATTCCACACAGAAGACTAGTAAGCAAGCTGGATAGCTTAGGAATGGGTCCAAAGGTGGTAAACTGGGTAAGAAATTGGTTCGGGAATAGGCAATGGAGAGTGGAGTTAAAAGGAATTCACTTGGAGGAAGGGAGGGGACCAGCAGAGGACCTCGGGGATCAGTGCTGGGACCAATCCTCAAAGCAGCTGGAAGGGAAGGGCTGCCACTTTGTGGATGACACCAAAATTCTGCAATAGGGTGGACACTGGGGTTGGGGAAAGGATGGGCTGAGCCAGTATAGTTACATGAGAACTTGCCACAACAGTAGATCTTCTAGGAGAAGCTCTTGCAGCAGGCCACAATCGGTAGGACTAAGCCACCAGGCGCTAGAACCACACGGAAAACTTTTAGCTAGCAGTCTATCATGGGGGACCACCCACGCCAACATCAGATAGCTGACGCCAGCCTAGCCTATACAAGTGGCAGTCCCTCACACCTACCTCAGTTCTCCCACCGAGGACCCTATACAGGCAGCTGAAGGGGAACCAAAGAGGTTTCCTGAAAGCCAAAAGAAAGGCAGAAGTAGAGCAAGAGAAAAGAGCAGCATGGGGAAGGAGGGGAGGAAAGCAGGGCCTGCTGCAAGAGCTTCCCTCAAGATCTGTTACAGAAAGGTTCTTACGTTACACGAGAGGGGACCAGTCCACCTGCAAAATCTCCTTGTGCTTCACCGTCCGTTCCAGGCTCTCCATTCCATCGAGGGTTGACTCCTTAGTGTTCCTAGAGTTAGGCTGCGTCACTCTGGTGATGAGTGTTTTCAGTGGCTGCACCTACTCTATGGAACTCTTCACCTAAACAGCTGCAGAAGGCACCCTCGGTGGATACCTACAAAAAAGGACTAAAAATGTATTTACTTAGCCAGGTTTTTCATTTATAGATGGTATGAATCAGATTTTAACTAGTTGGATAGATAGTTTTATATATATATTGTTTGGATATTGCTGCTTGCTCCAATTTTTATCTTCTGAATGTTTTAAAATTGTGGTACTGTCGTTTTAATTGTGAAGCACTCAGTCTCTGGAAAGGCGCTACAGAAATAAAGTATCTATGTAATTGTACTATCTTACTTCAAGGAAAGCTCTTGCAGCAGGCCACACTGGTAGGACTGAGTCCCAAGCAGTACCGGGAGGAGGACAGATCAGCAGCCAAGAGTTCAGGAGAGAAGGCCCTGAAGAACTGCTAGGTTGAAACTGGCCCTGCACCTAGAGGTGATGTCCAGACTGTACTGTTTGGTTAAAGTGTGGCTATAACTCCAGGTGGCAGCTACAGATTTCTGCAGACAACACGCTTCTGAAGCAAGCCATGGAGACAGCCATACCCCTGGTGGAATGGCCTTTGACCACCCCTGGAAGGAGTTTGTTGTACTTGCGGCAGCAATAAACAATCCAATTCACTAACCACTTAAACGCGGTTTGAAACAAGAGTACCCTCTCTCTTAGGGGCGAACAAAAACAACTGTTCAGATTTTCTGAAAGGCTTTGTGCAGTTCATGTAGTACCGCAACATCCTATGTACATCGAAAGTATAGAGCAAGTCCTCTCCCTGATTGGAATACTCAGGGAAATAAACTGGAAAGTGGATGGATTGATTCAAGGTAAACTCTGACACCACCTTAGGTAAAAACTTAGGATTCGTACGCAAAGACACCCCGTCTTTGTGAAAACCAAATAAGGCTCCTTACACAGAAGGGCCTGGAGCTCTGAAATCCTTCGAGCAGAAGTAACAGCAACTAAAAAGCACTTTCCATAACAGAAAGCGCAACTCGCAGCTGGTTCAAAGGGAGGTAAAGTGAGTTTCTCCAACATAAAGTTCAGGCTCCATGGAGGGACCGGGTCTCGAATGGAGGTTTCAGATGCAAAATGCCTCACGAGAATGTGTGGACATCTCAAGCTGGGCAACAGCTTTGCCCTCAATAGGTACATGGTACGCAGAGATGGTAGAAGGGTGCACCTTAAGTGAGAAGTACCCCAAGCCCGAATCCGAAAGGAAAAGTAGGTACTTCAACACCTGATTCACCGGGCAGGTGAAAGGATCCAAATAGCGAGCAGTGGCCCAAACTTAGAAGCACTTCCATTTCATAGCATAAGTGGCCCTAATGGAGGGTTTCCTGACTGCCACCAGAACATCTGCAATCCCAGAGGATACCCCGAAACGGGCAACAGTGAGGTCCACAGGTGCCACACATGGAGATGCAGGGACTTCAGGTCCGGATGGACTAGGATGCCCCAGCCCTGGGAGAGCAAGCCGGTGCACAGGGGAAAGGGCACCAGAGATTCCACTGCCAGCTGTTGCAGCAAGGGAAATCAAATCTGGCATGGCCAGAAGGGGGCTACGAGAATAATCTCTACCCCTTTCAACTGGACCTTGAGAAGAACCCTCTGTAGGAGCAGGAAGGGAGGAAAGGCTTACAGAAACCTCCCTTTCCAGGAGAGAGAGACAATGTGTCTCGCCAGAAAACTCCAGGCCAGGGATCAAGCGAGCAGAAAAGCGGCAGTTTTGCGTTGAGTGGGGACACAAAGAGGTCCAACTCTGGACGGCCCCACCGGTTGAAGAGATCTTCAACCGAGGTTGGAAGCTCCCACTCGTGAGCCCACGATCTAGAGTAGCTGAGACTGTCTGCCAAGACGTTTTGAACGCCTGGAACATGAACAGCCATGAGCTGCAGACTGTGCACTATGGCCCAATACCAGACTCTAATTGCCTCTCAACACAGCTTGTTGATGTAATACACCACACACACGTTGTCCACCTGCACCTGCAGTGGACCAGGGAGGAGAGGAGTCTGAAAGGACATAAAGAACAGCCTGCATCTCCAGGACATTGATATGAAGACCCTGCTCTATGTCTGTCCAGGTACCCCGGGTCTCGTGATAGTCCAGATATGCACCCCATCCCAGGCAGATGCATCTGACATGAGAATCTGCCCAGGGGGGTCGAGAGCTGAAGAGATTACCCCCAAGGAGGTTGGCCAGATCCAGCTACCATGACAGAACCCTCCGGACCAGGTCAGAAACCTCCAGGTCGTCCACGCGCTGGTCCCACTGGACCCTCAAGGTCTATTGAGGAACAGCATATGCAGATTGGCCAGGGGAATCATGGCAATTGCTGCTGCCATGTGGCCCAGAAGGCGCAGGAAAACCCTGGTGGGGACCTGCCGACTGGAGGATACCAGATGGGCCTGCTCCACCCTGTCCACAGGCAAAAAGCAAAAATTTTACTCACCGTAGCATCTTGTTTCTTCCAGGATATTCTCCAATATTCATAACTCTTGCAGTCAGCCTTTGAAGTAGAACTGCCCGTAGACAGAACGTTATGCTAATGATAGAACCTATCATTGGCTTGTGCCACTTTTCAAATGCTGCTTTTATCAGCTGAGTTCTATAACGCCTCAGATTTCTTAGAGAACCTTCAAGGAACGGCCCAAACAACAAAAATATCTACCCAACAATAAAAGAAAGCTAAACAAACCAACTGGAACAACCCCAGATGCCAGAATCACCTGAAGAAGGGGAAACAATGCCCAACAGGGCTCAAACAGATAGGCCATGCCAGTGTGAGTACCCTACATGGTTATTCAACCTGGAGTGCAGAGGCCACTGGTTCTAGAAGGGGAGGCAGGGTGGGTGAGTTATGAATACTGAAGAATACCCTGGAAGAACCAAGATTACTACAGTGAGTATTTTTTTTCTTCTTACCTCAGGAATTCTCCAATATTCCTAACTCTTGAAGACCAAGAAGCGGCAACTTTGGAGGTGGGCACAGAACCTACTTTGGAAACAAGACTCTGCAGGACTGCTATGCCAAACCTAGCATCACTTCTGGACTGGGTGTCCAGGCTGTAATGCTTTGTAAATGTGTGTACTGTCCCCCATGTAGCTGCTTTACAGATTTCCTACAATGGAACATCCCTGGCAGCTGCTATAGCAGCAGCTGTTCCTCTTATGGAATGGGCCCTCAGTCCTGTTGGGGGCTCCTTCCCAGCTTTCAAGTAGCAAAACTGGATGCACTGAACTATCCAGCAAGAAACTGACCTTTTAGATGCTGGATTTCCTTTACCCACATCCCCATAAGCCAGGAACAGCTGTTTTCTGTCCTGCGCCTATGGTCCCTAGTGAGAGTCACGTAGTACCTCACAGCCCTCTTAACATCAAGACTGTGGAGTCGACGTTCACCTGAACTAGAATACTAACACACTAACTGCCAGCAGAATAGGCCTTACGGTCTGTCGAGTCTTCTCGTGTCTCAGGGCCCCAGGTGGGTACCGAGGCCTCCCCTCCCCACTGCATTTGTTTCCCCTGAAGTCCATGCCGGCCCCCTGGGCCAGGCCCACCCTGCTTTATCCCTATTCTAAACCTGCCCCACCCTTTCTTGAAACCCTCCACCGCAGAACCAGCTCGCCAGGGAGCGCATTCCAAGGTTCTACCACCCTCTCAGTGAAATACCTCCCTCCTCTTCCCCTCATCTTCCTCCTCCCTCCAACTTCAAAACCATGCCCTCTGGTGATACTCCCTCCTTTAACCTAAAAGCCCCTCCCTGTCTACCCTATTTATGCCCTTGAGGTACCTGAAGACCTCAATCATGTCTTCCCGGTCCCTCCTCTCCTTCAATGAAAAACAGGCTGAGCTCCTCCAGTCTCTCCTCATACATTAAATCCCCCAGACAGCGTATCATCTTGGTTGCCCCCACTGGACCCTTTCCAGGAGCTGTATGTCGTTTCACAGGTGCAGTCTCCAGAACTGTACCCAATACTCAAGGTGTGGTCTAACCAGAACATTGCACAGCATCAGAATCACTTCCCTACTCCTTAAGGTGATCCCCCTTGTGATGCAGCCCAACATCCTATTTGCCTTGACTTCCGCCCTCCTGCACTGCTCAGAGTTATTCATACCTGCATCCACCAGGACCCCTAGGTCTTTTCTCTCTGACATGGCCTCCAACACCACCTCCCACCCAGGGTGTACTCGTGTTTGGGGTTCCCCTCACCAGGTGTAACACCTTGCACTTTGAGGAGTTAAAATGTAATTTCAGGTGCGAGCCCACCTATCCAGGGTCTCCAGGTCCCTCCTCCCCATCAACCACTGCTCACAGCTTGAGTCATCAGCAAAGACTCATTTCACCTATACCCTCCCTGATATCTGGAAGTATGCATTAAACAATATGACTGGGACGGGCCTACGTACCCCTCATGACCCCTCTAGGGGTTGAGCTCTCCCCACCGACTACTACTCTCTGGGTACGCTCGGCCAGCCAATTTCCTATCCATCTGACCATCAATGGGCGTACTCCCATGCCCCTCAGTTTCTCCAGAAGGCCTTTGTGCGGTACAGAGTCACACAACTTGCTTACGTCGAAGAATAGCACACCCACCAGCTTTCCCCTGTCCAGTTCTGATGTTACCCATTCATAGAACTCCACAAGGTTAGTTTGACACTATCTACCCAGCACAAACCCATGTTGTCGACTATCCTGACATCCTATCTCCTCCAAGAACCCCCCTATACGTTCCTTCAGTATACTCTCCATAATTTTGCCCACCACTGATGTCAGACTGACAGGTCTATAGTTACTGGTCGCTTCTCTCGACTCCCCTTTATGTACTGGCACCACGTTTGCCTCTCTCCAATCCCTAGGCACTATCCCTGTCTCGAGTGACCTTTTGTAGAGCTCCACTAGGGGTGCAGCTAGAACATCTGCCAGTCCCATAGGACTCTTGGATGTATGCCATCTGGCCCCAGGGATTTTTCCTTTTTCAGGGCCTTCCACACCCGTTCAGTGGGGATTTCAACTTCTGTTTGCCCGCCCCCAAAAACTGGCGATTATCCCAATGTGAAACCCCTGGGTTACCCTTCCCTCCGCTTTTCCTTATCTGTTGCCCCTCCATTCCTCTCCTGTTTCTTCAACGCCAACTGTTCCCACTTTGTCAGTTTCCCATCTCCTCCCTGGAAAACACAGAGTCAAAGTAGTCATTTAGGACCTCTGCCTGGTCCCTCACCTCCTCAGTAAAAAAAGACTGGCAGAGTGATAGATTGATTAAAGTGGAAATCAGAGACCACTTTAGGGAGGAATTTCCCCATTTGTTCTCAGAGCTACCTTATTTCTGTGGAATGAGATGTAGTATTTTTCAATATACAGAGCCTGCAGCTCACTAATACTTCTGGCAGAAGAAAAAATTACTCACCACAGTAATCTTCTTCCTTCCAAGGGGTCCTTTAGCATCAGTAACTTTAGCAGTTAGCTGGCTAGGTGCAACTGCCCCGGAGATATGCCTTTAAGAGAATTTTTATTTAAATGAGCTTAGGGCCATAGCCAATGAAAAAGGAGGAGGGGGGGAGTGAGCTGAGTGAGAGCTGTTGAAGGCTTCAGAATTTTTTCCAAGGAAAACGAGAACAAGAGCACATGCCCCGAAAAAGAATCAGCAGGATTCAAAAAACATGAAAATGTCCACAAATGTCCACCACAAGTTAAAACTAATCAATAAAACTCCACATCTGGTAAGCAATGTGATAAAGAGTCCTTCTCCGACAGGTGAACCGGGAGGAAGGTGGGAGCTTACTGGTGCTAAAGGACCCTTTGGAGGCAAGAAGACTACTGCAGTAATTTTTTCTTCTTACCCCAAGAGTCCTTTAGCATCAGTAACTTTAGCAGACTACCAAGCAGTACCAAGTGGCAGGTGGGCAGAGAACCTAGTTAGGAAAGAGGTTCTACAGAACCAACCTGCAAAATCTGGCATCAGATCTGGTCTGCACATCCAAACTGTAGTGTTTCACAAAGGTGTGCACTGATTTCCAGGCAGCTGCTTTGCAGACATCCAGGAGGGGAATGTCTCTTGCTGCTGCAATCGATGCTGCAGTGCCCTGGTGGAGCGGCCCTGAGCCCCACTGGAGGTTGGTGACCAGCTTTATCATAGCAGAATCTAATACAAGAGACTAGCTTGCCTTCCTCTGCCTACATCCCGTGGGTGAGGAATAACTGAGTGGAAGAGCCTCTGGACTGTCTAGTATGCTCTAGATGAGAAGAATTTCTTCACAGAGCAGTGGTGGACAAGTGGAACACCCTGCCAGAGGAAGTGGTGGGGGCTGAAATAATCAGGGATTTAAGAATGCATGGGATAGACATAAAGGAATTCTGGAGGTCAGGGGTAAGGGCAACAGACTTCTAGGAAAACAAACTGAACTTACAAGCTCAAATGGGCAGACTGGGTGGGCCATAGGCCCTTATCTGCCACACTGTCTATGTTTCTATGTAGATAGTGACACACAGCTCTTTGACATCCAGGCTGTGGAGCTTTTGCTGCCAGGAGTGGACTGCTCAGTAAAGAAGACAGGCAGAGTAATGGACTGGTTCAAGTGAAACTCTGAAACCACCTTTGGCAGAAATTTCCTATTTGTCCTGAACTCAACTTTATCGTTATGAGGGATGCTGTAATTTGGCTCAGAGCACAGGGCCTGCAGCTCCGAAATCCTCCTGGCAGAGGTAATGGCTACCAGGAAGACTGTCTTCCAAGTTACAAACTTGATGTGGGCAGTGTACATAGGCTCGAAAGGTGGATTCATGAGCTTGTCTATGCAAAGGTTCAGGCACCAAGGAGGAACGGGCTCCCTGACTGGAGGTCGGAGGTGAAACAGGCCTTTGAAAAAGTGTTTAAATAGTGGGAAAAATGAATTTCTTTCCCACCAAAGGTAGGCTGAAATTGCCGCCAGGTGTAGCTTGAGGGAAGATGGTTTCAAGCCTGATGCCTGTAAGTGTACCAAGTAATCTAGCGGCTGAGAGTCTGAAGCTGAGAGGGTTTGACCTTTTGCTCTTGCACCAGGGGAAAACCTTTTCTATTTGCTGCATAAGACTTCTTAAATGGTTTTTTTTAGCCATCCTCAGTATCTTAAGGACCGTTCAGAGTATTGTGAAGATGGAAACTCTTAACTCCTCAAGAACCAGGCCTTGAGGTGAAGAGAGTGTATGTCTGGATACTGCATTCCTGACTGAGGAAGGGTTAGCAGGGAGTGAGTTGGAGGCAGGCGAATGGGCTTGCTGCAGGACACAGAAGGAGAGGGCACCAGGCTTGCCCTGGGCCAATCTGGAGCCACCAGGATCATTGATGCAGGCTGCTGTCAGAGTTTCAGCAAAACCCTGAGTATGGGGGAGAGAAAGCTTATAGGAACCTCCCTGACCAGTCCAGGATCAGGGCATCCAGAGGGAGCATTCCCAGGACTGGGGGCCTTGCAACAGTACTGAGGAAGCTGAAAATTATGGGGCGAGGCAAACAGATCCACTTCTGGTGTTCACCACTGCCTGAACACTGTAGCTAGTATTTGCTTATTCAGGGTCCATTTGCTCTGGCCTTGACTGATGCGACTCAGAGCATCTGCCAGTGTATTGTGCTTGCCTGGGAGGTGAATAGCGGAGAGGCTGATTCCCAGGGAGAAGGCCAGAGACCAGAGCTTCCAAACAGAGTATTCCTGATTTGGTACCACCCTGCTTGTTTATATAAAACATTGCAGTGGTGTTGTCTGTTCAATTTGAACCTCCTGCCCTTTATGCTGGGAGCGAAAGCTTTGAGTGCTAGAAAGGTTGCTCTGAGTTCCAAGAGATTTATGTGCAACTGTGACTCTTCAAGAGTCCAGGTGTAGCTTACTGAGGCACTGTCCAGATGTGCTCCCAACCCCAAAAGGGAGGCATCTGTGGTGATCACCTTCGTGGGAAGCGGAGCTTGGAAGGGAACCCCTGACTATAAATTTGCAGGGTTCTTCCACCACAGCAGGTTTTGGAGGAACTGCTCCGTCACGGGTATCAACTTTAAAAAGTTGTTGTTTCACCGAGACCAGCAAACTCTGAGGTAGGCTTGTAGGAGTCGCATCCTGTACCTGACTCCTGGGACCACTGCAGTCATAGAAGCCATGTGTCCCAGGAGTTTGAGAAAATGTCTGGCTGGTCTAGGCTGTCCCCAGACGAAAGAATCTGCCACTGAAAGGGAACTCTGAATTCTTTCCTGTGGGAGGAAAGAAAAAATTACTCACCTTAGTAATTGCTTTTCTTCTCATGGAGTCTTGCTATATTATAACAATGGCAGTCAGCCACTGCAGCTGAACTGCCCCGGAGAGGAAGGAGTTAACTCCAGAAGATCTGGAGTTCTACAGCGCGAGGACGCTGTGCCCAAAGCTCTATCTGGCAGTTTCAAATGAAACTGTCAGATCTTTACGAAGCTAACATCAAAGGACGGAAAGTCTGTGTGGAAAAAAATACACTAGCCCATGGCTACCTACTAGTAGTAATAACAACAACATAAAGAACAAAGAAACACTCAGAGCCATAATAACAAAAATTGATGGTATTATGGTTCGTTTTACCACCCTTGACAAGCACATATGAACCCCCCCTGCCCCAAAAGACTCAAGTCCAGGAAGGGGGCAATATAAATAACCTAAATGAAACAATCTAGATCCCTAACCCAAAGGAAAGAGGGTAAGGGAAAACTACAATGGCATGACACAGTGCTTGCACTAATTAGCCACCCCTACCCAAGCAGAAGTTCTGAGGGTAGGAGGGAGATGGTATAATAGCAAGACTCCATGAGAAGAAAAGCAATTACTAAGGTGAGTAATTTTTTCTTCAAACACCATGAAGTCTTGCTATATTATAACAATAACGAATACACAGCAGTACCTCCATGGAAGGTCAGAACCTACTTAGGAAATAGGCTCTGAAGCACAGCTGTGCCAAACCGAGCATCTCTCCTGGACTGGACATCCAGGAATAATGCTTGGTAAAGGTGTGAACTGTCTTCCAGGTAGCAGCTTGACAAATCTCCAGAATGGGATGTCTCTAGCAGCCGCTAGAGGCAGCTGTACCCTGGTGGAGTGGCCCTCAATCCTGAGGGGGGTACTCCACCAGTTTCTGATAACAGAATTGGATACAAGAAACAATCCACCTTGCAATTGTTCTCTTAGTGGCAGGTTCCCTTGCCAACCTCGCCATAGGTAAGAAAGAGTTGGAGGGATTGAACCTATGACCTCTAGTGGCTCTAAATAGTAGCTTAAGGCTCTTTTGACATCCAAGCTGTGCAGTCTCCTCTCACCTGAGGAAGAATGCTCAGTGAAAAATACTGGGAGAGAGATAGATTGATTCAGGTGGAAATCAGAAACCACCTTAGGCAAAAACTTTCTATTAGTCCTAAGACTACCTTATCTCTGTGGAAAGAGATAAAATCTTCTTCCACTGACAGGGCCTGTAGCTCACTTGTCACGTCTGGCAGGAGTGATAGCTACTGGAAAGCAGTTTTCAAGTTAAATACTTGAGCTCTGCAGAAGACAGAGGCTCAAGGGGTTGCATTAACTGAGCAATGCAAATATTCAGGTCCCAGGCGGGAGCTGGTTCCCTAAAAGGAGGGTTAGTATGAAGTAACCCTTTAAAAACTTGAGAACACGGGTGAGAAGAAAGGGAGGCAGGCTTCCCTGCTGACACAAAAGCAGAGACAGCTGCCAGATGAACCTTCAGGGTAGCTGGTCTAAGGCCTAGGGAATTCAGATGGACCAAATAGTCCAGTAGAATGGGAAGATCAGCAGATTCTGGGATAATCTGCCTCTCAGCGCACCAGATGGAAAACCTCTTCCACTTAGAATTCATATGGCCCTAGTGGAAGGCTGCATGAAGCCTTTAAAATATCCATGACACCTTGAGAAAGGTGTAAGTCAGCAAATTCTAGCTCCTCAAGGCCAAGCCTTGAGGTGGAGGGATTTGAGGTCCGGATACACACTCTCCCCTGTGCACAGGCCAGTAAGTCGTGGACTCTGGGCAGGCTCAGGCAGGTGGACTGCCAAGGACAGGAGCAGAGGATACCAGGGCTGTCTGGCCCAATCTGGGCAATCAGAATCACTCTGCAAGGTTGAGATCTGATTTTACTAGTACCCTGAAAAGGAGAGGAAGGGAGGAAAGGCATACAGGAACTTCCTTTCCAGTCCAACAGAAAGGCGCCCAGAGGACTGAGCCCAGAACTGGAGGCCTGCAACAGAAAAGAGGAAGTTGGTGGTTGTCTGGGGCTGTGAAAAGATCTATCTGAGGAGTGCCCCATCTGGCAAAGACAGACCCCAGCACTTGTGGGATTCAGAGCCCATTCGTGATGGCCCTGAGAAATTCTGCTGAGGGCGTCCCACCAGACATTGTCCTTCCCTGGGAGATGAACCGCTATCAGGGAGGTGTTCAGGAGTAAGCCAGAGACCACAACTTCATTGCTTCGTGCACAAGGCTGAAGACCGAGTGCCCCCTTGCTTGTTGATGTACCACATTGTGGTGGTATTGTCTGTCCTGACTTGAACCACTTTGTTCTGGACAGAATCTGAAAACACCCGAAGAGCTAAAAAGACAGCTCTGAGTTCCAAAAGATTGATGTGGAGCAGAGACTCCTGAGGAGACCATACCCCCTGAGTGGCAAGGTCGCCCAGGTGAGCCCCCCACCCTAACAGGGAGGCATCCGTGGTGAGGGTGAGGGAGTGAGAAATGGGAATGAAGGGAACCCCCTGTCTTAAATTGCTCTGGACCTGCCACCAGTGGAGGGCTAGGATCAGAGTTTGAGTAACTGGGACCAACTTGGTAGAGGGTCCTTCCTTTGAGACAATAGGCCCTCAAATGGAACTGAATGTCCCTCATCTGGAATCTTGCTCCCTGCACGACAGCTGTTGGAAGCAGCCATGTGCCCGAGGAGTTGCAGAAAATGCCTTGCTGGTCGAGAGACCCGCAGGGTAAAGGAGGATGCCAGGGCGATGAGTCTGTCCACCCCTTCCGAGGGAAGAAAAGCCCTGGCTAACCTTGTGTTCAATTCTGCCTATGAAAGTTAGGACCTGAACTGGTTCCAGAACTGACTTTGGTAAGTTTAGCAGGAATCCCAGGAAGTGAGAAGCTGCTGGGTGACTTGCAAGTGGGATTTACCTGACCTGGAGACTGACCCACAATGAGCCAGTCGTCCAGGTAGGGAAACACAGCAACCCTTGCCTTCTTAAGTGAGCCACTACTAGCGAGACATTTGTGAATACCCTTGGCGCAGAGGTAAGGCCAAGGCATTGCCCTGAACTGGTAGTGGCCTGAGGGCAGTTCGAACCTGAGGTACTTTCGGTGAGAAGACCTGACAGAACATGAAAATAGGCATCCTTGAGGTCCAGGGAAGCTAGCCAGTCCCCTGGCCTTAGGGAAGGCAATATCATTGCCAGAGTCAACATTTTGAACTTTGGTTTCAACAGATGCTTGTTCAAGTATCTTAAATCTAGAATGGGCCGCCATTCTCCTGTCTTTTGGGGTAAGAAAGTATCTTGAATAAAGCCCCCTTGCCTGATGGCAAGGAGGAACCCTTCCACTGCTTTGCAGTCCAGCAGAGACAGAAACCTCTGCTTCCAAAGCAAGGGCTTCTGAGGATTTGCAGGTGGAAAATGCCTGGCCTCATCTTTGGAAAGTGTTTGAAGCGGAGAACCAGACCCTGGCCTATTACCTCCAGAACCCATCTGTCCAGAAGTCAGGGACAGCCAGTTCGCTGAAATAGGCCAACCTGCCCCCACCGGTACAGGAGAATCGGCCCTGGACACCCATCAGGGTGCCTGCTTAGCAGCAGCCTTAGGCTGAGGAGGGGACGGTCCACTTGTGCCACGCCTACCCCTGCCTCTGAAGAAACCTCTGCAGAGACAGCAGAGGAGGCTTGAAATTGGTAAAAGGCCTGGAAAGGCCTGCCCTACCTCTGGGAGCATGCCTTTGTGGCATGGCATGCTTCTCCTTAGCCTGGGCACTTTTGTAGGTAGTTCTGTATTCATCCATCTTTTCATACAGTTTTCTGTTTGCTCCCAAAAGAGAATTTCCCACTACAGGAAAATCCATAGCCTTTGACTGGGTATCTTGGGACAGATTAGTGCATCTGAGCCATGCCAACCCACGGAAGCTACAGAAGTGGCCATGACCCTAGAAGAAACATCATTAACATCAACAGCAGTATGAAATTGAACTTTAGAGGCTTCAATGCCATCAGCAGCCACCTGTTCCAACTTCACTAGCCAGCTGGCCATGGGCCTGCTTGGCTAACTGCAATACTGTGTCCCACCTAGATTTCTGATATCTAGCTACATAAGCCATATAATTTGCCTGCCTGAGTCCCAAAGAAGCTGCCATATACTGTTTCTTCGCCATGGCATCAATCTTCCTGGAATCCTTATCAGGAGGATGTGAGGCCAGAGGAATATTAGCCTTGTCACAGGCTGCAGCTTGTACCACACCTACATGACTACACTGCTCAGTAAGGAAGTCTGTATCCGAGCCTGACAAAGTATACCTTCTGTCCATTTTTTTTATCTACAGGAGGGACAGAATGAGGATTTTTAAAATCTTTGTTGTTTGCTTCCTAAATGACTTATGCAAAGGAATAGACAACCTCCTAGACTCTGGAATATCCATCATTTCCACATAATCAGGCTCCTCTTGCTCATCCACAGCCTCCTCTAAAGGAAGCTGGAGGGTTTCTGCAACCTTTTGTAAAAATAAAGAAAGAAGGGGACTCAGACAGAATAGGAGGAGATTCTAAAGGTCTGTCTGGAGAGATGTCCGGTTCAATGGGCACGTCCAGACCCCCCCAGCCACACATATATTGATCAAATTCCTCCTCCCCCTCCTGTGGTTCATAAAAATCCTCAACTTCAAAATCCTGAACCACTGGGACTGAACGAACCAACCTTTTACCAGCTGTTGGTGGTTCTACAGATCCCTGAGACAGTGACTGGACAATCTGAATGGCTTTAGCTATCTCTGCAGCAGTTGGAGACACAATTTTGGACTCCAGATCTACTGATTTCCTTGTCTTTTTACTTGGGACTGGTTCCTCTGAACCAGCCTTCCTTTTGCCCGAGGAAGTCTCGCCCTGGTCAGAGGGCACTCCCTCTGGTCCAGTGGGTATTGGACCGGGCTGGCCATCCGGGTCAGCGGACTTTTTGGCCTCTCGTTCCCTGAGCCGGCCCAATCTCTTCTCCAGGGTGGCTGCAGGGAAATTTTTACACACCTGGCAGTCTGACAGGAGGTGGTCAGCCCCCAGACAATAAACACAGTGGTGTGTGGGTCAGCCTTGGCAAAGGCTGCCCACAGACATCAACAGTGTTGAAACCCAGTGGCCCGGTTTTCTTTGGGTTTCTCAGACATAATGCCAGCCTAACCAAACTTGCCCTTTTGATGGCAGTGCCAGGCAAGACACCCTTATCGGTTCCTAACCGTGTCACGGGTATTTGAAAAAAAGTTATAATTCCGTCTTTTTTAGAACCGATAAGAACCGGGAACCGCACTCTAAAACCCACTGTACACTTTTAAAATGCAGAAAAAAACAACCGATCGGTTCAAAACCGAACCGATAATTAATTTTCCACACAGACTTAAATTTTAGTACTTACGGTTACCAGATAGAGCTTTAAAACCGAAATGCGGTAAAAATAATAACTTTTGCGGTTCAAATGAACCGAAAAATACTCGCTTGAACCGAGAATGAACCGAGCTGAAGGAGCTGATCTCCGGAGCGACTGTTCAGTGAAGCGGAGTAAAGAATCTGACAGTTTCATTTGAAACTGCCAGATAGAGCTTTGGACACAGCGCCCTCGCGCTATAGAACTCCAGATCTTCTGGAGTTAACTCCTTCCTCTCCGGGGCCGTTCAGCTGCAGTGGCTGACTGCTATTGTTATAATATAGCAAGACTTCATGGTGTTTGAAGCATATCCTTTCTGAGTGTCCAGCTGGGCCCCTATAAAGGTGAGCAGCTGGGCTGGTTCCAGGTAAGATTTTTTTAGCTTTACCATGAAACCCAGAGACTCCAGAGTGCATTCTGTAAGGTAAAGGGACTCCCTGACCTGGCAAGGAGACTTTGCTACTATGAGCCAGTCGTCCAGATAGGCGTGACAGCAACTCCCAGTCTCCTGAGGTGTGCTGCCACCACTGCAGGCACTTGGTAAAGACTCTAGGGCCGAGGACAGACCGAAGAGCATTGCGTGAACTGACAGTGACCCAAAGGAAGTTTGAATCTGAGAAACTTCCTGTGTGATCTCCTTATGGGTATGTGGAAGTAAACGTTCTTTAAGTCCAGGGAGGCTAGCCAGTCCCCCTGCTGTAAGGACTGTATGACCAGTGACAGAGTGACCATTTTGAATTGTTTTTTTTTTCAGATGTTTGTTTAAATATCTGAGACCTAAGATAGGTGGTCACTCCCCAGTTTTCTTTTGTCAGAAAATACCTGGAATAGAAGCCCTGCCCTTCTCATGGGCGGAGACCTCTCCACTGCTCAGAGAGCCAGGTTTTGTACCTCCAATTCCAACAGTGGGACCTGTGTAGAGGACAGAGGTACGCTTGAGGTCTGGCATCTGCTTGAACTGTAGTGGCAGACCTTCTCCACTCATCTGCAGCAGCCACTTGTCCGACGTAATGAGGGACCAGCACTGAAGATAATGGGAGAGCTGCTGCCACCGGAAGCGGGAGGCAACCTGGACACTCACATCAGGACTGAAGACTGCGAGGCAGTCGGCTGGGTAGAGGTGGCTCTTCTTGGCCCTTCTGCCCTGCCTCTGAAAGACCCCTGTACTGACCTAAGTCACACTGGGAACAGGGATTGTAAGGCCTGGGAACATAACTTCTGCCCTTACCGCCCCTGGGTCGGGATCTATGAGGCAGCAGGCTTAGGTTTGGACGAATGACTCTGCCAGGAGGCCTTGTACTCATCAACCTTTTTCATGTAGTCTGTGGTTCTGTAATCAAACATGTTTTGATCACAGGGGAAATCCATGGCCTTGGTCTGGGTGTCTGTAGTCAGACTGGTAGTTCTAAGCCAGGTGAAGCATCTCAGAGAAATGGCATGAGCCATCGCCCTAGAGGCTGCATCATTGTTGACATCTGCCATGTGGAATTGGTACTTGGTAGCTTCCAGGGTGATTTTTGTCATATCCAACAGCTCCTGCACCATAGAATCTGACCCACTGTGTGCAATGGCCAGGACAGACTTCCATAGGGCTTTCTGATATTTGGCTGTGAATGCCATGCACGAAGAAAGTCTGAAAAGCAGGGATGCTGTGGCATACATTTTCTTTGCTAAAAGTAAATTTTCTTGGAGTCCATCTCTGGAGGTAAGGGGTACAGGGAGACTCCAGCTTTCTCATAAGCTGCCTGCTGCACTACACTCTCATGGCTAGGGTGTGCAGACAGGAACTCAGTACCATTTCTAGACAATCTATATTTTCTCTCAATCCGCTTATCAACCCGTCACCTAAGTAGGGTTTTGCACTTTCATGGTATTTCTTCTGAATGCATTATAGATAGGGACAACCAGGGTTTTGGGGGTTGAAAGACCTCTCATCTCCTTATAATCTTCGCCTTCATCAAAATCCTGGTTGAGCTCCTGTGTAGGGAGGTCAGGGTGTCTAGCATGTTTTGTATAAATGTAAACATAGGAGGGATCTTCCTGGTCACCCAGGGGGTCCCCAGATGGAGGGTCCGGGGACTCGAGGAGCTCAAGGCCCTCAAAACTGCGATAGCGCCATAAAAATGTTTGTCATCATCTGCGTCAACCTCACAGTCAACAGAGGAGAGAACTGTGGAAAAGTGCTTGCCAGCCCCAGTAAAGATAGGACCCACGTTTTGATGGGTCTGGAACAGTTGCCATGCTTTTGCCATATCTTGCACAGATGGAAGATCCTGCGTAGGCTTTGGCTGTATGTGTTTTGTTTTTTCTGTATGCTTTAAGCTGCATGTTGTCTCGCTATTGACTTTCCCAGGAGCAACAAAAGTATTTTTGTCTTGACAGAGTTTCTTTTCAGCCACTTCGTCGGTGGCTTGATCCAGCTTAATTTTTTCATCACTTTTATTATTTTTCAATTTGTGAGGAACTTCATCTTTGGAAGCTTTATTTTTGGCTAGGATCTGGAGGGTTCCTCAGCACCTCTGCTTGAATTTTTATTGCTTTCAGATGGCCCTCATCAGAAGCCTTTGATTTATCCTCAGCCATAATTATCAAAGATTTGTTTGCTAAGATGCCAATTTAAGCAAAACCAGATTCTGGACCTTCGGACTGACTGCAGGTTTCTGTGAAATGCCACCAGACGGTCCTGCCCCATTAATTGCGCTGTCTATTTTAAGTGCCTTTTTTTTGCACAGTATTGGGATCTATACAGTGCCAGTCTTTTTTTTTTTTTTAACTATTCTTTTCTCCCCTGGGTCCAGTCTGCCTTAACTTGTCACGGCTACCCCAGGATTCCAGCCACCGCCTCGAGGATCCCAGCTCGGCCTTGCGGGCGCATCTCCACGGATTACCCCCGGCAGGGAGGCAGAGAGTCCCCCACTCATCCGCCCAGTCCGGATCCAGTGCCATGTTCCGACCCGAGCAATCCCCAATGAAGACGGCCATCATGCCCGCGACTGGAACCCAATTTTCCATGTTTCCCTTTTTGTGCGTGCTGTACGGTGATGCCCATGGACAGGGTGCGCCATCAAGACGTGTGCATTTTCTCCAGCTGCCGCCACAACAGGTCCTCAATTGTCTGCCAGTGCCCTGTAGTGCCCCCAGCCACCGCTAGAGGCCGCCAAGGCACCAACGCAGGATACCCCCCTTCCCGGAGACGGAAAGCAGTTCAATGGACGCTCAATCCGTCTCCTCCCCTGCCGAACCCGGGTCGCCAGCGTGAAGCGAGGTGTGGCGTCCAGCGCCTCAACCCTCAGCACCACCGGGCCGGCATACAAGTGCCAGTCTTAATAGAAAAACCCAGTAATACTGGTCAAATGCATACAGGTTGCTATTGAACCCTTACGGACAGTCCTGTGACAGATGATACCATAAGGTCCAGTTTCCTTATATATCTATGAGTTTCTCGTGATTGCCAATCCTGAGAGAAACCCCTAGGCACTGTTGAGGTTTGAATTTAGTGGGTGCCTCGTGGTAAAACCCACGAGGTCTGAGGTAAAAAAAACAAGGCAACTGTCCCAAATTCGACAGTTCCTTCAAGAATTTGTTTAAAAAAAAAAAAAGTAATTGTCAAAATTAAGCACCTGCGATAAGAAAAAATTACTCACCTTAGTAATTATATTTCTTCTAATGGAGTCTTGCTGTATTGTGACAATCTGCGGTTAGCTCCAGCCTTTGAACTGCCCCGGAGTGTAGAGGGTTAATTTTCTATGCAGTGCATAGAACGTTGAGCTCGAGCTCGGTTGAGGTCTTTGTCTGCAGCACTTTGAAACCCAACCGACAGATTCTTACGAGCAACCACTCACTGTCTATGTGGAAATTGTAACGTTTTTAACTAGCCAAATGGCAACAGAAAGTTTTGGATTCCCAAAGGAAGACTCAAGTCAGGAAACCCAAAACTAAAAGCTATCTAAAATAAAAGCTTATAACACAAAGCACCCAGATAAAGTGGAGGGTGTGCTTGAAGCACCCCTTGGGTGCAACACTGCGCCTGCCCACCCACTTCCCAAAAAACGGTTCTGAGAGGGGAGGCAGAGGGTGGTCAGAATACAGCAAGACTCCATTAGAAGAAATGTAATTACTAAGGTGAGTAATTTTTTCTTCAAACAACATGAAGTCTTGCTGTATTCTGACAATCTGCAGACTACCAAGCAGTACCTCCATGGAGGAGGGACAGAAACTACTTTGGGAATAGGATCTGAAGTACTGCTGCGCCAAACCGAGCATCTCTCCTAGCCTAGATATCCAGAGAGTAGTGCTTGGTAAAGGTATGGACTGTTTTCCAGGTGGCTGCCTGACAAATGTCTAACAAAGGGATATCCCTGGCAGCAGCCAGGGAAGCATCTGTATCTCTTGTGGAATGAGCCCTCAGGCATGAGGGTGGAATTTTTCCCAGTTTCTCATAGCAGAACTGTATACAGGAAACAATCCACCTGGCAACAATACTCTTAGTGGCAGGTTTGCCCTTCCCCACTTCCCCATAAGTGAGAAACAACTGGAGGGAATCAAACCTGTGACCCTTGGTATGCTCTATATAGTAGCTAAGGGATCTTTTAACATCTAAACTGTGTAGCCTACTCTCCCCTGGGAAGAATGATCAGTGAAGAAAACAGGGAGAAACAGACTGATTCAAATGGAAGTCCAAAACCACTTTGGGCAAGAACCTCCTATTGGTTCTAAGGACCACTTTATCTCTATGAAAGGAGATAATATCAGGTTCCACTGACAAGGCTTGCAATTCACTGATACGTCTGGCAGAGGTAATAGCTACCAAAAACACAGTTTTCCAAGTACTTAAGCTTTGCTGAGGACATAGGCTCAAAAGGGGGTTGCATAAGTTGAGCAATGGAAACATTTACGCCCCAGGCAGGGAGGATCCTCAAGGGAGGATTGGTATGAAGCAATCCCTTGAAAATTTACAGAATACAGGATGAGATGACAGGTGAGGAAGGCTTTCCCCCGACAGGAAAGCAGAGACAGCTGACACGCGCACTTGAGAGTAGCTAGTCTGAGGCCTAGGTCATTAAGATGGACCATATAGTCCAGAACTGTAGGCAATTCAGCAGTGTCTGGAGATATAAGTCTTTGGAACACCAAATGCTGAATCTTTTCCATTTGAGTTATAAGTTTTTCTGGTGGCAGGCTTCTGAGAGGCTTTGAGAATATCCAGAACCCCTTGGGACAGATGCAAATCTGCATACTCTAACTCTTCAAGAGCCATGCCTTGAGATTGAGAGACCAAAGGCTGGGGCACCAGATCCTCCCCTGAGAGGATGTTAAAAGGTTATGATTCCCGGAAAGAGACAGGGGAAGATGGACTGCTAGGGATAGTAAGAGGGGGTACCAGGGCTGCCTGGCCCAATCTGGAGCGATCAGAAGAAAAAATTACTCACCTTAGTAATGTTGTTTCTTCTAATGGAGTCTTGCTATATTATGACATATGCAGTGAGTCCCAACCTCGAACTGCTCCGGAGGTGAAAGAGTTAACTTTGCATGCCAGGCATGGAATGCTGAGCTCGATTGAAAACTGTGTTGTTCTTCAAACTCAAACTGTCAGATCTTTACGAGCTAAACTCACTAAGGTCCTGTGCGGAAGCTGTAAACATACACTAGCCAACTGGCTACTAAATATAACAACACATTTTTTGGTCCCAAAACGAAGACTCAAGTCAGGAGACCCAAAAAATGAAAAACAACACCCAGTCACCCCAGAAAAGAGAGGGGTGAAAACAAGGAGGGCATCTACTATGTCACAACACTGCACTGCCCACCCACATCCCAAAAGCAGAGGTTCTGAGAGGGGCAGGCGGGGAGGTTTAATATAGTAAGACTCCATTAGAAGAAACAACATTACTAAGGTGAGTAATTTTTCTTCAAACAACATGAAGACTTGCTATATTATGACATATGCAGACTACACAGCAGTACCTCCATGGAGGAGAGACAGAACCTACTTAGAAATAGGCTCTGAAGCACAGCTGTGCAAACCGAGCATCACTCTAGCCTGGGTGTCCAGAGA
Source organism: Neoceratodus forsteri (assembly GCA_016271365.2). Classification (NCBI taxonomy): domain Eukaryota; kingdom Metazoa; phylum Chordata; order Ceratodontiformes; family Ceratodontidae; genus Neoceratodus; species Neoceratodus forsteri. The sequence goes on along the minus strand of CM057451.1, from coordinate 1,173,345,553 downwards.
GTAATGCTTGGTAAAACAAATTCTAGAATGGGATGTCCCTGGCAGCAGCCAGGAAGCAGCTGTACCTCTGGTAGAGTGAGCCCTCAGGCCTGAGGGGGAACCGCATCCAGCTTTTCATAATAGAATTGGATACAAGAGACAATCCACCTGGCAATGGATCTTTTAGTGGCAGGTTTCCCTTTACCAACCTCACCATAAGTGAGGAACAGTTGGAGGGAGTCAAACCTGTGACCCTTGGTACGCTCAATGTAGTAACTAAGGGCTCTCTTCACATCTAAGCTGTGCAGCCTCCTCTCGCCAGAGGAGGAATGGTCAGTGAAGCACACTGGAAGAGAAATAGATTGATTAAGGTGGAAATCTGAAACCACCTTAGGCAAGAACTTCCTGTTAGTCCTGAGGACCACCTTATCTCTATGAAAGGAGATAAAATCAGGCTCCACTGACAAAGCTTGTAATTCGCTTATGCGTCTGGCAGAAGTGATAGCTACCAGAAACACAGTCTTCCAAGTCAAATACTTGAGGTCTGTTGAAGACAAGGGCTCAAAGGGAGGTTGCATAAGCTGAGCAATGCAAACATTAAGATCCCAGGCAGGGGCAGGGTCCCTGGATGGAGGGTTGGTGTGAAGCTATCCCTTAAAAAACTTAGAGAATACAGGATGAGCTGAAAGAGAAGAGGGTTTACCTGCTGAAATGAAAGCAGACACAGCTGCCAAATGCACCTTTAGGGTAGCTGGTCTGAGCCCCAAAGTGTTCAAATAGACCATATAATCCAGGACTGTGGGTAAATCAGCAGATTCTGGGGAAATATGCCTCCCAGAGCACCAAATGGAAAACCTCTTCCATTTGGAATTGTAAGTAGCCCTGGTGGAAGGCTTCCTAGCAGCCTTCAATATATCCATTACACCCTGGGAGAGGTGTAGATCATCAAATTCTAACTCTTCAAGAGCCAGGCCTTGAGATTGAGAGATTTGAGGTTCGGGTACCAAACCCTTCCCTGAGCACAGGTTAACAGATTGTGATTCCTGGGAAGACACAGGGGAAGATGGACTGCTAAGGACAGTAGCAGTGGATACCAGGGTTGTCTGGCCCAATCTGGAGCAATCAGAATCACTTTTCAGGATTGAGATCTGATTTTGACTAACACTTTGAACAGGAGAGAGAAGGGGGGAAAAGCATAGAGAAACTTTCCTTCCCAGTTGAGAACTAAGGCATCCAGAGGGACTGAGTCCAACACTGGGGGCCTGCAGCAAAAAAGGGGAAGTTGGTGATTGTCTGGGGCTGCAAAAAGATCTATCTGCGGGGTGCCCCACCTGGCAAATATTACCTCCAAGACCAGGGGATCCAGCGACCATTCGTGATGGCCCTGGGAAATCCTGCTGAGAGCATCTGCCAGGGCATTGTCCTTGCCTGGGAGGCGAACTGCCATAAGGGAGGTGTTCAGGGAATAAGCCAGACACCACAACTTCATTGCTTCGGTGCACAAGGCCGTAGACTGAGTGCCCCCTTGCTTGTTGATGTACCACATTGTAGTGGTGTTGTCTGTTCTGACCTGTACAACTTTGTTCTGAACAGATTTGGAAAAAGCTTGAAGTGCTAGAAAACTGCTCTGAGCTCCAACAGGTTGATGTGGAGCAGAGATTCCTGAGGGGACCACAGTCCCTGGGTAGTGAGGTCGCCCATGTGAGCTCCCCCACCCCAAGAGGGATGCATCTGTAAGGATATAAAGAGTGACCATGACAAAGGAACCCCTGTCTCAGATTGCTCTGATCCTGCCACCATTGGGCTTGGATCAGGGTTTGAGTCACTGGGATCAATTTGGTTAGAGGGTCCTTTCTTTGAGACCAAAGGCTCTCAAATGGAACTGGATGTCCCTCATCTGAAATATGACTCCTTGCACTACTGCTGTAGAAGCAGCCATGTGCCCTAGGAGCTGTAGAAAATGCCTTGCTGGTCGAGAGACCTGCAGGGTGAATGAGGAGGCCAGAGAGACCAGGGTCCTTACCCTGTCCAAAGGCAGGAAGGCTCTGGCTTCCTCTGTGTTCAGTTCTGCGCCTATGAAGGTGAGGAGCTGGACAGGCTCTAGAACTGACTTTGGAAGATTCAGAAGGAAACCTAGAGAGGTAAGCAGTTGCTGAGTTATCCGAAGATGTAACTTGACTTGGTCTGGAGACTGGCCTACTATGAGTCAGTCGTCCACGTAAGGGAAGATGGCAATTTCTTGCCTTCTTAGGTGGGCAACTGCTACTGCCAGGCATTTTGTGAATACCCTTGGAGCAGAGGTGAGGCCAAAGGGCATTGCTCTGAACTGGTAATGGCCTGAAGGCAGCTTGAACCTGAGGTACTTTCGATGGGAGCTTCTGATGAGAATATGGAAGTAGGCATCCTTGAGGTCCAGGGAAGCTAGCCAGTCCCCTGGCCTTAGAGAGGGCAGAATAATTCCCAGAGTCACCATTTTGAATTTTGGTTTTAAAAGGTGCTTGTTTAAATATCTGAGATCCAGGATGGGCCGCCATTCTCCTGTCTTTTTTGGGGTAAGGAAATACCTGGAGTACAATCCTTTGCTCTGGTGTAGGGGTGGAGCCCTTTCCATGGCTCTGAGAGCCAGGAGGGTAGAGACTTCTGCCTCTAGGGCAAGTGCCTCTGATGGATTTGCAGGTGGAAAGGATCTGGTTCTCATCTTTGGAAATTTTTTGAAGCTGAGAACCAGTCCCTGGCTTACTACTTCCAGGACCCATTTGTCTGATGTGACAGACTTCCAGCCCTGGACAAAGTAAGCCAGCCTGCCCACTACAGGTAGTGGAGAATCGGCCCTGGCCACCCCATGAGGGTGCCTGCTTGGCAGGGGCTTTAGGCTGAGGGGTGGAAGCAGGTCCGCTTGTACCCCATCTGCCTCTCCTCTAAAGAACCCCTCTGTGCGAGCTGAAGAGGAAGCCTGGCTTGGTAAAAGGCCTATGAAAAGGCCTGCCCTGCCCCTGGAAGGCTGCCTTTGAGGAGTGGCCTGCCTTTCCTTGGCCTGTGCACTCCTATAGGTGGTCCTATACTCATCCATTTTCTTCATGTAATTCTCTGTCTGCCCCAAACAGAGAATTACCCACAACAGGAAAATCCATGGCCTTAGTCTGGGTATCCTGTGACAGGCTAGTACATCTGAGCCAAGCCATTCTGTGAAGTGCCACAGATGTAGCCATGACTCTTGATGACACATCATTAGAGTCCACTGCAGCATGGAACTGCACCTTAGATGCCTCAATACCGCAAGCGCCACCTGCTCCAGCTCTGGCAAGCTGGCCAGGACCTGTTTTGCTAGAGCCATAACAGTATCCCATCTGGATTTCTGGTATCTAGCAACATAAGCCATATAATTTGCCTGTCTGAGTCCCAAAGATGCTGCCATGTACTGTTTCTTTGCCATGGCATCAATCCTCCTGGAGTCCTTGTCAGGGGGGTGTGAGGCCAAGGGAATATTTGCCTTGTCACAGGCTGCAGCCTGCACTACCCCAACATGGCTGCATTGTTGTGTAAGGAACTCCATATCAGAGCCTGACAATGTGTACCTCTTGTCCATTCTCTTATCAATAGGAGGTATAGTGTGAGGAGTTTTTAAAATTTTTACTGTCTGTTTTCCAAAAGATTTATGCAAAGGAATAGACAGTCTCCTGGACTCTGGGATATCAATCATTTCCACATAGTCAGGTTCCTCTTGATCATCCACAGCTTCCTCCAGAGGGAGCTGGAGGGTTTCAGCCACTTTTTTATAAAAATAAAATGAGAAGGGGACTCAGAAAGCCTAGGAGGAGACACTCCTGAAGGTCTGTCTGGGGAGATGTCCGGTTCAATGGGCACATCCAGACTTTCAAATCCACATTCACTCTCCTCATACTCCTCTTCCCCCTCCTCCGGTTCATAAAATTCCTCTAGATCATACTCTTGAACCGGTGGAACCGGCCATCTGCACGCTATCTGACGGTGCCGGTTCGTCGGAACCGGGAAAGCAACTGGACAATTTTAATCGCTTATTATTTCTTCAGCGGTTGAGAGGAAAGTTTTGCTCCACACCAGCTGATTTCCTTGTCCTTTGTTGGAACCGACTCCTCCGAGTCGGCTCTCCTTTGCCTGAGGAAGTCTCGTCCTGGTCAGAGGGCATTCCCTCCGTTCGGTCGGAATCAACCGGGCTGCCATCCAGGTCAGCGGACTTCTTGGCTCCCTTCCCTGGAGCCTACCAACTCTTATCCAGGGTAGCTACAGGAAAATTTTTACAAATCTGGCAGTCTGAATTGAGGTGGTCAAACCCCAGACAATAAACACAGGTGGTGTGGGAGTCAGCCTTGGCAAAGGCTTCCCCACAGACACTGCAGTGTTGAAACCCAGTGGGCCCGGTTTTTCTTTTGGGTTCCTCAGACATAGTGTCAGCCTAACCAAAACTTGCCCGTTTATGGCAATCCGAGCAAGACTCTCTTATCAGTTCCCAACCGTGTCACGGGTCATGGAAAAAAACGTAATGAAATCTGTTCTTTTTTTTAGAACCGATAAGAACCGGGAACCGCACTCTAAAAGACAGATTAATGTATTTACAACAACCTGATCGGTTCAAACCGAACCGATAATACTGTTACAAGTTCCACACAGAAAGTAAATGTAAAACCTATCTAGTACTTACGATACCACAGACAGAACTTGAACCTACCGTTGCGTTTAAATTGTTAAAAAACGAAAAATTAATACTTTAACCGACAAAATGAACTGAGCAGAAGGAGAAATCTCCGGAGCGACTGTTCAGTGAGGCGGAGTAAAGAATCTGACAGTTTGAGTTTGAAGAACAACAGACAGTTTTCAACCGAGCTCGAGCTCAGCGTTCCATGCCTGGCATGGAAAGTTAACTCTTTCACCTCCGGAGCAGTTAGAAAGTTGGGACTCACTGCATATGTCATAATATAACCAGACTTCATGTTGTTTGAATCACTTTGTAGGGTTGTGACCTTACCTTGACCAGAACCTTGAACAGTAGAGGAAAGGGAAGGAAGGCATAGATAAATTTCCCTTCCCAGTTCAACGCCAGAGCATCCAGAGGGACTGAGCCCAAGACTGGGGGGCTGCAACAAAACAGAGGAAGTTGGTGATTGCCTGGGGCTGCAAAGAGATCCATCTCTGGAGTGCCCCATCTTGAAAAAAGCACCTTCAACACCAGAGGGTCCAGGGACCATTCGTGATGGCCCTGGGAGATCCTGCTCAGTGCATCTAGCACATTGTCCTTCCCTGGGAGGTGGACTGCTATCAGAGATGTCTGCAGAGAATAAGCCAGGGACCACAATTTCATGGCTTCTGTGCACAAGGCCGTGGACAGAGTGCCTCCCTGCTTGCTGATGTACCACATGGTGGTCGTGTTGTCTGTTCTGACCTGAACCACGATGGTCAGGGTGAGTGGTCAAAAACTCTGCCCCATCCCTATTCAGCTGGTATTTTTTTGTCAGACCTCTTATCCAGAGGTGAAACAGAATCTGGTGTCTGCAGAATCTTTAAAATATCTTGGTTAGTAACAACTTTGTTGATGGTGTTAGCCCCATAAGCTCCAGGTATTCCACCTCTTCTTCATCTTCCACCACTTCATTAGTGGCTATGTCTAAGGCATCCACCATTTTCCTCACAAAGGAGAAATGGGAGGAAAAATCCTCAGTTGTCCTGGGAGGTTCAATGGGTTATCCCTCATCTTCACCATTATACTCGTAATCCTTATACTCCGTATGCTCCTGGAATGATGTTGGAACCGAGGAAGCTGTTTGCCAAACTGGGGCTTGAACCGGTGTTTGGGGAACCCAAACTGGTACCAACCCCTGTAAAGTTTGGATTCCTTTAAATGCCTGAGCAATATTCTCAGGTGTGGACAAACTGCTAGGCACCGCAGAAGTCCCCTTGGGCTTTTCAGCAGGGGGTTCAGTGTGCCTTGTTTTCTTTAATCTTTTGGCAGGAACCGGAGATTCAACTGATTCACTGGTTCTTTTCCCGGCTGAAGAAGAACCCTTATCAGGCGTTGTTTGTTTAGGATCAGTGGTGTCAGCCGCATTTTTTGAGGGTGTAAGCTGGTCAGAGCCTGAGGCACCCTTTTCCAACTTTTTATGAAGTCTCTCTCGACGTTTGTCAAGCATCTTTTGAAGGAAAGATTTGCAAATGTCACATTCCGAAGAGAAATGTTCTTCACTAAGACAAACAACACATAAATCATGTTTGTCAGCCTTGGCGAAGACATCCAGACACTTAGAGCAATTTTAAACTCTGGTGGACCAGTTTTCTTTTAGGTTTTCTGACATTTTAGGAAAATAAACCCAACGCCAACAACCATAAACAAAGTATCACAAGTAAAAATTCAGCTGTTGCAGTCAGTTATGAACAGAGGGAAGTTCGATAAGAACTGAGGTCTGTAGTAAAAGAACCAATGTTAGCGGGTTCTTTTAAATAAAAAAAACAGGAACAAATTTAGCAGAGTTTTAGTCACAAAACTCTGATTAAACGAACTAAACCTCAATTTCTAACTCTGATTAAACTAACTAAACCTCAATTTCTCAGCAGTTATCCCAAACCGAGAGAAACTGAAAACAAAATGATCTACTCCTAAACTAGTGGTTTACTTCTAAAACAAGTAATGAAGGCAGCAAATGAAACTTCCTAAGAAAAATACTTATATTTTTCAGGTAACAATCAGGAACAACTGTAAGGAGAAATCTCCAAGACGTCCTGACTTGGCAGGTGGAGAAAGAAATCTGAGGCGTTATAGAACACAGCTGATTAGGGCACCAGAGTCTGAACTAAGCGGCCCCTGAAGGGGGCTGCAAGCAGCCAGTTGTCCAGGTAGGGGAACACATAGAAGCCCTGTTTCCTTACTGTGGCTGCTGCTAGTGCCAGGCATTTGGTAAATACCCAGGGGGCCGAGGAAAGGCCAAAAGGGAGGACCCAGAATTGAAAATGGGCTTCCTGAAAGTGGAGGTGGAGGAAGCGATGATGTACAGGAAAGATTTGGATGTGCAGGTAAGCATCCTGTATGTCCAGAAAGCACAGCCAGTCCCCCTGGTGCAAAAGGGGTAACAGCCCCCGGAGGATGACCATCCTAAAGTGCTTGTACTCAATGTATAGATTCAGATGGCTCAGGTCCAGGATGGGCTCAAGATTCCCGGTGTTTTTGGGGACGAGGAAGAAGGGAGTAAAACCCCTTCCCTCAGAGTTTAAGGGATGGGCTCTATGGTTCTTTTGAGGAAGGGCCCAAATTTCTCCCAAAACAGAGATGTGCAGGGGATATGTAAGTGAATGGGAGGGGTCTGGGGCCACTTTAGGAACTCCAGAGTGTGACTGTGTTCTATGATCTGGAACACCCAGTTGTCTGTCACCCCCTACCACCCCTTCTAGGTGAAGGAAGAAATGACTCCCGACTGCCTCCCTTGGATCCTTAGCCGGGGGTTGGCAAAGGAGTCAGGGGCGGGCACAGGCAGTGGGGCTGCCGCAGCAGTAGCCGCAAGTGCTGCTGGGGTCTTACGCTTGTGCTGACCCCTGGTAGGCTGGTTCCGAGACTGCTTTCAGGAGGACCTGTAGAAAGGATCAATGTTGGCCTCTTTAGGCTGGGGTGACAGAGTAACCAGACTGACTTGAGAGCTCGCCCCAACTCCTGCATGGTAGAAATGACGTCCCATACATCCCCTTCAAAAAAGACAGATTCTCGGAATGGGGCATCCAGAAATGCTGACTTGCACACATATGAGGCAAGGCCAGATACCTGAAGCCAAGAATGGCGCCAGAGACAGACCCCAGCAGCTGTCCCATGCCCGGAAGCATCTACAGCATCATAAGCTGCCCAGAGGAAACATGATTACCAAGGTCCGAGCCAGACTTCATAAGTTGGGCGAGCTGCATCTTGGTGGAGTCTTCTGGTAAGGTCTGTACCAGGTCCCTGGCTTGGTCCCAAAGAACATTCTTATACTGAACCATGTGGGCTAGATAGTTTATAGCCCGGCAAGCCAGAATGGTAGAGGCAAAACACGTTTGCCAAAGTGACCCAGCTGCCTGGACTCCAGTTCAGGGGAGGGTACCAAAGTGTTTGGGTTTCTTAGCACAGTCACGTCAGATTAATTACCACTGAATCCACCTTAGGTGACTCCCCAGAAAGGGTTTACTAACCGGACGTGGTAAAGGCAGTCTGTCTGTTTAGGCAGAGGATGGTTGATTACAGGACATACTTATGACATCCTCATAGGAGTCAATCAAAGGGGTACCACCATGAGGAGGGCATCTTGCTGTCTGAGATAGATGGCCAAACAGCTCTCCGGTCCTGCTCCTCCATCTCCCAGCCTATAATGGACTGGATGTAGTGACTGACATCCATGAAAGACGGATCGTCCGGGGGGGGGGCACTTTAGCACCTCTTTAGCCTGGTCATCCCCCTCAGAAGACTCACCAAAAGAGGAGGAGGAAGACCCTGAGGAATCAGAGTCATCCTCAGTAGTATCACTATCTGGGACCGACGCCAAGGGCCAGCAATCGTCCCTCCTAGAACTTGAGTCGATGTCGGGTCAAGTTCCTGAGCACCCCAATGTGTGGGGTTCGCTTGGACCAGCCAGGTCTTGGTCCTAGGGCTGTGGATCTACCTTTGTATGAAGGACCACCATGTTGAAAAGAGGGCATTATAATCCACCAGTGGTGGTATACTGTACACCGGCAGGAATGGATAAGAGGGTGCCGGGGAAGGGTATGACAGCTGAGGGGCCAGCAAAGGGTGCCCCAGCATAGGTCCATCCAACGATGGCTGAGGGTCCACAGGCATTGGGTGTGGCACAGGTTGTGGCAGGGGCGACAACAGGGTCGTGCCCATAAGCTGGGGCTGCAGCGGCCCAGCAAGCAACGGCCTGAAGTGCCTGGGGGAAGGATCCGCCTGACAGCCCAGTTGGAGCAGCTGGCGCCTGAGGGGATGGAGACCCCTGAATCAAAGGCAGGCAACACCAGTGAGAAAGAGATGGCAGTAGCCTGCTGCAGGTGTTGCCTGGCAGGACGTCGGTCCCGGCGGTGGAAACTGATGAAAGCAGTACCATGGCCGGGAAGGGGGTGTAACAGGTGTGGATCTGGCACCCGAGGAACCAACACTGGCCAAGCCACCTGGCTGAGAGCTTGTGGATGATATGGGCCTGAGCGTCAGGGGCTGGGGAGCAGGAGACAAATTCTCCTGCCCTGAAGATCTGCTGACCAATATGGAAATAAGGGCAGGAGGTGGAGCCACTGGGAGCCCAGAAGAAGAGAAGGTTGGTGGCGCTGGAGGTGCCGACCCTTCGTTGGGGTACAACCTCATCGCGGTCGACGATTTGTGGGGCGACTGTAAAGAGGAAGCCAACTGGGCCCGGTCCCAGTCCCGGTGTTTATCCCACTGCTTATGCTTCACGGATTTCTTCTTGTGAGAAGATGAAGTCCCGGAGGACTGTGCCAGCGAGGCTGAAGAGCTTCTGACCTGCAGCTCCTTCTCCATCACGACCAACTTCTGCTTCAAGAGGTGGCCCTCCAGAGTTTTTAAACAAGGTCTCTGAGTGGCCTGGTTGAATTTCTGGCAAAACTGTCAGGCTTTGTGTCGTGGCTGGGCTTAAGCAGATGAGACAGGCAGAGTGGCTGTCCTTCCTCTTGCTGCAGGTGCCCTTCCAGGAGTGGTCGGAAGACGAGGCTGGTGGAGAAGACAAACTCGTCGAAAAGAACACTGAAACCCTGATGTTTTACACTAAAGAAAATGAAAAAAAGGCGGGGGATATGGCGGTTCACTGTAGTCGTGGCATCCGCTAAGGTCCACCGTGGTGGGTCAATGGCAGGAAAAGAACTGGGGTAGGTGTGGGGGGACCACCCACCTATATAGGCTAGGCTGACATCAGCTGACGGATGTCAGCAGTGGGCAGTCCCCCATGACAGACTGCTAGTTAGAAGTTTTCCGTGTGGTCCTAGCACTGGCAGATTAGTCCTAGCGGTGTGGCTTGCTGCAAGAGCTTTCTTCTAAGTAAGATCTGAGAAAACTCGAGGAGTGGTCAGGGGTATGGCAGCTGGGTTTCAACCTGAAAAAGTACAAAGTAATGCACTCGGGGCACAGACACCCAGGGGCAAAGTACAAAATGAGAGGAATGGTACTGACGACCACCAAATAGAAAACAGACCTGGAAGTCATCATATCTGATTACCAAAAGGTGGTCAGACAGTGCAACAAGGCAGTTAGGAGGGCTAGTGGCATACTGGGGTGCATAGGGGGACTATCACCAGCACAAAGAGGGAGGCTATATTGCCTCTGTATAGATCGGTAGTAAGATCCTCCTAGAGTACTGTGTCCGCTTCTAGAGACCACATGTTCGGAAGGACACAGAATGGAGGCAGTCCAGAGGAGGGTTAGTAAAATGGTGCTGGGTCTGCATCAGAAGCCCTATGAGGAGAGACTTGAGGACCTAAATATGTACACCCTGGAAGACAGGAGGGAGAGGTGAATATGATAGAGGTCTTTAAGTACCTCACGGGAGTAAATAAGTTACAGGAGGGAAGTTATTATCCCTCTGTACAGACAGCTGGTCAGACCCCATCTGGAGTACTGTGTGCAGTTCTGGAGACCCAATCTCCGCAAAGACATAAACAGGATGGAAGCTGTCCAGAGGAGGGCAACTAAAATGCTGCAGGGTCTGCACCAGAAGACATATTAAGAGAGACTTAAGGAGCTTAATATGTATAGCCTCGAGGAAAGGAGGGAGGGGGGACATGATAGAAACTTTCAAGTACCTCAAGGGAATCAACAAAGTCCAAGAGGGTAGCATCTTTCAAAAAAAGAGGTGTGCAAGAACAAGGGGGCACAATCTGAAGATGGGGTGGGAGGGTCAGAGGCAATTTAAGGAAGTATTTTTTCACAGAGAGGGTTGTGGATGCATGGAATGGCCTTCCGGAGGAGGTTGTGGAGTCAAAAACAGCGGTGGAATTCAAGCATGCATGGGACAGTCATAAGGCAATTTTAGGGGGTGGGGGGTAGGAAGAAGTAGGCTGCTGGTTAACTAGGATCTGCAGCTATCCATTAGGTAGGGAATGGGCAGACTGGGTGGGCAAAGCGTCCTTATCTGCCATCAAATTCTATGTTTCTATGAAGTATTTTTTTTTTTTAAGAGGAGAAAGGTGCTCAAGAACAATGGAACATAAGAAGAAGTTGGTGGGGGGTTAGATTCAGGATAGATGTACATACATACATAGATAGATACATAGACAGTGTCGGCAGATAAGAAGTACTTCACAGAAAGAGTGGTGGATTCATGGAACAGTCTTCCAGCAGAGGTGGTGGGGGTGAAAACAGTGGTGGAGTTCAAGAATGCATAGGGCAGGCATAAGGGAATCGGGGGGGGGGGTAAATGGGCCAGAGATGAAGTAGGATATGCAGTGATGCCACAGGCAGGGAAAAACGGGCAGAGTAGGTGGGCCAAGCTCTCCTTATCTGCTGGCGAATTCTAGGTTTCTATGGTTATGGTACAAGAGGCACAACAATGGTTCCTAGTAAACTTTGACAGTGGCACACAGCTTCACGGAAGTACTCTTTATATGTACTTTCCAGCTCTGTAATTGAAGTAGATCATAAAGAAAGTCAATGAGAAGGCAAAGAGGGGGTGGCACTGGAGAGGAGATAGCCAAGACTAAGCTTGTGATTGATGGAGAGGACCAAGCCTCCAAAACCCCCCTCTCAGAATGAAAGCTATATGTTTGCTTAAGACATTGTCAAGCAAACATAAAAGGAGGGTATTCTAGCAACTGTACCCGGCCTCCTCCTGTTGATGAATGAGTTGGGATGTGACAACAGCACAAGTGATGGAAGAAAACACAGATTAACTTAAAACACAGAAATTTATAAAAATGGAAATCCCCCCCCCCCCCCACTTTAAATTTATATGCCTTCAGTAGAGGGCATTTCTTCACAAGTTAATAGCTCATGGGTTAAAAGCCTGAGGTGAAATAAGACAGCCCAGCGCAACAGCTCTCCTTTTGACCATCGCACTATACTTGATGTGAGGCACACCCCCTGTTGGTTGGTGGGAGGCACAGCCCAAGGTGTGGCAAAGAGGTTTGGGCTGCTCTGGAGGGTATAGAGGGATACGGGGGATGGACTAAGATGGATAGGCTGGGAAACTTAGTCCATCTTCAACTGGATTAATACCTAGTCACGACTGGGGAGGACTACCTCTCCCTGGAATACTACCCTTGGCCAGGGCAAGGCAAGGAGAAAGGGGCAGCCCAACTATGATGCGGAACTAGGGAGCATTAATTTGTTTCTTTAAAAGTGATCGCAAATTGATTCTTGCAGCCCACTCCTGTCCCACATACCTTTGTTACTGGCGGCGGAGTCTGGGGTTGTCAGTCTCTTTGCAGATGACACAAAGATCTGCAACAGAGTTGATGCACAAGGTGGGGTGGAAAGGATGAAAAGGACTTGGCAAGGTTAGAAGAATGGTCAAATGTATGGCAGCTTAGATTCAATGCTAAGAAGTGCAAGGCAATGCACCTGAGAAACAAAACCCAGGGGAAGAGTACACAATGGGGGGTGAGATACTAACAACAACAAAAATGGAAAGGGACCTGGGGGTAGTCATATCAGATGACCTAAAGGTGGGCAAGCAATGTGAGAGGGCAGCAATGAGGGCTGGGGGGATATTGGGATGCACAGGGAGAGGCATCACCAGTAGAAAACAGGAAGTTATTATCCCTCTGTACAGACAGCTGGTCAGACCCCATCTGGAGTACTGCGTGCAGTTCTGGAGACCCAGTCTTCGCAAAGACATAGACAGGATGGAAGCTGTCCAGAGGAGGGCAACTAAAATGGTGCAGGGTCTGCACCAGAAGACATATGAAGAGAGACTAAAGAAGCTTAATATGTATAGCCTCGAGGAAAGGAGGGAGGGGGACATGATAGAAACTTTCAAGTACCTCAAGGGAATCAACAAAGTCCAAGAGGGCAGCATCTTTCAAAAAAGAGGTGTGCAAGAACAAGGGGGCACAATTTGAAGATAGAGGGGGGGCGGCTCAGAGGTAATTTAAGGAAGTATTTTTTCACAGAGAGGGTTGTGGATGCATGGAACGGCCTTCCGGAGGAGGTCGTGGAGTCAAAAACAGTGGTGGAATTCAAGCATGCATGGGACAGTCATAAGGCAATTCTAGGGGATAGGGGTAGGAAAAAGTAGGCTGCTGGTTAACTAGGATCTGCAGCTTATCCAGTAGGCAGGGAAATGGGCAGACTGGGGGCCAAGCGGTCCTTATTCGTCAAATTTATGTTTCTGAGTAACCCTCATTTTAATATTGTCGAAACTTTTCGAAGACGAGAAACAGTTGAAGCCGATTGAAGCTGGCGCAGTGTAGCCTGGAATTTGTGCTAGGACGCAGAACACCACGTTTCATGAGCAGGAGGAGCTGGTACCGCCGTTTTGTTGCTTTTATGGGGTTTTAATGCTCACCAATATCTACAGCAACGCCCGCTCCGTGTTGCCAGATACCAATTTGCCATCAAGACCCCGTGAGTAATAAATAAACATTTTAAGCCCCCCTCTCCTGCTGCTCCATAGACAGCAATGGTGTTTGCAACGTCACAAAACTGGGAAGACTACCCAGTTACACTTGTGCCCACTCAATCAGTAACTGGCTGACACTTCTGTATTCGACGAAAAGTTTCGGCAGTGTTTTAAAATGTGAGGATTAATTAGAAAATGTTACCAAAAGCAGCCCCGGAGTCCCGCCACTGCTAACAAAGGTATGTGGGACGGGAGTGGGCTGCAGGAATCAATTTGCAGGTCAGCTTTAACATACTAAAATGCCAGCAGAATAGGCCTAACAGTCTCTCGAGTCTGCTCGATTTTCAGCACCCACACTGAGGGCCGATTTTGGTGTCCCCCCACCCCCTTGGGTTATACTGTCCCCAGTCCCAGATGTTCCACCTGTACTGGGCCTGGTCAGATTTACTCTCCCCCTGTACCATCCCCATTTAAACCTGTCCACAGTCTCCACCTCTACCAGCTCCCTGGGCAGTGCATTCCATGGCTCCACCACCCTTTTAGTGGAATAACATCTCCTCCTCTCCCCTCTGAGTTTGCCCCCTTCCAGCTTACACCCGAGACCTCTCGTTGCCCCACCCTTCCTCTTTTGGAGCACCCTGACTGGGCCTCTTTTATTGATCCCTTTCATGTACTTAAAGACCTCTACAGAAGTGTCCAGCCAAGTGATTAATCTCCAGGAAATGCCTCAAATCTTGGATGTTATTGTTAAAATTCAGACTTCTGAGGGAAAATGCACCGAAATACTAGGGACTCTGAACTCTTCTGAAAAGGGGACCATTGCATACGCAAACTGGAATGTATTAAGCAGCACTTCAAATGACCTTCGACTACATGCACTTGCGCAGTCAGGGACCCAGATTCAGGAAGGAGTCCAGGTCGCTGTAGGCCACACAGGGGAGGAGGTTTGAGCGCCCGAGAGGACACACTCCTCTGGGACAGGAGAGTTGCTGCCTCTGCTACACTGCTATCACCTAGATGACCACAAGTGGTAGCACAGCGTGTGGCAACAGAAGGATAGAGGGACGTGCAGTCATGGGTGCCACTGCTTGCACAGTAATGTTCTTGGTAAGGGAGAAATACAAGGAAATTGGCCCCAGCTACTGAGACGGCTGCCCCCACTACCCAAGTTGCTGCCTGACGAAGCACACAGATTTGGGAGTAAATTCCTCCACCCTGGCCCTGCCGGAGAGCATAACCAAAGGCTCAATGGAGCACAGGCACTCAGGTAAGGGGCCCAGGGGACCGGGTGCACCTGGGGAAACAGGGGTTGAGAATGGAAGGGACAAAAAAAAAAAATCACAAAGAAGAAATCTCACTCTCCCCCAACCATGGTCACCGAGATGTAACAAGAACAATGATGGGAGGAAAAAACAGCATTCTTTACAGCAGAACAAAAAAATGTGCCCTGGCTTCCTCATATTTCAGACAGTAAATCATTAAATATACTGAACATACTTTAAACCCTTGCACCTGAAACCATCCAAGTTCCTTAAGGAAATATGTGCAAAACTGCCATGGAAACAAACAGGGTGGGGCCTCTCTCAGTGTAGTCGTGGCACCCGCAGGCATCTCTGCTCAGTGTAAAATGCTTCAGACGGTATTATGAAAGATACTGCAAAGGTATGGAAGATACAGGATAAGGCTTAAATAATGATAAGAGGGTCTCAGCTAAAGCAGCAGTGTTTATACTAGAGAAGAGAACAGCTGGGGGAGACAGGACAGCAAAAGGATATTTAATTATTTTTGAAGGGGACAGAAAGAATGGACCACAGGAAGCTTTTTCAGCTAGTACAAAACAGTAGAATAAGAGGGCACAAACTAAAGCTGCAAGGGGACAGGCTAAGTGGAAAAGTTAGGAAGCATTTTCTTCACTGAACGGTTGCCAGAGGAGACTGTAGAACCAGGGAGTATGGATTATTTTAAAATGAAGCTAGATACATTCTATAGGAGCAGATTATTATTGGGTACAAGATCGGACAACAGAGAAAGGGCACAATTCTCAGTTGAATTCTGAATTAGCACACAGCAGTTGTGCATGCTGCAAAGGCAGGGAATGCGGCAATGAAAAGACGCTTGGTCAGATTTTCATCTTGCTGTTACTATGGTCACCTTTTCTTAGACTTAAACGCTACCTTAGCTTTATGGTACTGTATATACTCAGGTACAAGTCTAGTTTTTGATGCGATAAACAAGCCCCCAAGTAGGCAGACTTGACTTATCTGTGAGGTCGAATACGTGCAGAGTTTACAATCGTAAACTAGTTCTACAACGGTGCAACCCAATCGTGTGTCCAGATCTGGCCACAAAGACAGATACTGTGCCTGATGCTGGTCACAGAACAGATTTTTCCATCCAACTTGGGCAGCAAAACAATGTCTGTAATGTAAGTTAAAAGGGGGGGTTAACTTATATGCAAGGCTGACTTATACGCGAGTATATACGAGTAGTTGCCTGCCAGCCTCAAGGCAGGCAATAATGCTGTCTTAATTGGTTGCACTGCTATGGTTATACATTCTGCAACACCTGCTGGGTTTTCACCATTCACGGTTATACAGTCTGCATCAGCCGCTGCATTTTCACCATTCGCGGTTATACATTCTGCATCACCTGCTGGGTTTTCACCATTCGTGGTTATACAGTCTGCACCAGCCGCTGCGTTTTCACCGTTTGCTGTTATACATTCTGCATCACCTGCTGGGTTTTCACCATTCTCGGTTATACAGTCTGCATCAGCTGCTGGGTTTTCACTGTTCTCTTTTCCTTTTGAAACAGAGTCCAGCTGTTCTGCGGCTTCCTGAACTCCTTGGGTCAAAGCGGCCTGTACTTCCACAGCCCCATCCATGGCCAAGGGGCTGACGGATGCAGATGCGTCAGCTGTATGCTGGCTGCTTATACTCTCGTTGTCTTGGTTCTTCATAATGTTTAGAGTTTCTTTTTTTCCTTTTTTTTTTTTGTTTGTTAATTAAACACAGGCCTACAGAGAAAAAAATGATTAAAAATTAACAAGTGTATTTCAGCACCCATTGTTAAATCCAATATTAGTCTCACTACCCCAAGACAAGTCGATGCAGTGTTTTCATCTACCCTACTAAAAAAGGGGATCATTCTCCGCTTACGTAACTGACTATAAATATGCCGGTTTTAAAACTTTTAACTGTTACAAACAGTACTACTTATGTAGCACTCTGTTTTGTTCAAAACCAACTTTAAATTGCTACTTCAGTGGGTTATGGTGTGATCTCATTTCCTTTTGATTTTTAATTTTTTCAACAATTTTTATTGGTTTCCACATATTATCGAAGCCAAATTTAGGCATCAGAGGCATTTTTGCCATTTCTGTTGATACAAAAATACATAAGTTCTCTACATCGTACTCCAAATATTAAGACAGCAAAATGGGTAAAGTCAGTGTGATCCCATTTCCAATCCTTAAAATGTATTTTTCCTTTCCTAGCTAATTAATCACATGCACTTCCAGGTCCCAAACAGCAGAACAGAAACTTATTAGCTCAAAATGAGTAACTAGTTGGCACAAGCCACCATTTCAGCGGCTAGCACAACTCAGAATGGGTTGCAGTTAGAAGCACCTCGGGCCTTGTGCACACAGTCCCTAATACAGTATCCTGCTGCTGCAAAACACTTGTGCATTTCTGCTGAGACTACAGTACACTATAAACGAGCCCTTAGGGGACCGCTACAGATCAACAGTCCTGGTGCAAGACAGGGATACAGCTGAACGTACAGACTGTTCAGGGGGTGCTTTGTGAGACTCGAACTGTTACTCCCACTATATGTCTGTATGTATAGTGTCGGGTCTCTCTCTTATGGAATAATAACATCATCTTGCTTTATTTTATTTGAAGTCAAACAGCTCTGTCAGCCTAAACAACAACAGAGAATGTTCTTTTTCCCACTAGAGACATCACACATTACACATATAATTACTGGTTAAGGCTGATACCAACCTAAACCCTGTTGCTGTCAAACTCCATAATCCATGTTTGTGACATCATAAACCTGTATTAGGAGCTCAGCACCATGAGACACTCTCATCATGCATACCAAAATAGCGCGTGTGTCTGTATATGTATCCGTCCTTGGGCCAGTCACTTGATCTATCTGCTCCAGGCCACCTAGCTGTGAAAATGAGCAGAAACAGGGTCCCACCAGAAACGAGATGTTGCTTGTCAGCTGGGCTACCAT
This sequence comes from Neoceratodus forsteri, assembly GCA_016271365.2. Classification (NCBI taxonomy): domain Eukaryota; kingdom Metazoa; phylum Chordata; order Ceratodontiformes; family Ceratodontidae; genus Neoceratodus; species Neoceratodus forsteri. The sequence goes on along the minus strand of CM057451.1, from coordinate 1,173,327,785 downwards.
AGGTGAATACACTGTAAAATAAATAAACACGTTCTCCATAATAATAATTAAACATAAAAAATGCATAAGCAGGCTGGTGGTGCTGAGCGTTGAGGCGCTGAACGCCTTACCTCGCGCCACGCCAGCAACCCAGGTTCGGGAATGGACTTGGGTCATTTGGGGGTCGGCCGGGGAACAAGGATAGAGCATCCGGAGGACTGCTCTCCTTCCTGGGGATCTGCACTGTGTGCTGTCGACTGACACTCAGCGGTGGCTGGGGGTAAGCACAGACACAGTCATACAACGGGTTGGCCCACATCCAGAGTGACTGTCTGTCTCCGGGAGGTGGAGACAGCCTCGCCCACTGCATGGACATGGATGCGGACAAAATGGTAGAAAATTCCGGGACTCGACAGGACCCGTGATGGCCTGATCGCTTGGAAGTCCACCCCCGACTCCAGATTTGACGATGCTGGGTGGGTGAGGGAGCAGGCCGGCATTCCTCGCTCCTAGCCCTGCCATGGAGGGGAACCCAGGGATGGACGGACTGGGGATCATGGGCTGGAAGGATGTACCTCTCTGAGGGAGAGGTCATAGCTCTGTCGGGTCTGTGGTGTGCAGGTAAACTGTATATGGGGAAAACAATGCAAACTGCTTCCTCCGGACTGCTAGTGGAATCCTGCACTTGAAGCTCATGCATGAGACACCAACCAAAGGAAGAGCTGCTACGGTCGGGATACAAATCAGGTAATCAGGTGGGTAATGGCCACCAAAAACTGGTTTGACTACCAGATTTTGGAAGTCAGTGGCCAAATGAAATGGCTGCCAACAAAGTGCGCCCCCCCCCCCCCGTGGGGGTAATGCAGAATAGAATCTTAAAGGAACACTGTCAACCTTTTTTCATTATATTATTTCTAACTGAAAAAGAAAACAAAACATTTATGATTGTTTACCTTCACTAAAATCAATTAAAGTTGCTGGTTGTTTTATCTGCTTCTAAAATGCATGTAATGGTGTAGTTATACACAACATTGTTTTGTTTCAGATCCTTAACTTACTCTTGCTGCATTCTTCCTGAACGTTAGAAACACTCCAAACAGTGCAGCCACCCATGATGCTGTAGTCTCCTCTCCTCCAACAGCATCCTGAGTGGAAGATCAGGTTGCGTCATGTTCCTAACTCAGGAAACATGTAGTGGGAGTTCATCAAGGACTGTAAATACATACATTTTTGTGTGGTAACACAAATATGGTCGGCAGTCTGTTTTTCACTTTTAAAAGAAAAAAGGAATCAGAATCAAACTACCAGCTATCAGCACTCTCAGCAGCATGGGACCAATTATGAAATGTGTTATTTAAACTAAACACATTTTTTTATTGTTTTACCAGAAGAGAGACACTAAGCTGAAAGCTTGTTTACAGGTGCGACCTGGGAGCACAAGGAAGTTAAATGACTTGCACAGGGTCACACAGTATGCAAGTGGGGGGCTGTGGGATTCAAACCCAGGTCTCCAGGTTTGCAGCTCAGAGCTTTAAACCACTGAGCTATACTGCCTCCTCCAGGGAGGCATAAGTGGGTTGACAATGTCCCTTTAATAATGATGGCCACTAAAAAAACCTGGCTACCACATTCTGAACACCAGTGGCTCACCAGCCCACAAACTACTTTGCCCCACCCTGCCTGTGGTTCACGTTTAATTGGCTCACATCACGTAAATGATTCATACCAGTGTGTACAGACCTTCATAGACTCAAACCAGAGCATTTCATACCACCCAGAGCTTAAACTTCACTTGTGTAATAGGGGGATGGGGGATAGGGGATCCCCCCCCCCCCACCAGGGTCTTACAAGTACGGGGGATTACCAAAATGTAAAGGTGACAATGAAATAGTAGTGCTGTGAATAATTCAGTAGTTGAGGAGAAAATCATAAATAAGCTGATTCTGTAAGGGGAGATACTCGCTCAGGTATTCACAAAATTGCGAGACTCGGTTTAAAACAGATTTTGACGGCAGATAAGGACCGCATGGCCCACCTAGTCTGCCCATTTCCTTACTTCATTGGATAAGCTGCAGATCCTAGTTAACCAGCAGCCTACTTCTTCCTACCCCACCCCTAGAATTGCCTTATGACTGTCCCATGCATGTTTGAATTCCACCACTGTTCTTGACTCCACAACCTTCTCCGAAGGCCATTCCACGATCCACAACCCTCTCTGTGAAAAATACTTCCTTAAATTACCTCTGAGCCGCCTTCTATCTTCAAATTGTGCTCCCTTGTTCTTGCACACCTCTTTTTTGAAAGATGCTACCCTCTTGGACTTTGTTGATTCCCTTGAGGTACTTGAAAGTTTCTATCATGTCCCACCTCTCCTCCTTTCCTCGAGGCTATACATATTCAGCTCTTAAGTCTCTTCATGTCTTCCGTGCAGACCCTGCAGCATTTTAGTTGCCCTCCTCTGGACAGCCTCCATCCTGTCTATGTCTTTATGGAGACTGGGTCTCCAGAACTGCACGCAGTACTCCAGATGGGGTCTCACCAGCTGTCTGTACAGAGGGATAATAACTTCCTGTTTTCTACTGGTGATGCCTCTCCCTATGCATCCCAGTATCCCCCAGCCCTCCTTGCTGCCCTCTCACATTGCTTGCCCACCTTTAGATCATCTGATATGACTACCCCAGGTCCCTTTCCATTTTGTTGTTAGTATCTCACCCCCCATTGTGTACTCTTCCCCTGGGTTTTTGTTTCCCAGGTGCATTACCTTGCACTTCCTAGCATTGAATCTAAGCTGCCATACATTTGACCATTCCTCTAACCTTGCCAAGTCCCTTCTCATCCTTTCCACCCCACCTTGTGCATCAACTCTGTTGCAGATCTTTGTGTCATCTGCAAAGAGACATACTTTTCCTTCCAGTCCCTCTGCAATGTCGCTTATAAAGACATTTTATTTATTTATTTATTAGAACATTAGTTTAACATTTGAGCCAGAGGCTCATTTACAAAAGTACCTCGTCATAGTGAGGGCAGAACAGTGCAGGAAACAAACATCAAGGCAGACAAAAAATCTGAGAACATTTAGGAAGCAGCCAAAAAATACAGGCATTTGTCAAACACAGTATACAAACAGGCTTACATGTGCACTTTACAGAGTAGACAATATACAGTAGTTACATGGAGATTGATTCAGTGGGAAGAATACAATACAGTACACAAACAGGCTTACATGTGCACTTTACAGAGTAGACAATATATACAGGTTACTCACCTGTAACAGGAGTTCTAGGAATGGTATATGTTGTTCATCCACACTCATTGGCAGGTATCCTTGCCGCTTTAAATCTTGCCGGAAGGTCTTCAAGCTTGCTCCTCCCACCCACCCGGGTGGTATAACTCTCGGCTCCGCCCCATGACGCCAGATCTGGCCCGCTGGAAGCTCAGGTTGTGCTACGTCAAGCCGGGAGGTCGGTATGGTGGATGAACAACACATACCATTCCTAGAACTCCTGTTACAGGTGAGTAACCTGTATTTCTAGGGACATGGATATGTTGTTCATCCACACTCATTGGCAGACTCCTAGCAGTTCTCCGGAGGAGGGAGGCAAGACGCACACCCCAATACTTACTTGGGAAAGAGAGACTGAGAACCGAGGCCCCAAAACCAGCATCCCGGCGTGACTCAAGGTCGATGTGGTAATGGGTAATAAAGGTGTTTGCTGACTTCCAGGTAGCAGCCCTGCAGATTTCCTGGATAGGGACGTCCTGGAAGCAGCCACGTTGCAGCAGTATGGCGGTAGAATGAGCTCTTATCCTCTGGGAGGCTCCATGCCCGCCAACTTATAGCAGAGATCTATGCAGGAAGTGACCCACCTGCCTATCGTCCGCTTGGCTGCAGGTCTGCCAGATGCGGCTTCAGCGTAGGTGACAAACAGCTGGCGAACCTCCCCAATTTCAGCCGTCGCTCTTTGTAATAAGTAGGCGCCTTCTAGGGTCCAAAGTATGGAGCCTATATTCAGCCTCGAGTGTGATTGGGGTAGAACACCGGCAGAGTCAACACCTGGTTAAGGTGAAACTCCGACACCACCTTCGGAAGGAATTTCGGGTGGGGGCGCAGGACAACCTTGTCCCTGTGGAAGACCAGGTAAGGAGACTCGATGGAAAGCGCCTGGAGCTCTCCCATCCTTCTGGCTGACGTGATAGCCACCAAGAAGGCGGTCTTCCACGACAGGTGAGAGAGAGCACACCTGTGCATAGGTTCGAATGGCTTGCCCATGAGCTTTGCCAGTACCAGCAGTAGATCCCACGGAGGTGGGGGTTCCCGCACTGGAGGGGAAATGTGATCAAGGCCTTTGAAAAAGCGCCAGACCACCTTCTCCTGCGCCACCGACTGCTTCCCGGCCCGCGCCCGGTAAGCAGAGATGGCTGCCAGGTGCACCCTTAGGGTCGTCGACCTAAGCCCTTGAGTAGAAAGGGACCATAAATAGTCCAAGATGCTTGCCAAGGAACAGGAGGAAGGGTCCAAGCCCTTGCCCTGACACCAAATGGAAAACCTTTTCCATTTGAAGGCATAGCATTTTCTGGTCGACTCCTTACGGGACGCCTCAACTACATTGAGGACCTCGTCGGAAAGACCCAAGGCCTGGAACTCTAGCGCCAGGAACCAGGCCGTCAGGTGCAGGGATTGAAGGTCCGATGAAACACCTTCCCTGATTGACTGAGAGCAGGTCCGGGCGAGCTGGAAGCTGCCGCGGAGTCCTGGAGCTGAGACTGAGGAGATCTGGGTACCAGAACTGGCGAGGCCAGTCTGGGGCTATCAGAATCACCTGCGCCTTGTCCCTCGCCTTGAGAAGCACCTTGTGGATCAAGGGAAATGGGGGAAAGGCGTAAAAGAGGCCCAGGGTCCACTGCCTCGAGAAGGCATCCCCTGCAGCGAGCCCTGCTGAGGGGGGCGGGCATGGAACAGTCTCAGCTCGGCTCTCCCTGGAGGCGAACAGGTCCACCTGAGGTGTGCCCCAATGGGAGAACAGATGCTGTACTACCTCCGGCAGGAGAGACCACTCGTGGGATGCAGCCCCTATCCGGCTCAGGGCATCGGCCAGGGTGTTGGAGGCTCCTGCCACATGAATGGCTAGGAGATCCGCCTCCAGGCTGCTTACAGTGACCAAATCGGAGCTTCCTTGCATAGAAGCATGGAGCGGCGTCCGCCCTGGCGGTTTAGATAGAACATGGTCGTGGTATTGTCCGTCTGACTCGGACCACTTGACCCGGAGGAACGGAGCAAAGGCAGTGAGAGCTAGGCGGACCGCTGGAGCTCCAGCAGGTTGATGTGGCATCGGACTCCCACGGGACCAGAGGCCATGAGCCCGGTTTCCCCAGATGGGCACCCCAACCCATCAGAGAGGCATCGGTCGATAGAGAGACCGGCTGGCTCGGGCGGACGAACGGGATGCCCTCCTGCAAATGATCTGGAACGGTCCACCACTGGAGAGCCGCCCACATCCCCTGTGTCACCGACACAAGCTGGTCCAAAGGATCGCAGCGTTGTGACCACTGGCTGGCCAGTCCCCACTGAAGGGACGATGTTCCAGCGGGCCCAACGGACCACGCTGGTGCAGGCCGCCATGAGACCCAGGAGGCGAGGAAGTCCCGGGCAGGGCCAATTGCCCAACCAGAAATGATCGGGCAAGGAGGAAAGAACCCGCCCTGTCCGCGGGAGCCGCGCCTGGCTCGAGAGAGTCGAGCTGCGCCCGATGAATAGAATCACCTGCTTTGGCTCGAGTTCGACTTGGCCTCGTTGATAAGGAGGCCCAGTTGAGAGCAGACCTGAGGGCCAGATCTCTGACCACTCCGCCTCCTTCCTGGAGGGAGCTGCTATCAGCCAGTCGTCCAGGTAAGGGTACACACCGACCCCTCGCGCCAGAGGGAATGCTGTCACCACTGCCATGCATTTGGTGAAGACCCTGGGAGCTGGAGACAAGCCGAAGGGCATGGCTTGGAACTCGAAAGGGATCCTTCCGCTCGGAAGCGAAGGAATCTCTGGTGAGACGGACGGATAGGGACGTGAAAAAACGCGTCCTGCAAGTCCAGAGAGCAGAACCACACGCCGCATTCCAAGGATGGTATTATCTGAGCCAGAGTGACCATCCTGAAGGTTCGAGACCTTAGGAACTTGTTTAGGTCGTGTAGGTCGAGAATGGGGCGCCAGCCCCCCGTCCGTTTCCGAACCAGGAAGTACCTGGACACAAACCCTGGGTCTGAAGGAGGGTCCGCCACCTCTCTTATCACCTCCTTCTGGAGGAGGAGAGCGATGTCGGCTCGACGAGCCGCCAGTGAGGCTGGGGACCCAAGCCCCCCGAGGGGCGACGGCTCTGAAGGGTGGTGCCTGCTCGAATTCCAGAGGCAGGCCTCTTCCCACCACCTCCAAGACCCACCTGTCCGTGGTAACAGCGGACCAGGCGGAACGGAAGTGCAGGAGCCGTCCCCCCACGGGGGGACCCAGGGGTAAGGTGACGGGAATGGGGGCGACACCCCTCAGCCCGTCACTGGGCAGGCTTGGAGGAGGGACCGGCCGAGGGACCTCCTGGGCCTTTTCCTCCCTGCCTCCTGTTAGAGAAGCCGGCGTTTGGGTTTGGGATGCCAAGGCCGAGCCTGCTGGCCCTGACGTTGCTGGGCCGGGCGCGCCGGAGGCACAGAAGGACGAAAGGGCTTAGGCTGTGGTTTGCGGCCTTTGTCCTTCTGAGCGGAAGAGAACGAGTCCAAGGTAGCATTGGACTTCTCGATCCTCTGCAGGTGACCTTCCACCCCAGGGCCGAAGAGGTCAGTCCCCAAAAAGGGAACATCCGCCAACTTGTGCTGGGTATCCGAAGTAAAGGTGGATATCCTCAGCCAAGCCCGCCGACGCATAGCCACTGCGGCCGCCACCGATCTGGCACATGAGTCCCTCTATATCCAAAGCAGTCTGAGCTGCTGTTTGGCCACTGCCCTGCCCTGGTCCCGCACCTGCTTAACCGTAGTCTGCAGATCGGCGGGAAGATGAGGGATGACCTCATCCAGGGAGCCCAACAGGCATGAGAAAATGTGCCATGAGGGGGCCGAACTGGCCTGACGAAGGCCGAGAGAGGACGCAGCGAGACTTTTCGCCCGACATAGTCCATCTTGGACCCTTGTCAGGAGGTTTGTCCACATCCTGGCGTTGCCGGCGCTAGCGGAAAACGCTGTCGGTAACCAACCCTTCAGCAGAGGGTGTTCCAAACCGACAAGGAACCGGTGGGACCGCATACTTCCTGGCCATCCTGGCGCAAGGCGCAGGGCAGGAAGCAGGGCTGCCAAAGCTCCAGTGCCGGACCCACTATGGCCTCGGCCACCGGAAAGGCCTCGTCGGAGAACTTTCGGTCCAGAATCTCGTGAGGGGATACTCTGGCCCGCTTGGAAACGGGTTCGAGCTCCATCCCGTGGACTCCAGAGATGAGCCGAAGCAGTCCTAGGAAGGACGACGGCTATCGCCCATTGACTGACCTCCTGAAGACTCCAAGTCCAGTCGCTTGGAGAAAAGGAGGAATCATCTTCGGACTCGGAAGAGTCCTCGAAGAGCTGCCTCTGGCCTGAGCCACCCTTCACCTGCCGAGGTCGGTCGGGAGTGAGGGTAACTGACAGCCGAGGTAGACCCTTAGCCGACCGAGAATCCTTGGTCGGAGCCCCAGTTGGTGGCTGTGGAGGTGGAGGTTCCACCGAATCGGTGGAGCAGCTGGTTTTGGCCGAACAACCGCCTGTATAGGCCTCGGATAAGTCGAGGTTGTGTCGGGTCTCCGTGACAGCCACTTAATGGCGGGAAGGCGGCGGGGCCGGCTTACTCCCGCCAGGAGAACTGTTGCAACATAAGGTCCTCTGCATCGTCGACGTAATTCGCTACGCCGCTCCTCGTCCGAGGAGGAGGAGGGACGAGCGGCGACGCCGCCACCATGGTGCCGAGACCGAGACCGCCAATGACGGTGGATCGGCTGGATCACAGAGGTCCGAGACCGAGAGTCCCGGAATTTCCGAGGTCGGTGCGGGAGGTGTCGGCCGAACCGCTCCCTTCGGCTCAGATGGTCCATCCGAGGGCTCCGGAACCGGAGGCACAGGCGAGCCCACGGGATCCTCAACTCCTCCCGGGGGAACCGGGGAGAGGGGAATCTCGGCTGCTAAAGGCGACAGCCCGTCCAACGGGTCGAGAAAAATCTCGACTTCGTCGGTGGGAGTCTCGGTCAACTGACCTGACGGGGACACCGTGAGGCCAGTGGCCGAAGCCGAGCGGTCGACCGAAGCCGACGGTCGACGACTCGGGGAGAGGGACCTTTCCCGCTCCCAAGAGCGTCGACGGAGGGACTTACCCTGTCCTTCTTTTTGGACCGAGAATAAGGTCCAGCAGACGTAGGCCCTTCTCCCTTAGTGGAGAGGGACAGACAAAGCTCCTTAAAAGAAGCCGTGTAGGAAGAACCCAGAGAGAGCGGGATAAATGCCGCGGCCGAGGAAGATACGGCCCGCGCCGCCTCCTCTTCGAGGGCGATCATCCGCTCAAGCTGATCCGCCGAGCCCGCCGCCGCGGACACCGCCACCGGGCCTCCTTGGACTTCACGGAGGGAAGCGCTGGGGCTGACCCAGTTGTAATCGAACATACGGTCTTAGGGCGTGGGCCGAGAAAAGATGAGCATAGTCGCAAGCCTGAGGGTCGTGCTCAAGGCCTAAGCAGTAGACACACGTGGAGTGTGGATCCGTCCGAGACATCTTCTACCCGCATGGGCATCTCCGAACCGAGTCGATTGTCCATCGCTGAGCCGCGAGGGATCAAGACTAGAAGTCTTTTCGTAAAATTTATTTTTAAATCCGCAAACGGAGAAATAGGAACCAGTCTCAAGCGAGCGTTAAGGAGGGAACCTGAGCTTCCAAGCGGTAAGGAAGATCTGGCGTCATGGGGCGGAGCCGAGAGTTATACCACCCGGGTGGGTGGGAGGAGCAAGCTTGAAGACCTTCCGGCAAGATTTAAAGTGGCAAGGATACCTGCCAATGAGTGTGGATGAACAACATATCCATGTCCCTAGAAGCAGTAGTTACATGGAGACTGATTCAGTGGGAAGAATAACGGTAAGGCTGGGTGGGAGACATCAGAAGAGGAGTGTAGGGAAGATAGTAGCAAGAAAAGGTAGAGCTGGACAGGTCAGAGAGCGGCTCAGTGAGCCTTGTCAGGGAGGATAGGAGGAGGCTTAGAGGCAGGTACAGCTGCGTGTTGAGAGCAGGTGATTTCTAAGACTAGTTTTGAAGTACGATAACGAGGCGGCATCGGTGACTCCGGAGGGGAGGGCGTTATACCAACAGGGGGCTCTGTAGGGGTAAGCCCTTTGACCTTGCGAGGTTCTTGCCCTCGGTATAACCAGTGCAGTTTTGAGGGATATGCGGGTATGCACTGTTGGGTTAGCACGGTGGATAGTGGTTGACAGACCCAGTGGGGATAGCCCAAGGAGTGATTTTTTTGTTAGGAGGCAGGTTTGGTATTTGAGGCACTCATCTAGGTTGAGTAGATTAGCCATGGTGTAAAGATGGCAAGTGTGGATTAGACTAGGAGCCCCAGTTATGAGCCTGCAGGCCTTGTTTAAAGGTGAGGCGGATCTTGTGCAGAGGCAGTCTGGTCTGCTGCACCATACACAGGTAGAGCCATAGTCTACCAGAGATAGAACAGAGGATGTGACTGCAAGTCGGAGGGCATCCGTGGGGAGGCAGTTTTGTGACAATAGAGGATACCCAGCTGAGTGTTAGAGGCTGAGGCAAGGGCAGAGATGTGGGCATGAAAAGAGAGGGAGGGTCAAGGTTATACCTAGGTATTTATAAGAGTGAACTAGCTCAATAGGGAGTTTAGAGGTGGAGTGGACTGCAAGAGGATAGTTACTGGATTTATTTTTGGGGTGGGCAAAGAGCATGGTTTGGTTTTCTTTAGATTAATTACGAGCCTGTGCTCAGTAAACCAGGCTTCTCATCACTGTAGGATTCCTGCAGAGAATCCTGAAGTGAGATGGGATTACGGTCGGAACAAAGAGTACAGCATCATCTGCGTAAAGAAGGATTTTTCCAGTATATACACTGGGAAGGAGTTGAGAAAAGGAAAAGAGCAAGGGCTCAAGAATGGAGCCCCTAGGGACTCTGGAGCGGATAGGGCGGTGCTGGAAAGTTTCTGCTGATTTTCACACGCTGTGAGCGGCCGACAAGCAGTTGGAGCACCAGGAACAGGCCCAGTGGCAAAGCCTCAGTGACTAAGGGTAGCTAGCAGGAGGGTGGGAAACAGTATCAAAGGCTTTTGATAAGTCAATGAACACTGCACCTGCTAGGGAGCCAGAGTCCAGTGAGGTGTGAAGAAAGTTAGAGAACTCCAGGAGGGCAGTATTGGTACTGTGGCCTGCTCTGAAACCATGTTGTTCTGGGCAGAGGATGCTATATTTATCGAGGTATTCAGAGATTTGGGTGGCTACAATTTTTTCTAAGGCTTTAGAGAGAGGAGAGAGGATTGAGATAGGTCGATAATTGCTATGGCGGGTCCTATCACCACCCTTGTGTATTGGGGTGACAGTAGCTATCTTCCAGGCAGAGGGGAATTGCCTTAGGCAGAGGGATTTGTTAAAGAGGCTGGTGATTGGTGAGAGAAACAGATCCAGAACCTGACGGAGAAGACTGGGATCAAGGGAGTCATTGCCAATTGTGTTACTCTTTAAGGCTTTGAGTAAGTAAGGTCTGACTTCCTGGGCAGTGACTCGGCCCAAGTAGAACAAGGGGTGTGGGAGAACAGGGACAGACCTGGAGGGAGGGGGAGCGAATAAATTATCAGGGAGCACCGGGCTAAGGTCTGTGAAAGAATTGTTGAGATGGTTGGCAATAAGGACAGGGTCTGAGGAGACCGAACCATTAATGTTGATAATTGAAGAGGACCGGTCCTAATACTGAACCCTGCGGTACCCCACTAGTAACCCCCCTTTCTTCAGAGTGGACTCCATTTACTATTACTCTCTGTGTCCTATTCTCCAGCCAATTCTTTACCCAGGCTGTCATCTTGGGACCCACTCCCAGGCTGGCTAACTTGTATATTAATCTTTGTGTGGGACTGTGTCAAATGCCTTGCTAAAGTCTGGGTAGGCCATGTCCACAGCCCCTCCCTGATCTACTACTTTGGTCACCCAGTCAAAGAAATCTATCAGATTGGTCTGGCATGACCTTCCCCTGTGAAAACTAAGAATCCCACAGCCCTCCATGAGTTTTACACCTACCACCAAACAGAATGTACCCAACTGAAATATAATAACCGTGCAACGTTTTTACCACAATGTTAAGTGTGTGTGCAATTTTCCATTGTAACTGGCTAGTAAGAATGGCATTCCCATTACACAGCATTATATGGCCCTTGCGACCACGTGTTTCCTACAATAAATCACTAATTGCAATCTTTCACGTTTTCACCATTGGCGCCTTTCATGAGAAGTTGTTTCTTGTGAGGACAGGTTTGGAATTTATTTTATTTTACTTTTTTTTTTTTTAAACTAAGCTGCCCACGGACGACCATGACTGAATTTGGTTGCACAGTACAAATGATCTGCTACCCTGCAGTTTTAAAGCAACTTTCGCCAGTGAGTTTTTACTGTGATTAATTTTGTTGGTTCATGCCCCCCCCCAACTTCAAATAAACTGTGATAACTGTGTAAAAACACAGCACATTACTCTATACAGCTGCTTTAGGAATGTACTGTAGCAAGCATGGATTTGAATTTTATCTAGCCTAGGGACTTCCTTACTTTAGGAGGAAGAATGAACTCAGTCAGGACTCAGTCACGTAACAACACAAGTTATGAAGCAGACAGTCACATGTCTCAGGCAGTAATTCTTTTGTTTTTCATTGCAGATCTGCAATATGAGTGAAGTGAAGCAAGCAAGCTGAATGGCTAGGCACTCCGGACAGTAGGCAAGACTAGGAGTATTCAATTCAGTTTCTGTTGAGAGGAGAAAGGCAGAGTGAGAGACTGCTACTGTCCAAGTCTGCTGCTATTAGAAGATCTATCACTGAACCAAGAAATTAGAGTAGAACAACAGAATTCATTTCTTCAGTAGAACTTGAAGCCCTAACACTGGAGCTTGAGAGAGTGGCAATGAATGTGCCTTGTTCCAGGTCAGGCTCCAAGCCAGCACAAAACGGCCTCATGTGACTGAAGCCAGGAAATCATTCACGCTGGCTCCATTCACCCTTATGGACATCAAATCCTGCAGTGTACCCCTACTGTAGGTTGTTCTAGACCTAAACTTTTTTTATACTTCTTTATTGAATTGATCATAAAAGAATCAAGACACAATGTACATTAACCAATATAAATATGCCAACAATGAGTTTCCATAGTTTTTTAAACTTATATTTTATTGCTTTCATAAAAAAAAAAAACAATGACCTACAAGTCACTCATGCCAGATTTTACATCAATAAAATGGATACATTCCATGTAACAGGAAAAAATTAATCTCGCTTTCGGATGTGGGGGTAATCCTGTAAATGAAAAACTTATAGTCCATGAAAAAACTGCACCCTACAAGACTTATGAGAAGACATTTCCATACGAACATTTTACCAAACATTTGCAGAACTACAACAGCCCGTGTTGTGCCTCTCCTCCAAACATGTTTTCCCCCACATGATACCAAACAGTGTTAACCTCACTAATCCCACTTCAAATATTCAAAATAAGACAGCAGTGCAAGATAGAAAAATTCCCCATTGTATGTAAAGCAAATTCAGCGTTATTGTCTATTATGTTATATTCAATGTAAAGATATTTTTCTGAACAGCATTATTTTCCCCACACAGAGGCACAGTTTAGAACAGAAAAATAGAAACTGGTACAATTTTTATACAAAAGCATGCATATTCAAATAATAGTATGCCCAGTATTTAAACTTGGCTTCCAGCAGTCTTAACAATTACTACTGCCACCAGAGTAGAAAAGTTCTCCAACAGTCTCAGAACTAATAAAGTTCAAGTGGGAACCTGTAAATGTTCAAATGCCTGTATCCGAATCAAAATCTGATACTTCCGGTCTTCTGGCTCTCTCAAACTCCCGAGAAATAGCCTCTGCCTTCTTTCCAGCGTCCTTGGGGTCGGTATATTGATAGAAGTGGCCTCCATACTGGATCCGCAATCGGGCAGGCATCAAGAGTGAGTCACCCCCAAACTTTGCAGCCTGGCCCAAACACCACTGAACATCTTCATTCTCACTCTAGTGGTGAACGAGAGATCAGGAAACAAATGAATAGTGGATCCTTGGAAATTAAGCCATACCGTGTTTTCGTGCTGCAGAAAGAACAGTGTCCCGAATTGCTGGATTCACAGTCAGCATGAGCACAGTTCTGGGGAGATTGCTGGCAGATGTCATAGTTCTGGGCAAAATCCGGTAGGCCCTGATTAAGGTGTTTGAGTCTAGAGAAGTAGTAAGCTGTAGGGCTTCCAGGAGCCACCCTTTAATAAAGCAGAGCAAACTGTCACCCTCTACGTACTCAGGTAGTCCCACAATTCGAACATTCAAGGCTCTCTCAGAGTTTTCGGGGGCCTCTAGTCTACACCACAGCTGGGCGTTTTCTTGATGAAGCTTGCCAGCGGATGCCAATGCCTTGGCTGCCATGGTTTCTGCCGAGGTTGCAGTTTTAGTGGCTGTAGCTACTTTAGCATCTTGGCGCCTCAAATTAAGTAAGGATGGACTCCATTTTGAGTCAAGAGCTTGCATGGACTTTTAGTTAGGCTTGCCATGGTAGCTCAGGCTCCAAGGAGTGTTGCCGGGCCTTTTGTGGTTGACTTTTGGAAGCGGTCACGGCCCCTTGTTCGTGCGACTCATGGCTGATATTTGGCATCAGTCAACTCAGCTTGACTCTGAGATCTCCAACCTCATCGATAACTGGCACTTCTTCCCAAATATTTGAATATTTTAGCAATTTAAAGTGGGTGAAGTGAAGAGCTCTCACTGAATCGTCTTATCAGTGGGTGTGCTCAGCGCCACCCCAAACAAATTTTCATAGTTTTTAAAGAAGGTACAACTTCCAAGTCTAAAACAAAATAACATTAATATAAAAAAATCAGTACATAGTTATAACAATAAACAGTGCTGTCACCTTCAACAAATTCATATTTTACACAGAATTAACTTAATTCAAATTACACTTGTCTTCAAAAGTATTAATGAATTACTTTTGTGAGGAAGAAAAAGGGAGATACCAACTTTGAGATATTCCCATAGGGTAGCTACAAGTATTCCAAATATTTACTGGGAGAGTTTTTAAGTCTCAAGTAATGTTATTAATGGCACTTGTAGAGGGTAGTTCATTTTGATAAAGCGCCCAAAATATCCATCTGTTGGTATAAGCGGGTACTCTTTGCTGCATTGCAAACATTAATCTCTCCATTGTTTTAATCTGATCTATTATTTTAATCCATTCTGTAATAGACGGTGGGTCTGGACAGAGCCACCATGTGGTAATGGCTTTTAGGGCAGCTATTATCAAAATATTCCATAGATATTTGGATTCATGATCTCTTAATGAGGGAGGATAACTACCCAGCAAAAATGCTCAGGGCCTAGTAAAACGAAATTTAAAGACTTGCAAATTTTCTTTTTCCGATGGTCATCTCGGGGTTTCCATACAAATGGGCTGTGCCTCCTGATGCAGATATGCAGGCAGGAACTAAGCTCTGCAGCTGGGGATATCCAACCATCCACTTCCTGTTTCCACCAGTTCTTCTGAAAGCAGCCCAAATGTGGCAATACTATATGAACTTGGAAACAAAAATGAGAACATAATGCAACACATGGCCAAACGGCCAACTTTGTACATTCTGGGAGGGAAGCAGAGGCCCAGAGACCAGCCGTCAGAGAAAGAAAATTATTTAGTTTTCTCTCTCCTAAGCTGGTCTTCGGGACTTCCATACAAATGGGATATACAAAAGCAGTACATCCCCAGATATCCCGGGTGGAAAGAATGTAAATGCCTTTAAGGGTCCACCACTGCCTTAAGAACTCGGCGGCCAAAGGATGCCTCTGCTGAGGCCATCACATCCAGTTTGTAAAATTTTGTGAACGTGTGAATGGATGACCAAGTGGCCACCCTGCATAGGTCTGCTGGAGATGCTTCTCTGAAGTCCGCCCATGAAGTGGCCATAGTTCGGGTAGAATGGGCCCTCACTGGGCCAGGCAAGGTTACTCCAGTCTGGTCATAAGCAGTCGTGATGGCAGAACAGATCCATCTGGCTAGAGAGTACTTCAAAGCTTTTTTACCCATATTTTGATCTGTAGTTAGAATGAACAAACTGGAAGTTTTTCAAATGGAATCTGTTCTTTTAATATACATTTTCACTGCTCTTCGTGGATCCAGCATGTGAAATTCCCTTTCCTTTTAATTTTTTGGGTGTGGGCAGAATCAACTCCTGGTTGCAATGGAATGGATATATAGCTTTTGGCAAAAAAAATGGATCTGTTCAGAGCACTAGAGTCCTGATCAAACACAGTATACGACTCTTTGGTGGATAAGGCTCCCAGTTCGCTGATTCTCCTGGCTGAAGTAACAGCTATGAGAAAAGCGACCTTCATTGTAAGATGCATGAGGGACATCTGCTTGAGCGGCTCAAAAGGAGCCTTGCTCAAAGGTTTGAGAACCAGATTAAGCCTCCAAGGTGGTACCATTGGCTTGACTGGAGGGCGCTTTAACATTGCTACCCTTAGAAACCTCCTGACATGGGGATATGAACCCAGTGACTCTCCTGAAGCCACCAACAAGAGCGCCCCCAACGCAGAAACCTGAACCCGTAAGGTGGCTGGTTGCAGTCCTTTGTCAAATCCATCCTGAAGAAACTGCAGCAGTACAGGTAATGATATTGGCTGGCTCTGTACGTGTTTGGATTGGAGCCAGAACAAGAATTTCCTCCAAATTCTGTAATACACTTTAGAGGAAGAGGGGAGATGTGAGTTCACCATCATTTCAATAACAGGAGCTGTGTAGCCTAGCTCTTTGAAAGTTTCATGCTCAATCTCCAGGCCGAGAAGGAAAGGTTGTTCAGATTGGGGTGGAGTACCAGACCCTGATGGAGAAAGTCCGGGCTGATCTGGAAGGTTAGAGGTGGTCGCCTTGAAAGATGAATGAGAAGCGGGAACCAAGGGCGACGAGGCCATCAGGGACAGACTAGAATCAGTTCTGCCCGGTCCAGAGCCACTTTGTGTAGGACTCTGGATAGAAGCGGTATTGGAGAAAGGCACACAGGACATAGCTGACCCCAGTCTAGGGAAAAAGCGTCTCGCCACTGCTAGTTCATCCTTGGCCAGGGACTTTAACTGCTTTACCTTGGGAGTTTCGCCAGCAGGCGAACAGATCTAAGGATTGCCCCACTGTTCTGTTAGGATGTGGAAGGCACTGTCCTCCAGCTCCCATTCCCCTGGTAGAACATCTTGGCAACTGAGCCAGTCTGCTGTGACATTTTCCTGTCCTGGAATGTGCACTGCCCTTCTGCTTCCCAGGTGGTGCCTGGCCCACTGAAAGAGAAGGAGGGACTCCCATAGCATTTTTGAGCTTCTTGTTCCGCCTTGATGGTTAATGTATACCATCGTTGTTCGATTGTCTGTTACTCAGTACGTCCTGATTGAGGACTTGTTGTTCGAAGTGTATCAGGGCTAGGCATACTGCTCTCATCTCGAGGACGTTTAAGCTGTACTTTGTTTTCAACAGCGACCACTTGCCCTGAGCTGACAGCTGATGTAAATGAGCCCCCAGCCCCTGAGGCTGGCATTAGTCGTGATTCGGATTTAGTGTGGATGGCCCAACTTGCGACCCCTCATGACATTTTACCACTGAGTCCACCTCTGGAAGGAAGTATTTATCTGTTGAGAAATTAGGATCGGTTGGTGCTGGCTGTGTCTGGACTGGGACCACAGAGTGAGCAAGTGTGCTTCAATGGGCCCATGTGGACTACGGCACAAGGGACTGAATCCGCCAGTGATACCAGAGTCCCAATTAGCTGATGAAGGAGTGAGTCGGCAGCTGAGGAGCTGTATGAAACTTCTTGATGAAGCTTCATCAGGTCCCTGAATTTCACTTTGGGGAAAGACCTTGTTAGCTTGTGTCATGAAGTCTGCCCCAGGTGGTTCCATGTCTGGCTTGGGTTAGGGAACTTTTTCTCTAGTTGATGACAGATCTGTGCGCCGACAGGCACCGGACTACCTCCACCACTTGCTTGTACTGCTTGGTCGAGCTGCAGGGCCTTGATAAGAATATCGCCCAGGTAAGGGAAAAGTTGTATCCCTTGGTTCCAAAGGTGAGCTATAACTACTACTAGCACCTTGGAGAATGTCCTTGGGGCTGAAGAAAGCCTGAATGGCAGTGTTTTAAATTGAAGATGCTGTAAGCCCGGCCTGGTGGCGCTGAGGTTGGCGCTGGGCGCCACCACACCGGCAACCCGGAGTTCGGAGAGCGGACTTGGAGTCGCCGGGGGTCAGCAGGGGAAGGAGGAGGATTGGGCGTCCCCACCGGATGCTCTCACTCCTTGAGGAGAGATACCAGGGTGTTCATACGCCCGGCGTCCGGGAGAGCGGTGGAAGCACCACTCGGCAATGGCGGCTTCCATTGGGAGCCGGGAGGGAGGACGCCATCTGGTACTTGACAGGCGTGCATAAGCACGTTCGCCTGAGCCGGCATCCTCAGCGGGATGGAGGGGAGGAACAGAAAAACGGAAAAAACCCTGCGGCGTTCCTGGATGACGGGCGCTCCAGCCACCCAGTCTGCAATCACGGGCAGACCCCGCTGTGCAAGGTGCTCCGTGGAGGGAAGAGGCAGGAAGAAGTCACCAGAGGTACTCTAGGGGCAGACTCAGTGAGGGATTGGAGGGCATTGAGCAAGCCCGAAGGGGAGGAATGGAGAGGGCGACCAGGAGGGGATAAAAAGAAAGTAAAAAAAAAAAAATTGGAAGTGCTGCTTCCCCACCTTGAACCCAAGATATTGCCTGTGTAGTTCCTGTTTGGCAATATGCAAATTGATGGATGACAGAAAATCCCCTTGTTGCAACTCCCTGATGATTGATGACAAGGTTTCCATCTTGAAGGCTCTGCTATGGACAAGTGATTCACGAATTTGAGGTCTAGGACTGGCCTGAATCCCCCTGTGCGTTTTGGCACGATGAAGAATAGGGAGTAGACTTTTCAATTCAATCTTTATTTATATAAGGTGACTTTCTGAAACCAAGGCGCCTGTACAATACATAATAAAACAATAAATAATTAAAACAATATTAAAATTAAGCTAAACAGCAGTATTCAAAATTCATTGTATGCTTGGCTAAAAAGATAAGTTTTTACAGCTTCCTTAAAGCTTTGGACAGTCGGGCAGTCTCACACCTGACGAGGTAGAGAATTCCACAGGGTTGAGGCCATAAAACTAGAAGATCTGGCCCCTGAAGTTTTAAGCGAACCCTGGGAATCTCTAGCAATCCCTCGTCAGTGGATCGGAGAGAGCACGGGGGGACAACGTAAGGGACAAAGGAGATCTTTCAGGTAAGCAGGTCCCTGATTGTGTAGGGCTTTGTAGGTCAGCAAACCGACCTTGAAATTGGCAGCCAGTGCAGTCCGTGAGCACAAGGCGTTATATGACTGGACCTAGAAGAACCAGTCAATAGCCTGGCTGCTGCATTCTGCACTAGCTGCAGGCGTGAATCTCAACCCCGGTAGCCCAAGGTAAAGGCATTGCAGTAGTCAAGGCGGAGGGTAGCAGCGTGGACCAAAGTAGGAAGATCGTCTGGAGGAACCAGGTGCTTCACCCAGGCGATGTTTCTCAGATGGTAAAGAGAGGTTTTGACAACTGCCGACACCTGAGATTTAAATGTCAAACAGTCATCAAACACAACGCCCAGGTTCCGCACCCGGTCTGAGGTAGTTAGCTGGACACCCCCAAGCCATAGACCCGAGGGTGATCCAACCAACAAACCCGCCTCCCGGCAATCCTGGTCCACAACCAACACCTCAGTTTCATCTGGGTTCAACCGCAGCCAACTCACATTCATCCAGTCCTGGATTTCGGCAAGACAGTTGTTAAAGACCGAAAAGGCAGCATCTTGGCCGGGCACAAAGGACATGTACAGCTGAGTATCATCTGCACAGCAGTGAAAACCCAGACTGTACCGCCTAATAATCGCTCCTAACGGCAGCATGTACACCACAAACAACATGGGCACCAAAATGGAGCCCTGCGGTACCCCACAGGATAGGGGAAATGATGCCAAGGAAAAATCCCAGACACCACCCTCTGAGTCCTACCCTCGAGGAAAGATCGAAACCAAATGAGGACTGTGCCAGACAGCCCACAGATAGACCGCAAGCGTTCCAATAGCACACCATGGTCCACAGTGTCAAATGCTGCAGAGAGATCAAGATGGAACGAGTCCTTCGATCTCTCGCTATTAGGAGGTCATTTAGTACCTGGACAAGAGCTGTCTCGGTACTATGCCTTTTCCTAAATCTGGACTGGAGAGAGTCATAGACATTGTGGCTGGTCAAATGATCATCCAGCTGCGACGCAACCACCTTCTCAATAACTTTACCCACAAAGGGTAAGTTAGAGACAGGCCTGAATTTGCCAGACAGTCCGGGTCCAAAGGGGACTTCTTAAGGGGCTGAACCACAGCCTCCTTTAGAGGATTTGGAAAGATCCCCCCCCGATTGATCTCTGTGGGGGGAACTTGCTCGATAGCCCCTGCTTGAAGAAGGCCTGTAACATAGCCTGTCTTTTGGACAGGTTGCCAGAGACAGGGGAGAGCACCACATGAGGTAGTGAGGGCTTGGATTCAAATTCTATCAGGTAACCTTTGCTGATGATGTCTAGGACACATCTGTCCGACGTGGTTTGGACCCTTTCCTCGAGAAAAAAATGAAAGTCTGCCCCCTACTCAAGGATGGGCCCAGATAGCTTCATTGTGACTTCTTGCTGCTGTTCCCGGTGTCACCGATGCCACCACCACCACCGGATCTGTCTCCTCTGAAGTTGCACTGGTTACACAAGGAGAACCATGTTCTTTTTCCAAAAAATTAGAGTTCTGACCCTTGCTGTAACCTCGGTCACGAATATTGCATCTGGGACCTGAGGACCATGATTTGCCCCTGCCTCGTGACTGGGGCATATGCACCTTAGCTGTCTCCACAGATTCCTTCACCGCCTCCTTCAGAGCTGAGCCAAACAGGAGATTACCTTCATAAGGGGCATTTACCAAACGGCTCTTTGAAGAGGCGTCTGCTTGCCAGGCCCAAAGCCAGAGGTTGCAGCAAGACAGGATGGAAGCAGTCCAGAGGAGGGCAACTAAAATGGTGCAGGGTCTTGCATCAGAAATCATATGGAGAGACACTGAGAGAGCTTAATATGTATACCCTTGATGAAAGGAGGGACGGGGGCACATGATAGAAACGTTCAAGTACCTCAAAGGAATCGACAAAGTCCAGGAGGGTAGCATCTTTCAGAAAAGAGATGTGTAAGAACAAGGGACACAATTTAAAGATAGAGGGGCGGCTCAGGGGTAATGTGAGAAATCTTTTTCACAGAGAGTGGTGGATCGTGGAACTGCCTTCCTGGGGAGGTTGTTGGGGATAAAACAGTGGGAGAATTCAAACATGCATGGGACAGACACAAGGCAATTGTAGTGGAGGGGTGGCAGGAAGTAGGCTGTTGGTTAACTAGAATCTGCAGCTTATCCAGTAGTTAGGGAAATGGGCAGACTGGGTAGGCCAAGTGGTCCTTATCTGCCGTCAAAGTCTATGTTTCTAAGTTAAGCCGGAGTTTGATAAAATATGGTCCAAGCGGCGCACCTGACCACCTCCTCTGATACATCTACTGCATAAGCCAATGCCAAACCTATTAATTGCAGCTGATGAATAATAACCTTGTTCTTCTCTGGGTCCTCAGTGAATTGAAAAGCTAATTCTGAGCCCCAGGACATAGTGGCTCGGGCCAAAAAAAGATTTGCAGTTGCCGCTTTGAGAAACTTTGCTAATGCTTGGAAGGCCTCTTGAGTGAGGCATCCCCTTTCCTGTCCACTGGGTCCCTGAATGATGCCACTCCCTCGGCTGGGATGACCATCTTCTTGGTGAGGTTTGAAATCAGAGGGTTGATTCTGGGGCAGTCTAGCCACTTTTCAGATCGTTTCTTGTCAAACTTGAGGAGCGTGGAGATCTGCTGGGGCACTACATAGGTGCATTCTGGACCCTACCATTCCTCCTTTAACGGTCGTCTAGCTGGAGGGATAGGGAAGGTGGTGGCCGGTTTGGTGGCAGATGCCAGGCGAAAGGCTCATTTCGGCTATGCTGGAGCCACTGGAGAACACTCAAGATGTATTTCAGCTATGACCTTCTTGATGAAAAGGTCTAGGTCCTCCAGGTCAAAGTTTCTGGATGAAGAGTCATCCAAATCCACTAGCTCCCCCTCTTCTGGAGAAGAAGAACTGGAGTCTGAGGAGCCCGGAGAATGGTCCCTGCGATGCTCCCCCTTGTGGGTGCTCCCAGATCTGCTCAGAGAACAAGATCTTTTCTTCCTCTTGAGGTGTGAGGAATGCTGATCCTCCTCGTCCAAGGAGCTGCTCCTTATTGGGATTTCTTTCTTTTATCATAGTGATGTGAGAGAGCTGTCCCTCTTCAGATGAAGGCGAGGGACAGGGTCCTCTTTCTTTTAAGCTTTCTTGTGAGGTCACACATCTGGTGACCCGAAGGTTGCCAGTCGAAGCACACAGGGGTCCAGTGCAAGGCCCTATTTAGCTCGTCTTTGAGGTCTGAGGGCCAAATAGGGGTTGCAGACTGCTGGGTCTCCCTGTTGGCCGCTGCTCTCCCAGACCTAGTGGCTGCTACTCGCTCAGACCTGTCTGTCTGCTGGCTATCGGTCTGAGTCGAAGCATGGGAGGTTTCCGCCATATCCTCCCTAGTTACAGACGCTGTCTTCTCACATTTTAGGCACAGCGATCTTGCAAAGGTGATTAGAAGAGGGGATTTGCAACGCTGGCATTTTATGCCCCTAGCAGGCTTGTCTGAGACCATGACTGAAAATGACTCTAATCCCCTTTGATTCAGTGTAAACCCCCCCCCCCCCCAGAGGTTTCCTGATAAAACGGGAGGCTGTCTGGAAGAATGCTGAAGCTCCAATGGAACCCTGCTGCTGGCCCTTTAAGGGCAAAAAGCTGAGCTGTTTAAACTGCTGTCTTGTTCCTGATTAGTTAATACTGTCTTGCTCCCTTAGTGCTGGGGGCCTGCAGCACAGGTGAAAAGCAGTTATGTCCTGCGCCTCCTTGTATGAACTGCCGTGCTGGCGTGGATGTGAGAGCACCAGAATGTCGATGAGCAGCTGAATTAGAGCTGCAGGCCCACTGTCAACGAGCGGCTAAAAGAGTCAGGGAGCCAGCCGTCGATGGAAGAAAAACGGCACTGCCGTAGACGAGGAGAGAATCCTCTCAGAGTACTGATATGCTATTAATGTCCAATCGCTGAAAAAAGTCACCCGTCGCCAAAATCCACCAGTCAACAAATTCCCAGGCTAAGATGAACACTGGGCTGAGCCCAGAATCGCAGGAAAATCCTCAGCAGTAAAGTGGGGCCAGTCTGTGCAGCTTGCAAGGCTGAGACTGGGACCCACGCAGGAGTGCTCTAAAGTGCTGCATTTCTTCAGCAATCCCAATAAGAAATTTAATTTTGTGACTTACAGTCTGATCTCTTCAGCCCTGCCACATGGTGACAGAGCTCTGCTGCAGACTACCTGCTAGTTGGAAGGCAGGAAGTAAACTGATGGAAACAGGAAGTGGAGGGCTGGATATCCCAGCTGCAGAGCTTAGTTCCTGCCTGCATATCTGCATCAGGAGGTACAGCCCATTTTATGGAAGCCGGAGACCAGCTTAGAAAGGGGGAAGGTCTAAGCGATGATAGTAAATGCTCCTGTAAACTTGCAGATTCGCTAAACCCAGGGCATAGCCAAAAAATATGGGCATGTGAGGCTTCAGAAGAGCCACAGGGCCTCCAAAACTTGAGGGAGAACTCAGAACTCCATTTTGCCTGTATAACCAGCACCAAGAAGTACCTGATTCATACCTTCCAAGTAAACTCTTGCCAGCTCAGGAATGAGGTGGTGTGCCATGTTCAGTCCAAATATTGTCCCATTCCCTCTGAGTTAATCTCAGCCCCAGTTCCTCTCTCAATTATTCTGGGCTCTACTCACAGTTGTTCCTTTATCTTTAATATAATTTGCATATACTAAAGTAATAGCTCCTTTACCTGTCGGGTAGCCCATTCGATTTCAAAAGGGAGGAAGAAGACTCAGTAAGTTGGGTCGTATGGTTATGTAGCCAGCGTTAATAAAACTCTTAACTGATAATACCTAAACCTATCTCCACATAGAAAATTTAATTTCTTAGATGCTGATTCAAAAGAAAAATCAAAATTTAAATACCTGTAAATTTTCTTTCTCTGACGGCTGGTCTCGGGCTTCCTTACTCATGGGCTGTACCTCCTGATGCTGACAGGAAGGCAGGAATCAGACCTCTGCAGTAGGGGACATCCTGCCCTCCACTTCCTGTCTCCCTCAGTTCTTCCTAAAGCAGTCCAAATGTGGCGATACTACAAGAACTTGGAAGCAAAAAACAAGAATTTTAAGGCATATATGGCCTTGAGGCCAGCCAACTATATACATTCTGGGAAGAATCAAAGCCCCAGACCAGCGGGAGAAAGAAAATTTACAGGTATTTGGCTTTCGAGTCCTCTCTCTGCTGATCTCCGAGCTTCCTTACTCATGGGATACACAAAAGCAGTACACCCCCAGATGTCCCGCGTGGGAAGAATGTCAAGTGCCCTCAAGGATCCACCACCACCTGAAGCACACGGTGGCCAAAGGATGCCTCAGTCGAGGACATCACATCCAGCTTATAAAATTTCATAAATGTGTGAATAGATGAGCAAGTGGCAGCTCTGCCTGAGTCTGCTGGAGATGCTTCTCTGAAGTACGCCCACGAAGGGGCCATAGCTCTGGTGGAATGGGCTCTCACTGTGCCAGGCAAACTTACTTCAGCCTGATCATAAGCCGTGGAGGTAACTGATAGAATCCGTCTGTCTATAGAGCCTTTTGAATCCTTGTAACCTATAATTTTGGCCCTTAGTTGAAATTAACAAAACTGAAGTTTTGCGAATAGCCTCCATTCTTGTAATATACATTTTCATCACTCTTCTCGGGTCTAGTGGATGAAATCCCTTTCCTTATTGCTTTTAGGAGTGGGCAGAAGGAAGGAAGAATGAACCCTTGGTTGTAATGGAAGGAGACATAACTTTTGGCAAAAACCTGGTGGGTGAACAATTCTCCTAGTTCAGTCTATTCTCCTGGCTGAAGTAATAATAGCTATATGACAAAGCGACCTTCATTTTGAGATGCATGATGACGACTCCTTGAGAGTCTCTAAAGAAGCCTTGGTCACAGCCTTGAGAACCAGATTAAGACTCCAAGGTGGTACCATTGACTTGATTGGAGGGTGTTTTAACGTTGCTGCCTTGCTGCCTTTAGAAACCTCCAGACATGGGGATGTGAGCCCAACGATTCCCCTGAATCCATCAACAAGAGTGCCCCCAGAGCGGAAAACTGAACTCGTAAGGTGGCTGGTTGCACTCCTTTGTCCAACCTATCTTAAAGGAACTGCAGTACTACAGGCGATTATATTGGATAGTTTTGTATGTGTTTGGAATGAAGCCAGAACCAGAATTTCCTCCACATTCTATAATATACTTAAGAGGAAGAAGAGCGACATGAGTTCCCCATCATTTCAATAACAGAAGCTGAGTAGTCTAGCTCCTTGAGAGTTTTCCCGCTCAATCTCCAGGTCAAGAGAGACCAGCTGTTCAAACTGGGATGCAGAACTGGACCTTGATGGAGAAGGTCCGGTCTGAACTTGAAGGTTAGAGGTGGTCGCCTTCACAGATGAATCAGAAGCAGGAACCATGGTGGAAAGGCCATAAGGGACAGACTAGAATCATGTCTACCCAATCCAGAGCCACTTTGTGAAGGACTCTTGATAGGAGCAGTATTGGAAGAAAGGTATACAGAAGATCGAACTGACCCCAGTCTAGGGAAAGGCGTCCTGAGCCACCGCTGGTTTGTCCTTGGCCAGGGAGCAGAACTGCTTTATCTTGGAGTTCCACCAGCAGGTGAAAAGATCTATCTGAGGATTGCTCCACTGTTCTGTTAGAATGTGGAAGGCACTGTCCTTCAGCTCCCATTCCCCTGGTAGAAAAACCTTGCGAATGAGCCAGTCTGCTGTGACATTTTCCTACCCTGGAATATACATCGCTCAGTGGTGCTCAGCCCACTGGAAAAGAAGAAAGGACTCCCTTAGCATTTCTGAGCTTCTTTTGCCGCCCTGATGGTTGATGTATGCCAATGCTGTCAGACTGTCTGTAGGAATCAGTCCATCCTGATTGAGGAACTGCTGTTCAGAGTGCCCCAGGGCAAGGCATACTGCTCTCATCTCGAGAACGTTTATGCTGTACCTCGTATCGAACAGCGACCACCTGCCCTGTCTGACAGCTGATGTAGGTGAGCCCCCTCCCCCCTCAGCTCCTGAGGCTTGCATCGGTTATGATTCGGATTTGGAGTGGATGGCCCAACTTGCGACCCTTCATGACCTCTGTCCTCCGAGATCATCACTGGAGGGAGGGTTTAATCTGTCCCAGTTAGCTGCCGAAAAAATAAGCAGGCAGCTGAGGAGCTATGAAACTCCTTGATGAGCTATAGCAGATCCTAATTTTAGTTTCCGAAAAGACCTACTGGCTTGTGTCATGTCTGCCCCAGGAGGATCAAAGTCTGCTTTGAGTTAGGGAACTCTTTCTCTGTTGAAGAAAAATCCGTGTGCTTAGCGGGCACTAGACTGCCTCCGCCACTGCCTGTACTGCTTGGTTGAGCTGTGGGGCCTTTATGTGGACTGTGACCACTACTAGCACCTTTAATAATGTCCGTGGGTCTGAGGAAAACCCGAATGGCAGAGTTTTGAATTGGAAGTACAGTTTCCCCCACCTGGAACCTGAGCTAGTGCCTGTGTAGTTCCTAAATGGAAATAAGTAAATGGGCATCTTGCAGATCGATGGATGCCAGAAAAATCCCCTTTCTGTGACTCCCTGATGACTGATGACAGGGTTTCCACCTTGAAGGGACTGCTGCGGACAAAACTAATCAGGAATTTGAGATCTAGGACTGGCCCGACTCCCCCTGTGCATTTTGGCACAATGACGAATAGGGAGTAAACCCTCAGTTGATCTCTGTGGGTGGGGGGGGGCCTTGCTCAATAGCCCCAGCTTGCAGAAGGTTTGTAATGGCCTGTAACATCGCCCGTCTTTGGATGGGTTGCCAGAGATGGGGAGGCAGCACATGAGGTAGTGGGGCTTGCTGATGATATGTAGGACCCCTCTGTCCATCTTGTTTGAACCCATTCCTCAGAAAATTTTAAATGTCTGCCCCCTACTCCAGGATGGGCCCTGACAGCATATTGTTTTCTCCGAGAAGTTACTGTTTTGACCCTTATTGTAACCTTGGTCACTGAAAATGTGTCTGGGACCTGGGTTGGACCCTGCCTCTTGATTATGGCATGTGCACCTTAGCCATCTCCCGGTTCATTCACTGCCTCCATCAGGGCTGAACGAACAGATTATTACCTTCATAGGGTTCGTTAACCAACTGGCACTTTGAAGAGGCAACTGCTTAAGCCAATATGTATACCCTTGAGCAAGGAGGAGAGGTGATATGATCGAGACATTTAAACATCTTAAGGGCATAAACAAGGTGAAAGGTCAACATGTTTAAATATAAGAAAAATAACAGGACAAGAGGACACAACATGAAGAGATTGGGGAGCCGATTAAGGGAATGAGAAATTCTTTTCACAGAAGAATTGGTAAGATGCATAGATGACTTACCACACAAGTAGTAGTATGATACAGTGCAGAGCTTCAAACAGGCATGGGATGGCATAGAGCAATACAAATGACTATGAATAGATGAGTCAATGACATAGCAAAGGCCCATACACATTTATAGGTAGAAAAGAAATGGGCAGACTGGATGAGCCTTAAGGCCCTTATCTGCCATCCTTCTATGTTTCTATATGTTTCTAAGCAAATTATATGGCTTATGCTGCTAGGTACCAGAAATCCAGATGGGACTATACAGCCCTACAAAACAAGTCTCAGCCAGTTTGCCAGGAGCTAGAACAGGTAGCTATGGATAGTATTGAGGAATCAAGGTGCAATTTCATGCTGCAGTGGACTCTAATGATGTTTCATCAAGTCATAGCTACATCTGTGGCACTTCAGGATGACAGCTCAGATCTACTACCTGTCTCATGGGATACCCAGTCCAAGGCCATGGAGTTTTCCTGTTGTGAATTCTCTGTTTGAGGAGCAAACGGAGTATGAAAATGGATGAATAAGGACCTACAAGTGCACGCCAGAAGGCAGGCCCTCCTCAAAAGCAGCACACAAGTGGCGGGCCTTACAGGCCGTTTACCAACCAAGCTTCCTCCTCGCCTATGCTCCAGAGGTTCTTTGAGAGGCAGACAGGGTGCAGGTCTGCTTCCACCCAACCCAAAGCCCCTAAAGCAGGCACCCTGATGGGATTACGGGCCAGTTCTCTCTACCTTGAGGGGGCAGGCTGTACTTTGTCAGGACGGAAGTCTTTAACATCAGACAAGTGGGTCCTGAGTAGCAAGCCAGGATTGGTCTCAGCTTCAAAAAATTTCCAAGTGAGAACCAGATCTTCCACCTGCAACTCCATGGGCCTTGCCCTAGAGGCAGAGGTCTCACCCTCCCAGCTCTCAGGCTGTGGAAAAGTTCCTCCCTACCCAGAACCAAGGTTTGTACTCCAAGTGCCCTTACCCCAAAAGACAGGAGAATGGTGGCCATCCTGGATCTCAGATATTTAAACAAGCACCTTTTAAACCAAGTTCAAATCGGACTCTAGGAGTATCTACCCTCTCTAAGGCCAGGACACTGCCTTCCCTGGACCTCAAGGTCCTACTTCCATATTCCATCAAACTCATCGAAGCACCTCAGGTTCAGGCTGCCCTCAGGCCACTACCAGTTCAGGCAATGCCCTTCTGCCTCTTCCACTAGCAGTATTCCCAAATGTCTGGCATTAGAGTTGTACTAAGAAGGCAAGGTGCCATCTTTCCTTACCAGACGATTGGCTCATAGTAGGCCAGTCCCAGACCAGGTCAGTACACACCTTCAGATAGCATGACAACTGCTTGCCTCTAAGTTTCCTTCTCTCAAAGTCAGTTCTGGGCCCATCCAGCTTCTACCTTCATAAACAAGAACTGAACACACAGAGCCAGGCCTCTTCCTAGATAGGCAAGAACCTGGTCTCCCTCCCTCATTTACCTGCAGGCCTCCCGACCAACAAGGCATTTCTGCATCTAGGACATAACCTTCCAGCAGTTGTGCAGGAGCAAGATTCAGTGGACATCCAGTTCCATTTGAGGCTTTTGGTCTCAAAGAGGATCCTCTTACAAGTTTATCAGTAACTCGAACCCGATCAAGCCTACAGTGGTGGCGGATCGACCAACCTGAGACAAGGTTCCTTTTGTCCTCAGTCTCATTCTCTAATCCTTACTACAGATCACGTCCCTCTTGGGCTGGGAGCTCACATGGCGACCTCACCACCCAAGGTCTGTGGTCTCCCAGAATCCCTGCTCCACATCAACCTGTTGGGCTCAGGCAATTTTCCTAGCATAAGTTTTATCGTCAGAACAAAGTATTCAGGTCAGAACAAACAACACCACCACATGTGGTGCATCAACAAGCAAAGGGGCACTCGCTCTCGGCCCTTGCACAGCGATGGATTATAGTCTCAAGCTTACTCTGACACCTCTCTTACGGCGATTACCTCCCAGGCAAGGACAATGTCTGGCAGATGCTCTCAACAGGAATTTCCCAGGGCCTAAGATAGTCCTGGATCCAAGTCTTGGAGTAGATGGCCAGATGGGGCACCCGCAGATAGATCTTTGCAGCCCCAGACAATCACCAACTTCTTTTTGCTGCAGGCCCCATGTTGGGCTCTCTCCTGGATGCCTTAGCCCTCAGTTAGAGGGATTTCTCTATGCCTTCCTTTCCTCTCCTGTTCAAAGTGCTAGTCAAATCAGATCAATCCTGCAAAGTCATTCTGATAGCTCCGGATTGAGTCAGACACCCTAGTATCCTCCCTGCTGTCCTTAGCAGTCCATCTCCCTGTGCCTTCCAGGAATCACAATCTGTTAACCTGTGCCCAGAGAGGGTCCAGTACCCGAATCTAAATCTCTCAATCTCAAGGCTTGGTTCTTGAAGAGTTAGAAGTTGCTGATTTACACACCTTTCCCAAAGGTGTAATCTGGATATATTAAAAGGCCTCAAGACAGCCTTCCAGAGACTGCCACAATTCCAAATGGAAAGATTTGCCATATGGTTATAGGAAAAACATATTCCCCAGTCTCTGCTGATCTACCCACAGTCCTGGATTATATGGTCCACCTGATTTCTTTGGGGCTGAGACCAGCTACCCTCAAGGTGCACTTGGCAGCTGTGTCTGCACTATTTCAACAGGTAAATCCTCTTCTCTTTCAGCTCATCTGTATTTTCAAAGTTTTTAAAGGGTTGTTGCACAACCCTCCATTCAGAGAGATCCTGCCTGCCCGGAATCTTAATGTTTGCATTGCTCCAGCTTATGCAGCCCAGAGGAGCCCTTGTCTTCAGCTGAGGCTCAGAGTACTTGACTTGAAAACTGTGTTTCTGGTAGCCATCACCTCCCAGGTAGCAAAAGTGAATTCAAAGCGTTGTCAAGTGGAGCAGGAGTTTATCTCTTTCCACAGAGATAAGGTGGTCCTTGGTCTAACAGAAGTTCCTGCCTAAGGTGGTTTCAGATTTCCACCTTAATCAATCTATCTCTCTTCAGTGTGCTTCACTGACACCCTCCTCCTCTGGGGAGAGAGGCTGCACAGCCTAGATGTGAACAGAACCCTTAGTTACTACATAGGCGTGCAAAGGTCATAGGTTTGACTCCCTCAAAGTTAGTAAAAGAGAAGCCAGCACTAAAAGATCCATTGCCAGGTGGATTGTCTCTTGTATCCAATTCTGCTACGAGAAGTTAGGTAAAGTTCCTCCCTCAGGCTTGAGGAGCTCTGCCTCTACCACAGAGGTACAGCTGCTTCTCTGGCTGCCCTGGGGAAATTCCTATTCAAGAAATGTCAAGCACAGCTACCTGGAAAACCCAATTCACACTTTACCAAGCATTACTCCCTGGACATCAACCTAGGAGTGGTACACGGTTTAACACATAACCGTCTTCCAGACCCTATTTCCTAAGTGGGTTCTGTCCCTCCTCCATGGGGGTACTGCTGTGTAGTCTGCAATTGTCATAATATAGCAAGACTTACATGTTGTTTGAGAGAAAAAATTACTCACCTTAGTAATGTTGTTTGCTTCTAATGGAGTCTTGCTATATTATGACCTCCCTACTGCCCCTCTCAGAACCTCTGTTTTGGGATGTGGGTGGGCAGTACAGGAAGTAACACTTTTTACTGATGCCCACCTTGTTGTTTTCACCTACCTTTTGGGTGAATTGGTGTTGTGTTTTTGCATTTTGGGTCTCCCGACAGGAGGTCTTTGTTTTGAGAACAAAAATGAAAAATTGTTTTATATGGTAGCCAGTTGGCTAGTGTAGGTTTACAGCTTCCACACAGAACCTTAGTGAGTTTTAGCTTGTAAGATCTGACAGTTTGCCTTTGAAGCACAACAGACAGAGTTTTCAACGAGCTGGCGCTCAAGTTCCATGCCTGCATGGAAGTTAACTATTTCACCTCCAGACAGTTCTAACCTGCGGTCCATACTGCAGTGTCATAATGTAGCAAGACTCCATTAGAAGAAACAACAATACTAAGGTGAGTAATTTTTTTCTTACAGTTGCCCCAGTACCTGACCCGGACTTCCCACTGATCAGGTTATGGATCGCACTCTGAGGATACCTCCAGTATCCGTGCCTCCTCCTCCTCCTCCTCCTCCACCACCCTCAGCCGCGGTGGATTTGAAGGAGACTCCTGGCTTCCTGAGTGGGCTGAGGCCAAGGAAGCTGCTCATCAGGGGAAGCAAGGCCATCTTCTGATGAGCGGACCTGGTTTCCGGAACCCCTGCATCGGACGCGGGGAAGACTCCCTCCTCCCTCCGGATACAGAACAGACGGCCTTCCAGGGGCAGGGCAGGATACACACTTCCTGGGGTTTCCCAAGGTCCGTTCCTCCCTGCAGGAGGGAAGAGTCTTCTTCTTCTTAATCCTCCTCGGGACCTCTCGGATGACTCTGTCGGTCATTCCGATCCTGGGCGAAAAACCACTCCTCCAGACAAGCCCAGGCCAAGACTGCTCAAAGTGCCTTCCGGAGGATCGCTGCTTTCTTGGAGTTGCTGTGTAAAATCCAGGCTGTTCATCAGTGGTAATCCTTGGAGCCAGATCCACAACATAAGTCGCTGCGCACTGGATCTGCGGAGACGCTTCTACTCTGGTTCCTCCCTGGAATGAGCCTCGTACAACCGTCAGCAATAGCCCCTTCACAAGGAAGTCAGACAGGCTTTATCAGGCTCGGAGGGTGTTGGGTCATTGATTCCACACCCCAGAGCTGGATTTGGTTGTAGATTAGTGCCACTCACACGGACGGCTAACCCCAAGCACGAGCTCGTCACGCCCGACAAGCAAAAACCCTTCTGGACCGAACATGGAAGACGTCTAACACTTCTTTCCTCTGGGAATCAGGACCTGAATTACATGGTGCTCACATAAGGAGATCACCAGGAGAGAAGCGATCATAGTGAGGTCAAACTAAATTGGACTCACAGGTCTCAGATAAAGCAGGAAGCGTGACCCTAGTCTGGTCTCAAGATTCACGACCAGAACATGCTTAAGTGCCACGTCTGACCAGTGGATGCTGCTGGTTAGAGCTCAGCTGTATAGGATGCGCCATCATACCTGGCTCTGGGTGTCAGGTTTGGTCCCGGAGTGCAGTCTGCTATCCAGGGTGCGCCCTTCAGGGGTTCAGTGCTGTTCAGTTGCGATGTCAAGGACATCATCACCGATCTGCAGGGAGAAGGGTACTGCACTTCGTCTGTTGACTTCTTGTACAGGCCCCCTCAAGCTCAAGCGTCGTCCCTTTCACAGACAGTCTTGGCCCAGGCGAAACCTCAGGGAAAGCAGGCCCAACAAATGCCGGCCCCTCCGGATGCCAAGCCCCTCCTGCCCAAAAACAGCGGGGCTTCAGCCATGATGCTGCCTCACCTCCTGACTCCCTCCCCTCCCTCTCCTCTCCCACAGCCTCTAGGACCTCCCAGAGGAACCAGTAGGAGGAGATTCTCCTTCCATCTACCGGGTTGGGGAGAGGATCACTTCAGACACTTGGGTGCTCAGCTGATTGCAGAAGGACACTCAATAGAGGTTTCTTCACAAACTACCTCGAGACTCCCCCCTCCCAAGGTTGTCTCTACTCCCAGAACATCTTCTTCTGGTCCGGGAAGAAATATCCTCCCTTCTTCTGAAGGAGGCGATAGAACCCGTCCATCCCATCTTAGGGATGGGTAACTACTCCATTTCTTCCTGGTCCCGAAGAAGACAGAAGATAATGAGGTGATTCTCAACCTCAGCTCCCTGAACTTGTTAAGTAGGTACAAAATGTTCAGAATCTCTCTGCAGAGTCTTCTGCCCCTCCTTCGGCTGGGACAGTGGCTGTGCCCTCTGGACATGCAGGATTCTTGCCTGCATATCCCTATTCGCCCTTCCCACCGCAAATACCTACATTTTTCGTTCCAGGGGGACCACTACCAGTTCAAGGCCTGCCCATTTGGTCTTTCCTCGGCACCCCGAGTGTTCACCAAATGCCTTTCGGTGGTAGCAGCCTACCTGCGTAACCAGGGGGTTCAGGTTTTCCCATACCTGGACGACTGGCTCATAGTGGCCCTGTCCAGGGGTGAGCTCCTGCGCTTCCTTTCCCTTACCCTGCAGGTTTTCACCTGCCTGGGTATTACCATAAACCAGGCCAAGTCCTATCTGATCCCATCCCAGAGGCTCCAGTTTATCGGGATGATCCTGGACATGACCTCTGGCATGGCATTCCTGATACTGGACAGGGCGTCCACACTTCAGGCTCAGGTCAGCCTGTTGTCCAGTCGCAGGTGGGTCAGTGCCAGGTCAGTCCTTCACCTTCTCGGGCTCATGGCGGCTGCTATTCCGACAGTCCCTTGTGCTCGGCTCCACATGAGAATTTCTCAGTGGATCCTTCGGTCTCAGTGGGATCAGTTGGTGGACGACCTAGATCATCAGGTTCTGGTCTCCAGCCCTGTGGTTTGGGACTTGCAATGGTGGATGGTTCAGGAGAACCTTTGCTGGGGGGTTCCCTTCTGTCTTTCTCTCCCCCCCCCCAGACGCTGACAACAGATGCCTCGGGCGAGGGTTGGGGAGCCCATCGGGGTCTCACAGGACCCAGGGCTCCTGGTCCAGGCTCAAACAAACACTTCACATCAATGTGCTCGAGCTTCAGGCCATGGTGTATGCTCCTCAGGCTCTGCATTTGTATCTGTTCCCCGGGCATCTGGCTGTCCAGAAGGACAACATGTGTGTAGTCTGGTACATCAACAAACAGGGAGGAATTCATTCCTTTCCTCTCTGCAGGAAGGCGATGCGAGTTTGGGATTGGGCAGTGCAGCAAAACCTTCACCTCCACGGCAATTCACGTCCGGGGTCGAGAACACATTGTGAACCACCTCAGTCAGTTGTCTGTTCACGCTTATGAGTGGGAACTGGATCAGGGAGTAGCAGACGATATCTTCCTACACTGGGGAACACCACAGGTAGACCTGTTTGCATCTCCTCACAACGCAAAACTTCCCGCCTTCTGCTCGCTCACTCCAGGGCACGGCATTTTTTGGAGAGACGCTCTGTCTCTAGACTAGAAGGGCAGATTCGTCTATGCCTTCCCCCGATCCCCTTGATTCTGAGCGTCTTACAGAAACTCAGCTCAGAAGGAGCTTGTATGATTCTCATTGCTCCTTTCTGGCCCAGGCAAGTTTGGTTCTCTCTTCTGCAACAGTATTCAGAGGAACCTCCTCTTCCCCTTCCTCTGTCGCAACTTTTGCTGACCCAGGATCAGGGGACCCTGGTCCATCCAGGCCTCAGGTCCCTTCAGTTGCACACGTGGCTCCTGCAGACGTAGCTCAAGCTCGATTCTGGGTTTCCCTGCAGGTGGCTGAGATTCTGGTGGAGGCCAGAAAGCCCTCCACTAGATCTGCCTATGCCATGAAATGGAAACGGTCCTCTATCTGGGCCGCTTCCAAAGATTTCGAGCCATTCTCTTGCTCTGTTGGGCGACTTTTGGACTACCTGCGCCATCTCTTTGATCTGGGTCTCAGTCATTCCTCTCTGAAAGTTCACATGGCGGCCGTCTCCACTTACCATGTTCCTTTTGGGGACAGAACTTTCGCGCAGTTGGAAGTCTCTAAGACTTTTCTTACAGGGGTTCTCCACTTGAGACCCCCATTCAGGTTCCTGCCCCTCCTTGTGATTTGAATTTTATTCTTGAGAAGCTTACTCTGCCTCCTTTTGAGCCGGCAGCCTCAGCAGACCTAAAGTTCCTTTCATGGAAGACTCTCTTCCTAGAGGCCATTACTTCTGCTTGAAGGATTTCCGAGCTCCAGGCCCTTATGTGCAAAATCCCGTATTTGATTTTCCACAAGGAAGGTGTGGCTCTGCGTACCAACCCAAAGATTCTCCCTAAGGTGGTAGAGGAATCTACGCTGAA
The DNA here is from genome assembly GCA_016271365.2 of Neoceratodus forsteri. NCBI lineage: Eukaryota > Metazoa > Chordata > Ceratodontiformes > Ceratodontidae > Neoceratodus > Neoceratodus forsteri. The sequence goes on along the minus strand of CM057451.1, from coordinate 1,173,292,930 downwards.
TCAATCCATTGAGCTGCCTGCTTTCTTTACGCAGCACTCCAGTCAAGGGGAGTACCTCTTGCATACTTTGGATGTTCACCGAATTCTGAGATACTACACCACCAGGACGAAGTATCTCAGAAAGACTTATCAACTGTTTGTCTCTTTTGCTCATAAAAGAGAAGGCAATGCCGTTTCTAAGCAATGCCTATCTAAATGGTTGGCTCATTGTATCACTTTCTGTTCGACAAGTACAACAAGACTCTGCGGGTCGATCAGAGGCCCTCCACCAGAGGGTTGCTGCCTCTGCTGCTTGTTTCAAGAATGTGTCAGCGGCAGACATCTGTGCAGCCGCACTTGGACTTCTGTCCATACCTTTAGGAAACGTTACAGTTTGGACATTGCCTCTCGCCATAGAGCTGGCTTCAGGTTGGCTGTTCTGCAAGGTCTTCTTTCCTAAGACCTTCACAGCCAGAGGGTCTACATTTGGGTAGTTTCCTCCTCCCGTTTGCTTCTTCTTGTTCCAGACTGCTTGGGACTCGGTCCTATCTGTAATTACCTACTGCAAGAGCCCTCTTGAAGTAAGATAGTACAGTTACATAAGAACTTACCATAACAGTAGATCTTCAAGAGAGGCTCTTGCAGTAGGTAATGATTCAATGCTAAGAAGTGCAAGGTAATGCACCTGGGAAACAAAATCCCAGGGGAAGAGTACGCAATGGGGGGTGAGATACTAACAACAACAAAAATGGAAAGGGACCTGGGGTAGTCACATCAGATAACCTAAGGTGGGCAAGCAATGTGAGAGGGCAGCAAGGAGGGCTGGGGATACTGGGATGCATAGGAGAGGCATCACCAGTAGAAAACAGGAAGTTATTATCCCTCTGTACAGACAGCTGGTCAGACCCCATCTGAGTACTGCGTGCAGTTCTGGAGACCCAATCTCTGCAAAGACATAGACAGGATGGAAGCTGTCCAGAGGAGGGCAACTAAAATGGTGCATCTGCACGGAAGACATATGAAGAGAGACTTAAGGAGCTTAATATGTATAGCCTCAAGGAAAGGAGGAGAGGGGACATGATATAAACTTTCAAGTACCTCAAGGAATCAACAAAGTCCAAGAGGTAGCATCTTTCAAAAAGAGGTGTGCAAGAATAAGGGGCACAATTTGAAGATAGAGGCGGCTCAGAGGTAATTTAAGGAAGTATTTTTCACAGAGAGGGTTGTGGATGCATGGAGCGGCCTTCGGAGGAGTTGTGGAGTCAAAAACAGTGGTGGAATTCAAGCATGCATGGGACAGTCATAAGGCAATTTTAGGGGTGGGGTAGGAAGAAGTAGGCTGCTGGTTAACTAGGATCTGCAGCTATCCATTAGGAAGGAAATGGGCAGACTGGGTGGGCCAAACAGTCCTTATCTGCCGTCCAATTCTATGTTTCTGTGTTAATACCTTCCTGCCCTCCATCCCCTAAGCTTTTTCAGCTCCTTTTCCAGGGAAGGAAACATCCGCCTCTCTCTCATCTTGCCTTTTTGGCCTTTGGCGGAAAGAACTGGAAGGCAGGTGTGGAGACCGTCTCTTCATACTGGCGTCGTCTGACATTGGTCACCTGACATGAGGCGGTCCCTGCCAGAGACTGCTAGCTAGAAATTTTCCGTGGGGTTCTGGCCTGCGGCTTCAGTACTATCTGTAATTACCTACTGCAAGAGCCTCCCTTGGAAGATCTACTGTTACGGTAAGGTTCTTACAGTAACTGTACTTTATAAAGCACAATAACCCATGACGGGGTATGGTGTTGTAAACATTAATCACTCCTGGGGTGCTATGGGAGGCACTCGGCCTGTGACCTCATGCCTCACAATGCACCTCAGGCATGGATTAAATGCCTATAGCCATACCATTGTGGGTTATTGCTAACATAAAGAACAGAAACGAGAAGGAAATAAGTGCCTTACTTGGGGTTTGAACTCAGGCCTCTCTGAATTCTGTTCTGCACTGCCAGCTGCATCATCAAGGTAACTGGAACCTGGGACTGCCAGAAGAACATTACTCTTTCTATATTGTGCAATTTGGCACTGCACAAATTACTTTTTTTTTTAATTATAGTTTTTATTAACTTTTTCAACAATTAACAGCACAGTACAGGATGCCATTCACATGTGCAAACATACATGAACCAACTAATGTAACAGGCAAGATAACATTAAAGAAAACCTAAAAACAACTGCAACAATGAGTACTGTTATTATTTCAGTAATAAAAGCTCTTTAACTGTACCATCACATTTGTGTCCATTTTACTGGAAGGTTGTCTGGCATGAACTACCAGTAAGATACCAGTGGAATAGGCTTTTAAGTATCTTCCGCCAACCTCTGTAGTGTGGTTTTCCTTCTCTTTCACACAGATTCTGTAAAGGCAATCAGTTGGCTGTGAACTTGTTGTTTTGTAATCTAAGAAGGATTGTTAACATTTCTGTATGTTTTATGTGTGCACAGTTAGCCATGCAGTGAGCCTTCTTCGGGGCCTCAACTTGTAGTCATTTTTGCGTTACTGCCTTGGCCACTACAGCTGTGAAAATGTCAGAAAGATATTTGCCCCTTCTCCGTAGTCGAATCATTCAAGTTAAATTACCTGCCCCTATCACCCCGCTACTAAAATACTTATAGGCTATATACAAGGGAACCTTATACAAAGCCATGAGGAAAGCATTGGTAGAAACTACCAAAACAATATTAGAGAGTTGGAACAGGGATTTAACCTTAGATATCCCATGGAAGAATGGTTGAAAACAGCATTACTGGCAGGGAAGATCACCTCCTCACTACGCTGGAGGGAATTCTCATTGAAGTACAGATCCAGATACTTCCGTTCTCCTGAGAGACTAGCTGAATATCTCCCAGAGAGATGCAGTCACCGCTGGAGAAATTGTGGTTGCACCTCTGCAACCTTAGGACACATCTTTTGGCATTGCCTGTTGCTCATGTCCTTCTGGATCAGCTTACAGGCAGAGATATCTCTTTGCCTTGAGGAACCCATAGAATTGGCAGCCAAACAGGCATTGCTGGCTATTTATCCGGATCGCTGTCCCCCTTGGTCCCGAACATTGCTTCCGGTATACTTATTGGCGGCTCAGAAATCCATAACTAGGAGATGGATGTCGTCTATAATGCCAGTCATAATAGAGTGGAAAAAAAATAGTCCAGGACCTATATCACATGAAGACTCTTACTGCCAGATTGAATAACAAGACCGAAACATTTATAATGAAATGGCAGAAATGGGTTCGATGACAATCTGAGACTGATCTGAATTTTCTCCTTGAAACCCTTATTAATTGAGGGAGTGGGGATGGGGATAGCAGGGCTGTAAGACCACAAGGAATGGTAAGAGCCAGAATAGAAACATAGAAACATAGATTTTGACGACAGATAAGGACCGCTTGGCCCACCCAGTCTGCCCATTTCCCTACCTACTGGATAAGCTGCAGATCCTAGTTAACCAGCAGCCTGCTTCTTCCTACCCCCAACCCCTAGAATTGCCTTATGACTGTCCCATGCATGCTTGAATTCCACCAGTTTTTGACTCCACAACCTCCTCCGGAAGGCCGTCCTATGCATCCACAACCCTCTCTGTGAAAAAATACTTCCTTAAATTACCTCTGAGCCGCCCCCCTTCTATATTCAGATTGTGCCTCCTTGTTCTTGCACACCTCTTTTTTTGAAAGATGCTACCCTCTTGGACTTTGTTGATTCCCTTGAGGTACTTGAAAGTTTCTATCATGTCCCCCCTCTCCCTCCTTTCCTTGAGGCTTTACATATTCAGCTCCTTAAGTCTCTCTTCATATGTCTTCCGGTGCAGACCCTGCACCATTTTAGTTGCCCTCCTCTGGACAGCCTCCATCCTGTCTATGTCTTTGCGGAGATTGGGTCTCCAGAACTGCACGCAGTACTCCAGATGGAGTCTCACCAACTGTCTGTACAGAGGAATAATAACTTCCTGTTTTCTACTGGTGATGCCTCTCCCTATGCATCCCAGTATCCCCCCAAACCTCCTTGCTGCCCTCTCACATTGCTTGCCCACCTTAGGTCATCTGATATGACTACCCCAGGTCTCTTTCCATTTTGTTGTTGTTAGTATCTCACCCCCTTTACTCTTCCCTGGGTTTTGTTTCCCAGGTGCATTACCTGCACTTCTTAGCATTGAATCTAAGCTGCCATACATTTGACCATTCCTCTAACCTTGCCAAGTCCCTTCATCCTTTCCACCCACCTTGTGCATCAACTCTGTTGCAGATCTTTGTGTCATCTGCAAAGAGACATACTTTCCTTCAGTCCCTCTGCAATGTTGCTTATAAAGACATTGAAGAGCACCGGTCTAATACTGAACCCTGCGGTACCCACTAGTAACCCTCCTTTCTTCAGAGTGGACTCATTTACTATTACTCTCTGTGTCCTATATTCTCCAGCCAATTCTTTACCATAGGCTGTCATCTTGGGACCCATCCCAGTGCTGGCTAACTTGTATATTAATCTTTGTGTGGGACTCAGTCAAATGATTTGTCTGGCATGGCCTTCCGCTGTGAATCCATGCTGCCTTGGGTCCTGAGCCCCTCTAGCCTCTAGATACTCAACAATTCTTTCCTTCAGAAGTGATTCCATCATTTCCCCTACCACTGAGGTTAAACTAACAGGTCTGTAGTTTTCTGCTTCTGCCTTGCTCCCACTTTGTGAAGGGGATCACATCTGCCCTTCTCCAGTCCTCGGTACCACCCCATTCTCCCATGATTTGTTAAAGAGGGTAGTCAGTGGTGTCACTAGTTCTACCCTTAGTTCTTTTAAATTCTGGGATGAATCCCATCAGGCCCATTGCTTTGTCCACCTTCAGTTTTAAGAGTTCTTTCAGAACCCTTTCTTCTGTAAATGGGCTGGTATCAATTTCTGTATCCAGAGTGTTTCTACTGTTTGTTTTGGTACCTCCCACTTCCTTTGTAAATACTGAGCAAAAATATTTGTTTAGTATCTCTGCCTTTTCTCAGTCACCCTCTGCCCACCCTCCCTCCTCTTTATCAAGCCTCACTAACCCTCCCTTGGTCTTCCTTCACTCCCTGATGTACCTATAAAAGGTTTTATCCCCCTTCTTAACTGAGTTGGCTATCTTTTCCTCGGTTTGGGCCTTTGCTGTTCTGACTGCCTTCCCAGCTTCCTTTTGCTTTAACTGATACAGTTCTCTGTCCTGCTCCTTCTGTGATTCCTTGTACTTCCTGAACTTTCTTTTCTCTTGAACCTTCACTGCCACTTCCTTTGAGAACCATAGTGGTTTCTTACATCGTTTGTTTTGTTTATTTGCTTCACAAAGGCTTGTTACCTCTGTGATGGCAGTTTTATTATTCCCATTGTTCTTCCACCCTTCCTTCCTGCCCATTTGCTAGTGCATTCCTTAGGCACTCACCCATTTAGCAAAGTCAGCCTCCTAAAGTCCAGTACTTTTGCCTTTGTAAGGCTGACTCTATTGCTGTGTTCATTGTGAACCATACTGTTCGATGGTCGCTAGTTCCCAGATGGCTACCCACTTCTACATCTGTGATCCTCTCTCCATCTCCATTTGAGAGAACCAGGTCTAAGACTGCTCCCTCTCGAGTGGGCTCCAATACTAGTTGTCCAAGGCATGCCCCCTGTAGGGCATCTAGAATAACCCCACTCTTCGAAGTGGCTGCTGTAACTGCACTCCAGTTAAAGGAATGTAATGAGGGCTGGTGAATTCGGGATTGGGATGACTGACAGTCCTAATCATTATTGATTTGAGAGAACGTTTATAGAGAATAATGGATGGGAAGTGTGTGATATGAAATTTAATGCACACCGAGGGGTGGGATGCTCATACCCCGAGGCAAAGCCCGAGGGTTTATAACATCCACCACGAATAATGGTCTCATTCTCACAGATTCCCATCTTTTATTTTTATAATAAACTGGCGAGGAATTATTTCCACCAAGTTCAGGCATCTCTTTGTATATAAATGTTTTAGAAAATAATAGACTTTATGAGTAATGACCAAAGCTTTATTAAGTGCAACATTACAACAGCAGGAACATTTATATGAAAAACAATTACTACATTTATACCTTTAGGAAAGTACGCTTACATGTGTAGCCCTTCCCATCCTGCTCTTTCTACTAAACTGCGGTTCGATTCTGACAAGGAGATGTCAAACGCCACTCATTGTAAAACGCTTTTTTTCCCTTTTTATTGTTTGGGTCAGAGAACGTTTTTGACACTGTGAAGTCTGATGCTGGTGCCTGCTACCAGGACTGCTTGGCAGGTAAGCTAAATTTATCTCAGGAGGTCATGGGGAAAGAGTTTCATTTTCGACTGTGGCAATTGTTCAAGCTGCTGAGAGAAGAGCAGCTGTGGGGCTCACGCTGCACTCTGTTTGCTGGCTTGTCATAACAACCAACTGGTTGTTACAACAAATATCAACTTTCTCTGCCCATGAAAAAATTAATTGCCAGTTATTATTATAGGGATAACGATGGTTCAACTCTAAACTACTTATAAGGTTTACTAATCCTTTTGTAAGCAAGAATCTGTTTCAGAAATGCTATTCCTTCTTTGTAATGGAAATAACATGGAAACCACTTCTAAATGTAAAAATACTATCAATAAAAGAAATTAAAAAATATATTTTCCTCTCTTATTCTTAATATCTACTGAAAATCTGCCCAAAACTAAGCACCCAGGACTCACTCTGTGACTGTCATTAATCTCAACCACTGCACACCATGTCTCTGACAATGGACTGTACCATGGTCCTGCCACCTGCTTTTGTTGACAATGGACACCTCCTGTCCTGCCTTTATCCCTATATGCACTCAGGTACCGCCTTCTTCTGGTGAGTACCACCAACCTACAGTGCAGGTGTTCTGCAAGCTACTAACACTTGTCTGCTGTAACAGATACGCACCCAATCGCGCCTGAATATACCCAATTGTTATTCCTCTGGTGTCAGCTAACTACTAACACTAACTGCTGAACGTGATCTTGCATTCATTGTACTATGTTTTCTCAGCTGTAAATTCCCTGTACCTGTGTCTCCTTATGTGATATTATTTCCACTGTATATGCTCATAATTGTAACTGTATTTGTCTTGCTGTTATTACTGTATTCTTATGTTTCTGTATGTATGTATGACGTGGAACCTTTGTAAAGGAGTCTATGACTCAAAGGTATGTTATCCGATATTTCCCAATAAATAAAATAAATAAATAAATTTGCTTGTGTTAGGGATTGGCACCCCCAGTATCTTATTCATTCTTTGGATAACTGAGTGCAGTACTTCTGTAGTTTCAGGCATCCCCAAACAATATATATATATATATATTTAATTTATTTAGTTTGTGTTGACCGGGTAAGTGCACTAGACAAATCCTGCCTATTTTCAGGCATGACCCGGGGGAGGGGGATAGAGATGAATGCCAACTGACCTTGAACCAGATTAAGCTGTTGGTGGTATTTTTAGTGAATGAGAGAAATTTGGCCAGGACACTGGGGAAATTCCCTGCTCTGTCTGAGGCGCTGTTGCGCTGCAGAAGATGGAGGTCCTCAGTCTGGCTGAGGATGTTGGTGGAGGAGGACCTGTTGCGGAGCTCGGGAGCTCATGGAGGTTACACCGAGTTTCCTGCAGTAATTCTGCAAGCGAGGTCCACAATACTGAATCAGATGTTGTGGATTCAGAGGCTGTTTCAAACCAGGATATGGATGGCTTGACAGAGGCTGATATTCACAGTGCAGCCTGGAATTGAAGAAATCCCAGTTCTTGGCTATGATTACTGTGGCTGAAGGAGATTTTGCGCTGTGTCAGCAAAAAGCAGAAGATGAAAAAAAGAAACGATCAGTGGCAAGCCCTTTACCTGCAGGACACAAACAGGTTGGGGGCTAAGTTCATGAAAGCTCTCCGGAGATCGACATAAAAGACAATCAGGACAGGAGTGCTAGAACTTTGATGTTAAGATTCCGACTGGACTCCTGGAGTACCGCAAAGGAGGGTTGGATGTCCGATCCGTTGAGGTCCGCTCATTTGAGTTTAGCTGCCCTACTATAACGGATATGAGCCTCCAGTCTAGATGGCTCTAACACTGGAGAACCAGTGGCTGTGCAATAATTGGACTAAGGTTGAAATACAACCTACGCCAGACACAACCTCTCCGGTCCTGCAGGGTAAGCATGTAATTTCGACCACACTGTACAGATTTGGGCTCCCCCTTGGATTCCCTCTTTACAGAACTGTCCTCAGGTACCTGTGGTTTTTCCAGATATACAGTACCTATTTTGGATACCCCCCGTTCCCCTACATCAGACAGAAATAGATTGAGACCTCAGCCAGGGTCTTCTGGTCCGAAATCTTATGCAGGTCTCTTTCGAAAACCCGCTGAGTCGGCCAAACGTTGGTTCTTAGTATGTCTACGCTATCGAGGTAAGGCCCCAGTAGTACCAGATCGATTATGGGTTGATAAGACTCTACTTATGGGAAGTATGGGTTTCACGCCGATGGAGGTGTATGCTTTCATACACTCCCTAGGGGACCAGAACTACGGCATTAGTTTTTGTACAATGCAACTGTTGGATAAATTTTGGAAAATCTATTACAAAGTGAAGGAGGCAGAAAATTGGCAGGATTTTCTAGCAATCCCTATTACTAAACCTACTATCAAGACTGTTACAGTTTGTCGGCCCGGTGGCGCTGAGGGTTGAGGCGCTGGGCGCACACCTCGCACCACACTGGCGACCGGGTTCGGAGTTAGCTTGGGCATCGTGGGTCGGCAGGGAGGGATAGGATTGAGCACCGCGGGCTGCTCTCCTGTCCCGGGGAGGGCATTGGGTAGTCCTGAGCTCCGGCAGCCTGGTGGAGACTGGGGGTTGTTGTGCAGAGTGTGGCTGCATCACAAGCGTGCTAGCGCTGGCAGGGTCCTCATCTTTGGCTAAGTGTCGAGAGCACTTAGCAGCATAGGGATGGGCGGGGAGGAAATATGTAAAACACCCAGCTGGAGGGATAGGCGACGGCACCCTTCCTCCATACCCAGCACTGGATCTGGCTGGGCAGGACCCTAATCACTCCTCCGCGTGGCCCCGACCCGTTACTGGAGTCTGAACTGCAAGGAGCCCACGTAAATGGCAGGGCTACCCTCCCTGGACGGGTTAAACCAGGGGTACTGGCAATGGGAGGGGGGAGAGAGAGGGGCACAGTCCACAGTGGATCTCAGGCAGGCAGGCAGAAGGCGGGGATGCCTGAGAGAGCTCCTCCAGCTGAGACAGGGAAGAAAATAAAGTTGAAAAAAAAAAAAAAAAGATTGTTACAGTTTTATTCCGTAACGAAGGAGTTAACGTTTCTAGTATTAATTTTTGGCTGGAAAAGAGATGTGCATTGTTTGACTGCCCTAAACCTATATTGGATGACAACGGATTTTGGACAGGGGGTGGACCTTTAGTGTACAACTATCTCATACAGATGTAAGCATACAACATCTTCCCAGTTCTTTCTATTTGGTACGAGATAGGGGTATTATTTTTCACGCAGGCCAGCTGAAAAGCTGTTATAAATGTGGATCATTAGAGCATTTGAATAATGATTGTGACCAGGTGAAATGTTTTAGTTGTGGGTTGTTGGGGCATACTCTGGCACAGTGTGAAGCCCCTCCAATGTGTAATTTATGTGGAGATTTAAACCTTTCCTTTGCTACATGCCCCTGGGCTACTCATGATAGGGACAAGGCCTCTGACCAAAAAATTTTTTTTTAAGTCAGGCTAAGAAGCCCTATGATGTAACTCCTAATTTTGGGACTGATTTAGGAACCTGAGGGAGACGGAGAGGAAGGGGTTCAGAAGCTAACATGGGAGACAGGACTTCAGAAAATGTTCTTGGGCCTGTCTTACTACAGATTGCCCCAGCTATTACCCCTATTCAGTCCAATGGTGAGCTTTCTGCTCCAACTACTTTATCGGCTCCTTTGGAGACCCAAGCAACCGCTATGCTACCCCTCAGAGTTCTCCTCAGCGAGGTGGAGGTGTGTTACCTCATAGCTCTTCATACAGCCAACTTTTCAATTACTCAATTTTGGAAGGTCCTAAACAATTTTTGGAACCTTCCCCTCTGGAGTCTGGTGAAGGGATTAATCTGGAGGTTGGGACAGAGGGCGGAGGAAACTCTAAAATCCCTTTTTCTAACCCCAGTAGTACTCAGGTATTCATAACTTTCTGCAGTAAGCCTGAAGGGTTGAACTGCCCAGAGAGATGGAACATATGCAAATAATGGAATCATCTGCACGTGACTTTTCAAATGCTGCCCTACAGTAACTGTCAATGTTCTAAACCTCTTCAGATTTAACTCTCTGCCTGAACAGTTTGGTCGCTCGGTGTCGCTCTTCATCTGAGTGAAAACCTATAAAACATATAAGTATTGTTTTATTTTCATTTGCTGCCTTATATTAATTGTTTTAGCTTAGTTAAACTTGGTTTTGTGGTAAATGTATTTTTTTCTCGGTTTGGTATAACCGGGAGGAAACCGAGCTAGTTCCTTTATTTTGAGCCTATTTCTGTTAAAGATAGCGTTTGTTTCTATTTTATTTTTACTGTTTACCTAATTTTTGTAACCGTCTTTTTCGGTTACTAAACCGCTAGTGCCGGTTCCAGGATCTTTATCGGTTCAGTTCACCCAGTTCCTTTTCAGTTCCGGAACCGACCAAAAGAACCGCAATTGTACTTTTTTAAATTGAGGTTCTCTGTTTCTGGTTAAAATTACAGAAAAACCTAAGAAAAAAACAGGTGAGCCCGGCTTTAAAAATTGTACTCAATGTGGGGATGTTTTTGCGAAAGCAGATAAGCACACTGTGTGTGTGGCTTGTCTGGGCAAAGAGCATCTGAAGGAGGATTGTCAGATCTGCCTGACTTTCCCTGAAAAAACTGTTGAAAAACGCCTGGAACGGCTAAAAAAGAAACTCCCCAAGGGTCCCTCTGGCTGTGACTAGCCAATACCCTCTACTGCTATGACTGAACCCACAAATATTACAACTTCCACCCTGATGGGTGACAAGAATATAAAGAGGGGCTCTGAACCGGCTAGCTCCCTCAGTTCCCTCTAAGAAGGCATAAACTGAAGTATCTAGAACCCCCTATTACTCAGGGGACTTCTGTATCAACTAACGTTACGCCAACTCCTCAGCAGATTGCGCAGGCGGTCAAAATTATTTAGGCTTTGCAGGGTTTGGTGCCCCCTGCACAGCAAACCCCTGTGCCAGCAAGGATTCCTTCTATTGAAGAGGAGGAGTGCAGTGATTATGAGGAGGCTGAAGGGGAGCCTGTTTTACCAGAGGTATCCCCAGAGCAGGACTTTGGGTCGCCCCCGGGGGTATCTGAAGATTTCTCTTCTCACTTTACTTTTGTGAGAAAGATGTCAGATGCTCTTGACATCTCTACAAGGGAGGAAGTGGAAGATGAGGAAATAGAGTACCTGGAAATGATGGGTTTGACTCCCACCAAGGCCCTCCTCCTCCCAGTAAATACATTTTCAAAAGGATGCTCTGAGTTGTTGCAGACCTAAATTCTGTCCCTCCTCTGGATAAGAGGCTGGACATGAAATATCAGCTGGAAAGAGAAGGGGCAGAGTTCCTGTTCTCTCATCCAGACCACCAAAGAGTTATTCCGCAGGTGGCCTGTGATAAGGCTAGAGTCCATCTGGCTTCCCATCCACCAGATAAGGACTCTAGGAAGATAGACAGCATGGCTAGGAAAGGTTACCTGTCAGTCTCCCTAGCCATGAGACATGCTAATTTTCAGGCCTATGCTGCCCAGTACCAAAAGTCCCTGTGGCAGTCAGTACTGGCTATCTCTCAAAAAGCTTCTCACCCTATCAGACGACCCAGCAAAGACTGCTAGGTTTAGGCTGGAGGCAGCTAAATACCAATTCAAATGGCTGCTGATACCAATGACACTGCAGCCAGATGGATGTCAATACTGATAGCCGGAGGAGATTTGCTGGCTGAGGCTACAGATCTCACGCTGACACACAATCTAAGGCCTGGATTTTCCTTGGAGAAATGCTCTTTTGGGAATCCACTGTGGCATATGAAGAAGGTGGATGAGTATAAGGCCACTTACAGGAGCAACTCTAGTAGAGACAGAGCTTCTCCATCTACCAGGCCTTATGGGGCGCCAGGGCAGGCCTTTTCATTCTAGGCCGTTTTTCAGCCAGTGGAAACCCCAATACCAACAGTATCTACAGCAGGGATACTTTAGGGGCAGGGGTCAAGGGATCTAGGCGTGGAGCTCAGCACAACCTCCACCCCATCCCAAACAGACCCCCTGAAGTACAGGCCGCCTCCTCACTCCCTGTCGGAGGCAGACTCTCCCACTTCCTCCAGAACTGGCTTTCCATCACTTCGGACAAGTGGGTCCTGGAAGTGGTGGGTCAGGGTCAGGGTCTGTCTTTGAATTTCAAATCCCTTCCTCCTCTAGCAGCCAAGGATTTCAGTGCACCATCCTGGACAGAAAACACCTTGCTGGAGGCAGAGGTGCAGAAACTCCTGCTTTTAAAAGCAGTGGAATCTGTTCCAAGTACCCTCAGAGGAAGGTTTTTATTCCAAATACTTCCTCACCACAAAGAAAAATGGGAGTGGCGCCTAACTGGATCTCAGATCCTTGAACAAACATCTAAAGAGACTAAAGTTCAAAATGGTAACTCTAGCATTGATCCTGCCAACAATCCAGAAGGAGACTGGTTGGCATCACTGGACTTAAAGGACGCATACTTCCACATCCCCATAAAGAGTCTCACAGAAAATACCTCAGATTCAAACTCCCTTCAGGTCACTACCAGTTTTCAACCCTGCCTTTTGGCCTTTCTTGACCCCAGGGTGTTCACAAAGTGCCTGGCTCCAGTGGTAGCATGTCTTCAAGAAAAGGTGGATCAGTTTTCCATATCTGGATGACTGGCTGTTGGTGGGCAAGTTGCCTCAGCAGGTTTCCCAGTTTGTAAGCCTCACACAAAATTTGTTGGAATCCCTGGGATTCATTCTCAACCTCTAGAAATCAGTCCTCATTCCTACCCAAAAGTTGCAGTTCATAGGGGCAGAGATAGACACCCTGCAAGGCAGGGCCTATCTTCCTCTGGAAAGAGTAGAAAATCTTCAGCTGGCTGCAAACTCTTTCATTCTGAACAAAAGCAACCCTGCAAGGCACTTTTTACAGCTTCTGGGTCATATGGCTGCATCTACAGCCACAGTACTGGGTTCAAGCTTCCAAATGAGGGACATTCAGTTCCATCTCAAGGCTCACTGGAATCAGAGAAAGATTCCCTATCGAGCCCATTCCAGTTACAAGAACTCTTCTCCAAGCTTTGCTATGGTGGAAAAGGTATCCAATCTAAGGGAGGTGTTCCTTTCAGAGGATCTTCCCGATGGTTCTTACAACAGATGCATCCATATTGGACTGGGGTGCCCATTGGGAGAACACACAACCCAGGGCACCTGGTCAACCTCAGAGTCCCACAGCACATACATTGCTGGAACTCAGGGCTGTTTATCTTGCCCTAAAAAGGCTTTCTTGGAGCTGGTACAGTCAAAGGTGGTACAGGTCAGACAATACCACCACAATGTACTACATCAACAAGCAGGAAGTAACAGGCCAGGGCTTCTTGCAGAGGCAAGGAGAATTGGACTCTGGCATACTCTCTGGGAGTTTCCCTCAGGCAGTCTACCTACCAGAAAGGACAATGCCCTGGCAGGTACACTAAGTCGAATCAACCAGGCCCATTATGAATGGACCTTGAACAAGCAGGTGGTAGCGTAATCTTCCGAGGTGGGGTACTCAGAGGTGGACTTGTTAGCATCCCACAGAACCACCAGCTGCCTCAGTATTGTACCCAGACCACCAGATGGGGCACTCTCTGCCCTGGATGTTTGACTCTGGATTGGTGGAAGGTTCTTTACTTTCCCTCCCTTCCTCTGGTCTTCAGGAGTGTTTCTCAGCTCAGGTCCCATTCAGCGTCCCTGATCTTAATAGCCCCCGACTGGCCCAGGCAGTCATGGTACTCTCTGATGCTCTCAATGTCAGTGGCCATGCCAACATGGCTACCTCAGACATACAATCTGATGACTTCCAACCAGGGTTCCCTGTTGTGCGGACCTCAAATCCCTCAACCTCAAGGCTTGGTTCTTGAGGAATAAGAATATGCTGGTTTGAAACTTTCTGAATCAGTACTTCAATATCTAAGGAGCTATAGAAACCCTCTACTAAAACCTACTCCTCTAAATGGAAAGATTTTCAATCTGGTGCTCCTCTAGGGAGTTGTTCTGGATCATCTCTCCCATTTGCATTCCTTGGGTTTGCAGCCCGATTCAATTAAATTACACCTTGCAGCTTTGTCTGCTACATTTGTGCTGATACTACAGTATCTCTTGCCTCAGACTATTTTAGAATTCTTTAAGGGCCTGATCATTTGCACCCTCACAGGGTGCCAGTGCCAACATGGGATCTCAATGTTTGCATTGCCAAGTTAATGGGGCATCCATTTGAGCCTGTGTGGCGATGGCTTAGCTCAAATATGTCACTTGAAGACAGTTTTCTCGTGGCAATCACTTCTGCCAGAAGAATAAATGAATTGTAGGCTCTGTCTGTAGAGCAAGATTATATCTCCTTTCACAGGATAAGGTGATACTGAGAACAAACAGAAAATTCCTACAAAAGTGGTCTCTGATTTCCATATTAACCAATCCATGCCCCTACCTGTCTTTTCACTGAGCACTCTACTCATGGTGAAAGAAGGCATACTTGATGTGAAAAGGGTCATAGTTACTATCACAGCCACTAAGGATCACAGGCAGGACAAAAGAAACAATTGTTTCTGACCTATGGGGATGTGGGAAAAGGTGCTCCAAGCTCCAAAGGTCCATTTCTTGTTGGATTGTCCAGTGTATTCAGTTTGTTATACAAAGGCTGGTGGGAAGCTAACAGGGTTGAGGCACATTCTACCAGAGAACAGCTGCCACCTTGGCAGCCTTGAGATATTCCATTGGTAGACATCTGTAAAGCAACTACCTGGAAGACATACACCTTTACTAAGCATTACAGTTTAGATATCCAGTCTAGAAGTGATGCTAGGTTTGCCACAGTAGTCCTGCAGAGTCTTTTCCTAAACAAGTGTTCTGTGCCCACCTTGTGTACTGCTTTGTAGTCAACAAAGTTATGAATACCTGAGTATTGCTGGAGTTAGAAGAAAAATTACTCACCTTAGTAATTCTGTTTCTTCTCAGTGATACTCAGGTATTCATAACTCCCTCCTCCTCCTTCAGAACTCAAAATTTTTAAGCTGAGACAGTCCTGGCTTACTACCTCCAGGATCCACTTGTCTGAGGTAACAGACTTCCAGTCCTGGAAGTAGTAAGCCAGCCTGCCTCCTACAGGAATTGGGGAGTTGACCCGGGCTGACACATCAGGGTATCTGCTTGGCAGGAGACTTAGACTGAGAGGAGGATGCAGCATCTGCCTCTTCCTCTGAAGAACCCCCTCTGAGGAAAAGGAGAGGAGGCCTGTGCCTGGTAGAAAGGCCTGTGAAAGGGCCTGCCCCTGCCCCTAGATTGCTGCTTCTGAAGAGTTGCCTGCCTTTCCTTGGCCTGTGCACTTCTGCAGGTGGTCCTGTATTCCTCCATTTTCTTCATATAGTTCTCTGTCTGCTCCCCAAACAGAGAATTCTCGATGATAGGGAAATCCATGGCCTTAGCCTGGATGTCCTGTGATAGGCTAGTACATCTGAGCCAAGCCAGTCTCCGAAGAGCCTCAGATGTAGAAGACTTGGTTTGCTGGCCAAGGCACCTAGCTTCACCTGAGCTCTCCTTCTAAGACTGCTTGAAGGCAGAGTGGAAAACTTACCAGAGCAAGGAAAAGTTAAAACTTATTTTGGCCAAACAGATCTAATGTGGTGGTGTTTTATTTTTACTCACAGGGATTATACTGTTTGTTACAGACCATTGCTTTATTTTCTGTAAAAGTGTTTCTTACAGCATATATCTTCTCGAAATTATTACAGGTGGTGCTTTACAGGTTTTACAGTTTTATCTAACATTTAGGATAAGCTTTCGATTACTGCATTTGTTGTTGACTGATTGTTTCTGCTCTTACCTCCTTGTTCTTTCATCCGTGGTTGTTCTTTTTTTGCAGGGGAAGGGCCCAGCCACCACCCCCATCTAAACCCCACACTACCACTTCTTTATAAGGGTACCAGTTGTGACATTTCCGTGGCAGAGCAGGAAGGTGTGATCAGTGGGGCATCCACTGGGTGAGCTCTCATTTCACAGGGGCATTAGTAATTTAACTTGTTATAACAAGATTAAACAAAACACAATCAAACCATTACTTGCATTTTTTCCCTTTTTTTCCTTCTAATTACTCTGACTAGGTTATAAACCCAGCAACTTATCTGGAATGGATATCATTAACTGCAGGTACTGTGGAACAATTTTCAGAAGGACAGTCTTACAGGTTTTAGGACACTGTCCTACATGCTGAGCCTTTGGAGATCTTAGGGCTCAGCTCCGGGCAGCATGGGCAGAGATTGCACGCCTCAATTTCATATTCAAGAGAAATACATTATAAGAACCACCCGCCATTTCCCCAGCATCCAACAGAAAAAACCTCGACCGCAGAGAGGTAGTTAGTCCAGGAGGTTGGCAGGTGGTTAGAGGGGCAAATCGGGTGCGCCCATCACCTCTGCTCTCCAACATAATCGTCCAAAACCATATAAACACTACAAACAGGTATCTGCCTCTATCTTTGAAATCAAACAAAGAGGCAGAAGACACTGCAGAGCAGGACACTGCAGTACAGGAGCTAGCACAACAAAACTCACCCAAATCAGGAACCAAAACAAAAAAGCAAAAGGAAATCCAAAAACTTCTGATCATAGGAGACTTCACATTCGGGAGTTGATACCCATCTCCAGCCAGGGTAATGGTCAGATGTCTCCCAGGTACATCAGCATGGAGACACTGACCGCATTATTAAAATTGTTCACAAAGCAGGAGAAAACATTGATGTCCTAGTACATAGGGACTAATGATCTCACAACGCGGTCAGTTAGCAGAGACCAAGGAACACCTGACCAGGCTGGGTCACAAACTATCATCTATTTCGTCCAGCATCTCCTTCTCTGAGATCCTGCCAGTCTGGGAAAGGGGAGCAGATGGAGCGGAAAGGTCAGAGAAGGGGAGATAGGGGAGCTAAACACGTGGCTCAAGGGCTGGTGCCAGGAAAAAGGACACAGATTTGTAGGGAACTGGCAACAGTTCTGGGAGCGAAAGTTCTTTAAATTTGATGGACTGCATCTGACTAAGGAGGGAGTCAGTGCATTGGGGCAGAAGTTTGACGTCTTTGCAGAATATTTAAACTAGCAAATGGGGAGAGAGGTGCAGCACCCCATACGTCAAATGGGAAGAACACCCCTCCCCCCTCAGCTAGTGGTCAAACAGGGATTCAGCATGTTTGCAGTTCATTTGCATCACCAGGTAAGAAAAAAGGTTTGTCTCCCCATACAATGCTCAGGGGTAATGCCAAACCTCACCCAACAACTAACACACCGAAATCTGGCCAATGGAAAATCATGTACACAAATGCTCACAGCCTGGGAAATAAGATCCCAGACCTGCAGGCAATAATGTCAGAGGCTAAACTGGACATAGTAGCAATTAGTGAGGTGTGGTTTACCAGTAACCACACTTGGGAGACTTCAGTACCTGGCTATGTATTGTTCAGAAGAGACCAAGGTGCAAAAAGGGGGGGAGGAGTGCCCCTGTATGTCAATGAAAATATCAAAGCTACAGAAATTCAGAATACACATAAGGAGCCAGAAGAACTGTGGGTCACCCTGGAAACAGAAAATGGGACAGCCATAAGAACTGGGGTTGTCTACAGGCCCCCAGACCAGGGGGAGGACATAGACACATTACTGTTAGAAGATATACAAAATATGACAGCTAAAGCGGAGGTTCTGATAATGGGAGACTTCAACATGCCGGATACAGATTGGTCAATACAAGCAGGAACATCTGCCAGAACTAGACACATAGTGGATTCCCTGCAGGGCGAGGACCTCAAACAACTGGTATAGCAACCCACAAGAGACAGGGCTATCCTAGCTCTAGTACTGACTAACAAGGAAGGGATCACAGATCTCCAGGTAGAAGGTCACCTGGGGGCCAGTGACCATCACATGGTGTGGTTCAATTTGTCTACTACATCTAAATCATCCCATTCCAAGGCAAAAATATGGGACTTCAGAGGAGCTGACTTTGATAAGATGGCCAACAGAGTTAACTAGCCCTGGCAAAAGAAACACAGGTGAGGGGTACAGGCAAAGTGGGCAAGCATTAAGGATGCAATACTTGAAGCAACATCCCATTGTGTTAGACAGAAAGGAAGTGCAAAAGAAGGGAAACCACTTTGGTTCTCAAATATAGTAGCGAAAGGCCAGATCCAAAGGCTGGCCTTCAGGAAATATAAGGGAACACAGCAGAATGAAGATAGGGAGGCATGCCAAACTGCCCTAAGGGAAGCAGGGAAGGCAGTAAGGCAGGCAAAGTCCCAAACTGAGGAAACACTAGCCGAACAGTAAAAGAAGGTGACAAGACTTTCTATAGATACATTACTGAAAGGAGAAAGTCCAGAGAGAGTGACTAAAGCTAATGGAGAAAAGGGGCATGTGAGGAGGAGGACCCTGTAAAGGCATCTATCCTAAATAGATACTTTTGCTCAGTATTTACTGAAGAGAAGGTAGGGCAGGGCCCACAGCTCAGCATCATGGACACAGGGGAGGAGGGTGAGCACTACTCCTTCACAAAGAAAGGGTCCTACAAAAGCTTGCTAAGCTCCAGAGTGGATAAGGCAATGGGACCTGATGGCATACATCCCAGGGTACTTAAGGAGCTAAAGGTGGAACTAGCAGAGCCATTAGCAGAACTGAGTTGAGTCTCTGAGCACAGGAGAGGTCCCAGAAGACTGGAGAAGGGCTCATGTGATCCCGCCCACAAAAGAGTGGTAGCAGGGAGGAGGGGGGGAACTACAGACCAGTCAGCTTTATCTCTGTAGTGGGCAAGATTAGAGGCACTCCTTAAGGAAAGGATAGTGCAACACCTGGAATCCATAGGAGCACAGGATCCAAGACAGCATGGGTTTACAAAAGGAAGGTCCTGTCAAACTAATCTCATAGATTTCTTTGACTGGGTAACCAGAGTGGCGGACCAAGGGGGAGCAGTTGATGTTGCCTACCTTGACTTCAGCAAAGCTTTTGACACTGTTCCACATAGAAAATTGATAAATAAGCTGGGTAGGCTCGGGGTGGATCAGAAGTTGGTCAACTGGGTGGCAAACTGGTTGCGGGCAGAAAAACAGAGTGGTGGTAAATGGTATACAGTCAGAAGAGATGCAAGTCACAAGTGGGGTACCTCAGGGATCAGTCCTGGGGCCAGTCCTCTTCAACATCTTCATTAGTGACCTTGCAGATGGGCTAGAGGTAAAGGCTTGTCTGTTTGCAGATGACACCAAGATCTGCAACAGAGTGAATGATCCAGATGAGGTGGGCAGAATGAGAAGAGATCTGGATAAACTAGCACAATGGTCAGAAGAGTGGCAAATGGAATTTAATGCAAGAAGTGCAAAGTCATGCACATAGGGAAGAGAAACCCTGAAGCCACCTATAGGCTGGGAGGAGTTGCTAGCAGTCACAAAGGAAGAAAGAGACTTGGCATCATCACTGATGACCTGAAATCGTCAAACAGACCTCTAAAGCAGTAGGTAAGGCTAGGGGGTGTTAGGGTGTATTAGTAGGGGTATCTACAAGTCAGTGAGGGAGGTAATAATCCCTCTTTACAAGACACTAGTTAGGCCCCACCTGGGTATTGACGTGCAGTATTGGAGGCCACACCTTCACAAGGACATTAACCAAATTGAGGCAGTCAGAGAAGGGCAACCAAAATGGTGCAGGGACTGCATCAGAAGACATATGAGGACAGATTAACAGAGCTCAATATGTATACCCTTGAGCAAAGGAGGGAGAGAGGTGATATGGTCGAGACATTCAAGTACCTTAAGGGCATTAACAAGGTGAAAGAGTCTAACATGTTTAAATATAAGAAAAATAGCAGGACAAGAGGACACAGCATGAGATTAGAGGGGGACCGATTAAGGGGGAATGTGAGGAAATTCTTCTTCACAGAAAGGGTGGTGGCTGCATGGAATGGCTTACCACAGGAAGTGGTGGCTATGAATACAGTGCAGGGCTTCAAACAGGCATGGGATAGGCATAAGGGAGCAATACAAATGAGTATGAATAGATAGGCCACTGTCAGAGCAAAGGCCGATGGCACATTTAAAAGGTAGAAAAGAAATGGGCAGACTGGATGGGCCTTGTGGTCCTTATCTGCCGTCAACTTCTATGTTTCTATGTTTCTATGACTCGTGATGACACATCATCGGAGTCCACAACAGCATGAAACAGGATTTTTTGATGCTTCAATCCCATCAGCAGCCACCTCCTCCAGCTCCTTGGCAAGCTGGGGGGAAGCCTGTTTAGCCAGTTCCAGAACAGTATCCCATCTGGACTTCTGGTATCTGGCTGTATAGACCATATAGTTAGCCTGCCTGAGTCCCAAGGAAGATGCCATGTACTGTTTTTAGCCATGGCATCCAGCTTCCTGGAGTCTTTATCTGGGCGTGTGAAGCCAAGGGTATACTAGCCTTATCACAGGCTGCAGTCTGCATGACCCCAGCATGGTTGCATTGCTGCTACAAGTACTCCGTACTTGGGCCTGACAACATATACCTCTTGTCCATTCGCCTGTCCACAGGAGGTAAAGAATCTGGAGTTTTAAGTAACTTTTTCCCAAAAGATTTGTGAAGGGGAATAGACAATCTCTTTGACTCTGGGATGTCTATCATCTCCACATAGTCAGGCTCCTCTTGCTCCTTGACAGTTTCATCTAATGGGAGCTGGAGGGTTTTTGCCACTTTTTTGTAAAACATAAAGTGGGAAGAGGACTCAGAAAGCCTAGGATGGGAAATGCCAGAAGGTCTGTCTGGGGAGATGTCCGGTTCTATGGGCTCATCCAGACTTTCCACACCATCACCATCCTCATCATCATCATCTTCATCCCCCTCCAAATCCAGTTCATAATAGTCTTCTGTGGAATAATCCAGAACCAGGGGAACCGACTGAACCAAATGCCTAGCGGGAGGCGTCGGATCAGCCGGAACCGAACGGAGCGATTCAACTATACTAATCGCTCTGGCAATTTCTCGATGGTTGAACCCCGATGAGGTTGGATCCAAACCGGCGATTTCTCTTTTTCTTTCTTTTTGCTGGAACTGACCCCTCAGGATCAGCTCTCCTTTTGCCCGAAGCAGTCTCGCCCAGGTCAGTGGGCACTCCCTCAGGTTCGGTTGGAACCGAACTGGGCTGGCCATCTGGGTCAGTGGACTTCTCGGCCTCCTTTTCCCTAAGCCTGCCCAATCTTTTATCCAGGGTGGCCTTAGGAAAATGTTTACATATTTGGCAGTCTGAATCAAGATGGTCAAAACCCAGACAATAAACACAGGTGGTGTGGGGATTAGCCTTAGCAAAGGCCTCCACACATTCACTGCAGTGTTGAAACCCAGTGGGCCCGATTTTTCTCTTGGGTTTCTCAGACGAAGCATCCTACAGACTTACCCTTTATTCGGCAACAGCCAGGCAAGACCCCCTTATTGGTTTCTAACCGTGTCACTGGTGTTGGAAAAAAACATTAAAATTGTTTTTTTTTAGAACGGATAAGGACCGGTACCTCACACTAAATTCAGAAATCAAAGTAAAACTCAGAAAAAATAACAGATAACCGGTTCAGCCGAACAGATTGAAAATATTACTTTTACAATTTCTACAATTTTAGCACTAGTCCACTACCTAAAGTACTTACTGTACCGCAGACAGGGATCTGAACCGAAAATAAAAATTAAATAACGGTTTAAAACCAGCGTTTTACTGGACCAAACCGTTAGCAAAGGAGAGATCTCTGGAGTGACTGTTCAGTTAGGCAGAGTAAAGAATCTGACAGTTACACTTCAAGGTGCAGCAGACAGAGGTTTGAACCGAACTTGAGCTCAACATTCTATGCTCTGGCATAGAGTTAACTCTTTCCTCTCCAGAGCAGTTCAAGTGCTGGGGCTAACTGCATAATGTCAGAACAATGTCAGCATACAGCAAGACATCATGTTGTTGAAACTAAAGAAATGGAAAATCTACTAAACAAAAATAATAACAAAACAACAACAAGGGTTCTGACTGGCTGGTGAGAGAAAGGAGTAGGAGACAGACAGAGAGGATACAGTGCAGCTGAAAAAGAAAGACTGCTTAGTTGCAATTTAAAAATGAGCTTCTTCTGGCTGCTGAGGATGGAGTTGGAGAGAGGGGGAGAGAGAGACAGAGACAGAGGAGGAGATTGTAAGTAAATAAAGTAAAGTTTATTTACAAAGTGCCCTATCCCTTGTACTAGGGGAAAGAGGACCAAGGGGCCAAAGCAAGAAAACTAACAAAGTTACAATTTGTTACAAAATACCCCTTAACATCAGAAAAGAAAATGTAACAGAGGAATACAGCACTTATCATAAGAAAAGAAAATGTACAATTTTAGAATAAAACAAATTCCACTTATAAGAAAAGATAATTTACCATTTTACAAAAAAAAAAAACCTCTTAACAAAGAAATGTTGCCCCAGTGGCTTCTGGCTGTTGAGAATGGATCAGAAGCCTAACGTTGATTCAGCCTGGCCTTCTTCACCTTAATGTTTAACAAAGCTTGGATATCTTCACACCTCAACCAAACTCCGTTCCAGGCTACGCCCATACTCCCTGGGTCACTCCTTCCTTACTCCAACTCCTTAGGCACAGGGATAACCTGTGGCACCTAGCCATGGAAACTAGCCACCCTGCTGACAGACAGGCATATGCTGCTGCCCGAAATAAATGCACCTGGGCCATACACAAAGCAAGGGCTGATCATTATCGGGCCACACTCACCTCATCCTGGGGGAATGCTAGAACCTTCTGGGATAACATCAAACAACTAAATGGTGGTACACACTCTCCTCCGCCTTCCCAAATCAATATTGAGGGTATTATTTCTACTGATCCTACCCTCATTGCTAACCATCTCAATAAATCCTTTACTGACCTTAGCTCTGTACTCCCTAGCAACTTTTTTGGCCCCCTTCTCACTCTCCTGACCCTGCTCTCTCACACACGCATCTTTCCACTTCCACCGGGTTACTGTCAATGAAGTCAGATCGTATCTGACCAAGGCCCTAAGAAGCAACACCACTGGCAGTGACTCCATGGACCCCAGACTCCTCAGCCTGGCATTGGACCAGGTCATTGCCCCAATCACTTGCCTCTTCAACAAATCACTCTGTCTAGGGCAATTTCCATCAGCCTGGAAAATTGCCACTGTCCTCCATACATAAGGGTGGAGATAGGGCCCTTTCGTAATTATCATCCCATCTCAATCCTCTCACCACTCTCAAAAGCCTTAGAAAGTAGTATCCTCCCAAATATCTGAGTTTCTTACCAAATACAGTATCCTCTGCCCTGAACAACATGGCTTCCATGCTGGGCGAAAGCACCAATACCACCCTCATTGAGTTTTCTAACTCCATTCCTCCCTGGATTCAGGCTCTCTTGCTGGTGCAGTGTTCATCGATCTGTCAAAAGCCTTTGACACCGTATCCCATCCTCTCCTGCTGGATGCACTCAGCCATGCTGGCTTTGCTGCAGGACCTTTCTCATGGTGCTCCAGCTATCTGTCTGCCCGGTCCCAGTGTGTAAAAATCAATGGCACCCTCTCTGACCTCTGCCCTATCCGATCTGGGGTTCCCCAGGGCTCTATTCTTGGGCCTCTGCTCTTTTCCCTTTATCTCAACACCCTGCCAGGTGTCTGTACTGGTAAACTCCTTCTTTATGCAGATGACGCTGTTATCTTCGCTTCTGACCGTAACCCCACCACCCTCCAAGATTCCCTGCAATTATCCTATAAAGGCATGGAAGCCTGGTTTAAAGAACATAGACTGGTTATCAATCTTAAAAGACCAAATCTATGATCTTCTCCCACCCCAAAACAAAGCTAGTAATTTCCAACTTCAAGTCTTTGCCAGCTCTATGTTCCCACTGAACAAGTTTACACATACTAATACCTTAGGATAACCTTTGACCCTGCCCTCACACTCCATTCTCATATCTCGCCTTAGCCTCCACCACCAATATTAGGTTGGGAATCCTTTACAGCCACAAACACTGTCTCCCCACCTCCCCTCAATGCCCTCTGACTGCAGTTATGTCCTCCATTCTGTCCTTGTTGACTATGGCTTACCAGTCTCTGGGGCTGCTGACCAGACCTCAGCTAAACAAAATCTGCCTCACCTTAAATAAGGCCTGTCGACTAATCCTAGGTGCTCCCAGACTTACACAAACCTGCCATCTTTATTCCCAGGCAAATCTGCTCAATCTTGATGAACGTCTTAGGTATCAAACCTGCATCCTTACAAAAAAAACTCTCCTTGGGCTCTCTCCTCCTGGTTTGACTGCCGTTATCCACCAAGTAAACTCTCTAGCTTCAACACGGTCCTCCTGTAAAACCAAGTTGAAGGTACCTAGGGCAAGGACCTCTCATGGAAAACGGGCTTTCCTCTACCGTGCCCCTTCTTGGTACAATTCCCTCCCTGCCAGTATCTCAGACACCCCCACAATCTCTTGCTTTAAAACTACCCTCCGGAGCCACCTTCTCACTACTCGCAGCTGTTGCTGTTTCTAAGCTATCTTGCTCACTCTCTGACAAAGCCGCCTGTTGGCTGCTTAAATCCTCTACCTTCTCTACCCTTGGTTCCTGTTACCTCCCTGTTGACTCCATTAAAACACACTGTATTGATAGCCTATGTTTTTCTGATGTTCTAGTCATTTCCCTGAACAATGTTAACCTCACCAACCCTGTATGTGGTAAACTGTTGATCTCACTTGTCCTCCTGTATCCTCAAAAAAAAAAAAAAACTGTACACTGTTTCTCTGTACTAAGTTGTTATCACTGTATTGTCTTCTCTGTGACAAGGTACCTTTGTAAACGAGCCTCTGGCTCAAAGGTTGTAAACTGATGCTTAATAAATAAATAAATAAAAATAAAGAATGGGGAGGAGAAGCAGACAGATGGAGGAGATTGTGATGGGCATTACAAAAATAAAATACCCTGTCCCCAAGACCCAAACATAAAAGTGGCTTCCGAATGCTGAGGACGGAGTCAGGGAGAAAAAAGACAGGAGATTGACTAGTGTGCTGTACAGAACAGAATAGATAAAGCAAAACAAAGGGATTAAAGAAGGAAAAGCAGAGTGATACTAAGTGTGGTGGTGGGGGGGCAAATATGCTGCTTTGCTGGCTGCCTGGCTTCCCAATAAAATAGTGAAGCACAGTGATGCATTCACTGTCCTTGCCAGAAGGGCTGCAAAAATACAGACTTAGCAACAATAGTGATTAAAAAAAGAAGGAAACTAGTGAAAGATTGTAACATAGAAACATAGCATTTGATGGCAGATAAGGACCGTTTTGCCCACCTAATCTGCCCATTTTCCTACCTAACGGATAAGCTGCAGATCCTAGTTAACCAACAGCTTACTTCCTCCTACCCCCACCCCCTAGAATTGCCTTATGTCTGTCCCATGCATTCTTGAATTCCCCCACTGTTTTTGTCTCCACGACCTCCTCCGGAAGGCTGTTCCATGCATCTACAACCCTCTCCGTGAAGAAATACTTCCTCACATTACCTCCGAGATAGATCAGTAAGTTAAGATACTCATCCTGTCCTGACCTGACTCGTAGCAGACAATTTTTTTTTGTTTTAATTTTTTTGTTAAAGCAAAGAAGGAGAAAACGTTTAATTTAATTTATTGAGAGTGGACTGCTACAACTGTAGACAACACTGGCGCCTGCCTGCTTAAGTATAAAAAGTGTTATCATCAGTCAGTCATCATGCCAATTCTGTATTCTCATTTTCATCATCATCACCATATTAGTGTGCTCTGCATAAAATCATATATTAAATGTCTGCATCACCAGTTTAAATTCCAAGGCCGTAGTAGCATTACAGTGTTGAGCTGCTGAATACAGACACTGAACAGTGACACTAGGAGTCCCTCTTTGTTGTTCCCTGTGGAAGGAATCACTGGTAACGCTCATCATCATTGTTGCATGGCTGGCCGTGCTGTGTACAAATCAGGCCACGTAGGGATGGGAGTGGGAGTGGTGATGCTAGGGACTGAGGAGGGATATGTTTTAAAAAATTAAAAATATCAAAAAATAAAAGAATGGATCAAAGTGTTCAGAGTCAGACAAGTTATGTGTCTCAGGTAGACACATTGCAGCTTCAGGCACCCAATAGTGAGTATCAAGGGCCAGGATAAGGGATCATCCTCCTGCACAGGAAAAACGAAATCGGACCCAAAAAGTGATTCTGGTAACTCCAAAACATCAGCTTCTAAGTGAGTGCTTGAATCCAATAAAGGGGCATCTGTCCTATCAGCCTTCCAATTGAAAAAACAGGTTCTTTCATTAAAACTAAAGGGTTGGTGGGTACCTCCTGCAGAGGCACTCCAGGTATGGAACAGTTGCATACTATTCTAATGTTAGTTCCCCACAGACTACATCTAATTCCTCTGAGACTGAGCCTGACAAGAATAAAGACAGTAATTGGGCACAAGGTGTACCGGCAGAAGATAAGGGGATGGAAATTGCAAATGAGGAAGACGTGGAAGCAGATGTTTCTATGGTGGAGGAGGAGGATGGGTTGAAGGAAGGGAATAAAGCACAACAGGAACAGGCAAAAACAAACTCAGTAAAAAACTCATGAAAAGGAGACTGAGCTGCAGTGCCTACCTGGAAAAACAAAAAAATAACATCTTTTGTATGGTCGTATATTCCAGTTAGTGCTTCAATGAATTAGTGGCAACATGCCCTCTTTGTAAATGGACATTCAGCAGGGGTAAAAAGAAAGGAGCACTGGAAACTGGGAGGCAGTATAGTGCAGTGGTTTAAGGCTCTGAGCTGTAGATCTGGTAACATCCAGCAAACCAGACCTGGGTTTGAATCCCACAGCTTCCACTTGCATACTGTGACCCTGAGCAAGTCACTTAATTTCCCTGTGCTCCCAGGTTGCACCTGTAAAAGAGCTTTCAGTTTAGTGTGTCTCACCTGGTTAAACAACAAAATAAAAAAAAAAAACTTTAGCACTGTAAAGGCATCTAGACAGATGTCATAACATTAATGAGGAATCCATTTCTGAGAAGAGAAAGTGACAGTGACAGTGATACTTGCTCACTACACTCAGCAGAATTTCTGATAGAAGATAGCAGTAGCAACCTCCACAGCAATACTGAAAACCTCCAGTGCTTTCTCCCATTAGAATGGCTTCTACTGTTACACAATATAGTGGCCATGGTACGATATTCAGAAGTTCGCCAACAATGGCGAATATGGTAACCGCATCATAACTGTGTTGCACTGATGAAACACAGGGATATATTCAAAACAGATGAGCAATGGCGCATCTCCTCTGAATATATCAGGTAATGCTCACTGCACAAATATGATGCACTGGCACATCCCCCCAGACAGGGCTGAATACCAGGAATGGGAACTGCACCAGCGCAACAGAGTTACGCTGTGCACAAATTCCTGATAGTCATCCGGCAGTATGCAGATGGGGCCATAATGTATACAAGGCACAAATGGGGTCATTTGCATATCATTATGACCCCATTTGCATGAGTTGTGCAGGGCAGGCCAGCAAAATGCAACTGGCACCCTGCACAACATGTGGTGCTGCCAGAGGGGGTCCAATGGCACCCCTCCCTCCCTGTGGCGTTGCCGTATAATAATACTCCAAATCATCCCTGGTAGCCTAGTGGCACCCCCCTTCCTCCCTGGAGCAGCAATCGCTGTAAAATAACCCTGTAACTATTCCCTGGTAGTCTAGTGGCACCCCCTCCCACCCCGTAGTGGCAATCGCTGTATAATAATACTCCAAATCATCCCTGGTAGCCTAATGGCACCCTCTCCCTCCCCATAGCGGCTATCGCTATAAAATAACCCTGTAACTATTCCCTGGTAGTCTAGTGGCACCCCCCTTCAACCCCGTAGTCCAATCGCTGAAAATAAAATGAAAATATATCCCTGGTAGTTCAGTGGTACCCCCCACCCCTCCCGATGCTCTGAGTCCTGTAAATCTACAACACTGTT
This sequence comes from Neoceratodus forsteri, assembly GCA_016271365.2. Taxonomy (NCBI): domain Eukaryota; kingdom Metazoa; phylum Chordata; order Ceratodontiformes; family Ceratodontidae; genus Neoceratodus; species Neoceratodus forsteri. The sequence continues at coordinate 1,173,264,614 of CM057451.1, read as the reverse complement.
ATTCTGTGGTAATCTAGTGGTCTCCCCACCCCTCCCGTAACCCTGCTCACTGATCCTACATTAAATCTCCCTCCCTGGTGATCCAGTGGCAGCCCCCACCAGCCCACCCAGCTCCCCCCTCCTGTCAGTGGCAGGCAGCAGCATACCCACCCACATGCCTCCGTGACTGCCCGACTGAGCAACTACAGTATGGGCTGCAATCCCATTGGTCCACAGTGTGAATCATGGGCTTGCAGTGCATACTGTAAAAGTCACTCACAACTAGGAATAACAATTACAGTATGCACTGTAAGCCCATTGGTCCACACTGTGGACCAATGGGATTGGTACCCATACTGTAGCTGTTGCGTCAAGGGCAGCCGAGGAGGTATGCGGTGGGCATGCTGCCCCGCCACTGACATGGGGAGCTGGTGGCTGGGGGTCCTGTGTGGGTGGGAGTGCCACTGACCAACTTGGGAGGGAATTTAATGGTAGGATCAGTGAGCGGGGTTATGGGATGGGTAGAGGACCATTAGACTACCACAGAATAACAGTGTTGTACATTTATTGGACTCAGAGTATCGGTGGGGTACCACTGGACTACCAGGGATCTATTTTTGTTTTATTTTCAGAGATCGGGCTACAGGGCAGGAGGGGGGTGCCACTAGACTACTAGGGAATAGTTACAGGGATATTTTATGGCAATCGCCGCTATAGGGATGGAGAGGGTGCCGCTAGACTACCAGGGATGATTTGGATTATTATTATATGGTGATCACCACTACGGGGAGGGAGGAGGGTGCCACTAGACCACCAGGGATTATTTGGGTGCTTTCGCACAGTGTTCTGGGTGGGCGGGTGGCTACCCACAGCTGGCGGCTGCTGTGTTGCACCTTGTAGTACAGCAGCTCACCTATAGGTGGCCACCATTTCAGTTTTTTTTCAGGTTCAACTTTGGGCATCAGTATGCGGCGCATATGCATGGGCACACCCCCTGGGCATGCGCCGCTTACACTAATGTTGCACCCCAGCGCATCGGAACTTGCGCTGCGCAAGTCCCTCTGTTGAATATTGTCCCAGGGCACATTTCTGGGGTTGCACTAGTGCAACTCAGTTTTGCCAGGTGCAACCCTTTTGAATATCTGGCCCCAAGTGTTCAAAAGCCTCCGTCCTTCAAGGAAACAGTTTGCCATCTCCAAAATATACGAACATAAAACCAAATATCCCCCAACCCACCCTGTTGGTGTTACAATAACAAAGAAAATTTAAGAGATGAAAGCCATTGATTAGCTGTCATATAATGTGGCAGAAGAACATGTAGGATTCAGGTGGCTGCTTGGTTACCTTGAGTGTCAATATAATATACCATCATAAAAATATTTCTCAACAGGGATTCCAGATCTCTACAATGTCATATTTAAAAAAACTCAGATGAGTTTTGGCCAGTACAGTTAGGTTGGTGGTGTATCTCACTACAGATATCTGAGCAAGCCTTCATCCTGAATCCTTCATGTCTGTCACTGCACATTGGGCATGTTTTGCTGATAATTCTTGTGAGGTTACTGAAACACGTTTGGTGTTCTAAGAATGTTTTATTTTTCATCTGAACACAACTCAAACAACATCAGTGAGGAGCTCAAACAACCAATACAGCAATGACTCACATCCAGGGACTGTCAGTTGGCTTTATAGTTGCAGATAATGGGACTAACATAAGGAAGGCCTTGGATGATGGGGCTTTGTTACATCCACTACTTTGTGCATTGCTTGAATTTAATAGTTCACAGTTTGTTTCATAAGAACAGGGACATTAAGGCTCTTGTTAACACTACTAAAAGAATCTGCATTATTTTTTTTTTTTTGTAAATGTATTTTTATTAAAAATACCTTTTCGTTGTAGAATACAGATATTCAGGGAATAACAGTTACATAAATAACCAAGGCTCAGTATGGAGGGAGGGAACATTGTTTAACCAGGAGTAGCACGCTAAGCTGAAGCTTGTTTCCAGATGTGACCTGGGAGCACGAGGAAGATAAGTGATTTGCTCAGGATCATACAGTATGCGCCTAGGCAGCTGTGGATTCAAACCCAGGTCTCCAGATCTGCAGTTCAGAGCCTTAACCCACTGCGCTATACTGCCTGTGACACTTGGACAGCTGGTTCTGATTAATCTATGCTTTTTTGTAATATAAAAATGTGTTATTGAGTGTCTCTCATGAGACATGCTGAGACATCCTGTGGGTAAACATCCCCCCCCCCAGGTTTCGGCTAAAAGATAAAAGACAGGAGATAATGAAAGGCTAGAAGAGACCTAAATTAAGGATCTCCTGTTTTTCTAGCTTAATTGTAGCTGCCAGCTGCTAGGCTAGAAATCATAAACTTTTATGACATTTAGAGGGGAGAATACAGGTATGTCACTTAGGTGCGAAGTCATAAATGTTCCTTTGATGTCTGTAAAGAGCAGGATGCTGCTCATGGATGAAAGAAAGAACTTGGAAAATTACAGACTTGATTGGGAAGTCATGTGGGGGCATGAAGTTTTGCTGATGTCACCTATTAATTTACCTCCTGACACAAGAGCTCCTGATTGTATAATTTTTAATAAACAGAGGAGCAGCTGGGTGACATCATGGAGAAGGCAGGCTCAAGACAGTTTTTAATTATGCTGTAACAGACCTTTAGAGACACACACGTTTGGACTCTGAAGCTACAACATCATTCAGCACTGTAAGAATATAAGAATACATTAGCTAGGCAAGTCTAAGTGTATGGTTGGTAGGAAATTGCACTTTTAAACCTGTTTTTTTTTTTTAAGTGATTGTAATGTTTTATGATATATTGTTCTGTGTTTTACATTTTACATTTTTATCTATTTTTAAGTAAACATCTCATTTTAAGACACTACTTGGTGTGCCTTTGAAATTTTTTATTTGACAAGTGAAGCATATATGGTTAAAGTTGACACTGTGCAAAGCTTACTGGTTTACCAAACTGGGAAAAGGTAAGAGTTTATCTGAGGTCTTTTCATAGAGTTTTAAGGGTTTGTTCTGTACACCTGGTTAGGTGCCCATAGGCAAAAGATATCTGGCCCCCCCGAAGAGCAGAATTATCCAAGCCTGTACATTGGGTATGCTAGCAAGAGGTTCACAGTTTGAATCCCTCCAGAACTTGAGACCAAAGGTTGATTCAAACCCACAAAACAGACAGGAGGGTTACCATGGTCTGTTCCTGTTCACAATACTGCGCTCGGAGGTTGGCACTGTGGGAGCAGAGGGCCTGACCTGCTGAGTGGGGTTGTGACACTGCCTCCTTATATGAAAAAGATCTTACTATATAAATGCCTAGGTGAGACTCCTCTCCCACAGCAGCACTGGGAGTGGCCCATTAATCATGCATGTAGCCTGTTCAAGCGAGCCAACATAATCACATGCCATGGAGGGTAAGGCACAGGGCAGAGTCCTTGGGCCTTCCAAATGCTCCCTCCTTAACATCAAGATCAACAGCAACCATCCCCAAAACTCCCCCATGCCAATCCTACCTACTCCAAGACCCTCAAGTGATGAAATTGTCATAGAAACACAGAAGTTGATGGCAAATAAGGACCGCAAGGCCCATCCAGTCTGCCCATTTCTTTTTCTGCCTTATGAATGTGCCATGAACCTTTGCTCTGTCGATGGTCTATCTATTCATACTCATCTGTATTGCTCCCTTATGCCTATCCCATGCCTGTTTGAAGCCCTGCACTGTATTCATATTCACCGCTTCCTGAGGTAGGCCATTCCATGTATCCACCACCCTTTCCGTGAAAAAGAACTTCCTCACATTACCCCTTAATCGGCCTCCCCTCTAATCTCATGCTGTCCTCTTGTCCTGCTATTTTTCTTATATTGAAACATGTTAGACTCTTTCACCTTGTTAATGCCCTTAAGGTGTTTGAATGTTTTGATCATATCACCTCTCTCCCTCCTTTGCTGTAGGGTATACATATTGAGCTCCATTAATCTGTCCTCATATGTTTTCTGATGCAGGCCCTGCACCGTTTTGGTTCCCCTTCTCTGGACTGCCTCAGTTTGGTTAATGTCCTTATGAAGGTGTGGCCTCCAGTACTGCATGCAGTACTCCAGATAGACCCTAACCAGTGTCTTGTAAAGAGGGAATTATTACCTCCCTCTTACGACTTGTGATACCCCTACTAATACACCCCAACATCCCTCTAGCCTTACCTACTGCTTTAGTGGTCTGCTTGGTTGATTTCAGGTCATCGGTGATGATGATGCCCAAGTCTCTTTCTTCCCTTGTGACTGCCAGCAACTCCCCTCCCAGCCTATAGGTGGCTTCAGGGTTTCTCTTCCCTATGTGCATGATCTTGCACTTCTTTGTGTTAAACCCCAGTTGCCAGTCTTCCGACCATTTTGCTAGTCTATCCAGATCTCTTCTCATTCTGCCCCCATCTGGATCATCTACTCTGTTGCAGATCTTGGTATCATCTGCAAACAGACAAACCTGACCTCAGTCCATCTGCAATGTCACTTATGAAGATATTGAGAGGACTGGCCCCAAACTGTCCCAGAGGTACCCACTTGTGACTTGCATCTCTTCTGACTGTATACCATTTACCACCACTCTCTGTTTTCTGCCCGTCAACCAGTTTGCCACCCAGTTGACCAACTTCTGACCCAACCCGAACTTACCCAGCTTATTAATCAATCTTCTATGTGGAACAGTATCGAAAGCTTTGCTGAAGGCAAGGTAGGCGACATCAACTGCTCCCCCTTGGTCCGCCACTATGGTTACCCAGTCAAAGAAATCTATGAGATTAGTTTGACAGGACCTTCCTTTTGTAAACCCATGCTGTCTTGTATTCTGTGCTCCTATGGATTCCAGGTATTGCACTATCCTTTCCTTAAGGAGTGCCTCCACAATCTTGCCCACTACTGAGGTAAGACTGACTGGTCTGTAGTTCCCTGCCTCCTCCCTGCTACACTCTTGTGGAGGCGGGATCACATGAGCTCTTCTCCAACCTTCTGGGACCTCTCCTGTACTCAGAGACTCATTAAACAGTTCTGATAATGGCTCTGCTAGTTCCACCCTTAGCTCCGTTAGTACCCTGCAATGTATGCCATCAGGTCCCATTGCCTTGTCCACCCTGAGCTTAGCGAGCTCTTGTAGGACCCTTTCTTTTGTGAAGGGACTAATGCACACCTCCCTCCCACCTGTGTCCATGGTGCTGAGTGGTGGGCCCTGCCCTACCTTCTCTTCAGTAAATACTGAGCAGAAGTATCTATTTAGGATAGATGCTTTTACATGGCCCTCTCTTCACATGCCTCCTTATCCTTTGATCTTAACAAAATCCTCTGGACTTTCTCCTTTCACTAATGTATCTATAGAAAGTCTTGTCACCTTCTTTACTGTTTGTGCTAGTGTTTCCTCGGTTTGGGCCTTTGTCCTTACTACCTTTCCTGCTTCCCTTAGGAAGTTTGGTATGCATCCCTATCTTCATCCCGCTGCGTTACCTTATATTTCCTGAAGGTCAGCCTTTTGGCTCTGACCTTTTCTGCTACTGTTTTTGAGAACCAAAGCGGTTTCCTTCTTCTTTTGCGCTTCTTTTTCTCTCTAACACAATGGGATGTTGCTTCAAGTATTGCATCCTTAATGCTTGCCACTTTACCTGTACCCCTTCACCTGTATTTCTTTTTGCCAGGGCTAGCTTAACTCTGTTGGCCATCTTATCAAAGTCAGCTCCTCTGAAGTCCCATATTTTTGCCTTGGAATAGGATGATTTAGTTCTAGTGACCAAATTGAACCATACCATGTGATGGTCACTGGCCCCAGGTGACCTTCTACCTGGAGATCTTGATCCTTTCCTGTTAGTCAGTACTAGATCTAGGATAGCTCTGTCTCTTGTTTGTTGTTGTATCCAGTTGTTTGGGCCCTCCCCTGCAGGAATCCCTACGTGTCTAATTCTGGCAGATGTTCCTGCTGGTATTGACCAATCTGTGTCTGGCATGTTGAAGTCTCCCATTATCAGAACCTCCCTTTAGCTGTCATGTTTTGTATATCTTCTAACAGTAATGTGTCTATGTCTTCCCCTGGTCTGGAGCCTGTACACAACCCCAGTTCATATGGCTATCCATTTCCTGTTTCCAGAAATAGGGACAGGGCATTGCAGGAACTACAGGCCCATATTAGTCCTCCTGCCACTTTCCAAAGTGTTAGAGCAAATCATGTCTGATCAATTGGTAGAATACATGGAAGTATAATCTTCACTGTAGTCAGCAACATGAGTTTCGCAAAGGGCACAGCACTACTACTGCCCTGCTCAAATTTTCAAACTATATACATTGTGCCTTGGATAAAGGTCAACTAGTTGGAGCAATGTTCATTGACCTTTCCAAGATGTTTGATACTGTAAATTACTCTCTGCTTGTCGAACAATTATCTGATCTAGGTTTATCCACAGACACTGCTAATTGGTTCAGCAGCTACCTCAGCGGACACACTCAGTAAATCAGGATTGGTGATACACTCGCCGCAAAACAACCGGTTCATTCAGTTGTCCCACAAGGGTCTATCCTGGGCCCACTACTTTTCACCATATCCCTGAATCAGCTCCCAGCCTCCTGTCATGGTCAGATCCTACTCAGTGCAGATGACGCGGTTCTTAACCCAAGTAATACTGATCCAACACTCCTGGCTAATCAATTGCAGACTAGCTTTACCAACGCTGAGGCCTGGTTCCACTCACAGAAGCTAGTTCTTAACTACACAAAAACGATGTTTCAGGGTGCACAAAACAAACTCCCACCAGCTAGAAATCAGAAATAGCTCAGGCATCATCCTAGAACAGACTCAACTTTTTAAGTATTTAGGGGTGACAATTGACAGCACTCTGTCATTTCTCGACCATATTGACAGTGTTACCAAAACAGTGAATACCCGTATTGGGCTACTATACAAACACAGACACTGCCTTACCCAGGAAGCCCTCAAGCTTGCTATACATAGTTCAGTAATCTGAGTAATCACTTATGGGCTTGTGTTCTATGGATCCGCCTCCAACACCACCCTGTGCCATGTTACCACTGCCCTTAACAAGGCCAGCCGTCTTCTGACTGGGGCCACCCACCTAACACACACATGTGACTTATATGAGCAAGCAAACTGGCTTCAGCTCAAAGGCAGACTATCTTATCAATCATGCCTAATAGTGAAAAAGGCCTCCCTCGGTCTCTGGCCTCCTGGTGTACAGTCAGTGTTTAGGTCGCTAAACCACACCCAGCATACTAGACGCACCTTGAACAACGCATTCATAGTGCCTCACTGCTGTACCACCCAAAGGCAATGCTCATTTGCATACAGAGCACCATTGTGGTATAATTCACTCCATTGTGATGTTACCAAAGACCAAACACTGGGATCCTTCAAAAAGAATCTTCGCCAAACACTAGTTGCCAATGCCTCCTGTGACTGCCGTGCATTAAACAACTTGGGCCTGTTTCTCTCCTTTGCCCACACCCTACCTCCACCCTACCATCCTGCCCTTGCTACTACCCTGTACCTTACCTGCCTCCTGGGTCCCCATTAACCTTTCCCAGCATCAAACTACGCTTGCTGCTCCACAGAGGGCATCATCAGTTCCTGCACTGATTGCCCCACTAGAGTGCACTCTTAAACTGAATGACACCGCCCACGTTGTCTGCTGATATTCCCCTCCTGGCAATGCCCTACCCCCTCACTCAGACAATGCCTTTGGCCGTATCCCTGCTCTGGAACAATGTTAGGCCCTAGTCCTTAGCTTCTGTCTATCCTGTAAGACCATGTCCCTAGTTGTTGTCTTTCCCTCATATTGTGTCTGACAATGCCACTTGGCTGTATCCTTTTCCTCCTGTAGCTGGATCCCAACCCTAATGCCCTTTTTGCTAGTTAAGCTTACTCCTAGCTGCTGTATGTCTGCAAAATACCTGTTTTTGTAACTTAAATCCATATGTGCTTATTTTAATGTTACCTTTACTCCTAGGTTCACTATGTATTTTCTCACTATACCGCTTATTCTGTTCTTTATGATGTGGAGCCTGTGTAAAAGAGCCTTAGGCTCAAAGGTATTAATTCCAAGACTGAAATAAATAAATAAATACCGCATCACATATAATACCCATGTGTTCCGTCATGAGGCGAACAGTTCACAGTTTTTGTTCAGGCCAAATTTTATCCTTTCCATTTTATAAATCTCACTCACAGTATTTTTATTTTTATTTATTTAGTTAGTGTTGACCGGGTAAGTGCACTAGACAAATCCTGCCTATTTTCAGGCACAACCCGGGGGAGGGGGATACAGATGAATGCCAACTGACCGAACCAGATTACGCTGTTGGTGGTATTTTTAGTGAATGGCAGCTCACCATTCCACAATGCTGGCATGCGGGGTGTCAACTATTTTTTAGCGATGCATTTATTTGCTGTGGGCATCATGATGCCTGATAGATGTTAAGGCACCTGCCTTTTACCTGCCTGGGTATTGCTCACATAAATATGGTGTCACTGTCATAGTGATGTAGGTGTGCAGGACCTCCGAGGTACCTCTCTCCACCTCACCCAAGAAATGCTGCAGCTGCGGACAGTCCCACATGATATGGGTGTGTGTGGCACAAGGGTATTCACAGTTTCTCCAGCAGGCAGAGCTATGTCTCCTCCCAAATTAGGCTGTATTCACTGGGGTACGGAAATAGCAGACCAAATGCTTCCAGGTTTATTCACACCAAATATTTGAGGATGAGATTGGGCCCCCTTTGTTTTTTGTTTTTTTAATATTCTTTTGGTAACCGGATAAGGCCCACTAGGCACAAGTGCCTGTTTTCAGGGGTGACCCAGGAGCACTGGGGTGGTTAAGTGACTTGCTCAGAATCACACAGTATGCAAGCAGAGGTTGTGGGAATCAAACCCAGGTCTGCTGGATGTACCAAGCTCATTCACAGCTCATTACTCTAACCTCTTGGCTATACTGCCACTTTGTAACAACCTTTCTCAAGTTCCTTCTGCGCAACGGGGTACCCTATTCCCCCTCCCACTTCTAGGCAACATAGGTTATAGCTGCAGGTTGTGTGGCCTAAATCGACTTATATATTAAAGAAATCTGCTGTCCGCTGCATGGTATTTGGGTCTGGGGCTGACATGAAAGGGGGTAGTGCCATAGGATCCCTAATGGTGAACCTACACTCATTTCAATCACTCAAGCAAAGCCAGTTAGTTATTAAAAAAGTACAGCAGGAGCACAAATTACTTTTGCACAGACATTGTGGCAAGACATTCTACTAGGTGGAATTCTACATTCTTATGTAGCATACGAATTTCCACAGCAGATAAAGGCCTAGAGGTCTATCATGTCTGCTCGAATGTGCAGATAGCACCTCTTATCTTCCAGCTGCCCTCCCTCCCACCCTTCCTCTCCATTGACCCTCCCCTTGCCCTGTCCCTCCCAGCCCCTTTGAAGCAGTCCACCATTCTACTGATACCACTTCTGCCGGTAACGCATTCTACCCAGCTACCACCCTCTCTGTAAAAAAGTGTCTCCTCATCTCCCTCTTGAGCCTTCCTCCCTCCAGCCTCATATCATAGCCCTGGGTGTCCCTCCCCTCCCTTACTTTGAACAGCCCCTCTGTACCCTTCTTGTTTATTCCTTTCATGTACTTAAAGGTTTCAATCATGTCGCCCCGTCCCTCCTCTCCTCTAGCGAGTACATGTTCAGCTCCCTCAGCCTCCTCTCATATGGCAAGTCCCCAGCCCCTTGATCATCTTTGTCGCCCTGTGCTGCACCCTCCAGTAACTTAATGTCTCTCTTCAGATATATGCCAGTACTGCAATGCAGTACCTAGATGCAGTTCTAACTAATGACCTATACAATGGCAGAATCACCTCCCCCTCCTCAAGGAGATACCCCTTGCAATGCAACCCAGCATTTTGTTGGCCTTTGCAGCTGCCTTCCTACATTGTGTAGAGTTGTTTATTGACCCTGTAATGAGCACCCCAGATCCCTCTCCTCCTCTGTCTTGGCTAGCTGCACTCCCCACCTCCCCAGCTGGTAACTCCTCCTTGGGTTCTTCACCCCAAAATGCAGCACCTTGCACTTTTTGGCATTATACCCCAGTTGCCAGGTGTCTGACCAGTTTTCCAGATCATCCTGCAACCTCTGCTATTCCCTAGGCATCCACCACCGTTCCCATCATGGTGTCGTCAGCAAACAGACTGATCTTGCTCTTGATGTCCAATGATATGTCTGCAATGAATATCCCAAACAACACTGGTCCCAACACCGAGCCCTGTGGAACACGCTCATCACTACCCTTAGGGATGAGAGCCCCACCACCACCACCTCTGTTGCCTTCCCTGAAGCCAGTTCCCTACCCATCTCACCAGCTTTGCACCTGCCCCTGTGCCTTCTAACTTACTTCCCAGCCTCCCATGTGGCACCGAGTAGAATGCCTTACTGAAGTCCAGATACAGGACATCCACTGCATGGCCCTTGTCCAATTGCCTAGTTACCCAGTCATAGAACTCCACCAGGTTGGTTTGGCAGGATATGCCACATATGAAGCCATGCTGTCTGCTGTCCTGTAGTCCTTTGGCCTCTAGGAGGGCCACCAGCCTCTCCTTCAGGATAGTCTCCATTAGCTTACCCATGATGGATGTGAGGCTCACTGGTCTGTAATTACCCAGTTCATTCTTGTGGCCACTCTTGTGGAGAGCACCGCATGAGCCATCCTCCCAATCCTGAGGTACACACCCCGAGTGTAGTGAGGCATTAAATAGGTCTGCCAAAGTTCCTGCAAGGACCTCTGCCAGCTCCTTCAGTACCAAAGGTTGCTGGAACAAAAGAAAGCTGTCAGACAATACACTTTGCAAAATAAAATTGGTGATGCAGACGTTCATATTACTCCACCACAGTAGGCCATGCTGGAGTTTGTAATTTTACTTCTCCAGCCATTTGAGGACATTACCAGAGAGGTGAGTGCAGTCACAGCAACTCTAAGCCTGGTGATAACCCTTAATAACAATTTTAAAATACAGCTTGAATCTCATGAGGGACACTTTAGAGAATGCAGACAATCCCATCCCACATGCTGCTTCTACTGCTAACACGAACAGGTAGCTCACCACAATACAAAAAGATGTAACCAAACATATGAGTTACATGCAGCTGTTCTGAGCTGGGGCTGGTTGGGTTCTGACAGCTGAAGACTTTTTGCACCTTATTTCTGTGGCTGGTCCTCTGGTGCTTGCCTGCTTGTGATCCACAGACAGGGGACTAAACCCTGCCCCTTGTGTGTGGTTCTCTAATCGGGAGACATGAGGGTGTGACCAGCAGTGCATCAGTGGCATTTGAAATGGCCACAGAGGTCCAGTCCTTGCAGGTAGCTGTTCCATGGCAGGAAGGCATTGGGGCCAGTTAGGCTCTTGATAGGGAGACTTTTGCATCTTGTTTCTGTGACTGGTCCTGTGGTGCTTGCATACTTGTGATCTGCAGGCTGGGGACCAACTGGCAGGTGAGGGGTGGCCAGCAGTGCATCAGGGGCATTTAGAGCAGCCCACATATTCATGTCCCCTCATGTGAGTGGAACAGCTAGGAGGCGGAACCAGATGAAAGAGTGAGATGTCGGCAGGCCATCAGCAGAGGGAAGTGTGAGACTCTGCTGATGACTACGGTAAGGTACCTATTTACTCCTGTCATTGCATTCACTGATGGGACTGGTGCAAGCTAAGGGTAGGCCAAAACAGGAAATAGCTGCTACAGTTATATAGGGTAGATGTTCCAGAGAAATAACAAAAGCAGAAAAACTATAAATACCCTCTCCAGAGTAAAGGTATATAAGGGAAAGGTGTGAGGTAAAGGATAGACCTAAACAGGGACTTGGAACAACACTCTATATCGAGTAGGTATAAAAGGAGATACCAAACAACAAAAAGGGGAAAAACTAGTAACATCCTATCAGTGGTTAGAGTAAATAAATATTTCTTCAATAACACAGGGAAGGGTAGTAATTAAGAATGCTGGGAGTGGTGCAGTGCAGTGGCTGTGGGGCATCAGTATTTAGGGAGATTATCTGGAGACTGCAGTATTGCCCTATCTGCATGCACCTCTCTGGGTTGAGAGAGGAGGTTGGTAGACTCCAGGCCAAGTAGGCAACCTCTTCCCCCACCCAGGGGCCACCATGTCTGACACCGTTACCTCAGAGGGCACCTAGGAAGAGGAGCGTCTGGACTATGGTGGGCTCTGGAAGGGTGGAGTGGTGAATCAGAGGCACATTCCTCAAACAGTACTACTAAGTAATTCCTATGCTACTCTGGCAGGGTGGGGCTGCCAAGGGAGACACTCGTGGTTGGGACCGGGAAGATATGGGAGCCTACAAAGTGGAGACACCAAGAAGGGTGGTAGGGGACCCCAGAGGAGGAGGAGAAAGCAACTCTGGTGGGGACTTGATTGTGAGGGTATTGATCTGGGAACAGGGAGTTAAGCGCCTGAGCAGAGCCACAGCCAGGAGGGATGGGAAGAGGACGGTGAGGTTGCTAGGGCAGCAGGAAGCAAGGCAGGGCTGGATGTCATCGTTCACCTGGAGAAAAATGACCTGGCTAAGGATGGGGCTGGGATAGTGCAGGGGGAGTTCAAGGAACTGGGGAGTTGTCTTAGGCAGGTAGCACTCTCAGTGGCTTTCGCAGAGGTGCTACCTGTCTACTACAGAGGGAAGAAGAGGGCTCTCTGCACCAAGACCTTCGACACATGGTTGAGGGAGTGGTACAGAGAGGAAGTGTTCCGCTGCATTGGGGACTGGGGTCCAACCTGGAGGGATAAGAGCCTTTACAAGGGTGATGACCTGCATCCATCCATCCAAGAGGGGAACCACAGCCCTCAGTGGGTGGTTTAAATGTTATTTCAATGAACATTCAAACTAGCCAAGGAGGGTGGTGAAGACATCAGGAGGCAGAAACAGCCCTCCCACTGGCTAAAAAGGAAGTGGAAAGAACCTGAGGGGAGTGAAGTACCACAGGGTGCAAATTAATAAACTAATTAGGGTGGCAAAAATGAAGGGGAATGGACATGATAGAATCAGAGTGGGGAAGGAAGGAGGGCAAAAAGGGGAAAAAAAGGGGTAATAATCAGAGTGGAAACCAAGTCTGGAAGGCCATGTGTGCGAATGCTAGAAGTCTAGGGAATATAATAATCCAGACCTAGAGGCCCTCATGGCACAGGACAACCTGGCTATTGTGGCCATTACCAAGTCATGGTGCACTAAAACAGGGTGCATGAATACACTATTTTTAAGCGAAAAAGATGTTCTAGGATCAGAGGGCATGGAATGAAGTTGGAGGGAGGACGATTCAGAGGAAACATGAGGAAGAATTTCTTCACAGAACGGGTGGTGGACAAGTGGAACACCCTGCCAGAGGAAGTGGTGGGGCTGAAACAATCACAGGATTTAAGAATGCATGGGATAGACATAAAGGAATTCTGGAGGTCAGGGGGTAAGGGGCAACAGACTTCTAGGAAAACATAAAGTAAACTTACAAGCTCAAATGGGCAAACTGGGTGGGCCGTAGGCCCTTATCTGCCGACACTGTCTATGTATCTATATAAATGTGACTGAGACTTAACCATACCAGGCTATACTCTTTTTAGGAAGGACAGGGTGGGGAAAAAAAGTAGGTTGGTGTGCTTTATGTGAGGGAAACCATAAAAGCGACCGAGATACAGGGAATACTGAGGGGCAGAGGTAATGTGGGTCACTCTGAAGAAGGGGAACAGAGCTACTGTTCCACTGGAATGATCTACAGACCTCCAGCACAGGGGGAGGGAGTTAGATAGGGTACTGGTGGAAGCCATTGGCCCAGTGACAGCGAAGGGGGAGGCGCTGCTGGTGGGGGCTTCAATCTGCTGGGTGTAGCCTGGAACCTTCCAGCTGCAGTCTCAACTAGAATTAGGGACATCCAGGACTCCCTACAGATGGCATTTCTCAGGCAGCTAGTTAACAAACCCACTCATGAATGGGCTATACTGGACCTCGTGCTCACAAACAGGGACAGTGTGACAGACAGTAAGGTGGGTGATCACTAGGAACCAGTGATCAAATCAAATCATTATTTATAAAAAGCGCTTTTAAAACCAAAGTGCTTGCACATAAAACCATAAAGATACATTTTTTAAAGCAAATGATTTGCAGTTAAATATACGAAATGATAAACTAAAAACATGCAATAAAGAATAAAATTATGTAGCAAAATCCGGATGCCTGGCTAAATGAATAAGTCTTTGGTGCTGTTTTAAAGCTCTGGACGGTCAGGCACTCTCGAACCCAATGAGGCAGAGAACGCCACAGGGTAGGGGCTACAAAACAAAAGAGTGAGCCACAGGTGTCTTTAAATGCACCCTGGGAATTTCCAGCAATCCTTGTTCAGGAACGCAGTGGGTGGGGGGAGTAAGGATGGAGGAGATCTTGCAGGTATTGAGCCCCTGTTAGTGTAGGGCTTTATACAGTAGGTCAGTAACCTGACCTTGAAGGTGATCCGCCACTGTACTGGCAGCCAGTGCAGTCCGTGCAACACAGGCATAATATGACTGGTCATGGAAGTACCAGTGAAAAGCCTGGCCACCGCATTCTGCATCAGTTGCAAGCAGTGGATATCAACCCCTGGTAGTCCTAGGTAAAGGGCATTGCAGTAGCCAAGGCGGGAAGTCACGAAGGTGTGGACCAGTGTTGGAAGATCATCGGGAGGAACCAGATACTTCACCCAGGTGATATTCCTCAGATGGAAAAATTAGGTCCTAATGACGGCCAACACCTGAGATCTAAGAGTCAGGCCACTGTCAAAGATAACGCCCAGGTTCCACACCTAGTCTGAGGTAGTCAGCTGAACACCCCCAAGCCAACGCCCAGAAGGCTGCCCTGCTGACAAACCTGCCTCCTGATGACCTGGGTCCATGACCAACACCTCAGTCTTAGGGCGGGTTCAACCGCAGCCAGCTGGCAGTCATCCAGTCCTGGACAGTTGTTAAACGCTGAGAGAAGGCCATCTTGCTCGGCAGAAAGGATATGTACAGCTGAGTGCCATCTGCATAGCAGTGGAAATTCAGCCTTTACCACATAATGATATCTCCCAGCGGCAACATGTACACTGCGAACAACTTGGGTGACAAAATGGAGCCCTACAGTACCCCACAGGATAAAGGGGAGAGGGGCTGAGGAATAAATCCCAGACACCACTCTCTGAGTCCTACCCTCGAGGAAAGATTTAAACCATCTGAGGATTGTACCAGACAGTCCACAGATGAACCTTAGACACTCCAATAGCACACCATGGCCCACAGTGTCAAATGCCGCAGAGAGATCAAGGAGGACCAAGATGGAACGAGTCCTCCGATCTCTCACCATTAGATCATCATTTAGCACTCGGACAAGGCTGTCTCAGTATTATTTCTCTTCCTAAACCCCGACTGGAGAGAATCATAGACATGGTGGGTGGATAAATGATCATCCAGCTGCAGCGCAACCACCCAAACCTTACCCAGTAACCTTATCCAAAAAGGGCAGGTTAGAGACACGTCTGTAGTTATCCAGACAGTCCGGGTCAAGGGAAGATTTCTTAAGGAGGGGTCTGGAAAGTGGTCACCCTACATAGAAACATAGAAACATAGAAACATAGAATTTGACGGCAGATAAGGACCACTTGGCCCACCCAGTCTGCCCATTTCCCTACCTTCTGGATAAGCTCCAGATCCTAGTTAACCAGCAGCCTACTTCTTTCTACCCCCAACCCCCAGAATTGCCTTATGACTATCCCATGCATGCTTGAATTCCACCACTGATTTTGACTCCACAACCTCCTCCGGAAGGCCATTCCATGCATCCACAACCTCTCTGTGAAAAAATACTTCCTTAAATTACCTCTGAGCCGCCTCTCTATCTTCAAATTGTGCCTCTTGTTCTTGCACACCTCTTTTTGAAAGATGCTACCCTCTTGGACTTTGTTGATTCCTTGAGGTACTTGAAAGTTTCTATCATGTCCCCTCTCCTCCTTTCCTCGAGGCTATACATATTAAGCTCCTTAAGTCTCTCTTCATATGTCCTCCAGTGCAGACCCTGCACCATTTTAGTTGCCCTCCTCTGGACAGCTTCCATCCTGTCTATGTCTTTTATGGAGATTGGGTCTCCAGAACTGCACACAGTACTCCAGATGGGGTCTCACCAGCTGTCTGTACAGAGGGATAATAACTTCCTGTTTCTACTGGTGATGCCTCCCTATGCATCCCAGTATCACCCCAGCCCTCCTTGCTGCCCTCTCACATTGCTTGCCCACCTTTAGGTCATCTGATATGACTACCCCCAGGTCCCTTTCCATTTTTGTTGCTGTTAGTATCTCACCCCCATTGTGTACTCTTCCCCTGGGTTTTTGTTTCCCAGGTGCATTACCTTGCACTTCTTAGCATTGAATCTAAGCTGCCATACATTTGACCATTCCTCTAACCTTGCCAAGTCCCTTCTCATCCCCTTTCCACCCCACCTGTGCATCAACTCTGTTGCAGATCTTAGTGTCATCTGCAAGAGACATACTTTTCCTTCAGTCCTTCTGCAATGTCGCTTATAAAGACATTGAAGAGGACTAGTCCATTCTGAACCCTCTCTGGTACCCGCTAGTAACCCTCCTTTCTTCTGAGTGGACTCCATTTCTATTACTCTCTGTGTCCTATTCTCCAGCCAATTCTTTACCCAGGCTGTCATCTTGGGACCCACTCCCAGGCTGGCTAACTTGTATATTAATCTTTGTGTGGGACTGTGTCAAATGCCTTGCTAAAGTCTAGGTAGGCCATGTCCACAGCCCCTCCCTGATCTACTACTTTGGTCACCCAGTCAAAGAAATCTATCAGATTCGTCTGGCATGACCTTCCCGCTGTGAATCCATGCTGCCTAGGGTCTTGTGCCCCTCTGGCCTCTAGATACTCGACAATTCTTTCCTTTAGAAGTGATTCCATCATTTTCCCTATCACTGAGGTTAAACTAACAGGTCTATAGTTTCCTGCTTCTGCCTTGCTCCCACTTTTGTGAAGGGGAATCACATCTGCCCTCCTCCAGTCCTCGGGTACCACCCATCCTCCCATGATTTGTTAAACAGGGTAGTCAGTGGTGTCACTAGTTCTACCCTTAGTTCTTTTAGAATTCTGGGATGAATCCCATCAGGCCCATTGCTTTGTCCACCTTCAGTTTTAAGAGTTCTTTCAGAACCCTTTCTTCTGTAAATGGGCTGGTATCAACTTCTGTATCCAGAGTGTTACTACTGTTTGTTTTATGTACCTCCCCTCTTCCTTTGTAAATACTGAGCAAAATATTTGTTTAGTATCTCTGCCTTTTCACATTCTCCCTCTGCCCACCTCGCTCCCTTTTATTAAGCCTCACTATCCCTCCTTGGTCTTCCTTTGCTCCTGATGTACCTATAAAGGTTTATTCCCTTCTTAACTGAGTTGGCTATCTTTTCCTCAGTTTGGGCCTTTGCTGTTCTGACTGCCTTCCCAGCTTCCTTTTGCTTTAACTGATACAGTTCTCTGTCCTGCTCCTGCTGAGATTCCTTGTACTTCCTGAATGCTTTCTTTTTCTCTTGAACCTTCACTGCCACTTCCTTTGAGAACCATAGTGGTTTCTTACATCGTCTTGTTTTGTTTATTTGCTTCACACAAAGGCTCGTTACCTCTGTGATGGCAGTTTTTATTATTCCCCATTGTTCTAAATGTGGTTCAATACAAGGAGGGCAGCGGAGTCAAACCACACTAAGGCAAGGGTCCTGGACTTTAGAAGGGCAGATTTAATAAAGATGAGTGAATGTCTCATGGATGATCTGATGGAGGGGTTGACCTAGGTGGGGTGGAGGAACAGTGGGTGAAGCTAAAGATGGCCATATTGAAGCCTACAGACCTATGCATCAAGCAAGTGAGTAAAAGGAAAAAGAGACCACTGTAGTTCTCGAAAGAAGTGGCTGAAAAGGTAAGGGCTAAAAAGATAGTATTCAGAAGATATAAGGAGATGCAGAGGGAGGAGGATCGGGAAGTGTATCAGGAGAAACAGAAGCAGGGAAAGCAATAAGGATCGCAAAGGCACAAACTGAACTGAGGATAGCCCAAGAAGTAATGAAAGAACATCAACTGGGAAAAATATCTGGAAGAGGATAAAAAACTGGTTAGATAACACAGCTCTCAAATCCAGACTGTGCTGTATAACTTGTATAACTGAGCCCTATGCACTAGCAGGGCAGAATGGCTAAGCGTGCGTATCTGGGGCGCATAACCACTCTGCACCCTACGCACCACCTGCGCAGGATGCTCGAAGGGGAGCACGCAGCACATATGCACACAATCTCCCAGCCGCGCAAGGAACAATGCACCGGGGGCGGGTGAGGGGCAGGCCGGCACTACGTACCATGCACTAAGGCGCATAGTGCTGCCCGTGGGGGTGCATAGGGGGGTGCAGGGTATGCCAGGGAGGACTCTGCTCTAAACCCTACGCACACACCGTAGGTCAGGCGACCAGCCCAATCGACCCACCAGGCCACAGGAATGGTCACCCAATGCCAACCACCAGCCCCAGCACATAGCGGTGAGTGTGGTAGCCCCCAAACACACACAACATCCATATCCCTCACAGGAGTACCGGCACAAGGCTGCCTCCCCCATGACTCTGCATGTCAACCCCCATCTCCCTACCGGCGGTAATATTCTCCCCCCCCCAAGCCAGCAGACATGCTCCCCATCCCACTGCACTGCCTCCAACCACCCGCCACAGCTGCCGGCCCTCAGACATCCGCAGGGTGCACTTCCAATGTGCGCCCTGCCACGTAGGGGATCCATTGTTGGACCCATGACAGGCATTCAATTAGATGCCTGGCTGGGTCAGCAACTCTGCCCGTGCCCACCCTGCATGGACCTGCATGCCGGGGGGGGCCATGGGCAGGTGGCCGGCAGATCGTCAGCGCCCCGATGCACACCTGTCTGCAAGTGCAGAGCTCCATGGGCAGGTAACGCGCCTCCAGCGCTTATTACCCACCCATTAGGCAGAGCCAATGGCTGTATTGAGATAAATATGCTGCTGAATGTTCCACTGTGTAACACTTATTTACATAGAAACATAGAATTTGACAGCAGATAAGGACCGATTGGCCCACCCAGTCTGCCCATTCCCTACCTAATGGATAAGCTGCAGATCCTAGTTAACCAGCAGCCTACTTCTTTGTACCCCACCCCTAGAATTGCCTTATGACTGTCCCATGCATGCTTGAATTCAACCACTGTTTTTGACTCCACAACCTCCTCCGGAAGGCTGTTCCATGTATCCACAACCCTCTCAGTGAAAAAATATTTCTAACATTACCTCTGGAGCCGCCCCCATCTTCAAATTGTGCCCCTTGTTCTTGCACCCTCTTTTTGAAAGATGCTACCCTCTTGGACTTTGTTGATTCCTTGAGGTACTTGAAAGTTTCTATCATGTCCCCCCTCTCCCTCCTTTCCTCGAGGCTATACATATTAAGCTCCTTTAGTCTCTCTTCATATGTCTTCCGGTGCAGACTCTGCACCATTTTAGTTGCCCTCCTCTGGACAGCTTCCATCCTGTCTATGTCCTTGCAGAGATTGTTTCTCCAGAACTGCACACAGTACTCCAGATGGGGTCTCACCAGCTGTCTGTACAGAGGGATAACAACTTCCTGTTTTCTACTGGTGATGCCTCTCCCTATGCATCCCAGTATCTCCCCAGCCCTCCTTACTGCCCTCTCACATTGCTTGCCCACCTTTAGGTCATCTGATATGACTACCCCCAGGTCCCTTGCCATTTTTGTTGCTGTTAGTATCTCACCCCCCATTGTGTACTCTTCCCCTGGGTTTTTGTTTCCCAGATGCATTACCTTGCACTTCTTAGCATTGAATCTAAGCTGCCATACTGTACATTTAACCATTCCTCTAACCTTGCCAAGTCCCTTCTCATCCTTTCCACCCCACCTTGTGCATCAACTCTGTAGCAGATCTTTGTGTCATCTGCAAAGAGACATACTTTCCTTCCAGTCCTCAATGTAAACATAAAGACATTGAAGAGGACGATCAAATACTGAACCCTGCAGTGCCTGGTAACCTTTCTTCAGATGGACTCCATTTTCTATTACCCTCTGTGTCCTATTCTCCAGCCAATTCTTTACCCAGGCTATCATCTTGGGACCCACTCCCAGGCTGGCTAACTTGTATATTAATCTTTGTGTGGGACTGTGTCAAATGCCTTGCTAAAGTCTAGGTAGGCCATATCCACAGTCCTCCCTGATCTACTACTTTGGTCACCCAGTCAAAGAAATCTATTAGATTCGTCTGGCATGACCTTCCCGCTGTGAATCCATGCTGCCTTGGGTCCTGCCCCTCTGGCCTCTAGGTACTCAACAATTCTTTCCTTCAAGAAGTGATTCATCATTTTTCCCTATCACTGAGTTAAACTAACAGGTCTGTAGTTTCCTGCTTCTGCCCTGCTCCCACTTTTGTAGAGAATCACATCTGCCCTCCTTCAGTCCTCAGGTACCACCCATCCTCCCATGATTTGTTAAAGAGGGTAGTCAGTGGTGTCACTAGTTCTACCTAGTCCTTTTAGAATTCTGGCATGAATCCCATCAGGCCCCATTGCTTTGTCCACCTTCAGTTTTAAAAGTTCTTTCAGAACCCTTTCTTCTGTAAATGGGCTGGTATCAACTTCTGTATCAGAGTGTTTCTACTGTTTGTTTTATGTACCTCCCTCTTCATTTGTAAATACTGAGCAAAAATATTTGTTTAGTATCTCTGCCTTTTCACCATCACCCTCTGCCCACCCCCTCCCTCCCTTTATTAAGCCTCACTACTCCCTCCCTTGGTCTTCCTTCGCTCCTGATGTACCTAAAGGTTTTATCCCTTCTTAACTGAGTTGGCAATCTTTTCCTCGGTTCGGGCCTTTGCTGTTCTGACTGCCTTCCCAGCTTCCTTTTGCTTTAACTGATACAATTCTCTGTCCTGCTCCTTCTAGATTCCTTGTACTTTCTGAATACTTTCTTTTCTCTTGATCCTTCACTGCCACCTCCTTTGAGAACCATAGTGGTTTCTTACATCGCTTTGTTTGTTTATTTGCTTCACACAAAGGCTTGTTACCTGTGATGGCAGTTTTATTATTCCCCATTGTTCTTCCACCCTCCTTCCTGCCCATTTGCTAGTGCATTCCTTAGGCACTCACCCATTTAGCAAAGTCAGCCTTCCTGAAGTCCAGTACTTTTGCCTTTGTATGGCTTGACTCTATTGCTGTGTTTATTGTGAACCATACTGTTCGATGGTCACTAGTTCCCAGATGGCTACCCACTTCTACATCTGTGATCCTCTCTCCATCTCCATTTGAGAGAACCAGGTCTAAGATTGCTCCCTCTTGAGTGGGTTCCAATACTAGTTGTCTAAGGCGTGCCCCCTGTAGGGCATCTAGAATAACCCCACTCTTAGAAGTGGCTGCTGCAACTGCACTCCAGTTAACATCTGGCATATTCAGATCACCCATCAGCAATATCTCCCCTTTTTCTGCCATTCTAAGTATACTTTCTATCATTTCCTTGTCCATTTCCTCCCCCTGAGAGAGTCTGTATACAACCCCTGTGCGGATTGTGGTGCCATCGCCTGCCTCCAAATTGACCCACAGTGCTTCTTCTCCTCCCTGTTAACCCTTTTGTTCTGTTGCTTTCATTCCTTATGTAGAGAGCTACTCCTCCTCCCTCTTTACCCTCCCTGTCCTCCTGTAGATAGTGTATCCTGGTATGTTTCATTCCCAGTCCTTGGTTCTCGTGTACCATGTTTCTGTGACTGCCACGATATCCAGACATTCCTCCTCCTCAAGGCCACTAATTCAGGAAGCTTGTTACCCAGACTACGGGCATTGGTACTCATTGCTCTCCATTTTTTGATGGCTTTACCTTCTGTAGCAGCATCCCCCACTGACCTTTCTACCTTGGTCTTTTTCTCATTTAGTACCCTGTTTTGTAGGGGGAGGCTGGGATTTTCCTGCTGCTTATCAGTGCCTCCCCTTGACTAGTTTAAAAGCTTGCCAATGAAGCATTTAAACCGAGTGCCAAAAGACTTGTTCCCTTCCTGGACAGATGCAGACCATCCTGCCAGTATAGGCTGGTGTCCCTCCAGGTGGAACCCCAGTCCCCAATGAAGCCAAACCCCTGTGCTCCACACCATTTTTCAACCATTCGTTAAACTACATGGTGCATTATTTGTTTGACTAACTTTGCTGTATTTGTACAGGTGTTTTATATGTATTAGTTAAGGTATCAATAAAGTACCTGAAACAATGTATTTGAAATAGTGTCTTTTTATATGTGCCTGTATCCCTGTAATATGTACTATGGCCCTCGCTGCAAATGAGTTGTTAGCTCGATCGAGTAAATCCTGATTTGTAAGATTTTATGAATAAAACATTTCATTATTACGACTACTAATGAAAGGGTACAATACATTGTTCAGGTATGTAAGTGGAAAGAGGAGGACAGGAGAGAGATTGTAAGATTAACAAACTCTGGTCAGAGTCAATATGACTGTAGAGAGCTTTTAGGAGCGGCAAGAGCGGTGAACAGAATATGCTGTGTTCTTGCTGCACCAGAATCAGCTGTAATACTGCAATGATTACAGTACTGCGCATGCGTGATACTCGCACATGTGCAGTTTGCCCCGGAGTCAGCCTTGCGCAATATGGTGGTGCTGACATAACTAAGTGTAACAACCCAGTCCCCTCAGGTTACTAGAATCCCATTAGTACTAGTCATAGGCAGGTAGGAAAAGGCAGCTGGTGGGGAGCTCATTAGGGGCTTTCTACATAGTGACATCATTGTTTACTCAGCTAGCCTGAGAGAAGGATGGTAAAATCCAATAATCTGATTGGCTGTTATTTATGTGTAAAATATGGTTTACACAAGGTTAAAAAAGGGCTGCTCAGCAGTGAAGAGTCTGGAACCCAGATCAATGGGCATTTGGAGCACAGGCATTTCAGTTAGCCCCCTACAGCTAGAACTGATTTTCCACCTCAAACATGGCTGCTGCCTTTACACTGTGAAAAAAACTTCATCTGGGCCCTAAAAATAAAACTACCTTAAATAAAAAATTAATTAAATGTTTCCCTGATTACCACACTCTCCTTACATACATAAACAAATTAGAAACATTAAGTATTGTTTGCAACCCCCTGTTACCTGGGGTTACAAGAATCCCAGTAAGACCTAGTGGTGGGCAGGAAGGCAGCTTATGAAACTCAGTTAAATGGATTTCACACTGTCTCACTCTGTTCTCAGTCTCAGCTGAGACTGAGGGATGACATCACCATAGAACTGTCGCAGCTGCATAGCCACACTGGAATGTTGCAGTTGGAGGTTAGTGTAGAACGTTGGGGAATTTGAAGTCAGGTCTGTTGCAGTCTGTAGTAGAGGAAGGAGGTGCTCTGCTGTAAGCAGGCCCTCAGAGCTCTAAGCTCTGTCAAAGAGCTATTTTTTTTGTATAGGTGTGTGTTCTTATCTGAAGAGGAACCCAAGAAGAGCACAGTGAAGTGGTAGAGACCGCTTTCAGTGGTTCAGGGCCCCATCCCTGTGGGGATGGGGAGAAAGGAATCAGCCTGCTTCCAAGGGCAACCCCCCCTGGCCCGGCTAGGGAAAAAGAATCTGCCTGAGTTATGTTCGTGCTGAGGCACCAGAAGTTCTGGACGAGATTTCTTTGAGGAGAAAACACCTGTGGGGCACCTGCAACCAAGGGGTGAGTTCGCTCTGCTAAAGGGCCAATGTGTTTTCACCTGAAACAAGATGAAACTAAAGTGACTGTTACTGTGGGGTCAGGAAATGACAGCCAAGTACAGTTTGGAAGAAGTGGGGATTGGACTGCTTAACTCTGTGGGAGGTCTTGAGTAATGGACACAGCCACTTATTAAGTATGTTCAAGTTCAGCACAAATGGGATGTGAAGACAGTAGATTGGATGTGTATACATTTAGAAAGAATATACACAGCAAAGTGTTTTAAAGGATGAGGTGTTACAGTCCAGAGAAATGGCCGGGTATGAATTATGGGAGCGAGAGGTGGGAGACCCCCCATCAGTAGTAACCAAATTCACCTCTACAGGTTAGCTTTGGAACACCTGTTGCTCTCTCTCAGGTACTTGGCCAGTGCCTGAGGAAAGTACCCAGACGTGGGATTGATGAGGAAGATTCCCTGATGGAGCCAGAAGTGCTCATAGGTGGTTTAGGGAGCCACCAGTAAATGTTTCCATGCTATATGGAAAGAGTCCAAAGGGCTGGCAAGAGAGCCGAGCCAGGGACAACCCAGAGCAGCGTATACGTTCGGGCTGTGTGCCCAGTGTGTTTCAGAGCCTGAGGGCTAAAGTGAATGAGGATGTGTTCTGATCTCCATAAATCTGCATTACCAGGGTGTAGCCCGTGGAATCCATCTATGCTTTGTTTATTCTGTTGGATGTGAATAAAAGCCACACTTTAGAATCCCACTTCTGGTATTGGACATTACAGTTATTGCTTCCTTTGTCCGGAGTTACTTGGGTGCCCCTGTTGCAGAGTAGCCAAACCTAGCCAATGTGCTGAGTGACATATTTCTCCCAGAACCCAGCCCACCAGTTAGTGCTGTCAAGATAGAAACGGCATACCTGGGTGGAGGTTACATATAGATTTCACTACAACTGTTTCTTTGCTGACAGTGAAAAATACCCCTTTTATTTACTCACTCATCAGGGAACTCTCTTCTTCTTGCCCTGACAGTGAGATAATTGAGTCTCTGGCTGTAATAATGGCCTTTGTTGTCTGTGTGTACAGTGTGTTGGGAGAGAGAAACATTCTGCCAGTGGAACTGAGCAGAATTTTGAATCCATGTATTCCATGGCAAACATTCCCTGATAAACATTCCATATATTGAATTTGGAGAAAAACAGAGAAAAAAGCAGGAAGAAGAAAGTGGACAATAATACAATGACATCATCAATTACATCACTTGCAGTGGGCGAAAGGACTGTTTTATCACAAATGCACAGAAGTAAATCTGTTCTTTCTATATATAAAAATGCTTTTCCCAACAGTAAAAATTAAAAAGGAGCTAATTTTAAAAATGCTATAAGGCACTCAGGGATGTGTGTAAAACATATTTTACAGCAAGTCTAATGGCTGAAGTCACTCGGTCTTCGACCTCGTGTCTTACTACGCCCCTGGCTGTACTGTAAAATATGTTTTACACACACCCCTTTGTGCCTTATTGTTTACTTATGCCATTTAGAACTCTCACAGAAGCATAACCGTTTTAGAGTCAGCTGCTTTCAGGGAGCTTCGAATATTCATCAGTAAGTTCAACTGTGGCAGTCAGAGTGGCAGGAGGTCTGCTATTGGGACTCTTGTCAAAGGGAGCCCTGATATTTCTCACCCTAGTTTGGTAAAATCTTCAGTTTGCCTGCAGGACTCTTTAGTTTCACTCCAGGGGGAGTGAGAGGGAATGCAATTCTTATGGATCCAAGGGGCAATCCCCTGAAGTTCCTGAAGTTCACAGCTGCCTTAAGGAAGAACCATGAGTAGAATCTGACAGCTATCAGAGAAAGAAAGGTGCATTGTATTCTTTCCATGGCTGGGAGCAAGCAACATCTAATCTGTGAGTACAGAATTTGAAACTGTTCTCTGAGAGAGTTGTCTGAGGTGTGTGTGCCCTACATAAGGCTAGATCATACTGGTCAGGACCCCTTTCACCACAGCTGTGCTGAATTGGATGTTAAAGTTGGGAGTCATTAGTAATTCATTGGGGATTGGAGACTCATTTTGTGTAACCCTGAAGGAATGGCAGAGGCTGTTTGGGGCAAAGGGTGGGAGGAATGCCATCTGGAGTTTCAAGGAGGGTAAGTGGTTTGTGGGTGGGCACCACTTTTTCCTGGGCAAAGACCATGCACCAGGAGGATTTTAAAGTGTGTGGCACATCCCACAGATATACACTTTGGAAGAGAGATAGAGATATTTTTGTGGAAAACAGTACTACCTAGCAATGTGTCCTGCAAAAGAGAGTGTGCCTGTATTGCAATGACAAACCTTTGAGGGACCACCCTTGCTTTAAGTAACATCTGTAAATAAAGCCATACTGCAAAATCCCAGTTACTGCTTTGGACATTCCACTTGTTGCTTCTAGTGTGAACGTTATTGGAGCCCCTCAGCAGTTAGTTCTAGCATATGCCTAGCATCCTCTCCCCTGGACCAGGTTGTAAATTAAAAAGGTTCATTTTAGTATGCACCCCCCCCCGTCCTCTAGATAATGAGCCTGGTATACACTCCAATGCTAGGGGTGGTACAATGAGTGTTGTTCTGCCAAAAGAAAACTGTGTGCCATACAGTTGGCAATAATTCTTTTAAGGGGGTGCCAGCTAGCTGAAGGTGGCATGGGGGTTACATATGTATGCACAATACTCGTGCATGCACACTTTAAGTCAGTGCCACCATGTTGCACATGGCGGACGTCACTTCTGCAGTTGTAGAAAGGAAAAGTAGTGCACCAGGAAGTGGGTATGTTTATGTGTCCCACAGAGGGGAAGGCCAGCATAAACAGAATCAGTGGAAACTGTGCTGGAGCACTGGGGCAGAACATCAGACAGCGGTCCGATTACATGCTTCCACAGTGCTCTTATACAAATCTGATGACGACATAACATCCATGGAGTTTGGCCCACACAGCCATAAAAATCAGACCCAGGAGGAGACTATTAACAAATTAGAAATCTGGTCTCGGATTTACTCATCACAGTCACTTTCTCATTCTTTTCTAAGCAGTAATTTCTGGTAAATGTGCCTTAACTATATTGCTCTCAGTGCTGGTAGACTACTTCTGGTTTTCCCCTGATTGTATTAGGTGGGGGTAGTGGCAGTCTTGAAGAGGTAGCTGCCGGTGGTGGCATGCTCTGAAACACGGTCCCCATGCTTATCTACACATTTTAGAAATTACCCCTTTCCTTGTTTTTACTGTAACAAAACTGAACCCTTTAACACAAAAACAAGGAGTCAGCTGTGGCCTCCACCCCCATCCCTTTTCGCTGCAAGTGAGGAATGTGATTATGGGTTTGCATCAGATGTACAGTGGCAGCCATAGATGCATAACATAGTGTATAGTAGAACATTGTTCTACTGTATATAGAAATCCATTATTTTCAAAATGCTGTTGTACTACAGTTCAAAGGTCATGGAATGTGATTGTACTCTTCTGTGGTTGAACAGCATTCTAGAACTTCTAAAGACTGCACAAATCAGTTTCATTGTGAAAGAGAAAAACACAGTGTACACATTTCACATAATACTATACACAATAAAAAATGTAGCATGAGCAACTTTATGCATAACCAGTGTGTTCTGCCACCTTGGGTTCTGATTCCCATGGACCTCTCGAGCTTCACTCTTGAGGTCAAAGGGAATCAGAACCCCTCTGTGGCAGAACACACTGGTTGTCAATAGTAGCACATCCAGTATTTTCTATACTGTTAAACAGTAATCAACTGTATGTAAAAGTTTTTTTTTTTTTAATGTATGGTTTCCTAATGTTGTGAATACCACTACACTCATGTTGTACTCTGTCCCTGGATTTCTGTGCCCCAAGAGCATTATTTTACATTTTTGTGTCCAGGACAAAAAGGGTTCAGGACAAAAAGGCATTTCCAATGAGGGTAGTCACTAATCTAAATTCTTAGTTGTTTTTTTTTAAATTGCCATCGGAAATGTGAATTTTGTAAAAACAAAAATGGAAATACAGGCAATAAGATGATCATATTTTACAAAATATAAGAATTCAAATTAGTGACTACCCTCATTGGAAAGGTCTTTGTCCTGAACAACTTTCAGACTGGTTGTTTTTGTACACCTGGAATAGTTTTAAAGATATTTAGATTTGTTTGGAATGTGTGCACATTTACTAAGAATTCTGCACAGTGCATTAGGAAGATTCTCAACGAAAAGCAGTTTGGAGTTCAGTCCCCAATGTTCTAAATGCACAATGGGTCTGAATTAGTTAAAGGGGACAAGGATTGATTACTTATGTGCAGGTGTTTGAAATTTATCTGTTTTTATAAATTATGTTCATACCTCTAAAGGATCCATGTTTAATTGTGCCTGAATAAAAGCTGAAGCTGTCAGTTGTGTTGTTTTGGATTTAGATTTATAGTACTGTTATTTAATACAACAGCAGATTAGCTACATATGGACACATGCTGATACATGGACATAGTAGGATAACAGTATCCCAATTACAAGGGTGTCTGTGTTTGGTTTGGGTTTTGAATATACGCACACATTAATCTCATGTTACAGAATTGCAGATATATCATGTTTAAGACAATATAAGTTTGACTATTCATGAGTAATATGGACTTACTGTACACAGAGTTTAAGAATGTATCTGAACAGTACACTGTGTAAAATTTGATTGACACCACTGTGTGAAACATCTGGTGAATGCTTAACTTACAGTAGGGCAGGTTGTCTTCTAACTTATTGTTTACTTACCACATAGATATTTTCATATGTATAAGACTTTTAACATTATTTACTACGTATTGCTGAAAGAGCTACTGATGCCTGAAAGAAAACTCTGAAAAACATAAGTAGGTAATATTCTGCTTGTATTCCATGTATATTCTAGATTTCTCCTCCCCACTATTTATTACTGAGGAAATGTGCATGAATACATGATTTTTATCCCTTACAGTTACTTTAAAGTTAATCTGTCTCTATAGCTTACTCCCTACTTCAAGTCATAATGCTCTGTTGTGACATCACAATCTGTTGCCATCAGAGTAACTGTGATGTCACAAGCAGTGCATTATGACCTCAGGTAGGGAGACAGCAACAGAAATAAATGAACTCTTCAGGAGCAAAAATCCTGTTATCATGCAATTGACCTCAGCAATAAATAATGGGGAGGAGGAATAAAGAACTAATGTGAAATACAAGATGAACTTTATCGAAATACTGTATTGTTAAAGTTCTGAAGTATGCTGACCCAGTGGTGCTGAGGGTTGAGGTGCTGGAAGCCACACCTTGCGCCACGCTGGTGACCCATGTTCGGGAATGAGCACAGGCCGCCAGGGTTCAGCAGGGGAGGGAGAGGACTGAGCATCCAATGACGGCTCTCCTCTCCCAGGGAAGGGTGGGTATGTTGTCCCTCTCCTTGGCTGCCCTCCAGTGGAGGATGGGGGGTAGCACCAGAGCTAGGGAGGCAGGTTGCGTGGCATTGTGATGTGTCCATGCATTCATGGCTGTGGGGGGGGCACAAAAAAGAGGAACTCTAGTGCTCCGGTGCTGTGGCCTCATGGAGCTCTCAGGCCCACTCCGATATGTGCTCGGAAGGGGGGGGCAGGACAGCCCTCTGCCACACCATGGGGAGTAATCCATGGGGGATACAGGGCCTGAGAAGATCCAGGGGGGCATGGCGGTGACCAGGGGCTGGTAAAAGGACAGAGAAGAGCTGGCAGGCAGCAGGAGAGATAAACACCTGAATTAAAAAAAAGTTCTCCTGAAGTTGTCAGCTGCTCTTTAAGCTTATTTTTCCTTGTGGTTTTTATGTTGCTTGCATGCATGTGCAAGAAACATAGTGCCATCATTGGAGATTTTCGAGGTGTGTCACCTCCTCCTCCAATTCAGTCGGTGTGTTGGCAGTAGCGGCCTGTAAGCCAATGCATTCTGGAGCTGTCTATGACAAGCTCCAAAATGCAGTGGCATACAGTTGAAAGGGGAGCTACGCTTGAGTGAGCAGCGATAAGATATCAGCTGCTCACCGCAGCTTCCCCAGAGGCACCGACGCTGGCGCAGGCTACCGCCTCCCCGCACTCGTATAGCTGACGGGTGCCCAATCCCCAATGGCTGAGCTGCGTTCCCCTCCCTCCCCAGTAGTAAGTGCCGCGGGGCCCACCCCAGCGTGGCAGCGATCCATGGGCGATGGGGTGCCCAATCCCCCGTCGGCTGAATCACCCGATCCTTGTGCCACACTGGGAGCCCACCCCAGCGTGGCAAACGCCTCATGAGTCCTCGCTTTTTTTCCCTGCAAAGAAAACGGTCCGCATCGAGTCTCCCTGGCCCTCCCACAACCCGCACCTCACCCACTGCGCACCCTACCTCCCCACACACCCCTCACCCCATACTTACCTCCGGACCTCGGCGCGACGATCTTCGGTGGACCGGGAACACGTCTGCACTCTTCAAAGCCGACCGCGAACTGAGGAAATGCCGGTAAGCTGTATAATGGGCTAGATAGGGGTTTCAACTTTGTTGCATATCTCAGGCATTTTTGAGAATTTTGCACCAAATTTTAAACTTGGGGTTTTGGGACCCCTTCTCATGAATGATGTCACTGTCAAGGCGTTATTCGGGCCCGAAGGGTGATTTCGCAGTCACTGCACAAAATCACCCGCCGGGCCGTAGTAGCGCATCATGACAGTGACATCATTCATGAAGGAATGCCAAAAACCATGTTGAAATTGGTGTAAAATTCAAAAATGACTTTTACTGACGTCGTTGTGCAGTTCCTCGCCCAGGCTCGTAAGTTCGCGAAATTTCAATAATTTCACTCCAGATTTTCAACATTGCCATTTTACCACCTTCTTATGAGTAGTACAGCTGTCATTTTCACATCTCACCCAAAATGTGTTTCCACCCATGTACGCTGCCAATGGCAGTCGATTGTCTTCGAAATCAGTGTATGGAACAAATTAAGAAAATCACAGTGACACTGTTCATGAGCAGAGGTCTTAAATGGCTATGTTGAAAATTTGATGGAAAAATTCCAAAAATGACTGTTTTACGGCGTCGTTGTACAGTTCCTATACTGCGGCTCGTAAGTTCGCGAATTTTCAATATTTTCCTCCAGATTTCCAACATTGCCATTTTGCCACACCTTCTTATGAATAGTACAGCTGTCATTTTCACATCTCACCCAAAGCGTGTTTCGCCCATGTAGCACACAATGGCGCAGTCGATGTCTGAAATCAATGTCAGGATAAATTAAGAAAAATCACAGTGACACTGTTCATGAGCAAAGGTCTTAAAATAGGCTATGTTGAAAAATTGATGAAAAATGACCTTCAGATGTTCTGCAATATTACTAATGAAGACATTGAACAGAACTGGCCCCAGGACCGATCCTGCAGCACCCACTGGTCGCCCCTCTCCCTAGACTGCATACCATTTACCACCTCTCTGCCTCCTGTCTGTTAGCCAGTTTCTAACCCGGTTTACCACCCTTTTCCCATGCCCAGCCTACCCAGCTAGTTTATCAGCCTTCTATATGGGATGGTGTCAAAGGCTTTGCTGAAATCAAGGTAAGCATTGTCCACTGCCCACCCTGATTCACTTCCTTTGTCACCCAGTCAAATAAATCAACCAGATTTATCTGACATGATGTCCCACTGTGAATCCATGTTGTCTATGGTCCTGGGTTCCGATGGCATCTAGATGCCCCACTATCCTTTCTTTAAGCAATGTCTCCATGATCTTCCCCACTACTGAGGTGAGGCTGAATGGCCTATTGTTCCCTGCTTCCTCCCTGCTGCTGGACTTGTGTAGAGGGACCACATGTGCCCTTCTCCAATTCACTCATGTTGAATGACTCAGTGAACATGGCTGCCAGAGGTACTGCTATCTCCCTTCACAGTTCTGTTAATATCCTTGGGCGTATGCCATCTGGTTCCATCGCTTTGTCTACCTTCAATTTAGTGAGCCCTCATGTTGTCCTGGGTTGACACGCCCTCTGGGTCTGTGTGGTGGCTGCTTGTGTTTGTCTGTGTCTGTAGCTTAGTTTTTGTGAATTTACATGTTTTTCTGCTTGTGGTAACTATACCATTCTTGCTCACTACATCCGTGAAAGTCTCCTGGACTGGATTTCTGCAAAAAAATCATCATCAGGTATCTTTATTTTCATTTTTAAATCAACTTTTTGGAAGCTATCCCAAGCAAAACATAAGTGAAGCAACTACATCTAACAAACTTGGTGACTCTGGGTCCTGCTGGAATCCACATTTTCATCTGACCTGCTCCATGATCTGTATGTGGGCTTTTCAGCAACCTGTTTGAATGACAAAGAAGCATACAGACAAAGGGATTTCACATCCTGCATATGTGCAGGCAAAGTTAATCACCTTCAGGAATTTTAACATTTCAGTGACTCTGGACCTCAGCCGCTGATCATTCTTTTGGCTTTGGACTTCACCACCAGGTACCTATCTGCAAGCGACTAGGTGCAACTGACAAGCTACAACAAGGATAAATGGGCATATCATCCTCTATTACTAACAATCTCCTTGCTCTGGGTCCCTAGACGCCTGCATTGGTCAAGCCGCATAAGCCTCAGAAGAGTAATTCTATTGACTACAAAGTACAGCAACTGTCTCTTAAACTCCTACTCCTCCTCCTCTTGATATCAGGAAGTGTCCACTCAAATCCTGGCCCCTACTCCTACAGTACAACAAAGCCTGCCAAAATGGAGGCTCAAAATTGCTACCTTAAACATCTGCAGTCTCCTCCCAAAACTGGCCTCCTTCAAATCTTTGCCAGCCAACACAACCCGGATATCCTTGCCATCGTCGAAACTTGGCTGACACCTAATACTCCGGATTATGCCATCTCTATACAAGGTTACAAGATATTCAGGCTGGATAGGACCTCGAAAAGGGGTGGTGGATGTGCAATCTACATAAAGGACTACCTCACCTGTCTCCCTGGTTCTTACCCCACCACAGAAACCTCAGTGCAACTCCTCCCTATCAAGATACTACTTGGTGCCCAAAACAAAGTCCTCACAATTGCTGCTGTCTATATCCCACCAAAAGATCCTGATTCCGCCTACAGGCTGTCCTCGAGTTCGTAAGTACACAACCTTCTGACATCGAACTCCTTCTCCTTGGGACTTTAATAGAAATTGGCTTGCTCTGATGCAGGGTCAAACAAAGATGCGATCCTAGCAGCAAATTTAACACAAGTGGTAAACTCCTACCAGGAAAAACTACAAATCAGGGACCAGCACCCTCATTGACTGGATCCTTACCAGCCACCCTACCCGTATAACCAATGTAAGTGTTCTCCCTGACTCGCTCAGTGATCACTCTCCAATATTATGTACCTGGACAAATAAGTTTCGTAAGCCGCCTCCAAAAACCATCTATAGCAGAGTCCTACCTTATGGCAACCTTACTCATCTCAAGACCTGTCTTAGGCAGATAGACTGGTCCTTGATTTACAAAACTCAAGATGTTGACCTAGCCTTGATTACTTTATTACTACTTTCAACACTGCCTGTGACACCTATGCACCAGTAAAAAGCGCCAAAATCAAAGCACTCACAAATCCCTGGCTCACGGCAAAGCTATTGGCACAACTTAAAGTAGGGATCACCTCTGGGCCACTGCAAGAGCTACTGGCACTCTGTCGGACATTCAAAAGTATAAACAGGCTCGCAACCACTGTACTAAACAGATCCGTTGATAAAGAGCTCCTACTTCAAGAATGCCCTCTCCAACTCCTGGGCGAAGGAAATCCTTCTGGGACAACATAAAGAATATCATGGGTCAGCAGTCCAAATCCTCTCCTACAATAATGAATGTGGATGGAACCACTACATTAGACCCAGAGATCATTACCAAACACCTAAATGATACCTTCACGGACCTTAGTGGTGTACTCTCATCTGATTTCTTCACTGATGCTGACCCTCCAATTTCTACTTCTACTACTGCCTCTCCAACCAAACCACCCTTCCATTTCAAACTAGTAAAGGCACATGAAGTCTATAAATATGTAAAGAAGGCCATTTCTAAGTCCCGAGCAAGCAGCGACACTATTGACCTTAAACTTCTGTCCCTCACTCTGGAAGAAGTACTGCTCCCCCTCACAAAAATTTTCAATCTCTCCCTCTGCTACAGCCAATTCCCTAGGAAATGGAAGGCTGCAGTTGTCACTCCAGTGCACAAAAATGGTGATAAGTCACTGCCTGGTAACTATCGCCCGATATCAATACTACCACCTCTCTCTAAGGCCCTTGAACGCTTGGTGGTGGACCAACTTTCAGACTACCTGGAAAAGCACAACATCCTATGCACTCAGCAGCATGGATTTAGGAAAGGGCACAGCACATCGACTGCCCTACTTGAATTCTCAGGAGCAATCCACAATGCCATGGACAAAGGAAACCTAACTGGAGCAGTCTATATTGACTTAACCAAGGCATTTGATACAGTTCACCATGACCTACTTATCAAACAGCTACTATTCCTAGGGCTCTCGCAGGGTCCTGGTGACTGGGTAAAAAATTACCTTGCTCAGCGCTCTCAATCTGTAAAAGTAGCTGGAGTTCTCTCAGACTCAAAACTGGTTCGCTCCTATGAGTTCCCCAGGATCCATCCTGGGCCCCTCCTTTCAGCCTTTTCCTAAACTCCCTCCCCAAATCCTGCCCTGAACAAATAATCCTCTATGCCGACGATGCCGTGATTCTTGCCACTCATAAAGATCCGAACCTCTTACGCCTCAACCTTCAGCATGCTTTTTACAAGTTGAAATGTGGTTCCTTGAACATAAACTGGTTCTAAACCACAAAAAAACTAAATCCATGCTCTTCTCTAACCCGCAAAACAAGAAGCAGCAAGTCCCACTCACCATTAATACATACCTGGGAAATACCCTTGAACAAGTGCCAATTTTCAAATATCTTGGAATCAACTTTGATCAAGGCTAACCTTGCAACTCACATTGATAGTACAGCAAAACTATTAATCAGCTGAATTGGGATTCTGTATCGGAACCGACAGCTTCTTACCCATTCTGCACTGAGTTGCCATCCAATCCTCTATCATCTCAGTCGTTGACTATGGCTTAGTTATATCTGGATCTGCCACTACTACAGCACTTAGTCGCATTACAACATCCTAAATAAGGCCTGTGGCTGCTCACTGGTGCACATCGAGCGTACCCACACATGTGAACTCTATGCTGACTCAGGTTGGTTGCATCTCTCAAACCAGATAAGTACCTTACCTGCCTGATGGCAAAAATCCACCTGGGCCTCACTCCACCCTGTATCCAAGACCTGTTATGCCCAAGCGCTAGCAACCATTTTACCAGAAGATCAGAACACCAGCCTCTCCAAGACCCCGATGCCGGACTTCTCAGGGACAAAGATCATTTGCCTATCGTGCCCTCAGCTGGCTAAATGCCTCAGCACTCATATTACTGCCTCCACCTCTCTAGGTATTTTCAAATCAAGGCTTTTCTCTCACCTTGCCACCTCCAGCTCCTGTGACTGCCCTGATTAAACCTCCTATTTCTCACTACCACCCTGTTCCGTTATTTGACAAAGACATGTTTGAAACCTTTTCTCCTGCTATTGTCTGCTCCCACACTTTCACTTACCCTCTCTGTTCTGGACTTTTCCTTTATTTGTTTCTCCTAATCTGGCATGACCTCTTTCTTGTAATAATAATGTGATTATTGATATCTCATGTCCTTTTGCACAAGTGATTTGATATGTATTTGTATATGTTTTCTTGCTCTTGACACAACACAAATTGTTGTGTTATCTATGTAACCTTTGTACTGTACCTAATTGACGTGGAACCTTTGTAAAAGAGCCTCTGGCTCAAAGGTAGTAATTCCTAGAACAATAAACTAAACTAAACTAGTGAGCTCCTGCAGGACTCTTTTGCCTTTGAATGGACTATTGTCCACCTCTTCACCCCCTTGGCAACTGCTGTACTGCGGTGGCCCTTGCCCCTCCCCCTCTTATGTGAATACTGAACGGAAAGACACAGTGGATGTCTTGGGAGGAAGGCATGGAACTATCACTTCCAAATACCTAAATAGCACATACAAGCAAGCAACATTCGGCATTGACAAATGCTTGTTAATCATTGTCATTTACTGATGCTAGCACAGACACACACAGAGGGTTTTAAAATGAAGTTTAGTGGTTTATAACTTTTCTCAGGGTGTAAACTTTCAAGTCAGTGTCATTTGACCATGGGATAGCTTTCTTTTGATGGAACTTTTGCTGTCTTTATATGGGAATGTTGTTTTTTTAATGCAGTTTTAACCAATGGGATCCTTAACAACTTTTCATAATTTTTATGTTTGCTTGCACGCATGTGCAAGAAACATAGTGCCATCATCCGAGTTTTCAGAGGTGTGGCAGCCCTCTTCCAATTCAGACAGTGTGTTTGCAGGTGCGGCCGCAGTTCTCCAATGCCTGCTCGAGCTGTCTATGACAGCTTCAAAATGCAGTGGAGTACAGTTGAAAGAGGGCCTGCGGCACCGGTGAGCAGCAATGAATATCGCCTGCTCATGCAGGCTCCCTTATACACCACACGCGCGCGCACGCATACTGCGTGCTGCCCCCCGCACACACACTGTATGGCGGGGGTGCCCTATCCCGTTGGCTGTGCTGCACTCCCCAAAAGTCTTCCACATGCCGCTGGGTACCCACCCAGAGTGGCAACTCATCGCTCATAAGCCGACGGGGTGCCCAATCCCGTCGGCTCCACTGTCCTCCCCCAGTACAGGGTGCCACGCTGAGAGCCCACCCCAGCGTGGCAACAGATGCTATACGACGGGTGCCCAATCCTCGCGGCTGCATGCCCCCAACCAGTCATCCTTGTGACACGCTGGGAGCCCACCCCAGCATGGCAAACGTCCCGTCGTCATTTAAAGGAAATAAAACTGCAAATAAAAACTGTCCCTCGGCGCTTCTCCCTGCCCTCCCACAACCCGCACCCACCCACTGCGCACCCTGCCTCCCACACCCCCTCACCCCATACTTACCTCCGACCTCGCACGACGATCTTCGTGGACCGGGAACACGTCTGCACTCTTCAAAGCCGACCGCGAACTGAGGAAATACCAGTAAGCTGTATAATGGGATAGATAGGGTTTTTTCAACTTTGCTGCATATCTCAGGCATTTTTTGGAATTTTTGCAGCAAATTTTCAACATGGGGTTTTTGGGACCTCTTCTCAAGAATACTGTCACTGTCATGGCGTTATTTGGGCCCAAAGGGTGATTTCGCAGTCACTGCGCGAAATCACCTTTTGGGACTAGATTAGCAACGACACCACCAGTGTTCATAAGGTGGGCTCTCGAAGCCTATTTTGAAAATTTGGTGGAAAAATTCAAGAAATGACTGTTCTAGCGTGCGTTGCGCAGTTCTCACGCACTCTCATAAGTTAGTGAATTTTCAATATTTTCACTCCACATTTTCAACATTGCCATTTACCACACCTTCTTATGAGTAGTATAGCTGTCATTTTCACATATCATCCAAAGCGTGTTTCACCCATGAAGCGCACAATGGCGCAGTCGGTGTGTGAAATCAATGTACAGGACAAATTAAGAAAATCACAGTGACACTGTTCATGAGCAGAGGTCTTAAAATGGCTATGTTGAAAATTTGGTGAAAAAATTCTAAAATGACTTTTCGGCAGTGCAGTTGCGCAGTTCCTACGCATGCTCGTAAGCCTAATTTTCAATATTTTCCTCCAGATTTTCAACATTGCCATTTACCTCACCTCCTTATGAGCAGTACAGCTGTCATTTTACATCTTGCCCAAAATGTGTTTCCGCCATGTAGCGCACAATGGTGCAGTTGGTGCGTAAATCAATGTATGGACACATTAAGAAAATCACAGTGACACTGTTCATGAGCAGAGGTCTTAAAATGACTATGTTGAAAATTTGGTGAAAAAAATCTAAAAGTGACTGTTTCTGGCGTGCGTTGCACAGTTCCTATACTGCGCTCGTGAAGTTGCAAATTTTCAATATTTTCAATCCAGATTTTCAACATTGCCATTTTATTACACCTCCTTATGAGCAGTACAGCTGTCATTTGCCACATCTTGCCCAAAACATGTTTTCTCCCATGTAGCGCACAATGGTGCAGTTGGTGTCGAAATCAATGATATGGGACAGATTAAGAACTCACAGTTACACTGTTCATGAGCAGAGGTCTTAAAATGGCTATGTTGAAAATTTGGTGAAAAAAGTCCATAAAATGACTGTGTTACTGAAGCGTCGTTACGCGGTTCCTCACGCAGCTTGTAAGTTTGCGAATTTTCAATATTTTCCTCCAGATTTTCAACCTTGCCATTTTATTACACTTCCTTATGAACAGTACAGTTGCCATTTTACATGTCATCCAAAAGTGTTTTCGCACATGTAGCGCACAA
The DNA here is from genome assembly GCA_016271365.2 of Neoceratodus forsteri. Taxonomy (NCBI): domain Eukaryota; kingdom Metazoa; phylum Chordata; order Ceratodontiformes; family Ceratodontidae; genus Neoceratodus; species Neoceratodus forsteri. Next base: position 1,173,226,369 of record CM057451.1, on the reverse strand, counting down.
TGGTGCAGTCGTGTGCTGAAAGCAATGTTTGGGACAGATTAAGAAACTCACAGTTACACTGTTCATGAGCAGAGGTCTTAAAATGGCTATGTTGAAAATTTGGTTACAAAGTCCATAAAATGACTGTGTTATGAGTGAGCATTGCGCAGTTTCACGCACTCGAAGTTCATGACTTTGTAATATTTTCAGTCCAGATTTTCACCAGTGGCATTTTCCACACTTCCTTATTAACAGTACAGCTGTCATTTTTCCAACGTGGCGAAATGTGTTTCACACTTTCAGCACAGAGATTTGTGGTCGCTGTGGGAAATCATTGTTCGGGACAGATAAAGAAACTCACAGTGACACTGTTCATGATCGGAGGTCCCAAAATGCCTGTGTTGACAATCTGCTGTAAAAATCCCCAAACTAATTACATTACAGAGTGTGCGTTGCACAGTTTCTATACATCAAGTGACTTCACCAATTTTTAATATTTTTACTGCAGATTTGCAACATTGACATTTTTACACCTCCCATGAACAGTACAGCTGTAATTTTTACATCCTGTTCAAATGTTTTTACCTGTGGTGCTAAATGCCGTAGTTGCTGTGCATAAGCAGCTTTGGCTAACAAACTGATATTGCCACTGTTCATGAGGTGGGGTCACAAAAGCCATGTTGAAAATTTGGAGTGAAAATATCAACGAATGCCTGAGGTATTAGAGTTTCCAACCATAACGCCCCACCCTGTAGAGAATGACAGGCATCAGGGTGTGACTTGGGATTCTTGCCTGTAATGCTCATACCATTCCACACCCTGCAGCCAGTGAGAGGCATCGAGGTATGCCTTGGACTCTTTAGTCCAAAGTTCACCCATTCTCCTATACCACACCCATCTCACTGTATTTCCTGATGGAATGGGTGCGCATAAGGGCCAAAGACCCTACAGCACACCGTGACACTTGTCAGTGTCTGTAGGTGTGTGGTGAAATGGCATGGCCATTATGCCTGATGACCCAAAGGCACACCCCAATGCCTGTCACTCTCTGCAGGGTGGTGGTGGGGTTGGCTTCAGTTCAATACTTCACTGCCGTTCCTATTACGCAGCTCTGTAACTTCTACACTACCACTGCCAATGCCAGCAAGCAAACATTCGGCATTGACAAATGCTTGTTTTTTTTGTATACGATCTGGGTTTTGAGAAAGTATGTTCTTCTAAAATAACTGCCAGGGTTTTCTGATGAAGGATCCTGTGTAATCCAAAAGCTAAAAGCACGGGTGTTCTTTTGTAACAACTCTGTTGGTCCAAGAAAAGGTATCAACTCATCTATTTCTGTGGATCTTGTGTTACCAGGACCAGTGTAGCAACAAGTTTTTCTGTGGCTTCATGGTTTCAGATATGTTAGCAGGAACTTATCGTAAGAATGCCCATGGTTCTGATACCATGAAGTGACATAGTCAAAACTCCAAATTCTTGGTTCCATGAAAGGAACTGCACAGAATGTTGTCCATACAAAGAAAACAATACACAACTGACAGCTTCAACTTCTATTCAGGCACAGTTAAAGCAGCAGTGCAACAAAATATATCATTTTTTGCATCTGTGATTTTAAAGAGGGATTTTGGTGAGATTTCATAAGAAAATGCAACTTACTGTAATGTTCCTAGTGTTATGCCGATGAAAATCGCAAGTTTTTCTTCTAATTTCAGTGATTGTATAGTTACATAAATGCACTTTGTCCCGCACTATTGTCCTGTGCCGTCTGAGAAGTCCTCAGGTGCTCGCTGGAGCGGAAGTGACCTCAGCTCCAGAACACACCAATCAGTGTGTGTTCTGAAGCAAGCGGGAATCAGAGTCTAAGTTCATAGCAGTACATGCCAAGCTGCCCAATAACCTCTGTAGTGCTGGACAGTCTTTTTATTGTATGAAGACATAGAGGATTGTATATGAGTAAGCATACACAACAAGGCAGTTGTGATCGAGAGGTTTCCGTGGTAACCAGAGACCTCAAGAGCGTAGCCGAGAGTCCTGGCACACGAAACCCTAAGATCCCACAACTGCTCTGTTGGTGTGTATGCTTGCTGATACACAATATTTTATAGTGTATGGGGCAAGCATAATCAGTGCTCCCTGATCCCCCAAACAAGTCAAATAAGGCTTACTTAGGGATGTGTAGCAGCGTGCCGACTTCCGCATCGCCGTGGGCTGCTCAATTGCACTTGCGCGAATGCGTTCGATCTTGTTGTGCTGCACTGGTGAGGTACTCGGTGCAACACAACAAGATAGTGATGCACTGAGGCAAGCACAACAACGCTGTTGGGAGCATGGATTTCCATGCTCAACAGCATTCTACCATACACTATAATGATGTTGCTTTGTAATGACTGGACCCCAATACTGCATTGCTTCTCATTGTATTACTTGTGCTGTGTTTTGGCTCAGTAAGGTGTGTCACTGTGTGTGTGAAGTCGTGTTTTCATTTTGTCAGTGGTGTCAAGCCTTAGCTATCTTATGCCAGTCTGAATGCGCACACTGGAGGATTGTCAGTCTGAATGTCATTTTATTCTGCTCATTTATGGTAACTGCATCGCTGTAGTCAGATCAGTTCTGTTTTCATCTGGCTTTATTTATGTGTATTTACTGATACTGCTTTCACTGGCAAGGTACTGATTTGTAATGTAGGTTGTCCCTCGATCGTGGTTTGTGTGCCATGTTGTTGCGTACAATAGGGAGCATCATTTTTTGTTGCATATACTGCTCTGTCATCTTGCTGCTCATAGATAGTGCTCCTCACATAGTGTGTGCTGTGTTTATTTGCTTTGTTTGGATCTCCTAAGTGATAATTTTCCAGCTGTTGCCAAATGCATGGAAATACTTCACTGTGCAGTCCAGCTGTTTTTGCATTTTTTGCATTATTGCAACTCATGTGGACGTCCCTCTATTCTGTAAATACTGTCTATTTTTGATTAGCCCTGCACTGTTATTGCATCACTTTCGTCTCAACAGTAGTTCATACATTACAGGTAATAGTTTTCCATATTGTGCTTCTAAACACAGTTGTCATTATTGGCAGTCATTTTGTGCGTGTTTGTAGTACCTGTGTATTCCCATTCAGTACTACAGAGATGCCTGCTGATTGTGCTGCTGGACATTGTGGTAATACTACAAAAATTGGCTTTTCTTTATTCACCTTTCCCAAAGATTCACATTATAGATTGCTATGGGATTGTTTTGTAAAAAAGAAACATGCAGACTGGTTGGGTGCCAGCAATACCAGTGTTTTGTGTTCTGCTCACTTTTTAGAGTCTTGTTTTGAGCCAGCTATTTTTGCAATGTATCAAATGAATCTAGCCCGTGGATTACATCTGTTGCCTGATGCGGTGCCCACAATACATAGCCTTAAGTGCAGTGAAATTGAAATGTCAAGCAAATCTATAGCCGATGAATATGTGTATGACGTCCCATTGAAGAAGAGGAAATCCAGTGGTGCTTTTCGAAAGAGGGAACTAGCTGAGGTAGGCCTCTTTGCATGTCTTTCTTCATGCCGGACTGGTGACATGGTGCTTTTTCGTGTGTTGGACACCAGACCTTGTGCCACACCACTGAGTGTGGTCCTGCAATAAGCCTGTGTCAGTGTGTGATGGGGAGCCGGACATGGATAGAGCAGCCATAAAGTGGCTCTCCTCTCCTGGTTAGCGACTCTGTTGTGCCCACATCATGGCTGCAGCCGTATGTTGGCCCAATGGTAGTGCTGATTGCATCATCAACAGTAGGGAGGGTGATGCCGGTTGCTGCATGCATGCACTTGCAGTTGAGCAAGCACGGCAAGAGGATGGTAGAAAACGCTGATAATGTTGGTGGCAGGCTCCATGATTCCTCCACAGTGATGCAGCTGTCCAGCACAGTTTAGATGTTGGCCTCTGGTGTACAGTCAATGCACCCAAGTGTTGCATGTATGACACACTGTGCCAAAAAATTACCCCCTATGAGATAGGAACCAGACATTATTGCAAGCAATGCTGGAAGTGTATGAAGAAAAATCTGTATGAAAAGCCAAATTATCTCATTCCATGGAGTATTTTATTTTAGGTGGATAACCAACCTAGTGATAGTTCCAAACCTCCCTTTACCAGTTTCCCCAAAATTACAGCGCCACTGTTCATGACAGGAGTCCCAAAATGCCTATGTTAAAAATGTGGCTAACAAACTCTCAAAATAATTGGGTTATGGATGTGTGTTGCGTAGTTTCTATGCATGCTCATGACTTCACCAATTTTTCATATTTTCACTCCAGATTTTCAACGTTGCCATTTTTTATACCTCCTTGTGAACAATACAGTTGCCATTCTCCACATCCTGCCCCAAATGTGTTTTTGTCCCTGTGTCGCCAAATGGCATAGCCGCTGTGCAAAAACACCTTTCAGCTAAAAAACTTATTGTGCCGCTTTTCATTAAGTGGCCTGACAAACAGCCCATGTTGAAAATTTGGAGTGAAAATACCACTGCATGCCTACGGTGTTCGGGTTTCCACCTGTAGCACCCCACTCAGTACAGACTGACAGGTGCCAGGGTGTGACTTGGGATCATCGGATGTAATGCTTGCAATTCCACCCCACCCCCACCCCCACCCTGCAGACACTGGCGGGCATCATGGTGTGCCTTGCACTGTTCAGCAACAAAATTCACCCCATTCTCCTATACTGCATCCACGTCAGGGTATTGCCTTATGGAATGGGGTAAGTATATGTCAAAGACCCAAAGCACACCACAACACTTGACAGTGTCTACAGGGTAGGGTGAGGTACAATGGCATGAGTGTTATAGCCGACGCACCCAAAGGCACACCCAAATGCCTGTATCTCTCTACAGGGTGGGGTTGGTTGATGTCATTTCAGTACATCACTGCCATTCCTATTACGCATCTCTAGCTCTGGCACTACCAATGCCAATGCCAGAGAGACTACATTCGGCATTGACATATGCTTGTTGTTGCTGTCACTACCTCCCCCATTGTGTAATCTTCCCTGGTTTTGTTTCCCAGGTGCATTATTTTGCACTTCTTTGCATTGAATCAAGCTGCCATACTTCAGACCATTCCTCCAACCTTGCCAAGTCCTTTCTCATCCTTTCCACGCCTCCTTGTGTATCAACCCTGTAGCAGATCTTTGTATCATCTGCAAAGAGGCATACTTTTCCTTCCAGTCCCTCTGCAATGTCACTTATAAAGACATTAAAAAGGACTGAACCCAGAACTGAACCCTGCGGTACCCCACTAGTAACCCCTCTTTCTTCAGAGTGGACTCCATTTACAATTACCTTCTGTGTCCTGTTGTCCAGCCAATGTTTTACCCAGGCTACCACCCTGGGACCCACTCCCAGACTGGTTCATTTGATTATTAATCTTTTGTGTGGGCTGTGTCAAATGCCTTGCTAAAGTCTAGGTAGGCCATGTCCACAGTCCCTCCCTGATCAACTACTTTGGTCACCCAGTCAAAGAAATCAATTAGATTCATCTGACATGACCTTCTCACTGTGAACCCACTTTCTTCCTCCCTTTCTCCCATCCTTCCTCTTCCCCTTTAAAGCTTGCTGACAAGGCCTCTGGCTGATCCACTCTTCCTCCTTGTCTTTTTTCACCCCCTATCCTACTCCTATTCTGTTGTTGTGTCCTGCACTACATGTGTCCGACTATACCAAATGCCTGTGTTAGCTGAATTGTTTGTACAATTTTCTCCCATTAAACCACTGTAATCTGATGCTAACCGACTGTTGTCCCACTACCTTTCCTGATGTTGTAACTCACCTGATGTGGAACCTATGTAAAGAGATTTTAGCGAAAAAAAAATTTCCCCAAGATTTCTAATAAATAAATAAGAATAGTTAGGGTGTATTAGCATTAGTTATAACAGTCCAAAGGAATTTGAATTGTTATGCCTTTGGAGTGATGACAGAGTACTAATGTATGGAATTGTTCTGATTTATAATTGCGCATGGATTATTGTGATAGTTCCCTCTTTTGATGCACAGAAATACCTCTCCTTCTTTCCCCTTTTCAGGCACTGCATTACATTAAATTGGGCCTAAGTTCTGGCCTTTTAAATTTCATTCTTTGTCTCAGGATTAATTTCTTTTTTCAGAGCTAGGCCGTGGCTATGGTAGTGCATTTGGGGTGTTATGGTATCGCTATAGGGCGTCCCTTATACCACCTCTTGTACTGCACACTTAAAAATATTGCCATTGTGTTTTTGTGAAAAATATTTAGCACCCCCTCTCTTTTCTCTGCCCCTCCCCCACCTCCCCGTAAGTTATTCTGTGCATAGTCCCAGATTTTATAGATTTTGATTGTCTTTAGGTGGTGGTGCAGCAGTTAGTAGGGAAATGGGCAGACTAGGTGGGCCGTATGGTTCTTATCTGCTGGCAGAGTCTATGTTTCTATGGTGCAATTTCGTGATTAAATATACTGAAGTATTTCTGTTACTTTGTTTGCACAATGCCATGTGACCTTTGGTACTATGCGGCTATTAGCGTCCTGAACTTGGCTATTAGCCATCCTGTCCTGCTGCTATATCACTTTGTGCACTTTATTGGCTTTTAAATGTTTACACAGATATTTTCACTCACATATATGATGTCTGTATTTCTGTAATTAAAGTATATATAGATTAAAGGATGGGGAAGTGTATGTTACAAGAATTTAATACTTGCCGAGGTGGGATGCTACATAAACCCGAGGACAAAGGGTGAGCATTACATTCTTATATGACACAGTTCCTCATCTTTTATTTTTCATGATTGCTGCTCAGCAATTTGTTTCCAACCTGACTTAAGTGTTCCTGTGTGTCATTCACATCACTCACACACACAGTCACAGATTCACACACGATGCACACACACACACAGAGCCTCTGACTCCCTCTCCATTCCTCTTATTATTATTTCCACTTTTGTATGTTTGTTGTTTCTTTCTTTTTTTACTTACAGTTTACCTTTCCGATAAGATCATGCCTAAGTAGTGGTCGGTACAGCTAGTCAGCCATGCTCCACTGCAGCGCGGTTTGGGTTTGGGTTTGGGTTTGTCCCAAAACAGAAGAATGGCAGGATCAATCAGATATTTTTGTGTCAAAGTGTAACAGGAAGGATCAACAAGATATGTTTAAGAAGGAAAAAAAAAAGATGGACGTGTCTTGTTGTGGCGGCTCCTCAGGAAGCAAGAGGCAGAACCACCATGTTTGCGAAAGTCTAAAGCCCGCCCCACTCAGAATGACAACAAATGACGCAGTGCAAATTTTGAAATACAGTGCATGTGATTGCCTTAATAACCAGCCAGTTATTACAGCAAATATCAACTGGGTCAGCACATAGAAAAACATTGCTGGCCAGTAATTATATATGCACTTAATAGGTTCACATACAAGTATAGGTGAGAAAGAAGTAAGTGCCTCAGCTGGGACTTGAACCCAGGCTGCCTGGAATATCATTTCAATTGTGCTATCCAGCAGTGCCATTGAGACAACTGGAACTTGGACTGCATCTTATGGTAAAAGGACTATGGTTGCTACAGTAGCAGTTCTGGTAGAAGCGTAAGAGTGTCCAAAAGTACCTGAATTGCCTGAAACCTGTAAGAGACTGTATTTAGGACTGGTCTGGGAGTCAGGTTGGTAGTGTGTCAGCTATGCACTGCCATATGTATCTCCCCTGAGGGCATAGCCTAGACGTGGGGGTCTGAGGCGTGATGGCCCTGGTCCTGGCCTGGTCTGTTCCAGAATGTGACTTCAAGCCTAGAGAGAAGGGGCAACCATTAGGATGTTGAGAAAGGTCCAGCCTCAAGCTGCAAGAGCTTGGTAAAGAGGGGTCAGGTAAGTGTCTGCCTGCAGTTCAGCTAAAGCTTCTCACACCTGGTGATGATGTCAGCACTGTGAGTCGGCAGAGCCATTCTCTGCCACTCCACAAAGGAACTGTAAACAGTTATTCCTAGTTTTCATGGGCAGAGGTCAGGCCTAGAATGTTAAAAGTTTAAAGTCTGCTTTTTCATGATCAGCCAGAATTATTTAAGATAATCAAAAAGGATGCTAATCTGATTTTCTTCAAAGGGCTCCAATGCCGCCATGCAGCTGCAACTGCATCAGGCCTGCAACTTAATTATCTAGTATTGGGTACCCAGGTAAGGTTTACAATTGTGGGGTTCTACCACAGACTGGGGACTGGTACCTGTGTGGGCATTGAATATGTGTTTTACCATCTAATGCAGCTAGATAGATAGAAGGAAATATAATCTGAATATATCAGAAGGTTGATGGGTGACCTGAAATGATTACTGCCTGAGCTTAAAAGTGCAAAATGATTATTCTGATTGCAATGCCAAGAATGCTGATCTGGTATACCTGATGCCAATCAAACTGCCAATCGAATAACCTGTTGTTTAATCACTATTTCCTGTTTACCCTTCTAACCCTCATCCCCTTGTAAATAAAAGTTGGTTAACCACTTTTTATAAATCACATCATGAACATATTAATAGAGTGAGTCTTTAATTCTTGAAATGTTGAAATGTGGGGGTTTGGTTATTTATCCAAGTGTGGGGTGACAACACAGTGTTGTGGGTGGGTACAGCATTCCAGGGGGTCGTACCAGGTTTTATCTAGCCCACTGAAAAATATACTCTAGGTGGACACACTGCACAATAGTGTGATCTTTGGGAAAGAACCAGTTTAATGTTATAGAAAGGAACCGGGCCCCTTTACATTGTTTATGGGCCCATGAAGCCATGGACAAGTATCCCACTGGGACACAGCATCCGGGTTGCACAGATAAAGCGAGGCTCATGGACTCCGTAAGAGTATTAGGGACACTAGTCAGACTATGGAAGAAACACAGGGCAGTATTATGAAAGGAACAGAGGCACTTAAAACAGAGACCTTAGGTTAGAATGGCATGGTCTAACCTTAATGACGTGTTGGAATTTAACAGGACACCTAGGGGCCTATGGGTTGTTTCTAAGCCAACTTAGATAACAATTCTGCAAAATTGTATAAGCGATGGAATGGTATAAGAACCAAATGTAGTTGTGATTTCATGTTAGCTCTTATTAGGGCTATCTTAGAAGAAGATGGCATAATAACCCCAGAGATTACTGAACTAGAGGATAAATGAAATACAAATATTTTAGTTCCTTTCTTGAAGAGATAAAGAAGAAACTAAATGAATGTGAAGTTAATTTGAAACAAGCCAAACTTAAAAAATTACAGAGGGATGGGAACATTGTTTAACCAGGAGTAGCACACTAAGCTGAAGCTGCTTTCCAGATGCCACCTGGGAGCACAAGGAAGTTAAGTGGCTTGCTCAGGATTACACAGTATGCACCTAGGTGGCTGTGGGATTCAAGCTCAGGTCTCCAGATCTGCATCTCAGAGGCACTGTTTTAGATTGCTCTACTGCTGGTGGGGCAGTCTAAATTCTGCCACATCACCCAGGTGCTGCAGGAACTGCACAAGCTGCCAGTTAGATGGAGGATCCTCTTCAAGGTGGGGTTACTCATGTTTAAGGCTCTACATGAGTTGGACCCTTGTAATCTGTCTGACCTCCTGTCACCTGCTGCATCGACCCACTCCCTCTGATCCTCCTCGAGGGGCCTCCTAGCGATTCCCAGGACGAGGTTGAAAATGGCCGGCGACAAGGCATTTAGTGTCGCTGGCCCCATCCCGTGGAATTTGCTCCCACCAGCTATAAGGAAGGCCCCTTCTGTGGAGGTTTTAAGACATGCCTCAAGGTTCACCTGTTTCGTAAGCTTTTCCCGATCCCCAGACTGAGTTGGCCAGTATCTTTCCTCCCTCCTTTTATTCTTTTCGGGCTTACTGATTTTAATACATGAGTGATAACCTGTAGACTGGAAATTTGCTGTTGTTGTCGACATCCAGAGCCTCCAGGATTGGGTGCCAAAAAAATAAAATTTGCCTTGCCTTGCACTGCCTCTACTGCCTGTCGTGTATGGCATCTTGCTGACAGGAAGGCACTCATCGCATCGGTAGGTCAGGCGTTTAGCTGATTGTTTCATGAGGGCACAGTTTAGGCCCAACCCTTCCCACCCGTCACCCACCCCTGGAAATAGTTCATTTATACCTGGGGTTCTGACATCATTTCCTCAAGAGGGCAAGGTACATATCACTGTCATATCCTGTCTAGCACACTGCACTGACAATATAAGCATACACATTATATAAATACATATATTTCTATATAATGCACCAATCACACACACACACAAAAAAACAACTAAATAAGGTAGACAGTTATGTGGGGAGTAGTACAATGTAATGGCTGTGGGGCAGCAGTCTTCCGGGAGTCTTTCTGGAGGCTGAGATGCTGCCCTGTTTGCAGACAACTATCTGCCCTGAGGGAGGAAGTTGCCCATCTTCAGGCCACACTGGACAGTGGCAAGGGAACCTCCCCCATCCAGGGAGCACCAGAGCCACCACCACTACCTCAGAGGTTGTGAAGAAAGCACAGCAGTTGGACCACAGTGGGCTCAGGGAGGGTAAGGGTGGTGGAACAGAGGCACACCCAGTCAATTGTTCCACTCCACAATCCATACACCATTCTGGGGGAGCATAGTTTCCCTATGGATGCACCCGTAGAGGAGACTAAGGAGGGTGCAGACAACTGTCACAAGGGAGGCCCTCAGGAAGGAGGCAGAGGGCACCACAGGGAAAGAAAGCAGCTCCTGGTGGGGGACTCAAATATTAGGGGGATAGAACTGGGGGGAGCAGGGAAAACTGAAGTAAGGTGCCTGCCTGGTGTCATGGCTTGGAGGGACAGGAAGCGCATCCTTAGGATCACTAGAACAGTTGCACGGGAGTCTGAGCTGGGCGTCATTGTCCACCTAGGGACAAATGACTTGCTCATCATGAGATTAGAGCAGTGCAGAAGGACTTTGTAGAGTTGGGGAGGGGCTTAAGACAAGTAGCACACACAGTATCCTTCTCAGAGGTACTGCCTGTCAGTGGCATGGGTGAGCGAGGTACTTTGCACCATGCAGTTTAACAAATGGTTGAAAAATGGTGTGGAGCACAGGGGTTTGCTTCATTGGGGACTGGGGTTCCCCTGGAGGACACCAGCCTATACTGGCAGGATGGTCTGCATCTGTCCAGGAAGGGAACAAGTCTTTTGGGCAATCGGTTTAAATGATTCATTGGCAAGCCTTTAAACTAGTCAAAGGGGGAGGCACTGATAAGCAGCAAGAAAGTCCTAGCCTCCCCCTACAAAACAGGGTACTAAATGAGAAAAAGACCAAGGTAGAAAGGTCAGTGGGGATGCTGCTACAGAAGGTAAAGTCATCAAAAAATGAAGAGCAATGAGTACCAATACCCGTAGTCTGGGTAACAAGCTTCCTGAATTAGTGGCCTTGATGGAGGAGGAAGATCTGGATATCGTGGCAGTCACAGAAACATGGTACACACAGAAGCATGACTGGGACGTAAACATACCAGGATACACTATCTACAGGAGGGACAGGGAGGGTAAAAGGGGAGGAGGAGTAGCTCTCTACATAAGAGAAGAAATCAAACCAACAGAACAAAAGGGTAAACAGGGAGGAGAAGAAGCACTGTGGGTCAATTTGGAGGCAGGAAATGGCACCACAATCCGCACAGGGGTTGTATACAGACCCCCCTGGGGAGGAAATGGACAAGGAAATGATAGAAAGTATACTTAGAATGGCAGATAAAGGGGAGATATTGCTGATGGGTGATCTGAATATGCCAGATGTTAACTGGAGTGCTGTTGTAGCAGCCACTTCTAAGAGTGAGTTATTCTAGATGCCCTACAGGGGCATGCCTTAGACAACTAGTATTGAAGCCCACTCGAGAGGAGCAATCTTAGATCTGGTTCTCTCAAATGGAGATGAAGAGGATCACAGATGTAGAGAGTGGGTAGCCATCTGAGAACTAGCGACCATCGAACAGTATGGTTCACAATAAACACAGCAATAGAGTCAAGCCATACAAAGACAAAGGTACTGGATTTTAGGAGGCTGACTTTGCCAAAATGGGTGAGTGCCTAAGGAATGACACTAGCAAATAGGCAGGAAGGAGGGATGGAAGAACAATGGGGAATAATAAAACTGCCATCACAGAGGTAACAAGCCTTTGTGTAAAGCAAATAAACAAAATGAAACGAGGTAAGAAACCACTATGGTTCTCAAAGGAAGTGGCAGTGAAGGTTCAAGAGAAAAAAAGCATTCAGGAAGTACAAGGAATCACAGAAGGAACAGGACAGAGAACTGTATCAGTTAAAGCAAAAGGAAGCTGGAAAGGCAGTCAGAACAGCAAAGGCCCAAACCGAGGAAAAGATAGCCAACTCAGAAAGAAGGGGATAAAACCTTTTATAGGTACATCAGGGAGCGAAGGAAGACCAAGGAGGGATAGTGAGGCTTAATAAAGGGATGGAGGGTGGGCAGAGGGTGACTGTGAAAAGGCAGAGATACTAAACAAATATTTTTGCTCAGTATTTACAAAGGAAGAGGGGAGGTACCTAAACAAACAGTAGAAACACTCTGGATACAGAAGTTGATACCAGCCCATTTACAGAAGAAAAGGGTTCTGAAAGAGCTCTTAAAACTGAAGGTGGACAAAACAATGGGGCCTGATGGGATTCATCTCAGAATTCTAAAAGAACTAAGGGTAGAACTAGTGACACCACTGACTACCCTCTTTAACAAATCATGGGAGGATGGGGTGGTACCCGAGGACTGGAGAAGGGCAGATGTGATTCCCCTTCACAAATGTGGGAGCAAGGCAGAAGCAGGAAACTACAGACCTGTTAGTTTAACCTCAGTGGTAGGGAAAATGATGGAATCACTTCTGAAGGAAAGAATTGTTGAGTATCTAGAGGCAGAGGGCACAGGACCCAAGGCAGCATGGATTCAGGCGGGAAGGTCATGCCAGACAAATCTGATAGATTTCTTTGACTGGGTGACCAAAGTAGTTGATCAGGGAGGGGCTGTGGACATGGCCTGCCTAGACTTTAGCAAGGCATTTGACACAGTCCCACACAAAGATTAATACACAAGTTAGCCAGCCTGGGGTGGGTCCCAAGATGACAGCCTGGGTAAAGAATTGGCTGGAGAATAGGACACAGAAGTAATAGTAAATAGAGTCCACTCTGAAAAAGGGGGTTAGTAGTGGGGTACCAGAGGTTCAGTATTAGGACCGGTCCTCTTCAATGTCTTTATAGCGACATTGCAGAAGGACTGGAAGGAAAATATGTCTCTTTGCAGATGACACAAAGATCTGCAACAGAGTTGATACTGAAGTGGGGTGGAAAGGATGAGAAGGGACTTGGCAAGGTTAGAGGAATGGTCAAATGTATGGCAGCTTAGATTCAATGCTAAGAAGTGCAAGGTAATGCACCTGGGAAACAAAAACCCAGGGGAAGAGTACACAATGGGGGTGAGATACTAACAACAACAAAATGGAAAGGGACCTGGGGTAGTCATATCAGATGACCTAAAGGTGGGCAAGCAATGTGAGAGGGCAGCAAGGAGGGCTGGGGAATACTGGGATGCATAGGGAGGCATCACCAGTAGAAAACAAGAAGTTATTATCCCTCTGTACAGACAGCTGGTGAGACCACATCTGGAGTACTGCGTGCAGTTCTGGAGACCCAATCTCCATGAAAGACATAGACAGGATGGAAGCTGTCAGAGGAGGGCAACTAAAATGGTGCAGGGTCTGCACCAGAAGACATATGAAGAGAGACTTAAGGAGCTTAATATGTATAGCCTTGAGGAAAGGAGGGAGAGGGGGGACATGATAGAAACTTTCAAGTATCTCAAGGGAATCAACAAAGTCCAAGAGGGTAGCATCTTTCAAAAAAAGAGGTGTGCAAGAACAAGGGGGCACAATTTGAAGATAGAAGGGAGGCGGCTCAGAGGTAATTTAAGGAAGTATTTTTTCACAGAGAGGGTTGTGGATGTATGGAACGGCCTTCCAGAGGAGGTTGTGGAGTCAAAAACAGTGGTGGAATTCAAACATGCATGGGACAGTCATAAGGCAATTCTAGGGTGTGGGGTAGGAAGAAGTAGGCTGCTGGTTAACTAGGATCTGCAGCTTATCCATCAGGTAGGGAAATGGGCAGACTGGGTGGGCCAAGCGGTCCTTATCTGCCGTCAAATTCTATGTTTCTATGTTTCTATGTTTCCTAAGGGACATGGTAGACTCCTGGGACAAGAAGGTGTACACCTTTAAACTATTCAGACACTGGTTCAGATAGTTTAGGGAGCTGTACTAGAAATCCTAACAGAAATCGTAAAGAGGGCCCTTTTTGGGGTGAGAATGGGTCAGGGGAGAATCAAGCACATGAGTTCAGACCCCAGAAGGAACAACACATAGAGAGTGGCAACGGATATGATCTTCGCAACAGGGGCAGGGAAGGAGAAGATACATAGATACATACAGATACATAGAAGGTGACAGCAGATAAGGACTGTGTGACCCACCTAGTCTGCCCCCTTTCCCTACCTAATGCATTACTGCAGACCCTAGTTGATCTGTGGCTTACCCTTTCTTCCCTATTGTGTGAGTACTCTTACATCTAGCCCATACATTTTTGAATTCCCCTACCATTTTTGCCGCCACCACCTCTGCAGGGAGGCTGTTCTAAGCATCCACTACTCTTTCTGTGAAAACGCACTTCCTCACATTGCCCATGAGTCTACCCCAGCCTCATATCTTGCCCCTTGTTTTTGTACACCTTCTTTTATGAAAGATGCTACCCTCCTGTACCTTGTTTATACCCCTGATGTACTTGAATGTCTCTATCATATCCCACCTCTCTCTCCTCCTGGGAATACATATTGAGATCATCCAGTCTTTCCTCATATGACTTTTGGTGCAGTCCTTGCACCATTTTTGTTGCAGTTCTCTGGACTGCCTCTATTTTCTCTATGTCCTTCTGAAGGTGCATCTTCAGAACTGGACAGAGTACTCCAGATGAGGTCTCACTAGTGATCTGTACATTAGCATAGCCACCTCCTTTTTCTGCTGGTGATACCTCTCCCTATACGCCCTAGCATCCCACTGGCTGTCCTCACAGCCTTCTCACATTGCTTGGTTACCTTTAGGTCATCAGATATGCCCCAGGTCCCTTTCTTTATTGGTGGCTGTAAGTACCTCTCCACCCATCTTGTACTCCTCCCTTGGATTTCTGTGCTCCAAATGCATTAGTTTGCACTTCTTTGCATTGAATCTTAGCTGCCACACTCTTGATCACTCCTCAAGCATGTTAGATCCTTTCTCATACCCTCCCCCAAGTGTCGGCCCTGTTGCAGATCTAAGAAGGAGCAGCAGGGCAGGCTGGAGGGTAGATGGAGGAAGAGTCACAAAACACCCCAGAAAACATGGATAAAACTCAGATAACTGTGTTTAATCTAAGCAACAGGATAGAAACATAGAAACATAGAATTTGACAACAGATAAAGACTGCTTGGCCAACCTAGTCTGCTCATTTCCCTACCTAACGGATAAGCTGCAGATCCTAGTTAACCAACAGCCTACTTCCTCCTACCCCCCACTAGAATTGCCTTATGTCTGTCCCATGCATTCTTGAATTCCCCCACTGTTTTTGACTCTATGACCTCCTCAGGAAGGCTGTTCCATGTATCCACAACCCTCTCTGTGAAGAAATACTTACTCACGTTACCTCTGAGCCGTCCCCCCTCTATCTTCAAATTGTGCCCCCTTATTCTTGCACATCTCTTTTTCTGAAAGATGCTACCCTCTTGGACTTTGTTGATTCCCTTGAGTTATTTGAAAGTTTCTATAATGTCCCCCCTCTCCCTCCTTTACTCGAGGCTATACATCTTAAGCTCCTTTAGTCTTTCTTCATATGTCTTCTGGTGCAGACCCTGCACCATTTTGGTTGCCCTCCTCTGGACAGCCTCCACCCTGTCTATGTCTTTGTGGAGATGGGGTCTCCAGAACTGTACACAGTACTCCAGATGTGGTCTTACCAACTGTCTGTACAGAGGGCCAACAGCTTCCTGTTTTCTACTAGTGATGCCTCTCCCTATGCATCCCAGTATCCCCCAGCCCTCCTTACTGCCTTCTCACATTGCTGGCCCACCTTTAGGTCGTCTGATATGACTACCCCCAGGTCCCTTTCCATTTTTGTTGTTGTCAGTATCTCACTCCCCACTGTGTACTCTTCCCCTGGGTTTTTGTTTCCCAGGTGCATTACTTTGCACTTATTTGCATTGAATCTAAGCTGCCATACATTTGACCGTTCCTCCAGCCTTGCCAAGTCCCTTTTCATCCTTTCCACCCCACCTTGTGTATCAACCCTGTTGCATATCTTTGTGTTATCTACAAAGAGACATACTTTCCCTTCCAGTCCCTCTGCAATATCACTTATAAAGACATTAAAAAGGACCGGCCCCAGTACTGAACCCTGCTGTACCCCACTAGTAACCCCCCTTTCTTCACTGTGTACTCCATTTACCATTACCCACTGTGTCCTGTTGTCAAACCAGTGTTTTACCCAGGCTACCACCCTAGGACCCGCTCCCAGGCTGGCTAATTTGTTTAATAATATTTTGTGTGGGACTGTGTCAAATGCCTTGCTAAAGTCTAGGTAGGCCATATCCACAGCCCCTCCCTGGTCTACTGCTTTGGTCACCCAGCCAAAGAAATCAATTAGATTTGTCTGACATGACCTTCCCGCTGTGAATCCATGCTGCCTTGGGTCCTGTGCCCCAGTGGCCTCTAGGTACTCAACAATTCTTTCCTTCAAGTGATTCCATCATTTTCCCTACCACTGAGGACAAACTCACAGGTCTGTAGTTTCCTACCTCTGTCTTGCTCCCACTTTTCGAAGGGAATCCATCCACAATCACAGGATGTTAAGCCTTCCTTAAAATCTAGTTCTTTCATTGGGCTTGTCTTTTCACCACTTAGGTTTAATAGTAACTTTTCCATTCTGTATGATTTGCAAAAATGCTATAGATTCCTTAGATTGAAAGCTATGTTCATGTACAGGGATGAACAGGACTTATAACAAATCCAAGTTAAACAAGCATTAACGATTAAATCCATATTTATGCCACAATCAAGCACAAAAAGTCCTGATGCTGAAACTTACGGAGAATTAGTACAAAAGGATATTGAGCAGGAGGTTTTTATCGATAGGTTTAAGGTTACTGGTAACTTGAAACAAGCACAGAAAACAATTCAAGGATGCATGGAATAGGCACAAGGGAACCCTAGCAATAGGACAGAGAGGGTAAAAGCCAGAGATCAGGTAAGATCTGCTGTATTGCAGTAGGTAAGGAAAATGAGCAGACCAGGTGGGCCAAGTGGTTCTTATCTGCCATCAATTTCTATGTTTCTCTGTTTCTAAAAACAGGAATTGGAAGACCAAGAAAAGGACATGACAGTTATAATTACACTAGTAGACAAGGGGGGAGGGCATAATCATAGAATCTCGGGATCAGTAAAGAACAATGTGTTTAGATCTCATAAATATTAATGAGAATTAACCTGCTGACTCACTACCATTTATTAAACAAGAATTAAAGGACTTTCTAGAAGGAAATGGTAGCCCTTGGTTGGTTGAAGGATCGGGAAGGGGAATATTTGGTAAAGGATTATCCAATTACCCCTTCATTCTACTGCATACCAAAAATATATCAGAATGTGGAAAAGCTACCCAGCAAGTCACTAGCATCCGGGACAGTGTCCATATTATAACTTTTTTCCACTTATTTTAATATACACCTTCAGCCGCTCATAGAGAATATCCTGACGTATTTAAGGCAGACCTCCCATATGCTTAACTTAATTCATGCGTTAAACAGTCAGGGACTACCAGAAGACATTATTCTTGTCACTACTGATGTGAAAGACTTATATACATCAACACCACATGACAGAGGATTATCAATCATAGGAGCATTACTTGAAACAAGACCACAGAAGGCACACCCACCAACTAGGCGGATCACCTTTAAGGTCGGTTTACTGACCTATAAGGCCCTACATGGACAGGGACCAAGTTATCTGCAAGATCTTCTTCATTCCTATTGCCCCTCCTGGCCACCTCACTCCACTGATGAAGGACTGCTAGAGATTCCCAGGGTTCGTCTCAAGTCATCTGGGGCCCATGCGTTTGGATCCGTGGCCCCATCCCTGTGGAATTCTCTACCTCGTCAGATTTGACAGTGCCTGACGTTGGAGAGCTTTAAATCTGCATTAAAAACTCATTTATCTACCTTGGCGTTCCCTGATTTTATTTGACCTGCTGCAGCTGTTTTTATATGCATCTTTGCATTAACGTGCAGATTGTCCACATGCTGCAGACTTGTAGCGCATTGGCAACGCTAAATTAGAATGACATGCACATGGACTTCCAGCGGCATTCATGAAAGGGGCACACGCCCCTTCTGCTCTTGATCCCCTGGACTTTCATGCAGCTATGAGCATGGACAATCAGGAGGCATGTCTGGGTGTGTATGCCCACACTCCGCACTATTCACAAATGTGCAGAGTGATGGATGAGGAGGCCAGGATGCAGTGACAGAAACCCTGCTGTATTCATTGCATGCCCTCAACAGAATGCACCCACTGGCTGTGGTGGGGTGCTGTCCCCCCCCACACTATGCTGCTCCAGCCCTATGGTCAGGTAGGCAGTACTGGGGCAGCCAATCAGGCACTCGCCTATCTTTTGTAATTTCAAACATCCTGCACCTTCCCAGAATCCCCTGCTCCATTAGCAGAAGCAATTTTCATTCTTTTTATATTTATTTTGATTTGGTCGTGTCCTTCAACCACAGTAGTTTTAGTTGCCCATCGTCTTATTTTTGATTTCTTACTAAGCATTCTTTTCTGCGGATGTTAGTTTCCACTTGTGATCGCTGTGTAAATATTTAGCAGTGTATGTTCTCAGCTGGCTCTTTTATTGGCTATCCTCTTCCCTCCATTTTCCTCAGTTTTTTCTCATCAAGTTTGGGCAATATTAGTTTTAAATATATATATTTTGGTCATTTGTTGCAGTATGCTGAAGAATGGGATAAAACTTATTTTTATAATTAATACTGAAATAATTCTATAGGGGATAATGGCAGATTTCAGTCTGTCGTTTTTTTCATGGTATTTTATTAATGCTCAGCAACAATGGTTGTGGGTAATAATCTGTCTATAGAGTTCTACAGGCATCAACCATCCCGATATGAATATTGATATGAGGAAATAGAACTATTGAGTGTCGCTGCATTTCTAAGATGGCACTCTTTTCCACCACCTTTCCAGTTGGGGCTGAACTGATATATTCTTGGCTATGTGTAAAAAAAATCAAAAGATATGTTATTAAAATAAACAAGCCAACTAGAGTCTGAATTAGTTTCTAATTAAATAATTAGTTTTTACTGGAATTAAAACAATGTAAAGAGGACATCTAGACATGGAGCAGCACCTCCCCTGACAAAAAGGCTGGTTGAGCCTCAAAGTGTCTAGGTTCCTTCTCCTGGTCTTCAGCTGTTCTGTTGACAGCTACAACTCTTTGATGCCAGCGTACGCAATAAATAATGATTAACAGCATAATCAGGTCTGCAAGTGTGTTCTTTCCTAAGTAACTTGCTTCACATTGTGAGGGCAGGAGTACAGCCCTCAGGCGATTGTCACAGTACAGGAGGTATGGTGTCACAGCACCCCTCCCCCATTTCCCATCTCTGTTTCTTTTTGCTGTTTGTTTCTTTTCTTCTTCTCTGGCTGGTAGGGAGCACATTGGTGGCCAGGTTGGCATATGAGGTCCTCTGAGAGAAGCCTGATGCTGTGTAGAAGTGCGCAGTGTACTAGTTTCTTCAGCTGAATGGTGTATGAGAAGAACCTGCCATTTGAATCCAGAAATAGGCTCTAATCCATAGAAGGGCCTTGGTGATTTATGTCTGGTCCATGTGTAGAGGACAGCCTTGAAGTTTTAATTTTAAACTGAACTGGGGCTGGACCCCGTTTTAGTCAGAGAGGTGTGAGCCCTGTCTTGCTGTTCAGCTGGTTAGCTGATGTCAGTGGTCCCTGAATTGCCCAGCTGTGCCCTTAAAATTCCTGCCTGCTACTTTGCTTTATTCTTACTATTTGTTTTCCTTTTGGTATTCCTGTGTTATTTCATCTCCTGCGAACAATCCTCTCTCCTGTAAATGGTAAAGTACTAGTGCTCGCCCATTTGCACAAAAAAGTTCAAACCAGCCTGTTTATATGTTTTAAGTGTTTCAACACCCCCTTCCCCTTTCCTTGCTGTGCTTTGATTTTTTGAAAAACCTCTGTTTGAGAGTGCAGGCATTTCCATGATAATAACGCATTCTTGTTTTTTAAAGGTAAAATCCTCCAGGTGTACCAGCTTAACAAAAACTCCATGAAGTTAGCAAGGAGGACTAAGGTTTCTCTATATAGTATACCGTTGTTACAGCGATGGAAACAGAGCAATGTGGATGGGATGGAATACAGCGGAAGCTGTGGGAGCCACAGGGATGTCATGTTGATAAGTGGAAGTGCTGACAGGTGTATCAAATTAGTTGGATATATAGGTGATGATGTGGGTGAGATGGGTGTGCACACATGTGGAAAGATACCGCTAGAGTGCATCCTCAGTGCAAGGGGTAAGAAGCTACTTGTTGTCGATGGCTTTGTGTTCCATTGTAGGGTGGATGGGTATTTGTGCAGACATAAAACAGCCCTTTTCCACTGTCTGTGTGACATGGAGTTGATTATATTAAATACAGTGGTGGGGGTGCTGGGGGGTGGTGGAGCCCTCTAGATGGGGTGTGTGGGGGACGCGTCCCCCAGCACTGATAGGTATTTTGTCTTGTGGTGCAGTACATCAGTGTTTGTCGGTGTCTTGGTGTCTCATTGTTGTGCTGTGTTGTTTCCGGGATGTTGGGATGACTGCATCGCTGTAGGGGATGGCATTGTTTTTTATGTCGAACTGGCTCAGTGGAACCCCTCTACACTGTTTAGGTCCCTCTGTTTGGTGCATTTTGTACTTGCTACACCAAATGAGTCACCTGTAGAGGTGGGCAAAAGTTACGAATTCCGCTTTCACAGAAGTTTTGCAAAATTTCAGAAATTTTGCAAAATTGTCATAACTTCCGCCATTAGCAAGATCAGAATCTTCCAAACATGTCTGGTGGTTTTTCACCCTGTTCTGTGAAATATTTTGGCTGAACTGCAGCATAATACACATGAACTGTGGAATAATAGTTCTGAGGAATTTTATTCCGCAGTTTAATGGTTTATTCTGCAGTACATTTAATTATTCCACAGTTCAGTGATCAGTTCTGCAGACTTTTTTCCTCACAGTTTAATACATTAATCCACAGTTCATACATTCGTTCCACAGTTCAGTGACTCATTCAGCACTCAGGCACTGCAGGGAGGTTGGTATTGTGAGAAGGGGGATAGTAGGCAGCAGGGTGTGAGAGTTGCTAATGGGGAGAACTATATTGGAGTGGTGAGGACCAGGAGGCACCCTTCTATAAAATGGGACCTAGGGAGAGGCCAGATGTGTTTGGTTCCCATACCCAGGGATCCCACTGGACTGAGTGGGCAGGTAATTGAGGGGTCTGCAAGCTCCGCCAGTCCCCTTTGGGCAGTGCTGTGCAATGCGAGATTGATCAGGAACATTATAGCAGTCAGTCTGGCTTGCATCATGGAGACCTGGCTGGGAGATGACCTGTGCAATGCAAGATTGATCAGGAACATTATAGCAGTCAGTCTGGCTTGCATCATGGAGACCTGGCTGAGAGATGACCTTGGTCCAGTACTGGAGGTGCATGTCTGGCCAGATTCTCTGTAGTGCACTGCCAGAGGAGGGTAGAAGGGAGGGTGAAGCCATCTGCTTTAAAACCCGACCTAAGCGTTCTGTGTACCCAGTGAGTTTTACTTCATAGTTTGAGTGTGTGACCATATGAGGAGTCCAGGTGCAGGCTGCAGAATCCTTCTGACACACCAGCCTCCAGGGCATGAGAGGAATTTCTGCAGGAGATGCAGACTTTGTCACCAAGAGTGTGTTCACAGTTGAGAGGGAATTGTGGTTGCTAGAAACACTCCAATTGTCTGGAGTGTGTTTAGGTTCAGTGGAGACGGAAGAGGTTTGTGAGGTAATCTTGAAGCTGTGGCCTACATATTGTGAATTGGATCCAGGCCCGACCTGTCTCCTAGTGGGATGTGGGGTCCTGGTGCTTGCTCTTGGATGGGCCATTCCTAGTGCCTTGAAAGAGGCTATGGTGAAACCCTTTCTGAAGAAATCATCTCTTGACTCGGACTGCTTCATGAATTACAGACCAGACTCTAGTTTCTCCTTTTTGGGAAGGTTACTGAGAAAATCGTGGCTCTGTAGCTTGAAGCACATCTCACAACCTTTGACATCTATAAGCCTCTCCAGTCAAGATTTAGGTCTAGACATACTGTAGCACTGAAACTGCCACTACTTAGGGTGCATAATGATCTCAGGGCTAGAGATAGAGGGGAACAGTTTATTTTCATTTTTCCTTGATCTGTCTTTAGCTTTTGACACTGTGGGCCATGGGAGCTCTGTGGATTCACTGGCATTGTCATCCACTGGTTCGAGTCTTTTCTCACAGGTAGGAAACAGAGGGTGGTGATGGGGAATTTCTCTTCGCTCCTAAAGTGCCTGCCCTGCAGAGTTCCTTAAGGCTCAGTCCTCTCACCCATGTTGCTAGTAGTGTACGTGCTCTCCCTGGGAGAGATCATCAGATGTTACAGCATAGGGTTTCACTGCTATGCAGATGACACCCAACTGTATATTTACTTTGCACCTGGGACACATGGCACAGCTGAGGTACTAAACGCATGTTTGGCTAAGAGCCAGGATTGGATGTCCTCTAACTGGGTAAGGCTTATTCCATATGAGATGGAGGTGTTGGTGATTGAGCCTGGTTGGCGCAGGGTGCAGTGGTGGCAGAGAAGGTAACTGTTGTAAAAATGGGTTCCTCCCTACTTACTGCCTCTGCTAAGATGAAAAATCTAGGGTCATTCTGAACAATAGACTGACAGTTGAGGCTCAGGTGTCATCAGTTATCTAGAGTGGCTTTTATCATCTCAGGAATATTGTCTGGATTAAAGCCTTAATCCCACCTGAGTACCTTCCCTCACTAGTACATGCTTTTTTAACCTCCGGACTTGACTACTGTAATACTCTTTATGTCAGGGTTAGTGGAGAGGTCCTCCATTGCCTGCAGCTGGTGCAGAATGCAGCAGCTAGGCTGTTCATAGGCCTATGTGACCTGGATCCTGTGGGATCTGCCTTGGCTGCCATGAGGTGGAGAATTTCCTTCAAGGTCAGACTTCTGACCAATAAAGCCCTATATGGACTGGGTCCTGGCTATCTGTGTGACCTCCTGACATACCCAATGTTCTTTCAGCTCCTCCTAGTAGTTCCCAGGGCCCAGCTTAAATATTTGGGTAACTGTTCATTTGAAGTAGCAGGACCAGCCCTGTGGAACTTGTTCCCAAGATCTTTGAGGGAAGCCCCCTCGGTGGAAGCCTTTAAGCGGGGCTTGAAGGCATATCTCTTTACGGAGGCATTTGGGGTTTAGTTATTAATATTCCCCTTTTGTTGTCTGTTGATTTTAGTATTTGTTTGTATAATATTATAATTGTTTTATGTATGTCTGTTAATTTGGATTTTTTTGAATTATGTCTTATGTTGTACTGTCTGCACCCCTTACAGAGCCCTGAGCCTCAGGGAAACAATGCTTAACAAATAACATTTTACTTACTTTCTTGATAATAGTACAATGATATTGATGTTAAAAGCTGCAATTAACTACATTTCACCTCCACACATGTGCCTTCTAACAAACTAGTTTTCTCCATTTCTTGTTTTAAATCCCCTCCACCCAATTCTGTGACTATGTACTCTCTCTCCACTTGTTTCTGAGATCCCCACCCACTTTGTCTCTGAAATTCCCCTCAGCTGTTAGCACAATGGTGCTCAGCCAAAGACACCATCCTTGCACCAACTAAGTGCATACCAAATTTCAGGCTCTTTTGTCTAGGGATGGCCATGGTATTAAATTGCAAAAGTCAGTGTTTAACATAGATGTGGCTGCTCAATTCTAATAAGTGCGTCACCTCCACAGCACCATTATAGTACCGTACTACTGTATATTTGAGTTTATATTGGGCTGGCAGTATAGCCTAGAGGTCAGAGGAACGAGGTGTGAACAAGCTTGATACATCCAGCAGACCAGACCTGAGTTTGATTCTCACAACCTCCAGTTGCACACTGTGTGACTCTGAGCAAGTCACTTAACCGCCCAGTGCTCCCAGGTCACCCCTGAAAACAGGCACTTGTGCCTAGTGGGCCTACCGGTTACCAAAGACTAAAATTAAAAAAATATTAGGTCTTATTAAAGCAGTTAACATAGAAGCATAGACTTTGACAGCAGATAAGGACCGCTTGGCCCACCCAGTCTGCCCATTTCCCAACCTATTGGAAGTTTAATGTTCAATTTCAATTTTTGCAGATTAATAATGTGGTCATCTCTGGTTTGAATAGCCTGAAATTCACCATGTGCAGAGTCAGGATCTTATGATCTTGCAGTGTTCATTTCAGAGTGGGGGATTAGGACAATTGGCACAAAGTTTTTAATTTTAACCCATCTTTTCTTCCATATGCCAACTGGACAATGACTCCGGGACAGCGAAATCCCTCACAGCGACAATCTCGACAGGTTTCAAGATTGTCACTGTGAGGGACCTGAGGGTGATATTTCACCATCTTTCATCCCCCCTTTGAACTAACTCTGACTTGGAGTTAGTTATATTAAGAAGGGGGGATGCACCCTGAGAGAAATACACCAATGTCTGACAAGCGAAACTTTGCCTGTCAACACTGAGGATCTCATCATGCCGAACTTCAACAACACAGTTGCCATTTCGGCAAGGTAAAACCCTTTTCTTCTACCTTGGGAACAGCCTGCTCAAGACTATCTTATGAATACAGGCTCGGTTGAACAATATGACCAATTATTTTTTTTCATTTGGCCCTTACTTTTTACTCCCAGTGGTTCAGTGTCTCAAACAGATAGATATCTGAAATTATACAATGGCAATGAAAGAATCCTGGGCTGTCATTGGTCAGTCTGGGATCGGACCTGTGATGTTATCCCAGTCTAACATCACAGGTCTAGTCCCAGTACACAGATGACCGCATCAATCATTAAGGAATCACTCCATGCACCTGCTGCACTAATGTTCACTTGGCAGCCCACTTTGGTGATTCCTGCTCAGAACCCATCTTTAGTGTCCCCAACTCCCTTGCTGCCACCTGTCACAACCACACAGACACCGAGAACAACCTCCCACCCCCACACAGTATTCACCAAGCAGAAAAAAATCTTCTAAATGGAAAAAAAATCCATCACCTGACACATTTGTTCCCCCTCATGTCGAGCATGAGCCCTTTCAAAGAGCCATGCTCCTGCTCACCGAACAGACCGCTCGCTTCCTGAAATGGCCACACTGCTTATGGACACCTTGAGAAACTAAAACAAAACAAAAAAATAATCAAATCAATAAAATCAGAGTCAGTTTCAAAATGCCACAATACAAAAACTGCACATTTTGACCAGTACCTCTCATTGCCTCCAAAGTAATGGCCGAAACACCCAGACATGGGATCACAGTTCCTGAACTCCTCTACGGTTCCCAATTCTCTTTTTAAAGCCAGCAAAAAATACATAAATAGATAAGAACTTCACCAAGTCCCAGCGCAGGCAGTGGGACTGGGTGAATACTGTGTGTGTGTGGGGAGGCCCTGACACAGAAGTCCATCATTGTGTGTGCGCCACTGGCTTGTTTGGCTGCAGTAAATGGCATCCTATTCAAACTACTTCTACACGAGCATGTTTCTCTGTTGCCTAACAACAATGCAAGAAAACACTCAAAATAAACATTAAATACATGTGTGTGGTGTGTGTGTGTGTGGGTGGGGTTTACACAGACATAAAGAAACATCAAGGAGAAGCCCTCTAATGGCACTCACCACACTATTCTATTTTCCGTGGGACCTCACTATATACAGGGACTACTTAACATCAAATTTCATTACAGTGGTTTACCAACCAATTTTACCATTTTTTAAACACTGTATTCCTTTTTCTATCTTTTTTAGTATTGAGAGCAATAAGACACTCTGGGGTGTTGGTTGTTGCCTGATAAGAGCACTTCCCAGGTGCTGAAGGCACTCAGCGCAAGTACCTCATGCCTCACAAAGCATCTGGGGCATGCTCTTATCAGGCAATGACCCACACCCCATCATGCCTTATTGCTTTCTTAAAGCCACAAAAGAAGGGAAATATGACATTAGGGTTTCCAATCCTAACACACCACCCCTTCCCTGCACACACCAACCGGCATTGGGGGGAGTGCCTTGGAGTCATCAGCCCTTACACTCACCCTATTCCATAAGAAAATAAGCTGAGATGGGTAAAGTATAGGAGAATGGGGTGAGCATTAAGGCTGATGATCCCAAGGCACACCCCTGACACCTGTTGGTGTGTGCAGGGTGGGGGTGGGGTGTTAGGGTTGGAAATCCTAATGCCGCATTTCCCTACTTTTGTGGCTTTAACCTTTAACTAGAGTATTAACAACATTTTTTGCAATCTATTTCCTTACTTTTTGAGATAGTCTGATTGTATCCTTATTTGCCTGTGAGAGCGCAAACAGGGTCCACCTGGGCCCTGAGCTCCAATCCATCCATATATGCTGAGTATGTATATACCTGTAGCTGTGGAAGCACAGTGCCCTCCGGGCCCTGCACTTACATTTACAGGACAACAGTGACCAAATTGTCAGCATAGCCATCTTATTACACCCATCCCATATACCTGGTATAGAAAATGTTCAAATCCCTGCCAAAATGTAATTCTACTCTGCAATGCCATTCCACCACAGATGTGAAAACACATTTTGGCCAGGATTTGAAAATGACAACTGTCACATACATGAGGTGGGGTAATAAGAAGGCTATGTTGAAAATCTGTCAAAATATTTAAAATGTCCGAAGTTACGAGCGTGCATAGCGAAATTGCAGTAAATGGTCATAACTTTGCCATTTTTAATCAATCAATCAATCAATCAAACTTTCTTTAACCAGGCAAAATCATCCTTGAGCAAGCTCATTTGCAAGATGCTCCTGAACAAGTAGGACATATACAACTACAGAAAAATTACATATAAGCAGTGTACACGTATGAGCAAATAAAAGACAGTTACAGAGAAACAAATAGGATCAGGGCTGGGGAGTACATATGGAGAACACTATCGGGTTGATAATTGACTGTATATGAAGGATTCCCTTAAGACGTGGGATTATTCAGACAAAGGTCACAACGTTACAATAAGATGAGGGATACCAGGTAGGGTAAGTGAGGGAACAACAACTGAAGGTTTATGGGTGGGAAAAAAACAAAGGAAAGGGTTGGTGAGGGGTGGAAATAGATGCAGTTAAACAAACAGGTGTGAGTTGGCAGAATAATCCCAAGGTGGAAAGAAGAAGAGAAGTGCTAGGGGAATACATGTAAGTGCCAAGAGTTTGGGGAGCCACAGGAGATGGAGGAGGTGGTTATTTGCGGTATACACACAGGGCTGTCAGTTTGAGAGTGAGCAGCCTCCTGAAAGAGTGAGGCCTCGGGAGAGAGGACAGCCTGAGAGTTTTTTGCATGACATTCCAAAGGGTGGACAGAGAAAAGATGATAGCCGCCGAGCCATGTCGTGTCCTTATTTTGGGTACTTTAAGAGAGACAAGAGGCAAACTCCTTAGACCATACGTTCCCTCAGTACGCTGAAACAGTATCGAAATATAGGTCAGTGGTTTATCGGTTAGGGCCCAGTATGTCCACATGAGGGCATTTTTTTCCCTCCTCTGAGTGAGGGAGGGCCAGTTTAGTGCCTGATAAAGCAGGCAGTGGTGGGTGCATGATGGCATGTTTAGGATAAATCTCAGTGCGCGATGGTAGAGGGTGTCAAGTTTACATATCACCTGAATAGGACAGTGACTATAGAGAAAGTCAGCATAATCAAGCAGTGGTAGAAAAGTTGTTTGGACAAGTCGTTTCCTTGCTTCAAGAGTAAGGAGGTGTCTTATCTGATAAAATATGCCTAGACGTTGTCTTAGCTTTTAGATACTTCATTAAGGTGAGCCAAGAGGTTGAGCCTGTTATCCAGCCAAACACCCAGGCACTTGAATTTTTCTACTAGTTTCAATGCTTCGCCAAGGTATATAATCTGGAGGCTCAAAGATGGTCCTGTGTAGTGGGCAGAATAAGGCAAGATAATCATAGCTTTGGTCTTTTTGGCATTAAGCAGAAGCTTGAGCTTATTGTTGCGTTGAAGGATGTCAAAGTCTAACTGAAGCTACTTGTGGGCTATGTCTAGGGAGGTGTTAGTAGTATAGAGCATGGTATCATCAGCGAATAGATGAATGTTACTTATGCGTATATAGGAGCCTATATGGTTTATATAAATAGCAAAAAGAATAGGGCCTAAGATGGAGCTCGCAAAGCACGCTGCAGGACTTTTAACTGAGACAGTTCCCTTGATCTTTGATTTGTTGCATTCAGTTGGTGAGATAACAATCAAACCACTTTAAAAGGCAGTGTTGTTTACCCGATGCTGCTCAAGACGTTAAGTAGAATATGATGATCCACTGTATCGAAGGCCTTCCTAAGATCTAGAAAGAGGGCATAGATGTATTGCTTAGTATCTAGGGCAGTTTGCCATTCATTGGACACTTTGGCAAGGGCTGATACAGTACTGTGTTGTGCCTAAATCCCGATTGGCAGGGGTTTAGGATGTTTTCAGTGTCAAGAAACTCTCTGAGTTGAGAGTTAACAATTTTTTCCAGGATCTTTGATCGGATTGGGAGAAAGGAAATTGGGCAGTAGTTGTTCAGGTCAGTTGGGTCACCAGATTTAAAAGAGGAATAATATTAGCTATTTTCCAAAGTGGTAGCAACTCACCATGAGCCAAGGAACTATTAAAAGGTTAACGATTGGAGCTGTCAGGTGATAGCAGCCAAGAAGAATGGTTCTAAAAGGTCAGCACTGGCACACTTTTAGTGTCCAAGGCTAGCAGGAGGTCCTCCACCTGTTTAAAAGGTTACTGGATGAAAGCTAAAGGAGGAGTGCCCCGGGATAGCTGTGGTGACAGGGCAAGGGCTGTCATTGTCATCACTGCAGACACTCACTTTACTGGCGGGTGAGGCATCAAATGCAAGGCCTGCTATGGCAAAGTGGCTATTTAGCTTTTCTAGGATGTCCACCCTGTCCGTGTAGGAAACGTCTCCTACCACAATCTTGGCAGGCAAAGGTGAGGCTGACGAGTGACCTACCACCTCTCTAAGAACTTTCCAGAATTTAGTGGAACAATTTTTATTTTCTTCGAGAGCAGACTGGAAATAACATGATTTTTCAGTTCTAACAAGTTTGGTGCAGGCATTCCTGGCAACCGAAAGGTCAGCCAGTCAGAATCAATTTGTTTTCCATGCCCTTTCCACAGTACATCCCTGTCCCTCAGAGTTTTCTTTAGGCGGTGTAAACCAGTCGGGTGACCTTTTCCTAAATTTGATTTTTTAAGTGGTGCATGTTTATCAATCACCTTCAGTATCAGGTTTTGGAAGATATTATAGGCTTCTGAGACAGAGTGTGGCAGGTAAAATCCTGCCAGTTAATATTCCTTAGGTCTGCCAGGAAGGTAGGTTGGCAGAAGTGTTTTAGACTTGATTTTAGTTTAAAAGTGGAGGTGGGAGGCTGGTAAGGGGCTTCTAGCACAAGTAGTAGCACAGTGGTCACTCAGGTCGCTGTGGAAAACCCTGTGTGAGAGATATTGTGTGGCTTATTAACCAGCATACGATCCAGTAATGAGCTGCGTAAGGGGATTTCTTGTTAGGACAGGTATTCTCTGGGGTAATCTAGGTTAGCCAGCTCATCTGAGAACTCCTTAATTTTTTGGAGCAGGCTTCATTCCATTTGAGATTAAAGTCACCCATTATTATGCATTCTGAGTTTGTTTTTTCCAAGAGGAGTGAAGGTGACCTAGTATGCCAAACCCACAGAAGGGGCCTATAACAAGCAGATATTAAGAGGGCCACTCAGAAGATAAGGTCAACTTTACAGCTAGGCAGTCAAGTTCCTTTGGTATATAATATCAGAGACAGAGAGATTGGTTTTGGTATAGATGGCAACTCCACCGCCCCTTGTTGGCCTGTCGCACCTGAATAAATTATAACCATGGATATTAACAGTTTTGCTGGGAATGTTGTTCGTGAGCTATGTTTCTGAAAACATAGCGATATCTGGAGCCGTATGTAGTACCCAGGCTTGGACCATGTCGAATTTTTTAGGCAAGCTACAGATATTCATATGTAGAAAGCTGAGGCCTTTTAGCAGAGGGAGGTCCGAAGGTGCATCTATAAAAAGGGGTGGACTGGGGTTTAATTCCACACTTCTGAGCAGAGTAGAAGAAGAACTAATAGTTTCCTAAGACAGTTTATAATAGTTTTTAATGCAAGTTTATTCTGACGCTTAGTGTGCAAGGTTTTCATGGTTTGCTGGGGGTAGCAAAACAACGAGAGAGGGGCAGGGCATTGATTGCCACTCTAACTGGGAGGAGGAACAATAAGTGAGTATGGATGCAAGATCTGGGCTGGAGGGAAGATACAGTGAGTGTGTGGAGGTCAGTACCTTTGGAGTAGGACAGATATTGAGCTAACACCGTACCATGTAGCTCTTGGTAGTTTGGCATGTCTTGCAGGACCATATTCTCCGTACGTTTAACAGTGAGGTTATAAGGGAGGAGTAGAAAGCAGCTGAGGACAAGAATAGTTGTCAGTGGAGCCATTAGATTAGAGGTGAAGCAGTAGGCAGGGAGGACGGGCATGCGGTGCAAGTCAAGTGCAGGGGAGGAGTATCTCTTTAAGAGGGAGCAGCTTATAACCTACACCAACACAGTTTGGCGGTAACCTAAAAGGAAGATGTCTTTAAGGGAGGACAGGACACGAGTTAGGCCTAATAGCTAATAGGCCTAAAAGAAGATTGCATAGGGGTGGTGCTGGGGGGAGTATTTAATAAAGGCTGGAGGTGGTGGTGGGGGGGTGGGCATAAAAATTCAAGCAAAGAGGAGACAGTAGGAGAGAAAGTGAAGCAGAAATTGGATTATTTGCAGGGCAAAGCTTACAACTGTGACCCAAATGAAATCTAGTATAAACAGAAAAAATTGAACGCTTTAAAGTTAGTTTCTGCTCCAGAGTAGATTACCACTGGACCTTAAAACAAAGAGAGCTGTAATACTTTTAAATCTAAAAACCTGCAGCCTTAAAGCACTTGCACTTCAAACTACCCTTGCAGTGCAAAAATGTCTGTAAACAGGCTTAGGTTCACATATAGATTAGGATTCACAAAGCAATTTGGAGAGGCTTAACCAGTACCACAACCAATAACATTAGCTTAAAGTCCAGAAGGAGATGGAGTACCAAAGAAATTAAAGAACTGCAGCAGCCTGTCAGCAGGCAGAGATGATGGTTTTGGCCAGTCAAGTTTCAGCAGCGTACCTTCGGTCTGGTGATCGGAGGGCAGTACAGCGAGGAAGGCAGCCGGCGGACAGAAGAGGCCCGCCCGGCTGCTTACAGCAGCAGAGGCACCCATGTCAAGGGTGAAGCTTCGGTCTGGTGATCGGAAGGCAGTACAGCGAGGAAGGCAGCTGGTGGACAGAAGAGGCCCCCCAGCTGTTTTCAGCAACAGAGGCACCCATGTCAAGGGTGAAGCTTCGGTCTGGTGATCGGAGGGCAGTACAGCAAGGAAGGCAGCCGATGGACAGAAGAGGCCCACCCAGCTGCTTACAGCAGCAGAGGCACCCATGTCAAGGGTGAAGCTAAGCAATAATTTTGACCCCAAATTTTCAACATAGCCTTCTAATGATGTCACCTCATGATCAAGGTCAGGAAAAATTGTCAAACCCTGCCCCAAAGGTGATATCACCAACTGATTGTGAAATCACCTTTCAAGCTGGAGTTGCATAACAACAGTCACACTGTTCATAAGGTGGTGTCCCCAAAAGGCCATTTTGAAAATTTGGGGTCAAAATCTTAAAAAATGGCTATGTTATGCATAAAAATTGAAATACATTACGCTGCATTTACCTTAGTTTCTTATATTGCAGACGTCAGTTCCAGCAGAAAGAAGTGTCTTCCATTAGAGAGTGGGTCTAGAACCTGCAACCTCTTCAGGTGAGTGAGGGTGTGTGGGGGTGTACTGGGGGTGTGAGTGCCAAATGGGAGGTGGGGTGGGGACTGATCATTGAGGGACTGTTTTTTTACAGGTAAAAAAAATTGAGAGACTGTTTTCTTTATTTCAACTTTTTGATTCAATGGGAGGGTGGGGGTTACACTAGACACCAGGGAATTTCACAAATGCAACTGCGGATGGTGATTGGCAGGTGGGGGTGCCACTAGGCACCAGAGAAATGGGAATCAGAAATTGGAGGGTGGGGGGAGAGACCACTGCACTATGGAAAACTATTTCATCTGGGATTCATGACCGTGGAGGGACCACTAAACTATGGAAAACTAAAACTGCATATGGATTGGCGACCTGGGAGGGGGAGGGACCACTACACTATGAAAAACTAATATGTCATAAGGGATCAGTGACCGGGAAGGGACCACTACACCATGGAAAACTGATATTTAATATGGGACTGGTAACCAGGGAGGGACCACTACACTAGGGAAATCAATTATGGGGAAAGGCTGAGAAAAGCTTTTTTCTGGGTGTCCCAAATCCTTTTTTGTGACTTGTGATCCCTTTTTGTTTGAACAAAAAAGGATTCATGAAAAAGAATCTTAGCAAGTGATGAAAAAGGATTTTAAAACGTAGAAAAAAAAAACATTCCAGGATCATTTTGGTACCAGACAACTGCAGAATACAACGAATAGAGTTCCAATGAGCAAGATCCTATTCCTGGTGTCCCTGCAGCACCTCATTTTCATGAGTCCTCATTATTTAAAAGAAAAAAAATGGAAAACAAGATGGAGGCTTATAAAAAAGGATTGGCTCCTCACAAAAAGGATCCTTTTGTGAGGCCAAATGCTTTTCAAACTTTACACCTCTATCCTGGTGAGTGATCTTCCATCAGAAAGAATGGGAACTTAAAAATTAAATACCTTTGCAGCGGATTAATATTTTTCACCAAACAAATGTGAGGCAGTTCTTGACCCAAGCTGTTTCTACCATAAAACACTCACACCAGAATTCCACACCATCTGGGCACACGGCAATAAGTAAAAACTGCAAAAAGTGGTGACATTTAAGGTTTTGCACAGTCCACATCTCAGAATCTGCACCTCAACTGGAACAAAACTTGTCACATCAAGAACTCTAGCCCACGGGACAGCGCCTGCTAAATTGTGAGCAAATCCTTTGATCGGCTGCAAATTTATTAAAGTGCAAAATTTGAGGTTCCACAGTAAACATACTACTCAACCCTAACTATCTGGGCATGTGATGCTCCTATAACAAGTATGAAATTAAGGGGATATAAGAGAGGGAATCACTGCTCATGCCTATGGAGTACACAGGTATAGTGAAAGAAGGTTGAGGGGACTTTCCCTTTAACCCCTTCACACCTATGCTCCACTCTTTTGGGTCACTTTACATTGGTTTCTATGTACCTGATCCCCTGCCACTGGTCACAAGTTCAATTATTTCTGCCCCCTCAAGTACCCTGTCTACAAGAGTCAGGAAAAAGGCCATCCTCCCCATCACATACATTTCCCCGTTATAGCCGCAGGTAACCTCCTTGGTATTCCCCTTCTCTCTGATACAGCTAAAGAAGCCCTTTTCATTTTCCTTTGCCCTTCAGCTATCCTCAGTTTCATCTCTACCTTTGCCATCCTTATGACTCTGCCTGTATATATTAACTAAATATGCCACTCTGTTACCCTTACATTGATCCCCTTTTGTCTTCTGGTCATCTTCAGCCAAGGTGAGACAAACTGAGTTGTGACATGTCAGCATCTGCTGAACACACTGCGAAGCACCTCATTACAACCTTATCAACACACATAACAACTTCCTAATTAATGTATTCAAGCAATCAATTATTGAGTTCATTATTTCAGTAGTTAAAAGGAAGAACCATTATGATACACCATATTTTCAGTGGTGACAATGCAATTGCTTAGAACAATTTAAAGAGGAGATACACAAGTTAAAACAACCTTATTAACACACAAATAGCATGCCTAGTCCACATATTAGAAGGCACAACATTAACTAACTAGAAACATAGAAACATAATTTTTTTTTATATCAGCAAATTGTCTGGGCACCGCTCCTTTTCAGCCACATCTGACATAAAACATTACAATACAGTATAGTAAATACAGTATAAACAGTACAGTACAGTGCAATACAATACAATACAGTACAGCACCGTACCGTACAGTACAACGCAATGCAGTACAGTACAATACAGTACAGTTCAATACAATACAGTTCAATACAATACAATACAATAAAGTACAATACAATATAGTAATACAGTACAGTTCAATACAATACAATAAAGTACAATACAGTACAGTACAAAACAGTACAGTACAGTGTAATACAATACAATACAGTACAGTACTGTACCGTACTGTACAATACAATACAGTAGACTACAATACAGTACAGTACTATACAATCAGGTACAGTACAGTGCAATACAATGCAGTACAGTACAATACAATATACAGTACAATACAATAGCGTACAGTACAATACAATACAGTGCAATACAATACAATACAGTACAGTACAAAACAGTACAATACAGTGCAATATAATACTATACAGTACAGTACCATACACGCACAGTACAGTACAATACAATACAGTGCAGTACAATACAATACAGTACAATACAATACAGTACAGTACAATACAGTACTATACAATACAGTACAGTACAATACAATACAATACAATACAATACAATACAATACAGTGCAGTACAGTACAGTACAATACAGTACAGTACAGTACAGTACAATATAATACAGTACAATACAGTACACCACAGTAAAGTACAGTACAATGCAGTACAATACAATACAATACAATAGAGTACAGTACAATACAGTACAGTACAATGCAATACAATACAATACAGTGCAATACAGTAAATTACAGTACAATACAGTACAGTACAGAACTACAGAACAATGCAGTACAATACAATGCAACACAGTACAGTACAGTACAGTGCAGTACAATGCAATACAATACAATACAGTACAGTACAGTACAATACAATACAATGCAATGAAATACAATACAACTCAATACAGTGCAGTACAATACAATACAGTAAAGTACAGTGCAATACAATAGAGTACAGTACAGTACAGTACAATACAATACAGTACAGAACAATACAATACAAAACAGTACAGTGCAATACAGTGCAGTACAGTACAGTACAATACAATACAGTACAGTACAGTATAGTACGGTATGATACAGTGCAGTACAATATAGTACAGTGCAATACAATACAATACAGTGCAGTACAGTACAGTACAATACAATACAATACAGTGCCACACAATACAATACAGTACAGTCCAGTATAATACAGTACAGTGCAGTGCAATACAATACAATACAGTACAGTACAGTGCAGTACAGTGCGGAACAGTACAGTACAATACAGTACAGTGCAGTACAGTGGCATGCAATACAGACCAGTACAGTGCAATACAATACAGTGCAGTACGGTACTGTGGCCATACAATATAGTACAATACAATATAATACAGTACAATACAGTACAGTACAGTGCAGTACAATACAATACAATACAATACAGTACTATACAATACAGTACAGTACAATACAGTGCAGTACAGTCCAATACAATACAATACAATACAGTACAATACAGTACAGTACATTGCAATACAATACAATAGAATACAATACAGTACAATACAATACAATACAGTACAGTACAGTACACCACAGTACAGTGCAGTACAATACAGTACAATACAATACAGTGTAGTACAATACAATACAATACAATACAGTGCAGTACAGTGCAATACAATACAATACAGTACAGTACAGTACTTTGCAATACAATACAATACAGTACAATACAGTACAGTACAATGCAATATAATACAATACAATACAGTACAGTACACCACAGTACAGTACAATGCTGTACAATACAATACAGTACAGTACAATACAATACAGTAAAGTACAGTACAATACAGTGCAGTACAATACAATACAGTGCTGTACATTACAACACAGTACAGTACAATACAATACAATACAGTGCAGTACAGTGCAATACAATACAAAACAGTACAGTACATTGCAATACAATGCAATACAGTACAATACAATACAATACAGTACAGTTCAGTACACCACAGTACAGTACAGTACAATGCAGTACAATACAATACAGTACAGTACAATGCAATACAATACAATACAATACAGTACAATACAATACAATACAATGCAATACAATACAGCACAATACAATACAGTACAGAACAATGCAACACAATACAGTACAGTATCATACAGTACAATACACAACAGTACAGTACAGTGCAGTACAGTATGATACAGTACAGTACAATACAGTACAGTGCAATACAATACAGTGCAGTACAGTACAATACAATATACAATACAATACAGTACCATACAATACAATACAGTATATAGTCCAGTACAATACATACAGTACAGTTCAATACAATACAGTACAGTACAGTGTGGAACAGTAAAGTAAATACAGTACAACTTGAGTACAGTGCCATGCAATACAGACCAGTACAGTGCAATACAATACAGTGCAGTACAGTACAGTACCGTGCCATACAGTACAGTACAATACAATACAATACAGTACAATACAGTACAGTACAGAATAATACAATACAATACAGTACAGTACTGTACCACACAGTACAGTACAATACAATGCAATACAGTACAGTAGATTACGATACAGTACAATACACTACCGTACAATACAGTAATGTACCATACAGTACAATACAATACAGTACAGTACAGTACAATACAATACAGTACAGTACAATATAATACAATACAATATGATCCAATATAATACAAAACAATACATAACTTACAACATATAACAGCACCTATTCTACCTCCACAGACCCTGTAAGATTTAATCTCTGGTTACCCTCCCTGTCTCTACACTGATAACTGCTGTATATGTTTATCCCCTGCAAGGTTGAAGCCCATCACCATTTTAACCTTCCACACTTCAGAGAGCAGTCTGCTCCTGGCATCAGCCACCCTTTTAATGAAGAAATATTTCCTCTCTTCTCTCATGAACTCCCCCCCCCAGCTTCATCGCATGCCCCCTGATCTTGGTGCACATCCTCATATGGAAGAGGTGCCCCTCCTGCACCCTGTTCACCCCTGTGAGGTACTGTACTTGTAGGTCCCAGTCATGTCACACCTCTTTTTATTTTTCTCACTCTCTCTCTCTCTCTCTCTCTCTCTCCTCTCTTCCAGGGTGCACATGCTGAGATCATTCAGTCTTTCCTCATTTGGCTTTCATTGCAAACCCTGCAGTTGCCCTCCCCTGGACTGCTTCTACACTGTCTATGTTCATTCTGAGGTGCAGTCTCCCAAACTGGACACAGAACTCCAGATGGAGGGGGTACCAGGGTGTGATACAGTGCCACCATTTCCCTCTTCCTGCTTGCGATACCCTCCCAATGGACCACCGCATCCTATGAGCCCTACCCGTGACCTTGTCACACTGCACTGCCACCTTGGGGTCCTCTGCTATAACAACCCCAAGGTCACGTTCCTGTCCAGTAACTGTCACTACCGTCCCTCATCCTATACTCAGTACCAGCATTCCCATGTCCTAGGTGCATGATTTTGCATTTTGGCATTGTGCTCCAACTGCCAAGCCTTGGACCACTCAGGTTTCACTAGAGCCCTACACATTTTCTCTACCCTCTCCGAGTCTCCACACTACTGCAGATGTTTGTGTCATTTGCAAAAGGTATACCTTCCTCCAGTCTTTCTGTAATGCCCCTATAAAGAGATTGAAACGGACTGGTCCCAGTACCTAACCCTGATACACCACTGATCACTCTCCTCCTTAGAATGAGTGCCATTTACCACTGCCCTGAGTGCCATTTATCATCACCCACTGTCTCCTATTCATTAAACAGTTTCAAACCCAATGTACCAGTTTGGACCCCACTCCTTAGCTGGTCAACATCCTAATCAGCCTCGAGTGCAGCACAGTGCTGAAGGCCTTGTTGAAATCTGGATAGGATATGTTCACTGCCTCCCGATCTATTTCCTTGGTCACTCAGTCAAAAAATCTATCAGATTCATTTTCATTATCTTCCCTAAATCCATGCTGCCTGTGCTCCTGCAGCCCACTGGATTCTAGATGGTAAAAAGCCATTCTTTCAGTAGGGTTTCCATTAATTTCTTATTCAATCACAGTTGAGGAAAATGACCCCTCTCTGCTATATGTATTTAGCAAATGTTTATTTTACTGCCATAGGCTTGGCATATCCTCCCAAATTAGTCAACTTTTATTTTGGTGTGCATTCTTAATTGCTTTGGCAATAACATCCCTATTTATGGGATCTGCAGGAGCAGTCAGCACCCCCTCACAGAACACACAGGCTAAGGTATTCAAAAGGGTTGCACATGGCACAACAATGTTGCACCATGCACAACCCACTGATGTGCCTGGCATGATATTCAAGCGGTAATTGCGCCTGGCAAACCGTCGATACCGGAGCGTATCAGTAGTATATATGCAGCTGCGAGGTGGCGGGGCGCGGCCCATGCATACTCTGCACATCCTGGATATTAGCCCAGGATGAGCTGAGCCATGCATGCACAACCCTACTTGCGCTGCACAAAGTTGATCCAAAAATGAAGGCTCAACGGCCGCACCCACAGGTGAGGCCGCATTGCAGGGTGCAACACCGCAGTTGCCACCTGTGGGTGGCCATCACCATGCCCCATCACGGCATCTGTTTAAAATATTACTTCTTATCTTCCAGGTGGTCCAGTGGACCACTGGTAGTAATCATGGGCATAAGTAAAAGAATACGGAATCAATATCCCTGGTGGTCCAGTGGACCACTGGCAGCCAGATCACAGTCTTAAGTAGAAGAAAAGGGAATCCAATATCCCTGGTGGTCCAGTGGACCTCCCTCCCCACCCGCCCATTAAGCCCCGCCCTGCTCCCCGGTCAGCGGTGGGTGGCAGCACTCCACCCACCTGCCACCCCAGCCCTGCTGACTGACACCATCGGTAGGCTGTATGCCCATTGGTCCACAGCGTGAGCCACAATGGCAGCCCATACCGATTACACATTCCAGATATGTGAATGGATACACTGGACCATCAGGATATTGGATTCTCTTGCTTTTACTTAGCCCGCTGATAGTTGACAGTGGTCCACTGGACCACCAGGATATTGGATTCTCTATTCTTTTACTTAAGCCCACACTATTGACAGGGTCCACTGGACCACCAGGGATACTGATACGCTTTATTTTACAAATGCCCGCCATCAGGCTGACAGCGTCCATTGGACCACCAGGGATATTGGATTCTCTGTTCTTTGCTTCAAGCCCACAATCGGGCTGACAGCGGTCCACTGGACCACCAGGGATATTGGATACATTTTTATTTTACAAATGCCCGCAATCAGGCTGACAGCGGTCCACTGGACCACCAGGGATATTGGATTCTTTTTTATTTTACTTAAGCCCGTGATCAGGCTGCCAGCAGTCCACTGGACAACCAGGGATTTTGGATTCTCTATTCTTTACTTTGCCCGCGATCGGGCTGACAGCGTCCACTGGACCACCAGGGATATTGGATTCTTTTTATTTTACTTAAGCCCGCGATTGGGCTGTAGGGCACGATGCCATGCTTCAGGGGCGTCGGTCCCGATAGCCGCTGCTTGGCAGGGTGCCAGGCACAAGTCGCCGGGATCGCGACCTGCATGCAGCTGCAGCAATGATATGCAAATGGCCCCATTTGCACCTTGCATACATTATGGCCCCATTTGCATGTGCACTTTGAACATCACAGTTAGCCAGTAACATAGCAACAGAACTTTATGCGCCAGCATATCCCCGTTCACCCTGGCCATTTTGGCGCTTGGTGCAGTGCCACTGCACCATGCACACTGCGGGTGGCCAGGGTGCGATATTCAACAATGCTGAGCCATGGCACAGCTCTGGTGAATATTGCCCAGTCAATGCCCCTGCGCAGCCAAGTTGCACTGCGCCCAGGCTTGCGTCACAGCCTGGCGCAGTTTGAATATCTGGGCCACAGTGTAAAAGGTAAGCAAAGCATGTAACTCAGTGTTTCTAATATTGAATGTAACAAAGAGCAAAAATATGAAGCACCCACTCTGAATGGAAAAAAGTCCTGAAAATAGCTCAAAAGAAGTTACTTTCAAATCAAATGAAGCTGTTCAATTATGCATAAAAAGGCTTTTTATTTTCACAAACCATACAAAAACATAATTTAGGACTTAAAATTCATCACAAAGTTTAACTTATCGGTGCATGGTTATGGCATGATAATTTTAGCAGCATAAAAAGTGAAAACAGCATCATAAAGTTAAAAGCTTAATACTGTAAAACAGAGACAAAGCTTGAAGGCAAGGCAATTCACACCAGCAACAGCTTAGCCCCTAAGGGCAAAAACCTTACGTTTCGCTACTACTAGGCGGAGCTTCTTCAGAGGTGAACGTAAATATAGGTTAACAAAAACAATAAAACACTCAAACAGAGATGAGCTGCTTTTGCAAGTGGCTAGGTAACAACACACCCCTCACTCTTGTGAACATAAAAGAAAAATCATAAAGGATGAATTCAGATATAATAACTGGGGAGTGTTTTTTCCCTGATGGAAACCTGTTATAATTTGCTGTTATAACCAGCTGGTTATAATGGCAAACACCAGTCAGGTTTCCTCCCCACCCACATCAGGAATGCACCAAGCTCTGGTCTTCCTTCCTGAGCCGCCACAACTTGCCGCCGGACACTGTCACTTCACCACAACTCACTCAGTGTTGAGTTAAATAAAAATAAAAACAATAATTTAAAAAAAGGAGGTACGAGGGAATGGGGGACACACTGAATGGAGGCTGATGACTTGGAGAAAAAAAAATGTATTTTTGAAATAGTATGTAATGTTCATCACTGCTGGGCTTTATGCATTGTACATAGCACAGGTATTTGTTTTGTTTGGATTTCTCCCTTGATTCCAGCACTCAAGCATTCCCTAACATAGAATAAGGCTACAAAGGATTTCTGTCATTGTGGTCAATGTGTGTGTGTGTGTGTGTGTGTGTGTGCGTGCGAGCGCGCGTGTGCGCATGTGTTTGTTCTCCATGGAGGAGGGGAGACTCCCACAAAAAGGTCTGTCCCTCACACAGTAATGCCCAGTGAACAGTAAGTTGGTATGCTTACGTCAATATAAAAGCCTGTGACAAAATAAAAGCCCTGCTAGCACTTTCTGGCTGGGAAAATCTCTGCTCGCTTAATTTCCCTAACACATTGTCATGATTTCTGAGAAGACTTAAACATTTGTGTGTTGAGCTGGTCTGGCATCTGCAGCACATTCCTGTGGATAAACAGAACTGGAGTTGCTGATGTGGTAAGACCCGAAACTTTAGAAAGAATTTGTAAGTCAAGCCATACAAAGGAAAAGGTTCTGGGCTTTAGGAGGGCTGA
Organism: Neoceratodus forsteri; assembly: GCA_016271365.2. Classification (NCBI taxonomy): domain Eukaryota; kingdom Metazoa; phylum Chordata; order Ceratodontiformes; family Ceratodontidae; genus Neoceratodus; species Neoceratodus forsteri. The sequence goes on along the minus strand of CM057451.1, from coordinate 1,173,184,531 downwards.
CTTTGCCAAAATGGGTGAGTGCCTAAGGAATGCACTAGCAAATGGGCAGGAAGGAGGGGGTGGAAGAACAATGGGGAATAATAAAAACTGCCATCATAGAGGTAACGAGCCTTTGTGTGAAGCAAATAAACAAAACAAGACGATGTAAGAAACCACTATGGTTCTTAAAGGAGGTGGCAGGGAAGGTTAGGAGAAAATATAGATTCAGGAAGTACAAGGACTCACAGAAAGAGCAGGACAGAGAACTGTATCAGTTAAAGCAGAAGGAAGCAGGAAATGCAGTCAGAACAGCAAAGGCCCAAATCGAGGAAAAGATAGCCAACTCAGTTAATAAGGGGGATAAAACCTTTTATATGCACATCGGGGAGTGAAGGAAGACCAAGGGAGGGATAGTGAGGCTGAATAAGGGGGAGGGAGTGGGCAGAGGGTGACTGTGGAAAGGCAGAGATACTAAACAAATATTTTTGCTCAGTATTCACAAGTGAAGAAGATGAGGTACCTAAACCAAACAACAGAAACACTCTGGATATGGGGGGTTGATACTAGCTCATTCACAGAAGAAAGAGTTCTAAAAGAATTCTTAAAACTGAAGGTGGACAAAGCAATGGGCCTGATGGGATTCATCCCAGAATTCTAAAAGAAGTAAGGGTAGAACTAGTGACACCACTGACTACCACTTTAACAAGTCAGGGAGGATGGGGTGGTACCTGAGGACTGGAGGAGGGAGATGTGATTCCACTTTACAAAAGTGGAAGCAGGGAAGAGGCAGGAAACTACAGACCTGTTAGTTTGACCTCAGTGTTAGGGAAAATGATGGAATCACTTCTGAATGAAAGAATTGTTGAGTACCTAGAGGCCAGAGGGGCACAGGACCCAAGGCAGCATGGATTCACAACAGGAAGGTCATGTCAGAAGAATCTAATAGAGTTCTTTGACTGGGTGACCAAAGTAGTAGATCGGGGAGGTGCTGTGGACATGGTCTACCTAGACTTTAGCAAGGCATTTGACACAGTCCCACACAAAAGATTAATATACAAGTTAGCCAGCCTGGGAGTGCGTCCCAAGATGGGAGCCTGGGTAAAAAATTGGTTGGAGAACAGGACAAACAGGGTAATAGTAAATGGAGTCCACGCGGAACAAAGGGGTGTTACTAGTAGGGTACCACAGAGTTCAGTTCTAGGACCAGTTCTTTTCAATGTCTTTATAAGTGACATTGTAGAGAGTCTGGAAAGAAAAGTATGTCTCTTTTCAAGAAGACTCAAAGATCTGCAATAGGGTTGATACACAAGGTGGGGTGAAAAGGATGAGAAGGGCCTTGGCAAGGTTGGTGTAGTGGTCAAATGTATGGCAGCTTAGATTCAGTGCTAAAAAGTGCAAAGTAATGCATCTGGGAAACAAAAACCCAGGGGAAGAGTACACAATGGGTGGTGAGATACTAACAACAACAAAAATGGAAATGGACCTGGGGTAGTCATAAGATGACCTAAAGGTGGGCAAGCAATGTTAGAGCAGTAAGGAGGGTAGGGGATACTGGGATGTATAGGAAGAGGCATCACCAGTAGAAAACAAGAAGTTGTTATCCTCTGTACAGACTGCTGGTGAGACTCCATCTGAGTACTGCGTGCAGTTCTGGAGACCCAGTCTCTACAAGGACATAGACAGGATCTAGGCAGTCCACAGGAGGGCAACTAAAATGGTGCAGCAAGGTTTTAAATAATTAATTAGCAGTTTTTTTTCTTGGAACTATACTAACTGTACAGAAAGTATTTATATAGATTTTCTAGAAGTGCTGTGTTTGTTAAACACAGTGAGGCAAGAGCTATGCATTTTCACAAAGATTTAGCACTTTTATGAGCAAGACGCTAATCAATTTTTAGAATTAAATAAATCTATGTGCAGGGTCTGCACCAAGAAGACATATGAAGAGAGACTTAATGATGTAATACGGACTCGAGGAAAGGAGGACGGGGACATGATAAAACTCTACACCTCAAGGAATCAACAAAGTCCAAGTGGGTAGCATCTTTCAGAAAAAGAGATGTGCAAGAACAAGGGGGCACAATTTGAAGATAGAAGGGGGATGGCTGAGAGGTAATACGAGGAAGTATTTTTTCATGGAGAGGGTTGTGGATGCATGGAATGGCCTTCCTGTGGAGATTGTGGAGTCAAAAACAGTGGGGGAATTCAAGAATGCATGGGACACACATAAGGCAATTCTAGGGGTTAGGGGTAGGAGGAAGTAGGCTGTAGGTTAACTAGGATCTGCAGCTTATCCATTAGGTAGGGAAATGGGCAGACTGGGTGGGCTAAGCGGTCCTTATCTGCCATCAAGTTCTATGTTTCTATTGCAGTAAGTGATTTTTTTGTATCTTTCAATTCGAAGACGCGCATAATACAAGACTAGCATAGTGTAGAGGTGATCTGATATGCACGTACCTGGATATACACTGTTGCACATGGATCAAGCCATATATGCGCTTACCAGGGTATTCAGTGAGGCATGAGGCAGAGGCAAGTGTGTTAACATAACAAAGGTGAGCATATATCAGGGTGATCACACAAAAATGACAAGGTTTGCAGAACAACTGCACTCAAAATTGTATATACTGTAGTGATCAAGCAAAGGTAAGCATTAACCTGGGTAAACACTGCAGCACAGTGCGGAGCCCAGTGTGTTCATGTAACCAAGGTGAGTGTATATCAGAAGCCAATCACACCAAGTGACTAGGTTTGCAGAATAACTCCACTCACAAATGTACTTGGTGATGGAGCCATGGTATGTGCTTACAAGGATATGCAGTGGGACACAAGGCAGAGCAAAGTGTGTTCACATAAAACAGGTGAGCATATACCAGAGGCAGATCACACAAAGTGACAGAAGGTTTTCAGAATAAGTGCACTCATAATTGTACATAGTGGTCAAGCAGTGGTATGCAGTTACCTGGGTAGACACTGAGGCATGAGGCAGAGCCAAGGGAGTTAATTTAACACAGGGTAGTATATATCAGAGGCTGATTACACAAAGTGAGGAGAAAAGTTTGTAAAATAAGTGCAGCTCTCATTTGTACATACTGAACAAGCCATGGTATGTGGTTTCTGGGTATGTGCTGAGGCATGAGGCAGAGCCAAGTGTGTTCATGTAATCAAAGTGGGCATATACCAGAGGCCTATCACACTGCAACGACACCAGGTTTGCAGAATAACTGCATTCATATGTGTGCATTGTGAAGCCATGGTATGCTCTTTCCAGGGTATGCAGTGACACACAAGCAGCTCATTTCCAGATGTGTCCTGGGGAAGGGTATGGAGCACAGTACAAAAAGAAAAAAATAAATAATAATTAACAGCATTACAAAAATAATAGTCATATACAGCAACACAGTACATCACAGGAACATAATTATAAATGTTGCAAATATGCATATTTCGCATCTCTTTGAAATGTTCTCCTCCTGTGCTCTAAACTGGTGTCACTCTGCCGTCCTCCTCCTTCTGGTCCAGACCGGGGACATAGAACTCAACCCTGGGCCTACCTATCACACCACTCTCCCCCACCTTTCTACGTCCCTGTCCACAATTAGAGGCCTAAAAATAACCCACTTGAATATTCGTAGCCTGCACCCTAAAATGGCTGAACTTCAAGCCTGGATTATTCAAAAATCTCCTGACATCCTGTGCACTTTTGGAATCCTGGCTAAACCGGCCATAAAACAACATAAAAATATCCCTACCGGTTATGGCATCCTTAGAAATGATAGACTAGGAAGAAGGGGAGGTATATAGTAATCTACTTTAGGGCTGACCTGGACCTAACTGAGCTTCACATATTGGACCTAGCTCTTCTCCTGCTGAGTCTCTCTTCATCTCCGTTACCTAGGAAATGTCAAGAAACTCATCATTGGATGCTGTATTCTACCTCCAAGCCATGCCTCTGCCAGCCTGCCATTTTTCTAGCCTCCTTACTTGTCTCCCACGCCATGACCTAATACTTTGTGGTGACTTTAACATCGATTGGTTGCACCCTGATGGAGGAAAACTGTGTGCATCCCTTGATGACCCAAATCTTACCCAACTCCTCCAAGGTCCTACATGTATTAACCCCAAATCTGGGAAACACATCCTACTCAACTGGATGATCACCAATTGCCCGCAGAAGATCAAATCAGTGGGCATACTCCCTGCCTGTATAAGTGATCACTCTCCCACCTTCAGTGTGTGGAGAAACAACCATCCCAACCCACCTCCTAAAATCTCACTTATTTGGGACATGTCCAGGTTTGACCCAGACAGCTTTATCGCCTCTCTGAATAACACTGACTGGCATCCCATTAGCACACTCCCTGATGTAAATCAGGCCCTAGACTTTCTAATTGACACCGTATCACAGATAGTAAACCGACATGCCCCCTTGAAAAAATGCAGATCCAAGGGTGCCAAGGCCCCATGGATTACAAAGGAGATCAGGATGCAAATGTCCCTTCGCGACAAAGCCTGGTATATCTGCAAAAATAGTGGAACTATTCCTGACTGGCAAACTTACAGACAACTCCGTAACAGTTGCAAAAACACACTCCAAAAAGCTCGGCGCCTCCATTTCAAATCTCTGCAAGTAGAACACCTTAGTAATCCCAAGGAATTCTGGAGGCAAATTAATTCGCTAGTAAAAGGTAAAACTGCGGTAATCCTTAGTAATATCACTGTCAACGGCTCGATCCTCGATGACTCTGCATCCATTGCTGCTGGCTTTAATCACTTCTTTACCGTCCTTCAAATATACACCTCTCTCTTTCATAACTCCACCTCCCATACGCCTGTTCCCCTAACTACCTTAGGGTAACGTCCTGAGTTCCATCTAAAGTTAGCCACACTCTAAGAGGTGCAACAGCTTCTCTCCAACTTGAAACCAAACAGCTCTCCAGGACATAACACACTAGAACCAAAATTTCTCAGATTGGGTGCCCCTGTCCTTGCCCGCCCTGTTCGAGGCTGCTTCAACCGGTCCTTCCTCTCTAACTCCGTTCCTGATAAATAGAAGGTGGCGGTAGTTGTCCCAGTGCATAAGGTTGGCCCCAACTCCATTGCAGACAACTTCCGTCCAATCTCTATCCTGTGCCCACTGGCCAAAGTCCAAGAACGCATAGTCTATAACCACCTCCAGGACTACCTTGACCTTCACAACATTCTCTCCCCTTATCAACATGGCTTTAGAAGGAAACATAGTACTCTTACTTCCCTGTTAAAGGTTACAACCGACATATTTCATGTCATAGACAAAGGCCTCACTACAGGCGCCATCTTTGTGGACCTCACCAAGGCATTCAACCTAGTGAGTCATGATCTCCTTCTCCACCAGCTTCTTCATATCAGTATGGACAACAGTGCCCTCCACTGGGTCAAAAGTTATCTGACTGGGCATTCCCAAACAGTGAAGTGGGATGGCTTCCTCTCCGATCTCCGCCCAGTAACCCATGGGGTACCTCAAGGATCCATCCTGTGCTCCTTCCTATTCTCACTCTTCATTAATGAACTTCCTCAGTATTGTGGTGGTGCCTCTGTACATCTTTATGCAGATGATGCTATACTTTACCACTCCTCCCTTCACACTGACATTATTAACGTGACCTTGCTCTGACTTTGCTTCCTAAAAGCTGGTTCCTTTGCAATCATCTTGTCCTTAATCCTAATAAAACTGTATGCGCTCTCACATTGTCCTATTCCAAATCTTCACCCTCATCCTTCATATCTCAACCCTAAAGGGTGAGACCCTGGAGGTAGTTCATTCATTTAAATATCTGGGATTCACTTTGAATCCCATGCTCTCTCAAGCTTCCATGACTCAATCATTGCCAGATCTCTTAATCAGAAACTAGGTCTCCTCACCATATTCGCCCACTTTTCACGTCCTGCCTCCTGCCAGAAAAATTGCCTCCTCCTCCCTTATACCTCTCTAACCTACTGTGCTCCCCTGCTCCTCTCTACCAACTCTACCTCCATGTCCCTCCTCTCTCAGGTTTACCACAGGATTGGAAGGTTTGCTCTGAGGTCCAAACCAGCTCGCACCACTGTGATGTCCTCACCTCGCTGGGCTGGTTTACCTACATTGATAAATTAAGTTACTCCTCCTTGAGCCTCATCTTCAAGCTCATCCATGACTTTACACCTCCTTGCCTTACTTGAACTCCATGCCTCCGGCATACACGTGCATCCTTCGCCTCCACCTCACTTCCCTCCTTGTCCTACTGAAACTACGCTTGACCACTTCTAGGAGATGCTTCTTGTTCGCTGCTCTCTCAGATTGGAACTCTCTTTCCCCAACAATTCTGTCCTGCTCCTCTCACTCTGTTCAATCCAAGTTATCTGCCTCGTTATCCCCCTCTTCGCCCTGTTCTTGCTTCTCCTGAATAGGTCCCCTTCCCCCCTCCTTTCCTAATGTACCCCTGATGTGCACTTCACTACTTAATGTTGTGATGAAACTATTATCATGTGCCAACTGCCTAATCCCTGTTTTCTACTTATCTCTTACCCTGACGAGCCTTGTTTAAGTCTTTAATCATTGCTTTGTCTTTTTGTTTCTTCTAAATGTCGAATGTTTTTACCTCTCTGTCAATTTACAATATTAATGTCCAATTTATTACCATTCTGTTAATTTTACACTGATACTGTATGTAGTCCATCCGGTCGCCCTGAAAAGGGACTGTATTGTCTCAGTGGACTCACGGTCACCAAAACTCACATAAATAAATAAAATAAATAAATATTTACAGAAATAATGTCAATGAGATCCTTATTGAGAGAAGTTTACTGCTGAAACTGCATTTTGTGTAACACCACTATTTTTGTTGCTCTGATGACATCATCCTCCAGCACCTTTGATGGAAAAATGGAGGAAAACACAACGATAACTTCTGGGGCTGTAATTTTTATTTACAAACCAGATATGCACAGAAATAGGACTGCTGGCAACTGGAGGCATACAGCACTTATACATGAGGAGTTAGGAAAATGTTGCTGTGAAAAGATGTGAGACTTCCCCGTGACTAATTTTGGGTTACTAAAGTTTAAATAAGGCAGAGGCGATTACTCTTTGACTTTTCAGTACCTGCAGTACAACATGCAATATTTTATTATGCACCAGATCCACAGCAGAGGGAAATGACTGTGAGACACATGCCAACCATAATGAGAGAAGTTATCAGCAGCCTTATAGTGTGGTGACTCTCGAGTGTTCGAATGCAGGAACCAGCTAACATCAAAGAAATATTTCATTGGAGTAAGAACAAATCCAGAGCAAATGGTTTGATACCTTTTATTGGATGTTACAAAAGAACAAAGCTCTTTAGCTTTCAGACCAACAAGTCCTTCGTCAGAAGCCTAATGAGAGTTATTTAGAAAATCCATATTATTAACACTTAGAACATGCAGAAGAAAACAGAAATCATGTTCATTGGTTTAAAACAGGCTTTCAGAAATAATTAAAGTGACACTGGAGAGCTTGAAAATCTAAAGTGTGAATTCAGCTGAACCCAACTTAAAGGTCAAAGGTTGTTTAAAGATAACAGCGGGCAAAGGGTTACCATGAATCAGTCTAATGGATATAAAAACCTTAAGATTGTCTGCTCACTAAATTACATGTCAAGTGAAGGAACAACCCCCGAACACATATTTCTCAAGTGAGGCCACAGTACATTACTCTGCTCAGAACAGAACCTTTGATAATGAGATGACCCTCGAGAAAAAAACGGCATGCTAAAATGTAACATATAATAAGTAAAAAAAAATAATAAAAATAAGCCCCAAAATTACAACCGTAGAAATTATCTTTACATGGCATATAGGGTGATGAAAGTGATGTTTACCAAAGTGAGTAAGTGTATCGCACTAATGAAAGTAAAACTGACTGGAGGTATATTCCCAACATACTCTCAACAAACTATTATGTTAAGTCTTCATTGTAACAAGATTTTATACATGATAATATCAATTGTCAGTGGAAGTGCCAGATAAGAAGAGTGCTAGCCAGGGACCCTCAAGAAATTGAGACTGTGCAGCCTGATATGTACAGATTTCAAGAAATTGTCAGTGTATAATCGAAATAATACATATATAGGAACAGTCCAAGGAATCTAAACAAAAATTCTTAGGAATTATCCCCCCACGGGGAAAGTAACTGCTCAAAATGAAAAACATGTACATGAATCCTAATAACGGTCAATTGCACCCATCACTACAATAGTTACCCCCTCCAAAAAAATTACACCTGCCATGAACCCCCAAGTAAATGAGACATGTCCTAATAAGTACAGAGTATAAAAACATTGCAATATATATTCAAATTATAGAACTAGCAGAAGGAAGTAAATATCCACTATAATATGAGTCCAGAGTCCAGCCACAATGACACCATAATGTCATGTACCTGAACATAAGTTTACCTCAACAGCCCCGATATTCCATCCACTGTACCCACATAACCACCCATCTCAACTACCCATATTAAAATTCAATGAGACACACTTCTGCTACCCTCACAGCACACATATAAACATATTCACAAACCCACACACATGGACATACCCACACTCCCATGTACACATTCATACAGTACTAATGTGAAAGGCCAACCTGTAGAAAACCAGTTAAGAGGGACTGCATAAGAGTCAAAGTCCAAGGTTTGCTGAAAATCTAATATATATATGTCCATCCTTTGAAGTAAAGGTTTGTGTAAGTTTACATGTAATGTGTCATAAATCCAACATCAATGTTCAAGCCATCGTGCACCGTATTAAGAAATAACATAAGTCTGATCCCACAAGCACGTCTCTGTTGTGTACTGTTGAACTATCCTTTCAAGACCATCACGGACATACAGTATCTGAGATTGAATGGTCATCCTGAGAGAAGTGTTGTGCCACTGGTTTGTCAGTCATCTTCCTATTAATATCATACCTGTGTGAATTAATTCTTTTGCAGAGCTGTCGTTTCGTCTCCCCCACATACCCTGTGCAAGGACATTTCCTGCATTGAATAACAAACAACATTGCTTGATGCACATGTATAATTACCCAAAATCCTGAATTGTCTGTTTTGTGAGGTAATCACACAGTCTGAGGCGGAAATGTGCTCACAAGTTTTACTTCTACATTTATTATAGGGTTGTGTGCCATATGACGGCATGGCACTCTGTTCAGGTTCAAGTTTACTCCTTATAATCTGGTTGGCAAAACTGGGTGATTGTTTAAAAGATAGTAGTGTCAGTTCTTGAAAAATACAACTAAGGGTTTCATTCTCACTGATTATGGGGTGTAGGTCCTTAATAATCTTACGTAGAAGTTCAAGGTCAGGATAATACGTGACTACTAATGGTACTCTGTTGGTAGTGGTCCTTTCATTATATTGCAGTAGGTGTTCTATTGATACTTGAGCAGCACATTCCACTGCTCTGTCAACTTCCCTGGGAGAGTGTCCCTGCTCAATAAAGGTGTTTTTCAACGTAACTAAATGTTTATCTCCGTCTTCCTCATTTGAACAGAGATGGTGGTACTGAAGTGCTTGACTATATATGACAGACTTTTTAGTGTGACTCGGGTGATTACTTTTCTTGTATAAGTATCTCTGTCTGTCTGGTGGTTTCCTGTAAATACACGTATGTAGGGTTCCATCCTTGATGGTGACAGTGGTATCCAGAAAATTAACACTGGTGGCAGAATGTTCTAGGGAAAGCTTAACGGTTGGGTGGAGATTATTAAGTTCCTGATGAAAATCCTTCAGTGGGTCAGTGCCCTCTGTCCAAATTATAAACAAATCATCAATGTAACGGAAATAAACAAGTGGTTCACGTGTACAGTGCCTTAAAAAGTCCTCCTCCAAATTGGCCATAAAAGAGATTAGTATACTGTGGAGCCATCCTGGTACCCATTGCTGTTCCCATAGTTTGAACATAATGTTTCCCATTAAAGCTGAAGTTATGTGTCAGAATGAATTTAGCAAGTTCCCCCACAATGTCAGGGTCAATGTTGTGGTCCAATCCTCTCTCATACATGTATTTAAGGCAGGGTGAAATGCCATCTGTATGCGGTATATTAGTGTAGAGGGATGTTACATCCATCGTGGATGAAAGGGTATCAGGTGGTAAGTCTTTAAAACCAGAAAGTTTATGCAGGAAGTGAGTAGTGTCCTGAATGTAACTGTCCCTTTGTATAACCAGTGGTTTTAAAATAGCTTCTACACAACCTGAGATCCCCTCTGTCAGGGATATATTACCAGAGGCTACGGGTCTTCCTGGGTTCCCTGGTTTATGTATTTTAGGTAGCATGTAGAATGTCCCAGGTTTGAGATCATCAGGGAAGAGGGCAGTTATTCTGTTTTGGACACTGTCTGGAAATAATTTAACCAATCCCTGCAGTTCTCTTTTATAGTCTGTTGTGGGATCACTTTCCAGTTCTCTATAGTAGGTATGGTCCTTAACTGTCTGTTGGCTTCCTTAATGTAATCTTCTCAGTTTAGTATCCCCAATGCAGAACCTTTGTCAGCTTTTTATGACAACTTTGTGGTTTGATTTTAGGGTTTGTATATGCTGTGCGTTCAGTGGAGAAAGGTTGCAGTAGCTTGTTTCTTCTTTTAAGAATCTCATCAGTCACTTTCTGGCAAATGCAATGGATATAATTGTCCAGTTTCTTATTACGGCCACTAGGGGAGTAATGGTTGATTGCTTACATTGTAAACTATGGAGTGCTATTACTGATGCTGTCCAACAAATTAAAACATTGCCATGTACATACTTTAGTTACAGTGATCTCTCAGTTACTGCTGCTATGCAGTGCATTATTATGGACATCTGCATGATTTTAGGATCGTGCTTTGAAACCTGGACATTGATAATTGCAGGACATTTCCATGTATTTAGGATCCTATTATAAGGGTCTTCACAAGATCGGGATACACAGATACATATCAGGGCAGGTTAATAAGCAGGATAGTAAAATGACATAAGTACAGTAGTAGCAAGGCATACAAAAGAACCCACAGTAAAATGTTGATAAATTAGTGTCCCAAAAATCATACTTGATGGAAAGCCCATAAATATCCCATGCTCAAAATAGAATTGTAAAGATATGCAAATGTACATAATTATAAATGTCCAGATTTCAAAGCAGGTGGACTGACGGGCATTAAGAGGTAATGCCTCTAGCCTCCTTCTCAGCCTGATTGCTGTGGGGTGTTTTCTGAATCTTTCTTTTTGTTCTCCGACATTGACTGATTGATTCTGCAGGACTGGGAACAGAACTTGGGGCACAGAGGTCTGACAAGCCTCCCGGAGCCTTAAGATGCCTCGTGCACCCTGCTTCAGGAATCCGGATTTAAGCTGTGCTTTTAGGCACAGCACTCCGTTAACTGGGACTGTGCAATAAAGCATTTTTAGTCCTCCAAGGCGGCATTTCAGCCATCCTGGACACACGCTTGCACATTGGGAGGGCGTGAGAGGTTTTACACAGGCGTGTTTCGAGGCTAGCCTGTACTGTGTGCATTTTAACTCTGTTTAGCCAGGTTTGTGATTTGTACAGTATTTTGCATGTCTGGGAAGGTACTACTACTTGTTGAGACACACTTTTCATTTCAGTAGCTTCAGATTTCTGTGCTGGTGTTATTTACTTACTGTGGTCTGGTAGCCAATATATCTTAAGGGACACATCCTGAGGCCTTCTGTTCAATGGTGGCATTCCTGTTGTTTCTCCCTAAGGACACCATCTTGGCCTTCTGCCTGCTCTCCAGGTTCGTCCATGTGCAGTTGGGGGCAGCCCTCAGCACCAACTCCAACAGCCTGCACATGCGCAGTAGATACCAGGGCTCTGTAAACAGACAAACAGCCCTCCCGCTGCATACTAATTAAACTATTGTTTCCTTTGTTCCCTCTGTCTATTTCAGGCCTCCTGGGACCCCCACCTCCAGCAGACACAACAAGCCAGTGAACACAACTCCTTCCCTGGGACAGCATTGACCAAGGGGCACTAAGAGTTAATGCCTTCAGCCTCCATTCTCAGCTTGATTGCTGTGGGGTGTTAGCTCATTGATGCTTCACACTGACTGCTCCACCCACCCCAGCCACCCTCCCACCTAGGGGCATCCCTTAATTTAAGGACTCCCCTGTCACGTGACTTCCAAGTCCCCACTTTTCCATTTGCAGCATATACTGATCACCCACCAGAGGGGGTATGCCCCTCAGTAATCCTTGCTGACAAGCCTCTCTATCATCCTGTTTGTACTCCACTCCTCTGCCTGGCAGTCTACCCTTTTTACCTACTCCGCTTACCCTGGTCTCTTTCATTCTCTCCTCATCTAGCCCATTTTCATCACCAGCTATCACTCAACCCCTTCTCCCATCTCTCCCCTCTACCAGACCTCCCTTGTGTGGCCACTAAGAGTCACTGTTGCACCCCTTTTCTGTCCTCTGCTCCACTCCCCTAGCAGTGTTCTTTCAGCCACCGAGGCTTAGAAACTAGGCTTTTCAAGCCTCCCCCCACGGGATTTGAACCTGGTACCTTCTGTGCCAAAGTCCACAGCCCTCCACTGCTCCATCATGGCTGCCTCATTTCTGGAAGCCTACTTGTCAGTCTAATACCTAGTCAAAGCCTTCCCCACACCACATACCATGGGCGTCCTTGCTCGTGCATACAGCCTGGCCGCACTTATGCTACTTGTGCTTGCCATTCTTCACCTTGGCCATTCACACCCCCTTCACAACAACACCTCTGAGCACCTCCTCACTGTGCCTCACCCTCACCCTCCCCCCACCCTGGTCCTCCCTACTGCCCCTCCACACCCACTGCCAACAGACATTCCCTGCCATCATCACTCCCTAACCCCCTGGCCACCTCTCTTCCTCGCCATTTCTACACTCTGCACCATGCCGATCCCATGTTCCCTTCCTGCAAGATCCACTTCTCATCACACCACAGTGAATACTAGATGTTACCTTGCCCTGCTAAGTAATCTCCTTGCTCCTCATGCTGTCTGGGAATATTCATCCAATCCTGGCCCCATTTCCCTAGTCAATCTTGGGTACCCCCTGTGTCTGGCTTACGCATTGCATCAATGAATATCTGTAGCCTTCTGAAAAAATCTGCAGCCCTCCAGTGCTGGATTATATAGCACCAACCTGATGTCCTAGCTCTGGTGGAAACTTGGTTCTCAAAATCGACCCCTGACACCTTCATCACCTTCCCCTGGTATACTTTATTCAGGGTGGATCCAGTGGGCAAGCATGGCGGTGGGTGCACCCTCTATATGCATAACACCCTGCTGGGCCATGCCCTTCCAGCGCCCAAGTTGGATCACGGGGCACAAGCCATCTCCCTCAAAATCACCCCTGACCCTTCAAGGGTCCCGCTTATCATCACTGTGGCCTATGTTCCCCTGCAGAACCAAACCCCACCCATTCTCTCGCTCAGATTACCTCTCTAACCTGCCACATATGGTTGAGCAGATCCTTCTGGGGATCCTCAATACAAACTGGCTCACCAGTTTGGCATCTTAAGCCAAGGACACCTTCACTGCCCTCGACTTGACTCAGCTAGTCTCAAAGCCAACCAGGTGCACCCTCTCCAACGGAATTCGCACTCTACCGGACAGCGTCCTCACCAACCACTCCCATAAAATTGTGGATATCACTGTCCTCCCTAACTCTCTCAATGATCATTCCCCAGTGCTCTTCACATGGGCTGCTCTCCTACCAAAACCAGTGCCCGGGATGGTCCTCTGTCGGTGCCTTCGCATCAGTAACCTCAAAAAACTCAGTCTGTATCTCGCCCAACGGGATTGGTCCCCCATAAATCTCACCCCAAATATTGACTTGGTGCTTGACTACTTCACTTGCTCCTTTAACATGGCCTGTGACATCTTTGCCCCCACCAAGACCCAAACCAAGAAACCAAATGCACCATCGGATACCCCATCTCTCATTCAACAACTGAGACTCAGAGACAACCAATGGCACAGAGCTGTTGAATCTGGTAAACCAGCAGATGAACAAGCATATAATACTGGGCGCAACAGGTGCACCTGGGCTGCAATTCACAAGGCCAAGGCTGAATATTACAGATCAGCCCCTAGCCTCCTACTGGGGGACTGTGGTAGGGCGCAGTATATGTGGGCAGTCAAAAGAAAAAATGTCTCACCACTCCTTGCAATTTTCTCCAATTTTAATTAGTTCCTCTTTTCTGACAGCAATCACAACAGGATAATACCAGCATGGCACAGTACTATTCTCATCTTACACGTCCATTTGGACAGCAGACATTAAAGCAGATGGTGGCATCATCTCATATTTGTAAATCTTCTAGGTGAGGCAGTAAACAGAAGTAAACAACAAACAGAACATTCTAGTAGTTCTAAATCTTCAAATTCGAAGCATGAAGTAACACAGTTCATTATAGAACTCCATAGATCAGTTTTCAGCAGCATCTAGAGCACACCTCCAGGCACACAGCAAAATAGGATCTGGATCTCCATCTAGATCTTGATCTAACTAACTGAATCAAATGTTCACCCTTTATACCCTAAAAGGGTCAGGTGACCCTCACCCTACTTACAATTATTAACTATATTGTTTTATACTCTAATTATTTATTTTATTTAAAGACGTTATATCTTTTTAAATTCTTATAACAACATATTCCCACACTCAGAAGTGATTTATATTCTTTGAAAACACTTTTAATTTCATTTCTAGAAACAGGGAAGCACCACCCCTTCCTAACAATACTTAAGAAAGGAGAGAATGGCCGGCCGGCTCCTAGAAAAAAACAAAGACGCCGGCAGGAAGCGAACTCGGGACCTCACAAACACCGCAAACACCCTTGTCTACAGACCAACACCAAATCAACTCCACACCACAGAATTCACCTACGGAGGGTAAGAAATACAATCCTATCCATTTAAACAAACAAAGGATTTTAATTTCTTACCACTAGACTGTTAAATACCCCAGTGACTATGCGCACTAACGAGCAAAGACAGCCGCTAAAGCACTCACACCCACATAGCCTGGAAAACAGTTCTTACAGCCACACAGCCCCAAACAAAACATCCCACAGATATGCCACAGCCCATCTTATCTAATAATCCAAGGACATTAAATACATACATATTTTATATGAGGATCTACCACAACTCCAAACTCTGCAGTGAATAATAAAAGTCGGAAAGCCGTAAACTATTCACTGAGGAAGGGGGTTCCTTCCTCTCTTTAACCAAAATCAATACAGCCAGAAGGGAAGTGCCCACACTAAGGTGAACGCACCAGTACATCAACCTCGCCGGCAATCCATGTTGCCGTCCAAAACGCCATCAAAAACCCAGCAGCTCCTGAATGAATAAGAAGGCTACATGTTTTCACAATCATCATGCAATTAATCGAGCAGGTTTAAAATTACCAACGCTCGAACTCGCACAGACATACTTAGCTACAGCTCCTCAGGGCTGCCCCATTTATCCAACCAAACAGTGAAACAATCTCTAAACAATGAAACCCCTACAATCAAAACCATTTCACATAGCACTACCCATCCTTCTACTAGCAATGTCAAGATAACCAAAATGCTCATTTTCCACACAGAGTGAAAAACGCCAACCACCTTTCGGGATAGCTAATAAAGGAAAATGCTGTGTTATAAAATCAATAGCATATTCGGGTAAATACGCCTGAAATCAACACGCAAACAAAGTGCCATCTTTTCTATCTTTAGAAAGATCAAGCTGCCGACCAAGCAATTCTCCATAAGCATTGACACTACCAGAATATTTATTTTCTGTCCAGGACATAAAGAAGAATCCACAGCTTTCAAACACCCAAACCGGGACAACATTTAAAACTGCACGAACGTGCACACAATCACACAGATGTGCCGTTTTATCGATCGTTTTAACAGCAAACCTGAACATCTACTGAAGGATCTAAGCAATTTGAAATCTTTCACTAACACTCACCCAAGGTCCACAGTGAGGAATAATATCCTAAAAATCTCAGAAGTACTTTTACCAGCTCCAAATTTCTTTCTCTCTTAAAGGAGAAACTCCCAAATATACCAGTGAAAAAAAAAAAACATCTAACCCCATATGTTATTATCTTTTCACATTTTACAACTCACAGAGCCACTCTGTGACAGGGACCACTCAGAAGTTCTGGGACAATATAACAAACTGAATGGGAAATTGCACTCCCCCCATCCCAACTCACCGTCAATGGCTCCATCACCACAGACCCCCAAAGCATCATGGACTGCCTCAACACCATCTTCTCCGACCTCAGCACAGTCCTCCCTAGTAACTTCTTTGCCCCAGTCCCCCTCTCACAGTTGCCCACCCTCCACCGTCCACCTTTCTACCTCCACACTATATCCCCACAAGAAGCCAGGCCATATCTAACTAAAGCCCTCAATGGCACCAGTCCCTGTAATGACCCATTAGATATTAGGCTCCTTTGCCAGGTCCCTGATGCAGTGCTTACTCCACTCACTGACCTGCTCAATCACTCGCTGTGTCTTGGTCAGTTTTCCCTAGCCTGGAAAATGGCAGTCATCACACCAGTTCTCAAAGGTGGATACAGCTCCTCCCCTAGTACCTACAGCCAATCTCCACCCCCCCCCCGCTCTCCAAAGCCTTAGAAAAAATTGTGGCAGATCAGCCCACACAATACCTGGCCACACACGATCTTATGTGCATCTAGCAGCATGGCTTCCTCAGGCCACAGCATCACCACGGCTCTCCTGGAGTTCTTCAACTTCCTGCACTCTGCCCTGGACTCAAGCCACCTTGTTGGAGCTGTCTTTATCGACCTCTCCAAGGCCTTTGACATGGTCTGCCACCCCCTCTTGCTTGACTCTCTTCTTCAAGTCAGTTTCTTCCAAAGGACCCTCTCCTGGTTCTCTAGCTACCTGTCCTCCAGGTCCCAGTGCGTAAAAATTCACAGCACCCTATCCAACACTCATCCTGTCCACCAGACCCTGGGCTCCATACTGGGCCCACTTATCTTTAGCCTGTACCTTAATGTGCTCCCCAGCTCCTGTGCTGGTAGGGTCCTTCTTTATGTGGAAGATGCAGTCCTTTTTGCTTCCCACCCGAAACCTGCCTCCCTACAGGTCTCCCTCCAGCACTCCTTCAACCAGACAGACCGCTGGTTCATAGACTACAGATTGGTCATCAATCTAAAAAACACAATAGCTATGCTTTTCACCCACCACCAAAGCAGGGCCAGAAACTCCCCCCTCCAGACACTTTCCAGTGCTCAACTTGCCCCCCCCTTACCAGGACCCAAACCAAAAAAAAATGCACCATCGGTTACACCATCTCTCAACAAGTGTCCTCATATAAATACCTGGGCATTACTTTTGATCCTGCTTTCACCTTTACTTCCCACATTAGCACCCCTTCCTCTTGCCACCAACACATAGATCGACCTTCTATACCGCCATAGGCACTGCCTACCCCCCCCCCGAAGCACTCCAGCTGGCGGTCACCTCCCCAGTTCTGTTCCTTGTGGACTACGGCCTTCCAACATATACAACTGCAGATAACTCAGTAAGATCCAAATGTCCATCATTTTATGGTTTTTATTTAGAGTTTTGAATTGTTTTAAAACTGTTCAGCACCTTGATACATTGAAGGTGCTATACAAATAAAATTATTATTATTATTAATAGACCTGCCAGGCTCTGACCGGTGCTGACGATGACACACTGCTCACTCTACTCCTCTGCCAATGTGCTCAATTTTGAGGAGGCTCCTCTATCAATCATGCCTACTGGCCAAAAAAATACTCCTAGGTCTAATCCCTCCTGGGGTGACTGCATCCTTTGACCTTGCTACCCCACCATCTCTACCCCGCAGTGCCTGCAATCCTCCCACCTTGACCCTAGGATCAGGACCTCGCTGCATAGGGTCCTTTTCTGACAGGTCTCCATCCTGGTTCAACTCCTTCCCTGCCACTATCACGAACCTCCCTAAAATCTGTCCTTTCAAAACTGCACTCAGGAACCACATATTTGTCCCCCCGTAGCTGTAGGTGTGCATAACCGACTGGGTTCCCATGCCTGGCAGGCCCCATCTACCCTGTGGGCCCAAAGTTAGTCTACCTCCTACTGTGACAATGTCCCCCTGGGACAGCTAATACCTCACCATACTAGTGCACTGGTTACATTATCACACTAATTGCCTAGCTACCACCTTGCATAAGCCAATATATTATCTTGTGTATAATTGGCGCTGCCATTACAACTCTGGCTGTACACTACTAATGGTGCACCTAATTTACTATTGTGTTTGTTCTGTAACTATGTAACCCTGTGATTGTCTCTGTATACTTGACAGAGTCTTTGGAAACGAGCCTATGACTCAAAGGATTGTAATTCTGATATGCATAAATAAAAAAATAAATAAATTAATGGAAATGTCCATAATACTAGCTTACAAGTCTTAAATGCATGCAAATGTCCAGCAACTATAACAAATTATCAAAATGTGCAGCAGGATGTGAAATACGTGCAAATGTCCATGATAACAGGTAAATAATGTCAATATATATTAATCTCAGTATGATTATATCCCTCTGCCCTCCCATGCACCCAGTTCCTTTGTTTTCTCCCCTCTGTCACTGCACTGCACTTTTGAAATTACAGTTTAAAAAATTATGTATTATTTGAAATTACAGTTTCGATATTCTATATTGTGGAGGCAGTATAGCACAGTGGTTTAAGGCTCTGAGCTGCAAATTTGGTGACATCCAGCAGACCAAATCGGGGTTTGAATCCTACAGCTTCTACTACATACTGTGTGACCCTGAGCAAGTCACTTAACTTCCTGTGCTCCCAGGTTGCACCTGTAAACAAGCTTTCAGCTTAGTATGCTACTCCTGGTTAAACAACTAACAAAAAAATAATTATGTATTAATAATGGTGAGCTCACTTCATAAACCATTGGGTGCCATTACTGATTTTGTCCACCAAATGGAAACATTACTTCTTCCATGCTTTAGCTAAAGTGATCTCTCAGTCACTGCTGCTGCGCAGTGCATTATAATGTACATTTGCCTGAATTTATGATCCTACTTTGAAATCTGGACATTTATAATTACAACACATTTCCATGTACCCAGGTTCCTATTATAGGGATCTCCACAAGATGTAATATCATTTCAGTACACCACACCAACCCTTAACTGATTCATCCATCATTCCTCTACTACATCTTCTTACACACCTCTCACCACTATCATTACAATCATTTTGGTCTTGGTCCATGCCTTTGTGACATCTACGCCTTGATTACTGTAACTTCCTTTACCTAGGACTTCCTGGGGTTGATATCTGCCACTTGCAGCTAATTGCAGAATGTACAGCCACGTTTGTTGACTGGGGCCTCTAGAAGTTCTCATATTACCCCTGTGCTGCACGCTCTGCACTGGCTGCCAATACAGTGGCGGATCACCTTTAAAGTGGGTCTTTTGACCTACAAAGCCCTACACGGTCTGGGTTCCGACTACTTGAAAGAACTCCTGGTGCCTTACACCCCTCTGAGACAGCTCCGCTCGGCTGATGAGGGGTTGCTGGAGATTCTGAGGATAAATTTGAAGTCATCTGGTGCCCATGCATTTGGATTTGTTGCACCTACCCTCTGGAATTTTCTGCCCTGTCAGCTCTGGGAGTGTAGGACGATGGGGAGCTTTAAGCAGGCACTAAAGACTTTTTTATGGGAGAAGGCGTTTCCTTCTTTGTTCTAATTTTATATTGCAGTACTGGAATATATGTTCATATTTGTTTTTATTGAATGTATTGAATATGTTTTATGTTTGTTCTTGATGTACAGCACCTTGAAATTTTGAAAGGCTCTCAATTAAATAAATGTTATTATTATTATTATTTTGCAGCCGTATGGCTCTGACCAGAGTTTGTTTTCTGGCTAGCATTAAACTGTGCTGCAGAACCAACTGACACACAGAGGGAGCACAAGAAAGTTCAACCAAGCAGTATTTCAGCAACTACTTCATTAACTTCAGCTGTAAATCAATAAAACAGCCAGGTAATTCAGGTCAGGACAGAGAACAACAATCAAGTAGCAGTCGAGCAGTAAGTATTTAATCACTTTCCTAGCAACTGCGATTAACTCAGCTGCAATCACTCTCAGTAAGTAAGCGAGGTGATAATGGGGTTCAAACATCCTGTTGGTTATAACCGGGATTCGTTATAACAAGGGACATTATAGCACGGACAACTGGAGCGTGAGGCTGATAAGATGTAGCAAAGTAACTGAATGGTATGTAATAATAATTTTCAGGTATATCTGAACTGTCATATAGAAGTGGTCAGTAATGTTTGTTAGACCATGAAACATACGAACATACAAATATGTGAAGAAAGCCAGCAAAGAAGGCCATCTGGTTTGTCTAGTCTTCTCAAACTGCAGGGTCCACAGCTTAAGCTACTGACCCTGCCCCCCAATCTTCCCAGCCTTTCCATTCACCCATCCCATGACCCTTATTTTCTCCCAATGTCCATCCCAGCCTCTCTTGAAGCCATTCACCATTTTCAATGAGACCACCTCTTCCAACAGTGCATTCCAACTGGCCACCACCCTCTCCGTGAAGAAGTACATCCTAACCTCCTCTTAAACTTCCCTCCTAACTTAAAACTGTGCCCCTGGTGATTTGGTTGACAGTTTAAAGAGACCCTTGTTTTCCACCAATTTATCCCTTTCAAGTACTTTTGAAGGTCTCAGTCATGTCCCCTCTCTCCCTCTTCTCCTCCAGGGAGTACATGTTCAGGACTGCCCAGCTTCTCCTCATATGCTTTACCCTGCTGACCCACAATCATCTTCATTGCCTTCCTCTGTACAGCTTCCAGCAGGTTGGTGTTCTTTTTAAGGTGTGGGCACCAGTATTGTACTCCACACTCTAGATGTGGGCTTACCAATGACCTATACAAGGGCAGTATAACCTCTTCTCGTCTACTGTTGATCCCCCTGGCTGTACAGCCCAACATCTTATTTGCCCTTACTGCTGCTTTCCTGCACTGCATGGTGTGCTTCATGTCACTAGTAATCATCACTCCCTGATCTTTCTTTTCCTCTGTTGCACCTACCGGAACCCTTCCAGGCTGTACTCAGTCTGGGAATTCTTAGCTCAACATGCACTAACTTTGCATTTCTTGGCATTGAAGCTAAGCTGCCAAATCCCAGACCACCTCTCAAGTTTTCAAGATCCCCTTTTAATTCCTGTTTTCCTTCAGCTGTGTCCACCCTCCCACAGAGCTTGGTGTCATCTGTGAAAAGGCACATTTTGCCCTTAATGCCATTCCTAGTGTCATTAATGAAGATTTGTTTTTATTTATTGAGATCTAGGAGTACACCTTTGAGCTGGAAGCTCATTTACAAAGGTTCCACATCAATAGAAAATAACAAATTACAGATAATGCAAACAGAAACATATGACAGTACTTGAATTTTGAAAAAAAGATTGCATACAATGCGAGAATGGAACTGCAGTACATAAACTACTAAGCAAAATAACATTGAACAACATTGGCCCTAACCCTGAGCCCTGCAGGACCCACAAGTGACCTCCTTAGTACTAGATAATTCTCTCCCCACCATCACCCTTTGGGTCCTAGTCCCCAGTTAATTTTCCACCTATCTGATCACTTCTTCTCCAACCCTGAGATTCACCAACTTCCTGATCAACATCTTGTGAGGTACAGAGTCAAAGGCCTTGCTGAAATACAGGTAGGAGATGTCCGTTACTTGTTCCTCATCTACTATTTTAATGACTCAGTCAAAGAAGTCATCATTTTCATTTGACATGACCTCCCTCTCATGAACCCATGCTGCCTTGCATCCTGAGGCTATGTTCTCCTCCAGCTATCCTACCAACCTTTCTCCCCCCTGAACTTAACATACTCCTTGTTTGCAGCCATTATTTCCTCCTTAATGATAGACCACCTTTGGTCCCCTCCCATATCTGTACTGATGCCTGCAAGGTGTTTCCTTAATAATTCACCCATCTTCCAAAAGTCTTCCCTCCAACAGTCCAGGATTTTGGTACGAACATATGAACTTGCCAGCAGATAAAGGCGTTATGGTCTATCGAGTCTGCTTGACTGTGCAGCTAGCAACCCTTATACTGCAGCTGCCCCTCCCTCCTCTTTCCCTCCCCTCCCTCTTACCCTATCCAGGGGTTCAGTTAATTTATTTTCAATGGAAGTCTAAAACTTCCAGGAGTTGAAATCTGGAAGTCATTCACATTTTTTGGAAGTCAAAATACTTCCAGGATGCCAATTTTGAAGTGAATATTTTAGGACGGACAAATTTATGCATGTTCACATAATGAATTAATGGTAAAATGCAATTTTTCAGAAAAATCCATCATTTATGACTTCCATGCCTGCAATTTTGGAGTCATCTAATTTCTAGTTTTACATCTGAAGTCAATGACTTCCTCCTCTTTATTTTGAAAGTTTTTGCCTTATTTTGGAAGTCAGATACTCCCAAAATGGAGTTAACTGAAGCCCTGACCCTATCCCATCCACTTTTGAAGCAGTCCACTGTTCTACAGGATACCACTTCTGCAGGCAGCGCATTCTGCCCAGACACCACTCTCTCTGTAAAAAGTGTCTTCTATTTTCCCTCCTGAACCTTCCCCTCCAATCTAAGATTGTGACCTCGAGTGTCCTTACCCTATTAACTTGAATAGGCCCTCCATGCCTGTCTTGTTTATTCCCTTCATGTACTTGAAGGTTTTAATCATATCACCCCCGGCTCTCTTCTCCTCCAGTGAGTACATGTTCAACTCCCTCAGCCTGCTCACATAGGGTATGTCCTCTAGTCCCCGGATCAGCTTTGTTGCCCTGCACTGTACCCCTCCAGTAACTTAATGTCCCTTTTCAGGTATGGGTGCCAGTACTGCCGCAGTACTCCAGGTGTGGCCTAACCAGTGACCCATACAACGGCAGGATCACCTCCCCTCTCCTTGAAGAGATACCCCTGGCAATACAACCTAGCATTTTGTTGGCCTTTGCAGCTGCCTCCCTGCATTGCAATGAGTTGTTCATTTAGACCATTATAATCACCCTCAGATTCATCTCCTCCTTTGTTACGGCTAGCTGAACACCCCCCCCCAGCTGGTAGCTTCTTCTTGTTTTTTTTGGCCCAAAATGTAGCACCTTGCACTTTTTGGCACTGTACCCCAACTGCCAGGTGTCCGACCAGGTCTCCAATTTTGACAGATCATCCTGCAACCCATGCCACCCTCCTAGGTCATCCACTACTGCTCCCATCTTGGTATCATCTGAAAACAAATTGATCTTGCTCTTGATGCCCATTGAGATGTCTGATATGAACAACCCAATCAACACCGATCCCAGCACTGAGCCCTGTGGTACCCGATTTGTCACTGCCCTCGGAGATGAGAACTCCCCTCCCACCATCACCCTCTGCTACCTTCCCTGTAACCAGTTTACTACCCATGCCATCATTTTCGCCCATGCATCTGTACCTTCCAGCTTACTATCCAGCCTCCCATGTGGTACCGAGTTGAATGCCTTACTGAAATCCAGAAACAGGACATCCACTGCATGGCCCTTGTCCAACTGTCTAGCTACCCAGTCATAGTAATCCACCAGGTTGGTCTGACAGAATTTGCCCTTGACAACCCATGCTGCCTAATGTCCTGCAGCCCATTGGTCTCCAGAAGGGACACCAGCCTCTCCTTCAGGATTGTCTCCATCAGTTTTCCCACGATGGATGTGAGGCTTACTGACCTGTAGTTTCCCAGTTCATCTTTGGGACTGCTCTTATGGAGGGGTAACATGTGAGACATCCTCCAGTCCTGAGGTACACTTCTTGAGACCAGGGAGGCATTGAACAGGTCTGCCAAGGGCCCTGCCAGGATTTCTGCCAGCTCTCTCAGTACCCTGGGATGAATGCCATCTGGCCCTGGAACCTTGTTCACCCTCAGTGCCCTCAGACCCTCCAGTACCCTGCCCTCTGTGATTCCATCTGTCACCTCCTCCCACCACAGCCTAACCTCCCACCCCCCCCTTGGTAGTGCCCCTCCTTTCTCCTTAGTAAACACCAAGCAGAAGTATTCATTAAATGCTTCTGCTTGCTCTGCCCCTGTTTCCACCCACCCCATCCCTCTTAATCCTTACTATTTTGTCCCCACAACTCCTTTTCTCCCTGATGTACCTGAAGAATTCCTTCTCCCCCCTTCTTGATGCTTTGCACCATCCTGAGCTCCTTGACTGCCCTTACTGCCTGCGTTACATCCTTTGATTCCTTCAAGTAATCCTCTCTGTCCTCCCCCTCCTTGTTTTTCGAACCTCCTAAAGGCAACTCTTTTATTTCTTACAGCAATAGTCAAGCCATACAAAGTCAAAAGTACTGGACTTTAGGAGGGCTGACTTTGCCAAAATGGGTGAGTGCCTAAGGAATGCACTAGCAAATGGGCAGGAAGGAGGGGTGGAAGAACAATGGGGAATAATAAAAACTGCCATCACAGATGTAACGAGCCTTTGTGTGAAGCAAATAAACAAAACAAAATGATGTAAGAAACCACTATGGTTCTCAAAGGAAGTGGCAGTGAAGGTTCAAGAGAAAAAGAAAGCATTCAGGAAGTACAAGTAATCACAGAAGGAGCAGGACAGAGAACTGTATCAGTTAAAGCAAAAGGAAGCTGGGAAGGCAGTCAGAACAGCAAAGGCTCAAACCGAGGAAAAGATAGCCAACTCAGTTAAGAAGGGATAAAACCTTTTATAGGTACATCAGGAGCAAAGGAAGACCAAGGGAGGAGGGATAGTGAGGCTTAATAAAGGGAGGGAGGGTGGGCAGAGGGTGACTGTGAAAAGGCAGAGATACTAAACAAATATTTTTGCTCAGTATTTACAAATGAAGAGGGGGAGGTACCTAAAACAAACAGTAGAAACACTCTGTATACAGAAGTTGATACCAGCCCATTTACAGAAGAAAGGGTTCTGAAAGAACTCTTAAAACTGAAGGTGGACAAAGCAATGGGGCCTGATGGGATTCATCCCAGAATTCTAAAAGAACTAAGGGTAGAACTAGTGACACCACTGACTACCCTCTTTAACAAATCATGGGAAGATGGGGTGGTACCCAAGGACTGGAGGAGGGTAGATGTGATTCCCCTTCACAAAAGTGGGAGCAAGGCAGAAGCAGGAAACTACAGACCTGTTAGTTTAACCTCAGTGATAGGGAAAATGATGGAATCACTTCTGAAGGAAAGAATTGTCAAGTATCTAGAGGCCAGAGAGGCACAGGACCCAAGGCAGCATGGATTCACAGCAGGAAGGTCATGCCAGATGAATCTGATAGATTTCTTTGACTGGGTGATCAAAGTAGTAGATCAGGGAGGAGCTGTGGACATGGCCTACCTAGACTTTAGCAAGGCATTTGACACAGTCCCACACAAAAGATTAATATACAAGTTAGCCAGCCTGGGAGTGGGTCCCAAGATGACAGCCTGGGTAAAGAATTGGCTGGAGAATAGAACACAGAGAGTAATAGTAAATGGAGCCCACTCTGAAGAAAGGGGGTTACTAGTGGGGTGCCATGAGGGTTCAGCATTAGGACCGGTCCTCTTCAATCTCTTTATCTGTGACATTGCAGAAGGACTGGAAGGAAAAGTATGTCTCTTTGCAGATGACACAAAGATCTGCAACAGAGTTGATACACAAGGTGGGGTGGAAAGGATGAGAAGGGACTTGGCAAGGTTATAGGAATGGTCAAATGTATGGCAGCTTAGATTCAATGCTAAGAAGTGCAAGGTAATGCATCTGGGAAACAAAAACCCAGGGGAAGAGTACACAATGGGGGGTGAGATACTAACAACAAAAATGGAAAGGGACCTGGGGGTAGTCATATCAGATGACCTAAACGTGGGCAAGCAATGTGAGAGGGCAGCAAGGAGGGCTGGGGGGATACTGGGATGCACAGGGAGATGCATCACTAGTAGAAAACAGGAAGTTATTATCCCTCTGTACAGACAGCTGGTCAGACCCCATCTGGAGTACTGTGTGCAGTTCTGGAGACCCAATCTCCGCAAAGACATAGACAGGATGGAAGCTGTCCAGAGGAGGGCAACTAAAATGGTGCAGGGTCTGCACTGGAAGACATATGAAGAGAGACTTAAGGAGCTTAATATGTATAGCCTCGAGGAAAGGAGGGAGAGGGGGGACATGATAGAAACTTTCAAGTACCTCAAGGGAATCAACAAAGTCCAAGAGGGTAGCATCTTTCAAAAGAGTGTGTAAGAACAAGGGGCACAATTTGAAGATAGAGGGCAGCTCAGAGGTAATTTAAGGAAGTATTTTTTCTGAGAGAGGGTTGTGGATGCATGGAGCGGCCTTCCGGAGGAGGTTGTGGTGTCAAAAACAGTGGTGGAATTCAAGCATGCATGGGAGAGTCATAAGGCAATTCTAGGGGGTGGGGGTAGGAAGAAGTAGGCTGCTGGTTAACTAGGATCTGCAGCTTATCCATTAGGTAGGGAAATGGGCAGACTGGGTGGGCCAAGCGGTCCTTATCTGCCATCAAATTCTATGTTTCTATGTTTCTATGACCCCATTGCTCAACCAGTTGGGTTTCATGGCCCTAGCTCTCTTACTCTGGAACCTGATGCAGGTTTTGGTTGCCTCCTCAATCCCCAATTTTATGACCTCCCACCTCTGGTTAGTGTCCATATTTGTTTGTATTCTGGCTAGATACCCTTTAACTACCTCCCTCATGCTCCCGACGTTGGCCCTCCTAAAGTCCAACACTGTTGTACCTGTTTCTACTCCCTCCTTACCCATTTTTAATGTGAACCACACTGAGTGGTGGTCGCTCCCTGCCAGCAGTTCTTCCACCTCCAACTCCCTCACAACTCCCCATTTGCCAGTATGAGGTCTAGGGTGTTCCCTATGCTGACTGGCTCACTGACCATTTGCATTAGGAAGCTATCCTGGAAAACATCAAAAAGTATCTGCTCCCTTCTATTCGTGGTGGCTGGGGTTCTCCAATCCACTCCCGGCAGGTTGAAGTACCCCACAGTCACCATGCTACCCTTTCCGCAGGCCCTTCTGATCTGTCCCGCTAGTTCCCTGTCTAACTCCTCTGTCTGAGATGGTGGCCTGTATACTACTCCCATCCTGAGGTCCTACTCTTGGAATCCTGGATTTGGATCCATAACAACTCTGTACTACCCTCCTCCCCTCCTCACAGACACACTTCAGTCCTTCTATCACATACAGTGCAGTCCCCCACCTTCTCATTTACCCTATCTCTGAGGAATATCTTATATCCTGGTACCACCAGGTCCCAGCCCTGGTAATGGGTGGCCCATGTTTCAGTGATGGCTGCCATGTCCACCTCCCCTTCTGCCATGAAAGCCTGTAGCTCTGCTGTTTTGTTCCCTAGGCTCCTAGCATTCAAGGTGACTACTCTCCACCCTTTTTCCTTCCCTCTCCCCCCTCCTGCTCTCCCTTCCTTGCATCCCCTCTAGTACTCCCTTTTTTTCCATTGCTTCTAGCTCGGGGGTAAGCTCATTTGGCTTCCCTTCCTGTGGATTCTGCACACCTCCTGCCCATTTGCCACCCCCCCTCCTAGTTTAAATGCCCTTCTTTTGCTATGTAATCCTCTATCCTCTGCTTTAATACCTTCTTGCCCTCCTCACTTAGGTGACATCTATCCTTGGTTGTAGTGGGGACGCTTTCCCTGTCCATATCCAACCTGAACCACACCGTGAGATGATCACTTTCACCCAGGGGCTCCTTGACTATTATATCTTACGTGTTCTCCCCTTTGTGAGCATCAGATCAAGGATTGTCCCCTCACAGGTGGGTTCTGTGACTCCCTGAGTCAGGAACCCATTCTGCAACTCTTCCAGGATCACCTGACTCCTGGCGTATGTTGTGGTCAGTATGCTCCAATCTATCTTGGGCAAGTTGAAGTCCCCCACTACTACCACCTCTCCCTTCCCTGCAGCATTCAATATTTGTGAGCTCAGTTCCCTGTCCCTTTCCTCATCCTTTTTGTGTGATCTGTAATCTACCCCCAACCTCACCTTTCTCCCTCTATCAGACAGTAACTGAACCCACATTGCTTCTGCCCTCCCCTCCTCTGACTCCTCCCTCATACATGTTATACCCTCCCTGATGTAAACCCCCACCCACCCTTTCCTGCCACCCTATCTCTCCTGTATAGTTTGTACCCCAGGATCGTGAGATCCCAGTTATGGTTTGGTGTGGCCCAGGTCTTGGTGACTGGTATGATGTCCACCCTCCTTCTATCAGCAGTGCCTGCAGGTCATCCATTTTGTTACCGAGACTTCTCCCATTTAGGGACACCACTCTCCACCTAGAATGTGAGCCTCCTGCCCTTCTCCCACTTCTTTCCTTACTCTTTCTCTCCTCCATATGCTTCCCACCACCCTCTGTTGCTGACCGCCTCACTCCCAATCCTCTCTCCAAACCCCTTCTACTGGTATGGGGAGAGAACTGTTGATCTTCTCTTCCTGGAGTCATTGGGCTTGTAGGCCTGCCTGCCCCCCTAGTAGTTTAAATTAAGTTTTTTTTTTTATCATAGAAGATTTTATTGTGATTTTAATTTTTATCAGAGAGAAAATGCACATGAGACAGCAATAACATGATACACTACGGAGAGCCATAGGGCTCATTAAACAGGTAGTACACAGGCTTCCAATAACAAGATTTTACAAGCATATTGATAAGGAAGTAACATATCAGTGCACATAGTAGCCTCCCACACTCCAATAAGCAAATAAGAGACAGGTCTTATCCTATAGCTATACTAGCTAGGAGGGTTTCTGGGGGGGGGGGGATTTTGCAAAGAGGAGAATGGAGGTAAGCTCCCCATTTCTTGTGGAAGTGCTCAAGTTGGCCACGGTGTGAGTAAGCCAGTCTTTCAAAAAGAGCCAGATGGGCCAAAGCAGCATGCCACTGACTTAGGGTTGGGATATTACTCTGCCGCCAGTGCATTAGCAAGAGCCTTTTGGCTTCAAGTAGCGCTAACATGGTCCATTCTCTATGCACCCGAGGCAGAGGGCTAAGCTGGCTTTGTCACCCAGGAGTAGTTTGGGGTCCAAGGGGGGGGGCAGTGTAGTGCCCAGGATCATTGAACACTGATAAACAATAGTCATCCAAGGCTGATATTAGAGGAAGGCCCACAATATGTGAAACAGGTGTGCTTCAGGCTGTTGACATCTCCAGCATTTAGGTGGGAGAGAACTCTCACTGCATGAAGAAGGGTAGGGGCTTTGTACCAGTGTACAGTATTTAGAGCTGTGAAAGCTGCTCCTGGAATTCTTGTACACCTCATGGGCATCCCTAAGACAATGGGACCACACTGTTGGTGAAATGACCATACCAAGTCAGTCTCCATTTGGTTCTACAAGATTCAGTGGGGTCATTTTGGGCATCTCGGAGAGTGGCATAAAACATACTGATATGGTCTTTGGATGAAGGGGATTTGTGTAGAGAAGCCAGCCATTGCCATATCTTATCAGACTTTGTCTGGAAGAGGAGAGAAGTGATGGTACTGAGCATTTGGAGGAACCTCCAGAAGTCAGTAGAAGGGAGATGAAATTTTTGTTGGATCTGGTTAAAGGATAACATGGTGTCCGAGTCGGGAAGCAAAAGATCTTGCTCATATCAGATTCCTTTGGCTTCCCACGCAAGCCACTTAATGGGTTCCCCTCCAATCGTGATAAAGCTATTGTGCAGCAGAGCAGCATACCTTATGGGGGACTCCAGGCTACTTTGGGTGTGTGCAAGATAGTCATACATAGGCACCAGGCATAGCGAGATTCACAAATAATAGGAGAGAGTTTTTTATCAAAGGGGGTCCCAGTCCTAACGGGGACTGGAGTGGGGTAGGTGACACTATATTGGACTCCAGGCTAACCCATAGTGGAGAGGATGGCTCCAGAGGGATAAACCATTTAGTGGCTTGTGCAGCTACACGTGCCAGATGGTAACCCTGAAACCAGGGGACCTCCAGGCCTCCCTTGGACCAATGTGCCCAAAGTTTATGCTTCCCCCATCTTTGTGGTTTACCTTCCCATAGGAAGGAAGCTACTAACTTCTCAAGCAAAGAAAAAGTTTGTGGGAGAGATAGATCGGGAGTTATTAAGCAAATAAGTGACTCTGGGGAGGAGCTTACGTCGGCTGCCACCTTGCCTGGCGAGATAGGTGCAGCCTACTCAATGGTCACTTCTGTAGCCAGCTGTTTTAGAAGAAGGGCAAAGTTGGAGGATTCGAGATCCGTCCATCTAGTGGGAATGAAAATCCCGAGGTATGTAAAGCCCTGGGCAGCCCAACTCAGTTCTGTGCCTGAAGGCATTCCTGTGTGCAGAGTGGGTTAAGGAGCAAAATGTTTTTTCTCTGATTAACCTGTAGACCAGAAAGTACGGCAAACTCCTGAAGAACTGTGGAGTGCTATCGGGGAGTGACAGGTGGGAGCTGGGATAAAGTAATTAATAGGTCATCAGCGTGCAGTGACCACTACGTATGGGTGCCAAGGACTGGGATACCAGTAAGACCTTCAGCACTGTGCAGAGCCCTTATTAGGGGTTGAGGGCAATCAGGAAGAACAGAGGAGACAAGGGGCAACCTTGTTGCATGCCTCCATGGAGTGAAAGGGGAATATCTGAGTTTGTTAATACTCTGGCCCTGGGAGAGTTATAGAGAGTTGCCACCCAGAGGTGAAATTGTAGACGAAGCCACAGTGGAAAAGGACTTCATGTAAGTAGTTCCGTTCAATAGAATCGAACTCTTTAGCAAAGTCGGCGGCCAGAGCAGCCATAGGGATCTTAGACCTGGCTGCTAGCCATTTTAGATTCAGTAATAACCTAGTATTGTTGAACCCACCTTCTCTGACATGAACCCTGCTGTGAAGGATGTATTAAGGATGCAAGGATAGTATGTAACCTAGTAGCCAATATCTTGGCCAGTATCTTAGTGTCAACAGGTATTAGTGAGATGGGATGGAGATTAAGCGCAATTGGGGGGTCGTTGGATTTCTTGGGTAAGAGGGTAAGCAGGGCTTCATTCATGGGGTGGAAGAGCCGAGGACTGGGTATCTTGCAAAACTTGTAATGGGGGTGGGTAATTTCCTGTTCAGTGCTTGGTAAAGTTCAACAGTCATCCTGTCTGGGCCCAGAGCCTTACCCTTAGCCAGTTGGGACAATGCCTGGTGAAGTTCAGGGGCCGTAATTGGGGCATCAAATAGGGTAGCCTGTTCCAGGGATAGGGTAGGGGTGTTGAAGTTCTGACAAAACTGCAGAAGGCCTTGAGACACCTGAGATGGTGCCAGAGAGGACAGGGAGTTATACAGTGATTGATAAAAGGCCATCATAGTTTCATTAACACCAGCAGGGTCGGTGATAACCGAGCCAGAGGCTGAACAGAGGGCATGGATTTTAGTCAAGGCCTGCTGTTTACGCAGTTGGTAAGCTAGACATTTCCCCCCTTTATTGCCCCCTACCCAGTGAGAATGCTTCGAACGTAAGAGGAGCCATTCCGCTTTGGTATGGAGCAGGGCGTTGATCTGATACTTGAGACCTACAATACTGTGAGTCAGGGATGCATCTCTAGTGGCAGCAGGGGAAGCCTTGAAACGTTTCTCCAAGGCAGCAAGCTCAGTTTGTAGCCTAGCCAAAGATTTTTTCCTGGCTTTATTTCAGTGGGCAGCAAAGGCGATAATATGGCCCCTGTGAGTGACTTTAAAGGCTTCCCATACTGTACTGTACTGACTGGAACACCACAGTCCAGGTTGAGGGCGAAATAATCCTGAGCAGCTTTCCGCATTGTGCATTGAAACTCTGTGTCTTTAACCAAGATGGGGCTACACCTCCATCTCGAGCCTGTGGGGGCGGGACCCCAAGGGGGTGTAAGTAGTTGACACTGGTGCATGGTCTGAAATAATAATACTACCTATGGTATTATTTGATAAGGCACCGGATACTGCATTATTGGCCAGCCAATAGTCAATCTGACTGTGGACCCCACTGGAGGCCACAAAATATGAGTAGTCCCGACCAGAGGGATTGTCACATCTCCAAACATCTACCAGGTTCCATTCGGCCTGTAATTCTTGGAGTGCAGCATGGAACTTGGGATGCATCTTGGTGTTGGTTTAGACTTATCCAGCAATATGTCGGACACCAAGTTGAAGTCCCCTCCCAGTAGTAGGGGGGTTGAGGCACTGGGCTGTTCCAAAGTGGAAATGACTTGACTCAAGCCTGGGAAAAATTCAACCTAATCAATATTGGAGCGCACATTGCCCAAAATCAGCTTACCAGCTGGGAGGCCATTCTAATGGGACCCATCGCCCCTGGCTGTCAGATCTGGACTCCTCTACAACCCATGCACTGGATCTCTGGACAAGAATAGCCACCTTTTGTTTTGGAAGTGGCTGAGCTGGCTTGAATCCACCCAAGATTTTGAGCCAGGGAATGGATCTGCTGAGGAGGTGTGTCTCCTGTGGTAGAGCCATGTCTGTGTGAAGAAGAGCGGAGTACTGTATAACTTTAGTACGTTTTATTGGGTAGTTAAGGCCTTTCACGTTCCACGATACCAGGTGTAGACCTGGAATTTTAGTACCATCCATGGAGATTAGCTGGAAGGGTACAAGAAAGGAGGGAGAGAAATATGCAGACTGAGCAATAGGAGGAACTCTGGAAGATTACACTGGGAAACAGCTAATGCTAGTTCCTGAGGCTGTCACAAAGCATCGGAGGGTACAATGGCACTGTTCTGAAAATACACTTAAGCCCAGTGTAGTGAACAACAATGGAAGCAATCAACTAGGACCTAGAGATAACAAATAGGATTACTAAACAGGTAACAGTATTAAACACCTGCTTAAATCTATGAACCCACCTGGATCAAGACAACTATCCAAGTAAAGGTAATACAACAAATACAACAAGCGTTTATACGCTAAGAGCAACAGAGGCTTTTGCAAAAGAAGGTACCAAAAAAGGAGTGTACCTTCAGCTAAGCAAGCATCCATGCTCAAGGGCAGAAGAGGAGAAAGGCAACCAACAGAAATGCGCCTCTCCTCATCTGGTAACCAATCCCAGGGTACTAGTATAGCCCCGGGAGGGAAGGAGGGAGGGGAAGGAGGGGGGAGGAAGGAAGAAATAGGAGTAGGTAGAGGGTGGGGGGAGGGGGAGTTGGATGACTCGCCCCTATCGTACACTATAAGGGCTGTTTAGCTGCGGCCTTAAACTGTTTAGGATCAAAACTTAGTGGAGAGAGCCAGACTGAAACAAGCCCATATTGAGCCAAACCATTAGATCCTGCCTGGGGAGACAGTAAAAGGAGGGAGGTGCATTGCTGAATTCCCTTTCTAAAGCAGTGGGGAGCCATGGGGAGCAGCAATCTCAACCGACCCAAGGGTAGGCTTTCATGGCCTATAAGATATACCTCCTATCAGAAAGCACATGAATATAATAAACATCATAAGCCAGAACCCTAGTAGGGTGGAGTAATGAACAACAATAAACAGGAAAGTATGAATGCATATATTACGAGTTCAGCAAGTAGGGCCCATGCTGCACCTAGGAGATGATTCGGCATCGCGCAGAGAGCTCGGGGGGACCACTATAGGATCCAGAGATGTAAGGACAGCAGCAGCATAAATTTTTTCCCCCTGGTTTAAGCTTCCCAGATAAATCCACCGCCTCTACCAAAGAGGAGTCAGGAATATCAGCCCAGTCCATAGAAGACTCTTTATGCAACTCTGGTCCAGAAGAATAGCCATCCCTAGACGTCTGGGAGGAATCATCCCTGGGTATCTTGGCAGGAGGGGCGATTCCTGGCTGATCTGTTGGGAACAGCTGACCACTTCTCGAGCATTGCCTTCAGCGAGCATGTACTCCCATGAGTCTTGGAGGAAGGACTAATTGATCAGCGATGGAGACAGGGCTAGAAGTAGCCAGCAGGGATGTATGAGAGGGATTCCTGGCCTTGGGGAAATCATTACAGGAGGGAGCTGATCTGACTGCATAGTGTTCCCCCGCAGGCTGTTTGGCAGGATAATGGTTCCTAGGAGCTGTCGAATCAACAGGAGCCCAGAGCCTTCTGGGAGACGTAGTCTGAAGTGATAGATTAGGCCAGAGTTTAGCAATCCAGCATTCCACGTCTACAGAGCCCTCTGCTAAGATTTCCCTTCCCCTCTTTGAAAACCAAGAGTTTGGTGAGTCCTTTAAACCTGTATTGAAAGTAACGTGCAGCAAGACATTTTTCAGGGGCCGTGGGCATGGTGCTTGCTGGCAGTCTCTTGTGCAAAGTCCCTGTAAATAGAGATTGTTGCCCTTGCCACTTGATTTTCACCAGGTCTCGGGCTGCCCAAAGTATACGCTCCTTGGTGGAATATCTAAGCAGATAGGCCACAATCGGCCTTGGGGATGTAGTTGATCTGTCTTTTCTCACAGTAATTCTGCGGGCTCTTTCGATCTCCACTGGGCCCCTCCAGTGGTCCCCTAGCATCATGGGCAACATTCCTCTCCATTTAGGTACCTTCAGAGCCCTCTGGTACCCCAATAATATGCAGATTATTGTGGTGTCCTCTATTCTC
This sequence comes from Neoceratodus forsteri, assembly GCA_016271365.2. Taxonomy (NCBI): domain Eukaryota; kingdom Metazoa; phylum Chordata; order Ceratodontiformes; family Ceratodontidae; genus Neoceratodus; species Neoceratodus forsteri. The sequence goes on along the minus strand of CM057451.1, from coordinate 1,173,149,896 downwards.
TTGGTCCTCCACCCTCGCAGACAAGATCTCTAATTTCTTTGCTTGCATTGAAAATTTTTGCTGGAGTTTAGCTTGTTGCATCTCGAGGGATTCCGCTCGTTGTTCTGCCATGTTGAAATGGTCCTGGAGTAGGCGAACATCAGTGGTGGTGCCCGTCAAAGTAGCGTTAATGTCATCTACCCTAGATAGTACTGTCTCCAGCATGTGGATGATATAGTTGAGAGTCACCCACTGATCTGGAATGAGGCTTTGATACCAGTGATGGTGATGTATCTGAAGAGGGGGTGCTGGTCACCATTGTAAGTGAGGGGGAGGCAGAGAGAGTATTTGGGACACAGTAGAAGTCTGATAGGGTACCACTGGATTCAGAGCAAGGTAGATGGTGCAAAGGCAAAGCCGCGGCCCTTGCGGCCTAGTTGAGCGGGCTATTTGCGAAAAGACGGTGTCTGTTTAAAGCTATAATCTGCCGTAAAATCATAAAATAATCACACCGGACAATAGGGGTTGTTTAACCAAGCAGTATAGCGCAGATTTTAGAGAGCAGTGCCCCGGGGTTAGGCCAGCTTGCCACAGATTGTAACCAGATGCAGAGGAGCTCAAAAATTAGGCAGTTATTTCCTCGGTGGCCAGACCACACCCCGTTTAAATTAAGTTTAAGGTTTATGTACTCTCCCAGTTTGTTCTTGAGCCCTCTCTACTGAGATGGGCCTGTCTGGTGCATAAAGTGTTTCATTTGACAAGGTTCCCCCCAGTCCCCAATATAGCCAAACATAACTAATTCGTGAGGGGTATGCCAAGCCTATGGCAATAAAAATATAAACATTTACTACTAACACTGTTTAACTACACTGTAGTTAGTAACTGCACTGTAACTGCATTGTAATGTAGTTACATGCAACAAATATGTAACTACAATGTAATTACCCTGCTGCATGTAGTTAATGATTTCCTACCCTGCAGTTACAATGAAAGTGACATTTAAAATAATGTATGAATAATTTGCTAAATATGTATACCGGTGAATGGGTCATTTTCCTTCACTGTCACTGATTCTGCATTTTTTAGGCTTGTGGAGCAGATACCTCCTGGTTTTTTTTTATTTATTTATGTACCAGGTGGGGCCACACTGCTACAGGTGTCTTTTTCTATTAATTCGCCCCACCTCTGAAGTTAGGCTCACTGGCCTATAATTTCTAGCTCCTTCCATTTACATACCGGCTAAGAACTACCATGCTGTACCTGTGTGCTGTGCTGCATCTGTGTGCCTGAGCTCCACCTATCGGTATTTATTGACACTGTGCCTGCTAAACTCCGGTAACCGGGGATTACGTTGCCAGCCTGCAGAGAGGCCCGGTGAAGTAATGTTGGAGTGTCAAGGAGGAGGAGGGGCAGCCCGCGGTTTAAATCTTTGCGCAGCACTGGCCTTCGGCGCTGTGAATTATAGCGTGAGTAGCAAGCGCCACTGGAAGAAAAGCACTGAATTTAGACTGCAGAACTTAAGACGCATTGAATTGAGATTGAGAGCTGCTTTCTATCCATGTGAGTAACTACTTGGGAGGATTCAGCATTTTGTCGTGGAGAGAGAACCACTTGTTAGTCATCTGTTCTGGGACTGATATTGTTGTTTATTCGTTGGGTTTTGCTGTTGTATGTAAATTATTATAGTGAGCAAGGTATTGTTATGTGATTCGAAATTCCCATATAGTTTATTTTAAGGTGGGTAAAATGGCAGTTGGTACTATTTTACTGCTCATGTTTTTATATGGTTCTGTAGCTTCCTTTAGTTCAGCACATGTCTACAAAGGTGTTTCAACAGAGCCTAAATTATGTTTAACATCTGACCCACAACATTGTTGGTCTAGTTTGAGCTCTACAATCTGTGCTGAAGTGTTACCTAAGGGATGTTTAATGCCTTTTCAAAAGCTTTTAGAGTAATTACTCGGATATCCTTAAAAGTGTTTCATGTACGGCTTTAAGATTGGGAAGCAAGGATGGAGAAGGTATCTAAGAGTTATTTGTGTGTTTTGTTTATTGGCAGGTGCCAATAGAAATTCCTGGGCCCGGGCACACCTTTTAGGACTGGGCCCCTTAGCCTTACATCACCTGTTACAGGTCCCCCTTGTGCCCCCCCGAGCCACTGGGCCTGGGACAGTTGTCCCCCCTGTCTGCTCCCCTGTTTACTGGTATGTGGTGATGTGCATCCAAACCCGGGACCTTTAAACTTAATGTCAGGAACTACTGGGCTTGGGGTACCTCCCAGATTCAATTCTAAATCAGTGCTGGGAAATATGACATGTGTCCATTCAAATGTGAGAGTCTCAGGAATAAGTTCAATGAAATAAGGGACTGGGTACAAGAATCTAAACCGAACTTTTAGTGTTAGCTGAGACATGGTTGGATGGGAGGGTGTCGGATGCTCCATTGATTTGGATAAGTATCAATTATATAGGAGGGATAGAAATAAGAAAGGAGGTGGTATTGTTATATATGCTGACTGTAATTTAACTGTCCGACAGGTGCACTGTCCATCTTTTGGGAATGGGCTGGAGACTTTGACCCTGGAAATTGAGGTGCCCTCTAGGAAATCCATTCTTTTGGTGGGAGTATACAGACCCCCTAGAGTTTCTGTTAAGGTGTTTCAAGATCTTCAGGAATTCTTATATTGCTATATCTTATCTCATGAGCTACTTATTATTGGAGATTTTAATGTAAATTGGGCAACTATTGCCCCAGTCATGACCTAATTGAAATGCAGATAGATTTGGGCCTAACTCAGATGATTTTGGAGCCCACTAGAATTAATCATAGGGATCCACAAAAATCTACTTTGTTGGATTTAATATTTACAAATTCTCCTAACTTATATCAGAAAGCTGGAGTTCTTTCAGAATATTTCTCTGATCGTCAGGTAGTTTTTATTACCAGAGAAAGAATTTGTAAGCCTACACGAAGCCTGGATTTCCTGGAGATGCTATAAACAGTTTGACAATGTATCATTTATGTTAGACGTTGAGGATATTAGCTGGTCCAGATTAGAGTTCAGGGGACAGGGTGGGTGCCCCAAGACTGGAAGGTGGCGCATGTAGTGCCTATCCACAAGGGGATCAAGGAGCTGGTAGGGAACTACAGGCCTGTCAGCCTGACATCGGTGGTGGGCAAGGTGATAGAGGGCATTGTCAAGGAGAGGCTGGGGGACCTGGATAAGTCAGGGTGCCTGGACGATAGACAGCATGGAATCATCCCAGGAAATCGTGTCAGACAAACCTGGTGGAGTTCTATGACTGGGTGACAAGTGCCTTGGACCTGGGTAGACCAGTGGATGTCCTCTTTCTAGACTTCAGCAAGGCATTTGACTCTGTTCCTCACGTGGGCCTGTTGGATAAGCTAGGAGAAATGGGGTGGAAACCAGATGATCAGATGGATGAGCAATTGGCTCCAGGACCGGACCCAGAAGGGTCGTAGTTGGTGGGATAGTCTCATCCCCAAGGAGGGTCATTAGTGGGGTCCCACAGGGATCAGTCCTTGGGCCCCTTCTGTTCAACGCCACGATATCTGACATAAGGACAGGAATCAGGAGTGAGATGAGTCTCTTTGAAGATGACTCAAAACTGGGGGCAGTGGTGGATGGGGAGGAGGGGAGGGTGGCCCTGCAGGGGGACCTGGAGGCTCTGGAAAGATGGTCTAGAAAGTGGAAGCTGAGGTTCAATGCAGGGAAATGCAAGGTACTCCACCTGGGGGCCAGAAACCCAGGCCAAGTGTACACCCTGGGGGGGAAATACTACAAGTCTCAATGGCTGAGAGGGACCTGGGGGTGGTGGTGGATGTCAAGATGAACAACTCTGAGACTTGTAGGAGGGCAGCAGCCAAGGCCAACAGGATGCTGGGATGCATCACTAGGGATCACTCCAGAAGGAGGGAAGTGATACTCCTCTGTATAACTGCTTGGTGAGGCCGCACCTGGAGTACTCATGCAGTTTGGAGGCCACACTTAAAGAGGGACATTAACCTCCTGGAGAGGGTCCAGAGGAGGGCAACCAAAATGATCTGGGGCTTGGGGACAGGACCTATGAGGAGAGGCTCGAAGAGCTAAATATGTACACATTGGAAGAGAGAAGGGACCGGGGGGACATGATAGAGGTCTTCAGGTACATGAAGAGGGTAAATAGGGGAGGAACAGTCAGGGTGCTTCGAAGGAAGGAGGAAGGGGCCACTAGAGGGCATGGGTGGAAGCTGGAGGGAGGAAGATTCAGGGGAGAAAGGAGGAGGTGCTACTTCACTGAGAGGGTGGTGGAGCCATGGAATGCACTACCTAGGGGGCTGGTGGACGCAGAGACAGTGGAGGGGTTCAAGAGGGGGTGGGACAGGTACAGGGGAAGGGTTCAGGAAGCAAAATCCAATGCAGCAAGAATATCCGGAACTGGGAAGGGAGAAGCCAGAGAAGGCGAGGGGGACAGCAAGGTCAGCACCCAGGGTTGGGGCTGACCAAACGAGCAGACACGAAAGACCGTTAGGCCTATTCTGCTGGCATTTTAGTATGTTAGTATGTTAGAGTTGATACCTACTGCTACTAGTGCCTGGGATTATTTTTTGTATGAATTTTTGAAGGTATGCAATAGGCATGCCCCATTGAAATTAAGGAGGATTAAACATAAAGGGAATGTTTGGTTTTCAAAGGCATACCATCGAATCAAGAGAGAGAGAGAGAGGGACAAGAAATGGTCCAAAGCTAAAAATCTATGAAGGCTCATTTTATTGGGTTCTTTATAGGCTGGCCTGAAATTTGAACACGAAGAGAAGGTGAGGCAGGTGAAACAAGATTATATACTGGCTTAAGCTTGATAATAACCAAAACAGAATCCAAGAAAGTTTTGGGGTTATTTCTGATTTAATGGAGACTCGTAAGTCTTCCACCATAACTAAAATTTTAGTGGAGGGTTCAACTTTTTCTTTGGGTAATGGTATGGTAAAATGCCTTAAATGAGTATTTCATTAGGGTGGGTACCAGGATTTAGCTGATCTGGACACTCAGGATTATAATGTTGGTATAGAGCAGGCTTTTGGTAGATAGTAAACCCTGATCCTAAAAGGAATAAAGGAGTTTGAGTTTGCTCATATTTTCCCGGAAGAAGTATACAGGGAGCTCCTGAAAATAAATATTTCAGAGGCTATAGGGTATGATAAGATTCCTTTGAGGTTATTGAAGTATGCTGCTCCCTGTTTGGCCTCCCCCACTTGCTAATATTTTTAATTTATCTTGTAAGACCGGTGAATTCCCAGAGGGGTGGAAGATAGCTAGGGTCACACTTGTATTTAAATCAGGAAATAAGACTGATTTGGGGAATTATAGACCTATCTCGTTACCTCAGGTCTCTAAAATATTTGAGAGAACTGTCTCATGTCAGCTGAAGAATTTCTTGGATCTTAATAATAAACTGTCTCCTTTTCAATCAGATTTTAGGTCCCTACACAGTACCCAAACAGCCTTAACGAAGGTGGTAAGCGATCTTCAACTGAGTCTGGACTGGAGGCTAATGATAGTGCTTTTTTATTGATCTTTCAAAGGCTTTTGACACCTTGAACCATCAGGTGCTCCTGTCCAGACTCAGGAGACTGGCTTGTCTCATTTTTCAGTTAAATGGTTCTCATCATATTTGATGGGACGTAGTCAATATGTGAAGGTAGCCTCCTTTGAATCTGGGATTTTGAATTTGAGAAGTGGAGTTCCCCAGGGTTCAATGTCTGGGCCTCTGCTCTTCAATATTTATGTTAATGAATTTAGGCCCCAATCTCCAGATATTCGGTATCATCTGTACGCAGATGATACTATACTGTATGTTGAGGGAGTTTCCCAGGATATAATAGGGTTAAAGTTGCAACAAGCCTTTGATGAGGCCCAGGAATTTTTCAGGAGGCATCACCTGACTTTGAATGTAAATAAAACACAGGTCTTATTGTTTAGAAGTAAATACTGTATAATAAAGCTTGTGATTTCAAATTGGAAATTGTTACATCTTGGGGGTCAGTCATAAAACAGGTTGATCATTATAAATATCTGGGAATGTGGCTTGATTCCCATTTAAGTTAGGATTACATATTGACTCCCTAATTGGTAGTAGGAATAAAAATGAGGAGCCCTCTACAGATACAAAAGGTCTATGTCTACAGAGCTCCGTCAGAATGTGGTTGCAACCTTATTACTCCCAGCAATTGATTATGAAGACATATTCTATGGGGGAGCTTCGGGGGTATTGTTAAATAAAGTGGACCAGATGTTTCATAGTTGGCTCGCTTTATATTGGAGGCCCCGATTAGAATTCACAGGTGTTATTTATTTAATGAATTACATTTGGATAGACCACCTGTGAGAAGGAATATATATTTATTGCACCTCATGATTGGGGTATGGAACCATAAGGTTCTGGATTATATTGCTGGGTTGTCTGAGGTTAGGAAAACGGGGAGGAACTTAAGATCGACATAAGGTGCCCAATTTTGTATTCCTAATTGTAACTTGGATATCGGGAGGTCTTCTATTATATTTAGAGGAGTCCCCCTTTGGAATGACTCACCTCAACATTTAAGAAATCCAGGGGTTAAAATTAGTGCTCCTAAACTTGTGCAATGGTGTACCACTCGGATAAAGTCTGTTTATATGTGCAATCAATGTAATATATTTTGGAGTTTGATTTATTGATTATATATGTTGATGTTGGTTATGTTTGTATATTTATTATGTCTAATGTATGTATGTAGTGGTGTCTAATTTATGTGGAACTTTGCACTTTATTGACCTGGAACTTCATTGAAAATGAGCTTTGCTCAATGGAATGTTTCCAGTATTCTCTTCTGAATAAAAATGATTTACTACTTACTATTACTACTTCCTGCTGCTGCTCTTATGTAGAGGGACTACGCCAACCCTTCTCCAGTCCTCTGAAACCACAGCTGTTTCCAGTCAGATGTTGAACAAGGCTGTCAGTGGGGCAGATAGCCCTTCCCTGAGTTCTTTCAGTACCCTGCGGTGTATCTTGTCCAGTCCCATACCCTTATTCACTATCAGGGTTTCAATTCCTTTCAGGACTCTTTTTTTCTGAAAATGGACTTGTGTCCACTTCAGGGCCAGATTAAGGCAACCTGGACCCTAGGCCGATGAGAAATCTGGGGCCTCCCTCACTGTAACCATGCCCCTTAGTCATGACCCCACCTCTTGGCTATTGCATATCTGTTACTGAAACATGAAAACAATGTTCTTACTGTCCCTAAAAACTAGCATAAAATGCTTCAAAATTAATGAAACTGGCCAGCCTAATGGCACTGAGGGTTGAGGCACTGGATGCCACACCTCACACCACATCGGTGACCCGGGTTTGGTGATGGACTCGGGTCACCGAGGGTTGGCCGGGTGGTCAAGGGGAGAAGGATTGAGTGCCCAATGACTGCTCTCCTTTTCCAGGGATGGGTGGGATTCTGGCCCTGATGCTATACCGCCATCACCTGAGTGAACACAGGTGGTGCTGGTGTGGTTAGGAAAGCAGACAGACAGGTAGGGGCTGACATCAGCCAAGGACCAGAACGGGGGCACGTCTCAGTGTGCCTCCATCTCACTGATCCTCCTTGAGTGCTGATGTTGGCAGGGGGTGGACCAGAACAAGGAAAAACACCCCATGGCTGGTCTAGGTGAAGGGCTCCTGCACTGCTGTGACCATGGAGGAGCCAGGAAGGAGCTTTGGTTGCACATTCCACTGAGGATTGGAGGAGGTAGGATGGACTCTTCTGCCCCACCCAGGGGGTCAAACTGGGTCTCCAGAGATGTAGAGGAGTGGGGCACCTATTGGAGCATCCTCCCAGTCCTCATGGCACAGACTGGATGCATTGGGATGCCTGGAGAGAGGAACCAGTCGAGGTGCAAGGGAGAGTATAAAGAGATAGTAAAAAAAAAAAATTAATGAAATTAATACTATCAGTATGGAAAAATAGCAATAGCCTGAGTTTTGATAATTTAGAGAAAATAATTATTAATAGGCATGGTAAAACAATTTTTTGTATGCGAAATGTCATGATTTGCACTTCTCCAAAGCCCCCCAACCCCAAACACACATATGTGCACTCACAGTCTGGGTGTTATCATACTATCCTGTCAGATAGTATGAGCCAGGATGTGGGAGTTTTTTTGGGTTGGGTAGGGGGACCGATTTCTAAAACCGGCTAGGTCCTGGATGGTGTAGGAGTTAGGTTTGTGGTTTACTAGGGGGGGTTATGAACTTCAGAGATTATACTACAAAGTGAGTGATTATTGGAAGAATTTGAAATCATTCCCAGGATCAAACATTTCTGTTATTGATAAGTAAGCCAGGATCCATAAATGCAAGATTTACTGATAGGAATCTTAAAATACATTCATTTGTTCATCCTGAAAACGGAGCTATATCAAGGTCAGAACTTCAGTATGAGCGAGATGAGAGAATTAAAAAAAAGAGTATGATTTTTAATTGTATCACTGAAACTTATTGTAGATTTCTTAATTTTAGGAGTGAGATTAAATATTTGTTTTTTTATTTATTGAGATATCAGAATTACAAACCTTTGAGTCAGAGACACCTTTTCAAAGGCTCCACATCATGGAAGTACAAAACAAGAGAAATGGACAATACAATGAAAGGCATTACAAATGAATGTGGAGGATAAAACAACCCCGAGTCAAGCATGGTTTCAAAGGTAATGAGAAACGCATTGAAAGGTATTTCATCTGAATGCAAAGGGTAAAACAACCCACAGTCAAGTATGGTACAAAGATTTCAAGCAAATTATGCTATTGCTTACATTCAAATTTCAAGGATGATATAAGGTTTCCTAAGCCAACAAAACAGATACTTAAGATAAAATATAAAGCATACACACTGAATTGCACTGTTAATCTTTTATAGTTGAGTAAAATTCTAAGCTGGGATTCTAAATGGGTGTGGGAGACAAAGCAAAGGAAATGGGCTTGTTCACACCTTAAAGATCATCCTGCCCAGGGTCCCTGAAGCTGTCAGCTGCACTTAACACCTAATCAGGTTGGTGAGAGTCATGTCACAGTTTAGCCCCTGACTTACTCAGTGGCTGAGTCCTTTACAAAAAAACATGCAGCTCAGGCAGAAAGAAAGAATATATAGTAAATATAGGTTGGGGATTGCTGCGGGCCCACTGGCAGGCAGGGGCTCTAGGCTTGTGCCTATGTTGCCTATGCCTTAATCTGGCCCTGGTCCACTTCCCCCTCACCCTTAATCTTACTTCTCCCTGATGGTCCATCCCCTCCTCCATCTACTGTGAAGACTGAGCAGAAGTATTTGTTTAACATGTCTGTTTTTCATGGTCTCCTTCTGCATAGTCGCCCTTTCTGCCCTTCTGATCTACACTATCCCTGTCATTGCTTCATTGCTTTTCTCATCTCACTTACATATCTGAAAAAAGCTGCATCCCCTTTCACCACATCATTAGCAATCCATACTTCTATCTATGCCTTTATTTACAAACCACCTTACCTGCTTTCTTCTGCCTTGCTTGGTACACCTCCTTGTCCTCCTCCCTCTGCATTTCTTTGTACCTCTTGAATGACAACCTTTTTTCTTTCACCACCCTCGCCACTTCTTTGGAAACCGTAGTGGTCTCCTTTTGCTTCTGCTTTTGCTTCCTTCCATCACACAGAGGCTTGTTGTCCTGATTATGCTCTCCCTTGTTTTCCTTATTGTGCCACTGCTCCTTCTCCTCTCCTCTCCTTTGAGATAATTTCTGTGGCAGTCTTTTATTTGTTTAAGATCTGCCCTCCTGAAGTCCAGGACCCTCATCCTCAAGTTTTGTAACAGTCATGGCTAAATATACCTAGCAGTTGTGGGTCACTTTGTGGGAGGTTAAGCAGAGATTGTAGGCATGTAGAAAGTCAAACTCTGAGATAAATAAAAACATTTGCATGAGCATCTCAGTAGTACACATGGAATAAATCAAGGGGGGAGCTATATTACCTACACCTCACAAAAACTATATGTAGCCTGCAACTAATAATAGTGTGCCTGGCAAGAGTTGTGAGTTAGTAGCTATGTTAACTGTTTGGTACCCACATGCTAGTATGTAGTGTGCCCTTGCAAGGATGTGCCCTAGTGCTGTAGTGTATACCTTGAGTCAGCCTAGTATATGTAGGTTTACCACCACTGAGAAAGTGATTACCTGCACACATACAAATCTGTAATAGTAGACACAGTGGTTATTTAATGGTTAAGCAGTTACTATTATGATAAAATGCAGAGTGGCAGCTACACGGTACTGAGTGTCTGAGAGAAAGGCAAGAGTGAGCCATACTGGCACTGAGAAGAAGTGCTACCAGGCTGAGAAAGAGGCACCATGAGAGAGAGAGAGAGAGAGAGAGACTGAATCGGTCAAATGGCGGTGGGCTCTGACTAAACAGGCACCATCTTAAGCAGTAGCAGGGTGCTCAGTGCATTCTACTTGGCACAGCACACACTTGATGCAAACACGTAAACAACTGAAAAAAACAAATAAACAAACAAATGGCACAGAGGACTAGTTGAGAGTCCAAGGAACACAACCATATATTCAATTTATCCCAGAGTTATCTAGTTATATAGAGGTACAAACAGACATAATGCAATCAACTTTACTACACTCTATAACTTTGCCGTTTAAGTCAGAATCTCACCAAAGTGATGTTATTTATCGTTTAAAGGCTGGGCTTTCTAATAAATTATCCCATATATCAAAGGGGTGAGGTAATGGAAGTTGCTGGCCTGTGAAGGTGGTGTGGTCACAGAATACTGTCTGCAGTCCTGAAGCCATGCTGGCAGCCAGGGGAGAATGGAGGAGGAGCCAGGAGAAGGTGTGTAATCTTGGGCAGGAGTGAGTTATTGGAGGCCTTGGGGTAGCTACCTGAGAGAAGTTCAGACTACAGATACTATGAATAAATTATTCCAAGTCAGAGACAGGAGAGAAAGTGTGATTTAAAGGAGACAGGAATAATGTGTAAGCAGTTTTCTCCTCAAAAGTAATGACTATAGTTACACAGCACACTACAGTTTTTTACATTGGTGAAAACTTCTATAAATAGTGACTTGTGGTTCATCTGACAGAAAATAAGAAAAAAAATTACTCACTGCAGTAATCTTCTTTCTTCCAAGCGGTTCTTTAGCATCAGTAACTTATTTGCACTTAGCTGGCTAGGTGCAACTTCCCTGGAGATGTGCCTTTAAGAGATACAGTATTTAAATGAGCTTAGGGCCACACCAATCAGAAGACAGGAAGGGAGGTGAGCTGAGTGAAAGCTGTTGAAGGCTTCAGAAATTTTTCAAGGAAAAAAAGAGGGCAATTGCCGTGAAAAAGAATCAACAGGATTCAAAAAATATGCAAATGTCCACGAAAAGTGGAAACAGAAACAATAGCAATACGAGTCAAAAACTCATCAATAAGAAACTCCAAATTTGGTAAAAAGTGACATGAAGAGCCCTTCTCTGACAGGTGAACTGGGGAGGAAGGATGGGAGCTTACTGATTCTAAAGGGCCCCTTGGAAGAAAGAAGATTACTGCAGTGAGTAATTTTTTCTTCTTACCCCAGGAGTCCTTTAGCATCAGTAACTTTAGTAGTCTACTGAGCAGTACCAAGTGGAAGGTGGGCAGAGAACCTACTTAGGAAAGAGGCTCTGCAGAACTGCCCTGCTAAATTTGGCATTGGACTTGGTCTGCACATCCAAACTGCAGTGTTTCACAAAGGTTCGCACAGATTTCCAGGTAGCTGCTTTGTAGATATCTAGTAGAGGAATGTTCCTTGCTGCTGCAAGCGAGGCTGCAATGCCCCTGGTGGAGTGGGCCATGAACCCCACTGGAGGTTGGTGACCAGATTTCTCATAGCAGAATCTAATACAAGAAACCAACCAATGAGAAATAGTTCTTTTGGTAGCTGATCTTCCTCTGTCCTCATCACCGTAGGTGGGGAACAACAGAGTGGAAGAGCCTCTGGACTGTCTAGTATGCTCTAGGTAGTGAAAGATGGCTCTTTTGACATCCAAGCTGTGGAGCTTTTGCTCACCAGGAGTGGATTGCTCAGTAAAGAAGACAGGTAGAGTAATGGATGGGTTCAAGTGAAACTCTGAAACCACCTTTGTCAGAAATTTCCTATGTGTCCTAAGCTCAACTTTATCATTGTGAGGGATGATGTAATTTGGCTCAGTGCACAGGGCCTGTAGCTCTGAAATCCTCCTGACAGAGGTAATGGCTACCAGGAAGACGGTCTTCCAAGTTACAAACTTGATGTGGGCTGTGAACATAGGCTGAAAGGGTGGATTCATGAGCTCATCTATGCAAAGGTTCAGGCTCCAAGGAGGAACAGGCTCCCTGACTGGAGGCTGGAGGTGCAAGAGGCCTTTGAAAAACTGTTTAAAAATGGTGTGGGGAAAAAACAGATTTTTTTCTATCCCACCAAAAGGCAGGCTGAAATTGCAGCCAGTGTAGCTTGAGGGAAGATGGTTTCAAGCCCGACGTCTGTAAGTGTACCAGATAGTCTAGCAGCTGAGGGTCTGAAGCTGATAGGGGTTGCACCTTTTTGCACTTGCACCAGAGGGAAAACCTTTTCCATTTGTCAGCAATCTTAGTGTCTGTTTTTTTATCCATCCTCAGTGTCTTAAGGACCTGTTCAGAGTACTGTGAGGATGGAAACTCCAACTCATCAAGAACCAGGCCTTAAGGTGAAGAGAGTGTATCTCTGGGTAGTGCACTCCTGTTTGAGGAAGGGTCAGCAGGGAGTGAGTTGGAGACAGGTGACTGGGCCTGCTGCAGGACATTGAGAGAAGGATAGGGTACCAGGCATGCCTGGGCCAGTCTGGAGCCACTAGTAGCATTGATGCAGGCTGCTGTCTGAGTTTCAGTAAAACCCTGAATATCAGGGAAAAGGAGGAAATGCGTATAGGAACCTCCCTGACCACTCCAGGATCAAGGCATCCAGAGGAAGCGTTCCCGGGACTGGGGGCCTGCAGCAGTATTGAGGAAGCTGAAAATTGAGGGGAGTGGCAAACAGATCCATGTAGGGTGAGCCCCACCGCCTGAACACTGTGGCTAGTACTTGCTTGCTCGATGTTCATTCACTCTGGCCTTGACTGATGCGGCTTAGAGCATCCACCAGAGTATTGAGTTTGCCTGGGGGGTGAATAGCTGAGACTGACTCTCAGGGAGAATGCTAGAGATCAGAGCTTCAGAGCTTCTGCACAGAGTATTCCTGATCTGGTACCACCCTGCTTGTTTATGTAAAACATTGCAGTGATGTTGTCCATTCGAATGTGAACCACCTGCCCTTCTATGCTGGGGGTGAAAGTGTTGAGAGCTAGAAAAACTGCTCTGAGTTCCAAAAGATTTCTGTGCAATTGTGACTCTTCTGGAGTCCGGTTGCCACTTACTTGAGGCACTGTCCAGATGCACTCCACAGCCCAAAAGGGAAGCATCTGTGATGATCACCTCTGAGGGAAGAGGTGCTTGAAAGGGAACCCCTGCCTGAAAATGTGCAGTATTCTTCCACCACAGCAGGTTTTGGAGGAACTGCTCCGATACAGGTATCAACTTTGAAAATTTGTTGCTTCTCTAAGACCAGTGAGCTCTGAGGTAGGCTTGCAGGAGTCGCATCCTGTACCTGACCCCTGAGACTACTGCAGTCATAGAGGCCATATGTCCCAGAAGTTTGAGGAAATGTCTGGCTGGTCTTGGCTGTCCCTGGATGAAAGAATCTGCCACTGAAATTAAACTCTGAATTCTTTCCTGCGGAAGGAAAGCATATCCTTTCTGAGTGTCCAGCTGGGCCCCTATGAAGGTGAGCAGCTGGGTGGGTTCCAGATGAGATTTCTTTAGATTTACCAGGAAACCCAGAGACTCCAGAGTGCATTCTGTGAGGGAAAGAGATTCCTTGACCTGGCAAGGGGACTTTGCTACTATAAGCCAGTCATCCAGATAGGGGTAGAGAGCGACACCCAGTCTCCTGAGATGTGCTGCTACCACTGCAAAACACTTGGTAAAGACTTTTGGGGCTGAGGACAGACCGAAGGGCATTTCAGCAAACTGATAGTGACTCAAAGGCAGTCTGAACCTGAGAAACTTCCAGTGAGATCTCCTTATAGGTATGTGGAAGTAGGCATCCTTTAAATCTGGGGAGGCTAGCCAGTCTCCCTGCTGTAAGGACTGTATGACCAGTGGCAGAGTGACCATTTTGAATTTAATTTTTTTCAAATGTTTGTTTAAATTTCTGAGATCTAAGATAGGTCACCACTACCCAGTTTTCTTTGTGTCAGAAAATACTGTACCTAGAGTAGAGACCCTTGCCCTTTTCATGGGCAGAGACCCTATAAACTGCTTATAGAGCCAGAAGGTTTTGTACCTCCAATTCCAACAGCGGAATCCGTGTTGGGGACAGAGGTCTTGACACCTTGGTACACTTGAGGTCTTGACACCTGCTTGAGCTGTAGTGGTAGACCCTTCTCCACTATCTCCAGCACTCATTCGTCCGACGTGATGAGGGACCAGTGCTGAAGACAGTGGGAGAGTATGCCTCCCACCATAAGTAGGGAGGTGACATGGACACTAACATCAGGACTTAGACTGAGAGGCAGATGGCTGAACAGAGGTGGCTCTTCTTTGGCCCTTTCTGCCCCTGCCTCTGAAAGACCCCCTGTACTGACCAATGTCAGATTGGAGATAGGAATTGTAAGGCCTGGGAACACAACTTCTGCCCCTACCGTCCTGGGATGTGATCTCTGAGGGATGGTGGGCTTAGGTTTGGACGAGTGGCTCTGCTAGGAGGCCTTGTACTCAATGACTTTTTTCTTGCAGTCAGTGGTTCTGTAATCAAGCAACATATTTTCATCACAGGGAAAATCCATGGTCTTGTTCCGAGTGTCTTTTTAGTCTGTTTTTTGTAAGCCAGGCTAAGCTTCTCAGAGAGATGGAATGGGCCATCACCCTAGAGGGTCTGCATCATTGTTGTCGTCTGCCATGTGGAATTGGTACATATAGCTTCCAGGGCAGGTTTGATTAAATCAGATCACACAGGAAACAGCATATTGGTACAACATACCATTTTAGACATGATTTTTATTAAGTAAAAAACAAAAAAAAAAAGAAAAGAAAGTAACAGCTTACAGCAGCGAACTTTCAACAATCAAATAAAATAAGGTCACAAAATAAAATCAGCACAGCTTCTCTGCCAAGGAGCTAGCAGTGAAACATATTCTGTGCCGCCATCTTACATCAGAGAGCAGGAGGTCCTCACAGGAACTCTCCCTAACTGCACCTAACCTTAGAATCTAAGCTGGCTTCTTTTAAAGAGTGAAGCTCCACCCCTTAGCTCATAGCCCCATCTATCTATTAAGATATTTACAGGAATTCTTCATATTTCTTTGCGCAATTAACTACATATAATACATACATATGAAAGGCATAACAAATAATCCATGATTATGACATCACAATAGACAATATAGTGCTCCATCAGATAATAGTGGTTAGAAAATGGGCAAAGAAATTCCTGGGCTCTGATTGGCTGATAGCCCTGGCAAGGTGGGCATCTATCAGGCAACAGAGCCCGGGCATTAAAAGTGCCAGCTAGCCATAACCCTAATGACACAGATCAGTATTCAAATAGAACGTCCGTCTTTGAAAGCAGACATTTTTTTTCTTGCTGCTTAGCGGGCTAGTTTGTGGCCTTTCTCCGCCCCCGAATCCAGTAGCCAGTACCACGACATGAGGCATCATAAACAAATGTAAAATGCAGAAAAACTAAAGTCAGAAGCCAACATTAATAGCGATCGCCTGCACTTGCTAGAAAAAGTTCCACAGCCATCAGTATACACCCATATACTTGTCGCTCTCCCAACCCGAAAGCCAGCGGCTCAATTTCAGTCCCCAAGCTGGCAGGTCACATCGCAAAATGGGTCATGGTAGAACTCAGACCCCAAACGTTTAACTTATCTTCATGCCCACATCCTTGGTTTGTTCAGCAGCCAGCTGACTAAGCAGACAACTGTCGGCTCTACATGAGAACAGCGGTACTGTCTTCATTTTGTGCACGCAGATGGATGTCCATCTTCGGTACGGAAAATGAAGCAAATACCGGTCCTCTGACATGCAGAATCAGTACCGCAACTAGCGTGCTCTCCCCCATTCGCTACCACCACTCCATTGCTTGAGATTTAATACTTTGAATTCATGTATACACCGCTCTCTTCGAAGCTCTCTGGGCCTGCAACTGTTAACTTTTACAACATAATATTTCATGTACCTTTTTTAGTCACTCTGCTCTTGTCCTCCAAGCTCCATCAAGTTCCTTCAAGCTCCATAGCGCCACCATCTGCCCGCAACCGATTCAACTCAAATCCATAACCACAATTCCAGACAATAAAACCAAAGCCTTTAATGCATAAAATAAATACTACTGAAATAATAAAGAGAAAATGTTTTAAGTGTGTGTGTGTGTGTGTGTGTGTGTGTGTGTGGGGGTAACCATGGTAACCACCTCTAAAGTGTCATGTCTTAATGTAGGCGGAGGAACTATTTTATTACAAAACTTAATTTAAACTCCTTTCTCCATGAACTTTTCAAAAACGTATTATTTTTACAGTGCCCATTTTTTGCAATAGCCTCCAGGGTGGGTGGTATTATGTATACCGGACTCCAGGGCTATAAGGCCCCCCACCTGCGGCGTCGGGCCTCATTACACCCCCTGCGGTCCGTATAGCACAATACCGCCCACCCTGTTGGGTATTATTGCTTACTTAGTTCTTGCAATACTGGGCTGCATTACAGACAAACTCCTCCCCTTTTGTAAAGGTAACTAGGAGCTGCATCACATCAAAGAAGGGAGAAAGGGGCTGCTGACTCCCTATAGGAGACAGCACCTAGCAAGGAAATCAGCCCTGATTGGAGACCAGAAACCGCCAAGAGTTGTGCAGGTTGTCTACATTTTACTTTCCTTACTATCTTGTATTTTATTTAAAAGTTTAACCTATATTTATGATTCCAAGGAATAGGATACTCTTATCCAAGCCTGCACTTATTTCAAAACACTCAAACTGGCAGTCAAAATCCTTTTGTTTACATTTCAGAGGGATATTTACCTACTATCTGCCATATTTACTCGCTTTCACTCTTTAAGCCTGCACAGCTCATTTAGACCATTTCTGCACATTTGAGGGAAAAACAGGGATAAAGTGCTTAAATTTAACTGGACCATGACATAGAAGAGCAGAAATAGGAAGAGGAAGAAAAATAGTTTAAATTGTAATACACAACGCCAGATGGCCAGTCTGACTGCAGCATATTCTGACTGTTTTACACAGAAAAGGGGGGCGGGGTAGAAAAAACGGAAAGGCATATAAAGAAAGATTAAAGTGCTGTTGCGCAACAGTCTTTGGAACAGATATAGGAAAGAAAAGGAAAATGTCAGGTTTGGCTAAGCACTACACACATGGGGGAAGTTCAACTACCACATGGGGGGGGGGTTTCAACTACCACACTGCACCATAGACTCTAATCCATGCAGGCAATAGCCAAGACAGATTTCCAAAGGGTTTTCTGATATTTGGCTGTGACGGAAGAACCTGCGCAGACTTGGTTTTTGAGTATTTTTTTTTCTGTATGCTTCAAGCTACTTGTCTCGCTATTGGCTTTCCAAGGAGCAACGGGAGCATTTTTGTCTTGACAGAGTTTCTTGTTATCCACTTTATCAGAGACTTGATCAAGCTTCCTTTATTTGTCGTTTCTATTATATTTTAATTTGTGAGGAACTTCATCTCTTGAAGCTTTATTTTTTGGCTGGGAACTGGAAGGTTTCTCAGCACCTCTGCTTTTATTATTAGTACTTTTGGATGGCCCCTCATCGGAAGCCTTTGATTTGTCCTCAGCCATAATAATCAAAGGTTTGTCTGCTATGTTTTGCCAATTTAAGCAAAGCAAATCAGTCCTGGACCTGCAAACTGAGTGCAGAGTTCTGTGAAAATGCCACCGGCCAGTCCTGCCCCAGTTAATGAACTCTGTCTATTACTAGTGCCTTTCTTTCGTTTGGTTGTAGAACTGGGATCTAGATCAGTGCCAATCTTAATAGAAACCCAGTAGTACCAGTTAGCTGCACACAGTCCTGTTACAGATGATACCAAGGTCCAGTAATATAATGAAAATGGGTCCTCGTAACTGCCAATCTAGATAGGCACTGTTTAGATTTGAAATCCACTGCAGGTGCCTTGCAATAAACCCCATGAGGTCTGAGGTAAAAAAACAAGGCAACTGTCTCTAACTTGATGGTTACCAGAAGAATTTGCCTCAAAAATGAAGGGAACCATCAAAAATAAGCACCCACGATAAAATTAGGGTTTAAAATGAATAGACGTGATAAAAACAAAGTCAAAATAGTGCAGTCGCACTAAAAATAAAAAGTAGTGCAGCGCTAATGAAAAAATAACATTTTCACTCAGCACACTATCAGAAATAAAATATGAGGAAAACTTTACCCAGATAAGCACTAGGAGGCTGTCAACAAGAAAAGCTGAGAGGCACCTCAGGGGCAATGTTGCTCGGTCCAACGGAGAAAAAATGCTGACGCCTCACTCCGCTTGCCCCCCCTTCCTGTCTTCTGATTGGCTTGGCCCTAAGCTCATTTAAATATCTCTTAAAGACACAGCTCTGGGGCAGTTGCACCTAGCCAGCTAAGTGCAAATAAGTTACTGATGCTAAAGGACTCCTGGGGTAAGAATTACAAACAAATATCACTGGAAGCCAGATAAGTTAGCTATCCATCTGGGGTACTGAAAAAGGGATTAATTTTCTTTCGACTGGGTTTTATAGTAATTTATGCAACATGCCATAGCAAAGTATTCATGTGAACAGAGCAACGCAGGCTCAGAAGTTTCAGGTAACTGATCAGTAATTTCAGATTAAGGAAGCTATTGTGGCCCATGCTGCTGCAGGATTCCAGGAAGGAATCAGATGTGATTAGTGCTTAGGAAAGGAATAAGCTTGCTGCCCACTCAGAGGCCAGACTTTGGAAGAAGTAGAATGTTATTTGAGTGTAAAAAGATCTGCACAGCTCATTTTGGAAATATTCAGTGGTGAGGAACTAGTTCTTGACCAGAGGGAATCCAGCCTCATAGAAGCCTACAGCCAGAGAAGTCCTAGGGAACTAGTTCACACGCAGTAAGCCTATCCTATCCTTTTGGGGATCATCTGTGTCTCAGTAAACATTCAGTAGGGTAACAGATAAGAACAGGGAGAAAATACTTATTGTTTGCTGCAAGTGGTACCTGTCCCTGTGTTGAATCTGCATCTAGCAAGTTCAGCACAGCATTTTCCTGGGGCTGCAACCAGCTCGTTTTCAAGAATCATCATCACCAGGGTTCTACTGTAATCTCAGGAGAGTCCAAGATTTTGCCATCTTTATTCCACTACAACAATAACTAGTATAACAAACTCTGTTCAGAGCCAATATGGCTGTGGAAAGCTTTTAGGAGTGGCAAGCGTGTGGAAAAGAATATGCAGTGCTTTTGCTGCACCGGAGTCAGCCGTAAGTAATACTGCAACAATTACAGTACTGTGCATGCGTGATACTCGGACATGTCAAGTTTTCCCTGTAGTCAGGCCTGCACAACATGGCAATGCCTGACATAACTTTGAATGCACGATAGTCATGCATGCGCAGTTTAAGTCAATGTCACCATGTTGCACACGGTGGCCATCAGTACTGCAGTTGCAGAAGAGAAAAGTAGTGCCCCTGGAAGTGGGTACATTTATGCAGCCTGTGGAGGGGGAAGGACTGCATAAACAGAATCACTGGAAACTATATTGGAGCACTGTGGCAGCACATTAAACAGCAGTCCAGTTACATGCTTCCACAGTGCTGTTATACAAATCTGATGATGGGATAACATCCGTGGAGCTTGGCCCATGCAGATGTACAAATCAGACTCAGGAGGCATTTATTAAACTAAAGATCTGGTCTGGGACTTGCTCGTCATCACAGTCACTTTCTCATTCTTTTCTAAGCAGTAATTTCTGGCAAATGTGCCTTAACCATATTGCTCTCAGTGCTGGTAGACTACTTCGGGTTTCCCCCAGATTGTATTAGGCGCGGTAGTAGCAGTCTTGAAGTGGTAGCTGCCGGTGGTGGCATGCTATGGAAAAAAGTGGTCCCCATGCTGGTCTGCACATTTTAGAAATGATGCCTTTCCTTGTTTTTGCTGTAAAAAAAATTGACCCCTTTAACACAAAAACAAGGAGTCAGTTATGGCTTCCAGCCCCCTTTTTGCTGTAAGTGAGGAACATCCTTATGGGTTTGCATTAGATGTACAGTGGCAGCAATAGATGCAAAATATTGTGAAACAGTAATCAACTGTATGTAAAAGCTCTTTTTTTTTTGAATGTATGCTTTCTTAATGTTGTCAATACCACTCCACCCTTGTGTACTCTGCCTCTGGATTTCTGTACCCCAAGTGCATTATGTTACATTTCTGTGTTCAGGACAAAAATGCCTTTCAAATGAGGGTAGTCACTGATCTAAATTCTTTATAGTTCTTTGTTTCCTAGCACATGTGCAAGAAACAACTTGTGGTGGAATAACATTTCAGAGGTGTGTCAGGGACGAGTCCAATGCACAGCAATCTACAGTGGGCTTGTCCCTGGCAGACCAATGAGCATGCAACCAGAGTGTGACACTAGTCACAGTTTCACAGCTGGAATCCATTCTCTGGTTGAAAGAAATAAAGTGCTCAAATGAGAGCACTTCCTTCCTTTCATTCATGCCCTTACTGATCTTACTGCTTGTTTCCCCACCCATCCTGCAGATGTCCGGGTACCCAGCCATACACTGAATCCTCCACTCTCTGTGCTATAAGTAGTAAACAGTCCTAGCAGTAAAGAACAAATAAATATTATTTATCCTTCCCCAGACAGACATCCACGGTGAACTTGTTTGTGTCTCTGTGTGAACGACAGTGCATGTTCTTGTCCCTGAGCTCCTCGCTCTCCAGTGCTTCATGTGTGCCACAGTGCCCAGCCTGAGCACCACTCTCTGTGTGAATGACAGTGTGCTCTTGTCCCTGAACTCCTCACTCTCCAGTGCTTCATGTGTGCCACAGTGCCCAGCCTGAGCATTGCTCTCTGTGATGGTACCCACCGACCCACCCTGTGGATCTCCTAGTGTCCATGCTGCCTTAGTGTGCCCCCAACCCACCGCACAATACAAGGAGCAAGCCTGCTGAGAAGTGAGGAGCATTGCCTGCAGAGCCGTAGCTTAACACTGGACAGTGGGGAGAGTCAGACACAGGCTGCAGGGACAGACACCATGAAGGAGAGCAGCAGCACCCCAGAAAAAATCACAGGATCGAAAGAGGTAGTGAGTGGCACCAGTGTCAGGGACAGAGCAGAGAGATCCCCCAAACAGTGACAGCAACATGCTGAGATGTGGCGAGTAAGTGGAATGAGAGTGATCACCAGGTGACAGGCTGTCACTATTGCAGCACCACCTTGGCAGTGTGAAACTGGGGGCAGTGCAATGTAGTGACCATAACCATGATGACAGGTGGCTCCCAGATCTGCACCAGAACAAACATTCATTTAAATGGGTGGCCTGTCCCTAGCAGTGTCTACTTCTTCCCCCACCCCCCTCTTCCCCCACCCTTTGAGAGACACAGCAACAGCGAGCTGCTTCTAGTGTGGCATATATGTGCTGGTCCAATCTGTTCCAGTCAAAGTTTGGTGTCAACCTCCCCCCCCCACAAACAGAGAAGTGGAGTACTTAGCTTAGTTAGCAACCAAGCTTAGTTGTCATCCATTTTATTTCGCTCACTCTTCCGGCACCTTGCTGTCGGTCTGACTGTTTGTCTTTCTGAAGCTCAGTGGAAGCAGACAGCACATATAGAGAGGCAGAGAAAGTGGTAGCAAGAGTGCCATGACTGGGACAGAGAGCAGTGCTGCAGAGTTTTCCTTTCACTGTGGGGGAGCGGACGTTAGGGAGAGGGGGGGAGAGAGAGAGACAGAGAGGGACCAGGAGAGACACAGTGTAAAACAAACCTGGTGCATCTATTCCACCACTGCACAAAAGGAGCACTCAGACAGAGACAGAGACAAATATGTGGGCCACACATCTGCCCCTTTAAATTGACTAGCACAGTATAGGGTGGGCACTGGATGAGCATTCCTGGGTAGTTGCTGCCCCCTACACCTCCTGCTCACATTAGCACATATGAAACTATCTGCAGTAGCCAGAGACTGAGGTAGGTTACTCATCTTCCCCTCCACACCCATCCCACTCCACACAGGTTGACACAGTGACAAGGTGACCTCCAGGTGGGCAGCCCAAGGCAAATAGTGGACTGTGGTCTGGCTGAAGTTGGTGATTGGTGCCACACCCTACAACCATCCCACCACTGCACATTGGCTGCCCCAGCCACAGACAGAAATGTGAGTTGCATATTTGCCACGCCACACCTGTTTCTATCCAGCCTGGTGGGTGCCAGGTGGGTGGAAATAGGGTCTGGGTGGCCTGAGGCCATTGGTACGCAACACATCTTTCTGCATTTCTGCACATGCAAAGCATTTTTTCCTTCCATTCCACCTCCTGCACGTTAGGAGCACTCTGCAGGAGCAAATGACAGATGTGGTTCACACATCTGTTTATCTTCACCCATCTGAGTTCCATGAAAGCTTTCCACTGGCATTGGGTGGGCTCCAGGAAGGTGGCTCTGAGAGAATGATGCCCCATACCACCTCCACACAAGGGTGGCACCCTGCAGCAGCCAGGGATAGAGATGCAAGTTGCACATCTGCTCCTTCATACCCGTCCTTGCTCCACCAGAGCTAACATGAAGGTTGGAGTGAGCTTTAGGAGACTGGCACTTCCTCACCCTATGCCACACCTTTCCATTTGTAGAACACTCTGCTTCAGCTAGAGGCTGTCCCACCTAATGTGCTCTACCCATGGAGAGCATCCTGAGGTGCTGAGATATAAAAATGTGGCTCTTGTATCTGCCCCTTCACAACTGTTCCTACTCAACTGCTTGGGTGGGGGTTAGGATACAGTGGGTGCTCCTGAGTGAATGGTGCCCCCTCCTGCACCCTCACCTATCAGCCCAATACTTCACAGCGGGCAGAGAAGAGATGTGGATTGCACATCTGCCCCCATCATAAACGGTGCCCATTCCAAAATGTTTCACACACAGGCTGGAGTGGGGTCTAGGATGGTGGCCATTAAGTGACTGTCCCCACCCCCCAACTCCTCCTTCACATAGAGAGCACTTCTCCCCCTCCATGCGTCTTTTGCATATGGTGAGCAATTCTCCTTATCCAGCCCTCTTCCACATGGTGGACATAGTGTCTTACGTAATCATATTTGGTCTCAGTCCTTGTTGAATGCAACATTGTACATATTGTATATTCTAATGTAAAGAAAATTGCTTTATTTTAAGTTATATTATGTGTGCTTACATTTTGTATCTCACACCATGTATTGTCTTTATCGTTGCTTGTACAAGAGACCTCCTTCAAAATGAGCTTGCTCAATGGATTTTATCCTTTCACAGTAAACTTGAACATGGAAAGCACTCTTCCCTCCATTCCATCTCCACACATAGGTATCATTGCTCCACCTACATATCTTGAGAGCACTCATTCCCTGACCCCTCCAGTGCTTCTCCCACTACATTTCACCTCCCCCAAATGGAGAGCATTTCTTCCACTACATCCCACCTCCTGCACATAGGGAGCACTCCTCCCCCTCCATGCAACCTCCACACATGGGGAGCTTTCCTCCTACTTCATATCAGCTCTGTACATGGGGAGCAATCCACCCCTTCATCCCACTGCCCCTACATGAGGAGCATTGCTCCCCCTCCATCCCACTTCTACACATGGGGACAACTCCACACATTTGCATCACGCCTCCTCTACCACCATCCCACCTCTGCATATAGAGAGTACTCCTAACCCCATTCCACCTTTGAACATGGGAGCACTCTGCAACAGCCAGAGACAAAGATGTTGGTGAGGCATCTGCCTTTCCACACCTATTCCCACTCCACATGATAAGAAGAAGAATCAGCATTTATATAGTGCTTTTTATACACAGTGCATTCCAAAGTGCTTTACAAGCAGTGCTAGACTGGCAGTGAAGTAACTGAATCTGTAGTGGCGGCCATATCACACATCAACACCCACACACAGCCTGGACAATTGCATGATACAGTTTATGGGAAGGGGAATGTTTGCCAGGACACAGAGAATGTCACCTACTCTTTGTGAAGAACGCCATGGGTTCTTTTACTTCCACCAGGATACCCACCAGGACAGCACCTGGATGGGTAGAAGGAAACCTCGGTTTAATGTCTCATCCAAAGCATGGCACATCCCAGCAGTACAGCACCCCCCTAATATTGCACACAGATGCCAGCATTTTAGGTGCGAGTCCAGTCCCGGTGTGGGACAAGAACCTACGACTTTCTGGTCCAGAGGCGGATGTGCTACCAACTGAGCCACACTGACACCTAGTTGAGCAGAACATCAGTGGGGTTGAGATGAAATGAGTGGGTTTCCCTGGGAGATGGTGCCAATACCCCTCACAACCTCTCTGAATGAGAAAAGTTCTCCCCCAAAATTAATCTTTATTCTTTTCTTCAGACACCACTTTTCTGCTGATTATCCCCGTTTGCTTGTGTCACCAGTCGCTCCCCTCCCAAAAGAGGACTACAGGCCACTAGGCCAGGGCAGATTTTTCCTCGACCTCTCATGTCTTCTCTTTGGACCACACCACCAGTCCAGTCAGTGTCCAGCACAGTCAAGAAGATGTGCCATGCATTACTAGCAGCTCAGCACTGGATGGGTCAGTTCTTTCTCTAGTAGATCATACTTGAAGTTCTCCCACAGTTCAACTGAGTCTAGAGAAGAGCAGCACATAGTCCCACTCTACACCATGACAGTTGACAGGACACCACAACTTGCTCGGTGCTGTACACAGCAGCACACTCACTAGTCTGTCTCACCAGGCTTCTCCAGCTCTCTCTGTTGATGATGTCTCCATTTCCCCTGGCCATCAATGGTCCCGCACATGCACATTGTGTTGCAGCTAGCTCCAACTGCTAGGGAGACTGCTGAGACACTGAGTTTTTTAGCAGTTGAGCCTGAGCCAACCTGAAAATAAAATACAGGAATCTGAAATATGCCTGCCTACGCCCATGCAATCCACAACAATTCAGACACTTGTAATGCTTATATTTGGAGGCAATCCTCCCAGCCCCCCTGCCTACCCCGGCACACAAATGAACACCAACCTCGACCCCTCCCACTTCTTCTGCAAGCAGCAAAGATCTCTCACTCTCAAGCAGTCAGTCCTGTACAAGTAGCAGAGTTGGGGGTCTGGGGCTCCAGTCAGACCTGCTGTT
Source organism: Neoceratodus forsteri (assembly GCA_016271365.2). NCBI lineage: Eukaryota > Metazoa > Chordata > Ceratodontiformes > Ceratodontidae > Neoceratodus > Neoceratodus forsteri. Next base: position 1,173,124,457 of record CM057451.1, on the reverse strand, counting down.
GTAATGGAGCTCGAGTCTGCCTGAATACAACAGGACAGCTAAACTGACTCCCCTTAATCCCTACAGATGGAGGGCTCCTGCACAGATGATTGCTACAGCCACTCAGGCACCACCAGGGATTTAAAACAAGAGCTGGACTATGGCAGGCAGCCTGCCTTCCACCTCCTCTTCCTCCTCCTCCTCCTACACTGACAGCTTGCAGCACTTGCCCAGCTCCTCCTCTTCTACCGGTGCCTGCCAGCTGTCAGTAGTGTCAGTGGGTGGCCCCCGTTGGAGTGGTCAAGCGAGCTCCTTGACTTGTTACTAGCCCCTGCAACCAATAGTCTCTTTTGGCTTCATTCTGTGTCTGGTTGCATTTGCCTGTTTTCACACACCCAATAAACTTTTTTTCTAGTGTCTGCTTAGATACAGCATATTGAATATATCAAAATAAAAAATGCTTGGTTTGAAGAAGATAGAAGCCTTTATTATGGTTCGGCTTCAACGTATGGTTGGAGAACGCTGAAATCTCATCTTAATTGTTTTACTTCCTTATTGCTATTTTGTATTTTCAGGTTACATCAAATATAAAACATTTAATTTTTTTTTTTTTAGAAAATAGCTTTTATTATGGCTCTTTTTGGTTTGATCCATGCACGCTGAAGCATTGAAGCAATGAGATCATCACAATTTTGGCACCTTGCACCATTCCTCTGATCCTAAAAATATATATCACAATGGTTGTATAATTATTGGTCTATAGTCAAATGTATTTAATTCATTATAATTACACACTAATAAAAATGGTCTTAATGAGTTAATTTAAGGTTTCATAATTTAACCCTTTGCAATTTTAATGACCTCCCAGTCCTGGAGTCTTCAACTTGTTTTATCTAGGGAGGGAGGGAGGGACACCCGGGGCCATGATATGAGACTGGAGGGAGGAAGGTTCAGGAGGGAGATGAGGGACACTTTTTACAGAGAGGGTGGTAGCTGGGTGGAATGCGTTACCAGCAGAAGTGGTATCCAGTGGAACAGTGGACTTCTTCAAAAGGGTCTGGGACAGGGAAAGGGGAGGGTCAATGGAGGAGAAGTGTGGGAGGGAGGGGCAGCTGCAAAATAAGGAGTACTACAACTACACATTCAAGCATACTTGATAGACCTCTAGGCCTTTATCTGCTGGCAAATTTTGCATGTTCATATGTCCATAAACATTTCTTTGCTCAGTTTGTCAATAGTCCAATTAGATTTAGAATAAAATTACTTTAGAATAAAAGCTGTATAAACTTTGGGTTTGATTTTACTCATATATTAACTTCTCTCTGACTTGAAAATGCATAAGAGATTAGTTGTATGTACTATTGTATTTCTCCACACTTTTACTTTTGAAATTTGTAAAAGAAAGTATGAAAAAACTAGTACTCAACAGTCCAATAAGATTTAGAGTAAAATAACTTTAGAACAAAATTGTATAAACTTTGGGTTTGCTTTTGCACAAATATTAACTTCTTTCTGTGTTGAAAATGCATAGGAGATTAGTTGTACATACTTTTCTATTTTCCACACTTTCACTGTGGAAATTTGTATAAAAATATGAAAAAATAACACCTGACCTTTTGCACAGGTCTTGACCTCCATAAAGGGAATGGTTTAAAACGTATTTAGGAATCATTCAAGAGTTATTCCAAGGTCAACATTTAGTAAAGTATACATTTAATGTGTTTTAATAATAGAAGTTGCCAAAGAGGACATAATAAATGAAAAAAATCAGTGTTGCAACATAGATGCCTAAATATTTTCCAGACAGCCATTGTTTTTCTCCTCTGTCTTCCTTCTTCCTCCTATCTAATCAACGGCAGCTTCACATATAGCTCACATAGGATATTGCTGGCTAATAAATACTGAACTTAATCAGCTGCTTTTGTTCTGAAAAGATTTAACATGATCCCATCCTGAAAAGATCTAATGTGACCCCAATAAGCAGATCATTTTGTTTCAAGCTGGTAAGCACTAAAGAATTCCACTGAGGTACTAGTAAGTTAGGATACTCAGTGGTATACAAAGAGAATAAGGCAGACAGAAGACAATAAGCCTATACTGTCTATCGCCCCATAACATGGGGTATTATCTTCTCAGAAGAAGCCAGAAGGTGAAGGAAGGAAACATATTCAATTCAGTGCTTCAGAGTAACTGGTAACTGGTATTTTTCTTTTAAACTTAGATTGTAGGCTTGTAGTGACACTATACTTTCTTTCTGTGTTGTTTTTACTTATAATTGTTTTTGGGCTGTTGAAAATTTAAAAAATAGTGGTGGTGTAATTCTGTGCTGTCTTTAATTGCTGCAAATTTTATCTTGGCTTGTCTGACTGTCCTGTAGCTGGGTGAAGGGTGTTAATTGTCTGGCCTCTGACCTCAGCTACGGATAACTGGAGGTGGGCTTAGTCACAGTTAAAGCAGCAAACAGAAGTTCATCTTCTCAGAAGAAGCCAGAAGGTGAAGGAAGGAAACATATTCAATTCAGTGCTTCAGAGTAACTGGTAACTGGTATTTTTCTTTTAAACTTAGATTGTAGGCTTGTAGTGACACTATACTTTCTTTCTGTGTTGTTTTTACTTATAATTGTTTTTGGGCTGTTGAAAATTTAAAAATAGTGGTGGTGTAATTCTGTGCTGTCTTTAATTGCTGCAAATTTTATCTTGGCTTGTCTGACTGTCCTGTAGCTGGGTGAAGGGTGTTAATTGTCTGGCCTCTGACCTCAGCTACGTGATAACTGGAGGTGGGGCTTAGTCACAGTTAAAGCAGCAAACAGAAGTTCATCTTCTCAGAAGAAGCCAGAAGGTGAAGGAAGGAAACATATTCAATTCAGTGCTTCAGAGTAACTGGTAACTGGTATTTTTCTTTTAAACTTAGATTGTAGGCTTGTAGTGACACTATACTTTCTTTCTCTGTTGTTTTTACTTATAATTGTTTTTGGGCTGTTGAAAATTTAAAAATAGTGGTGGTGTAATTCTGTGCTGTCTTTAATTGCTGCAAATTTTATCTTGGCTTGTCTGACTGTCCTGTAGCTGGGTGAAGGGTGTTAATTGTCTGGCCTCTGACCTCAGCTACGGATAACTGGAGGTGGGCTTAGTCACAGTTAAAGCAGCAAACAGAAGTTCATCTTCTCAGAAGAAGCCAGAAGGTGAAGGAAGGAAACATATTCAATTCAGTGCTTCAGAGTAACTGTAACTGGTATTTTCTTTTAAACTTAGATTGTAGGCTTGTAGTGACACTATACTTTCTTTCTGTGTTGTTTTACTTATAATTGTTTTGGGCTGTTGAAAATTTAAAAATAGTGGTGTTGTAATTCTGTGCTGTCTTTAATTGCTGCAAATTTTATCTTGGCTTGTCTGACTGTCCTGTAGCTGGGTGAAGGGTGTTAATTGTCTGGCCTCTGACCTCAGCTACGTGATAACTGGAGGTGGGGCTTAGTCACAGTTAAAGCAGCAAACAGAAGTTCATCTTCTCAGAAGAAGCCAGAAGGTAAAGGAAGGAAACATATTCAATTCAGTGCTTCAGAGTAACTGGTAACTGGTATTTTCTTTTTAAACTTAGATTGTAGGCTTGTAGTGACACTATACTTTCTTTCTGTGTTGTTTTACTTATAATTGTTTTGGGCTGTTGAAAATTTAAAAATAGTGGTGGTGTAATTCTGTGTGCTGTCTTTAATTGCTGCAAATTTTATCTTGGCTTGTCTGACTGTCCTGTAGCTGGGTGAAGGGTGTTAATTGTCTGGCCTCTGACCTCAGCTACGTGATAACTGGAGGTGGGGCTTAGTCACAGTTAAAGCAGCAAACAGAAGTTCATCTTCTCAGAAGAAGCCAGAAGGTAAAGGAAGGAAACATATTCAATTCAGTGCTTCAGAGTAAATGGTAACTGGTATTTTTCTTTTAAACTTAGATTGTAGGCTTGTAGTGACACTATACTTTCTTTCTGTGTTGTTTTTACTTATAATTGTTTTTGGGCTGTTGAAAATTTAAAAAATAGTGGTGGTGTAATTCTGTGCTGTCTTTAATTGCTGCAAATTTTATCTTGGCTTGTCTGACTGTCCTGTAGCTGGGTGAAGGGTGTTAATTGTCTGGCCTCTGACCTCAGCTACGTGATAACTGGAGGTGGGGCTTAGTCACAGTTAAAGCAGCAAACAGAAGTTCATCTTCTCAGAAGAAGCCAGAAGGTAAAGGAAGGAAACATATTCAATTCAGTGCTTCAGAGTAACTGGTAACTGGTATTTTTCTTTTAAACTTAGATTGTAGGCTTGTAGTGACACTATACTTTCTTTCTGTGTTGTTTTTACTTATAATTGTTTTTGGGCTGTTGAAAATTTAAAAAATAGTGGTGGTGTAATTCTGTGCTGTCTTTAATTGCTGCAAATTTTATCTTGGCTTGTCTGACTGTCCTGTAGCTGGGTGAAGGGTGTTAATTGTCTGGCCTCTGACCTCAGCTACGTGATAACTGGAGGTGGGGCTTAGTCACAGTTAAAGCAGCAAACAGAAGTTCATCTTCTCAGAAGAAGCCAGAAGGTAAAGGAAGGAAACATATTCAATTCAGTGCTCAGAGTAACTGGTAACTGGTATTTTCTTTTAAACTTAGATTGTAGGCTTGTAGTGACACTATACTTTCTTTCTGTGTTGTTTTTACTTATAATTGTTTTGGGCTGTTGAAAATTTAAAAATAGTGGTGGTGTAATTCTGTGCTGTCTTTAATTGCTGCAATTCGCCCTCCCACCCCTTCCCCAACTCTTAATTATATCCCTGATAAATCTGATTGACAGAGCCAAACACAGGGTATAGTAAGAGGTGTGAAGTAGGAGGGCATAAGGGGAAGAAGACCACCCTCAGCACGACAAGTGTTTTGACTCATTTATTTATTTATTTATTGGTTTCTTTTCCTTAAAAATATATATCTGAGGATCAGTTACAGGATTTTTAGTACTGTAAATAAATAAAAGAACTAAGAGAGCTTCAGTAGCAGATAAGTAGTGAATTGCAGTATAATGTGGGAGTGGTGCAATGCAGTGGCTGTGGGGCAGCCATATTCAGGCAGACCTTCTGGACACTGAGGTGCTGCCCTATCTGCATGCATCTCTTGGGACTGAGGGATGAGGTAGCCAGACTCAGAGCGAAGTAAACTGGGTCAGGAGTACCATCACCCTGTCCAGGAACCACCCAGTCCAATGCAGCTGCCTCAAAGGATGCCGAGAACGAGGAGCACTTGGATGACAGTGGGCTCAGGGAGGGTTAGAGCAGTCAGGCAGAGGCACATCCCAGATCCTATTCCTCTCAAGAATGCATATGCCACACTGGCAAATGAGGACAACCAAATAGAGGTACCCAGGGAAGTGGAAGGAAAGGATGTGGAGGTTAGGCAAGGAGGTGACCTCATTGGGGAAAGCAGTGGACCCCAGAGGAGGAGGAAGTGAATCCTGGTGGGGGACTCCATCATAAGAGGGATCCAGCTAGAACACAGGAGGGGAGGACAGGAGGTGAGGTGCCTACCAGGTGCCACGGCATGGAGGGATGGAAGGAAGATACTGGGGATCACTGGAAGGCAAGACGGGAGGGTGAGCTGGATGTCATTATCCACCTAGGTACTAATGACCTGGCAAATGGGGAGCCAAAGGACGTTCAGGAAGAGTTTAGGAAACTGGGGAGGGGTCTCAAGCAAGTAGCTACTTCTGTCACTTTCTCAGAAGTACTACCTGTGAGAGGCAAGGGAGAGCATAGGAGTGCATGCACCAGGAACTTTAACTCATGGTTGAAGAACTGGTGCTGTGAGGAAGGGTTTGGATTCATTGGTGACTGGGGACCCATCTGGAGGATGGAGGTTTGTTCAAGCCTGACGGCCTGCATCCATCCTGGAGGGGAATCCAAGCACTCAATGATAAGTTTAAATGCTACATTGACAAGCATTTAAACTAGCAAAGGGGGTGGTAGGCCACAAGGATGGTACCTACTTGCTCACCAGCTAGTAATGGAACCAGTGAACCAGAGGAGTGGCTATCTCTGCAAAGCAGTGTGCAAAAGTTGGAGATTAGTGTCCAAAAGGTGGATAAGCAGAAAGGGCAACATTCAGCAGAAGGGCAGACAGCAAGGAGAACCAGGGATAAATGACAACCAAGGAAGGGGCTGGAGTAGAACAGTGAAGCAGTCTAGGGAGGTCAAATCATGGAAAGCCATGTGTGCAAATGCCAGGAGCCTTAGCAACAAGATGGAAGATCTGGAGGCTGTCATGGTACAGTCAGACCTGGACATTGTGGCCATCACTGAAACCTGTGTAATGATAATCATGACTGGGAGATGGTCATACCTGGCTACAACATATTCAGAAGAGACAGAGCAGGCAGGAAGGAGGAGGAGTGGCACTGTATGTAAAAATGACATAGGGCCACACAGATCCAGGAGGAACAAAATGGGGAGAGATACTGTGGGTTAAGCTGGAAAGGAAAATGGGGCCAGCCATCCGCACAGGTATGGTCTATAGACCACCAGCCCAGGAGGAAGAAACAGATAGGGAGCTGATGCTAGCCATCCAAAGGATGGCAGACAAGGGTGAGGTAGTACTGGTTGGAGACTTCAATATACCAGACGTGGACTGGAGCATCCCAGCAGCAGCATCAACTAGGAGCAGATTTATCCTGGACTCCTTCAGGGTGCCTCCCAAGCAACTGGTCATGGAACCAACTCGGCAGAAGGCAATACTGGACCTTGTGCTCACAAACAGGGACAGTGTGATGGGGTAACAGTGGGGAGCACCTGGGTAACAGTGACCACCAGTCATTGTGGTTTGAAATCACAGAAAGAGCAGAACCAAACCACACAAAAACACGTATCCTGGATTTTAGGGGACAGACTTTGGGAAAATGGGGAGATGCTTGAAAGAGGCATTAAGGGAATGGGACAGGAATCAGGGATTGAGGAACAGTGGGCAGTATTTAAAAAGGGGATTATAAGAACAACAGAATTATGCATTAAGCAGGTTAGCAAGAGGAAAAGAAAGAGGAGACCATTATGGTTTTCCAAAGAGGTAGCAAAGAAAGTGAAAGCCAAAAAGATTGCATTCAGGCAATACAAAAAGACACAGGCAGAAGGGGATAGGGAGAAGTACCAGGAGAAACAAGGGAGGCAGGAAGTCAGTAAGGAAGCCAAAGCTCAGACAGAAGAACACATTGCAAAATCAGTGGTTAAAGGGGACAAAACCTTTACAGGTACATAAGTGAAAAAAGAAGGACAAAGGGAGGATAGTGAGACTGAAGGGGAGGATGGGAGCCACGTGGAGGATGACAACAGTAAAGCTGACATATTGAACAGGTATTTCTGCTCAGTCTTACTAAGGAAGAGGGGGTAATGGGTCTGAAGGGAGTACAAGGGTGAGAATGGTGCAGAAATGGACACAAGTCCTTTACACGAGAAAGAGTCCTGAAGGAACTGGAAGTAATAAGAGCTGATAAAGCAATGGGGCCAGATGGGTGCACCCCAGGTCCTTAAAGAACTAAGAGGTGGTGGCTGAACCTCTGGCTATCCTGTTCAGCCAATCACTGGAAACAGGGAGGTACCCAAAGACTGGAGGACAGCAGATGTAGTCCCTTATACAAAGTGGGAACAAAGAGGAAGCAGGAACTACAGACCTGTCAGCCTCCACCTCGGTAGTGGGAAAGATCATGGAAGCACTACTGAAGGAGAGATTGGTGGAACATCTGGTTGTCAATGGACTACAGGACCCAAGGCAGCATGGTTTCACCAGGGGGAGGTCATGTCAGACCAACCTCATTGAATTTTTTGACTGGGTGACTAGGGAGGTGGATCAGGGGAGGGCAGTGGACATGGCCTATCTGGACTTCAGCAAGGCCTTTGACACTGTGCCACATAGAAGACTACACAAACTGGGGAATATGGGTGTGGGCAGGACAGTAGTGTGGTGGGTAGGTAACTGGCTGGGTGGCAGGACACAGAGGGTGGTGGTAAATGGCTGTCACTCCCACAGAGGGAAGAGTGACCAGTGGGGTACCACAGGGATCAGTGCTGGGACCGTCCTATTCAACATCTTCATCAGTGACATTGCACAGGATATAGAAGGCAGAATTTCACTGTTCGCTGATGACACAAAGCTCTGTAACAGAGTAGACACACCAGAGGGTGTAGACAGAATGAGAAGGGACCTGCAGAAACTTGAAGAATGGTCAAGGGTTTGGCAGTTGAAATTCAATGCAAAGAAGTGCAAGATAATGCATATAGGGCACAAAACCCTGGCACAATATATCAGTTGGGGGTGAGGATATAGCATGCACCAAGCAGGAAAGGGATCTTGGGGTTGTCATCTCTGATGACCTCAAGGTAAGGAAACAGTGTGACAAGGCATCAGGTAAAGCAAATAGGATGCTGGGATGTATAGGCAGGGCATCACCAGCAGGAAAGGGAGGTCATAATTCCGCTATACAAGACACTAGTGAGGCCCCACCTGGAGTACAGTGTACAGTTCTGGAGACCATACCTCACGTAAGGCGTAGACAGGGTAGAGAAGGTTCAGAGGAGGGCAACAAAGATGGTGCATGGGTTGCATCACAAGTCCTATGAAGACAGGTTGAAGGAACTGAACATGTACTCCCTGGAGGAGAGGAGGAGAGAGGGGATATGATAGAGACATACAAGTATCTTACAGGGAGGAACAGGGTGCAGGAAAACACTATTTTAAGCGAAAAAGATGTTTCAGGACTAGAGGGCATGGGATGAAGTTGGAGGAGGACGATTCAGAGGAAACATGAGAAAGAATTTCTTCACAGAACGGGTGGTGGACAAGTGGAACACCCTGCCAGAGGAAGTGGTGGGGGCTGAAACAATCACGGGATTTAAGAATGCATGGGATAGACATAAAGGAATTCTAGAGGTCAGGGGTAAGGGGAAATAGACTTCTAGGAAAACAAACTGAACTTACAAGCTCAAATGGGCAGACTAGGTGGGCCATAGGCCCTTATCTGCCGACACTGTCTATGTATCTATGTATCTATGTATTAAGGTCCACCAGACTCAAATAGATGTTTATCAAGTTTTCTTTTAAATGTTTCCAGAGTTGTTGCATCTATGATCTCTGGAGGAAGTACATTCCATGTATGAATTATCCTTTGAGTAAAAAAATTCCTTCTCTTGTCCCTGTTGGAGTGTGTTAACATAATCTATCTATTATGGCTTCTGAGATCGAATTTATGGGCCACAGAATGAATCCCCAGACTTTCCATTAGATGTCGGTCTTTAGAGATGTTATATATTTGTAACAAGTCTGCCCTAGTACGCTTTAGTTCTAAGGGGTAGAGTTTCAGTTTTGCTAGCCTGGTCTCGTAAGTATCATCGTCTAGACCAGCAATAACATTTGTTGTTCTTTGTTGCACTCTTCTAGAACATTACAGTCTCTCCTAATATAGGGACTCCACAGGGAGCTACAGTAATCCAAATGAGACCTAACCTCTGTTTTATATAAGGGGAGGATACAGGCTACATGTCTTGTTATAAAAGATCTCCTAATAATGTCAATTATTCTATTAGTTTTATTTACTGCTTCACTGCAATGTCTGGTAAATGAAAGGTCGTTAGATATCAAGATACTCAAATCCCTTTCCTTGTCTATTGGTTTTAACCTAGAATTATTCAATTTATATATACATTATTCATTTCTGTTACTGAGATGTAGGACAATGCACTTATCATTGTTAAAGTGCATTCCATTTTCATCTGCCCACTGTTCTAGCTTTAATAAATCATTTTTCCAGTCTGTTTGATTTTTCATCATCCCCAGCTTCAGCAAATATTTTGGAGTCACCTATGAATTTTATAATTTTATTTGTTCATTTTTAATTCCTATCAGCAATAAAAAGGTTGAACAACACTGATCCCAAGACTGATCCCTGGGGGACACCACTGGTCACCAGTCCTGGATCTGATACGTGACTTCTAATATGGACTCTCTGTGTTCTTTCAAGCAGCCAGTTGTTAACCCACGTAATGATCTACTTGTTACCCATTTTTATCATCTTGTTGATAAGTAAAGAGTGAGGTACCTTATCAAATGCCTTTTGGTAGTCCAAAAACACCACATCCACCGGCGTCTTATTGTCTAGTAAATCACTTACTTCGTTGTAAACGGTGAGCATACTGGTTAAGCATGATCTGTTTTTTAAATCCATGTTGTGAGTCATCCACTATATATTTTTTCTTTTCTAGATCTTTTTCTAGTCTGTCCTTTAAAATGGATTTGAACATTTTTCCAGTATTGAAGTCAGGCTGATAGGCCTATAACTTTCTATTTTTGATCTTTCCCCTTTTTCAAATTTAATATACTTTATTTATTCATTCAGTAGAACCACAAGAACAACAACAATTCACAATGACAGGAGCCAGTATGTAGGGCCTCGTACATAAGACACAGATTATGAGGCTTCTAATTTTCTATTACTAGCACAAAACTTTTAAGTAACAGCTGTGAGAAAAAGGAAAAAAACAAACCACCCCTTCCCTCATTGCACCACTAAAGAACAAGCATTTGTCAATGCCGAATGTTTGCTTGCTGGTATTAGCATTGGAAATGCAGGAGTTAGACAGATGCAGAGTGAGAACGGCAGTGAAGTATTGAACTTCACACCAACCCCACCTCCACCCTGCAGAGATGGACAGGCACTGAGGTATGCATTTGTGTTGTTGCCCATAACGTTCATGCCATTTCACCTCACCATATCCTGCAGACACTGACAAGCGTTGCGGCGTGCCTTGGGATGTTCGGCTTTACAGTCACCCCACTCCATAAGGACATATGCTGAAATGGGTGCAATATAGAATGGGATGAACTGTGGGTCCGAAGAGTTAAAGGCACAGCTCAATGCCTGTCAGTGGCTGGAGGTGGGTGGGGTTGGAATGGCATGAGCAGTACAGTCAATCCAAAGGCACACCACTGTTGTCTGTCAGTCTATAAAGGATAGGACATTATGGTTAGAAACCATAGCGCCCGGGCATTTGTTGGTATTTGCAGTACAAATGTTCAACATGGCCATTTTGTGGCCCCTCACCTCATGAAAGCATTTGGGACCTCTTCTCATGAACAGTGGCACTGTGATTTTGTCAATGTGTCCCAAATTTGAGTTTCCACAGTGACCGTGCCATTGTGCGCCAGATGCACGAAAACACAGATCAGGCAGAATGTGAAGAATGACAGCTGGTACCATTCATGCGGAGGTGTGAAGAGATGGCAATGTTGAAAATCTGTAGTGAAAATATTAAAAATGCTCAAACTTTAGAGTGTACATGGAAACTGTGCAACGCATGCACGTAACACAGTTATTTAGTGAAATTATTTCACCAAATGTTCAACATAGGCATTTTGTGACCTCTGCTCATGAACACTGTCACTATGGTGTTCTTAATCTGTCCGAACATTGAGTTCCCTAGCTAATCATGGTATTCTGCGCCGGATGTAACAGCATATTTTGGGCAGGATGTGAAAAATGACAATAGTACTGTTTATAAGGAGGTGTGGAAAAATGGCAATGTTGAAACTCTGGAGTGAAAATACTACAAATTTGCAAAGTTACGAGGGTGCGTGGAAACTGCACAATGCACGCTTGTAACACAGTCATTTTATGGACATTTGTCACCAAATTTTCAACATAGACATTTTAGGACCTCTACTCATGAACAGGATCACTATGATTTTACATACAAACATACATATGAACATACAGAATCTGCCGGTCAGGAACACACCAATCCGTCTTTGTAAGTCTGCCTGAGTGTGCATCTAGCACCCTAGATTGCAGCTGCCCCAGCCTCCTCCACCCCAGTTCCTCCTCGCTTTCCCAGCCCCTGCCCCCAACTCTTTCTCTTGATTTATCCCAGTCCTCCTTAAAGCTACTGACTGTCCTACATGTTACCACCCCTCTGGCAGCACATTCCAACTAGACACCACCCTCTCAGAGAAGTAGTGCCTCCTCATTTCCCTCTTGAAACATCCCCCTTCCAACCTTAGTCTGTGCCCCCTCGTCTCTCTTCCACTCCTCAGTTTAAACACCCCCTTGGTGCTAGGTTTATTTACCCCTTCAGGTAGTTAAACGCTTCAATCATATCACCCCATCCCTGCTCTCCTCCAGTGTGTATAAGTTCAGCTCCATCAGCCTAATGTCATATTCCTTCCCTTCCATCCCCTTTAACATTTTTGTTGCCCTCCTTTGCACCCCCTCCAGTAACGTTATATCTCTCCTCAGGTATGGCTTCCAGTATTGCACACAGTACTTTAGGTGTGGTGTGACCAATGATCTGTAGAGAGGTAGGATCACATCCCTGTGTCTGGATGAGAACCCCCTTGCGATGCATCCCAGCATCCTGTTTGCCTTCGCTGCTGCTTTCCTGCACTGGGCCGAGTTGTTCATGCTCCCAGTTACCAACACCCCTAGGTCCTTCTAATCCTCTGTGATCCCCAACCAATAGTCCCTCTTCTGGTTCTTAGCCATGAAGTGCATCACCTTACACTTCTTTGAACTGAATCCTAGCTACCACTCCACCGACCATGTCTCTAGTTTGGTTAGGTCCCCCCCTGCAGTTTTCCCATCCATCCTAATCATCCACCACCGCACCCAATATGGTATAATGTGCAAACAGACTAACCCTGCTCCCCAGTCCGTGTGCTATATCGGAGATAAAGAGCCCAAATAGCACTGGGCCTAGCACTGACCCCTGCAGCACCTCGCTTGTCACTGCTCTTGGTGCCAAGAGCTACCCCACCACCACCACCACCCTTGGCACTCTCCCCTGTAACCAGTTCTCTATCCATTTAGTCAGACCACCTTCCATCTATACCCCTCCTTCTCATCATTCTTTATCCTCCTTGGCCTGTGTCCCTTCTCCCAGTAGTCCACACCCTTTCGCCTCCTTATTCTTATTGGGTGGTGGTGCCTTCTGTATTACACTCAGACCACTCTGCCCACCCACTTCCAGGGTTGCTATGCCTCTGCCTTTACCTATATCTGGGGGGGGTGAGCTCATTAGGCTCCCTTGTCCGGACCTTTCTACCAATCTCAGTCTTTTGGCCCACCGGCTGATGGGGGGAGCGGTGGTGGGGCTTCGTGGGGGTGGGTGGGGCCACCATCACCAGGGATATGTTCTTGGGGTGTTTGAAACTTTGCAGCCCGCGATCGGCTTCAAGTCCACTGACCACCAGGGATATGTTCTTGGGGGTGTTTGAACACTTTGCAGCCCGTGATCGGGCATCAAGGTCCACTGGACCACCAGGGATATGTTCTTGGGGGGGTTGAACATTTTGCAGCCCGCGATCGGGCTGGTGGAGGTGGTTTGAATTTACACTTTTGCTCACGATTGGGCTGGTGTGGGGGGTTTAAATTTACACTTTTGCCTGCTATTGAGCTGGTGGAGGGGTTTGAATTTACACTTTTGCCCACGATCGGGCTGGTGGGGCTTTATGTAACCTCATGCCCGAGATCGGGCCAGTCGGGGGGGGGGGATTTTTACACTTATGCCCTCGCCGATCGGTTGCAGGGGTGTCCATCCCCACCGCTGCTGCCTGGCAGGGCACCAGGCGCAAGTCCTCGGGGATCGGCGCACCTGCATGTTAATGGCATGCAAATAGGGCCATAAATAGATACAAATGGCCCCCCCCCGCGCCTTGCATGAATTATGGCCCCATTTGCATGTCACCTTTTGAATATGGGAAATTTGCGCATGGCGCAAAGGTACTTGCGCCACCGCAACTTGAATGCTCCACTCTGACCACTTGCGGTGGCGCAAGTTCCACTGCACCTTGCACAGTGGCTGTGGCCGGGGGGTGATATTCAAAGGAGTTGCTCAATAACGCAACTCCGTTGAATATCGCCCCACCCACGCCCCTGCACAACTATTTTGTGCAGAGCAAGGGCTTGCGCCACAGAATAGCACAGTTTGAATATCCAGCCCATAGCATATACCTGCACTATTCTTGTACCTTAATGTATATCGTTTGTATAATCACCATGTGTTTTATTGTACCTGTGCTGTACAATCTCCTATGTTTTCTTATTGTATTTTCTCCACCTCCCCCCCTCCCACCTCCCACACTCAGGTCTCACCTGGAAACGAGCTCCAGCTCAGTGTGTCTTTCCTGTTACCAAAAATTTTTAATTAAATAAAATCAATTAATGACCAACTGAGGGAGATGGTCCAAGAGGCAACCTCAAGCAACCCATCCCTCAGCTGATCGTTAATGCCTTGGAAATGACCGACTTCTCTGTCATTATTTCTTAAGTGTTAGCCTCTGTGCATTTTATCTGTTCAAATGTTTTATTTTCCATTTCTGTAGTGTACAGTACTGTATTCCCCATAGTCCTTAGTTAGCATACCCTGGTACCATAAGTAAATATTGTGGAGTATTAAATATCATTTTACTATACTTCATGCTCTCTGTGACTGTGTTCTTAAAATATAAATAACCTGGGGTAATTGACAAGTACAGGATCTGTTTCTGAAGAGATTGGCTACTAAACTGTCCAAAGCATACCTGCACCTAGCAGAGAGTAGGTGAAAGAGTACTCCCAGACATGACAAAAGGGGGGGGGGTAATTTGTCCTTTGAGAAAGGTCACTGTGCTGCATGAACAGTGGCGGTGGTATTATTCTGACTGGAAGATACCCCAAGTGAGATTCAAGCTGGGTGGTGGCAGCATATCGAGTTGACTGTTCAGGTGTCTGAGGGGTCGTTGAGTCCTGGTTTCACGGTGCAAACTGAGTTCTGGAAGGACCAAACCGTGGCAAAAGGCTTTAACTATAAAAAGGAGATTCAGAGGCATGGCCTGGCTGTGCTGAAGATGGCTGATTAATTCTGCCTCTCTCTGGGACTCCCGTTTATCATCGTCCATCCTCCTGATCCCAGAATGTCAGCGTTTACCAGCAAGTGAAATATAATTTTACTAACATCATAGCTTGACTCTGGTAAATTATTTTCTCTATATCATAACTCTATAGCTATCATTTTTCCGCATTTATACTGCTTCTCTTGGAAGGCCTACTACAATGGCTGAGCAACTCTTGCAAAACAGCTCCCTCAGCAGAGTGGAAACTATGTTTCAACAGCTCATCTGTGAAATTAACGACATAAAAATAACATCTCAACAAAACATCACTAACATGCAAGTGTCAGACCAAAAAATCAATGATGCTGGAGTTAAAGTTGCTCAAAATGAAAGTTCTATTAACATCCTGCAAGCCACCATCAGAGAGCAAGACAGAGCTTTCAGAAGCCTACAAGATAAAATCGATGACATTGAAAACAGAAACAGACACAATAACCTGAGATTTTTGGGGTTTCTGAAGGTGCAGAACTCGGAGACACTAGTGCGTTTCTATTACATGTGCTGCCAGCCCTGCTCAATCTCTCACCTGGTCAAGATCTTACTATTGAGAGATCACACCTGTACTTTAAGCCGGAGGCCTGGTCCAGATCAGAAACCTAGGCCTATCATTGCAAGATTCTTAAACTATGCCCACACTGAACTGATTATCAACAGAGCAAAACAAGTGTGAACGCTTACTTGGCAAGATCATAGAATTTCTAGTTTTAGAGACTTCTCTAAGGAACTCTCTAATAAACGCAGAGCTTTCAATCCTATTAAAACTACCCTACACCAACGAGGGATCAAATTTGCTCTGCGCTATCCTGCGGTCATGAGCCTCTTTCTGGGTGACTCAACCAAAGATTTTAACACTCCTGAAGCCTTGGCTGCATTTCTTGGTGAGTCCCAGCCTCCAACTGCTCCGTTTGGAAATACTGATTTGACCCCTTCTCCCACTGCCTCTGCAACTTCCCAATCAGACTGGCACACCCACATTATGGCTTCAAATCATGAAGCGATGGAGAAACCGTATCTCTCCAGGCTGATGCAGCACCTCCTGTCCGAATCTCAGCCTGCTTGCTAGACGAAAGAACTTGGACCCACCTTCTTCTAAACATGCCTGTTGTGCAGATGCTACTCCTTCTGAAGCCTACCTCTCAAGCACAGGCGACATGTTGGCTTCCTACACCCCTAACCCTCTCCAGTAAGTTTTCTTTACCAAGAGGGCTTAAACAAATCTCAGGAAGACCTCCCGGAATCAGCGGTGGATCCTGTTGGCAATGACCTTGAGATGCTTTACAGGGCAGCAGGTCTCCGATTCCTCTTGGCAGAATTGGTGACCAGCTCCTTTCAAATTGGCAGAGCCCTAAAAAGAAACGAGTGGAAGCTCAAAAACAAATCAACCTATAAATGATGCCTGGGCATGTGTATATATTAGTACCTCTCGAGGTTAGTGTCTAATTAACCTCGGCTCTCTGATCAC
Source organism: Neoceratodus forsteri (assembly GCA_016271365.2). Classification (NCBI taxonomy): domain Eukaryota; kingdom Metazoa; phylum Chordata; order Ceratodontiformes; family Ceratodontidae; genus Neoceratodus; species Neoceratodus forsteri. The sequence goes on along the minus strand of CM057451.1, from coordinate 1,173,108,106 downwards.
TATCAGAAATTTTCTGTCCTGCAACCATGCATCGCATTTCTGTGTGTGCATACTATCGCACCCAGCTGGTTTGGAAAGCGATAAGCTGTACATCGCGGTTACAGGCTTTTGGTTTAATAGCATGTCATATTATTTAGGCATCTCATTGTGACAGTCTTGGAGTTTTCTATCTCAGTGTAATGTCTGCTACATCATACATCCAGTTATTTCTGCATATATTACTCATAATGTCAGTTTTTGAGTATCCCTAATGTTGGGCTATGTTCTTCTTTTAAAGGGACAGTTCTTATATAATGTTAGACTAATTCATATATGCTCAATGATTTTCTATATTCATTTAGAGGTGTCTACCATCTTTTTTTATCAGTATGTCCTTCTCACATAACCATTAAGGGAGGTTGCCTGTTTAACTAATTTGTGATTCAACATCTCCCCACACATTTGTTACCATATATAAACATTATAAATTTACACTATCTTGGGCTTATATTAATGAGGTCCTCAACTAGTTATTCCCTTAGTCCACTACTACATCCCAGACTAACATTTAACACTTTAATATTTTTCTCTAGTCTCCTTCCTACTCCAACCCACCTTTACCTAACTTTTAAATCCCTTTTTTTAACCACAGTATACCAACTTCTTGTACTGTTTTATTTATCTATCACTTAGTCTTCAGTTTTACCCTACAATTAGGTGTTGCAGGCTATTTTCGAGGTGTGTCATCTTTATTATTTTACTCAGTTTGCTGTAATCAATAATAGATAGCACAGTCTGACTCGAAGCCCCTATGATATGACTTTTTAAGCCTGTGTTGTAATCTTATAGCTGAGCTCGTGCGACCCTCTCCAGGTCTTGAAATTTCACTATGTTAAAGCAACTCCTTCCCTAGGGGTGATTTTTGGGTCTGTGCTACTATTAAATACCTAGTACTTATCAATAATATATGCAGTACCTCGAAGAATGAACCCACTCAACTCATAAATGTCATATTGCCAGAATCACTACGTATTTCTGTTCAATACAAGACTCTCACTAGATACCCCTCCCCCCATACAATATGGATCTTGTAATGCCTCTACACCCCATAAATCCTTATACTATTTGAACCCTACTCGCTCCATTTTACCTGAACACCCCTCCTACATAAACATGCTTCCGTGTCTAAGCATTATGATTATGTGAGTAAGTACATAGTAGATGGCACAAGTACAGCTGCTCTTATAATTTTAGGACTTAGCCAACCATGATGGCATACTGTTTGTATTGCTGTAATAGTGTTTCAGTTCAGATCTTTTTTCCAGTCTAACTTAGGTTCAAGATGTATTATTATGTCTGGGATTGCATATACTTTCTGTAATCCCTTTTCATATATGGTAAGATGTTCATGGTTTCCCCTAGGAAATTATTCGATGCACTTTAGTTCTAGTCAAGTTATAACTTGATAGAAATAATTGTTCACAGTTTGTATCTTGGGTTTAAGATAATTTTCTCCCAAGATTTATTTATTATTTACATGCTCTGTAGTATAGCAAGAGAGTCTTGGCATTTCACCAACTCATACAGTATCTTGCTATATTACCTAAAGACTTCATAGTGTGTTAGTATAACATGCATAGGTTTTGTTTAGTAACTATATATATGTTTTCTATATTCTTTTTACTACCTCCCTTCCTTCTGAGACCCAATGGAAACATTCACCCAGGATTTAAGTATTTCCACAAAACTAAATATCCTGCATGCATTTGACTGTGCTAGCCCTCTCCCTTCAGAGTCTGTAACATCCTCTATCCCTTTCAGTATGAGTCCCTTACTTCCTATTTGTGTTTTCATACTCATCTCCCCATTAACATGAGTGATCTAATTCTACATTCATGGAATGTTAAGGGACTCAACTCACCTTGTAAATGAAAGCAAATACTTTCTTACCTCAAAAAGCATAAAACTCATATTGCTTTCTTACAAGAAATAAAACTTTTAACAGAGGATGTCGACAGATTCAGAAGGGATTGGGTCGGTCAACTATATGCGTCCTCCTCTTCTTCTAAAACACGTGGGGTTGCTATTCTATTACATAAATCCCTTAACTGGACCCATATCAAATCCATCTCCGATTCAGATGGCAGATGGATTATAGCCCACTTAAATACCCCTGCAGGCCCCCTTATGTTAGTCAACATTTATGCCCCTAACTCTGATTCACCTGAATTCTTTCATAATATGGCCTAACAAATTATGAACAGTAACGTTAACAATTCTCCTATACTTGTAGGTGGGGATTTTAATTTAGCTTTGGAAGCACATTTAGACAGAAGTGACTCTTCGCGTGATTCCCACCCCAGAAGTATTTCTGCACTCTCAGTGCTAATGTAAGACTTCGGTCTCACCAACATTTGGAGACTACATCATCCTAGACAGCACAACTATACTTTTTACTCACTGCTTCATAAATCTTATAGCAGAATCATCACTGAAAAAATAATTGACACAACTATCCTTCCGATTACTATATCAGACCATTCTCCTATAAAATTGCATCTTTATTTTGGGCCCACCCCATCTAACTCCCTCCTGGCATCTAGACCCACTCTTATTGAAAGACCTCAATTTCTTACCTTGGATTAGATCCAAAATCCAAGAATTTCTTTCCTTTAACAACACTACTGATGTATCTCAAGGTACCATCTGGGAAGCACTTAAAGCAACAATTAGAGGAAAATTATAAGCTATGCAGCACACAAGAAAAAGCTAAGGAAGAGCAATTGGCCGATTAAGAAATCTCTTAAAGAAAAGAAACCCAATATTATAAAACAAAAATCCAGATAATAACTCACAACTTCAGCTTGAAATTCTTCAATTTAGAATTAAAATCAACAAATTAATATCCAGGAAAGCTGAACTCGCCCTCCTTGGACTTAAACACCGTTATTGGGAACAAGGGGTAAATGCGGGAAGCTGCTTGCTTATCAACTCAAGAATCAACAGATAGAGAGACATACTGTCGGTTTGAAAGATCCTTTAGGCACAATCCATACAGATAATCCCTCAATTTACCATATTATGAAATCCATCTACCAAAAATTATACTCTCACCCCACTTCACCGCAGCCTGAATATATACAACAATTTCTGGACAATTTACAGTTACCACACCTCTCCCAACAAGATATGGCTTTGCTAGATGAACCCTTTTCCCTTAAAGAGATACAAGCTGCACTAAATTCCCTTAAATCTGGTAAAGCTCCTGGGAGTAATGTTTTTTCCATAGACTTTTATAAACCCCTAGCTGACATCTTATGCCCCTTACTGTTTAAGGTCTTCAGAAAGGCATCTTCACAAGGTAAACTTCCCTATTCTATGACAGAAGCCATTATAACTGTCCTACCAAAAAAAGATAAAGACCCTTCTCTCCCGTCCAGTTACAGACTGATATCATTACTTAGCACAGACGGGAACATTTTTGCCAAAATATTAAATACTCGTTTAGAATCAATAATTTTGAAACTTGTCCACACTTCCCAAGCTGGATTTATCAAAAATAGAACTGGTTCTGATCATCTCCACTCATTATTTAATTTAATCTACAAAGCTAAATCTCTTAAATCACCTGCCGCAGCTATAGCCATCGACTTTGAAAAGGCATTTGATTCTCTCAACTGGACTTATTTGTATTGTGTTCTCTCCCACTTTGGTGTCACTAATAAATTTTGTACATGGATTCAATTATTATGCGCCCTCCCTTCTGCCCGGGTTCTTACTAACTCTACTCTGTCCTCATCCTTTCATCTGGCAAGAGGTACCAGGCAAGGGTGCCCCTTATCCCCCACTCTTTTTATTCTAGCTATGGAACCCCTATCAGCTGCTCTTCGTCAATCCTCCATGATCCAAGGTATCCCTATCGGTAATTCCCACTGTACTGCACTATCCTACATTGATGATCTCCTCATTCTACTCGAAAATCTTGAAATTTCAGGACCACCCTTAATTAAATTACTAAGCAACTTTACTTCACTTCCTGGGCTCACTCTGAATCTAAACAAATCAGAAACAATGCCATTGAACAATTTTTGTAACCCTTCTATGAATACAATATTAGGTTTTTGTTGGGCCCCTCAAGGTACCTCTTATCTTGGAATACAGATCACCTCTAAATTAGACAAGATATGGGATGCCAATCTTTCCCTGTTATTTGCAAATATTAAAAACACTCTCAACAGATGGAAACTGCTCAACCTCTCTTTTAATGGGAAAATCTCTGCTATCAAGATGTCAATAGCTCCCAAAATACTGTATCTATTTTCTAATATCTCATTAACCCTCTCTACTTTTGTTTTGTCAGAATTGATGATATAATTGGCAATTTTTTATGGGAAGGCAAAATTCCCAGATTTTATGGGAATTTTATGGGAAGGCAAATTTCCCACTGGTCCAAAGGGGGCTTCGGGCTCCCCTGGTTCCAAGCATATTTTGGGGCCTTCCACACTGCCCAAACTATCAAATGGTTTAATAAACCCAGCAATAAATCACGGTTGTGGGTCAATATGGAAACATCTCTATGTCCGGGCAATGTTACCACTTCCTTCATTTATAACCCTCTCCCCCCCAATTTAAAATCTCACCCTATTATAGCATCATCCATATACTACTAGAAAATAATTCATAAACGCCTTAAATCCAACCCAACCTTCTCATATATGCCCTTGTTTGGAGGAACCGCAACATCACTCTTGATAATCATCCAATTTTTTGTTGTAATTGGAAAAACTGGCATTTTTTCTTGGAAGATATACTTATACCTCAGACTCTCAAATTAAAATCCTTTTCTGACCTGCACAAACAATGGAATCTTCCCCAGCACGATTTCTGGAAATATTTACAGTTACGCACGGCATGGAACCTTTAACTTCCTACTATTCCTCATCAATCTATATATGATACTTTTATTTCTAAATGGATCAAAACAAACTCCAAATTAAATAGTATAATTTACAAACATATCAGAAATACAATTCCAGATCAATCTATCATTGCAAAAAATAAATGGAGTACCCTTTTAAATTATAACATAACCAATTCACAATGGCATAACTGCTGGCTGTCCTGCCATAAATCTTTCAAGGATAATCTTGGTTCACTCATACAAATCAAAATTCTACATCTATGGTACAGAACTCCTGAGATTTTGCAAAAAATTGGCTTAATGAACAACAATAAATGTTGGCACTGTAACTCCCCCAATGGCAATTTGCTACATATTTTATGGCATTGTCCTCCCATACATAATCTTTGGCATCATATTAATTTCTTTGCAATGAAAGTGATTGGTCTATCCTTTGCATTAGATCCCAAACATTGCATACTTGGTATGTTCAATGCTGATTCATACAGAATATCCCATTCTCAGAATAGGTGGTTATCCCTACTATTTCTTCAAGTTAAACGCCTAATACTAATGCATTGGAGATCCAACATCATTCCCACCCTCCCGGATATTCTCAAACAACTATCTCAATACGCCATCCTTGATCGTATGTCACACTTAGCCTCTGACCGACTTAATTTATATAATGAATGCTGGCAGGACTGTTTTAAATATTTAAACACGTCTACACATAGCATCACTTAATCCATGGGTTGTTATATCTTCACATTGGAATCTTGTTTCAACTCTTTCATTCCTTTTCATCTCCCTGCTTTTTATCTCCTTTTCTTCTTCCTTTACCTCTTTATTCTTGTTCACTTTCTTAGATATTTTTCTATTTTTATGTTCTTCCTTTATACAATCTTACACATACTTGTATTAAATTACAGCATACTAGAAGTACAATCACGACTGCTCATATTTCTTGTTTGTATCTACTCCTTTTACCCTTGAACCATAAATTGCTATATTTCTCTCTATCATACTGATTGTACTGCTACATATTGTTTTTCAACATTTGTTTTCCCTTTAATATCACTGTATAATACTTCAGACAACATCTTTTTCCTTCTCCCATTAAGAATTTATGTAAGTGTATATTGAGAATGTAGTGATTTGTATGTTTAATCACAATAAAAAGATTAACTGCAATAAAAAGGAGATTCACAATATTTTTTTTGTGAACTCTCTTTTCTCTGGCAACCTGGGAACTTTTTCAGACTAACCCCACTCACCACCACAACTCTGTCACCCACCTAAAGCACACCCTTGGGAAATCGGGGACAGACCCTCCCACCTACCTCAGACCGACGTACCCCCCAACTCTGAGCCCCCCGAGGCACGGCCATCTTCCACTCCTGGTGCTATATCTAGAATCCAGTGCATCAATCCAAAGCAAGGCAGAGGGTAGGGAGAGCCAGAGACTAGCCGGTATTGGGTGTGCGGCAGCGGGGCACCAGAGGCAGCCGTTGCCTATCCCAAGGCCAGAGTTTTCTGCATGTTTCCCCTGAGCACAGGCATGCAATGATGTCTGTGCAGGCATGCTGCTGACATCCATGCCACTCTACCCCTCTGCAAGCGTCAGCACCTGTAGTGCCCCAATCTCCATCAGAGTTCACTAAGGTGCCAAGCAAGTCTCTGATACCCTCCCAGGAGAGGAGAGGAGAGCAGTCCCACAGACACTCAATCCTCTCCTCCTGCCAACTTTCACACCCAAATCCGCTCCTGAACCCCAGCTCACGGGCATAGCAGGAGATATGGTGTCCAGTGCCTCAACCCTCAGCACCACTGGGCTGGCTGGAGATTTACAATGTGACCATGTGTGGATCTGAAATCTATGTACGATCATGTGATCAGTCCTTGCCAATCAGGTTTGTATTTTAGTGCGTATTTTACAATATACCATGCTGAGAAGGCTGAAGGTCATGCTGCATTTAAAATAATGTAGAAATCCTCAGAAGAAAAGAGCACCGACCACCAAAAGATTTTTCAAACAAATATCTTGCATTTATTTACTGCATGTTGCACTAAATCCAAAAGGCACAAAACACTTCCACAACTAGTGAGATACACTCCCCGTGGTCTGACCAGTTTCGCACTCATGCTGCCTTCCTCAGGGAGGCCAGCCATATCGATTCAAAATTATTTATAGGCACCCATAGCTGGATGCAGTCATGTGACTATATACCCCACATATACCAAAAGCGACAATAATTGTTGCATAACTAATTTGTAATAGCAGAACACCAATATACTTTAAACAATGCATGTAACATCAACAAAAATCGCTAAAATTGCAAAATGAAAATAAAAATCACAAGTAATAAACCCTGTAGTCTCTGGTAGCCAACTACAGACTCATTTCAATCCTCCCTCTGTCCAAGGCACTGGAAAAGATTGAGGTGGGTCAACCATTGACTACCTCAATAAGTATAATCTACTATGCCCAAACCAGCATGATGTCAGACAAAATCACAGTACCACCACTGCCCTGCTGACTACATGAACTATGCACATAAGGCCCTGGATGAAGGCAAACTGGTGGGGTCTGTCTTTATTGACCTCACCAAAGCCTTCGATACAGTCAACCACCCCCTGTTACTGACCCAACTGCAAAACATGGGTGTGGTGCCCAATGCCCTTTGCTGGTTCCAAGACTACCTGTTACAGAGAAATCAATGTGTCAAAATGGGCAAACAGTATCCAGTGCAAGAGAGGTATCATTAGTGGTACCCCAGGGATCAATACTAGGGCCCCTACTCTTCAGCTCTCCTTAAATGACCTTCCCACAGCATGCGACACTAAACTCATGACTTGTTTACAGATGATGTTGTGCCCTGAGCAGCAGCACGCCTCAGGCTGCCCAACAATCTGAGCTGCAGAACTCCTTCTCCAAACTCGAGGACTAGTTCTGTAGTCATAAGTTGCTACTAAACTACAAGAAGACCAAGGCCATGCTTATATCCAGCTCCCACAACAAAAAATAAGCACCACCCCCTCATCATCTCCAACTCATGCAGTGAGCCGCTGGAACAAGTTCACTTGTTCAAGTATCTGGGGGTCATAATAGATGATACCCTCACATTTGCGCACCATATTGACTCTGTGGTCAAGTCAATACCAAGATTGGAGTCCTGTACAGGCACAGGCAACACCTCTCTCTGGGGGCCCTCTGCCTTTCAGTCAACAGTTCAATTATATCTACTATTGACTATGCACTAGTGGTCTATGGGGCGCGGCAATGGATACAGCGCTCAAGAGGGTTCAGACTGAGCTCAACAAAGCCTGCAGACTCACCCTGGATGCTGAGCGTGGCACTCACACCTGTACTCTGTACGAACACGCAGATTGGCTGTCATTAAGAAACAGGGTCAAATTCCAGACTTGCATCCTAGGGAAGAAGGCTCTATTGGGTAAAACACCATCTTGTGTAGGCAATTTGATCAAGGTGGCCAACTCGTTACAGGTGACCAGAGGGAGGACTAGAGGGGCCTTGGCTATCCCCTTTCGTCGCACCTCATTTGGGCAATGTGCATTTGCCTACCAGTCCCCTGTGGATAAATTAACTCTGGGCACCTCTGGCCACCAATTGTCTGGCCCAATTCAAAACTGACCTCAAACAGCACCTAATAACACTCTAAATGCACCTGCCCCAGAGTCCAGCCACACTTGCTCTCTCTGCCCCCAGCAAGCACTAGGCAGGCCTCAGGTACCCCTCCTCTGTCCCTTCTCATGACTTGCCTCAGCAATCAGTCTGCATCATGCTCCTTCGCACCCGCCACCCCAACCTCCCCTCCCCCAACTCACAGTCCCGTGAGTTTCCCTAACAGTCACTACTAATTCAGGCTGCCTGACCATGCCCTCTCACACCCCACCATTTACTTTAGCACATCTTCTCCACTCAGCCTCCCTTCACCCCACCATTTCTCCCTATACCTTATTGCCCTTCTTCCCCCATCCTTCACCTCCACCGCAGTACATACCTCTCTCTCGTACATCCTTTCTTTACCCCACTGCCAGCTATCCCCGTCCCTCTGAACTACTGACAAGGCACTCTGTGGCTGCTTATTCTCCTCCCCCACCCTCATAAAGTGTTTTTCTTGTTATTTTAACTTGTACCTATGTTTTGAGTTATTCTGTAAGTTCTGAATCCAAGCTGTATCGTTCATTGTAATGTACCTTTGCTTTCTCCTATTGTTATTTGTTTTGCAATCTATGACGTGGAACCTTTGTAAAAGAGCTCTCGCTCAAAGGTCTTTCCCAAATCAGTAAATAAATAAATAAAATAAATTTATACGATGTTCCCACCAAAAGCTAATCTCTGAAACAATCTTATAATGCATATGTATAAGACACCACTGTAGTAAAATAATCTATCATGTCTGTATACACTTATGCCACATTACCATAATTCATATGGGAGGTCACCAAGGTCAAAGTATGCCCACTGCTAAAAATTCCTATCTTGCACTTTTGGTCACATATATACATATATGAGCATAATGAAAGGCGCTTGTAAATCTGATGAACACTCCTATGGAGTTTAATGTGGAGTTAATGAGTCATAAAAATATGCTAAGGTGTAGTTTGCATCCTGCATATGAAAACATCTATTTTTTGTTTAACCCAACTTGTTATTTTCCATGTGAAATTTACCACAATAATTCTGACCAAACAGCATACCATATACAGTAATATGAGTCACCTACTCAAAATATTAATCTGGAAGGTCACCAGGGTCAAAAATATGCTCAGAGCCCAAATTGGTATTCATTGTAAATTAGTTCACAAACCACATATATAGTGGTGTGAATGAAGATACCATCAGCTCATTATTTAACCTTTTAAACCATACTTAAAACATTTAGTCATCTGTATCAAAAAGTGTATGTAGTATAATATCTCATAAATGAATTGTTAAATAGCTGGTGGCTAATATACACACATTAAATATATTAAAATACTTATGCATATGATCTATTAAACACCACTCATGGATAACTGGGGGAAAAAGTTTTTAAACACTGTTACGTATATCATATTCGTAAGTTTATATTACTAAGCTGACTGAGACGTGCAATGTTCTAAAAGTAGCTTAACCCACTCATCAAATGTGTCATTTCATATTTTAGACAGTGGCTATTGCGTCTTGTTTTTTTCAATGCTTTCAGATGGTAAATCCAGAAGGATTCCCGTTGTCATAATCGGTCCTCCATGCTACCCCCCCACCCCATTTTACTTTCTCAGTTCCACAAAACCTAAAAGAACGTGTTTGTGGATTGATGCTCATATGTATGTGTTTATTTGTTTATTTATTTATTTAGTTAAACATCAGTTTAGAAACCTTTGAGCCAGAGGCTCATTTACAAAGATACCTTGTCACAAAGAGGACATCAGAACAGTAGTACAAGGGACACAGTACTTACAAACAAAAAAGTTACAGTTCAATTACAATTTTGTTACAATAGAATACAATCTCCAACGAAGCAAAAGATAACAAAAGGTGCACTTAATGATTGGGGGACAGCTGGTGGGGGTAGAAGGAGGGAGATAGGGAGGAGGAATTCGTGAGGAAAGGAAGGGGGATCACTAGTGAGCATTGTCAAACAGAGTATATATATATTTTTTTTTTTTTTTTTTACACTAGGCTAGCGGCAGTTGCATTTGCGAGAGCTAAGCAGGAAGTTTCTGAGCCTGGGCTTAAAGCAAGCTAAGGGTAGTGCGTTTGAGACACTGGCAGGGAGGGAGTTATACCAGTGGGGCGCACGGCAGGGGAATGCCCTCTGACCTTGAGAGGTCCTGGCTCTCGGAATAACTAGGGTAGCTCTTGACGAGCTGCGCGTGATCAGGGTCGGTGCAGTACGGCGAATGGAGTTGGATAGGCCTATGGGGGATAGGCCACACAAGGCTTTAAAGGTGAGCTGGCATGTCTGATACATGAGTCGCTCTTCCAGGTTGAGTAGGGTAGCCAGGGTGTACAGCTCACATGTGTGAGTGAGTCTGGGAACACCAGTGATAAGTCTGCAGGTCTTATTAACTGTGAGGCGAACCTTGTTGAGGGCAGTCTGATCTGCTGAGCCACAGACTGGAAGGCCATAGTCAATGAGAGACATGACAGAGGAGGTGACAGCCAGGCGGAGGGCATCAGAAGGGAGGCATTTCTTGTGCCGATAAAGAATGCCTAGCCGTGAGTTGGCGACAGAATTTAGGGCAGATATATGTCCATGGAATGAAAGTGCAGGGTCAAAGGTTATACCAAGATATTTATAGGACTGCACCTGGTCAATGACGAGATTGGGTGTGGAGTGGACAGCTAAGGGAAACTTGCTGTACTTATTTTGGGGGTGAGAGAAGAGCATCGTTTTGTTTTCTTAAGGTTGATAACAGAGTCGGTGCTCAGTGAACCAGGTAGCTGCAGAGTCAAAGACTAGTTGGAGGGAGTTCTGTAGCAGCATGGGGTCATTGTGGGAGGCAACGAGAACAGCATCATCAGCATAGAGAAGCATCTTACCCGTACAACTGCTGGGTAGGGAGTTAAGAAAGAGTGAGAATTAGCTAAAGCATTTTTCATTTCGCAATGTCTGATTGCTCCTCTGTGTTCACCCACTCTGGTTTTGAGGGCCCTGCCAGTCTTACCCACATAAAAGGCTATGCAACTACAGGTGGCCAAATAGATCACCCCTGTAGCTGAACAATTAATAAACTGTTCTACCCGGTAGTTTTTATTTGCATTTACAGAGGTAAAGCGGTCAGTTCTAGTAATCATCTCTCAGTGTGTGTATCTCCCACATTTAAATGTCCCTTTTTTGGGGGGGGGGGCAACATAAGGTTCTCTCGTTTCAGACTGACTGTAAACTGTGTACTAATACATCTTGCAAGTTAGGTCCTCTTCTATAAACTATTCTTGGTGGCTGGGCTGTAATCTGTGTCAACAGAGGTTCAGTTTGTAAAATTGTCCAGTGTTTTAGCAAAATATCCTTAACCAGGTATGATTTCTTGGTGTAAGTACAGATGAAATTGATGGTTTCATCTTGTCCTACCTGTTCCCTCTGGTTTTGATATTGTAGTAGCTCATTCCTGTTTCATTGTCCAGCCTTCTGTCTTGCAAATCTCACACACTCCCAGCTATAACCTCTAGAGAGAAATCTATCTTGCATTTCTTCAGATCTGCTCTCAAAGGAACCTTCTGATAAACAACTGTGCTTAATTCTGAGGAACTGTGCGTCGGGTATGTTATGGATGAGATGTCTAGGATGACAACTAGATGTCATCAAAAGTGCATTGCAATCTGTGGGCTTGTGACACAAGTCAGTCTGTAACATCCCAATGTTGTCCCTAGAAATCTGTAGGTCCATAAAGTTCACACTGTTCATGCTACACTGCACCTTGAACCAAAGATTCTGGTTTGACTGCTCCAGATACTGAACAAACTCCCTTAATTCTTGTTCACTGCCTGTCCATATGAATAAGATGTCATCAATAAAGTGCCTCCACTGGCCCACCCTGTCAAAGAAAGGGTTGGCTCATGCGGGCAACACTACATCCCTCTCCCACAATCCCAGATACAAATTGATGTAACTGGGGGCAAACGTTGCCCCCCCCCATCGACATACCTTTTTATAATATGCAATAACTCTTCAGGGGATCAGGTTCAGCACAAACTGCTGGACAGCACCCACAGGAATATAAGTATCGCTCAGAACTTGGTGTGTGTTATTTCAGAGATAATCGGTTTGCCAGTGCCTTGTGCTCCTTGCTAAACGGTAGTGTTCAGTAATTAACTGCAACTGACAATATGGGCTATGAAGTCGTGAAGGATAATAAGGAGAAAAGGGGAGCATCCCCATCCCAGCATGGCAAATTAGACAATACCTAATCTAGCTGCCGCAGAACAGTGAACCAGCAGGTCATCAAAACTCTGTGCCTCACCACAGTAATTACTAGGTGACCTTGAGCAAGTCACTTGACCTTGCTGCGCTTCAGCCCCTTTGGCACAAAATTGGCCTCTGACTTTGACAAACATGGCACAATTTTACAGCACTACAGTGTTAGCACCTGCAGTGCTGACTAGAACTACGGTGGGGCTAGCATGTCAGTGCAGTGGTAGCACTATCACTCCCAATGTACGGGACCTGGGTTCAGAAATTAGCCTTGGTGAGAGCCGGCCCAGTGGCACTGGAGGTCGAGGCGCTGGTCACTACACTCGGGCCATGCCGGGCGACCCAGGTTCAGGAAATGAGCCCGGCTGCGGGGGAGAAAGGATCGAGTGGCTGGAGGATTGCCTCTCTCTCTCAGGGGAGGAGACTTCTCATCCTGCTCATTGACTGCCCTCTGGGAGTGGCTGCAGGGCAGTATGGGTTGGGAGGCTCGATCTGATGTCCTACATCCGTGGGGGAAGGGAACGAGCCTGGCAGGCTTGATGATGGTCTGCCACTCCTGGGAGGCTATCCCTGGATTCTGGATTGGGTCTCTGGGAGAGAGGACAAACTGGAAACCTCCTTCCTGGCCCCACCATGGGGGCAATCCATGGGGGAAGTACTGGGGATCAGCAAGTGTGGAAGTAGTGGGACCAGAGAGAGAGTTCCTCTGTTAGGAAGGCCAAAGCCACCTGCCAGGGATCTGGAGGATAAAAACCTCTATGAAAAACCAAAAGAAAGAAATGAGCCTTGGTCATTAGGGACCGGCTGTGAGGAGGAGAATCGAGTGTTCCAGCAGATGCTCCTTTCTTCAAGGAGGGAGGGTGCCAGGCTCCTGCTGCTACACCATACCTTGTGTGACCACAGGGAGGTGCAGGGGAGAGTGCAAGAAAGGGAAGGATGTTTCTGGCATCATCAAGTGTGTGCATATGCACACATGACATAACACCCCAGAACGAGACATTCCCGGGGCAGATAGAAACTGGACAGAAAAACCCTCGGCTGCATACAGAGATGACCCTGCTGTGCCCACTGACCCACCACCCTCCGCACTCTCTGATGACTGGAAAATTACTTCCAAAGGACCTAGATCCAAGCTCCTACGCTACTACTACTAAATGTTTCAACCTCCACACTCTTCCTCTTCCCTTTTTTCCCTCCTTTTCCCTCCCCTCCTTCCACTTCCTTCCTCCCTTCAACCATTTTTCTCCTACCTCCCTCCCTTCACTACTACCTCAAATTTATTCACACTCTCTTTCATCCTCTCCCCTACCTCCTACCCTCCTTTTTCTCCTCCTTTCCTGTCTTTCTTGTTTAGCAATTTGCCATGTACATTGCTGTATATGCATACATAGCCGTGCCTTTGCTTATCAGATTGCTGCTTTGCTTATACTAGGGTATGTATTTATTCCCACCCCACCCGTTTCCCCAGGACACATTTGCAAATAAGTTTTAAAGCTCAGTATGTATTTCCTAGTAAGTCTCTTTTAATAAATAAATAAATATGAGGCCCCACCATTGGTTAGCAAGCCATGGGGTAAGTCTTGGGAAAGCGAGGGATAAGGTCAGGGTGCGGCAGAAAGCTAGAGGGGGGCCAAGGGCCAGATGGGTCCAGGAACCCAAACGGAATAATAATAAAAAAAAAACATGGTGTTAGCACCCTCAGGGGGATTTGCATAGTGCTACCTACAATGCTTTGCTCAGGAGACCACCAGCATTCATTGCAATTTTAATCAAAGTATCAAAGTACCAACGGCACTGATTAGCACCAGGGTTTTGATGTGTACCTTGCTTCTTCTCCCATTGCACCTGTGGTTGATCTGTGGACTGTCAGGTACAGTCCTCAGATGGTTCCACTCTTTCTCCACTGGCAGGTTTCAGAGAGTAGTGTCTGGGATTTATTCCTCTGACGTAATCTCTCTGCCATGTGGGGTCCCGCAGGGCTCTGTGCCGTTACCCATGTTGTTCGTGGTGTACATGTTGCCACTGGGGACACTGAAAGGTGGCACGATCTGAGTTTTCATTGTTATGCAGATGACACTCAGCTGTACATGTCCTTTGCACCTGAACAGGATGTAGCGGTCTCAGTATTCAAAAACTACCTATCTGAGATCCAGGACTGGATGCGTGCCAACTGGTTGAAGCTGAATCCTGACAAGACTGAGGTTTTGTTTGTGGACCTGGGTCGTCAAATCGAGGGGTCTTCGGCAGGGCAGGCTTCTGGACTTATACTCAGGGGTCACCAGCTGAGGATCTCTCAACAGGTGCAGAATCTGGGCGTTATTCTTTTTCCAAGTTGTTTAACCAGGTGAGACACACTAAACTGAAAGCTTGTTTACAGGTGCAACCTGGGAGCACAGGAAAGTTAAGTGACTTGCTCAGGGTCACACCGCATGTAAGTGGGGCTGTGGGATTCAAACCCAGGTCTCCAGATTTATGCTCAGAGCCTTAAACCACTGCACTATACTGCTCTCCAGTTCTTGACAAGGCTGACCCTGAAATCTCAGGTGTCATTCATTGTCAACTCCTCATTTTATTATCTGAGAATATCGCTCAGATAAAACACCTAGATTCTGCCGACAATCTTTCGACACTGGTCCATGCCTTTGTGACCTCCTGTCTGGACTACTACAATGCCCTGTACCTTGGGCTACTGGGGGTTGATATCTGCCACCTGCAGTTGGTGCAGAATGCAGCAGCCAGGATGCTAACTGGGCTTCCTCAATCTAGCCACATTACATCTGTGCTGCATGAGCTGCACAGGCTGCCAGGTCAATGGTAGATCACCTTCAAGGTCGGCTTGCTGACCTACAAAGCACTACACAGGGGCTGGATTATCTGCAAGAGCTTCTGAGCCCCTACTGCCCCTCCCAACCACTCTGCTCCACCGACGAGGGATTGCTAAAGATTCCCAAGGTTCAGTTGCAGACATCAGGGGCACGAGCATTTGCATTTGTGGCCACCACCTTGTGGAATTCTCTACCTTGTCAGGTTCATGAGTGCCTGACTGTGGAGAGCTTTAAAATGGCACCAAAGATGTTTTTATTTAACCAAGCATTCTCTACCACCTGAATATGATCCGATTTATATTGTCGCTGAATTTTAATCCATTTATAGTTTTAATATTTATTAGTTCAATTATTGTAAAGTGCTTTGATACTTTGAACTGCACTATATAAATATTATTATTATATGATGTCTGTATTTTTAATCTGATGTTTGCTTTGTACTTCATTCATTCCCTTTAAATATTGTTTAATTTGGTGTAATTGTACTTACCGGTGACACTTGCATAATGTAATGTGTGACTACAGTTTGTATTTGTTGTGACCTCTCAGGCTATGCCTGAAAATAGGCATTTAATTGTCTAGTGCACTTACCTAGTTAATAAAAAACTAAATAAATATAGTAAAAGGCACATATACATGTTAAACAGTGTACACACACATGCCGTACAATACAGATACATATATCTCATGAATTGTGATTGATAAGCCTCCACTACTCCATAGAAGCACAGAAACAGAAGTTGAAGATAGATAAGAACTGCAAGACCCATCCAGTCTGCCCATTTTTTTCTACCTTATGAATGTGCCATCGGCCTTTACTCTGACAATGGCCTATCTATTCATATTCATCTGTATTTCTCCCTTATGCCTATCCCATGCCTGTCTGAAGTCCTGCACTGTATTCATATCCACCACTTCCTGAGGTAGGCCGTTCCATGCATCCACTACCCTTTCTGTGAAAAAGAACTTCCTCACATTACCCCTTGATCAGCCCCTGTTTAATTTCATGCTGTGTCCTCTTGTCCTGCTATTTTTCTTATATTGAAACATGTTAGACTGTTTCACCTTGTTAATACCCTTAAGATGTTTGAATGTTTCGAGCATAACACCTCTCTCCCTCCTTTGCTCTAGGGTATACATATTGAACTCCATTAATCTGTCCTCATATGTTTTCTGATGCAGTCCCTGCACCATTTTGGTTGCCCTTCTGTGGACTGCCTCCATTTTGTTAATGTCCTTGTGCAGGTGCAGCCTCCAGTACTGAACACAGTACTCCAGACAGGGCCTGACCAGTGTCTTGTAAAGAGGGACTATTACCTCCCTCTTATGACTTGTGATACTCCTACTAATACACCCCAACATCCCTCTAGCCTTATCTACTGCTTTAGTGGTCTGCTTGGATGATTTCAGGTCATCAGTGATGATGATGCCCAAGTCTGTTTCTTCCTTTGTGATTGCCAGCAACTCCCCTCCCAACCTATATGTAGCTTCAGGGTTTCTCGTCCCTATGTGCATGATTTTGCACTTCTTTGTGTTAAACCCCAGTTGCCACTCTTCAGACCATTTTGCCAGTTTTTCCAGATCTCTTCTCATTCTGCCCTCACCATCTGGATCATTTACTCTGTTGCAGCTCTTGATGTCATCTGCAAACAGGCAGACCTTATCCTCCAGTCCATCTGCAATGTCACTGATTAATGAAGATATTGAAGAGGACTAGCCCCAGGACTGATCCCTGAGGTACCCCACTTGTGACTTGCATCTCTTCTGACTTTATACTGTTTACCGCCACTCTCTGTTTTCTGCCTGCCAACCAGTTTGCCACCCAGCTGACCTACCTCTGACCCACTCCGAGCCTACCCTCTTGTGATTAATTAATCTTGATGGAGCGGGACAGTTATGTTTTGCATGTTATTCATTCCTGGGTCACTAACAGTTCCATGGTCTGAAAACCTACACCAAATCCTGAAAGCCCTATCACTAACATCAGTAGTGGCATCTAACAATTTCTCTTATACAACAGATGCATGATAATGGCAGAAATTGGGGAACAAAGAAAACACGTTCCCCACTAGGAATCAACCCCAGCCACCACCCCCCCCGTAGTGAGAAAAAAAAACTCCCCAGTGGGAATCAAACCCAGTCTCACCAAACCACTATCCTGGTGCTCTGCTACTGTGCTGTTCTTTCACAGGTTGGGACTTAGGATTTCTAGACAGAGATGCATGCTAACAACATAAATAGTAGTGAGAAAGAAAAAAATGATCCACACTGGAAACTGAACCCAGCCCCCCCAACCACTGTCCTTGTGCTCTGCCACTGCGCTATCATTCCACATGGTGGTACATAAGGTTTCTAGACAGAAATACTTACTAATAAAAATTGTAGTGAAAAAGAAAACAATTATCCATACTGGGAATTGAACCCAGGCCAATAAACTTCTGTACTTGTGCTCTGCCACTGTGCTAGTGTTCCACATGGTGGGATATAAGGTTTCTAGACAGGGGTGCATGCTACCAACGTACACTGTAGTGAGAAAAAAATCTTTCAGACTGGGAATCAAAGCCAGGTCATAGAAACATAGAAACATAGATTTTGACGACAGATAAGGACCGCTTGGCCCACCAAGTCTGCCCATTTCGCTACCTATTGGATAAGCTGCAGATCCTAGTTAACCAGCAGCCTACTTCTTCCTACCCCTACCCCATAGAATTGCCTTATGACTGTCCCATGCATGCTTGAATTCCACCACTGTTTTTGACTCCACAACCTCCTCCGGAAGGCCGTTCCATGCATCCACAACCCTCTCTGTGAAAAATACTTCTTAAATTACCTCTGAGCCGCTCCTTCTGTCTTCAAATTGTGCCCCTTGTTCTTGCACACTTTTTTGAAAGATGCTACCCTCTTGGACTTTGTTGATTCCTTGAGATACTTGAAAGTTTTTATCATGTCCCCCTCTCCTCCTTTCCTCGAGGCTATACATATTCAGCTCCTTAAGTCTCTCTTCATATGTCTTCCTGCAGACCCTGCACCATTTAGTGCCCTCCTCTGGACAGCCTCCATCCTGTCTATGTCCTTGCGGAGATTGGGTCTCAGAACTGCATGCAGTATTCCAGATGGGGTCTCACCAACTGTCTGTACAGAGGGATAATAACTTCCTGTTTTCTATTGGTGATACCTCTCCCTATGCATTCCAGTATCCCCAGCCCTCCTTGCTGCCCTCTCACATTGCTTGCCCACCTTTAGGTCATCTGATATGACTACCCCAGGTCCCTTTCCATTTTTGTTGTTGTTAGTATCTCACCCCATTGTGTACTCTTCCCTGGGTTTGTTTCCCAGGTGCATTACCTACACTTCTTAGCATTGAATCTAAGCTGCCATACATTTGACCATTCCTCTAACCTTGCCAAGTCCCTTCTCATCCTTTCCACCCACCTTGTGCATCAACTCTGTTGCAGATCTTGTGTCATCTGCAAAGAGACATCCTTTTCCTTCCAGTCCTTCTGCAATGTCGCTTATAAAGACATTGAAGAGGACCGGTACTAATACTGAACCCTGCGGTACCCCACTAGTAACCCCCCTTTCTTCAGAGTGGATTCCATTTACTATTACTCTCTGTGTCCTATTCTCCAGCCAATTCTATACCCAGGCTGTCATCTTGGGACCCACTCCCAGGCTGGCTAACTTGTATATTAATCTTTTGTGTTGGACTGTGTCAAATGCCTTGCTAAAAGTCTAGGTAGGCCATGTCCATAGCCCCTCCTGATCTACTACTTTGGTCACCCAGTCAAAGAAATCTATCAGATTTGTCTGGCATGACCTTCCGCTGTGAATCCATGCTGCCTGGGGTCCTGTGCCACTCTGGCCTCTAGATACTCGACAATTCTTTCCTTCAGAAGTGATTCCATCATTTTCCTATCACTGAAGTTAAACTAACAGGTCTGTAGTTTCCTGCTTCTGCCATGCTCCCACTTTGTGAAGGGAATCACATCTGCCCTTCTCCAGTCCTCGGGTACCACCCCATCCTCCCATGATTTGTTAAAGAGGGTAGTCAGTGGTGTCACTAGTTCTACCCTTAGTTCTTTTAGAATTCTGGGATGAATCCCATCAGGCCCCATTGCTTTGTCCACCTTCAGTTTTAAGAGTTCTTTCAGAACCCTTTCTTCTGTAAATGGGCTGGTATCAACTTCTGTATCCAGAGTGTTTCTACTGTATGTTTTAGGTACCTCCCCCACTTCCTTTGTATATACTGAACAAACATATTTGTTTAGTGTCTCTGCCTTTTCACAGTCACCCTCTGCCCACCCTCCCTCCTATTTATTAAGCCTCACTAGCCCTCCCTTGGTCTTCCTTCACTCCCTGATGTACCTATAAAGGTTTTATCCCCTTCTTAACTGAGTTGGCTATCTTTTCCTCAGTTTGGGCCTTTGCTGTTCTGACTGCCTTCCCAGCTTCCTTTTTGCTTTAACTGATACAGTTCCTGTCCTGCTCCTTCTGTGATTCCTTGTACTTCCCAATGCTTTCTTTTCTCTTGAACCTTCACTGCCACTTCCTTTGAGAACCATAGTGGTTTCTTACATCATTTCATTTGTTAATTGCTTCACACAAAGGCTTGTTACCTCTGTGATGGCAGTTTTTATTATTCCCCATTGTTCTTCCACCCCTCCTTCCTGCCCATTTGCTAGTGCATTCCTTAGGCACTCACCCATTTTGGCAAAGTCAGCCCTCCTAAAGTCCAGTACTTTTGCCTTTGTATGGCTTGACTCTATTGCTGTGTTTACTGTGAACCATACTGTTCGATGGTCGCTAGTTCCCAGATGGCTACCCACTTCTACATCTGTGATCCTCTCTTCATCTCCATTTGAGAGAACCAGGTCTAAGATTGCTCCCTCTCGAGGTGGGCTCCAATACTAGTTGTCTAAGGCATGCCCCTTGTAGGGCATCTAGAATAACCCCACTCTTTGAAGTGGCTGCTGCAACTGCATTCCAGTTAACATCTGGCATATTCAGATCACCCATCAGCAATATCTCCCTTTTCTGCCATTCTAAGTATTCTTTCTATCATTTCCTTGTCCATTTCTCCCCTGGGAAGGTTCTGTATACAACCCCTGTGCGGATTGTGGTGCCATTGCCAGTCTCCAAATTTACCCACAGTGCTTCTTCTCCTCCTGTTTTCCATTTTGTTCTGTTGCTTTGATTCCTTCCCTTATGTAAAGAGCTACATCTCCTCCTTTTTACCCTCCCTGTCCCTCCTGTAGATAGTGTATCCTGGTATGTTTATGTCCCAGTCATGGTTTTGTGTGTACCATGTTTCTGACTGTCACGATATCCAGATGTTCCTCCTCCATCAAGGCCACTAATTCAGGAAGTTTGTTACTCAGACTACAGGAATTGGTACTCATTGCTCTCCATTTTTGATGGCTTTACCTTCTTTGCAGCATCCCCACTGACCTGTCTACCTCGGTCTTTTCTCATTTAGTACCCTGTTTTGTAGGAGAGGCTGGGATTTTCCTGTTGCTTATCAGTGCCTCCCTTGACTAGTTTAAAAGCTTGCTAATGAAGCATTTAAACCGATTGCTCAAAAGACTTGTTCCTTCCTGGACAGATGTAGACCATCCTGCCAGTATAGGCTGGTGTCCCTCCAAGTGGAACCCCAGTCCCCAATGAAGCCAAACCCTGTGCTCCACACCATTTTTCAACCATTCATTAAACTGCATGGTGCAAAGTACCCTCACCTCACTCATGCCATTGACAGGCAGCACCTCAGAGAAGGATATTGTGTGTACTACTTGTCTTAGGCCCTCCCCAATTCTACAAAGTCCTTCTGCACTGCTCTAATCTCATGATTAGCCAAGTCATTTGTCCCTAGGTGGACAATGACGCCCAGCTCAGACTCCTGCAGCTGTTCTCGTGATCCTGAGGATGCGCTTCCTGTCTCTCCAAGCCATGGCACCAGGCAGGCACCTTACTTCAGTTTTCCTGCTCCCCAGTTCTATCCCTCTAATAAATTAACCTCTTCAACTATTGCCCTGGTGCTCTTCCACTATGCCATCATTCCAAATGGTAGAACAGAAGGTTTCTAGACATAAATGCAAGCTAGAAACATAAACTGCATTGAGGAAGAAAAATATTTCCCATGGGGACTTGACCTTAGACCCACAAAACTGCTATCTTGGCTTTCTGCTACTGTGTTATCATTCCACATGGTGGTATATAGGTATTCTAGACAGCGATGCATACTATTCTCCGACGGCCCACCCCCTCCTCTCACCCCCTTTTGTATCTACTTTTTGCTAGCCTTTGTTCATCCATCCCACAGTATCTGTACATCACCCTTTTTATGTTACTGTATTCATATGCCAATTTTTTTAATTGTATTATATTATCAACTGTTTATTTTTTGTATTTTTATTTCTGTTATGATGGTGTGGAACCTTTGTAAATGAACCTATGGTTCAAAGGTATTCTGTAATCCTAGTACTCAATAAAATAAAAAAAAAATTAATAGAAATTGTAGTGGGAAAGAAAACATTATCCCCAATGGGACTCCAACCCAGGCCCCCCCCCAACTACTGCCATTTTTTTTTATTTAAAAGTTTATAATTACAGGATAAGTTCTAAGAGATATAGATCTTCTAGAATGTCCCATGTCAGGTAATACAATACCATTCAACATAGCACAATGAATTATAAAAACATAGAATCATGTGGCAAAACAATTGCAGCAAAGTTGAGTATTTAACTGTCCTGGTGCTCTGCCACTGTGCTATCATTCCACATGGTGGGACATCATAAGGTTTCAAAACAGAGATGCATGATAACAACTTAAACTGTAGTAAGAAAGAAAAAATGATCTGCATGAGGAATCTAACTGGGGCCCCCTCCCAACTCTGTCCTTGTGCTCTGCCACTATACTAATCTTCCACATGATGGGACATAAGGTTTATAGACAGAGATGCATGCTAACAGCAAAAATTGTAGTGAGAAAGAAAAAAAATTTCCACACTGGAGGCTGAACCCAGACCCCCTCCCAAATACTGTCCTAGTGCTCTGCCACTGTGCTATCATTCCACATGCAGGGACATCTGTTTTCTAAACAGAGATGCATGCTGTCAACATAAATTGTAATGAGAAAAAAACTGTTCCCAGAGGGAATAAAACACTGCCTCCCCCCACCCAACCACTATCCTGGTTCTCTGCCACTGTGCTATCGTACCACATGATGGGCTATAACTTTTCTAGACAGAGATGCATGCTTTGGGAAAGCAGATCCTGCACTGAGTGCAGACCCCCACCCATACCAAGCTGTAGTGGAGTTTAGTAATGAACACTCTGCCAGCTGGAAGTAATGCTTCCCCCCATGTTACATTCAAACCTAGACAAGCCTCAAAACCTCAGCTGAAACATATTAATCTGGCTACAGCACACAACTAACAGTTGAATGTTCTGAAAGTTTGCTTCTTAGCCATGCTGAAACCTTATCACTGACATTAGCAATGACGTCTAACAATTTCTCTCAAACTACATAAATTATAGTGAGAAAAAAAAGTGCCGTACTAGGGATGGAACCCAGGCTTGTGTAGGTCTGAAATGCTGCACCAAGACCTAAAAGACCCGTCACTGACATCATCAATGACATCATGCAGCTGAATCATTCAGAGTGAATATAACCTTAAACTTTGCCAAATGCAGAAAAGTACATGCATGGTCGCTAGAGGCGCTTGCAAGCTAAAACTTGCTGGTGCCTAACTACAAGCTAAAGCTTTCTGGCACCTAACAAAAAAGTGTGTCAGAAATGCTGCTATCTGATTATCTGTCAGCATTCCAAGAACCCTATGTTAATCTTTTAATTAATACACATGTAGGGCCTGAATAACTGGGCATTGATTTTTTTTTAGTAATACTCCACATTTTTAATTGGTTCTATTTCTGGAACTCAGAGCTGCCTTTATGCTTACAGCTAGAGCTGGCAAACAAAAACTTCTCAGAGTACATAGCAACTTTGTCAACCAGTAAAATCACCTTGAGAACAAAGGGACCAGTTTCCTTGTTTTGGTGCAGTCTGCTTTATTTTCTATCTGCGTTAATCATAGTGGTGCCTTACCACTTGTGCTCCAGTTAGCAGTACCTTACCTCTGCTATAATGTCTCTTTCCATTGGTAGACTTAGACGATCACACATCTCATGTCAGGAAAAAAACAAGCATTTGTCAATGCCGAATGTTTGCTTGCTGGCATTGGCATTGGTAGTGTAGAAGTTACAGAGCTGCATAATAGGAATGGCAGCGAAGTATTGAACTGAAGCCAACCCCACCACCACCCTGCAGAGAATGACAGGCAGTGGGGTGTGCCTTTGGTCATCAGGCATAACGACACACGCCATATTTCACTCCCTACCCTGCAGACACTGACAAGTGTCACGATGTGCCTTAGGGTCTTTGGCTCTATGTACACCCCATTCCATCAGGAAATACGGTGAGATGGGTGTGGTATAGAGAATGGGGTGAACTTTGGGGTCAAGAGTCCAAGGCATGCCTCGATGCCTGTCACTGGCTGCAGGGTGGAAATGGTATGAGCATTACAGGCAAGAATCCCAAGTCACATCCTGATGCCTGTCATTCTCTACAGGGTTGGGCGTTATGGTTGGAAACCCTAATACCTCAGGCATTCGTTGGTATTTTCCTCCAAATTTTCAACATGGTTTTTGTGACTCCACCTCATGAACAGTGGCAATATCAGTTTGTTTACTGAAAGCTGCTTATGCACAGCGACTATGGCATTTAGCACCACAGGTGCAAAACATTCGAACAGGATGTAAAAATGACAGCGGTACTGTTCATGGGGAGGTGTAAAATGGCAATGTTGCAAATGTGCAGTAAAAATATTTAAAAAATGGTGAAGTCAACGAAGGCATAGAAACTGTGTAAATACACACCCATAATGTAATTAGTTTGGGGATTGTTTTACAGCAGATTGTCGACACAGGCATTTTGGGACCTCCGATCATGAACAGTGTCACTGTGATTTTCTTTATCTTTACCGAACAATGATTTCCCACAGTGACCACGCATCTCTGTGCTGAAAGTGTTAAAACACATTTCGGCCATGTTGTGAAAAATGACAGCTGTACTGTTCATAAGGAAGTGTGGAAAACTGCCACTGGTGAAAATCTGGATTGAAAATATTACAAAGTCATGAACTTACGAGGGTGTGTGGAAACTTCAATGCTCACTCGTAACACAGTCAGTTTATGGACTTTTGTCAGCAAATTTTCAACATAGCCATTTTATGACCTCTGCTCGTGAACAGTGTAACTGTGATTTTCTTAATCTGTCCCAAACATTGCTTTCGCACACCGACTGCACCATTGTGCGTTACATGGCGGAAACACATTTTGGCGACATGTGAAAAATGACAGCTGTACTGTTCATAAGGAAGTGTAATAAAATAGCAGTAATTGGCAATCTGGAAATGAAATATTGAAAATATCGCGAACTTACAGCGTCGCGTGGGAACTCTGCATAATGCGGCTCGTAAAACAGTCATTTTAGGAATGTTGTCACCAAATTTTCAACATAGCCATTTTAAGACCTCTGCTCATGAACAGTGTCACTGCAATTTTCTTAATGTATTCCATACATTGATTCGCTGCGACTGTGCCATTATGCGCTACATGGTGGAAACACATTTTGGGCAAGATGTGAAAAATGACAGCTGTACAGCTCATAAGGAGGTGTGGTAAAATGGCAATGTTAAAAATCTGGGTGAAAATATTGAAAATTCGGGAACTTACGTGCGTAGGAACTCATAGCATAGCTCATAAAACAGTCATTTTAGGAATTTTCACCAAATTTTCAACATAGCCATTTTAAGACCTCTGCTCATGAACAGTGCTACTGTGATTTTCTTAATTTGTCCCGTACATTGATTTCGCACACCAACTGCGCCATTGTGCGCTACATGGTGGAAACACAATTTGGGCAAGATGTGAAAATGACAGCTATACAGCTCATAAGGAGTTGTGGTAAAATGGCAGTGTTGAAAATCTGGAGTGAAAATATTGAAAATTCAGTGAACTTACAAGCGTGCGCAAGAACTGCATATGCAGCTCATAAAACAGTAATTTAAAGGAAATTTTTCACCAAATTTTCAACATAGCCATTCTAAGATCTCTGCTCATGAACAGTGTCACTGTGATTTTCTTAATTTGTCCCGTACATTGATTTCGCACACCGACTGCGCCATTGTGCGCTACATGGGTGGAAACATGTTTTGGGTGAGATGTGAAAAATGAAAGCTGTACTACTCATAAGAAGGTGTGGTAAAATGGAAATATTGAAAATCTGGAGTGAAAATATTGTAAATTCGCAAACTTACGAGCCTGCGTAGGAACTGCGCAACGCACGCTCGTAAAACAGTCATTTTTTGGAATTTTCACCAAATTTTCAAAATAGGCTTCTTGAGAGCCCACCTTATGAACACTGGCAATGTCATTTTGTTAATCGTCCCGAAAGTTGATTTCACGCAGTAACTGCAAAATCACCCTTCGGGTCCAAATAATGCCATGACAGTGACAGCATTCATGAGAAGGGGTCCCAAAAAACCCATGTTGAAAATTTGGTGCAAAAATTCCAAAAAATGCCTGAGATATGCAGCAAAGTTGAAAAAACCCTGTTCATCACATTATACAGCTTACCTCAGTTTTTCCTCAGTTCGCAGTCGGCTTTGAAGAGTGCAGACGTGTTCCCGGTCCACCGAAGATCGTCGCGCTGGGGTCTGGAGGTAAGTATGGGGTGAGGGGTGTGGGAGGCAGGGTGCGCGGTGGGTGGGTGCGGGTGGGGGCAGAGACTGTGAGGACCGTTTTTAAGTTACAGGTGTTTTTGTTTTGTTTAGGTGAGGCGGGGCGTTTGCCACGCTGGGTGGGCTCCCAAGCGTGGCACAAGACAGCTGGTGGGGGGGGCCTGGAGCCAACGGGGAATTGAGCACCCCTGTCGGCAATAGCATTCATTGCCACGCTGGGGTGGGCTACCAGCGTGGCACCCTGTACTGGGGGGGAGAAACAGTGGAGCCGACTGGGGATTGGGCACCCCCGTCGGCTATACAATGTGTGACCACGCTGGGGTGGGCACCCAGCGTGGCCTATGTAACTGTGCTGTGGGGGCACAGCACAGCCGGCAGGGGGATTGGGCACCCGTCGGCTATATCTTTGACAAGCCATGCTGGGGTGGGCACCATGGCCTATGTAACTGTGCTTAGCAGCACGAGTATGCGTATGCAGTGTAGGGGAGCATGCATGAGCAGGCGATATCTGATCGCTGCTCACTGAAGCATAGCTCCCCCTTTCAACTGAATGCCACTGCATTTTGGAGCTGTCATAGACAGCTCCAGCAGGCATTGGAGAACTGCAGCCGCGCCTGCAAACACACTGACTGAACTGGAAGAGGGCTGACACACCTCCAAAAACTCCGATGATGGCACTATGTTTCTTGCACATGCGTGCTAGCAAACATAATAAAAAACACTGCTGACCTTGGTTTTATGTTGCGGACCCATCTGCAGTATGAGCTCTTTTTGTTTAATCAAATATATCAGAAAACCACACTCAGATTACAGAACATTGCCATGGCAGTGATGAGCAGATCTCGGCAGTTTGTGCACACACGTTAACTAGATTTCAGGTGCCCCCTCCGCTCACAGCCCATCTTGAACAGCCTATGGTTGCCACAGTAACAATTGGACCCCAGAGTCAGTTGAAAAACCAATTATGACTGACTCACAACATATTATGACTGATTTTTCAACTAGTTTAAAATTTATGACTGCGACTCACTAAAAAAAATCCAACCAATTTTTTCAACTTCTGCTGTTAAATTTGATTTATGTACTAGCAAGCTGTAATTTTTTTTAGAGCAATTAGTGGAAAAACTTGGCAGCATGTTTATTTACTTAGTAAATACCAGGAGAAGCTTGTCACAGCCTGGGAGCAGAAGAGTTGAAAACATTCACTGCAGTGCACCAACTAACCGGTACCAAGAACCGAGGTCAACAGTAATGTAAATTAAAAGATACTCTGAAGGGATAGCATCTCTCTTGTTGTAGGATGGGAACCTCAAATGTTTTCAATGCTAACAACACAAGTCGCTGTCGAACACTTTATTTTGTTCCATTATTCTCATTGTTTTGGTTTGGCCTTGCTTGCTTGCATTATGTACCTTGTGAGTACACTTGACATGCCCCTCACATCCCAGCCCAGCCTCAAAGCCACATAGACAGCCTTAGATCCTGGTGTGGAGTACACTGCTGTACACCCCTAAAGCCATATACAGCTTTAAACCCTGGTGTGGGATGCTGTTTACACCATCAAAGCCTCAGACAAACAGCCTTGTATCCAGTGTGGGATGCTGCAGTACACATCCACAGTCACATAACCAGCCTTTTTTTCCAGTGTGGGATGCTGCAGTACACAACCAAAGCCACATAAACAGCCTTAGACTTTCATGGGATGCTGCTGTACACCCCTGAAGCCACATAAACAGGCTTAGACTTTCGTGGGATGCTGCTGTACACCCCTGAAGCCACATAAACAGGCTTAGACTTTTGTGGGATGCTGCTGTACACCCCTGAAGCCACATAAACAGGCTTAGACTTTCGTGGGATGCTGCTGTACACCCTGAAGCCACATAAACAGCCTTAGACTTGCCATGGTGTGTGTTGCAGCAGCAGTCCACCTGCAGGCTCACAACAACAGCCTTAGCATGTGAGATGCTTCATACACCCCAAAGCAAAGCCACATAACCAGTCTTGTATCCAGTGTGGTGGTGCACCTGTGCAGTACACCCCTTAAGCTTCAAGCTACACTAACAGCCTTAGAACCTGGTGTTTGTTACTGCAGTAGTACACCTTCAGATCAACATAAACAGCCTTGCCCTTGAACCCTTTGTGGGATGCTACACCCCTACCCTTGAGTCCACGACAAACAGGGCAGCTTTAGACCCTGGTGTTGGATACTGCAGTACAGTGACCACCCGCCCTGCCTCAATCTCACCATGATCTCTCACTTTGTTTAATTTTTGTACACGCCTACAAGTCACTTACTGTCCAGCAGTCAAGCCCTTGCCAGGTCTGTAGCCCTACCTACCCTCAACCAGTTCAGTTGCCTACCCGAAAAAAAAAAAAACACCACAACAGCTAAATGGCTGAATTTTGAGAATAAATCCTTTCTCTGCTGCCAAACAATACTGTTTCTTTAGTAAAATAAATGCTAATGCTGCTTGCTACCTGTGTCATAAAATCCAACTCAACAGCAGACATCAACATTTCACTTACCAGGAGTCGTCGTCTCAGAAAGGCAGCTCAGACAATACTTTACTGAGTCAGCTCTCTCTTGGTCTCTCTCCTCCAGCCTCCATTAGAAACATGGAAACATAGAATTTGATCAGATATAAGACTTGGCCCACCTAGTCTGCCCATTTTCCTACTCTAACAGATAAGCTGCAGATCCCACCTAACCAACAGCTTACTTCCTCACGCTCCACTAGGACTGCCTTATGTCTGTCCCATGCATTCTTGAATTCCCCACTGTTCTTGACTCCAAGACATCTTCAGGGAGGCTGTTCCATGCATCCACAACCCTCTCTGTGAAAAAATACTTCCTCACATTACCTCTGAGCCTTCCCCCTCTATCTTCAAATTGAGCCCCTTGTTCTTGCACTCTTTTTCTGAAAGATGCCACCCCTTGGACTTTGTTGATTCCTTTGAGGTACTTGAAAGTTTCTATCATGTCCCCTCTCTCCCTCCTTTCCTCAAGGGTATACATATTAAGCTCCTTTAGTCTTTCTTCAGTATGTCTTCTGGTGCAGACCCTGCACCATTTTGGTTGCCCTCCTCTAGACAGCCTCCACTCTCGTCTATGTCTTTGCGGAGATGGGGTCTCCAGAACTGCACACAGTACTCCACATGGACAGTCATAAGGCAATTCTAGGGGATGGGGGTAGGAAGAAGTAGGCTGCTGCTTAACTAGGATCTGCAGCTTATCCAGTAGGCAGGGAAATGGGCAGACTGGGTGGGCCAAGCGGTCCCTATCTGCCGTCAAATTCTATGTTTCTATGTTTCTCACCAACTGTTTGTACAGAGGGATAACAACTTCCTGTTTTCTACTATTGATGCCTCTCCCTATGCATCTCAATATCCCCCCAGCTTTCCTTACTGCCTTCTCACATTACTTGCCCACCTTTAGGTCATCTGATATAATTACCCCTAGGTCTCTTTCCATTTTTACTGTTGTCAGTATCTCACCCCCCATTGTGTACTCTTGCCCTGGGTTTTTGTTTTCCAGGTGCATTACCTTGCACTTCTTTGCATTGAATCTGAGCTGCCATACATTTGACCATTCCTCTAACCTTGCCAAGTCCCTTCTCATCCTTTCCACTCCATCTGGTGTAACAACCCTGTTGCAGATCTTTGTGTCATCTGCAAAGAGACATACTTTTTCTTCCAGTTCCTCTGCAATGTCACTTATAAAGACATTAAAAAGGACCGGTCCCAGTACTGAAGCCTGCGGTAGCCCGCTAGTAACCCTCCTTTCTTCACTGTGGACTCCATTTACTACTACCCTTTGCGTCCTGTTGTCTAGCCAATTTTTTATCCAGGCTACCACCTTGGGACCCACTCCAAGGCTGGCTAACTTGTGTATTAATCTTTTGTGTGGGACTGTATCAAATGCCTTGCTAAAATCTAGGTAAGCCATGTCCACAGCCCCTCCCTGGTCTACTACTTTGGTCACCCAGACAAAAAAATCTATTAGATTTGCCTGACACGACCTTCCCATTGTGAATCCATGCTGCCTTGGGTCCTGTGTCACACTGTCCTCTAGATACTCAATAATTCTTTCCTTCAGAAGTGATTCCATCATTTTACCTACCACTGAGGTCAAACTAACTGGTCTATAGTTTCCTGCCTCTGTCCTGCTCCCACTTTTGTGAAGAGGAATCACATCCACCCTCCTCCAGTACTCAGGTACCACCCCATCCTCCCATGATTTGTTAAAGAGAGTAGTCAGCGGTGTCATTAGTTCTACCCTTAGTTCTTTTAGAATTCTTGGGTGAAACCCATCAGGCCCCATTGCTTTGTCCACCTTCAATTTTATTAGTTCTTTCAGAACCCTTTCTTCTGTAAATGGACTGGTATCGACCCCCGTCTTCAGAGTATTTCTCTTGTTTGGTTTAGGTACCTCCCCCTCCTCTTCCTTTGTGAATACTGAGCAGAAATATTCGTTCAGTATCCCTGCTTTTCATTGTCATCCTCTACCCATTCCCTCCCTTTATTAAGCCTTAGTATCCCTCCTTTGGTCTTTCTTCGCTCCCTAATGTACCTATAAAAGGTCTTATCCCCTTCTTAACAGAGTTGGCTATCCTTTCCTCGGTTTGGGCCTTTGCTATTCTGACTGCCTTCCCAGCCTCTTTCTGCTTTAACTGATAAAGTTCTCTGTCCTTCTCCTTCTGTGTTTCCTTATATTTCCTGAATGCTATCCTTTTCTCCTTAACCTTCCCTGCCACCTCTTTTGAGAACCATAGCTGCTTTTTCCTTCATTGTGTTTTGTTGATTTGCTTTACACAAGGCTTGTGCCTCTGTGATGGCTGTTTAGTTACTCCCCATTTTCCTCCACCCCTGCTTCTTGCCTGTTTGCTAGTGCTTTTCTGATGCACTCTCTCATTTTCCCAAAGTCAGCCCTCCTAAAGTCCAATACTCTTGCTTTTGTATGGCTTGATTGTATGGCTGTGTTAATCGTGAACCACACTGTTTGGTGTTGCTTGTTCCCAGATGGCTACCCACTTCTAAATCTGAGATTCTTTCTCCATCCCCATTTGAGAGTACCAGGTCTAAGATTGCTCCCTCCTGAGTGGGTTCCAGTACTAGCTGTCTGAGGCATGCCCCATGTAGGGCATCAAGAATGACCCTGCTCTTGGATGTGCCTGCAGCAAAGGTGCTCCAGTTAACATCTGGCATATTCAGGTCCCCCATCAACAATATCTCCCCTTTTTCTGCCATTTAAGGAAGCCTTCTATCATTTCCTTGTCCATTCCCTCCCCCTGAGATGGGGGTCTGTATACAACCCCCATGCGGATTGTGGTGCCATTTCCTGTCTCCAGGGTGACCCAGAGTGTCTCATCTGCTCTCTGTTTACTCTTTAGTTCTGTTGCTTTGATCCCTTCCTTAACATAAAGAGCTACTCCTCCTCCTCTTTTACCCTCACTGTCCCTCCAATAGATTGTGTATCCTGGTATGTTGACATCCCAGTCATGGTTCTCTGTGTACCATGTTTCTGTGACTGCCACAATATCCAGGCAACCCTCTTCCATCAAGGCCACTAGTTCAGGGAGCTTGTTACACAGACTATGGGCATTGGTACTCATCACCCTCCACTTTTTGATGGCCTTACCCCTTTTAGCCCCATTCCTGTCCTTACTGCCTTTGCCTTTTTTTACATTTACTTCTGGCCTGCTCCCTAATGACTTCTGTACCTTGGTGTTTACCTCACTAATTACTGTTGTTTTGTTGGGGAAGGCTGAGTTCCCTACTTCTTTTCAGTGCCTCCCCTTAGCTAGTTTAAATGCTTGCCAATGAAGCATTTAAACCTCTCTCAGGATCCTGGTCCCCCGGACAGATGCAGACCATCACACCAGTATAGGTCTGCATCCCTCCAAGTGGCTCCCAGTCCCCAATGAAGCCAAAACCTGAGCTCCACACCAGTTTTTCAACCATTCATTGAATTCCCTGGTGAGGAGTACCCTAGCATCACCCTTGCCATAGACAGGCAGCACCTCCGAGAACGTTACTGTATGCGCTACTTATCTAAGGCCCCTCCCCAACTCTACAAACTCCTCTTGCACTGCTCTGATCCCATTCCTAGCCAGGTCATTTGTCCCTAGGTGGACAATAACATCCAGCTCCCTCCCTCGTGCAGCTGCTCCCACGATCCTGAGGATTTGCTTCCTGTCCCTCCCAGCCGTGGCGCCAGGCAGGCACCTTACCTCCTTCTCCCTTCCTCCCCATTTCTACCCCCTAATGATTGAGTCCCCCACCAGGAGTTGTTTCTTTCCCTGTGGTCTCATGCCACCTCCTGTGGGTCTCCTTTGTGAAGGTTCCCAGCATCCTCCTTGGTCTCCACTGCAGGTGCCTCCATAGGTAACCACTATCCACCAGAAGCGAATGAATTGTGAAGAGGTACAGTTGGAGGGATGCAACTCTGTTCCACCACCCTCTCCCTTCCTGAGCCCACCCTGGTCCATCCTTTCCTCTTTCTTGGCAACCACTGAGGTAGTGGCATTGGCCCTGGTGGTCCCTGGGTGGGGGAGGAGGTTTCACAAATCCTAGCCAGGTCAGCCTGGTGATGGGCAACCTCCTCTCAGACCAGAGAGGTGCCTGCAAATAGGGCAGCATCGCAGCCTCCAGAATGTCTCCAGGAACACTGCCGCCCCACAGCCATTGCACTGCACCACTCCTATCATGTCTTATTTTGTGTCCCCTCTCCTGTTTCTCTGTATGCTTACTCTCTCCTCTCCTTACAACTCTCACCCTTCCTGTTCTGGGACAGTAACTAGCTATATTCTTCAGTAGCCTCCTTCTTCCTGGCTCAGTGTCAGACCATCAGCAGCTGGGGGGGGGTTGAGAGTGAGCTACTTTTTTCCTTAAGGGTTGACAAAACTAATGTTTCTCTATGATCCTTCCCTTCCTACTGCCAAACAGGAAGTTCCTGTTGACATCAAATCCAGTGGCTATAAAAGTAGAACTGGCTTAGAGTGGGTGGGATGGAGGGCAATTTGTAAGAAAAAAGGCTAGCAACAGGAAGTTGTAATTTGAGTCACCTGCTTTTATAGTGTCTAAGCCACACCCTCAATTAAGCTCTCTTTCCTCCTACTGGTTTAGCAAAGTAAACTGATACAGAATCCTTCCCAGCACAGAACACACACTGACTTTCTTTCTTTTCTTTATTTTTAAACCTAAATAAGGCCCTTCTACTTCTAATAAAGTATCTGTTTGCTTAAACTCAACAGACACTGACTCCTGCTAAGATATAAGTGTTAAATTAATAAGAAAATGTAGCTTATTTTAGTTAGCTGCTTTCTGCTCTACAAGCAAGGCTAGCAACAGGCAACACTGTCCCTCCAAATTGGTTCTGCGACTTTCTTCTTCTTCTCAGCTATGCTGAGTCTGACTATACTGTGTGCCCTCCTGCAGCCAATCCCACACAGTCTCGCACAGTGGTTTGCTGCTGATTCGTCCTGGCCAATGGTGATCGAGTCATCAACGGCAGCGACTCCCTTCCGCATCCCCTCAAATTTGCACTGCCGCCACCACTACTGCACTTTCTCACAACTCCCCCCACAAGTTCACCAGCCAAGTCCAACAGACGGTGACTCACTCCAGCTGAGAGAGTCTCCTGATCACTCTCCCCCTGTTGTCCACTGGCTGGCATGGGTGGGCCATGGGGCACCTCCTCAGTATATCCTACCTGCCCGGCCTAGTAATAGTAGACTGCTTGGCTCAACCTCCCCCACAGTGGGCTCACTTTCACCTTCTCCCATCTCCCTCGACTGATGATGGCCTGACCTCACCTCTTGTATCCCACTGTCTCCTACATTAGTCCCCGGCCAGCCGCTCCACACTCTGTGTCAATCCACAACTCTCCCAAGTCTCCGCACGCTCTCTCTCTGGCCTCGGTGGTGGGTCTCTCGAGTCCTTCAGGCCTCTCGCTCACTCTTTCTCAGTCCCCTGATGGTGTGGTTTGGATCCCCCATCTCCGACCTTGCCTCGCATCCTGCATGTACCCGACTCTACTGCTGTGGTGTCCTCCCTACACTGAACCAGACACCCACGATGGCTGCAACAAGAAATTAACAGCACTACTATTAGTCCCCACCTTGATGACTACTCCGCTGCTGTTCAACTCTGTCTTGCCGCCTTTTGCAGTTGCAGACAGTGCGCACATCCTGGCTCCCTCCCTCTCTCATTAGGGTTGGTGCTGGGGAACTAGGGATACATTAATTGGCTGGAAGTAAAGCACACACAAATTCAAAAGTGGTGCCTGCAGCACTGTCAGGCAAGACAAAAGCCGTGACAGAATCGTCGACTTCACACAAATATAACTGCCCATAATTATGACTGCAATTCAGTGCAATTGCCACTAATTGCAACTGCATTAAATTGCAGCCAACAATTCCGACGGCCGAGGGCGGCTCCGGGGTCTAATAACAATAACCACTTCTTACAGCTGAGCGTCAATAGGTATGCAAAATAGAGAATAACTAACCCTCAAGTGCTATGAACAAGGTGGCACTCCACAACCGAAAGTTAGTGTGGTGATATTCATGGCCATGAGAGCAAAGCTCTGAGTATTCTAATGGTGCCACCAATTAATGAGGTGGAACACTGAAAGTTCTCAATTAACTTAGGTTTTTATCATTTATACTATTTCAGTAAGCATGTTTCCCAAACAGAAAATGTATTTGCTGGTCTTTGATTAGATATCGCTTTGTTTTGTAGCCCCATTCATCTGCCTGCCCTGCAGACACCAAGAGCTCCCTCCAGGAGAGGATTCACCCTGCGGGTGCCGAAAAGAGGTAATTACAGTACTTCTAAAGCTGCACCCTTGTGGGGAGGGGGGGTTAGCCTGTCGACACGCTGCACATGTCGACTGCCCCGCCCACCCACGGTTGGCACTACCTATATAGGCGCTGCCCTATGACCTCACTTCCTCTCTTTTGTTTTTACTAAGTCACCACTTTTCCAGTTACAGTTTATACCTGCTAGCCACTAGAGGGACCCTCTGAACTTCCCACCCCAGACTCCCCACCAGAATCCCTTCCTGCTTCCTGTAACCTCTCTACCTGTTTAGGCTACTTCTCTCCCTACTCCCACCCCTGCCTCTACCCATGCCATACCCTCACCCTGCCACCTGGCTAGCCCTACTCACAACCCTTGCCCTATTCGCCTGTCCCACAGCCAACCTGTCACTAACCCCATTTGACCACTAGGAGTCACTATTTCAACCCTATTTTCTGGCCAAAACCCAGCTCGCTTTAAGTCACCCACAACCTGGATCCCTGCTCCCAGCCTGGTCCTATTCCAACTGCCCTGACAGGGTCTTGAACCTTGTACCCTGTCCACCAGAGTCTGTGACAGTACCACTACTCCAAAGTGGTATCTACGCTATCTGAGGGGCAACCAGGATACTTGTAACTCACCACCCTGCTACTACCAAGGCACCATGCCAGGGCACCTCTTACCCAAATCTGGTAAAATGGTCCCATCAACAACCCTTGTACTTCAGATCTCCCCCATTTTACTGTCTCTTCCCATTTTAACTCCCCCTCCAAGCAGCTTCCCAGCACCCCCCCACTGCATATCCTGACCCATCCTATATATGCCCCCTTTAAGTCCACATCATCCCTCCCAGCTATCTCCTGGTCCCAATTCCCCACACCACTCTCCTCCTTGGTGTATTCCTTCGGCTGCCTTCTGGCCACTCTCTCCCACTCCTGTCCCCTCTCCCTCCACTCAGCACACCCTACTGACGCCCCCAGCCAACGCATGGCAAAATCCCGGTCTCTCTGTGTTCTACGCTGCCACCTAACCATCGCCCAACTCCTTCTGGCTGCAGGGGAAATACACCCTAACCCCAGCCCAACCCTAACCACAGGCCCAGACCACCCCTCACCTAACCTTAAGGCACTCCTCACCCAGATAGACTGGTCCCCCATTCAGCAGGCAACCAACATTGATACTGCCCTCACCTTTTCACTCACACCTTCAACATGGCCTGTGATCTCTTGCACTTAACCAAAACCGGTCCAAAAACAGAGCGCACCCTGGTTAGCCCGCCTCCCACAATTACTTAGAAACTGGATAACCTCTGCACCTTGCCACTGAAACAGGTCGTCTGTCTGATAGGCAAGCACACAATGCAGCCTCGAAATAAATGCTAATGGGCCATCAGGAAAGCCAAGGCAGACCATTACCAGGCCTCCTTACCTCCTCCTGGGGCTCAGCCCAGACCTTCTGGGATAATATTAAGCAACTCAATGGTAAAGCTTGCTCCCTGCCCCATCCCAGCTCACTAGAAATGGCACAACCTCCACGAGCCTGCCACCATAGCTAACTGGTTCAACACCACTTTCACTGACCTTAGCTCAGTCCTCCTAGTAATTTCTTTGACCCTCCCCCAGCCAAACTCCCCTGTCCTCCAGCACCCCAGTTTCCTCCTCACGAAGATTTCTACGGGAAGCCAGACCCATCTTAATCAAAGCTCTCAATGGCAACAATCCCGGCAGTGACTCACTGGACCCCAGCATCCTCAGGCTGGTGCTAGATGAAGTCCTTGCACCTCTCACAAGCCTAATTAACCAGTCACTCTGCCTGGGACAATTCCCACAACTTGAAAACAGCCATTATCACACCTATTCATAAAGGAGGCGACAGGTCATCGGCCAACAACTACCGGCCAATCTCCATCCTCCATCCCCTCTCTAAAGCCCTGGAGAAAGTGGTGGCCATTCAAATCACTGATTATCTGGCTAAGCATAACATCTTATGCCCAGAGCAACATGGCTTCCGTGCGGGTCACAGTACCAGCACTGCTCTTATTGAATTCTCCAACTTCCTACACTCCTCCTTGGATATCAGCTCCCTAGCTGGTGCAGTGTTCATTGACCTCTCAAAGGCTTTCGACACTGTCTCCCATCCACTGCTGCTGAATGCACTCTGCCTCACTGGTCTCTCGGCTGGCCCCCTGGCATGGTGTGCTAGCTATCTTGACACTCGATCCCAGTGTGTCAAGATTAATAGCACACTCTCCGACACCTGTCCCATTCTCTCTGGGGTCCCCCAAGGCTCCATCCTGGGCCCCCTTCTCTCTCGCTGTATCTGAACACCCTGCCCAGTGCATGCTCTGGCAAAATTCTGCTGTATGCAGGCAGCGCTGTCCTTTGCCACCCACGTAATCCCATCTCCCTACAGGACTCCCTACAGCAGTCTTTCAGCAGTGCCGAGGCTTGGTTTAAGGGCGCAGACTCGTCATCAATCTTAAGAAAACCAAAACTATGCTCTTTTCACACCCCAAAACAAAGCTAGCAACCACCCACTCTATATCCTTCCAAGCACCAACCAACCACTGGAACAAGTCTGCTCTACAAATACCTTGGTGTTACCTTGATTCAGCCCCACATTTTCACAACCACATCGGCTAACATCCGCCACCAACACCGCGCTTGGCATCCTATTCCGCCATAAAACCTGCCTTCCACCAAATGCTCTCCAGCTAGCTGTTACATCGTCTGTTTCTGTCCCTTGTAGACTATGGTCTACCAGTATACGGTGTTGCGACACCACTGCGCACTCCAAAAATTCACCTAACCCTGAATAAAGCGTGCAGATTGATTATGGTGCCCCCAGGCTCACACACACCTGTCAGCTATATGTCGATGCTAACCTGCTTACCCTGGATGAACGGCCCGATACCAGACCTGTCTCCTCACCAAAAACCCTACTGGCTCTCCCCCCGAGTAACGGCATCCATCCACCAGAGCCCTCCCACCATTGCAACACGGTCTTCCTACAAGACCACTCTAAAGGTCCCTAGAATGAGAACCAGCCATGGCCAGAGGTCCTTCAGCTATAGAGCCCCAACCTGGTTTAACTCTCTCCCTGCCACCATCACCAATGCCATCACCATCTCCACATTCAAAACCACTGAACCACATCTTCAGCACTCGTAACTGCTCCTGTCTCTGAACATAGCCTCCCCCTCTTTCTCTTGACAATGCCCCGGGCAGCTCTCACCAACCATCCCTCCACCACTTCCCTGTACACATTCCTGGGTTTAACCTGGCCAGTGCCAGCTGTTTTCAATGTTTATCTACCAGAATGCTCACTTGATACCGACTTGTGTAATACCTGTTATCAATTACATGTACCCTGTACCAATTGTATTTGTCTGACCACTATGTGATGTGGCACCTCTGGTGAATGCCTATTGATTTTTGCAAATCTTTGCTATGTAACCGAAGCCAATGTATGTCTTTATGTGCAAAGTACCTTTGGAAATGAGCCTCTGGCTCAAAGGTTATAAACTGAGTCTTAAAAATAAATAAATAAATAACCCCCAGCCAAGGCCACCGGCCGACACTCATCCAGGCTGCCTCCCCCGAGGCTTATGCCTTCTCCATCTAAATATTCATAACCTAGCCCCTAAACTCGATCAGCTTCAGATCCTAGCCGCCCACCACACCCCTGACATAATCATCCTATCTGAGACCTGGCTAAACTCCAGTCTACCAGATAATACCATTGCTATTCCAGGTTTCACTATCACAAGGCAAGACCGGCCCTCCAGAGGTGGAGGGGTGGCTATCTATATCAGATCAGCCCTACACTTCTCAGTCTCTCTCTTACAAAAGCTGAACCCAAAGCTTACGAGCTTCTCATGGTAAAACTGTCCCCTTCCTCCTCATTGCCTATCTTCGTGGCAGGTATTTATTATTGCCCAGGCACACCAACCACAATAGTCACTGACCTACTGTGCCAGCTCTCATCTCTAGCCCAGTCAGGTGAACTATATGTCATGGGTGATTTTAACCACAACTGGCAAGCACCCACGTTTAACAAAACCCAAACTGAGATTACGGCTCTTAACCTTAGCCAAACCATTACGGAACCCACACGCTCTAACCATAAGTCCGGTAATCACTCCCTACTAGACTGGGCACTTAAATCCCACCCTCATCGCGTCATCAGTTCTGGCCTCCTCCCTGATTCCATTAGTGACCACCACCTAATCTACTTGGTCCACAAAATTCAATGAGATAAATCCCCTCCCAATTTTATATTCCAACGGTCATAAAAAATTCCTCAACCTCTTCCCCCTCCTGGAAGAACTATCTCACTCAAATTGGGTCCTGAGCTCAAGCTGCTCTAACATGGATTCAGCCCTTATGAACTTTTGGAACACCTTTCCTCTCCGCCTGGGACAAACACGCCCCCCTGCGCTGGGCTAGAGTCCATGGATCTCACCTACCCTGGATATCCCCTGAGCTGATAGCTTGCCAACAAGCCTGTGACAAGGCCTGGCGTAACTACAAAGCCACGCTCCTCCCAAGCAACTTTATCACCTACCGCATGCTCCGAAACAAGTGCACAAAGGCTTAGCTAAGGCTGAATATTTCAACAACACGCTAAATGCAAATCTTGGGAGACCTTCGAAATTCTGGAAGATCATTAACTCCTTTTCTCCCCCACCTCACTGGGATGGATAAAGGGCTAATCACTGCCGCTATTTTCATTGACCTAGCTAAAGCTTTCGACACGGTATCCCATTCTCTCCTACTATCCCGCCTATCAGGGGCAGTGTTAGCAGAGTCCGCCATAAACTGGTTCAGTGCCTACCTACTAAATAGAACCCAATCCACTAAAATACCAGATCACACCTCCCTCCCCCCATCACCGCCGGCGTTCTCCAAGGCTCAGTTCTTGGCCCCATCCTCTTCTCCATCCTTCTTAATGATCTACCGAATTCTTGCTCCTTTACCGCGATCCACATGTACGCAGATGACACAGTCCTCTTTACCTCGCCGGACACACGAAGAACTCACTTCCAAACTTCAAATGGACTTCAACAAAATCCAACACTGGTTCAATACCAATCAACTCTCCCTAAATGCCAAGAAAACTGTCTCTATGTCTTTCGGCACTAGACAGCGTTTATCCAAGCTCACCCCCTTATCTTCCATACCCTAAACAACACCATCCTTGATGAAGTGCCCTCCTTCAGGTATCTAGGGATCTGGCTCAATCGTCACCTCTCCTTTTCCACACACATGGATGCCATCATCTCTAAACTGTGCCCGAAACTTGGCACCCTCTACAGGAACCGCACTAGTCTCCCACGTCCTGTCAGACGTGATTTAGTCCTGAAAATTATTCTACCAACCTTCGACTACTGTGATGTCGTCTACAGCTCTGCCTCAAAGACCACCCTAGCCAAACTTGGCCCCTCTTTAATGAGTTCTGCGCTTTGCCTCGATGCCCCCACCAGTTCACATCACCTCTGAGCTCTACCGTTCACTGGCCCTGCCATCCCTGAGCAACCGGCGCCTAATTCATAGTGTTAAATTCGCTTCCAACTTCTGGCTCAGCTCCATCCCGCCCTACCTCGTATCCTCCCTATCTTCCCCACCTACCCCCACCCACACCCTCAGGTCCACTGACACTAGGCTTTTAGTCATCCCCCACCGAAGGACCGCCGCCGGACAATCGGCCTTCTCTTACCTCTTCCCTAAACTCTGGAACGGCCTGCTGGCCCAGATCCACCATTCTTCATCCAAATGCTCCCTATCCTCTGCCCTCACTAACTTCCTTGCTCCAAATTGCAACTGCCCCTGACCTCCCCCCCCTTGATAGCTTCTCTTCCCCCATCCCCATTAGCGCCTGACCAGCGGCTTGGCCACGCCTAATTGTCTGGCTTATATACTGCCCTATGCACTTACACTCTCACTCTTACTCACTCTTCTCTCTCCTAACATCCCCTTCTCTCCCTCCTTCCTAATTAACCTACGCTCTTCGGCCCTACTCACAGCTACTAACTCCACTCTCTTCCCCTCCCACCTCACATAAACCTCCCCCATACACCAAATGTCTACTAGTCCACTCCTCCCCTACCCCCCAACTTCACTCTCCAATTCCTACTGTCAACTGGTGCATCTCGCTGCAGCTCAAGTCCTGCTACTGGCACACAAGTTCTGATACTGGCACCCTAGTCCTGTTACTGGCACTTATATAACTCATGTATTGCCTCGTTGTGTACCCATGAGATGTTTACCCTGTCCCTGATGATCATGTTCTGTACTGTTCTTGCTTTGATATGTACCTATGATATGTATACCATGTCCTTGATTATGTTCTGTACTGTTCTCCTTATGTAACAAGTAATCCATCCCAACTGTATGTTATCTGTATTGCTCTGCTGCTAATCTCAACTATTGTATGTCTACCTGCCTCCTCGTAACCCCCAAGTACGCACGGAGGCAGAGCATCTTTTGCTCAGTGTGCCTTTCCTGGTGAAACATTTTCAATAAATTAATAAAATAAGTGTGACTGTTTATGTTAATAGTGGTTGTTTTGGAACAGCATATGAGTGCTGTTTCAGGACAGTTGTGTGTTCAGGGGTAAATCGGCTCATGCTCCAGTCCATTGCTTTGGTAAGTTGGAGTGCGACACCAATTGCACCAGCTGAGAAAAGATGTAATTCACATTCTAAATTGTGAATTACATACACCTTCTAAAGTGTGAATATTATTTATTTTTAACTGGATTTAGGTAACCAGGTAAGCCCACTGAGACAAAGCCCTTCTTCAGTGGTGACTTGGAACTGATTACAGAAATACAAAAGACAGGATGCATAACAACAACATGATGCAAGTACCAGAATCACAACCTTCTGAAAACACTGGGGATACATGCTTACTGTATTTTATAAAAAAATTAATAAATTCTCAGGTCACAGAATGTTGCCACAGCAAAGATGAGTGCACCTCAGTGATGTGCGCATGTGTGTTTACAGGCCTTCCTGTGCTTCCCCCCACTCACAACCCAGCAAGGCATATTTTGTTTTTCATGAATTCAGTTGCCATAGATACAGGAAGCAGCACTCATTCAAGCTCATGAATGAGCTTACATGGTCTCATGTCGGAAACATGCAGCATAGCACTCACAGCATTCCAAACGTGCTGGATGGACTAGTTAATGTCAATCATAAAATGGCTAGAAAAATCTAGAAATGTCATTGGCTGATTGATATCATGTGACCATGCATTAAATCTATATAAATTTTATTTATTTATTTATTTGCTTTTGGTAACCGGGTAAGCAGACTAGACAGCTGGTGCCTATTTTCAGGTGCGACCCGGGAGAGTTACAAGGTATACATGAGAGAAATACATAGTCACAGTACAAACCTGGAGCAGCGTGCTCCAACATACTGTAGGAATGAAACAACAAGGGTTATTAAAGCAGAAGTACATAGCATAGGGATATGCATATATGCAACAACAGTGGGTCAAATATCATAGGGTACATACAGGCCCAGGGGCAGCAAAGGGGTATAGGACCCCCCCCCAGGCTGATAACAGACAATACATAGCATAACCACTAGTAAGGTGCCTCACCAAGGTGGCGGGCAGAAAGAGCCTAGCTGGGGTACCACTGAAGGAGGGAGGGCTGTCAGACTGGGCATGCCAGCAGTTAGGAAACAGTACACCCATGTCTTCATACTGCATGGTCAGGTGCCAAATTTCATTTTTCTCTCCTACTTAGAGCCATTTTATAAGCATAATAATAAGCCCCTTCCTGGGTGTGCCTTATAAGATTTTAATGCACTTTCCAGGGGCGAGACACTTGGACCTTGTGCCTTACTACACCCAGGGGCATGCATTAAAGCCCGTAATGCACACCCTGTCGTGGTTTATTACTTACATATTCCTCTGGATAGAAATAACTATAAAAGAGGAATTGCAGAGCAAAGTTTTAGTTTTTATAAATAGCAATGAAACACTCCATAGGAATTACGTGAATGTTCTGTAAATATCAGCTGTAAATGGCCTGCATCCGAAGTTCTACGAGGAGAGACTGACCTACCTCAGTATGTGCACCCTGGAAGAGTAGAGTGAGGAGGCTATGACAGAGACCTATAAATACCTCACAGGGGTAAATAATGTACAGGAGGAAGATTTTTCAGACCAAAGATGCACAAGAACAAGGGGACATGTGGTGAAGCTGCAAGGGGTAAATTCAAGAGAAACAGGAGGAAATACTTCTTCACTGAAAAGAGTGCTGGAAGCCTGGAACAGTCTTTCAGCAGAGTAGTGGGGGTGAAAACAGTGGTGGACTTTAAGTATGCATGAGATAGTCACAAAGGTATGTTAGTGGGAAGTGGGGGGGGCTGGAGATCAAATA
Organism: Neoceratodus forsteri; assembly: GCA_016271365.2. Classification (NCBI taxonomy): domain Eukaryota; kingdom Metazoa; phylum Chordata; order Ceratodontiformes; family Ceratodontidae; genus Neoceratodus; species Neoceratodus forsteri. The sequence continues at coordinate 1,173,064,482 of CM057451.1, read as the reverse complement.
GGGTTCGCGGTGACAGTATAGACAGGAAAAATAGGCAGACTGGGTGGGCCAAGTCGGCCATATCTGCAATCAAATTCTATGTTTCTATGTAAATGACTCCCTGAAGTCATGTGGCACTCAGCTACATCTCATGCCACATTATGCAAAATATACACCCAGGGTGAATAACTAGAACATTAACATAACTCCTGGTCACACTGTTTTACTTAAGAACAGTGTTAACGGGCACTATGGTGTTAGCAGCAGCACTAATGCTTAGGAACAGGAGGTTCTTAATAATTGCATTGCACCATGCAATTTTCAGAGCAGGTCAGCTGCTTGATTAAGGTAGCAAAAAAAGCATTTGCTGGATGGGAGAGTACCAGGACCATCCCCAGACATTTTACCTCACAATTTCTCCTTTGTCATTCTCTGATTCTGAGCAACAGCAGAGCTGAGTATTCTTGCATGGACCACCTTAAGACAGACATCCTCTTTTAACCTCACGCAGCCTGGAGCTTAAAGTTTCCTGCACTGTTATTTCCCGATGAGAGACAGCAGAAGACTGTGCGCACATAGGAAACAGAAGAAGCTTTTCAAATGTTATTAGTATCAAAACCAAAATTCTGTACGTACTTTATGTGCCTTAACTCTAAGGATTATTTGACGTTTTGTATTCATTAAATATAATTTTTGTTATGTTTAAAATTAAGTTGCTGGGGGCTGACAGAGCATTAGAACTTGCTCCTGTTTAAAGTCCACTACTGTGGACACCAGATTTCTAGCGAGTTACAACCTCCACTCCTGCGTTTTGCTCTGAAGAGCCAACCAAGGACATCCAACGTGTCCTCATCTAAATTATGTTAGGTATTTGGACATGTGTTGCTTCCTGGTGGCTAAACATTTGAACAGAACCTCCAGGGTGGAACAGCACCATTCAGCCTCTTCATCTGGGATAATGTCTTGCTTGTGAAGTGCATTTCAGAGACTGGCATCCTTGAGACCATTACCCACCTCTCCACCACTGCCCAGGAATGGAGTTCTCTGACTTAATCAAGATCTCCAAGGTTGAGGACGTAGTGCTCTATCAGCCCTTTCAGGCTCCAGTAAAGGGGACCCTGTGTATCTCCAGTCACCATCTCCTGTTCTCCTCCGGGACCGAGGGCGCCATCGAGCTCTGGCTGCTTATCAGGAACATAGATGCCGTTGAGAAGAGGTGGTGTGGGAGGGAGACAGGTACCAGTCTTGTTTCAACAGGAGGCCTCATAGCCACAGAGCACAGCAAACACCCAGGAAGTGAGGTTATTATGGCATTGATGCACCCCGGAGTGGGTTATTACACCTATTCGTAAATTATCAAAAGTGTTCCAACATGGAATAGCCTAGTGAGGTTGTAGAAACTAGTAATGAAAAAGCTTTCGAAGCAGGACTAGACAGATTACTGAGGGAAAATAGTGTTGCGGGTTACACAGCATGACTAGGGTTAACATTCTGGCTGTTAAATGTGGATGTGTGTACATACTTAAATTGGGTAGAGTTGCTGCCTTGCATTAGGAGGGGTCGACAAATAGATCCCTAGTCACTTCCATGATCACAGTGTTGTGTTATAATGTAAAAGAATCACATTGGTAAAGTTACAGGATGTTCAGAACAGAACCTCAGAAACCTTCAATAAATTTAACAGAAATGTCCATCCATGCTGTTTTGCAGATACTACACAATGTGGTAAGAGCAGCCAGGGAGCCAGCAGGCCATAGCCTGACGGCATGGCCTTAATTTGGCTTTAACATTTGATTATCTTGCCTTAAATCAGCAGTCGATGGCTACAATCTCCACACTAACCATGCTTGGGCCTTCAGCATTTAAAATTCTGCTGACTCCCCTGACAGTAGTAGTTAAAGGAGACCATAGAGTCCAGTAAAACCTAATACCAGTAAGGGTCTCCAAACCTATGGAGGTGACCTAGGAGTTGATACGCTTACTAGACATAGAAAAATGATAGAGCTGCAGAATCCAAGACTGGTATACCTTACCCCCTCTTGCAACATACTTGATGTGCTTGCCTGAGCGGTGCCTCTTTGCAAATGGTGAGTGAAAGTAGTTGCCAAGCTGTGTGGGAACACCGTCAGTCAGATCAGGGTTTTGCATGTGTCAAGAGGGCCGTCAGTCAGGACAGAGTCAGGGCTGAGTACAGTGGGGCGCTGTAACCTGCCCTCCCTGGGAGAAGACAGCAGGCCTCTGGGCCGCACTATCCGTTCCCTCCCTAGCTAATCCCAGCAACCCAGTGCCTCTACCCTCCACACAGGGCTAGCCTATGGGGGGGTTTAGTGCTGTGAGGTGAACACAAAAAATAATGCTACCTCCCTGAATCTGCCTAGTCAGCTCTGCTCTATGCCGGCTTGTTTCCTAGATCCATCCTGGATCTTTAGGCGCTTAGACCTATACTTTTTGTTGCACCTGCTTTCCTTCACTATGATTTTAGCCTCCTTTTTCCCAATCTATCTCCTTCCTCTGCTCTTTGGTAATGCTTTCCTGCCTACTCCTCTAGCTACTTCTCTCCTTCACCCAACTTCCCATTAGCAGCCCTCCCTCTCTCTCCTCTCTCTCTCTCTCTCTCCTATCCCTCCTTCCCTCCACCCTTGCTTACTGTCTCCACCTTCTCTCCTCCTCACTGCTCACTCTTGCCTCTCTCCCCCCTTCTGCCTCCTCACCCTCCTCAGCCTCCCCCCGCCCTTCTACTACACTCCTCACCGATCCTGGGCTGTTACCCTCTCACCTCCCTAAATCTTGAGGCCCTGCTTCGCTGCGCAAATCCCTCAGCAGCACCTTCCTCTCACAACTCCAGAAAACACAAGCATCCTCCACACCTGTCCCTTTTCCTACTCCTCCTGCTTCTCCCCGGAGATGTCAAATCCAACACTGGCCCTCCCACAATCCCCTCCGCCTCAGCCCCAAATAACCCAGGCACTCTGTTGAACTCTACACCCTCTCTACTGCCAAAGGGACTTCGCATTTTTCACCTAAATGCCAAAGGCTTCCTCTCCAAAATGGATGCTCTTAAAGTATGGATAACCCAGCACCTCCCTGACATCCTCTATGATACCAAAATATGGCTATCTCAGAATTCCTGACTCCTCTCTCTCTCTATCCCTGACTTCAATCGATTGCATCAGGACTGCAGTAAGCGTGGTGGTGGTGTAGCCTTGTAAACAAGATAGTCTCTCTCCTGCTCCATCACTGTCCCTCCTCCATTGAACTTATCATTGCCCTTCTATCCCTTCCTTCCTCAGCTCCACACTACATTGGTGCACTTCATGCCCCACCTAAAACTTCACCTGACTCCCTAACTACCACCATCTCCTCTATCTCTTCTCATGCAGCAAATGGAAAAGTCTTGCTTCTAGGTGATTTCAACTTAGACTGGCTCTACCCCTCCTCATAGTCTACCCTCCTCAGGATCGAAGGCCTAAACCTCACACAGCTGATCCTCTTACCCACCCATATAAACCCTCGCTTCCAAAACTACCTCCTGCTTGACTGGGTGCTATCCTCCCCACCCTACCACATCACTGTAGCAGGCACCCTACCGGATGCTCCCAGTGGTCACTGCATCACTTACTGCACTGAAGATACACTCGCCCATGCTGTCCCTAAATACATTTGTACCCACCCTCTCCATGCTCTAGACACAGCAGCCCTCTTCCAGGATCTCACCCAGACAGCTTGGCAGCCCTATTCTTAGCCCTTGATGCTGAACCTGCCCGACCCCTCTTCTCCAGCATACTTACCCGCATTTGGAACCACCACACCCCCTTAAAGAAAGTTTGAGTGTAACCCCGAGGTGGCGCTATCCCAAGGACTACTACCACTGCCTGCGCGGCTAGTAGCAGGTTAAGGGGCCTGAGTTCTGAAACAGGTGCCTCCACCCGGAGGTCAGAGTTGGTAGTGGTGAATCTAACCTGGGCACAGCCCTCTGGAACACTGTAACCCCCCTCTTTCCCTTCTAGTGACCTGAGCAATATACGATAATCACTTTCACAGTACCACTTATACACCATACCAGTCCTCTCACTGTTTGCACGTACCACCAGTGCTGGTTCCTCTGCTCGACCCCGAGGACCCCTGTAAAACAAGGTTATGCACAGTAAATAGCAACAGTACAGTACTCTTGGCACAAACTGGAACCACAGTCAGGTTAAATGCAGCAAAAGAAGTTGGATCTGATTTATTCAGGGGACTTGAACGAGGAAGGGGCGTAATCAGGTTGATTGGCTTAAAAGCTATTTTAATCAAACAGTTATGCATGCACTTTAAGTCCCCATACAGCTGTACACTCTGGGTACCCAGGTAGGAAAATTGTGGGCTAGCCAGAGAACATTGCAGCTGGTTGGGGCCCTGTGATGGAAGAAGGCAACATGCACAACACACACTACTTGTAATCCGGAGCCGGGGAGGTTCAGTTCATGAAAGAAAAGCAACAAGACAATCAGGACGATAACACTTTAGATTTAGCTGTTGTTGCAAGGAGCTACCCTGATGTTTACTCATGATACCCAATACAGGACACAGGCAGGACGAAATAAAGACTGCAGGTTACTGAGCTGGAGAGCCCGGAGAAGCGGGGCCCACATGAATCACCGAGGCGTCGTTCCTGTTCAAGTGTTGAGCAGGGGGCTGATCCCCAGGCAGGTCTCTTGTCGATGGCATTCTCTGTGCAGTGGGTAGTTGGGCTGGGCTAGTGTGGCAAGGCCCAGGCACAATGGAGATGATTTTGGATTCAGTCCGTGGGACTGGATGCGGCTTCCAGCAAGCAGAATACAGTTCAAACCATAATGGGAAACCAAATCGCGACCCACTAGCAGCACACAGCACATTTACATGTAGGAAATTCTAATGCAGCTTCCAGCAAGCAGAATACAATTCAAACCACAGTGGGGAACCAAATCACAACCCACTATAAGCACACTACACATTCACGTGTAAGGAAATTCCACTGTGCCAGGCAAAAGGCTCTCCGGCCGCAATTACAAAGTCTCTGCAGAATCCGGGAGTTCAGAGATGTCTGGAAGTCCAGACAGGCCAATTGCATTCAGCAAATCAGCAAATAGGGAGGCAGTATAGCACAGTGGTTTAAGGCTCTGAGCTGCAAATCTTGAGACCTGGGTTTGTATACCACAGCCTCCGCTTGCATACTGTGTGACCCTGAGCAAGTCACTTAATTTCCCTGTGCTCCCAGGTTGCACCTGTAATCAAGCTTTCAGCTTAGTGTGTCTCACCTGGTTAAATAATTGGAAAAAAAAATCTTCAGTCTTCTTCAGGTAGGAGCCTGGTCACAATTCAGTGGCTTACTTCACTCTCCAAGTTCGGATTCAGTCTGAAAAAGGCACAAGTTCCCTCTCAGGGACAGCAGGCAGGCAAGCAGGCCAAAACTCAGGCCTTTCCATAGTTCTCCCACGTGAATCCACTATGGATTGCTGCTCAAACTACCTCGAGCTGTTACTTCTTCACTTTCCAACTTAGATCTAACTGAAACTGAAAGCAGTTTGGGACTTCCCCAAGATCCAAAAGGTTTGGTTGGCTGATCTGTCTGTCAATCACAACAAGGGCTCCCCCTCCAGGTTATTTTAGGCGCAAAAAGCCCAAAACTACAATTCCTGCAAGTTTTGACCCCACCAAGCCCCTGTAGGCAGGCTCCATTTTAGACTGCCAAATGTACTGATTGGCCCATTTCAGCAGTCCAGGACAAAGATGATGGAAACAAACAGAACTGTCCATGCTGCAAAGAAGGCAGGTTAGAACAAACTGCAGTATTATTACTACTCTAACAAATGATCAGCAAACAAGCACATCTTCTAACAGAGCTCCCTTTTAGATTAATTATGACTGCAATCCAGGCAGCTCTTAAAGAGACAGTACACAGAGGCTATATAGGCACTCTGGCAATCACATTTAAACTGCAAAAACGCAGGACACCAGCCTGGCAGTGAGCATTTAGGAAAGCTCAAGGGAGACTTTTTGGGAACCCCCATTTTTAGGGGGGTTACATGAGTAAAACAGAGCCAAGAACAAAACCTGAACTCGCTGCAAAGTCTCTTTAGCGCTCTTAGACCTACGTGCTTTCAAAGCGCTCAGAAATAACTGCACCAAAGCAATCCAAATTTTAAATACTTCAGGTCCCACCTGCAACAAGGTCAAAACACACCCGAATCATTCTGGAAAGTGTCACGCTCGCTCCTTGATCCCCCTGCTCAACAGGCCTCCCTGCTCCTCAGAAATGATGGCTCCCCTGTCTCTGCCCCTCAACAGTAGCAGAGATTTTCAATAAATTCTTGGCCACCTGCACGCTCCCCAATAACCCCTCCCCTCCCACCTGACTCCTCTCCCATCCCACCTCACTCACTCACTCACTCACTGCCTCTACTGAGTTCCTCTTCCCATCGTTCTCCTCCCACAAAGTTTATACGGCTCTCGCTGCTCTTAACCCAGCCAAAACCAGCCCTGATGGCCTCCATCCTAGGCTTCTCCATATCTCTGCCTTGCCATAGCCGCCCCTCTAGCCCACATCCTTAAACTCTCCCTCCCACCCTCCACCGTCCCTAAAGCCTGGAAATTTGCAAAGGTGTTACCTCTACACAAGGGTGGTAACTCTTCCACACCCGGGAATTACAAGCCCATCTCACTCCTCTCATCTCTCTTGCCAAACTCCAGGAGTCACTTATTCATTCCAGGCTGTCTGAGTACCTTGCCACTAATAACTCTCTCTCGCCCGTGCAGTCAGGTTTGAGAAACAGCACTCGACCACCTCCTCTTTGTTGCAAGTCACTAACTCTATTTTTCAGCAATGGATCAGAGCCATATTACAGCTGCCTTTTTATAGACCTGGCCAAGACATTCAATTCAGTGTCCCATCCTCCTGCTACATAAACTTAAATCTGCTGGCATCGCAGATCCAACTGTTAACTGGTTCTACTCTTATCTACATGATAGGCAGTAATCTGTCCAAATAGGCAACGTTCTTTCTTGCCCTCTTACAATCCTTACTAGGGTCCCTCAAGGCTCTATCCGTGGTCCCATCTTATTCTCCCTGTTTATAAACGACCTCCCCTCCATCTGCAACACCCCCAATATGCATATGTATGCAGACGTATCTTGCGTGTTTACTTTGCAGTCCCAGCTCCCCAGAACACTGGGACTGCAAGTTATGTTGTTTTTTTTTTTTCCCCCCTTTTTCTTTTTTCAGTGCCCACAGGCACAGAAGTCCTGCCCCGGTCCTCAGCTCCACTCCACAGAGACTCTTACTGGGCCAGGGAGAGCAGCAGCATCGGCAGCCGACACCACAAGGCCACGGAGGCGCCCGAGCCCAGATCTCACCAAAGACCCCTCACAGAGGTGTCAGCACTGGATCAGGGCCATAGCCCACACAGGTAAGCCCAAACTGGGGGAGCTTACACACTCCTCTGGCTGAACGCTTGACATCCCGACAAGCCACTTAAATGCAACCAACGTCTTAACTTGCACTTTTCTAACTAGACATCCGATTCCTAGCTAGCATCAACAATAATCACATTTTGATCACATTTACCATCCCACAGATAGTGTCTGTCCAAACATTGAATGTTATCTATATATAGGTAACTACAGGTATACATATATACCATCTCACCCCATCCATTGGGCAACACAATGGGGGATAAACAACAGGGACCACAGGCTTGTGAATGACATGGAAAGGAAGGTCAGAGGAGGCACCCAGGGTGTCTTAGCGAGTTTAACAATTGGTCTGGGCAGTCTTGCCAACCTCCTAGGTAAGGCTGTGTCCGGTATGGGAATCTCCCCAGGAATAAAGGGCACCCTAGCCTGGCTAGGCTGTACAGTCAACCCTGGGGCTTGGTCAGGTAAAGCTACACTGCCTTGAATCTGCTTAGGGACTGGAACAAAGTCAGGGCAAGGGGTGGCTGGTGCATCGACCACAGTTTTAGTGGGGCCTGAATCATTCTTAGTGTCCATTTCAATGTTCACATCGGGCTCAGGAATAGGGATATCAGGTCTCTTCTCAGGAATGAAAAGCATGGCATTTCAATGAAAGCAGGGAGTCTGGAGGGTTAGCACTGGTGGGTAGAGGCGAGTTTCGACAGGACCATTCCCACGGGGACTGGGTTAGCTCCGGATTTGGCTCACAAGGACAAAGTTCAAAATCCTCCGCCTCGCTTTCTTCAGAAGAGCTGCTGGCAGACCACTCAGGAGGCTCAGTTGGACCATTGTTCAGGTTCAATGTGGTCCTCTCGGGGGGCAGATCGACAGTGGTATCACTTCTGTGGGGCCTTCCAGAAAGTGCAGTCGGACCAGTATTCCGGTTCGATGTGTTCTACTTCGAGAGGCAGGGATGGGCTTGGGCTTTGTTGTCTTTTCTGAGTAGCTTGATGACGTGTAGTGGGCCTTCTTGCAACTGGAGTTTCAGGACCAGTGGCAGAGTCAGGCATAATCTTGCCGATGGGGAGTAAGTGGTTTCGATGAACAGTCTTTCCTAGACCCCGGCCTTGCTCTTGTTTGATTCAGTACACTGGCAATTCTGGCAGTTTCTCAACCACAATGTAACTTTCTGGGGCCCACCGATCTTAAAGCTTGTGTTTGCCTTGCAACCCCAAGTTTCATAGCAGAACACGATCCCCTACTTGCAACTCTTCATTGCAAACTCAGTTATCATACCTCTGCTTGTTACTCTGATTTCTTCAGGCTGCCGCTTCAGATGCTAGCTGGTATGCTATTTGAAGTTGCTTTCTCAGCCGATGGGTGTACTTGAGGAAGGTTCTGTGGGACGTGCTGTCAGAGGACACACCAAAACAAGGATCAGCTGGTAGCAGGGCTTCATGACCAAACATGAGGTAGAAAGGGAGTATTGGGTAGCATCATTCTTGGTGCAGTTGTAAGCATGCCAGATATCTCAATTTCTGACTCAGTTTGCTTTGCGGCTGGGTCCAGCATACCAACATGTTCAGCAGAGTTTGATTGAAGCACTCTGGTTGAGGGTCTCCTAGGAGGTGAGTGCGGTGTGGTGTGAGATTCTTTATACCGTATGTTGTCAAAACTCTTTTATCAGTCGACTTCCAAAATCTCAGCCTTGGTCAGAATGGACTCTTTTGGAAAGCCATAGTGCTGTACAAACTGCTGCAAGACTTTGACTACAGTGCTGGCCTTTGATCTTTGGTGGGAATGCCTGGGCGTACCTGGTATAGTGATCAGTGATAACAGAATATTAGCTGTTTTTTTCTGTCAGGTTAGAGGATAAAATCCATGCAGACTAAGTCGAGGGGCCCACAGGTACTAATGTTGACTGGGGCAGCTCACCTTGGCAAGGTTTTTCTCTGTATGCACCGCAGGCAGTTTTTGCAATGTTTTTCTGCATCAGTTTTCATTAGGGGCCAGTAATATTGTGCTCTGCACAGATCTAGGATGCATTCATAGCCCAGGTGACCCATGTTATCATGCAGGGACTTGAGGACTATATCATGGTACCCCCGTGGCAGTACCAGCTGGAGCTTGGAATGTCCAAGGTTGTCCTTGTCATGTACTTTTCACAGTAGCAATCCATCTAGTAGAACTAGAGCTTTCCCCATTCTCTCAACAGGCGTTTGGTGTCAGGGTGATGGCTACGCGCTTAATCGGCTGAATGTTTCTTCTTAAGGGTCCAAATTAGGTCTTGGATGGCTGGGTCATGTCTCTGCTCCCACTGGAGCTCGGGCTTACTGGGTTGGGGCAGCGAAGACATGTCCAGCCCAGTGAAATTCAAATGTGCAGGTGGGATAGATTCGGGAGAGGCCCCCTGCATATCTATTGCTCTGGTAACCAATTAATGAAATAAAACAGAAAATAAACTGTGGCAAATCAAATCTCCGAATACTAAAAACAAACTAAAAAGTAAATCAGAAATTCCTGAAATTAATGGGAAATTCAAACAGAAATAATCAAGTGATTTGGGTTATACAAAAATATCTTGTATATGAGCAGTGACAAACCAGCATTAACATCAGTAAAAGCAACTGCAAGAACATAGTACTAAAGTAAGTAGTTCATTGAGTCCCGAACAATGCCAGTATACCAGTCTGATTTGGAGAACAAGAAGACAGACTGAGGTTATAAAGGTACTGACCGAGAGTCATTTTAACAGAGCATTAGGACCAGTCTCTCCAGTCGACTCCAGTTCAACTATATCAACTGCACTTCCCTGCATCTCTGCTACCGTTCTGACACCGCCAAGTCAGCTGTGAACTGTACCTTTATATCGGCACAGCCCACCCCTCACAGCGTGATACCATCGTGACAAGATGGGCAGGGGAATCACTGAAGGGAGCAGCTGGATTGCTCTGTAAGCTTCGAGGGCGGCTGCAGGCGCCTCCTTACTGAGTTACCAGGTGGCCTTTTATTCTTGAAATCAGTTCTTGCACTGAAACAGTTACTGTTTTAGCTGTTTCTTAAACATAAATGTTGCTCTGTGTTGTTACTCTGTTCTGCTCTAGCAACAAGGTGTCACCCACTGTGAGTGCATCCTGTGCCCATTAGCTCAGCACTTTCCCCAGGTTTTCTGCCCGCCACAGGGCATATGACAGGACCCCAATCCACCAAGTAGTTCTCTAAAGGGTACCAGAGTTATTTCAGTATCACAGCCTAGGGGCTTGGTGACATAAGGTGCATCTCTCCAGCTGTGACTGGCTGGGGGTGGGCGTACAGGCTCAGGATGGTGGCAGGGTCCTAGATCTGGAGTGGAATAGGCCCCAGGTTAGATCTTTGGAGATTCAGATCCCAACCAGGACCTGAGGTTGGTAGCAATAGGGACATGTAGATGACTGAACCTCAAGGAGAACCACCTGATTGTTTCTGCGCCAAATGTCCCATTCCAGCTGATGAAGGTATCCTAAATTTCCTGACAGAGGAACAGAACCTGAATAGGCCAAACCATGAGAATTCTGCGGAAGACCAGAGGAGGAGGCACCAAGACATCTGACCCCCCCCCCCCGAGCGTAAGGGGTAAAATGCAGTGAGCTGTGGTAAATCTCAAACGTGACCACTAGAGGCCCAAGGAAGAGTGGAACAGCAGCTGTTACATCTTCAAATGCATTAGGTTTCCATGCCTGGGTATCATCGTAATACCCAGGAGGGTATACCCCTCCCTGGGCTACCTCTATCAGGGCTCTGTGTAAACTGCTGTGCCTTTAAGAGCATGGGTACATCCCATGACCTGGTCCCTCACAACTGTGAGGAGATAGTGATCAGTGTGAACTGTAAATAGAAACATAGAAGGTGTCTGCAGATAGGGTTGTATGGGCCACTCAGTCTGCCTATTTTCACTCTGTCCTTACTGTGACACTGCAGACCCTGTTTGCCTCTGGTCCCCACCCCTCTTTTTACTTCTAAGAATCCCCTGTGTTTTTTCAAAATTTCTTGAGTCCGTAATTGTTTCTGACCCTACCACCTCCGCAGAAGGCTGTTCCACTCACTTACCACTCTTTCAGTGAAGAAGTATTTCCTCACATTTCCTCTGAACCTCCCCCCTTCTAATTTTATAGTGTGACCCCTTGTCCTTGAGTATCTTTTCCTTTGGAAAATGCTACCTTCCTGTGCCTTGTTTTTCTTTGTGAGGTATTTGTATGTTTCTATCATGTCCCCCTCCTCCTCCTTTCCTGCAGGCAGTACATGTTCAGTTCTTTAAAGCAGCAGTACTACGAAATCAGGAAGTGACCTATCAAAATTCTGTTTTTTGGCTGTAAGCAAGCGGCCAAAGTTCAGTTTCCATACCTGTAAATGTTTTTTCCTGCGCTTTAGTTTTTAGATATTTGCAATTTGTTTGAAGTGTAGTGCTACAACAAATATGGTGGCTGACTAATTTCAGCTCGCTTTTCTTCAAGTTGCATCACATGTTTGGACAACAGCAGAGGGACCCTCTGCTAACTATTTCTGATGTCCCTGCAAGTCATATAGATGTGCAGTTGGCAGCAGAGGGGGTTCCAGTGCAACATGCTTAGTAGCAGAAATGTAAACAAGAGCAGAGAATAACTGAGAAAATTACTCAGTGATAGTACAATGCCGGCGAGAAAGAGTACCAGGTATATGATTAGCAGGGCACAGAGAATAAACTGTCAAAAAAGTGCAATTTTTTTTTTCGTAGTACTGCTGCTTTAAGTCTTTCCTCATGTTTTCTGATGCATGCCTGTACCATTTTGGTTGCTGTACTCTGAACCACTTCCACCCTATGTCCTTTAGAAGATAGAGGCTCCAGAACTGGACACAGTATTCGAGGTGTGGTCTCACCAGTGATCTGTACAGGGGTGTTATTACCTCCCTCCTTCTGTTGGTGATGCCTCTGCCTATGCATCCCAGCATCTGGTTAGCCTTCCCACTGCCCCATCACACTGTTTTGCAATCTTCAGGTCATCTGTGATAATAACCCTAGGTTCCTTTCCTGATCTGAGCCTGTCAGTGCCTCCCCCCAGTTGGTATGTTGCCCTCAGATTTTTGCGCCCTAAATGCATTATTTTGAATTTTTTAGAGTTGAAACCCAGCTGCCAATTCATTGACCATTCTTCCAGCTTTTTTAGATCTCCCCCCGTCATTCTATCCCCCCTCCAGTGTGTCCATTCTGTTACAGAGTTTTGCGTCATCTGCAAAGAGGCTTACCTTCCCTCCCAGTCCCTCAGCAATGTCACTAATGATGACATGGAAGAGAACTGGGCCAGTACTCAACCTCTGTGGCATCCCACTGGTCACTTTGCCTATTCAGAGTGGGTCCCATTCACCTTCACTCTCTGAGTCTTATTGCTCAGTCAGCCCTCTACCCATTTTACAACCTTAAAACCCATTCCTATAGTCTCCTTACTTGTTTAACAATCTTCTATGTGGAGCGGTGTCAACGGCCTTGCTGAAATCCAGGTAGACCACATCCACTGCCCCTTCCTGATCCACTTCCCTGGTTACCCAGTCAAAGAACTTGATTAGGTTAGTCTGCCATGACCTCCCCACTGTGAAACCATGTTGCCTCAGATTCTGAAGCCACTGGCAAAATAAATATGTTAACTGCTGCGATGTGTACCCACGCCTTACTGTCTCGGGATCTGTAAATATGGATTTGACTAAACTCTTGGCGGAACTTCATAGTAAGAATGACTATGTCTATGAATTGATTCAACTATGTCTTGTGTCCTTTCACAGGTCCTTATTGTATTTAATATTCACTATGTATGCTAGCCTCATTATGGATGTTTAATCAGCTCATTTCTGCTCTTCTATTGGCTAATCCTCCCCAGCACTCTTGTCACTAGTGCCCTTTTCTTGTGCACTGTTTGTGTCACTTTCTTATTCAAGAGCAGTTAAGCTAAAAGGTACTGTAAGGCCTGAGCTGAATTTACAAGACCTGTGTGTAACCCTAGATGCGCTATCCCAGGGCTACTACCCTGCCTGATTTGCCACTAACAGGTTGAGGGCCTGGATCCAATGAGGGTGCCTCCCCAGAGGTCAGGGTTTGCAATAGTTAAACTAACTTGGTCACAGCCCTCTGGGACACTGCAACCCCTTTCTTCCCACTAGTGGCCCACACAATATATCAGAATTACCTTCACAGTATACACTTACCCCAGGTCTGGTTCCGGCACTGGGACCTCCTGTGAAATGAGATACAGTGCAACAATCACAGTACAGTACTTTAACATAGACAAATACCTCAGGCAGTATAACTTTGCTGAAACAAGCAGCTCTGATTGATTTAGGGGGATATAACAAGGACAGGGGGAAATCAGGTTAATTAGCTTATCACTCTAATAATCTACCTATGGCTCTGTGCACAGGCCTATCCCTATCAGTTACTGTCCCTGGGTACCCAAGCCCTAGTGGCTAGTCCAAACCGTGGCAGCTGGTAGGGGCCCTTTCACAGAGAAAAGGAGAATTAAACAGTCAGCAGTACAGTAATTCCATTTGGATTTAATGTGGCAATTCAACAGGGCGACCTGAATTAGTACTCACGACCTCCAAATAAGATAGGGTCCTTCAATGTCAGCAGGGCTCACTTGAGGTACACAAACCTCTTCACACATCCATAAAAAAGCACTATACAGGCAGGCTGCATCTGTATCCCGATCGCTAATTACTGCCAATACCGGGAGAACACACAGCAGATTCAGTTCCTGACAGATGGAGTGCAATTTTCAACAATTCCTCCAGTCTTCTACAGGGTGAGCCTGGTTTCTACTCTTCAGAGATCCTTTGATTCTTTTCACAGGACGGATTCAGTCCTAACAAGCTGTTACACAAGCTGCAGACCGAACTCTGGGCCTTAACACGTTTTTGACTAAAACTGCACACTGAAAAGCACAGGGCTCCTTCCTTCTTCACTGCCAAAGCTCAACTGAAACTCCAACCGACAAAACCGGGCACTTCCTTTGAGTTCCTCCCAGTTCTTGACTGGATTGGCTGTCACTCACAATAGACTACTGCTGTTGGTCCAAAAGGCACTGAAGTCTAAACTACATCTCCCAGAGTCACTGCCCATACAATCCTCTTGTGGCTGGCTCAGATTATGAGTCAAGTTCTGATTGGTCAAGGCACCATTTTAGAGCTAGCTTACCCACACTGATTGGTCCAGTTCAGCAGTTCAAAACTAGAATGGGGAACTAGCAGACACAGTTCTGACTGCAAAGAAAGCAGGTTAGACAAACTGTAATTTCATTATTACTCTAAATAATTTCTGGCAAACAGTTACATCTTTCAGATAGGTTCCTTTGCACTCCTAGTGACTGCAAAATGAAGTGAATTGGCAGCAGCTTGAGTGGTACTCAATCAAAAAACACACAGTCCCCATACAAACTAATTATGTCTGCAAGCAGACACCTCTTAAAGAGACAGTACCAGAGGTTCTAAAACACTCACTGATAAATGGCTTAAATGCCAAACACCATTCAGGCTTGGAGCATTCAAGCAAGCTCCTGAAGTCTTTTAGGAACCCCCATTTGCAGGGGGTTACATATGCATTCCATGTGATGAATGTAGCATGACTGCTTGTAATTTTAGGTACTCTGCCTTTAAATTTCCAAATAGTTTTACAGGGGAGGTAACAGGATCCAACACCCCCCAATGAAGCTAATATTGGTTGAAGCATCAGGGTTCAGGCTGCCCTCCAGCCAGTATTTTGATGACAGTCTGCAAAATAAATTTATGCTAATCTTTTGCATTACTTGGAATGGAGGGTAAGGTTTGTCTGTTTGCAGATGACACCAAGATCTGCAACAGAGTAGATGATCCAGATGGGGTGGACAGAATGAGAAGAGATCTGGATAAACTAGCAAAATGGTTGGAGGAGTGGCAGCTGGGGTTTAATGCAAAGAAGTGCAAGATCATGCGCATAGGGAAGAGAAACCCTGAAGCCACCTATAGGTTGGGAGGGGAGTTGCTTCATCACTGATGACCTGAAATCATCCAAGCAGACCTCTAAAGCAGTAGGTAAGGCTAGAGGGATGTTGGGGTGTATTAGTAGGGGTATCAAAAGTCGGAAGAGGGAGATAATAATCCCTCTTTACAAGACACTGGTTAGGCCCCATCTGGAGTACTGCGTGCAGTACTGGAGGCCACACCTTCACAAGGACATTAACCAAATTGAGGCAGTCCAGAGGAGGGCAGCCAAAATGGTGCAGGGACTGCATCAGAAAACATATGAGGACAGATTAACGGAGCTCAATATGTATACCCTAGCGCAAAGGAGGGAGAGAGGTGATATGATCGAAACATTCAAACACCTTAAGGGCATTAACAAGGTGAACTAGTCTAACATGTTTCAGTATAAGAAAAATAGCAGGAGAAGAGGACATAGCATGAGATTAGAGGGAGGACGATTAAGGGGTGATGTGAGGAAGTTCTTTTTCACAGAAAGGGTGGTGGATGCATGGAACGGCCTACTAAAATGGTGCAGGGCAACTAAAATGGTGCAGGGTCTGCACCAGAAGACATATGAAGAGAGACTTAAGGAGCTAAATATGTATAGCCTCGAGGAAAGGAGGGAGAGGGGACATGAAAGAAACTTTCAAGTACCTCAAGGAATCAACAAAGTCCAAGAGGTAGTATCTTTCAAAAAGAGGTGTGCAAGAACAAGGGGGCACAATTTGAAGATAAAAGGGGTGGCTCAGAGGTAACTTAAGGAAGTATTTTTCACAGAGGGTTGTGATATATGGAACGGCCTTCGAGGAGGTTGTGGAGTCAAAACAGTGGTAGAATTCAAGCATGCATGGGACATTCATAAGGCAATTCTAGGGGGGGGGGTAGGAAGAAGTAGGCTGTTGGTTAACTAGGATCTGCAGCTTATCCATTAGGTAGGGAAATGGGCAGACTGGGTGGGCCAAGCGGTCCTTACCTGCCATCAAAATCTATGTTTACCTCAGGAAGTGGTGGATATGAATACAGTGCAGGGCTTCAAACAGGCATGGGAAAAGCATAAGGGATCAATACAGATGAGTATGAATAGATAGGCCATTGACAGAGCAAAGGCCGATGGCACATTCATAAGGTAGGAAAAGAAATGGGCAGACTGGATGGGTATTGCGGTCCTTATCTGCCGTCAACTTCTATGTTTCTATGATTCCCAGTTATGTTTTCTGAGTGCAGTTCTCTTTTTTGTTTCTGTGCCTACTTCAGTAGTCCGCTGGTGATTCTCCAGTGCACAAGGCAGCACCATCAGAGGCTAAGGGAACTCAATATGTATTCCCTGAAGGAGAGGCGAGAGAGGGGGGACACGACAGAAACGTTCAAGTGCCTCAGGGTTATCAACCAGGTACAGGAGGGTAGCATCTTTCAAAAAAGAAGATGTGCAAGAACAAGGGGGCATGAAATTAAGTTGGGGAGGAGGTTCAAAGGTAACACGAGGGAGTACTTTTTCACTGAAAGAGTGGTGGATGCTTGGAATGGCCTCCCAAGGAGGTGGTAGGGGCAAAAACAGTTAGGGAATTATTCTAGAATGCATGGGATAGACATAAGGGTACCCAAGGCACAGGAAAGAAAGGGTGAGCTGCAGATCAACTAGGATCTGTAGTTTGTAATAGGTAGATGAAATGGGCAGACTGGGTGGGCCACACGGTCCTTGTCTGCCATCAACTTCTATGTTTCTAACCCCATCCACCCCGTACACCACGTCTTCGCATACAGTCCCTAGTGTGCAGCAATAACCAGTACCAGACGTGGTACTGGCTGGGTGGCTTCCCAAATAAACTGCAGTTTTGGTCGTGGTCTCCAACTACAGCACAGCAAAAGTCTTGATCAGGTTTGCTGCAATCATCAGCTTTCATTTCCTATGGTGCTGCATGCAATTACCTCTTTTACCCTGCAGTTGTAGGGTTGTGCTTCTCATTCTGATTCTCTGGCAGATACACCGTCTGTCTTTGCAGTGCAGCAGCACAAACTAGCCCTTCCAACAGCACACAGGCATCAGTCTGCCACGGGGACCACATGGACTGAACTGGGTCTGGAATAACCCCTGCTGTTTACTGGA
Source organism: Neoceratodus forsteri (assembly GCA_016271365.2). Classification (NCBI taxonomy): domain Eukaryota; kingdom Metazoa; phylum Chordata; order Ceratodontiformes; family Ceratodontidae; genus Neoceratodus; species Neoceratodus forsteri. The sequence goes on along the minus strand of CM057451.1, from coordinate 1,173,046,988 downwards.
GAATGGTAGCTCGTGATTGGCAGCCCAAGCTGTCAATCAACATCAACAGGCCTGAAGGACTGTCACTTGACAGATGATTGAGTGCTGCTCACGCATCTGAATTAGTTCTGTCCATTACCAGTCCACAAGCCCTAGGGGCAGCATAGTGTAGTGGTTAAGGATACTGAGATGCAACTTGGAGACCTGGGTATGAATCCCACAGTCCCCACTTGCATACTGTGTGACTGAGCAAGTCACTAAGCTTCCTTGTGCTCCCAGATTGCACCTAGAAACGAGCTATGGCTTAGTGTCCCTTTCCTGAATAAACAATTTCCCCTTTCCCAAAGCCCTTGGGGCTTTCTCATGAGGCAATCCAATGTTCATTGATTGCTCAGTCACCTTCTGACCCTGTTACCATGCCAGCTTGGGTCAGCGGTGACAAAGACTGCTGCCAGTTTGTAGTCCAAAGGTAGTCCTTCTACAAATGTCCTTTATTTACACCAATGTTCTGCAGGTCAGTAGTGTTTGAGCCCCAAACCAGTCTTGCATGGATGCACATTTATGTTGGAGCAGCAATCGGGAAAGTCCTGGTCCAGTTGGGAGCACTGAGGGTGTTGGCTCTGGCATCGGCTGTAATCTTTGATGTTTGAGTACAAGGGAACCTTAAAAGTAAGGCCCCATGGTGGGGTTACTCCTGTATTTTACAGGGAAATGCAGCAATATACAGGGAAACTGTTATTATAAATATGTGTAATCAGGTTGCTGTGCAGATGTTAAGGTGTTTTTCACAGTTACTATCCCTGCCTTGTGCCTATGGATTCCAAGCATGATTGTGGGGTCTGGGCTTGTTAAACTCCTCAAATGAGGTGTTTGGTTGAGAAAGGGGGGGACAGGAATAGTGCAGCTAGTGCCTCCACCCAGGGAAATAGGGGGCCAGACTAAACGTTTGATACTGCTCCCTGGGATGCAGTACCAACTCACCTTTTCATTGGACACGGAACACCTCCCAGTGACCAATCAGTACCCACAGACTAATTCTGCAAATAGATAGTTTGTACCACAATTAAGGAAGACCACTAATAATATGCTCACGCATAAAAATAAACTAACAAGAATGACTTTATTAACAGCAAGAGTAGGACCTGAAAGGGAAAAGTGATAGGTAGCAATGTGAATAAACGTTTATTTAACAGTATGGTGAAGAACCAGAACCAACAGCTAGCAGTATGGATCCCTTCTGCTAGTGCTCTCCTGTTGCAGATTCTCTACTCTCTACAGAGATATCTCAGCCCTCCCAGCACCCACACACGCAATCCATTATAGCCCACTGTACTGTGTTAGGCCTCTGTAGTTGTTCACCAGAGGAATGCAAATGGTTTCAACACTTTATCCTTTAGCAATCTAATACACTGCAGTTTACTTAGTTACTGGGTACCCAGGTGTCCAACTGGTGCAAGCCTGATGATGAGTTGCTCACCGTCTTGTGCTGGTGCTCCTAATTAAAGATGCAAGCTTACAAAATAACCCCCCCCCCCCACTCGACTGATTATTTGGGTACCACTGAAACACAACTTGTAATAACGAATGAAGAACATGATTCCCAGAACAAATCTGATCTCGGTCTGGCTAGGCTGGTAGTCACGTGTCCCAGGTTAATGTAGAACAGCAGCTGTAGCAGTACCTCATAGCAGTTGTTCAAGCATGCCTCTGGTGCAGGCTGGCACCTTCTGCATGGGCAGCAAACAGGTGGAGTACACGCAGGCCTAGATATGGGCCTGGTCACTCTCTCATGGTGTCTTTCTCTTGTAGCTTACCAGCAGTGTGGCAGTGTGCTGAGTTCTGAGTGAGGCCTAGACCGGAGGGCTCCCTGCCTCACCCCTTGGGCAATGTCTTCGTCGAGGGTACCAAGTACTAAAGGCTTGTGTGTAATGCATAGTGTTTCCTGAATATCACAAATAACGCGCCATTCATTATCCAGAACCAAATAACAAATAGTAGCACTGTTCATCCCCTATTCAGGAAATACTGTCTTAAAAAAAAGGAAAAGAAACAGTCCCCCAACCTCCTCCCTAGCCCAGATCCTTTAAAATATATAAGCTTCCCATCCCCCACTCTCAGTTAATACCCCAGGTCCCATCCTCCTCCCACCCAACACCCACATTTTGAATGGAATGTATTTTGCAATTAAAACCTCAACGATGGACGATTGGCGCCCACCTCTATGGCTAGCCACCGACTTTCACCGCTTTACAGCGCACTACAAGTATAAGATCCTACCCCCCACCCTGGCAGCAGAACCCTCCTCTGCATCACAACACCTCACTCACCCTGCATCCAGTTCCAACTGGGTGAGAGGTGAAGGTAACTGAGACAGCCAGCTGTCCTCTACGACCCGTCCGTCTTCTTCTGAATAAGGCGCTTGTGTCTTCGCCATAGTAAAACCAGCTGATCACGTGATCATCAGGTGTGGGGTGCATGGGGGATAAGCAGGAAGTGTGCTGCTACCAGGGTGGGTAGATTTCATACTTGTAATCTACTGTAAAGCACTGAAAGTTGGCGGCCAGCTATGGAGGTGGGAGGGTTGTGCTGGTCACCCATTGTTGGAGTTTAAATTACAAAATATAAATTATTAGCAAAATGTGGGTGCTGGGAGGAGGATGGTGGGACTGAGGCACTAACTAAGGGTTGGGGATGGGGGACTTATATAGATCTGGGCTAAAAAGAAGGGTGGGGGCTATTTTTGTTTCCTTTTTATGTTTATGTTGGCTTGTACTTGCACACCAGCCAACATATTGCAGTAGTTGCAGATTTTGGAGGTGCAGTCACTGTGGGCGAATGCAGGGCACGTATCAGTAGGTGCGTCCCTCATTCCCCAATAAGCCAGCTGCAGGCACTGACACCCGCAATATGTAAAGTGGCCACCAGGTCTAAGAAAAGTGCCTCTGCAATGAGAGCCAAGCTCGTCATGCAGCGGCACAATAACATGCCTCCCGATGTGCTTTTGCTGGTGAAGCACTTCAGTAAACATGGCGGCACTGACTGCCGCTGCCACTTCATTTGCTGATGGGAGAGCCCACTCCTCGTCGGCATGATGCCCCCCTCCCATTCCAAGTGTGTGCCAAGGGGGTGCTCAATCCCTCTCGGCATCATGCACCCCCCCAACAGTCCTTCCTTGCTGATGGGGACCCAATCCACGTCTGCTTCAGTCCCCCCTGCCCAGTTTAGTTTGCCGATGGGGGAGCCCACTCCCCATTGGCATAATGTCCCCAACCTCCAATGTGTGCTGTGTGCTGAGGGGGTGCACAATCCCCCTCAGCATCATGCGTGTCCCTACCTGTTTCTGTGCCAACAGAGGGCCCAATCCCCGCTGGCTGCGGTCCCCCTCCCCATTATGCAGGTGGTGCACTGAGAAACACCAAACAAACACCTGCAAAAAGAGAAAACCAACCCTCGTTGTCTTTTTTTTACCTGTTAAAAGAAAACTATAGCAAAATGGTCGAAGAGTGGCAACTGGGGTTTAGATAAAGAAGTGCAAGATCATGCACATAGGAAGAAGAACCCTGAAGCCACCTATAGGCTGGGAGAGAGGAGTTGCTGGCAGTCACAAGGGAAGTGAGAGACTTGGGCGTCATCATCACTGATGACCTGAAATCATCCAAGCAGACCACTAAAGCAGTAGGTAAGGCTAGAGGAATGTTGGGGTGTATTAGTAGGAGTATCAAAAGTCGGAAGAGGGAGGTAATAATCCCTCTTTACAAGACACTGGTTAGGCCCCATCTGGAGTACTGCATGCAGTACTGGAGGCCACACCTTCACAAGGACATTAACCAAACTGAGGCAGTCCAGAGAAGGGCAACCAAAATGGTGCAGGGACTGCATCAGAAAACATATGAGGACAGATTAACTGAACTCAGTATGTATACCCTAGAGCAAAGGAGAGAGAGAGATGAAATGATTGAAACATTCAAACACCTTAAGGGCATTAACAAGGTGAAAGAGTCTCAATATAAGAAAATAACAGGACAAGAGGACACAGCATAAGATTAGAGGGAGGCCGATTAAGGGGTAATGTGAGGAAGTTCTTTTTTACAGAAAGGGTAGTGGATGCATGAAACGGCCTACCGCAGGAAGTGGTGGATATGAATACAGTGCAGGGCTTCAAATAAGCATGGGATAGGCATAAGGGAGCAATACAGATGAGTATGAACAGGTAGGCTATTGACAGAGCAAAGGCCTATGGCACATTTATAAGGTAGAAAAAGAAATCGGCAGACTGGATGGGGCTTGCGGTACTTATCTGCCATCAACTTCTATGTTTCTACGTTTCTATGAAAATGGTCCCTCGAGGTCTCTCTCCTGTCCCCTTCCCAGCCTGCACCTGCCCTCTGCATACCCTGCTTCTCCACACACCCCTCACCCACCTCACCCCATACTCACCTCTGGAGTCCGCGCCGATAATCTTTGATGGACCGAACACATCTGTACTCTTTAAAGCCGACCGTGAACTGAAGAAATGCCGGTAAGCTGTATAATAGTATAAATAGGTTTATTTCAACTTTGTTACATATCTAGGGCATTTGGGGAATTTTGACAAATTTTCAACATGGGATTATTGGGACCCTCCTTATGAATTCAGTCACTGTCATGGTGTTATATAGTCCCGAAAGGTGATGTCACAGTCACTGCGTGGAATCACCTTTCGGGACCGATTAATAAAGTGACAGTGCCACTGTTCATGAGGTGGGCTCTCAAAACCCTTTGTTGAAAATTTGGTGAAAAAAATCCACAAAATTATTGTTTTACCAGCGTGCGTTGCGCAGTTTCCATGCACCCTTGTAACTTCACAAATTTGAAATATTTTCATGCCAGATTTTCAACACTGGTATTTTGCTCATACCTCCTTATGAACAGTATAGCTGTCATTTTACATCTTGCCCAAAATGTGTTTTCTCACCTGTGGCACAATGGCGTGGTCACTGTGGAAATCAACTTTGGGACACATATTACAAAATCACAGTGCCACTGTTCATGATGGGAAGGTCCCAAATGCCTATGTTGAAAATGTGGTTAAAAAATCAAAATAATTGGGTTACGGATGTGTGTTGTGCAGTTTCTATGCCTGTTCATGACTTCACTAATTTTGCATATTTTTACTCCAGATTTTCAACGTTGCCATTTTTTTACGCCTCTTCATGAACAATACAGTTGTCATTTTTCACACCCTGCCCAAAATTTGTTTGCGTGCCTGTGTCGCCAAATGGCATAGTCGCTGTGCAAAACCACCTCTCGGCTAACAAACTGATAGTACCGCTCTTCGTGAGGTGGGGTCACAAAAAGCCCATGTTGAAAATTTAGAGTGAAAATACCAACAAACACCTAAGTCGTTAGGGTTTCCAACTGTAACACCCACCCTGTAGAGACGGACAGGCATCAGAGGTGTGACTTGGGATCGTGGCTGTAATGCTCATGCCATGCCAACCTACCCCCACCCCTGCAGCCAGCGTCAGGCATTGAGGTGTGCCTTGGAGTCTTGGCCCTAAAGTACACCCCATTCTCTATACTGCACCCATCTCAGCGATTTCCTCACGGAATGGGAAAGTATAAGGCCCAAAGACCCCAAGTACACCACAACACCTGTCAGTGTCTACAGGGCAGGAGGTTAAATAGCATGAGCGTTATAGCTGATGACCCAAGGCACACCCCAATGCCTGTCAGTCTCTGCAGGGTGGGGGTGGGGCTAGCGTTAGTTCAATACTTCACTGCCATTCCTATTATGCATTTCTAACTCCTCACTGCCAATGCAGCAGACAACATTTGCCGTTGACAAATGCTTGTTTTATTGTGTTACTTGAATATTTGGGGACCCAAATAGAATATTCAACTGAAAATATTTGGGATAAGATATTCATACATCCCTACCAAGTATCCAGAGACTAGCTCTTGACTGCACTCTTCCCTCTGTCAACGAGGCAGGATAGGTTATTTCCCAGCTCTGATAACAGCAGTTGTTTCTCAGATGGCACAGCAATTCTCTTGCAGCTTTAGCAGGATTCACGGCAACAGCAAACAGTTCGGATTAGGCCCGGTGGCGAGGAGAAGTTGAGGCGCTGGATGCCACACCTTGTGCCACGCTGGCGACCAGGTTCATAGAAACATAGATTTTGATGGCAGATAAGGACCGCTTGGCCCACCAGTCTGCCCATTTTTCTACCTAATGGATAAGCTACAGATCCTAGTTAACCAGCAGCCTACTTCTTCCTACCCCCACCCCTAAATTGCCTTATGACTGTCCCATGCATGTTGAATTCCACCACTGTTTTGACTCCACAACCTCCTCTGAAAGGCCGCTCCATGCATCCACAACCCTCTCTGTGAAAAAATACTTCCGTAAGTTAGCTCTGAGCTGCCCCCCTTCTATCTTCAAATTTGGTTCGGGAATGGACCCGGGCAGCCGGGGGGCAGTGGGGGGGGAGATTGAGCATCTGGAGGACTGCTCTCTCTTCCCTGGGGAGGGCTAGGGCAACGACCGCTCAATGAGCAACCTCTGGCGAAGGCTAGGGGGTAGCCGAAAGTAGCGTCATGGTGTATGCCAGGGGGTGGAGCCGCGGCAGTGCATCACCTTGGCAGCCGGGCTTCACGGGGGCATAAAAACATGTAAACCCCCCCCTCACCGCTGATAGGTGAAGGCACCTCCCTCCATAGCCCACACTCCCAGATACAGACTTGGCTCCCTAGGCTGTTCCTCCCCCCCGGCCCAGTGTCTTAACATTATAAAGAAAGAGCACCCTGGGTGGGGGCAGCCCTTCCCCGGAGGGTAGACCAGGGGGATGCCCGGTGCCGGAGAGGAGCTAATGGGTCAAGCCGAGCCACGTGGAGAGGTAGAGGCTGCGGTTCCAGGAGGTTGCTGAAGAGTTCAGAGGTAGGGGTGAAAAAAAGAGAAGTCGAAAAAAAAAAAACAGTTCGGATTGAACTCTCACAGCTTTTAATATTTATTTCAGTGCTCAAAAAAACATTTGAGCTCAGGGCTCTTTACATAGGTTCCACATCAGGACATTTCAGTACAACAGATAGGTGAAATTATACAAAGGATTGCAGAAACAGAGAACATAGGAACAACTACTGCAGTCACTTCTGGCTCTGAGGCCGGCTAGGCCCTCAGCTCTCCTCAGCAGGTCTTGCACATCCAAATGCCCAAGCAGGACTGTCTGAAACTGCTCTTTGCAGATGGGAAGGTTCCAGCACAGCACATAGACATTCTGTCTCCTTATTGGCTGCCTTGGCTGTCAGTCACAGTTCTGGCCCCCTGATTGGTGCAGAAAGGGCACCAAGCACTCGGCCACTCTGCTCCCAGAATGCCTTGGTTTTCTTGTGGGACCCCAACAAATTTTGGTTGGCTTGCAGTGGCCAGAGGTGGTCAAGACTGTGATGTCCATGTTGTTTACATTATACGCTGTACCTGCTGCTGCTTTCCCATGATTTGTTTAGCTGGATGTTGCATTACATAACTTGTTGACAGCTAGCTGGTCATATTTGTAACCTGGTTTGCATTGGTGACATCAACGGCAATCTGTTCAATCCTCGGCAGGTGTGGAGGTACCCTTCTCAGTGGCAGCATGGATACTGAAAGCTAAAAATCCTCTTCACCTGGCCTCCAACACCAGTTCCAGTGGAGGTGCGAGGCACAGGTGGACCCATCCGAGCCTCAGTGACTCATCAGGAAAGCCCCACCTTGTGTGTGTGGAGGGGTACACATGTATTATTTATTTATTTAACAGTTGGTGATTGGGAAAGGCACACTGAGTCAGAGCTCATTTCTGGGTACCACCTGGGGAAGGGGTTGTGGGGAGGAACAGCTTACAAAACAAACATACAGTAGATGCAGCATTTCACTATAGAATTTTTTTTTATTTTGGTCTTTTGGTAACCGGGTAAGGCCCACTAGGTACAAGTGCCTGTTTTCAGGGGCGACCTGGGAATAAAATGGGTACATACAGAGGGATCAGCAGTTGTGCACAATGCATGTTGGGCAACAGTAAAATGGTAAAAGGCGGGGGGGGCTGAGCAGGAGAGAGAGAGAGTCGAGGGAGAGGATATGGGGTTGGGGAGGGGTTTACAAGAACAAGAGGGTGCAGGAAGTTGCATTAGATGGACGATTAGAGAGAAGGGGAGAGGGAGAGGGGGACAGGGAGGAAGTTCCAGAGGGACAGGAGATGGTGAGAGACGACACCTTAGCTAGCAAAAGGGTGAGAGCAGGGAATGGAGAAGGTGTGGGATTCCCTGGAGTGAAGCAAGTAGGAGAAAAGTAGGGAGTGGGGAGCTCAGGAAAGAAAGGCAGGAGAGGGGACCCAAATCATTATGATGATGAAGGCAGCACAGTGGGCCTGGCAACATAAAGAGCAGGAGGGAGGATGGAGAGGAAGAATACTGGGAGCAATGATGGGTATGGAGGGAAGAGCTGAAACGGCTCCAGTGAAACGGCAATGTATTATTTATACTGGAAAATATTTATTTTATTATTTGATAAACAGATAAGGCCCACTAGACACAGATGCCTGTTTTCAGGGGCAACCTGGGAGCAATGGAGAGTTAAGTGACTTGCTATCACACACCATACAAGTGGAGGTTGTGGAATCAATCTCAGGTCAGTCTGCTGGATGTACCAAGTTCATTCACAGCTCATTACTCTAACCTTTAGGCACATACTGCCAGTCTAAAACAGAGTGCGCCCAATGTGGGACCCGAACCTACGGCCCTGAGAAATATAAAATTCACCTTCCATAAGAAATAATGTAATCTACAGGAAACATTGGAAAACTGCTTTGGGGTTACAGGAAAATGTCAGACAGATCTGGGAGCCCTGTGCACTGCTCTAGGATCAGTTTGCTAAAATACTTTGCTTCAAGAGCTATTTGTCTTGGACTTAACGCCGTTTAGTGTAGATCTATTCTTCTAACACTGTACCACCATGGATCACTGCCACGCAGTGTGAAAGTGACTTGTTGGGAAATTAGAAAGTTTTAAAATGTTTACAATTTGGTGGTTTGCAACCCCAGATCTGGTCTATAGCCTCTGCTCTAGCCATTATGGCCCTGTACACACTGGCAGTCTGTGCTTAAAACTGTTTTAAACTCACCACAGAAGTCCGTCCAAACTTGCAAAGAATTCCTTCATAACCGTGTTTGAACATGGCCGTGCAGCTGCTGCTGCATCCACACTTAGCCTGTAATGGTTTAAACTTGTAAGTAAGTAAGTAAAACTTTATTTTTTAAGCGCCTTTCAAAACCAAGGCGCTGTACAACAGATTAAAACCAAACAATTAAATAAACATACATAAACATTTTAAAAACCTTCAGAAAAAGCTTTAAAAAACAAATAGGTTTTGAGCTCAGATTTAAAACTCGAGACAGTCAGGCATTCTCTTATCTGACGAGGTAGAGAATTCCACAGGGAAGGGGCAGCATAAGAAAACGCACACGCCCCAGATGTCTTTAACCGAACCCTGGGAAACTCTAGCAATCCCTCGTCGGCGGATCAGCGTGAGCAGGAGGGGCAGTAGGGAGTGAGAGGATCTTGCAGATACTGGGGTCTCTGTTCATGTAGGGCTTTATAGGTCAGTAACCCGACCTTAAAGGTGATCCGCCACTGAACTGGCGGCCAGTGGAGTTCGCGCAGCACAGGCATATATGACTAGTCCTGGATGTACCAGTCAAAAGCCTGGCCGCCGCGTTCTGCACTAGCTGCAAGTGGTGGATATCAACCCCTGTAAGCCCTAGGTAAAGGGCATTGCAGTAATCAAGGTGGGTGGTCATGAAGGCATGGACCAATGTAGGAAGGTCAACCAGAGGAACCAGGTGTTTCACCCAGGCAATATTCCTAAGATGATAGAAGGAAGATTTGACAATGGCAGACACCTGCGATTTCAGGGTCAAACCATCATCAAAAATAATGCCCAAGTTACGCACCCGGTTTGAAGTTAAGAGCGGAAGCCCAGCCCTAAGATCCGCCTCAGGGCAACCAGGGTCCACAACCAACACCTCGGTCTTATCCGGATTTAACCTCAGCCAGGTAGTGCTCATCGAGTCTCTGATCTCAGCTAGACAGCTGTTAAGCATGGAGATCACATCATCCTGTCCGGGAATAAAGGACAGATACAGTTGGGTATCATCTGCATAGCAGTGAAAACCCAAACTGTATCACCTAATGATATCTCCTAATGGCAGCATATAGACTGCGAATAACATGGGCGCCAAAATGGAGCTCAGCGGCTCCCCACAGGACAGGGAGAGGGTGTCAGAGGAATAAATTCCAGTGACAACCCTCTGTGTCCGGCCTGTAAGGAAAGATCTAAGCCAGCATAGAACTGTACCAGACAGTCCACAAAGAAGCCGCAGGCACTCCAAAAGCACACCATGGTCCACAGTATCAAATGCTGCCGAGAGATTGAGAAAGGCTAGAATAGTACGAGCCTTTTGATCTCTTGCAATTAGGAGATCATGCTATGTCTTTTCCTAAACCCAGATTGGAGAACATCATAGACATTGTGGGTTGTAAGATGGTCATCCAGCTGCAACGCAACCACATTCTCAATAACCTTACCCACAAAGGGTAGATTAGAGACAGGTCTATAGTTAGCTAAGCAGTCTGGGTCCAAGGAGGTTTTTTTAAGGAGTGGTCGAACGACTGCCTCCTTAAGGGGATCAGGAAGACACCCCTGCTCCAGGACTTCAGACAATTTCAGCAAGGATCGGGCAGATAACATCTACACACCTCAACAATAGCGTGTAGAGCCCAGATCCAAACTGCAGCTGGTTGGTCATACAGTCTAGACACTCCTTACAATGTCCATGAACTCCTGTCCTAAAGTTAAACCAGGTAGCATGGGTGCTCATCACCTCCCCCGATCTCCATAATCCCTAAAAAGAGAGCTGGGCGATACCGACCTAATGCTGGCAATCTTATCTGCAAAGAATCAAGCAAGCTCATCACACTTCATTTGAGAAAATCTCTTCCAGACTGAAGATAGACTGGATTGACAGTCTGTCCACAGTTCAGAAAGAGTTGAGCTGGTCGATTCGTTGCAGCAGCAATCTCCCCGGACAGGAATTCTGCCTTCTTATGGGTGATTGCTGATTGATAGGCCACATAATGGTCCATCAACTTAAGCCTGTCAGCATCCAGGCCGGATTTCCGCCAAGCTCTCTGTAGCCTTCGCCCCACTCTTCTCAGGTCCTTCAAGGACCCATCAAACCAAGGGGTCCTCGAGCGCAGAGTGAGTGGACAAACACGAACAGGAGCAATTAAGTCCAGGGCATCACCCACCACCTTATTATAGGCAAGTACAAGATCCCTTGGACTCATGCATTCACTTGATAAACCCGATAGGTCCACCACCACTGATAGGCCCTCTGGGTAATCCCCCCTCAAAGGGAGATACTGGACCATCTCCATAAGGGCAGACCTATTTGGGGGTGCCCCAAAGCTGAACCTTATGGTGTGGTGGTCTGACCAACCATTTGGTTCCACTCTCAATCCCATGGTCTCCATTTCCAGGAGAAACACAAGATCTAGTGAGTGACCCCCTATATGGGTAGCAGAGGTAACCACCTGTGTAAGGCCCAACATAGTCATAAGTTGGAGGAGATTGTTTCCAAACTGCGAGAATTCATTGTCGATCCAGGCATTGAAGTCACCCAGAATGAACCATCTGGGCGACTCCAATGCCACGTCGACAATGAAGTCCGTAAACTCCTTCAGGAATTCTCCACCATCCCCAGGTGGACAGTAGATGAGGAGAATCCTGAACCCTACATCTGCTCCCAGAATACACTCAAAAGATCGAGTGCATCCCACTGGCACATCCACAAGGCCCAGCTCAGTTTTAAAGAAAATGGCTACACCCCCGCCCCTACGATCCAACCTCGGGCAGTGTATCACCGGGAACCCAGCTGGAACAGCAGATGCCAAAATAGGGCCTGCATTCTCATCCAACCAGGTCTCGGTAATGCATGCCAGATCAGATGTTGCAACAAGATCAGCTATAAAAGCTGTCTTGTTCCCAATCGATCTGGCATTACACAACACCGCCTGGGTTGGATGGGTTTTCAAGGAAGATCCCAGGGCCTGCCCACAATTTGTGGAGCCCTTGGGTATGGGAATCAAGCAGGAACACCCTTTCCTGACCCTATTTTGCCCCAGGGCGTCTCCTAGTCCCCATTACCTCTATCCACCCCACCCCTCTCAATTCACCCACTGTGCACAGTCCACACTCCCTTCAGTCATCTCCTCACTATCCCAATGCTCAACATTTCTTATAAACTTCAGCTGATAGTGGGGGACAGTCAAAAGGGCATAGATCAGGAGCACAGTAGGAGAGTAACGCCTGAACCGTCTTGACACCCTCCCAACACATCTTGACTAAAATAATTAAATAAATAAACCCCAAATTTTAGAATCACAATACCACACTACAATTATCGTCACCACACATATACACTCACCTCTAGTGGGGTGTCTCTCACACAACCTCACAGAAAGATCCAGTCAACCATTCATTCACCACAATCACCGCCCAACTTATAAATAACACACAGATACTTACACTAAAATAAACAATGTAACCCCAAAAATAAACAAATTATTTAGAATAACAATCCAATTTAAGTCCTGCAGAGATTCCAGTCCATTTCAATCCATATAAGTCCTCACACAGTTCAGAATTACTTAACTTCAGTGCAGTATCAGCAGTCCAACACACCTCATTAGTAGATACGACTTTAAATGTTTTATTGAAAGGCCAAGCGATCTCTCACTTCCCTTGGCCAAACCAAATTCTCACTCTAAGACTCTACTGTCACCAAGAGTCCAAGAGAAAGTACAGAAAAAAAAGAATTGTAGACCAGTACAATGTAGACAGCACTCTCAATGAGCTAAAAGTTAGTAACAAAAAAATCATAGGAGCAATTCCAAGTCCAGGAACACTGGTAGTTCGAAAATAGCAACGTGAGGGGAAAATAACCACCTCTCCAGGAGGTCACTGCCCCCGGTCAGGTCTGCACCAATGACCCCCGGCACAGTATCCACTCACCAGCAGATCCCCCCGGTAAGCCTAAGAGACACCAATAACTCGCACCTGCCCTTCAGCAGGCCCGAAACTGGAGTCATCTGCCCTGAACCCAGCCAACGACAGTGACCACCTCTGGTAGCTTACTCCAAAATTCACGTTGTCTTGGATAATCCCAAATCCAGGTCCCAATGCAGGACATTTTGATGATAGGAAAAACAGTAAAATTCTACAGGGAACCAACAAATGCAGGCTCCTCTCTCAACTTTCCAGCAATCTCACCACACCAATGAATCAACGAATCCAGGCTCATCTCCCCCGAGTTTCCAGCAATCTCATCCACGCCGATCTACCACTCGCAATCCAGTCGGAATCCAATCTTCTAATCGTCCACTTATAATACAAGTTGATCACAGTCCAATTCAAAGCTTGATCGGGCTTCACAGATAAACGTTCACTCACCGATAAACGTTCTCTCACAAAAATAAAACCCCCTGTCGCTCATCCTATTCGGGAATGCTATACCTATTTAATCCAGCCATGGAGGATCTCCAAGATAGGACTTTTGGGCTATTCAACCTGTGAAAATTGTCAAATAATAATACAGTCAGCAACCAGTAGCAAATAAAATAAACAAACAAAATGAAATAAAATACAGATGTTAAAAGGCTTTAAACAGCTCAAACCAAAAACGAACACACAGACACAGTACAATGACTAGACCAGAGTGGCTGCCATATTGCACAGGACCATTAAGGAGGACCATAACTAACATGGTCTTCAGCATGGATCAGTGCTGTTTCAAGAGAAACATAGCTTGATCTCCCATCCACACTACTAGGGAAACCACGCTAGGTTTGAAACCGTGTTTAAACCCAGTTTTAAGACTAGATCCCTTGCAGGGGTTTAAACACGGTTTTAAACATGGTTTCAAACCATGTTTAGTGTGGATAGAACCGTGTTTGGACTTATTAAAACATTTTAACAAGTCCAGTGTGTACAGGGCCTCAGTTAGACTGGCTGCTGCTTTGCACTCTTGTGATTGTGCACATCACTAACACGAGCAATGATTCCATCTAAGTACACACGGTGCACAGATCTCAGAAGAGTGTAGCTGGCAAACTGATCCTGGATCAGTGTCAATGCACAAAATGTATATGCATCCCTCAGGTGGGTAGGTGGGTATAAGTTGTAGCTCCACCCCTTGAAATCACAGTGCTGACAATACGAGGTTGTGGATGGGAGGGAGGAAAGGGATTCTGCTTAGGGAGGTAAGTGTGTGAGGATCAAACTGATAGAACTAAGGGGTGGCCGGCCCGGTGGCACTGAGGGTTGAGGCGCTGGACGCCACACCTCGCACCATGCCGGCGACCCGGGTTTGGGTACGACTCGGGTGCTGAGGTCGCATGGGGAAGGAGGATTGAGTGTCCCTAATGGATGCTCTCCTCCTTCAGGGAGGGATACCAGGGGTGTTTAATACACCCAATGTCCGGGAGAGCCGGTGGAAGCACTGACTCATGGGGCAATGGCAGCTTCCATTGGGGGAGCTGGGGAGGATGCCATCAGGCACTTGGCAGGCACGTAAATGCGCACGTTCCACCCAAGCCGCGTCCTCAGTGGGATGGAAGGGAAGGGACAGAAAAAAACGGAAAACCTCCCTCTGCATTCCTGGATGACAGCCGCTCCAGCCACCCAGTCTGCATTCACAGGCAGACCCCGCTGTGCAAGGTTCTCCATGGAGAAAAAGAGAGAGGCAGGTAGAAGTCACCAAAGGCACTCTAGGGGCAGACTCAGTGAGGGATGGGTGGCATTGACCAAGCCTGAAGGAGAAGAATGGCGGGGGTGACCAGGAAGGGATAAAAAGAAATTAAAAAAAAAAAAAAAAGAACTAAGGGGTGGCCCAAGCATAGTCACATCTGCCCTACCCTCTCCACGAGGGGTGCTTCCTGAACAGATTTTTGTCTAACTCCATATAGAAAACACAGAAAATAAGTTTTGTTGCTGTATTGGTCCTTGTGACAAATGATTCAGACAAAAAAGAGATGATTTGATACCTTTCATTTGCCCAACATAGCTGTTACAAAAGAAAATAGGTGCTTGAGCTTTCAGATTACATAGAATCCTTCATCCAAAAACAATGACCGTGATTGTTTTCAGATGAAGGATTCCATGTAATCCAAACATTTAAGCACCTGTTTTCTTTTGTAATAGCTTATGTTGGGCCAATAAAGGTATCAAATCATCTCTTTTTCTGGATCCCAAATGGAAACTAAATATATTTTAAACATATTTTCTTAATGTATATTTCAAATATATGTGTAATTACCTTTGAAAATATATTTTCATCATATGTCTGAAATATATGCAAAATATCTCTCATTAGCCTATCTTAAATATTTGATTTATAGGCAAAACATATGTGATAAATATATGTAATATATACTATACATCTATTCCCATAACCATAATACATTTATTACAGGTGCACATTATCTGTTTTACATATCTGCCGCTACATCTTGAATACTTAATAGATACACATGTATCTTAAATATTTTGTAACTACAATACGTTCCACTGGAGTGCACATTGGATGAATGCACATCCCAGTTATCATAGAATCATAAAAATTGATAGCGGAAAAGGACCCTCTGGCCCATCAAGTCTGCCCCCATCCCCTCTTAGTCCACCTTCCCCAAAACAGCATGTCCCGATCCCAATCCCATGTACTTAATGATAAAAAATTGTCTTGCATTTTATTTCTTTTAACCAGGAGAGACACGCTCTGCTGAAAGCTTGTTTACAGGTGTGACGTGGGAGCACAAGGAAGTTAAATGACTTGCTTAGGGTCACACAGTACACAAGTGGGGGCTGTGGGATTCAAATCCAGGTCTCCAGGTTTGCAGCTCAGAACCTTAAACCAGTGCGCTATACTGCCTCCTTAACACACCACATATGTACACCAAATTCTAGTTGTATGCACACTTTTTGCTCCAGGCAGGGGCTTTGCAGAAATTAATACTGTTGAGAACACCTGTTAAACAGGTGTGAACTCTATTGCCAGTGGTTAAATACACATTATTTATAGTCAGTTTCAACCTACCTGTCTGTCACAGCAAAGCAGCCATGGAGAAAACAGTTTAAACAGCTCAGAGTATGCAGCATTTGGTGAACTGACATGTTTTTAATGAGTTTGATACATTCAATAGAAGTTAAAGTGAGTAGTATGTGAGAAAGTGTGTTACTTTGGTGCGTCATTAATTTCAATAAAATTTCGGTTGTATGCCATTTCGTATACATGCACAAAAATGTGATGTCCCCCGCATGTGCATACATCAGGAACTGACTGTATATACAATGTAAAAAAAAACAACTTAAAATATCCAGACAAAAAGATGATGAATTAAACATGATCGCTGGCAATATAGCCTAGAGGTTAGAGGAACGAGTGTGAACAAGCTTGGTACATCCAGCAGATCAGACCGAGTCTGATTCTCACAACCTCCACTTGCATACTGTGTGACTCTGAGCAAGTCACTTAACCGCCCAGTGCTCCCAGGTCGCCTCTGAAAACAGGCACTTGTGCCTAGTGGCCCTTACTGGGTTACCAAAGACTAAAATAAAATAAATAAAAAATATTAATCATGATATACCTTATCTTAATCTGTATATTTAAAATGCATCCAGTTAGCAATCATTTAGATATTTAAACTGTAACTATCATTGTATAACTGGCTATTGTTTTTCCCATAGGGAAACCGTGGCATAATTTGCCATTATAAAGGAGTGTTTATAATGGCAAATATGTGCCAGGTTTTCCCACGTCCTGCGCATGCACCAGCGGACGTGATTCCCTTCCTGACTGCCGGACACTGTGATGTACTGCCAGAGCTTACAGGGACACTCAGAAATGGCAGTGTTAATTAAAAAAAACGCTTCCAAAATCTTGAGGAACTTTAGAAAATAATAAGAAAAAAGGTTGTCGTCAATAGCTAAGTCCAACTGCGAAACCCGCTGAAACCCGGTTGGACCACAACGTGGCAGCATGGAGACGTCTTCTTATTTTATATAATTGCTATGGTGAAAAAACAATACATAGCAGTTATAGAAAATAAAACATGTGTGCTATGTAAAACTCGAATTTTGCACACACCCTTGGTGCTGGATGCTCAGATAAACCAGAGCTTCGCTCTTGGGGTTTATGTAGCATCCAACACCTCAAGTATGTGAAAAATTCTTGTCACACACCCCACCCCATATATTATTCTATATATAATGTACCTTTAATTCAGATATACACATTTACACATAGAACTTGAATCTCAAGCTTATACTGGAAAAAACCGCCCAAATTGGTATTTATTCCACCCCTGTTTGGTTCCCTTTCCATTCGGAGTGAGGTACTATATGTACTTGGTTTATTCCCATTTGCTTCCCCCTCTGGTCTATACACTAATGTTGTCAACTCAAAATTACTTTAAAAAATAGAAATTACCCTGATTTTGGTTCATAAACCTTACTTGTGAAATATGCAATTTAACTATGTAAATATGTACACCGTACCAAAGTAAGTATTTACAAATACATTTATAAAATGGCAAGAAAAAATCTAGAACTCTCATTGGCCAAGAGACATCAGCTGACCGTACATTAAATCTTTATAAATGCACAGTCATCCTGGTCCTAAACCACATCACACAATGAGCAAATCATTCCTCCTACAACCAGAACTATCTTCCATCAGTCTCCTACAGTTAAAATTGACCTTCCATCACAGACATGGCTGCTACCTTTACACTGTAAAAACTTCCAACTGGGCCTAAAAATAAAACTACCTTAAATTAAAAATAAAACAAATTAATTAAATGATGTTTCCAGTCATCACACTCTCCTTTCACACATAGAATAGAAACATTACATATTGTTTATAGTTTTCATTACAACTCTGTTTCTTTGCTGACAATAAAAAAAAAAATTCCCCTTGTATCTTTACCTGCTCATCAGGGAAATCTCTTCCGCTTGCCCAGACAGTGAGAAAACTGAGACTCTGGCTCTAGAGGAGGCCTTTGTTTTGTGTGTGTGTGTGTGTGTACAGTACGTTAGTAGAGGAACATTCTGCCAGTGGAACTGAGCAGAATTTTGAATCCCTGTATTCCATGGTAAACATTCCATGCTAAACATTCAATGTCTTGAACGTGGGGAAAAACAGAAAAAAACACAGGATGAAGGAAGTAGGCAATGATACTCCATAAACAAAGAGAAAAGGTGGGAAAACACAGTTACATAGGCAGAGGGAGACCTAAACTGCTCCAATACATTCCTGAAGTTTATAAAAGCATGTACCTTTGAATCACGGGTGTTTTCAGGTGAAATCTATCACCCCCACCACCACCAACACCAACACCCAAAAAAAAGGGCAACTTGGCAGGTTTAAAGTTTTGAACATATTTCCCCTAAGAGACAGTACCTGTATTGATTTGAAATGCAAGGTAACATGTTTTTTTCTTACTAACCTTTCACCTCAATCCTATAGCAGTTTTTTTCTTAAGTACTAGACCATGATACATAAGTAAAAAAAAAATAGAGAATGTTGTCTTCAATTAAACTATATTACTGCAGTGTAATGAAAATAACATTTTAAACATTGGTTATGTTTATTTTCAACTAACACTACTAATAAATACTTGTACTAGTTAATCTATTGCTAAAATATGGTATTTATGCATTAATAGGGACTACTTTTTCCAGTTTTAAAAGTTTAAGTGTTAACGTATTGTATATGTGTTTGGAAATAGTAAAGATGTTTTAATCCCTGTCAGAGAGTCTAAGTAATTCTTTTATGATGGTGGCCCATTTTATAAGTGTGATAAGCCACTCCAGGTGTGCATTAAAGGATTGCAATGCACTTCCCATGGGCATAAGGACACTCGGCCTTCTGCCACGTGCATTAAAATCTTTAATGCACACCAGCGATAACTTATTACTTACATATTTGACTTATATGAAGAAAATATACTATACATATATTCTACACATACTACAGCTTGCATTTAAACAAGATACATATTTTACTGTAAGAATATATGTAGAAATTATGCATTCAGTACATATTCACAGAATGTAGTCTACATAAACTTTAAAGGTACTGTATATATGTAAAATATTTTACAGTTTTGGCTATGGAAGACACACTAAGCTGAGGCTTGATTCCAGGTATGTCCTGGGAGTACAGGGAAGTTAAGTGACTTGCTCTTGATCACATGGTATGCAAGTGGTGGCTGCGGGATTCAAACCCTGTTCTCCAGGTTTGTAGTTCAGTACTCTTACCATATTTATTAACTATAAGATGTATTTACTTACTATATAAAACATGTAACATTTATTGTCAGCATACAGTGGGGATAAATAGCACATATATTCCAGATATTTTCCAGATGCATATCAAGCTAAAACCTATTTTAGCACTGGAGCCGATGGGATTGGGCACCCATCGGACATACAGTGTGCTTGGGGGTGCATGTGCCGAGGGGTGGGCACCACAACAGCGGAGCAGCAAGTGGGGGCATGCATCATACAGATGCCGTGAGTGTACAGTTCGACTGCTAAGGTGGTGATGTGGAGGCAATTTGCATACTGCTGATGGCAGGGCAGTATGCAAATTGCCTACACGCTACCACCGCTGATTGTAGCGGTCATTTGCTTTCAACTGTATGCCACTGCTTCTGAACTGCTGTCATAGACAGCTGGGACAGTCATTGGTGCAGTGGGGCCACACCTGCAAAAAGGAGCAGGGCATTGGAAGCGCGGTGCCACACCTACAAAAACTCGTATGGTGGCACTATGTTTCTTGCACATGCGTGCAAGCAGACATAAAAAGGGAAAGCTGCAGGATGCTGGAAGTTCTGCATTGTTCTGAAATAGCGCCACAGAGGTGAGAGAAGCACAGCTAGAATGGAAAAGGGAAAGCTGCAGATTGCAAGAGAAAGGTTGTGTCCTGATCCTGAATAAAAGGACAAAGGTTATGTATAAGCCTGGAAAAAGATGCAATACAGAGGATGAGGAACAAGAGAATATAAATGTGCTAAGAAAAGGAAAAGGGAAGAGTAAACCTCTTCAATCTGGAGAAGTGCTATGTACCTGCATGGTGAGAAAAAGGGACTGTGAGTGCAGGTGATCTATGTGAGCCAGAGTGAGAATGTGGCTGTGTTTAGGTTGAGAGACTGTGAAAGCAGAAGGATGGACAGGTGTTTTCAGAGATTCAAGTACCTGTTGTCTGCTCCTGAGATACAGCAAGGAAAAGAGAGAAATGGATTGCTGTGGCTAAACACCATAGCAGATAAGGGAAAGAAAGAGAAGCAGAAGAGAATGTGCCGAAATGTGTTTCTGCTGACACCCAGGGCCAATGGGGGGAACTCACTAACCCCCATTTAGTGGGGTTTGCCATTGCAGGGGGTCACAGATCTTGCACCCAAGTGCTAGGATGCTCTGATTGGAGGGAGCTGGGCTGTGGGGCCCCTCCCCAGTCTGGGTCCTCTGTAGTTGGCAGGCTTTGTGCACATGCCCTGCACTGTGCCGAAGGGACAAGCTGCAGGATCTATCATAAGAGAAAGCGAGAGCAAGCTGCAGCCGCTGTACCCCCAGTTCAAGCTTTGGAGCCCGGTTCTGCTGTGTTGCCATCCATCCCCAGGACATCAGGAACTATGACATCCCTGTATCCTGCAGAACCATGAGTAAAAAGCAGGGATTGCCCTGCACCTGGGGACTGTAAATAATGCTTGCCCACTAGGGAGGAGGTGGAGCTAAGGACTTGAGGGAAAAGGTAAAGGTTTAGCTCTAACTGAAAGGGGGGGATGTAAAAGTCAAAGATACTTAATTCAAGTAAGTGTGCTGTGCCTCCAGGCCTGCAACGTAAGTCCTGGATAACAGTGAAGGACTTAGGGTTTTGAATGAACTAGGACCTCACGGAGTCTGGGTTTTGGGTACTTCTACAGCAGTTAGCTAGTTAAACAGAACGGGTGGCTGCAGTGATTGGAGACTTGGGTTTGAATCAAAGGGAAATGTGAATTTGGGGAAATGCAGACCCAAAATGCTTACTTGAACTCTATTTCATGTACTCATCCTGAACCATCTCCCTGTAAATAAACCATGGAGTTATTGTTTTGCAGCAGAGATGAATCCAGCTTAATTTTAGTGAGCCAGTTTATTGGATGGATTGGAAAAGGTAAATGTTGTAACTGAATGTGGGGAGGTTTGAACTTGGTAAGTCCATGTCTGGGGTAACTGTTGGGGAGGCGGGTTGGTATGACATCCCAAGGGGTTGTACTGCTGGTAGTCAGACCCACTGAAAATGTACTCTGGGTGGAGGCACCGCCATTTGACTTTATAGTTTGGGAAAGGACCCCCGTAGGTCAGCTGTGGGAACCTAGGCCCCTTGTCCTTGGTCTGGCCAGCAAGGCAGGAGCTGTGGCCCTCTCCAGGACTGCGCTGGAGAGGGGCTACACATACTGATATGGAACTTTTGTAAATGAACATGTCGCACAAAGGTGTATATCTGATTACCTAAATAAATTAATAAACTCAGTTCTGAGGAGCTGGTTTAGGATTCAGAGAATTTTTGGTGCATGTTTACCCCATGAAACTGTCAATCACTGAAAATGGGGGGGTAGCATAATAAATTATGTATGAGAAGCCAGCTAATGAGAATTGATCCCAGATGGGAGAGCACAGATATGAGAAAGTTTCATATTTTTCTGGGAGAGAGAAAAGAAGAGAGACATGTGCGGAATTGCTTTTAAAGCAACCTTAAAACTATCGACGGTTGGGCATTCTCTCAACCAATGAGGTAGAGAATTCCACAGGGTTGGTGCTGAAAAAGCAAAAGCACAAGATCCTGATGTCTTTAATGGAACCCTGGGAATCTCTAGCAATCCCTCGTTGGCAGAACGGAGAGGACGGAGTGGGCAGTAGGGAATCAGGAGATCTTTCAGGTAACCGGGTCCCTTATCATGTAGGGCTTTGAAGGTTAGTAAACCAACCTTAAAGGTGATCCGTCACCAAACAGGCAGCCAGTGCAGTTCGCGGAGCACAGGCGTAATATGACTGGTTCTAGAAGTCCCAGTCAAAAGCCTGGCCGCCGCGTTCTGCACCAGCTGGAGGTGGCAGATATCAACCTCTGGCAGCCCTAGGTAGAGGGAATTGCAGTAGTCCAGACGGGTAGTGACAAAGGCATGGACCAATGTTGGAAGATCCCCCGGAGGAACCAGATATTTCACCCGGGCGATATTCCTCAGATGGTAAAAAGAGGATTTGACGACAGCTGACACCTGGGATTTTAGGGTCAGACCATCATCAAAAATAACACCCAGATTTCGCACCTGATCAGAGGTAGAGAGTGGTATACCACCAAGTAGCAAAGCTGATGGTTGTCCAGCTCCCAAACCCGCCCCCGGATGACCTGGGTCCACTACCAATACCTCAGTCTTATCTGGATTGAGTCTCAACCAGCTGGAACTCATCCAAAATCTGATCTCCGCAAGGCAGTTATTCAGTACAGAGAGTGCATCACCCTGACCGGGGAGAAAGGACAGATACAGCTGAGTATCATAGACAAGATGTAAGTGAGAGCAGAAGGGTTACAATCAATAGGGTATTATAGGATCAGAAATAGCAACCATGTACAAAATACATGCCAGGGCAGGCTATGGCAAGGCATTCGCAAACTGCAAAAGTGGTAATGTGGTAATATGAACAATGTTCAGTAATGGAGAGGTGAAGATAAGAGAAAAGTGTGCAAGGAAAGAAAGAAGAGAGAAAAAAGCAAGGAAGAAGGGAAGAAGAGAGGGAGAAAACATGGAAGAAGGGAAAAAAAGAGGAGAAATCTGTGCACAAAAGTTTCGAGAAAACCTAATCTAAGAGCAAAATAAGAAGGAGGGCTAAATATCCCTAAGAATTAGGGTCTAGAAGAACTAGGTTCGATGTACTTGAAGTAATCCTGCCAACATCTGTCATATACAGTGAGTCGGTTATAGTGTAAGTAACATGAGATAATCGGTCTAAGGAGGCATACTGAGAGAGGCTTTGAAGAACATGTGAAAGAGAAGGCACCAGAGTTGATTTCCATTTCATAAGAATCAGATGTTTGACCAGAAGAGAAAGTATGTTTAGCCATCCAAAATGTGCATGTGAGAGGAGAGGAGCAAGCTATTGGGGGTAAGGATGCCTAGAAGGAATAGCTTGGGGTCAAAAGGTAGTTTTTGTCCTGTTACTCAGGAGGCAAGTAAACAAACTTTATGCCAGAGCTTTTAATTGGAGCGAGAATTCACAAGATATGAAGTAGATCCCTGTTGGCCAAATTGCAGCGCCAGCAATTATTATTTAATAGGCCTATTCGCTGAAGCACAGAGGGGTTCTATACTAAAGATGTAGGATTTTAGTTTGTATTAAAGAACTATTGGCATCTTTAAAGGTATAATGTGCAATATGTCAACAATTACTCCATTGTTCATCCGAAATATTGTAGTTAAGAAGAGTACTCCATTTATTTTTGGCCTGTATAGAGTGATCAGGTAGATTATCAATAATGTCTTTGTAAATGGAGCTATTTAATTTTACTGATAAATTAGTCCAGTGCGAGATGTATGGGTTTAGAAGAGCATGCCTATACACTAAACTAGAGAGAGAGTTATAAGCTGCCCGAATTTGTAAAAACTTCCAGAAGTCCTGTTTAGGAAGTTTCCATGTGATCTGCAAGTCTGAGAATGGTCTAAGAGTGAGTGAATTCTGGTCCAAGATATCTCCGAGAAAGAAAATGCCTTTGTTCCTCCATGTACGACAGAAAATTGGGTGATCTTCTAGAGTGAGCAGTGGATTGCACCATAAGGGGCATAAAACCAGGGTGTTGGACTGGATTTCAGAATTTGTGGGTTAGTTTCCAATAAAGGACAGAGGATGATATAGTTGCATGAGATTTTAGTTTAGAGGAAATGGGATTAAAATGGAACTGGTTCGGGCACAATGCGGATTCCATTGCAACTACAGTGGTGAGTGAGGGGAGAAGTTTCGAAACCATTTAATGGCTTGGGCCATTCGGAAAGCCCAGAGGTAGCCTTTGAACCAGGGAGTCAACCTTTTTCCAATGTGATTGAAGTTTGTTGTGGTTAATCTTCTGGTTTCCTCATCCCAGATAAAGTTACCTATTAATTTATCAATTTTTAGCAAAAAGGAGGATGGTAAGACTAAAGGAATATTGGTAAAAAGATAAAGAATCTTGGGAGAAATGGACATCTTAATGGCTGCAAATTTCCCCATGAAAGAGAGATTAAGAAGCTTCCATCTGTCCAGAATTGTTTTGATGTTATCAAATAAGGGGATAAAGTTAATGTCCCATATCTTCCCTAAGTTACTAGTAATTTTGATTCCTAGATATGTTATACCCTGTGGTGACCAGCGGAATCCAAGAGGTATGTTCATAAAGGCTTTACAGTGGCCGTTAAGGGGCATAATTTGTGATTTGCCATAATTCAAAGCAAGGCCAGAAATTTTAGTAAAATTATTAAGCAAATCAACCAACAGGGGCCCAGCCTCATTCAGGTTTTCGAGCAAGATTCAGAGGTCATCTGCACAGGAGAGAGAAACATATCTTGAATTGCTCACAGGTATACCCATAATGCCAGATGATTGTCATAAACAAGCAGTCAGGGTTTCCATCGCTAAAATAAACAGGGAAGTTGACAGGGGACAGCCTTATCTAGTTCCTCTTGCTAGAAAGTAAGAGTCAAGGGTGGAATTAGTAAGTACTTTAGCAACAGGGAGTTATATAATAGCTTGATCCAGGAGCAAAAGGTATGAGAAAGACCGAGATAAGATAAAACTTAATGAAACTTGGGCTGATAGTATAGCCTAGAGGTTAGAGGAACAAGGTGTGAACAAGCTTGGTACATCTAGCAGACCATTCGAGTTTGATTCTCACAACCTTCACTTGCATGCTATTGTGACTCTGAGCAAGTCACTTAACCACCCAGTGCTCCCAGGTCGCCCCTGAAAGCAGGCACTTGTGCCTAGTGGGCTTACCCAGTTGCCAAAGACTAAAAAAAAAAGAAACGGTAGTCCCAGTTTAAGGAATCAAAGGCCTTCTCTAAATCAATAGCTATGGCTGCAGCTGGTGTCTTGAGGGATTTCGCTTTGAGAATTAAATTAAATAAAGAATGTAGGTGATCAGAACCAGATCTATGTTTAATAAAACCAGCTTGTGAACAATGACTTAGTTTGGGAATTAAGGATTCAAGTCGAGATGTTAGTAGTTTAGCAAATATCTTCCCATTCATGTTTAATAAAGAGATGGGCCTGTAACTGCGGGTCAGTAGGTCTTTTTCTTTCTTAGGGATTAGGGTTATGATTGCTTCGGAGCAAGATGGGGGAGCCAATAAACATAGAAACATAGAATTTGACGGCAGATAAGGACCGCTTGGCCCACCCAGTCTGCCCATTTTCCTACCTACTGGATAAGCTGCAGATCCTAGTCAACCACCAGCCTACTTCTTCTTACCCCGACCCCCCAGAATTGCCTTATGACTGTCCCATGCATGCTTGAATTCCACCACTGATTTTGACCAAATATTTTTAAGATTGCCTTGCAGTGGGTAAACTGCACTGAAAGGTAGAAAGTGGAAGTTATTTGAGTCTTTAAGACCAGATTTGAAAGCTTTTAAACTAGGAGAAATTTTTTGGGTAAGGAGTTGTAAAAATTAGGCAACTGATACAACAGAGGTATCTGCCCTAAAGTAGTTTTAACAGCTGTTACATTAAAGTCAGTAGACAGATGAGCTCTTGAATGTGACAAGGAGGTCTTTGGCTGAAAACAGTAATGGCAGATTTCCAGTATTTTCTTCAGTACTGCTTTTCTGGCAGTAGTACCAAGATGAAGCCCAAACCCATGGTTTAATGTAGGCCACTGTACAGGATGTAATTATAAGCAGTGATGTGTTTGAACTTTCGGCTAGAAAATGTTTTCTTTAAATGAAAGCTCTGAGTCCAGCTGTTAAGAATGAGTTCTGTCAATATTTATTTGTGTAGATACGATAAATTAGATGACATACTCTTCCCCACCACGTGTCACTTCCCATACATAAGAGGCTAATGCTGCTTTAAACTGGGGGTGGAGGGAGACAGAACAGGTCCATCAGTTTGGGAGTTTGCAGGGTACCCTAACTGCTATGTGCATGCACCATTCCAGATTATTCCACAGCATTTAGCGATCCAGCTCCGTTGCAACACTTCCTACTAAATCCAAAATCCCCAGGGTTGTGGAGATGCTCTAAGTCCTTAGTGGGACCCCTGTGCTGCCACAGTCACAGAGCATGCCCAAAGAGTTTCAAATGTGTCATTATCATCAACGCTGTCACAGTAGACCTGTTGTAAAGCATAGTATTAATTTCCACTTTTTTCTGAATCTCTCTATTGCTATGTTTCTCAACTGATAAAGTCAGAGTATCAGCAGCGCGACCTCAAGCCTTATAATGAACCAGTCACTGAAAATGTAGGGTTTCATAGCAACATGCAAAGAGATGGGACAAGTTTCACCGTTGCTTCTACATAAAAGTCCATCTGCTTGAAAGGCCACCATCCTAAATGACTATTTTTGCTCAGTTTTCACTACAGAGGACAGCAGGTCCATGCCAGAGAGTGGCGTCAAAGCTGCCTCAAAGGGAATCCTGCAAATGAGATATTTTTTTACTAGTGAAAGGGTTCTGAAAGGGCTGGCTGCCCTTAAGATAGATAAGACCTCTGGACCAGATAGGTTGCATCTGAGGATACTCAGGGAATTAGCAGCAGAGCTGGCTGAACCACTGGTATGTCTGTTCAACAGCTCACTTAGGTCTGGGGAAGTTCCAAAGGATTGGGAAGGTGGCAGATGTTGAACCGCTTCATAAAGGTGGGGATAAGGAGCAACCAGGGAACTACAAGCCTGTCAGTCTAGCCTCTTTAGTAGGAAAGCTGATGGAGTCACTGATCAAAGACTACCTGGAGAGCAGCAGGCTCCAGGATAGTAAACAGCATGGATATGTGGCAGGAAGATCTTGTCAGACTAACTTGATAGTTTTCTTTGACTGCTTGACAAAGGAATCAGACAAGGGCCACACTGTGGATCTGCCCTGCTTTGACTTCAGCAAGGCTTTTGACTTGGTACCTCACAAATAATTGCTCAAGAAGATGGAAGACCTGGGTGCAGCTAAACCTGTAGTGAACTGGGTGGATAACTGGCTTGAGGGGAGGCAGCAGAGGGTGGCGGTCAATGGGGTTAAATCAGAGGAGAGGGCGGTTATGAGTGGGGTTCCACAGGGATCAGTCCTGGGTCTGGTCCTTTTCAACATGTTCATTAGTGACATTGGAGAAGGAATGCAGGGCAGGTTGTGTGTCTTCACAGACGACACAAAGATATGCGGGAGGGTGGATAGTGACAAGGGAGTAAGGGAAATACAGAGAGACCTACAAAAGCTAGAGGGGTGATCAAAGGTCTGGCAGTTAAAATTCAATGCTTGGAAGTGCAAAGTAGTGCACCTAGGGAAAAATAACCCCAGACAGAGTACTGGATGGAAGGAGAAAAACTTATCACTACAGCTGAGCAACGGGATCTGGGAGTTATCATTAGCAACTCACTTAAGCAATCGAGTAAGTGCAACAAGGCCTATAGCACAGCTAATAGGATACTGGGATGTATCAGGAGGAGTATTGATAGCAGAAGAAAGGAGGTAATACTTCTTCTCTACAGATTCCTGGTGAAGCCTCACCTAGAGTGCTGCACCCAGTTCTGGAGTCTTGACCTCAGAAAGGATAAAGATAGATTGGAGACAGTGCAGTGTACAGTAACAAAAATGATTCAGGGCTAGCTAGGGCAGATCTTATGAGGAGCACCTCAAGGCACTTCATATGTACTCAATGGAGACCAGAAGGGAGAGGGGAGATATTTATTTATTTATTTATTAGCTTTTGGTAACCGGGTAAGTTTCTAGGCAACAGAATCTGCCTATTTTCAGTCACAACCCGGGAGAGCACAGGACATTGGTTACAATATGCAGAAATGCACAGACATAATATAGGTGTACAGGAGCAAAACAAGATATGACAGAGACCTTCAAGTTCCTTAAAGGAATTAGCAAAGTGAACGTGGGTGACCATTTAGCCTGAATACTAACTCGCGGTCATGTGGACACAAATGGAAATTAACAGGAGGTAGGTTCAGGAGAGATGTGAGGAAGTTCTACTTTACAGAAAGGGTGGTGGAACCTTGGAACAGTCTGTCAGCTGAAGTAGTGGGTACGAAAACAGTCAGGAGATTCAGGCAGGGTGGGACATAATGAAGGGAATAGTGGTTACCGGGGGTGACAGGACCAGGGAGGAGAATAGAGAGAGGACAGGAAGGTTAGTACCTGGAGGAACAGTAGGATCCAGGGATTATAGGAACTTGGGCAGACTGGATGGACCTCTGGTCATTTCTGCCATCATTGATTATGTTTCTATGCGATATAGAGAAAGGTGCTGGCTCACCTCTAGGTACTGCAGGAGGCAGGCAGTTTGTATCTTTCTTGCAAGAATCACATGTAATAAATAGGGACATGTGATGTGCTGCAGAGTTTAATAATCACATTTATACAGTGGAGGTGAGACACAACTGTACAGATAAATGAAATATTTACACGGCTAGGGCCTGGAGTGATGATAAATCGTTTATCATCACTAGAGGTGGTCGTCACCATTTATCATCACTTGAGGCTGGTCACAAATGAGCTCTTAACCAATGGGACAGCAGCTTCCACAATGTCAGATGACATCACAATGACCTCCTCTGCACTCAAAACAGAGCAGTGAAATCAAACGGATACATTTTCTTCTTCATTAAAAGAACTCATCTGAAAGCTTTGCAATTTAAAATACATTATATAAATTGCATACATGTGTTATGTCCAACTTGCTTAAGAGGGAGATTTGGATCAATCAATCAATCAATCAAAATCTTTATTTATCCAGGCGGGCACCATTGAGCAGGGCTCATTTGCAAGATGGACCTAGTAAAATTAGTAGGGAAATTGGCCTGCTAGTAAGGAGATGCCATAACATCATGAGTTTGTCCTTAAATGGCCAAAAACAAGAAAAAGCATTTAAAGCATTTAATATATTTAATTTTATCAAGAATAAGCACTAAAAAGAATCAACAATTAGTTGTACAAAGTTATCACTTACATTGTTCCTCACCAATTCACTTTTATGTGTCTTTATCTGCCAAAAACATGAATGGATATTTTGGACAGAATTTACTTAAGCAGAGATTTTGTTTCCCAGGAGGAGGAGTTCAGTCAAAAACAGGAGTCTCCTGCGGAAAGAGGGAGATATCACATGTATGAAATTGGACACACACTTGACTCGCTCAGAACATGACACTTATCATCACTTGTGAGAGAGCAGGACTTTATAACTCGCTCAAGACACTGCCACTGTGAGTTACTATCCTGCCCCATCAATCATGATGATGAATGGCATATTCTGAATGTGGCCATTGTCTGTCTCTGTTATTGCCACATGTAAGGATAAAATCCATAACACTCAAGTAGCAAACCCATGCTAATTGAGATTGGCTGTATAGCTTAGAGGTTAAAGAGACATGAATGAGCTTGGTACAGCCAGCAGACCTGGGTTTGAGTCCCACAACCTCCACTTGCATATGGAGTGATCCTGAGTGAGTCATTTAACCTCCCCAGTGCTCCCTAGTCACGCCCTGAAAACAAGCACTTGGACCTAGTGGGCCTTACCTGGTTACCACAAAGAACACACGTGACATGAAGGTCTTGCCTCTACTTGTGCAGATAAATGTGATTATTTTAGTGCATGTTGTTGTGTATACAATTTGTTCAGCATCATTTTAAAAGGCCTGAAGGAGATTTTGAGGAGCAACTGCAAAAACATGTTTTGGGATTTGAAAAAATGTCACCTACCTTGTTCATAAGATGGGTCCCAAAAAGGCTACAGGTATGTTGAACATTTGGGGTGGGATATTCAGAAGATTGCTGCATGGTGCAACACGTTTGCACCATGCACAACTCCACTGATACTTGCATCCAATATTCAAAGGGGAATGCGGAGACAATCCTGATGCGCTGGAGCCGCATCAGTAATGGCGCGGCGCAAGTGGGAGGGCATGTCCACGCATACGCCACATCCTGATATTCAGCCCGGATGTGCTGAGCAGATGCAGGCGCAACCCATACCGCGCCCGCACACAGTTGAGCAAAAATAAAAGAGCAACAGCTGGCCACTCACAAGTGAGCTGCCATATTGCAGGGCGCAACACAGCAGCTGCCAGCTGTGGGAGGCCATCCGAGCACCGGCGGCACCTTCGTGGTAGCGCCTCCCCATGCCCGATCATGGGCATTAGTATTATATTAAAGGTCCAATATCCCTGGTGGTCCAGTGGACTGCTCGAAGCCCGATCACGGGCAGAAGTATAATGAAAAAACCTCATATATCCTCTGTTGGTCCAGTTGATGCGTCCAGCCAATCGGAGCCTGTCATAAATTATTAAAATAATCCATCCCTGGTGGTCCAGTGGTACCTCCGCACCGCCCACTGAATCCCATCACCCCGCCTCCCCGGGTCAGTGGCGGTGGCAGCTCCCCACCCGCATGTCGCCACCGCCCACTGCCGCCAACCGACTGTGTACAGTAGGGCTGTATGCCCTTTGGTCCACAGCATGGACAAGAGATGAAGTTTGTATCAGACACACAGTCCAGAAATGTCACATTTCTGGACTGTGTAGCACGGTACAGGTTGCACGCTCATTGGCTCACGCCAGGACCAATGGATGTAGAGCCCTACTGTACGCAGTCAGTCAGTGGGTGGTGGGGTGGCAGCGCGGGTGGGGAGCTGCCCCTGCCACTGACCGGGGGGAGGAGCGGGGTGGTGGGGCTCAGTGGGCAGGTGGGGAGGGGGGTACTGCAGGACCACCAGGGATGGATTGGTTTTTAATAATTTATAACAGATGCCTGCGATCAGTGTTGGACGCGTCCACTGGACCAACAGGGATATGGAAGTTTTTTTCATTATACATCTGCCCGCAATCGGGCTATGAGTAGTCCACTGACCACCAGGATATTGACCTTTAATGTGATACTAATGCCCGTGGATCGGGCTGTGAGCGGTCCACTGGACCACCAGGGATATAGGATAATTTTTTTTCATACTTATGCCCGAGAATGGGCAGTGGGGCACTTTGCCGCCTGTGCAGGGGGTGTCAGTCCCCAACGGCTGCGGCCTGGCAGGGCGCCAGGTTCAAGTCACTGGAGATGGGCGCACCTGCATGCAAATGGGGCCATAATGACATGCAAATGGCCCCATTTGCGCCTTGCATGCATTATGGCCCCATTTACATGTGCACTTTTGAATATCGCGGGTGATGCACCTTGCGCAACGGCACTTGAGCTAGTGCATCCCCCTGCCTCTCTCTGGCCACTTGTGCTGGTACAGTGCCACTGTGCCATGCACAATGCAGGTGGTTACAGAGCGATATTCAGTGGTGCTGTGCCATGGTGCAGCACCATTGAATATCACCTTGTCAATGCCCTGGCACGCCCCAGTTGCAGAGCGCCAGGCTTGGCGCCACAGCCTGGCTCAGTCTGAATATCCCACCGTTGGTGTAAAATTAAAAAATAAAATTATAAGTAAAGTGCAAAACTCATTAAAAGCCATTAAACAATGTTACCTTGTTTCAGTCAATTCCTGGTTGCCACTGGAAGCAGCAGGATGTGCCGTCCTGTCACAACCAACCCCTCCCATACCCTCTCCGCTCTAGGGCAAACTAATCATTCTCCTTCCTTGCCCTCACTCCACGGCAGGCCAGTCCACTCTTTCCTTCCGCCTACCCTCTCTGTGGAACCAACTCACACCTTCCCTCCAACTAGCCATCTCTCCCTGTTTTCAAGTGCCTGCTCCAAAGTGAGCCAGCAGCCACTTGCCACTGCCCCAGCCTCCCCCATTTTTCTCTCACTAATCAGGCGCCTAGACCTCTTTTTCAATTTTTCTGCTCTAGTCTACAAACTTGCATTCTTGCTCAGTTATATTTATGAACTGCACAGCTGGATTTATGAATTGCTTTCCTGAATATGTCACTCTGGCTGTAATTGTATTCTGTTCGTAACAGTGCAATTTGTTTTCTTGTTATTGCAATACTTTGTTCCTATGAACTGCTTTCCTGAATATGGACACTGAATGTATTAATAAATGTTTGCTTATTTATGTTACATATGTCGAGCCCCAGCTCAGTGTGCCTTTCTGGGTCACCAATATTTAAATAAATAAATAAAATAAATCAGAAAATGACCTGGTAGATGAGTGAGGGGTGCTGAAGGTATGTGGTGGTGGGTGCTGAGAGGGGGATCAGGGTGAGTAGTGGGGGGCTGGGGGGTCAGAAGGGAGCAGAAAACATCGAGAGGTCTTTTTTTGTTATAGGAAAATTAAAAGGACGGAAGACGACGAGGGATGCTTTCCTTTTTTTCAGGTACAGTCCTTGATTGGCAGCACCTGGGATTGGCACCCTGGTGTAGCATTCTGGTTTTTTTTGGGAGGGTTAGCCAGCACCAGGGTGGGTAACCTGTGTTGGACTGTGAGGGGAGGCTGAGTCGGGTGAGAGGAGGATAGATATCAGCAGCAGGGTGTGGCACTATGTGCCAGTGATATTTAAAGAGTAGGAGGGGATACTGGCAGTGGAGTTAATTGCACACCCGCCACCAGTAATGCTTTAAAAGTGTGATTGGGCGTAAGGGGGGAATACGGTGGTGGCTGGATTAAATGAGCACCTGCCCCGGTGATATTTTAAAAGTTGAATCAAGAGGGCAGGCAGATCCAGCAGTGGGAGGCAGGTCATAATGTAGGGGAATACTGGCGAAGATCACTCTCCGTTGGCATGCTAATAGGTGAAAACTTCTTATGATAGGGTGACTCCATCCTTTCATATGTAAGAAGTTTCTGCCCATCAACAAGCAGAACAGCGTCATCACCAGCCTGCTGCCAACACGCTGCTCACAACCAGCCTCTGCAAAGCTCAAGTCTATTCCATACAACATGGTCATACCTGCAGAAGCCATACAATGCCGCATGCTGACAATATGTTTGCTTTGCTATGTGTGCAAGTAAACATAACAAGCATTTGTCAATGCCGAATGTTGCTTGCTTCTATGTGCTGTTTAGGTATTTGGAAGTCATTGGAGTGCAAATATTGAAAATTTGCGAACTTACGAGCGTGCGTAGGAACTGCGCAACGCATGCTCGTAAAACAGTCATTGTTAGGAAATTTTTCACGAAATGTTCAACATAGCCATTTTAAGACCTCTGCTCATGAACAGTGTCAGTGTGATTTTGTTAATGTGTCCCATACATTGAGTTTGCACACCGACTGCGCCATTGTGCGCTACATGGGCGGAAACACGTTTTGGGCAGGATGTGAAAAATGACAGCTGTACTGCTCATAAGGAGGTGTGGTAAAATGGCAATGTTGAAAATCTGGAGTGGAAATATTGAAAATTCGCAAACCTACGAGCATGCGTGGGAACTGTGCAACGCACACTCATAAAACAGTCATTTTTAGGAATTCTTTTCACCAAATTTTCAACATTGCCATTTTAGATCTCTGCTCATGAACAGTGACACTGTGATTTCTTAATGTGTCCCATACACTGAGTTCGCACACCGATCGCGCCATTAGCGCTACATAGGCGGAAGCATGTTTGGGCAGGATGTGAAAATGACAGCTGTAACTGCTCATGAGGAGGTGTGGTAAAATGGCAATGTTGAAAATCTGGAGTGAAAATATTGAAATTTATGAACTACGAGCCTGCGTAGGAACTGCATAGCCTGCGCTCGTGAAACAGTCTTTGAGGAATTTTTTCTGGAAATTTTCAACATAGCCATTTAAGATCTCTGCTCATGAACAGTGTCACTGTGATTTTTAATTTGTCCCGCAATTGATTTAGCACACTGATTGCGCCATTCTGTGCTACAAGGGCGGAAACACATTTTGGGTGAGATGTGAAAATGACAGCTATACTGCTCATAAGAGAGGTGTGTAAAATGGCAATGTTGAAAATCTGGGAAAATATTGAAATTTTAGAACTTATGAGCCTGCGTAGGAACTGCATAAGAAGCCATAAACAGTCATTTTTTGGAATTTTTGGACCAAATTTTCAACATGGGGTTTTTGGGACCCCTTCTCATGAATGATGTCACTGTCATGGTGGTATTCAGGCCTGAAGGGTGATTTCACAGTCACTGCGCAATCACTACGCGAAATCACCCTTCGGGCCCGAATAGCGCCATGACAGTGACATCATTCATGAGAAGGGGTCCTAAAACCTCATGTTGAAATTGGTGCAATGCAAATGCCTGTGATATGCAATAAGTTGAACCTCCTATCTAGCCCATTATACAGCTTCCGGCATTTCCTCAGTTCGCGGTCGGCTTTGAAAAGTGCAGGCGTGTTCCCGGTCCACCGAAGATCGCGCGCCCGGAGTCCGGAGGTAAGTATGGGGTGGGGGGTGTGGGGAGGCTGAGTGCACAGTGGTGGTGCGGGTGTGGGAGGGTTTGGGGAGACGCTACTGGGACCGCTTTTTGTTTTATAGGTTTAAAAAAAAGACGCCTGGATCGCTTTGCCACGCTGGGTGGGCTCCAGCGTGGCACAAGGACGGAGGGGCCATTCAGCCGACGGGGATTGGGCACCCCTGTCGGCCAAAGACTGATTGCCATGCTGGGGTGGGCTCTGCATGGCACCAACCTCGAGGAGGGGGGCGACGCAGCTCAGCCGGCAGGGATTGGGCACCCCCATCGGCTACACAGTACGTGCGGGGGGGCGCGCACGCCTGCGTGTGGGGGGGAGCTATGCTTCTTATCGGTGCTCACTGAAGCGAAGCTCCCCCTTTCAACTGTATGCCACTGCATTTTGAAGCGTGTCATAGACAGCTCCAAAATGTATTGGCTTACAGGGGCCCCGCCTGCCAGCTCACTGACTGAATTGGAGGAGGAGGTGACACACCTCCGAAATCTCCGATGATGGCACTATGTTTCTTGCACATGCGTGCAAGCAACATAAAAATGAGTTAAGTTCTCTCTAACTAGAAAGCAGAGATGCTGATTCAGTCAAGCAGTTTATAATGATCCCGGCTGTTGTTATCAGAGCTTCCAGTTCAATAGTCCTCACATGTTAGAGAGCTTCAGATTTTGACCACTAAAACCAAGTGGGTTTTCACAGGACGCTGATTTATGTGTCTGACTGAGAATGAGATGTTGAAAGAGCAACGCCAGACCCATTCAGTGGACAACAGGACCAGTTCATTCTTTGCAAGCTAGGGGTGTTAGCTGCACACTCGAGCAGACTTAGAAGGACCGGGTGGTCTGTTTCTGCTGGCACATTCGTATGTTCGTATGATTCAGATAATTTTTTATGTTGCTTGCACGCATGTGCAAGAAACATAGTGCCATCATCGGAGATTTCGGAGGTGTGTCACCTCCTCCTCCAATTCAGTCAGTGAGCTGGCAGGCGCAGCCCCTGTAAGCCAATGCATTTTGGAGCTGTCTATGACACGCTCCAAAATGCAGTATACAGTTGAAAGTGGGAGCTACTCCAGTGAGCACCTATAAGAAGCATAGCCCCCTCCACACGTGCAGGGCGCGCACGCCCGCACGCATTGTGTAGCCGGACGGGTGCCCAAACCCCGCTGGTTTCGCGCCGCGCCCCCAGGTGCTGGTGCCACACTGGGAGCCCACCCCAGCGCAGGCAATCAGTCCTTGGCCGACGGGGTGCCCAACCTCGTCGGGCTGAACGGCCCCTCAGTCTTGTGCATGCTGGGAGCCCACCCAGCATGGCAAACGCCCACGACGCCTTTTTTTTTAAACCTATAAAACAAAACGGTCCTGCCAAGTGTCTCCCACCCTCCCACAACCCGCAGACTCACCCACTGCGACTCCAGCTTTCCCACACCCCTCACCCCATACTTACCTCCGACCGGCCGACGATCTTCAGTGGACTGGAACACGCCTGCACTCTTCAAAGCCGACTCGTGAACTGAGGAAATGCCGTAAGCTGTATAATGGGCTAGATGGGGGTTCAACTTTATTGACATATCTCAGGTATTTTTGGGATTAATTAATATGGTTTTAGGATTCTTCTCTCAGATAACATCATAAGATGCCATTCAAGGGTGATTTAGTGCAGTGATCGACGAAATCACCCTTCAGGCCCGAATACCACCATGACAGTGACATCATTCATGAAAAGGGGTCCCAAAACACCATGTTGAAAAATTTGGTCCAAAACTTCCAAAATGACTGTTTTACGAGCGCATGCTATGCAGTTCCTCACGCAGGCTCGTAAGTTCGCAAATTTCAATATTTTCACTCCAGATTTTCAACATTGCCATTTTACCATACCTTCTTATGAGCAGTACAGCTGTCATTTTCACATCTCACCCAAAATGTGTTTCCGTCCCCTGTAGCGCAGAATGGCAGTCAGTGTAAAGCAAATCAATGTACAGGACAAATTAAGAAAATCACAGTGACACTGTTTATGAGCAGAGGTCTTAAAATGGCTATGTTGAAAATTTGGTGAAAAATTCCTAAAAATGACTGTTTTTAGTGTCGTTGCACAGTTCCTCATGAGCTCGTAAGTTCATAAATTTTCAATATTTTCACTTGATTTTCAACATTGCCATTTTACCACCTCCTCATGAGCAGTACAGCTGTCATTTTCACATCCTGCCCAAAACATGTTTCCGCTCTCATGTAGCGACAATGGCGCAGTCGGTGTGCGAACTCAGTGTATGGGACACATTAAGAAAATCACAGTGTCACTGTTCATGAGCAGAGATCTTAAATGGCAATGTTGAAAATTTGGTGAAAGAATTCCTAAAATGACTGGTTTTACTTGACAAGCACAGTTCCCACGCGACGTCAGAGGTTTGCGTAATTTTCAATATTTCCACTCCAGATTTTCAACATTGCCATTTTACCACACCTCCTTATGAGCAGTACAGCTGTCATTTTTCACATCCTGCCCAAAATGTGTTTCACCATGTAGCGCAAATGGCGCAGTTGGTGTGCAAACTCAATGTATGGGACACATTAACAAAATCACACTGACACTGTTCAAGAGCAGAGGTCTTAAAATGGCTATGTTGAACATTTGTGAAAAATTTCCTAACGATGACTGTTTATTTACGGCGCTGTGCAGTTTCACGCACGTCAGAAGTTCGCAAATTTTCATTATTTGCACTCTAATGACTTCCAAATACCTAAACAGCACATAGAAGCAAGCAACATTCGGCATTGACAAATGCTTGTTTGGAATTAGAATAGTACCACAAAAGTAAGAAGATGTCACAAATGAGCAAAATCAGGAGACACTAGAATTAGGGAGACTTAGAAGTCAAGTCCTGCCACCTGTGATATTTATTTATTTATTGGACTTCTTAGTTGGGTAGAATGCCCTGTACTGAGGCTCATTTCCAGGTGCAATTGAAGGACCTACTCATTAGGCCTATAGTATTGCTGCAGAAATAAATAATTTCTGGCCAGTAATGAAATGGCGGAACCTTTTGACTCTGTTTAACCTCGTGCATGCGATTGGGACTACTTTGCCATGATTCTGTAGCACTTTTAGGTGTTTTTATGTTGTCTTGCACATGAGCAAGTAACATATTGTGGTAACAGAATAGCAGGTTTTGGAGGTGCGGTCATGTTGTAGCCAATGGCACCACTGCTTTTTCAGGCTGGGATCTGTGGCACAAATGAAATAGCATACTGTCTATGACAGCAGTTGAAAAGCGTACCACCAACCTGAAACAGTTTCGCTGCTGCAATGAGGAAGCGACCTGTCATTGCAGGGTGTGCCTTGCCTGGTGTAACATTTCAATAAACATGGTGGGTGGCGGCTGTTGCTGTCCGCCTGTCACAGTACCCAGGAAGTCGACTTCAGGGGTGCCCAATTCCCTTTACTGTTTTTGTCTGCCGAAGGGGTGCCCAATCCTCCTCGGTATCATCCGCCCAAACACAGACATGCTTGCTGAAGGGGGGGCCCAATCTCCCTGTTGGCATGTTTAACCCCCCCATTGCATCAACATTTTCCTGCCTCGCCCCAGTTGTGTGCCACACTGGGAGCCCACCCCAGTGTGGCTAACATGACCTCCCAGACAAATGGAACACCTTGGGAGCCCACACCAGTGTGCCTAACACCTGTTAAAAAATAAAATGGTCCACGGTGATTATTTATTTATTTATTTATTTTAGTAACCTGAAACAAAGAAAACGGTCCCTCGCCTGCCTGGTCCCTCCACCAACCAGCACCCACCCTCTGCACACCCACCTCCCCACACCCCGTCACACCCCATACTTACCTCCAGAGCCCAGCCCAATGATCTTCATGGAGCGGAACACATCTGCACCCCGTGAACTGAGGAAATGCTGGAAAGCTGTATAATGGCATAAATGGGGGTTTCAACTCGATGGATATCTTGGCCAATTTTGTGACTTTTGGCTCTAAATTTTCAACATGGGGTTCTTGGGACCCACTTCATGAACTCATTCACTGTCATTTTGTTATTCGGTCCTGAAAGGAGATTTCGCCGTCACTGTGCCGAATCACCTTTTGGGACTGATTAACGAAATGACACTGTCAGTGTTCATGAGGTGAGCTCCCAAAAAGTCTATGCTGCAAATTTGGTGACAAAATTCTAAAAAATGACTCGAGCATGCATTGTGTAGTTTCTACGCATGCTTGTAACTTTGAGAATTTTAATATTTTCACTCCAGATTTTCAGCATTGCCATTTTTTCACACCTCCTTACGAACAGTCCAGCTGTCATTTTTCACATCCTGCCTAAAATGTGTTTTCACACCACAATGGCGCAGCTGCTGGGGAAATCAACGTTCAGGACAGATTAAGAAAATCACAGTGACACTGTTCATGAGCAGTGGTCCCAAAATGCCTATGTTGAAAATCTGGTGACAAAATTCCCCACAGTGACTGTGTTATGAGTGTGCATTGTGCAATTTCCACGCACGCTCGTAACGTCAAGAAATTTTAATATTTTCACTCCAGATTTTCAGCATTGTCATTTCTTCACACCTCCTTATGAACAGTACAGCTGTCATTTTTCACATCCTGCCAGAAATGTGGTTTCGCACATCTTGCACAGAATAGCATGGTCACTTTGGGACAGCAATGTTCAGGACAGATTAACTAAATAACAGTGCCACTGTTCATGAGCAGAGGTCTCAAATGCTTTCATGAGGTGGGGTCACGAAAAGCCCATGTTGAAAATTTGGAGTGCAAATACCAACAAACACCCAGGGCGTTAGGGTTTCTAACCATGACGCCCTACCCTGTAGAGACTGACCGGCATCAGGGGCGTGACTTTGGATTGTTAACTGTAATACTCATGCCATTCCACCCCCACTTCCACCCTGCAGTCACCGACAGGCATCAAGGTGTACCTTGGACTCTTCTGCCCCAAAGTTCACCCCATTCTCCTATACTGTACCCATCTCAACGTATTTCCTTATGGAATGGGATGAGTATAAGGCCCGAGGACCCCAAGGCACATCACGATACTTGTCAGACTCTGCAGGATAGGGTAAGGTGAAGTGGCATGAGTGTTATGGCTGACGAACCAAAGGCGCACCTCAGTGCCTATCAGTTTCTGTAGGGTGGTGTGGGGTTGGCATCACTTCCATACTTCACTGCCATTCCTATTATGCATCTCTTTAACTCCTGCACTACCAATGTCAGCAAGACATTCGGCATTGACAAATGCTTGGTTTCCTTTGACCGTGTCTTCGTCACATTTCAGCCGATTAATCTGTCTGGGAAGTGGCTTGAGCCATCACGAATGTGGTGAATTAGTGAAAAAGAGACTCATCCACAAGAAAAGCTTTGGTTCCAAACTTACCATAGACTGCTGAAAAAAAAGCTAAGGCTCCCAGGACTTTTGTCAACCATTGAAATCTAGCCCGCTTTTCAGCCTTGCAAACAGAGATGAAATCTAACTGGGGGTTGGGATGGGGAGACCTCTTCACATGTGATGGTGCGGTATTGGCCTGACTTGTTTTGACATACACAGTGACTTATATCCACATATCTTCGGTATTTATGGGCACCTTGCGCAGTGCAATCTAGGATGTTAGCATTTATATATATATATATATATATATATATTATGGTAGCACGGTAGTGCTACCATAGTTAGGGTTGAGGAGCCATTTCTATGTTAAACCCAAAATTTTGCACCTTAATAACTTTGAAACCGTTAGATGGAGTTGCCTGAAATTTGGAATACATGATCAAGAACCATAGGCCTTGGGATCAGCCAAGTTTCGTACCAGTCAAATATACAGCTGCGGAGTTATTAAGCGTGATCTGCGCGTGAGTTTATGCTTTTTCTGGAATTCTACGGTCACGCCTACAGGTCGCACGGTTTGTGCGACCTGCCTGAAATCTTCAGGGAACGTGCGGCCGGGGTCCCCGATGTGCCTTTTGAAGATTTGGTGAAAAAATATTAAACGGTTCAAAAGTTATTCAAAAAACAATTTCCATTATAAGTCAATGGAAAAGTTAACAAAAGTTCGACAGTGTCGCAAATGCAATTTTACTTTCACATTGCATTGAATTGGGGTCATCGGTCCTAACTCTCACCCCATTCTCCTATACTTCTGCTGTTTACACGTGATGGGTGAGATTAGGCTAGATGACTAATGCACACCCCAATGCCGATTAAAGGGGTTTTCAACCCCAACACCGATTTCCTCACTTTTGTCACTGTGGAACAACCCAACTAATGCATTAAACTGAGTTTTTGCCTCTATATATATATATATATATATATATATATATATGTAACCCTACAAATGGGGGTTCCAAAAGTCTTCCAGGAGCTTGCCTGAATGCTCCAAGTCTGGGCGGTGTTCAGTGTTTAAGCTGTTTAGATGTGGTTCCAAGTGAGTGCTATTTGAGCCTCCACGTACTGTCTCTTTAAGAGCTGTCTGCTTGCAGACTTAATTAGTTTGTATGAGGGGACTGTGTATTTAAGGCTCGAATCCCACCCGAGGTGCTGTCAATTCGCTCCATTTCTGCCGTCGCTACACGTGCAGAGGGAGCCTTGTTGAAAGATATAACTATTTGTCAAAAATCATTTGGAGTGACTGAGAAAATGTAGTTTGTCTAACCTGTCTTCATTTCAGCACGAACTGTTTCAGTGTAGCTCTTTCATTTTGGTACTGAACTACTGAAATGGACCAATCAATGGGGAGGGGTTCCTTAAAATGGAGCCTGTGGACGAATCGGAACTTGGACTCTCAATTTTGAACCAGCCACTAGGGGATTGTATGGGCAGTGACTCTGGGAAATGTAGTTTTGACCTTGGCGCCTTTTTTCACCAACAGATGGAGTCTCATTGTGAGTGACAGCCGAACCAGCCAAAAGAATGGTGTGGAGCTAAAGGAAATGCCCTGCTCTGTGACTGGAAAGATCAGATCAGTTGTGACAGTGAAGAGAGAAGGAGCTCTGTGCTTCTGCGGTGTATAGTTTCGCGCGGGAAGTGCATGTGAGGCCCTGAGGTTCAGCCTGCAGCCTTTGTAAGTGCCAGTTTGGACTGAATCCGATTTGTGAAGAGAAAGAATGAAGTCTGAAGAGTGGAAACCAGGCTCACCCTGTAGAAGACTGGAGAAATTGCTGAATCACGCTCGGTCTGTCAGGAACTGAAGCTACTGTGTGTGCTCCCAGGTATTTTGCAGTAATTGCGATCGGGATCGAGGAGCAGCCTGCCTGGTATAGTACTTTCCTTTTACATATGAATGTGCGTAGTGCTTGTGGGGAATCGCTATTTCCAATCCCCTGTGCTGTGTGCTGTGTGTTGAAGCTGGAATCAAACCCCAGCTTGTCTCAGACTAAATCAATTTGCTATCTACTGCAGTGGGGTCCAGTCACAAGGACCCTGTCTGCATGCCCTGTTGTGTTGTTCTGGCAACCCAGAAGGACATCCACCATCCGGTTCTCAGCTTGGGTATTGTGAGTACAAATCAGGGTATTCCCCTGCAGGCTGTTTTCAATTACAAGTGTGTCATCTAATTATTGTTGTTTCATTTCTTCATGGACTGAGCCATCTGGCTCTGGATTACAATTGGGTGTTGTGCATATACTTTCTTCTACAGGGCCCTGTCAATCTGCACCTGCCGGCAACCCTGGCAACTACCTGGCTAGCCCCCAACCTGGGTACCCAGAGTGATTTCAGCCCTGTATGTGTGCACAGTACTGTGATTTAATTCTGCCAATTAACCTGATTGCCCCTCCCGTGTTACTGTCCCATAAATAAATCAGATTTGTTGTTGTTATACTATATACTGTCTGTGGTGTTGTGCGCATGGAAACAGTATTGCATTTCACTGTGTATGTTGTTTAACCTTATTTTACAGGGGTCCTCAGAGACATGCTGCAGAATCAGTCTCGAGGGTAAGTGGTACTTTGAGTGGTGAACAGTGTGTGCTGGCGTGGGGTATTGGGGCTATAACTCCTGTGTACTGTGTGAGCCACTAGAGGGAATAAAAGGGGGTCTCAGTGTCCCAGAGGGCTGTGACCAAGCTAGTCTAACCAATACAGACCCTGACCTCTGGGTGGAGGCACCCACCATAGAACCTAGGACCCTCAACCTGTCAGTAGTCAATCAGGCAGGGGTAGTAGCCCTTGGGACAGCGCCACCTGGGGGTTACATATATATATATATTTTTTTCTTATTCTTTTGGTAACCGGGTAAGGACTGCTAGGCGCAAGTGCCTGTTTTCAGGGGCCACCCAGGAGCACTGGACTGGGGAGGTTAAGTGACTTGCTCAGTCACACAGCCTTAGCAGCCTGGTCGGGTCTTTTGTGAAGGCGTGAACCGCGCCTGCGCTGGAGTTTGTGCCTAGCATGTTGTTCTTTCACGGAGGGTTTATTTGAGCTACCATGTTTGACTGCATTTGTCTCTTTATGGTGAGGGGGTTTCACACAACCATATCAAATCAAATCAATCAAGATTTATTTGTATAGTGCAATTCAACAAGTATCAATGCACTTATACATACATCATTATCAATAAAACAACATTTAAAAGAATTGTAATTAAAACAGAAAATAACAGGCAGCATAATATCAAACTTCAGAAAATGCCAGACTAAACAAATGCATTTTTAAGGCAGATTTAAACCCACCATCCAAGCACTCGGGATAGGAGAAAATAACCTCACAGTCTGTTGTTGCTAGCAGTGGATGGGGGCACACGGGCAGAAATGGAGGCAGAAAAGCTTGTTTCTTTGGTCGTGTGTTTCTTGTGACTGAAAGAAATGCCCACCATGTGCTGACTGAAGTCAGGAAGATGTCCTCAGAGCTGCGGCTGTGACTCTATGGGGGGGCTCAAAGGCAGGAGCACAAGCCTGACTCGAGAGATGCAGGCAGATAGGAATCTGAATGTGAACAATAATCATTACTGTGCACAGACACCTCGTGATTAATCGCTCTCACTGAAGGGCAGAGAAAGTCATGCTTGATGCTGGAGGAAAGAAAAGATCTATTGAAGCATCCAACAGGAGACAAAGAAGGTCTCTCTGTAACTTTCAGACAGTACAGTAAGTATGCTGGGGTCGCCTGGGCAAACGCCTCCACTTTACACGTTATGCATACTAGCAATCAAAGGATTTACATCCCACTGGCTGTCGGAATGCCACCTTCCCTACAGGAATGGTACGCCAGGATACAACAGGTGAGCCAAATGGAATAAATCACAGCAGACCTCTGTCTATCCAGGGAAAAATGTGTGGGGGAAAAGGCAGAAATGTGCTGAATATTTTTTTTATTTATTTTTTATTTTATTGAAATCTAGGATTACAAATACCTTTGAGTAGGAACTGCTCATTTACAAAGGTTCCACGTCGAAGGAATGGGGGTATACATACATACAAAGGTCAACAAAATAATACATAGTTACACAATAAAAAGAAGTAAGAGGCTGAGGCATAGGAAATTCCAGTAATTCAAAATGTGCCAAATGTTAGGTAGCATGACATACCAACCAAGGGCAATCTTAGAAATAAGCACTGCAGGTGAGAGGGAAGGGGGTATGCAGGCAGGAAGGCCATTGTCGGAGGAGAATATATTTCACAGCTATGATTCTTGTTGGGGGAGTGTTATGAGAAATGGGAGTTGCTCACAGCAGCCCAGTTGAACGAGCAGCCCAGTTGCTGATGGATCTTTGAGGTCCAGTCATGTGACCCCAGTTCTGCGGCACTGCACTGGCTGCCTGTCAGGTAGAGGGTCCTTTTCAAGGTGGCTCCTCTCACCTATAGATTCCTGTACAGATTGGGTCCTGGTTACATGTCAGAGCTCCTGACACTGGAGACCTCTGCTTGTTCCTTCCGCTCCTCTTCGAGGGGCTTCCTGGATGTTCCCAGGGTTCAGGTAAGGACATCAGGAGACTGCTCTTTTAGTGTCTGTGGCCTGACCCTGTGGAACTCGCTTCCATCTACAGTCCGGGAGGTCCCCTCGATTGAAGTGTTTAAGCTGTGGCTGAAGGTCCGCCTCTTTATCCTGGCCTTTACAGACTGCTGAGTATATCTTTTACGTCCAGTCCATACAGTTGGCAAACCTGAAACTTTTTCTTTTAAGATGCTGCATTTGAAATTGTATTTTACTACTTTTGTAAGATTTTCGTTATTGTATTTTAATTGTTTGTTCTATTTTATTGATGTTTTGTTAGGCGCCCAGAGCCTCTGGGAATGGGTACCCTATAAATAAAA
Source organism: Neoceratodus forsteri (assembly GCA_016271365.2). Lineage (NCBI taxonomy): Eukaryota > Metazoa > Chordata > Ceratodontiformes > Ceratodontidae > Neoceratodus > Neoceratodus forsteri. The sequence continues at coordinate 1,173,002,101 of CM057451.1, read as the reverse complement.
TTGCCTTGCCTTGCTTGGGGCAGGGGGAATGAGACAGCTTCTCTGTTTTTGTATATAAATGTGTCACACGCCTCAGACTTGTCAGATAGTAGAATGCCACGGACACAGCAGATGCTGTACTGTTCAATGGGATCCAGTATAACTGGGCATGTTACTGTTCTGAGTTTTAATTTCCTGTACTGTTTGCATACAGTTCTCTGTCACATATGTGATGTGGTGGGATTGCATTGTTCTGGAGCAGGTCCAGTATGCATCATATTGAAGTGAAAGGTCATATTTCTGTATAAGCGATGCATGCCATGGTATCCTGTTTGTCTGCTGACCATTTCTCAATACACTTAAGTTACAAAAAAGGTAGGCTTTTACCCATTACAGTATCAGTCAAATACAGCCGTGCACTCTCCTGTACTGTCACAGTCACATGACTATTTCAAACGTATTCCGTCAGGGCTCTAGGACAGGATGTCCAGTGCTGTGGATGTCAAAATGGGAGACTACCTAGGGACCAGAGATTACCGTACGGTGTGGTTCAATATAAGGATGGCTATGGAATCGAATCCCTCTAAGGGTGAGAGTCCTGGATTTCAGGAACGCAAGTTTTATAAATATGGGTGACATTGCAGAGGATCTATAGGGGAAGGACTGTTTATTTGCAGATGACACTGAAATCTTCAATAGGGTGGATATTCCGGGGGTGAAAAGATGAGAGACCTGAGAAAACTTGAAGAATGGTCAAGAATATGGCAGCCGGGTTTTAATGCAAAAAGGTGTCAAATAATGCATTTGGGGCACAGAAACCCAACGGCAGAGTACAAAATGGATGGTGTGTTACTGATGACTACCAAGCAGGGGAGAGAGACCCAGGGGTAATAATCTCAGATAACCTAAAGGTGTCCAGGCAATGTGACAAAGCAGAACTACTCAGCACTCAGAGAAAACACAGTAGATCCGCCCACTGAGGAAGGACCTGTGTGGGGTTGAAGCGCTGGGGATGTAGGAGACATCTGTTGGTAGCCCAGTCATATAAAACTTCATTTGCAATAATAGCCCTCACATGTGTTGTCTCTGAGTGATGAGTATTTTCTGTTTTTCTTGTATGTACTTTGGGCTGGCAGCCCCGTACCAGGTCATAATAGCGTACAGCATTATGTCATTTTCCCGGACCTGTATGCTCTCCAAGTTGTACCCCCCCCCGGAGTTAGAATCCTTAGTGGGGGGTCCGGTGCAGCCCCTGTAACCGGGGTGTGTGGGGCAGAGCTCCCCACAGAACAAAAGAAAACCAGTAATCGTGCAATGTGATTGCCATGCGACATTTTGACCCCGTGACTGTCAGCCGTTGTCAGCACCACCTTAACAGCCTTAGTACGCTCCATTTGAACTTTCCAAATGTTACAAAGCAGTTGGGAAGGCTGGTAGGATGCAGGGATGTATGGGGAGAGGGTTCATCAAAAAAGAAGAGAGGTGGTGCTGCCTTTGTATAGATCATTGATCCTCATACCCAAGGGCTCCACTGTTGCAAGTGGGCAGATAGCTGACCCAGCAGTCTCCCCTCATCCTACTTGGGTTGTGTTATGCAATGCCAGGTCAATGAGAACAAGATTGCTGTAATGGTGGACCTGATGTCCTCAGTAGACCTGCTTACATCATGGAGACCTAGCTGGACAAGAATGCTGCTCCCATTTTGGAGGCAGCGGTGCCAGTTGGATACTCCATGATACACACCCCGAGGAAGGATCACGGAGGAGGGGGAGTGGTCATTTGTTTTAAATACAGCCTGGGCCTCACAGTACAGACCCGGAGAAGGGGGTACAAAACAGCAGCAGCAGTGAGAAAACAAAATATAGTTACAGAATTATGCAGTGTACATAAAATAGTTATTTGCATAAGATAATTACATATATTGTACAAGAGTATACATATATATATATATATATATATATATATATTATATATACAGTGGTGTCCCCCAGGATGAAACCCAGTTCTGCAGCATTTTGCAGTACTCTGCAGAATGCTGCAGCAAACTTACGGACTAAAGCAATGTAATTTCAATGGCAATTAGTCCCTGTTGTCATTCAGGAAAATGTGACACTGCCAGGATGAAGTGAATGCCACAGTTTCTACATGACAAAGGGGACTAATTGCCATCAAATTACATTGCTATATCAAGGTCTGCTGCAGCACACTGCGAGTGCTTTACATGTTGGTTTCATCCTGAAGGGATGCCACTGTATGTATGTATGTATGTATGTATGTGTGTGTGTGTGTATGTGTGTATATATATATATATATATATATATGTATATATATGTATATATGTATATATGTGTATATATATATATGTATATATGTGTGTGTATATATATATATATATATATATATATGTGTGTGTGTGTGTGTATATACAACATATTATAAGGTTGCATAGATAAACAGTAGATAACAGCTATGTGGAGCAAATAACATAGAAAGCCAGCTGATTCAGAAATGAAGTAGGGAGATGCAAGGTGTGGGCAGAAAGAGAATTAGTATTAGGAAGGGGACAGGCGCAGGATGTGGTAGGGCCTGCCTCAGTAAGTGCTTAAGGGCAAGGAAGGAGGGGGTGAGGTGGTTTCACAGCGGGAAGGTCATGTCAGATGAATCTGATCGATTTCTTTGACTGGGTGACCAAAGTAGTAGACCAGGGAGGGGCTGTAGACATGGCCTACCTAGACTTTAGCAAGGCATTTGACCCAGTCCCACACAAAAAGATTAATATACAAGTTAGCCAGTCTGGGAGTGGGTCCCAAGATGACAGCCTGGTAAAGAATTGGCTGGAGAATAGGACACAGAGGGTAATAGTAAATGGAGTCCACTCTGAAGAAAGGGGTTACTAGTGGGTACCGTATGTTCAGTATTAGACTGGTCTCAATGTCTTTATGTTACATTGCAGAGGGACTTGAAGAAAAGTATGCTCTTTGCAGATGACACAAAGATCTGCAACAGAGTTGATGCACAAGGTGGGGTGGAAAGGATGAGAAGGGACTTGGCAAGGTTAGAGGAATGGTCAAATGTATGGCAGCTTAGATTCAATGCTAAGAAGTGCAAGGTAATGCACCTGGGAAACAAAACCCAAGGAAGAGTAACAATGGGGGTGAGATACTAACAACAACAAAATGGAAAGGAGCTGGGGTAGTCATATCAGATGACCTAAAGGTGGGCAAGCAATGTGAGAGGGCAGCAAGGAGGGCTGGGGATTACTGGGATGCATAGGGAGGCATCACCAGTAGAGAACAAGAAGTTGGTGTCCCTCTGTACAGACAGTTGGTGAGACAGGACCCCATCTGGAGTACTGCGTGCAGTTCTGGAGACCCCAACTCTGCAAGGACCTAGGATGGAGGCAGTCTAGAGGAGGGCAACCAAAATGGTGCAGGGTTTGCAACAGAAGCCATATGAAAAGAGACCAAAGGAGCTTAATATGTGTTCCCTAGAGGAAAGGAGGGAGAGATGGGACATGATAGAAACTTTCAAGTATCTCAAGGGAATCATCAAAGTCCAAGAGAGTAGCATCTTTCAGAAAAAGAGATGTGCAAGAACAAGGGGGCACAATCTGAAGACAGAGGGGACAGCCTCAAGGGCAACATGAGGAAGTATTTTTTCACAGACAGAGTGGTGGACACATGGAATGACCTTCCTGAGGAGGTCGAGGGTCAAAACAGTGGGGAATTCAAGAATGTATGGGACAGACATAAGGCAATTCTGGTGGGGATAGGAAGAAGTAGGCTGTTGGTTAACTAGGATCTGCTGCTTAACCAATTGGAAGGAAATGGGAAGACTGGGTGGCCAAGTGTCCTTATCTGCTGTCAAAGTCTGTTTTTGTTTCTGGGGGATGATGTTCCAGAGGGAAGGAAGCCTATAAGAGAAGGCCAGTTTGCCAGCTGAGGTGCAGACTTGTGGGAGGGCAAAGGAACAGGCGATGATTTTCCGTGAGTTATACGGGGAGGGGTGGCTGATTTGAGGAGAGAAGCAAGGTATGATGGGAGAGTCCCAAACCAGAATTTTAGATATGAAGGTAGATACCAGGCCTGCATCAGGGCATAGTGTAATTCCTGCGTACCCAGATTCATTGGTTGCTGTTTCCCACTTGCAAATATAGTATTAGTACTGGTATCAGCCAAAAAGTATACCACACTCTGTGCGGAGTAAGTCATCCTATCGTGCCCCTTGTTTGGGTGGATGCATCAGTGATTGTGTGGTGTCTGAGAGGATAGTAGTGATCCACAGTACAGTGGCTTCCAGAGGGTACCGTTACTGGATAGGAGTGCTTAAGGTGACTTTCAGCTGTTGAACCCCCCTTTTTATTTCCTGTTTTCAGGCCTGTACTACACAATAAGAGCACATTTAATTTGTTGAATTTTACTTCTGTATATGTGTGCCCATTTTGTGTGACCTGATTGAACAGTCTATTGCTGACAGCAACAGCTATCTTAGTGGTCCCCAGAGGGTGGTCCAGTCCAATGTAAGGAAATGGGTGGGTACTGCATCCCAGGGGGTGGTTCTACACACATCTAGCACACCTATTCTCTCTGGGTGGAGGCAATGTACTATTTTTTATTATGTTTGCCATGCACGCTTGCACGCAGCAAACAAACATCTCCGTATGACAGTGGCTTCTGAGGGGCGTGATACTGCCCCTCCAATGCAGAGCAGTGTTTAATGGGCAAGTCTGTAGCAGTGCAATTATCAGCCAGTCTAAATATGACAGAGTTTTAGCTTGGTGGGTGGAAACTGCATCTACTTCAAAACAAAAAGCCGACCCAATCGTGGGTTTGCTGTCTCTTTTGATGTAGCTGCTCAGAGTGCTGACCTCTCCGTATCAGACTGGCTTCAGTATCCCAAGCATCTACAGACACCAGCTGTTAAAAGTAATGTGAGTAAGTGCGTCGTTGTTCTTCTCTCTCTCTCTCTCTCTCTCCCTCTCTCTCTCTCTCTCAGTTGGCAAATGGTATTTATTCACTGGTAAAGGTGATTATCCCTGCAACGTTTGTTTTTACGTGCCTCAGTAACAGCCATGCTATATATTTATATGTGTAACAGCGTTTATGCGCTTTAAGTTGTAGCTAGTAGCATGCAGTATCCCTTTATTTTATAGTTGCTACAGTATAAACCAGAAACGGAGTGTTTAAGTTTCAAGCAGCCAGCCTTGTGTTTGCGATGATCTCGTATCTCTCTGTCCCAGCTCTGACTGGTGCTGGAGTAAGTTAATGGTTTCTTTTTGTTTTGTTTTTACAGTGGTGGTTTAAAGTGGACTGTTCATATGCATATAAAACATATCATGCTGTTAGATTTTTTTTGGGGGGGATAGTCAAAAATCATTTTAAGTAGCTCTGAGGGCTTGCACCAGTGTAACCCCCTGTTACCGGGCTTACTAGAATCCCAGTAAGACCTAGTGGTAGGCAGGAAGGCAGCTTGTGAAAACTCCAGTTAAATGGATTTCACACTGTCTCATCTTTGTTCTCAGTCTCAGCTGAGACTGAGGAATGACATCACCATAGAACTATCACAGCTGCATGAGCCACAATGGAATCTACAGAAGGGAGTTAGAGTACAATGTTGGGAGGTTTGAACAGTCAGTGTTCAGTTGGTAGCAGCTGAAGTTTGGAGATTGTTGTGAGAGAAGCACAGCAACTCTGTGCTCAGGCTCTTGGAGCCTCAGCCCTGAAATAGGGCTACATTTAGGGAAAGGTGTGTGTTTCCGCCTAAAGAGAGACACAGTAAGCTGTTTTTTTTTTAGTGGTGGAGACCGCTGATACGGGAGTCTTGTGCCCCATCCCTCAGGGGATGGGGCAGGAGGGTTTGCCTGCTATTCCAGGGGCAACCCCCTGGCTATTGCTGGAAAAAGAAGCTGCCTTATTTTGTCCATGTGTGTGGGGTACAAGAACATTTCGTGATTCGCCTGTGGGGCACCTGCAACCAAAGGGTGAGTTCTACTCTTTCTAAAGGGCCCATGTTTCATCCTGAACTGTGTTAAAGTGGGGATTGGACTGCTGAAGTAGTGGGAGGCCTAGAATAATAGGCTTAGCCAAAAGTAAAAGTATGTTCAAGTCCAGCACAAAGGGAAAGTCAAGACTTGTAGAGGAGATGTGACATATGTCTACCCAGTAATCTACATTGTCAAGCTTTCAAAAGAGTTGTTTAGTTTCTAGAGAAATGGCCGGGTATGGATTGTGGGAGCTTGAGGTGGGAGACCCCCCATCTTTAGTAACCAGGTCCACCTCTACGGATTTGCTCTGTGGATTTCTACTTTGCCTCAAGCACTTGGCCAGTGATGAGGGAAGTATCCAGACGTGGGATGGAAGAAAAATTCCCTTTAGGAGTCGAAGGCTCTAAGGTGGTTTGGGGAGCCACCCACAGAAAAACTGGTTCATTCCCATATGGACTGCGGATCAAGTGGCTGGCGGTGGAGCCGGGCCATGGGGAAAACCCAAGTAGTGTACAAGTCGGGCTGTGTGCCCAAAGCTGCGTGCAAGTCCAGACTGTGTGCCTGGTGGGTTCAGAACCTGAGGGCTGAAATGTGAAGAAGTGTTCTGTTGCTCTAATCTGCATTACCAGGAATGTAGCCCCGTGGGGGTCCGTCTATGCTTTGTTTGTTCAGTTTGGATGTGAATAAAAGTCACACTGTAGAATCCCATTCCTGGTTTTGGACATTACAGTTATTGTTTCCTGTGTTCGGATTTACTTGGGTGCCCCTGTGCAGAGTAGCCAAACCTAGGCCCCCTGTGCCGAGTAACCTCATCCTCCCTGAACCCAGTCCCCACCAGGTACTGCTGTCAGCTTCAACAGCATGCCACCTGTCGTTTTTCAAAAGGCAGGGGTCCGGGGGTTACACCAGAAATGGTAATATTTCAGTAAGTACATCAGCTGGCCAGCAGAGACGTCTGTGGGGCTAATGAATTTTCCAAGTTACTAGCCCCGCTGGCTAGTGGCTGCAAAACTTAAAGAGCTAGTGGAGCCAAAGCAGACAGACAGGAAAATGATACAAATTTTAAGAAATAGTCAGTTGTAACTTTTCATTTCTGAAGCATTTTTCTTTTTCCTTTTGCTTGTTAAAAAGTCTCCTGTGTGATAATATTGTGCTGGAAGTGTGGAACAGCTCTTAGCCTGTCAGCTGACTTATCTATCTGTATCACCCCTCACTACGTCATCAGCATGGTGATCTCACTGAACGTGACATCACAAGTGCATAACCTGGCAGTCACTGAATGGCTGTTCCTAAGCAACAGAGATGTCACAGTCAGTGCGGCAACAGTGTTGATGATGATGCAGTGGAGGGCAGCAGAGCTAAATATGTCAACTGCCAGGCCAAGAACTGTTCCACAGATCACACCTACTAACATCAGGTAAACAATCTTCTAATTAAGACAGTGTCAGTGGCTCAGTAGGTAGCACACACTCGCATCTGAGGCCGGGAGAGCAGAGGTTGTGGGTTCAGTTCCACATCTGGCACTTGGGCTAATATCCCAGTACTGACACTGTAGTGCAGCATGAGAGGGATGCTGAACTCTGAGGTGCCGTCTTTCGGATGAAACGTTAAACCAAGGTCCCATCTGCTTGGATTGGTGGTAGTTCAGGTGGATGTTAAAGATCCCATGGCACTTATTGCATCTGTATCCCCCTCCCCCGGGTCATGCCTGAAAATAGGATTTGACTAGCGCACTTACCTGGTCAACAAAAAATAAATAAAATTAAACAAAGGAAAAATACCCCAAATATAAAAAGTAATGGCTGGTTGCTTTTAAAATCTAATATTAGTTTTGGACAGTACACTAGCTCTTTAACTTCAATCAATCAATCAATCAATCAAAATCTTTATTTATTCAGGCGAACATCATTGAGCATAGCTCATTTACAAGATGGACCTGAGTGGTCATAACAAAAAGGTTACAGATTGTATACAAAAACATGATATTGAATAAGCACAAATACAACCATTTATGAGTGAGATAGATGTACAAATATTTACATATATACAAGGCAAAGGACAATAAACCTAAAACCTAATAAAGGAGAGAAAACAAACAGTCTAGTAGGGATAAGGCATGGATAATGGTACATGGGTGGGCATATATGTATGAGGTTTGATGGGAAAAGGACCAGATGAATGATAGAAGAATAGGAAGGAGCTTTAAAAGAGGGGGTGGAGGAGAGGGGGTGGGAGGGGGGGTGTGGGAGGACTAGGCCTTGTGGAAGCAAGTGCACGGATCTGGGATTAGGCTGGTATACAGCTTTTGAAGGATGTAAGAGGAATCAGTGTATCCATTTTCAATGACTTTGGATAGAATTCCAGATAAGTGCCAGGAATAACTGATTGCAGCTCTTCCATACCGGGTGCAGGTGATAGGAATCTTCAGCAGGATCAGTTTGTTGATCCTCAAGGTGTAGGGGCCTGGATGTGATCCGTTGAAGCAGTCTGAGATGTAGGAAGGAGTTTGTTTGTCAGAGCTTTGTAGATCCAGATAGCAGCATTTTTTTTTCTTCTATGTTGTAGGGATGTCCAACTGACTGCATTGTAGAGAGAGCAATGATGGGTGCTAGAGGGAAGGTCAGTAATCAATCTAATAGCTCTATGATACAGGGTGTCTAATTTGTTTAGATGGGAGAGGGAGCAATGACCATAGAGGAAGTCAGCATAATCAATGAGGGACAGGAATGATGCTAGGATTAATCTTTGTTTGGAATCTTTGGTCATGTAGTGTTTGATCCTATAGAATAGACCAAGTCTTTGTCTTAGCTTTTTTAAGAGCTCTTCAACGTGGGTAGTATAGTCTAGTTTATTGTCTATCCACACTCCTAGGTATTTGAATTTGTCAACATATTCAGATTTTCACCAAGGATGGTAGAGAGTTGTGGGAGGGTGAATGATGGGATAGTGGAAGAACAGTTCTTGGTGGCAAAGAACATAGCTTTGGTTTTCTTGGCATTTAGTAATAATTTCTTTCTAATAGGTTGTGCTGAAGGAGGAGAATTCAGACTGTAGGAGCTCACAGGCTTTTGATGGTGAGGATTGCTCACATGTAGTACAGTGTCATCTGCAAAAGGTGGATATTAGAAAGGGAGAGATTGGAATCAATATTGTTGATATAAATGGCAAAAGGATGGGACCCAGGATGAAGCCTTATGGTACACCTCTTAGGAGTGGTTTAGAGGTAGATAGATCACCTTCATTTTTACCAGTTGTAATCTTCGGAGAGATAGCATCTGAACCATTTAAGAGAGAGTGAGTCAAGGCCTATGGAGTTCAGAGAGGAGATTAGAAGATCATGATCCACAGTGTCAAAGGCTTTGCTTAGATCCAGAAACACAGCACAGGTATTATTCTTTTTGTCTAGGGCAGTCTGCCAGTCATTTGTGACTTTTGCTAGTGCAGAGACGGTGCTATGCATAGATCTGAACCCAGATTGAGCTGGATTTAGAGAGATTGTTGGTATCAAGGTAGGCAGTTAACTGAGAGTTTACCAGCTTCTCAAGCATCTTGGATAGTACTGGTAAGATGGAGATGGGCCTATAATTATTGAGGTCCATGGGATCACCTGCCTTAAGTAATGGAAACACTTGAGCTGTTTTCCATATTGAGGGGATAGAACCAGTGGCAAGTGATAGATTGAAGAGGTGGGGGGCAGTTAAGGCATGCAGAGCTACTTTTAGAAAGTAGGGGTCCAGGAGTCTGCACCTGCACTTTTGGTGGTATCTATCTGGAGTAGAAGGTCTTCTACTTCTTTGAAGAATATAGGTTTGAATGAGAATGTGGAAGCAACCTTTTGACCCTCAGTAGATTGTAGGTTTAGAGATGATCTTAATAGGTTTGCAGGAGAGGAGTCGAAAGCCAGGCCAGCTGTAGTGAAATGATCATTAAAGGCATTCAAGATATTTTGCTTATCGGTGATTTCAATACTATTTAATTGAATTTTGGGTGGTAAGACAGGGGTAGAAGTTTGACCTAGGATGCCCTTTATGGTACCCCAGAACCTGGAAGGGTTGTTATAGGAGGCATCTAGTTCAGCTGTGTAGAAGGCTGCCTTGGCTTTTCTTACTTGTTTTGTGCAGGAGTTTCTGGCTTTTCTGAATTGAAGCCAGTCATTTGGGTCCTTTGTCTTTCTTGCCCTTTTCCAGAGTTTGTCTCTGGCAAGCAGTGCGGATTTAAGGTCGGCAGAGAACCAGCGACAGGATTTGAGTTTGGTTCTGACACTGGTGAGGGGTGCATGTGAATTGAGGGCACTTGTGATTATATCATTTAAGATTTGAAGAGCTGTCTCTATTGAGGCTGTGAGATAGAATTCTTGCCAACGTGTGGTGTGGCACAGATCATGGAGATATCCTGAAATATTAAAGTTCTTTTTTGACCTTCGTGGGAGGAATTTTGCAGGATTGGGTGGCTTGATTGTTGATCTAATGGCAGCTATGGGACAGTGGTCACTTATGTCACTGAATAGTACTCCTGCACAGGGATAATGATGAGGTTTATTTACCAATATAATATCCAGGAGTGTGCTGTTGAGAATATTCTTTGGGTTGATCCTTGTTGGTTCTTTGATTAATTGAGAGAATCCATAGGTGTCACAGAAGGTTACCAGGGTGCAGATGCATTAGTCAGCCAATTCAAGTTCATGTCTCCTAAGATGATGGTGTCTTCAGGGCCCAGATTAAGTATAGATCCTAGGTGGGATAGGAGTTTGAGGCCTGCAGAGGGGCCTATAGCAACCAATCAGTTGAAAGGATGATGTGTTGGGAAGGGTTATTTTAATTGACAAGCATTCAATTCCTTTGGTTGTGATGTAGAATTGAGGCAGGATGCAGAGATGTTTGCTTTGACATAGATGGCTACCCCACCGCCCTGGATAGACGGTCAGATCTGAAGAGCTGGTAGTTGGGAAGGTTTATTTCACTATCTTTTGTTGCTGATTTGAGCCATGTTTCAGATATAACCAGAAAGTCAGGTAGGTGTGTAACCCAGGCCTGTATTGATGAGAACTTTTAGGAGGCTGCAGGCATTGATGTGAAGAAAACTCAATCCATTTATGGAGGTTCAGCCCTGCATGGATCAGCCTGAGAGGATTTCTTTTATTCTATTTATTCTCCCTAGCTGGCACTTCTTTGCCACCTGGTCCTCAGATACATCAGCCCTCCACACCACTTGATGGGAGACTGCTGTAACCTGTACAGTGGGCCCCTTATGGGATCATGACAGGTCATCGTGAGAGTATATATATATATATATATATATATATATATTACAGAGAACAATGTACTCCAAATCCCTATCATGTTGGTTGTGCTCTCCATTTCTGTGCCATCATCTTGGTGACCACATGTCGTGATGCAGGAATCAGTATGGCAAGTTAATGTTTTGTTGTTACCTGTTGTTGACGGGGTGCATCAGGTAGGCACAATGATACCATGTGTTTGTTGCTTTTTTGTTCTTGTTAATTTTCTTAATTAGATACATAGATACATAGACAGTGTTGGCAGATAAGGGCCTGTGGCCCACCCAGTCTGCCCATTTGAGCTTGTAAGTTCAGTTTAAGTTTTCCTAGAAGTCTGTTGCCCCTTACCCCTGACCTCCAGAATTCCTTTATGTCTATCCCATGCATTCTTAAATCCGTGATTGTTTCAGCCCCACCACTTCCCCTGGCAGGGTGTTCCACTTGTCTACCACCTGTTCTGTGAAGAAATTCTTCCTCACGTTTCCTCTGAATCATCCTCCCTCTTTTTGCTTAAAAATAGTGTATTCCTCCACCCTGTTCCTCCCTGTAAGATACTTGTATGTCTTTATCATATCTCCTCTCTCCCTCCTCTCCTCCAGGGAGTACATATTCAGTTCCTGCAACCTGTCCTCATAGGACTTGTGATGCAATCCATGAACCATCTTTGTTGCCCTCCTCTGAACCTTCTCTACCCTGTCTATGTCCTTACTTAGGTAAGGTCTCCAGAACTGTACAGTGTACTCCAGGTGGGGTCTCAGTTCTCCCTTACTAGACAGCTCTGACATACAATGGCACTCCACCCAGCCAGTGTTCACCATGATTCGCCACCTCCATCAGGGCAGTCATGTTTCCTCAACTCTCAACGGGTATAACTAAACAGAAGCTTGTGGAATTAGACTGAGACCATAGTAAAAAAAAATTGTGGAAACAGCAATTTCATAAGGACATGACAGATGCACATCACTTTTGTTGCATCACATGTTATACATACTCTTTGTGGTTGTTGGTTTTGCTTCTGTGTGTACTTTAACAGCATGTTTACTTCCTTTCCATTACCTCATTTTTGTTTATATTGAGGCTCTTGCAATCGTTATGCTGTCAGGGACACAGCACTAGAAGTGTTTATGCTGCCGCGAGGTGAGTGCTATATTGGCTGAATTTACATACAAACATATGAAACTGCCAGCAGAAAAAGGCCATAATGATCCGTTGAGTCTGCTTGAGTGCACCGCTCAGTTACTTCCTTGGATCTGCCCCCTCTCCTCAACTTCACCTGGAGTTATCAGGTCATACAAATTCCTTGATCTTGAATTAACAAAGTCCAAGAGGGTAGCATCTTCCAGAAAAAGAGACGTGCAAGAATAAGGGGGCACAATTTGAAGATAGAGAGGGGATGGCTCAGGGGTAATGTGAAGAAGTATTTTTTCACTGAGAGGGTTGTGGATGCATGGAACATCCTCCCTGAGGAGGTTGTGGAGTCAAGAACAGTGGGGGACTTCAAGAATGCATGGAACAGGCATAAGGCAGTCCTAGAGGTGGGTAAGAGGAAGTAAGCTGTTGGTTAACTAGGATCTGCAGCTTATCTGTTAGGTAGGAAAATGGGCAGACTAGGTGGGCCAAGTGGTCCTTATCTGCCATCAAATTCTATGTTTCTATGTTTGAAGGGCTCCTAAACGACTTGGCAAACTCGGACTGGTCTTTCATCCCCAAGGCCACCTCTATTGACTTCGCTCTAGCCTTCTTCAAGTCCAGATTTCTTGCTGTCTAGGACCACTATGCCCCACTCAGAAAGGCCCAAGTAAGGGAACCTCATCTGCCCTGGATCTCAGCAGACATTATGGACCACCTCTGAGCATGGAAAGCCTACAAAGCATCAAGTACCCACGCAGACCACCTACACGACCGAATGCTTAGAAATGCCTGCACCAGGCTTATCCAGCAGGCTAGAAACATAGACTTTGACGGCAGATAAGGACCACTTGGCCCACCCAGTCTGCCCATTTTCCTACCTATTGGATAAGCTTCAGATCCTAGTTAACCAACGGCCTACTTCCTGCAAGCCCCTACTATAATTGCCTTATGTCTGTCCCATGCATGTTTGAATTCCCCCACTGTTTTAGACCCCACAACCTCTCCAGGAAGGCGGTTCCATGCGTCCACCACTCTCTCCGTGAAAAATAATTTCCTCACATTACCCCTGAGCTGCCCCTCCCTAACTTTAAATTGTGCCCCTTGTTCTTACACATCTCTTTTTCTGAAAGATGCTACCCTCCTTGGACTTTGTTGATTCCCTTGCAGTACTTAAAAATTTCTATCATGTCCCCACGTCCCTCCTTTCATCAAGTATACATATTAAGTTCTCTCAGACACTCTTCATATGGTTTCTGATGTAGACCCTGCACCATTTTAGTTGCCCTTCTCTGGACTGCTTCCATCCGGTCTATGTCCTTGCGGAGATGAGGTCTCCAAAGCTGCACGCAGTACTCCAGATGGGGTCTCACCAACTGTCTGTATAGAGGGATAACCACTTACCTTTTTCAACTTGTGATACCCCTCCCTATGCATCCCAGTATCCCCCTGGCTCTCCTTACTGACTTCTCACATTGCTTAGCTACCTTTAGGTCATCTGATATGACTACACCCAGGTCCCTTTCCATTATTGTTGTCATTAGTACCTCCCCTGCTATTGTGTACTCTTCTCCTGGATTTTTATTTCCCAGATGCATTACTTTGCACTTCTTTGCATTGAATCTAAGTTGCCATATGTCTGACCATTCCTCCAACCTTGCCAAGTCCCTTCTCATCCTTTCTACCCCCTTGTGTATCAACTCTGTTACAGATCTTTGTGTCATCTGCAAATAGGCATACCTTTCCTTCCAGACCCTCTGCAATGTCACCTATAAAGACGTTAAAGAGGACTGGACCCAGTACTGAGCCCTGAGGTACTCCACTAGTAACTCCCTTTCTTCAGAATGTGTTCCATTCACTATTACCTTCTGTGTCCTGTTGTGCAACCAGTTTGCTACCCAGGCTACCACCCTGGGACCCACTCCCAGGCTGGCTAACTTGATTATTAATCTTTTGTGCGGGACTGTGTCAAATGCCTTGCTAAAGTCTAGGTAGGCCATATCCACAGCCCCTCCCTGGTCAATTACTTTGGTCATCCAAAGAAATTGATTAGATTCATTTGACATGACCTTCATGCTGTGAATCCATGCTGCTTTGGGTTCTGTGCACCGCTGGCCTCTAGATATTCAACTGTTCTTTCTTTCAGAAGTGATTCCATCATTTCCCCCACCACTGAGGTCAAACTAACAGATCTGTAGTTTCCTGCTTCTACCTTGCTCCCACTTTTGTGAAGGGAATCACATCTGCCCTCCTCCACTCCTCAGGTACCACCCCATCTTCCCATGATTTGTTAAAAAGTGTGGTTAGTGGTGTCACTAGGTCCTCCCTTAGCTCTTTAGATTCTAGGGTGAACCTAGCCCCATTGCTTTGTCCACCTTGAGTTTTAGGAGTTCTTTCAGTACTCTTTCTTCTGTAAATGGACTGGCGTCAACCCCACTATCCAGAGTGCTTCTACTGTTTGGTTTAGGTAACTCCTCATCTTCTTTTGTGGATACTGAGCAAAAGTATTCATTCAGTATTTCTGCCTTTTCACTGTCTCCCTCTGCCCACATCCCCTCTCCTTTATTAATCTTCACTATCCCTCCCTTAACCTTTCTATGCTCCCTAATGTACCTATAAAAGGTTTTATCCCCCTTCTTAACTGAGTTGGCTATCTTTACCTCGGTTTGGGCCTTTGCTTTTCTGACTGCCTTCCTCACTTCTATCTGCTTTAATTGATACAGTTCCCTGTAGTGCTCTGCTTCACATCATCCTTCCGCAACAATCTAAATCACCCAACTTATTTTGGAAGTTTATCAAATCACTCTTCTCCCTCACCCAGCCCCCACCCTGTCCTAGTGGTGGCGGCTCACAATATCAGAATCACATGCAGTGGCCACTATTTTCAGCACCATTTTCACTAGTAGTGTAACCTCTCTCTACTCACACCCACCACCTGCAACACACCCTCCTGCATCTGCATCCCTACCCACCCAAACCCCCTACCTGGCTTTCTCCTTCTCCGTGGTTACTCTGTCCGAAGTACTCAACGCCCTGCTTGCCTTCAATCCCTCTAAGGGTAGATGCCCCTTGGGATTGGATGCCAAAATGCTCTACCTGTTGGCCCCAGCCATTGCCATCCCCCTAGCATCCCTCTACAACCTCTTCTTCTCTATCACTGCTATCCCCTCAGATTGGAAGCATGCCACAGTCATTCCCCTCCTTAAAGGTGGTGACCCATCCTCCCCTTGTAATTTCCACCCCATTTCCCTCCTACCCATTTTAGCCAAAATCCAGGAACATCTAGTCCTCTCGCAACTTTCCTCCTTCCTTGACTCCTGCTCTTTCTTTACTCCTTACCAATCAGGCTTTAGGAAATCCCACTCCACTGTCACCTCCCTCCTCAGACTCACTGATTCCATCCTTACAGGTATGGACAAAGGTCACATCACATCTGCCATTTTTGTTGACCTATCTAAGGTTTTCAACACTGTCTCTCGTGCCCTTTTTCTGTCGAAGCTCTCCAGCGCAGGGCTCTTCACTGCAGCCATCAGCTGGTTCAAATCTTACCTGGCAGATAGGTCCCAATCAGTCAGAATTGGTGTATCCACCTCCTACTCCCTCCCTATCACTGTCGGTGCACCCCAAGGCTCTGTCCCTGGCCCAATCTTGTTCTCCATCTTCCTGAACGACCTGTCATCAGCCTGCCCACACACATCCATTAACATGTATGCAGATGATACAGTACTGTATACTTTAGGACCATCCCCCTTGGAAATGGCACCCAAACTCCAGCAAGACTTCAATGATGTTCAGCTCTGGTTTCACTCAAATTAACTTATTCTCAATGCCAAGAAAACTGACTCATTAACCTTTGGCATGAGGCAGAGGCTCTTCTGACTCCCCACCAGTCCTACTTTCAAAACCCTAGAAGGAACTCCCTTAGAAGATTGCACCTCTTTCACATATCTCAGGGTCTGACTGGACCAGCACCTCGACTTTTCTGCACATATCAATGCTAGCCACAAAAACTGCACCCCAGACTGGGCACTTTATTCCATAACTGTGGCTGTATTCCTCTGCCAGCTCACAAGGTGACTGTGCAGAAAATGATCATCCCTATTTTTGATTACAGGTACGTAGTTTACAGTGCCACCCCTAAGTCCGCCCTGGCCCTGATCCTCTTTTCCACTCTTTCTGTTGTTTCACCTTGGACTGTACACCCTCCACCCACCACTGAGACCTCTACTGGTCCCTTAACCTCCCCTCGCTCTACATTAGGTGCCAGTCCCACTGCAATAGATTCACAGCCAGATTCTAGACCCAGTCATTACCCTCTTACCTTGCTTCTACCCTAACTGCTCAAATACCCCCTGCATACTTTCTCAGGAAGTTCGACTCTCAGCTTATACATGTCCCTTACATGGTGACCCCTGCTGGCCAGTTGGCCTTCAGAGCTCGCATGCCCAAACTATGGAACTCCGTGCCTGAGGACATTCAGCACGATCCCTCCTCTTGGCAACTCAACTCCCTCCTCAAAGGGCACTTCTCCGCCAACTGCTCTTGCAGCCTAAACTCACACTAGAATAGGGCCTAGCTCTCCAACTGGCTCTAACTGTGGTTACTCCAAATGTTTTATCTCTGACCTATTTAGTTGCCATTTGCCCCTTCTCTACAATTTGCTGCAGTACCAACCCAGATTTTCTGTTTGCTTGCTGTGTACATACTGTATTTTTCTTGTATATATCTTTTCATATATATCTGTGTAATGTCTGTATTTCATATTTGATATGTATCCTCCCGTCCTCAACACCCTCTCAGGATGCATCTGGTATCAAGCGGTAGTCTGCTCAGTATGCCTTTCCTGGTAAAAACTTTTAAATAAATAAATAAATTATCACTCACCTTCCCATTACCCTCTCCTAATCCCTTCCCAGTAGAGCCCCCTTCAGTCCTAATCCTTCTTCCCTACTGCCCCCTCTGACCACTCCACCGATGAGGCATTGCTACAGGTTCCCAGGGTTTGCTTGAAGATGCCTGGGGCTAGGGCTTTTGCATCTGTGGCCCCTACCTTGTGAAACTCTCTACTTCATTGGATAAGGGAGTGGCTGACTATGGAGAGCTTTAAAACTACATTAAAAATTAATCTATTTAATCTTGCCTTCCCTGACTTTGAATGATGTGCTCTGTCTGCCATTTTTATGGCTGTGGGTGGAGCCTACAGCTATCCTGTTTTCACTTGAAAAAAGGTGTTTCCATGGAACACATCTTTTAGGTGTTTTCAGTGTATCCTTCCATTCTGCAAATCTCCATGGCAGTTAAAGAAATACTCCCTTCTTTCTGTTTAATTAGAATGATGGACACATAACTCCGAGCTGCTTTTCTCTGAGAGTAAATGTGCACACCTTCCAAACAAATCTAAATATCTTTAAAACTATTCAAGGTGCACAAAAACAACCAGCGTGAAAGCTGTTCAGGGCAAAAATACATTTCTCATGAGGGTAGTCACTAATCTAAATTCATTAGATTTTTTTTAAATATAGCCATCCAAAAGGTGAAAATTGTGATGAAAAATGAAGATTCAGGTAATCAGATGGCCATACTTTAAAAAATATAATTAATGCAGCTAAATAAATAGGCTCATTTTAAAGGCTGTTTTGTCCCGAACAACTTTCATATGATGGTTTAGGCATAACTTGTATGATTTTAGAGATATTTATATTTGTTTGACATAACTCCTACGGAAAATGAAAATTAAGGTAATCAGATGGTCATAGTTTAAAAAATATAATTTGTGCAGCTTAATGAAAATGCTCATTTGAAAGAGCGTGTTGTCCTGAACAACTTTCATGCAGGGTTATTATCTGTAAGTTGTATACTTTTAGAGATATTTACATCTGTTTAGCTTGACTCCCATTGTACTTCTAAACAGCCGCAGCTTTGCAAATTATTTCACCAAGACAGGATTAGTTCCATCAAAAAAGTTATCCTATGGTCAAATTTCACTGACTTGAAAGTTCACTCCCTGACACAAGCTATAAACCAAGTGAAGCTTCATTTTAAAACCCTCTGTGTGTGTCTGTGCTAGCATTAGTAAATGACAATGAGTAAAAACATAAGGGAAAGTTTGCATATTCAAGAGAACTTAATAACAAAACATAATATTTAGATACGTTCAGCTTGTATTTCACATAAGTTCTTTATTCCTCCTCCCCATTATTTATTGATGAGGTCATTTACAGGAAAACAGGCTTCATCTATTTCTGTTGCTGTCTCCCTACCTGAGGTCATAATGCACTGCTTGTGAAATCACAGTTACTCTCATGGCAACAGATTGTGATATCATAACAGAGTATTATGACTTGAAGTAGGGAGTAAGCTACAGAGGCAGATTAACTTTAAAGTAACTGCAAGAGATAAAAATCATGCATTCATGCACAGTTTCTCAGTAATAAATAATAGGGAGGAGAAATCTAGACTATATATGGAATGCAAGCAGCATTTTACCTAATTATTATGTTTTTCAAAGTTTTCTTTGAGGTGTCAGTAGCTCTTTAAGCAATATATAGTAAATAATGTTAAAAGACTTATAAATATGAAAATATATATGTGTTAAGTAAAAAATAGGTTAGAAGACAACCTGCCATACTGTAAATTAAGCACTCACCAGCTGTTTCACACAGTGGTGTCAATCAAATTTTAAACAGTGTACTGTTCAGATACATTTTTCTTAAACTCTGTGTACAATAAGTCCATATTACTCATGAACAAGGCCACTGATTTACGGTGATTAAAACAATGAAATTCCATTTTCAAGACATCAGATTCCAGAATTACACCGTGATTGTTACTCTAATTTCTGGATTTTACAGATTCTGCTATCATTCTTTTAGTATGTGCATAAATAATCAAAATTAAAAAGGCTTAATATACAGAGCATTAAATAGAGCAAATTGAAAATAGTACATGAAGGAATTAAAAGAAAACACAAGTTTTGTAGATTTACTGATCTGATATAAAATGCCAGATTCCATGAAATCTTTGTTTTACCGATCTTCAGGCAGCCCTAATTCCAGAATTTTACCAGATTTTCTGGTAAAACCAAAAACAGTGGCCTTGCTCATGAATAGTCAAACGTATACTGTCTTAAACATGATATATCTGCAATTCTGTAACAAGTGTAACAAGGTTCCCTGCCTCGGATCCCTGGCCAAGGTACGTCCATCCCTCAGTGTAGGAGCCTGGTTTTCTGCGGCTGGATGCTGATTGGTTTACTGCCGCTGCCTGTGGTTTGTGATTGAACTGGACGTTATCAGGCAGCACAGCCATTGGTGTGCCTTCCTCTTGGACTGAAGCCTGTCCTTAAACCTCTCTCCCGCACCAGATATCGTTTGATTTTTCAAGAATATTTTGTCCCACCCTCACCAGCCCCTCCCAGGCCTCCTTTAAATACGCTTTTGGCCCTCCTACTCTGCATTGTCCTGATCCCATTGGTTCGGCTTTTCATGACCTAACCACTCCTTCTTGTAAACCACACACACTCTCTCTCTCTCTCTCACCAACTTTGCTGCCGCTTTTGCCCTCACTAGTGTACTCTCCTTCCCTTCTGTGATCTCTCTAGCATTCAAACTTTCTCCTGTCCTAAAATGCTTACTCAGCTGATTACTGTGGTTATGCTTGTGCTTCTCGGTCCCATACCCTCTGGGTGCAACTCCTGACATTATCACCTGCAGCTGGTACCTCTCTCTGCCCTGCACTACACCCCTGGTATGGTCACAGGGACACATAACACGGATTATCTGGCCCTCCGCCCCCTTTGTGGCACCTTGGGGACCTTCTCAAATGTAATGCGTGCAGCCTCCCGATGATCCCACAGGCTATGCATGTACTCTACAACTTGTCAAGCCAGCTTCAGTGCTGTGGTGCCATAAGGCATAGGAACATAACAAACAAGCAAGTCTGCGGCATGCTCAGATCCTTTCTCCTACGACTACTGCTTATACTGCTCCTGCTCTCAGGAAACGTTCACCCCAATCCAGGACCCTCTGGGCACGGAGCGGAAAATTCGATAAGGAGGGAAGGGTCTCTCAACCTGGCATCTATTAATGCCTGTAGCATCCTCAGCAAGCTAGATTCCCTCCAAACATGGATTCAACAACACAACCCTGATGTTCTCTCCATGGTTGAAACATGGCTAAACCCTAAGATCCCAGATGCCTCAGTTTCAATCCCGGCTACTCCATATTCAGGCAAGACAGGATTTCCAAACGAGGTGGAGGCTGTGCCATATACCTCAGGAGTACCCTCTTAGGTCATGTTATTCCATCTCCTAACCAGGGCATCTCTGCTCAGGTCCTCGCCATCAAAGTCCTCCTTGGAGCCCACAATAAGGAACTCACTGTTGTCTCAGTTTATCTGCTCCCTAAGGACCAGGCCACTGGCTTAAACAGCATTATGGAATACATAAGGAGCCTGCATCATAACACAGAAACTATCATTCTAGGTGATTTTAATATTAACTGGCTCTCCCCGAGGCCTCTGTATTCAAGGATGCAGTTACAGTGCAGCACCTCAGACAACTTGTCCTCACCCCAACCAGATGCAACTACAGGACCGGTACTTTCACACTACTAGACTGGATTCTGTCTAACCACCCTGAATGAATCTCTAATGTCTCAGTCCTCCCGGATACAATAAGTGATCACTCACCTGTCATCTGCTCTTGGACTAACAAGTTCACAAACCCCCTCCCAAGCTACTCTACACAAGGGTAATTAATCAGGGGCACCTTCAGCTGCTAAAATCCCACCTAAACAGACTTGACTGGGCAGTGTTGGACACACTCAATGATATTAACAAAGCCTTGGACTTGTTCATTGACCGCTCAACACAGCCTGTAACATCTATGCTCCACTAAAAAGATGAAGGTCAAGGGACAGTCGAACCCCTGGATTACTTACGATCTTGTAACACGTCTTAAGCACAGAGGCCACCTCTGGCACTCTGCTTGTGCTACCCCAATGCAAGGAAACATACAAAAATAAAAACCAGCCCGAAATGACTGCACTCGTCAGATTTGGAATGCTAAAAACAAATATTACAAGGAGACACTGACCAACTCCTGGGGTGATGGGGAAAAGTTTTGGAACAACCTGAAAGAACTTACTGGCAAGGATCCTAAGATATCCCCCACTATGCTCAACATACTCGGCACTCCAACGCTCGACCTTGGCACCATTACCAATACCTTTAACAATGCTTTCTCAAACCTGGACAATGTGCTTCCTCCTAATTTCTTCGAGGACCCTTCCTCCAATACCCCCCCCCGAGACCACCCGAAATGTTCATACAGCTCCACAATTCTTCTTCAAAGAGGTTCCACCACATGTGGCTCGTAACTATATCTGCAAGGCCATCCGCAAGTCCGGATACAGTGGAGACTCCCTTGACCTCAAACTACTGGTGCAAGTTCTGGACGAGGTCGTTGAACCCCTGAGAAAGATCTTTAACCCCTCATTAAGACTGGGCCAATTCCCCTCATGCTGGAAACAGGCAACTGTTACACCGGTGCATAAAAGTAGAGACAGATCTCTTCACTCTAACTACAGACCTATCTCACTCCTCCCCCCGTTATCTAAGGCATTAGAACGAATAGTGTCAGACCAGCTAGTAGAATTCCTTGATAAGTATGAAGTCCAATGCCCAGAACAGCATGGCTTCAGAAAAGGGCACAGCACCACCATGGCTCTTCTGGAATTTATGAGTTTTATTCACGACACGCTCGACAAAGGAAACTGTGGGGGAGCAGTTTTCATAGACCTGACGAAGGCTTTTGACACCATTTATCAGCCTCTACTACTTAGGCAACTGTCCTACATTGGGCTGTCTAATGGTGCCCTTCCATGGTTTGCTAGCTACCTCAGGAATCGGACCCAATGGGTCAGGACAGCAGGTGTCACATCCGATGTCAAGCCAGTCCTCTCCGGAGTCCCCCGGGGTCCATTCTGGGACCACTACTCTTCTCCCTCTTCCTCAATAGACTCCCTGGTGTCTGCCAGCAAAAAATGCTACTTTATGCGGATGATGCAGTGCTATTCTCTAGCCACCATGACACTAAACTCTTTGAAACACAGCTGCAGCTTGACTTCAAGTGTGTTGAAGATTGGTTCAGCACGCATAAACTCATCATAAACTACAGTAAGACTGAAGTAATGACCTTCTGTAATCCACAGAGCAGGCACAAATCTCGGTCCTTCAACATCATGAACAATGCCGGGTACTTACTTGAACATATTCTGGAGTTCAAATACCTTGGTGTCACACTGGATAGTACCCTCTCCTACACGCGGTATATTGACACTGTTGCCAATGCCGCCAATATGCAAATTGGTCTGCTGCACAAGCTCAAGCACTGTATGACTGCAGACGCCCTTAGACTGGCCATCTACAGCTTTGTCACCTCTATCATTGACTATGGTCTGGCCATCTATGGCTCTGCTTCTTCAACTGCCCTCCGCAGAATCTCAGTCTTGCTCAACAAGGCCTGCAGGCTTTTAACGGGCGCTGCCTGAGACACACACACACCTGTGACCTTTACGCACAGGCTTGTTGGCTACCACTCCTCAACAGAATTCAATACCAGACCTGCCTGCTAACCAAAAAGATTCTCCTTGGTCTCATGCCCCCTGGTGTTTGTAAGCTCCTCACTGCCTTCAGTGGTACTCAGCCAATGCGTAGTGCCCAATCCCAAACCTTCCAGGTTCCTAGATGTCGTACCTCCATGGGTCAGTGGTCCTTCACCTATAAGGCTCCTCATTGGTTTAATACCCTCAACAAAGAAGCACTTTCCTCTCCAACACATGGACCCTTTAAATGGAATCTCCAAACTTTACCTCACCTCTACCACCCAATGTGACTGCTTCTCCTAAAGGTCTGCTCCATTTTTGATCTCGACCTGTGTCCTGCATCCCTCATGGCATTACTCTCTCTGACATCTGTCTTTCTTTGTGACCCATTTCCTTCCCCTCCTTCCACCTT
This sequence comes from Neoceratodus forsteri, assembly GCA_016271365.2. Lineage (NCBI taxonomy): Eukaryota > Metazoa > Chordata > Ceratodontiformes > Ceratodontidae > Neoceratodus > Neoceratodus forsteri. The sequence continues at coordinate 1,172,978,717 of CM057451.1, read as the reverse complement.
CCTTCCCCTCACCCCTACACTCCTCCTCCACTCTTCAAACCTCATTTTCTTTTCCCCTGTGTGGCAGGATGAGAATGTCAACATAAAATTAAAATAAAACATTTATTCTTTTCACTCTGTCCTATTCTCTTAAACTTTTCTGTCTATCCTTAATTTCTTGTCAGGGTGGCCAACCTGACAATTCTGTTCTATCTGTGCTGTACCTTTAATCTGTTGTCATTCTAACTATCAAAACTGTCACATGAAGTTAAAAGCAGATCCCTTTAAAGCCTCCAGCTATGTAGATTCTGTGGAAGATTTTGAATCCCAAGAATCAAGAGTGTTTCCAACACCAGAGCAGATTACCAGACAGCCCCATTTTAAAGCAAGTCTCTGCAAGGCTGGAAGATGAGCAAGCAGGCTGTTGCAAGGAGAAAGTAAATTCTCCTGCAGCTGTTGCTGTAGATCTCACTTTGCTGCCTAAAAAAAAACAAAGAGAGTAAATAAAAGTTAAAATAAGGACTGCAGCATTAGTGCAGACTGTTCCTGTGTATAAAGACATGATAAGGGGTGTTTGACTTGTTATTGTGTTGTTCAAATCTATCAAGAAGTGAAGTACAGTATGGGGAGTGAAATAGTGCAATGTTTGTTGACTGCTGAAATGGCAGAGCTGCCATGGGGTGGGGTGAGAAATGTAAAACATAAAATGTGTTTAAATACAGTCCTCTATAAACAAGTTTGCTTTTCTTGGTTACTTTACCTGAAATGGTGGCAGGTAAAAGATGGCTTCTATAGAGCTGGTAGCCCAGAAAATGGCTGCTAATATAGAAGTGGTGTGGTGATGTCATTAAAAGGGAGGGGCTAAAAGGTCCTTGATGATGCTTTCACCACCAATTAAGGTTCCTAAGTTAAAATGAGTACATATAGAGTATTGCTAATATTATGTTGGAAAAAGACACCATAAGTTTTAGATTTAGAGAAATTGAAGCCTAATCTTAAATTCCAGAGTAGAGGAGTAAGGTTTTTGGTATAATTGATAGTCACATGTCAATGATGTCATGATATTTGTGCTATATTAACCTCCCCACCAGGAGGCTAATTCAGGTGTGTTGGTCAGTTTCTTCTGACCAAGCAAGGGAGAGGAGGTGTGAGTGCCTACACACCAGAGTGGGAAGAAATACTGAGTATACAGAAACGAGCAGGGAGTCTGAGGAAAGACTAGCCTGATTATTTTGTCTTGTTTTGTTTTATTTGTGGTTATTTTGGTGTGAAAGTTTAAACACCCATTTATTTACTGTAAATATTTTTTTGAACAGTTAATTTTTACCATTTTTGGAAAATAAAATGATAAATGCTACCCCAGCATTTTTTATGCACTTGATTTAAGGACTGGTGTCTGTTATTGAACCCACACGCTCACACCCTGTACCTGATCCCCTCCCTCCATCCCTCTCCCACTTTACGACAAAGGCCCCTTAGCCTGCCTACTTCTCTCTGACACCCTCCTATTCAATATCAGGCCTATAGTCCCTTTGCCTCTTAATTCCCTCACTCTGTTACATCATCTATCTGCCTTTTACGCTGCTCTCTAGTAATATCTTTATCTCTAAAGTGTTTTACAGCCACAAAATAATGTCAACCATGTGTGTATTATGCCTGTTTACCACTACCAACCTTTGTATGTATGTTTCCCTATCCTTTGATGTGGAACATTTGTAAATGAGCAGCTCCTGCTTAAAGGTACTTGTAATCCTAGAGTTTGATAAATAAAAGAAATCAAAATAGATAAGTGACTAGTGTATGTGTACATTCAAAACCCAACCTAACACAGACCCCCTTATAATTGAGATACTGTTATCCTAATATGTCCATGTATTAACATGTGTCCATATGAACCTAATCTGCTGTTGTATTAAATAACAGTTCTATAAATCTAAAACCAAAACAAAACACAACTGATAGCTTCATCTTTTATTAAGGCACAGTTAAAATAGGGATCCTTTAGAGCAGGGGTTCTCAAATGGTGAGGCCAGCCTCCCTTGGGAGGCCCCAACCTGTTCCAAGGGAGGCTCAAGCAAGTCTTGAAAAAGTATTATATTTCAGTTTTGAACTTTATAGATTTTGTCTGAAGGGATAAGGCAAACTGAAAGAGGATAATAGTAGGTGAATGTATGTATTTATTCACAAGTCTGTGATCAGGAAAGGTACTGTACACTGAGCCATGGCTTATTTCAGGTGTACCCAGGGAAGGGTAGTGAGAGAATACAATTCAAAATGTAACTGCAAAACATTCAAGCAATACAAAATGAATAAAAGTGCAAACAAATTAAGAACAACGAACTAACAATGCGAGGAATAATTGATCAATTAGACTGGCAGCAGAACTGTCCAAATACAAGAGTTAACCATATACAGTAGGTACTAGGAATAAGAGCAGGAGGGAGCAAAATGTTTCCTGAGAAGTTGCTTAAGAGCAGGGTGAGAGGGGGAGAGGCAGAGGTCGGCAGGAAGTTATTCCAGATAGAGGGGAAACAGAAAAAGCAGTCTGACCCATGAAGGCATGGCAGTAAGGGGTAACAATGGTTCGAGAGTCAAAATATTGGAGCAAGTAGGTTGTCCTGTTTGGGGAGGGGGTTACAAGAAGCTTAATAACATGAGCGCCAGCTATGCAAAGAGGTTTCAATTTATTCCTGAAGTACTGTGAAAAGTATACTATTTTTTCTATGGGGAGGCCCAAAAACTTTTCAGTATTTTGGGGGAGGCTCAAGATCTTTTCCATGGCGTAGGGGAGGCTCAATATGACAAAGTTTGAGAACTGTTGCTTTAGAGGTATGAGTATAATTTATAAAAAATAGAGACATTTCAAACAGCTGCACATAAGTAATCAATTCCTGTTCCCTTTAACTCAAGGGGTCATTTCTAAAATGAGCAGTCGAGCATAGGGACCACTTTTTTCAGAGCATGCCACCACTGACAGCAGCCACTTCAAGACTGCTACTACCGTCTCATAATACAATCAGGGGAAAACCAGAAGTAGTCTACCATCACTGAGATTGATATGGTTAAGGCACATTTACCAGAAATTACTGCTTAGAAAAGAATGAAAAAATGACTGTGATGAGGAGCTAATCCGAGACCAGATCTTTAGTTTGTTAATAGTCTCCTCCTGAGTCTGATTTTTACAGTTGTGTGGGCCAAGCTCCACAGATGTTATTTTTTTAGATTTGTAGTTTATTCAGTTTTTTGAGGTTAGACGGATAGTAGTTTCTTATTACACTTACATATATGGAACCATTTACTGCTTATGAACAGAGGCGCCAATTCCAAATCCATAATAAAGATTAACTATTTTACAGGTGAGTGTAATTGTTGTAAGGTGTCCTCATGCATTTATTATGTTCAAGGAATGACATCATCCCTATGTGCCAGTAACTACATCAACCATTTGTTCCAGAATAACAAACTTTCCGATATCAAATTAATAGCTGCTGTCAATTTCTCCAGTCTATAGATTTGTAATACAATATCTTCCCATTCCCTTTGCAAGGGGGGAATCACCCTGCAACCATCTGCGTGATATAGCTTTTTTAGCTGCTACCAAAAGGGTTGTAAGGAGCTTCTGGGTTGACCTCCCTTTGATCTGCTTCGGGAAGGGATGCAGGATAGCCAGCTTGGCGGTCAAGTCTGTAACGTCTGTGAGCAGTTCTGATGGAGCCTTCTCTACTTCCTTCCAAAATGGTGTAAGCTTGGGACAATCCCAAAATACACGACTGTGTGTTGTGCAGGGCTCCTACAATCTCTCCAGCACCTAGAACCTGCATCTGATCATATTTTCCCAATATTTGGGGTGTTCTAAAATATGTAGTAATACATTTCCAAGCAAACTCCATCCACAAGAAGGAAGATGATCTGATGCATCCTAGTATATATGATATTCCATTCCATGTCCGTGAGGGTGGCTCCCATTTCCTGTTCCCACTTATGTTGTGTTGTCTGGAGTGCCTATGTGGTGGAGGGCTTTATAAATCTGTGATATTATGCAGTCCAGAATTGCTCCTTCAGTGGTTGTGATTATTATTTGTGTCAGGGGATGGCCCATTCCGAACTCCCAATTTAAATAATTTTTTTCTGCGCAATAAGGTCTAACCTGCAGGTACCTAAAGTAATCCCGCTGTCTAAGTTGAAATTTGTACTGCAGATCTGGGAATGTTAGGTACCATCCTTCTCTGCCAGGGTCTGCCACAGGAATTGTCAGCATGGAGGCAGAGTCCTTAGTTAAGGGAATTTGGAGCACTTTCCTATATGTATTTAGAATTTGTTGTATGAATCCAGATTCTACTCCCTTTATTGAGGAGTTGGTATTAAGGAGTTCATCCAGTTTCTTCTCTTCTTCTTGAATTTCTATGGCCTTCCAGTATTGGGCTAGTCCGTCATCTAGCCAGTGAAGGGCATGTGCTGTCATTGCTGCCTGACAGTATTTTTCGAGATCCAGGAGGGCCAATCCACCTTTTGATTTGGGGAGATATAAATGTTTATGTGCTTTTCAGGGTCTCTATAAAAGTTTATGTGCTTTTCAGGGTCTCTTGCCTTGCCAAATAAATTGCATCAGTATTTTTTTCCATTTCTGGAATTCTTGTTTCTTTGGCATTATAGGGATATTTTGAAAACGATACAAAAACGGGGGGATATTCATCCTGACTGTGTCAATTCTCTAAATTAGAGATATGGAGAGATGGGTCCATTTTTTGATATCCTCCTGGATTACTGCTGTTATGAGTATATAATTTATGCTATATAGAGTAATTAGATCTTTGGAGATAATAATTCCAAGATACCTGAGTGAATCGCTTTTCCGTTTGAAGGGGAACCTGTCTAAGATGTCTGGAGAGGGGTTATAGAGGTATTTTAAGACCTCTATCTTATTTGCATTTAATTTGTATCCCAACAATATCTCAACCTCTTGCATGTGTTGAAACAGCTTGGGCAATGAAGAGTCTGGGTGGGTTAAGTAGACCAGGAGATCATCTGCATAATATGATACTTTATGCTCTGTGTCTGTTATGGTTATTCCTGTAATCTGTGGGTTCTCCCGAATTACTTGCGCAATGGGTTCTGGCGATACCGTGAATAACAGTGGGGATAGGGGTATCCTTATGTGTCCTCATGGCCAATGGAAAACTGTCTGAGTAGGTACCATTGACCTTGACAGTAGCTTGGGGGGAGCCATATAGTGAGTTAATAATCTTTCCAAATTTCTGGGGGAAACCAAATTTTTCGAGAGCATATTTTAGAAACTTCCAAGATACCCTATCAAAGGCCTTCTGTGCATCCATGCTTAATAATAGGAAGGGGGAAGAGGACTTACCAATTCTTTCCTAGAATATAGGGAGTGCATTTTATGTTGTCAGTGGTCTGCTGGTGTACTATAAATTCCCCTTGGTCTCCATGTATAATATTTGGAAGAACACTTTCCAATCTAGTGGCTAAAATACAAACATAATATGTGTAGTCTTGATTCAGGACCGAGATTGGCCTGTATAATTCACAGTTCATAGGGTCTTTGCTAGGTTTTAATATCGCTGAAATATTGACGTAGTGCCAATTTGGGGTGTAGTGTCTCCTTCTTGCAGGTCCCTATAGATCACCCATTAGAGGCACCAGGTCTGCTTGGAAAGTTTCATAGAAATCTGGCGTAAAGCCTTCCAGGCCAGGACTTTTACCAGATGTTGCCTTTTTAATTGCTAGGGCTATCTCAGGGGTGAATACTGGTTGCAGTAACCTGGCTTTATGTTCTTCTGTGAGTTGAGAGAGTTTTATTAAAAAAATTCCGATATTTATCTTCCTCAGGTTCAATTTGTTGTTTATACAGTTGTGTATAATAGTATCGGAAGCCCTCCAGTATTTCTTTCGTTATACTTAGTGTTTTCTTAGTCTTAGGGTGTTGGATTTTAGTGACTAATGATTCATGTTGTTGTAGTCTTAACCAAAAGGCCAACATTCTAGAGGCCCTAGCACCCCCTTTGTAATATCTATGCTTCACATAAAGCAACGCTTGCTCTGTCTTATAGTTTAATCTGTTCTGAAGTTTTGTTTTAACCCTCTCTATCTGAGGGAGGAGAGGCGGATCTCCTTGGGAGTAGGCCTGTTGCAGAAAATTTAGTTCCATTTCTAGGTTTTTTGTTCCTGTTCTCTCATTATGTTTGCTAGCACACATGTGCAAGAAACATAGTGCCATCATCCTAGTTTTTGGAGGTGTGGCACCCGTCTTCCAATTCAGTCAGTGTGTTTGAAGGCGCGGCCGCAGTTCTCCAATGAACGCTGCAGCTGTCTATGGCAGCAGTTGAAAATGCAGTGCCGTACAGTTGAAAGGGAGAGCTATGCTTCAGTGAGCAGTGCCCCCCCCTCCACATGCATGCACGCATGCATATTGCGTGGTCATGCGCTCCCTCCCCACACACATACTGTTTGGCCAACGGGGGGTACCCAATCCCCCATTGGCTCCACGCCTCCACAAAAAAAGCTTTCCAGGTGCCATGCTGGGAGCCCACCCCAGCGTGACAAAAATTGTTATGGCACCCCCGTCGGCTCCAGGCCTCTCCCAAACAGCCTTCCAGCTGCCACGCTGGGAACCCACCCCAGCATGGCACAAGTCCGTATGGACGACGGGGGTGCCCAATCCCACATCGGCTCCAGGGCCCCCCAAACAGCCTTCCAGCTGCCATGCTGGGAGCCCACCCCAGCATGGAAAATGTCCCGCATCGCCTTCCTGAAAAAAAAACAAAAAAACCTGTAAACAAAAAAAGTTCCCTTGGCAGTCTCCCTGCCCACCTGTGCCCACCCACTGTGCACCCTGCCTCCCCCCAACCCCCTCACTCCATACTTACCTTCAAGCTTTACGTGACGATCTTCGTAGACCAGGAACACATCTGCACTCTTCAAAGCCGACCGTGAACTGAGGAAATGCTAGTAAGCTGTATAATGCAATAAATAGGTTTTTTTCCTCTGATTATCCCTCTGTACAGACAGCTGGTGAGACCACATCTGAGTACTGCATGCAGTTCTGGAGACCCAATCTCCACAAAGACAGACAGGATGGAAGCTGTCCAGAGGAGGGCAACTAAAATGGTGCAGGGTCTGCACCGGAAGACATAGGAAGTGAGACTTAAGGAGCTTAATATGTATAGCCTCGAGGAAAGGAGGGAGAGGGGGGACATGATAGAAACTTTCAAGTACCTCAAGGGAATCAACAAAGTCCAAGAGGGTAGCATCTTTCAAAAAAAGAGGTGTGAAAGAACAAGGGGCACAATTTGAAGATAGAAGGGGGGCTGCTCAGAGGTAATTTAAGGAAGTATTTTTTCACAGAGAGGGTTGTGGATGCATGGAACAGCCTTCCAGAGGAGGTTGTGGAGTCAAAAACAGTGGTGGAATTCAAGCATACGATGGGACAGTCATAAGGCAATTCTAGGGGTGGGGTGGGAAGAAGTAGGCTGCTGGTTAACTAGGATCTGCAGCTTATCCATCAGTAGGAAATGGGCAGACTGGGTGGGCCAAGCGGTCCTTATCTGCCGTCAAATTCTATGTTTCTATGTTTCTATGTTTTCAACTTTAATGCATATCTCAGGCATTTTTGGATTGTGGTACCAAATTTTCAACATGGGTTTTTTGGGACTCTGCTCATGAATTCTTGAACTGTCATGACGTTAATCGGGCCCGAAGGGTGATTTCGCAGTCACGGCGCAAAATCACCTTTCAGGACAGATTAACGAAACAACAGTGCCAGTGTTCATAAGGTGGGCTGTCAAAAAACCTATGTTGCAAATTTGGTGAAGAAATTCCTAAAAATGACTATTTTGAGAGTGTGCGTTGCGTAGTTCCTACGCACGCTCATAAGTTTGCGAATTTTAATATTTGCACTCCAGATTTTCAACATTGCCATTTTACCACATCTCCTTACGAGCAGTACAGCTGTCATTTTTCACATCTCACCCAAAATGTGTTTCTGTGCAAGTAGCGCACAATGGCGCAGTTGGTGTGTGAAATCAATGTATGGGACACATTAAGAAAATCACAGTGACACTGTTCATGAGCAGAGGTCTTAAAATGGCTATGTTGAAAATTTGGTGAAAAAATTCCTAAAAATGACTATTTTAGGGTGCACATTCTTGGTTCCTACATAGCTACTTGAGTTCGCAATTTTTAATACTTGCATGCCAGATTTTCAACATTGCCATTTTATTACACTTCCTTATGAGCAGATAGCTGCCATTTTTCATATCTCTCCTAAAATGTGCTTCCAGACATGAAGCGCATAATGGTGCAGTCGGTATGCTAAAGCAATGTTCGGACAGATTAAGAAAATCACAGTTATACTGTTCATGAGCAGAGGTCTTAAAATAGCTATGTTGAAAATTTGGTGACAAAAACTGTAAAATGACTGTGTTATGAGTGAGCATTGTGCAGTTTCCATGCACCCTCGTAAGTTCATGAATTTGTAATATTTTCAGTCCAGATTTTCACCAGTGGCACTTTTCCACACTTCCTTATGAACAGTACAGCTGTCATTTTTCACAACATGGCCAAAATGTGTTTTCACGCTTTCAGTGCAGAAATGCGTGGTCGCTGTGGGAAATTATTGCTCGGGACAGATAAGGAAAATCCCAGTGACACTGTTCATGATCAGAGGTCCCAAAATGCCTGTGTTGACAATCTGCTGTAAAAAAATCCCCAAACTAATTACATTACTGGTGTGCGTTGCACAGTTTCTATGTACGCTCGTGACTTCACCATTTTTTTAAATATTTTTACTGCAGATTTGCAACATTGCCATTTTTTACACCTCCCCATGAACAGTACAGCTGTCATTTTTCACATCCTGTTCGGAATGTGTTTTTGCACCTGTGGTGCTAAATGCTGTAGTTGCCGTGCAAAAGCAGCTTTCGGCTAACAAACTGATATTGCCACTGTTCATGAGGTGGGGGTCACAAAAAGCCATGTTGAAAATCTGGAGTGAAAATACCAACGAATGCCTGAGGCATTAGGGTTTCTCCACCATAACGCCCCACCCTGTAGAGAATGACAGGCATCAGGGTTTGACTTGGGATTCTCGCCTGTAATGCTCATACCATTCAACACCCTGCAGCCAGTGAGAGACATCGAGGTGTGCCTTGGACTTTTGGCCCCAAAGTTTACCCCATTCTTCTATACCACACCCATCTCACCTTATTTCCTGATGGAATGGGGTGCATAAGGGCCAAAGACCCCAAGGCACACTGTGACACTTGTTGGTGTCTGCAGGGTAGGGTGTGATGAAATGGTGTGGTTTTGCTGACAACCCAAAGCACACCCCAATGCCTGGCATTGTCTGCAGGGTGGTGGTGGGGTTGGCTTCAGTTCAATACTTCACTGCCATTCCTATTATGCAGCTCTGTAACTCCTACACTACCAATGCCAGCAAGCAAACATTCAGCATTGACAAATGCTTGTTTTTTCTTGTTAGAGCATAATTTATCAGTTCTCTCTAAGTATTGCTTTTACTGTGTCCCAGAGTATACTTGAGGTTATTTCTGGTGTCGTGTTGCCTCCGATTATCTGTGGCAGTCTCTCTTATATCAAACCTTTTAACTGAGGGTCTCTTAGGAGGGTGTTATTTAGGTGCCATTGTCTGTTTTATTTTTATTTCTGTAGTGCGTAGCTCGATTGAGATTGGGGGTGGTTCGACAGCAATATTGGATAGATGTCTGAGGCCTGTATTATATCTATGTGTTCGGCTGTTATCAGAAAATAGTCTATTCTTGAATAAGAGTGGTGGGCCCCTGAGTAGTGTCTGCATAGTCTCTTCATGGGGTGAAGGTGCCACGCATCAATTAATCCTACTTCTCTGATCAGTCGTTGCCACGACGCTGGCAGTTGTCACCCTAGGCGGTGTGGATTAGTGTCATCTATTCCTGAGTCCAGAGGAAGATTAAGATTGCCTCCCAGAATCAATATTCCTGTTGGAACTTCAATCTTTTGTCAAACAGATGTTGGTGGATTGAGGGCGGGCATCTGCTCCCGGTGGAATATAAATGCTCCCTATTATGCATTGCTGCCCCCACCAGGGTCCCTGGGCCATTGCAAGACATCCTTCTCTATCATGACAGGAATCCTGTATCTGAAGTGAAGAACTTTGGAAGCACCAAGTTAGGACGACAGTAAAACTGCCAACCTCCCGCATAGCGATGGCACAATACTGACGCAGGTATTGTGCCACCCAATCCCCCAGTGTTTTCTGTGGGGGGCTGCGCCCTTCCTTTGGACTTTGAGATTCTCAACTCCAGGTTGGAGTTGGTCTGGGGAGGGGGCAGAACACTGGGGGAAAGCGAAACACGGAAACGGACCATTACAGCGACTGTCACTGTAGTGGTCTTTTTCCGTGTTTTGCCATCAGGGTGTCGGGCAAAAGGGGGCCACCCGGAACTTTTAAGGATTAAAACCATCACCCCTCTTCTCCTGTCCGATGAGTATGTACTAGCTACTATCATGGTCATCCCCAGTTTCACCAGCATCTGGTGTTCTAATTGTGTCATATGGGTTTCTTGGAGTAAAATCATTTGTGGGTGATGCTTTTTTAGGTGGGAAATAACTCTGCCTCTTTATTGGATTTGTCAGGCTGTTAACATTGTGGGATGCCACCTTAGTTGATCTAGATTGCATCAGCTTCGTGTTGCGTGGTGGGTGCCTGATCCCACCACCCAGGACTTCCTGGCTGATCTACTCCTCTGTCTCCATGGTGCCATCTACGGAGTACTTTGACCCTGGTTCTCTTGCCATCTAATTATCATCCGTGTACCTCTCGTGACGTGAATACCAAACTTACACAACAGACATTGTAACAACAAACAAGTTTTATAGTTACGTAATACAAACTTTAGAAACTGGGTGGTATAACTACCGCCCTCAACTATATACAGATTGGTGACTATGACTTCCAAGGTTGGGCTTAAGCCAGCCAACCGGAGCAGATTTGCTGTTTGGTCGTTGGGAGTATGTGTTTCCTAGCTGGAAAGGACCCTCAAGGGGCAGGGAGTCTCCTTAAATAAGAGAGAAAAGTAATTTCAAGGTAGTCACGACTAGTAATAAACTTATTGGGTAAGTCAGTAATAATAAAACATAAGAAAGGTGGGGGAAAAATAAGGTGCTGTCTTTGGTCTTGCGCTTTCTACAGTGCTCCACCATCCAGCTGGGTAAGATATCTTAACGGGAGGTAAATAATCATTAGAGTCTCCCACTGCTGAGATGTTTCTTCAACTGGCCCAAATTTAGTTTCCTTCTGCCTTCCATGATCTTTCAGGGCTAAACAGTACACTGTGTAGGCAAGTTGTTTTATGTTCTCCCTGATATCTAATAATTCTTGCTTTAATTTAAAATTGTCCATATGTTTATTAACACCTGGTTTCTGAGGTCCGAAAGGGTCCAAATAGTCTTGTCTCGTATCAAGCTGAGGCTCCTTTGGTCAGGGATGCAGTCCTCCCTCGGTCAGTTTCTCCAAGCCCCCAAGGTCTGGCACCAAAGAGGGGTGTGAAGGGGCCTAAAGCTCCCCTCTCTTCACCTAGAGCTACCTCGAGCCCACTTCCCTTGGGACCACCCCTCAGTCAGAGGGTACTGCAAGGCATCAGGTTCAGCTGCCCAGTGTCCCCAGTTCAAAGTTAAATTGGGAGACCCCATGTGATACCTCGATAACGCTCTGCTCCTGAGAGCTCAGAGATCAATAAGTTGTGATAGTCAAGCTCAACTAGTGGGACCGAAGGGAGCCCGGCAGATGATACCTGAATGCTCAATGGGCCTGAGCTATTAAAACACAGTAGCACATGTCATTTTAACCTTTATTAGTGGGTGTTGTTATGTGGTCTACCTCATGCTGGAGGCCCCAGATACTCGTCCCTCTGCATCACTGGCCTGGACCCATCTCTCTATTTCCTTTGTGTCAGGTTTTACTCCAGTGCCTCGGGTTGATCTGCTCCTTTCCCTAATTAAAGAGTGAAGGTGAATCAGGCCATGAACTGAGATTCTCGGTATTGAAGTCATTCAAATTAGCCCCAGATCACTTCATCATCTGCCCCTCTCCTCCCTGCAAACCCTCAGAGAGTTGACTCTGGAGACCCTCCCCCCATCTCAGCAGCTGTCCTCCCTAGTGTGCCGAGCTGTTCGTGCCATAAGGCAGGTCACCAGATCTTCTGCACCTCCCACCCCCAAAGAGGCTGGCCCCCCTCAGGGCAGGCCCAGGCAGCCCCAGCATTTGTGCCCACCTCAGCGCCATTCCAAGAGGGAGAAGAAAAAGGCCCTGAGCAGCCCAACTCCAGGAGGGCTTATCCCATCCTCAAGGTGTAGTATAAAAGCGTCCCATTTAGTTCATCAGTTTTTGAAGGTGTATTGCACCACCAGTTTTTAATTGCTTCTAGGGATGCCAGCTGAGATGCAGGGTCTGGGACTCTGGTCTGTTCTCTTCCCATGTGGTTCAGTTGTGCATGTTGGGGGAGCACCATTCTGGTCGGAAGTTCATATCCCCATTTCTTCAGGTCTTCCATTGCCTCTGCTATGGTGTGGTAGGTTTGTTGCCCTGATGAGTATTGCATTTGTAGACGGGCTGGATAGGGTGTCTGGAATTTAAGCTTCAACTGCCTCAAAATCAGGAACAGGGTGATGTATTTTTGGCATCTCTGCATTGGTGTGGGAGCATAATCATTATCAAAAATATTCTGATGCCGTTATAGAAAGTCTTGCCTTGTGCTCATGCCTTCTGTAGCAATAGATCCTTTGTGGACTATCGAAAAGGAATCTTATAATTATAGATTGAGGGCAACCCCCCAGGTGGCAGGGTTTGGGGCCCAGGGCCCAGTGCACTCTTTCCACCTCAGGCTGCATTTCTGGCTCCAAGGTTAAGGTAGTGCATAGCAGGGAGTCCACAAAAGTTAAAATATTGGAGCCCTCACTGTCCTCCGGAACCCCGTATATCCGTAAGTTCTCTCGGCAATTTCTATTTTCAGTGTCCTCCATTCTTTCACCCAGAGCCCAGGCGATTTCTATCATTTGAGTTAACATGGATTGCGTTTGTGTAGTGGTTATGGTATGGGCCGCTGTTTCTTGCCCCAGAGTGTTCACTTGGGCTTGGAGTTCCGACATGTTGGAGCAGAGTTGCTCCTGCTCAACTTTAAATTGGTGGAATTCAGGATTATTGTCTTGTAGCTCAGTAAGTATGCAGTCGAGTTTAGTGTCCATCTTGCTTAGCTTTTTTTCTTTCCTTTAAGTGATTTAGCTGTAGATGCTCGAGTAGGCTGCGTATGTACCCAAATTTCCTGAGTCAGAAATCGTGGCATTGGAGTTTACCTCGATCGGTAAAGCTTCAAATCTGTTCGATTATTTCCCATTGGTCTGTTGTTAGCCATAGCTGGTTTCTATCAATTCTTCTTAAATTTGGCAGCAGTTATGGCTATTTATCAATGTTTTAGGCTGTGGTGAAGCGGAGCTCAAAAGTTAGGCGGCCATTCACTTGGAGAGTTGCACCGGAAGTCCTCCACAGATGTTGTGCCATCATCAGATTTGTAAAAGAGCACTGTGGAAGTACGTAACCAGACCCCTGTCTGATGTTCTGTCCTAGTGCTCCAGCATAGTTTCCAGTGATTCTGTTAATGTAATGTAATGTAAAATTTATTTATATAAGGCACCCTTCCTGAGCTCCTGAGCTTACAATAATCATCACAATAATTTAAAATCCACAATCCTTATAAAAACATACATAACATACATCAGGTATCTTGAAATGCTTGATGAAACAAAAAGGTTTTAAGGGATTTTTTAAAACTTTCTACGGTCAGGCTATCTCATATCTGACAGGGTAGAGAATTCCACAAGGTAGGTGCCATAAAGGCAAAAGACCTTCCTCCAGATGTTGTTAGGGTTACCCTGGGAATCTTTAGCAATCCCCCATCAGAGGATCGGAGTGAGCGGGAGGGTCAGTAAGACGACAGGAGTTCTTTCAGGTAGTGGGGTCCCGACTCGTGTAGGGCCTTGTAGGTCAGCAATGTGACCTTGAAAGTAATCCGCCACTGCACAGGCAGCCAGTGTAGATCCCGCAGCACAGATGTTATATGACTGGATCTAGGGACCCCAGTCAACAACCTGGCCGCTACGTTCTGAACTAGCTGCAAGCAGCGGATATCCACCCCTGGTAGCCCTAGATAGAGGGCATTGCAATAGTCAAAATGACTGGTAACTAAGGCGTGGACCAAGGTAGGAAGATCTTCGGGCAGTACCAGGTGCTTCACCTGGGCTATATGCAGCCCTTCCCCTCTGCGGGCCACATGAACATACTCACTTCCTGGCGCACTACTTTTCCTTTCCAGGAGTGCAGACGTGACAGCCGCCTTGTGCAACATGGTGGCGCAGACTTAAACTGTGCATGCACGAGTAGCATGCATATATATGTAACTCCCACACTACCTTTGGCTAGCTGGCACCCCAATTAAAATAACTACTGACAGCTACATGGTATACAATTTTCTTTTGGCAGAGCTACACTCATGGTCAAATAGCAGGACAAAAGGACACAACATGAGATTAGAGGGAGGCTGATTAAGGGGTAATGTGAGGAAGTTCTTTTTCACAGAAAGGGTGGTGGATGCATTTAACAGCCTACCTCAGGAAGTGTTAGATATGAATACAGTGCAGGGCTTCAAACAGGCATGGGATAGGCATAGGAGCAATACAGATGAGTATGAATAGATAGGCCATTGACAGAGCAAAAGGTCGATGGCACATTTATAAGGTAGAAAAGAAATGGGCAGACTGGATGGGCCTTGCGGTCCTTATCTGCCATCAACTTCTATGTTTCTATGTTTCTGTGGTACTACCGCTAGCACTAGAGTGTATACCAGGCTCATTAACTAGAGGATGGGGGGTGGGGGTACATACTAAAAGGACGTTTTATTTACAACCAAGTCCAGGGAGAGGATGCTAGGCATATGCTACACCTAACTGCTGAGGGGCCCAATAACGTTCACACTAGAAGCAACAAGCATGTCCCAAGCAGTAACTGGATTCTGCAGTATGGCTTTATTTACAGATGTTACTTAAAGCAAGGGTGGTCCCCAAATGTTTATCATTGCAATAGAGGCACACTCTTTTGCAGGACACTTTGCAAGGCAGTACTGGCTTCCATAAAAAAACATCTCTATCTCTCTTCCAAAGTGTGTATCTGTGGGATGTGCCACACACTTTAAAATCCTCCTGGTGCATAGTTGTTGCCCAGGGAACATGGGTGCCCATCCACGAACCACTTAGCCCTGCCTGAAACTCCAGATGGAGTTCCTCACCCTTTGCCCCAAACAGCCTCTCCCATTCCTTCAGGGTTACACCAAATGGGTCTCCATTCCCCAATGAACTGCTAAAGACTCCCAACTTTAACTTTAAATCCAGCACAGTTGTGTTGAAAGGGGTCCTGACCGGTGTGATCTAGCCTTATCTAGGGCACAGACACCTCAGACAACTCCCTCAGAGAACAGTCTCAAATTCTGTGCTCACAGATTAGTTGTTCCTTCCTCCTAGTCATGGAAAGAACAAAAGGCACCTTTCTTTCTCTGGTAGCTGTCAGATTCTACTCGTTCTTCCTTAAGGCAACTGTGAACTTCAGGAACTTCAAAGGATTGTCCCTTGGATCCAAAAGAACTGCATTCCCTCTCACTCCCCCTGGAGTAAAACTAAAGATCCCTGCAGGCAAATTAAAGATTTCACCAAACTAGGGTGAGAAATACCAGGGCTCCCTTTGACAAAGCCCCAGTGGCAGACCTACTGCCAGTCTAGCTGCCACACTTGAACTTATTGATGAACATTCTAAGCTCCCCAAGAGCAGCTGAGTCTAAAATGGTTATGCTGCTGTGAGAGTTCTAAATAACATAATCATCCTTCTCTCAGGCTAGCTGAGTAAACAATGATGTCATTATGTAGTATGCCCTAATGACCTCCCACCAGCTGCCTTTTTCCTACCTGCCTAAGGCTAGTATTAATGGGATTCTAGTAACCCAAGGGGACTGGGGTTGTCACACATAGTTATGTTAGTACCGCCATGTTGGCGTAAGGATGACTCAGGGCAAACTGCACATTTCGCGTATCATGCATAGCAGTACCGTAATCGCTGCAGTATTACAGCTGACTCCAGTGCAGCGAGATCACAGCATAGGCTGTTCACTGCTTTTGCCACTCCTAAAAGCTCTCCACAGCCATACTGGCTCTGACCAGAGTTTGTTTAATAAGTTATGTATTTTATGTAGTTTTTTAATTGTACAGGCGCTATGATCTACAGGAATAGCACCTTTTAAAAAATAAAATTGATTGATCGATTGATCCCACCCCCTCTTGAAACTGGCCACCGTCTTTGCTGTCACCACCTCCTCCCATAGCTGATTCCACTGTTTCACCACCTTTTCAGTGACAAGTGCCTCATTTCCTTCTTGAATCTACCCCCCACCAATTGAAGGTTAAGTCCCCTTGTTGTACCCTCCTTTCTTAAGTTAAAGATGCCCTCTGTACCAACCTTGTTTATGCCCTTAAGGTACTTGAAGGTTTCACTCATCTCCCCCCCCCCCCTCCCTTCTGTCCTCCAGGGTGTACATGATCAGTTACCTCAGCCTCTCCTCATATGTTTGTTTACGTACACATCACCCTGGGCCAAGGAAAGAAACTTACCATGGGCTGTGTCTAACTTCCCCCTAATGCCCTATCTGTCTCTCTCCCCACTCCCTTATTTCCTCTTGGTCTAGCCACCCCCAACTTGGTGTTATGTAGGTGTAACCCCTAGGTGGCGCTATCCCAAGGGCTACTACCCTTGCCTGCTTGACTAGTAGAAGGTTAAGGGGCCTGGGTACTGAAACAGGTGCCTCCATCCAGAGAAGGGTTGTTAGCAGCAAGGCTAACCTGGGTACAGCCCTTCGGGACACTGTAACCCCCCTCTTTCCCCTCTAGTGGTCTAGACAATATGCAACAAACACTTTCACAGTAGCTCCTATTCGGCATACAAATCCCCATACTGTTTGCACTTACCACCAGGGCTGGTTCCACCAGTTCGACCCTGAAGAACCCCTGTAAAACAAGGTTAGGCACAGCAAATAGCAGTACAGTGCTTCTGGTTCAAACTGGAACCACAGTCAAATTAGTTGCAAAAAGAGTTAGATCTGATTTATTCAGGGGACATGAACAAGGGAGGGGCGTAATCAGGTTGATTGAGTCTATAACTGATCTAGTCAGGCAATTATGCATGCACTTTTTAGTCCCTCAACACAGTCACACGTTCTGGGTACCCAGTTGGAAGTAAGGAGGGTTAGCCTGGATCGTTGCCTGGGTAGGCAGCGTCACAGCTGGTTGGAGCCCTGTGATGAAAAGAAAAGCATGCACAACCACACACAATTTGTAATCCAGAGCCAGGAGGCTCAGTTTGTGATGATTAAACAAAACAATTAAATCAGATGACACACTTTGATTGAGCTGTTGTTGCAGGGAGCTACCCTGGTGTTTACTCATGCTACCCAGTACAGGACACAGGATGGATGAAATGGAGACTGCAGGTTGATGACTGGTTTTTGTGCCCAAAGTAGCTGGCTGGGCCAGTGTGGCAAGGCCCAAGCTGGATTGAACAGTTCAGATTTGAGTCCGGTAGTGCTGGATGCAGCTTCCAGCAAGAGTGGCACATTTGTATAGTGGGGAACCAAATCATGACCCACTAACAACAACAGCACATTTATAGTAAAGCATTCACCATACCACAATGCGGGTAGCAGTCCGGCCGCAATATCAGTGTCTCTGAGAAAAAACAGGAATTCTGTGGTAAATGGATGTCCTGACAGGCCGATCGCATTCAGCTTCGATCTTCTTCAGGTTTAAATCTGGTCACTCTTCAGTGGCTTTAACACACTCAAATTTGGATGCAGTCTGATAAATTCACCCTCCCTTTCGAGGGACAGCAGGCAGACAGGCCTAAACTCACCCTTTTCACTAGTCTCCCGCGCGAATTACGCAGGAGCAGTTGCTCGAATCATTTAAGCTGTTTACTCTTCAAACTCTAACTCCAGACTGACATACACTGCAGCAGGCAGCTTGGGAATTTCCCTTCGGTCCAAAAGATTCTGGCTGGTTGATCCATCAGTCTGTCAAAGCAAGGGCTCCCCCTCCAGGTCCATTTAGGCGCCAAAGTGCAAAAACTACAATTCCTACAGAAATTTGCTCCCACAAGACCCCTGGGGTCAGACACCATTTTAGAGTCCCCAAAGGTACTGATTGGTCCCAATAGGCAGTCCAGAACCAAGATGGTGGGGCAATACTGAAATGTCCATGCTGCAAAGAAAGACAGGTTAGACAAACTACAATATTATTATTATTATTAAAACAGAGAAACAGTAAACAGTCACAGTTCCTAGCAGGGCTCCCTCTGCGCAAATAGCAATGGCAGAATGGAGCGATAACACTGCAGCCTGGGCGGGACTTGAGCCTGAAACTACTACGTCCCTACCCAGATTAATTTTACACCACAAGATAGGCAGCTCTTAAAGAGACAGGCACGGAGGCTAACAGGGCACTCACATGCAAACACTTTTAAATCGCTAGGACATAGAACACCAGCCTGGCAGTGGGCATTTAGGCAAGCTCAAGGAAGACTTTCAGGAGCCCCAATTATAGGGGTTTACACTGGATTTCAATATCAGTTGGGATTGTGGCAATAGCCGCTATAAATATATGTTTTTGAATTTCTGCTTGTGAAACATGGAAGTCAGCACAAGGCATCATGGGACACTGGATTTGTTTTAAAAGAAAAATGTTCTGCCCTCTCGCTGACCTAAAGGGCACAGCTGGCTTGTAGAAAATCTAACACTTATCTGCTAAACTTCCTGAGACTGTTACAAAACCAGGCCATGTTACAAATTAAGTAGGTAGAACTGAGTGTGATCTCACGCCACAGCACAGTGACATCACAGAATGGAAGGGACACTCTGGCCTGTTTGATATTGGTAAAGTTGGCGAACTGACTGACACTTTTGTTCTGGACTTCTAAGGACACTTTGTTCCTGGACTCAAGAGAGACCACTTCTCCCAAGTCTGGTAACTGAAGTGTGAATACCTTCCCTACTGAACACTAAGGTAGAATTAGCTAATCAATTGCAAGGCGCTTTAATTTGAAATTTTCCTTTTACTTCTCTGATTGCAACCTTAATGTATATATATTCTGTTTTATGTACTGTATTTATTTACTGTCTTTAATTCTTAATAAACTTTGTTTTTCCTCAAAACCTGCTGGGACATTTTCTCATTTTGAGTGTGAATGATGGAACATTATTAATAGTTCTGACATAACTGTTAAATTGCTTAGTGTGTCACCATATGCAGCCACGCTAACAAGGATCTGTGTAAAGATCCAGCAAGGTAAGAAAATATCTGAGTCTCAATTGAGTCAGCAGGGGGTTGTGAATCAGGTTGGCTGTATGCCCGCTGGGTCAAGTAATGCACTGCTTTCCCTGAAGAGAGTGTGATATCTGGACCAATTACCTGGGTGTGCCAGCTAAAAAGGGTTCATAATTGACCCCAGAACTCGAGACTGGTAGTTTGCTCAGAGCCAAAACAAACAGGGGTGTCCTGTTTGTCCTCTGACCCCGAATCGCACTTTGAGGTTGGGCACTGTGGGAGCAGAGGGCCTGACCCCCGGAGTGGATTTGTGACAGATTTAGTGCGCAGCACTGGGATCTGAAAGATTTGTTTGCATACTATGCAATTATTTGGTGGCATGGGTGTTGACAGTCCAGTGTGTCAGATTGATAAACTAACATTCCACACACAAACAAGGCATTTAAAAAAAAAAAGAAATATATAATTTTGGTTACAGTCTAAAGTTCCCTACCTGTTTTATTTTTTCAGGTGCAAGCTCGTGTAGCCATAGATTAGGGAAGAAGATGACGTCTGCCTACAGCGATTACACTGTGGAATACCTGAGGCAGTTGTGCCAGGAAAGAGGAGTCCAGAGCAAGTGGTGAAACAAACAGCACCCCGTGGTGGCTCTTGTGGCAGCCAATGCACAGGCGACTGCCCAGGGCCTCGGGTCACAGTCGGTGACCAAAAGGGACCAGACCTTGGATGTGGTGGTGCCAGAGTCTATCGCAGTGTCTAGTCCCAGACAGGAGGGCAGAGAGACCAGTGAGAACCGAGAGCCACAGCACCAGGGGAGGGTCACCACAGGGCTAGAGCCAGAAGGGATCAGGCTGCTGACAGAGTTGAGGAGAATGGAGCTGGAATTCGAGCAGAGAAAGTTCCAGATGGAGCTGGAGATGCAGGAAAAAAAAACAGCATCGGAAAGAGGCTGAGGAAAGAGAAAAACAGTGACAGAGGGAATTTGAACTTGCAAAACTAAAACTCCAAAGACCAGCGCCAGAGGAGGTAAGTGGCAGGGGTGAACCTGGGCCTCCAGGACTTGGGTACAAGTTAAATTCTAAATTAATAGCTGAATTTAAAGAGGGGAGGATATATGCTTTTCTGAATTTGTTTGAAAAGGTCTGTATTCAGGCTAAAATACTCAAGGAGTCCTGAAGCTTCCAGCTATCCCATATTTTCCAGTTACTTACTGGTAAAGCTCATGACGCATTGGGTCAAAGGGACAATCAGGACAGTAGTAATTATGAAAAACATAAAGCTACTGGGAAGGGGGGGGGTCCGTTCCATACTGGTCGACTGTCTAACAGATGCTCAACATAAAGGCGGTTACTGTACCTTCATTCCAGAGGGGGATTCAGTTTCTTGGCAGCTGGAGACCACCGGCACAGAAGGGGACATCTAACAATTAGGTCCTCAGGGAGTCAGGACCCAGGCTTGGCTACTTATCTGTAAAATAGATGGTTAGGGAGACAGCACAGTGCAGGCAATCTCTTCCTGAATAATCCATAGTTCTAGACAACTTGTAATGCAACAGGCATCCTTTTTATTGTTTTAAAACACAAAGCTCAAGCCACTTTATCTTCAAGGGAAATATTTACATATTTTTACAGTGCACTTTCAGACTCCTCCACACTTTCAGTGGCCATCAGCCATGGCACAACACTTTAGGGGAACTGGGGGACTGAACCCCAGCCTTGTAGTTGACATACTGAGCCAGTGGGGCTCTTGGCTTTACAGGTTCTTGACCCAAGTATGATCCTTTGTAGCTGACATACTGAGCCAGTGGAGCTCTTAGCTGTACAGATTTCTGACCCAAGTGGGGTCCTTGACTGCCCTCTTGTCAAACTGCCCAACAGTAACATCACTGACACTTTCATCTACGTTTTCCCCTTATCTGCAGTGAGGATGAAAAAGATTCCCGCACAAACATCTTCTTTCCCTGAGGTGCTCAGCTGCTTTCCCCCACTGGTGGAGGGGGGTTACTTTTTTATGACATGTCTCTGTGGCTTTTACTATGAGGGTTTTAGCTGAACCCAGTTCTAATGATTGCCCCAAGCATGTCCCTGCTACCATGGCTTTTCCTGCCTCCGGACCAGAAAAGAGGAATTCGGTAGAGGGGGCCTGTCTTCCTAAAGCACTTAGCAGGATTGACCTAACAAAATTAGCAGCTTTACCTGGTGGACACAGGAAATGAAAAGGACAAGAACTGCCACCTCATACCCTTCCAGGCGATCCATCTGCCACATGAACGCTTGGGCCCCCATGGCAACTACCTGCTTCTCCCATTCAGTAGGGAGACTCCCTTTCTCCTCAGTACTACACTCTGCTGCTACTCCCAGATCAATCACTGCCCCACAGTGGGTGGGTGGATGCTCTGCTCTGCCATACTTCATGTAGAGGGGCTGACAGCCCCCCCTTTATAACAGGCCTCGTGGGCCTTCACATGCTGGGTCGCCTGCCGCCACAAACCACCGTGCAGCTCCTTCGTGCACCTCCTCTCGATGTTGTCCCTCTCGCAATGAAACCCCTCGCACCTGACAGGTATGAAAAAACTCCGCATGCCATGCACCTCGAGGGCGCGTCATGCTCCCAATGTCTTAAAGGGCAATAAAAGTAATCTCCCTGCAATTGGCGGGGTTGCACTGCCACATTGCTAAAAAGTATGAATTTACCTGAAGCGTACAGAGTTAAGTTCGATAAGCTCAGGAGAGCTACGAGGAACTAGCCACAAAGCAACGTCAGTTTTTAAAATGTTGGTGGGAAGGGGATAAAGCAGACTCTATAGAGAAAATAGAGGCTGTGGTACTTTTGGAGCAATTCTTTTGGGCTTGCCCAGCAGAACTGAAAACTTGGCTGGAGGACCGAGATCCAAAAACAGTGCAGGAGGCTGCCAAGCTCTTGGGCTGCTATGTCAGGAACAGGCCTGCTCTGAAAGGGAGTGAGGCGGGTGTGGCAGCATAGAAAGGAAAAAGCGCACCTTCAGGGCAGCTAAAACCCTCACTGCCTACCCAGAAAACGGGCAGCCCCAAGGTACGAAGAAAGGATTTGGCTGATAAAAGAAATGATGATTGTTGGTTTTGCAAACAACCTGGGCATCTTGCTAGACAGTGTCCTAAAAAGGCAGAGAGTGCACAAAGCGGTGCTGGGAAAGAGGTGTGTTTTTTTGTGTATCCTTGAAAGCATGCCAGTAAACATGAGGGAGCACATACAACCAGTTACTGTGAATGGGGTGCAGACCCATGGTTTAAGGGACACGGGGCCATCTCTTACTTTGGTAAAAGGGGATTTGGTTGAGCCCATGCAGCTTATACCTAATCAGTTCAAAACTGTAAGGGGATTTACTGGGGAGGAAAAATCTCTGCCCTTAGCAAGTGTTCTCCTGGACTGGAGTGAGACAGGAGAACGGGTGCAGAAAGTGGCTGTGGCAGACAAACTTGCCCTGGATGTGATTATAGGGAATAATTTACTAGAGAGGGTGGTGTGTGTGGTTACCCCCAGTCAGATGGCAAAGGCCGATTGTAGTTCCTTGAACCTCGTAGAAGCCCCTGTGGAAAACACTGGGAGGCTGGTTCCCCAGCCTGTCTCCTAAAACGGAGAGTGGTGAAAGGGAGGTAGAACATCCCCAGGTAACAGTTCACAAAACAGCTACAGAAGGTTACTTTGAGGAGGGAGGGGTAGCCAATGATCAGAGGGCTAGGGATGGCAGTGACCCTGAATGCCCTGATTCTAGAGCTATGGACCTCAGTTTAGCGACTGAAGGGGGCACGTCCCATGCCTTGGGAAAATGTGCAGATTTTGCAGCTGCTCAGAGGACTGATCCTAGTTTAGAGAGGCTGAGGGCTTCTGCAGAATCTGATGGGACACAGGGAGATGACGTGAGACAGAGTGTATTGGGACAACAGCTGTTATATACTCAGGACGTAAGAACAGAGGGAGGGGTGATAGGCAGGCAGCTTGCCATTCCCCAGGGATTTCGTGAGTGGTTGCTCAAGATTGCTTATGATATTTCCATGTCTGAACATCTGGGAATCAAGCGCACTATGCAGTGATTGGCCCAGAATTTCTATTGGCCCAACTTCACCCAGCAGGTGAAGGAACATAATAAAGCAATGGGGCCAGACGGGGTGCACCCCAGGGCCCTTAAAGAACTAAGAGAGGTGGTGGCTGAACCTCTGGCTGTCCTGTTTAGCCGATCACTGGAAACAGGGGAGGTACCCAAAGACTGGAGGACAGCAGATGTAGTCCCCTTATACAAAAGTGGGAACAAAGAGGAAGCAGGGAACTACAGACCAGTCAGCCTCACCTCGGTAGTGGGGAAGATCATGGAAGCACTACTGAAGGAGAGATTGGTGGAACATCTGGTTATCAATGGACTACAGGACCCAAGGCAGCATGGTTTCACCAGGGGGAGGTCATGTCAGACCAACCTCGTTGAATTTTTTGACTGGGTGACTAGGGAGGTGGATCAGGGGAGGGCAGTGGACATGGCCTATCTGGACTTCAGCAAGGCCTTTGACACTGTGCCACATAAAAGACTATTACACAAACTGGGGAATATGGGTGTGGGCAGGACAGTAGTGTGGTGGGTAGGTAACTGGCTGGGTGGCAGGACACAGAGGGTGATGGTAAATGGCTGTCACTCCACAGAGGGAAGAGTGACCAGTGGGGTACCACTGGGACCGGTCCTATTCAACATCTTCATCAGTGACATTGCACAGGATCTAGAAGGCAGAATTTCACTGTTCGCTGATGACACAAAGCTCTGTAACAGAGTAGACACACCAGAGGGTGTAGACGGAATGAGAAGCGACCTGCAGAAACTTGAAGAATGGTCAGGGGTTTGGCAGTTGAAATTCAATGCAAAGAAGTGCAAGATAATGCATATGGGGCACAAAAACCCTGGCACAATATATCAGTTGGGGGGTGAGGATATAGCATGCACCAAGCAGGAAAGAGATCGTGGGGTTGTCATCTCTGATGACCTCAAGGTAGGGAAACAGTGTGACAAGGCAGCAGGTAAAGCAAATAGGATGCTGGGATGTATAGGCAGGGGCATCACCATCAGGAAAAGGGAGGTCATAATTCCGCTATACAAGACACTAGTGAGGCCCCACCTGGAGTACAGTGTACAGTTCTGGAGACCATACCTACATAAGGACATAGACAGGGTAAAGAAGGTTCAGAGGAGAGCAACTAAGATGGTGTATGGATTGCATCACAAGTCCTATGAAGACAGGTTGAAGGAACTGAACATGTACTCCCTGGAGGAGAGGAGGGAGAGAGGGGATATGATAGAGACATACAAGTATCTTACAGGGAGGAACAGGGTGCAGGAAAACACTATTTTAAGCGAAAAAGATGTTCCAGGACTAGCATGGGATGAAGATGGAGGGAGGATGATTCAGAGGAAACATGAGAAAAATTTCTTCACAGAACAGGTGGTGGACAAGTGGAGACACCCTGCCAGAGGAAGTGGTGGGGGCTGGAAACAATCACTGGATTTAAGAATGCATGGGATAGACATAAAGGAATTCTAGAGGTCAGGGGTAAGGGGCAACAGACTTCTAGGAAAACAAACTGAACTTACAAGCTCAAATGGGCAGACTGGGTGGGCCATAGGCCCTTATCTGCCAACACTGTCTATGTATCTATGTATCTATGTATTACAAGTCTTGTCACTGGTGCCAAGAAAAAGGGAAAGCAGGCAGTAAAAGCAAAGCTGCCCTAATTCCCTTTCCCCTAGTGGAGGAGCCATTCCAGAGTGTAGGAATGGATATTGTGGGACCTTTGAGTACCCCAAGCTCCTCCGGGAAGAGGTTTATCCTGACAGTGGTTGATTACACCACCCGGTACCCAGAGGCAGTTGCCCTTTCCTCACTCAGGACAGACAAAGTGGCAGGCAGCTTTGCTAAGGATTTTCTTCCATGTTGGGTACCCACAGGAGGCTATCACTGATCAAGAGGGTACCTTCATGTTGGACCTGATGAAGTGTTTGTGGGAGAGGTGTGGGTGGTGCAGAGATGCATGACACCTTACCACCCATAAAGCCAGTGGGCTTGTGGAAGAGTTTAATGGTACCCTTAAATCGATGCTCCAAGCACTTGCTGAACAGCATGGAAGGGACTGAGAGAAATACTTTCCCTACCTGTTGTTCACATACAGGAGGTGCCCCAAGAATCGACAGGGCTTTGCCTTCAAACTCTTATATGGTTGCAGGTGCATGAGCCCCAGACTTGATCCAGGAGGACTGGGAAGGCAAGCATGCCACCAGGAACTTCCATAGTGGATTAGGTCCTTAAGTTTAGGGAAAAGCTGAAGGAGTCCACGGGAACAGCCCAGAGCAACTTGGCTACCCAGCAAAAGCAAAAGGTATGGCATGACCGCAGAGCTAGAGCTCGCCATACACTGTGGGTCAGGAAGTCACGGTCCTAATCCCGTCTGGAAAGATAAGCTACAGGCCAAGTGGGCAGGACCATACAAGATAGACAGGTGAATGGCGTAAACTACATTGTAGAATTGCCTGACAGGAGACATACCCATAGGATGTACCATGTCAACATGATGACTATATGCAAATAGGGCTGACATGGTATTCAAGTGTGTGGTCCTGGGAAGGGGACGGATGAAGAAGGCATCCCCTTCTGAACTTGTTTGAGGAAAACAAATGGGAGCCCACTATGGAGGCAATCAAACTGTCGCCCCAGTTGACCCCAGAACAGACCCAGGAAGTAAGGGAGGTTTTAGCAGACTTTGTCCCTTTGTTTAATGCCAAGCCTGGACTAATACCCTTAGCAACGCATGATAGAAACATAGACTTTGACGGCAGATAAGGACCGCTAGGCCCATCTAGTCTGCCTATTTCCCTACCTACAGGATAGGCCGCATATCCTAGTTAACCAACAGCCTATTTCTTCCTACCCCCCCCACAGGAATTGCCTTATGTCTGTCCCATGCATTCTTGAATTCTCCCACAGTTTTAGACCCCACAACCTCCTCAGGAAGGCTGTTCCATGCATCCACTACCCTCTCTGTGAAATAATACTTCCTCACATTGCCCCTGAACCGCCTCCTTCTATCTTTAAATTGTGTCCCTTGTGCTTGCAAGTCTCTTTTTCTGAAAGATGCTACCCTCTTGGACTTTGTTGATTCCACTGAGGTACTTAAAAGTTTCTATCATGTCCTCCTCTCCCTTCTTTCCTCAAGGGTATGCACATTAAGCTCCTTTAGTCTCTCCTCATACGGCTTCTCTTGCAGACCCTACACCATTTCAGTTGCCCTCCTCTGGACTGCCTCTATCCTGTCTATGTCCTTGCGGAGATGGGGTCTCCAGAACTGGACACAGTACTCCAGATGGGGTCTCACCAACTGTCTGTACAGAGGGATAACAACTTCCTGTTTTCTGCTGATGATGCCTCTCCCTATGCATCCCAGTATACCCCCAGCCCTCCCTACAGCCTTCTCACATTGCTTGCTAACCTTAAGGTCATCTGATATGATTACCCCAGGTCCCTTTCCTTTTTTGTTGTTGTTACTACCTCCCCACCCAGACCACGGAGACACAGCGCCCATACGATGGACAGCATGCCCGGGAAGTCAGAGGCTCTAAGGACATTAGGAGGTGGAGGGAAATGCTGGATTTAGGGTAATCCAGAAATCCCACAGCCCCTGGGCCTCACCCATAGTCCTGGATTCCCAAGCGGATGGCTATACTAATTTTTGTGTGGACTATCGTGGACTTAACGTGTCACAAAATGGGATGCCCATCCAATGCCATAGATGGACAAATTACTGGACAAGTTAGGAGGGGCGACCTTCCTTACCACCATTGACTTGATGAAAGGGTATTGGCAGGTGGAGTTAACTGCCAGAGCTAGAGAGGTCGGCCTTCATCACTCCAATAGGGTTATTTGAGTTCAAGGCAATGCCTTCGGGATGAAGAATGCCCCTGCCACCTTCCAAAGGTTGGTGAACCAGGTGTTACATGGTACTGAAGAGTATGCAGTGGTACACCTGGATGATATTGCCATCTTCAGTGCCAGCTGGAAGGAACACCTGGCCCACCTTAAGGAAGTGTTGGGCAGGATACAGAGGACTGGGCTCACTGTCAAAGCTGAAAAGTGCCAGGTGGCCATGGCAGAGGTGGCATACCTAGGGCATGCAGTAGGGTGGGGACAGCTCCGTCCTAATCAAGCCAAGGTTGAGACAATAGAGGTGTGGCCCAGACCTGAAACACAGAAGCAGCTTCGGAGTTTTCTAGGGACCACAGGGTACTATCAAAAGTTCATACCAAACTACAGTGCCCTGGCAGCTCCACTATCTGGCCTGCTAAAGAAAAGAATGTCAAAAAGGTGTCCCCGATTGTCCTTTGATCACGAATCGCACTTTGAGGTTTGGCACTGTGGGAGCAGAGGGCCTGACCCCCAGAGTGGATTTGTGCGGGGATCAGGAGCTAGTTCCACTCACACCTCCATATCTGAAGCCCACCTATCTCAATTAATAACTGAACCCAGCAGGCTCAAGATTACATCTGGCAAGCATTCCGTTTTAGACTGGGTCCTTACATTTAGCCAGCTAAGGGAGAATAAATAGAATAAAAAAAATCCTATCTCAGGCAGATCCATGCAGGGGTCTGATTAAGTTTTGTAGCTACTAGCCAGCAGGGTAGTGACTTGCAAAATCCACTAGCCCCACAGACTTTTCTACTGGCCCAGCTGATCTACTTATTGAAATATTACCTTTTCCAGTACAAGCCTTCCTGGCTACTTAAAAAGATTTTTGACTATCCCAAAAGAAAATCTAACAGCATTTTATTAGTGGACTGGTGCCACTTTTGACACTGTCCATGAACATCCACATGTGGTCACACAGTTGACAGTACAGGAATGGACAGCCAGGACCACCCTCCCAGTACACACACACATGCGCGCATGCGTGCACACACACACACACACACACCATGGCAACCATCCGGCATTGACAAATGCTTGTTCTGGAATGAACTCCTCTACTGCAGGAGAAAGAACAAACTTAGCCCCTCAATCAGGTGGGCCCTGCTCAGTCATCAGGCAAGGGGTGTAAACCTGGACCCGGCAACCCAGGGGTCACATAGATATGACATGTGACATTTCTGATGTCCGAGAGTTACTGTTTCATATCCAAAAAACACATTTTCGAACCTGTTTAAACATTTCTTTTTTTGACACTTAAACTTGATTAAGTTTTGCAAATTAAAAATTCATACAGATATTTGTCCAGCAATTCTTAAAAACAATGTTTATTTATTTATTTTTATTTATTGAACTTTTAGAATTACAAACCTTTGAGTCAGCTACTCCTTTACAAAGGTTCCACATTAGAGTCATAGCAATATACAAAGGATACAAATATGCAAATTATACATAAGAATATAATACAAAGGACTGCACGATAAAAAAGGTACAAGAATGCAAAGAAACAAGATACAAGGAGTGCAAATTACAGAAATGCAAAGTACAAGGTGCAGTGGCAGTCACTAGCAACATACAGTAACAATGATGAAGAGGAGGGCCTCCACTCAGGGAAAGGCCGCCAAAGGATTATTGGGGAAGGGGTTGGAGGCACAGTCCAGGAAGACCTTGTCATGATTAAAGGAAGGGTAAGGACATAGAGATGGAGGGGACGAACGAGAAGAAGTCAGTAAGATCACCTTGTCTTGGCTAGGTTGAGCACTGGTGGGATGAGTGAACATCCAGAGTAAATGAGAGAGGAAGAAGCTAGGCACAGTCACAGTGGCCCCTAGCCAGGAGACTTCAAAGGGCAGGCTATTTAGCCAATTAGAGTCCTGTACTGAAGGCCCTTTGCCCCATGGAAGTCCTGCAGAAAGGGACCTGGAAAGCATCTTTGAGGAGCTTCTGGTAGCTTGGAGGAGGAGGAGACGGCTTTAAAAGTTGGAGGGTGGTGGGAAGGAGAGGCTGGAGGCTATCATTTTGGCTAGAAGGCAGGTCTGGTAAGTGAAGTCTACCCACAAAGTTTAATCAGTTTACTTGTTCATATAAATTATATGTGCGAGTGAATTTGTCACCGCCAACCACAAAGTGGTTGGCTTTGTTCAGGGCAACTTCGATGCGTGTTAGAGCAGTGTCCACTGCAGAGCCATAGATTACTATGCCATAGTCAACCATGGACAGGACTGAGCTTGTAACAGCTAGGATGTTGGGTGTTGCAATTCCGATGGGGTAGAGAAGGCCAATCCTGGTATTTATCACCTTACAAACCAGACTGATGTGGTCATGAAAAGAGAGGTGGAGTCGAGGGTGATGCCAAGATATTTGAAGCTGCATGCTTGCTCTAGAGGTTGTTGCTGATTATTCAGAATGTGCAGGGGCTGACCTTTATATTTGTTGTGAGTACTGGCAAACAGCATGACTTTGGTTTTCTTATAATTTAGTATGAGTTTGTGTCTTGTGAAATATGATTTGATCTTGGAAAAGAACCGTTGGAGATTGCATTCAAGGGGGGAAGGGTCAGGGTGGCTGGAAAAGATAACTGCATCATCTGCATAGAGTAATAGCTGACCAGAGCAGGCAAGGGGAAGGGTGTTAAGAACAGACTGAAAAGGAAGGGGCCCAGGATTGAGCCTTGTGGTACTGCAGAACAAACCAGTAGGGTGGAGGAGAGGGTGTCTTGACTCTTAACCCATTGGGATCTACCACAAAGGTAGTTAGCGATCCAGAAGGTGGCTTTATGGGACAGGCCTAAATATGGAAGGGAGTCTATTAGGATAGTGTGGTTTACAGTGTCAAATGCTTTTGCTAGGTCTATGTGCACAGACCTAACAAGATGGTCGACGGCATTATGTATGTAATCAGTATGTTCCAGAAGGGCAGTGGTGGTGCTGTGACTTTTCTGGAAACCGTGCTGTTGTTGACATTGTATGTTGTGTTTTGAGAGATAGTTGGAGAGTTGGTCAGAGACTATCCCTTTTAAGGGCTTTAGAGTTAGGGAGGAGGATAGAGATGGGGTGGTAATTACTGGGTAAGGTTCTGTCACCACCCTTGAGAATAGGGGTAACCACAGCCATCTTCCACTGTGAGGAGAACTGACCCAGACAAAGGATAGGTTAATGAGTTTGGTGAGAGGGGCGAGGACTACATCAAGGGCTAGGTGCAGAAGTTTTAAGTCAAGGAATACTCCACTGAATCTGAATTTACCCAGGATTTGAGTTAGGTACTTTTTGCTTCATGAAGAAAGACAGTCCTGAAATGAAAAGGAGGAATGCCTGGGGGACTACAGGTTGTATTGAAAAGTCACGGGGAGGACACTACCGAGGTCAGAGAATGCAGCATTAAAACTATCAGCGATCAGCTGAGGATCCTGGATGGACACACAGTTGCTATTAAGTAAAGAAGGAGGGGAGTTGGGTGTACCCATGAGATCCTAATGTTGTTCCAAAATGTTCTCCCTTGTCCTCAGGTGGAAGAGAGGCAATTTGGAAGTGGGCTGCTTCTGCTTCCGGCTGCTTCGGTGCAAACATTTCTGGCAGCCCTATACTCCTGCCTGTGAAGTTCAAGTTTATTGTAGGAAAACTCAGTTGAGCAAGCTCATTCACAAGGAGGTCCTTTGACACAGAGAGGTTGTTACAGATTGCATAAATTGAAAAAAACAGTACAAATTCAAGTACAGAATTATGGGCAAGCATTAACATGTTACATAAAATTGACAATGACATAGAAAAATACAAGTACAGAAAAGAAGGTACTACGTGCTTGTTTCGGGGTATCAAGGCAGCTAATTTCTGGGTAAGTAAGAGGAAGCAGTGCGCTAGGGTTCGAGCAGTGAGCTAGGATTTAGAAACAGCTGCACGTATCTTTTACTTTTGCTGTAGCCAACCTTTTAAATAGGCTGACAGGGACAGTACCGGGAAGCTTCAGTACGCCTTGGAGCTGGTTCCAGATACTTGGGAGTATGCTCGATATGGTCCGTTTGCCAAGTGAAGTGAGAGTTCTCGGTACATCGAGGAGGAGGAGAAGGAGGAGGTCATTTTGCCTAAGAGAGTAGGCGCAATGGGAAATATGGAAAAGGGTTGTGAGACAGCTCAGGAGCTTGTTCAGAACTAACTTAAGAGTCCAGATACCAGCATGAAGCGTATGCTTAGTTAAGAGTGATTTCATCCAGCCAGCGGCTAGGTACAAATCACAATGGTGGGTTCGATAGGTAGGTTTGTCATGAACTGTATGGGCGGTAGTAGAGGACATCTAGTTTGTTGAGTTCTGAGGTGGCTATGGAGGAATAGATTAGATCTCTATAGTTGAGTAGTGGCAAGAAAGTGGTCTGGACCAGCCTCTACCACCACACCATATCGCTCATGAGACTATTGTTAAACTACAATAAGACAAAACCATGATATTTGCACCCAGCAACAGTAAGCATAAATCCTTCAAATTACAAATGTACAACAAACGCGCCTCCCTGCTGGAGACAGTAAACTGCTTTAAATATCTGGTTGTAACTCTGGACAGCGCTCTTTCCTACTCACAACATATCGACCTAGTTGCTAAGACTGCAAACTCAAGGCTATGGCTTCTCTATAGAAACAAACACTGCTTAACCTGTGAAGCCCTCAAACTGGCAGTCACTAGCACAGTTCTATCGGTCATTGACTATGGACTTGTAGTTTATGGATCAGCAACCTCTACGGCCCTCAAGTGGGTAAAAACTTCCCTAAATAAGGCCTGTAGGCTTATCTTGGGAGCTACCCAGAGGACCCACACTTGCAGTCTTTATGCTCAGACTGATTGGCTTAACCTGGATTGCAGGATACAGTATCAGATGCTGGCAAAAAAAGCTACCCTCAGAATTTCCCTGTTGGGTATCAGGAACCTCCTTAGCCTCCCTGACTCCACCAGAAGCAGCAGTAACACACATAACCACTCCCTCAAAGTCCCCTTCCGCCATACGGTGCAAGGCCAACGTTTTTGAATACCGGCACCTTCCTGGACAAACTCTCTTAGTGTAGCCTCACAAAAGGAAACTAGGCTTAGTCAGTTTAAGGCTAAACTGACACTACTCGCATCCACTAGTGGATGTGACTGTTGGATCTAGGCTCTCACCTTTCTTCCTAGTGGTTGAGATTCCTGACCCTAGCACCTTCCTCCCCTCTCACCCCATGCTCACCACCCCTTCCTCTCAGCTGCCACTCCACCTCCCGCACTCTCTTGTCCACTCCCTTAATCAACCCTCTATTATCCTCTCTTTCCACCAGTTTTACTCCTTCCACCTCCCTTGATACCGCCACCTGCTGGTATGCTCTCATTTCCTCCTCCTGCCCACCTCTCCTATGCCCCCTCCTCCTGTCCCTCCCTCCTCCCTCCTGTTCCCTCCTCTAGTCTCAGTTACCATCCTCCTTGCCTACCCTGACTACCCTCTGCCTTATTCTCCTCTCCTCCCCTCTACCCTTGTACTGTCACCACCCCCCTCCGCTTACTTCACCCTTCTCTGCCTAATACCATGTTCCCTCTCTCCTACTTTCTCACTTTCTGTCCTGCTCTAGTCCGATGCAACTGCATCTCCCATCAGATTCTGGTCCCTAACCTTCCGTAGGTCACCTGGAACTATTCTTACCCTTACATGCCTCGCTGTGTCCTCCTACTGTCATAACTGTCTCCCACCCCTCCCTTTTGTTTTATTTTTTTGTCTTCCAGGAAAATGTAACTCCTTAATCTCAAATGTACTAGACCTGTAAATATTTCTGTTTAATTAGAAAAATTGTCTCATGTACTAGTTGTTGAATGTACTATTTCTTATGTTCTGTACATTGTTTCATGAGGTGGAACCTTTGTAAACGAGTCTCTGGCTCAAAGGTATTTCCAAAAACTAACAAATAAATAAATAAATAGTTCTGGTATCCAATGGAAAGAGGAACTTGTTATGGAAGAAGAAACCTAGCCTAATTTTAAGCCTCTTTGCCAGATCGTCGAGGTGGTCGTGAAAGGAAAGCTTGTTGTTTGGCCACATACCAAGATATTTGAATTTGGAGGTAATTTCAAGGGGTTCACCTAGGAGGTAGTGATAAATTATTTGTGCGTGTTTGCAAGGGAGGTGGAAGTGGTGTTTGGGGCAAAGATAATGGCCTTAGTTTTCTTGGCATTGAGGAGTAGTTTGGCATTGATTAGGTTGATTTCTAGTTGTGCAAAGTTGGCTTGGAGTACATCCCTCACTTCAGCCAGTGTAGGACGTGATGTATGTGTGTCAAGGTTATTGATGTACAGGGAGAAGAGGATGGGACCTAACATGGAGCCTTGCAGGACTCCCCTGAAAACTGGGAGGGATGCAGAAAAGAGGCCACCAGCTTTTACTTTCTGGGTCCTTCCAGATAGGTAGCTGGTAAACCACTTTGCAGCAAGGGGGGTGGCGCCTACTTTTAGTAGGCTTGAGACTAACAGATTGTGGTCAACAGTATCGAATGCTTTGCTGAGATCTAAAAATACTGCACCAGCAGGGACCCTGGTTTTCCATTTTTACCGGTAACACTGGTAAAAATCACAGAATCCTGCTTGGTTTGCGGATTTTGAATTCTTGTACCGGTGCCTCACGGAAATTGCATGTCACTGCACAGAATCCCTATGATTTCAACATCTTTTCTTTTTTTTTTACTTATTATTTTTCTGCACCTACTGTCCCCCAACCTCCACTCATTCAGGCCTCCAAGGAGTGCCACCCTCCCGATCCTACCGACCCTCAGAGTCTGCCCCTAGAGTGCCACACTCACTACTACCGGGGCCCTTGATGGCCCAGATTACCCCCCCAGGTGGTGCAAGGAGAGATCCCCCATTACCTCCCTCTTCTTCCCCTGGGGTGAGCTGCACAGTGGGGTCTGCCCTGTTCTGTCAGCGGGTGGAGAGACTGGTTCTGGAGGACGTCATCTAGGTGGCTGGAGGGACAATTTTCCTCCTAGTTGTATGGCTCCCCAAGGCTGCCAGCAATGTGCGGAGACGCACGTCAACGCCAGTCCTCTGCCAACGTCTTCCCTTACGTCAAGGTGTCCCTCAGCTGCACCGACCACCCTGAGTTCCCCCAATAGGTGGCGGTTTCACAGCGGAGAGCGCAATTCCCCCCCCACCCCAGAGGAGGAGAGCAGCCATTGGCGCTCGATCCTTCTCCATCCCGGCTGACCCCCGTCGAACCGAGTCTGCTCCTGAACCAGGGTCGCTGGTGTGGTATGAGGTGTGGCGTCCAGCGCCTCAACCCTCAGCTCCACTGGGCCGGCTATTTCAGCATCTTTTTAAAATGTTTTTATTTTCTCTTTCTATGCCCCCTTCTCACAGCATCAGTCTCCACTTTTCAGAGATCCTTAGGCTGGGTATCCCCTAGCTTCACCCCAGGTAATGCTCGGGAGCTCCTGTGAGCCTTCCTCCATCCTGCCTGAGTTGTACCCCCCAGGTGGGAAGGAGCAGACCCCAGATCACCCCTCCACAGTCCTTTAATGTGTGTCAGGCAGCCCAGTGGGTCCCTCATGGAACCTAGTTATGAAGTCAGGGGCAGCTGGGTCCCTTCTGCCAGCAGCCAATGTGGGGTGATTGTTACTGGTTTTCTGGTCTCTGTCCCTGAGGGCACCAGCACTTGAGGGATCCAAGGAGGTGGGGCACATAGAGACATGCGTTGCTCCAGATCTTGGCTAGCTCCCTCTCTTCCTGATTGCTCTGCAGCCCCATTGCACCACCACCCATGGTCACCCAGGTGGCAGTAAAGCAGCAGGACCTGTAGGCCACCGTTCCCAGAGGAGGAGGAGAGCAGCCGCTGAGGTGCTCGATCTTACTCCCCTGGTCAGACCTCCAGCAACTCGAATTCACTTTCGACCCTGAGTTCCTGGCATTGCAAGCAGTAGTGCTACCACAGGCTATTTACAGTGCTCTGTTAATTATACACCCACTTAGGTGTAAGAAAACATAAGCAGATGGAGAGGCAAATAATTCAGTTTTAGTAAAATGTAAAGTGTTTAATATTCATAATTTGCACTGTAGGTACTGTGCACTATTATTGAAATCATATATTAAAACATTATATATGGGTGTTATGGCTGGCAGTATAGCCTAGTGGTTAGAGTAACAGTGATTAAACTAAGTCCATCTAGAAGACTTCAGTTTGATTCCCACAACTCCACTTGCATACTGTGTGACTCCGAACAAGTCACTTAACCTTCACAGTGTTCCTGGATCACCTCTGAAAACAGGCAGCTCTGCCTAGTGGACTTACCTGGTTTACAAAAAATATAAAAAAAATACCAATATATGTTTACTATATCATACAGTAGTCAGAAAACCATGCAATTTACCTGAGCTTTACTCGGGCTGCAATGATTTTGTATAGGTAAATATAAATGTTCAGATAAATTTTATGTGTTTTATAAGGTCATTTTTAGACTTTAGGCAGGTTTTTATTGTATTCTTTGAATGTGAACATCTAGGTTGGAGATTGCTAAGCACAGGATCACTGTTACCAACTAGCTTATTCGAGTTTATAATCAGCAGGGCCATCCAAAATCCTCAGCTGTTTGAATGAAAACTAGTCTGAATGAAAGTATGTTCACAAGGCAGAAACTGCCTTACTACTTACAAAAATACTTCTCACAGTTAGCACCCATTTAGGTGAATGGGATCATTTGCACCTTCTCTCCCACCTGCTGTTTCAGTCTCTGTGACAACAAAAGATTTCTGACATACTGCTTTAATAATAAGCATTTGTCAATGCTGAATGTTTGCTTGCTGGCACTGGCATTGGTAGTGTAGGAATGAGAAAGAAGTGTACTTACGCTTGGCCATTGGATTTGAAAGCACATTCAGTGACACACAGAAGGTAAGACCCCAGGGGATGTATGATGCTAGTGGGCAGAGTGGTGTTCAATTCACATCTGAGCTCAGACATGAAAACTGAGAGACGCCCTTTTCATGGAGACCAATAGAAAAAAAGACATCCACATGTTTGTGAGATGCATGATTTTCCATTAGAAGGTCCTCTACTAGTCACTTGTGAATTTTTTTAGGTGAAGACACTTTATTTCAAAGAAGCAAATTCAGGCAGTTTTTTTTTTTGCTCCTCCTCCTACCCCTGTCCATCCACTCCTTCAGGCCTGCCAAGTCCCCCTACCACCGCTGCTGAGTCCCAACCACCATCCACTGCCCCTTATGGCCATGCTATCAGGTAACCCAAAGTAACCCTTCATTGGGTGGGCCCCTACCCCTGTGGGAGGCTAACAGGGGAGGACAATCACCCTAAAGAGCTTCCTGTATATCTCAGGCATAGCAGAGGTGAGAACAGACGCATGTGTCTGGGGCTTCATGCTTATGGAGGGACCAGCAGCCATCCACCAGATGGCCAGCAGATGTCTTCCCATTTTCATGAGAGTGTG
Source organism: Neoceratodus forsteri (assembly GCA_016271365.2). NCBI lineage: Eukaryota > Metazoa > Chordata > Ceratodontiformes > Ceratodontidae > Neoceratodus > Neoceratodus forsteri. Next base: position 1,172,941,915 of record CM057451.1, on the reverse strand, counting down.
ACAGGCCACATTATGTCAAGGCACAAGCTGACATCCATCACGCTCCCTCCCGCAGTGAGGGCCAATGTGTTGCCGTGCCTCCAGCCTCCACCTGGGGCCAGCAAATGCTGAGCTGTGAATACACTCTCCCTCCCAGGAGAAGCTGAGTGGTCGTTAGACACTCAAACCTTCCCCCACCCCACCCCCGGACAGTCATCCAACACCCAAATCTGTTCCCAAACCCTGGTCAGTTGTGTCACAGGCAGAAATTCAGTTCAGGCAGTTAAATGATAAGAAATAACAAAGGTGGTCCACCTTAGTAGTGGTGGTTCAGATTAATTCATAGCTAAGTTCTAACAAGCAGAGAGACTAAGTAGTTTGTAACTTGTGCATGTGGGGTGTGGGTGTTGAAGAAAGGGGATCATAGTGCCATCACTACTGCCATCACCCTTGAGGGATGCAGACTGCATTGTTGCTACTGTCATCACACCTGAGAGATGGGGGCTGTAGGGCTTCTTCCATAACCACTGGTGGATGGGGAATGTTGTACTACTGCCATCCCACCTGAGGGATGAGGGCCATAGTGCTGATACTGCCATCACACCTGAGGAATGCGGAACGTGGTACTGCTGCCATCACACCTAATGGATAGGGGCCACAGTGCTGCTGCTTCCATCACACCTGAGGGAGGGGGGACACAGTGCTGTTGCTGCTGCCATCACACCAGAGGGATGGGTCTTTTGTGCTGTTAGTGCTGTCATCGCACCTGAGGGATGGGGGCCGCAGTGCTGCTTCCATCACACCTCAGGGATGGGGGCTGTAGTGCTGTTGCTGCCATCACATCTTGTACCTAAAATAACTTTAAATTGGTACAAGGATGGAAGGAAGTGCAATAGTGGAGGTCAAACTGCTAAAATGAATGTTAGCAGAGTTAAAATTGTTAAAAAGTACACAAAACCAAACACCAGTAAAACTGGATTTTGGCTTAACAGTACCGCTTTTTACAATGTGCAAAATTGAATTTGCCCTTTCTCAATCCCGGTAAACCAGTGTCCCTGTGCACCAGTAACTTTCTTGGAGTCCATGGCTGTGATCCATTCATTGGTAACTTTGGCTAGAGCAGTGACTGTACTATGGTGGGCCGGAAGCCAGATTGCACAGGATTGAGGACTGAAGATGATTTAATATGGAGTTTCATTTGGGAGTAAACTTTTAGGTCGCATGGGTCCCCTGACTTGAATAATGGGAGGACGTGGGTAGATTTCTAGCAGGAGGAAACAGTGGCAGTGGAAATGGAAAGATTGAATATGTGGAGGATAGGGGTGGTGAGGTCAAGATAGCCTAGTTTAAGAAAAAAAGGATCTAGGCCATCGTCTTCTATACTTTTTCGAATGTCTGTGTTAAGAAGTGAATCTTCGACTTCTTTATAGCTAAGCGGGCACAACTGGAGCAGGCAGGTCGAAGTTTGCGAGTGAATGTTATTACAATCTTGTTTGCTACCACAGGCTGCATAAGGCGAGGAGTCGAAAGCTAGGCCAGCAGTTACAAAGTGTTTGTTGATTTCCTCGAGGATTAGGCAGCTGTTTTCCACAGCCCTACCATTGCTGAGGATCATCAGAGAGATGGAGTGGGGCTACAGGCCAATCTTCGATGGACTTGAGTGTCTTCCTGATTTTTTGGGAATTCCCTTTTGCCTGTTCAAGGGTGGAGACATATAGTTGGCTTTGCTTGCGTGGACTTGTTTAACGCAGGTGTTTCTAGCTGCTCTGAATGCTTGCCAGTCAGCTGGGCTTTTGGATTTTCTAGCCTTAGCCCAGAGTTTATCATGGCTATCAGCAGGGAGGCCAGATGCCAGTGCCTTATGCCACAGGTTGTCTCAATAGGACATAAGTTCCACGAGTGCTGGGGAAATCCAGGGAGTGACCAGGCATTTGATAATGCTCTTGGTATAAGCAGAAACATAGAAACAGAGAATCTGATGGCAGATAAGGACCGCTTGGCCCACCTAGTCTGCCCATTTTCCTACCTGATGGATAAACTGCAGATCTTAGTTAACCAACAGCCTACTTCCTCCTACCCTCAACTGGAATTGCCTTATGTCTGTCCCATGCATTCTTGAATTCCCCTACTGTTTTTTACTCCACAACCTCCTCAAGAAGGCCATTCCATTCATCCACAACCCTCCATGAAAAAATACTTCCTCACATTACCTCTGAGCTGCTCCTCTATCTTCAAACTGTGCCCCTTGATCTTGTACATCTCTTTCTGAAAGATGCTACCCTCTTGGACTTTGTTGATTTCCTTGAGGTACTTGGATATTTCTATCATGTCCCTCCTCTCCTCCTTTCCTCGAGGGTATACATATTAAGCTCCTTTAGTCTCTTTCATATGGCTTATGGTGCAGACCCTGTACTATTTTAGTTGCCCTCCTCTGGACAGCCTCCATCCTGTCTATGTCCTTGCAGAGATGGGGTCTCTTGAACTGCATGCAGTACTCCAGATGGGGTCTCATCAACTGTCTATACAGAGGGATAACAACTTCCTGTTTTCTACTGGTGATACCTCTCCCTACGCATCCCAACCTCTCCCTATGCATCCCAGTATCCCCCAGCCCTCCTTACTGCCTTCTCACATTGCTTGCCCACCTTAAAGTCATCTGATATGACCACCCTCGGGTCTCTTTCCATTTTTGTTGTTAGTATCTCACCCCCCATTGTGTACTTTTCCCCTGGGTTTCTGTTTCCCAGGTGCATTACTTTGCACTTCTTTGTGTTGAATCTAAGCTGCCATACATTTGACCATTTCTCCAACCTTGCCAAGTCCCTTTTCATCCTTTCCATCCCACCTTGTGTATCAACCCTATTTCAGATCTTTGTGTCATCTGCAAAGAGACATACTTTTCCTTCCAGTCCTTCCACAATGTCACTTATAAAGACATTAAAGAGGACCGGTCCCAGTACTGAACCTTGCTGTACCCCACTAGTAACTCCCTTTCTTCAGAGTGGAGTCCATTTACTATTACCTTCTATGTCCTATTGCCCAGCCAGTTTTTTTTATCCAGGCTACTGCCTTGGGATCCACCAAGGCTGGCTAACCTGTTTATTAATCTTTGTGTGGATTGTGTCAAATGCCTTGATAAAGGCTAGGTAGGCCATGTCCACAGCCCTCCCTGGTCTACTACTTTGTCACCTAGTCAAATAAATCTATTAGATTCATCTGACATGACTTTCCACTGCAAATCTATGCTGCCTTGGGTCTTGTGCCCCGCAGCAGCCTCTAAGTGCTCAACAGTTCTTTCCTTCAAAAGTGAGTCCATCATTTTCCCACCACTGAGCTCAAACTAACTGGTCTGTAGTTTCCTGACACTGCCTTGCCCCCACTTTTGTGATGTGGAATCACATCCACCCTCCTCCAGTTCTCAGGTACCACCCTATCCTCCCATGATTTGTTAAAGAGGGTAGTCAGTGGTGTCACTAGTTCTTTCCGTAGTTCTTTTGGAATTCTGGAGTGAATCCCGTCAGGCCCCATTGCTTTGTCCACCTTCAGTTTTAAGAGTTCTTTCAGAATCCTTTCTTCTGTGAATAGACTGGCATCAACCCCCTGTCTAGAGTGCTTCTATTGACTGGATTAGGTATCTCCCCTCCTCTTCTTTTGTGAATACTGAGCAGAAATATTCATTCAGTATCCCTGCTTTTCACTGTCACCCTCTGCCCACATTCCCTCCCCTTTATTAAGCCTCAGTATCCCTCCCTTGGACTTTCTTCGCTCCCTAATGTACCTATAAAAGGTACATTAGGGAGCGAAGATAGAAATGAAGTATGTTAAGGTACTATCAACACTGATGGCAGAGTCTATGGCGGACCAGTCACAATTTAAGAGGAAGTCCCTGAAATGCCTCAAGTGGCCTTTTTGAACAGATCAATGGTAAGATGTCTTGGAACAGGGTTCAGGGGTCCAGTTAGATCATCTGCAGAGAACTGGAGAATGGTCACTGAGAGCGTCTGGTAGAACCATGACATTTGTAAGTCACTCCGGTAGGTTAGAGAAAATGAGGTCGATCCCGGTACTGATGTCAAATCGGTAGTGGGTCCTAGTGGGAGGGGACACGACCTGGACTATGTTTAGGGCAGCTACGGTGTCTCTGTGAATGGCAGCAGAAGGGGCAGACCAGTTTATATTAAAGTCTCCCAGGATGATGACCTCAGCATTATTAGGCACCTGAGATACGTAGTCAAGAATTGATTGAAAGACGAATTTTGGGTTACAGGGAGATATGTAAGTGGACAGGACTGTGAGGGACTTGCCCTGGTTATCTACGGATATTTTAATGGCTAGGATCTGTGCATTATTATCCATGATGGTGAAAGTAAGGGCTTACCCTTGGAGGGAATCTCGAAGATAGATGGCACATCCCTCACCCCTCTTCCCCAACCTATCTTGTCTAAACAGCACATAATCATTTAAGGCGACGGCAGACTCAGGGATTTTGGGAGTGAGCCAAGTTTCAACCACTGCCAGGAAGTCTGTTTTGTGCTGGGTGGTCCAAACTTGAAGTAGATCAAGTTTCTGCAGAAGACTGCAGATATTTACTGAGGCTAGCATGAGACCACCAGCGTGATGACTAGAGGGTTTGTCAGGTGAACAGGGCCATGATTAGGCACGTTCCAGAGAGGAGGAGGAGAAAGAGTGGCAGTCTATAAAGCACTTGTTTTAGCACTTCTGAGTTAGGTACAGGCCTACTGTTGAAGGCTTGGTAGCTTTTCAGGGTATTGGTAGGAAGAGGATCTGAGACAGTAGGCTACAAGAGGGAAACAGGAGGAGAAGTAGGTCCACATAGCATGTTGTGAAATAAAAACGCATGGTGTGAAGACATGCTAGTAGTGGCACCAGGCAGTTCCTGAGGGTTGATGCCAGGCTGGTGAGCAAGGGGTGGTGAAGGGGAGGGGGAATGGGAGGGGTGGGTGGCTAGAATATAAAACAGAATGAAGGAGACTAACCTGGACAGAAGCTCCATAACAGCAGAGCATGTGGGATTGGGGGGGGGGTGAGGCCTTGGAGTATAGCTAGGACACATAATAGGGAGTTCAAGTGTGCCAAGAGGACAAGCTGAAGAGTGATACACATGATAGCACAGTGGTAGGGTTGCTGCCTGTAGTGTAGAGGCTTGAGGTTTTGATCCCCAGGGCAGGAGGAAAGGGAGGGAGGTAAAATTGAAGCAAGAGAGCAGGGAAATAAGCAGACCAGGACAGAATTTGCACAGAATGGACAGTGTGAGAGGGGAATTAAGAAGTTGAAGACTGACCCCTAGTGGTCAAGTTGTAAAACCTGCAAATGGAGAAATGCAGTCTTTGTCAAATTGCAGGGGGTCACATGACAGCCTCTTGCCAATAAAGCTAGGGACATCCCTGGGTGGGGGGGGGTGGTTGGGAAGGATGGTGCAGTCGATGCACAGCGTAGACAGGTTAACACCCGTAACAAACAGCCAGAAAGCAGGAGAGTATGCTGTGTCGTTTCTTGTGACCTCCGTACCTGTGGTGTGGCTCCTGAGGCCGGCTCTGCTCCTGAGTGTTGCATGGAGCAAGAATGGGGGTGGGTTACCAGCGCAGAGCCTGAGGGGGAACAAAATACAAGGTAAAGGGCGGGCAACGGAACAAAGGGCTTTGGCTAGGTCGCAATGCACATGAGCGACTAGCCCAAAAGAAAAGACTGAATGAGCAAGCAACAAGGTTTGCTACAACAGTAAATCAAATGAACCCCAGTACCTTAAAGCAGCAGCTCACACAGTTCAGTTAAGTAACAGCTCTCACACTACAATGTGACTAAGAACAGATGACTCAGAGCAAATCTTTATACATGTACTAGCACATTATGGAATAATACATTTGTGTATGGTTTTATGCAGTTGATCAGGCCTCAGTTGACACATTCTGAAACATGTCAAAAAGCTTCCCAAAGTACTGCATATAAAATGCATCGACATGTTTTAACTTGACAGCATCTGAAGAAAATTAATTGCATGTTGGCTCATGTTGTTGTGACCAGACAAGCTGCAGTCCGTTCTCAGTAAACAATTATTTATAGAAGTCAACAGAACTACGTACAGAGAAGAGAACTGTATCTTCATTTACCACAGCTGTCTCAGTTATCTCTCTGTCACAGACACACTGCTGTTTCTTATCAGCACACAAAAGGACAAGTTGCAAAAAAGTTACCAAACACCTTTGGCTAAAGGGAACATTTTGATGAACTAACGTGACCATTTTACAGCCTCTAAAATGTCTTCAAGGCATGCATAGCTTCACAAATCTTTCCAACTTTCTGACACGTAGCACCTGTTTTTATGATCATCAGTTATGGAGAGATCAGCCCCTGACTTTGCAAAAGCAAACTTGTTGACTTAACATAAAATAATTGTAACAGCCCTTTGACTCAGCTTAGCTGCTTCGGGGCCCTCGGGGTCCACACAGTACAACACCTCCGAGAGGGCCAACCTGGATTTCGCAGTGGACCAGACAATTGACGCAGTGCTTCCACCCGGGGAATTGGCAGGGGATACCTGTGGACAGATAACAGATTACCACCCCCCAGGAAAATACAATGGGCTGTCCCCAAGACACTTTCCCCACACAGTAACAATCCCCCAGCCCCAGTAACTCTATCACAATAAGTCGCAGCCACAATAGTCAACATGTAAACATTGAAAGTGTTTATTTGGGGAGGGAAAAGAGAATGTCAAGAAGCACAACAGTTTTGCAAATCACTGATACCCCACAATGTGAACCACGCCTCCCACTGTAGGGTGCACCTAAAATGTCCCTTGATGCAATGGGTACCTCACCAGGGTGGTGATGCAGGCCTGGGGTCTTTCATCAGGGCCCAAATAACTTTTAACCAATTTCAACCTTGAACCTTATGCCTGGGCACAGCTTGACGCAGTCCAGCCCAGAACTTACTTCCTGTAACCTAGCTAGCTAGCTAGCTAATAAAGACTCCCAAAGCCGCAGCCTCTGGGGTACTTAAAGTTTGGCAGTCCACGGGGTTCACCTGGCTGAGATGCAGTGAAACTGGCTGTTACACGGGTATCATGGCGTATCCCAATGGTGGTGCACCACTAGGCGCAGATCTTGTATGACTGGAGAAAATGAAGAGCACTGGTCTTCACCTGTCTGGCCTCGCCAACTTCGCACAGGGCCTTTGTAGAGCAGGTTTCACCAGGCAAGTCTGTTGATGTCTTCTGCATTCTGCCACTGGTATTCTTCCTCTTCTTTGGTCTAGGGATGACGAATGTTGTCCCCTAGACCCCTCCGATGTACCCTGGTCACATGATTACAGCTGGGCTTTTGCACAGTCTCTTAAGCCAACACTCTCCTAGAGGTGTCTCTAGTCACAGCCATACTGGACCCTCTCAGTCACTTGCCATAGCACTCTCAGGCTCTCCCTTTGCGAAATCTGCACTCACTAACAATAACCTCTCCGAGGGGGCACAGCAGCTCAATCTGTTTCTTGGAGTTTACTAGTTGGTCCAACAGGGAGCAAAACCCTCAATTTTCTGCAGCACAGCCCAGTCTCTCTTCCTCCTGCAGCACAGGTTGTCAATTCCTAGAGAAGTCTGTAATCAAAGCCAGTGGGACCATAGGTGCAGGACTTGGGCTGAAGAGCCCACAGCAGTCTTTCTCTCCTACACACACACACTGCACTCTCTCAATGACTTTCCTCCTTTGGGCGGCAAGCCATTCCTATTTATATACTTCTAGCAGCCCTCTACTGATTGGCTGCAGTGTTCCTATGCAAATTTCCCTGACCGTACACTTTTCTCAGCAGCCCCCTCATTTCTGTAGTCCTATGGGGGCTGCTGTCTTTATTTACATTCAGTCCCAGCACACCAGAACCCCATACATTATTACTTAATCTTTACTACCTGAGCTTTTTGAAGTCCAAACTTTCCATTGCTTAACCATGATACAAAATGGCCACCAAGGCAAAATTTAGTTAAACCCATCCAGGGGCTGCTCGTAATGTGTCCTGACTCTCTTGCCATATGAGAAGGCCTTTCTTGTTGGTGCTCCCCTTTTTGCTCCCTTTTACTGGCGCCCTTAAATTGGAGCCATGGCTCCTTTAAATTTACAGCTCCTTTGGCCACGCATGTGCAGACGGCACCACACAGATGTTTTGTTCATTTACATTTTCATCAGTCTGCCCCATGATGACAGCTTGGACTGGACAAGATGCTCCTCAAGTGCCCAAGGGCGCAAAACACTAAAAGGAGCTTGGCCCCCTTTCAGTGGATGGGGCCGAACAACAAGATATTGTTGGCCACAGCCACAGGAGCTCACTGGGGCTGGCTTGCCCGATCCCACCAGGGCCACTTGTAAATGCCAGCAGGAGAGAGGAAGGCCATAGACCTACCAGGTAAGCCCAATTTGGGGGCCTTACATAATATATCAGCCAACATAATCAGACTCACGTTTACATACCAGCTAATCAGGGCTACTCGGCTCAGTGAGTAGTATGCCACGCTGCCATGTCAACCTAGGGTTGAGAGAGGACCTGGGTGTTAGCATGGGTGTGTAACCCCCAGGGGCGCTATCCTAAGGACTACTACCCCTGCCTGCCCTAACTGTGACAGGGTGAGGGGCCCAGATCCATTGGTGGGTGCCTCCACCCAGAGGCCGAGGTTGAAACAGTCGTGGTCGACTCAGTCACAGCCCTCTGGGTTGCTGCAGCCCCTCTTCTTCCCACTAGTGGCCCACGCAGTTCACTTTCCATATCTCTACCATATACACTTACCCCCCGGCTCGAACCAGTCAGCTCTACTCCAGGGACCCCCTTGAAAGTAAGGTACAGTTTCACCACATTCACTGTGCAGTATTTCACCACTAATACACAAACTAGCCAGTGTACTTTTGCAAAACAAGCAATCTGATTTATTTGAGGGGAGATAACAAGGGCCGGGGAGAATCAGGTTGATTGGTTTACCACTACTGTATATAGCAATCTACCTATGGCTCTATGCACAGGCCTAACCTATTAATTACTGTCTATGGGTACCCAAGCCCTAATGGCTAGTTCCTCGATGCAGCTGGTTGGGGCCCTGACACAAACGAGCAGTTAATCCCTGAGAGATCAGGTGGAGCCAGAAAGCTCAATTAGTGCAGTCAGCAATACAACAAACGATTTTGCCTTTATCTGTAACCTTTTAACAGGGAGCTACCCTGATTCAGTACTCACAACTCCAGCAGAGAACCACTCCTTCACCACACTGAGGGCTGAGCCTGAGCTCAAGGTCTCCTCACACATTTATATGGAAACAACAGAGGGTACCATACCAGGCAGCTGCTTCAAGGACCCGACCGAACTCACAGCTATACGGGCGTTTCACTGCAGCTTCACTGTCCTGACAGACCGAGCGCGATTCAGCAGATTCTCCAGTCCTCTTCAGGCATAGCCTGGTAGGTAGCTGTGCTTGTACACAGCCTCCTCTGACCGAAAGCCTGCAGATTTTGTCCGTGGAACGCTGGCAATGCAAACGACCACCTCAGGCCTTTCACGCGCTTCCCGCACGAACACTTAACGCTGCAGGAGCTCAGAGCTCCCTTCTCCTGCACAGTCACAATGCTTCTGCCTCCTCTGAAGTGTGGTGCAGCTCTCTAACTCAGGCACCACCCGATCCCGTTGGCTGACCTCAAGTGCCAGTCACTTATTTTTGCTCTCAGTGGTACAAAAAAGTGCCATAGCCCATAATGCCACTTCCCAGCAATACAAGCTGTGTCCCCATTGGTCAGTCGACCTCAGAGAGGGTTCTGCTTTAGTTGGTCGCCAGCCACCCCTTCTGAGTACCTACCCTATTGGACCACAGGTCCAGGTCCAAACTGGAGGGTCACAGCATAAAGTCCCAGCTGCAATGGAAAAAGTTAAACAAACTGCAATTATACCAACACTATACATGTTCCCAGGAACAACTACATCTTTCAGATCGGCTCTCCCAGCGTGCCTGTAGCAACTGCAGAAGCGGAGTGATCAAACAGCAGCCCAGGGTGGGATTCGAGCAGGGGAAACCCTAGTCCCCCTATTTGTACCACTACAGCTCATGAGCAGGCAGCTCTTACAGAGGCAGAACTGAGGCTTTTAAAGCACTCTACAACGTCCCATTTAATGGCCTTACACCGAACACTGAATCAGGCATGGAGCATTTAGGGCAAGCTCCAGGAAAGGCTTCTAGGAACCCCATTAGTAGGGGGTTACAGGTGCAAAGGTGGCTGGGTGGTATCTACCACATAACAGTGCTTCCAGTCAGGTAGGAACCACATGAAGTTCCACCAGTACAGTGATCCCTGCTGTGGGGTAGTATAGCGCAGTGGTTTAAAGCTCTGTGCTACAAATCTGGTGACATCCAGCAGACCAGACCTGGGTTTGAATCCCACAGCTTCCACTTGCATACTGTGTGACCTTGAGCAAGTCACTTAACTTCCCTGTGCTCCCAGGTCGCTCCTGTAAAAAGCTTTCAGCTTAGTGTGCTACTCCTGGTTAAACAACTAAAAAAAAAAAAAAAGAGCTACTCCACAGAAGGATGGCATGTACACACGATATGGCCAGAGGCACTCTGCCCATGCTGTGAAGGGTGGTGGGGAGAGAGTGGAGAACAAATGGGGAAAGAAGTCATACGTGTCAAGCTGTTTGAACGGCAGTTGTCGACAGTCTCAAGCCCTGTCCCACGTAGAACTCCATCAGTGACAATGAATAGGGGGAGTGACTGAAATGGCTAGAAGGTTGCCAGCATCAAAGTCCAGCAAGTAGGAAAAGGTGGCAGCTCAGAGGCCAAACGTTGTATGAAAAAACACATAATAGCTAATCACGAGCACCGTTTTTGCCACTTAGAGTTTTGTACCTCACCAGCGCTGCTTTATAGAGATATACAGTGCATCCATCCACTTGTATGCAGATTGGAAGTATGCACATTCTGATTATATGCACAAAATGGCATGTCCCATTCCCAGTCCTATGTACTCAGTGATACAAAATGTGCTTGTACGCACACCAAATTTCAGTTGTATGTGTAACAGCCCTTTGACTCACCTTGGTTGCTCCGGGTCCCCGGGGTCCACACCACACACACACACCCCGAGGAGACCAGCCTGGGTTTTGTATAAAGGGTCCGGCACGGTGCCTCCATCTGAGGATGCGGCTGGGAAAACCTGTAGGCAAACTGCAGGTTACTAACCCCCAGGAAATAACAATCACTGCCTTTAAGTTCCTTCCCCATGCAGCAACAATCCCTCAACACATATTAACTCTAAACCAAAAAAGTCACAGCGACAAGAGTTAACTTGTAAACAATTGTTATATTTACTTGGGGAAGGGGAAAAAAGGGAAAGGCTGGACAACACAACAATTTTAGCCGCCGTACCCCACTAGCCAACCTGTCTCCACATTAGGGTGCATTCTTGATGCAGTGGGTACCACACTATAACAGTGCTGCAGGCCTGGGGTGTCTTCGTCAGGGCCCAAGTAGCTTTATTTGCAGCAGCAACACTTAACAGTGAACCTGACTTGGCTTTTGGTCATCAGTCCATCCCAGGTAAATGACCCTTGATTTTCCTAGCTAACTAGCTAATCAAACTCCCCCAAACCACAACTGGGGTACTTGCAGTTCAGCAGTCATAGGGGATTTCAGACGACTGGATTGGGTATGGTACCGTAAAGGTGTCTGAAATTGCTGGTGGTGCATACGATGCAAGCTGCCAACTTGCAGAAGGATTTCAGAAGTGAAGGACGCTGTCCTCACCTGCCTAGCCATACCTCAGAGATCTTTATAGAATGTTTTCACTAGGCAGGCCTCTCGACATCTTCCGCCTCTGGTCTTCTTCCTCTTCTTCAGTCTAGGGATTGGGTAGGCTTAGTCCCGTAGACCCTTCTGTTGCACACTCTGGTCAGACACTTAACAGCTGGGCTTTTGCACAGTCGCTTACCCCAGCACTCTCTCTTTTGGTTTCTGTATACATGGTGCTAGGCCCTTGCACAGTCTCTAACCACAGCACTCTCAGGTTCTCCCCTTGCTTTTTATTTTTTTAATATTCTCCTTTCTCTTGGCTGGACCATCGACTATCTCTGCCCTAGTCACGGCCCCGGGAGACCTCCACCGCCACATATAGCTGCCGAGGACCCTCGGTCACCCCCGGCTTACCCCCCCCGGAGGGCGGGGCCGTGGCCACCTTCGTGGCCCAGGAACTGTGACTGGTTGGGGCCCTACAGCGCCGGCAGTGAAGTGAGGTCCTCCGGGAGGGCCTACCCTTCCGGGTGGTCCTACTCGCCCATTTTCCTGTTTCTCCCCAGAGGGCGGGGACGTGCAATGGCGCCAGCGTCCGCCTCGCCTCCCCATGCTGAACGTCGGCAGCGTGAGATCTCCCAGCCTCCGCCAGGAGTCCTCAGTGCTCCGATTGTTGCCCACACCCTCCCCTGGAGAAGGAGAGCCATCCATTGGACGCTCCATCCTTCTCCCCCCGGCCAGCCCTTCAACGATCCAGGTCCGTTCCCGAACCCGGGTCGCCGGCGTCGGAAGCGGAAATCCCACCACTGCGCCGACAGGCCGGCCCTAGGTTCTCCCCTTGCTGAAATTTGCACTCACCACAATTACCCCTCTGAGGGGGAACACAGTAGCTCAGTCTTTGCGTAAGGGTTGCAGTGCTTGGAAAATCAGGCAGCACACACACAGTCTCCCAGCTCTCACTCCAGCTTTCAGCTCTCTCATTCTCTCTCTCTCTCTTTGGCTGAAAAACTCTGGCTCCTGGTAGTCTGCAGCAAACTCCAGAACCTTTCTCTTGCTTCTGCTGCAAAAAGTCAAAGTGTTTCTTTGTCTGACTTTTCAAGTATCTCTGAGCCAGATAGGCCTGAATGTTGGTAAAGAGCTAGGAAGCCCACAGCAGTCTTTTCTGCACTCCCACTCAGGCTGATCTTTCATTTTGGGGGGCTGCCAGTCCTATTTATGCTTGTTTTACAACTCTTTTCTGGCTGTAATAGTCCCAGGAAAATCCAATGCCCTTTCAACTTTACCCAGCAGCCCCCCTGATTTTGTAGTCCCATGGGGCTGCCATCTTTGTTTACATTCAGACCCAGCACACTAGCCCCAAAATGATCAAACAAGCCCTTTCATGGGCTGATAGCTACTAGTCCCTGGCTCCGACCGGCCACCCTGAGCCAGGACACCTTGCATTTTTGTAGCCACTTGGTCCTCCACTTCTGTCTAGGCGCCTGATGTTACAGCCATGGGGGAGGGGGCATAGACCTGAAACATTCCTGTCACTCTCAGCATACTAGAGTAGAAACCACCTGTCAGATTGTTAACTCCATTAAGTCTTTCACTGTTAAACAGTATGGAATTTGCCTAATGTGTGTCTTTTACTGTTAAACAAAATGGAATTTACCCAATTTGTACTGCTCTGCTTACCTGTATGTACTTTCTGTACCTGTATGTTATTTTTACCCCAGGTCACCCTAAAAAGGGACCTCTGGGGCCCAGTGAGCCTACCGGTCAACAAAATTCAATAAATAAATATAAAAAGCCTGTACCTGCAGATGTCTTCACATAACAGGCCTTATCCTTCTAGTACCCAAATGAGGCAGATCTCACAGCTGATGGCATCCTGATCCAGGAGGAGGTTTGATACTTTACTCAAAAGCAAGACTAGAGATTGTGCAGATAGGTTCATTCATTGCATAGACCACACAACACAGGCAAAACACAAGAACCAGGAAACTCTTTATTTTGGATGGGAAATTATTGCATCAAAAAAACATTTTTAAACAGGAGCTGCTCCTTGGGGCTGAGAGACGGGAAATTGAGAACGGATAGCATTTAAAGAGCAATGAGGAAAATGGCCATAGCAACCAAGATTTTTTAAGGCCTAGAAAATAGACCAATCTGGTGCCACATTAACCCTTCCCTTGGCAGAGATTTTGTCTACCCCTTGAACATGCTTTTCCTTCCAATGTACCTTTTGATCCTCCTAACAGAGGAATGCCTTACTCCTCCCATGCCGGACGAGCCAAAATTTGGAATACGGGGTGAACGTAGCCTGAAGCCTCTGTGGCTGCTCCTAAGCCTGTTACGCACTCATACACTGAGCCAATACGGTGTCGAGTCTTACTTTTCCCTCCGAGCCGCTCAGAACTGAACAAGAACCTGCAGCAATGGCTCCCTCCTTCCAAATACCAGTTCCAAGAACAATGTCCCTTAAATGGGTCTGAAAGGCCTGCCCCAGACTTGGGCACAGCAGGCCCCAAAGCGAATCCCAGGATGCAGCTCCCCTTTTAGGCCATACCTTCCTGGCAGTGTACCACCCGGGAAAGCCCACCAGAGCTGCCACCTCCGGCGGACCCTGCTACAGTCCTGCCACCACTGCAACAGCCCCACTGCCAGGATATCTCATACATGAATTGGGTACTGGGACCTCTGTGCCATGGAGGGGTTCCCACCCTTCTTCCTCTGTCCTCCTACCTCCAGCCTTCCTCTTCATCCAACAGATGATGGATCTTTTACCCAGGCCCCACAGCCACCAAACTCCTATCAGCCCTCCCTTGGAGATCTCCATACGTCACACTGACGTGGCCAGAAAACTTTTTTGGGCCAGAGGGGAGGTGCCTCCCAGCCATGTTGCCCTCCTCAATACCGCTGCCTCCCCATCTCTCCCACCCTGGGGGATACCAGGGCTTAAACAGAGGCGAAACATTGCCCCCTCGGGGCAGTAAGCTGGAATTGCTGAAATCTACTTGAGAAAGGGGCCCTACAGAGAGGAAAGGCATTAACTTAAAACAAGGATAGTAAGTCTACCTTGCAAGGAGGGGCTTACATTTTATCTGTGGGAGCCCCCTTTCTCCCTATAGGGGATCCCAATCATATTCTCTCCTTTCACACACTATAGGTGCTCTCCTTAATGGAGCCATGGTTTCTTAAAATGTTTAAGCTCACAGCAGCTGCGTATGCACAGTATGACCACAACCATCGTCTTTATTGTTTACATTTCGGCCAGTCTGGCACTCGGCTTCCCAAACCGTCCAGAAGATCCCTTGGGCACCCAGAGATTCAAAAACATCAAACAGAGCTCAGCCCCTTTTGGTGGATGGGGCTAAGCAATGGAATATGTGTGGCCACAGCCGTAAAGTACCAGTGGGATCAACAGGCTCAAGTCCCACCAGGGATCACTTATGGGGACACTGGCGAGGGAGCAGAGGACCATAGCCCTTCCAGGTAAACCCAATTAGGGGGGCTTAGACATGCACACTTTTTGCTCCAGACAGTCTTCACAGACATTAATAGCGTCAATAACACCTGTTAAACAGTTGCTAACTGTGCTGCCAGTGGTTAAATACATGTGAATTTTAGTCAGTTTCAGCCTACCTGTCTGTCAGAGCAAGTAACCATGGAGAAAACAAACAGCTCTGAGTATGCAACAAGTTTGAAACATTCAATAAAAGAAAAAGTGAGTTGTATGTGAGAAATTGTGTTACTTCGTGGCTCCATTGATTTCAATACAATTTCAGTTGTATGCCATTTCGGTTGTATGCAAAAAAATGGGATATCCCATGCACGTGCATATATCAGGAATTGAGTGTATCTTGTATCAGGCTGAAACCATTATTCTGACAGTGACTAGCTGTTTTTATCCCATGTTTCTTTCCCGTCCTCCCTCCGCCCCATGACGTGGGCAGTAGCCACTTTTGGCACCATGCGACTACAGTGCACTCTGTGGGAACCAAGCTCCCTGGGCCTCCCACAGGTGGCGCTGTGGAGACAAAACCTGTCACCAGCCTTCCCCGGCAGAGCCCACTGCCACATAGCTGCTGCTCCAGCCAATGGCCTCTTCTTAACATGGTCCCTGGGTCTGCTCCTGAACAGTGGGGCTCAGCTAGTGCTTTGTAGATCCAGCTACCCTCCATCAGATAGTACTGGTATCCGCCTCCAAATCTGACCAAAGTCAGTTTCATATTCATAGTCGGATAATTGTGAATTTGGGGTCGGATCTAGGTATCTGAGGATGCAACCTTGGTTAGAAGGATCTGATGTTCGGAACCCTGGATCTGATGGTCAGATCCATCAGATCCTGATTAGATCCTCAGATCCGTTGGTTACTTGCTGTTTATCCTAGGAGGTTGGATCCTTGCTCAGATGTCTATGCTATTCAAGGCCATCCGAAATCCAGTCAAAATGATGGTATCCGATGGTCTCCAACCTCATAGGATTGTATCCTAGCAACACTATTCCTGAACCCAAGTTGCCCAATTGGCAGCGCAATACACTGCCACTGGTCATGAGTGTGTGTGTGTGGGGGGGGGTTGCTTACATGTTGGTATTATAGATACATTCTGTAAGTTTTACATTTATGATTTTTTTGGATTCACTGTGTAATCAAACATTTGCGATGGTGTAATTTTTATAATGATACCTCGGTGCCCAAAGTGCACGAGTCACGTCAAGAAATTCTTCATTACTTGATGTCACCTAACCCAGTGCTCTGGTCATAGGCTTGTGTACACTTCCTATTTATCCATATGTTGGATCAACTCTCTAAAACCGGAGTTCTTGCTGATTTATTTATTTATTTATCAAGTCTAGGATTACAAATACCTTTGAGCCTTGACTCTTTTACAAAGGTTCCACGTCGAAATACAAATTATAGGAAACATCAGGACAGACATTACAACAATGTGGACATTGCAAACAGAGTACAGATTAATGCAATTCAGTGGTAGCATTGTAACAAGGCAGCCAGCGGCATTTGTCAGAAAACAGACAACAGATAAGAATTGCCAGAGTTATGGGAAGAGGAAGGAGGGGAGAAGGAATGTAGTCAGGGTGGGGAGAGGGTGAAAAGTGCAGCACTGAGTTCTCAGATTACAATAGAAACATAGAAACATAGAATTTGATGGCAGATAAGGACCGCTTGGCCCACCCAGTCTGCCCATTTCCCTACCTACTGGATAAGCTGCAGATCCTAGTTAACCAGCAGCCTACTTCTTCCTACCCCCACCCCCTAGAATGGCCTTATGACTGTCCCATGCATGCTTGAATTCCACCACTGATTTTGACTCCACAACCTCCTCCGGAAGGCCGTTCCATGCATCCACAACCCTCTCTGTGAAAAAGTACTTCCTTAAATTACCTCTGAGCAGCCCTCCCTCTATCTTCAAATTGTGCCCTCTTGTTCTTGCACACCTCTTTTTTTGAAAGATGCTACCCTCTTGGACTTTGTTGATTCCCTTGAGGTACTGAGCGTTTCTATCATGTCCCCCCTCTCCCTCCTTTCCTCGAGGCTATACATATTAAGCTCCTTTCGTCTCTCTTCATATGTCTTCTGGTGCAGACATTGCACCATTTTAGTTGCCCTCCTCTGGACAGCTTCCATCCTGTCTATGTCTTCTGTGATTGGGTCTCAGAATTGCACACAGTACTCCAGATGGGGTCTCACCAGCTGTCTGTACAGAGGATTATAACTTCCTGTTTTCTACTGGTGATGCCTCTCCCTATGCATCCCAGTATCCCCCAGCCCTCCTTGCTGCCCTCTCACATTGCTTGCCCACATTTAGGTCATCTGATATGACTACCCCAGGTCCCTTTCCACTTTTTTGTTGTTAGTATCTCACCCCCATTGTGTACTCTTCCCTGGGTTTTGTTTCCCAGGTGCATTACACTTCTTAGCACTTAATCTAAGCTGCCATACATTTGACCATTCCTCTAACCTTGCCAAGTCCCTTCTCATCCTTTCCACCCCACCTTGTGCATCAACTCTGTTGCAGATCTTTGTGTCATCTGCAAAGAGACATACTTTTCCTTCCAGTCCCTCTGCAATATCACTTATAAAGACAGTGAAGAGGACCGGTCCTAATACTGAACCCTGCGGTACCCCACTAGTAACCCTCCTTTCTTCTGAGTGGACTCCATTTACTATTACTCTCTGTGTCCTATTCTCCAGCCAATTCTTTACCCAGGCTGTCATCTTGGGACCCACTCCCAGGCTGGCTAACCTGAATATTAATCTTTAATATCTGTGAATCAGAGACTCTTTTACATAGGTTCCACGTCAACCTTGTACAAAACAATACATTAAAAAGTAAGGAGATAAAAGTAACATTGCAAATAAAAGCACAAAAACATATATCGGAGGCATTATACAGCTTTTAACAAGAAAATGAGGTAGGTATAATATAATAAAAGCCAGCTGGAGTCCCAAGGTATTTATGAGGAACAGCAGGGTGGGGACAAGCAGCCACAGAAAGGCATTATCAGCTATGAGGATTGACCAGAAGTTGGCTACTGTGGGAAAGAAGAAGTCCTTGGTGACATGGAAGGGGGCAGTCATTTGGGGCAAAGCAGCAGCAAGTACAAGGATGGGCGTACAGGCTGGGACAGACAAGGAAAATTGTCTCGACGGTCCAAGATATAGGGTGCCCCTTCTGGTCACCACAAAGCATAGGAAGATCAAGACTGATGGAAAGGATTTGGGGACTCAGAGAGAATCTGAAAGAGTAAAAAACAAAAGCGGAGGAGCTATGGAAGTAGGTTAGGAAGGGGATGGGTAGGAAGAGGGAAAAAAGGAGCCAGAAGTAGGTTAGAAAGGGGAGATAAGGTGGGGAGGTGTAAAACGGGAGGACAGGGAAGGTTAGAAAGGAGGACTTATACAGGACAGTCACAGCGGCTTCCCGCTATCAGATGTTTTTGAAAGAGGAATTTGAAAGAGCCAAGTTTGGGTGCATCTAGGATATCTATTGGGTGACCATTTAGCCAACTGGGTGCCTGGTAGCTAAAGGCACCTTGGGCAAGTGTGGTCCTGAAGAAGGGGACTTGGAAAGCATATCTAGATGTACTCCTTGTGCAATGTGTGTAGGGGGTGTGCGAGAGGAGGTACTGGGAGTTCGGAGGAGCTAGGCCCGAGCTGATTTTCTTCGCGTATAAGCAAGTGTGATAATTAATTCTCTCCCTGAGGTTTAACCATCCAGTACTGGAGTACAAGTCGCAAGTATGTGTGCACTTGTGAGCACATGCGACCAGCCGGCAGGATTTGTTAAAGGTCGTGCTAACTCTTCTAAGGGTGGTATCCATGGCAGCGCCACAAATGATTAGACCACAGTCCACAATTCAGAGTCTGGAGCTGGTAACCACAGTTGGGATTGCTTATTGGGTCAGACTTTTTCTGTGTTTATAAGGGATCCCTAATCTACAGTTAACCGCCTTGGATACAACATTGACGTGTTCAGTGAAGGACGACGTGCTGCCTAGAGTAACGCCGAGGTATCTAAATGTCTGAACTTGTTCAGTAGGGACACTGAGGTTGTTGAGTGTGCTAAGTGGGGCAGATTTTAGTCTGTTGCAGGGGTTTGCGAAAAGTATGGATTTCATTTTTTTATAGTTCAAGATAAGCTTGTATTGTGTGAACATTGCTCTACAGCTGTGAAGTTGTCCTGAAGGCTACTTGTCAGGGACAGTGGGTCAGAGTGACTGGAGAATAGTACCGCGTCATCCACATATAGGAGAAGATCCCCCGAGCAGGCTTGTGGGAGGGAGTTCAGAAAGAGGCTGAATAATAGGGGGCCCACAATAGAGCCTTGGGGAACTCCTGAGCTGACTGGTTGACTAGTGGATAGAGCGTTACTGGTTTTTACTTTTTGGGATCTATCTTCCAGGTAGTTTTTGAACCAGCCCACAGTACCATGGGAGACCCTAAGGTTGCGAATGGAATCAAAAAGGAGTGAGTGATTTACCACGTGAAAGGCCTTAGTGAACTCAATGTACGCTGACCCCACTAAGTGACCATAGGCCAGTGCTTTGTGGATAAAGTTTGTATATTTTAGTAGAGCAGAGGTGGTACTGTGTCTTTTCCTAAAGCCATGCTACTCTGGGCACTGTATGTTATATTTGTACAGGTACTCCATGAGCTGGTCGGCAACTATCCATTCCAGGGCTTTCGATAGGGGAGGGAGGGAGGATGGAGATCAGGTGGTAGAGTAGAGGGCTCTGTCTCCACTCTTGTGGATCAGAGTCACAACTGCGACTTTCCAACGAGAGAATTATCCGAGACAAAGAGACAGGTTGAATACTTTTGTGATTGGTATTAGGACCGCATCCAACGCCAGGTGTAGCAGTTTCAGGTCTAGTGAGTCACTGCTAAAGTGGGATTTGCTGAGGACCTTGAGCAGATAATTTTGGCAGCACTCAGGAGACAGTTTTGAAATAAAAGGGTGCATTGGTTGATGATGGGCCAGTGCCCTTGATGTCAGTTAGGGAGGGTCAAAGAAGTCAGTGGGAGAAACGCCACTAAGATCTGTAAATGCGGTATAGAAGGTGTTGGTTATCTGCACTGGGTCCTGGATGATTGAACCTTCAACATTGAGCATGGCGGGGGATGTTGCTGGGCTTACGGTGACTTTTTCAGGTTTCCCAGAACTTCCTACTGTTACCCCAGGAATTAGAGGCGCTTTCTTGTAATGATCCATTTTGGCCTGCCTGATGGCATGGGTGCAGGAGTTTCTGGCCATTCTGTACTGTTGCCAGTGGGTTTGATCACCAGTGGCATGGGTTTTGTGCCAGAGCTGGTCCCCAAAGACCATGAGGGATATGAGAGAGGGAGAGATCCAGGGGTTATTCACTGCTTTAGTCCTCTGGTTTTTTAGAGGGGCAAATATGTCACAAGCTGTATTAAAACAAGTTATGAAGTATTCGAGTGCGTGATCCACATTGGGTGCAGAGTCCAGAAATTACCAGTCTTGGTTGCGCAGGTATGACTGAGACAGTCTGCTGCCTTTTCTCGATAAAATGAGAGTGTTTATTTGCAGATTACTGTAATTCATAATGTGATGTATTTATACAAGAGTAATGCGGTACGGCATGTTTTATTGAAAATCAATACAAATTAAACAAAATAAAAAAAAAGATATATAGTGTCCCTAGGTTGGCATTGCTCCCCACTTTCTGTTTCCCGTTTCAGTCTGTCATGATTTAAAGAGCTAGGCCCAGATATTCAAAAGAGTTGAGCCATGCGCAATAGGGTTGCACCTGCACAAGTCCGAAATTGTGCCATTCTGCGATATTCAGCAGGAGGCAGTTGCGACCCCTAAATCACGCTGAGCAACAGCGCAATGATAATGAAAGCATGCACAACTGAAGGGGGAGGAACCATGCATAAATGGCGCAGTACGATATTCAACAACCTGCACCATGCGCAATAGGGGAGCAAGCGGAAGTTGCGCCGTAGCGGAAATGAGCCAAAATAAAAGGGAACAAGGGAGAGGTGCAAGAACGCTACAGGGAAGGCACATGAGGCTGAACTCTAGCCACACAGACAGGGCAGGAGGGACACACAGAGCAGGCCAGGGAAAGGGCATCCTGAACACAGAGGCACAGGGAAGGTGTGGGGAGCCACAGCCAGTGCACAAGGGGAAAGTGCTACACAGCACAGAGGCCACCACAGGCAGGTGTTCCTGCTGCAAGGGAAGTAGCAGTGAGGACAGCGGGGGAGGAACACAGTAACAGCTGCCGGAGGGGTGAACACAAGCCAGGGATATGGCCAGTGCTACCATCCAGATGGAGGCCGTTATGAGGGGGTGAGAAGGCAGGCAGCAAGGGGGTGTGACCGTGGAAGGGCCCGTCAGCGGTACGCCCCCAACAGGCAGTGGAGACCAAAGTGACAGCTTGTATGTGCATGCTCACCACGGGTACCTTCCAGAGACCGACTGGGGACACCACAGGCATAACCCAGTCGACTGCATCACGCCACCTCACCCAATTCCTCAGTGCACTGCTGCCACATGCTGCGGAGTACATCCATTTTCCCAGCACACCGGCGGAATGCACAGCAAACATACAGGAGTTCCACGGGTAGTATGTATGCCTGGTGTGCTAGGGGCAGTAGACTGCACCCATGTGGCCATACACACACACCACCTGGCCCCAAGGGGGCCACATACATCAAGTGCAAGGGCTCTGCCAGCATCAACTGCCAGGTGGTGAGCGATACCAGGGGCGATAATCAATGTCTGTGCCACGCACCCTGGGGAGCACACGATGTCTCATCTGGCACCAGTCGGCACTGTGCCACATTTTCGAGTGGAAGATCCCCACTGGCCACCTGGTGGGTGAGTATGCAAACCACATGGACAATCGTAGGGCCTGGGAGTCATGGCCAGAGGTGATATGCGTAGTGACCTACATGGCCTGGGGCAGGCGATGCTGATCACCAAACTAACCTCCACCCTCTACACACAGGTTACAGTGGATACCCACTCCATCCCTGGCTGCTCACACCCTACCGGCGGCCCGCGATCCCATTGCAGCAACGCTACAATGAGGCACATGCCACCACATGTGATGTCATCGAGCGGGTGTTTGGGATGCTGAAGAACGCGTTTCCATTGCCTGGATACCTCCGGTGCCCTACAGCACAGACCCTCAAAGGCCTGCGGGCTATTCTGGCCTGTTTCATGCTGCACAACATGGCCAATAAATGTGGGATAGCATACAGGTCGAAGGGGACAGCGATAGGGATATGAGGATGCCGGTGATGATGGTGATAGGGCCCCCTTGGACAATGGGACCCCCGACTGCTCCGGCTGGTACAGCTGCACTGGGACACCATCACAGAGAAGCACTTCAGCCAACCCAGGTAAGTCATGGGGCCATGTGCAGCCAACAGTGGCTAAGGCATAACCCACAAACATGCATGGACACACACCAGGGGTGCATGCCATCAAGGGAAGTGGCAGGACATGGAACCACACACAACCAGGGATGGGTGAGGACTAACATGCCACTTGGATGGACACACACACACGCCACGCACACACACACACACACATGCACCAAACTTGCACAAAGGGCATGAGGCACACCAACCCAGAATGCCACCCCTAGCCACACACGTCCACAGACCACCACGCCCACTGCCTGTCCATGTGTGTGTGTCAGATACTGAGCACCATTGCACAGTGGTGTACAGCGCAATGCAGACATCATCATGCACACGCAACTGCAGACAGCAGCCAGGAGGGTGTGCAGATGGACTGTGTGTCCGCGTGCAGGGCTGGGTACCCACCCGTGCACTGCCCACTGAAAGACACAATGCACACAGGGCAGCACCAGACAGTAGCCACATTGGGAGACAGGTCAGTCACACAACACAGTGCCCCAGCTGTCATGGATGCGTGGGCGGCCCCGCCGAGACCTGCCAGCACTGACAGGCTGACCACTGGCCTCATGGGGTGGCACCGATGGTCCTCCAGGGGTTCCACTGCGTGAATGCGACCGTGCTCGTGCAGGGGTCTGCAGCACACCGAACATGCCTGCACCAGGCGTGCTCGGGATGCCCACAGCTGAACCCGGTGTCAACAGGGAGGGTGTCGCACGACACTGGGAACAGGGGGTGGACAGTGCACTGCCTGGTGTCCGTGACGCATGGGCACATGACTGTGTGCCCATTGTGGCCATGACAGCAGTAAATGCCTGTGCATGCCTGTCAATGGCAGTGGTCACATCCTTCCACAACCGGTCCATCCCTGCCAGGATCAGAACGGTGTCCCTGCTGCAGCGCTCCTCTGCCTACTCCAGAGCCGCATGCAGTGCATCCACCAACATCGCAAGCTGCATCTGCTGCTGGACTGATGCTTGCAGTAGGCGGGTGTGCTCATCCAAGAGGTCATCTGCCTCCTCGGCATCCTGTCCCTCAGGGTGTGCGCAGCCCTGATGCTCAGCACCCCTTGAGGGTGTGCGCTGTGCACCAGGACCAGGTCTGGGCATGTCCACAGGCAGTGCACAGATGCCACCGCTGGACCCTGTACCCCCAAGCCCATTGGCCGACTGCTGATTTTGCCCCTTCAGCTGCCACTCCCCAGGACTCAGTGGTGCCGCCGCAGTGGTCGTTACAGTCCCACTGTCCTGAACAAACACCAGTGCTGCCCCGCTGGTGCTGACAGGCACAGGCTGGGACTGTGCTGACACGCAGGCCTCCATGGCAGCACCACCCCACAGACATGGCCGTGATGTGTCCTGCTGTGTGGCCATCCCGTGGCACACACGTGTCACTGCCCATGCCGTTAGCGACACCATCATCGGTGACGGACTCGGCACCGGCCCCAGTCACAGCATGCTGGCATCCGTGGACGCTGGCACGCTGGGACACAGGCAGGGCTTCCTCCGCACCTGTTACAACAACATCAGTGTGGACAGCCAGGCCCCACTGTCGCACTGAGCCACGTATACCTGTGGAGGTGGATGGGCCTCCCTCCATCTCCAGCTGACTGTCCTCAGTGGACATGCCCACCACCGCTGACCCATGCAAGCGCTCAGGATCTGTAAGGGAAAGCAAAGTCGGCGTTACTGCATGTGACCTACCCGCCCCCATAGACAGACCATGACTACCATGCAGTGATGGGCCACCACCCGTCTGGAAGCCACCACCCGGAACACCCTCAATGGCACTATGCTGCATGCTTCCAGCAACCCTCTCCTCCTGTGGGGTCAGGTGTACCATCTCCGGCTGTCCCCCACCTGTTGCAGCTCATGCTGCCCTGATGGCAGCCACCTTCTCCTTTATCCTCCTCCTGTCTGTGCCCATCTTTTTCTTGCACTCCTGCACGGAGCACTGGTGGCTGCCATGCAGGTTCACAGCACGTGCCACCTCCTCCCATGCAGCAGCACGGGCTTGAGGTGTTCTCTGCTGTCCGCAGAGAAGTGGCTCCTGATCCAGGTAGGCATCAAACAGGGCTTCGGTCTCGGCCTTGGTAAAATTAGGCCTCCTCCTCCCACCACTGTGTTCCTCCTCTCCGTAACTTGCTCGGTCATTATTTAGCCTGTAAGAATGGCAGTTGTTACCTGTGACTGTGCAGTTCCATGCATGTCCCTAAGTCCACAGTCCACACTCCCAAACAGCATGCAACTCACCAATAGACTGCAGTAACCGACTATGGCCAGTGCAGCCCAATGTCACACTTTTATAGCGCAACCCATGCAAATGAGAGGCGCAACTTAAGAGTGGTGCAAATTGCAGTGCTGCGCCATTGAATGGCTGATTAGATGATTTGCATATGACGGCTGAATATTGCACTTTTGCGCTTTGTGCAATTGTGTTGAATGTGCTGAGCCAATGGTGCAGTTCTGTGACATGCGTAGTACACACCTCACTGCGCATGCCCAGGTTGCTGACGCAGGCATCTGCCGCGCTGCTGATGTGCTGTGCATGAGAAACAATGCAGGGCATGGCCACCATTGTGCCAGTGGCGCTATAGCGATGGTCACCTACATGGCGCTGTGGCACTGGGCCATCATAGGCGCACTGGGGCAACAGCACGGTAGGCCGCTACTGGCGGTAGAACACATGCAGCCAATTGCGCTACAAACATTGGGTTCCAGTGCTGCTGTGCGTGTCTGTGCGCCAGAGATACCTGACCCTGTGCCCGACCTTTGCCCCCTAGGTGCCATGCATCAGGCATGGGTGCACCACTATTGCACTGTTCGGTGACAGCGCGATAGGGAATGGCAGTGTTGTACTGCAGCATCTGTACGTGGGGGAGCTGCTTGCAGAGTGCACATTTGCAGATCGAGCAGAGAGGCATGGTGCACAGGAGGGCTGCTCAGTCGTCTCAGATAGAGCTGGCCAACCTAGTGGCCATAGTGGAGCCACACCATGGGCCACTGTTGGGAGGCACCCGGACAGGTCCAGGAGCCAGGTGTGGAGGAGGTGGCCACTGCATTCGAGGAGGCCACTGGACGGGGAGAAGCACAGAGCAGTGCCGCCATAGGTATGGGGACCTCGGCAGAGGGAGCTGGAGCTGCTAGCCCGCCTGCGGGCATGTGCCAGGAGGAGCACGGTGCCACATCCAGATAGGTGTTACGTCAACACATTTTTATCTTCCATATGGGTTTCACAGTTGTAGGTGTCCAGCACATGGGGGAAGGGCTATCCGGGGTTGGCTCTGGTGGTGTTATCAGGGTGTGGGGTTGGTGGGTCTGGCTGGGTGGGAGGGCACACACCTGGGGGCAGGGGGGCTTTGTTACGGGATTGTACTGATGTTCCTCTCTCCATGTTTGCACCACAGGCCCGGAGGAACGGTGCCTGGCCCCTGCGCTGCGGTGAAATGAAAAAGAGAGGGAAGCCAGGCGGGGCGAGGGTCCACAGCGCCCAAGGGACCGTCCTGATGATGGTGAGTGCCATACCTCCATGATTACTATTGCATGCTGTGTAACAGGGTGGGCAGCGGGGCATGGCCACCGTCCATTGACACCACTGCCATGCACACAACTTGTTACAGTCAACACTGTCCAGTGGCAATGCATGTCTGGGAGTGCGTTGATGGTGGTCCATGCGTGCACCGTGTACATGGCTGTGCCACTGCCTTCGCACCACATAGCCATGTCACTAAATGGCCATGGTGGTGCTGTGCGTGACTTGGCCGGTGGGTGTGTGCAGTGTTCCTCATGGCTGTATGCACCTGGGTGGGCAGGTCATGTGGACGTGATCACTGTGGGTGGTCACACACCATCACAGAGGCATGTCCTATGGCCGTATGCCATGTACAGTGGGTGGGTTGTATGGGGCTGTGCATTCACACCTATGGACTCTGCTCCCTTGTCCTAGGTACACGCCAGCTCCGAGAGATAAGGAGGCACTGGGAGATCCTGCAGGTGATGAGGCGTCACTCGACATCCTCTGCAGGATCGATATTACCGGAGTTCTGCAGAGGCACAGACAGTGGCGGGCCGGAGCAGGGGCGGCGCTCCTGCTAGAAGTCCCTCTGCCCTGATATCCCAAACCCCTGGACCCACCCTCACACCCTCCTTTCCTGTCCCATTTGTCCACCCTCGCCCCTTACCCACCCCCCACCTTGTTTGTGGCCCTCCCCACCTTGTATATATTTTGTAAATAGTTAACTTTTATATGTTGTTTCAATACAGCTATTTTGATATGCCTACTGTGGTGATCTCTGATTTGCAGCGGGCTATAGGTGCTCAGCTGCAGTGGTGTTCATGGCGTCAGGGGTGGTGCGGTCATGGGTATGTGTGTGTGTCTGTGTGGAGGTGACTATGGTGTGGAGGTAGATATCAGTCAGTGTCTGTGGTGTGTGTGTTGTGCCCTGTGCACTGGATGACTGTGTGCAGTGGTCCATGGTGCATGCTCTGCGTCCATGGCACCCCTATCAGCCCGTCCATGGCCTGTGCAGCTGACACCTATGCATGTCTGTGACCTGCACGGTCTGCTGGCATGTCAGTGGTGGCAGTCCCTGCAGGGCAGCCACTGTACCCGTCACACTGCTGGGTTGCCTCCTGTCACTGGTGTGGTGCATGTCTGCCTCGGGTGACACTGTGCCTTGTGTGTGTTGCAGAGGATGTGCACCACTGTCTGTGACTTGTGCTCTGGGAAAATGCTGGTGGTGTACAGGTCCACAGTACCTGCGCGGGGTGGCTGGCACTCCAGTGTCATGGAGGACTGCGGTTGTGTGTACACAGTTTACATGGGCCCACGCTGGGGGCTTGGTTGCCCCGCCACTGCGTCCCTGTGTTGTTGTGCCCTTGGGTATGGGTGGGTGTCTGTCCATGCACTGTGTGGCTTCCAGTGTGGTGCATGCTTCCACACACCACTGTGGGTGTCTGTGTTGTGGCCAGTGCTGGGTCGGGGTATGTCCTTGGGAGGGTGTGCAGGGTGCTGTACCACTGGTGGTGGTGTCCGGGGCAAGCCCTGTCCCGTGTGGGGTACCTCATGTGCCGATGCATGGTTGGTCTCTCAGCAGTACCTTGGGGGGACTGTGCATGGTGGCACTATATGCTGTTGTTGCATCGTTGTGTGCTGCCACCCGCTGATGGGAGCTCGTGGTGGGGCTGCCTTGCATGGTTCTGTGGTGCACAGGGTTGCAGTGTCACAGTGGGGGTGGTGGCATGCATGGGGTTTCCTGCAGTGGTGGTCGCTGCTCCTGGGCAGGGTGTCTAGGAGTCATGGTGCGGGTGTGCTCTGCATTGGGGGATGGTGTGGCACGGGGTGGTCAGCCCTCCTTGTGTGCCAGTCACAGCTTGCTGGGGGGGCTGTGATGGGGCACCATGGCCCAGCTGCTGGTGGTTATTCCAGCCCTCTCCCAGTTGTGCAGTGCATGGGGTGTGGGGGGATGATGTCTGTTCTGCTGTGTGTTCCTGTGCCCATCTGTGGCATGGGTGTTGGGCCCCTTCCTCCCTGGTTGTGCAGTTGCATTGCTCTGCTGCTGGGGTGTTCCTGGATTGCGCTGTAGGCGCCTCTGGACTCTTTCGGCTGCATCCCTTGTTGCGCTAAGGCGCATCAGATCTGCTCAGCTTCCCTCTGGTTAGCTATGGCGCGGGTTGTCGCGATATTCAGTCGTCGGCTGTAGGTGCAGTTTGGCGGCTCACTTTTGAACATCGCTGCTTCAAGATGGGCGCAATGGACTTGCACTTGCTCCTCGCTATTGCACACTTTTGGGCGCAGTTTGAATATCTGGGCCTAGTGTACTGCCTAAAGCTACTGTTAGTTTTAAAAGCAGTCAACCATTACCATTTATATCTGAGGTACTTTTTCTTGACCTGTTGGTTAATTAGAAGATTGTTTATCTGTTGTTAATAGGTGTTATTTGTGGGACAGCACTCTTCCTGGCAGTTGACATGTCTACCTCTATCTCCCCAACATACACAGCTACCCTTATGAAATCCCATAGCTCACTATCCCGACACACACCTGCCGGGGCACTGTTGCCCAACAAGTGTAGTGTCCTGACAGTGAGCATCCTGGCGATGGATTCTCCGACAGATTTTACAGGGGTAAGGTAGCAGATGTGACAAGCTGCTGCCTCACCCTGCTCATGCATGTCAAGGACAGTTGATTTGGGAGTTGGCCCAGCTGCTCCAGTGGTGTACAGGGCTACACCACCAGCAGCTCTGGCACAGCTCCCTCAGAACCGGGTTCTGGACTGGCATATCCTTTTAGGGAACATCCCCCCCCACCCGGTAACAGTTTTTTTACCTGGTCTGCTCCCCTCGGAGTTAGTTATTTTAGTTACGGCGGTGTGGGGGTAGAACCCCATGGGAGGTGCGGAGGTGATGCCCCGCATTTTACAATTAGTTTCGGTCATAATCCCTGAAATATTGCTGTTGGGCATACAATCCATTCAGGGTTGTGCATTTTGGGCAAATTGACTCGGTATGCTGAGCGTTGGCATACTAAATTTAGGGATTGCATAGTATATCACACACACACACACACACACACACACACACTACATCATCAGCATTTGATTTGGTTAATCATTGTGTACTTTTGGAATCTCTAAGAGATGTTAATTTTTCAGGGGCAGTTGTATCCTAACTAGATGGGTACCTATCCAACAGGGAGCATGGAACTGTAATTGCCCAGAAATGTTCAGACATCCATTTAATCTCCTGTGGAGTACCGCAGGAGCTCAATGCTGGGCCCACTTTTGTTTCCCTGTTTATGAGCTAGCCCCTTATCCTGTTTGAACTCCAACATGATTTTGTATGCAGATGATGCAGCTATTTTTACATCCGAGCTAACCCAGAACAAGCATTAACTCTTGTTCAACAGGATTTTGATTCTTTTCAAAGGTGGCTGCTTTCACGTGAATTGGTTTTAAATTTAGAGAAACAAAAGTGATGGTATTCACAGGCCCAAGGACAGTTAGGGACATTAATGTTCCAATTGTGGACCTTAAGGAGGACATGATAGAATTTGTAGATCATTTCAGTAATCTTGGGGTGACTCTTGATTCACACCTCTCATTTGAACTCCATGTCAGTAAAATAGTTAAAAAGAATTCATCAGAGGCTGGGAATGTTATTAGAATCAGATCTTATCTTATTCCTGAATCTCGCAGATTATTAGCACACAGTTTCCTGCTTTGTGCATTTGATTATGGACTAGTGGTTTACTCTGGTATGAGTAAACAAATGTTACACAAGCTCCAAGTAACTTATTATAGTATTTTGCAATTTATGGCTAGTCTTCCCCTGAGAACCCATCACTGTAAACCACTGAAAGAAGCTAACTGTCTGTCTTTTAACAGACAGGATTAACACCAAGATAGCTACCTTTGTTTTTAAAGATATTAAGGGTCTCCTTCCTTCCTCTATGCAGTCTTTTTTCATTAGATTGCAAAACACCCAGGCAACAAGGTCACAGATTCGAGGTCTTTTTTGTGTTCACTTGCACAAGGAACGTCTTGGGACACTATGGCATTTGAGAGATGTGTCACTGTCGAGCCAATTACAGCTGAAACCGCAATGGGCTTAGCAGTGTACACCAATGACCAGGCACTCTGCTCATGATGCAAGTTCAGCTTAGCTGGCGTGGCACATTCTTCTAGTTTAAAGAAATGAACTGCTCCAGTGGGAGAGCTTCATTTCTTTCTGTAATGTGACTCCAGCCATGCACATTACAGTTCACACTAATGTGCATGGCTGGAGTTACGCTCTGTACTCTCTTCTCCCTGTTCTTGCTCCTCTGACCCCCTCCCAAAGGCTTCAACATTAGCTGCAGTACAGCTTTCTCTCCCCACTCTCCTCCTCTGTCTGCTCCCCAATTCAACATTAGGTGTGGTGCGGCTTTCTCTTAAAGTCGACATTGGGGTGCCCAGTTCCCATGTTGGCAATACACCCCGTGCCACCACTGAGGGACAATGGGAGAACACTCCTAGTGTCCCCATATCTGTACCCCAATAGTCTGGAACACCAGGGAGCCCACTCCCAGTGTCCCCATAGCTCTATCCCCCCCAACAATCCGGGACACTGGGGAGCCCACTCCCAGTGTCCCCAAAATCATTTGCAAATGTACCTGCTGTAAAAAAGAAAACAGTCCCCCAATGTCTTTTTTTTAATCTGAAAAAAAAACAACAATCCGTTGTCATCTCCCCTGTCCCTACATCCCGACCCTCCCTCTGTGCATCCACCACCCCTTACCTCCCTTACCCCATACTTACCTCTGCAGGTTGGTGGGACCTGGACAGGTCTGCACTCTTCACAGCTGAACTGGGAATTTAGGAATCAAGGTAATCTCTGTATAATGGTTGTCACTGGGGGTTTTCAACTTATGTTGATATCTCAGCCATTTTTTAGGAATTTTGACCCCAAATTTTTAACATGGGGTTCTTGGGACCCCACCTCGTGAACACTGGCACTGTCATTTCTTTACTCAGTCCAGAAAGGTGATTTTGCGGTCGCTGCATGGAATCATCTTTCAGGACCAATTAACAAAATAACAGTGCCAGTGTTCATGAGGGGAGATCCTATTCCTCCTTTCCTATCTCTCTCTAATACCTATCTATTGTCCTTCCCAATCCCCTTGCATGGTACCCGCACCCTGAGGTTCCTCTCTTGGGTTAGGTCCTATTCTTCCTCTAGCATTAAGTCATCTCCTTCTCTCTCCCTCTTTACATCCCCACAGCCTCACCCCTCTTTCTATCTAGCCCCACGGCCTCCTTGCAGGGTTCCCCACATCCTAAAAAGGTCTCTCTGGGACACTGCCTTATCCCCTTCTCTCTGGTCCCCCCAGTCCACTTGCAGGGTTCCTCGCATCATGAAGGGGTCTCCAGGGACACAACTCTTCCTCCTCCCTCTCCTTCACCCTTTTCTTTCACATAAACACTTGTTTACTTATTAACCCGCACTTATTATTGTCCACTCTTTCTACCTATTATGCGCAACACTGCTGTAACACTGTCTGTGACACCTGCCTTACAACTGTATGTTAATGTTGATTTTGAAACTTGAATGTTTAATGACTCATTCCAATTGTACCCCTTCCCCCCAGGTTGCACCAGGAGATGAGCAACTTGTCACTCAGTGTGCCTTCCTGGTGAAACATTTCAATAAATAAATAAATAAAAGCCCATGTTAAAATTTGGTGTAAATAATCCCCACAATGATTGTGTTACAAGTGTGCATTGTGCAGTTTCTACGCACGCTCGTAACTTCGCCAATTTTTAATATTTTCACTCCGGATTTTCAATTTTGCCATTTTTTCACATCACCTCATGAACAGTATAGCTGTCATTTTTCACATCCTGCCTGAAATATGTTTTTGCACCTGTGGCGCAGAATGGCGCGATTGCTGTTCGAAATCAACTTTCAGGATGGATTAACAAAATCACAGTGCCACTGTTCATGAGGTGCATCCCAAAAAGGCCATGTTGAAAATGTATTTATTATACTTATTTATTGAAATCTAGAATTAGTACTTTTGAGAACAAGTTCATTACATAATTTCCACGTTAAAAGTTATGCAACATGTGATACAATGAGATTAACTGTGGACAACAATGAAAAACTAATACATTTGAGAGTCCAAAAAATAGCAGTGGTGATGTTAAAAAATGATGTGGCCTTGGCCAAAGAAATTGCAGAAGGATCATCGTGAGTCTACTGCTGCAGTGTACAAAAGAGACAGGAGGGATGAATGGACATTACAGGGTCAGGAAGTAATTAACCAAAAGGTTTCATCACACAAGCAAGTGGAGGGGTGGCATTGGCCCAGGCAGAGAAGTCCAAAGTGTGGGAAGGGTTGTAGTGGGAAGTGGGGGAAAGGGGAATGTGGTGAGGGGAAGGAGGGGGCCGTCGGAGTTAAGTGCATACGAAAGTATTTAAATAAGTGTACACAGGAGGGAAATTAAAAGGCATTGAGACAGTTGCGAACTGGGAATTAAGGGTAGCAGTCACAGCTGGAATTCATAGCTAATTGCTGTTGCAGTTTTGTTTTAAAAGAACCTAGTGAGGTAACCCAGGAGATGTCAGGGGTAAAAGAGTTCAGCCAGCGAGGTGCACAATGCATGAATGATGTTAGGCCCTGTGAAGTCCTACAATGAAGGATTTTGAAACCCAAGTTGTGGGTGCACCTTGTATTGTCATAAGGCATGAGGAGATTTTGTACCCCCGGGGACAATAAGCCTAGGCTAATCTTTTGTGCCAGGAGACAGAATTGGAACACAAGTCTGTCAGAGAACTGTAGTCAGTTAACCTGTGTATAAAGATCGCAGGTGTGCGTCAGTCGTGGGGCTCCGGTAACAAGTCGACAGACTTTGTTAAGGGTTACTTTTAAGTGATGGAGGGCGGTATCTGTGGCTGACCCGTAAATTACCAACCCATAATCAATGAGTGAGACTAGCGAGCTGTGGACAGCTAGACTGAGTGCCTCAGGGGTCATACTGTGCTTGTGCCTGTGCAAAAGGCCGATGCTCATGTTGACAGCTTTAGTAACATTGTCTACATGCTGTGTGAAGGACAATGTGCTGTTGACCAAGATCCTTAAGTATTTAAAGTGTTGCACAAGTTCCATGGAGAGCCTACATCACTGGTGATAAGAAGGGGGTAAGATTTGTGCTGGTTGTGGGCAGAGGAGAACACCATCATTTTAGTCTTTTTGTAGTTCATCACCAGTCTGTGTTCTTTAACTCATTCACACCACAAGCGCTCTTTGAGACTTCCACCACTTGTGCCCTGTATACTCTTAGCACTAAATCCTGGGCCTTTCTAAGCAAAATCAAGCCATAAACAGCATGCCACAAACAAATGTAACTACCTCTTGAACCGTAAATGCTACACACAAAATATGAGTGGTAAAGTTGTTCAGCACAACGTTACCTTTCCAATGGTGCTATGCAATCAGTTATAATCAATTTAGTTTTTATTTTATACTAGCTAAAACACTAAACAACTGATTTTTTTCAAGGTGCTTAGGTGACGCATGAGTGACAAATGTCAGCCATGCACACCATACCTAAACAAATGCAAATAATTCCTAAAGTTTATGTGGTAGATACAAAGTATCAGTGGCAAAATTGTTCAGCATAAAATAACCTTCTTATGGTGCTATGCAATCAATTGTAATCCATTTAGTTTTATTTTATAGTAGCTGAAATACCAAACAACTGTTTTTTTTCAGATTTATTCAAGGTGCTTAGGTGAGGCTTGAGAGACAAATGTTAGCCATGCACACCATACCTTAAACAAATATGAATAACTCAAAGTATACATGACAGACACAAAGTATCTGCAGCAAAATTGTTCAGAGCAAAATTACCTTTCTAATGGTGCTATGCATTCAATTCTAAGCAATTCGGTTTGTTTAATAATTAGGTAAAACTGCTGACTTCCTCAGGCGTTTCTAGGCCTGAGTGAAAGTCAGTTGAAGTACATCTACAGGCGTTGTGTCCTGAGTGGCTATGTCTCTAGGCCTGAATAGGTTAAACCATCGTTTGACATCCGAAAAGTTACTCTGCAGGTTGTGTTGAAGTGTGTTAGGGTCTGAGTCATTAATCAATAGTACAGCATCATCCACGTATAGTGGTAACTGACAGTGGCAGGCATTTGGGAGCTGGTTTAGGAAAATGCTAAATAAAGCAGACCCAGAATGGACCCTTGCAGAACTTCTGAACGGACTGATCGGCTGTCGGACAGAATATTAGCTATCTTAACTTGTTGCGACCGGTTCAACAGGTAACTTTGAAACCAGGCTGTTGTATCAGCGGAGAGACCAATGTCTGTGAGCTGTTTAACCAGTAGTGCATGGTTTACTGTGTCAAATGCTTCGGTTAAGTCAATATTGGTTTAAAAATTCCAAAAAATGGCTGCGGTACGTGTGCACGTTGCTCAGTTTCTACGCAGGCACATAGTTTTGCCAATTTTTATATTTTCACTCCCAATTTTCAGCATACACATTTTATCACACCACCTCATGAACAGTACAGCTGTCATTTTTTACATCCTGCCCAAAATGTGTTTTCGCACCTCTGGCGCAGGATTGCACAGTCACTGTACGAAATCACTTTTCAGGGCCAATTAAGGAAATGACAGTGCCAGTGTTCATGAAGTGGGGTACCAAAAAGCCCATGTTAAAAATTTGGTGGAAAAAATTCCTAAAAATGAAAATTGTTACGCAGGTTAATTGGAATTTTCCTACACACGCACGTAACTTTGGTAATCTCCAATAGCATCACTCCAGATTTTCAACATACCCATTTTTCCCCACCACCTCATGAACAGCACAGCTGTTATTTTTCACATCCTGCCTGAAATTTGTTTTTGCACTTGTGGTGCAGAATGGCGCAGTCGCTACACAAAATCACATTTTGGGATTGAGTAACGAAATTATAGTGCCATTGTTCATGAGGTGGGGTCCCAAAAAGCCCATGCTGAAAATTTGGAGTGAAAATACCAACAAATGCCTGTGGCATTAGGGTTTCCAACCATAACACCTCACCCCCACCCTGCAGAGACTGACAGGTGTTGGGGTGTGCCTTAGGGTCATCAGCCTTAATGCTCAGGCTGCACAACTCCTACCCCCACCCTACAGACAGTGACAGGTGTCAGGGTGTGCCTTGGGGTCTTTGGCCCTAATGTTCAACACATTCTCCTATATTGCACCCATTTCAGATTATTTTCTTATGGAATGGGGTGAGCGTTAGGGCCAAAGACCCCAAGGCACATTGTGATGTCTGTCAGTGTCTGCAGGGTGGGGGTGGAATAGTGTGAGCATTATGGCCAATGACCGAAAAGCACACCCCCCCAATGCCTGTCAGTCTCTGCTGGGTGGGGCGTTAGGGTTGGAAACCCCAATGCCTCATTAAGGAACTACTAAATCATGGAGGGGCAATGGACGTCCCCTACCTTGATTTCAGCAAGGCCTTCAAGACCGTCCAACATAGAAGGCTGATTAACAAGATGGGTAGTCTGGCCAAAGGGCACAAGCTGATAAACCAGGTTAGAAACTTGCTGACGGACAGGAGGCAGAGGGTGGTGGTAATGGGATCCAATCCTGGGAATGGGGTAACCAGTGGGGTACCTCAGGGATCTGTCCTCCAGTGATAGCTCCTTATCTAATGGCTATTTTTAATCTCTCTTTGCAAACTGGGGATTTTCCCCAAGCCTGGAAACAGGCAAACATAGTTCCCATTTATAAAGGTTGCCAGAAAAATATTATGAGTAACTACAGGCCCATATCACTACTTTGTTACCTCCAAAAGTTTTGAAAAACTATTAGTTTATCAATTAAATCAGTATCTAGAGGACGACACATTGTACAATACCTACCAATCAGGATTTAGAGCTCTCCATAGTACCTCTACTGCATTAGTTAAAGTTGTGTAGGACATACAGGTAGCCATGGGCGGGGTCTCATGGTTGGGACCATATTTATAGATTTATCAAAAGCTTTCGACACTCCGAAACATGATGTTTTAATTAATAAGATGCAATCTGAAATGGCTCCATGGCTGTCTGTCTGAAAGACAGCAATGAGTAACGCTGAATAATACCTTTAGATCTGAGTACTTAACTATTAAAATAGGGGTGCCTCAGGGATCGGTTATGGGGCCTTTGTTTAATCTGTATACAAATGATGTTGGACACCTATTATGTGGTATCTGTCATCATTTGTATACAGATGACACAGTTCTTTATGTTGAGGGCTGTTCTATTGATCAAATACAGGAGAAACTCCAGAGTGATTTTGATAGGTTACAAGGTTACTTTTGTGGACATGGCATGGTGTTAAATTCTACAAAATCCCAGTTAATATTATTTTGTAATAGACCAGAGGCTAACAAAAAGGTTATGAAAATAAATGCCTTAGATAATTGCACACTTGATATAGTTAATTCTTATAAATACTTGGGAGTCTGGGTTGACTCTCAACGTAAATTTGATACCCATATAGATTCTTTAATAGGTAAATTAAACAGAAGGTTGGAGTGTTTATATAAATTCAGAGGGTACATCCCACGAGATACAACATTAAAAATAGTCAACTCAATGGTTATTCACCTGTTCGATTACGAAGACACCATGTCAGAGTTGGCATCTAGGCTACTGCTTCATAAATTGGATGTGACCTATAATAGATTTGCTCTATATATTATAGATGTACCATGGAATACTCATCACTGATCCCTTTATAAAACCTTAAATTGGACTAGTCTGTCTGAACGTCAAACTATTCACATGATCCATCTGGTCTTCAAATGTTATCTCACAAAGTACCTATCTACTTATTTGGTACAGTGAAGCTGAGAAATGTAAAGAGTGGATTATGCCCAGCTGAATTGATTGAATTTGATGTGCCAGTTATGAAAACAGTGGAAGAGGACTCAACCTTTATCCATCTAACTCCTAAATTATGGAATAACTTACCATGCCACTTACGGCTACAGAAAAATGTCCTTTATTGGAATTCTATAAAGAACTGGCTGACAAAATATGCTGCCTTGCCCCAGGTTTGCTGTGAGTAACTTGGTTTATACTTCTTTTAAATCTGTATTTGGTTTCAACGTGCACTGTTTGTATATTTTGTACAGTTTGTATATTATGGCCCCACCAAAGCTGTGAATGACTATTACAGCACACACTGCAAGCCCATTGGTTGACAGTGTGGACCAATGTGCTTGCAGGTGTTACTGTAAGCTGACATTTGGTGGGCAGCTGCGGAGGTGAGCAGGTGGGTTTACTGCCCACTGATGACCTGGGTGGGGTGGGATGGGGATCCTGTGGGGGTGGTTTGTCATGAGCCTATCCAGGTTCTTCTGTTTGCAGAGAGAATTCTCTCTTTTTCCCCAGAACTCGTAAGCAGGGTACAGTTCAGGAAGAATCAGCAACCTTCCTTTTCCCAGTGGGGGGGGGGTGGAAACTGTAGTTTCAAGTTCCCTTGACTCTGCACTACATTCAGTGTTTGAAGCCCACCACGGCCACTGGGTACTTCTTACCTAAGTAGTTTGGTAAGATAGCCGAGTGGTACTATCTTTCAAGGCACACAGTCTTTCAAAAACCTTCTGTTAAAATGTTAGGTCACACAATCAGACCCCAGGCAGAGTTGATAAGAAAATCATAAACGTTACTTAAAATAAAAGCAATACAGAAAATTCTACAGTTTGGAAGAACTTTGAAATGCAGACAATACAAAAAATAAAACTGGATGGTTTACAGAAAACACCAGATACTATTATTCAAACTATACCATGTTTTGATGTTAAAGTCAGACAAATTTTAAATGTCCTTGTAGAGTTGAGTCCTAAGTAACAGTTTTGTAGTAAGTTTGTATTCCAAGTCAGTTCTCTGAAAGTCATTTAAAAAGTTTCAAGGCGCTTCCTTGGTACAAAGTCTTGGGTTCCAAAATTCTGACTTAAAATCAGAATTTTCTGTTCAGTATGTGAAAAGTCAGATTTCTACACACTCAGGTCTGGTTTTAGAGATTTTCCAGGCCTACACATATACTTCTGGTTTTCAACTATATACAAGCTGGTCAGGCTATCTAACTCCCAGTTAAACTGTTTCAACAACTGCTCTGCATTAAAAAATGTGTGTCTAATAATATACATGATGGTTGTTTTTAGGACACATTCACCGTTTTTTCCCTCTGGTGTGGGTTAATGGTTCCAATACAATACAAATATTAGGTTGCAACAGTTTGCCTTTTCCTGCAGGTGTCACTGTGGTTCCATGACAGGTTTCATGTTACCCCCAGTAACATCTGATCCATGCTTGTGGCTTAACTTAGAAACATAGATTTTGACGGCAGATAAGGACCGCTTGGCCCACCCAGTCTGCCCATTTCCCTACCTATTGGATAAGCTGCAGATCCTAGTTAACCAGCAGCCTACTTCTTCCTACCCCCACCCCCTAGAATTGCTTTATGACTGTCCCATGCATGCTTGAATTCCACCACTGTTTTTGACTCCACAACCTCCTCCGGAAAGCCATTCGATGCATCCACAACCCTCTCTGTGAAAAAATACTTCCTTAAATTACCTCTGAGCCGCCTCCCTTCTATCTTCAAATTGTGCCCCCTTGTTCTTGCACACCTCTTTTTTTGAAAGATGCTACCCTCTTGGACTTTGCTGATTCCCTTGAGATACTTGAAAGTTTCTATCATGTCCCCCCTCTCTCTCCTTTCCTCGAGGCTATACATATTCAGCTCCTTAAGTCTCTCTTCATATGTCTTCCGGTGCAGACCCTGCACCATTTTAGTTGCCCTCCTCTGGACAGCCTCCATCCTGTCTATGTCCTTGTCGAGACTGGGTCTCCAGAACTGCACGCAGTACTCTAGATGGGGTCTCACCAACTGTCTGTACAGAGGATAATGACTTCCTGTTTTCTGCTGGTGATGCCTCTCCTATGCATCCCAGTATCCCCCAACCCTCCTTGCTGCCCTCTCACATTGCTTGCCCACCTTTAGGTCATCTGATATGACTACCCCAGGTCCCTTTCCATTTTGTTGTTGTTAGTATCTCACCCCCATTGTGTACTCTTCCCTGGGTTTTGTTTCCCAGGTGCATTACCTTGCACTTCTTAGCATTGAATCTAAGCTGCCATACATTTGACCATTCCTCTAACCTTGCCAAGTCCCTTCTCATCCTTTCCACCCCACCTTGTGCATCAACTCTGTTGCAGATCTTTGTGTCATCTGCAAAGAGACATACTTTTCCTTCTAGTCCCTCTGCAATGTCGCTTATAAAGACATTGAAGAG
Source organism: Neoceratodus forsteri (assembly GCA_016271365.2). NCBI lineage: Eukaryota > Metazoa > Chordata > Ceratodontiformes > Ceratodontidae > Neoceratodus > Neoceratodus forsteri. The sequence continues at coordinate 1,172,902,441 of CM057451.1, read as the reverse complement.
GACCGGTCCTAATACTGAACCCTGCCCACTAGTAACCCACTTTCTTCAGTGGACTCCATTTACTATTACTCTCTGTGTCCTATTCTCCAGCCAATTCTTTACCCAGGCTGTCATCTTGGGACCCACTCCCAGGCTGGCTAACTTGTATATTAATCTTTTGTGTGGGACTGTGTCAAATGCCTTGCTAAAGTCTAGGTAGGCCATGTCCACAGCCCCTCCCTGATGTACTACTTTGGTCACCCAGTGAAAGAAAGCTATCAGATTTGTCTGGTATGACCTTTCCGCTGTGAATCCATGCTGCCTTGGGTCCTGAGCCCCTCTGGCCTGTAGACACTCAACAATTCTTAACCCCTGATCCCTATGACATCCCCTGACCTCTTCCTGTCATGGGAAGCTACAGTAGGGTATTTTATGCCTTCCTGGGCCATAGCCCTGGGGTACATTTCTAGAGTTGTGCCGGTGCACCTCAGTTGCACCAGGCACAACTCCTTTGAATATCTAGCCCCCATATGTGTAACTTGTTTTGTTATTTTATGCTTCAGGACCCCATAAATGAGCCTCAGATCAATTGAATTCTCCTTTTCTGAATATCAGAATAAAGTTTTTACTACTACTACTATTGTCCTGGGACCAGTCCTGTTCCATGTCTTCATTACAGACATTGTGGAAGAGCTAGAAAGAAAGGTCTGCCTGTTTGCAGATGACACCAACATCTGTAACAGAGTGAATACTCCATAAGGGGTGGAGAAAATGAGCAGGGACTTGGAAGGGCTTGAAAAATGGTCTGATTAGTGGCAACTGAGGTTCAATACAAAGAAACGCAAAATAATGCACCTGGGAAGAGGGAACCTTGAGGAGAGGTACAACATGGTGGGGGGAGGTGCTAACGATCAGCAAGGAAGAAGGGGACCTTGGAGTTAACAGTTCTGATGACCTAAAGGTGTCAAAACAGAGCACAAATGTTGCATGGAGGGCCAGTGGCATGCTGGGGTGCATAGGCGGAGGTATCACTAGCAGAAGGCGTGAGGTGGAATGCCATTGTATATTGCACTAGTAAAGCCTCAACTACAGAACTGTGTGCAATTCTGGAGGGGGCTGTGTGAGGGTTCAGATATAAGGAGGACGCTTGCTCAATGTTGAAGATGATCCAGGGATCAAATTTATTAATCAACTTAAATGATACAATCGAACTTGACAGCGAAAAATAACAAAATCCAAAAGCAACAAAATCACAACACTAGAAAGTGCTAGTGAAGTTCACTCTTGGAGGTCAGCACAGGTCTGAACCTCCCAGACTATCTGATTCTCTAGGTTAACTTTGCACAATATATATCGGATAGGGGTCAGGTGACTATCAAACTCCACCCCTGTATCTCATTTCTAACCTTTCCTTGTTAAATACAACATATTTTCTTTTGTAAATAAAAGTGCTACACCTTTAAATGAATTAAATCATCTGTATACTACTTTAAATGAATTTTTCTGGAGCTACAATAGTTTTTAACATTAAATCAATTCTTTAGGAAGCACCTCCTCTTTCTGACCTAATAAATACATTCAATGAATGGCGGCGGCTCTAGGTAGAGCTGCAAGAAGAAGTAGGACACATCACGTTTACATGCAGCCAATCCTACGTTTTTACAAAAAACCCAAAACGGACTGGAGTCGACTATAAAATGCTGTCGGAAGGTATGACGCCTGTAGTTCACCTCTTTTGAACAGGAAATTTCACCCACAGAAGGAAATATGATAAAATACTCTTCATTATTGAAGCATACTGTGAAGGAAATTACAGCTAGCTTAGGCAACGATGGTCTTAAAGGCATTCCAGACATTTATTTACTTATAAATTTAGCTCAACAGCGAGGTTTACTTTTTTTTTTGAATGGTTACTTTTTGTTTGCGATGTGTCCTCTTCCCTCCGACACTTTGTTTGTCCTAAAGTAAAAAGCAGATAAAGCGACCATTAATAGAAAGGGCTCCAAATATTTCCAGGTACCTCTGTAGTTTACCTATATGCATACAAGCGGGGTATTTCAAATATTTATACATGGAGGCATCTCTAGAGAACTCTACCTAGCGTTGTTCTGATACTTGGGCTTTACAGGCTGCAACTCCGCAAGGGCATTGACAGGGTGGAGGTGGTCCACAGAAGGCAACCAAGATGGTACATGGCTTGCAACACAGACTATATTAGGAGAGATTAAGGAGACATGAAAGACATGTTCAAGTACCTCAAGGCATAAACAAGGTGCAGGAGCAGACATCTTTCAGTGTAAAGGAGAACAAGAATAAGGGGGCATGATATGAAACTGGATAGAGGTAGATTAAAAGAAACATAGAAACATAGACTTTGATGGCAGATAAGGCCCACCCAGTCTGCTCATTTCCCTACCTGTTGGATAAGCTGCAGATCCTAGTTAACCAGCAGCCTACTTCTTTCTACCCCCACCCCCTAGAACTGCCTTATGTCTGTCCCATGCATGCTTGAATTCCTCCACTGTTTTTGACCCCACAATCTCCTTACGAAGGCTGTTCCATGCATCCATCACCCTCTCTGTGAAAAAATACTTCTTCACATTGCCCCTGAGCTGTCCCCAACCCCATCTTCAAATAGTGTCCCCTTGTTCTTGCACATCTCTTTTTCTGAAAGATTTATTTACTTATTAAATTTTGGTGACCGGGTAGGCCCACTGAGCCCCGAAGGTCCCTTTTTCAGGGGCGACCCGGGATAACAATACAAGTTATAAGAATGAACAAGGACATAAGGAACATTTGAGGCATTGTGAGTTACATCATGAGGTGGTTACAGTAAAGAAAAATAGTGGATACAGGCATGATAAAAGAAAAGCAGTGGATGCAGGCATGGGTACAGGCATGGTTATCATCATGACGTGTAAGCAATTGGTATTACTTTGCATATGGTTTATTCAGGGGTGCCCTCTTGGACTTTGTTGATTCCCTTGAGGTACTTGAAAGTTTCTATCATGTCCCCTTCTCCCTCTTTTCCTCAAGGGTATGTTTCTTAAGTCTCTCTGCACCATTTTAGTTGCACTCCTCTGGACTGCCTCCATCATGTCTATGTCCTTGCAAAGATGGGGTCTCCAGAATTGCACACAGTATTCCAGATGGGCAATGTGAGAATAGTTTTCTTCATAGAGAGGGCGGTGGTCATATATAAAAGTGTGCCATAAGAGGTGGCAGGAGCAAGCAAGGCAGATGTAGGTGGTAAATGGGATCAAATCTTGGGAGACGGGAGTGACCAGCGAGGTACCTCTGGGATCACTCCTGGGACCAGTCCTCTTCACCGCCTTCCTCCATGTATGGTGCAGCTTCCGCCAAGCGGCACCTGCAAAATTCACTGCTGCCTCATTGCTCCTCTGAAGCCAGGACTAGTACCAAACACCACTGTAAATACCAGCAAAGGAATGTTCGCCATTGACAAATGCTTGTTCAAGAAAACCATAGGTCAAAGATCTGTTGTTTAAAGGGCTACAATACGCTCGTACGCTGTGTTGAATCTGTAACATTACCGCTCTTATCTCCCACAAGGTGTTTATTTTTGTTATGTTAATACTGTATAATCTATGTCTTACCATGTTTCGCATGCTGTGTTGAATCTGTATCCTCACATGAACTGTAACATGTCTAATTTGTACAATGTCGTTGTATGTACCTAAATCTATTATTCCTGTACTCTCCCGGGTCATACCTGAAAATAGGCAATTGTCTTGTCTAGTGTACCTACCTGGTTAACAAAAGCTAAATAAATAAATAACATAAATATTTTTTAATAGTATCCATTGTGTAGTCACTAATTGTAGAACTGTTAGGTCCTTCAAATATAAGCTTGCCCACTGATTTGATTCCTTTACAGACTGCACCTGCTCGCAATAGTAATTGATTATTATATATAAATTTATATGTATTTATACTACGTATGCTGTTTTATTAAGTAAGTCCTGTATGTTAATAGGTTTTTATGTTAGCTTGTCGCTTATGAAAACGGGCATTTTGCTCATCTTGCTATCCAGTATAAAAAATTAAAATTAAACTGAAAAATGAAATTATGACCTCACTGACTTTGACATCTCTGCTTCTTAGGGGCAGCCATTCAGTGGCTGCCAGGTCAGTAACCTGTGATGTCACTGACAGTGATATCACAATGCAGATGAGGTAGTGGGGTGGTGAAGGGCAGGATTGAGATAGATGTGTCAGCTTCCAGGCTAAGAGCTGTTCCACACATCCAGCACAATATAATCACATAGAAGGCTTTGTAATGAGCAAAAGGAAAAAGGAAAATACTTTAGAAACAAAAAGTTACAACTGACTACTGACTACTTCCTAAAATGTGTAGTATTTTTCTGTCTGCCTGTTTTGACTCCATCAGCTCTTTAACAGTGGTGGTGGTGGGGTGGGGTTGGTTAAGGCTTATTGAGCAACACATACAGTTCTGATACATGTCTCACCTTTGCTTTTATACTATAACCCAATAAAAAAATGCTCAGGGTCTGAGTTCTGTTTGGTTACCTTGGGTAGGTTGTCCTGGTTTAGGAGAAAGTATTGGATCTGTAAGAACCTGTAGAAATCCTCTTGACTGAGCTGGTATCTCTCCTTTAGTGCTTGAAAAGAGAGACACCCATGATTTATTTATTGATTTAGTTTACCAGGAGAGACACACTAATCTGAAAGCTTTTTTACAGGTGCAGCCCGAGAGCACAAGGAAGTTAAGTGACTATCACACACTGCCAAAATCTTGTTAAGACATCTTATTTCCCAAAACCCAGAATACATGCAGTGTCTAGCTGGGTGGGGGGTGTCATGGTGTCAGATCATGGACGGTGGTCCCAGAGAATTGGGTGCACTGATAAACTTCTGTATTTTTAACAAGATCCTTATAGAATGCTTTGACTACTGGTTTTGTATGTTATATCCCAATCCTGCAGGAAGAACTGCTGTTGGAATTGTCCAAAGAGGTAGAGCCGGCGACATGTCCGCTTTAATGTTATACCACCCAAAGCTAATCTTTGTTTTGCCCAGGTACACAAACAGGCAGCTGATGCAGCCAAATATTAGGTTTTGAATGAAGGGAGTCCTAGGACCCCCGTTTCTTGGGTGATTGTAGAATTACTTGTGCTGTCCAAGGTTGTTTTGCCAACCAGAGAAAGGACAAGACTTCCTTCAGAAAATCATTTTGAAAAGAGTTTGGAACTGGAATGAGCAAAATCTGGAAAAAAATAAATTATGGGGCAAAAGAGTCCCTCTAATGACATATACTCCACCATGGAATGTGAGGGGTAACAATTTCCAGCCGGCAAAATCAGCCTTCAGAGTGCTAAATAGGCACTGATAATTATGATGGAAAAGTCTAGCAGTGTCAGCAGAAAACTTCACCCCTAGACACAGAGGAGGTTGGTTTAAAAGGGATGTCAGGAAGTATTATTTCACACACTGGGTGGTAGACAAGTGGAACAAACCATCCAATAAGGCAGTCAATGCAGAAACAGTGTTGGTCTTCAAGCAAGCGTGGGATAGACACGTGGGCTTGGTAAGGAACATGAGGAAGGAAGAGGAGATCGGGGGAGTGATGGCCGAAGACCAGTAAGTTCCACGGGTCTTAACTCAAGGCAGGAAACTGGAGCTAGATAGACTGCAAGACCTTCTTCTGCCATCAGTTGTTCTAGGTTTCTATTTTTATTTTTATTTTTTTATGAAATTCACAGAAGATAATAAAAGTCATATTACAGAGTATCTAGCTAAGTCACACAACGGAGATGGCTAAGGTCAGTATCACTGTGGCTCAAACAATTTGTAAATTGCAAACTACTCATGACTAGTTCGGCTCCACAGCCCCAGACCTTAGAGAAAACACGATTTGTTGTGTTGCACAATATGGCTTCATTTATTGTGAAAAAGTTGCAGAAGGCTCTGACGCGCCCTACCAACAAGTCAAACATTTTTGCACCACTCAAGTGTTTTCTCAAGACCTACGTGACCCCCAGAAATCTACATTAATAAATCCAGCATTTAGAGAGACAGTACAAATTACATCCCATGGCACATCAGTCTGCGCAAAAATTATGTAACTAATGTTGGTGATGCAATACTTAAGTGGAAAATGTGGTAGTACATTAATACCTAGTCCAAAGTGACTCAATACAAATGCTAAAAACATAAGAAGTGATAGGATAGGAAAGGAAAAGGGTAGGATGGGGGAGAAAAGGGTAGGGATGGGGGAATAGGAAAGGACAGAAAAGGGGCGGATAAAACAAATGCTTCGGATGATACACATATGAATAGTCCACAAAAACAGATGTTGCATTCTGATCCATTTCTGCCTTAGAAACTTCAATATATATTCAGCTGGTTGCTAAAAGTGGACTCAATTACACAGAGGGACAGGGAGGGTAAAAGAGGAGGAGGAGGAGGAGTAGCTCTCTACACAAGGGAAGGAATCAAAGCAGCAGAACAAAAGGGTAAACAGGGAAGAGAGGAAGCACTGTGGGTCAATTTGGAAACAGGCAATGGCACCACAATCCGCACAGGGGTTGTATACAGACCCTCATCTCCGGGGGAGGAAATGGACAAGAAAATTATACAAAGTATCCTTAGAATGGCAGAAAAAGGGGAGATATTGCTGATAGGGGATCTGAATATGCCAGATGTTAACTGGATGTTTGAATGTTATAGAAGCCAGAAGGGGAAGGAAGCATATTCAATTCAGTGCTTTACAGTAACTGGTAATTGCTTTTTTTCTTTTAGACTTGGATTGTGGGCTTTGGTGACACTGTACTCTTTGTTGTCTTTACTTAGAATTGTTTTTGGGCTATTGAGGATTTAAAACGTAGTGGTGGTGTATTCTTTGCTGTCTTTGGTTGCTGCAAATTTTTGCCCCTCCTTCCCCCAACTCTTGATTATATGCCCTGTTAAATCTGATTGACAGGAGCTAAACACTTGGTATAGCAGGGGGTGTGGAGTAGGAGGGGCATACCAGGAAAGGAACAGCAGCAAACGAAGAGGTGACTGCTCTCTCAGTGGAAGGGAAGTAAATGCAAATTTAGGAGCTTTCATTATTACTTCTTCGCATTGTTATTGCATTGTGGAAAGGAGGAGTAGGAGTTTGAAGAAGGTTGTGCAATGGTTACTTAAAGTCTCTTTTTGAGTGTGGATAGGAAGGATAGAATATAAAAGCAGTTGCTCAATATATCTAAATGTGTGCAACAAAGGAGTAAGGAAATAAAATGATTTGCACTGATAGAGGGAGAGAGGAGACTTGGGGAGTGTTTGGCATCCTGCATCTGGAAGGGTGGGGGTCGCTGGTGGGCAACGACAGCAATGGGTAGAGGTGGTAGGCTGCAACAACTGCGGTGCACCAATCTTTCTAAACATTGCCTGGAGTGTGGAGGATGTTTAGTGTGCAACCACATAGAAAAACTTAGAAAGGAGATTGAGGGTCTGCAGGAGGAACTAAGACAGGCAAGGTAGATTGGGGTGGGTTTAGCCCAATACTGGAGGGAGGAAGAAGGGAGATGAGGAGGGCGATTTAAGCCAACAGTGGTGAGGAGAGGGTCAGAAGAAGGAAGCAGAGACAAAGGACCAGGCCAGGAAGAACAATTGCCGGGAAACCAGGTCAGGAGACAAAAGACAAATGGAAGGAGGAGATGGGGACTTGTGAGGGAGGTGAAGAAGTGGCAAAAGTCATGGAGTGGAAAGGAGAGAACAGGTTACTATGCAGAGAGAGGCGGGGCATTGTGAAGGCCTTCAGAAAACAGCCGTGCACTGCTAGAGAGGAAGAAGGTGGAGGAGGAAATGATGAAATTAGAGGAGTAATTGATAAATGCCTGGACCAAACTGGAGGCGGGGGAAGTTCTGCTGGGAGAATTGCAACAGGGGTGAAAGGGTGAAATAACGTGCAGGAGGAAGAAGAGGAGCTGGAAATGAGAGAGGGAGATGAATGGAAGCAAGCAGGGAGTAAGAGGGGTGGAATCTTAGTGCTGGGGACTCAATACTAAGAGGAGTTAGGTGGGGTAGCAAGGGAGAGACATAGTCGCATTTGGGTGGAGGCCATGCCAGGAATGACAGCGGAAAGGGTGGGACAGTCTGTTCTGAAATATGCTAGAAGGGTAGGACAAGCCTCATTTAATTATACATCTTGGGACAAATGACCTGGCTGACAAGACAGTAGATATAGTCCAGAGGAGGTTTGAGGAACTAGCACAATTATGTGAGGCAGAAAGATCAGTAACTTTTCTGAGATACTTCCGGTGCCAAAGGCAAGCACAACAAGAAAGCTGAGAATAGAGGAATTTAATGGATGGCTAAGAACCTGGTGTTGTGCCAAAGGATATGGGCTGTTGGGGGGGGGGACCTGGGAGGACAGTAGTCTCTATGCCAAGGACAGACTACACTTGAGTGAGGAAAGAAAGAAAGTGTTGAAACAGAGGATGGAGCAGTACATAGAGGAAGTTGGGAATTTAAACTAGGAGTGGGGGGTGGCAGTTGGGAAGAGATATGCAGAGACCACAGGTTGGGAAACCATATGAGCTTACCCCATAACAGTGACAAAGGACAAATGGCAAGTACTGTTGGTGATGCTAGGAAGGGGGCAGGATGGGGGGGAGGGAAGGTGGTTACCCTTAATGCTAGAGCCTTGGGAGGAAAACTGCAGAGTTACAGGTTCTCATGGCAGAGGGAGAGGTAGACATTGCAGCCATCACGGAAACATGGGCCACCCAATACAATGACTGGGACCTGTCTGTACCAGGGTACAGGTTATTTCGTAGGGACAGGGTGATTGGGAAAGGAGGGGTGGCACTATATGTGAAGGAAGGACTGAAGTGTGTAAGGGAGGAGGGTAGTACAGAGTCACTTTGGATGCAAATCCAGGATTCCAAGAATAGGATTCTTAGAATGGGAGTGGTGTACAGGCCACCATCTCAGATGGAGGAGTTAGACAGGGAACTAGCGGGACAGATCAGGAGGACCTGCGAGAAGGGTAGTGTGGTGATTGTGGGGGACTTCAACATGCCAGGAGTGGACTGGAGCACCCCAACAACCAGGAACAGAAGGAGCAGGTACTGCTGGATGCCTTCAGGACAGCTTTCTGCTGCAAATGGTCAGTGAACTAACCAGGTTAGGAATACCCTTGACCTTGTGCTGGAAAATGGGGACTTTGTAAAAGAGACTTACAGTGGAGGAACCGCTGTCAGGGAGTGACCACCACTCAGTATGGCTCACATTGGATATGGGCAAGGAAGGTGGAATCTGGCACAATAGTGCTGGACTGGAGGGCGACTTTGGGAGGATGGGGGAAGTGGTAAAGGGTACCTTGCCAGAATTCAGCCCAGTATGGACACTAACCAGAGGTGGGAGCTCATAAAGCTGGGGATAGTGGAGGCAACCAAAACCTGCTGCAAAGCCCAGAGCAAGAAGGCTAGGGCTAAGAAACCGATCTGGTTGAGTAAGGAGGTCATGGAAAAGGTAAGGAGGAAAAGAGCTGCCTTTAGGAAGTGCAAGAAAACAGGGAGGGGGTAGGACAGGGAAGAGTACTTGACAGAATTGAAGGAGGTGACAAGGGCAGTAAGGGGAGCCAAAGCATCTACGGAACTCAGGCTGGCACAAGGCATTAAGAATGGGAGAAAGACTTCTTTAAGTACATCAGGGAGAAAAGGAGCTGTAAGGAACACATAGTAAGGATTAGGAAGGAGGGGGGTTGGGTGGAAGCAGGGTGCGATAAGGCGGAAGCACTAAATGAGTACTTTTGCTCAGTATTTGCTAAAGAGAAGAGGGGGGTGACACCCAAGGTGGGAGAAATGGCAGAAGCAGGAAGTGGTGACAGATGGGGAAATCATGGAGAGCAGAGTTCGAGAGGGTTTGAAGGCACTGAGGTTGGACAAGGCACCAGGCCCAGATGGCATCCACCCCAGGGTACTGAAAAGAGCTGGCAGAGGTCCTTGCAGAACCTTTGCAGAACCTATTTAATGCCTCACTACATTCGGGTATGTACCTCAGGACTGGAGGATGGCTCATGGTGCCCCTCCACAAGAGTGGCCCCAAGGATGAACCGGAAACTACAGACCAGTGAGCCTCACATCCATCGTGGGTAAGCTAATGGAGACTATCCTGAAGGAGGCTGGTGGCTCCTAGAGGCCAAAGGACTACAGGACAGCAGACAGCATGGCTTCATACATGGCAGATCCGGCCAAACCAGCCTGGTCGAGTTCTATGACTGGGTAACTAGAGCAGCTGGACAGGGGCCACATGCAGTGGATGTCCTGTTCTGGATTTCAGTAAGGCATTCGACTCAGTGCCACATGGAAGGCTGGGAAGGAAGTTAGTAGGCACAGGGGCGGGTGCAAAGCTGGTGAGATGGGTAGGAAACTGGCTGCAGGAAGGCAACAGAGGGTGGTGATGAGTGGGGAGCTCTCACACTAAGGAGGCAGTGACGGCGGTGTTCCATAGGGCTCAGTGTTGGGACCAGTGCTGTTTGGGATATTCATTGCAGACATATCATGGGACATCAAGAGCAAGATCAGTCTGTTTGCTGATGATACCAAGGTAGGCTGGTGGTGGATGACCTAGGGGGGATGGGGCTGCAGGATGATCTGGCAAAGCTTGAAACCTGGTCAGACACCTGGCAACTGGGCTTTAATGCCAAAAGTGCGAGGTGCTGCATTTTGGGATGAAGAACCCAGGAGGAGTTACCAGCTAGGGGAGTGCAGCTAGCCCAGACAGAGGAGGAGAAGGACCTGGGTGTGCTCATTACAGGGTCAATGAACAACTCAGCACAATGTAGGAAGGCAGCTGCAAAGGCCAACAAAATGCTGGGTTGTATTGCAAGGGGTATATCCTCGAGGAGGGAGGAGGTGATTCTGCTACTGTATAGGTCATTAGTTAGACCACACCTGGAGTACTTCATGCAGTACTGGCGTCCATATCTGAAGAGAGACATTAAGTTACTGGAGGGGGTGCAGCACAGAGTGACAAAGATGATCAAGGGGCTGGGGGACTTATCATACGAGAGAAGGCTGAAGGAGTTGAACATGTACTCACTGGAGGAGAGGAGAGATGGGTGACATCTTAAACCTTTAAATACATGAAAGGAATAAACAAGACAGGTACAGAGGAGCTGTTCAAAGTAAGAGAGGGGAGGGACACCAGGGCCATGATATGAGACTGGAGCGAGGAAGGTTCAGGAGGAGATGAGGAGAAACTTTTTTACAGAGAGGGTAGTGGCTGGGTGGAATGTGTTACCTGCTGAAGTGGTATGTAGTAGAACAGTGGACTGCTTCAAACAAGGATGGGACAGGACAAGGGGGAGGGTTAATGAAGGGGAAGGGTGGAAGGGAGGGGCAGCTGCAGAATAGGGGGTGCTAGCTGCACATTCGAGCAGACTTGATAGACCTCTAGGCCTTTATCTGCTGGCAAATTTCGTATGTTCGTATGGAGTGCAGCTGTAGCAGCCACTTCTAAGAGTGTGGTTATTCTAGATGCCCTACAGGGGGCATGCCTTAAACAACTGGCAGTGTAGCCTAGAGGTTAGAGTAACGAGCTGTGAACAAGCTTGGTACATCCAGCAGACCATACTAACATACTAATTGCCAGCAGATTAGGCCTTACGGTCTATCGAGTCTGCTCAAACCTCAGATCCCTAGTGACCAGACCTTGGTTTGATTCTCACAACCTCCACTTGCATGCTGTGTGACTCTGAGCAAGTCACTTGACCGCCTAGTGCTTCCAGGTTGCCTCTGAAAATGGGCACTTCTGTCTAGTGGGCCTTACCCAGTTACCAAAGACTATAATAAAAAAATAAAATAAAAAATAAATAAATAAATTAAAAAACTAGTGTTGGAACCCACTTGAGAGGGAGCAATCTTAGACCTGGTACTCTCAAATGGAGATGGAGAGAGGATCACAGATGTAGAAGTGAGTAGCCATCTGGGAAATAGTGACCATCGAACAGTATGGTTCGATAAACACAGCAGTAAGTCAAGCCATACAAAGGCAAAGGTACTGGACTTAGGAGGCTGACTTTGCCAAAATGGTGAGTGCCTAAGGAATACACTAGCAAATGGGCAGGAAGGAGGTGGAAGAACAATGGGAATAATAAAAAACTGCCATCACAGAGGTAACAAGCCTTTGTGTGAAGAAATAAACAAAACAAAATGATGTAAGAAACCACTATGGTTCTCAAAGGAGGTGGCAGGGAAGGTTCGAGAGAAAAAGAAAGCATTCAGGAAGTACAAGGAATCACAGAAGGAGCAGAACAGAGAATTGTATCAGTTAAAGCAAAGGAAGCTGGGAAGGCAGTTAGGACAGCAAAGGCCCAAACCGAGGAACAGATAGCCAACTCAGTTAAGAGGGGGGATAAAACCTTTTATAGGTACATCAGGGAGTGAAGGAAGACCAAGGGAGGGATAATGAGGCTTAATAAAGGGGAGGGAGTGGCCAGAGGGTGACTATGAAAAGGCAGCGATACTAAACAAATATTTTTGCTCAGTATTCACAAATGAAGAGGGGGAGGTACCTAAAGCAAACACTAGAAACACTCTGGATACAGGAGTTGATACCAGCCCATTCACAGAAGAAAGAGTTCTGAAAGAACTCTTAAAACTGAAGTTGGACAAAGCAATGGGGCCTGATGGGATTCATCCCAGAATTCTAAAAGGACTAAGGGTAGAACTAGTGACACCACTGACTATCCTCTTTAACAAATCATGTGAGGATGGGGTGGTACCTGACGACTGGAGAAGGGCAGATGTTATACCACTTCAGAAAGGTGGAAGCAGGGAGAAGCGTGAAACTACAGACCTGTTAGTTTAACCTCAGTGATAGGGAAAATGATGGAATCACTTTTGCAGGAAAGAATTGTTGAGTACCTAGAGGCCAGAAGGGCACATGACCCAAGGCCATAGCCGGTTTTAGGCACCAGCAAACCCTGCGGTTGCTGGGAGCCCCTGCTCATGGGGGCCCCAACCAGAGAAGTTTACCCTATTCATTTTAAAACTTTTTTTATCTTAATATATTTTTAAGACACCAGTAAAGGACTTTGTAGATCCTTCTGGTTATCTCACGAAATACCTCAACAAGCTATGATTCAGTCAATATGAGGTGGTTAGGCAGCAATGGATGGGATGAGATAGGAAGAACAGCCCCAAGAACTGACACTGCTGTGTCCTCCTAAAATTTTTTTTAAATACTACTGGTTATATTAAACTAAAGCTATATATAGAAACAAAGAAATATAAAATTTGCCGGCAGATAACTACTGCTTGGCCCACCAAGTCTGTCCATTTTTCACTGCCTATAGTATCACCACAAATAAAATCTTGCACTGATGGGCTACAGTAAAACACATGGGCTAAAGGTGGGCCAAGCAGAGAGGCCCCATGACTTCACTAATTCTGCTGAGGGCCCCCAAAACCCTAAAGCCGGCCCTGCCCAAGGCAGCATGGATACTCAGCAGGAAGGTCATGTCAGATGAATCTAATAGATTTCTTTGACTGGGTGACCAAAGTAGTAGATCACAGAGGGGCTGTGGACATGGCCTACCTAGACTTTAGCAAGGCATTTGACACAGTCCCACACAAAAGATTAATATACAAGTTAGCCAGCCTGGGAATGGGTCCCAAGATGGTAGCCGGTAAAGGAATGGCTGGAGAACAGGATGCAGAGGTAACAGTAAGCGGAGTCCACTCTGAAGAAAGTGGGTTACTAGTGGGGTACCGAGAGTTCAGTATTAGGACGGTTCTCTTTGATGTCTTTATAAGTGACATTGCAGAGGGACTGGAAGGAAAAGTATGTCTCTTTGCAGATGACATAAAGATCTGCAACAGAGTTGATGGACAAGGTGAGTGGAAAGGATGAGAAGGGACTTGGCAAGGTTAGAGGAATGGTCAAATGTATGGTAGCTTAGATTCAATGCTAAGAAGTGCAAGGTAATGCACCTGGGAAACAAAACCCAGGGAAGAGTACACAATGGGGGTGAGATACTAATAACAACAAAAATGGAAAGGGACCTGGGGTAGTCATATCAGACGACCTAAAGGTGGGCCAGCAATGTGAGAGGGCAGCAAGGAGGGCTGGGGATACTGGAATGCACAGGAGAGGCATCACCGTGAAAACAGGAAGTAGTTATCCCTCTGTACAGACAGCTGGTAAGACCCCATTTGGAGTAATGCGTGCAGTTCTGGAGACCCAGTCTCCGCAAAGACAGAAACAGGATGAAGGCAGTCCAGAGGAGACAACTAAAATGGTGCAGGGTCTGCACCAGAAGACATATGAAGAGGACTTAAGGAGCTTAATATGTATAGCCTCGAGGAAGGGGGGGCATGATAGAAACTTTCAAGTACCTCAAGGGAATCAACACAAAGTCCAAGAGGGTAGCATCTTTCAGAAAAAGAGGTGTGCAAGAACAAGGGAGCACAATTTGAAGATGGGGGGAAGGGGGATGGCTCAGAGGTAATGTAAGGAAGTATTTTTTCTCAGAGAGGGTAGTGGGTGCATGGAACAGCCTTCCAGAGGAGGTTGTGGAGTCAAAGACAGGGGTGGAATTCAAGAATGCATGGGACAGTCATAAAGCAATTCTAAGGGGTGGGGGTAGGAAGTAGTAGGCTGTTGGTTAGCTAGGATCTGCAGTTTATCCAGTGGGTAGGGAAATGGGCAGACTGGGTGGGCCAAGCAGTCCTTATCTGCCATCAAATTCTATTTTTCTATGTTTCTATATCCCTATTTCCACATGCTATAAAAGAGATAAGAATTTCATTCTAAACCACTTTTACTATCAGAACTTTAGCACACGTTCAGCTGATTGCTAAAACTGGGACTCAGTTACATGGAGGTCACTATCCCCACTTACTACAAAAACAGTGACAGTTAAAAATGTTCATTTCTACCCTTGTTTTTTCCTATCGCTTCATGTCTGTTTAATTTTTGAACTGAGTCACTTTGAACTGGATGTGTACTCTTGAGTTTTGCACTTAAATATTGTACCAGTAGCATTTGTTACTTGCTTGTTGTACATAACGGATGCACTGTGGAGTGTAATTTGTACTGTCTCTCTAAATGCTGGATTTATTAATGTGGACTTCTGGGAGTCATGCAAGTCTTGAGAAAGCACTTGAGAGGTACGAAAACATTTGACCCTTGGTGGGGCAGTGTCAGGGCTTTCTGCAGTTTTTACAATAACTGAGGCTCTATCCTGCAACACAGCAAGTGGTGCTTTCATTGAGAACTGGTTCTATGGCATTAAACTGGTCGTAAGTACAGAGCATCGATCTACTACAGTACCTTGGTCTGATGGTGGTAACTGTCAAACGTGGGAACCAGCCCAGCTAGTATTCTCTTTGCAGTCCAAAAGCAGTTCACAGTCCATCCACCAGAGGGCACAGTGTTCAGACTGTTGCTCAGCATTTCTGCATTATAGGAAATGGAACCTTTAGAAGGCAGTGCTTCCGTTATTAACACTTCATTCACACGTTCCAGGAAGGTAAATAAACAAGCAGTGCTAAGAATAGATCCTGTGTCCTGAGGTCACGGCTACTGCTCAGAGTCTCTCTGCTTCAATTCTTAATCACCATTGATGAGGCTGTAACTGTGAACAAGTAGCAAGGGATTTTTTTATTTATTCAAGCCTTGGATTAAAGTGCCTTTGAGTCAAAGACTATTTTACAAAGGTTCCATGTCAGAGTAAAGACAACACAACAAAGAACTAAATACAAGACAAGTGGACTACATGGAGTTGGGTACAATCATTCATAAAAGTTACAGACGGGTAAAGAGTTAACAATTCAGGTTACAGCAAGAGTTACAATCTGGTTAAACTTTTACATTCAAGTTTCAGTAAGAAGTGCCACAGGTTTCGGGACTAAAGGAGGTACACGGGGAAAGGCGGAGAGGGATGCTATCAGCATACCTCTCAACCTTTCTTCACCAAAATGTGTGACAAGATGTGTGACAAATAACCAAAATGTGTGACATATCATCAAACACGGCACTGCAAGCTCAGAACACTATTGCTGTCAGTGCACTAATGTTAATAATGTTTGCTGATAATTGAGCACAATAGATAATTATGAATTTCTGCTTTAAAACCTCTGTGAGAAATGTGGAATATCACTACCTTGATGTGGGACAAAGGATTTCTGAGGCTTAAAATGAGTGACGTACCTCATAATGTGTGACAGTTGAGAGGTATGGCTATCAGGATTCTGACATTGTCTTAGGAGGGCAGAGAGAAGGGAAGGATGCTGTCAGGATTTGACATTGTCAAGCAGAGAATTGGGAGATGAGAGGGAGGACTAGGGGTTGGGAGGGAGTGTAGTGGGTGATGGGAGGGGAGACGGGTGGGAGTAGGACAATGGGGGTAGAGAAGAAAGGCAGACATGGGTCTGTGAGCAGTGTTTGGAGTGGAAGTACAAGGAGAGGAGGGCCACACAAGGGAGAAGGGAAGACAGAGTCAGGGAGGGGGAGGTGGGACAAGTAGCAGGAATGGGGAAACGGAGAGGGGCAGAAGGGTTGGGACAATGGACGGGAGGAGGTCGGGATGGTGAGGTGCAGGGAGAAGGCAACATGTGAGGCTGAAAAGGGCCTAAGTGTGGCAATCACGGCTGCTAATAACAGTGAAGTGTTGTCTAAGTTTCTGTTTGAATGGGCCCAGTTTAACTTCTTCTAGGATGTCGATGGGGAGCTTATTTACCCAGTTAGGAGCATGAAACCTGAAGGACCGTTGGGCTTGCATGGTCCGACAGAACAGATTGCATGATGAACTGCCGAGAGGATGGGGGGAATGGCAAAGAGATTTCAAAGGTGGGACCTGAGGTAGCCATAGGAGATGCTAGCATTTTTTCTGTTGTAATTTTTATGTTTGCTTGCACGCATGTGCAACAAACATAGTGCCATCATCCGAGTTTTCGGAGGTGTGTCACCCCCTCTTCAAGTTCAGTCAGTGTGTTGGCAGGCGCAGCCCCAGTCCTCCAATGCATGCTGGAGCTGTCTATGACAAGCTCCAAAATGCAGTGGCGTACAGTTGAAAGGGAGCTATGCTTCAGTGAGCAGCGATAAGATATCGCCTGCTCATGTGCAACTCCCCTACACACCAAACACCACGCACGCATACTGTGCTGCCCCGCCTCTCACACTGTATAGCCAGCAAGGGTGCCCAATCCCCGTCGGCTGTGCTGTGCTCCCCAAAAGCCTTCCATATGCCACGCTGTGCCCACCCCAGCTGGCAAGTCATGGTAAGCCGCGGTGCCCAATCCCGTCGGCTCCACTGTCCCGAGTACTGGGTGCCACGCTGGCCACCCCCAGCGTGGCAACTGATCTATGTGTAGGGGTGCCCAATCCCACTGTCCACACCACCCAATCCAGCCATCCCTTGTACCACGCTAGGAGCCCACCTGGCGTGGCAAATCCCGCATCGTCATTTAAAAAGACACCCTGTAAATAAAAACTGTCCTCGGCGCTTCTCCCTGCCCCCCACAACCCGCACCCTCCCTCTCGCACCCTGCCTCCCACACCCCCTCACCCCATACTTACCTCCGGAGCTTGGCGGCGATCATCCGTGGACTGGGAACACGCTCTGCACTCTTCAAAGCCGACGCAAACTGAGGAAATGCCGTTAAGCTGTATAATGGGAAAGACAGGGTTTTTCAACTTTGTTGCATATCTCAGGCATTTTGGAATTTTTGCACCAAATTTTCAACATGGGGTTTTTGGGACCCCTTCTCATGAATGATGTCACTGTCATGGCGTTATTCAGGCCCGAAGGGTGATTTCGCAGTCACTGTGCGAATTCACCTTTTGGGACTGATTAACGAAACGACACTGCCAGTGTTCATAAGGTGGCCTCTCAAGAAGCCTATTTTGAAAATTTGGTGGAAAAATTCCAAAAAATGACTGTTTTACAAGTGTGCATTGCGCAGTTGCTGTGCAGGCTCGTAAGTTTGCAAATTTTCAATATTTTCACTCCAGATTTTCAACACTGCCCTTTTACCACACCGTCTTATGAGTAGTACAACTGTCATTTTTCACATCTCACCCAAAACATGTTTCCGCCCATGTACCACACATTGGCGCAGTCGGTGTGCAAAATCAATGTACGGAACAAATTAAGAAAATCACAGTGATACTGTTCATGAGCAGAGGTCTTAAAACGGCTATGTTGAAAATTTGGTGAAAAAATCCCTAAAAATGACTGTTTTACGAGCGTGCATTGTGCAGTTCCTACGTAAGCTCGTAAGTTCGCGAATTTTCAATATTTTTACTCCAGATTTTCAACATTGCCATTTTACCACACCTCCTTATGAGCAGTGTAGCTGTCATTTTTCACATCTTGCTCAAAATGTGTTTCCGCCCATGTAGCGCACAATGGCGCAGTCGGTGTGCGAAATCAATGTATGGGACACATTAAGAAAATCACAGTGACACTGTTCATGAGCAGGGTCTTAAAATGGCTATGTTGAAATTTAATGAAAAAAATCTAAAATGACTGCTACGGCGTGCATTGTCAGTTCTACTTGGCGTCGCAAGTTCACGATTTTCAATATTTTCAGTCAGATTTTCAACATTACCATTTTATTAGGCCTCCTTATGAGCAGTACAGCTGTCATTTTTCACATCTTGCCCAAAACATGTTTCCGCCCATGTGGCGCACAATGGGCAGATCGGTGTCGCAAATCAATGTATGGGACACATTCAGAAAATCACAGTGACACTGTTCATGAGCAGAGGTCTTAAAATGGCTATGTTGAAAATTTGTGAAAAATTCCTAAAATGACTGTTTCTGGACGTGCGTCGCGTGGTTCCTCACGCTGCATTCAGATGCGTTGCGAATTTTCAATATTTTCACTCCAGATTTTCAACATTGCCATTTTATACACTTTCTTATGAACAGTACAGCTGCCATTTTTCACGTCGCCCAAAATGTGTTTTCGCACATGTAGCGCACAATGGTGCAGTCGGTGTGCGAAAGCAATGTTTGGGACAGATTAAGAAAATCACAGTTAACCTGTTCATGAACAGAGGTCTTAAAATGGCTATGTTGAAAATTTGTTGAGAAAAGTCCATAAAATGACTGTGTTACAAGTGAGCATTGCGCAGCTTCCACGCACCCTCGTAAGTTCATGACTTTGTAATATTTTCAGTCCAGATTTTCACCAGTGGCATTTTTCTACACTTTCTTATTAACAGTACAGCTGTCATTTTTCACAACATGGCCAAAATGTGTTTTCACACTTTCAGCACAGAGATGCGTGGTCACTGTGGGAAATCATTGGGACAGATAAAGAAAATACCAGTAACACTGTTCATGATCTGAGGTCCCAAAATGCCTCTGTTGACAATCTGCTGTAAAAAATCCCCAAACTAATTACATTATGGGTGTGCGTTGCACAGTTTCTATGCACGCTCGTGACTTCACCAGTATTTTTTTTTATATTTTTACTACAGATTTGCAACACTGCCATTTTTTACACCTCCCCATGAACCGTACAGCTGTCATTTTTTACATCCTGTTCGGAATGTGTTTGCAGCTGTGGTGCTAAATGCCGTAGTCGCAGTGCATAAGCAGCTTTTGGCTAACAAACTGATATTGCCACTGTTCATGAGGTGGGGTAACAAAAAAAACATGTTGAAAATTTAGAGTGAAAATACCGGAATGCCTGAGGTATTACGGTTTCCAACCATAACGCCTAACCTCATAGAGAATGACAGGCATCAGGGATGTGACTTGGGATTCTTGCTTGCAATTCTCACACCATTCCACACCCTGCAGCCAGTGAGAGGCATTGAGGTGTGCCTTGGACTCTTTGGCCCCAAAGTTCACCCCATTCTCCTATACCGCACCCATCTCACCGTATTTCCTGATGGAATGGGGTGCGAATAAGGGCCAAAGACCCCAAGGCACACCATGACACTTATTAGTGTCTGCAGGGTGGGGTGTGGTGAAATGGCGTGGCCGTTATGCTTGATGACCCAAAGGCACACCCCAATGCCTGTCACTCTCTGCAGGGTGGTGGTGGGGTTGGCTTAAGTTCAATACTTCACTGCCATTCCTATTACGCAGCTCTGTAACTTCTACACTACCACTGCCAATGCCAGCAAGCAAACATTCAACATTGACAAATGCTTGTTAACAAGTGGAACTTAAAGCAGCAAGAATCTGGTGAAAATTATGAGCTATACTTTTTTCTGCTATTTTAGATTAGACTTGTATGATTTCCTTCCTTCCACAGTGGGAGTCTACTTTAGTACTTTTTGTCATGTGTGAAATAATAGAAGGGGCGCTTCCATCAGTATTTGCACCGGTTTTTGAACACCTGTTCTTCCACAAGGTCAGGCAGCGCCACCTGCTGCATGATGATTCATTTTAGTCACAACAGAACTGATATTTAAATACCTGATGGACAAAAACAGCTGAGAATTCTGATGAAGACCTGGTCTGCCCATAATAAAAGAAGTGTTCCTTTTATTATTTTAAACATGAAAAAAGTACTAAAGCAGACTCAATTTGTGGACAGAGGGGTATCATACAAGTGAGGAGATAAGTTGCAATCTAAAATAGCATAAAAAAAGTATCAGTCAAAATTGTCACCAGATTCTTGCAGTGTTCCTTTAACATAATTTCCTTCACATGGGGACCCTGGTTCCGCCTGACCTAGAGCTCTGATAGCCTCATATACACTCCTCTACTGTGACATTTATTTGCTGTTTCACAAAAAATTTTGGCTTGTGGGAACTATCACACAGCAACCTGAAGGGCGTATAACTTAGAGGTTAGAGCACCAGGTTCTGAACATGGTAAACCAGAAGATCTGGGTTTGAAACCCAGTTGCTCCTTTAGTTACTTATTCATTTGTTGACCAGGTGAGTGCACTGATTCAAAGGACCGGTTTCAGGCACTACCCGAGCCACAGCATGGTACGTTAAGTAATACAAGTGTGGAGAACAACAGTAAACACAGGCCCTAACCTGAAGTGCAGGAAATTACAGAACCAGGGGTCATTAGAAAAGACTACAAGATGTCAGAGAAGGCCAGCATACAGGTAAAAAACACATAGTCACAGGCCAGGCAACAGGCTGAAATATAAATCACAAAACAAAGAGACCAAACATAAATGTAACCCCCAGGTGGCGCTATCCCAAGGGCTACTACCCTTGCCTGACAGACTACTGACAGGTTGAGGGGCTTGGGTCCAATGGCGAGTGCCTCCACCCAGAGGTCAGGGTTTGCAGTAGTTAAACTAACTTGGTCACAGCCCTCTGGGACACTGTAACCCCCCTTTCTGGCCCACACAATGCATTAGGAATATCTTCACAATGTACACTTACCCCCAGGACTGGCTCCGTCGACTGGATGCTGGGGACACCCTGTAAAACAAGATGATACAATGCAAAAGCCACAGTACATTACTTTATCATAAATGAATACCTCAGACAGTTTAACGTTGTTGAAACAAACAGATCCGATTTATTTAAGGAGCTGTAACAAGGAAGGGGGAAATCTAGTTAATCAGGTTAAACACATTAATAATCACAGTGTTGTGCGCATAGTCAGAGTCCCAAATTGTCACTTTCACTGGGTACCCAGGATGGGAGGGGGGGGCTAGCCAGGATCGGTGCAGCTGGTTGGGGCCCTGTGATGGAAAAAACACTGGCACAATACCTAAATTGTAATCCGGAGCCGGTTGGCTCAGTTCGTGAAGAAATAAAAAAAAAAAAACAACAATTAGATGACACACTTGCAATTCGATAAACAGATGGCAGGGAGCTACGCTGCTTTGTACTCACAAACAATGCTGGGAACTGGATGGAAGGCAGATTGTCCTGGATTGCCAGGAGGAGCAGACCCTGTGGACAAGGTCCTTGTGACTGGACCCCACTGCAGTTTAGAACAAATGGATGTAGTCTGGATTAAGCTGGGGTTTACTCCCAGCTTCATGCACTCTATTCACTGTACAGGGGATTTGAAACGCAATTCCTCACAAGCACTACACACATTTATATGTAAAAGGAAAGTACTATACCAGGCAGGCTGCTTCTCTATCCCGATCGCAATTACTGCACAATACCCGGGAGAACACACTGCAGATTCAGTTCCTGACAGACCAAGCACAATTCAGCAATTTCTCCAGTCTTCTACAGGGTGAGCCTGGTTTCTACTCTTCAGATCTCCTTGATTCTTTTCACAGGTCGGATTCCGTCTGAACGGGCACTTGCACAAGCTGCAGACTGAAACTTAGGGCCTTACATGTGCTTCCCGCGCTAAAACTACATACCGAAGAAGCACACAGCTCCCTGTCTCTTCACTGCCCAAACTGATCTGATCTTTCCGGTAGACACAGCTGGGTATATCCTTTGAGTTCCTCCCAGTTCAGTTGGCTGGTCTGGCTGTCACTCACAATCCGACTCCCCCTGTTGGTGCAAACAGGCGCCAAGTCCAAACTACAATTCCCAGAGGCATCTGCCATACCGTCCCATTGTGGCTGGCTCAACTTAAGAGTCCAAGTTCTGATTTGCCAGCAGCAGGCTCCATTTTAAAGGTCCCCCATGCTGATTGGTCCAGTTCAGCAGTTCAATTCCAACATAGGGGGGAAACACACACAGAGTCCCAGCTGCAATAAAACAGGTTAAATAAAGTGCAATCTCACAAATGCTGCTAAATGATTACAGGCAAACAGTTACAGCTTTCAGATGGGCTCCCTTTGCACTCTTAGCGACTGTGAAAATAGAGCGAATTGGCAGCAGCCCAGGCGGGATTCGGGCATTAGAACATACAGTCCCCCCTCCTCAATTAACTATGGTCACCACAAGCAGGCAACTCTTAAAGAGACAGTACAGAGGCTCTAAAAACACTCACACTAAAGCAGCTTAAACGTTGAACACCTCCAGACTTGGAGCATTCAAGCAAGCTCCTGGAAGACTTCTGGGAACCCCCATTTGCAGGGGGATTACACCCTTCCCGGCCTGGGAAAGCTTGGCGTCCGCATCAAGCAAATACTCCCATAAGTTTCAATACAACCATATACATTTTCACTAGTATCACATTATGCTCATACATGTAATCATCAGTCAATATATCACTTTACCAGAAACACATTACTGAAACTTTGCAGTATGTCACTCTTTACACAGTATTACACACACATTGTACCATAACTCAGGTTACTACCTCTTGTACATGAAACCTGAAGAGAGGGAGCCCTTCACTATCAGCTACCTTGGGGCTGGATGGGGCAGGGGACCATACCTAGAGGGCAACACAAGTAACTTGGAGTTAGCACTGATGTTCAGTTTGGGCAATGAGCTTGGGGACATATATGCTCCTTTATGGACAACACTGAGTGGCAAGTCCACAGGCCTCCCAGGGGAATCATAACTGAGGTGCACCACAGGCTTTACAGCTCAACCAGTCTTTCTAAGGGGAACTGTTACAGTCGCTGCACTCTGAGCCTCATTTTCAGCATTGTCCTCACTTGTCAGGGGAGTCTCCATTGGAGTAGAGAGGCTAGAACTTGGGGCACTTTCAGCTCCAGGAGTTACAATCTCTGAGTCCACAACACTTGGCTCACATGGAGAGCTTTCTGACACTGACAGTGAATTATCAGGGCACTCAACATACTCTTCTTGTTCTGGTATGTCACCAGTCTGCTCCAGTCCATCATTTTTCTCCTCTGAAAGCTCAAACAGTTCAACCATACACAATTATTCCATATCATCTGAGTTAATGCTTTGCATTTCACTTTCTGGGAACATTGGCTCCAGGGACAAAGCTGGGGGCTTGGACAGTCCAGAAGGCCCAGCTTCATCTCCAGGATTGGCTAGAGGATTGCCCCGAAACAATTGGCTCAGTTCATAAGAAGGCTAGTATTCAAAGCCACACTCACTTTCCTCTGACATGGACTGATAGTCATGTTCAACCGGGACTGGTGGAGGGGGACACTTTAACTCAGCTTCTGTAGGTACAGACTTTCTTGATTTCTTCTTAGCAGCAGCTCTAGTCATTGGTCCAGAGGGTGCATTTTCTGGGGGTTCAGACTCAATCAAGATTTGTCCAATGGGCAGTAAATGATTTCTATGCATTGTTTTAACATCTTTTGAATTATTCTCGGGCCTTACTTTGTACACAGGCAGATCATCTAGTTTGCCCCACTACAATGTGAGGGAGATGGTGCCATCTGTCAGCAATCTTATGTTTGCCATGCAGTCCCAGATTTCTTAGCAATACCCGGTCTTCCTCTTGGAGTTCCTGTGCTTTCACCTTTTTATCATACCTTTCTTTGTTGGCCAGATTTCTTATGGCAGCTATGGTTTGAGCCAGTTGGTACGCATGATTTAGCTGGGCCTTTAACTTTTGCACATACTGTAAATAGTTGTCAGCTTGATCCCCATCAGGAGAGACCCCAAAACACACATCTACCGGCAGTCGAGCTTCCCTTCCAAACATCAGGCGGTAGGGGGGAGAACCCAGTGGCATCACTTTTGGTGCAGTTGTTGGCATGTACTAGGGTGCTAATTTGTTGGCTCCATCTAGGCTTGTCCTTTGGGTGGAGGGTGCCTTGCATATCTAGCAAAGTGCGGTTGAAACGTTCAGGCTGTGGGTCCCCCTTGGGGTGGTTAGGGGTGGTTCTGGACTTTCACACTCCCCACAAAGAAAGCATCTCTTTGATCAGATGACTCTCAAAGTCTCTCCCTTGATCAGAATGGATTCTTTGTGGAGTCCCATAGTGAACAAAAAAGTTTTCTACAAGTACTTCATACAGTGGATGCCTTCTGGTCCTTGGTGGGAAAGCTTGGGCATATCTAGTAAAATGGTCAGTGACCACCAGCACATTACTAATATTTCTTTGATCTGACTCCAAACTCAGAAAATCAATACAGACCAGCTCCATGGGTGCACTGGTTTGTGATGTTAACAAAGGGGTGCAGCCCTCTGGGGCAAAGCTTTCCTCTGTATGCAGCGACTACAAGTTCAAATGTGTTGCTCCACATCAGCCCCCATCTTAGGCCAATAGAATCTGGATCTCACCAAGTCAAGTGTTCTGTCTATACCAAGGTGCCCCACGTGGTTGTGTAAGGACCTCAGTACTGAGTCTCGAAAGGCAGTGGGCAGCACTAGTTATTGTTTGTCTACTTGTCCCCCTCTGTCTACTGTTTCTCTGTATAACAGTCTATTGATCAGTTTCAACTTAGGACCTTCTTTGTATAACCATGCAGTTCTCAGATCAGTGGAACGTAATTTGGACACCTCTTTCCCTGCATAGAGGGCTTCTA
This sequence comes from Neoceratodus forsteri, assembly GCA_016271365.2. Taxonomy (NCBI): domain Eukaryota; kingdom Metazoa; phylum Chordata; order Ceratodontiformes; family Ceratodontidae; genus Neoceratodus; species Neoceratodus forsteri. The sequence goes on along the minus strand of CM057451.1, from coordinate 1,172,877,172 downwards.
AAGCTGATTTGATCATGGGATCGCAGGATTGAGCCCACCGAATACTGTCATTGCCCAGCTGAGGCAGTGCACCAACGTCTATTGCAGAAAAGTGGCAATAAGCAGCAGGTATGCAATTCTCAGAGGGTCCCAAACAATCCACCATACAGTCCACTGCGTTCGTGGACATTTGTTCCTTCCTGTCAAACTTCTGGCAGAGTGCTCGAATATCAGGCTCTGACAGTATGACCCAGTCATTCTGGTGAACAGGCCTCCGGGAGAGAGCATCAGCATCTATGTGGTTCAGGCCTGCTCTATATTCAACAGCATAGTCGTATGTAGATAATGCAGAAAGCCACCTATGGCCAGTGCCATCCAACTTAGCTGATAGGTCAAAGGATTATTGTCAGTTTTTACCAGCATCTTAGCCCCATACAAGTACTCGTGGAACTGGTCAACAATAGCCCACTTCAAAGGTAGGAACTCTAACTTATGTACAGGATAGTTCTTTTCAGATGGGGTCAGGCTTCTACTGGCAAAGGCCACTGGTCTCAGGCCATTCTCGTGCTCTTGGTACAACACAGCCCCCAACCCTTGCAAGCTAGCATCAGTGTGCAGGACATAAGGTTTTGTTGGATCAGCATAGGCCAACACTGGAGCGTGGGTAAGTTGATATATGATCTCATGAAAAGCAGTCTCACAATCAGGAGTCCAGTGGGCCCCCCACATACTTCACTTGGACGAAAATACACTCTTTCAGTCTTGAGGGACGCTGACTTTTTGTATCTTTTGTGGGTTGGGGGATACCTTTGAGTAAGGTTAAGTAAAGGGCGGATCACTCTTGAATAGTCCTTGATGAAACGCCGATAATAACCACAGAATCCCAGGAATCTTTGCAGTTCTTTTAGATTTTTGGGCTGTGGCCAGGTGGTCAACGCCTCGACTTTACTTGGGTCGGTCTCTGTTCCCTCAGTGGATACTATGTGTCCCACATACTTTACTGATGTTTGAAAGAATTGACACTTATCAATGGACAGTTTAAGGCCAAAGTCTTCCAGTCGGTCCAACACCTTGAATAATCTGCTTTCATGTTCCTCCAGTGAGCTGCCAAACACAATAACATCATCTAGGTATACCAGGCACTCTAGTAAGTTCATGTCCCCCACTGCACGCTCCATCAATTGTTGAAAAGTGGCTGGGGTGCCTGAAATCCCTTGCAGCATCCTCATGAATTCATAGAAGCCAAGCAGACAGATAAAGGCTGTCTTCTCACGGTCCTCTGGGCCCATCGGGATCTGGTTATATCCACTGCAGAGATCCAGCACAGAGAACCACTTGCTCCTGTTTAGGCAGTGCAAAGCATCCTGAATGCGGGGCATTGTGTACTGATCAGGGATGGTCCGCTGGTTTAAAGTGCGATAATCCTCGCACATCCTTACTGTCCCATTCTTTTTTCTCACTACCACAATGGGGGAAGCATAGGGGCTTCTGGATTCTTATATTACACCAGCAGCTAGCATCTTTTGCGGGTGCCAACGTGCCATCTCACATCATCTATGTCAGCAGGTGCCAGGCGTCGAGACCTCTCATGAAATGGCCTTTCATCATGCAGCCGAATGTGGTGCTCAGCTCCTTGTACTCATCCTACGTCCCATTCCTTTAAAGAAAACACCTGGTCTCTCTGGGCAAGCTTCTCACTGATTCTCACTTTCCATTCAGCTGGCAACGGGGAGTCACCGAAATCAAACAAGTCAGGCGTTACTCTGTCATTCTTCACCGAGCTCTTGCTACTGGGTAGCACTGCAGTGTCTGCACAATGCACATTAGCCAGGGTGCAACCTCTACTTACTCGAATCTCTCTGTCAGACACATTATGAACTTGAACCATTACCCTTCTGGCATAAGCATGGTCTCTAGCAGGCAAAATACTACGCTTGACCAGCAGTCCCTCCAGCAATTTTCCATCGCTTGGTGCATCCAACATTAATATTTTATTCTTGACATCCTTTCTGATATGGACCTCTCCCTGTAAGGTACACTGGGCATTTGGCGCCAGGATCAGAGACTCAGGCTCCTTCTTCCAGACAACTCCAACAGGTTCCTCTGGTTCCACTTTGTCAGCATCTCTCTGTGCCTCATAGGCCTTCTTGATCAAGGCCGGAATTCTTAAAGCTCTACTAGTCCTTGACCCCTGTTTTTATAACACAACTGTGCCAGCCGTCCAAACATATGTGCATTAGTCCCAATTAGTAAAGGAGCCCCATCATACAGTCCAGTAGGGGGGCCCACTAAGGCCAGGGTCTCTACTTGCTCTGCCATTCCAACCACAGAGGTGGGGGAAAGACAGACAAATTCGGATATACCTGGAGTAGGGGTAGGCCTTCTCACTTAACCCCCAGACATGCAGCCCCTCCAATGGTTGTAAGGGTACATCAGACAAATGCTTCTGATACCAGTCTTGGAACATAATTGTCACTTGGGAGCCACTGTCTAATACAGCTCTTGTAGATACTCCATTCACCTTTACAGTGGTCTCCATGGAGGGACCTACTATCCTGGACCAGTCTGGAGAGGCGGTAGCGGGGGCCTGGGTAACTGACCTTGCCACAAAGGGATGTGAGTTAGCATTTTTGGGACCTTCACTGTGGCCATTTCATGCACCTCTTAACCACTGTTTTGTGCTCCAAAGCTCTCCTTGTAGCCGGCTCACCACTTTCTCCAAGTCTTTCCGAGACTGGCATTCCCTCTTCATGTGCCCATCCTTCCCACAATTATGCCAAAATATGTCAGCTGAAGTTTGGGGTGACCAAAGCATCACATTGAGGGCTGCGGCATTGGTATTGTCAATGGAAAACCTTGGTGCCACCTCAGCTAGTGGTGGGGTGGACATTTGGAGACATCTCTTCAGTTTCCTCACTTCCATGGTCAAGGCACCAAGTTTCGAACTGTTTTCAACATGAGGTGCCTGGGTGGGCACCCCCACCCCCATAGCAGAAGCAGTCGGGCAAGTGTCAGTGCCTGTACTCGTAGGAGCGGCCTTCATGATGAGACTGTCTGTTGCTTTCCTAATCTCCCTCAGCAGTTCACCCCATGGTGGCACACCCTTTTTCTTCTCAGAGCACTCATTAACTGCTAACCTCTGCCCCTGAGCTTCACTTGACAGGTCATCCTCAGTCATTCGGGTCATAGCAGCAGCTATTGGTGCAAGTCCCTCCCGAGGTTGCTTTTCTCAACTCCTCGAATTTCTCTCATTAGCTCATCATAGGAGGGTGGGGATTCCAGTCGATTGGCCAGGCGTAACTGAAGCAACAGGAGTTCTGAGAAGGGGGCAGACTTAAGGATCCTGTCCAGCCTGGTTCAGTCCAATTCAATCCCTGGCAAACTACCCTTTCTGAGGCATTCTTGCAACAATTTTTCCAGCCGAGATACATACACAGACAACAACTCCCCTTGATACTGTTGTGCATTTCTTACTCTCCACTACAGGTCCTCATCGGAATCTGGGCTCCCATACTCATTCTCCAAGGCCTCAAGATAGTCCTGTGCAGTCGCTTCAAGGTTACTGGCCCGCTTGGCATGGATGGTAGCCAGGGCAGGACCTCGGAGGCTCTCACTTACTCTCTTTCACTTTTCTGCTTCTGAGCATTGCCATTCTAGCACTTGAGGGGCAAACATAGTCTATCCAGATCTCCCAGTCATCCTCCCTTTGTGGGGTGGGGAGGGTGCCGGAGAAAATTTTCAACCTGCGGTAAGAGTCGTAACTATTGGCAGGTACAGACATAGGGGCTTGCGCTGGCACAGAAGAAGGAGCAATAATGGGTGCTGGAGAGGGAGAGGGTGTTGGTGGAGAAACGTTCTCAGGTGGCAATAATAGTTTCTTTAAATCCTCCACAGTTTTCTCTTCCTCCAGCAACAATTTAGCAAATTTCTCGTCAAAAGTTTCAGATAGTGGGGGGGCTCGTTCTCCCCGGGGTCTTTACTGTCTTTAGTTATCACTTTCCAGGCAGTGAGGGCTTCTTGTGGGGCAATGGTCAATGGCACTTTAGAACTGTTTATAGGGTCCCTACACTGTATTACAGCCATGAAAGTTTGGGCGAGCAGATCAGCCAGCCGCCCCACCACCACAGGGTTTCGTAAACATTCAACCTTGGAAAGTATTCCCTCTATAGTGTCCGTACTGGTACCCAGTGGGATATCCAAGACAAGTATTGCATTTTGGGGGTCGATCTCCTGCCCAGTACACCACTTCACCAACTGGTGTACAGCCGCTTCTGTTGGGGTACCCTTTTATTTTTAACAGTAATTCATAAATGTGGCCACTAGAGGACGCTAATCCCAGCGGTGCCTCCAAGATGTAACCCCCAGGTGGCGCTATCCCAGGGGCTACTACCCCTGCCTAACTGACTACTGACAGGTTGAGGGGCCTGGGTCCAATGGTGAGTGTCTCCACCCAGAGGTCAGGGTTTGCAGTAGTTAAACTAACTTGGTCACAGCCCTCTGGGACACTGTAACCCCCCTTTCTTCCCACTAGTGGCCCAAATAATGCATCAGGAATATCTTCACAATGTACACCTACCCCCAGGACTGGCTCTGTTGACTGGACGCTGGGGACACCCTGTAAAACAAGATGATACAATGCAAAAGCCACAGTACAATACTTTATCATAAATGAATACCTCAGACAGTGCAACTTTGTTGAAACCAACAGATCTGATTTATTTAAGGAGCTGTAACAAGAAAGGGGGAAATCAGGTTAATTAGGTTAAACACATTAATAATCACAGTACTGTGCACATAGTCAGAGTCCCAAATTGTCACTTTCACTGGGTACCCAGGATGGGCGGGGGGGGGGCTAGCCAGGATCGGTGCAGCTGGTTGGGGCCCTGTGATGGAAAAACACTTGCACAATACCCAATTGTAATCCGGAGCTGGTTGGCTCAGTTTGTGAAGAAATGAAAAAAAACAACAATTAGATGACACACTTGCAGTTTGATAAACAGATGGCAGGAAGCTACCCTGCTTTGTACTCACAAACTCAATGCTGGGAACTGGATGGAAGGCAGATTGTCCTGGATTGCCAGGAGGAGCAGACCCTGTGGACAAGGTCCTTGTGACTGGACCCCACTGCAATTTAGAACAAATGGGTGTAGTCTGGATTAAGCTGGGGTTTACTCCCAGGTTCATGCACTCTATTCACTGTACAGGGGATTTGAAACGCAATTCCTCACAAGCACTACACACATTTATATGTAAAAGGAAAGTACTATACCAGGCAGGCTGCTTCTCTATCCCGATCGCAATTACTGCACAATACCCGGGAGAACACACTGCAGATTCAGTTCCTGACAGACCGAGCGTGATTCAGCAATTTCTCCAGTCTTCTACAGGGTGAGCCTGGTTTCTACTCTTCAGATCTCCTTGATTCTCTTCACAAGTCAGTTCAGTCCCAACGAATCACTTGCACAAGCTGCAGACCGAAACTTAGGGCCTTACACGTGAATCCCGTGCTAAAATTACACACCAAAAAAGCACACAGCTCCTTGTTTCTTCACTGCCGAAACTGATCTGATCTTTCCAGTAGACAGAGCCGGGCATTTCCTTTGAGTTCCTCCCAGTTCAATTGGCTAGTTTGGCTGTCACTCACAATCCGACTCCCTCTGTTGGTGCAAAAAGGCGCCGAAATCCAAACTACAATTCCCAGAGGCATCTGCCATACCGTCCCATTGTGGCTGGCTCAACTTAAGAGTCCAAGTTCTGATTTGCCAGCAGCAGGCTCCATTTTAAAGGTCCCCCACGCTGATTGGTCCAGTTCAGCAGTTCAATTCCAACATAGAGGGATAACACACACAGAGTCCCAGCTGCAATAAAACAGGTTAGATAAACTGCAGTCTCACAAATGCTGCTAAGTGACTACAGGCAAACAGTTACAGCTTTCAGATGGGCTCCCTTTGCACTCTTAGCGACTGCAAAAGCAGGCCGAACTGGCAGCAGCCGGGTGGTATCGGGCATTAGAACACAGTCCCCTCCTCAATTAATTATGGTCACAAGCAGGCAGCTCTTAAAGAGACAGTACCAGAGGCTCTAAAAGCACTCACACTCAAGCAGCTTAAACGCTGAACACCTCCAGACTTGGAGCATTCAAGCAAGCTCCTGGAAGACTTCTGGGAACCCCCATTTGCAGGGGGTTACATAAGTCTCAGACAAGATACATAAAGTGCAAAATGTAGGTACACTAATAGTGCACAGGTCAATGAGCAGATTGGAACTCTGAAATCGAGTACACTTGCCCTTAGCGAATGGTGATGGGACCTAGAATAGGGAGGCAACAGCAGAAGCCCTGAAAAGTGGGGTAGAGGACAGGAGCAGTAGTGGTGAGTGTAGCAAGGATGAGACACTGCCAATAGGTGGGGGGCAGGGGAGAGGGAGGGGGATGCCAGAGATTACCCAGGAGAGCAGTGGCATTTGGCTTCAGACGGTAGCCACTCTTTGAAATTGTTTTTAAAGGAGAGATGGGAGGTGGTAGAGCGGAGAGATGCAGGAAGTCTGTACCATAGGGAGGGGGCAGAGACAGAAAAGGCTTTACTACCCATGGTAGAGTAGATTCGTGGAACTAGCGGGGGAGCGGGAGATGGATGATTCGCAGAGGCTCCTAGCTGCCACTCTGCCTGTGAGGAAGGTTAAGTATGGGGAAAGGTATCTGCCTCTCAGAGTATTGTCAAGTAAGCAACCAAGGGCATAGTCGAACCGTCCTTGCAGTGGGAACCAACCAAGTGACTGGTACAGTACACAATGATGGGTAGAAAGGGGGGCATGGAGGACAAAGCGACAGATACTGTTGTAGACTAAGTTCAGGCTACAGTGCAGAACTGAAGATATGAGGGAACAGACAGGAGAGCAGTATTCAAGGAGTGGTGGATGGTTTCCTTGTGCAATTGCTAGAAAGGAACTGATTTAGGCAGTAGGCAGTACCTAGCTTCTGATTAACTCTGCGCACAGAATTATTGACATGGTCGGTGAACATAAGGGAGGGGTCCAGAGTGACACTTGGAATATTTTCAAGGGGGGATCCAGCAGGTGTGGGTTAAAGGAGGGAGGAGTTTGCCTTGGAGATCTTTGTGAGGAGAATGGTTTGGATCCAGATAACATTGCTTTTGTTTTCTTTTCATTTACCAAGAGTCTGTTGGAAAGAAACCAATTGTGGGCAGCACCATAGTTAAGTGTAAGAGTGGAGGAGATGTTTGCAAGAGACTTGTCGCTATGGTAAAGGACAAGGCCATCCGCATAGAGGAGAGCCTCACAGGTAAGGCTTTCAGCTGGGAATGTGTTAATAAAAATGGAAAATGGAAAAAAGTAGGGGGCCAAGGATGGAGCTTTGGGGAACCCCTGTGGATACTGGTAGGACAGGAGAGGAAGCTTTACCAATTGTAACAGACTGGGACCTGCCTTTGAGTTTGCTTCTAAACCATGCTGTTGTCTCGGCAGAGCAGCCAAGGTGTAGGAGAGTAGCGTGGAGGAGGTAGTGGTCAACGAGGTCAAAGGCCTTTGTCAGATCCACGAGTACAGCACCAGTGGCCTTACCCACAGCCATGTTTCTGAGGACATGGTTACAGAAATGGACTAAAGCTGATGTGGTGCTGTGGTGCTTATGGAAGCCATGCTGCTGAGGGCACAGCAGATTATACTTTCCAAGATGCTCTGAGAGTTGGAAGTGCACAATTTTTTCCAGTAGCTTGCTCAGGTGGGGGAGGAGGGAGATAGGCCTATAATTACCAGGAGAAGAGGATTGCCTGATTTGAAAATAGGCACAACATTAGCATGTTTCCAAGAGTCTGGCATTCTGGACAAGGAGAGGACAAGGTTAAATATGAAGGTGAGGGATTCAATGATATCTGGAGAAATGAGCCTAAGGAATGAGGGAAAAAAACATCGCTGCCAGGGCTACCCCTGGCAGGGAAGGACTTCAGGAGCTTGGCGGGAACACCTGGGCCAATGGCTCTAAAGTAGAAGGGTGGGGTGTCAAAGAGGGTGGTGATGGAGGGGGGTGTAGATATACCGACTACCAGGGCTGGTGGGTGGCTGAGAGGGTAGTTTGGTAAGATAGGCAGAGAGGTCAGAAAATACGTTGTTAAAAATCTACGCAATCTCAGAGGGATCAGTCAAGAGGCCTGAGGGGGAGGTGAGCTGAGTAACTTGGCTATGGGTCTTGTGGTTGAGCAAGGACCCGACTGAGCTCCAGAAGCGACAGGGATCACCAAGGTTGTTCCTTTGAAGCTTTAGGTAGAAACTGCATTTTAGCAATTTGGCAGTTTGCTTGCATGTGTTGCACCTATAGGCATTCCAGAGTTGGGGGGAAGGGATGCTTTGTAAGCATTCCATTTACTGTCCCTCTCTTTCATTAGAGACAGTAACTCTTTGGATATTTATCTTATTTTATTTGCATTCAGTCTAGGAATTAGAACCCTTTGAGTCAGGGACTCATTTACAAAGACTTCACGTCAATGACATTAGTTAGGACATACACAGAGAAAAAAATACTGTACAGAGGCAACCATGGGCTAAACAAATTCAGGGCACCATCGGCAGAGCAAAAACAATCTATTACAAAATTATTTACAGAGTTTTGATAGTAGCAGAGAGACCAAAACTATAAATAGCAGTATAGATTTAGCAGTCACAGTTACTGTTTAACAGGATATGGGTGCGTAGCATTGGCTTAAACGGCCCTATTCTCGGGATTTTGAGGGCAGCATCCGGGAGGGAGTTCATCCAGTGGGGGATCCTATAGGAAAAGGACCTTTGGCAAGCAGTGGTCCTTGCAAAGGGGATGCAAAAAGTGGATCAGTTTGCTCTCCTGGTTATCAAAGACAGACATAAATAAATAAATAAATAAATAAATGGATCTGAATCAAACTACCAGCTGCATTAACAGTCTCTGCAGAATGTGAACGATCATAAAATGTATTTTTTAAACTAGGGACACTTTGAGGCCTAAGGGGGTTGTCAGTGTCCCTTTAAGGCCCTACGTGGTCTGTGCCCTGCATTGCCTTATGCCCCTGTGGCCCTTTCCACTCCACTCCACTAATGTATGCCTGTTAACGGTCCTCCAGTCCTGTCTCAAGCTGCTGAGGAACAGGGCATTTGCGGCGGCCGCACCAGACTCGTGAAATTTTCTGCCCCCCTGTGTCCATTATGCCCACATGGTAGTTCCCTGAAAACCTTTCTATTTTATGAGATGAACTCTTGCAGTTAATCTGATCATTCACTTAAATTATTTGTTGGACACATTTATTACTATGTATGTATTATATCTTCCTGTGTAAGGTACTCTGATCCTTTTTGGATAGCGTGATCTAGAAATAAACTTTGCCTTGCCTTGGTTAGGGGCCAGAGCAGGCAGCGGTGTCCCAGGTCAGCAAGATCAAAAGAGCCAAGAGACTAAGTGCGATTGTTCTCGTCTCCCAGGGAGGAAGGGCTTGCCATCTCTGCTGATGACTGCGCCAAGGTGGAAACTATGTGTCAGCGCAGGTCGGAGTGGCATGAAGCGAGGGAGTTGCAAGACTTCTCCGGCACGTGTGTGCTTCCACATGCATGCGCCAATGTGTGTGCCTCAGCCAGGGAACCAGGAGAAAATCAGCAGGTAAAATATGGGGCAGGAAGGAATGAAGCCCTACCTGCTGGACCTCTACCCTCACCATCGTCAAGACTCTGAGGCCTACACCAGTTTAGATGTGTATCACTGGGGGGGTAGTGCTCCTCCTCCTCCTCCTGACCCCACCATGGGGGGCAATCCATGTAGGAATGAACAGGGTCAGGTAAGTCCTGGGGAGGTGGTCACCAGTGGGGGAGGTGGACGGGGTTGAGGGGGGCCAAGCCTGCCTCGGCCAGGAGAATACAACCTTGATTAAAAAAAAGGAAAAAGGCAGTGCTTGAGTTCTATAGTGTGGTGAGTGCAGAGGGCTGCAACAGGGAGAAGGCCGCTGACTGAACCTGCAAAAGCTGAAACACAGAGCATGGCAGGGAAGGGTGGGGGGTGGGGGGCTGAGCAGGGAGAAAAGCTGCGTTTAAATGGTAGCTTTAGAGAGCAGTACAGTACACGACGTAATGGAGCAGGCCTCAGTGAAAGGCATAGGGGACTCTGCAGAATCTTTAGCAAGGCTGCCTGCAGGTAATGGCTCGAGTTAGGGTAATAGCTACAGAGACATCAGAACATCCCATTCACGTTTATGTTTATTGGGATATCAGCCATTGAGCCTTATTTCAGTAGTGTCCCAGATAACACAAAATGGTACATTTATAAATAATAATAAATAGTAAATGTAACACATCCATTGCAGTGCAGCAGTCTCATACTAGCAATGACAATTTCATCTACGTAATGGTTAAAAAATATTTAACAATACTGAACAGAACATGAGTTGGCATTTTGGGGAAAAGAAGTATCCAGTGGGCTGGGCATAGCAAGAACGCTTCCTGTCCCAAGTCAGAGATTGTGCTATCAGTAGTGCAGCCCAGTGCAGCAGTAAAGGAGAGTCTGCCCTTAGATGGAACACAAACAAAGCAGACAGTATTCTGCACGCATAGGAAGAGTCACATGAAGTGGACTGTAGTGCCAGACTAGACTTGATTTGTAAGCAGCAGCTTCTTATGACACTTGTAAATCTGCTACCAAAAATAACTGGAATTAACGTCCAACAGAAGTCTCTTTAGAGATAGTGCACATAACAGCTTGGAACGGTACAAATACCAGCCTGTGGATGTAGTCTGACTGCCCTGGCGCTTTGCCCAGATCGAGCTTCAGCACGCTGTCAGTTGCACAGGTATTCGGTAAGGGCCTTCCTTGCCTGCCTGTTCCTGCCCGCTGACTCCAAAGCTGACAGGCCATGCCAAGCTAAAGAGCACGGGATGCAACCATGTCCTTTAAGCCAGTATAACCGGGCTGGCAGTATAGCCTAGAGGTTAGAGGAACGAGGTGTGAACGAGCCTGATACAGCCAGTAGACCAGACCCGAGTTTGATTCTCACAACCTCCACCTGCATACTGTGTGACTCTGAGCAAGTCACTTAAATGCCCAGTGCTCCCAGGTCACCCCAAAAACAGGCACTTGTGCCTAGTGGGCCATACCCGGTTACCAAAGACTAAAAAAAAAAAAAATAATGCACCAAAATATCGGCATCCGCACCCGTGGGCACTGACATTGTCTGCACAACCAGTCAACAGTGCCATCCTACAGTCTACATTTTCCTTATACTGAGTTCCTGACTTTGGGGTAAAAGGGGTGGGTTGTTTATGGCCTTTTGGAAGTGGATGCTAGAGCTTGAGATCAATTGAGCAAGAGACTGTGCCCAGTTATGGTTAAGGTAAAGTTCACAAGGCCCCTGACGGTTGGTGTTCCTCAAAATCGCCATGGGGTAGGGGTGCCACAACCATATACCATTCCTGGGTCACTGTAGATGTTAGGGGTGGCTCTTCAGTTCTTTTCTTTCTCAGTGTAGAAGGGGGTTCTTATCCAGAAAGAAATAGCACAGTGAGTGCCTCCACTCAGAAAAGTTTTAAGTGGGACAGCTGATGTGTCAGCACAACCTCCTAGGATGCAGTACCTGCCCACGTCCCCATTGTGGCCAGTCTTCCCACAGACCTCGCCAACTGAAACAGTTTCTTCCAGTGGCAAGTACAGTATTACTGCAGTCAAAAATGAGGCAAGGTTTAAAATGCAACACAGGCTTGCATGTGGTTGGATGGGGCAGCAGGAAACCTCACCACACCGCCACTGAGCACTGTGAGAGTGCACATATTCAGGTATCCTCTGAACACTTGTTTCAATGTTCCTAGTCACGCAGCAGCTGGCTTCTTGTCCATCCTCCCCATTTGCTCCTACCTGACACATGGCTATGAGGTTTGGGCATCCTGCGCTTCCTCTAGACTTATGGTGTGGGCACTCAGGTGCTTTGGCTGTTTCTCTCTTATGGTCCCACAACTGGGCTTTCTGGTTGTTGGTGTAGCCCTGGAACAGACTGCCAGATGGAGTGGTGGGGGCTGAGATGGTGGGAGAATTTATGAGGATATGGGGCTGAGTATTGGAGGGAGGGCAGTGGCTGGCAGGGAGGGGTGTATGTGAGGGGGGTAAAAGTGGGGCAGATGGAATGGGCCGGAATGGTCCTTTTCTGATGTCAAGCTTCTATGAGTCTATGATTTCCAGGTTTTGCTAAATATCTAGGTGACATGTGACTTGAAACCTACTCTGGGGCCTTGGTCCAACTGAAGTGAGCTTTTTATGTTGATTGCGCACGGCGCAAAAAACATATTGCAGCAGTTTTCTCAGAAGCAGGTTGTGGAGGCGCGGCACTGTTGTGGCCTATACCCTCACAGCCTGCAAAGGCTTGTCCTGCTTCCCCCAATGCCGTGGCACGCTGCTGCTGACACTAGTTTGGAACCTTGCCACCAACCTGAGACAAATCAGGGGCTGCCTCATCACTGCAGCATAAGCCATTCGCTGCAATGAGGGAGCCACCCGTTATTGCAGGGCGGGATCTTCACATACAGATATTGTTCTGCCGCCGTGTTCACAAACAATATTACCCCCCCTACTGTTTTTACTTGCTGACAGGGGTCCCAATCCCCATCAGCTTCAGTGCCCCCTGTGTTTCTGTTGCCGACGGCAGAGGCCCACTCCCGTCAGCGATAAATAAACCCCCTCCCGCTTTTATTGTCTCTGCGATGGGGTGCCAAATCCCGTCCCGGCATTATATTCTTTTGTTGTGTGCCAGCGAGGTGTCTAGTCCCCTATCAGCTACTACTGCCCCCAAAAGAAAGCCTCTGGTGACACGCTGGGAGACGCCCAGCGTCCCCGTACCCTGTAAAGTAAGAATGGTCCTGCGATATCTTTTTTTCTCCTGTAAAAACTGTTCCTCGGCACTCTCCTTGCCCCCCACCTGCAATTCACACCCACCCACTCTGCACTCTGCCTCCCCACACCCCCCTCACCCCATACTTACCTCTGGAGCCTCGGCGCAATGATCTTCGGTGGACCGGGAACACGTCTGTACTCTTCAAAGCCAACTGCGAACTGAGGAAATGCTGGTAAGCTGCATAATGGTAGAAATAGTTTTTTTTAAACTTTAATGCATATCTCAGTAATTTTTTGGAATTTTGGCACCAAAATTTCAACATGGGGTTTTTGGGACCCCTCCTCATGAATTCTTGAACTGTCATGGCATTAATCGGCCCCAAAAGGTGATTTTGTGGTCACTGCGCGGAATCACCTTTCAACAACAGTGCCAGTGTTCATGAGGTGGACTCTCAAAAAGCCTATGTTTTCAAATTTGATGGAAAAAATCCAAAAAATGACTGTTTTACGAGCATGCATTGCGCAGTTGCTACGCACGCTTGTGAATTCACGAATCTGCAATATTTTCACTCCAGATTTTCAACACTGACATTTTTTCACACCTCCTTGTGAACAGTACAGCTGTCATTGTTCACATCCTGGCGAAATGTGTTTTCGCACTTCCGGTATAAGAATAAGCCTGATGCATTGTGAGGAAATTAGATGTTCAGAACAGATTAAGAAAATGACAGTGATATTGTTCATGAGTAGATGTCCTAAAATCCTATGTTGAAAATTTGGTGATGAAACTCCATAACATGACTGTGTTACAAGTGTCGCTGAACTGTTTCCACACACTTTGTAACTTCACAAATTTGTAATATTTTATACACTTTTCAACAGTAGTCATTTTCCACATCCTGGCTAAAATATGTTTTTGCACTCCTGCTGGAGAATTGCACGGTCACTGTGGGAAATCAGTGTTTGGGACAGATTAAGATTGAGCAAGTGAGAGGGGGCAGTGACCAAACTCGACTGAGCTCTGTTGGGACTGCTACAGATTTGTTTGTGGGCAGAAAAAGACTTCAATGCAAGAGGCCAGTACAAAAGGGCAGCCTGCAGCTCTAGGAGTAACAGAACGAGAGAGAGAGTGAGTGAAGGAGGGGGAGTGAGCGAAATCACCGGAGCACTGTCAGGACTGCTGCAGATTTCTTTGTGGGCAGAAAAAGGCGTCAATACAGGCAGGGGCCTAGTACAAAAGGGCAGCCTGCAGCAGTGGGAGAAACAGTACGAGCTAGTGAGACGGGGGACTGAGTGAGCTCAACAGAGCTCTATCAGGACTGCTTCAGATGTCTTTGTGGGCATAAAAAGGCACCAATGCAGGCAGGAGCCCCATACAAAAGGGCAGCTTGCAGTGCCAGGACAAACAGAATGAGCGCGTGAGAGAGAGACTGAGCAACCTCAACGGAGCTCTGTCGGGACAGCTACGGATTTCTTTGTGGACAGACAAAGGTGCCAACACAGCCAGGAGCCCTGTACAGAAGGGCAGCCTGCAGCGCCAAGAGAAACAGCACGAGCCAGTGACAGAGCGGTAGTGAGTGACCTCAACAGAGCTCTATTTTGACTGCTGCAGATTTCTTTGTGGGCAGAAAAAGGCGGCAGTGCAGGCAGGAGCCCAGTACAAAAGGGCAGCCTGCAGTGGCAGGAGACACAGAATGAGCGAGTGAGGGAGGGGGAATGAGTGAGCTCAACGGAGTTCTGTTGGGACTGCTGCAGCTTTGTTTGTGGGCAGAAAAAGGCAGCAATGCATGCAGGGGCCCAGTACAAAATGGCAGCCTGCAGTGGTGGAAAAACCAGAATGAGCAAGTGAGAGAGGGGGAGTGAGCGAGCTCAATGGAGCTCTATTGTAACTGCTGCAATTTCTTTGTGAGCAGAAGAAGGTGGCAACGCAGGCAGGAGCCCAATAGAAAAGGGCGGCCTGCAGCGCCAGCAGAAACGGAATGAGTGAGTGAGAGAAGGGGAGTGAGCGAGCTCAACAGAGCTTTGTCGGGACTGCTGCAGATTTCTTTGTGGGCAGAAAAAGGTGCCAACAGAGGCAGGAGACCAGTACAAAAGGGCAGGCAGCAGAGCCAGGAGAAACAGAATGAGCGAGTGACACATAGAAACATAGAATTTGACGGCAGATAAGGACCGCTTGGCCCACCCAGTCTGCCCATTTCCCTGCTTACTAGTTAAGCTGCAGATCCTAGTTAACCAGCAGCCTACTTCTTCCTACCCCCACCCCCTAGAATGGCCTTATGACTGTCCCATGCATGCTTGAATTCCACCGCTGTTTTTGACTCCACGACCTCCTCCAGAAGGCCATTCCATGCATCCACAACCCTCTCTATGAAAAAATACTTCCTTAAATTACCTCTGAGCCCCCCATCTTCAAATTGTGCCCCTTGTTCTTGCACTCTTTTTTTTGAAAGATGCTACTCTCTTGGACTTTGTTGATTCCTTGAGGTACTTGAAAGTTTCTATCATGTCCCCCCTCTCCCTCCTTTTCTCGAGGCTATACATATTAAGCTCCTTAAGTCTCTCTTCATATGTCTTCCGGTGCAGATCCTGCACCATTTTAGTTACCCTCCTCTGGACAGCTTCCATCCTGTCTATGTCTTTGCGAAGACTGGGTCTCCAAAACTGCACGCAGTACTCCAGATGGGGTCTGACCAGCTGTCTGTACAGAGGGATAATAACTTCCTGTTTTCTACTGGTGATGCCTCTCCCTATGCATCCCAGTATCCCCCCAGCCCTCCTTGCTGCCCTCTCACATTGCTTGCCCACATGTAGGTCATCTGATAGGACTACCCCTAGGTCCCTTTCCATTTTTGTTGTTCTTAGTATCTCACCCCCCATTGTGTACTCTTCCCCTGGGTTTTTGTTTCCCAGGTGCATTACCTTGCACTTCTTAGCATTGAATCTAAGCTGCCATACATTTGACCATTCCTCTAACCTTGCCAAGTCCTTCTCATCCTTTACACACACCTTGTGCATCAACTCTGTTGCAGATCTTTGTGTCATCTGCAAAGAGACATACTTTCCTTCAGTCCTTCTGCAATGTCGCTTATAAAGACATTGAAGAGGACCGGTCCTAATACTGAACCCTGTGGTACCCCACTAGTAACCCCCCTTTCTTCAGAGTGGACTCCATTTACCATTACTCTCTGTGTCCTATTCTGCAGCCAATTTTTTACCCAGGTTGTCATCTTGGGACCCACTCCCAGGCTAGCTAACTTGTATATTAATCTTTTGTGTGGGACTGTGTCAAATGCCTTGCTAAAGTCTAGGTAGGCCATGTCCACAGCCCCTCCCTGATCTACTACTTTGGTCACCCAGTCAAAGAAATCTATCAGATTCGTCTGGCATGACCTTCCCGCTGTGAATCCATGCTGCCTTGGGTCCTGTGCCCCTCTGGCCTCTAGATACTCGACAGTTCTTTCCTTCAGAAGTGATTCCATCATTTTCCCTACCACTGAGGTTAAATTAACAGGTCTGTAGTTTCCTGCTTCTGCCTTGCTCCCATTTTTGTGAATGGGAATCACATCTGCCCTCCTCCAGTCTTCAGGTACCACCCCATCCTCCCATGATTTGTTAAACAGGGTAGTCAGTGGTGTCACTAATTCCACCCTTAGTTCTTCTAGAATTCTGGGATGAATCCCATCAGGCCCCATTGCTTTGTCCACCTTCAGTTTTAAGAGTTCTTTCAGAACCCTTTCTTCTGTAAATGGGCTGGTATCAACTTCTGTATCCAGAGTGTTTCTACTGTTTGTTTTAGGTAGCTCCCCCTCTTCATTTGTAAATACTGAGCAAAAATATTTGTTTAGTATCTCTGCCTTTTCACAGTCACCCTCTTCCCCCCTTTATTAAGCCTCACTATCCCTCCCTTGGTCTTCCTTCGCTCCCTGATGTACCTATAAAAGGTTTTATCCCCCTTCTTAACTGAGTTGGCTATCTTTTCCTCAGTTTGGGCCTTTGCTGTTCTGAGTGCCTTCCCAGTTTCCTTTTGCTTTAACTGATACAGTTCTCTGTCCTGCTCCTTCTGTGATTCCTTGTACTTCCTGAAAGCTTTCTTTTTCTCTTGAACCTTCACTGCCACTTCCTTTGAGAACCATAGTGGTTTCTTACATCGTTTAGTTTTGTTTATTTGCTTCACACAAAGGCTTGTTACACAGGGGGAGTGAGCGACCTCAACAGAGCTCTGTCAGAACAGCTGCGGATTTCTTTGTTGGCAGAAAAAGGCGGCAATGCAGGCAGGAGCCCAGTACAGAAGGCCAGCCTACAGCACCGGCAGAAACGGAATGAGTGAGTGAGAGAGGGGGAGTCAGCAGGCTCAACAGACCTGTGTCAGGACTGCTGCAGATTTCTTTGTGGGCTGAAAAAGCCACCAACACAGGTAGGAGCCCGGTACAAAAGGGCAGTCTGCAGTGGCAGGAGAAACAGAATGAGTGAGTGAGAGAGAGGGAGTGAGCCACCTCAACGCAGTTCTGTCAGGACAGCTGCAGATTTCTTAGTGGGCAGAACAAGGCGCCAATGCAGGCAGGATCCCAGTACAACACAGCAGCCTGCAGCACTGGGAGAAACAGACTGAGCGAGTGACAGAGGGGCAGTGAGTGAGTTCAACACACCAATGCAATCAACATGTCCTCCTGCTTCTCTACTTGCTTCTTCTCAGGGGCCCTGTGTTGGGCCTGCTGTTTGGTTGTTTCTTCCCTGCCCCCTCATCCCTTCATCCAGGGGTTGCCCAGGAGACAGTTTCCTTCCTTCCCCTGCTGGGGGTCAGCTGGGCCCTTGGCAGCCATTGTTGTTCCCAGGCTCTGCTTTGTTGGCTTTTTTTGGGCCTTGCTCCCAACCTACCTGCCTGTCTTGAGCCTTTGTAGTACGTCTCTACAGGGCTTCTGCCCCATGAGTGTTGGGATCCTGCCCACGACTACTGGGCTCACACCCCAACAACTCATGGCTCATGCCTCAACACAGCTGAGCTTACGCCTCTCAACTACCAGGCTCATGCCCTTCCTACTGGGCTCACTCCCAATGACGCTCTGGCTTCGCCCCAATGATAACATCAGGATTCAGTATGCATTGCCCCTCCTAGCGACACACTGTAACTAACCAAGCCTGATCCAGAACATACCATGCTTACCTTCACAGCTCTGCACCAATGACTGACCTACACCTCACTCGTCTCTGTCTGCCTGCTTTCCTCCTAGCGCTACCACCACTCCTCCTGGGATCAGTTAGGGTCTACTTTGTCTAAGGTATCTTGAGGGTCTAGATTGATAGAGACAAGTGGTAGTCAGATTTCTGGGCTGTAGTTCAGAGGTCTAGCCTGAGTTGTTCTGTAGTCTGAGTGGTACTTTATGTGTTCTGTAGTTTGAGTATAGTGTAGCAGCGGAACTCTCTGCAAGGGTGTCTTTGGTCATAAGACTGCAACTCTGTGATACCCTCAACCTAGTGAACCCAGGAGGTGTCTGTTTGCTTGGCACTGATTTGCTCACTGCACCTAGTAAGTGCATTCCCGGTCTGCAGTGCCACCCCTACCCCTTCCTTTGGTGGGAGCTTGCTCCCTAACCACGAGGAGGAACCCCAGGACTTAGTGCTCCTCATCATACAACTGCAACTGTGTGACACCCACCTAGGTTTAGACTTCTTACAAGTGTTCAGGTCAGGCATTCCTCCATAGCAGAGTTCAGCTCCTCAGAGGAGGCTAATCTTCCTTATTATGGAAGCCGAGCCTTCCTCCTCTAATGGTATGGCCTTCTCTCTGGGTCCCTTTAGCTATACGTTATTAGCTCTGTGACACCTTTGAGGGTGATCATCCCATTAGATGGATGGAATGAGTTCCTATTTCCTCGAAAGTATGGCACGCCCCTGTTGAGGCAGTCCAGAGATGGGCAACCAAAATGGTGCAGGGACTGCATCAGAAAATATATGAGAACAGATTAATGGACCTCAATATGTATACCCTAGAGCAAAGAAGGGAGAGAGGTGATATGATCGAAACATTCAAACACATTAAGGGCATTAACAAGGTGAAAGATTCTAACATGTTTCAATATAAGAAAACTAGCAGGACAAGAGGACACAGCATGAGATTAGAGGGAGGCCAATTAAGGGGTAATGTGATGACGTTTTTTCACAGAAAGGGTGGTGGATGCATGGAACGGCCTACCTCAGGAAGTGGTGGATATAAATGGAGTCCAGGGCTTCAATCAAGCATGGGATAGGCATAAGGGAGCAATGCAGATGAGTATGAATAGCTAGGCCACTGACAGAGCAAAGGCCGATGGCACATTTATAAGGCAGAAAAAGAAATAGGCAGACTGGATGGGCCTTGCGGTCCTTATCTGCCAGCAACTTCTATGTTTCTATGCTTTTTTCTCGATTACACAAAAGCTCAAGCTATTCGAGTTGCCTAGTTTTCCTCATCTTCTCCACTGTTGATTTTCAATGTTTCCTACCACACCGGAGGGATGGCAACCTACAGCTGTGGATCCCCAGAGGCTTCCTCCTGGGAATGAGGTTCCTCATATCTGTACTGAAGGTCATAAACTTTAGATAGGTAGTTTGCATTTTCAGTTTGCTCCCCCAGTTGAGTTGAGAGTCGGATGGTGACTGTTTCACTCGGTATGGCTGTGGCCTCCCCTTGCTCCTTCAGTGGAATGATGTCCTACGAACATACGAAATTTGCCAGCAGATAAAGGCCTAGAGGTCTATCAAGTCTGCTGGAATGTGCAGCTAGCACCCCTTATTCTGCAGCTGCCCCTTCCTTCCACCCTTCCCCTTCATTAACCCTCCCCCTTGTCCTGTCCCATCTTCGTTTGAAGCAGTCCACTGTTCTACTGCATACCACTTCTGCAGGTAACGCATTCCACCCAGCCACCACCCTCTCTATAAAAAAGTGTCTCCTCATCTCCCTCCTGAACCTTCCTCGCTCCAGTCTCATATCATGGCCCCTGGTGGCCCTCCCCTCCCTTACTTTGAACAGCCCCTCTGTACCCGTCTTGTTTATTCCTTTCATGTATTTAACGGTTTCAATCATGTCACCCCTGTCTCTCCTCTCCTCCAGTGAGTACATGTTCAACTCCTTCAACCTCCTCTCGTATGATAAGTCCCCCAGCCCCTTTATCATCTTTGTCACCCTGCACTGCACACCCTCCAGTAACTTAATGTCTCTCTTTCAGATACGGACGCCAGTACTGCACAGGTACTCAGGTGTGGGCTAACTAATGACCCTATACAGTGGCAGAATCACCTCCTCCCTCCTCGAGGATATACCCTTGAAATACAACCCAGCATTTTGTTGGCCTTTGCAGCTGCCTTCCTACATTGTGCTGAGTTGTTCATTGACCCTGTAATGAGCACACCAGATCCTTCTCCTCCTCTGTCTGGGCTAGCTGCACTCCCCTAGCTAGTAACTCCTCCTTGGGTTCTTCATCCCAAAATGCAGCACCTTGCACTTTTGGCATTAAAGCCTGTTGCCAGGTGTCTGACCAGGTTTCAGGCTTTGCCAGATCATCCTGCATCCCCTGCCATCCCCCTAGGTCATCCACCACCGCACCAACCTTGGTATCATCAGCAAACAGACTGATCTTGCTCTTGATGTCCCATGATATGTCTGCAATGAATATCCCAAACAACACTGGTCCCAACACCGAGCCCTGTGGGACACTGCTCGTCACTGCCCTTGGGTGTGAGAGCTCCCCAACCACCACCACCCTCTGTTACCTTCTCTGCAGCCAGTTTCCTACCCATCTCACCAGCTTTGCACCTGCTCCTGTGCCTACTAACTTCCTTCCCAGCCTTCCATGTGGCACCGAGTCGAATGCCTTACTGCAGTCCAGATACAGGACATCTACTGCATGGCCCCTGTCCAGTTGCCTAGTTACGCAGTCATAGAACTCGACTAAGTTGGTTTGGCAGGATCTGCCATGTAAAAGCCATGCTGTCTGCTGTCCTGTAGTCCTTTGGCCTCTAGGAGGCCCACCAGCCTCTCCTTCAGGATAGTTTCCATTAGCTTACCCACGATGGATGCGAGGTTCACTGGTCTGTAGTTTCCCGGTTCATCCTTGGGGCCACTCTTGTGGAGGGGCACCACATGAGCCATCCTCCAGTCCTCAGGTACACACCCCGAATGTAGTGAGGCATTAAATAGGTCTGCCAAAGGTCCTGCAAGGACCTCTGCCAGTTCCTTCAGTACCCTGGGGTGGATGCCATCTGGGCCTGGCACCTTGTCCACCCTCAGTGCCTTCAAACCCTCTTGAACTCTGCCCTCCATGATTTCCCCATCTGTCACCACTTCCCCCCCTTGCTTCTGCCATTTCTCCCACCTTGGGTGTCTACCCCACTCTTCTCTTTAGTAAATACTGAGCAGAAGTACTCATTTAGTGCTTCTGCCTTATCGCACCCTGCTTTCACCCAAGCCCCCTCCTTCCTAATCCTCACTATGTGGTCCTTACAGCTCCTTTTCTCCCAGATGTACTTAAAGAAGTCCTTCTCCCCCTTCTTAATGCCCTGTGCCAGCCTGAGTTCCATAGATGCTTTGGCTCCCCTCACTGCCCTTGTCACCTCCTTCGATTCTGTCAAGTACTCCTCTCTGTCCTCCCCTCCCTGTTTTCTTGTGCTTCCTAAAGGCAGCTCTTTTCCTCCTTACCTTTTCCATGACCTCCTTGCTCAACCAGCTCAGTTTCTTAGCCCTAGCCTTCTTGCTCTGGGCTTTGCAGCAGAGTTTGGTTGCCTCCACTATCCCCAGCTTTATGAGCTCCACCTCTGGTTAGTGTCCATACTAGATTGAATTCTGGCCAGGGTACCCTTTACCACTTCCCCATCCTCCCAAAGTCGAGCCCTCCTGAAGTCCAGCACTCTCGTGCAGATTCCACTCCTTCCTTGCCCATATCCAATGTGAGCCATACTGAGTGGTGGTCACCTCCCGACAGCGGTTTCTCCACTGTAAGTTCTCTCACAAAGTCCCCATTTGCCAGCACAAGGTCAAGGGTATTCCCCTAACCTGGTTGGTTCACTGACCATTTGCAGCAGGAAGCTGTCTGGAAGGCATCCAGCAGTACCTGCTCCCTTCTGTTCCTGGTTGTTGGGGTGCTCCAGTCCACTCCTGGCATGTTGAAGTCCCCCACAATCACCACACTACCCTTCTCGCAGGTCCTCCTGATCTGTCTCGCTAGTTCCCTGTCTAACTCCTCCATCTGAGATGGTGGCCTGTATACCACTCCCATTCTAAGAATCCTGATATTTTTCTATGCCTTTTGCTCTGTGCTTTGGGCACCTTCCCTAAGGTACCTTCAGTTAAGAGACCTTGTTCCTGTGGCTGTTCTAAGGGTGGAACCCTCCTCAAGAGGGTTCTGTGCCATCATACCCAGAAAGATTGGTAGTTCCTCCAGAACAGAGAGCGCAAAAGGCCACACACACACGTATCCAGCCATAACTTCTTCCAGTAGCACAGACATTACCATGTTACGCAGGCATCCTACACACTTAGTCGTCTGCTGGACCAGTGAACTTTATTAACAACACTGGTCCTGAAAGGGAAATGATTAATGCTGCCACTTTTGCTGGCTCTGCCCTTTTTAAACGACTTACCAGGCAAGCCAAATGGTGACCCCAATAGGTGCCTTTTTTAGATGGGACTAAGACACCCAGAGTCCTGGGACTGCAGTTCACTAAAGCCCAGCCAGGCATGACTCCCACATGCAACCTCGCAGAACAGGTTTTGCCAATCTTCCTGTACTTGAGGCAGATGCCCGCTTCCACCTGGTACCAGGAATATTCCCTTTAAACCCTTAAGAATACTCTTAAGTCAGTCCCAGGGTACCCTGGATTGAAGCATGGAAGGCTCATAGATGATGTCGCAAGAAGCATAGAAACACAGAATGTGTTGGCATATAAAAAAAGACCACTTGGCCTACCCACCCAAGGTTGGTCGATGTTAGTGTGCTTTAAATTTGAGAGACCAACGTGCTCAAAATACCAGCCCAAAGGACATGCATATGTTTTATGGTTCTGAACTTCAAAAAAGTGAGATTTTCATAAATTTGGGTCCAGTGGCCAACTTACAAAGAAAAAAAAATCCCCAAACCAGCACTAGTTTTCCCCTGAAGCAGGGCAACCCCTTATCTTACCCATGGTTCCCTGATCAGACGGCTTCTCCTGGTGCTGCAGGCCTGTGGAACGCCAGTCTCCTGTGGTACCTCTAGATCAGCTGGGCTCCCCCTTCAGGCTCACTCCACCTCTCTCAGATGCTGGCTTCTCAGCTTCCTCCTGGAGGTTCGGCTGACTCTCTTCTCCTTGACTGCCGAGATTCTGTGCCACCCCACATTTCCAGGCTTCTGACCCCAAGTGCAGCCGCAACCTGACCCCTGGCTGTAGTGCCTGCTAATCGAACGTGGATCAACAGCTCTGGATTTAGGCCCTCTGTTCCATGCTGGCTTCTTCAGCATCAGAAGGGGGTGAAGAGAATGTGTAGGGAGCTTGGGAAACTTGAGGAGTTGTCAACAGCATAGCAGTTGGGGTTCAATGCCAAAAAGTGCAAAATCATGCACCTAGGATGTATTAACCCAGGAGCTAAGTACAGCGTGGGAGAAGTACTGACAGTCACTAAGCAGGAAAGGGACCTTGGGGTTACCATATCTGATGACCTCAAAGTGGCAGAGCAGTGTGACAAAGCAGCGGGTAGGGTCAGCGGGATGCTGGGATGCATTGGGGAGGGATCTCCAGCATGGAAAGAGGGGTGGTGTAGTCACTGTAAGCATTGCTGGTGAGACCCCACCTGGAGTATTGTGTCCAGTTCTGGAGGCCACACCTCAGAAAGGACATAGACAGAGTGGAGGCTGTCCAGAAGAGGGCAACTAAAACAATGAAGGGGTTGCACAAGAAGCCCTACAACAAGAGACTGAGGGATCTCAACCTGAGCACCCTGGAAGAGAGCAGAGCAAGAGGGGATGTGATAGAGACCTACAAGTACCTCACGAGGGTAAACTGGGTTCTGGGGGGGGTCTTTTTCCAATGAGAACTGGCACCAGGACCAGAGGCCATGTGACGAAGCTGGTGGGGGGAGTTTAAGAGGGATGTGAAGAAGCACTACTTCACTGAAAGAGTGGTGGATGCCTAGAACAGATTGCCAGTGGATATGGTGGAGGCAAAATGGGTCAGAGGCTTCAAGCATGCATGGGATATACATTGAGGAATATTAATAAACATGCAAGAAGGAGGGAGGGTTGCTGGGGACCAGTTAGGGTCTGCAAAGAGAGAGAAAGCAGGGACCATCTGGACAGACAGGGTGGGCCAAGTGATCCTTTTCCACCAACAAATTCTGTGTTTCTGTGTCATGCTGGCTAGCATGCAAATGTTGCTCCTTTCCTCACAAGTCTCAGCAGTGTGTGCTTCACAGTTTATCTCCAGCTCAAACTGCTCTCCAGACAGCAGGTCCAGTGTCTCCAAGATGTCTGTCTGACCCAGTCTCCAGCACAGTCCCCTTCATATAGCAGAAGTCCTGGGGCATCTCCCATTGGTCCATCTCGCTGTCACACAGTATCCACAAAGCCCCATTGACCCAGCAACAGGATGCCAGAATCCTCAGTCCATCCTCTCCTAAGGGCCTACCAGAGCTTGCTATAGGCTCCAACTCCTCTGATTGGCTACCTGTTGATGGTGGGGTTTACAAGGATGGTGGGCCCGAGTGCCTGGAAGGTCACCTCAAGTCCCAGAGGTCAAGTAAGTGAAAAGTGGTTTGTACACTCCCCTCCCTAGTGAGATTCCATCAGATACCCCTAGGCATGGGGAGAGGGCAACATCTTCATTTATTTGTTTACCATGTGGTTACACTAGTTACTGGGAACATTTTCAGTCATGTAGCAGGTCGTTATGATGGCATATAACTGGTAATGGAGAAATACAGGCAAGGCTTATAGCACATACCAGACAAGAGGCCAGTAGATATTAAAATAAATCTAATGTAAATGTTATAGGATAAGATGCAAATGATGTACCAATAAATACAGGCACTGCATACAATTTACAAACATACAAAATGCATCAGGAACGACAACCCCTCATGAATGGTTAATCCAAATTACAGGAGCTAGATCTCAACATCTGGGTCCATATCACAGCATTATCAGATTTTGCTCAGAGGAAGTTCAGTTTTTGAACCATTGTAAGTGGCCACACACTTTTAAAACATATTCTTTCATGTAATTCATTGTTTTGGCTACATGCCCAAATCACAACTAAAATCTGATTGCTTGCAGACCTTTGCTTGTAAAACCAGTCAATCTAGGAAGTACGGCAGCTATGATTCTTATCAGTAAACAAACCTAATCTTTTTCACTCTGCATTTTAAGTATGATCATTTATTGCTTACAAATGGGTTTGCAGGTAAAGCCCAGTCATAAAAAAGGGTGGGGCAACGGGCAAAGTTTGAGGTGTGGTTTATTATCCTGTTTTCACCTCTTCAAAAGGTGGTCAACCGCTTGCTGAAAAAAAGCTGAAACTTTATCTCCCTTCCTCTCTGTAGTCGTAAGGCCTTTTAGGATACAGTTTACAAACCAGATTCCTTTACATATCTCGTGTTATTCAGTTACGTTTTCACCATTTCCCCCTGTTGCTTTCCTTGCCCCCCACCCTGAGGCTCAAGGATCCCTGTGGATGCATCATTTCTCTAGACAGGAGTGAGGGAAAGTGGCTGCCTTCATAGCCAACTCCAGTGCTGCTCTGTGATTGGTCAGCAGGGGATCCGTGATTGCTGGCATGATAGGTGTGTGTAGTGTGAGAGCGCTGGTGTGATAGGTGTGTGTAGTGTGAGAGTGCTGGTGTGATAGGTGTGTGTAGTGTGAGAGTGCTGGCGTGATAGGTGTGTGTAGCGTGAGAGTGCTGGTGTGATAGGTGTGTGTAGTGTGAGAGTGCTGGTGTGATAGGTGTGTGTGTAGTGTGAGAGTGCTGGTGTGATAGGGGTGTGTGTAGTGTGAGAGTGCTGGTGTGATAGGTGTGTGTAGTGTGAGAGTGCTGGTGTGGCAGGGGATGCATTAGTATTGGCACAGTAGGGAATGTGTGTTCAGTGGCATGCTAGGGGATCGGGGTCAACATGGAAGGATATGGGTCTCTATAGAAGAAAAACTGCTTTCCAGGAGTGGGACCACAGACTCCTGTGGGAGTAGTCGTAGTAGCTGTAGATTTTATTTCTTTTGGGCACCCTTCCCAAAAAGGCACAGGGCACTCTTACAAAATATGAAAACTGAGAGACAGCATATGAATAGTCAGACAACCATACAAAATAAAATAAATACATCTACTAATATGTAAATAATTACTATTTGTCAAAACACTGAAACTCCTTATCATATTTTTATTTATTGAAATGTTTCACCAAGAAGGTGCACTGAACAATAAGTTGCTCATCTCCTGGTGCAACCGGGGGGGCAGGAGGGTAGAACTGGATAAAGAATTAGACATACAGTTTACCATTTAACATCTTCGAGAAATTAAACATTCAATTACATTTGTAACAAGACATCTTTCTGTGTTGTTGCAAAAAAAATTCAGATGTTGCTTGCCCCCCAGGAGTATGTACCCTCCATAAACCAAAAAACAACAGTCGAATTACCAGGGGATCAAAGCCACTGCTGTTTCAAATTCCTCGCTGCCGCACAATCCAAGGCCAAAGGTCTTTCACCTACAGGGCCCCCACCTGGCTAAATGGTCTTGATAATGACACTTCCACTAACACCTTGCTTGGTGCTTTCAAATCCAGACTCTGAAACACCCTCATTGCCTCCAGTATCTTCGACAGCCTTGGCTAGCAATTCAGCACCCCTCCACCTGTGCCCGCTGTTGCAGGGCCCTTGGCCTCCCACACTTGCCCTCCCTGGGCCCCGTTTTTCTCCTGCTCTTATGCCCCGGACAACACCCCTTTGGCTGCTTCCCCCCCTCCCTGACCCCCACCTCACTACCCCCCCTCCTTCCCTCACCTCCCTATCAAGCACCTATCTCCTCCCTGTTCCTTCTCCTACTTCCTGCTACCATCCTCCTTTTTTCTTTTTGCCCATCTCACCTCCTCTTAATCTCTTTACTCCCCTTCCCAGCTTAGAGCTTTGATTTGTGTTGTCTTCTGTAACATGTGACGTGGAACCTTTGTAAAAGAGCCTTGGCTCAAAGGTAATTGTAATCCTAGACTCTAATAAATAAATTAAAAAAAAATACAGTTAAACATATAAATAATCATACAATCACATTTGTGTCATAACATATAGTTAAATATATGGTGTAACCCTCCTGCAAATGGGGGTTCCCAAAAGTCTTCCAGGAGCTTGCTTGAATGCTCCAAGCCTGGATGGTGTTCGGCATCTAAGCCGTTTATCTGTGAGTGCTTCTAGAGCCTCTGGTACTGTCTCTTTAAGAGCTGTCTGCCTGCAGACATAATTAATTTGGATGGGGGTCTGTGTGTTTCCCTGCTTAAGTCCCACTCGAGCTGCTGCCAAATCGCCCCATTTCTGCCGTCACTAAGTGGGCAGAGTGAGCACTTTTCAAAGATGTAACTGTTTGCCAGAAATAATTTAGAGTAATAACGAAAATACAGTTTGTCTAACCTGCTTTTCTTTGCAGTCAGAACTGTGTTTGCCTAGTCCGCCATTCTGGTTTTGAACTGCTGAACTGGACCAATCAGTGTGGGGGGTCCTTTGAAATGGAGCCTGCTGCTGGCAAATCAGAACTTGGACTCTCATTGTGGAGCCAGCCACCTATGTACTGTATGGCCAATGCTTCAGGGAATTGTACTCTGGACTTTGGCGCCTTTTCTTCACCAACAGGGGGAGTTTACTGTGAGTGACAGCCAAACCAGCCAACTGAACTGGGAGGAACTCAAACGAAATGCCCAGCTCTGTCTACTGGAAAGATCAGATGAGTTGTGACTGTGAAGAAGGAAGGAGCTCCAGGCTCCTGCGCTGTTGAGTTTTCGCACGGGAAGCTCGTGTGGGGCCCTGAAGTTTGGCCTACAACTGTTTGTGAGTGCCAGTGTGGACTGAATCAGAGTTGTAAGGAGAAAAGCACCAGAAGTGAGGAAACCAGGCTCACCCTGTAGAAGACTGGAGAAATTGCTGAATCGCGTTCGGTCTGTCAGGAACTGAATCTGCTGTGTGTTCTCCCAGGTATTGTGCAGTAATTGCGATCGGGATAGAGAAGCAGCCTGCCTGATATAGTACTTTCCTTTTACATATAGATGTGTGTAGTGCTTATGGGGAATCGCGTTTCAAATCCCCTGTACAGTGAATTGAGTGCCTGAAGCTGGAAGTAAACCCCAGCTTAATCCAGACTACATCCATTTGCTCTAAATTGCAGTGGGGTCCAGTCACAAGGACCTTGTCCACATGGTCTGCTCCTCCTGGCAATCCAGGACAATTTGCCTTCCATCCAGTTCCCGGCATTGAGTTTGTGAGTACAAAGCAGGGTAGCTCCCTGCTATCTGTTTATCAAACTGCAAGTGTGTCATCTAATTGTTGTTTTCTCATTTCTTCACAAACTGAGCCATCCAGCTCCGGATTACAATTGGGTATTGTGCAAGTGTTTTTTTTTTCCATCACAGGGCCCCAACCAGCTGCATCTGATCCTGGCTAGCACCCCCCCATCCTGGGTACCCAGTGAAAGTGACAATTTGGGACTCTGAATATGCGCACAGTACTGTGATTATTAATGTGTTTAACCTAATTAACCTGATTTTCCCCATCCTTGTTATATCCCCCTAAATAAATCAGATTTGTTTGTTTCAACAGTTAGCCTGTCTGAGGTATTCGTTTATGTTAAAGTATTGTTCTGTGGCTTTTGCACTGTATCATCTTGTTTTACAGGGGGTCCCCAGAGTCCAGTCGACAGAGCCAGTCCTGGGGGTAAGTGTACATTGTGAAGATATTCCTAATGTATTGTGTGGGCCACTAGTGGGAAGAAAAGGGGGTTGCAGTGTCCCAGAGGGCTGTGACCAAGTCATACCAGACAGTATTAACCCTGACCTCTGGGTGGAGGCACCCACCATTGGACCTAGGCCCCTCAACCTGTCAGTAGTCAGGTGTAGTAGCCCTTGGGATAACGCCACCTGGGGGTTACATCTTGGAGGCTCACCACTGGGATTGTGTGTCTTCTAGTGGCCATATTTATGAACCACTGTCAAAAAAAAACAAATGGGTACCCCGACAGAAGTGGCTGTACACCAGCTGGTGAAGTGGTGTACTGGGGAGGAGATCGACCCCCAAAATGCTATACTTATTTGGATATCCCGCTGGGTACCAGTACGGACACTGTAGAGGGAGTACTTTCCAAGGCTGAATGTTTACGAGACCTTGTGGTAGAGGGGCGACAGGCTGATCTGCTCACCCAAACTTTCATGGCCCTACTAGAGTATAAGGACCCTGTAGACAGTTCTAAAGTGCCGCAGACTGTTACCCCCGAGGGAACCCCTACTGTCTGGAGAGTGATAACCAAAGACAGTAAAAACCCCAAGGAGAACGAGCCTCCCCCATTATCTGAAACTTTTGAGGAGAAATTTGCTAATTTATTGTTGGGGGGGAAGGGAAAACTCTGGAGGATTTAAAGAAACTATTATTGCCACCTGAGAACGTTTCTCCACCAACACCCTCTCCCTCTCCAGCACCCGTTATTGCCCCTTCTTCTGTGCCAGCGCAAGCCCCCATGTCTGTACCTGCCAATAGTCATGACTCTTACCGCAGGTTGAGAATTTTCTCCGGCACCCTCCCCATCCCACAAGGGGAGGATGATTGGGAGACCTGGATAGACTGTGTTGCCCCTTTTGTATCTGAGTGGCAGTGTGCAGAGGCTGAGAAACGGAAAAGAATCCTAGAGAGCCTGAGAGGTCCCACTCTGGAAGCCATTAAGTCTTTGAGGTCCACAAACCCTGAGGCATCTGCCCAAAAGTACCTAACTGCACTTGAATGCAATTTTGGGAGTACTGAGTCAGGGGAGAGCTTGATGTGGAAGTTTTAAGGTACAAAACAATGGCCAGGGGAAAGTTTATCTGCATGTGTTACTTGTCTGGAAGGAGTGCTACAGTGGGCCTACAGGAAAGGGGGGGTGGCCACCAGTGACTTAAACCATGTGAGGTTGGGGCACATATTGCAACATGCAAAGCACTCAAAATTGCAGCTGCTTCAGTTGAGGCTTCATGACAGGAGAGGTAACCCACCGGATCATTGTGATTTGATGAAAGAAATCCGGGAAGTCGAGGAGGAGGAGGATTTCTCAGAGCCTCGCATAGTTGTAGCGCTAAAACCTCTGCTCCAAGGGCAGGGTCGGCTGCTGACGGCCAGGGATCACCGAAAATCCATGATGAAAGTCAAGGATTAAGTGCCTGCCAAACCGGGATGGCTGTAAACACCCTGCACTGGGAGGAGTTGCTGAGGGAGATTAGGAAAGTAACAGACAGTCTCATCATGAAAGATACTCCTATTGAGCATGGGCACTGACATTTGCCCGACTGCTTCTGCTATGGGGGTGTGGGTGCCCACCCAGGCACCTCATGTTGACAACAGTTTGAAACTTGATGCATTGACTATGGAAGTGAGAGAACTGAAAAGATGTCTCCAAATGTCCAATCCACCGCTGGCTGAGGTGCCACCAAGATCTATCGATAGTACCAATGCTGCAGGCCCCACAGTGATGCCTCGGTCACTCCAAACTTCAGCAGACATATTTTGCCATAATTGTGGGAAGGATGGGCACATGAAGAGAGAATGCCGGTCTCAGAAAGACTTAGAGAGAGTGGTGAGCCGGCTACAAGGAGAGCTTCAGAGAACAAGTCAGTGGTTAAGAGATGCACAAAATGGTCCCAGTGAGGGTCCCAAAATTGCTAACTCACATCTCTCTGTGGCAAGGTCAGTTGCCCAGGCCCCCGCTACTGCCTCTCCAGACAGGTCCAGAATAGTGGGTCCCTCCATGGAGACCACTGTGAAGGTGAATGGAGTGTCTACAAGAGCTGCATTAGACAGTGGCTCCCAAGTGACAATTATGTTCCAGGATTGGTATCAAAAGCATTTGTCAGACATACCCTTACAACCATTAGAAGGACTGCATGTATGGGGGTTAAGTGAGAAGGCCTACCCCTACTCCAAGTATATCCGAATTTGTCTGTCTTTTCCCCACCTCTGTGGTTGGAATGGCAGAGCAAGTAGAGACCCTGGCCTTAGTGGGTCCCCCTACTGGACTGTATGATGGGGTTCCTCTACTAATTGGGACTAATTCTCATATGTTTGGATGGCTGGCACAGTTGTGTTATGAAAAACAGGGGTCAAGGACTAGTAGAGCTTTAAGAATTCCGGCCTTGATCAAGAAGGCCTATGAGGCACACAGAGATGCTGAAAAAGTGGAACCAGAGAAACCAGTTGGAATTGTCTGGAAGAAGGATCCTGAGTCTCTGATCCTGGCACCAAATGCCCAGTGTACCTTACAGGGAGAGGTCCGTATCAGAAAGGATGTCAAGAATAAAATCCTCATGTTGGATGCACCAGGCGATGGCAAATTGCTGGAGGGATTGCTGGTCAAGCCTAGTATTTTGCCTGCTAGAGCCCATGCTTATGCCAGAAGGGTAATGGTTCAAGTTCATAATGGGTCTGACAGAGAGAATCGAGTGCACCCTGGCTAATGTGCACTGTGCAGACACTGCAGTGCTACCCAGTAGCAAGAGTTCGGGGAAGAATGACAGAGTAATGCCTGACTTGTTTGATTTCGGTGACTCCCCGTTGCCAGCTGAATGGAAAGTGAGGATCAGTGAGAAGCTTGCCCAGAGAGACCAGGTGTAGGATGTGTGCAAAGAGCTGAGCACCACATCCGGCTGCATGATGAAAGGCCATTTCCTGAAAGGTCTCGGCGCCTGGCCCCTGCTGACACAGATGATGTGAGACGGCATCTGCAAGAGATGCTTGCTGCTGGTGTAATATAAGAATCCAGAAGCCCCTATGCTTCCTCCATTGTGGTTGTGAGAAAAAAGAATGGGACAGTAAGGATGTGCGTGGATTATCGCACTTCAAACTGGTGGACTACCCCTGATCAGTATACAGTGCCCTGCATTCAGGATGTTTTGGACTGCCTGAACAGCAGCAAGTGGTTCTCTGTGCTGGATCTCCGCAATGGGTACTACCAGATCCCGATGGCCCCAGAAGACCGTGAGAAGACAGTCTTTATCTGCCCACTTGGTTTCTAAGAATTCATGAGGATGCCTCAAGGGATTTCAGCGCACCAGCCACCTTTCAGCGACTGACAGAGCATGCAGTGGGGGACATAAACTTATTAGAGTGCCTGGTGAACCTGGATGATGTTATTGTGTTTGGCAGCTCACTGGAGGAACATGAGAGCAGATTATTCAAGGTGTTGGACCGATTGGAAGACTTTGGCCTTAAACTGTCCATTGATAAGTGTCAATTCTTTCAAACATCAGTAAAGTATGTGGGACACATAGTATCCACTGAGGGAATAGAGACCGACCCAAGTAAAGTCGAGGCCTTGACCACCTGGCCACAGCCCAAAAATCTAAAAGAACTGCAAAGATTCCTGGGATTCTGTGGTTATTATCGCGCTTCATCAAGGACTATTCAAGAGTGATCATGCTTTACTTAACCTTACTCAAGGGTATCCCCCAACCCACAAAAAATGCAACAAGTCAGCATCCCTCAAGACTGAAAGAGTGTATTTTCATCCAAGTGAAGTATTTGGGGCCCGCTGGACTCCTGATTGTGAGACTGCTTTTCATGAGATCATATATCAACTTACCCACGCTCCAGTGTTAGTCTGTGCTGATCCAACAAAACCTTATGTCCTGCACACTGATGCTAGCTTGCAAGGGTTGGGGGCTGTGTTGTATCACGAGCACGAGAATGGCCTGAAACCAGTGGCCTTTGCCAGCAGAAGCCTGACCCCTTCTGAAAAGAACTATCCTGTACACAAGTTAGAGTTCCTATTTTTGAACTGGGCTATTATTGACCAGTTCCATGAATACCTGTATGGGGCTAAGATACTACTAAAGACTGACAATAATCCGTTGACCTATGTGCAGACTTCAGCTAAATTGGATGTCACTGGCCATAGGTGGCTTTCTGCATTATCTACATACGACTATGCTGTTGAATACAGAGCAGGCCTGAACCACATAGATGCTGATGCTCTCTTCCGGAGGCCTGTTCCCCAAAATGACTGGGTCAGACTGTCAGAGCCTGATATTAGAGTACTCTGCCAGAAGTTTGACAGGGAGGAACAAATGTCCGCGGATGCAGTGGACTGTATGGTGGATTGTTTGGGACCCTCTGAGAAGTGCATACCTGCTGCTTATTGCCACTTTTCTGCAATAGACATTGGTGCACTGCCTCAGCTGGACAATGACAGTATTCGGTGGGCTCAATCCTGCGATCCCATGATCAAATCAGCTTTAGAAGCCCTATATGCGGGGAAAGATGTGTCCAAATTACGTTCCACTGATCTGAGAGCTGCATTGTTATA
This sequence comes from Neoceratodus forsteri, assembly GCA_016271365.2. NCBI lineage: Eukaryota > Metazoa > Chordata > Ceratodontiformes > Ceratodontidae > Neoceratodus > Neoceratodus forsteri. The sequence goes on along the minus strand of CM057451.1, from coordinate 1,172,843,835 downwards.
TAAAGAAGGTCCTAAGTTGAATTTGATCAATAGACTGTTATACAGAGAAACAGTAGACCGGGGCAAGTAGACAAACAACAACTAGTGCTGTCCTGCCTTCCAGATTCAGTACTGAGGTCCTTACATAACACATGGGGCACCTTGTATTGACAGAACACTTGACTTGGCGAGATCCAGATTCTGTTGGCCTAAGATGGGGCTGATGTGGAGCAACACATTCGAACTTGTGAGTACGCTACTTACAGAGAAGCTTTGCCCCAGAGGGCTGCCCCTTGTTAACATCACCACCAGTGCACCCATGGAGCTGGTCTGTATTGATTTTCTGAGTTTGGAGTCAGATCAAGAAATATTAGTGATGTGTTGGTGGTCACTGACCATTTCTGAGAACACGCTAGCTTTCCCACGAGGACCAGAAGACGTCCACTGTGGCAAAAGTACTTGTAAACTTTTTGTTCACTATGGGGCTCCACAAAGAATCCATTCTGATCAAGGGAGACTTTGAGTCGTCTGATCAAAGAGATGCTTTCTCTGTGGGGAATGCGAAAGTCCAGAACCACCCCTTACCACCCCCGGGGAACCCACAGCCTGAATGTTTCAACCGCACTTTGCTAAATATGCTAGCACCCTCCACCCAAAGGACAAGCCTAGATGGAGCCAACAAATTAGCACCTTGGTACATACAACTGCACCAAAAGTGATGCCACTGGGTTCTCCCCCTACCGCCTGATGTTTGGAAGAGAACCTCGACTGCTGGTAGATGTGTGCTTTGGGGTCTCTCCTGATGGGGTTCGAGCTGACAACTGTTTACAGTATGTGCAAAAGTTAAAGGCCCAGCTAAATCATGCATACTAACTGGCTGAAACCATGGCTGCCAAATGAAATCTGGCCAGCAAAGAAAGGTATGATAAAAAGGTGAAAGCACAGGAACTCCAGGAAGGAGATCGGGTATTGCTAAGAAATCTGGGACTGCATGGCAAACACAAGATTGCTGACAGAGAGCACCATCTCCCTCACATTGTAGTGGGCAAACTAGATGATCTGCCTGTGTACAAACTAAGGCCTGAAAATAATTCAAAGGATGTTAAAACAATGCATAGAAATCATTTACTGCCCATTGGACAAATCTTGATTGAGTCTGAGCCCTCTAGAAAATGCCCCCTCTGGACCAGTGACTAGAGCTGCTGCTAAGGAAAAATCAAGAAAGTCTGCACCTACAGAAGATGAGTTAAAGTGTTCTCCTCCACAAGTCTCAGTTGAGCATGACTGTCAGTCCATGTCAGAGGAAAGTGAGTGTGGCCTTGAATATTACCCTTCTTACGTACTGAGTCAATTGTTTTGGGGCAATCCCCTAGTTAATACTGGAGACGAAGCTGGGCCTTCTGGACTGTCTAAGCCCCCAGCTTTGTCCCTGGAGCCAATGTTCCCAGAAAGTGAAGTGCAACACATCAAGTCAGATGATATGGAATCATTGTGTATGGCTGAACTGTTTGAGCTTTCAGGGGAAGAAAATGATGGACTGGAACAGACTGGTGATACACCAGAACAAGAAGAGTATTTTGAGTGCCCTGATGGTCCACTGCCAGTGTCCAAAAGCTCTCCATATGAGCCAAGTGTTGTGGACTCAGAGACTGTAACTCCTAGAGGCGAAAGTGCCCCAAGTTCTAGCCTCTCTACCCCAATGGAGACTCCCCTGACAAGTGAGGACAATGCTGAAAATGAGGCTCAGAGAGCAGAGACTTTAACAGTTCCCCCTAGAAAGACTGGTCGAGCTGTAAAGCCTGTGGTGCACCTCAGTTATGATTCCCCTGGGAGGCCTGTGGACTTGCCTCTCAATGTTGTCCTGGGGAGGCAGTATAGCGCAGTGGTCTAAGGCTCTGAGCAGCAAATTTGGTGACATCCAGCAGACCAGACCTGGGTTTGAATCCCACAGCTTCCACTTGCATACTATGTGACCCTGAGCAAGTCACTTAACCTCCTTGTGCTCCCAGGTCACTCCTCTAAAAAGCTTTCAGCTTAGTGTGCTATACCTGGTTAAACAACTAAATAAAAAAAATAAATAAATAAAATAAAAATAAAGGAGTGTATGTGCCCCCGAGCTCTTTGCCCAAAACTGAACATCAGTGCTAACTCCAAGTTACTTGTGTTGCCCTCTAGGTATGGTGTCCCTGCCCCATCCAGCCCCAAGGTAGCTGATAGGGAAGGGCCCCCTTTCTTCAGGTTTCATGTGCAGGAGGTAATAACCTGAGTTATGGTACAATGTGTGTGTAATACTGTGTAAAGAGTGACGTACTGCAAAGTTTCAGAAATGTGTTCCTGGTAAAGTGATATATTGACTGATGATTACATGTGTGAGCCTAATGTGATACTGATGTAAATGTATATGGTTGTATTGAAACTTATGAAGGTACTTGCTTGACGTGGATGCCAGGCTTTTTTCAGGCCGGGAAGGGTGTAACCCCCCTTCAAATGGGGGTTCCCAAAAGTCTTCCAGGAGCTTGCTTGAATGCTCCAAGCCTGGATGGTGTTCGGCGTCTAAGCTGTTTCCATCTGTGAATTGCTCAGAGCCGCTGGTACTGTCTCTTTAGAGCTGTCTGCCTGCAGACATAATTAATTGGATGAGGTCTGTGTGTTTCCTGCTTGAGTCCCACTGAGCTGCTGCCAATCGCTCCGTTTCTGCCATCACTAGGTGGGCAGGTGAGCACTTTCAAAGATGTAACTGTTTGCCAGACATCATTTAGAGTAATAATGAAAATACAGTTTGTCTAACCTGCTTTTCTTTGCAGTCAGAACTGTGTTTGCCTAGTCCCCCATTCTAGTTTTGAACTGCTGAACTGGACCAATCAGTGTGGGGGTACCTTTGAAATGGAGCCTGCTGCTGGCAAATCAGAACTTGGACTCTCATTGTGGGACCAGCCACCTATGTACTGTATGACCAATGCTTCTGGGAATTGTAGTTTGGACTTCGGCGACTTTTTTCCACCAACAGGGGGAGTTTACTGTGAGTGACAGCCAAACCAGGCAACTGAACTGGGAGGAACTCAAAAAATGCCGGCTCTGTCTACTGGAAAGATCAGATGAGTTGTGACTGTGAGAGGAAGGCTCTGGGCTCCTGCGCTGTTGATTTTCAGCGGGAAGCTCATGTGGGGCCCTGAGTTTCGCCTACAACTGTTTGTGAGTGCCAGTGTGGACTGTATCAGAGTTATGAGGAGAAAGAAGCACCAGAGTGAGAAACCAGGCTCACCCTGTAGAAGACTGGAGAATTGCTGAATACTTTTCGGTCTGTCAGGAACTGATCTGCTGTGTGTTCTCCAGGTATTGTGCAGTAATTATGATCAGGATAAGAAAGCAGCCTGCCTGGTATAGTACTTTCCTTTACATACAAATATGTGTAGTGCTTGTGGGAGATCGCGTTTCAAATTCCTGTACAGTGAATTGAGTGCCTGAAGCTGGAATTAAACCCCAGTTTAATCCAGACTACATACATTGCTCTAAACTGCAGTGGGTCCAGTCTGAAGGACCTCACCCATGATCTGTCCTCCTGGCAATCCAGGACAATCTGCCGTCTATCCAGTTCCCAGCACTGAATTTGTGAGTACAAAGCAGGGTAGCTTCCTGCCATCTGTTTATCAAACTGCAAGTGTGTCATCTAATTGTTGTTTTCTCATTTCTTCACAAACTGAGCCATCTGGCTCCGGATTACAATTGGGTATTGTGCAAGTGTTTTTTTCCATCACAGGACCCCAACCAGCTGCACCTGATCCTGGCTAGCCCCTCCCCCTATCCTGGGTACCCAGTGAAAGTGACAATTTGGGACTCTGAATATGCGCACAGTACTGTGATTATTAATGTGTTTAACCTAATTAACCTGATTTCCCCATCCTTGTTATATCCCCCTAAATAAATCAGATTTGTTTGTTTCAGCAAAGTTACACTATGTGAGGTATTTGTTTATGTTAAAGTATTGTTCTGTGGCTTTTGCACTGTATCATCTTGTTTTACAGGGGGTCCCTAGAGTCCAGTCGACAGAGCCAGTCCTGGGGGTAAGTGTACATTGTGAAGATGTTCCTAATGTATTGTGTGGGCCACTAGTGGGAAGAAAATGAGGTTACAGTGTCCCAGAGGGCTGTGACCAAGTCATACCAGACAGTATTAACCCTGACCTCTGGGTGGAGGCACCCGCCATTGGACCTAGGCCCCTCAACCTGTCAGTAGTCAGTCAGGCAGGGGTAGTAGCCCTTGGGATAGTGCCACCTGGGGGTTACATATCACATATGTGGAATATGCATTTAAATACAAGTGGCATGTCTGAAGAACATAGTACAGACATTTAATGTAACCTTGGAGCCAAATCCTTACAGGAATGGATCACAGTTAAGAGGCAGATAATTTAGCAATTATTGAATGAATGAATGAATGAATGAGGTGCAGTGAGGGGACATCAAGGAGGGTAGAGAGGGGAAACCAGCTGGGGGAAGGAGAGGATAAAAATGGGGGGCGTAACTAGGCAAAGTGAGCACACAAAAAAATCAGTTGGGGGCAAGTTAACACAGGGCTAGTGCAATCTGGGAGCACCTCAGACAGAACAAAAAATGCAAGTTATTAGCTCAAGTAAACAAATTCCTTTGTTTAAGTGCATGAGGGTAGAGAGGGGGGCAGGAGGGAGGTGGGGGTAAGGGATAGGGTAGAGAAGGATGAGTCATACCTGAAACTGGCCCCTTCAGAGTGCAGAGATCACTGCCAGTGATGGAATGAGGCATGGACTTAGAATAAGGGGCAGGAGTACGCAAGGACAAGTTGGGTAGAGATAGTAGAGGGGATGGTAACGGGAAGAAGGAGGAGGAAGGGTGGGAGAAACTTGCCTAAGATTAGGCCTCTTCAGGATGCTGAGAACCCTGCCAGAGAGCAGAGACAAGCGAGGACGAGTTGGGTAGAAAGGATGGAGGGGAAAAGGGAGGGGAAAGAAGAGTCATTTCCCAGTGCTGGAACCCTTCCAGGATGCTGAGAACCCTGCCAGGGGGCAGAACTAGGTGAGGACACATTGGGAAGAGGGGAAGAAGAGGGACAGAAGAAGCTTGCCTAAGACTGGCCACTCCAGGATGCTAATCTAACCCCCCTACAAATGGGGGTTCCCAAAGTCTTCCAGGAGCTTGCCTGAATGCTCCAAGTCTGGGCGGTGTTCAGTGTCTGAGCTGTTTAAATGTGGTTCCAAGTGAGTGCTATTTGAGCTTCCACGTACTGTCTCTTTAAGAGCCGTTTGCTTGCAGACTTAATTAGTTTGTATGTGGGGACTGTGTATTTAATGCTGGAATCCCAACCGAGCTGCTGCCAATTCACTCCGTTTCTGCCGTTGCTACATGTGCAGAGGGAGCCATGTTGAAAGATATAACTATTTGCCAGAAATCATTTGGAGTGACTGAGAAAATGTAGTTTGTCTAACCTGTTTTCATTTCAGCACGCACTGTTTCAGTGTAACTCTTTCATTTTGATCCTGAACTGCTGAAATGGACCAACCAATGGGGAAGGGTTCCTTAAAATGGAGCCTGTGCACGAGTCGGAACTTGGACTCTCAATTTTGAGCCAGCCACAAGGGGATTGATAGGGCAGTGACTCTGGGAAATGTAGTTTTGACCTTGGCGCCTTTTTCCACCAACAGTGGGAGTCTTATTGTGAGTGACAGCTGAACCAGCCAACAGAATGGTGTGGAGTTAAAGGAACTGCCCTGCTCTGTGACTGGAAAGATCAGATCAGTTGTGACAGTATAGAGAGAGAAGGAGCTCCGTGCTTCTGCGTTGTATCGCTTCGTGCGGGAAGCACGTTTGAGGCTCTGAGGTTTGGCCTGCAGCCTTTTTAAGTGCCAGTTTGGACTGAATCCGATTTGTGAGGAGAAAGAAGGAAGTCTGAAGAGTGGAAACCAGGCTAACCCTGTAGAAGACTGGAGAAATTGCTGAATCGCGTTCGGTCTGTCAGGAACTGAAGCTGCTGTGTGTGCTCCCGGGTGTTTTGCAGTAATTGCGATCAGGATCTAGGAGCAGCCTGCCTGGTATAGTACTTTCCTTTTACATATGAATGTGTGTAATGCTTGTGGGGAATCGCTATTTCCAATCCGCTGTGCTGTGTGCTGTGTGTTGAAGCTGGAAGCAAACCCCAGCTTGTCTCGGACTAAATCCGTTTGCTATCTACTGCAGTGTGGTCCTGTCACAAGGGCCTTGTCTCCATGCCCTGTTGTTCTGGCAACCCAGAAGAACATCCACCATCCGGTTCTCAGCTTGGGTATTGTGAGTACAAATCAGGGTATTCCCCTGCAGCCTGTTATCAATTACAAGTGTGTCATCTGATTATTGCGGTTTCATTTCTTCATGGACTGAGCCATCCGGCTATGGATTACAATTGGGTGTTGTGCATATATTTTCTTCTACAGGGCCCTGTCCATCTGCACCTGCCGGCCAACCCCGGGCAACGGACCTGGCTAGCACCATACTGCAACCTGGGTACCCAGGTGTGACTTTTCCAGACCCTGTATGTGTGCACAGTACTGTGATTTAATTCTATGGTAAACACAGTCTCCCCCTCCCGTGTTTTATTCCCCCTAAATAAACTAGATTTGATGTTGTTAAACGTTAAACTGTCTGAAGTGTCAGTACCAACATATCAAGCATTGTATTGGTTTATGTATGTGGATTAACCTTATTTTACAGGGGGTTCCCAGAGACGAAACTCAGAATCAGTCTTGAGGGTAAGTGGTACTTTATGAATGAACAGTGTGTACATGTGGGGTATTGGGACTGTAACTTCTGTGCATTGTGAGAGCCACTAGAGGCAATAAAATGGGGTCTCAGTGTCCCAGAGGGCTGTGACCAAGCTAGTCTAACCACTACAAACCCTGACCTCTGGGTGGAGGCACCTGCCATAGAACCTAGGCCCCTCAATCTGTCAGTAGTCAAGCAGGCAGGGGTAGTAGCCCTTGGGATAGTGCCACCTGGGGGTTACACTAAGAACCCTGCCAGAGTGCAGAATCAGGCAAGCATTAGTTAGGTAGAAAGGATAGAGGGGCGGGGAGAGTAAAGGAAGAGTGATTGCCCAGTGACAGGCCCCTCCAGGATGCAGAGAACCCTGCCGGGGATAGAATTAGGAGGACAAGTTGGGCAGAGGGAAATAGGGGAACAGAAGAGGAAAGGAAAAAAAAAGGAGGGAGGGAGGGAAGAAACTTACCTGAGAGTAGACATTGCCAGGGTGCTAAGAATCCAAACAGAGGGCAGATTTAGGTGAGGACAAGTTGGGTAGAAAGGATAGAGGGGGAGGAGAGAGGCAGAGGAGGGGGAGGAGGAGGCTTGCCCAGTGTTAGACCCCTTCAGGATTCTGAGAACCCTGCCAGAGGTCAAAACTAAGCAGGGGCAAGCTGGTAATGGAAGAAGGTTAGGCGTGGGAGTGAGGGGTGGCGGTGAAGGGAGAGGAGAGTGTGCTGAGAAGCAGGCTTGGGGGGGGGGAGGAAGGTTTAATAGGGGGATGTGAGTCATGGAGAGGAGCAGAGGTATAGGAGGGCGGTTAAGGAGGGTTAAAGCAGGAGCAGTTAGATGAGAGAAAGTTGTGTAAGGTGAAGGTAAGGGAGTAGGAGGAGTATCATATTTGGGGGGGGAGTTCCACATTTGTGGGAAGCGATGGATGAAGCCTGACTGACCTATGAGAGTGGTTTGAGCGGGGACCAACAAAGTGCAGTGTTAGAGGATCTGAGGGAGTGGGGGAGAACATGAACATGAGAGATAGGAGCGAAGTTCTCCTAACCAAAATTTTGAAGTGAGTTTGGCACAATGAGTGAGGCATCTGTTGGCAAGTGGGGGAAGGGACAGGGCGTGGTAGAGGTCACAGTAATGAGTACGTGATGGAGCATCAAGGGCATAATGACAGAAGGAGTTAAAGAGAGTGTCCAATCTGGTTGGGGGGGGGTTGGGAGCGGCACCATAGACTACATCACAGTAGTCAGAAATGGGGAGAATCATCTTCTGGACTAGTTCATGCCGAGCCGTAGGAGGGATGCAACTACAGTTCCTGAATAAGGCACCAAGCTTGGGGCGCAGTTTTTTCAGGATGGCGACAATGTGGCCAGAGAAGTTAACATGTTGGTCCAACCAAACCCCAAGGTATCTGAATGAGGAGGTGTCCTCTAGGATTGTCTCATCAAGGGTATGGAAAGAAGGTAAAGGGTGGAGCCTAGAGAGTCTCTGCCTAGTGCCAAAACTCATGGAGACAGTCTTTTTGGTATTTAGGAATAGTTAATGTGAGGCAAACCATTGCTGAACCTGGTGGAAGTTATGCTGAAGGGCGGTTGCTACATCAGTGGGGCATTTGCCAGAGAAGAACAGGATGATGTCGTCAGCATACATATGGACAGAGGAAGAGGGGGAGCATACTGAGGGCAAGTCATTTGGGAAGATGGAGAAGAGAATGGGTCCATGCACTGAGCCCTGTGGGACTCCTGTGGAAATAGGGAGGAGGGGAGAGACTGTATCCTGGATCTTGACTGATTGTGTTCTGCCTGAGATGTAAGCTCTAAACCAGTTTTGGGCAGAAGTAGACAACCCAGCAGCCATAAGAGAGAGTCGAGAAGTAGGCCATGGGAGACTGTGTCAAAAGCCTTGGCGAGGTTGACAAAGATGGCAGAGGTAATGAGGCCATTATTTATCACAGTGAGGATGGAGTCAGTGAGCCTGAGTAGGGAGGTGGTAGTGGAGTGGTTCTTCCGAAAGCCAGATTGAATGGGGTGAAAAAGGAAGAGTCATCGGGGAAGGAGGTGAGTTGAGAGAGGACCAGGTATTTCAATTCAATTATCATTCAGCCCCTGAAGGCTTGTTGAAAATAGAAGGATTTTAATGCTAAATTAAGTGCTACTTGGATGAGCTTTTAAATTAGTTGGGGAGGGGGGAGGCTGTAAAACTAAAGGAGGCAACAATTGCTCCCCCCAGATGATGAAGCAGCAGGAGGGGAGAGTCTGAAGGGAGTTAAACTCCTCAAGGGCATAGGTACAAGATAACAGGAGTGGGGACAAAGCAGAGGATAAAGAGGGGGGGAGTATAAATCAGGCGAGCAAGAAGAAAGGAGTAAAGGAGACAGGTAACGGAGAAGGTAACAGGGCAGAGGGGGTCAGGGGAACACCAGAGAACAGCACGAGCAACGGGGGAAGCAGGCAGGGAGAGAGTAAAGTATGGAGAGCTACGCACTCCAATGGAAGGAGTCTGGGCAAAAAGATTTCGGACCTGGAGGCCGTTATAATGGAGGCTAGCCTGGATTTGGTTGCCATGATGGAGTCGTGGTACACTGACAGCCACGACAGGGACACTGCCATACCAGACTACAATCTATTCAGGAGAGACAGGGAAAGGGAGGAGAGCATGTACTGGATGTGGGGGAGGGAATCAAGGCATGAAAGTACAGGGGCACCCAGAGGACAAGAGGGGCTGGAGGTGCAGTGGTTCATCCTTGAGACAGGTACTAGTGCCACTATCCATACATGGGTGGTATACAGACCTCCAACACAGGGAGAAGAGTTGGATAAGGCACTTGGGGAAGCCATCACCAGGCTGGCAAGTAAGGGGGCAGTGTGGCTAGTTGGGGACTTCAGACTGCCAGATTTGGATTTGAGCCTTCCAGCTGCAGTTTCGGCAAGGAGCAGGGCAATCCTTGACTCCCAACAAGGGGCTTTTCTCAGGCAGCTAGTCAAAAAAACCATTAGGGAGGAGGTAACGTTGGACCTGGTGTTTACAAACAGGGATGGCATTGCAGACATCACAGTGCGCAGTCCCCTGGGTAACAGTGATCACAGTACAGTGTGGCTTAACATTAAGATGGGAGCAGAGGCAAATCACATGAGGACAAGGGTCCTGGACTTTAGGAGAGTGGACTTTAAAGAAATGGGAGACTGCCTCAGAAACTGCCTCATGGGGAGATTGCCAGGGAGGGGTACAGACACAATGGGGGAGAATAAGAAAGGTCATAATTAAAGTAATAAACCTCTGTGTGACAGAAGTAAGTACTCACACATTGGCAGAACCACTGCTCCTCATTCATATCCAAATACTGGTTTGGGTCCCTTCCCTCTTACCTCTCTTCACTCCATCCCCTATACCCTCTGCTTCCAGCTCCCTCCGCTCCAGGGATCCTCACACTTTCGCCATTCCTCACTCCCACTTCTCGGCTGGGCAATTAGTCTTTTCCCATCATCTCCCTTCACTCTGGAACCTACTCCCATCCTCCCTCCATTTCACTATCTCCCCTGCTTCCCTCAGGTACAACACCCCCCCCCAGCTTCTACTTCCCCCTAGCTGACTGCTCCACTTCTTATATTTGCCTTCTACTCCGATATAGCTGTGGCATAAATGGTTGACTTTGCTGATTGCTCTTTTGCACCTAACCCTGTTTAAATCAGGTACTTTATTGTAACGGTGAACTGTGTCAATGCTATGTATTTGCATCTTCTGCCCCCCCCCCCCGTGTCACACCTGGAAATGTTAATTGTGTTTGATCTCTCCTAAATGTTGTACTTCTGTTGTATTATTTCAGTCTGGGTCGCCCCTGTAAAAGGGCTTGTATTGGCTCAGTGGGCTTACCCAGGTGTTAATTTATATTTATTTATTTAAGAGTTTTACCAGGAAGTCATACTGAGCAGAGTACTGCTCGATTCCAGATGTGTCCTGGGGGAGCGGGGAAGGGAGAATACAATACAATACAATATAATACAGTACATTACAACACAATACAATACAATACAATCCAGTACAGTACAATATAATCCAATCCAGTACAGTACAATACAATACAATACAATACAGTACAGTACCGTCCAATCCAGTACAGTACAATACAATACAATACAATACAATATAATATAGTACATTACAACACAATACAATACAATACAATCCAGTACAGTACAATACAATCCAGTACAGTACAATATAATCCAATCCAGTACAGTACAATACAATACAATACAATACAGTACAGTACAGTTCAATCCAGTACAGTACAATACAATACAATACAATACAATACAATATAATATAGTACATTACAACACAATACAATACAATACAATCCAGTACAGTACAATACAATCCAGTACAGTACAATATAATCCAATCCAGTACAGTACAATACAATACAATACAATACAATACAATATAATATAGTACATTACAACACAATACAATACAATACAATCCAGTACAGTACAATATAATCCAATCCAGTACAGTACAATACAATACAATACAATACAGTACAGTACAGTCCAATCCAGTACAGTACAATACAATACAATACAATACAATACAATACAATACAATACAATACAATATAATATAGTACATTACAACACAATACAATACAATACAATCCAGTACAGTACAATACAATCCAGTACAGTACAATATAATCCAATCCAGTACAGTACAATACAATACAATACAATACAGTACAGTACAGTCCAATCCAGTACAGTACAATACAATACAATACAATATAATATAGTACATTACAACACAATACAATACAATACAATCCAGTACAGTACAATACAATCCAGTACAGTACAATACAATCCAGTACAGTACAGTACAATACAATACAATACAATATAATATAGTACATTACAACACAATACAATACAATACAATCCAGTACAGTACAATACAATCCAGTACAGTACAATATAATCCAATCCAGTACAGTACAATACAATACAATACAATACAATACAGTACAGTACAGTCCAATCCAGTACAGTACAATACAATACAATACAATATAATATAGTACATTACAACACAATACAATACAATACAATCCAGTACAGTACAATACAATCCAGTACAGTACAATATAATCCAATCCAGTACAGTACAATACAATACAATACAATACAGTACAGTACAGTCCAATCCAGTACAGTACAATACAATACAATACAATACAACAGTGGTAATTAGACAACAATAATAAACAAATAAACAAGTACAACAGAACAAGACATAAACAGAGATTGAGGTGCGGTCCATACAGTACATCAAGACACCTACAAATGTGCAAATAGCATGTTACTGTCACATAATTGCAGTCAGAGTAGGAGAAACTGGAGCAGCAATTAGTTAGTCGCATGTGCAGGTGGAGGAGAAGTGAACAGTGAGGTGAGCATAGAGGTCCCAGGCGGTAGGGGTGTGCCGAATGTCCGCTGGGGGGGGGGGAGTTCCATAGCTTAGGCATGCGATATTTGAAGGCTAACTGGCCTGTGGTTGTGGACATGTGTGGGATAGATAAGAGTCTAGCATCATTGTTCCTGAGTGAGTATGCTGGCAGGGGAGAGGCTGAAAGTGCAGAAAAGAGGTACGGGGGCAGGGACTGGGATCAGAACTTGGCTGTGAAGCGAACGCAGTGTGTAAGGCAGTGGTTCTGCAGAGAGGGGAAGCCCAGTGACTGATAGAGGACACAGTGATGGGTGGAGTAGGGACAGTCGAGAGCACAGTGACAGAAGGAGTGGAAGAGTGAATCCAGTCTGGCCAGGGTGGACTTGGGGGCCACACTGTAAACTACATCCCCATAGTAGATAACTGGCAGAATCATTTTCCATACCATAGCACGGTGAGCCGGCAGCGGGATACATCCATGATTACAGTAGAGGGCTTCCAGTCTGGGGTGTAGTTTTATGTGGATGGCACTGATATGTACGGAAAAGTCTAGGTGCTAGTTGAGCCAGACCTCGAGATACCTAAAGGAGGAGCTGACCTCCAGAGTTGTCCCGTGGAGGGTGTGGAAGGTGGGGGGTGGAGGGGAGCCATGAAAGCCTCTGCCTTGTGCCAAAGCTCATAGAGACGGTTTTCTTGGCATTGAGGTAAAGCTGATTTGAGCAAAACCAGAGCTGGACACTGTTAAAGTCCTGCTGGAGTCTGGTCACCACGTCACTGGTCAAGGTGCCGGATGTATACAGCACCGTGTCGTCCGCATACATGTGAATCGATGTGTGTGGGCAGGCACAGGGCTGGTCACTGAGGAAGATAGAAAACAGGAGCAGCCCCAGGACCGAACCCTGCAGCACACCTGAGGTGATGGGGAAGTGGGCAGAGGTTGAGCTAACAATTCTGATGGATTTTGACCAGCCTACCAGATAGGAGCAGCATCATTCTGTAGCTGGATCAAAGAGCCCTGCGTTGGAGAGCTTGGTCAGAAGGAGAGGGTGGGAGACAGTGTCAATTGCCTTTGCCAAGTCAACAAAAACTGCTGAGGTGATGTGGCCTTTGTCCATGGTGGAGAGTATGGTGTCACTGAGCCTCAGCAAGGAGGGAGTGGAGGAGTGGGACTTCCTGAAGTCAGAATGATAAGGTGTGAAGAAGGATGAGGAGCCGAGGAAGAAGAGTTGAGAGAGGACAAGGTGTTCCTGGAGTTTAGCCAGTATGGGGAGGAGGGAAATGAGGTGGAAGTTGTCAGGGGCTGAGGGATCACCACCTTTAGGGAGTGGGATGACCATGGCATGCTTCCACTCAGATGGGATGGAGGCTAGAGAGAAGGATAAATTGTAGAGTGCAGCCAGTGGGGTGGCGATGGCAGGAGACGATAAGTACAGCATTTTGGCATCCAGGCCAGAGGGGCATTTACCCTTGGATGGATTTAGAGCAAGCAGGGCATTTAGTACCTCTAGCGGGGTGACAAGACAGAAGGAGAAGGAGGAGGTGAGTGGAGGGGCTTGAGCAGGGGTGGATGGAGGAGGCAGGGGAGGATGGGGACGTTGGGAGAGAGGACAGCAGTAATGAGGGGCAGTTAGTGAAAAAGGCATTGAATGTAGAGGCCACAGCTGGAGGTCAGTAACAGTGGAACCGCCTATGTTAAGGTGGGTATTGGGGGCTGGAAGGGAAGGGAGAAGAGCGATTTGACCACCTTCCTGAATTTTGCAGGATGGCTTATATTTGTGAGCAAGGCAGTTTTGAAGTATTTGGCATTAGCCTGGTGGATTAACCTTGTGCATGCATTACGAAGTGCATGGTACTTTAGGTGGTCAAGAGGAGAGCCAGAGACCTTGAAGGATTTCCATGCCAGGTCCCTTGTCTGAGGCTGGCAATGATATCTGCTGTAATCCAGGGGAGGTGGGCACCTCTCACCCTTGCCTGTCTGAGAGGGGCATAGTGGTCCCAGACAGCTAGGAACCTGGATTTGAAGCCTTCCAGGGCAGAGTCCAAGGAGGTGGCCAGGTGGATAGGTGACCAGTCGGTGATAGCCAGGTCATGGAGATGAGAGGCGAGGTTGAGGGATTTGTAGGACCTGGTCAGGAGGATGGGGGGGGGGGCTGCCTTAGGCCTTAAAATAGACGTCATGTGATGGTCACTTAGTGAGTCAGGTAAGAGCCCTGAGGCAAGTATCCAGTGTGGGTGGGAGGTGAGGGACCAATCAAGGAGTGAGTGGTTTAGTGATTTGTGGTACAGGCAAGCAGGCTTGGTGATCATTTGGGACAGGTTTAGGGCAGTTACCAGGTTGTGAAGTTTGGCATTCGTGTTGGAGAGCCAATTCAAGTTGAAGTCCCCAAGGATGTGTAGCTCACCCCAGGGGCCTGAGATTTTAGGGTGCCGAGGTGATCCAAGATGGCGGGCAGGAGGGGTGTCAGGTGAACAATAGGAACTTGCAATGAAAAGGGGAGCTGTGTGGGGGGGAGAGAGAGTTTTATCAGTAATGAGGCAATGGTCTGTGTGGGCATAGGTAGTGTGACTTGGGTGAACTGAAGCGCAGATGCGATATACATGGCAACGTTGCCTCCTCTTCTGCCACCAGGTCAATTGTGACGAATGATAGTATAACCCAGGATAGCGATTTTGGTGTTTTTATTGTGGAGTTTTAACCAGGTCTCCGACATAATCAGAACATCAGGTCAAAGAGAAAGGATGGTTGGCTGCAGCAGGGTGAGTTTGAGCAGAAGGGACCAAAATTCAATAAATAAATTCAAATAAATAAATGAGCATTGGCTCAGTGTGCCTTTCCCAGTTACCAGTTTTCAAATAAACAAACAAATAAATACATAACTCAGTGAAAAGTAGAAGGAAAAAGAGATGGTTTTGGTTCTCCAGAAAAGTAGCCAAGGTGGTGAAGGAAAAAACGGGTGGCATTCAGAAGGTGTAAGGAAACGCAGAGGGAGGAAGACAGGGAGGTGTACCAAGTAAAACAGAGGGAAGCAGGAAAGGCAGTGGGGGAGCAAAGGCACAGATAGAGAAAAGGGTAGCCAAAGGGGAAGCTGAAGGGATAAGATTTTCTTCAGGTACATAAGTGAGAAGAGGAAATTGAGAGGAGGGATAGTGAGGATAATGAGGGCGGCAGGGGGAGACTGCACAGAAGAGGATCAAGGAAAAACAGACACCCTGAATGGGTACTTCTGCTCAGTCATCAGAATGGAGAGAGGGGAAGACAAACCGCCAGGGAGCAGCAGTGGGGTCGGTGGGTGGGTGGTGGATACAAGTCCATCTCAGAGGAAAGAATCCTGAAGGAACTTGCAGTTGTGAAAGTAAACAAGGCTACTGGATCACATTCGATGCACCCAAGGGTACTAAAAGAATTGACAGAGATGCTACCTGCCGCACTGATGGCTTTTTTCAACAGCTCATTGGAAACAGGGACGTTACGGAGGACTGGAGTAGAGAAGATATGGTCCCTCTTCATAAGTGTGGCCGCATGGAGGAGGCTTGCAACTATAGGTTGGTCAGTCTCACATGATTGGTGGGGAAATTAATGGAAACCCTGTTAAAGGAAACGGTATCAATCAATATATCATCGACACACTGGTGATAAAGATCCAGTTCATTGTGATTTGGATTTGTTTGCTCACAATACATGTTTTTGTTCCCTCTACGCCAGATATACAGTATATAGTCGCATAGTTTGGTGCCATGGCAGTCCTTTTTATGTTTTCTTGTGCGCGCAGTGCACAAGAAACATACTGAGATAGTAGAGCATTGCAGAGGTGTGGCAGTGTTGTGGCCAATGCAGCGGTCGCTTCAATGGGCATATCCCTCGGCCACCAATTAATGCTGAAGCTGCCAATGACAGCAGTTTCAGAGCAAGTGCCGCACTTGAAAGAAATCTGCCACTGCAATTAGGGGCAGTTTCGTTATTGCAGTGTCGGCTTCCCCCTCCTTCCCAACCAGGCACACAGCAGGACAACAAATTTAAATATTAGCTCCCTCCCACTGCGGCTGCCCGCCCGCACCCTCCATTCCCTGTTGTACTGCCATACAATGAAACCATCCCACTGCTGCTCCGTGCCCCGCAGCCTCTGTTCCCCACACCGGCATAAACCCTTCCACTGCTGCTGCCCACCCCGCACACTCTGTTCTCCGTTGCACTGGCATAAAACCCTCCCAGTGCTGCTGCCTACCCTGCACCCTCTATTCTCCACTGCACCGACATACAACCCTCCCTCTCCCTCCCACTGCTGTTGCCCGCCCCTCACCTTCTGTTCTCCGTTGCACCAGCATAAAACCCTCCCACTCCCTCCCACTGTTGTTGCCCGCTCCGCACCCTCTGTTCTCTGTTGCACCGGCATAAACCCTCCTGCTCCCACCTACTGCTGCTGCCCGCCCCGCACCCTCCATTCTCTGTTGCACCGACATAAAACCCTCCCACTTCCTCTCACTGCTGCTGCCTGCCCTGCACCCTCCATTCTTGTCCCCTGCTGACATCGGTGCTCAATCCCATGTCACCATGCATCCCCCCTCCCTATGAATATGGCACACTGGGAGCCCACCACAGGGTGCCAAAAATACACGATGTTTCTGACACGGGATGCCCTCCAAGTGCTGGATGCCGCCCCCCCACCCCTTATGTTCTTAGGCGACCTCCGGGTGCCCAATCCCGGGCCAGCATTGATCCCCGTAGTCTGGCACACTGGGAGCCACCCCAGTATGCCAAACTCTGTTTTGTCAATATTTCACCTGTAAAAAGAAAACAGTCTCTCAATGTTTTTTTTAACCTGAAAAAAGAAAACAGTCCCTTGTCATTCTATACCCTCCACCCCAACCCGCACCCTCCTCTGCACACCCCACCTCCCCGTACCTCTCCTCACCCATACTTACCTCCAGAGGTTAGGAACAACGATCTTCTGTGGACTGGGAACACGTCTGCACTCTTCAAACACCAACCAGGAACTGAAGAAATGATGGTAAGCCCTATAATGGCAGTCAGTAGGGGTTTTCAACTTAGGTTGATATCTCAGCCGAGTTTTGGAGTTTTGGTCCTAAATTTCCAACATGGGGTTCTTGGGACCCCACCTCATGAACACTGTCACTACCATTTCATTTCTCGGTCCCTAAGGGTGGTTTCGTGTCACTGTTAGAATCACCTTTTGGGACCAATAATAAAATGACAGTGCCACTGTTCCTGAGGTGGGATCCCAAAAGCCCTCTCTTAAATTGGTAAAAAACTCAAAAAAATGTCTACATTCTGACGTCCATTCGCATGATTCAGTTTCTTCGTAACTATTAATTTTTAATATTTTCACTACAAATTTCCAACATTGCCATTTGTTCACACCCCCTTATGAACAGTACAGCTGTCATTCTTCACATCCTTCCTGAAATGTGTTTTTTGTACCCATGGCGCAGAATGGCGCGGTCGCTGTGCGACATCAATTTTTGGGACAGATTAATAAAATCACAGTGCCACTGTTCATGAGGGGAGGTCCCAAAAAGGCCATGTTAAAAATTTGGTGAAAACATTCCAAAAAATACTAACATGTTAACATACTAAAATGCCAGCAGAATAGGCCTAACGGTCTTTCGTGTCTGCTCGTTTGGTCAGCCCCCACCCTGGTTGCTGACCTTGCTGCCCCCCTCGCCTTCTCTGGCTTCTCCCTTCCCAGTTCCAGATATTCTTGCTGCATTGGATTTTGCTCCAGAACCCTTCTCTACCTGTCCCACCCCTCTTGAACTCCTCCACTGTCTCTGCCTCCACCAGCCCCTAGGCAGCGCATTCCATGGCTCCACCACCCTCTCAGTGAGTAGCACCTCCTCCTTTCTCCCTGAATCTTCCCCCTCCAGCTTCCACCCATGCCTCTAGTTGCCCCTCCTCCTTCCTTGAAAGCACCCGACTGTTCCTCCCCTATTTACCCTCTTCATGTACCTGAAGACCTCTATCATGTCCCCGGTCCCTTCTCTCTTCCAATGTGTACATATTTAGCTTTTCGAGCCTCTCCTCATAGGTCCTGTCCCCAAGCCCCAAATCATTTGGTTGCCCTCCTCTGGACCCTCTCCAGGAGGTTAATGTCCCTCTTTAAGTGTGGCCTCTCCAAAACTGCACACGCAGTACTCAGAGTGCGGCCTCACCAAGCAGTTATATAGAGGTATCACTTCCCTCCTTCTGGAGGTGATCCCCCTAGCGATGCATCCCAGCATCCTGTTGGCCTTGGCTGCTGCCCTCTTACAAGCCTCAGAGTTGTTCATCTTGACATCCACCACCACCCCCAGGTCCCTGTCAGCCATCGAGACTTGTAGCATTTCCCCCCCCAGGGTGTACACTTGGCCCGGGTTTCTGGCCCCCAGGTGGAGTACCTTGCATTTCCTTGCATTGAACCTCAGCTTCCACTTTCTAGACCATCTTTCCAGAGCCTCCAGGTCCCCCTGTAGGGCCACGCTCCCCATCCACCACCGCCCCCAGTTTCGAGTCATCCGCAAAGAGACCCATCTCACTCCTGATTCCTGTCCTTATGTCAGAGACATAGGCGTTGAATAGAAGGGGCCCAAGGACTGATCCCTGTGGGACCCACTAATGACCCTCCTTGGGGATGAGACTATCCCACCAACTCGACCCTCTGGGTCCGGTCCTGGAGCCAATTTCCTATCCATCTGATCATCTGGTTCCCACCCCCATTTCTCCCAGCTTATCCAACAGGCCCATGTGAGGAACAGAGTCAAATGCCTTGCTGAAGTCTAGAAGGGCGTCCACTGGTCTACCCAGGTCCAAGGCACTCGTCACCCAGTCATAGAACTCCACCAGGTTTGTCTGACACGATTTCCCGGATGAATCCATGCTGTCTCTCGTCCAGGCACCCTGACTTTCCAGGTCCCCATAGCCTCTCCTTGACAATGCCCTCCATCACCTTGCCCACCACCGATGTCAGGCTGACAGGCCTGTAGTTCCCTCCACCTTCCTTGATCCCCCTTGTGGATAGGCACTATATCGCCACCTTCCAGTCCTGGGGCACTCACCCTGTCCTCAGAGAGATGGTGAAAGCTCCGCCAGGGGTTTTCGCCAGGACATCGCAAGTTCCTTCAGCACTCTGGGATGTAATTTATCCGGCCCGGTGCTTTTTCCGTCTTAAGGGAGCAGGGGCTTCCCTCACTCTCTCCTGATTTCCACTTCAGTACCTCTTCTCCCTGTAGCCCTCCCCCCTACCTTGATGATGCCTCCCCTCTCCCCAGACCCGCCCCGATCGGTAGGGGTCCCCCCTCCTCAGTATCTCTGTCTCCTCCCATGTATGATGCAGCACCCCCATTTTCCTTGGTGAAAACTGAGGTGAAGTACTCATTTAGTACCTCAGCCTGCTCCCCCGGGTCTTGTGCCCATCTCTCCCCTGATTTAATCCTGCTAATCTGCCCGTTCACCCTTCGTTTTCCCCCAATGTATCTAAAGAACCCCTTGTTCCCTCTCCTAATTTCCCTGGCCAGGTTCTGCTCCTTCCTTGCCTTAGCCGCCCTCACCACCCTAGTGGCCCTTCTAGCCATCAGCTCGTACTCCCCTCGATCCCTTTCACTCCTTGAGCACTTGAATTGCTTATAGGCTGCCTTCTTTTCCCGCACCACCTCCTGGACCTCCCTGGTCCACCAGCAGGAGTTTTTGGGCCTACCGCATTTCGTCTTACTCTTGCATTAGGTGCTGATAGCATCCTGCACCCCTCTCTGATGATTTCCACCTACTATCAGCGTCCATGTCTGACCAATCCCATCCAAATGCTCCTTAGGATCCTTCCATTTCCTTAAATCTCCCCCTGAAGTCGGTTACTTCCGTCTTTGTGCAGTCTTCTACCCTCCTAGGTCCAGCAGAGACCAGACCCGTGGCTGGTCACTCTGCCAATGGGTCCCTTACCTCCGGGCCCCAATCTGGTCACTGTCTGCCAGGACCACATCCAGTACCCGCACCTCCTGGTGGTTCCCTCACCTGCTGAGTTAGGAGCAGCGTCTTGAAAGACATCAACAACCTCTGTTCCTGGTCACAGAGGATGTCATAGTCTCCCAGTCTGTTCCTGGCATGTTTAAGTCCCCCAACACCACCACCGTTCCTCTGCTCAGTCTGCAGTGTCTCCCAACATCTGCCACCAGACTGTCCTCCAGCTCCTCCGCCAGAGCAGAGGGGTCTATACACCACTCCTATTTTGACTCTCTTGCCCCTGATTATCAGGTGATCAAATCGCCTCCACGGTTCCCTCCGCCTCCTCTACTTCCCCTATGCCAATGCAGTTTTAGGCTATCATTGCCCCTCCTCCCTTCCCTCCCCGTCCTTCCTGAACATGTGTAACCCTCCAGGTTCAGGTCCCAGTTGTGTCCTGTGGTGGCCCAAGTCTCAGTGGCGGCTGCCACATCCACTGCTCCCTCAGTTAGCATTGCCTGGGCTCAGGCATTTTGTTACTCAAGCTCCTGGCATTTATGAGGACTACCTTCCACCCTTTCCTATACTTCCATTTCCCTGCTCGTGTTCCCATGGGGATTCTGTTTCCCTGGTCTGCACTTTTATGATCGGCCTTTTTCCGCCAATCCTCCAGCTCCCCAGAAGTGAAGACAGAGTCCCTCCTTTATCGGCACCCCCTCGGTAGCCTTTTCTCCCATCCACCCCCCTTCACAAGTTTAAACCCCACTTTTCACCAATGAACCCTCTATTTTCAACAAGGATTCCCTCCTCCAAATTGAAATGTAGTCTATCTCTAGCATACAGCTCCTTATCCTCCCAGGTCTCCCCCAATCCCCATCAACCCATACCCTCTGGCCTCACACCACTCCCTGAGCCACTGGTTTATCTCCCTAATCTTCCTCTTGTGCTCCCCACTAGCCCTTGGCACGGCAGAATTTCTGAGAAAACTGTGCATCCTATGTCATGACCAGACCCTGGCAAGCTCCTGAATCTTGCCTGTATCTCTAGCTAGCTATTCCCTCAATGTCCTTTGTGCCCAGGTGGACCAGTATGTCCAGGAAACCCCACAATCCTTTGCCAGCTGATATACCTCGTGCTTAGCCCTGTGCCGTTAGTCCAGGGAAGCATTTTGTCTTAACTGGCCAGACTTCTCCTCTTATCCCATTTGATACTCCTGATCATAGAATCCCCAACAGGAGCACTCTGACCGTTCCTTTTCCTCCATCCCCCCTTCATGCTCCTCATCCTTTCTACTGGCCCCTCCACCCAGCGGCTCCTTGTTCCTCCCTATCTGGGTGCCACATGCCATCGTTCCTTATTTACCATGCACCCCCCCTCCAATCCTATGCCTCTCCTCCTCCTGGTATCTTTCTGTACCTTGTTAATTCCCCCTCACTGCTCGTGACTGGTCCTTCTCCCCATCTGCTAAACTAGCCTGGCTCGTCCTCCCTTCCTTCCTGTCTCCATTTAGTTCCTCCTTGCTCGTCATTCTCCCCTGGCCTAAACCCTCAGCTCCCTTTACTGAATCCTCCTTGTACTTCTGGTCCTTCTCCTTTACCTTTCCTCCCAACTGGTCCTTCTCCTTGCACTTTCCTCCCTCTTCCCCCTGTCCCTCCTGCTCTGATTCACTGCTCCCCATTTTCCTGCATTCCAGGTCCCCCCGTTCTTCCTGCTATCTGGCTCTGTCTCCTGCCCCCCACTCCCTTTCCGTCTCTAACCACCACTGTCAGTGGCTGCATCACCCCTCATCCTCGAGCAGAAGAAGAGATTTTAAGCAGTTACTGGAGTGTAGGTCTGATCCACCTCCCCGCCTTGCTTCCTTCTGTCCAGCCCTGGCCATCTGCCTACTTCCCTGAGAATGTTGTCCCTCCATCCCTCCTTTGTGAGGGTCCCCAGTTACCTGCCTGCTTCCTTGGTAGTGTCCTTTTGGACCCTCTCTGCCAGGGTCCCTATATGACCCATGAGTATTCTCCTGCACTCCTTTCCCTATGCCCCCACCCCCAGTGCTAGGTGCAACCCCGTTGGAGATCCCCAGCCCCCTTCCCCAACCATACTGCCCACCTTCCCCCAGCTGTCTCCTAATCCCCGTAACCTCCTCCCTAATCTGTGCCAGCTGGTAGCACACTGGGCAACCACCGAACTTCCAAGCCCAGTCCAGTATCATGGCTGCTCTACACCCTGTGCACCCCACCACCCTCCCAAAGATGCCGGCCCTAATGACGTGTGGTTCCATCCCCTTCCAAATAGGTTTCCTTCGTGAGCCACCAGGTTCCCCCTGGTCCAAGATACACCCTACTGCCTAATCAGGTCACCCACTAATCTTAGAGACAGTCCCACTGTACACCAGTAACCCTGTTACTGGGTGCAGTAACACATTAAACTTATAAGGAAATTAACAACTCCTAAACTCCTCTCTCCCAGCCTTTAAATCCAACCCCAGTGGCTAGAAACTACCAGGAGCTGCACCTGCAGCCTTTTCCTCAATTGCAGGGCAGGTGTTCCCCTATAAATTAGCAGAATTCTGGGGAGGGAGGGGTGGGGGAGGCGAGTGATGGGCAGACACCTGACTCGAGAGAGAGAGAGTGTATCAGCCCTGTGCCTCCCTCCAAGCCCAGCAGCCAAAGAACCAGGCCCAAGCAAATCCCACCAAATAGGTTTTAAATCAGAAGAAATAGGCCTCCACCAAGCGCAGCCTGTTACACAGTGAACATCCACAAAATGAGCCACTTACAGCCACCAAACCAGTTTTCAAACTTCCAGCAGCCCCCAAAACAATACCCTGCTAGCCCCTTAGAAGTAAGAAAGAAAAGAACTAACCTTCTACCAAGTAAAATCCACAAGAACCCTGTGAAACAACAAGAAGCAGCTACCTGTCCTGGAACACAACACAAAGTAACTCACGTTCCGGCGTGGATTGCACACTTTCTCATACGCTCGTAGCAGCCAATATTTCATATTTCACTCTAGATTTTCAACATAGCCAGTTTTTCACACCTCCTTATGAACAGTACAGCTGTCTTTTTTCACATCCTGCCTAAAATGTGTTTTCGCACCTGTGGCGCCGAATGGCACACTTGCTGCGCGAAACCACCTTTTGGAATTGAGTAACAAAATGATACTGCCACTGTTCATGAGGTGAGATCCCAAAAAGCCCATGTTGAAAATTTGGAACTAAAATACCAACAAATGCCTGGGGTGTTAGGGTTTCCAACCATAATGCTCACCCTGTACAGACTAACAAGGTGATGCAATTTGAAGATAGAGGGGGGACGGCCCAGGGGCAATGTGAGGAAGTATTTTTTTACAGAGAGGGTGGTGGATGCATGGAACAACGTTTGTGAGGAGGTTGTGGGTCTAAAACTGTGGGAGAATTCAAGAATGCATGGGACAGACACAAGACAATACTTGTGGGGGTTAGGAAGAAAAAAATGGTTGGTTAACTAGGATCTGCAGCTTATCCTGTAGGTAGAGAAGTGGGCAGACTAGGTGAGCCAAGCGGGCCTTATCTGCCGTCAAAGTCTATGTTTCTATGTTTTATGTAACAGGCGTCGGGGGTGTGACTTGGGGTCAATGGCCGTAATGCTCATGCAATTCCACCCCCAACCCCACCCTGCAGCCACTGACAGGCATCGAGGTGTGCCTTGAAGTCTTCGGCCCTAACGTTCACCTCATTCTCTACACTGCACCCATCTCAGCTTATTTCCTTATGGAATGGGGTGAGCATAAGGGTTGAAGACCTCAAGGCACACTCGGCACCTTTCGTGTCTGCAGGGGTGGGGTGAGGTAGAATAGCATGAGTGTTATGGCAGGCATTAAGCACACACCCCAATGCCTGTCGTCTCGGAGTCAGGGTGGGGTGGCGGTTAACATTACTTCAATACTTCACTGCCATTCCTATCATGCATCTCTCTAACTCCTGCACTACCAATGCCATTACCAGCAAGCCAACACTGGGTATTGACAAATGCTTGTTACCTGACGGTACTGTACATATTATTTGTAAACAAAAACACATTGCAAGTAAGCATAATTTCTGTTAAATCAAGGATGAATTCTATGAAGAGAGTTGAATAGTTTGTTCTGTTGTACAGGGCACTCCTCCATGCCTCCAGGCCCCCCTTATGTGGAACATTGGTGTATAGGGACTAAATATCAGGAGCTGCCAGCATCCAATCCTCTTGTACTGCAACATTATCCAAAACCTCCAAGATGTGGGTGGTATCTCTAATATAGGATTGTGAGCTCTAGGCTGTTGTTTCAATGTGGTAGTCAATGAACTGGACCAGGGATTCGGCGAGAGAACCACAGTTGCAACCACTGGCCATGCAGGAGGGTTCAACAGATCTTCATGGACTTTGGGACGTCCATTGCTGGTCGCTGTCAGTGGGTGTTGGACTGTTAAAGAATCAGAGGTCTCCTGGCTTATGACCTGATTGACTACTGCTTCATGTAACAACACATCTATTGTTTTTTAAAATTAGATGTAGGATCATGATTTAACTTTTTTTAGAAATTAATATCAGACAGTTGCCTAAGCATTTCGATTTGATATTTACCGTTTCCTATCAGCACAATCGCACCGCCTTTGTCTGCTGGCTTTACGGTGATGGTATTGTTCCATGTGTCTTTATTGTCGCTCTCTCCTCTCTGGCGCAATTAAAATGATATGGCTGCCAGATCCGTGGCGCTGAGCGATGGGGATCGCTCTGACACACTGTCAACCCAGGTTCGTGACCTGAGCCCCGATCATCAAGAAAGGAGGTCAGCAGGGAGGGCTTATAGAGCGTCTCTCGGATGCTGTCCTCCCATGGCAGGGAGGCTACCACATCAGTCTCTCGTGGCTCCTGGTGGTGCTGGTGCCATTGGTGGCGTGGGTGACCACACACCATCGAGGCATCCCCCAGACCAGCCATGGCACCCACAGCCAACGGGGGGTGGGGGTAGGTGGGGACTGGAAAAGTGAAAAAAAATGGCCACCACAGCCCCGGTTGTTGGCCTCAGGCTGGCTCCCGTGTGCTGCCCCAGGTTGCGCAGTTGATGGACCATTCATGCCACTCCTGCTGGTGGCCCTGGTTCATCATCCTCCTCCCACCAGGGTCGATTGGAGCAACAGGCCTGCACAATGGGTTGGCCCTACGGAGGTCTGATGGACAATATGCTGTGACAGCTAGCGCTGCCTGGATGGGATGAGGGGAGATCAAAATATGAGAAGCCTGAAGGAGTGGGGGCCATGGCGGTCGGGGGTGCAAAAAAAAAAAGATGTAGCTTCAAGAGTTTGGCTGCAGGCTGTTCCATATCCCTCTCACAGTCCTTCTGAAAGATACCCACTGCCGCCTCCACAGGTGATATAAAGCTGAACCTCTTTCTCCAGGGCTGGTACTTGAGTTTGATGCCGTTGCTCGTGTGCATTCTTTACACTGTCAGTCCCACTTACGAGGGGGGAGGTGAAACAAGTCCCTGTCTTCCTGGTAATGTATCTGTTCCTTGTTTTTCTTTATTATGAAACAGAACATGAAGGTTTAGTTTCCTTGTGTATCTGTATGAACCCACAAGGGTATCAGTTTCATTCAGATAATCGGTAGGGATCAGGACAAGTGTATATTATTTCTCACGGATTCCGTCAGGGTGTAGTCCGAGATGTTAATAACTGTGCAGTTCCCTTGGAGTTCTGCATTCTCGTCATCATTATTCATTAATGTGAATTCCTGAGTGCAGGTTGATGTAATTATCTCCCTCTCTTGTGTCCCCCCGGGGGCCCCATTGCTATTGTCCCCTCTGTCCCAACTGATACCAGCTGCCTCCTCTTTTCCTTCCTCTTCCCCTTGCCTCTAGTTTTTTTTATTATTATTTTACAATTTTTGGCCAGGAAAGGCACACTAAACTGAGGCTTGTTTCCAGGTGGGTCCTGGGAGATCAAGGGAAGTTATTTGACTTGCTCATGGTCACACACTATTCAAGTGGTGGCTGTGGGATTCAAACCCAGGTCTCCAGGTTTGCAGCTCAGTGCTCTTCACCACTACGCTGTACTGCCTCCCAGTAGGAAAGTCATGTTGTACCCCCTAATACTTTGCCTGTAAATCTGGCTATCCTGGGGCTTTGGCGTATTATTCTCTGGAGAAGTACTGGTGGATTGGGAACTAATGTGTATGGTGGAACTGACTAGGGAGGAATTATAGGTTAAACTGCTCTGTGTATCATCACTGAAGGGTCCCTCTGACTGAGGGCTTCCTGACTAGGAAAGGGGAAGGGAAAGGGAACATTGTTTAACCAGGAGTAGCACACTAAGCCGAAGCTTGTTTCCAGGTGCGACCTGGGAGCACAAGGAAGTTAAGTGACTTGCTCAGGATCACACAGTATGCACCTAGGCGACTGTGGGAATCAAACCCAGGTCTCCAGATCTGTAGCTCAGAGCCTTAACTGACAGCGCATTGGTTGATTGGGCGGGGGGATGGGACGAGTAATCAGGTCGGATGGAATGGAGGATTGACTAGTCGGGTCACCATGGCTGACGTTTGACTCTGACCTCAGGTGTATATTCCTGCTCACTCCCTGCTTCTTCTTATTCTGAACCTGATGCGCTTTTATATGTGTCCGGTTTCTGTGCTTTGCTTCCTTTTTTTTTTTTGGGTCCTGGGCCCCCCAATCCTCCATTCAGAGGTCAGACCTGCCCTGCTTGTCATCCCCCCATGTCCACACTTACCCCCCCCCGGGTGGAGCCACTGGGAGGGCTCCCCCAATGGACACTGTAGACAAGCCCTGGCTTACCCCCCCCGGGTTGAAGCCACGGGAGTGGGACCCCCCCAGCGGACACTGAAGGTAGTGGAGATGGCGGCAGAGCAGGGGTCCGGCTTTTTGGTGTTTGCTGGATCCCTGGGGGTGGGGATGTGCAGTGACTTCCAGCATCTGCCCCACTCCCCTAAGGTGATGGCGCCAGCCGCTGTGGACCCCCAGCTTCCACCAAGGGGGTACATAAAGTGCCAGACACTCTCCCCCCCCCAGAGAAGGACAGCAGTCCCCATGAAGCTCAATCCTTCTTCCCCTGGCTGGCTCTCTGACTTCTGGGTCTGTTCCTGAACCCGGGTCATCGGTGTCACAAGCAGGAATCCAACCACTGCGCCAGTGGGCCGGCTCTTTAACTCACTTATTTGATTTGGCTGGGCAATATGTTAAGTATTATTCTAAGTTCCTGAAGTTTTGTTTACTCTCTTCGCTGCAATGTTTTTTTTGTAGTGTTTTGATAGTTAAGCCATTTATGACAGGCTTACTGCTTGCATGTTTGCCAACACCTCCGGTGTCATGTACTCTATATATAGTCGAATTACCTTTCGTAAATGCCTTTGTTTTGAATGTGCTTGTTGTTGTCTACTCTGACCCTTTGTAACCTCACAGGTCGTGTCTGAAAATAGGCAAGGCAGGGCAATTTTATTTAGATGGCGCCCGATCCTTGGGGCTCTGAGCACGTTACATAAAAAAGAAGTAAGGTCGACAATACAATTCAATACATATAAACTAAAAGTATCTTACACAGCAATAGAATATAAAACAATAAATAACTCTCAGAGTAATTTAAAATACAGATTAAATAAAACTGGTCAGTCACCTTCGTTGGGGAAAGCCAAACCAAACAGATGAGCCTTGAGATCCACTTTAAAGGACTCGACTGATGGGGCCTCCCCAAAAGCAACTGGAAAAGTGTTCCATAGGGTAGGCCTCGTGACACTAAAGGCACAGTCACTTGATGTTTTCAGTCTCAGCCTTCAAACAGCTAGGAGACTCCTAACCGAGGAGCGGAGGGATTGGACTAAGGAAGCAGGTGTAAGGAGATCAGCCAGATAGCCCGGGCCCAGTCTGTATAGGGACTTATTTGTCTAGTATAGGCATTTGTCTAGTGCACCTGCCTGGTTAGCAGCTGTCAGTGTCAGTGGCTCAGCAGGTAGCACACTTGCCTCTGAGGCCGGGAGATCAGAAGGCTGTGGGTTTTATCCCCACACCAGGCATTTGGGTTAAATCCCAATACTGACACTGTAGTGCAGCATGAGGGGGGTGCTACACTCCTGAGGTGCCGTCTTTCATATGAGATGTTAAACCGAGGTCCCATCTGCCTGTTCTGGTGGCAGTTCAGGTGGATGTTAAAGATCCCTTGGCACTTCTCAAAAAGAGTAGGGGAAATTTTTATTATGGCGTAAAAACAGATACAATGAAAGAATACAAAGAAATACTCATTATACATTAACATAAAGCTCAAATCAAAGGGAAAAAACAGAAAAAAAAACAACCAAATTAAGTACCACACTAGAACACAGTAATAAAAACCCACCACCAAACATAGTCATGACAAGACTTTCCAGCATGAATGCAGCATCTTTTACTGCCTAAGGCCCCATTTAACCTTTAATCACAAGGGAAAGAAAACAGTACATAGCATAGTCCCGAGAAAATAGAAAAACAACACAATAGAATGGAAAGCCATTACCCAACTCACTCCACCCCTTCCAGAAATGCTGACATATAACTTCTCCCATAGTACGAAATTCATAATGATAAATTTTATCTAATTCCATCTGCACTTGACATAACATATCCCAAACAGTTATTTCCTTTTGTTGTAACACCCTAAGGCATCTAGCATTCCCGATCACCCATTTTAAACAAGCAAATATCACCCAAACTGTACCCTTCTGCCATTTTCTCCATCCCATCCCCAATTGCCCCAATATCAAAACATCATAAGTCATCTGTGCAAACAGTTTTTCACCCCATAATACAGCCAAAGAAACCCAAAAACGTTGCATACAGGTACAGTCAAAAAATAAATGTTGCATAGTTTCAGCTTGTCCTAAACATCTCCCTACTAGACAGACCTGTTCATCCGCATTTTGTGTTTACATAGAAACATAGAATTTGACGGCAGATAAGGACCGCTTGGCCCACCCATTTCCCTACCTACTGGATAAGCTGCAGATCCTAGTTAACCAGCAGCCTACTTCTTCCTACCCCCACCCCCCAGAATTGCCTTATGACTGTCCCATGCATTCTTGAATTCTACCAGTTTTTGACTCCACAACCTCCTCCGAGGCCGTTCCATGCATCCACAACCTCTCTGTGAAAAATACTTCCTTACATTACCTCTGAGCCGCCCCCCCTTTATCTTCAAATTGTGCCCCCTTGTGCTTGCACACCTCTTTTTCTGAAAGATGCTACCCTCTTGGACTTTGTTGATTCCCTTGAGGTACTTGAAAGTTTCTATCATGTCCCCCCTCTCTCTCCTTTCCTCGAGGCTATACATATTAAGCTCCTTAAGTCTCTCTTCATATGTCTGTTATGTTCTAACATTTATTCTGGTCTTGTTCAACAAACTCACCCTGCAACAGGAATAGAGCAGCTTTCATTTTTATTCAGGAGCCTCTCTAGTCTCAGCCACAACACTCTCTCTGTCTGCTCTCTTTCTAGCTTACACATATCGGAATGCTGCCCTCAAGTGGCAGAAGTAATGCAATGCATTACCATTTCAAATACATAATATTTCCTCCCCACTAAATTATATTGTTACCAAATGAACAAGTATTAGCATTATTCGCTATTATTAAGATGGTTTATACTATGCTAGAGGTAGAAGGTAGACTGCCCCAGGCCTCGAACCAGCCAAAGGGATTATTCTGCCACGATAATCTGATCTGGCTCTCTAACTACACAAAACATTTTGTTCCTTTTAAATGTCTCACAGGTTCAAACGATCTGGAGGTTTTGAAATTCAGGATGGATAACGTTTCTCTCGTGAACAACCCTTGGCATGGCTGCCCTGTCTGGTACCTCCCTCCGATCCTCGGTTGGTGGTTGTACAGCCTCACCATTGCTCCTCTCCACCTCCTCCTTTACATCTTCAGAAGGTGTTGAGACTTCGTAGTGGGGCTTCTGTAGCTACGGCAGATGGAATCCACATTTCCCGTCGGTTTTCTTCCCTGGAGGTGTCCCCATCTGTGCACTGCTGAAGATCTAGGAGCTGTTCAGCATGACGTTTCCATTTCACTCCAGATTCAACATCAACTGTATCTGACACTGGACCCGTCTGAGATGTCACCACCCCAGGGGTCCACTTTTCCCCCTTCCGGTAATCTCGAAGAAGCACTTCTTGACCAACAATGAACTGCCCATCCTTTGAATGAGCTTGCTGGCATAGTATTTGAGATTCTTAGTTCTTCAAAACCTCTGCTGCCACATCTGGCTTAAGCAAATCAAGATGGGAGCGAAGCTTACGCCGAAAAAACAACATTGCTGGAGATTCCTTTGTTGTAGCATGGGGTGTATTTCGGTATGCCAACAGGAAGTTATCCAACTTGTGTTGTAGGTCAAAGACCCCCCCGCTGATTTCAGAGCATTCTTCATGGTTTGCACAAAACGCTCCGCTAGACCATTAGTCGAGGGGTGATATGGGGCACTCCGAATATGTCTCACACCACTGGACTTCAAAAATGCTGCAAAGTCACTAGAAATAAATTGTGGTCCATTATCACTGACCAGCTGTTCAGGAATCCCGTATCGGCTAAATAGTCCTCGCAGCACTTGAATGGTCTTACTGGTAGTAGTGATAGAAACATAGAACATAGAAACATAGACTTTGACGGCAGATAAGGACCGCTAGGCCCATCTAGTCTGCCCATTTCCCTACCTACAGGATAGGCCGCAGATCCTAGTTAACCAACAGCCTATATCTTCCTGCCCCCCCCACAACAATTGCCTTATGTCTGTCCCATGCATTCTTGAATTCTCCCACAGTTTTAGACCCCACAACTTCCTCAGGAAGGCTGTTCCATGCATCCACTACCCTCTCTGTGAAATAATACTTCCTCACATTGCCCTTGAACGCCCTCCTTCTATTTTTAAATTGTGTCCTCTTGTTCTTGCAAGTCTCTTTTCTGAAAGATGCTACCTCTTGGACTTTGTTGATTCCTTGAGGTACTTGAAAGTTTCTATCATGTCCCCCCTCTCCTTCTTTCCTCAAGGGTATACATATTAAGCTCCTTTAGTCTCTCCTCATACGGCTTCTCTTGCAGACCCTGCACCATTTTAGTGCCCTCCTCTGGACTGCCTCTATCCTGTCTATGTCCTTGCGGAGATGGGGTCTCCAGAACTGGACACAGTATTCCAGATGGGGTCTCACCAACTGTCTGTACAGAGGGATAACAACTTCCTGTTTTCTGCTGCTGATGCCTCTCCCTATACATCCCAGTATACCCCCAGCCCTCCCTACTGCCTTCTCACATTGCTTACTAACCTTAAGGTCATCTCATATGATTACCCCCAGGTCCTTTTCTTGTTTTGTTGTTGTTACTACCTCCCCACCCATTGTGTATTCTTTCCCTGGGTTCTTGTTTCCCAGGTGCATTATTTTGCACTTTTTTGCATTGAATCCTAGCTGCCATACGTCTGACCATTCCTCCAACCTTGCCAAGTCCCTTTTCATCCTTTCCACGCCTCCTTCTATATCAACCATGTTGCAGATCTTTGTGTCATCTGCAAAAAGGCATACTTTTCCTTCCAGTCCCTCTGCAATGTCACTGATGAAGACATTAAAAAGGACTGGACCCAATACTGAACCCTGCGGTACCCCACTAGTAACCGCCCTTTCTTCAGAGTGGACTCCATTTACAATTACCTTCTGTGTCCTGTTGTCCAGCCAATGTTTTACCCAGGCTACCACCCTGGGACCCACTCCCAGGCTGGTTAATTTGACTATCAATCTTTTGTGTGAGACTGTATCGAAATGCCTTGCTAAAGTCTAGGTAGGCCATGTCCACAGCCCCTCCCTGGTCTACTACTTTGGTCACTCAGTCAAAGAAATCTATTAGATCGTCTGACATGACCTTCCCGCTGTGAACCCATGCTGCCTTGGATCCTGTGCTCCACTGACCTCTAGGTACTCAACTATTCTTTCCTTCAGAAGTGACTCCATCACTTTCCTACCACAGAGGTCAGACTGACAGGTCTGTAGTTTCCTGCCTCTGTCTTGGTCCCACTTTTGTGAAGGGGAATCACATCCGCCTTCCTCCAGTCCTCGGTACCACACCATCCTCCATGATTTATTAAAAGAGTAGCCAGTGGTTTCACTAGTTCCTTCCTTAATTCTTTTAGAATTCTGGGTGAATCCATCAGGACCCATTGCTTTGTCCACCTTCAGTTTTAGGGGTTCTTGCAGAACCCTTTCTTCTGTGAAAGGACTGGGATCGACCCCTATCAAGAGTGCTTCTGTTAATTGGATTAGGCACTTCCTCCTCTTTTGTGAATACTGAGCAGAAATATTCAGTTCAGTATTCCTGCTTTCACTGTCCCCTCTGCCCACCCACGTTCATTCTATTCAGCCTCACTATCCCTCCCTTTGTCTTTCTCGCTCGCTGATGTACCTATAAAGGTTTTATCCCCCTTCTTAACTGAGTTGGCTATCTTTTCCTCAGTTTGGGCCTTTGCTATTCTGACTTCCCTCCTGCTTCTTTCTGCCTTAACTGGTACAGCTCTCTGTCCTGCTCCTTCTGTGTTTCCTTATACTTCCGGAATGCTATCTTTTCTTCCTGACTTTCACAGCCACTCTCTTGAGAACCATAGTGGCTTTTCTTTCGTTTGATTTGTTTATTTGCTTCACACAAGGCTTGTTGCCTCTGTGATGGCAGTTTGATAATTCCCATTGTTGCTCCACCTCCTTCTAGCCTGTTTGCTAGTGCTTTTCTGAGGCACTCCCATCTTGCCAAAGTCAGCCCTCCTAAAGTCCAGTACCCTCACTTTTGTGTAGGCTTGACTCTGTAGCTGGGTTGACGTGAACCACACTGTTTGATGGTCACTTGTCCCCAGATGGCAACCTACTTCTAGATCTGAGATCCTCTCACTCCCCGTTTGAGAGTGAGGTCTAAGATTGCTCCCTCACGAGTGGGTTCCAGAACTAGCTGTCTAATGCCTGCCACCTGTAGGGCATCAAGAATGGCCCTGCTCTTGGATGTGGCTGCAGCAAATGTGCTCCAGTTAACATCTGGCATATTCAGGTCTCCCATCAACAGCATCTCCCTTTCTCTGCCATTCTAAGAATGCCTTCCATCATATCCTTGTCCATTCCTTCCCTGACATGGGGTCTGTACACAACCCTGTGTGGATTGTGGTGCCCTTTCCAGTCTCCAAGGTGACCCACAGAGCCTCCTCTCCTCCCTGTTTACTCTTTTGTTCAGTTGCTTTTATCCCTTCCTTTACATGAGAGCTACTCCTCCCTCTTCTCCCTGCCTGTCTCTCCTGTAAGTTATGTACCCTGGTATTTAACATCCCAGTCATGGTTCTCTGTGTACCATGTTTCTGTGACTGCTACGATATCAGGCATCCCTCTTCCATTAAGACCACCAGCTCAGGAGCTTGTTGCCCAGACTACGGGCATTGGTACTCATTACCCTCCATTTCCTGATGGCCTTACCCCTTTGCCCCATCCCTGTCCTTCTTGCTTTTGTCACTTTCTCCATTTACCCTGCCCTTCTCCTCTCGACACCTCCATGTTGGTGTTTGCCACACTATACCGTGATTGTTTGGGGGCTAGGATTTTCCTGCTCCTTTCAGTGCCTCCCCTTGGCTAGTTTAAAAGCTTGCCAATGAAGCATTTAAACCTATCACCTAGGATCCTGGTTCCCCTCGGACAGATGCAGCCCATCATGCCAGTATAGGCTTGCATCACTCCAGGTGGACCCCCAGTCCCCAATGAAGCCAAATCCCTGAGCTCCACACCAGTTTTCAACCACTTATTGAATCCCTGAGTACGGAACACCCTAGCCTCTCTATGCCATAGATGGGTAGCACCTCTGAGAAGGTTACCGTCGTGCTACTTGACTAAGGCCCTCCCCAATTCCACAAACTCTTCCTGCACTTCTCTAATCCCTTTCTTGGCCAGGTCATTTGTCCCTAGGTGGACAATGACATCCAACTCCCTCCCTGTGCAGCTGCTCGGCAAGCCTGAGGATTCGCTCCCTGTCCCTCCAAGCCATGGCGCCAGGCAGCTGCCACCTCCCTCTCCCTTCCTTGCCCAGTTCTACCTTCCTAACAATGGAGTCCCCCACCAGAGTTGTTTCCTTCCCTGGGGTCCCCTGCCACCCTCCTGTGGGTCTCCTTTGTGGAGGTTCCCAGCATCCTCCTTGGTCTCCACTGTGAGTGCCTCCATGGAGGAACCACACTTTGCCAGAATGGCATAGGGTGTGGAGAGTACAACTGGAGGGATGTGCCTCTGTTCCACCACCCTCACCCTCCCTGAGCCCACTGTGGTCCAACGCTCCTCTTTCTTGGCAACCTCTGAGGCAGCGGCAGTGGCACTGGTGGTCCCTGGATGGAGAGGAGGTCCCACAATCCTGGCCAACTCAGCCTGGAGATGAGCAACCTCCTCCCTCAGCCCAGAGAGGTGCCTGCAGATGGGACAACTCGCATCCTCCAGAATATCTCCCGGAAGACTGCTGCTCCACAGCCACTGCACACCCAATCATGTCTTATTTCTGACCCTTAACTGTTTGCAATCCTTACTCTTTCGTCTGTTTTTCTCTCTCTCTTCTTTCTGCCTGTGTGCCCTTTAAGCCCTGATTGTCCTGTTCTGAGACAAGAATATCTATTTCTCAGTAGACCACTTACTTGTTCAGAGGCAGACCTTCAGCAGCTAGAGGGGGCGGAGAGCTACTCTTGCCCTTCTAGGATGGTGGGTCCTTGGTGGTTCTGTGATCACTCACTTCCTGCCCCTAAACAGGAAGTTCCTGTTGTCAGTCAAATCCTGTGCCTATAAAAATAGAACTAGCTTTGGGTGGAGGGCAATATAGTCCCAGTAAAGAAGTTCAGTCACACAGCAGTCCTTTCTCTTGGTGTCTTCTGCCAAGCTCTTGTCCAAGACTTGAATTTCGGGCCACTTTGAGTGAGCATCTACAACAATTAAGTACATGTGTCCCTTCCACGGCCCCGCAAAATCTACATGAATGCACTGCAGTGCACCTAGCCTATCCAATGATGTGAGGTGAGGGACCACGGCATTTTCTGAACAACGTGACAGGTAGTGCATGTTTTTGCTTGTTGCTCAATTTGCAAATCAATCCTAGCCACCAAATGTAGCTTCTAGCTAAAGCCTTCATTCTCACTACACGGTGTCCCATGTAGTTCTTCAAAACAAGAGTGTGTGTAGCTTTGAAGGGACAATCACCCGGACACCCCACATCAAGCAACCTTGCTGTACTGAAAGCTCATTACGTCTGGTGTAGAATGGTGATAACTCACTGTGAATGTCCTGGTTCACAGTAAAAGACTCTTTTGTTACTAAGTCCAAGACTTGAGACAACACAGGATCAACTTTAGTCTCCTTTTTAATTTCAGAACTTTTGATAGGTAATTTCTCAAGCTGACTAATGTAGACGACATCGACAGTGTCCACCTTGTCACTGTGGGCTACCTGCAGAGGCAATCTTGAGAGCCCATCAGCATTGCCATGAAGAGCCGCCTTCTTGTATTCAATGCGGTAGTTGTGAGCTGATAACAAAGAGGCCAGCGTTGCATTCTGGCTGCTGCCATGGAAGGAATACCTTTGTGGGGCTGAAAATGGTCGTGAGGGACGTGATGGTGGTGAGAATTGTAATTCCGACCATAAAGGTATTGGTGGAATTTCTTGCATGAACACTATTACCAAAACTTCTCTCTCGATTTGGGCATAGTTTTGTTCAGCTTTGCTGAGAGTTCTGGATGCAAAGGCAATTGACTTTTCATCCCCATTCGGTAGAACATGAAAAAGAACTGCTCCCACCCCATAAGGTGAGGCATCACACGCCAGTCTGATGCTGAGCTGTGGATTATAGTGAATGAGCACATCTTGAGAAATAAGCTGCTTTTTAGCCTTCTTAAACGCACTCTCACAGTCCTTTGTCCAACACCAGGACTTCCTTGCACAGCAAGCCATTTAGTGGGTTGAGAATCGTAGCCAGATTGGAATAAACCTGCCATAATAATTTAACAGGCCCAAGACGACCATAACTGGCTCACATTTTCCGGTGCTGGAAGTCCACAATCGCTTTTCTTTCTCAGGCAATTTATGCAAGCCCGCTGCATCTATGGTATGGCCCAAAGTACTCAATGAAGTCTTGAAAAATTCACACTTCTCCTTCTGGACACAGGCAAAATCTTCCAATCGCTGCAGAACTGCATCCAGGTTCTTCAGGTGCTCTGCATCATTTCTTCCGGTCACCAGTATATCGTCCAGGTAACAGTGAACATTTGGAAGACCCAATAAAACCTGGTCCATAGCTAAGCTGAAATATGGCTGGAGTTGATGCAATGCCAAAAGGTGGCGATTATAGTAGAAGAGACCCTTTTGGGTGGTTATTGTGAGATATTTCCTTGACTTTCATCTACTTTCATTTGTAGATAAGCATGTGACAAATCCAGCTTACTGAGGCGTTGGCCCTGTGCCAGGGATGCAAGAAGTCTTCGATCGTGGAATCGGATACTGTTCCACACACAGAACTGGATTTATGGTTACTTTAAAGTCTCCACATATTGCACAGAACCGTCTTTCTTTTACCACTGCACTACTGGCGTTGCCCAGTCACTACACTGTACAGGTGACAAGATTTAAGCTTCGATTAGGCGAGTTAATTCGGCCTCCACTTTCGGTCTGAGTGCATAAGGTACTGAGGCGAGGTTGACAAAACTTTGGTTTGTGCTGTCCTCAGAACACTTTTGCCTCAATGCCCTTTATTGTGCCTAGCTCCCTTTGAATAAAGGAGCATGTTTGTACAACACTGCTTCTAGAGTGTTGGGGTCACCCATATTAACAGTCCTTATCTCCTGCCAGTTGAGGCATATTTCTTCAGCCATTCTCGGCCTAAGAGTGAAGGGTAGTTACCTTTTAACACGTACAGAGGCAGTAGTGCCATTTGCCCATTTATTTTACCTGCACCTTGATGACACCTTCAGGTGAGAATGCTCGCCAGTGTATGTCCTCAGTACAACGTCAGTCGTTTGCAGGGATAGATGTCTCAACATAGTTTCATACTTGTCTGTAGAAATCAATGAGATTGCAGCCCCTGTGTCCAATTCCATTTTCAGTGGTTTCCCTTCAATTTCAGGTGTTACACAGATGGTTGCCGTTTCCCCTTTAAGAGTCAGCACGTGCAATGCTAATTCAGTATCAGTGTCATCACTGCACGTTCCCTGTGTTTCCACACGATGTACTTCTCTCTTTCTACATTTTGCAAATTGCTTCCCTTTGCTTCCATTGATTTTCCCTCCTTTCTTTTTCCCTCTGCACACTCGCCCAATGTGGCCTTTCTTCCCACAGTTATGACATGTCTGTTCTTTAAACCAGCAGTCCTTATCACTGTGTTTAGCCTTGCCACAACGACCACATTTATTAGGCTTCCTGGGAGAAGAGAAGGATAAAGCATTTACTTTCAGGGAATCACTTAGGTGCTGAGCCTTCCGTGCAGCTGTTTCCATCGATACAGCAATCTCTATCGCTTTCTTGTATGTCAGTCCCGCCTCCATTAAGAGACGCTTCTGTTTCGCTTCACTTTTCAAACCGCACACAAATCTGTCTTGGAGGGCATCATCTAAATGGGTGCCAAACTCACAATGCTCAGCTAATTTCTTTAGAACAGCCACAAACTGCGCAACAGACTCGCCCTCTGCTTGGTTTCGTTTGTGAAAGCGAAATCTTTCAGCAATCACCAGAGACTTAGGAGAGAAATGTGTCTGTAAGACCTCCACAATACTGGCAAACGTTTTCTCCCCGGGCTTTTCTGGCGCTATGAGACTTCTCAGCAAAACTGTACGTTGTGCTGCCCATGACACTCAGCAACACAGCCACTTGTTTTTCATCACTTATATCATTTGCTGCTACAAAATGTCCAAATCTCTCAATATAAGTTGTCCACTGTTCCACATTTTCATCAAAGGCATCAACATGTCCTATAGTCGTGGCCATCTTTTTGAGTTTCTCGCAGGTTCACTCGTGGGTCCAAAAGTTACGTCTCAGGAAAACCCTCACAGCAGTAATTCATTCTGGTAAGGTACAGGAGAGTAACTAAACACTGCGTCGCCAATTATGTTATGTTCTAACATTTATTCTGGTCTTGTTCAACAAACTCACCCTGCAACAGGAATAGAGCAGCTTTCATTTTTATTCAGGAGCCTCTCTAGTGTCAACAACAACACTCTCTGTCTGCTCTCTTTCTAGCTTACACATATCAGAATGCTGCCCTCAAGTGGCAGAAGTAACGCAATGCATTACCATTTCAAATACGTAACAATGTCTTTTGGTGCAGACCCTGCACCATTTTAGTTGCCCTCTTCTGGACTGCTTCCATCCTGTTTATGTCTTTGCAGAGACTGGGTCTCCAGAATTGCACGCAGTACTCCAGATGGGGTCTCACCAGCTGTCTGTACAGAGGGATAACAACTTCTTGTTTTCTAGTGGTGATACCTCTCCCTATGCATCCCAGTATCCCCCTAGCCCTCATTACTGCCCTCTCACATTGCTTGCCCACCTTTAGGTCATCTGATATGACTACCCCCAGGTCCCTTTCCATTTTTGTTGTTGTTAGTATCTCACCCCCCTTTGTGTACTCTTCCCCTTGGTTTTTATTTCCCAGGTGCATTACCTTGCACTTCTTAGCACTGAATTTAAGCTGCCATACACCTGACCATTCCTCCAACCTTGCCAAGTCCCTTCTCATCCTTTCCACCCCACCTTGTATATCAACTCTGTTGCAGATCTTTGTGTCGTCTGCAAAGAGACATACTTTTCCTTCCAGTCCCTCTGCAATGTCACTTATAAAGACATTAAAGAGGACCGGTCCTAGTACTGAACCCTGCAGTACCCCACTAGTAACCCCCCTTTCCTCAGAGTGGACTCCATTTACTATTACCCTCTGCGCTCTGTTCTCCAGCCAATTCTTTACTCAGGCTACCATCTTGGGACCCACCCCCAGGCTAGCTAACTTGTATATTAATCTTTTGTGTGGGACTGTGTCAAATGCCTTGCTAAAGTCTAGGTAGGCCATGTCCACAGCCCTTCCCTGATCTACTACTTTGGTCACCCAGTCAAAGAAATCTATCAGATTCGTCTGGCATGACCTTCCCACTGTGAATCCCTGCTGCCTTGGGTTCTGTGCCCCTCTGGCCTCTAGGTACTCGACAATTCTTTCCTTCAGAAGTGATTCCATCAATCACTGAGGTTAAACTAACAGGTCTGTAGTTGCCTGCTTCTGCCACGCTCCCACTTTTGTTTCTGATTCCCTTTAACATTTAAACGTTGATGTCCACACAACCAAACCATATCCTGCATTTTTAATGGAATTTTTGTTTCAGCAATACTGTCTAATAACAGTTGACAATCAAGGTGAGCAGAAATATCAAATACCAGTTCTTCCAGATAACAGTGAGCAAGAATAGTTTTACAAAATTTCTTTCTATCAGTGTCCACAAACCAATGAAGCACTATGTGCCACAGCCTGACGTATTTTAAAGAGGTCTGTATATAAGTAGGCAAACATTTGTCAGAAACATGCCATCTACCCCTCCCCCATGCTTCCAAAAACTGAGCCTCCCAGTGTTTCATGCTATCAATACCTAAGCCTGTATTCCCTACTTGTGAGGGGCTGAATATTACTATAAAAAAGTGACTTAATAAATAAACCAGCGGTTCAGCACATCAAGCCCACTTTCCTTCAGGGAAGATTACAAAATGGGGGTAGTAACAACAACAAAAATGAAAGGGACCTGGGGTAATCATATCAGATGACCTTAAGGTTAGCAAGTAATGTGAGAAGGCAGTAGGGAGGGCTGGGGGTATACTGGGATGCATAGGGAGAGGCAACACCAGCAGAAAACAGGAAGTTGTTATCCCTCTGTACAGACAGCTGGTGAGACCCCATCTGGAGTACTGTGTCCAGTTCTGGAGACCCCATCTCCGCAAGGACATAGACAGAATAGAGGCAGTCCAGAAGAGGGAAACTAAAATGATGCAGGGTCTACAGGAGAAGCCATAGTAGGAGAGACTAAAGGAGCTTAATATGTATACCCTTGAGGAAAGAAGGGAGAGGGGGAACATGATAGAAACTTTTAAGTACCTCAGTGGAATCAACAAAGTCCACGAGGGTAGCATCTTTCAGAAAAAGAGATGTGCAAGAACAAGGGGACACCATTTAAAGATGGGGGGGGCGGTTCAGGGGCAATGTGAGAAAGTATTTTTTCACAGGAGGGTAGTGGATGCATGGAACAGCCTTCCTGAGGAGGTTGTGGGGTCTAAAACTATGGGAGAATTCAAGAATGCATGGGACAGACATAAGGCAATTCTTGTGGGGGGTAGGAAGAAATAGGCTGTTGGTTAACTAGGATCTGCAGCCTATCCTGTAAATAGGGAAATGGGCAGAGTAGATGGGCCAAGCAGTTCTTATCTGTCGTCAAATCTATGTTTCTATGTTTCCTTCCTTGCCCTGTAGGTATGTGCCCTCTTTATGGGATTCAGGTGGCTACCCCATAAAAATAAAAAGAACAGTCCCATCAACTTAGCATGCATACTAAAAGGTAATGGATAGATATGCGAGACATACAAAAAAACAGGCAGAATATATGCTTTCAACAAATAAATCCTTTTTTTGTCATTTTCCAAGACTTCTAAGACATGACTTTCCCGTGTGCATCTTCATATACTACATCCCAATTCATTTGTTTCACCCTTCTAGTGCCTATAACCCCAGTAATTTAATCTCCTCATGCTCAACCGGAATAGAAAATTGCACTGGTATTGATGCTTTACCTAAAGGCAGCAGTTTACATTTAGAAATATTAAGTGTAATCCCTGTAATTTCATGCTTATCTGCCAAAACATCAAGTGCGCCTTGCCCTGATTCTAAATCTCGTACAATAACCGTACAATCATCAGCATAGGCGGACATCTTTGGATATATCTTACCAAACCTACCACAAACAGGTTTAATCCCATCTGAATTGTCTATAAGTCGTAAAAGTCGATCAATAGCAAAGACATATAAGAGCGGACTTAACGGACATCCCTGCCTCACACCATTCCG
This sequence comes from Neoceratodus forsteri, assembly GCA_016271365.2. NCBI lineage: Eukaryota > Metazoa > Chordata > Ceratodontiformes > Ceratodontidae > Neoceratodus > Neoceratodus forsteri. The sequence continues at coordinate 1,172,802,622 of CM057451.1, read as the reverse complement.
CAGCTGAACAGGTGTTCCCAAATGCCCATTTGGCAATGGGATCATTAGTGCTCTTTCATATAGACGCTGAAGTACACCAACAAACTGATGCGAAACCCCGTACATTAGGAAAGTATCCCATAGATGACCATGCTGTACTGCATCAAAAGTAGTTTCTTGATCTAATGATAGTAAATACCCATCAAGCTGCGTATTTAAACCTTGTTCAACAATTTCCCTAATAAATATCAAATTCTGTTGAATAGTCCTGCCTGGCACTGCACATGTCTGATGAGGCAAAATCACATAAGTCGCCACCTGTGCCAATCGTGAAGTCAGAATTTTGGTAAATATCTTATAGTCAGAATTTAACAGATTTAAAGGTCTCCAATTCCGGATATTCTGTGGATTATATTTTTTATTTAAAAATGTCATTACTCCCTCCTGCATACTAGAGGGCAAACTCCCACCATCTAGTATCTCCTGATACACTACCCTTAAAGCAGCAACCAATTCAGACTTGAAAAGTTTATAAAATTCATTAGAAATGCCATCCAACCCAGGGGCAGTACGGGCCAAAAAATGATCAATTGCCACCTCAACCTCCTCATCAGTTACTAGTCGCATCAGCGTTTCCACTTCACAGACAGGGATCACAGACAATGACTCCACATTCAAAGGGACGGTCCTCTGTGTACTCAGAGGTTTCTGATAAGCATAACATAAATGTTCAGTTACCACGGGGTGGATACCAGAATGCATATCTCGCACTATCCCATCACATCCAATTAAAGTCCTCATTGTCAATTTCTGAACTCACTGTAATTCAATTTCATAAGGATTAATCAACTCTTTTCTTCTCTGTATAACAAGTTGTTGACATTTAGCAGTCTCTCCCTCCCTCCCGATGTTTATGATACTCACACATCTGCTCCTTAAGCACCTTTAGTTGTACCTGATTGTCACCACCTGCCTCCCAAGCCTGTGACAAAAGTTTTAAATACCGCGTTCTCAAATGTAAGTAATCCAAATATTTTGAACTAGCAAAAGACCTTGATACCCTTTTCAAAAAGTCCCTTAAATCCCTCTTAGTATTCTCCCACCATGCTCCCCAAGAGTCATATAAAAATATAACAGCTTGTCTAACAAGCAAGAGATCTCTCACCCCCCGCTGTACCTCCTCCTGCTGTAATATAGAAGCATTCAATTTCCAATAACTTCTACCAAAATAAATTTTATGCACTACACCAATCCTAGCCTGTACCTGTACAGTACATGATCTGAGGTTTCCAAAGGTACAATGTTAATGGCTGTACCATTCAACCTATCAGAAACAAACCAGAAATCAATACGTGTCGACAGTCTGCCTTTATAGAAAGTATGGTCCGGAATTTTATCCGCAAGATCATAAATATCACATAAGCCTGCAGTAGTTAGAATTTTCGTCAATGCATTTCTATCACTATACACTTTTTGAGTTTGCCTTCCCCAGTCCCTAGGCAATAATTCACAATTAAAATCACCCCCCCCCCACCAAAATGAACTTAGCGGTAGAGAGGAAAGGCTCAATAAGATGAAATAAAGACACTCTATCAGCCTTAGTTTGTGGTGCATACACATTAATCAAGCGATTCGCTAGACCACCAATGACTACATCTACAAGCAACACTCTGCCAGGAGAAATATCTAAGACTTTCAAGATTTGGACAGCTAGGGGCGATGTGGAGCCCAAGCAAGATGGTAACATTCCCTTTGAGATCTGCATTTACAGCTGTTAACGAAACGTATTAAAAGTACTTTTCCTGGCATCTAAATAGAAGCAAACTAAAGAAAATAGTGGTTAATAAACTAAGAACTGAAATGGGAAATCCACGCAGAGATAAGAGCACAGGTGAGGAGCTCGACCGAAATCCTCTGCCGGACAATATGCCACGAGGTCCTTCCAAGGCCAACTCGGAGAACAAGGAGACACAAATACCAAAGAAATGCTCCAAACTTTGGGAGCTAAACTAAATATAATAATGGCATCAGTTGGCAGTCTGTCAGACAAATTCGACGCTTAAAATAATCGTGTGGTAGGAGTGGAGGCAACAATGGAGTCGATCCAGGAAACCTCGGCTTAAACATCCAGATGGGCGGATACGGCAATGGGTGCAGTGACTACAATAATAAAAGAAAATACCCACCTTAAGTCCCGACTAGAGACATTAGAAAACCAGGCAAGGGCTCCCAACATACGGATACTGGGCCTCCCAGAGGGATGCGAGGGAGATCACCTGCTTTTATTTCTCCAAGACTGGCTGACACAGCAACTGAGAGAAGAGGCTACTGAAAGAGCTCAGAGATTTCAAAAGGCTTACTGGGTAAATCCTAGGGGTAGGCCGGACAACCCAGAGGCTCCTCGTGCAGTAGTGGCAGTAACTGATGGTGTTGGCTCAAGGGACTATCTTCTGGCATTGACAAGGCAAAAGAAGTGCCTTTTACAAGACAGAGAACAAATTCAGATGTTTCCCAATATTGACTACGCGACGAGCCAATGGAGAAAGAGATTTGATGGGACTCGGGCCTTGCTGAGGGAGTCAGGTATACATCATGGTTTGATATTCCCAGCTTGGCTCAGAATTACTCACCGGGGTAAGGAGTTCATATTTGCAGATCTGGCTGAAGCTCTTAAATGGGCGCAACGCCATGCAGTTCCTAAACCCAGATCAGTGAGAGAGAGGCCTCCTTATCTGAAGACGAAGATGAAACCTAGGGACTTCAAAGTTTATCTTAATTTTATAAGGTTAGCTGGGCTGGTGTACTATTTTGGGGCAAAACTCTGGACTAGAGACATTGAACTGATATTTGAATTCTATTGATTTCCCTGGAATAAGTTTAACACCACATTAAACTCACTGTTGAAATAAGGTACTACTTGCCTAATTTAATGGGGCTCTAGATGGCAAAGGTTTCTTGCCCATGTTAAGAAATCTAAAGATATGCCAGGAGGAGTGGCGTCCTCATGGGTTTTTATATTTTGGTAATGCAATGCTTGTGTACAGACTGTATGTTTGTTTCAAACTAATAAACATAAAGTTAAAAAAAAAAAAAAGATTTGGACAGGTAAATCAAAAAACAGAATACCCACACCGGAACAAGGCACCTCCCCCACTGACCATAAGGATGGCCCCCACCTCCAATCTTTTTTTGCCTGTTCTATCTCAGAAATGGTGTGTAATCTGGTATCTTGCACAAAAGTAATCTAGCCTAAATCTTTACGCAAACTAGCAAAGGTAATAGCACACTTCTGATGATTATGAATACTGTTAACATTCACAGTAGAGATAAGAATAGAAGACAACATAAAAAAAGGAGTCAGAATGTACAAACAGTACAGCCACATCATTTCCTTTTTTTCCTTTTTTTGGGCTTAGGCTTGTCAACCTTTCTAGGTCCAACTGGAGTCTCAAGTTGTGACGATGTGACCGATGAACCATCAGACTCACCACCCCCCTCCTCATCCGGAACATCCATAAGAATGTCAAATGGATTCTGAACCACAAGTTCTTCCACTGTAGGGATCCCTTTCTGAGCCACTTTAGACTGTGTGACCCCTTGAAAGGATAACTCCTCCCCTCTCCCAGGCAGGGGCATCACCACCTCCGTCTTGTCCGGTGCCAAAACAGAGTCAGGCCCAATAGCGTCTCCCTGCAAAGTATGCTCATCCAGCTCATGGTCAGATGTAACCCCCCTGCAAATGGGGGTTCCCAAAAGACTTCCAGGAGCTTGCTTGAATGCTCCAAGCCTGAATGGTGTTTGGCGTTTAAGCCATTTATCAGTGAGTGTTTTTAGAACCTCTGGTACTGTCTCTTTAAGAGCTGTCTGCTTGCAGACATAATTAGTTTGTATGGGGGGACTGTGTGTTTCTTTAATTGAGTACCACTCGAGCTGCTGCCAATTCACTCCATTTTTGCAGTCACTAGGAGTGCAAAGGGAACCTATCTGAAAGATGTAACTGTTTGCCAGAAACCATTTAGAGTAATAATGAAATTACAGTTTGTCTAACCTGTTTTCTTTGCAGTCAGAACTGTGTCTGCCTAGTTCCCCATTCTGGTTTTGAACTGCTGAACTGGACCAATCAGTGTGGGGTAAGCTAGCTCTAAAATGGTGCCTTGGACGAATCAGAACTTGGACTCATAATCTGAGCCAGCCACAAGAGGATTGTATGGGCAGTGACTCTGGGAGATGTAGTTTAGACTTGAGCCTTTTTGGACCAACAGGAGCAGTCTATTGTGAGTGACAGCCAATCCAGTCAAGAACTGGGAGGAACTCAAAGGAAGTGCCGGTTTTGTCTGTTGGAGTTTCAGTTGAGCTCTGGCAGTGAAGAGGAAGGAGCCCTGTGCTTTTCAGTGTGCAGTTTTAGTCAGGAAGCGTGTGTAAGGCCCAGAGTTCCAGTCTGCAGCTTGTGTAACTGCTTGTTAGGACTGAATCCGTCCTGTGAAGAGAATCAAAGGATATCTGAAGAGTAGAAACCAGGCTCACCCTGTAGAAGACTGGAGAAATTGCTGAATTGCACTCGGTCTGTCAGGAACTGAATCTGCTGTGTGTTCTCCCGGTATTGTGCAGTAATTACATCGGGATAGAGAAGCAGCCTGCCTGGTATAGTACTTTCTGTTTTACCATATAAATGTGTGAAGAGGCTTGTGTACCTCAAGTGAATCCTGCTGCCATTAAAGGACTTTTGCCTGTTACTGTTCACCATATAAATGTGTGAGGAGGCTTGGTTAGCTCAAGTGAATCCTGCTGCCATTAAAGGACTTTTGCCTGTTGCAGTTTGCCATATAAATGTGTGAGGAGTCTCGTGGAGCTCAAGAGTAGCCCTGCTGACATTGAAGGACCCTATCTTGTTTGGAGGTCGTGAGTACTAATTCAGGGTCGCTCCCTGTTGAATTGCCACATTGAATCCAAATGGAATCACTGTACTGCTGACTGTTTAAACCAATTTTTCTTTTCTCTGTGGGAAAGGGCCCCTACCAGCTGCCACGGTTTGGACTAGCCACTAGGGCTTGGGTACCCAGGGACAGTAACTGGTAGGGATAGACCTGTGCACAGAGCCATAGGTAGATGAGTAAAGTGATAAGCTAATTAACCTGATTTCCTGTCCTTGTTATATTCCTCCTAAATAAATCTGAGCTGCTTGTTTCAGCAAAGTTATACTGTCTGAGGTATTTGTCTATGTTAAAGTATTGTACTGTGATTGTTGCACTGTATCTTATTTTACAGGAGGTCCCAGTGCCTGAACCAGCCCTGGGGTAAGTGTATACTGTGAAGGTAATTTGATATATTTGTGGGCCACTAGTGGGAAGAAAGGGGGGTTGCAGTGTCCCAGAGGGCTGTGACCAAGTAAGTTTAACTATTGCAAACCCTGACCTCTGGGTGGAGGCACCCATCATTTGATCCAGGCCCCTCAACCTGTTAGTGGCAAATCAGGCAGGGGTAGTAGCCCCTGGGATAGCGCCACCTAGGGGTTACACAGACAAATCATGGTCCAAAACCTGAGGGGTTCCACCTCCACTGGACTCTGTAAACCATCCTGAGAGGGCACAGAAGGATCCCGAGTACAGTCCTGAACATCCACTGTCACCACAGCAGGATCAGAAGATGTTCCTGAGCCAGGGTCAGCAGCAGGGACCAGCTCTTCGCCATCCATCTGGGCCATTAAATTACTGGCTTTCATTTTCTCCTTTTGTGCCGTGGCAACATAGACATCATGTTCAGCTCGAACAGATGTATCTATATTATTATGGGATGCCCAGGAACAATTTCTAAAATTACGACCCTTTTTGTCACACAAATTACATTTCCGGGGTTGTCTGCAATGTGCAACAGTATGCCCAAAATCTCCACAAAGGCCACATTTCTGTTTTCACAGACATTACTCAAATGCCCAAGTTCACCACACTTGTAGCAGACTCTGTGCTGACCTGGATAGAAAATCACACCCCTGTCTCTCCCCCCAAAAAAAACAATTAAGTAGATGCTGTATAGCCCCCTGCTCTTGCTTGAGTGTAACTTTATACTTCCAGCCCCCTGTCCAGAGGTGTTCCTCATCTAGTATAGGGTCAGGTTAACCTGTCACCAGGCAATGTTGTTTCAACCAACATGTTATACCCGCCACATTCACTCATTCATTACGAAAGAGGACTGTGATGGTCTTAGACATGGGTTTAGTCAGAGGGATAGCAAGAAAAGGCCTCTACACAGGACCATTCTTATGTAGATTATACTGTTTCCAAAAACATTCTAGTCCATTAGGATGTTTAAAGGTAAAATCCCAAATGGTGTCCCGAGGCATATGTGTCAGGGCATAAATTTCGTATGCATAAAACTTCATCTATTCTTAAGTAATGCCTGCTCCACAAATAATCTATCAGGTGCATCAGAGTCTGCACCCCTGCATTTTAGCTGAACTGCATTTCTTCTCATCGCTGGCTCTAAAACATTCCGAACATTAGAGGGAAAAAGCTTCTCATGCACCTCAGCATGCCAAACATTAGGTTTAGGGGCCTTTAAGCTTGCAGAAACATTACCAGGTGCAGGCCCCTCGGAGACAGACAAGCTTGCCCACGCTGCCTGAGTCTTAGCTACCGAGGAGACCAATTGGGGATCTAAAGGGACCGGGGAATGGGGGGGGGAGCTGGGCCGCAAAGCAGGCACATTATCATCGCCTTCTAATGCTTTAATGGCTAACAGGAGATCCTTTGGCCCAGTATCAGTAGGAGAGCCATGATCCACTAAGACCTGACCTGGCATAATCTGAGAAGGGGAAACTTGAACGTCTGACCCAGAACAGCTGTCTTGACAGACAGAAGCAACAGAGTTATCCAAATCGGGGGCATTTGCATCCCAACCAGAGCCAACAGCTTTTTTTACCCACCCCGCAGCTTCAAGAGAGCGAGCAACCCAGTCAACTGGAGGAGCAGTGGGACCGACAAACTCCTCCACAGAAGTAGCACCAGCAGACTGTAAAGGGGCATTAAAAACTTCCCCACCAGCCCAACCTTTTCTCCCTCATAGTTGCTGTACTTTAGGGGAATGCATTCTGCGAGTCCCACCAGTGGAAGCACCAATAGTGAAGCAAACGCTGGAGGATGCAGGCACAGAAAAGGGAGTACCATGTCCAGCATTAAGACTAGATTCAGGCATTTTCCGGTCCTCCAGAAATCCAGTAACAGAGTCAAAATCCTGCACATCTACCCACTGTATGTGAACCAAATCCCCTCTCCCACACCGTCCTTGCATAACAGTACCTACCGTACCGGAGTGCAGTCCCGAGAATCCACCACAGTCCTGTTCCACGGCCACCTCAGCTGTCCATGCAACTTCCACATCCATATGTGCAATGGTAATTTTGGCACGTGTGCAGCCGTCCATCACCCTATTTTGTCTGGTGCGCTCCACCAACAACACCTCTAGTTCCTGCCTTCTAGCAGTGAACCTTTGGTCCTCAGCTGCAATCAGCTCACGGATATCCACCACACTGGCCATCGTGTGTTCCTGATCCATATCTTCCGGCAACGGTTCCCTTCCAGGTAAGGAAACCTCTTGAGATAAATTCCCAATATCGCTAATAGTAGGATCGGCCTCACAGATTTTCAAGACCGGGGAATAGGCCTGTTCCCCGGCCCCAACCACATCTGTCCTCCATGAAGCCTCAGGCAGACTGGCCATAGCAGCACCAGTCACAGCGCCATCTACCTCAGAGTAGGGGAATTTTATTAAAGAAAACAAAATACATCACAAAGGAAAATACAGCATTCATTGTACAAAGAAAATAACAGGTGCAAAAAAGATACTCCAAAAATAACAGGAAATAAAATAAAATGGACATCACCTCAAAAACAGTGAGCACTAAATAGTAGTTTAGGAAAAGAAATCAATTATATCCACGTAATATGTTTCCAAAACTGGTAAAAGATTTGTCTCTCACAGTGATCATAATCCCAGAGTTTTTGTTTTAAAATAGCCTGTTCAATTTGTTTAATTACTACAATGTTAGGAACTATAGAATGCTACATGGAAAACTGACATTGAGTTTGCCACATATAATACTTAATACAAGCAAAAATCAATGTTAGTGTGCTCGAGTGATATCTCTCTAAAAACCCGAGTAATCCCCTAAAATCAAGCTTTGGTAAGAGATATGATGGACAATATTCCATTTCCATCAAACAGGTAAACCTGCCCAGGATCTAGCAGCAAAGGAAGATTGTAAGTAAAAATATTCTTGAGTTTCTATTAAATCAATATATTCAGGTCTAATACAGTGGCGTTCAGTAGTAGGCTTATGTTTTAAATTCCCTTTAACCCCAAGTTTGCCATGACAACCGAGCCATTGCACATCCCACATTCTTAAAGGAAGCCGTCTATCTGTGAGGGTACGTAAAGCCTGTGGGAGTTTAGTGGGAACACACAGTGGAAAATCAACCTGCACAAAAAACAAATTACCCATAATTTCATTATAGAAGTATTTCCTAGAAATACCCTGCAATTGGGCTTTCCCCAACTTCCAATCATGCAGTTTTTTGATAGCAGAATGGGCAAAACTGGGAACCTCCAATGTTGAGGTTATTTTAAGTATACCTCCTCCTTCTCATTTATCCAGGAAAGAATGAAATAAATGTCGAGTCCATGCAGTCCATGGATGACACTCAACTAAGTCAGAAATTTGAAAGGAAGTCATCATGAAAAAGGAATGGTAAAAAACTACAGGATTAATCATCCCTATTCCCCCTTGTGAAATAGGTAAGTATGTAAAAGCACGCTTAGTGGGGTTCAATCGACTGCCCCAAACCATCTGAAAAAAACAGCTATATCATCTAGTTGCTAAAGAAAGTGGCATAGAAAAATGCAGCTGATATGTAAAAAAAAATAGGGAGTAAAAACCTTTTAATAATCAATACTCTTTTCTTCTTAGAAAAACCCCAAGATTTCCATTGTTGAACCTTCCGTTCCCCCACCTCTAACTGCCTTTCCCAATTACGGTGAGCCATTTCTTGTCCCCCGAAAGAAATACCTAAAATCTGGGCTGTTTTGGAAATTGCTATACCCCTGATGGTCACATCTGGGTCGCAGCACCTATTGCAATGCCCATGCATTTATCAGGATTTAGAACAGTCCCATTTATCATAGAAAAGGAATCAAATTTAGCCAGTGCAGACATTCCTGAGGAGACATCTTTAACCAATAAACAGATATCATCTGCATAAACCGATATTTTTTGTTCAGGGATAACCAGTGAGGGAGTCAATCCTTGGATTTGAGTATCAGAAATAATTTCTCTAATAGTTGGGTCTAATATGAAAGCATATAGCAATGTGCTGATTGGGCATCCTTACTGTTCTCCTTGTTGTAACAGAACCCCAGTTCCCAGCAAAGTATTTACAATCAACCAATGTATTTACAACCACTTACAAGCTCAAATGGGCAGACTGAGTGGGCCATAGGCCCTTAGCTACCGACACTGTCTATGTATCTATGTAATAGGATAGAGTAGTGCATCAGTATATAGTAATTTAATGTAAGTAATAAATTTAGGAAGGATACCATATTTAGATAGAACCTGAAATAGAAAAGCATGAGGGACCCTATCAAAAGCTTTGGATTGATCTAAAGCCAATATATATCCAGATAGTTTATTCTGGTGCCCATATTCACAAATATCCCTTAGTAAACGAATCTTTTGGTGTATAGATCTCTGAGGTATATAACAAGTTTGGGCTGGATGTATAACAATTTGAGCAACATCTTGTAACCGTCTATAAAGAATTGATGAAAGAATTTTATAACCAGTATTAAGTAAGCTGATCGGTCTCCAATTCTCTATATTAGTGTTATCACCTTTTTTATACAAAAAGGTGAGTAATGCAGAATTAAAGCTGTTATGTCCCTGTCCGAATTGTAATATGTCATTGAAAAAATGGGGCAGAATATTACTAAGCTCATCTTGAAATGTTTTATAAAATTCGTTTGTAAGACTATCCTCTTCAGGAGATACACCATGTTTTAAAGCAAATATGGTGGAAAGAACTTCCATTCCGATTATTGGAGCTTCCAAACTTTCTAAACTAGACTCAGGAATAGTGGGAATAGAGAAATGAAACACATCATTCCAAGAAGCTGTAGAAGAAAAGGGGGTACCAAAAAGTGCCGTCAGATGACTATCAATAATTGCCAACATTTCTACATCAGAAGTCCTGACCTGACCAGTCGAATCTCGTAGACCTGACATGATTTTTTTTTCTAATTTTTGTTTGCAGGCTGCATATTGATCTCGAAAAGGCTGCTGTTGTGTTCCAAATTGCATCTCTGCAAACAGCGAGGCCACCCTATCATATTGTTATTTTCTCATTGTTTTTTTAGTTTCCTCTAGTTGCTTTTGAATGGCCATGCCTGCCGCCTGAGGGTGTGAAAGTAATTTATAATACTGGTGTCGTAACCATAAATATAACAAATAATCAGAATTTCTATGTTGCAAATCATATTTTACAAAGAATTCCCTTATTTCAGATTTCATGTCAAACCACCAGTAAGTCCAGTCATCATACATATCTGCAACTGACTTCCTGGAGTATAATAAGTATCTTAATTGAGTTAAGACCGTCTCGTGTTCCAATGCCTTCAAATTCAATTTCCAACATCTTTGATTGGACAGAAGTTTTGGCGGGAGATGACTAAGGCCTATTAGCAAAGCAATACTTTGTGATCGGAAAATTCACAAGGAAGTAGTATGAAATCTCAGGCCACTAAATGTTTGGAAAGAAAAAAATAATCTATCCGAGTAGAAAAGAAGGCTCTCTGATAAGTCTTGTGTAAATATTGAAAACTATCTGTAAGTCCAGTAACCGAAACAGTGTTCTGCAATGCATGAGAGTCACAATAAGTTTTTTGTAGTACAGTATCCTTAATGCGCAAGTCTAAACTGCAATTCATGTCCCCTTCCCATATCACATGTTTAGAGGTAAAAAGAAAAGGCTTAATTAAATTAAAAAGTTTGACTCTAGCCGTTTTAAGTTGAGGAGCATTGGTATTAATTAACCTAAGTGAGTAACTTTTATAAATACAATCAAGTATCAAAGCCCTGCCAGATAATAAACCAATAAGTCTTATGACTTGTACTGCTGTGTGATTGAAAAGAATACCCACCCCGACTTCGACGTCTTGTCCAAAAGACCAAAAAGAAGGGCCTTCCCACCAAGTTTTTTTGATTTGAATGACATCAAACAAATGAGAAAATCTGGTTTCTTGCAAAAAGATGACATCTGCTTGTAAAGTTTTACAAAACTGCAAGCAAACCAACTTCCTTTTATAGTTTTTAATGCTACAGCAATTCAAGGATACCAGTTGTAAACAAGTCATAGAGACTTAAGGTGGTTGCAAAGGTTTATCAGGTTTTCTTTTCAATCCTTTCTTTTTCTTGGTGTCAGGAAGGTCTTTGTCACCTACCTCATCCTGCTCCATGTCAGAAACAGCTTCTGACCAAACCGAGGCCTCAGAGCCCGAATCTCCATCCAAATCTCCCAGGATTTGGGAAGAGTTATGAGCTGTACATATTTGTTTACCTCCTTTCAATTTGCTAGTGGCTGTAGTCACACGTCTTGGGGGGGTGTCTGAAACTCTGAAACAGAAGGACGTCAGACAGAGACATGGGGTGTTTGCTGAGAGGTGCCGGGGGAAGAATGCACTTCCTGAGGCAGGTTATCAATGGGTGCTTTGACCTGAGAATGATCCTCAAGGCTGGACTCATATACTGTGTCTTCCCCAACCAAAGGTAAAGGGACAGGGCCCTGAGGAGCAGGGTCAGTTCCCATCCCATTTCCACCCCCAAGATCCATCTCTTTAGCTACATCTGGTACCTGAAGCCTATGTCCCTACTGAGCTTCATTTATCAAGTTTTCCTTGTCTAGGCCTCCCTGCTTATTTTGTCCCACCCAATGGCAGTGATGGTAAGCGTGTCTTGTCTCTTCACATAGGTTGCATTTGAAAACATTTCTACAAACCTCACTGTCATGATCAAATTCCCCACAGAGAGCACATTTAACTTTGTCATAAGCACTGCTCAAATGCCGCCTGCTCCCACATTTATAGCAGGCTTTATGTTGTCCAAGTTAGAAACAAACACCTCTGTCCTTACCTAGAAAAATACTGTTAGGAATGTGAAGAAGAACTTCATTTTCTAGAATATGCAATTTAACCTAAAAGCGCCAGGCTTCTGTCCAGATGCCCTCTGTATCAATGATAGGTTCAGGGGGGTCCCAAAACGGTACATTTTTTTTCTAGCCAGTACATTATATCACCTACGTTTACACCTTCATTTCGAAACATAATATTTACAGTTTTAAGTAAAGGTTTGGAAATTGGAATTGCAAAAAAAAGGTAACCACAAAGGGGAATATCTACAAGCCTCATGTAACCCCCCCCCCTGCAAATGGGGGTTCCCAAAAGTGTTCCAGGAGTTTGCCTGAATGCACCAAGCTTGGGTGGTGTTCGGCGTCTGAGCTGCTTAACTGTGGTTGCAAGTGAGTGCTATTTGAGCCTCCATGTACTGTCTCTTTAAGAGCTGTCAGCTTGCAGACTTAATTAGTTTGTATGGGGGGACTGTGTATTTAATGCTGGAATCCCGCCCGAACTGCAGTGTAATCGCTCCATTTTGCGGTCGCTGAAAGTGCAAAGGGAGCCCAACTGAAAGCTATAACTGTTTGCCTGTAATCATTTAAAGCATTAGCAAAATTGTAGTTTGTCTAACCTGCCTTTATTGCAGCTGGGACTCTGTGTGTGTTACCTCTCACTTTTGGACCTAAACTGCTGTGCTGGGCCAATTGGTTAAAGGGAGCCCTAAAATGGAGCCTTTGGACGAATCAGAACTTGGACTCTTAATTTGAGCCAGCCACAAGGGGATTGTATGGGCAGTGACTCTGGGAAATGTAGTTTTGACCTTGGCGCCTTTTCTACCAACAGAGGGAGTCTTATTGTGAGTGACAGCTGAATCAGCCAACAGAATAGTGTGGAGCTAAAAGAAATGCCCTGCTCTGTGACTGGAAAGATTAGATCAGTTGTGGCAGTGAAGAGAGAAGGAGCTGTGTGCTTCTGAGGTGTATAGTTTCGAGCAAGAAGCGCGTGTGAGGCCCTGAGTTTCGGTCTGCAGCCTTTGTGAGTACCAGTTTGGACTGAATCCAAGTTGTGAGGAGAAAGAAGCACTAGAAGTGTGGAAACCAGGCTCACCCTGTAGAAGACTGGAGAAATTGTTGAATCGCGCTTGGTCTGTCAGGAACTGAAGCTGCTGTGTGTGCTACTGGGTATCGTGCAGTAATTGCAATCGGGATCGAGAAGCAGCCTGCCTGGTATAGTACTTTCCTTTTACATATGAATGTGCATAGTGCTTGTGGGGAATCGCTATTTCAAATTCTCTGTACAGTGAATTGTGTTCTGAAGCTTGAAGTAAACCCCAGCTTAATTCAGACTACATCCGTATTCTATCAACTGCAGTGGGGTCCAGTCACAAGGACCTTGTCCTCATGCCCTGCTCTTCTGGAAATCCAGAGGGACAGTCTCCATCAGATCCTCAGCTTGGGTGTTGTAAGTACAAATCAGGGTATTCCCCTGCAGTCTGTTTTTCAATCACAAGTGTGTCATCTAATTCTTGTTGTTTCACTGTTTCATGGACTGAGCCCTCCAGCTCCAGATTACAATTGGGTGTTGTGCATATATTTTCTTCTACAGGACCCTATCCATCTGCACCTGCCGGCCAACCCCAAGCAACAGACCTGACTAGCCCCCCCCCCAACCTGGGTACCCAGAGTGTGACTTTTCAGACCCTGTATGTGTGCACAGTACTGTGATTTAATTCTGCCAATTAACCTGATTGCCCCCTCCTGTGTTACTGTCCCCTAAATAAATCAGATTTGTTGTTGTTATACTATGTACTGTCTGTGGTGTTGGTACTTATGGAAACAGTATTGTGTTTTGCTGTGTATGTTGTTTAACCTTATTTTACAGGGGGTCCTCAGAGACGTGCTGCAGAATCAGTCTCGAGGCTAAGTGGTATCTATATGAGTGAACAGTGTGTATATGTGGGGTATTGGGGCTGTAACTCTGATGTATTGTGTGAGCCACTGGAGGGAATAAAAGGAGGTCTCAGTGTCCCAGAGGGAAGTGACCAAGCTAGTCTAACCACTACAAACCCTGACCTCTGGGTGGAGGCACCTGCCATAGGACCTAGGCCACTCAACCTGTCCATAGTCAAACAGGCAGGGGTAGTAGCCCTTGGGATAGCTCCACCTAGGGGTTACACTCATATTTATTCCAAACTTTGTCCAGTCCAGAAAAATGGTTAAAGCTTATATCAAACATGTCCTCTCCCCTTATATTGATCAATGCATACACATCAGATGCCATAAAGTTCATTGAGTCTTTCAAAAGTCTTTTGGCAACATACACCCTGTCTGGGTGTTCTGGCAGTCCACCCCGATATTGCAGACTCACTGCATTCCTACGGGGTGCCTGTTCCAATTTGTTAACCCCCCAAAAAATCCGGAAAGCTAGGGCCTCTTCTGGAGTTCTCCCTCTGTGGGGAAGGAGGTGGTGAAGATTGTGGAGGGACCGAGGAAGAAGAGAGATTTGGACAGTTCAGTAGCCCCTGAGGAGCGTTAATCAGTGTATTCAGAGTCTCAGAAAATTGCTGACCTGTAGCAGGTTGTTCAAGCATCATTGCAGCAACAGAAGCATCTCTCGGGGAAGGTGACGAGAAAGATATCCAGGTCGGGTCTAGAAACCAGCGACCATCTGCTTGTTGGAGCCACCCTGCTTGTGTTAAAACCACTTCTTTTGTCCACAAGCTTGAATCCTCAGGAAGGCACAACTGTGGTGGAACTCCGTCCGGCTTGTCGGGCTTCACAGGGTGGATGTGGAGTTCCACATTCCGGCAATCAGCTGTAGGCATGACGCTGTGTTCATCAGAGGTGTCTGCATCAATCACAGTGCCAGCTTGGGGAAACTCCAAGGGTTCTGCAGCCCAATCTAATGATGCAGCAGAAGGAATGAGGACATCAGCCACGGAAGAGTTCTCACTAGCAGGTTCAGTGGAAATAACTCCCGGTGGGTGCACGCTCTCGATCATGCAAATCTCCATTTTGCCTCTTCAGATCCCTGTGAGGTGAGCAATTCACCGCCAACTCCTCAGCTTCACAAGCAGAAATTTCCAGAGCTGTAGTCTGCACAACCGTCTCCAGATCTGGCTCTACACCATCTACCATGACTGCAAATAGCACAGCATCTCCCACTACTGACAAGAGTAGGGGAGTTTTTATTGTATAAAAAACATAGGTAAACAACTCAATAATTCATTTACAGAAACAAAAAATAATCATGAAAATAAGTCACAGTTTCTTGAATCACACCCAAAAACATAAGAAAAACAAATACATTCTCAAAACTTATTTAAATTTAATAAAGTGAAGAAACCCATTCCACCATTTGAAGACTGTCCGGGAAGAAAACTTTTGTGACTCTTGAAAATAAATTCTTGAAAGTTCAGTGGTTACTAAACATACATAACAATCATGACATTTTACGTTGATAGATTACCCATTGGCACCGGGCTTGCCATAAATAGTACCGTATACAACAGAAAAAAAGTAGTAAAGTGCTGTCCCAATAAATGGATAAACTAGGGGGATAAATCCCAAGGACCAACATATCATATGATGGATTTATTAGCCAATTTAATTTCCATATCTTCGCTAAATAAAGCTATAAACCCCTAACACAAGAACAGAAAAAAAAGAAATGTTCCATAGTTTCTTCTGCACTAACACAATCAGGATAAGGGCAGTTCCTTTCCTCCCTAGCTTTGTATTTAGCATTTCCCCTAACATTTAAATGACCATAAACAATAAGCCACTGTGTGTCCCATTGAGAAACTGGCAATCTAGGATTATTTAGCTGGGCAAAAACCCTGTAATTTAGAGCAGAAGGACAGTTTTGAAACATGGCCCTGAGGATAAAGTGAACTAATAATTAACTGGTATAAGGACTGAGTGGTGTATCCAAAATCATGGCCTTAGTTAAATGCCATTTAAACAGTTTTTGCACCGCTGGTTTAAAATAAATAGGGATAATAATATATGGATTTAATTTTGGGGCAAAAACAAGCCATTTCGAAAAATAGCCACCTAGAACAGCAACTACCCAACCCTTACAAATGGTATCTTTATGATGCAAACCAGAGCTAAGAGTAGTTGTAAAGAAAAGAGAGTGCACAAACACAACAGGGTCTAACATGCTCAATCCTCCAGAGGTTTTATCCAAATAGGTATAGTGTCGTTTAACAGGGTTAAGCCTATTTCCCCACAGCATGTGAAAAAATAAACTATATAACTTTGTTTCAAGCAGAGAAGGGAAGGGAAAAATCATGGCTAAATACTGTAAACAAGGAAGAATAAATTGCTTTAAAATATGAATTCGTTTGAACTTTGAAAATTTCCACTGTTTCCATCTAGTAATCTTAGTTTCCACTTTCCCAAGAACTATTTCCCAATTCAACTGAGGCAAATTCTGAGGCCCAAACAAGAGACCCAAATTTTTCAAAGGAGTATGAGAAATCCAAATCCCATTTTGATGAACATCAGGCGAAACAGATGCTCCAAAAAATAATCCCTGAGTCTTTGTGAAATTTAATTGTGCATTAGAGACAGCAGAAAAATATGAAAAAAATTCTAGAAAAAAATGGAACTGAGTATAGTCAGCAAAATACCCAATCAAATCATCAGCATAGGCTTGTACTAATAAAGGGGGTAGAAACCCAACCTGAACCCCCAGCCAACACTTAGATTGATCTATAAGCCGTAATAGGGGATCAAGAGAAAAAACATACAAAAGGGGGCTTAAAGGACACCCTTGCCTAACTCCAGTAGTTAAATGAAACTCTTCAGCAACTGTCCTGTGTAAAAAGGGATGAACTAAGTTATGTTCATAGAGGGAGACTAAAATTTGGATCATTGACTTAGGCACTCCATATTTTCCTAAAGTTGAAAAAAGGAAGGGAAGATGAACCCTATCAAAGGCTTTTTCAAAGTCTACTGAAAGCAAACAGCCTTCAATAGCTTGTAGTGAGTAATACTCTATAGTGTCTCTAACCAGCATCAAAGCAGACTGTATCCCTCCATCAGGGATGCCGTAAAATTGATACGGAGTTATCACTAATTTGGCATATTGCTTAAACCTGATATTTAGAATATTCGTAGATATTTTGTAATCTGTATTTAAAAGAGTAATAGGCCTCCAATTTTTAATGTCCTGTCTATCCCCTGATTTAAGTAAATGTAATAGTAATCCCTCAGTGAAAGTAGGAAACACAGTTTTAGTATTGAGAAAAGACTGGAAAAGTAAAAGAAGACACTGACTGAATTCTTCAATAAAAGTTTTATAAAGTTGGTGGGGTAAACCGTCCAAACCTGGTGAAACATTAGATTTTAAAGTTCGAATAACTGTAACTATTTCCTCTAGTGTAATTGGTCCTAATAGCTGATGAGTTTCAGTAGGTACAGTGGGTAATACAATAGTGTTTAAAAATGTATCAATATCTATGTCTGAGACTGGCGACTTAGGTTCTAGAGTTTGAAAGTGCTGATGAATGACTGTCCTAAGTTGGGATACAGTGGTTTCTTTAGAGCCATTTGGTGTTATGACAAAATCAATGGTAGAGGAATCTGTTAGAGTTTTACAGGCCTCAAAAGGGTCCCCAATAGGGGCCTTTTGAGTGCCAGTAGTAAATATAGCTTGCAGTGTTTTAGCTCGATCTTATTGGAAGGTTTTCATAGAATTTTTTAGTGTATTAATCTGAGCTGAATAATCATATCTAGAAACATATGAAATTGAAATTTATCATTGTAATTGCTGTCTTAAAGATAAATACTTCATGAATTTAGAATCTCTAGTGACCACACCTTGATGCTTGAACCATTTTTGTAACAACAATTTAGTATCAAGCCACCAGTTTTCTACATCAGAGTATAACAAATCTGATAATCTGACTTGCAAAAGCATTTTAACCCCAAATTTAGTTTGAGGAAGGTCTAAAGTGGAAACATTTAGTTTCCACCGCCCCTGCCTGCCACAACCTAAATTCCCAGAATCAAAAGAACTAATTAATAATAAATGATCAGAGAACTCCAAAGGTTTCATCTGGAAATCCTGAACATGAAATGATGGAGAGATGAACATATAATCAATGAGTGAGAACAATTTTCCTTTGGAAAATGAAAAAGCTGGGCCTTTTGAACGAAAAGGAAGACAGTTACATAAACCTGCAGTTTTAATAATGGAAGCTAAAGTATGTGAATCACAA
This sequence comes from Neoceratodus forsteri, assembly GCA_016271365.2. NCBI lineage: Eukaryota > Metazoa > Chordata > Ceratodontiformes > Ceratodontidae > Neoceratodus > Neoceratodus forsteri. The sequence continues at coordinate 1,172,784,258 of CM057451.1, read as the reverse complement.
TAGACTTTCTTTGTTTGTTGTGTTAAACCAGCAAGGCTACAATTAAAATCACCTCCCCATAAAATGGGCAGGGAAGTAAACAAATAAGGTTGCACTGCCCTCATACATCAGCTCTAGTTTGTGGGTTATAGATAGTAATAAATCTGTAACAGGTATCATGCCATTTCCCATCAATTATTAAAATCCGTCTGGGGATAAGATCAATTAGCTTAAACAAAAGAAAATTAAATGAAGAAAAAAGGATCCCGACCCCATCAGCACTATATGTACCAAAAGACCAATAGGAAGGTCCCCAAGGCCAATCCCTTTTGAAAGTATAGAGCTGTTCTATGGAAAACATCCAGGTCTCCTGTAGAAAACATACATCAATCTGAGAATCATGTAAGTATTGAAACAAGGATGGCCTTTTAACATTTTGTAAAAGGCTATGTGTGTTTAAAGAGCCCCAGACAAACATTATGTGAAAAAGTTATTATTTTTTCCGTTTTTTTCTTTGTAATTATCTCTAGTTTGCGAAAGGGTAGAAATAGAGGATTTCTGGGAATCTGAACCCCCAAACTCCATGTCTGTGTCCCCCAAGGTGAAAGCAAAGCTGCATAAGAGTTGGTAGACTCAGCAGGAACTGGGCCAGGGGGAGATTTAACTGGCAGGTGCCTAGAAGATCTCCTCCTAGGCAAGGGGGAAGAGGGAGCTACAAGAGTGTTATCCGAGTGTCCAGCAGCTGAATCAGTATAGCTAACAGGTACCATCTCCTGAGGTACAACAGGAATCATGTCCATCCCTGTTGTGGAAAGAACCTGAGAGGAAATAGCAGAGGGCTGACCTACAGAAGTAGGAGAGGAAAGTGCAGGGGGATGAAATTCTTGTGGCGATTGCACTGCTGTCTTAGAAATAGAAGGGGGGGGGGGACACAAACCGAGTCTTGTGCTTTCTGGCTCAGCAACTCAGGACTAATACAGGATGCTTTGTTTTTTGCTGCCCATGGACAATCCCTAAACACATGGCCAACTTCTTCACATAGGTCACACCATGTGCGATTGACACACTGCACAGTTCCATGACCCACTTCCCCACAATTATCGCACCTGGGCTGATCACATACGCTGGATAAGTGAGTTTGGGAACCGCACTTATAGCAGGCCCGAGGTTGACCCCCATAGAAACAAACCCCCGACCCCTTCCTAATAAAAAGGAATTTGGAATATGCTCTATACCTGAATCAGACTGATGAAGCTTAACTTTGTATTTCCACCCTCCTGTCCAAAAAAACTCTGAATCCAGAATAGGTTCAGGAGAACTTAGCAACTCACATTTTGTGAGAGCCAGAAAGTAATATCATCCACATGGACCCCTCATTTCGAAACATTACAGTTACATTTTAATCAAAGGTTTAGTTAAAGGTATAACCAGAAAGGGGTCCATATGGGTGAAAACTTAACCTGTGCATATCTATCCCAAAATAAGTCTAAAAGGTGAGATGACCTAAAGCTAATATCAAAATTATCTTCACCAGATATATTAATGAAAGCATAAACATCTTTGGGAAAAAATGCAAAGAATCCTGAATTAATATCCTTCCAACATAATATCTGTCAGGTCTGGTATCCAAACCCTCTTTATATCGAATCCGGATCGCATTTCTCTGGGGAGCTGCTTCCCTTTTGGAAGTTGAAAAAAGTTCTAACATCAAAGGTTTCTCCTGAGATGGTTTAGAGGCCTCTAAACTTGAAGGAGGTATAATAGTGTTGCTCTGTAGAATAGGAGGTGTTGAGGAAACTGGAGGAGAAGATACAGATTTTGCAGAAGTGGTAGAGGAACCCGGTTTCCATGTATGTGGATTTTGAGATAATTTAAAGTCTGAATCCCATTCTGGGTCAGGCACCCAGATACCTGAAGGAGCCTTTTTCCAACCTGCTCCAACTAGAGCTTTCCCTGTCATCCAGGACCCGTCACCGTAAGTAGAAGGTCGGGTGGTACTAGAGTCTAGAGGGGCAGTGGAGGTTTTAACAGTTCTCCCGGCATTATGAAGTACATCTTTTAAGAAAAATTCAGTAACACCAGGCTGGGGTGTCGTTTTGGTTTGATAAGTGATGGTAGATAAATCCGATGTTTCCCCCATAGAAGGTTGCTTATAGACAAAACCAGCAGTTTTACTGAGTGGAGTAGGAAGGGGAGGAGAAAATACCTCAGGAGGTGCAGAAAACGGTATAACTGCTGAAATATTAGGTGTCTCCAGCCCTTCTAAATCTGGCTTTAGGCACTCCTCAATCCCGACGATACTACTGCCAGTCAACAAAAGCTAAATAAAATAAATAAAATAAAATAAATTGAGGAGGTTTGCAAAGTAGAGAAGATAGAGATTTTGAAGCTATATCAGAGGAAACCGGGGTTTGCAAAATTCCTTTAATTAAAACAGAACTTTCCTGTTCTCCAAGAAACGGCTGTAGGCACTCAGTAGACCTGATTCCACTGCCAGCCGATTGAGTTTGTAGACAGGGAACAGGAACTATAGGCTTTAAAGGAGCCTGCAAAACTTCAGTAGGAGTCCCAACCAATATTTCCCCTCGCCCCTCCATACTCGGCTCTAGGCACTTGTCTGAACCGACGAAAGGATTGCCAGCCGGTTGAAAAGTATGACGGGGGGGGTAGTTTTACTTGCAGTAGAGTGTGCACCTGTGCACCAACAGAAAATGAAGAGACTCACCGAGCCTTGCAGGAGTAGAATGCTGTGTTTCAGCTGAGAAGCTGACAGGGATTAGCTCACTAATGACAGGGTGCGGCCCTGGAATCTGGAGCTCTGCAGAAACTGTAGGTAGCAAGTGTAGAGAGCTACTCAGTGTTGAATCAGATTGCAAAACAGTGTTAAAAACTTCAGAAGTAGCAACAAAATCCAGATTCTCCGAATAAAATGGAGCTTCGTGAAATTTGTCGTCCGACTCAATTTCCGATGTAACCAAACAGTGTGCCTCTCGCAAAAGCACAGCAGGAGTGGAGGCCAGCTCTCCTACTGCAGGAACATCCTCACCCTTCGATGACTTGCACGAAGTGGCCATCATGCAGACAGCCTAATCCCCCTAGTGGCCACAATGCAGCAGCAGAGTAGGGGAATTTCCCTGGTGCCCTGGCCAAATTTCTCCCCATTCACTAAAAATAGCACCAACAGCTTAATCTGTTTCAAAGTCAGTTGGCATTCATCTGTATCCTCCTCCCCTGGGTCGTGCCTGAAAATAGACAGAATTTGTATAGTGCACTTACCCAGTCAACAAAAACTAAATAAATAAAATAAATAACTGAGTAACTAAATGGGGGGAAGGGGAAGGGCAGTATAGCCTAGAGGTTCGAGTAACAAGCTGTGAATGACCTATGAGCTTGGTATATCCAACAGACAGACCTGGGTTTGATTCCCAGAGCCTCCACTTGCAAACTGTGTGAATCTGAGCAAGTTACTTAACCTCCCCTGTGCTCCCGGGTCACCCCTGAAAACAGGCACCTGTGCCTAGTGGGCCTTACCCAGGTGGTTACCAAAGGAAAAAAAAAAAAGGGAGCGACTGTTTAACCAGGAAAGGCACACTAAGTCAGAGCTTGTTTCCAGGTGCAACCCAGGAGCACAAGGAGGTTAAGTGACTTGCTCAGGGTCACACAGCATGCAAGTGGAAGTTGATGGGATTCATAACATAGAAACATAGAATTTGATGGCAGATAAGGACCGCTTGGCCCACCCAGTCTGCCCATTTCCCTACATACTGGATAAGCTGCAGATCCTAGTTAACCAGCAGCCTACTTCTTCTTACCCCCACCCCCCAGAATTGCCTTATGACTGTCCCATGCATGCTTGAATTCCACCACAGATTTTGACTCCACAACCTCCTCCGGAAGGCCGTTCCATGCATCCACAACCCTCTCTGTGAAAAAATACTTCCTTAAATTACCTCTGAGCCGTCCCCCATCTTCAAATTGTGCCCTCTTGTTCTTGCACACCTCTTTTTTTGAAAGATGCTACCCTCTTGGACTTTGTTGATTCCCTTTGAGGTACTGAAAGTTTCTGTCATGTCCCCCCCTCCCTCCTTTCCTCGAGGCTATACATATTAAGCTCCTTAAGTCTCTCTTCATATGTCTTCCAGTGCAGACCCTGCACCATTTTAGTTGCCCTCCTCTGGACAGCTTCCATCCTGGTTATGTCTTTGCGGAGATTGGGTCTCCAGAACTGCACACAGTACTCCAGATGGGGTCTCACCAGCTGTCTGTACAGAGGGATAATAACTTCCTGTTTTCTACTGGTGATGCCTCTCCCTATGCATCCCAGTATCCCCCCAGCCCTCCTTGCTGCCCTCTCACATTGCTTGCCCCCTTTAGGTCATCTGATATGTACCCCCAGGTCCCTTTCCATTTTTGTTGTTGTTAGTATCTCACCCCCCATTGTGTACTCTTCCCCTGGGTTTTTGTTTCCCAGGTGCATTACCTTGCACTTCTTAGCATTGAATCTAAGCTGCCATACATTTGACCATTCCTCTAACCTTGCCAAGTCCCTTCTCATCCTTTCCACCCCACCCTGTGCATCAACTGTGTTGCAGATCTTTGTGTCATCTGCAAAGAGACATACTTTTCCTTCCAGTCCTTCCGCAATGTCGCTTATAAAGACATTGAAGAGGACCGGTCCTAATACTGAACCCTGCGGTACCCCACTAGTAACCCTCCTTTCTTCTGAGTGGACTCCATTTACTATTACTCTTTGTGTCCTATTCTCCAGCCAATTCTTTACCCAGGCTGTCATCTTGGGACCCACTCCCAGGCTGGCTAACTTGTATATATTAATCTTTTGTGTGGGACTGTGTCAAATGCCTTGCTAAAGTCTAGGTAGGCCATGTCCACAGCCCCTCCCTGATCTACTACTTTGGTCACCCAGTCAAAGAAATCTATCAGATTTGTCTGGCATGACCTTCCCGCTATGAATCCATGCTGCCTAGGGTCCTGTGCCCCTCTGGCCTCTAGATACTCGACAATTCTTTCCTTCAGAAGTGATTCCATCATTTCCCTATCACTGAGGTTAAACTAACAGGTCTGTAGTTTCCTACTTCTGCCTTGCTCCCACTTTTGTGAAGGGAATCCATCTGCCCTCCTCCAGTCCTCGGGTACCACCCCATCCTCCCATGATTTGTTAAAAGGGTAGTCAGTGGTGTCACTAGTTCTACCCTTAGGTCTTTAGAATTCTGGGATGAATCCCATCAGGCCCCATTGCTTTGTCCACCTTCAGTTTTAAGAGTTCTTTCAGAACCCTTTCTTCTGTAAATGGGCTGGTATCAATTTCTGTATCAGAGTGTTACTACTGTTTGTTTATGTACCTCCCCTCTTCATTTGTAAATACTGAGCAAAAATATTTGTTTAGTATCTCTGCCTTTTCACAGTCTCCTCTGCCCACCCTCCCTCCCCTTTATTAAGCCTCACTATCTCTCCCTTGGTCTTCCTTTGCTCCCTGATGTACCTATAAAAGGTTTTATCCCCCTTCTTAACTGAGTTGGCTATCTTTTCCTCGGTTTGGGCCTTTGCTGTTCTGACTGCCTTCCCAGCCTCCTTTTGCTTTAACTGATACTGTTCTCTGTCCTGGTCTGGTCTCCAGGTTTGCAGCTCAGTGCCCTTAACCACTATGCTATACTGCCTCCTAGAAAGATAGAATGTGATGGCAGAATGGGCCACTGGGCCCACCCAGTCTGCTCTTTTTGTTAACCTTCATTTTTTGCTGCAGACCCTACTTGATCTATGGTGCAATATCTTCCCCCCTCCTTTCCTACCCCTACGATTCCCTTGTGCCTGTCCCACACATTTTTGTACCCCACCACTGTTTTTGCTACCACCTGCCTCACTGATAGGCTGTTCCAGGTATCCACCACCCTGTCTGTAAAGAAGTCTTTCTTCACATCCTTCCTGAATTTACCCCCCCAGCTTCGTATCATGCTTCCTTGTTCTAGAACACCTTTTTCTCTGAAAAATACCCACCTCTACCTTATTTACCCTCTGTGAGGTATTTAAAGGTTTCTATCATATCCCCCTCCCTCCTCTCTCAAAAACAGTGGGGGAATTCAAGAATGCATGGGACAGACATAAGGCCATTCTGGTGGGGGGGTAGGAGGAAGTAGGCTGTTGGTTAACTAGAACCTGCAACTTATCCAATAGGTAGAGAAATAGGCAGACTGGATGGGCCATGTGGTCCTTATCTGCCATCAAAGTCTACTATAGCACCCCACTTGCCCTTCCAAATGCCTTGTCAAATAGCCTGGCCCCTCTTTAGGGCATAGTATATGATTATTACCTCTAGGTCTCTTTCCTGCTTGGTTTTTGGCAGTATCACTCTGCTCATTTTGTACTTGGTTCCTGGGATTCTACGTCCCAAGTGCATTATTTTGCACTTTTTTGCATTAAAACCCAGCTGCCAGTCAGCCCGCTGGTGCAGTGGTTGGATTTCCGCTTACGACGCCGGCGACCTGGGTTCGAGAATGGATCCAGGTTGCCGGAGGGCCAGCCGGGGGGAGAGAAGGATTGAACGTCATTAGACTGCTCTCCTTCTCCGGGTGTGTGTGTGTGTTTGTGCTCGGTGCACGTAGTGATGCCCGGCAGAGGCTAGGTGCATCGCATGGCACCAGTGCTTTCAGAACTCTGGAGCGGGGCAGATGCCAGCCATCATTGCACATCTCCGCCCCTGCTCACAGGGAGAAAAACTCCACCTCCGGACGTCTCTATGAAGCCCTGCCCCCAGGCTTCCATTAGCCTCCCAGCCAGTTCCCGACCAGGACTAGTACTTGCGGTGCCAGTTTGGGGAGAATGGTGCCGTGACCCCACCTCCTGGGGGGTAAGCCAGGGGTAACAGGAGAACGCAGGCATAATGGGAGGTGGGAGTCGGGGGGTCCGTGACCAGGGCAGATGCCGACGGTCCGGAAGGCAGCAAAAAGTGTACTAAATAAAAAAAAAAAAAAAAAAACAGCTGCCATACACTTAACCACTCTTCCAGTCTTTTTAGATCTCTGCCCATCCTTTCCTACCCCACAGCTTGTCAACTCTATTCCAGAACTTGGTGTCAACCGCAAAGAGGCAGACCTTCCCTTCCAGTTCCTCTGCTATGTCATTTATGGAGACATTGAAGAGGACCAGTCCCAGCACTGATTCTTGAGGTACCTTCAGTTACTGCTTTATTTTTCTCTGGAGCAAAGTGTTTCTTACAGGGTATATCTTCTCTGAAATTATTACAGGTGGTGCTTTACAGGTTTTACAGTTTTATCTAACATTAGGATAAGCTTTCAGGGTTACTGCATTTGTTGTTGACTGATTGTTTCTGCTCTTACCTCCTTGTTCTTTCGTCCGTGGTTCTTCTTTTAGGCAGGAAGGGCCCAGCCACCACCCCCATCCCCAACCACCCCACACTACACTCCTTTTATAGGGTACCACAGTTGTGACATTTCCTGTGGCAGAGCAGGAAGGCGGATCAGTGGGGCCTCCACAAGGTGATCTCATTTACAGGGGCACTAGTAATTTAACTTGTTATAACAAGTTAAACAAAGCCAATTAAACCATTACTTGCATTTTTTTCCTTTTTTTTTTTTTCCTTCTAATTACTCTGACTAGGTTACAAACCCAGCAACTTATTTGTAATGGATTTCATTAACTGCAGGTACTGTGGAACAATTTTCAGAAGGACAGTCTTACAGGATTTAGGACACTGTCCACATGCTGAGCCTTTGAGATCTTAGGGCTCAGCTCCAGCAGCATGGGCAGAGATTGCACACCTCAAATTTCATATTCGAAGAGGAAATACATTATAAGAACCACCCGCCATTTCCCCAGCATCCAACAGAAAACCTCAACTGCAGAGGGTAGTTGGTCCAGGAGGTTGGCAGGTGGTTAGGAGGAGCAAATCAGGTGCCCCATCACTCTCTGCTCTCCATCACATTGCCTCCAAAAACCATATGAACACTACAAACAGGTATCTGCCTCTATCTCTGAAATCAAATAAAGAGGCAGAAGACACTGCAGAGCAGGACACTGCGGCACAGGAGCTAGCACAACAAAACTCACCCAAATCAGGAACCAAAACTAAACAAGCACAAGGAAATCCAAAAACTTTGATCATAGGAGACTCCATGATTCGGGAGTTGATACCATCTCCAGCCAGGGGTGATGGTCAGATGTCTCCAGTACATCAGCATGGAGAGACACTGACCGCATTACTAAATTGTTCACAAAGCAGGAGAAAACATTGATGTCCTAGTACACATAGGGACTAATGATCTAGCCAGCCGGTCAGTTGTGGAGACCAAGGAACACCTGACTAGGCTGGGTGACAAACTATCATCTATTTCGTCTGGCATCTCCTTCTCTGAGATCCTGCCAGTCTGGGAGAGGGAGCAGATGGACGGAAGGTCAGAGAAGGGGAGATAGGGGAGCTAAACACGTGGCTCAAGGACTGGTGCCTGGAAAAAGGACACAGATTTGTAGGGAACTGGCAACAGTTCTGGGAGCGAAAGTTCTTTAAATTTGATGGACTGCATCTGACTAAAGAGGGAGTCAGTGCATTGGGACAGAAGTTTGACGTCTTTGCAGAATATTTAAACTAGCAAATGGGGAGAGGGGTGCAGCACCCCATACGTCGAATGGGAAGAACACCCCTCCCCCCTCAGCTAGTGGTCAAACAGGAATTCAGCGTGTTTGCCGTTCATTTGCATCACCAGGTAAGAAAAAAGGTTTGTCTCCCCATACGATGCACAGGGGTAATGCCAAACTTCACCCAACAACTAACACACCAAAATCTGGCCAATGGAAAATCATGTACACAAATGCTCACAGCCTGGGAAATAAGATCCCAGACCTGCAGGCAATAATGTCAGAGGCTAAACTGGACATAGTAGCAATTAGTGAGACGTGGTTTACCAGTAACCACACTGGGAGACTTCAGTACCTGGCTATGTATTGTTCAGAAGAGACCGAGGTGCAAAAGGGGGAGTGGCCCTGTATGTTAATGAAAATATCAAAGCTACAGAAATTCAGAATACACATAAGGAGCCAGAAGAACTGTGGGTCACCTGGAAACAGGAAATGGGACAGTCATAAGAACTGGGGTTGTCTACAGGCCCCAGACCAGAGGGAGGACATAGACACATTACTGTTAGAAGATATACAAAACATGACAGCTAAAGGGAGGTTCTGATAATGGGAGACTTCAACATGCCAGATACAGATTGGTCAATACCAGCAGGAACATCTGCCAGAACTAGACTCATAGTGGATTCCCTGCAGGGAGGGCCTCAAACAACTGGTACAGCAACCCACAAGAGACAGGGCTATCCTAGATCTAGTACTGACTAACAAAGAAGGATCACAGATCTCCAGGTAGAAGGTCACCTGGGGCCGTGACCATCACATGGTATGGTTCAATTTGGCTACTACATCTAAATCATCCCATTCCAAGGCAAAAATATGGGACTTCAGAGGAGCTGACTTTGATAAGATGGCCAACAGAGTTAAGCTAGCCCTGGCAAAAAGAAACACAGGTGAGGGGGTACAGGCAAAGTGGGCAAGCATTAAGGATGCAATACTTGAAGCAACATCCCATTGTGTTAGACAGAAAAGGAAGTGCAAAAGAAGAAGGAAGCCACTTTGGTTCTCAAATACAGTAGCAGAAAAGGTCAGAGCCAAAAGGCTGGCCTTCAGGAAATATAAGGGAACACAGCGGGGATGAAGATAGGGAGGCATACCAAACTGCCCTAAGGGAAGCAGGTAAGGCAGTAAGGCAGGCAAAGTCCCAAACTGAGGAAACACTAGCACGAACAGTAAAAGAAGGTGACAAGACTTTCTATAGATACATTAGTGAAAGGAGAAAGTCCAGAGGGGGTATTGCTAAGCTTATTGGAGAAAATGGAGCATGTGAGGAGGAGGACCCTGTAAAGGCATCTATCCTAAATCGATACTTTTGCTTGTATTTACTGAAGAGAAGGTAGGGCAGGGCCCACAGCTCAGCATCATGGACACAGAGGGGAGGGAGGTGAGCACTACTCCCCTTCACAAAAGAAAGGGTCCTACAAGAGCTTGCTAAGCTCAGAGTGGATAAGGCAATGGGACCTGATGGCATACATCCCAGGGTACTTAAGGAGCTAAAGGAGGAACTAGCAGAGCCATTAGCAGAATTGTTTAGTGAGTCTCTGAGCACAGGAGAGGTCCCAGAAGACTGGAGAAGGGTTCATGTGATCCCGCCCACAAGAGTGGTAGCAGGGAGGAGGCGGGGAACTACAGACCGGTCAGTCTTACCTCAGTAGTGGGCAAGATTATGGAGGCACTCCTTAAGGAAAGGATAGTGCAACACCTGGAATCCATAGGGGCACAGGATCCAAGACAGCATGGGTTTACAAAAGGAAGGTCCTGTCAAACTAATCTCATAGATTTCTTTGACTGGGTAACCAGAGTGGTGGACCAAGGGGGAGCAGTTGATGTAGCCTACCTTGACTTCATCAAAGCTTTTGACACTGTTCCACATAGAAGATTGACAAATAAGCTGGGTAGGCTCGGGGTGGGTCAGAAGTTGGTCAACTGGGTGGCAAACTGGTTGACTGCCAGAAAACAGAGAGTGGTGGTAAATGGTATACAGTCAGAAGAGATGCAAGTCACAAGTGGGATACCTCAGGGATCAGTCCTGGGGCCAGTCCTATTCAACATCTTCATTAGTGACCTTTCAGATGGACTAGAGGGAGGTTTGTCTGTTTGCAGATGACACCAAGATCTGCAACAGAGTAGATGAGCCAGATGGGGTGGGCAGAATGAGAAGAAATCTAGATAAACTAGCAGAATGGTCAGAAGAGTGGCAACTGGATTTAATGCAAAGAAGTGCAAAATCATGCACATAGGGAAGAGAAACCCTGAAGCCACTATAGGCTGGGAGGAGTTGCTAGCAGTCACAAAGGAAGAAAGAGACTTGGGCATCATCATCACTGATGACCTGAAATCATCCAAGCAGACCTCTAAAGCAGTAGGTAAGGCTAGGGGGTGTTAGGGTGTATTAGTAGGAGTATCACAAGTCATAAGAGAGTAATAATCCTCTGTACAAGACATTGGTTAGGCCCCATCTGGAGTACTGCGTGCAGTATTGGAGGCCACACCTTCACAAGGACATTAACCAAATTGAGGCAGTCCAGAGAAGGGCAACCAAAATGGTGCAGGGACTGCATCAGAAGACATATGAGGACAGATTAACGGAGCTCAATATGTATACCCTTGAGCAAAGGAGGGAGAGAGGTGATATGATCGAGGCATTCAAACACCTTAAGGGCATAAACAAGGTGAAAGAGTCTAACATGTTTAAATATAAGAAAAATAGCAGGACAAGAGGACACAGCATGAGATTAGAGGGAGGCCGATTAAGGGGGAATGTGAGGAAATTCTTTTTCACAGAAAGGGTGGTGGATGCATGGAATGGCTTACCACAAGAAGTGGTGGCTATGAATACAGTGCAGGGCTTCAAACAGGCATGGGATAGGCATAAGGGAGCAATACAAATGACTATGAATAGATAGGTCACTGACAGAGCAAAGGCCGATGGCACATTTATAAGGTAGAAAAAGAAATGGGCAGACTGGATGGGCCTTGTGGTCCTTATCTGCCGTCAACTTCTATGTTTCTATGTTACCTGGCTGGTCACCCTCCTTTCCTAGGAGCAAACTTTGTTTACCACTACCCTCCGTGTCCTATCTGCTAACCAGTTTCTTAACCAGGTTACCACCTTATTACCCACCTCAATTAGGGAGCTAGCTTACCGGCTTCCTGTGTGGAATGGTGTTGAAAGCCTGTCAGATGTCCTGGTAGGTCATGTCTGCCGCTCCTCCTTGATCCAACTCCTTGGTCACCTTGTCAAAGAAATCTATCAGATCTGTTTGGCATGACCTTCCCTCTGTTGAACCACGCTGCCTTGGGTCATGTAATCTATTGGATACAGAATGTTCCACAATCCTTTCCTTTAGTAGTGTTTCCATTAACTTACCACTCCCCCCACCGATGTCAAGCTGACAGGCCTATAATTGTCTGCCTCTTCCTTGCTACCATTTCTGTGAAGTGGGACTACATCTTCCCTTCTCCGGTCCTCCAGGACCATGCCAGTCTCCAGTGATCTGTTAAACAGGTCTGGCAGAGGTGCATCTAGTACCCCTATGAGCTCCCTCTGCAACCTTGGGTGTTCCCTTTCTGGCCCAGTAGCCTTGTCCACCTTCAGGTTAGCGAGTGCCTTCTGGACTCTCTCCTCAGAAAACAGACTAGTGTCCATTTCCCTTCCCTCAAAGCTCCTGGTGCCCCTACATGATCTTTCTCCTTCCCCTTCTACTGTGAACACTAAAGAGAAGTATTTGTTTGAGATGTTTGCTTTTTCTTTATCCTCCTCTGTACAGTCACCCCCTCCTTCTTTAACCGTACAATCCCTCTCTTTTCCTTTTTTTTGCTAATATACCTAAAAAAAGTCTTGTCCCCTTTTGATACTTCCTGAGCTAGTCTTTCCTCGATTTGTGCCTTTGCATGACTTACTGCTTTGCTTGCCTCCTTCTGTTTTCCCTGATACACTTCCCCATCCTCCTCTCTCTCTCTCTCTCTGGGTCTCCTTATACCTACTAAATGCTACACTCTTAGCCGTTACCTTTTCTGCTACCTCCTTTGAGAGCCATAGTGATCTCCTCTTATCTTTACTTTTGCTTATCTGCTTAACACAGAGGTTCATTGCCTTCAGTATGCCCTTTTTTAGTTTGGCCACCCCCCCCCCATCTCCCCCGCAGATCATTCTTGAGGCATTCTCCTATATTAGTAAAATCAGCCCCGTTGAAGTCCAGGACTCTTGCCGTTGTATGGTTGGATTCTGCAGCTGTTCTCATGTTGAACAGTGGAAGTAATAATATAAATAAGTATTAGATGGTCTTTTCAAAATGTAGTGTGGACATGTATTTTCATTTGCTTGCCCCCGAGCAAGATGCGTCCGGCCTCATAACTGAGGCAGTTCCTCTCAAATCTCCTGATCCTTTCCTCCTGAATCTGCACTATATGTCTGAGTTGGCTAAATGTATCATACTCTGAATGACTTGAGAATTCAGTAAAAGATCCTTCAAGTTTAATCAGCTCATTCTTCACTTCCTGGTTAAAAACTCCTTTTAACATGAGTCTTAGGATACCCACCAATGTTTCTAGTAGATTAATCTCCCAGCCTTTAAGAAAATTAACTCTCTCTGTGCCAGATGTTGATTTCTTAACAAGCCTCAACCCTCGAGGTACCCTGTTAACTTTCAAATATGCCTTGAGGATCACCTGCAGCCAGGAAAAGTGTCTACTCTTTGGTGCAGTTCTTTCTAGTGAGACTTGGGCTTCTTTAATATCATATGGACGTTCAGAGCTATTATCAAAAAACTACCCCTATATATC